>CM061267.1:61207500-63707500 GCA_030848825.1 Tadarida brasiliensis | reverse complement strand
CACTACTGGGAAAACTCAAATCCTTGGCAACAAAGGTGAGAGTGGAATTTTAACCTGGTATTACTGTGCATTTATAAGTTAGGGGCCACATTAACCTAATAGTGGCATTCATGCAAGTCCTGTCATTCAAAATGTTTTTATCTCTGTCAGCAATTATCCAACAAAAATACTCTTAGAAGTAAATGAGGATGTAAATACAAGACTATTCACTGCAGCATTGTCTTTGCTGGTTAACCAAGCAGAAACAACCCTAAATGCCATCAGTATGATGTTAGATAAGACATTTTCATTCATCAAAGTAATGGAATACTGTGTAACTCTGCAGCTATGAAAGATAGAAATACTTATGTCAGTAGGTCCAAGATAAAGTGAAAACAACACAGACTATCACATTTCTATTAAATATACATTTATGTTGGTATTTGCATAACAAACTACTAATAGTAGCTGCTTTTTGGCAGATTGAACTAATGGGTGTCTTTTGTCTTTGAAGTAATACATTTCTGTTATGTTTGCATTTTCACAAAGAAAATGTATTGTAATATTAAAAAGAAATTTTAATAAAATATCTCATATTCATTTATGCTTTTCTTTAAACAAATTTTTATAACAAGATTGCTTCATGCACAGAAAATAAAAGTTATATAAACTGTTGAGGCCTTGACTGGTTTGGCTTAGCTATCAGAGTGTCAGCCTGAGAACCAAAGAATTGTGGGTTCGATTCCAGTCAAGGGCACATACCTTGGTTGCAGTTCGATCCCCAGCCCTGGTTGGGGTGGTTGGGGAGGCAACCAGTCCATGTGTCTCTTTCACATCAATGTATCTGTCTGTCTCCCTCCCTCCCTCCCTTCCTCCCCTCCTTTCTCCCGCTCTCCTTCTCTCCCTCCCTCCCACTCTATCTGAAAATCAGTGGGAAAATATCCTTGGGTGAGGATTAAAACACCCCCCAAAAACTGTTGAGGTATTAAATGTACCTTATCAGATGTTATCACATTTTTTGGCTTTGAAATATTTACTGTATCCAGACAGATAACACGAAGCCTTAAATGTTATTTGTAACACATTTTATTGACATTCTTCACCATTGACTTAAAAGATGATAAATTATCAGTTTATCCACTCAGGATTAAAAATAGACTCAAACAGAAGAAAGAAAATGCATTTAAAATGATTTTCAGAAGGAAGGACAAGTGGCAAAAGATGACATTTATTGAAAGTGTTTTAGTGCCCTGGCTGGTTTGGCCCAGCGGTTAGAGCATCGGCCTGCGGTCCAGAGAAACCCAGGTTCGGTTCCCGCTAAGGGCACGTACCTCGGTTGCAGTTTGTCCCCAGCCCTGGTTGGGTCATGCGGGAGGCAGCCACTCGATGTGTCCCTTTCACGTCGATGTTTCTCTCTCTCTCTCTTCCTCTCTCTCCCTCCCACTCTATCTGAGCAAAAAATGGAAAAATGTCCTCGGGTGAGGATTAAAAAAAAAAAAAAGTGTTTTAGTAACCAGTTCCTTTTACTTTCCTAATTTAAGCATATAAATATACTATAGAGGATCATTTAAAAATAAAATAATAAGCCATATTCCTCTTCTATTAATGGTTATTTAATTTTTCTTTTCTTCTTATTTTTTTAATCCTTACTTGAGGATATGTTTATTAATTTGAGAGAGAGGGGAAGAGAGAGGGGGAGGGAGAGAGAGAGAGAGAAACATCAATGTGAGAGAGAAACATTGACTGGTTGCCTCCTGTATGTGTCCTGACTGGGGATCAAATCCGAAACCTAGGTGTGGGCCCTGACCGGGAATCGAACCTGCAACCTTTTGAAAGTGTACAGGATGATGCTTCAACCCACTGAGCCACACTGGCCAGGGCAATTTTTCTTTTCTTAATATGGTAATTTAGGAAGGATACTATTGCTATGAAATAATGAATATGTCCAGAACGGACATTCACCCTATTTCCAAGCTAACGCGTGAGCCTGCCACAGTTTCATGAACACCTTAGAAGACATGAGATCCTGGTCAAAGACAAAGGACATTTAGCACTCACAGCAGAAGCACTAACCAGAATATCAGCATTTATACCAGCTCCCAAAGCCCCACTTGCCACAGGGCTATGTGAGCAGGAAAGATGACTCTTGCACACACAGTGGCATGCAGTGCCAGAAAGAAACTCGACTTTGTGAACCTGAAACTTTTAGAGTGGGCAGTAAACATTCCTGTCCTTTGAACCAAGGGGAGAGATTATTGTTATTGTACTGGATAGGTAGCATGCCTGTTCATTACTTCAGAGGGAGAGACTATTCCCAAAACTGTAAGCAAGCCTGCCTTTTGCTCTGGAGGGAGAAAATATCTTATCTGGTTTTTACACAAAGATCCTTGAAAGGGTAGGCTAATCAAAGAGAAATCAGTGTCTCACTCATAGGATGTGCAGAAATGCAAGGGAAACATGGAGAATTATCTTTCAACAATATTCAAACCTTGTTTCTAAACCATCTTGGCTTCTGGTGAATTTTCCCATTAGTATAGCACTCCACTGACGACTATGATTAATTCACAGGCTAGAATCAAATCTGGTCAATTTGCTTCATACAGCATTTAAGTAAAGCTACTACCAACAGAACACCAATCAGCAAGATGAGACCAACCTGTTTATTAACCTTGATCATAACCCAGGGACCCAGACCCAGCTATCTGAATGAATCCGGTAAACCATCAGGGTCCACCTTAGAAAGCTAGGTGGCTTTCTCTTTAAGTCTCAGTATTGACCTTTACTGTCAGCCTGAAACCTTTTCACAGGCACCAAGATATTTCTTCCATAAGATTCAGGAGGAAGAGGATCAAGGAAGTTTTCAAAAATTTACAGAGCCCCAGTATAGTTTCTACTTTTGTCTTCTTAGATAATGGTAGGGGAATTTGGTTAGCAGTGTAGTCAACCAAGTGGTTATTATCCTTTTGATCTAGTGTGATGACAATTCAACAAGACAGTCCAGGTAAGATGTTAGTAGTTGCACATACTCTGTCTTGGTCCTCAAGAAGGAAATATAGGACAATTATTTTGCCCAAAACAGTGTGTGGACAGTGAGTTGGTATTAACCTGAATGCCTTCAATAGCAGAAGTGACATTATTCATTCATTCCTTTAGCTAAAGTCAGAGACAAATTTTGTACCACATTTACAACTGAATAACTGCCCATAGGGTGAGCATAAATGACAAGTGAGTTATTCCTCTGGGAACCTCCACTTAGTAACCAAGAGTAGTCTGGTTTTGGAAAGATTCTTGCAGTTGTCTAAGAGGTACATGATCTATTGGTGGTGTCTCCATAAATAGTTGAATTATGACCACTCCTAGGGTGCAAGTGCAAGCCACCATATTTTTAGGAGGGAAGCAAGACACGGCGCATCTGGAAAGAAAGTATTATTTACAATTGTTGGGGACACCGAGTAGTACCTACATAGTTAGGCAGTACAGGTTAGCAGTGCCTGCAGCCTCCTTGCTGCAGGGTTTCTCATTCACCCTAAATAATTGTGTCTCTTCCTTTTCTTTGGGGAGACTGCCTGAGTGCAGTAAGTCTAAATTTTCCTGTTTGTCTGTGCCTCATACTGGTTGGTATTTGTCCACCTCATGGAATGACTGAGTGATGGCTATGAGAATAGATGTATTGATTGTTGTTATTCTGAGGCAGGAGCAGGGGTCAGCCCGCACTGTGTCTGATAGATTTCTCAGTAGGTTTAAGGAGAATGGCAGCCAAATCATTGTTACAGCATCTGATGGGTATGGTAAACCCAGTAATCAGTTAAGTTTAAGGCACTTACAACAGTTTGAGAAGGGAACACTAAGGCATTTTCCTTTCTAAGAAGGTGACAGGATGCCTCTTAGGGTCTAAGGTACCTCCTCCCCAGGTGCCTCATTATCAGGCTACATTGTTGTTGTTCTGCCACAAAATCGGTTTCTCCCATTTTAGTAGCTAAAACTTCACCTTATTTCTACTCATCCCCTACTGGCACCTAGACCTATATTCCAGAACATTCAGATGAAAGAGGGACAAAAGTATTTTAAAAAATGTATGGCACCCAGTGTGTCCCTCATCTTTGTCCATGTAGGCATAGGGGGGCTTGATGAGCAGTGTATTCAACCAAGTGGTTATTATCCTTTTGATCTAGTATAATGGCAATCCAACAAGACAAGTGACTAAACCAGAATTCTCTTTGAATCTTCTAGGCTCCTTTCTGGAGGGGCTACCACCAGGCACATCCTGGTGGTAAATAAGGACACCATGCCCAGGAGTGGTCAGAGCAGAATCCTGGATTTTCATATAATATATATAACGTTATATGGAATCAGTCATTATCTCTCCCCCAGTTCCCCTTTCTGTGGAGTAGCCAAGAGGAGATGATCCCTTTCTGGGGACAGCCATATTTAACAACCAAACTGCCCTACTAAGATGTGTGTCCAGGAAGAGGTGAGGAAGATAGAGTCAGAAATATTTTTGAGTCAATTTTTGAGAAGGCCATTCCAATGTTCAATAGTACCATATGCCTTTGGAAGGCCCTCTACTCTCAGCCCATCACTGGCTAGCTTTTGTGATAAAAAGGACACCATTGTCAGAGTTCAAATGGTCCATAAAGCCACAAACATTAAGCGGATTTGTTTCAAGGGCCATAATGGTGAGGCTGGAGTTAGCTGATAAGACTGGAACAGCACAACACCATATCTTGAACAGGTAGGTGTCATACATGGTGAGGCACCAGTATAGACCAGAGAGGTGGACAAAGGTCTGATGTAATCCATTTGCCAGGACAAACTGGTCAACTTTTCCCATGAATCCCAAGTCTGGCATGCTTTGATAACCTCTGCATCAGAACAATAAGAGTATTTCATGCCTAGTCTTGTACTAGCAGGTTCATTGCTATGTTGGACATTTGTGGCAGACTGTCTGGTGTCATCTCTATCAGATACTTAATTCTATCTGGTATTTTCAGGTGATGGGACCTTACTGTGGGCATCAACATGAGTGACCCAGATTATTTGATCAGCACTTAAGATTTTTTCCCAGGGTTTGCTGTCCCAAAGAAGGATGACTAATATTCCAGTCTGTAGTTTCCCACATGTCAGGCCAAACAGTTTACTGACCCTATAATAGCTTAAGTCAGTAAAAATATAGCAAGTCTTATCAAGAGATGTATTGACCATAGCTATGAGAATGGCTTTGGGTTCTGCCCATGGAGCTGAGCAATCTTGTAGGTTTTCAGTTATGCGTACCTGGTCCTGAGATTGGATAACTGCAGCAGACAGTGGGCACCATTGTGTTTCAGCTCAACCAAACCATCAGTGAACTAGGCCCAGACAAATAGTAGAATATCAATTAATTAAGGGCTCCATGGAGCTAGTAACTTTGTTTTGATTGGTTAGATAGGGGATAAGGTTTCTCCCAAAGGGTATGCTGCCATATTTTCATGTGAAGCTGAGATGCTGCTTGGGCCAGACCAGCTGTATCCTAGAATATCCCACTTATATTTGACAAGTGAAGCTTCTTGTGCCCTTCCAACCTTGTTGACTCATCATGAATGGGACTGTCAGGCTTATAGAGTCGCAGGTGTGCAGGAAAATGGCATTCAGTTTTAACAGGAGCTCAGTAATAAGCTTGTGGCTGTTTTTTAAGAGTATCCATGTCAAGGAGGTGATGAGTCTAAAACCCCAAAGGATGCATCTGGGAGAAGGCTGCTTCCCACTGCTAGAGTTTCTAATGGGCAAAATCATTAATCATAGTGAATTATATCACAAAGTGGTCATTAGGGTTGTGAGGCCACTAAGGTAGAGAGCATGACTCAGTTTGCTGGACAGCTCTTAACACAGCCTGTTAGTTTGGGCCCACTTCATGGTGTAGCTGATAAAAAAGAGCAAGTAGAATACTCAAATGAGGCCATACTGTCTCCAATTGCAAAGAGTCCAGTGATGTGCTGCTTATTTTTCTTTGACTGTCAGCTAGACTTAGCAATGTGGATCTGCCCACCTAATCTCAAGGAACTTATCTTAGTTAGCAGGTCCCTGGATTTTGTGGGGGTTGATCAGCCATCTCTGCTGGCAGAAGTCTGATAACACAGGTGAGACTGTTAAGACAGACTTCTGACTTGACACCAACAGGACAGCATTTATATAGTGAGAACTTTGGGCATCAGAAGAGGTATTTGTCCACCTCATGGAACGACTGGCTGTACAATCCTGACTCACACATTTGTTGCAGATAGCAGAGGAGTTAGGACCCCTGGGGTGTCCTACATGTGGCTGCTCTTGATCAGGGGAATATCCTTTGATATTTATGAGATGAGGAAGTACAAGCACATACTATCAATTCCTACTACATATTCAGACGTAGAAGCAGCAACAGCAGCATCTTGAACAGGCATGTAGAACCCCTTGCACTAGGTCACATTACCTTCCCTTCCCCACTGCAAACCTTCCTTAAACCCTATTTGTTGAATTTACATATCCTTTTATTGACTTGAGGCTTGACCTACATATTTTAGTCTTTTTTTTTAAAAAAAAGGAACCCACTGTATTTCTTGCTCCCATGTTAGTTAATGCCCGGTTTTAAAATAAAGGGTAGGGAAAATGTTCAGGTGGGGCTGATCATACTAATCTATCAAGATTCCTTCGGGTCAGTTTTGCATTCTCCTGTGACATTCCACCTAGTAAACCCAATCTGGAGCAGTAAGAGCTCAAATACTAGTCATTGCCACACAGGGTTTTCCTGTGGGAATTAGTCTCAGGAAATTTCCTGGAAAAAGCCAGATTTCTGTTATTGCAGCCAGGACCCACTATAGAATCTCTGAGGTCTCTTATTTTATTTTTTATTTCTTCTGAGGCCTTTTACTGTCATCTTTGAATGGCTCTAAAGTTGACATGATAGGCTGCAAGCACCTTAAGATAGCCTAGCTGTTGCCATTCTTACTTAACCATCACTGAGTTCTGCCACAATCATCTCCAAAGTGAACCAGCCAAAGTTCTAACAATTCACCTAGTTTCTATCCATGAGTGGATTTCATTTTGTTTTAATGCTTATTATAGGTGCATGTGTCTGTAACTGTTGCCAAAGAGGGGGTGAAAACTTCTTTTTTCTATCAGGATTTTAGTATTAGTGGTCACCCTGGGGCACCCCTGAAACTGATTGCCTGATTGGTGAGGAAATCCTCCTGCCCAGAGGAGAATGAACAACATCCAGGTCACAATTTGGGAGCCAACTTGAACTCATTAAACCCACTTTTCAGTCCTCAGTCTGCAACCACCTCCCCAGCTCCTCTTCATTTCCAGGCAATAAAGTAGAAGACTATATTATTGCCTGGTTGACCATGTATTTTGGTTAACATATTTGCTACCAATTCTCATGGGCTTTTCTCAAATCTTGTTAACCAGTATGTGGAGCTGTCATCCTTCCTCTTCCAGAAAGATACTTCTGTGTCAGTTTCCCATCCTCATCAGCAAAACAGTGAAGAACTGTTAGAGTTACGAAATTTCATTCTCCTTGTTATCCAACAAATTAACTTGTTATACTTCCATGGACACTTTTGAAGGTGTGTCTTGGGTCGGAGACAAAATACACTTATTACTCAGAGACATAGCAGTAGCCAAAATGGCCATGTTTGCTTTGGTTCCTATATACACAGTGGGTTATGGTATAGAAGAGGAGCCCTTAGCTTGGGGAACCTGAATGTTTTATAAGAGGCAGTAAGCTTGTTTGCCATTTGTTTCACAGAGGAAGACACTATCTCTAGCTTTTAGGACTATAAGCAAACTTTTCCTTTGTTCTGGTTGGAGACATTATCTATACCATCCAAGGCTTTTGTTATATAAACATCTTTGATATGACTAGGAAAAAGGACAATGAGTGTCTTCCTCACAACACATGCAGAAACGCAAGACCCATGAAAAATTATCTTCCATCATCAGTTTACTCAGACTTTTCACCTAGACTGATCTTGTGATTTCCTATTTGTGAGGGCATTGCCTTATAATAAAAGAAGCATTTAGGGCCCTGACCAGTGTAGCTAAGTGGTTACAGTGTCAGCCCACACACTGAAGGGTCAAGGGTTTGCTTCCTGGTGAAGGGCACATACCTGGGTTACAGGTTCCATCCCAGGCCCTGATCGGGGCCCATGTGGGAGGGAACCAATTGATGTGTCTCTCTCTCTCTCTCTCCTCCTCCCTTCCTTCCATTCTCTCAAAAACTCAATGGAAAAAAATAACCTTGGGTGAGGATTAACAAAACAAAATAAAAACAAAAGAAGCATTTAGGTGCCAGGGAAGATTTTTTAATAGAAAGTGACTTCTAAGCTGAATCTGAAAGAATAAGTGGGAACTATTCAGGGGAGAGTGTAGATTAAGTATTACATAAACTTCTTTAAAAATTTAACTTTTTTATTTATCTTTATTGTTGAAAGTATTACAGATGTCCCCCTCACCCCCTCCATCGACCCCTTCCCTGCCAGTTTTCACCACACTATTGTCTGTATGCATGAGTTATCCATAAACTTTTAAGTGTTTCCTCATACTGGATTACCTCCACTGTTGTTATTTTATAGCTAGAGAATTGAAAGCTTGAAAAGGTTCTTGAAAACAGTCAGAGGAAACAAGATAGAGGATAGAATTTTTCTCTTTGAGAAACATAGAGTTTTTGTTTTGAATAGTAATTTTAGTTGATATAATAATTTAAAATCATTTCAAATGAAAAATTTAAATATTACGGAAAACATGAAAGAATTATACAGTTGTACAGCCACATGCCAACCACCTAAATTTTACTATATTTGCTTTATTATGTATCTCAATGTATCTCCATCTCTCTATTTTTGAATACATCTTTTTTTATGCATTTCACAGTAAGTCCCTGACTTTAATACATTTACCCCTAAGCACTTTAGGATACATATAATTGATGAGAGAATTAAATATTTTTATTTTTATATTTTTGAATCTTTACCCAAGGGTAATTTTTAATTTATTTTAGAGAGAGAGTAAGGGGCGGTGGGAGGGGGGGAGAGAAACATCTATTGATTTCCTCCCGTACCCACCCAACCAGGTCAAATCTGAAAGCTAGGTATGTGCCCTGACTGGGAATTGAACTCATGACCTTTCAGTGTATGGGACAATGCTCCAACCAGCTGAGCCACACTGGCCAGGGCAATATTTTAAGGTAAAATGTTTACATAAAGTGAAATGCACACAAGTACATGATTTGATGAATTTTGAGAAATGTGTATACCTGTGCAATACCAAATCCTATTATGATATAGAACTTTAGTTTCACCGTTGAAAGTAAACCCATGTTCTTTGTATGCAATCAATCCTCATCCTCAGCCCCAAAGGAAATACTGTAATGCTCTTTTTAAACTATACATAAGTTGTATCTGTTTTAGACTTCATATAATTGTAATTACACAATGTCATATTTTGTGTAAGTTTTCTTTCACTCATAAACATGTTTCTGAGATTAATCCACCTTGTGTTAATCTGCAGTAGATTCCTATCTATTCTAGAGTAGAATTCTATTTTATGGATATACCAAGATTTGTTTATCCATTCTCCTGTTCATGGATACTTGTGTTATTTCCAGTGTTTAGCTATGAATATCATTGCATAAGTCTTACTGTATATCCCATTTAAAATTTTTTGTTACGCATGGTTTCATGGAGCAAAAATGTTTACAAGTGTTTTAACTGCTGTGTCATATAAGGTTTGCTTAATCTGACATATCCTTATTCATGTTCTAAAGGCCATGCCTTAGTTGGTGTTTTCCTACCAATGTATTGGACTTGTGGGATTTTATTTATATATTTGCTTTTCTTCACTTTTCTTAGCAATTAAAATTTTTTTCCTTTTATTTCTTTTTTTTAAATGTTTTTTGCTGCAATTTTTATTAATTTATTTTTGTTACAGATGTTTCTCCTTTTTCCCCCCTAGACACCCTCCTCCCGATCCACCGCCCCTCCCCCCCAGGATTATTGTCTATGTCTACTGGTTATGCATACATGCATATAAGATTTTTGGTTTATCTTTTCCCTTCACTCCGCCCCCCTCCGCTGAGGTTTGTCAGTCTGAACCGTACTCCTTTCTATGTCTCTGGGTCTATTTTGTTCATCAGCTCATTTTTTTCATTATATTCCACAGATAACTGAGATCATGTGGTATTTGTCTTTCTCTGATTGGCTTATTTCACTTAGCATAATACTCTCCAGGTCCCTCCATGATGTCTCAAAGGATAAGAGATCTTTCTTTCTTACAGCTGCATGGTGTTCCATTGTGTATATGTACCACAACTTTTGTATCCACTCATCTATTGATGGACACCTGGGCTGTTTCCAGATCTTAGCAATTGTAAATAGTGCTGCTATGAACATAGGGGTACATATATTCTTTCTGATTGGTGTTTCAGGCTTCTTAGGATATATTCTTGGGTCAAATGGCAGTTCAATTTTTAATTTTTTGAGGAAACACCATATTGTTTTCCATAGTGGCTGTACCAGTCTGCATTCCCACCAGCAATGTACTGGAGTCCCCTTTTCTCCACACCCTTGCCAGCACTTGCTGTTTGATGATTTGTTAATGGCAGCCATTCTGACAGGTGTGAGGTGATACGTCATAGTTGTTTTAATTTGCATCTCTCTGATGATTAGTGACATTGAGCATTTTTTAATATGTCTCTTGGTCATTTGTATGTCCTATTGGGAGAGGTGTCTAGGTCCTCTGCCCATTTTTTAATTGGGTTCTTTGTCTTCCTTTTGTTGAACTGTATGAGTACTCTATATATTTTGGAAATTAGCCCCTTATCTGATGTATCCTTGGCAGTTATGCTTTCCCATATAGTGGGTTCCCTTTCCATTCTGATGCTTGTTTCTTTTGCTGTGCAGAAGCTTTTTAGTTTGATGTAGTCTCATTTATTAATTTTTTCCTTTGTTTTTCTTGTCTTAGGCATTGTATCAGTGAAAATTCTGATGTGTGTGATGTCTGAAATTTTGTTGCCTATATTTTCTTTTAGGATTTTTATGGACTAAATATGTTCTTTTATTGATTTTTTAGAGAGAGAGGAAGGGAGAGAGAGATAGAAACATTGATGTGAGAGAGAAACATTGATTGGCTGCCCCCTGCATGCCCCCTACTGGAGATCAAGCCCACAACTGGGGCATGTGCCCTGACCCGGAATTGAACTCGGCCTCTCAGTCTATGGGAGGATGCTCATTCCACTGAGCTACACTGGCTGGTCTCCTTTTATTTCTTAATTTCACTGTCATTTATGAGACACTATGTTAGACATGCCACCAGGTCTAGGTGATATGCCAAATTAGACACAGTTTCTTATCTCAGAGATGATCTAGTTTATTGGTGGAGGACACATGCACATCACACACACACACACACACACACACACACACACACACACACACACACGATTATCCAGTACAGCGAGAACATTGAGTAGGGTTTCTTGGAATACAGAGGAGAAGGGAGTACAGTAAGGTGTATAGTGACAAGGTAAAGGGAAGCTACTGGGAGAAGTTGAATTTTCAGTAGATTCTTGAATTTAGTGCCTAAAAATATGTTTTGTATGGCATCTTTATTTAATTCATGAATAAACTGATACCTAGAGAGGTTCACTTATTTGTCCAAGAGAGAGTTAGATGAGAATTAGAAATTCCATATTCGGAGTTCCAATACAGTGTTTTCCCTTCTACAATGTGATATTGCATACATTTTCATAACCATTGATTGACAGCCTACCATGTGCTAGGCCTTGGGTCATGTTTTAGGAATTAAAAATGATCAAAATAAAATTCCTGCCATCAGGAAATCCCAGTCAATCAGTTAGTGGTGCTAACTACCAACACACACACACACACACACACACACACACACACACACATCCCACCATATCAGTGATAGGAGCAAAATCCCCTGTGAACACAGAAGACATGGCAACTAAAGCCCTATGAAGCTAACATAATTTTACGCAGGCTTTAAGTGTTTTACTCTGAGTATTACCTTGAGGATAATTGACAAGTCTCTACCTGCCCTCCCCCCAGGAACATATGAATCAAATTTCTCAAGGAAAGGCCACAAAAATCTCAGATTCCCTTTCTACTTCATGGAGATGCCCAAAAGCTTTCTTGTAATACACTTTGAGCTCCTTGAGGACAGACATTTTGTATCCCTAAAGTCTAGTCCTGTTCCTATACAACACAGTGGGTGCTTAATAAATATCTGAATTATCAATGGAAATATAAAAATATTAAGTCTGGTCATGAGGCTTCAGGCAAGCTCTCACAGAGCCAGTGAGTTGGAGTGCTGAGATATGCAGTCTGTTTTCCCAGGGACTTGTCATCTCAACAAAGGCTGGGAAAAGCGAGATGTTGGTGTTCATGCTGTGATTTTTCCCCCTATAATCCTGTCCCTGTGGCCTCAAAGCTTGTCTGAAGTCTTGGACTTCACTCAATGAGAAAAAACACAAAAGCAACCTTATTCTTCCTGACAGATACTCGGTGTCAACTTCCCATTTTCTCATTTTACTTCTCTACTTTAGAATACATCCAGTTGCTCCTAGGGCTGGTCGGCTTCCTATTTCCTTTATTTTAGAACAAATCCTTGCTCTCTTCCTCTTTATTCCCTTTGATAGCACAGTCCCCCATCTCATTCCAGCAGCCTTCGAAAGCTTTTTATGACTTTAACAGTAAAAACACTGGGAGAAATTACTCCTCTTATTTCTCTTTTCCCCATCAAAGAAGAATGATTTATTTTAATAGGCTACATTTTAAATCACTTTTCATTAAATTTATTGCAGTGACATTGGTTAATAAAATTATATAGGTTTCAAGTGTGTAATTCTGTAATACATAACCTGGGTGTTGCATTGTGTGTTATCACCCAGAATCAAGTCTCCTGTCACCATATATTTGACTCCCTTTACCCTTTACCGCCCTTTCTCTCTGGTAACCACCATACTGTTGTCTGTGTCTGAGTTTTTGTTTATTTTTCTTGTTTATTCATTTGTTGCTTTCAGTTTTATATCTCATATGTGAGTCAAATCATATGGTTCTTGACTTTTTCCCATCTGACTTATTGTGCTTAGCAAGATATTCTCAAGATCCATCCACGCTGTTGCAAGTGTCAGTATAACAGGCTATATTTTGAATGTGTCATATCACAAACACCAGTAGTGATATGTTTGAGTTAAAATTTTGATTTATTATCAAAGAAGGGTTGTTTTTAATATCTTTGGCATATATGTACCCAAAAGATGTTCCTAAAACAAACAATCTTATGTCTTATTGGTGTTTACCTTATTTATTTCTGCCAGCCTTTTTCTTATTATTTAGCCTATGCTATCTTGAGAATATTTAGTTTCTGTAAGTTCTGTTTTGTCCATAATTCACATGGCAAGGTCATCTGTTTCAGGACCCAGGTCAGATGTCCCCTTAGGAAGGTCTCAGTGGTTTCTTCACAAGAATCACAGCTACATCTTTTGGTATCTATTGCAATCATGTGTTTGCTTCTATTTTGGATTGTCTGTCTTATCTCCTGGATATCAAGAGCATCCTTCAGGGCAGGCATGCTATCTGTTTTATATCTGACACCCTTATTTAAATGTAAAATCCTAATTACAAGTGGCAGGTACATAGATTAAAATGACTGCCAGGACTTTCCTTTTGGACATGTGAGATCCTAAAATCTTACTGGAATTTTAGTGAGTTGATTCTGTTTTAATATTTTTCCTTCCTAGGAAAAAGAAGACCATTTTGAATCTGTTCAACTGAAATCCTCAAGATCTCCAAATATATGAAAAGACTGTGCTCTAGCTTTCAGACTGATGTACAAGGAAACCTGCTCTCTAGTTTTACAGGACCATAGATTAGAGCCTGTCCTCATACCCGGCACGTTGGTGATGTTACGGAGAAGGGCCATGCCGCTGAAAAGGGAAGGAGGTTGAAATGTTTGATTGCCTTATCACATGGTCAAGTATCTTGCCAAAAATAGGAAAGCAAATGGTTTGGGTCTCCACTAAAGATGAAGCTCAACTCAGGAAGAGATTTAGCTGTATATATAAAAGGTGAAGCCCACCAGTGCACTGTTGATGCATGCCATGTAATTAATGGATAACTTTTATTGTTTATAACTTCTACATAAAAAGTGTGCTTTGTAAGGCAGATGTCAGCATATGCATTGTGATCCATCCCATTTTTGTCATTTCTTTGTTTATATTTTGGGGAGGATTTGAAAACATTTTAAAGTTATACTTCTTTTTCCCCATTATTTATTTTCCTGACAATACCGTAAAACATCTCTTTTTATTTAAAATGGTGAACAAAGAAAGACAATAAACTTTGTTTTTCCATAGGGTATCTTTCTTGATTTCAGAAGCCTAAGTAAGCACTAATCATTTAGAAACAGTCAGTATGTGCTTGAGTTATCTAAACTTATAATTAACTTATAAGTTCCATTCTTGTTGGAACTGGTAAGAAAAGCTTGACTAGAAGTGTTGAAGAAATCTTAAAAAACAAACAAACAAGGAGAAACCTTGACTTTTCAGTAACACAAACAAGTGACACTGTCATAGAAGTCAAATGGCTTAAGACAGTTTATGTAATGCTTCAAGCATGATTTGAAATGAGTGGGAAAGCGTGTTTATCAAATCACCTTGCAAAATCATGAAGACAAAAGTGAGATGACTGTGTACAAGTATAGATAACTGTACAAAGGTATTGGAGTAATTTTGTGGTCTCCATAAAATGGCAGTGGGATATTTGCCGTTAAGTCAGGCATCAAAGGTTACATGATTATCATTCTGCTACAAGACTTAGAGGATCATGACTTCCATGGAAGTTTTTTTTTAAGCCAATAAAGCAGGAATTCAATTTTGGAAAATTGCTTATAATTGTATTCATAAGAAGAATGTGGTTATGAAATAAGTGTTGTTCTTATTCAAAATGATCTAGATAATTGTGATATTTCCTATGACAGATTACTAGTGCTAGTAGAACTTAAATATTATTTATTGAAAGAAGTTTGAATGAAGTTGGATTTGACCAATTTTGAGCAAACCCTAATTGTTTTAGAACTGACCAAGAGGGGAGTTTCCTGGCCATTGATGATCTAAGGTGCTCTGGTTTGTTTCCAATTAACAGTAATCATTACAGATCTTAATCCACATTTTAAAACAGACTGGTGGTTGGCTGAGAGAAGCAGGGTATATGGGCAGGGTTTGTTGAATGTTTTGCCCCACATCTTTCAATGAGGTATGATCTGTAACTTTTGATTTAGCAGGTTATGTCTTTATTTTTGTGGAAACTGGGAGACAAATAATTATGTTTATCTGACTGGTGGGTAAAACACTGGATGCTGCTGCTGTTGAATGAATGTGTGTTTTGTGTATATCTCTGCTGTTGGATTCATGAGTATATTGCCATTATTTTATTGTTGGTTGTGAGATGCAGGAAGGGCATCACTTAGTATAAACTTTTCTCATGTTTAATTTTTAAAAATCTTATTATAAAAAAGAAATTATTAGCATTGCTCATTTTAATCTTGCTAATAGTGCTAATGAGCCTTTCTCCATTTTTGGTCCAAATTTAAACAGAAGAATGAAAATGCATTTGAAATGCACCCTTTTAGAAGAAACCTGGCAAAGTTGTACAGCTCGACAGAGCCAGGAAGTTCCTGCACAGTCGCCTGTCACTCTCTCTTCATCTTCGGCTGTGCTCAACATGCATGTTCCAAGCCATAGAGATAATTGGGATTTGCTCCCAGGTAGCTTCTTTCTTCTCCTGTCACTGGACTAAAATCTCTGACATGTCAAAGATGCCTTAAATTTTAATGAACCCTCTAAAATGTAGTTGGTATTGAAGAATTTATTTCTAATTTTAGATATTAGATAGATTTTTGTCAGCTCAGTCCCATCTTTGGAAAGGAGCTGCCCTTTTTCCTTTGGATCCCAGTGGTTGTCATTTTATTCCAAGCACTAAAGAAGTATGACAGAAAGAATAGTATGAGGGAAATATTCCAACCAGTCCTGGCTATAAAATTCACTTTAGTTTTAGGTCTTGCCTTTACAAAGCTCAGTAGAATGCTGACAGGCTTTTAAAATTTAATCATGTTTCTATGACTTTTAATTGACATTTGTTGTTTCTTCCCCAGCCCCCCAAGTGGTGGAAGGAGTTATTCATTATTTTTCTAAAAAGCACAGTTTTGAAGCCTTAAGTACTTCATTAAGTCAACTGCCACCTATAATATCTCTTAGCACTCTGTCAGAATCTATTTAAATCAGTTTTTCACTCGATGAGACCATGTCTTCTATGGATAAATTATATCATGCCATTTAACAATGTTGAGCAATTTGATATGTGTTCACTTGTTTTAAAAGACTGACTTTTATTCTTGTTGACTTTTCCCCTTTTTGGTTACTAGCAATCAAGTACTCTCCAGGATTAAAATGTTTCATAGTATTTTTGTGTAGACTTTTGTCATTATTTTCTTCCCAAGGAAAATGGTGGTTTAAATGGTTATGTGGAAGAATTGCTTGGGTCCAGTCATTTACCATCTGGGGTCTCCAGGTTTCCAGGTGGTGGCTCATGATTAACTACGGTTTTCAGGATCGATATGATCAACTGCCCATTGACCTGTATCAACAGAGCTACTTCCTGTGGTTCACAGTCATTCTTTTTTTTATCCTCACCCAAGGATATTTTTCCTTATCTTCAGATAGAGTGGGAGGGAGGGAGTAGAAAGAGAGAGAG
This sequence comes from Tadarida brasiliensis, assembly GCA_030848825.1. Taxonomy (NCBI): domain Eukaryota; kingdom Metazoa; phylum Chordata; class Mammalia; order Chiroptera; family Molossidae; genus Tadarida; species Tadarida brasiliensis. The sequence continues at coordinate 63,690,734 of CM061267.1, read as the reverse complement.
GGAGAGAGAGAGAGAGAAACAAACATCGATGTGAGAGAGGCACATCAATTGGTTGCCTACCACATGACCCGACCAGTCCGGGGGACGAACTACAACCAAGGTATGTGCCCTTGACTGGAGTCAAACCGGTGACTCATTGGTCGGTGGGCCGATACTCTAACCGCTGAGCCAAACAGGCCAGGGCCACAGTCATTCTTGCTATTAATAGCAAGATAATGTGCAGATCATTTCTCTCTTCCTCATGAAAGTAAATTTCCCAAGAGTTAGGGTGGGAAGATGACTTCATTGACAAGTTTAAAGTCAGTGTGTTGCTCACATTTATCTTTTTACATAAAAGATATGTAGATCTTCAGAGGACTTAAAATACCCTCATATCTATTTTATAGTAGCCACGAATATTTGCTCAGGTTTATAGGCCCAAATTATAAATTAGGGTTGCCCAACCCTAAAGAAAAAGTCCCAAGGGAAGTAAACTTAAAAAAATTAAAAAGCCTCTACAGTTGACTCACTCCTTGGATATTAAAATGGAGTTCACAGTAACTGGCCAGAGATTATACTCTGCTGGGTTTCATTTCTCTTAGTTTAACATTTTCAGATGTGTTCATTTTAGGATCATAAATAAAGGAAATAAAAATTTATTATGGGGTTGAATATTGGAAGTCAATTGATACTATTATTGTAGTTGAATAGATCAGAAGCCAGCAAACTTTTTCTGTTAAGGGTCAGATAGGTAATATTTTCAGCTTTACAGGCATGTGGTCTCTCTTGAACTCCTCACTGCCACTGTAGCATGAAAGCAGCCACAGACAACATGTAAACAAAAGGGTGTGGCCGCATTCCAATCAAACTATCATGAACACTGAAATCTGAGTTTCATTTAAGTGTCACTTGTCATGAAATATCATTCCTCTTTTATTTTTTAGAATAGTTTATCGATTTTTTTTAGAGAGAAGAAGGGAGAAGAGAGAAATATTGATGTGAGAGTACAACATTCATCGGCTGCCTCTCTCACTCTCCCCACCGAGGGATGGAGCCTGCAACCTGGGCATGTGCCCCGACCGGGAATCGAACCAGCAACCGCTCAGTGCATGGATGACGCCCTACCAACTGAGCCACACCGACCAGGACAATATTATTTGTCTTTTGATTTTTCCCCCCAACTATTTAAAAATGGAGAGGCATTCTTAGCTCAGGATTTGACCTGCGAGCTCTGGTTTGCTAACCACTGGTTTAGATCATTGCAGCCCACAGAGTCTTTGCCCTTTAGGAGCTTACTACCTTAAAAGTTTCTCAAATCTTTAGAAATGTTCAAGAAGAAAATAACCTATCACCCTCCCTTGATGGTTTAATCAGTAGACAAAACCAGATACTCAGATTCTGAGTCCCTTTTACAGTTCTTAGACTTGGTTATGGTTATTCGTCAGCAACTGATAAAACCAAAGCAAGGGAACTGGTTCAGAGTAAACACCAAGATTAATTTAAAAGCCTTTTCTCATTGAGGTTTATATAACATGTATTGCTAAGATAACTGGATTTGTAGATAATATTCAATTTTGTATACAGAGCAATTTATTTTATTTATTTTCAAATATTTTTTTTCCTATATTGATTTTAGAAATAGAGGAAAGAGGAAAGAAATAGAGGATTTTAGAAATAACTGTATGGATATAAAGGATTGATACATAAAGTAGCTTCGTTGTAGGTTCTTGAGCCCGAGCACTGCAAAGGGTCTTTGTATGTGTTTAGGCAGGGCAGACCTCAACCCACACACATTTACCAAACCTTGTTGAAAACTTACTGAGCTGCAAAAGACATGTAGGATTCCTTTAATGATTGGTGAGTCAAGACAGAGATATCCAATTTTCTTGAACAAAATGTCCCAGTGAGGCTTTTAATTTGCTATATATTTTTTTCTGCTCTTATTAATAACTCTTAGAAGAAGAGATTTGTCTAAAATAGCTTGTGGATATTGGTAAATTTGGTTTGGAGTGGGGCAAGATTTCCTTTCTCTCAGATGGCTGGTTTCTGATTACCATTGCTTGGGTTACACAAATGAGTTAAACCAGGGGGAATTATGTAAATCTACATTTTCTGAACAGAAGTGATAATTGGCTTATTCATGCGTTTGGGCCTTTTTGGTAGAGCTGTGGTGGTGGTAATCCTCACAGGTGTCCCATCGTCCTGGCGCCTCACTTTTCCAGGCTGCTCCGTGCTTCTAGCCTGTGCTGGTGGCTCAGAGGCTCCAAGCTGTCAGGGTGGATGAGGAGGAAAGGGGGCTTCCTGAGAGAAAGTGTAGCGTTGAAGATTGAAAAGGGACACTGCCCAAATCATCTCGTTCTTAGCTACTCTCTTAATCTGTCCTCTGTGTGGTCTGCAAACCATCTTGCCTAACATCTTGAATATGGGACCTTTTTATTTTACCATGATAAACCTGAGTGGGCAAGAGAATCTGTAGATACTTAAACCGGAAAAGACACAGAGCATTTCAGAAACTGTAAACACTTGGAAAACCAATGATAGTCTATTATATCATTAGGTTCTGATATGTTTTTTAATGAGTGGTATATATCCTTCTGCTTGAGTGCTTTAAATTCAGGAAGTTTTTGCATAGATGGATCAGCTCAACCAGGTTTATATTCTGGAAGGATGAACTGTTACTGGAATGAAAAAAAAAAAAAATCAATCCCAAACCTATTTGTTTGAAATGGCTTATGTAAAAAAGATTTTATAGCAGCTATTTTCCATACATACACTGAATATTTTTTGAAACATTATTTTAGGGATCACATGTTAGATGATCCATGTTGAAATAGGAAACAAGGCTTGTGGCAGGGAAGGAGAAAATGGTGACAGCTGTTAGTTACTGCATTTTCAGTGTACAGGCAGGGCATGAAATACAGTGGCCAGAGATCAAAACCCAGCTATCAAAATCAGTTTTCTCAAAGATTCACCCACAGACTAGTTACCTTATTTAAAAAGATCCATGATCAATTTGATTGTTTTAGGCATCAGCTGTGTCTCTGTGTCTGATATTGCCGTCCTCAGACTGTCACATTCCATCAGTGGATTGACTTTATTTTTCTCCCATCAGCCTTGCCACAGCCTTTATCTCAGGCAGGTGCTCATTCTGAGCACACTGATCCAGCACTTCTGCCAGTTTCAGTCACAGCAGAATTTTTTTTTCTCCATCTAGGGCTGTTGAATCTATTACCCAGTCTCCCTTACCCACTCCTGAAAATCCAGGTTCTTATTTGCATATGAGAATTCAGTGCCTGGTGAGCACTGTTGTCTTTGAGCATCTGGTGAGTTTTGGATGGATTAATCAATTGCTGATTCAAATGCATTCAGAAGGAAAAAGAGAATTTCTAACACTGACTCCTCACTTCATTTCCTTCGAGGCCAGTCCTGTTGGCTTTTGTATGCCTGCTTATTATTTCTTGATGTTTTGAAAATAATATGAGCATGTCTTGGTTAACCAGGCCCTGGTTATTCAGCCTGTGGGTCCCTCATATCCTTCCCCTCTTCCTTCCTCTCACTGTCTTCCTCAGTCATAGTTCCCTCTTTAGAATACTTTCCAGTCTTTATGCTTCTTAAAGGCAGGAACTACATCTTATTTATCTTTCTCTTTTTCATTGGCTGAAGAATGGGCCTCCCGAAAACTTATGTCAACATCCTATCCCTGAGACATGGGAATGTGACTTCATTTAGAGAAAGGGCCTTTGCAGATGTCATTAGGATGTTGAAATGCTATCATTCTGGATTATCCAGGTGGGCCTAAATCCAGTGAGACGTGTCCTTGTTAGAGACAAACGGAGGAGAAGACAGACTCAGAAGGCAATGTAAAGGTGGAGGCAGAGATTGAGGGATGTGGCCACAAGCCGAGGAAGCTGGCAACCACCAGAAGCTAGAAGAGGCATGGAATGGATCGAGCCCTAGAGCTTCTGAGGGCATGAGACCCTGCCAATGCTTTGATTTAGGACTACTGGCCTCCAGAATTGTGACAGAATAAACTTCTATTGTTTTAAGCCACTCAGTTTGTGGTAAGTTGTTATTCAGTTACAGGAAGCCAATGCATTCTCTATCCATGGCACCTGGCACAGAACTTGACAGATAGTTAGGTTCTTAGTAAATTTTTCTATATTAATAAATGATCTGTGGCTAAAAGGCTTACAAGGAGAAATAGGACAGTACTGGTAAGAACAAGCCAGTTTTAGCTTTTCCATATTTTCCCTGTTTGCTCTTTATTTAGGTTAGTGAAACATTCAATTTTAGTGGCAAGCCTATGTGCCTAACCATTGTCACTGGTACTTTGGAAAAGCATTGAAAAATAATATATCCTGCATTTTTATTGCCTTCTTAGCTATGAATGGTGAGAGTGATTTTCCAATGAAGTGGCAGGATGCTTTCCCAGTCTCCTTCCTACTAATAAGGTTGCTTTTGGAAATGAAAGCCATCGAACCTTCTCTGCATTCAGAATATAGGAACCGCTCCTTCTTTCCTCAGAGCCCTATCTGGACAAGTTCTGGGTGGCCATACAGATGTGGCTTAAAGAAACTAATATGTGTGTTGTCATCTGGCTACTGAAATGGCCTGATATTTTCTAATCATTGTGATCTGTGAAGAAATCCAGATCTGCTCACAGCTCTCCAGGGTAACAGTTTATGTTCAAAGTACGTATAGGCATGAAGAGAAGCACAGTTCGTTTCTTCCAACACTAAAAGTAGAAATGGTCTGAAGTCAACATGTTCAAGTTTACTTGAAGTGATTCAAAAAGAACAAACCATTATCCACCATGCTGGAAAACCGTGATGGTTTTATTCTCAATAGCTTTATATTAATACAGATGCTTTTTATTTTGTGCTGAGAAAAACAATCTGTTACACATAATGTAACTTTAATATACAACATAGAAACTCATCCTAAATTAGTTACAACAAGAACCTACAAAAACTTTATAGGAAAAAAAGTTACCTAATATTGCCACCGTATTTTTTAGTAGACGGACCCTGTCAGACCCTGTCACCAATGCTCAGCTCTGTAAACAATGGTTATTTCCATGTTCTGGGGAATCATTAATAATAATAGGGGCACGAAAATCAGCCTAAAAAGTTCTAGCACATCACTATATACTGTACAGTCCTCAAAAATAATTTATTGTACTGTTTCTAAAAAAAGGTACTAGGGTTGTTCTTTTGCTCTGTTTCCATATTCTGGAGCTGCATGTGAGCACTTTTGTCTAACAGTCTAAAAACACGAAAACTGAACCGTAATTCACAATCACAGAGATGAGGTGGTGGAGTCCAGGACTTCCCGCCCGTTGCACACCGTTGGGACATACGTGCTTGCAGAGGCTGGAAAACAAAGCAGGACAGAAAGTTCAGTGTTAGGCAAGTGGGCGGCGTAGGTAACAGCACGGATAATATCAGACCCTCCTTACAATTACGTTGAAAACTCCTTTTAACTTGGCTTTGGAAAATGCTAAATTATTTAACACTGTAGCAGGTCAACTTTCTAAAAATGTACTGCTCCAGATGGGTTTGCATCCTGGCACACACCTCCTCTAATGTCATACCTCTCGGAGAGAGTTGATCAGCATAAGCATTGTTGAAAAAAATCACTCGTGGGTTTAAAATGAGCTTTGGTAATCTGTGAACTGGTTGAAATACAATGTGCAAAATTGAAAGCTCACTGCAATTTTCTTAAAGATTGTTAAATTAATTCCTGTTTTCAATACCTCCATTAATTTTGTTCTCTCTGGGCAGGGATGGCTCTTAACATAGTTCCACGAGTCATCTGTGAACCCTGCCTTAGAGAATAGTTTGATATAGTCTCATTGTTCAAGTGGATAACCTCAGCGAAAACTCGAGCAAGGGCTGGTGTACTGAGAACTTCGACTTCATGATAGTTCTCAGAAAGGAAGACATCCAAAGGGATGATGTGCGTATTAGTGACAGCAGTGTCAGGCTGTGAGTATAAGTAATAGGGGTATGTAGGTTCTATGTTTTTATGGCACTTAGTTTTTCTAGATACAATTCATCACTCTTGTTTTGGAGGTTTTGTTTTTATGAGAAATCTAGGTATAGCTAACTTATATCTATTTCACCCTTAATGCTTTTTTTTTTTTTTTTTTTTTTTCCTGGATGAGGTCAAAAGCAAGGAGCCCCATTCTCCATGGGATGAAACTACACAGCCATGGGATGAAACTACACAGCCAAGAAAATAAGAGATGATTCTACTTTACCTTTTAGAGCTCTTTATGTTCCATCCCTTGGCCTGTCCATCTGGACATGCTCTGCCCAGAAGGAGCTGATCCTCTTGGCTACCTGACCATAGCCCAGGTCAGACTGACCAGTCAGCTGTCCCATTCCTTAAGGGCATACCTCTCGGTTAATAATCAGACAAACTAATTTCATGCTAAATATTCTTGCTCCACACAATTGCATTTTTCATTGAAATTTCGTTAGACATGAAGGAGAAACTAATTGTGAAATTTGAGATTATGTGGCATTCAGTGGAGGAGCAGTAACCATATTCGGGGCACTGAAGTCTTTCAGCAGACCCACCAGCGGGAAAACTACCACCTCTCAATTTTGCATTGCTTGCTTGGCTAGGTATGAGAAAAATCTATGAAGTCAAGTCTGTGTGGCTGCCTAAGGTTACAGCAGACTCATGTGACATGCTAACTCATTTGGTGATGTTTTCATCTTATCAGTTTTAAGATGAGCTTCAATTTCTTTACTATATGAGCCCAGTAAAAGCTATAGCATCTTTGGGGGCAGGATGACATAATCTACATTTCCTGACAATGAAGACATTTGAACATAGTGTGTGCTGGATAAATACTGAGGGAAAGTGACAGTGATAATTCCAAATGTGAGGGCTTTACTTTATTCTTTGCTGAGTTTCTTCATATGCCTTATCGAATTCTAGCTTCATCAGAGTAAGGTAAGGCAAGAGAAAGAACAAGATGAAGTTCAAACCACAGTTCACTGGACACTTAGGAGAACACTCCCGGCCATTTAATACGTGCTCTTTCTGCAGCTTCTTTGTATCCAGCTGTCTACCTGACATCTCCAAGTGGATGTTTAAGAGATATTTCAAAATCAAGTGGCCAAAGCATAACTCTTGATTCCTTAACCTTTCCCTGTTTAGTGTTCCTTTCCTCAGTGAATATAGTCTCACCCTGCAGTCAGTTACCCAAACCAAAAGTCTAACATCGATGCTTCCTTCCCTCTTTATCCCTCCTCCCACGCCAAACCTGTCACCAAGTCCAATCAGCTCTGTCTCCACATCCCGCTGCTTCTGGCTCTGCACCCAGCACCCAGTCAGTCCGGCATTATTTTACTCTTGGTGACTGTATAGCTACACCATTGGCATCTCTGTTTCCACTTGGGCTTCCCTGCATTTCATTCTCTGTACAGCAGTTGAGAGTATTTTTAAATGTAAGTCATTTAAAAATGACTGTACACCTCCAATGGCTTCCTTTTGTGTTCTCCTTACTCTGGTTTATAAATTCCAGGGTGATTCAGACCATTCACCAAATTCCACACCTCCCCCCACCCCCCCCTTCTTTTTGCTTTTGTCCTCAAACACAGCGTATCTTCAGGCTTTTGCAGAAGCTGCTGCCTCTGCCAGAAATGTTTTTTCTTCTCTTAATCACATGTCTGGCTCCTTGTCATCCACATCTGAAATGTCACCTCCTGAAAAAGGCTGTCATTAGGCCACCTAATCTAAAGTAGCCGACCAATTTTAAAACTGATCTTTTCTTTTTTTTGGTTAGTGTCTTATACTCTTGACTAGAAAATGTATGGGGGGTTCTGCTTGTCTTTTTCATTATTTTATTGCTGGTCACAGAATACACTCTCTATAAATATTTTCTGAATGATTGTATAAATGGTTGCATTTCAAAGCAGGTGGGAACCAAGGGAAGTTTCAAGAAGGAAATTTTTTAACCTGAAGAAATGCCCAGCAAATGGGAGGCCTGTGGGCAGCCTTGTTTGGGGATAGGTAGGCCTTTCTGCTTCTTAAGCCCTGTTGTGACAGTAACCACCAACCACACTGGCAGAGAGAAGTGGCTTGGGCGTAGCCTCCCCGGGCAGGCATGCTGCCATTGACGTTTTGACTGATCTCTTCATCTTTTCCAGGATCAAGTTTTATTACTTCTGTGCAGGTTTTTCATTTTCTAAGATTGGAGAAGAATGATGTGTTATGGGGCTGGTCTAGGAGAGCTAGGGACTGGTATGCTAATGCCTCTCTCTGTCTACGTTGGACTAGTCTAATACTCTCCACCTGCATTTGTAAAGATTGTATCAGAAACCTACTGTGCTGTTCCCCATATTATTGTGAAAGTTGGTGCACTGATGTTCTTAAGTGTGCTCTTAGGCTCTGCTTCTCACTGCATTGTAATGTGTTAAAATTGGGTGTATTTTGACCAGGTAAGTAACAAATACAAGGGCTACAAAGGTAGTTGCATGGAACATCCTCAAGTTATAGTTTCAAATCTTCTACGAGGCATCCCATGGACATCATTATGAGAGTTCACAAAATAACTTTGAATTACCTACCTGCTTCATAGGGACATTAAAGGGAACACCCTATATTAGAAAGTCTAAACTCTTTGAGAGGAAGATAATATAAGTTCAAGGTCTTCCTACACAGAGTAACAACAGCAAAAACACTCCCAAAACTTTATCTGCAATTGTTTCTGCCCGAAGCAACTTCTAGTGTATCAAAGGGAATTGTAACTTGCATTTTCCTGCTTCTCTTTCTTTTATTGTTTCATCTGTAGCTTTTGCCAGTGCATTTTATTTTATTATGTATAAAAATTATTTTTGTACATGCTGTTGAATATAGTAGAGGAAATTACTGTTTTATGAGTTTAGTATCTCAATTACTTTGCCTTTCATAAATATTTCACATATGTCTCCCATATTAGCCCATTTGTTATTCCCTCAAGATGGTAAAATATGTATAAGAACAAAGTACTATCATTTTCATGTATGTTTGTGATGAGCTTTTGCTATTATTCTAATGAAGTTCTCACGAGATTTTTAATGGTGTAAGTTTAGCCCATTTTCTATTATGCAGATTTCTATAGTCATCCTTTCTGTCAGAAATAAGAGGCTGCAGGCTTATTTTTGGCTTTTCTGGGAGTGGGAGTGAGGAGTAGCTGTTAGTTACTCTAGGCTAAGGTGGTGCTTCTTGCTATTCAAATTGAAAACTGAAGATAGCTGAAAAGACCTAATAAGTTCCACCATTGATCACAAAAGGGTATTTCACACCCATCAAAAAGCACATACTGCTTCACAAACTTGGTAAAGCATCGGAGACCAGTGCAGCCAAGTGGCAGCTTTGTCTCCCACTGTGAACTCCAGTTCTCTCCCACCAGTAATGCTGGGGCTGGCCAGGCTTGGAAGAAAATGGCCTTATTTATTCAGGGAACTAGGTCCTCAATCAATGCTAAACATATTTATTTAATAGATTCTTTTTAAAACAATATTGTTGTTTTTTTTCTTTATTGATTCTTTTAGAGAGAGAGGAAGGGAGGGAGAGAGAGAGAGAGAGAGAAACATTGATGAGAGAGAACATCGATTGGCCACCTCCCAACTGGGGATCGGGCCCACAACCTGGGCATGTGCCCTGACTGGGAATCGAACCGGCGACCTCTTGGTGCATGGGTCGATGCCCAACCACTGAACCACAGTAGTCGGGCTAGTTAATAGATTCTTATGGATGCCAAGTGTGTTAGTCAACTGAGTAGCTGAGACTTGGTTCCTGAGAAGCAGTGTGTTACTATAATTGTATAATATATCAGACTTGGAAAAGAAGAAAACAAACATTAAAACAGACATTCCAGCAGTTTGTTCCCATCTGTTCCATTTCCTTGTTCCTAGTGACCCCAAATAATTTTTCCCAGCCTGTCAGCTTGTTTAGATATTTTAATGCTATCGTCACAGAATCCAGCTTCCACCAGCTGTTTGTTTCCTTGTCTTCTTGCTTCGTTAGTGAACCTGTTTTCTTATTCATCACCTTCATCTTACTTGTGCTAGGGCCCCCTGGTCCCACTCCAGAAGTTCATCTGCTGATTCATTTATGTTGTCTGGGCAGAGGATGACACTACCAGTCCCTGGTTTGGTAGCCTTGCTATGTCAGAGATGTCACAGTGGAAGACAAAATCCATTATTAAGAAATGTGGGCTAGATTCTCAGGGTAATGATCTTAAACTGTTAACACTAGATTTAAGAGGAAATCATATTCCTTATGATGTGGGATAAAAATCTACAGACCCAAATGTGGAGTTAGGAGTTAAATGCAAAGACTTCATTCAGTGATTCCTTTCTTGTGAGACAAGATTCGTGGCCCAGCCAGTATGGCTCAATGGATTGAATGTCATCCCATGGACTGAGAGGTCCCAGTTCAGTTCCCAGACAGGGCACATGCCCAGGTTGTGGGCTTGATCCCCAGTAGGGGGCATGCAGGAGGCAGCTGATTGATGTTTCTCACATTGATGTTTCTCTCTCTCCCTTCATCTCTCTCTCTAAAAAATCAATTGAAATATATTTTTTAATTCATGGAAAGAGAAAATATGGCATGGACCTTTTTTAGAACCCATGATGCGACTTAATTATCTTATCAACAGAAATTCCACTGTCTTCAACTAACTCCCTCAATCCATTGTTGCCACTTCATGCTGTCATGCTTGCAATCATGTTCTTTTATTCTCACCTCCCTCCCTCAAGAAGTACAAACCCACGCTGGATATAAGTAATTTGTAATTGAAAGGACTCAACAATTTTTTTATTGTTCTACCTATTTTGCATTCTTCTTGCCTCCTCTTAGTTGCCCAACATCTCTGATTTCTCCTTTTTTTCTATCCAAATGTATTTTCAGGCAAGGATCAGAAACTCACCCTGAGGCTCAAACACCTAATATGGGCTGTAGGTGCTACTATGTTTAGGGATCAAAGCCTGAAGCCAAAAGTGTTAAACTCTAATAAAATAATGTCAGACATCAGTCCTCCAATCTAGTGGAGCTAATCTAGTTAGTCTCACTGTCAAATTATATACAGCATCTGAACACTATTAGCTTCCATTTACCACTCTGATTTAAGCCCCCAATATCTGGAGTATGTAATAGCTTCCTACAGGATGTGTCTGCCTGTTTCCCGTCTTATGTTCTGCTCCCACAGCTAAAATGATGAAAATGATGCTTTCAAAATCAGATCATGGCACACCTCTGATGAAACTCTTGCGTGTTTTCCCAGTTGCTTTAATAGAGAAGTAAAAGTCCTTACAATGACCTCCAGAGTCCTACATTGTCTGCTTCCTCTCTGTCCTCATCTCCTCTCGTGTTCACACATTCATTTCCCTGTAGCCACATATGCCTCTGTGATGTTCTTCCAACTTTAGACCTTTACATTTGCTGTTCCCTGTGCCTGGAATGTCTTTCCTCAGATGTGGATGGACTTTATTACCTTTCTGCATTTCCTTCATGTCTCTGCTCAAATGTCACCTTATCAGAGAGGACTTGCCTGGCCACTCTATAAAAAAAGTAACACTCTGTGCCCCCAGTACACCTTATTTGTCTATGCCCCATATTATTTTCTGTACTTCACTTATCAACACCGATATAATGAGCATTATTGGTTGGTCTGACTGTGCCCCCTCTCGCTGATTAGAATGTAAGCACGGGAGTGTATGGTTTGTTTGTTTTGTTCATTACCACATCCTCAGTGCTTAGAGCTGTGTCTAGGCCCAAAAGTTTCTTCAATGAACAAGTGAATTCTCCATCATTTTGGTCACATTTACTTGTTAAGGATCCCTTTCTTAAAGTGTCTGGATTTACTCCAAGTGGGGAAGACATCTTTTCAAATTTTTCATATGACAGGGATTTTGTGGTATAAGCACACAGGTATCTCCATTTTGGGATGTTATTCAGAGAATTTCACTTAAAGTGAAAAGGGAGTAGGAAGGAGAAACAGTATAGCATAAATTGATATTAGATACTTTGCTTACTTTAAGTATTGATCATCTGAAGTCAGTGTATGGGCAGTATTTGATTATATAATTCTTTTATAATTAACATATCTTCATAGTTCTGATCATGGTACCATGTTCTCAAAGGCATTAGTGAATTTGGGGTTACATGGAAATGCACGTGGCTGTGGGTATCTCATACAACATTGAACTCTGGTTTAGGGACCCCCTTTGAGATACTGAGTTTATGTCACATTCAAAATAAATGGGACAGAAGAGGAAATGTCCAATGTAAATTAACTAAAAAAAGTGATATTTGCTTTTGAAGAACTATTTAAGTGGAATCAGTTATCTTTGATATAAACATTTAGCTGGTCGCCATTAACAATATTCCTTTCTTTTTATCAAATCACATTTTCCAAGAAGATTTCTGGCTAGCCCCTCTGGAGTACCACACCTTCTCTGTGTGCAGCCCAGGTGAAAGGATCCTTGGGTCTCAGATGGACATGACTTATATCATTGAACTGCCTGGCATGGGCTTCTAAGAGGAATAAAAATCTGTACCCATGCTGGTAGATCAAGATGTTGTCACGTGCAGGACCGAAGGGAAAGCTTTTGACTTAAAAAAAAAAATCAAATTTGCAGATGCTAAGATTCTCTTTGTTGGAATAATCTCTGTCATGAATTTTGTAACTGAGCTGAGGCCAGAGGAGCCACATCGCAGGTTTTGAGAGTTTTATCTATGACTTCAGTTATAAAATTCCTTCAAGTATCTACTAGATAGGGCCCTGGTTTTCTCACTTAGATATGTGGTTATTAGAATAAATGATCCATAGCCTCTCTTCCAGCTCTAGCCTCTGTGGTCTCTGTTATGAAGGAAGGTGGGCTATATTTGCTTGAGGAAAACCAGCAAAATATTAGAGGTAAAGAGAAAATGATTTAAAGGTTGCAGATGAGCAGTTGTGAGACAAATACAATGGAAATGTCAAATAGAACACAGGAGAGGTATTAAACATCTATTTGCTAATATATGTAGGGTTATCTATGACAGCTCTCTATTCTCCCATCCTCAATGAGGAAGGGAATGAAAGAGAATGGAATGAGATTCCCAGGAACGCTGTGGACGTTCCTTTCCAAAGGGAAAGTGGGTTGACATTTTTCAGATTTGGATGCTCTAGGTATATTCAAACTGGAAGCAGTTTTTGGCTGAATACTCTGGGCTTCTCGTGCATTGGCCATTGAGGATTTGTTTACAACATACCTATACCTATGGCAGGGAGACTGCCATTCAGTTTGTGTTGCTAATTAACTTGCTAATTTGCCTGGCCAGGGAGCACATACTGTCATTCTGGGACTCCCTGAAAAGTCAAGTGCAGGCATATTGTACTATTTTTCTGGACTTGACGTGTGGTTCGCCCTCTCCTAATTGGAATATCTTCAAAAGGTTGGCCATTGATAAGTGCTAAGTCTGTCCTCAGGTGCTTGCTTTCTGTGGCTGTGGCTCTGTGCAAAAGTACTGTGGTTGTAAATTATACTACTGACTTCTTTTTATAATGTGAAAATGCTTTGTAAGAAGGAATAATTCTATTAATTGAGCAGTTCACACATTACCACCTAGACAAGTGCCTTTCTGCACAAGGTTTTGGTAGAGCAAATCAATCTCCATATACCCATGGCTCCTCGGGGACCAAATCTGGGCATCATTATAGCAGACACCTCTTGGCTGATCTTAATGGTAATGACATGCATGTATCTGAATGATCACCAGGAGCAAGAGAAACACACAGCCCCATAGGAGGAAGTCTGTGTACATAATGGCTCTGAAGACTATTGGGCACACTCCATTTCTCACTGCTCTCTCCCCAGTCTATGCTCATACAAGCCCGTATTAGTGACAACATTCTGACCTGCATGGGTCCTATAAGGATTTTATGCTGCATAACTTCACATGCACATCCAGCTTTTACCTTCAAAATTAATGCAGTTCTACTTACATTCACAGCATCCCTTCTTGATTGCCTGTCTGTGGGAACCAGCTCTGGGAAGCCCCTTTGCTTCTAAAGCTGAACAAAATAAAGAATGACCTCTTTTCTTTCTCATCCAAACACAAAGAATGTTTGCTTAAGTGTGTGGGTGTGAGAGCAGCATTACAAGCATGAGTTCAGGACTTCTGGGTCTCTGAGTGGTACTGCTATTGGGGAGATCATTCCCAGTTTCATTAAATGTTTTCTGAGTGGCCAGGTGCTTCTGTGTCGTAAGTGCCTTCCCTGGACAGCGCTGAAGGGAGCAGGGAAATAAACGCACAGGGATGTGGCCACTGGTGTCATGAAGCAAAGGATGGCAGTTCAAAATACCTCCCCCTCTCTGAACGCTATGTCTGCATCCTCTTTGAGGGTCACCTAAGAGGCCTTCCCTTCTCTGCACTGATACCAGTGGACAAAATAGACAGGATGGTTTAGACTGAGGTTCTCAAAATGTATTCCTTGGATCACTTCCATTGAATCAGCAGGGGTAGCTTTTGTTCCATATCACATGAATCAGAGAGCTGTGGGTGGGGCCTGAGAATCTCTACTTCAAAGAGTTTTGTTTTGTTTTTTTGGTAGACAAATATTGGGAATTATTGGCCCATGGGTAGGTATACTTAATGGAGAGAAGTTCATGTTTCCTTTATACTTACTATTCTGACTCCCACTGTGTATTAATAACACACAACTAAAATTGTTCTTTTTTACACCTAGCCATATGTAAACATTTCTCATTTGGTAGTTTTCTGAGATGTCCTCAAGCATGTTCTTTTTGCCCTGCCTGCTTCTGAGTTTGGTCATGCTTTTCTGTCTCCTTGGAGCTACTGATCAGCTTTAAAACTCCAGTACTGATACTCTTTCTGCTGTCAACCACCTTAGGGGTTGTCAGAGAGCTCACTTGGGCCCCAGGGTGATGTGTTATTTCCACTACTCTTTTGCCAGAGAATTAACTGGGAATTAATGCGGCTGCACCTTCCAGTCTAGGTGACTTCTTGGCATTGCATAGGATTAAGTGTGTCAAGTTGCTGTAATCCCCGGTAAGAGTGCAGTGCTGATTAATTTAGGACTTGGAGAGTGTTTCATAACAAAAATGGCCACACATTCTTTGAGAGGTGGGGTCCCCTTACATCTGGGCAGGCTCTGTCATGCTCTCTGTGATCCCATGTGATGAGGCATCCCGCCAAAGGGTCTAGTGTCAGAGTGAAACCACTGTGGACCTCCCAGATCAGTTCAGTCTCGGCTGATACTGCAGAAGGACTCCAGGCAAGGCCGTATGAGCATCTGAAGTGCTCAGCCAAGTCCTGCCTGAATTCCTGGCCCACAGAACACGAGACACAATAAAAGGGTTGTTGTTATAAGCCACTAAATTTGGGAGCTGTTTGCTCTGTGGGAAATAGGTTAACTATTGTATCTGGGGGGTGGGGGTGGGGTTTGTTTTTACCTCTGGAGGGAGTTAGACAACCAGCAGCAATATCAGTAACAATAACCGAACACAATAAAATGCCTGTATAATATTTGCTGGAAGAACATAAATTATGTGCAACCTAAGTAAAACATATGCTTTACCTAGTGAATTCAGAGCAGTTTAAGGATTT
This sequence comes from Tadarida brasiliensis, assembly GCA_030848825.1. Taxonomy (NCBI): domain Eukaryota; kingdom Metazoa; phylum Chordata; class Mammalia; order Chiroptera; family Molossidae; genus Tadarida; species Tadarida brasiliensis. Next base: position 63,675,140 of record CM061267.1, on the reverse strand, counting down.
TTCTTGATTGATAAAACAATATACTTCCCAGTATTTAGGAGGGAAATGGATATAAATTGAGCTGAGTATATAATGGAGGAAACAGGCACTGAGATATTAAACCAGTTGCTAAAATTTTCACCACAGCTGCTCAGTACCATGCTCATACTCAGAACTACATCTCATAGACCAGTGGCTTTCATACTTCTTTGATTGCGACTCATAGCAATGAATGTTGTACCAGGACCTTTACATATACGTAAACTCTGGAGCAAATGTCATGAAATACTACTTACCCTTATAATGCACTCTAAGATATTTTATTCTATTTTCTTTTATAAAATGCTGGTGAAATATACTGAATACATTTCATGACACCTAATGGGTTACATCTGACAGTATGAAAACACTGCCCTGGACAGTGAGCTTCACGGGCCCAGGGATTCTGTCCTGTTCACCACTGTTGTTCACAGGCGCTTAGAAATTTCTGGGGTATAGAAGGTTCCCAAGCATTTCATGAATGAATTGTACGGCAATAGTTCCAAATTACTCAAATGGGAGAGTATCAATCCCAAGTATAGAAAGCCAGTGTCAACTCTTGAATCATTTTATATCTTTGAGGGTACCTTCTATTCCCTATTTTCTTCCCTATAAAATGGAACTTGTGATATGGGACAAAATGAGCCCACAAATATAAAACTATTTGAATTAAAGATATAAAATTACAAATACGAGATAGATGTATTTGTAATTGTGTGCTTGGAGATGTCTAGAGATAGCACATAAATACTTCCCTTTGCTACTTTAATATCACTTCACTAATTTGGCTTAATTAGAGAAAAATTGCTGAAAAATGAGCAGTTTAAGGATTTTTCTTGATTGATAAAACAGCATACTAAATCTAAATTTAGATTTTTTAAAAAAAATATTTAAAATTTTATTGAGTAACAAAACAGTCATTAAATGTTGGGCTGGGTCGATGCCTACCTTGAAGTATTCATTGGGCTACTAGCAGAGTCACATACTGAGAAAGCTTAAGGTGGTCCATTGCAACTGAAGTACATTATTTTTGTGTAAATAAATTATTTCTGAAATTCTGAAGAGAGACTTGGTGGGGTAAATGCCCTGTTATCCTTTTAGGAATTAATAAATTCCTAGTGTATGTATTACAAAATTCCACCGTTTCTAAATTCCTGAGGTTTGGATGTGTGAGATTTTGAACGATGGGGAGGATTTACGGACTTTGTTCAATTTTTCCAATTACAAACAAGAGCTCTGAGCTGTGAACAAGATTGTTTTTACCAGGGGTAACTCTTGTGGCACAGTTTCAGGTAACCTTCCTTTTGTTCTTCCTGTAGAGCCTACCAAGTACCTAGCCTCACGGACACGTCCTCAGCTTGCATCGTGGGTGAAGTAGCACGGTACAGCAGCTTGGTGCACTGGCTTTGAGATCAGAGAACCTGACTTGTCATTCTGGTTCTGAGTAGGTTTCTTTATCTCAGAGTTGTGAGCGTGAAATAAGATCCAGTACACGCACATGTATGAAGCATTTAACACAATGCCCAGCAAACAGAAAACACTCAAAAAATGATAGTTCCTATCAGGTGTTGTTATTGTCATTGTTAGTTATTGCCAGTTCTTTCTTGTTTGCTCAAGAAATAAGCAGGTTTCTCGAAAATCCAAGGACAATCACCTCACAAGTTTTACCATGTTCTGCGTGGGACTCAACCATGTGATACCTGGGAATGTAGCTGAAAAGACAGTAATGTCCCCACCCTACAGCAGCACTCGACCTAGGAGTGGTGTGTGCAGCGCATCACTGAACGTGTGCTGTCGGCCATCTGTCTTTCCTTTGTTTGCTGGGGGAAGGGCTGCCCTGTTCAATTTTATACTTTGTTGGAGAAACTGGGGCACTAATGTGATTGCTCACTCTGTGATGCTGAGCTATTTTGAAGTATCCTTTCTAATTGACTTGAGGCAAAATTGTGAAGTAGTCATTTGTCTCTGTCACTCCAGTCCCCCTTCCCCCTCATCCTTGTCAGTGAATTTCTCCTACTTCATAACATAGATGAGCTGAAATGGCTTAAAAGGTAGCCCCTTTTAGGTATATTTGTGCTTTAGAGGATGCTAACGAATTAAACAAATGATTCCCTAAGGATGGTGTTTCAGATATTTGCAGACCAGTCAGAGAGAATTTTGGACTGGGGAGTTATCCTGGTAAACCTTCAGCTCAAACTGCCTTCTTAGCTGGTTCTCAGCTGAAAAAATATTGTGTCATTGAAATAGAGGAAAATCTATTGCAGCATTTTCCAAGGTGTGTTCCATGGGATATTAGTTGGTTTAACTATTATCAAATACTTTTCAGAAACTGTAAATAACAAAGATAAAAAGGTTTCCTTGCTGTAGAGATTCTCAAAAGCTTTAACATGCTCAGGTTAAAAGAGGTACTTTGAACTTCCAAGGGGGGGGGGATTTAGAATATAGCATTTTGCATCTTATTCGATGATCTATCTTCCTCTTTTAATTTTTCATGAAGCAACTTCAGCATTTATGTGACACAGAACATACTTTACAGAGCACCAGTGTAGTCCAATTCTCTAGGACAATGAGCAAACTGAGGCAGGGGACAATCAAGTGACGTGCTCAAGGTTACCTATTGAATTGATTGCAGAGTCAGGACTAGAACCCAGGCTCTCTGATTCCACAACATGGTCAAAAATCCTACTTGCAGTTACAGATTTAATATCTGTCTTCCCTGCTGGGTTGCACGTACTGCCAAAACAGGAACTTTGACTGTTCTGCTCACCACTGTATCCATAGCACCTAGCACTATACCTGGCACACAGTGATTGAATCAGTACTTACTAAAATTGAATTGAGATTGTTCATGGGGATGGACATGTGCTGTCTGTTTCTATCTATGTCCATTGCTCCCCCTACCAGACTGCTCCCTACTACAATGCTTTGTATGAAGGGGTTAGTGCCAAGTTCCATACTTACACTGAGAATACGTTGTCCCAGTCCCGCTGACACTGAATCTGTTGAGGTGCAGTCTGTGTGTAACCACATTCTTCTGGGGTTGGAACAGGACGATGTGCACCTTGGGTGCAAACAAACAGCCCAGGACCACGAAGCCGCTTAGGCTAACGGATATGCACATAGTTGTTGTCTGCACCTGTAAGAATAAATTGCCTAGTTAAGGGTCTGGCAGTAAATTCAATCAGGTGGCCAAGTAAAGAGAGTGCTGAAAAAAGGACCAAATTTAAAACTCCCAAATCAGCCCTGGCTGGTTTGACTCAGCAGTTAGAGCATCGGCCCTCAGACCAGAGTCGCTGGTTCAATTCCAGTCAAGGGCCCGAATCTTGGTTGCAGTTTGGTCCCCAGCCCTGGCTGGGGTCATACAGGAGGTAACCAATCAATATGTCTTTCTCACATGGATGTTTCTGTCTCTCTCTTTCTCCCCCCATACCCACTCTATCTGAAGATAAATGAAAAAATATCCTCATGTGAGGATTTAAAAAAAAACAAAACAAACCCAAATCATCCACAGTTCTGTTCTTATTATAGACAAACCAATGCAATAATTATATTGGATCTTCCAAGTGTGAGATGTTCATGGAAGCATTGCTTAGGATTTGTAAGCAAACACTACTTGTGTTGGGTGCTCCACAGTGCTGGACGAGACTTCACATTGATTTTCATGTTTTGCTCGTTTTTTCTTTATATTTGTATAAAGATATTTCTGCAGAATCATGGAATTCAGAATCTTAAATAGTAAAATGCCCATATTCATTGATGAACCAGTCAGACTGCTGATGGTTTCACCCTATCAGCTTGGCTTGCTTGAGGTTCACTATATCAGGAACACATCTGGGCCTTTGACATGTGTCCATCTCTCTTGCTGAGAGCTCTGCCTCTTAGCTATTGGTTTTCCTAGTCAATATTGGGGGGTACTGTCACCTTTCTTTCGGGGTGCCTATTCTTTTAATTACTTCATTGGCATCTCTCTGGAACTGTGATTTTTTTGTCCTCTAGGCTTCTACACACCCATCCTTGACAGACGATTTCCACTTCCTCCCTCTTCGCTGCCCTGAAAGTATAACTCAGAACTGGGTTTATCATCTCTTCTCATTCTCAGGCTCTGACCCTCATCTTCTCTGATTCCATCATTTGTTCTGGCTTCAGCTCCCCATAGATTTTTTGAAAAATGCCAAACTAGATTCTACATATTTTATCAGTTTCTGTACAGAAAAATGGAAATTATTTCTTCTCTAAGTTTCTACTCGGAGTAGCTATGGAAAATCCTGGAGTAATTTTAGGTTTATTTTTCCTTTTTCCTCTAGAGCAGTGGTTCTCAACCTTCCTAATGCCTGACCCTTTAATACAGTTCCTCATGTTGTATGTGGGTGTATCTGCATGTGGGTGGACCCACCTGGGGACGGATAGAGAAACAGTGTCTCGGTTCCTAAGACCATCGGAAATATGTGTTTTCCGATGGTCTTAGGCGACCCCTGTGAAAGGGGTCGCGACCCACAGGTTGAGAACTGCTGCTCTAGATAATGCTATTACCAGATAGCATAATTCCCTGTAACTTAAAGTGTCTGACTTTAATCAAGGAAAGCTGAAGACCAAACAACTGGAGAAGCCACACAACTTCAGAAGGCTTCATTCATTTTTGATAAAGAAAAAAAATCAAATTACACTGTAGCATAATTTTTCAGACTCTAGTTTTACTAAATGCTGCAAACACATTCCATCCTTAGTATTTTAAAGCACTTGTCTCCCTTAACCAGTCCAGTGCCCTCCAACTCAGACCTCAATTGCAAGCTCCTTTCTCTTTTGTCAACTTCTCAGAAAAGAGTCTACCATCTAATTCCATGATGTAAAAGCCTTGATAAATCATATCTGTGTTATTTACAATGAGTCCAGTTGCTGGCATAATTTGTTTTTTACATACATGTGTAATATGGTATTAGAACTATACTTGCTCGGTTTTGATTTTGGAGCCCATATGAGAGAGAACAGATATCACAGTAAGGGTGAAATAAATTAAAATATGCAAATTTTCAAGGAAACCTTTTCTAAAAGCAATTCCATGACTTTGAAACTCCTCATGCACTTCAAGACATTACAAGGAGACAAGAGAAGAGGCTTTTATGAGAATACCCTGGAAAAAGCTGTGCTGCATGTCCTCTACCCTCCAACTCCTCAGGGGGCTGTGCCTAGCTCCTCACCTAAATCCTAGAAAGGAGTGCTTCACTGGCCACTCACAGAAGGGTGGAGGATTTCCTGCAGGGGGAGGATGCCCTGGCTTGGGGCCTGACCCTGTCATGGGAATCTAGGGCGTGAGTAAAGGCTAACTACTTTTGTGGCAGAGAACAGAGACTTGCACCTGTACTGAGATAGTCCTTTACTCTGAGAATTTATCACAGCAAAGGATTTGTGAGCGCTATGAATGGGCCACACTGTAAAGAGTCACCATGAGTAGCCTCGGGTTCATGTGGAACAGCCTGCAGTTCTTCATAGACAGAAGCTGGAGGGGCATATTTATAGCTAGATGTCCTGGGACTGAGCACGGAGCCACAAGAGAGAACTCAGAATAGAGAACTGCCAGCCAACTCACTCAAGGATCTGCAGGAGAGAAGGCCCAATGGGAAACTTCTGAAGATCACGTGAAAACACCCTTTAATCATCTCCCGGGTATTCGAGGATGTCTTTAAGTACCGTGGACTTAGCGATCATAAAGCTATCCAGCCACAAAAGAATTGTCCTACTTCTTCCTGAGAGAGAAACAGCAGCTGGTGGATTGATGGGTGTGTGCAGGGAACAGGAGAAGCCAACCAAGCTGGCTGTCAGCACGAGGCAGACCAGGCCTCAGGAAAAATGAGATGTAATGGTAAAGATATGGTTTCGATAATTACATAGAACTAGGCATTTAAATTTTCCATTGAAAATGATAGTAGGACCATATGTTATCTAAGAGCACAAAAATTCATAGGTCTACCACAGTTGGGAGCATTTTTATTCATTGCTCTATCCCCAGCACCAGAATGGTCCTCATACGTGGTAACAATTAGTGTTTGAATGTGTCCACTGGAATCTTCATGCAGGGGTGCGAATGATTACTCGCTAAGTACCAAAGGGACAGTGGGAGGCAGAGCCAACATTGCATGTGGGTCATAGTTTATGCAGCATATAATTCAATATACTTGTTTTAAATCTGACACCTTTTAATTTTTTTTTTTACAGAGCCCAAGTATTAGCCATATAGTTTCAGTTGTCCAGTTTCTTCAATAAGTCATACTATTAAAAGTCTGTGTTCATCTATAAATTCCGTGTTCTGTCTCTTTGTATGCTCCATGCTGCTCTGCTTCCATCTTCTTCAAACTCACAGCAACGTTTGAGATAGTCAATCTCTTCCTTCTTTTTGGCTTCCTGGGCACATCCTTCCCTCACTGACTGGTCCTGTCTTAGTTGTCTTGGTTGACTTTTTCTCTCCTATGTTGACAAAAAGGGGCCACATGCTAACCTGACAAGCTCAGGGAAGGCCTGTGTGGTGGCCTTGCAAACTCAAAGAACTAAAGGAACCACAAAGAATGGTCTGAAATAAAAACTTTTTTTTTTTTAAATCTTCACCCAAGGATATTTTCCCATTTATCTTCAGGTAGAGTGGAGGGAGGGAGGGAAGGAGAGAGAGAGAAACATTGATGTGAGAGAGACACATCAATTGGTTGCCTCTTGTACGACCCGACCAGGGCCGGGGACCAAACTGCAACTGAGGTACGTGCCCTTTACTGGAATTGAACCCGAGGCTCTTTGGTCCGTGGGACGACACTCTAACTTCTGAGCCAAATAGGCCAGGGCTGAAATTAAAACTTTTTAACTACAAGCAATTTATGGTGGGTGGTCATATCCTAGGCTGGTATCTTTCCTGACAAAGGTCAAGTTTTACTTAACTGAGCCTGTCTATTGTCTTTATGCATCCATGATAATGTATCTTTGGAATGTCAAAATAATTTTGTTTCTGGACCCCTTAAAGCACAGGCAGCACTCTTGGGAGACCACAAATCCCCTCACTGTTATTGAGTTAATTGTTGACTGTTAACTATCCTGTACCCACCTATGTAAAGGATGTATGCGTCTATCATTTTACTTTTCATCTATTCCCGGAGTATCCCTGCTTTGCTTTCTCCCGCCTCCCTAATCTATCGCCAGTGGATTTCATGTAACCCACTTATGTCTCCTCTTTTGATTGTAATGTTAAAATAAGATGCACAACTGCCATTCTCTGGAGCATTATCTCAATCCGTTGAGGTATTGCTTCCCGGCAACTGTTGACAGTTTTGGCTCAAATAAACTCACAAAAATTCTTCACAGGTTTGAATATGTCTTACATTGACACCTACCTGAACTTTAAGTGCCGGAGTGTCCCAGACCTCAGTTTTGGACTCTTCACCATCTCAATTTCCATGGCTTAAGAACCTCCTATGTTGATGGTGTTCAAATATTTATTACCAGATCCAACCTATCTTCTGGGCATCCAGACTTATGTATTCAACTGCCATCTTGGGATATTGTTTTGGATATGTAATAGGCATATCAGAATTAATCTGCAAGCAAAACTTTATCCCCGCCCCCAAGTGTCTCCATTTGAGTAATTGACACCGAATGCCACCCAATTGTGCAAGCCAAAAACCTGGGAGTCATCCTTGATTTTGCCATTTCCCTGGCACCCACACATCCAATCCAGCAGCAAGTTCTGTTGGTTCTTTAGGAAGACATTTCCCTATGTTCTTTTGTGCTTCTACATGTCTTTCAAGCAGAGGTCCTGACTGCCTTTGTTCTGGACTTTCTTTTTGAGCATATCTGTACAATAAAGAGCCTTAGAAGATATAGTGCCTACCTGTGGAGCAAAGAGCCAGCATATCATCCATTACAAAAGATCCAGGTTCCCTAATGTCCCAGTTCCTTCCTTGTAATGCAACCACCGACTGTGCAGTTGTAACCCTGCCAAGTCTGCAGAGCCTGTGGGAAGTGGAGCTCAGAAAACCAGCGCCAGTGCTGACACCCTGGCTGTTGCTATCGCTTTGAGTCATAAAGCTCTTTTTTCAGCATCACAAAACTGTGGCAGGCTGACATGTTACCTTGTGAGTATAGTAGAATCTCAGACTCTATAGTCTTTGACAGTTTTGGCAATGGGATGGCAATGGGAGTCACTAGCAAACATGTTGACCAAATTGAATGGCCAACTAAGCAATAAACAGTGATCCACTTCATTGTCTATTAATGAGTAGGATTTGGGGAGGTGGTCGTGGGCGAGGTGAGAGGAGGTAGGTTCAGATAGAGCTGCTGGACTGGTGCTGTATTCTTGCTCACTCTGCTCTGGGGGTGGGAGTGGAGGGGGGTGAATTTTCTCCCCAGTCGGATTCAGGTCTGCCAAATTCTAACAACGAGTACTAAACTGTTTCCTGGGTGGGCAGCACGTTGTGCTTCCTTTCACGTAAAAGTTGAAGAGACATACTCCTACACTGAGCATGAAAAGAAGGACCTTCAGAGAAGGCAGAAACCAGGTGAATTATTTGAACTTTGGCTGGTTCCCTTTGGGAGATGAGGGGGCAGGGTGCATAATGCTTATTAAGGAAGAATGACAACAGCTGAGCTCTCTTAGTGCTCATCCCCCGCTGAGGTCTCTCCTGCCAAATTTAGATCCATTGCACTGAGGTTTCTCATGCCAAATTTAGATCCATTGCAAGATGACAAGGTCTCAGGTTTTTTTTTTTTTTTTTTTTCAGCCGGAACCTGGCTGCAAAATAAGGAGCTTCGGTGCTCTCTATGAGATTTCTCTGAGACAGAAAAATGCCCTGAGAAACCACAGATAAAGCACTGACTAGTATTTGGGCTCTTACTGACCCGGATTAGGTTTCAAATGCTGGCAAGGTGCTCACTAAAGAATGAGAAACGGATGCAGAGAAATATAGATACATTCTTGCATTCAGCTGCAGCACTAAAACTTCCCTAACCCTTATGTTGAAACCAGGCAAGACCCTAAAAATGTTATCATGATAAGACAGCAAATGCCCTGGATTAAGATGGACTCCTTTAAAGAAGTTGCTGCGGTGGTGTAAGTCAAGGCCAAGTTAGCTGGAGTGCACAAAGCATGCGCCCAGGCAGAAAGCATCTGGCTCTGGCTTCTGAGTGAAGGGGTCCTCAAAGTGGAAATGAATAGTGACAGTAATCATGATCTTGCATCCAATTTAGGGTTTCAGGTGCTCAGAAACATTGGACCTTTGGTTGAGCCAGGAGTAGTTGCTGCTTAAAACTGAGGTGCCTTGCTGACCTGGCCCAGGGCTGCTCTCTCTCTCCATACCGCCCAATTCCTCCTTACTCTCCAACCTGCTCTTAGCTGCTTCAAGGAGAAAGATGCTTAAGGATAGGACCAAGGTCTCCCCATTCCCAAGGGTGACTGAAGTCTATACACATGAGACCCAGTATGCTGGGAGGCTTTGGAAAGGGAAGAACTCCAATTGTTATGCTCTGTTGGTGACACCAAGTCACCAGCCTACCAAGAGCTGTTAGAGTGAAGGGAAGGCTGGAGCTAGAATGAAGCACTTGTTGAGATGCAGATTTAAGAGGGCACCAACAACTCAGTAATAAAGACAAATATATTTTTTTGCAATATTAAAAAGAAATAATACTTCATACTAAAAACCCCCGAGGAACACAGTATCAACATTTTCAATAAGGGCAGGATCAGTGACTGTGATATGCTGTGACATATTTAATCTTAAGGCAAAAAGAAAAATTAGTAATACCTCTCCAGTCCTGATCACTGCTTGTGCCCACTGTGCATGGCCTAGCAGAAAGTGGGACCTGGGGAGCCCACTGAGTGCTGACACTGGTTACCATGATTGCTGTGAGTAATCAAGTCCTTTGTCTGTGAACCAGCAGTGTCCAGTCTTCTCCCAGCATGCCTGAAACTGTGGCAGGCTAACTTGTTAGACTGCAAGATGGGTAGAAAGCCCTCCCAGTTCTTGGCAGGTTCTCTCTCCATTGTCAACAGCCCACCCTCAGATCTGACTGGGGCACCTACCACAGCCACCTAACCAGTTTCCCACTCCCACCTTTGCTTCCATTACATAGTCAGTATCTTCAGAAGCTTGATATTTATTTCTAAAATGTGAGATCATGAAATGTGAGATAGTAAACTCCTCTGCTTAAAATCTTTCAAGGTTTCTTTTCTCATGTAGAATAAAATCTGTACTTTTTGCAATAGCCTATAGAGTCCGACATGACCTAGCTCCCCTACCAACCTCTCATATAAAATCACTCTTCCATTTGCTCATTAAACTGTGGCCATGTACACCTTTCTCTTCTAAGACATTTTTGCCGAAGTGTTTGTACTTGCTATTTCTTCTGTCTGGCACATGGATTCCCATGTCTGGCTCTATTCCATCTCTCAGTGAGTATTATGAAATAGGCACTAGTAGGAGTGGCAAACAATTTTCAAAAGGATTTGAGATTCAATCTATTTTTTAAAAGTCTTCAAAATAGTCAACATGGGAATATCAGAATTTCTCTGTAAGTATTTAAACCTTGTCACAATCCTGGAATCACCTCTGAAGTCTCTGCTTACTGTAGGTAAAATGCTTCAGGATCCTCAAACGATGGTCCATCACCTGGGAGCTCCCTAGACATCCAGAGTCTTGGGCTCCATCCCTTCTTACTGAGTCAAGATCCCCAGGTGAGCTATATACATATCAAAGTTGGAGAAGCTCCGCAATAGCCTAGCCCTCTCTTCCTTCATCATAGCCTTGCTCCTGCATGAGTTATCCTGCATTTCCCTTTGTTCATTATTTACTCTCCATCTCTTCCTCCTCTCCCTCCCCACTAGGCTGTAAATTATAAAAGAGGAGGGACTTGTCTATGTTGACAGCTCGTATCTCCAAGGCCCACAATAAGTGCTCAAATCTATTTGGAAGACATGAATGAACAAAAGATTCAGTCGTTACTATTAATTAATTCCTTTATGGGTCACCTTCCGCCTAAACATGGCCTAGTTTTTATTTACATCATTTAAACTATGTCTTGGATCCCTGATGACTCAGTTGGATTCTTAAACTCTCTGGGATGGTTTTGCTGTAATACAGGATATGGCCTGGATATTTCTCAAAGATCCTTTGAATTTTCAGATGTTTACCCAAGTTCTTGCTTGCTTTGTCTTGGATTCCTGTAATAGCTTCAATTAATTCTGGTTGTTCTAGGCTTTGCTTTTTCAAATCCAGCCTCCATATTAAGGATTGATACACTTGTGGTATAATGAGAAAGGCATGCCTTTGGGTCTGTAAACCATGTCCTACTATTTCCTGGCTGTGCCACCTGGGAAATGAATTATCCTCTGAGTCTGTTTACTCATCTTTTCAGTGGATAATAAAATTTGCTTTCCAGGGTGCTAATGAGGATCAGTGAGCTCGTGTATGCAAAGCATCTAGCAGAGTAAGGTCTCAGAGTTGATCAGGAAAAGTTTGTTCCTTTCTTTCTCTCTTACTTTTTACATCATGTCACTGTTTCCCTAAGCAAACAATCAGTCAAAAGAAAACAAGAAAAATTTTAAAAACTGCAAGACCTCAAAGCCCTTAAACACTATTTCAATGAATTTCTATGCCTGGTACAATCTGACCAAGTTGGCAGTTCCCATTAGTTTCTCATTAGACTCCCCCCTAATCCATCTTCCACTTGCATATAACTAATATTCCTGTGTTCTTCTTGGTTCATTTTTGTCTTGCTTCAAGAATATTCTCTTTATGCCCTATATTTTCCAACTACAATAACTGCACTTGCTCACCAGGGTACAGGGTGAAATCCCACCTCTTCAAGGGGTATTCCTGGAAAGACCAAGCTCTTACTGATGCAGCTTTTCTTTGAAACCCATAGGCATTTAAGAGATTGTATCGCCAATTTGATTATAAACTCTTCTGTGTTAATCTTGAATTCTTTCATGCTAGTTATTTTTTTCTCAGCTGGGATATGAGATTTTCGAAGATTGGAATCATGCTTTATATTTATTTATAACTCACAATGGGTGGCAAAGTACTAAGTCATAAACTCTGCTGACTGTTTAATGCCCAAATTCCTTGTAGCTGCCTTTAAATTATTGGGTACTTTTCTAATGCTACTGATTCTATCTGAGCCACATGGTTTCCCTCTGGGAAATTTTAAATCTCAGTCTTGTTCTGGAATTTCTAGAATAATGGTCCTAAGTTCCAATGCTCATAGATAGGGTCCATGTAGATTCATAAGGAAAGGGAGCCAGGTATAAGAATTCAGGGATTGGTGGGACTGGAGGCAACAGGAGCGAGAGTGTCCTGTCTAGAGGCATAGGCACTACTCTGGTCCAGCTAATTGTTGCATGTAGGAATTTGAGTCCACATGTTTTACTTTGATATGAGAAGCCAAGAATCTGGATATTTACATAAAATTTCTCAATTTTTCTGACTTTGAAAAATATTTCAAAGAATTTCAAAATCGTGCAGGCCAAACTAAAGCTATCTGTGCAGCAAGAAGAGCATGTCATTCATTAGAGCAGGGGTTTTCAATCTTGGTTGCAAACGAGAGTCACTTGGGGAGCTTTGAAAAATTCTGATATCTAGGCCACAGATCAGGCCAACTAAACCAGGGCTGTGTCCCAGGTATCAATATATTTTTTTCAAAGCTACCCAGTTGATTCAATGTGTAGTCCAGTTTGAAAACCACTGTTGGAGGCTCCAGTCTACCTTCTCATTTCTTTTGCAAATTTAGGATTGGCATTATTTGTAAGGAGTAACTGAAGCCTAAGATGATCTCCCTGTGATTGGATGTCTTAATTTGCATGGACCTTAAAACACTCAACCCAATAATTTCTGTCCCATTTGCCTAAGGACTTCTGCCATGTGGAGAAATTTCTGGTATCTTCAGCTAATTCTGCTTAGTCAGTTGATCTACATTGCTATCATGGTAAAGGAACAAACATCATATTTTTGTGTTTTAGAAATAAATGCTAATTTATTCAATAAAATTAAATTTTTATAATGCTATTTATTTTCGGTAGTGTTTTCTGCTCTATATTTTTATTTTATTTTTTATTAAAAATTTTTTTTTTCTTTATTGATTTCAGAAAGGGAGGAAGGGAGAGGGAGAGAGAGATAGAAACATCAGTGAGTGAGAACATCAATTGGCTGCCTCCTGCATGGCCCACACTGGGGATTTGGCCCATAATCTGGGCATGTGCCTTGACTGGGAATCGAACTGGGGACCTCTTGGTGCATGGGTCAACACTCAACCACCGAGCTACACCGGCCGGGCTATATTTTTAATTAGCTTTTTTGAAAATAAGGTTTCATATATCCAGGATAAAATAATTAACATTGTATGTCTGGCTGGTATGGCTCAGTGGATTGAGCATCCTTCCATGGATGGAGAGGTTCTGGTTCAATTCCCGGTCAGGACACATAGCCAGGTTGTGGGCTTGATCCCCAGTAGGGGGTGTGCAGGAGGCAGCCAATCAATGTTTCTCTCTCAAATGGATGTTTTTATCTCTCTCTCCCTTCTTCTCTCTCTAAAAAATCAATAGAAACATATTTTTAAAAAAAATTAACATTGTAAGTATTTTGCAGTCTCAATACCCCAAATCATATCTGCAAAGGATGGTTTCCTAAGAACTTTAAAAAAAAAAATCCTTACAGATCTAGGGGAGTGAATGTGTACATGAAGACAAAAGATAACAGTGGGGGCATTAAAATACATTAACCATGATTCTCCATTTTTTTTTATCCTCACCTGAGGACATTTTTGCATTTATCTTCAGATAGAGCGGGAGGGAGAGAGGAAGGAAGAGAAAGAGAGAAACATCGATGTGTCTCACATTGACTGACTGCCACCCACACGACCCCAACCGGGGGTGGGGACAAACTGCAACTGAGGTACGTGTCCTTGGCGGGAACCGAACCCGGGACTCTCTGATCTGCAGGCCAATGCTCTAACCGCTGAGCCAAACCAGCCAGGGCAATTCTCCATTTTAATTCCCACACTCTGAAGCTTCAAACTCCCCTGTCATTCGTATAATCTGATCTTTGATTTTGCTATTTCAATTCTGATGTTTTCTTATCTGATACATTTGCAAAATTTTTATTAGGTAGTCTTAGAAAACCTGACCATTACCCCAGCATTGAACTTATGTTCTTTATTTTCTTGCTCTACCTTTAATGTAGTCCATAGGTTTTAGTCACATGTTTGTGAATAATTTAATAGACGAGGTACATTAAGTATTGCCAGTCTCTTGATCCCCTGCTTTAAACAGCTTTGTCTTTGTTTTGTGTTGCAAAGATTTGGGGATTATTACAGCCTACAGAGGCACTTCATTTTGTGAAATCATGGTGTAACAAGGAAACCACTGTGCCTCTGGAAAACTTTCATCTGTGACAATTTGAGAAATATAGAGAACGAAATCCAATTGCCTCAAGAAAAAAAAAATTCTTATATTCACTCATTGGAAGATATTAAAATCAGAATTATAAATGCAAAAGCGACTGATGGATGGTTTCCACAATTTGAGAAATGATGGAAGGATGAACTGTTTCTTTTAGAAAAGATGGTAATTATATAGAAGCCTAGACATTTGAATATATATTACTAAAGACCATATGAATAATGACTTAATTAGGTTACTTGGATATACAGAGTAAAAACTATAACTAGTTCAAGGATTATTATATATACTCCTTATGTCTATAGGAACTAAAGTTACAGAAAAAGTATAGCAAATTAGCATGGTATTTTAATATGTCTTAGACAAGTAATGGTGCTTATTTGAGGCTTAAGTGAAAGTTTTTAGATCTTTAAACTGATCCTAGCTTAATGTTATAAGCCTATTTTAACTTATAGATCCATCTGTGGTAGCCAGGTCCTCTTGTGTCTAATTTGAAGTACCCTCATTAGGGTTTTAGTGGTTTAAGTCTTATTTTCTTTTCATTCACTTTCTAAATTTAATGAAAAATTTTAGGGGTGTGTGTGTGTGCATATTACATTTTCTCCCACTTGTTTATAAATTGTTTGAATGGCCATATATTACATTTATCTTCCCCTCTGTGCTTAGCACAGTGCTTTGCACACAGTAGACACTAATTAAATGCTTTTAAAACATAGGGAATTTATTTCCATGGCGGTTCATCAGGGCATTTTTAATTACCTACCTAATTGCTGAGATGAAATAAAAGGAGTCTATTTTAAACCTTACATAACAAAATCTTGACAAGATAAAAGGAGAAAAAGAAGAAACCGCTCAAAGACTTACTCTGTAGTCACTTGATGTCACATAAAATATAGGGAGGAAGGCCAGCCAGATGATGCATGTGGTGTACATGGTGAAACCAATGAACTTGGCTTCGTTGAAATTTTCTGGGCACTTCCGCGTTTTGAAGGCATACACTGTGCATAAGATCACCAGGACCACATCGTAAGTAAGTGAGATCAACATGCTGGAATCTCTGACATTGCATTTTAAGATGACTGTTTCCCGCTTCTCTGGAAGGGTGTGCCGCCTGGTGCCTGGAGCCTCCAGGATGAGCCACACAGACACCACCACAATTTGCACCAGTATCAGACCCAGGCAGATGAAAACCTGAGAACTTGGGCTGATGAATTTTGGCCTCTGAGCGCCATTCTTTACCCCATCGAATATTCGGGCAATGCAGTTTGTTTTGGTCAGCAGGGCTGAGTAACAGATAGCGAAGGAGGTTCCCAGTCCCAGTCGGCGCAACGCGCAGATAACTGGTGATGGCTTGGCAATGAAGAAGAATGTCATGCAATATGATAGACCAACCCCAAACAACAAGATGTAGCAGAGCTCTCGGCCTGATGCTTTGACCAAGGGTGTGTTGTTGTGCTTGATAAACACAGTCACAACCATGCATGTACATGCAAAACCCAGGCAGGCGATGGTGACTGGACCAATGGCCCAGGCATCTTCCCACTTGATGTAATCCTCAGGAAGGTCAAAGCAGCCAGATAGGTCTGCTGTGGGCCACTGCCCAAGGCCGCAATCCGTACAGGTAAACTCATCAGCCAGGTATTCGTAGGGCTCACAGGGAATGCAGATCCAGCAGCAGACATCCCCTGGTTGCATATTCTTCATTTCATTGGGGGCACAGGGGTCACTGCACTGGGAAGTGGGAACCGAGTTCCGGGACCAGTGGATAGAGTCGACATCCAGCGATAAGGTTTCTGCCCAGTGGCCAACCTTCAAGTAGGAATACTTGTCACCCACGTACTGAAAATTGAACACGTTGTATCGTCCCATTCCATCTCCAAAGGTGTCAAACTTGACAATGCTGTCTGCACCTTGATTTGGGTTGAATGGAGCTGTGACACATAAAGTGAAAAAGAACAAAAAGAACACTGTTTAGGTAGGTGTCTTGTGTGTGATCAATTACTTTGTCATACACTTAGCAAAACTGAAATAACAGGGAATAGGGATTCCAAGTCCGAAATAATGTATCAATTACCACTGAATTTACACATTAAAAGCTACTAGAGAACTCGTGTATTCATAAATTCATTCACTTAACATTCCTCAGTGCCTCCCGCATGCCAAGTGCCAGTGATAATCAGGAGCACAATGCAGCACCGGCCTTCAAAGGAGCTCACTGTGTAACAGGAGAACTGGCAAACATGGTCATAGTCTCTGGTGTGTAAATGTTCATTTCTTGAAAGATTTCACAGTAGGAACTGGACACAACTTTGTATCTCATCCTTATTATATATTTATTTATGTACAGCCACTTAAATATTTTCATGACAATATACAATTAATAGAATTTTCTTCTTAAAAATGAAAAAAAAATCATTATTAATGGATGGTGTGCTACTTTTAAACAGTTCAGATGATTCAACAGGAAACAAAACGAAAACCCACCCATAATCCTTCAGTGCTAATATTTTCATGTTTTGGAGTGTGTTCCTTCTGACTATACATATGCATGTGTCTGTATATAGCAGGTTCCTGTCCACATAAACATATATAACCTGAGTATTTTTAAAGCACCAACAGTATGAAGAAGGTAGGTAACTAGGCTTTAAAGTTTGTTCCTAACTGTGAAGGATCAGTAGCCCTCAGTGAGATGACCTGTTCTCAGACTTGTCCCTTTCTTAGAGCTCTCTGGGAGTTCTTGAGCAGCAGCTCTCTAAACATCTGTTTCTTCTCTTCTAGCTGCTGCTCATCATGTCCCTTGCCAGTATCTGCTGCCACTCTGATCACCAAGTTTTATGTCAGCCACTCTGAACTACTGTGTACATATTCTTTCACACTGCCAAACTTTACTGTTTCCTCAGACGTAGAAGAATGTTGCTTGTATCTACATGATGCATAGACAACTTGTATTAGAGTAGCTTTGCCTGTATTGATAAGTAGACACAGAATCATCTGATGGCTCAAACACAATAGAATTTTATTTCTCTCTCAATCAGCAATCTAAGATCTTCATCAGTGGGTGTCCCTCCTCCACATGGGAATTCAGGAACCCAGGTTCCTTATATGTGGAAGCTGTACCAATTTCTAGAGCCTTATCTTCATTAGTGTCTATCCAATGGAAGAAGGAGAATTGAAGATGTTATACCTATTTCTTAAAAGTATAAACCTGAAAGTGGAACATTATTGATTAGAAATTAGTTACAGGGCCACCCCCAACTTCCAGAGAGCCTTGCGAATGTGGTTTAGCTAACGTGCCCATCTACAATCGTACTATGATGTGAGAAAGTGGAATTTGGAGTACACTGCAATTTCTTACACTGCAGGGATTTGCTGTCTCTGCTGCCTCCTCCCTGAGCTCTGTTCTACCATTTCTGGGACTCAAGTTTTACCCAGTGGGAAACATCTTATTGTTCTTGGATCCAGTAATTTTATGGAGGAAAAGCATCCCATGAGTCCTTGGTGAAATAAAAGTTCACATTTTACCAAACAGCCCTCTCCTGCCTAAGACCCATAGGTGCCTCTAGAGGGCTGGTCTGGGTTGTTTATAGTAACATTTCTGTTAGTAAATGTAGTCCAATATGCTTAATTTATTCTTCACTTATCATGATTTTTTTCTCTTAGTGGTCTTGTTATCTCACCCGCCATTTGACTTGCTAAATTTCATCTAGCTTTCTGCCACATTTGCCAAACCAACCACATATGTCTGTGTGTGTCTGTACTCAAGTTCACAGTGAGACAGAATAATGTGGTGGGTGAGTGCATGGGTTTTCATTTAGATGAACTATGTGTGATTCTTATCTATGTCTTTTAATAGTTATAGTCCTTAGGCAAATTAACCTTTGTAACTCTGTTCCTTAATTTGTAAATTACAATATAAATGAAAATTGTAAAGAAATGTAAATTACTAAATAAATTGATAATTTCCCACTGATTTATGACACTTTCCAAATATTAAATTGCATGATATTCAACTATGTTTTATGCTTTTTCTCCTGATCTATTTCCATGGCAGGATGATCTTTGTGCAACTACCGTAGCTTTCCACTATGGTTTAATATCTGTTAGGACAAGTGAACATAAGAGTTGAAACATTGATACTATATTTTCAGGAGTAAGAATCAATATCAGAATTCTTATGTCACATAAAATTAATTTGTTTAGTCTATGCTTAGAAACTTTTATTAAAAAATTTTACGAACTCCTTGCATGTTACAAATAAGTAAAATGTGGAATATTTTAACACACTTCACATCAAGTATAAGAATTTCAGATGTGTTTTTAATTATTTTACAATCAGTCTCCCCAGTGTTCAGTTGATGTTATTAGATTTTCAGAAAAATGGTTTTAAAAGAAATATGTTTTATATTTTAATTTAAATATTTCACTATTTTCACAGCTGTTCTTGAATGTAAAGTTTCTTAAAAGTAATATATTTAACAGGTAAGAAAATGGATTCTTTTGTGTGGTCTGAGCTGGCGGGGTTTACTGATAAGATTGTTGGCATGTGAGCTAATTAATAACAAATACTACATAAGTAAAATATCCCCTTTACAAATCTTTTCTAGAAATCATTTAATATCATCAACTGAAATATTGGGGGTGACCGGTTGCCTAGTTAAGAATTACAAAGGTAATAATAATACATCAGAGGTTATTACACTTGATATAAAATGTGTTAAAATAGTCAACATTTTACTTATTTGTAACATATAAAAGGAGTCCTTAAATTTTTAGTGCAGTTTTTCTAAGCACAGAATAAACAGTTTGATATAGCAAAAGAATTCTGATATTGATTCTTACTCATAAAAATATAGTAATAATGTTTCAATTCCCATTATTTTCTTAATTGTTTGAAAATATTGAGCATTAATAAAATTTTTTAAGATCCCAAATAAGGACTTTAGCTTTGGCTTTTACATAATGTTGCCACTATTTATCATGAGGCTATTTTAAAATAGAAGGGCAGAGTCTAGTCAGACTTTTCATCAGTTATTTCCTCCCTCCCTTTTTATTTTGAAAAATTTCAAACCTACAGAAATAATGAAAGAGAAGTATAATGGACATGACAGCATTGGACTTACCTAGAATTAAGTATTTGTTAACATTTTGTCATATTTGCTTTATCTCTCTTTTTCTGTTTGTGTATGTGTGTGTGTTTGTGTTAAAAATGGCTATTAAATATTTGCTATTTGCTATTAAAAAGTATAAAAATATCAAGTACCAATATTGATACAGAGACAGTGTTGGAAAGCTATGGTGCATGGGCCAAATTCTGCCTGTTGCCTATTTTGCAAATAAAGTTTTATTGGAAAACAGCCTTATTCATTTGTTAACATATTATCTATGGCTACTTTCCCACTATAATAGTAGAGTTGAGTAGTTGCACTAGAGATTGTATGGTCCTAAAATATTTACTATATAATGCATTCCATAAAAATTTTGCACATTCCTGGAATAGAGCCAAGGGAACTCATACACAGGGGTTTGGAGCATACAATTTGGTATTAAAGTTAAATATTTGCATATTTATGACCCAGAAATCACACTCTTACACATAGACCCTAGATAAATTCTTGCACATACGCACCAAAAATACATAGACAAATGTTATTAGTACTGTTTATGAGGGGGGAAACAACTTCAATTTCCAACAGCATTCAAAAACATTTTGTGGGTTATCTAGAGTTTATACTGTGGTGAAATTAAACTAACAAAAGTTATAGGAAAGAAGATGAATATATTTTAGAAACTCTATTGTGTCACAAGACTACATGATTCTACTTTTATAAAGTTCTCAGATGAACAAAATTAAACATGTCATTTGGGGACACATACAGAAGTGATATACTTTAAAAAAAAAAGAGTGATGATGACAAAATTCAGGATCTTGCAAATGAGACGGATGCAGAGGGATGGCTTAGGGAAGAGCTCAAAGGTGGTAGGTTCCAGTTTATTATATTCTGTATCTTGTTTGGATGGAGTGGTTTTCATGGATGATTATTTTATTGTTGTGCTTCATAAATTGTTTGAAAGCATCTTCTTTGTGTAACTTATTGCATATTAAAATATTTAAAAATTTAAATCTGAGGATATACTATTCTAAAAACAAATAAAATATATTCATTAATCTTGTCATTCTAGGGGACTAATGCTGCAAGATTTATTTCTCCTATCACATTTGGGGATTGAGATGTAGTTATAATCAATTACTTCTGTTGATATAATGAATTACTAAGAGATTTACTAAGATATATTGGAAAAATAGTTTATATATATAACTTATAATTAGAAAGAAAACGCTTCACTCAAATGGCATCAAAGACAATAAAAACTCAGGATAAATTTAACAAAATATGTGAAAGACCTATATGAACACTAATGGAAGACAAAAGAATGCTAGAGTAAATGAAGAGACATACCATGTTCTTGGATAGGATTTGATTCTCTCTTAGTTAATTTAAATAATAATAATAATATATAAATAATAAATTTCAATAAAAATACCAACTTTTAAAAAAAACTAAACAAGTTGATCCCAAAGTTCATATGGCAAAATATATCAGTACCACTAACCAGGAAAAGGAAGAACAATGAGGGAGCACGAGCACTACCAGATATTAATACATATCACAAAGCCTCAATCATTAGAACTAGGAGATACTGACTCATGAACACATGGACAAGCCAATGGAGTTGTAGGAGATATCCATAAATAGTTCCAATACATGCTAGAACTTTTCATATGGCACCCAGTGTGACCAATTTTGGATCCATTTGGATATAACCTCCAGAAGTGTTAGATAGTAAATTTATGTCGATTTAAGTGACTAAGTTTGTGATGATTTTTACAAAGTTAATGGAAAACTAATACACAAAGTAAAACTATTTTGCATTTGTACATGTATTTTGTTAATGAGGCTCTAATGAAATAAGACCTCCCTTATACTACTGTTGGATAATTAAGGTGGTATACTCCCAATGGAGGCCAACTTGACAAAATTTTTAAAAATTATAAATGCATGTAACTTTTGACTTCACAACTCCACTTTGTGGAATGTATCCTAAACATATACTTGCATATGTGTGAAATGATGTTTCTTTACCATATTGTTTATTGCAGAATTGTAGATAATAGAAAAAATTGGAAATGATCAATAATAAATAAAATTCATATAGCCATGAAAATGAAGAAGCACTCTATGTGCCTCATATCATGGAGCTATAAAAAAAAATCTAAAAGTCGCATTGTTATCTGTAAAAAAGCAAGGTATAATACAGTACATCTTGCAAATTATGGAAATGAAACTGCTGCAATTATTATAACAAGTGCTTGATAAGTGGATGATGAACAAATAGTACTTTTGGTAGAATTTTTTTTTTTTTTTTAGAGAGAAAGGAAGGGAGAGGGAGAGAGAGATAGAAACATCAATGAAAGAGAACATTGATTGGCTGCCTCCTGCATGCCCCCCAGTGGGGATCAGACCCACAACCTGGGCATGTGCCCTGACCAGGAATCGAACCGGCAACCTGTTGGTGCATGGATCAATGCTCAACCACTGAGCCACACCGTCCGGTCTATTATTATTATTATTTTTTAAACACGAATATATTCTTTTAGAGAGGTTTCATGAATATTTAAGCAAATATCTGACATCATACTGCAATTAGCTGCCACGCTGTGATAATAACCTATGAAGAGACCCACATGGCAAGGAACTGAGTCCTGTTGCCAACAGCCATGTGAGTGACCATCTTGGAAGCAGATCCTCTGACCCCAGCTCAACCTTCAGATGAGCACAGCCTGTCTGAAGCCCCTCTTGTGACTGAAACCACACAAGAGACCCAGAGCAATCACCCAGCTAAGCCACTCCCAAATTCCTAACACAGAAACTGTGAGATAATAAACGTGTCTTGATACAGCCACTAAATTTTGGGGTAATTTGTCATATAGCAATAGATAATTAATATAATAGAGAGAAATATAAGTTTCTGGCTCCCATTTTCCCCTTCCATAAGCTATCTATCATTTTAATCTTTTCCCTTTCCTTAAGCCATATTCATCAAAATTTTGATGATAGATGAGTAAATGAAGGCCTAGACAAGTTAATGTACTGGTCCAAGTTTACAGTGTTTAGGCAACAGAGCTCTGAACATTTTTAGGTTTTCTGACATATAGAGAGTGCTCCTTGTACCCTCTCATGTTGCTTTTAATAATTCTTTTTTTTTTTTAACTTATCTTTATTGTTGAATGTATTACAAATGTTCCTCATTTTTCCCTCATTGCCTCCCTCCTCCCCATTCCTGCCCCCCTCCTGCCTTTCCCCGCACTGTTGTCTGTGTCCACTGGTTATGTATATATATATATATATATATATATATATATATATATATATATTCTTTGGTTTATTTCTTCCCAACCCCCAACCCCCCTTCCCTTTGAGGTTTGTCAGTCTAACAACCAATTTGTACTTCTTAATCCCTTCACCTTTTTCACCCATTCGCCCAGCCCCCATCCATCTGATAACCAACAAAAGTTCTCTGTATCTATGAGAATGTTTCTGTTCTGCTTGTTCATTTTGTTTGTAGATTCAATTGTTGATAGATATGTATTTATTGCCATTTTGTTTGTTCATATTTTTTTATCTTTTTCTTCAAGAAGACCCTTCAACATTTCATATAATAATGGTTTGGTGGTGATGAACTCCTTTAGCTTTTCTTTGTCTGGGAAACTCTTTATGTGGCCATCGATTCTAAATGACAGCTTTGCAGGATAGAGTAATCTTGGTTGTAGGTTCTTGCGTTTCATCACTCTGAATATTTCTTGCCACTCCCTTCTGGCCTGCAAAGTTTCTTTTTTTTTTTTGTTTTTTTTTTTGTTTTTTGCATTTATCTTAGATAGAGCGGGAGGGAGAGAGGGAGGGAGAGAGAGAAACATCGATGTGAGAGAGACACATCGACTGGCTGTCCCCCACACAACCCCAACCAGGGCCGGGGACAAACTGCAACCAAGGTACGTGCCCTTAGCGGGAACCGAACCCAGAACTCTGGTCTGCAGGCCGACACTCTAACAGCTGAGCCAAACTGGCCAGGGCTGCAAAGTTTCTTTTGAGAAATCAGCTGACAGTCTTATGGGAACTCCCTTGTAGGTAACTAACTGCTTTTCTCTTGCTGCTTTTAAGATTCTCTCTGTTTTGAACCTTTTGTATTTTGATGATGGTATGTCTTGGTGTGGGCCTTTTGGGGTTCATCTTGTTTGGGACTCTCTGTGCTTCCTGGACTTGTATGTCTGTTTCCTTCACCAAGTTGGGGAAGTTTTCTGCCATTATTGTTTCAAATAGGTTTTTGATTTCTTGTTCTCTCTCTTCTCCTTCTGGCACCCCCAAGATGCGAATGTTGGCACGCTTGAAGTTGTCCCAGAGGCTCCTTACACTATCCTCATTCTTTTGGATTCTTTTTTCTTTTTGCTGTTCTTATTGGGTGTTTTTTGCTTCCTTATATTCCAAATCGATGGTTTGCTTCTTGGCTTTACCTACTCTACTATTGCATCTGTGTAAACTAGTCTTTATTTCAGTTAGTGCATCCTTCATTTCTGACTGGTCCTTTTTTATGCTCTTGAGGCCCTCACTAAGTTCACTGAGGTTCTCACTAAGTCCATTGAGCATCCTTATAAGCAGTATTTTGAACTCTGCATCTGTTAGGTTGCTTAACTCCATTTCACTTAGTTCTTTTCCTGGAGTTTTGTTCTGTTCTTTCATTTGGGACCTATTTCTTTGTCTCCTCATTTTGGCTGCCTCCCTGTGTTTGTTTCTATGTATTACTTAGCGAGAGGTATGGGGCTAGCTGAGACCAGATGCTGCTTGTTTGAAAGAATTTAGGAAAAGCTGAAGCAGGCTCCAAGACAGGCCAATCCTATGGTAAAGCAACTGGCAACAGCTTGGGTGGGCCTGAAAGTTGGGTGGGGCGGGGCCTCAGGGCATCACCAGGGCGGGGCCAACAGTGTGAGCCAGGTAGCTGGAGTCCCAGATATGGCAGCGTCTGCTGGCCCAGGGAAGGGCTCACCAAAGGAACAAAAGCCTCTGATAGCACGTCTGTCCAGGAGAAAGCTGCCTCTCCAGCCCTTGCTCCAATGCCAAACAGCTCAGTTCTTCCCCATATGACTCTGGTGCCTTTCAAGCTACCTCCCGCACGCTGGAGCCTGGAGGGAGCAAGTCCGAGTAAGTCCGGGCCCTTTAAGAGGAGCTGCCGGGGGCTCCAGCCACCTCAGCCTCAGTTCCCGCTGGTTTTTCCAGCCAGAAGTTATGAGGACTTCTCTTCCTGGCACTGGAACCCTGAGCTGGGTGCCTGGTGTGGGATGGGGACCCCTCAGTCCTCAGGGAGGACCTTCCCAGCCGAGATGTCCCTCCTAATTTTTATCTGGCACACTTGGGTGTGGAACCAGCCCGTTGCGCCTCCACCCCTCCTACCAGTCTCATTATGGCTTCTTCTTTAATTTCGTAGTTGTAGGACTTCCATTCAGCTCGATTTCAGGCAGTTTTGAATGATGGTTGTTCTGTAGTTTAGTTGTAACTTTGATGTGGTTGTGGGAGCACGGGATACCACGTTTACCTATGCCGCCATCTTGACCGGAAGTCAGAATTTTGTTTTTTAATGTTTAACTAAATTTGTTTTGTTAAATATGTATCAAAGTATGGTCTAGTGTCTAAATCATTGAAATATATAAAACACATTAAAGTAATACTTCAAAGAAGTGTATTATAAATTCTAAACAAGGATCCATTGTCAGCGGAAGAGCCCTGTGTCAATACTAGAATGAGAAACAGTGAAAGGAGAACCTAGAAGAAAAGGTAAACCATGCCTGTCAAATATTCCACATGTGAGAATAATCCTGTTTCTGAATGGTTAGTTCAAATATGACTGGCCTGGGTGGTGAGGAGGCAGGAAAGGAAACCAAGCTCTTTCTCAGGTGCTGCTGGAGTGACTTCAAGTGACAGAGAAGCTTGAAGGCCTAAGGGACTGATCCTGTCACCTTCCCAATACACTCAGAGTTACCTCTATGTCAAATGGCTCACCTGGGAAATAGTTCCAGTCCCGTGAACTATCACCATGGTTCTCTGGAGATCAGCTGAATAGTCCTTTAGACCGAGGAAACTCTGGGCAGTTCCCCATTTCTCAGTTGAATCTCATCAAGGGAGCAAGCATCATTTGAGATGGAAAAACAAATCACTGCACCTTTTGTTGTTGCAACAGCATGAAAACCCCAAACTAAAGGGAGAAGAAAGAACTGGAAAGATGGCAAGATTTTTTTTTTCCAAAAAGACTTACAACTTTCTCCAAAATCTAATTTCAAGCCCCTCGCTATACTAGTTCCTCAAAATCAGGTCCCTACTTTACTGAAAGAGCCTGATGTGGCCTCAAGTCAGGAGTTGACTTCTCAGTTTAGCTCATTATCCAGTTAATTCTGACCCCGGTTTCCAATGGATTTATTTGAGAAGTTTAATATGAAGATGTCCAGTCCTCCTAGGGCCCACTTGGTAGAAATGAGGCAAGTCTATGCCTCACAAATATCACAGGTCAGTGACAAGAGAAAATTAAATGGGCCCTTTAATTTTTTCCTCTTAGACAGAAGTCCAATTAAGGCAAGACAATAATGAGACTCTTAAGAGGCTTTCAGTAATGGGAATATAACTGCCGCTGCCTGGGTTCACATTCATAAATACCCACGAAGATTGCAAATGCCACTGACAGCAACATGGCTCCAATTTCACAACATTTTACAACCAGGCCCTCACAGAGCTTTCTGTGAACTAATTTGATGAACTGGAATAAAGACAGAGATGAGAAGACAGAAAATGGCATCTCCCTTGAAAGACCTTTTAGAGGTCAAGAGGTAAAGACATCAAAATCCTTTGACTATAGCAAACAAAATATTTTACAAGCATCACGCAGCAGGGAGATAGGAAAGAATAAGAATGACCCCTTGGCTATCAGTAATTAATTTACCTACCGATTAGGAGCAAAGTTGCTGATGCATTTCCACAGTTATTTACCAACAGAGTGTAGCTGCTGGGGTAAAGGACCACTTAGATGCTCAGTCTCTCCTGTGGAAAACGCTTGGTAAGTGCCAAAGGTGCACAGAGAAAGTGAGGGTTTGGGAAAAGCTATTGGAAGAGTTTGGCTTTTAAAACACTGTTATGACTTTTGGAAAGAACTCTCTTTAGTTCTGAAAAGTTAGTGTGGCTAATGCTTCTCACACTTCATTATACATTTTATTTTTTTCCCTATGTAAATTCTATGTATTATTGCTGAACATTTCAGCACTCAAGGCAGCTCAGAAAGGAACAATTTGCTCTTAGAGTGATGAATGTGGAGGCAAGGCACAGACAACATAGCAGTGAGATTCTGATCCTCCCGATTCAGGGGTAAGGCTCGGGCCCTCCTTTGCTCATTTTATTTATTTTAGCTGGAAGTCTCATGGTGGCTACTAAATCCTTGGTTAGGGACCCTCCTTAATGTGAGCTAATGCTACTATCACATTTTTTTCTACCATCTCTTCCCCAACTCCTGCCCTCCCTGTTACATAATAGACTGCTTTGCTCACATTTCCTATGATGAATGTTTTGATTTTTAAAAACTTTTCATTGAAATACATACACGGAAAAAGGGTAAAAATAAGTGAATTATTACCAAGTGAACATATCCATGGTAACATTGTGGATGTTAAGAAATGGAACATTACCAGTTCTCTCTTCCTGTCCCTATTTATCCTTCCTTACCAAAGATAACCACCTTTTAGTACCAACAAGTTTTGCCTGATATTAAACTTAATATTAAGGTAATCATAAGTATGTTTTACTTTTGTTTTGACATATTTTACTCAAAATTAGTTTGGTGAGATTCATTTCAGTAGTGATGAGAAGCTATGTTTGGTTCATTTTTATTGACGCATAGTATTTTATTATATGGATGTGCCGTAATTTTTTGTTTCTGTTGTGGACATATCTTTTTTTCTTTTTTAAGTCTCTAGCCTTTATTAATAATGCTGTGTCTTTAGCTGGGTTATCCCAGACGCAACCCCAAAGACATAGTTTTGAGTTTAAGAAGTTGATTTAGGAGTTCAGAGGGGAGTGGAGAAGTAAAATATAGACAGGAGAGGGAATCCAATATAGAGTGTATCAGTGAGCACATGTGGGTCTCACTCTCACTGGGGTATTTCGGGAGATGGCATAGAGTGGTAGTTGGGACATAATACCCCAGCCTGGGCCTGGCCGGTGTGGCTCAGTTGGTTGAGGAGTGTCCCATGCACCAGGAGGTCGCTGGTTTGATTCCCTGTCAGGGCACATGCCCGGGTTGTGGGCTCAATCTCCAGTAGGGGGTGTGCAGGAGGCAGCCGATTGATGTTTCTATCTCTCCGAAATCAATTTTTAAAAATATTTAAAAACTACCCCAGCTTACTCACTGGCTTGGATGGGACAATTCTTATTTGTCATTGGATGATGGCTGCTTCAGGGGTGGTAATGTCATGGCATTTTTGGCCTGCTCTAGGTATAGGCAGAACACGCTACTGTGGCCAGAGAAAGCTCCCTGGCAGAGAGTCAGTGGCATGCATGAGTATAGTGAGAGACAAGGGGATTTGGGTGAGGCACTGAGACATCTCCTACCTGCTGCTATGACTATTCCTATCACAGATGCATTTCTGTTGTGTGTGTTCAAGTGTATGTATGTGGGCATATGTACACAGTAGCAAAACTGTTATGCATGCGAGTTCAGTGGCTTTTCTACTTTTATGTTGCTGTCTTTGGATTTTAGCCATTCAGGTGGAAATGTTGTACTATCCAAACATTGTACCATTAGGCTACCAGCTCTTCCTCTGTGCTGACATAATGTCCCGCACATTTAACTTTAAGGGCATTGACTATAACATGGAAAAGTATCCACTGTGTGTCCATCTCTTCACTAGATCCTAAGCCTCTCTAAGCCAAGGACAATATCTCATTCATCTTCATTCTCTCATCATCTAAGGAAATGCTGGGCACATAGTAGGCATTCCCTAATTGTTTGCTAATGTGATTATTATACTTAATAGACTGAATAGCATCATCTCGGGAATGTAAAAAACATTCCAGTAACAGCCATATCAAAGACCAATCAAACATCAATCTTAGGAAATGGGCTTTTGTTCTCGTATTTTGACAGTTTACTATAACCCTATGCAGCCCAGGTTAAAAACCAGTGGTTCCAGCCAGGGGTGATTCTGCCCCAGAAAACATTTGGCAATGTACAGAGACAGTTTTGGTTATCATGACTCAGGGTGGGGTCCTCCATGGCATCTAGTGGGTAGAGGCCTGGGGTGCTGCTAACTATTCTACAATGCACAGGACACACCCTCACAGCAATCATCCAGTTCGAAGTGTCACTAGTGCCAAGATTGAGAAACCCTGGTCCAGGGTAATAAATATTTAGATTTCTAGAAATATTTTGATAATCATAAACCTCTTTATAAATGGAAAACACCCATGCCAAGATTGATTCTTTATGGTGTTACCATATTGAGGTTACTATCACCTATTCTTTTTTCTCCCTACAGTTATTTCCCCTTACATGCTCCCTTCCATATTCTCTTTCAAAACCCTCACTTTTTCACTTCCATCAACAGCTTTATCCACTATTTCCACTTTACTCCCATCTCTACCACAGGCCCCATTTCACACAGATCTCCATGGCTTTCTTTTTATTCACTTTTGAAAAATCAGTCAACTCAGCTGGATGTCTCCTTGCTTTCAATCATATTCTAGGAAAGAAGCAATTTCTTGTGTGTGGAAGGAGTCGATGTCAGGTCACAGAGTCGCTCCTCAGTATCTGCAGGGGATAACCCCCGAGGATACCTGCATCCGCACATACTCGGGTCCCTTACGTAAAATGGCGTGGTATTTGCATCTAACCTATATTTGCGTAGAGGCTACAACAAGGCACGCCTATACATCACTTCATTCATGTGGATTCAGTGTAGTGCGTGGCACATGGCCATTTTATCTTCTGGGTTTTGGAACTTCCTGAGATTTTTTTTTTTCTGAATATTTTGAATCCGACATTGGTTAAATTAAGATGTGAAACTCATGGATATGGAGGCCCGACTGTATACCCTTTTAGAGCACACTCACAGTCAGAATAACTCTTTGTGGGAGCATTAAGTGGGATCTCTGTGGCAATTTTCTCCTATTTAATGTAATGTCTCCAGCACAAACCTAAGCACCCAAGAACAGTGTGACTTTGCAACATTTACAAAAGGTTTTCAATTTTGTGAAAAGAAATGGTAAATTCTGAGGACAAATTTAATCTGTCCTCATGTTTTTAAATGTGACGATGTCAAGTAGTAGAGCATACATTCTTTTAAAAGCAGGAAAAAAGGCTTTTGTTAAAAGTAAGCTGGATAGAAGTACACATCCCTGTCTTACAAGAAAAGAAGGCCTGTGTTTCCCATTGTTCTGCCCTTAAATCATGTCACCTGCTGTGCTACAGAACTA
Source organism: Tadarida brasiliensis (assembly GCA_030848825.1). NCBI lineage: Eukaryota > Metazoa > Chordata > Mammalia > Chiroptera > Molossidae > Tadarida > Tadarida brasiliensis. The sequence goes on along the minus strand of CM061267.1, from coordinate 63,645,140 downwards.
AATGCCACAGAAGGGTAAACTGTGATATGCACAGAAGGTGAAAATGACTGAGAAAACTCCTTTCAGAGAGGTTCTAGTAAGTCAGCAGTGCAAACTATTCAAAAATGCGTTTGAAAAATGGTAGCAGAGTTAATGTTCTGAAGAACATAATCGCAGTTACAAGAATACTTAATAAAATGAGCTTGCCATGTTTAAGCAAATATACTACTTTATATGAAAAGCAGAACAACAGGAATGTTATTCAGCCTCAAAGATAAACTTTCCAGAGATAAGCACAGCGGCTTAGCATGCAGTAACTGAAATTCTATGAGTGAAGCAAATTAATTTCTTTTCTCTTGCCTTATGCATGATGGACATCCATTTGACTCTGTGTAGTATCATGTATAGAGAATACAGGGAAAATAAATTACTTCTCTTCCCAGCATGCAGGTCTATTGTTAGCTTGTCATGATTTTCCTAAGCCATGGTAGCACGGCATGGTATTCAGTCTTCACAGAGAGGGGCTGATTTATTACACCACAAGATTTTAAGGGACTTTGTCAGGTTGTCAAATATATCTACACATTGTTAAAAATGTCCAAACCCCATTTCCTGAAAGAGTTTCTTTTCCACTGGAAATAATTAAGGTGACAAAATTAAAAGTAATAGCTTTAGATTTTCCTCCTTAATTTGTGCCAAAGTTTCTAATTTGAATTATTCTAAAAATAATGGTGATAAGGGTATCATAAATCTGGTTATTTTGTTGCTTTTTAGAAAATATTCCTGGAAATTGAGCAACCTCAGAAATCATTTTAGCTCATCTGAGTCTTATTTCCACTCTTCCTCCAATTGTGTTAAATTAATAAGGTAGATAAAATTAACTTGGTGACAAAACCTTAACATATCCCTTAAGAATAATAATTATACATGATTATATGATATATGATATATATATTTATTTATATATATATTTATATATATTTATATATATAATATATACATCTAAATATATCTATATCTATATCTATATCTATATCTATATCTATATCTATATATTATTTATCCTCACCTGAGGACATTTTTGCATTTATCTTCAGACAGAGCCGGAGAGAGGGAGGAAGAGAGAGATAGAAACATCGATGTGAGAGAGACACATCAAGTGGTTGCCACCCACATGACCCCAACCAGGGCCAGGGACAAACTGCAACCGAGGTACTTGCCCTTAGCAGAAACCGAACCCAGGACTCTCAGGTCTGCGGGCCAATGCTCTAACCGCTGAGCCAAACCAGCCAGGGCAATATACTTATATATTATATATCATATAACATATATTAATTATATAATATATATTAATTATAGACTATATTATATTTATATTATATATTGTATAGTATATTAAATATTTTATATTGTACTAATAAATTGCATATATTATATATCAATATAGTATTTCTATATTAAATATTATATAATATATACTTCCATACTATATTATATAATATATATAACATACAGTTGTTATGTTTAAGGAATATGTTAGGGTTCTATCATGAAATTAATATTACTTTTTATAAAATTATACATATATGTATAACTTTCTTGCTTAAATTCCCACTTTTTCCATATGGTATTTTTACTGGAAAATCAGGGGACAGGGCATTGCTAACACCCAGGACTTTAATCAAAGTCATCCTTTAAATCAATGAAAAAAAAATGGTGTTTACATATCAGCATTCAAACAGGTGTGTTATAATGAAGTAGGCAGAAGAACCTTGGGGCTCTTCCACCCCTTTTCTTCTTCCCCTTTTTTCTCAGCATACCTTCTTGTTCCCAATACCCAAGCTTCCTATGTAGCCCTAAGCAAAACTAATTCCTGTTGAAGTACTAGATTCTGTTTATGTTACCACTTTCAGGGATATTCATATTGAAAGAGAGCATAGCAAAGGGATAATATGAAAGGCCATCATAGATAAATTACTGAGAATGGAATCTGATATCTCTGGAGAAAGAATTTTGGCCAGAAGATTTGTCCAGCTTTCCTGAAATGATATCCTTTAGGGTTTAGTCTTAGCCCCAAGAAAAGGGAATTTCTGCTCCTTAGTTTCTATCCTTTCCCATTTTATTTTTCTCGTCCACAGAGGAGAATTTGCAGATCTGATTGGTGGAGTCTAACATTCACTGACTGGGCTCTTTTTCTCTAGTTGGCAGTATCACAGTTACTGCAAGAGACAGGCAGATGCTCTACCTCCAGCAGTAGACTGACAGAGGGACCAAGTTCTCAGGGCCGACCTCAGCCATCTTCATGCCCATCTTTGCACTTCCAGTCTCCAGGCTGTACAGACTGAGTGGCACTTGCCTAGCAGCTCTGACCCTCCTCCAGGCTCTCATCTCCACCTGCAATAGGTGGGGAAGGAAGACCTGCCATTCACTACTCAGGCAAATGGTATGGATGTTTGGATAAGCAGGCTTGGAATCTGCTCTAAGGACTTAACCTTTAGGCAGGGGTGTAGAAACCTAAGCCTTTTGGGCTTCTGGCCTTTGCCTAGCATTCTAGTTAGAATATCAGAGAAGGCTTGTATTGGGGAGGAAGTTGGGGTGGGGAGATCAGGGACTTGCTCAGTTGTTAACAAAAATGGAAATTAGTTTTCTTTGGGCTCTTGATTCTTACGTGTTTATAACCCAGGAGAAGAAAAGGAGAAAGCAGGATTTGGCACTTAATCCCATCCCAAAGCCCTAAAAACCCTACAGAGCTAACCACTTACTTTCTCTGTTAGTTCTAGCTTATAACATAGTTTAAAGAAAATAGCAGGGAGCAACACAGAGAGGGAAATAAATCGCAATGATCTGAAAAATTATTTAGTGGCAGCAATCAAATTCCAAACATTTGTTTTCTTTCAAATTGGGGTTAAAGGACAAAGGCAAGGGTAGAAAAGAAAAAAAAGAGAAGGAAAAAAAGATAGAGGAAGTTGAGAGGATGGGAGGGGGATAGAGAATACTGGCTGATCCATTGTTGTCCCCAAACTGGACACTGATTGTTGCTTTTACCCTAATTCTGATTCTCATTACAATCTGTACACTATGAACAGCACCTCAAGTGGTATCTGGCATATAGGGAGAGCTATGTAGTAGGGGGCCATTATTATTACTGTGGATTACTGTGATAGCCTCCTCGCTGAGTTTCTGTACCTAGTCTCTCCCCCTTTCTTCCTGGTTCACGTTCCTCTTAAAATGTCTTTAAGGCACCACCACCACCACCATCACTCCATTGCATCAAGGCCTAAATGGCTTTCCTGTTACATCCAGCAACTTTGACAAAAATATATTTGTTCTTTTTAGGATAAAAATAAGTGTTCTAAAGAAAAAAAGTTCTGTAATCAAGTGATAAACTGGATTATCAAAGCTAAACAGGTTTCAGTATTAGATGGAGGGGTTAGTTCTTGGAACATCTAATTTGTGAATTACCTTGAGAATCATCCAGAGAGTGATAGGGTATATAGCTTTCCCCCAAGTTTTAGACTATCAAATTTTGTTTTGATTTATTTACTTTATTTAAGGATGCCTAATATCTTGTGCATGGGTGTATCTTGGAACTCCATGCTACAGGAAAAGGGAATTTCAAAGTCCTGCATAGTCTGGTCCACCCCACCACTCATGTCTTTCACTCCATCCCTTCACAGTCCACATGGAAACCTAACTGCCCCCTTCCTTTGTGCCCATAAGCAACCTGCACTTTTCCACATGTGAAGCTTTACTGATATGGTTCCCTGTGCTTTGTATGCCCTTTCTTCCTGTAAAACCAACACAAATACTGCATCTTTGTCCTTTGCTGTGTCTCAGCTGAAAGGGGGAGTCCTTTCTGTGATCCCACGTATAATGTTCCTTTTCTTTGGCACGTATCACCTTTGTCCCACCTTGTAATTTTTTCTGCATCTCTCTTCCATTACTATCTTATTATCATGATGTTATGAGCTCCTCAAAGGCAGAAACCAAACTTTATCATCTTTTAAAAAGCACTGCAACCTGGGATCTATAGGGTCAATTCAACCTGAGAAGTATTTTTTATATGTCCTCTACTGTGTTTTCAGAACATCTGAGTGTCATTTATTAAAATATTGAGAGAAAATTTTGGATTTCTTCATTTCGTGAAACATAGGAAGACCTGGTGACCCTGGGCCTTTACTGCATGACAGACACGGTTGGTGGGAGTCCTAGTTTGGCTGCTCCCTCCTGGAGCTGGCAAGCCCACTTGATGATATATTTGCGTTTCCACCCCTTAAACACAGGTAGCATACGTTCTCAAAAAGGAGTTGTTTTAAGCCAGGTATACTTACTTACTCCCAGATATCAAAGGAGAGAGGAAAATATCTCACTAGTTGAATAGAAAATGACAGATTTTTAAATTTTATTTTCTTTTTAAAATAAGGAGAAAAGGAATAAATTAAAAAAATGTTTTGGTGGAGAATGCAAGTGAACAAGCGCTACTTGATCATAAATGAACTTTCTTCCAGGGTCCCAGAGCCTGTGTGTACACCTCTATCTAGCAGAGTATGATTCACCCCCAATCAGTTGTTTATTTGTTCTGTTCCTCTATGTCGACCAAGAGCTCTATGAGGACTGGGGCTGTGTCATGCATCACTGTCACCTGATTCTGACTGCCTGCAGTGCAGTCTCAGTTGCATCACTTACTGGTCACTTCACTTATTTGTGTTCAATGACCCACAGGATTACAGGGAGAATTAAATTGAGAGTACACAGCACAGTGTCTAGCATATAGAAAGTCCTCCAGAACTCTTGGCTTGATTATTAGAGTGTCTACCTGCAGGTAGATAGTCATTAGATGTGTATGAAATGAATGAACTCATGAATGAATGATCGAGTAAATGCGTCCACTGTTGTGTAGTCCCTGTGTTGTCAGCCAGCTAGTTTTCGAAGCCTTAGTTAAATGGTTCAGGTCTGCTCAAATAATTACTGTATGAACCACAGGAGTTCTTTAGATGACAGACTTTACTTATCTAAAATAGACTAAAATCACCTAAATCTTTGACATAATTTATTTCTTTCTAGTTAAAAAAAAAGTCTTTGCTCTTTATTCAGCCTCTTCCCATGGAGTATATTATCTGTAATACTGTTCTGTTTTCCAAATTGCTAATGAATTAACTGAGCTCCACCCCACAATCTTGCCAGATTACCTCTGCTACAGTGGGTATGAGTACATACACACACACGTAAAAAGCTAGAGGTAGTGAAGAAGTGTTGGACCTCATCTACAGAACATAATTTTGGAAAAAAGGAAAAAAGAAACTGTGATGTTGACCTTCTGCACCTTCAGAGACATTTTTGCCAAAGGGCAGGCTTTCAAGGATGTTCAAGGGAAAGACCCCGAAAGGCTCGAAGCCTTTGCTTTAAGTTGGTTCTGGTCGATAGAAGCACAGGCATGCTTTCCTATCCCTGTTGTTTTCTCTCAGAGAACCATATAAAATGTTTGATAGCAGAGATGTGTGCCTAGCACTAAAAAATGTATGCTGGAGGAATAAATAAAGGAACCAGAAAGAGATGAATATGAGGCAGAAAGCAAGTAACCTACCCAAACATCAGCTGATAAGTTGAAAAGCTTCTCATAAACATATAAGATAATCATATATTATTACATGGTGCTATAGATAGGGTCATAATGCTCTGAAGGAACCTCCGGTGAACACTTCAAAGCTTTCATCAGAAAACTAAAAACTGTTTTAAGTGACATCGATTGTTTGTATACGGTACTCAATGCATACTACCTGCTGAATTCATTTGTAAAAACCCAATTTCAGGTATTTATTTCTGTTATCTATTTTAAAATAATGATGAATTGGAGTCAAGGTAACATCTCCTCACCTCTCCACCCAGGCACCAGAATTGAGCTCCTGCTGGAAGTCAGAGTGCTCCCTGCTATCCTGTCAATGCAGGTCTGGCCTATTTCATGCATGACGAGCCACATACATAGCTCTTTTTAGGCCAAATCATTAGATATTTGAGTTTCGACTTCCCAGTTTTCCTCTCCATAATACTGACACTCTTTCCAGATGTTATGAGCCAGATGCCTTCTCCACATCAAAACTTGCCCACAGAAAAAGGTGTGATTATTGGTTATAGAGGCTTAGGGGTATACCTTTAAATCATTGTGAGAATTTGCTCATAGGTTCATTTTGTAAAAGTCTGCAGTCATATTGTAGAACACCAAGCCTTTGTTGTAGTTAATGACATTGGATTTGGTCATCTGGGAACAGATCATTTTTGGAAGGGTGGGAAGAATATATTCAAGGGATTCTCTCTTTTTTTTTTTTGCAACAGGGATTTTTTTCTCATCTCCAGGTTCACTTACAATTTAGCAGATGCCATTCTTACATAGCTACCTTCTATTCCCACTTTACTTTGATTTCAGAGTACCTTCTGTGGTGTGTGGAGTGAAAAGGGTTTTGATTTTTTTTAATTTTGTTTTTGACTATTTTCACTGTAGCAAGTGCTTTCCACTTCAAAACTAATGACACAGCTTTGGAAGGGGGTGGGGATGGCTTGTGATTTTGGCATTCAGGGGTTAGAACATTATACATTTTGGATCAAATGCCTCTGAGTAATTGCACTGCAGAAATTGTGGTTTTGCAGCGAGTCCATTCTCTGGTTGCTGATCATGGCCATTGTGATGTGTTTGTACCCCGAGGCCTGCTGGGCAGCCTGGCATTAGCTTCAGCTCAGCCTCTCCATCTCTGATTGTTGCTGCTACAGTGCTCAGTTTTCAATACTTTTCTTCAAACAGTTTCAAAACAGTCCTAGGAGCAATTCTTTTGTTGGCTTAGGATGTATGATTGTCCTTGAATGCACTATATGGTAACTTTTGAAGCACAAGCAATCAGCAGTAACATTTTTAAGGTAGCAATTGGAATAAATGTAAAGTCCTTTTTTCAAAGCTTCTCTTAATAATGTATGATTTGAGAAGGAAAAAAATTGCACAAACTTTGTTGTAGGAATAAAGGGGAAAGGTGGAAAACTAATTTTCCACCTTAGATGTCGTGCTTCCCACACATGCATAAAGACATACAAACAATGACAGCTCTTACTTTCTGCTTTATTTTCATCCTATGAATTCAGCAAATGGCATCAAGTAACCCTGGCTGTGATAATTGATGTGTAAAGTACAGTGTTCTTTCCAATGGAGTAGTTGGAGTTGTTCAAGCTGGCTCAGCAGGGGTATAATTTATAAGTAGATACATCATACAATCAGGAAGTCCGAGACAGATGCTTAGGGGTTATTGTGTGATGGCCAGGGAATATCCTAAGATTTCTCTGCCCAATTCAGAGTTCTGATCAGTGAGATAGGGATTGGTCCCCAGAAGAGAAATTTACCAGTCAACAGTATACAACTGCACGCCCAGGAAGTGGACCCACATAGTGCGGCATTGATGGATCAGGCCTTCCTCTTTTATTGCTGATTGTTGTATTTAGTTTCTGGAATTACAGGTGCTTCTGGGAAGTGACTAAGGCTGCAGGCATCTGTTGGACATTAAGGCATTTGGCATATATGCCCCTTCTTTTATTGAACAATAAATACCCTTGTCCTAGCCTACTGGATACCTTCTCAATAGTTCCTTCTTAAAGTCATATAAGGAAATAATCATAAATTATAGTTATGGTTACTATTGCATATGCATCTATTTAAGCACAGCTATGTATCTGCTCTTGTGCTTTATGTATATCATCTCATTTAATTTAGCCCAATAAAGTGGATGCTTAGTGACATTTGATAGATGAGAGAACTAAGCATGAAAGAGACTGAGTCATGTGACTAGTTAGTGAAAGTTTCAGAACCAAACCCAGGTCTGCATGGCTCCAGCATTCTTATTTTTAACTGTGGTCTATCCTACCCTACTCTGACTCTTGGATTCCCCAGTCTAATCTGCATATTTATCATGGTGCTTCCATAAGCTCTATGTGAGTTTATCTATTACGGTCATTTTCACATACTGATGTAGTTCTCTTGAAGGCAGAAATCATGTCTCATTCATCCTAATATTTAGCACAGTAAGAGGCACATTTCAGTAAGCATTTTAGCAACTGCTCATTAAATGAATGATTAGGAATGAAATGCACGACTGGTCTTTTAGAAAAAAAAAAAAATGAACACCTTCACAGTGTGATTTGAGGATTTCTATAAATGGGTCATTTGAGAAGGAATTCATTTTTCTGCTGTCACCATGGAAAGCAGTGATCCAGACTAGAAGGAATGCCCTGGTCTCTAAGGAGACAGACCTAGGGTGTGTGTGTGTGTGTGTGTGTGTGTGTGTGTGTGTGTGTAGTGCATGGTTTACTTCAGTAGACCTGGTCTCCAAGGAGACAGACCTAGGGTGTGTGTGTGTGTGTGTGTGTGTGTGTGTGTGTGTGTGTGTGTGTGTGTGTAGTGCATGGTTTACTTTAGTAGATCTAAATTCCCTTTCTGGCTCTAGACTGCATACCAGACAGCAGCTTTTGTAATGTCTTCTGGTAAATTTAGTGTTATTGCTTTGAGCTTCTCATTTATTAATAACTTTGAGAACATATTTGTGAGTTTTTATTGTGAACAATTTAAAGCATTGCCTCTTTTAATTATACTGAAGGGTGAGGTTTAGAAGGAGGGCCCTAAATTCTCTCCATATAGCAACACCATGAGGTGGGTTCTACTACTATTCCATTTACTAAGGCAGTTCAGAAAAACTATACTTGTGTACTTCCAGAGAGGGAGATTTTTTCAGCCTAGTAAATGATTTCTCTTTAGCTGAGACTCACCCTCCATCCCCAACAATTGATTCTCCACACTGTAGCAGCACCAATCTTCTTAAAACCACATTTGCTAGGTTACCCTCTTGATCAGAACCTTTCAATGTGCTTTTGCCTTCATGAAAAATACTTCAAACTCAACAGGAGACTTGATGTCTTTGACAACGTGATGCTTTACCTGTCTCGCAAATGTTAACTACTCCTTCCTTCTCCCCAACACTTGTCCCTACCACTTCTGTCCCCAGATCATCCTTCTTAAGCTCTGTGCTCCATAAGCACTGAACAACTTTTCATTCCCTGAAAGTTCTATGTATTTGCCTCTGTTTCTTTGCATATGTAATTTCCTTTGCCTGGGTCCCTCTTTATTCACTTTTATTTAGGTCTCAAGATGTGTATTATTTTTTGCTGACCCCTTAAAATTACAATAAGTGACAAATCTTTGTATCCTCATAGTATTTGACTCTAACCTCAATTCTTTCATTTATTTATTTAACACTTAATAGATGTTAAGGCTAGAAGTATGAACAACATGCCCATGATCCTTGCCTCCATGCAGATTATCCTCGTAAGCTACAAACAAACAAATAAACAAATAATATAACTTCAAATTGTGATACGTGCTATGACAAAAACTAAAACTAGGTAATGGTATAATGACGAGTCATGGTAGTTGGGAGGATTCTTCAGGTAGGATGACCAAGGAAGGCTTTTTTAGGAAAGTAATATTTGAGCTGAGCCTAAAGATAAGAAAAAGCCAGTCATCCAAGGCTCTGGAGGAAGAATATTCTAGATAGAACTATATGAAGTGGCAGCAGGGGACAGGGTCCTATAGGGTCTTATAGATTCTGGTAATGTGTTTAAGTTTTATTCTATCATCAATTAAAAGTGTTCTGAGGATTTGCATTTTTAACAGCTCACACTGGTTTGATGTGGAGAATGAAATCTAAGAGAATAAGAATGGAGACAAGGAAAACGATTACCGTGGTGTTTCAGGAATCAAACCAAGAGATGAAGGTGGGTGGTTTAGGAGAGGAGGACAGACAGTAGGAAGTAGTCAGATTTAGGATATATCTTCTGAAGTGGCACTCATGAACTGCACACTGGTAGTGAGGAAAAGAGTTGATCTTTGATTGTCTTTAGATTTTCATTGAAAGAGATGGATGATGGTGCCATTGACTGAGGTCAAAGAACAGTTGTGTGCATTTTTATTTGGGTGGGTGGGGGGAGGTGAAAATAAAAAGTTTTGGATCAGATATGTCAAACTTAAGATGTTATTTAGATATCCAAGATAAGATGTCAAGGAAATTAAATGTTCAAATCTAGATGCCAGCAGAATGGTCAGGGATGAAGAAAAAAATTTGTGAATCATCATTACACAGATAATCTTCAATGTTAGGGTCTTTATGAGACAGCTACATAGAGAGGATTGGCAGGACGGTGCCTTAGGCTGTCCCAACATTTAGAGTTTGAACACAGGATGAGCCTGCCGAGGAGACTAAGAGAGAAGGGCCAATGAGGAATGAGAAAGACAAAGAAGGTCTGGAATCATGGAAGTCATAGAAGAACAGAGTTTGAAAAATAATAGAAGCCATAGAAGCCTAAAGAGGAACAAACAAGGAAGTGAATGGTCAGTTGTATCCAAAATGTGTTAGATTTATCACACTGTATTGTAATCATCTCTTTACTCATGTGTATTCTCCAATAGAGTCTCATCTTGAAGGTACAGACTGACATCTTTCTAGCCTCCATATGTAGGTACAAGGCCTAATATGAAGTAGATGCTTAATAAGTATTTACTGAGTGGATACCAAAGCCTAAAAAGATGACAGCGGGCCTGGCCGGTGTGGCTCAGTGGTTGAGTGTCGACCCATGCACCAAGAGGTCGCCTGTTGGATTCCTGGCCAGGGCACAAGCCCAGGATGTGGGCCTGGTCTCCAGTGGGGGATATGCAGGAGGCAGCTAATCGGTGTTCTTTCTCATTGATGTTTCTCTCTCTTCCTTTCCCTTCCTCCCTCTCTAAAGATCAATAAAGAAAAAAATATATATATATTTTTAAATGATGACAGTGGAACTCTGAGAAGGCTCAGAAAATCCAGGAAATATTTGCTACACTAACCTCTAGCCTAAGATGTACTTAAATTTTTCTGTAATAGTTAACATAGGAAGTGATCAAAAGCAGGGCCCAAACAGCTCATTGAATAACATTCATTTAAAAATGATGGCCAGCATGACAGGGGCCACTATACAGAGGGAGCTGGGAAGAGTAACTGAGCTATATTTTGAGTTAATTTTATATTCATAAATAAGAATGGAGTTGTAGTTCTGCTCTGATTCACCTCATTGAAAGTGCAAAGGGAGAACTGAGTATTTCCCTACAGGAAATCTAAAATTGAAGACAGCATAGATAGTAATGGTATTTTTGCTTAACTTTCAATAATGTATCATTTTATAATTTAATAACATTCCTAGGGAGATACATTACAAAAGATACTTACAGCCTTTAGGGTTCCTTGGAGAAAGGTATTCATAATTTTTAAAATACTGCGAAAATTATTAGATAATGATGAAGCTTAAAGCTATATGTGATCTACACCTTGACAAGGTTAATTTCCTCTGAAATAGGGACTTATATTCCCAAATTGGAGAAAAGAATAAAATATGCTTTGTTTGTTTGTTTGTTTTATGGTTACTATACCATCTGGTTTTCCCCCTCTCTGAGAACTTCTTCCTATTGCTAAATATTGGAGTAACTCAGAGTTTAGTTCTGTGCCTTTTTCTCTTTCCTCTCTACATCTTTTCCCAAAGTCATCTTATCTATTTTCTCTCAGTTTAAACATGCTGATGATCCCCAAATTTATCTGTAATTCAGAAATCACCTCTGAAATACAGATGCTCACATCCTACTACTTACCAGGCTGTATATTCTTTTTATTTTTTTAAATTTTTTTTCTTTATTGATTTTTTAGAGAGAGAGGAAGGGAGAGGGAGAGAGAGATAGAAACATCAATGAGAGAGAACATCGACTGGCCGCCTCCTGCATGCCCCCCACTGGGGATCTGGCCTGCAACCTGGGCATGTGCCCTGACCGGGAATTGGAAATCGAACTGGTGACCTCTTGGTGCATGGGTCGACGCTCAACCACTGAGCCACACCAGCCGGGCTGGGCTGTATATTCTTGAAGGCAGGAATCAATGTCTGTTTTATCTGTCAGTGTGTCAAAAGAGCTTGACACTTAGTAAGCTTCAAGAAATGTTTGTTGAAAAGCAATATTAATGATGTTATGGGCAACACTATACTTTACTCAGTTTGCCCAGTTAATTATTGAAAGCTTCTGCCTTTGCCAGAGTGCCCACTCCCCAAATCCTGCTTCTCCTTCAATGCTTCATTCAAATGCTGCCTTCTCCATAAAACAGTATATTTACTTGCTAGAAGTGACTTATCTCCCTTCTAGGTACTCATGAAATTTTATTTGCCTTTTTTTTTTTAAAGAGGTATAATTGACATAACATATATTAGCTTCAAGTGTACAACATAATGATTCTATATTTGCTTATATTGCAAAACAATCACCACAATAAATCCAAAAACTGGAATCAAATAATGTCAATGCTGAACGTATTTGTGATGAGAACCCAAGTCTTTCTCCTCACTGCCCAAGTCTGGAATCTGTTCACCACACAGAATCACTTCAACTTTTGAGTTTTGTTCTTCTCTAAGAGTTGGCAGTAGGTATAGACTGGGAGGTGGTTTCTTTTTGTGAGATGTGATTACCTAGGAACAGAGAGACGTTCTGTCCTAATTAGCCTAGGACAGACCCAGTTTGTGCATGTTGTCCTCCTGGAATTATCCATAGTGCTCCTTTCACTCTCAGTGTCTGTGCTGAATAATAAGTCTATATTCACCCAACTTATAAGAGTGTAGAAAAGCACAGCCCTTGACAAATTGCTCTGTATACATAAAAAAAAAAAGACTAGTAATATGGAATTATGTATGATGTAAATAATTTCCCCAGAATCTGCATTTGCATATGATGGTTGAAACTCAACTGTCTTTATTTCCTTTTGTATAAGGGAGTGCTGTTTATTTTGTTAGTATTAATTTTGCTCATTACAACTTGTAACGCGACACTTGGATAGGGGACATAGCTAAAAATTAAACATGCTAACATAAGGTTATCTCCTGTTTAAAAAAATCATCAAAGGAGGTCATTGGTGTTTGTATATTAGCTTAGAGATGTTCCGTAGATGAGTTCCCAAATACCTCTCACCTCCCTAATTGGTCTTGTTTGTACTCAAGAGGCTCCTAAAGCCTTTTTCTACCCTGAGGGCAAGTTCCTAAAAGTATATACATGTTTTGTCCAGCAGAGGGTGTGTTTGCAGCAAATTGTCCTTTTCTCCATCCTCCCCCTCTCCACTTCCCCCAGATTAACCACCAGGTTTCTGCCAGAGCCTGCCATATTCAGGATGATATATGATGCTGTTAAAATAAAATATAAAGGTTAGAGAAAGATCAGTAATAAGTCATAAATTGAACACAGGTCTCAAGAAACTACCTCTAAAAAAGTCTAGAAATTAATAGTCCATAATATGATGAAAAACCCCAGCTGACATCAAAGAAACCTCTTGCCTTCTTTTTAAAGAATTCTGTTTAATGCATAATTCACTGAGCCCAAGAAACATTCTGGGAAACTTTTGGATGGATATCAGCCTTTTAATTCAAAATTATGCACTCTGGGAAATGGTTGGCGCTGAAGGTGGCAAGCCTACTAGGTAATTTATACCAGCAATCAAATTGCAATTACAGAGGAGATTAAAACATGACTTTAAACAGCCTAACTCCACCCTCAGGGCTACTAACTGTTTGGTAAACATTGCAAGGGAGCCGGCAATGAAAGGAAACTTATAATTAAAAATTCCGACCCTCTTCAGCTTTGTTAGGGTGACATTATGAAATCCCAAGAGAAAGGGAAGAAAGCTTCATTTCAACTAGTTTTGGGAGGGGGTGGCTTTAAATCTTCAAGATGGTGTATTTATTTTGATGGTGTCTACTCCATCCTCTATTAGTTGTTTTTTGAAGTTTACATTACTCGTGTTTTTTAAGAATAGCTTGAAAACTTCTCAAATCTGGAGACTACATGGAGAGGGTGAGTACGTTCAGACTGTGACAGTGCACGGCCGTATAATTGGAGGTGCTGACTCTGAGGCAGAGGCTTTATAGAGTCAGTGTCTCCTCTGCATGTCTTTTGATTATGCTTGGGTGGCTTATAGTCTACTTTCCCCCAAAGAGCTTTAAAGAGTCATCTGATCTGAATTTGGAGGGAAGCCAAAGGTAGGAGTAAAATAATTTAGTGGGGAAGATTACCTTAGCCTTTCTGCTCACTCCTGGGTGCCAATTCCTCTAGACGCCATCTCCATGTGCATTCCCTTCAGGATCCTGCCTCTCAGCAACTCATGCTCAACTAGGGTTCTAGCTGATAAAATGTCATTTCTCTTGGGAGGTCCTGAATTGCCAAAGAATTTTTCTCAATAGAGGAATGAAGTTAACATGGTGGCAGCGATGATGCCAAAGAGTGGCCTGTTAACAACAAATTATAGCCTTTCAGTACTTGGTTCATACTTCTCATATATATATATATATATATATTTAATCCTCACCCAAGGATATTTTTCTATTTATCTTCAGATAGAGTAGGAGGAAGAGAGAGAAACATCGACGTGAGAGGGACACATCGACTGGTTGCCTCCTGCACGACCTGGACCAGGGCCAGGGATGAACTGCAACCGAGGTAACGTGCTCTTGATTGGAATTGAACCCAAGATTCATTGGTCTACAGGCCAACTCTCTCACTACTGAGCCAAACAAGCCAGGGTAATATTTTTTATTTCAACCAAGCCAATATGTTAAGCCGATCCCAAATGAATGGTCACTCTAATGTTATCAATACTTTAAAAATGAAGTTGATTAAAAATTCAATTTATGCTATCTGGATCCTGAAGTAAATACCTAATTAAAAATGAAAATACATAGCCCTCATTTTAAAGACATTTAACTCTGCTTCCTTGTAGGAACTTGACACAATTCTAAGCAGATTGAGAGATTAGGATATTTTGGATGATGCCCAAGATGTGTCATTTCTAAAGACCCATGAGGCTGGAAAAGTGTTTTCAGAAACTCTCAGAAACATAATTAATACTGAGTTAGACCTTTAGAGACAAGAACTGCTTCAAGCCTGATATGGACCTTTTATCTAGTTAATTAGCTTTATGGGGAGAATTCTGAGCATTTAGCAGATGAGTATAGATTTTATTACTTGAAACACAATACAATTTATTTTTATGTTGTACTTTTAAGTTGTGAGGAAAAAGGAAAATGATCTTAAAGCTCTGAAATAACTCAAGAAGTTCTGATAATAATGAGGGGCATTGTGATTAGACTTCATTCTCTCCACTAAATAATATCTTCAAAAGAAAATAAAAATTTAAGTATAGTGCCCTACAAATCATTCAAGATAAAGGGCTTTTGGTGTGACTCAGAAGTTCAGCTGTTTATTATATAGAGCAAACTGCTTCTCTATGTATGAATGAACTAGGCTCTAAAAAGCTGTTCAGAAATGCCTTTGGCTCTAAGTCCAGAGTGACTGAGGGGAGTTTATGTCTATAATTCCATCATTCCACTAAAAATCTGAAGTGGTAAAATGGACATATTATTTTCTTCCCAAATATATCCATTTTTCCACATCAAAATCTGCTGGAATAGGATGACTCTTGAAGTTTCTGGAGATGCTGAATAATTTTTCAGCAGTTGTAGTGTCCTTTCCGACTTGGATGCTCACTTTGATTCTGTTTAGATTCAAATGGGTTTTGAAACCATTGAAGCCTCTTTGGCTCTGAACAAAAGTTTTAACAGTAATGCTTTCATGAAGAGTCAATTTTGAGTTCTTGATTGTAATTTTAACATCTTTCCGAGTTAACACAAAAGTTAATGGGCATCAAAGGTAAATACCAATTCTATAGCCACACACTCCAAAGTTTACCCTATTTTCTTAGCTGCTTCTCCTTGTCTCTCTCTCTTTTTAAAATATGTTTTTATTGATTTTTTATAGAGAAAGAGAGAAATATTGATGTGAGAGAGAAACATTGACTGGCTGCCTCCTGCACATCCTCCACTGGGGATCGAGCCCGCAACCCAGGCATGTGCCCTGACTGGGAATCGAGCCAGGACCTCTCAGTCCATGAGATTACCCTCAATCCACTGAGCCACACCAACTGGGGTCTCCATGTCTCTTGGTGCACAACTGTATCAGCACAAGTTTGTAGGCTGTCCTAAATTTTGAATCACTCTGTCATTGATAATTGGCTCAGTTCCCCAACATGTGCACAGCAAAATCAGTCATGTTTCTCAACACAATAAAAATTACATCATGCTTCTCTTCTCTTATATATATCTTCTTATTTGCACTTTAAACATTCTCACAACTTTTTACCTTTTAAAATGGGGCAAATCATTTTCATAAAAACACTTCAAACTAACAAACTACAATGGCTGTGGACATGGTAACCAGGTACAATTGCTCATACCCTCATTTGGTTGGGGTACGGTGGTAGGATTTTTGTCCTAGATCATAACTTTGCTAATCTGAATAGCAATTAGCAAGTTGAAAGTCTGTAAGTAGAGACATTTCTATTATATAACTTGTATTATATATATAATATATAAATTATATATTCTATATCAATAGATATTATATATCTACTATATAAACTTTCTATTACATAGGTAGAAATAGGCCTCTGGTTTCCTCAGCTAGTAAATGAGTGTAATGACTAAGGAGGGGGAAGAGGAGGGAAGGGACCAGGCTATTGGATGGGTGGCAGGGTTCCCAACCTCCTGAATTCAATTAAAGTGACTCCACTTTTATCTGTTTTAAACATTGTATTTCTTAGTAAAATGGTTAATAAATAATTATGTTAATTTAAAAAAACCACACAGCTCAATAGCATTGATTAAGTAACCGTAGTCAAACCATTTTGCCAATGCAGGAAGGGAAAATCATACACCTAGAACAGAGAAACAAAAATGGTCCACAGTGTGATTTAATTGTTTTTATTGGTTCTTTTAGGACTAAACTAAAAATGGCTTAAAGTTCAAAAGTTGATTCTTTATATTACCAATATAAAAAAGATTTAAAAAGACATAAAACTAAATGTTTTCTTCCAGCCCTTCAGCAAATTTACTGTTGTCCCTTATCATGAACTTCTACTCTAATGCTGGCGCATGAAGCGATTAGATGGCACCTCATGTGCTATAAACAAAAATTTATGGTTGAAATAAGTTGCTGTCAGCTCCTGCTCTCCCTTTCCTACTTCTGACCTGATATTTCCTTGATGGTGAAATAGTCACACCAAAATAGATGTTCTGGGCAATTTTATTATGAGCTCCAAACAAACAGGAAAAATGACACACTGGCCTGTATCTATTAAAGATGCTCCCACAGGACAAGAAACAGCATTGACTAGATGGCATTTTGGTGAAGAGGGAAAAACGATCCTTTGTTTTAGTGGTACTGAAAGATAAAGGTACTGTTCTGTGGTGATTTTATGAAAAAAGATAGGAACTTATTCCAGTAAATGTGCTCTTATGTGACTGTGTGTGAGTGTGTGTGTATGTGACAAATGAATATTTTAATTACAATGTTCTAAAAAAAATTTTTTTTTTCAAGAAAGTTTCTTAAAAATATGTTTATTGATTTTTAGAGAGAGAGAGAAATCAATGTGAGAAAGAGGCATGGATTGGCTGCCCCCTGCACGCCCCCTACTGGGGATTGAGTCTACAACCTGGGCATGTACCCTGACCGGGAATTGACCTGGCAACTTTTTGGTGGGTGGGTCGACATTCAACCAACTGAGCCACACCGGCCAGGGCAAGAATGATGTTTTAAAAGATTTGATATATGACGTCACTGAGTCCCAGAGAGCTTGGCTTGCTCAAAGCCTCAGGACTAGTAAATGTCACCACTTGAGGCAGACCTCACATCTCCTAAGTCCCTGTTCAGTGTATTTCATTTATATCACAAAACTCGGTTATATGCACGTCACCTTCAATTACAGTTACCTTCTATGACTAAGTCATTAAGCTAAGACTGGCTTCAGGAAAGATGACATTTCCAAACTTAGACAGGGAATATTTTTAGTCAATATATTATGTGAGGTGGTTTCCCAGGTGGAGGAACCAAGCGAGATTACCTTGTCATTCTTGGTGAAGTAGAAGCAGAACATGAAACTCCTGATGCCACAGAATACATCAATATTGTTTTTCTTCATAATAAGAATGATAACAATGTGAATTTCTAGCAGAATGCCATATTTTCTTTCTTTTTTTAAATATGTTTTTATTGACTTTTTAGAGAGAGAGGAAAGGAGAGAGAGATAGAAACAACCATGTGAGAGAGAAACATCAATTGACTGCCTCCTGCATCGCCCCTACCTGGGACAGAGTCCGCAACCTGGGCATGTGCCCTGACTGGGAATTGAACTGGGACCTCTCAGTCCATGGGTGACGCTCAGTCCACTGAACCACACTGGCTGGGCAGAATGCTATATTTTCATTTCGTTTTATACCTATGTTATTCTTGAGAACAACATTTGTGATTACTAGGTTCCCAAATGTTAATGATGACTACAATCACATGACGGATTTCAGTATTTTCTGAGAATTGAACAGAAGTTTCCAGTATCCTAAAGACCTTTCACCAAGGGGAAAGACTGAGTGAACCATTACAGGCCAGAATATATGCAGTTTTCCCTAGAATAGAAAATCCAAGGTCATCACAAACCAAGCAGCAAGAGTTCTCACCTTCAGGTAACAAGGCACCGGCTCTAGTCTGGGGATTTTTAAAGTATCTTACATATTAAATGATGCAAATATTCACCCAATTCTAAAATGACTTATTCTTCAGGTTCCTCTTGAGAGGCATTCTTGAGCTACTCCTGCCTAACTTTTGTATTACCTTCAACTATGTTTAAAAAGCACAGTTTGTTTGCAAATGGCATAAAAATGAATTGAGATAATGTATGTACAAGTATATCTTTAAAATGTAAATTAACAAACAGGTGATTGTATTGCCCTGATACTCCTTTTATGGCCCTTAATGCATCCTGCCTCATGTTATGTTACAAGATCTATTCTTGCCTCTCTCAGAAGATTAGTAGTTGTTGGAGGGTAGTGATCACAACTGTCTCTTTATCCCCTTTCCAGTGTCTAACATAAGAAAGTGCTTCAATAAGTGTTGCAAAAATGACTTAGTACTTTGATCAATGAAGACTGTAATGTTTTATGATGGTCCTATTATTAATAATAAATTATTACGGGGATGGAAATAGGCCACCTTACTCTCACTATTATGCTCAGGAAGTGCATGAGGATTGCCTGAAGTAACACAATTAGAATGGGGCTTTGTGCAGTGGAGAGGCAGGTTTACAGAGAGAAGAACATCCTATTATCACCACAGCATTCAGGGCTAAGCAAACATCACTCAGTGATTTTTTTCCCCCTTTTTGTAGCTATCAACAATTGTATGCTAGGAAGTCTGGATGTGAGTGTACCGATTTCTATAGAAACACATTGCTATTTTAGTAAGTACTTTTGTCCAGTCTTGAGTCTAGAGTATAAAAATTACAACTTAATATGAAGAGAAGATTCATGTGTGCTTAGTTGGTAATGCACAATTGAGAGAACTGATTCCAGTCTAATTGAGTACCTTGAAGATTTTAACAAAAGGCTTACTCTTTAGAAATGAAAATGTCTTAGATTCTTCTGTATTTATGAAAGATACATATTAGGATGTCAACACTGACAAGCCTCTTCAGGTTTTTTATTAGCTTTTTGGATGTGTAACCATAATTTTAAAATGTGCCCTATTCTAAATCTCTGATATTGTTCCTGTCACTTCTTTCTCCGAACTTCCTAATGGCTTCTAATCTAACTCAGAGTGAAAGCCAGAATCCTTACAAGTCCTCCAGGATCTGGGCCCTGCCACTTCTCTGATCTCACCTCATCTCTCCCTTCCATGCTAACTCCATCCAGCCACAATGGCCTGTTTGCTTCCCCCAGGACACATCAAGCAGGCCTCTCATCTCAGTCCTTGTTATTCCCTTCCTGAGAATGTTCTCCCCCATATTTCCACATGGCTGCTCCCTACTGCCTTCAGGTCTCTGCTCATACATCAAATTGTCAGTGAAGTGTCCCTTGACCACCTTATATAACACAGTAACCACCCCCACTGGATGCCCCCGCCCACAAACACACACCTAGGGCTCCCTTGTTCACTTGCCCTGCTTTATTTTTCTCATGGCATGTACCACTATGTGACATACTGTATATTTACTAGCTTATTTATGGAGCATAAACTCTGCAAGGGTAGGTCCTTTGTTAGGTTTCACTGTTTAATTCCTGATGTAGAGAAGATCAGCAACACATATTGAATGACTACATGACATTTACAGGGTTCTTCCAAGTTCACTTCTAATCCCATTTCCTTCAGGAAGTCTTTCCTGTGTGAATGGAATGTGGATTACCATCCTCTTTAACTATGACCAGAAAATTTAATCCTTCCAGGAATACCTTAGTCATATGAAAGGCAAGAACAAAATTACCGTATCTGCTAGTTCTATTTGGTACTCAACATAGATGTAGTGTTTCTAAATATTAACAGATGGATCCAGGAGTGGCTAGGAAACTTGCCCCAAGCCACAGAGCCATGCAACCTTAGATCTAGAATAAATATGAACTTTGCCAATTCAGTCGTTTGCTCTGATGAGTGCCAATATTCTTTCAAGACTGGCCAACAACAAACATAACCAGGCTGACTTTGCCTTCAGTCACATTTTTCTGTTTTAGTCAACAGGAATCATTCTATGCCTGTGACCTGGGAAGTTGAGGGGACATATCACTGGATAATGATCAAAACACATGAATCTAACCCAGTAGGGGTTCTTTTTTTCTTTGACCTTGGGTGAGTGACTTTACCTCTCCCATCCTCCATTTTCTCATCTATAAAATGATAAATAATAACATCTACTAAACCTAGTTCACAGGGTTGTGGTAAGGATCTAATATAGTGTGTTTAAAGTGTTTTAAAAATGATACGGTGCTAAGTGAGATGTATCTTCACAACTATTGTTAGGATTCTGAATTTTTGGTAATGTTTTCATTTTAGCTTCTTGTTGAAAAAGCCGTTATGATGGGCCATCAAACATGAGGGACAAGAAAATAAAGTCCTTGCCACAGTGTGGCTTGAGATAGAGTGAAAAGAGATTAGCCTGCACACTAGTGGAATTGTATTAATTCAATCCCTGTCTAGTAGTTTGGATGACTAAATTTAGCTGTAGATGCCAGCAAAAAGGAGTGTAAATCTGGAATATCAATCTCCTATTTACTTGCTTCTGTTGTCAAATTAATTGATCTTACTTTGCTTCTAAAATTATCTGTCAGAATCCTAAATATTGCTACTTTTTTTTAAAATCCTCACTCAAGGATATTTTCACAATTATCATCAGATAGAGTGGGAGGGAGGGAGGGAGAGAGAAGGAGAGAGAGAGAAAAACATCAACATGAGAGAGACACATCGATTGGTTGCCTCCCGCACAACACGACCAGGGCTGGGAAGAACTGCAACCGAGGTACATGCCCTTGACTAGAATCGAACTCGTGACTCTTTGGTTTGGCTCTAACCACTGAGCCAAACCGGCCAGGGCATTGCTACAACATTTTAAATAAAGTTATGATATAATATTCCACAGAAAAAGATAACAAAATATAGTTTTCTTTTCCTTTTTAAAAATACTGTTTAGCTACTGGACTCATTCAGCAGCAAAAGACCCTTGTAAGACAAAAGATAAAAGAACTTAATAAGTGCACTGAAAAGGGAAGAACTAAATGGTGGAGGAATTATCACATGATGATTTCGTATGAAGAATAAAAAACTTCTATGCATATATGCACAACCAATGGACACCGACAGTAGTGTGGGGAAGGCAGGAAGGGGCGGGATTGGGGAGGAGGGGGTCAATGAGGGAGAAAGAGGGGGACATCTGTAATACATTCAACAATAAAGATAAGTTAAAAAAATAATATAGGCAAGCAAATGCAGTAAAGGAAATATCTCTGGAAACTGGCACTCTTGCTTTTCTTCTAGAAACATTTTATTTATATTTTTCTGTTTAAGATATTTCTAGAGATGACAGAATTTTGAATAAATAAAAGTGAAGAGGATATAAATAATTGCATTATCCAAAGGCTTGCTTTTTGATGATTGAAAAATGTTAACATTTCTCTGTTTTCTACTTTTGTTAAAATTGAGATAATCAAGTTTAAGATTTTATTAGACTATAAGCATTTTAGGTATAGAAAATGGTTTTTAAGTACCCCAAGAAGCTGATATAGTGCTCCCATGTGATTATTGATGCTTGGATAGCCTATAAACAAAAATTTGTGATAGAAAATTCTTAAGAAGTTCTAATTTATGAAAGCACCAACTGTATTTTAATTTTTTTTAGAAAGACAATGTGATATAAAGCAAATTACTACCACTACCCAACAACATAAACACAATAAGAATAATGTTCAAATACATCAAAGAAACAAACTCACAAGGTTCGTATGGTCTTGAATGGAAATTCTGGAAGTTTCAGACCCAGTATTTTTTCCCTTTCTTTTATCAATTTACTTAAAAAAATATTTTCTTTATTGATTTTAGAGACAGAGGAAGGGAGAAGGAGAGAGATAGAAACATCGACAAGAGAGAACATTGATCAACTGCCTGCTGCACGACCTTCACTGGGGATCAGCCACAACCTGGGCATGTGCCCTGACTGGGAATCGAACCGGTGACCTCTTGGTGCAGGGATTGATGCTCAACCATTGAGACACACCAGCTGGGCTATCAATTTACTTTTAATTAAGCATGGAGCTTTGGAATTTGAATGAAAGAATGGGGGACAGGGAAGAAAAATACAGTCCTAAACATTTAAGACAAAGTGACCTGTAGCCTGATTATTATTATCATTATTTGCAACTTACTATTCATTTTTGGAAATAACAGTATGATATTGTGAATATTGATCTAGTGCAATTTGATGCTCATAGAAGAAGGAGCGCAGTATAAAATTGGAGGCTTTTGCTATGAGTCATTCTTTATTGAAGACACTATTTGGCAATTAATGAAAGAGTTAACATTCCTTTTTGGATAATGAACATTTGGGGCAATTGCTTATTAGTGCAACTGCACACAGTGAGTTGAGCCAAGTGCCAATGGAACTAAACACTTTTCCTAGGTACAAACTTATTTTTTTCTCCTTAGGAAGCAATCAAGGAAAATAATGAGTGATTAGGAAACACATAGCCTTGGGTTGGTTTTGGAGGCTACTTAGGTTTGCAGATTTGAGAAAGCCATTTAACTCCTTTGAGCCTCATTTTAATTCATAATAGAGAGAGACTAGTATCTACCTACCTGACAGGAATTTTGTGAGAATTAATGAAGGAAAGATATAAAATGACCATCATCAGTCAGGTAGCAATCAACAAGTGGTACTTTCTTTTTCTTTTTTTCCCTTCAGATTAGAACGTTATTAGTTTTAGCTGAAGTTCAGGATGAAGAGGACAGGTTAATGATCATAAACAACGTGTGATTTTGGGAAAATTTATACATTTTTATGCAAGGGGACTGAAAATGTACATTTCAGGTTCAGTCTAAAGACAGATTAACACATTACTGTTTCAATTTAATTTCAACTTCCAAGAGAGTTCTGAATTTTAATATAGTTAAATAAAAATGAAACATTTAAAAAATTATGAACATGACTGTTTGGAATGATGTCTTCATCTGGAAAACAGTTTTCTCCTTCCTTACTTCTAACAAAACCTTAGTCATATTCAGTGTTACATCTTTTAGGAATTCTTTCTGACTCTGCTCACTGTCGATCTCTCCATTGTACATGCATGCTATATGACTCCTACCGCTCTTAAGATGCCAAAGGTGAACTTCTGTAGACTATAAAAGTCATGGTCTCTTATTACCCTTACTAGTTGCGAGTTGCTTGAGGTCAGAAATAACTTATTCTTTTTTTTCATCTTTTGTGGTACTTGACACTAATGCACACTGAATACTAGAGTCTCTGGAAAATCTCATAATTATATATATTATACCAATTACATCATGATGTGTTGTCCTCTTTATACAGATGTCACCTTTGTCTACAAATACCATCCAAATTTGTAAAATTTTCTCTAGCAGCACTAGGCTATAACTAGGGTTATAAAGCTATGTTTATAACAGATGAAATTCCCAATTCTGTCTGCTTTACCATGAAGAACAAATCATATAAGAAATTTGCTGCGGTGAAACATGAAACTTGTAAGTAGCCAACTGACTTACTACAGGGATAGAATGTGTAATCTTGTCTCAAAAAAAAAAAAAAATCTAAGAAACCTGAACTAATGGTTCTCAAACTATTCTCCTGCACTTGGGTTCTATACAAAATGAACTCATTCTACAACTAAAATAGAAATAATGATCTTTTCAAAATTGGCTGACTAATTAAAGTAATACACTGAATTATCTTAATTTTAAGTTTTTCTACTATAATTTAAAAACTTTTGTTAATTTTGCGCTTATCTTTTAGGATAAATGAATGACTAGACAAGAAGCAGGTTAATGTTAATGGCCAGCAGTATACAAACATTGATAAGGGAATCACACTATACTCATCAGAATTCTTGGTTACAAAAATAAAACTGGAGGGCAGTGTTTAAAGAAGGTAACACAGGAGGATCCTGAACTTGCTTCCTCCCGTGGACACACTGAAAAAACAAAAGCTACACAAGGAACCATTCCCTCTGAAAGAAATTCAGAAACCAGCTGAGTGACTTCTCTACATCAGATGAACAAGAAAATACCCACATCAAAATGGGTAGAAAAGGCTGAGCGAGACACACTCCTGCCATAAACCCTACTCTCAGCACAGCACCATAAAATCAGGAGGGAACCCCCAACTCCTAGCTTCTCCCAGAAGAATAAAGGGTTTATACCCAACATGTAGTGTCCAAGCATTTAAGACTCCCACATGAGGGATAGACCCAAAGCACTCAGCTCTGAAAGCCAATAGGACTTGTGTCCATGAGACCCACAAGACTATAGTAAACAAGGAAGCAGTTATCAATGAGCTAGAGCACACACCGCAGCTATCACAGGGCTGAGTGCAGAGAGAGCACACAAAAAACACCCACCACCAAGTTTCTTCCTGGAAGGGACCTAACTGCATACAATAAATAAATAAAATTAGAAATGAAAGAATAGACATTACAACCAATCCCACACAAATACAAAGGGTCATAATAGACTACTATGAACAATTATATGACAACAAATAGGCCAACCTAGAAGAAATGGATAATTTCCTAGAAACATACAACCTACCAAGACTGAATTATGAATTTAAAAAAAGTCTGAGCAAACTAATTACTAGTAAGGAGACTGAATCAATAATCAAAAACCTCCCAATAAAGCAAAAGTCCATGACAAGATGGCTTCACTAGTGAATTCTATCAAACATTTAAAAAAGAATTAACACCAATCCTCCTTCTCAAAATCTTCTAAAAACAGAAGATGAAGGAACACTTCCAAACTAATTTTATTAAGCTAATATTACCTTGATACCAAAACCAGACATGGACACTACAAAAAAATATTACAGGCTAATATCATTTATGAACATAGGTGCAAAAATCCTCAACAGAATATTAGCAAACTAAATTCAACAGTACATTAAAAGGAGCATACACCATGATCAAGTGGGACATATTCCAGGGAGGCAAGAGTAGTTTAACATGTGCAAATGAATCATTGTGATACAGCATGTTAACAAAATAAGGAATAAACATCATATAATTATCTCAATAGATGCAGAAAAAGTATTTGACAAAATTCAACATTGTTTCATAATAAAAATTCTCAACAAACTGGATGTAGAGGGAACATGTCTCTATATAATAAAGGCCACATATGACAAGCCCACAGTTAACATATCAATGGTGAAAAGTGGAAAGCTTTTCCTCTAAGGTCAGGAACAAGACAAGAATGCTCACTCTTGCCACTTCAACACAGTAGTGGAAACTCTAGCCAGAGTAATTAGGCAAGAAAATGAAATAAAAGTCATCTAAATCAAAAGTGAAGAAACAAAACTGTCTGTATTTGCAGGTGACATGATATTATACATAGAAAAACCTAAAGACTTCACACACAAATACCTGTTAGAACTAAACAAATTCAATAAAGTTATATAATATAAAATCAATATACAAAAATCATCTGTGTTTCTATATACTAGCAATTATCTATTAGAATAAAATGCTTAGGAACAAATTTAACCTAAGAGGTAAAAAATCTGTACACTGAAAACTATGAGACATTCATAAAAGAAATAGATGACACAAATAAATGGAAAAATATTCCATGCTCATATATTGAAAGAATCAATATTGTTAAAACGTCTATACTACCTAAAGTGATTTACAGATTCAATGCAATCCCTATCAAAATTACAATGTCATTTTTTCACAGAAATAGAAAAAATATATACTAAAATTTTTATGGAACCATGAAAGACCTCAAATAGTCAAAGCAATCTTGAGAAAGCAAAAGTATGCTGGGGGAATCATACTTCCATATTTCAAATTACTACATTTCAAAGATATAGCAATAAAAAATGTATGGTACTGGCACAAACCAAAGCAGACACATAGATGAATAAAATAGAATACAGAGCCCAGAAATAAATCCATGCATATATGGTCAATTAATTTATGACAAAGGAGTCAAATATATACAGTGAAGAAAAGAACAGTTTCCCCAACAAATGAACTTGGGAAAGCTGAGCAGTCACATGCAAAAAGAATGTGACTGGACCTCTATATTTTACCATGCATAAAAATAAATTCAAAATGTATTAAAGACTTGAACGTAAGACCAGATATCATAAAACTCCTACAAGAAAACATAGGGGTAACCTCCTTGACATTAGTCTTGGCAATGAGATTTTTGACTTCACACACACACACACACACACACACACACACACACACAGAAACAAAAGCAAAAATAAGTGGGACTACCTCAAACTGAAATGTTTCTACACAGCAAAGGAAACCATCGATTAAATGAAAAGACAACCTATGGAATGGGAGAAGATATTTGCAAACCATCTACCAGATAAGGGGTTAATATAAAAAATATATAAAGGACTCATACAACTCAAAAACAAAAATGAAACAATCCAATTAATAAACAGGCAGAACACATATTTTTCCAAAGAAGACATTCAAATAGTCAAGTACATGAAAAGGTGATCAAAATCACTAATCATCAGGAAAATGTAAATCAAAACAACAACCCCAATGAGATATCACCTCACACCTGTTTGAGCCTGTTAGAATGGCTATCATGAAAAAGATAAGAGATAACAAGTATTGGGGAGGGTGTGGAGAAAGGGAACCCTTGTGCATTGTTGGTGGAAATATAAATTGATGCAGCCACTATGGAGAACAGTATGGAGGGACCTCACAAAATTAAAAATAGAACTGCCATAGGAGCCAGAAACCACTTCTAGGTATATATCCAAAGGAAATGAAAACAGGATGTTGAAGAGATATCTGCACTCCCATGCTCACTGCAGCATTATTCACAATAGCCAAGATATAGAAACAACCTAAGCATCTGTCAACAGATGAATGAATAAAGAGGATGTATACACACACAATAGAATATTATTCAGCCATGAGAAAGAAGGAAATCCTGCCCTTTGCTACAATATGGATGGACCTTGGGGGCATTATGCTAAATAAAATAAGTCAGACAGGAGATTCCAAAATGGCAGCAGAGTGAATGGAAGCTACACAGACCATCTCCCAGGACCAAACTGGAGTTACAACTAAAATAAAGACAAATCATCAGGGGAAAGCAGCTGGAGAGCACCTGTATAACCAGGGACAGAAAAAGGACACTAAATCAAGCTTGGTAGGAACTGTGGAGGCATGAGACAGTGGGCAGGGAGCCCACAAACAGCAGCTGTTTTAACTGTGAGCAGCTCCCTCAGGGTTAACATCCCAAGCCAGCTCCACAGCACAGAGGGCTGGGACAGAGCACTAAATTAGCTACAGCCACTCACCTTGGGCTCCAGCAGAGGGAGGGTGCACTGGATTGGAACTGTGTGGAGACTCAGGAACTTAGAAAGCTGGGAGGGCAATGGCAGTTTTTGCTGAATCACTCCCTCACAGGACAGTAGTCATCTTACTCAAAGAGCTCCTTCCCAGAGCCCCTGGGAGAAGCAACAGCCCCTCCCTCAGGAATTTAACACTACCAGGCCAGGCCAGAGAAATGCAAATTGAGGCTCATTAACAGCCAACAAGCATATGCACCACCCACTGGAAATCCTCTTACCCTGAACAACTGAGGGATATTTTCATTCAATTGCAGGCTACAACCTAAGCTCATCAAATAACTGAGATTAATAGCCTGGAGGCAAAAAGCTAGAGGATAACTGAACCTTTCCTGGGCTTTCAAATCTACTTAGGAAAGTGAGACTTGACAGTGGTGTTTAATGTGGGTCCTCCCATACTCATCCAAACCCAGCAGAAGGAGCCACAATCAGTGGAACACCAACACCTACAGGGAAAATGTGGCAGGCTCCAACGCCCACTGAGAGCCAAAATGGTGAAACAGAAAAACAAATCCCAAGTGAAAGAACAAGAGAACTCTACCATAGAAGAGATAAATGAAATGCAGTTAAGCAAGTTATCAGAGATAGAGTTCAGAGCAATGATAATGAGGAAGCTCAACAGCATGAGTAAAGATATAGAAACATAGAAAACCAACCAACTGGAAATGAAGAATGACAAAGCAGAAATAAAGAACACATTGGAAGGAATAACCAGCAGAGTAGAGGAAACTGAGGATCGAATGAGTGAATTAGAAAACAGGGTAGAAAAAATGGCCCAATCAGAGAACCAAAAAGAAAAAACAATTAAAAAACAGGAAGACAGCCTAAGAGAACTGTGGGACAACTGGAAACGTAACAACGTTTGCATCAAAGGAGTTCCAGGAGAAGAACAAAATGAGCAAGGGTTAGAGAACATAGTTGGAGAAATAGTGACAGGAAACTTCCCTAATTTGGTGAAGGAAAAAGGCATTCAAATTCAAGAAGCACAGAGAACCCCAAGTAAGAAGAACCCAAACAGGTCGATACCAAGATGCATAAGAATTAAAATGCCAAAAATTAAAGACAAAGAGAGAATCCTAAAGGCAGCAAGAGAAAAGCAACAGGTTACCTACAAAGGAACCCCCATAAAGCTATCAGCTGACTTCTCAACAGAAACACTACAGCCAGAAAGGAATGGCATGAAGTAATCAAGGTAATGAAAAACAAGGATCTGAATCCAAGACTACTCTATCCAGCAAGGCTATCATTCAAAATAGAAGGTCAAATAAAGAGCTTCCCAGACAAAAAAGGCTAAGGGAATATATTATCACCAAACCAGCACTGCAAAAAATGTTAAATGGACTGTTGTAATTAGTAAAAGAAATAGGAAGAAAAATATAACCACAATAAACAAAACTGGCAATAAATAAGTATATACCAATAATAACCTTAAATATAAATGGATTGAATACTTCAAGCAAAAGACACAGAATAGCTGATTGGATAAGAAAGCATGACTCATATATATGTTGTTTACAAGAGACCCACCTCACAACAAAAGACTCACATAGGTTGAAAGTGAAAGGATGGAAAAAAATCTTCCAAGCAAAGAGAAAGGAAAAAAAAGCTGGGGTAGCAATACTCATATCCAATAAAATATACTTCAAAATGAAGGCCATAACTAGAGACAAAGAAGGCCACTACATAATATTGAAAGGATCTATCCAACAGGAAGATATAACCTTGGTAAACATATATGCACCCAAACTAGGAGCACAAAAATATATTTAAAAACTTCTGGAGGACTTCAAAGGAGAAATCAACAGCAATAGAATCATAGCAGGGGACTTCAACACCTGCTGACATCACTGGATAGATCCTCTAGACAGAAATTAACAAGGAAACAGAGATTCTAAATGATGCACTAGATCAAATGGATTTAATAGATATCTACAGAGAATGACACCCCAAAACTACAGAATTCACATTCCTCTCTAGTGCACATGGGACATTCTCAAAGATAGACCACATGTTAGGACACAAACTAAGTCTTTAAAAGTTCAAGAAGATTGAAATCATATCAAGCATCTTCTCAGATCACAATGGTATGAAACTAGAAATCAATTCCAACAAAAACACTCAAAGACATTTAAACACATGGAAGCTAAATAGCATGTTCTTAAACAATGAATGTATTACCAAGGAGATCAAGGAAGAAATTAAAACCTTCCTGGAAACCAATGAAAATGAACACAAAACAACACAAGATCTATGGGATGCAGCTAAAGCAGTGCTGAGAGGGAAGTTCATAGCACTACAAGCCTACCTCAAGAAACAAGAAATATTTCTACTTGACTATCTAACCTCACAACTTAAAGAACTAGAAAGCAAACAAAAAGAAAAACCCAGAGCAAGTAGAAGGAAAGAAATAGTAAAGATCAGAGTGGAAATAAACAACATACAGGTTAAATAAATAATTCAAAAGATCAATGAAACAAAGAGCTGGTTCTTTGAAAGGATAAACAAGATTGATGGACCCTTAGCTAGACTCACCAAGAAACAAAGAGAGAGGACCAAAATAAACAAAATCAGAAATGAAAGAGAAGTAACAACTGACATCACAGAAATACAAAGGATCATTAACAAATACTATAAACAATTTTATGGCAAAAGAAGTAACAACTGACATCACAGAAATACAAAGGATCATTAACAAATACTATAAACAATTTTATGGCAAAAAAATTGGACAATCTAGGTGAAATGGACAAATTTCTAGAAACACATAGTCTCCCAAAACTGAACCAGGAAAAGATAGAAAACTTGAACAGACCAATAACAACTAAAGAAATTGAAGATGTGATCAAGAATCTCCCAGCAAACAAAAGCCCAGGCCCAGATGGCTTCACAGGGGAGTTTTATCAAACATACAAAGAATAACTGACACCCATTCTCTTCAAACTATTCCAAAAAGTTCAAGAAGAAGCAAGACTTTCAAACTCGTTTTATGAGGCCACCATAATTCTAATTCCAAAACCAGATAAAGACACTACAAAGAAAGAAAACTATAGGCCAATATCCCTGATGAACATAGATGCCGAAATCCTTAACAAAATATTAGCAAATCAGATCCAGCAATACATTAAAAAGTATTCACCATGACCAAGTGGGATTCATCCCAGGGATGAAAGGCTGGTACAATATTCACAAATCAATAAATGTGATACACCACATAAACAAAATGAAAGATAAAAACCATATGATCATAACAATAGACACTGAAGAAGCTTTTGACAAAATCCAGCACCCATTCCTGATAAAAACACTCCACAATGTGGGAATAGAGGGATCACATCTCGACATAATAAAGGCCACGTATGAAAATCCTACAGTCAACATCATACTCAATGGGCAAAAACTATAAGCGTTTCCCTTAAGAACAGGAACAGGATAGAGATGCCCACTTTTGCCGCTCTTATTTAACAGAGTACTGGAAGTCTTAGCCATAGCAATTAGACAAGAAGAAAATATAAAAGGGATCCAAATTGGAAAGGAGGAAGTGAAACTGTCATTTCCAGATGACATGATATTGTACATAGCAAACCCTAAAGACTCCATCAAAAATCTACTAGATTTAATAAATGAATTTGGCAAAGTAGCAGAATACAAAATTAACATGAAAAATTGATGGTATTCTTATACACACCAATAATGAACTCTCAGAAAGAGAAACTAAAAAAGAATCCCATTTACCATTGAGGCAAAAAAATTAAGATACCTAGTAACAAACTTAACCAAAGTAAAGGACCTATTCTCAGAAAACTACAGGACATTGAAAAAAGAAATAAAGGAAGATATAAAAAAGTGGAAGCATATACCTTGTTCATGAATTGGAAGAATTAACATAATTAAAATGTCCATGCTACCCAACGCAATCTATAGATTCAATACAATCCCCATTAAAATACCAATGACACATTTCACAAAACTAGAACAAATACTTCAAAAGTTTAAATGGAACCAAAAAAGATCCCAAATAGCCACAACAATCTTGAAAAAGAAGGACAAAGTAGGAGGGATCACAATACTGGACGTGAGGTTATACTGTAAAGCCATTGTAATCAAAACAGCCTTGTACTGGTGCAAAAACAGGCATATAAATCAATGGAACAGAAAAGAGAACCAGGAAATTGACCCAAGATATTTTGCTCAATTAATATTTGACAAAAGTGGTAAGAGCATACAATGGAGTAAAGACAGCCTTTTTAATAAATGGTGTTGGGAAAATTGGACAGCTACATGCGAAAAATGAAACTAGACCACCAAAGAACTTTTATGCATGTAGGTGTAACCAATGGACATAAACAACAATGCTGGGGTCAGGGGAGGATGGGAAGGAGGAATACTAGGGGGGAATAAGGAGAAACATCTGTAACAAAGATAAATTAATAAAAATTGCAAAATAAATAAAATAAGTCAGACAGAGAAAGGTAAGTTCTTTGTGATATCACTTATATGTGGAATTTTAAAAAGCCAAACTCATAGAAACAGACCAGGGTGGTGGTTACCAGGGCCTGAGGGATAGGGGAAATGGGGAGATGTGGGCAAAGGATACAGAGTTCCAGGTATAAGATGAATAAATTATGAGGATATAGCTTACAGCATGGTAATTATAGTTAATAACACTGTATTATATGCTTGAAAGTTGCTAAGAGTAGTTCTTAAATGTTTTCACCACACACAAAAAATGGTCCTTAAGTGAGGAGATGGAGGTGTTAGTTAATGCTATGGTTGTTACCATTTTGCAATATGTAATTGTATCAAATCAACACATTGTACACATTAAATATATACAATGTTATATATCAGTTAGATCTCAAGAAAGTGGAAAGAAAAATTTAAAAAAATAAAAAAGAAAGAAAAATATTAACAGCCAGTTTTAGAACATTCTACTCTTACTTGGTTCAGTGGTTTAATTTTTGTACAAATATAATTTTGTATTTGAGATATTACTTTGCAAATTAAATATATGGTCAACTCTGTGCTAGAAAAATTGATTATAGTTTTAAGATGGAATTAAATCTTTTATTATTCTGAAATGTTATTTAGTACTGTATCTTCTGGGGACTGCCACCTTATTAAATTCTAATTTACCTTAGATAGTGGAATAAATCTTTTCACTACCATAGTTTTGGAATAAACCAGACAAATGGGGTGCCTACATTATTACCCCAGGTACAATGCTAGGGGTTTGAAGAAAAATGTGAAGGATGATCATGTAATCTCTCCTGGTGATGCCACATATAGTGACTAAAGATATGGTGGACATTTGTTAAATGTTTAAAGTAAGAGGAGGGTGGGAATAGTGACCAGTCATTGTGTTCTCGAGCCATCCTCCTCGATGCCTACTCTTGAGGGCACAATATCATCATCCTTAATCTTCAAAAGATGTGCTCACTGCTCAGGCATCATGAAAATTTTGCTAGGTGCCTAGGAAGGTTTACTAATCCCAACTCTGGGAATCATCTTCCACAACCTCTTGCTTCATTAGATGACATTCTACTCTCTTAAAATTCTTTAAAGAAAAGCCCTCCATTTCAGTACATGATTGCCATCCTGGTCAGGAATTTTTTTCTGAATCATTTGTAAATACATCTTTTCTCTCTTGGCTTTCTAGTGTTCTGTTGAGGACAAGTAGGTATATGGAAGTGGAAAAACACGTGTTTCTAAAACAACAGAGATTAGAAACCTTTAAAAAACTAGGTTACTGTGGGAGAATGCCAGGTGTCCCAAAGGTCAGGTATATAGGCTAAGCTTATTTTTAAACTATATGTTAGTTATAGTTTTAAAAAAATACTCAGAATATTTTGTTCAATCTCCAGACACTTGTTTGCTGTAAATATACCACAATATCCAAGAAGTCTGGAAACATCTAGGAAATGGTATATTTATTATACTTTTTCTGATAAGCAAGGTGGTAGAATCCATTTCTTACATACTTTATTGGGGGTCATTAATTTTTTCTGCTTCATAGACAGGGTGGCTCTTCAAATGAATCAAGATAAATGAATGGTTATGAAATAATAATAATAGTCATGATAACAACTACATGATAATAATAACAGTAATAAGCAGCAGCAGCCTCAGGAGGCTCAGGCTGAAGTGGAAAATTACGTTTTCTAGACGCTGCTGTTCTCCACTGTGTGACCTTAAAGTGAGAGTCATTTCTCAAGCTTCTAAGACACCAAAGCATGGATGCCCGGTGCATAAACAAGTAAGTGACCACATTAGTGGTGGCCTTTGGGGGTTTAAATCGTATTCTTATGACCCTAGGAAGCTGACCAGAGAGAAAAGGGAAAAAAGAAGTACAGGATATTTATCTTTACATTTTGGAAATGCTTTTGATCAGCAGAGTTGGAACAAGTTTCTGTGCTTTTGTGGGAACTACAAATGTTCCAGGGGAGGAAGCAAGATCAAGAGCAGTTTGCTCTTTCAGGGACTTCAAAGCCCATTCATCTAAAGATGTGGCCATTACCATTTTGGCTCCCTCACTGTGCCTTGGATGGCCCTGAACTTTTCAAGAGGAGAGCCTTGCTGGGTTGGGGCCAGCTCAAACATATTCCTTAGAGTGCAGTGTCCCAGAAAACCTTCCCTTCCCAGCCTGTGCTCCGTGCTTACAGTCCCATACCAGCAGTGATGCTTGTACCTACTGGACTGCCCATCTGCTGCCTCTGCCCATCTCCCAGGTGTGGAGAACTGTAAACGTAAGAACAAGGCTGGACCACCTTTACCAGGCTCCAGGTCGTTCTGATATCAGTAGTCTGTCTCTTTGCTGGTACCAAGAGATGAGTGTGCAAAAAAAGAGAAAGAAACAAACAAAAAAAGAAAACCAACCAACTAAACTAACAAAA
The DNA here is from genome assembly GCA_030848825.1 of Tadarida brasiliensis. Classification (NCBI taxonomy): domain Eukaryota; kingdom Metazoa; phylum Chordata; class Mammalia; order Chiroptera; family Molossidae; genus Tadarida; species Tadarida brasiliensis. Next base: position 63,610,216 of record CM061267.1, on the reverse strand, counting down.
AACCTGTCAGAGCTGTGTGTCCCACTATCCGGTCCTATTATGGGCCCCAGTCCAGCAGAAACAGGAAGTTGCCCTTTTTGCTTGTAAGTCAAGACCTTGGAGTAAGATTTGTTCAGTGAGTTTAGATTTCTTCTGGGCATAAGATACACAACATTTTCCAATCCAAAACAAAAACTGAAACCAAAACAGAACTCAAGACTCTAATATTGCAGCCCCCAATAATCCTGCTCTGATGTCTGGATGCTGATAAAGCTCCATGAAGCAGGGCCTGACTCTGTCTTTTTTACTGTTGGGTCCCCAGGTCCCAGTATAAAGTCTAAAAATATCTGTGGAATGAATGACTAAATCAGGACCCTGATGGTTTGGTCTGTCACCAATTATGTGATCTCCATAAATTTCCTATTGTTGTCAAGTTCTCAATTTCTCCATTATCAAACGTTTTAGCCCAGTCCTTCAAAACATAAGAGGAATGTTATGAATGTTACTCCCAAGATAAGTCATATTCAACCCTGAATGTGTCTTGGAGTACCTCTGGCAGTATGTTCAGGACGAGGGAACTCTTTCTTCTAAACTAGATGTACTCTGGTTACCACATCACCCTGACAGTTGAGTTGACTTTTATGTGCTTCAGTAAGTAAAGATAATAATACTGACATTCTGAATTTCCACCTCTGTCAAGTGAGTAGCAGGGGCAAGTTCATATTCCAGGAAGGCTGTTTGTAACTCTATGCTTTTATTCTATTCCATTTTCTGGAACTGGTCTCAGAACAAATGTGAGAGAAATTACACTGTACTGTGAACACACAAAATGACAGTGACATTGCATTTCTTTAAATGTTTAACATCCCTTTGCTTTTAACTGTCTTGAGTAGCTTAAGCTTTCTTTTTACATAATGAGATCATGAAATTTTATTGAAAGCAAGTTTGAAAAGTCACATGACACCAAACATAATTTTCATTTAAATATTTATTTCAGAATTCTGGATGACATAGTTCTTTCAGATGAAAAAAAATGTACTAATAAAAAAATGCTTTGAAACTTTTTTTTAAATACCCTAAGGTTTAGCTTCTAAGGCTCAGCTTCCAAAGTATGGATGTTTTATAAACCACCTTAGCTCCAAATAATTGAAAAAGTGGTCCAGGAGCATTAAAGGAATCATAAATAAAAAGGAGCACAAAAAGAAACATATTTCAAACCTACTAATTGGTCATCCTTCATTCCTTTAACAAACATTCCATTATTATCTGGTGTGTGTCAGAAACTATGGTAGGAGTTTGAGATCAAAGTCCTCAACTTCATAGGCTCCTTGTGTATGTACAAAGTAGCACTGGATCCAGTGACCTGGAGTTCAGTCTTGGCCTCTGCCACTAGCCAGATAATGAATGACCTACGTACGGTAAGTCACTTTCAGTTAAGAGGCTTCTTCGATAAAACAATGATAGATAAGAGATTCAGCACTAATGTTGTTTGGTTTTAAATTTGTTTGGCAGTACAATGATAAAACATAACTATCAAATACAATGGTAGAACATAACTAAAGGACAGTGTTTAGGGGGAAAAAAGAGTGAGCCATTCTAGAAGTCATATACATTTCTATATTGAAATGTATTTGTTAATGAACAAAACACATGCATTAAACATTCACAAAAGAGAATCATATTATAAATCTATGTATTGTTTTTCTCATTCCTTATTCCTTTAGTAAACATTTATATAATGCCCACTCTGTACCAGAAACTGTGTTGGGTATTTGAGATCAGAGATGAAACATGTTCTCCGCCTTTTAAAAGCTCGCTATTTAGTAATGGAGATAGAGAAGGAAATATGAGTTTAAGTATTAAGTGCTATTCATAATCAACAAATATTTGCTTAGTGTCTCTTATACTTGGGCTACATCAGTGAACAAAATCGATAACGATCCTTTTTCATGGAGTTTACATTCAAGCGTGAAGATCAAACAATAAAGAATAAGCATGAAATTAATAAATGCTGTGGTATGAGAAAAAGTGACAAGATCACGGTGTTAGAGAAATGTAGAGCAGGTTAAAGGGAAATGGGGTACCTGTGTGAGGGTTGGCATAGTGCATGGCAGTTTTAAGACGTCTGGCTGGCCAGGTGGGCCTCATTGGGAAGCTAACATTTGTGTAAAGGCTTGAAGGGAGTAAGGAAATTAATTAGCCACAGGAGATATCTGGGGAAAGGCATTACAAGCAGAGAGAATTGGCAGTGAAAAATCCCCAAGTTTGGAAACAAGGGTGACCAGAGGGAACTGAGAAAGAGGGAGAGTAAAAGGTGATGACAGGAGAGTAGTAAGGGACAGGGAGGGGGCAGATTGGGTAGGGCCTTGTTGGACATTATTTTAATGTACATATTTAGCTAATTTATCTTCTTGGTATCCTCCCATAGGAATGCATTTTCCTGTCCAATCCTCATATTTACCTGGTGGCAGACTTAAATTTCCTCTTTTCTGTAGTTTAAATTTGTGTTTGTTTTTATTTTTATTTATTGGTTTGAGAGAGAGAGAAACATTGATTTGTTGTTCCACTTATTTATACATTCATTAGTTTCTTCTTGTATGTGCCCTGACTGGAAACTGAACCTGCAACCTTGGTGTATTAGGATGATGCTCTAACTAACTGAGCTACCGGTCAGGGCCTAAATCTGTTTTTCACCCTTCTGCTCTCTTCTGAGATGGGGAATGACTGGTAATGTCAGACAAATTGAGAAAGCTAAAATATCACTTCCCAGTCAGGTCTGCATGATAAACCAAATTGTAGAATCAAAGTCAGTTACGAACAAGGCAGACCAAAAACAAAACAAAACAAAACAAAACAAAAAACAAAAAAGAAAAACCCCATTTTTTATCCAACTAATGGCCTTATTTCTTTATTTTCCTTTACCATTTAAGACTCAAATAGTTAGAGAAATGAAGGAAAATATTTTGGTTACATAAAATACCTTTCAAGGGCTCTCTGAAATTTTAAGAGTTCCATTTCTATTAGCTGTTGATGAATAGATGTATTTGCATGCTCAGGAGTAAGGAATGAACTAAGAAGAACAAAATTAATTAATGCACATGGTGAATAAAGATAAGTGATTACTCCAAGGTAGTCTGAAGGGAGGGGGGAGAGGAGATGCTTATCCTATTCATCCTTAAGAATTAAGTGCATTGTAGATACAATTTATAGATACTTGAGAGTTTATTTATATTTAGGATAAAGTTATTCTATTTTACTGACTCTGTGTTTCATTCTTATTTTCTGGAGACATCAGTGGGAACTTATTTATAATTTTTGAGATAAATACTGAATTGCTATTATTTTAGGATATATATTTTTTGTTATTTCTATATGGAATATACCTGTGGGAATACAGAGCACAGAAAAGGTTTAATGTTTACCACTTATAATAGTCATTCTAGTGTTATGAAATGGTACCCATCAGATGGATAGGAAGGAATACTGACATAAGTGATTTCTGCTACTTTTGGCTCCCTGTGGGTAGGATGAAGAGAAGATGTACAAGAGTGCAGGCCGGTCATTGTTATACTTATCTTCAAGACTGATTTAGGAATTAGAATTCTAATATAGAATCAATGCCCATGGGATCCTCTCTCAGTATTATTAATGATTTTTCAGGCCATTTGATTTCTGAGTGATCATCTATAAGGGAGATGTGAGAACTGCTGCTTGCTCCAATGATAATGTGATTTGAGCATACAAACTTTCATGTCTTAAATAATACATTAATTGAAAAAGACTGTGAAGACTAGAATGATGCCTTAGTGCCATGGGAGATTACTAGCAATTTAGGCAAATGAAAACATTTGATCATTGTAATTTTTTTGACATCAAAATCTTTTGTGCCCACTAATATTACTTGCCATTTAATGATTTAGAATTAAGCTCAAGTCCCCAGAACCAGTACTTCAATGCACTATTACTTGTACCTTAGTAGAGAATGCTAACCTAAAGATTTTGTGCTTCTTATGTCAGTAATGCATAAAAATGCAATACTATATTTAGAAATACTTAGGCCATATTTAGAAGTAAAAAGAAGTGCAAAAGCCACTTAAAATACACTTTTACATGTTCACTACTGTATCAGAATGACTTCCATCAGTCTTCAATATGCTTATACTCAGGCTCCCAGAAAGTTTCATTTCATAACATAATTTAAGAAAATTCACAACTCTGAATGCTGACATGGAAATGGTCCTGTATAGCATAATAAATAACCTCAAATGCCTGAAATCTCCACAGTCTGAGTATCTTTCCCTTTTCCCCACCTAATTTGAGTCTGGGAAAAGAGTGACATTTTTTCTCTCTCACCTACTGTGAAAGTTACGGGATTCTTTTGCTGAAATCACCCACAAGGAAGGCTTGGAAGTTCATGTTCCTTAGAGAGTTGTCAGTTCTGCTAAAGAAGATTAAATACCCTGATCATGGATGTCATATCTTACAGCTAACAACAAGAAAGAGAGCAAATGTAGCATAGCCCATATCCAGCAGCTACCAAGATCAGTCCCGCTTAGGGGGCCTTGCAATTTTATGTAGGATACCAGCCAATATATTCACTAAAAAAAATAATTAAGAACATCAAACTGCCGTAATATTGCATCTTGGAATATTTGTTTAACAGTTTGAACCATTTTTGTGGCTCTGAAACAATTTCTGGCTCGAGGCAGAGGTATTTGATTCCTGCTTGCACCATAGAAGATGATTAAAGGCACCTTGCTTACCTGTGAAGTTGATTTTCAGCAAGTAATCCTTGTATAACTTCTTCCCGTCCAGGATCTTCATAGCATCGCAAAGCTTGGTGGTGTTGGGACAGAGGGTGCGCTGCATTTTGTGCAGGGCATGGGCCATGGCATAAACCGCGTTCACCACAAACATGATCTTGGACTCTTGCTCATAGTTGCTGCTGTCAATGGCCAGGTGCTTGTCGCAAGCTCGCCGGTGGTTCCGCTTGTTCTGGAGGCTGCACTGGAACTTCTGCTCCCAGAAGTCCCGGAACCAGGGGTTGCGGTGGTTGTTGTAGGGGTTGAGGCTCTGGAAGTAGCGGTCGAACTGGCGGACCGGCTGCGAGGCCAGCTCCAGGGTGATGGCACCATAGGCCACGTGCTCACTGCCCTTGACGATGCTCTCCTGTGCGCCCCAGCCGTCGCTGGCCACCCAGGTGAAGGAGGTGTTGGCGCGGCTGGCGGCGGCGATGAGCTCGCGCGAGTCGTCCCCGCGCATGAAGAGGACCACGACACGCGCGTTGGGCTTCTGCAGCAGCTCCCGGATCACGCTGTCGTAGGACTTACGGATGTTGGAGCGGCCCACCTTCTCCGCGGTGGCGATGCAGATGTTGCGCAGGCGGGCTTCTTGCTCAAAGGCCTCGATCCCGGTCTCCCCGTAGTCACCCTCGGAGGCCACCGTGGACACGTAGGTCCAGTTGAAGAAACGCAAGATCTCAGCCATGGCTTTGGCCTGGTAGAAGTCCGGGGGTACGGTTCTGGCAAAGTAATCATAGCGCGATTTGTCGCTGAGTTTGGCGCTGGTGGATGCGTAGCTTATCTGAGGGATCTGGAAGAGCCTGAGCAGGTTTGCCACCTGGGGGAGGGAGAACGGGGAAATACTTGTTTTAGAAACCCAAAGGACATAAAAATGAATAATACCAGACCTTTAACGCAGCTCCCTTTTCACCTCTGGATTGCTAAACTTTTCTTGAAGCTTTGCCAGACGCGTTTCTGGATACCGTATTTTGGATATTAGGGAGCAGGTTCCAAGCAGGTAGTTTATGATTTGGGAAAGGACATAAACTCCCCTCCCCCCTAGACTTTATGCTAGACCCTGGACTGCGATAAATCCTGTTCAGGTGTCCTCAGTGTGGTTGTTTGAAGTGTGTGGGGTTCTCCTATAACTCAAACAGTGAGCTACAGTGAATTGACCAAATTTAATTTTTAGACAGTTTGGCTGCAGTTGTATAGAGAAAGCCTGGATGTTGTCGAATTCTCACTTCCCCCTCTTTTGCTAAAAATGGCAGGTTCTGAAAGAGCTTTATTTGGGAACTCTATGCCACATGGACAGTTCAAATTAGACATTTATTATCTAGGTTAAGACAAAAAAAAATCAATTCTATTTGCTCCACCCCAAAGTTTAGGCATATACTTTTCTAAACTTCTGAAAAACTTGACCAGTATTTTCTTTGGTTTCTTTTTCTTTTTAAAAAAGTATTTCTACTTGGACTATGTGAAAGGAAAGCACACAAATGTTATTCTTATAGTATTTGATATTATAAAGCAAATAAGGAAGTATTGAGGACCTTGTCAAGAAAGAACTGTCTGATTCAAAATGTTTAAAAGTTATTCTGAATGAAGAATTTCAATTTATCATTCACCTATCAATAATCTTTCAATATTTTTATTTATTACAGAATAAAAAGGTGAGACTAGCTTATCAAGGAACATTTTACGTATAGAGTATTTGCATAAATAAATATATATTTTTAAAATCTACACAGATTATATATATATATATATATATATATATATATATATATATATAATAAATTTGTTTTTATTTTTCCTGGCTACCCCACATATTCTGAACACATCTATCTCTATACTGACTTCAGTTAAGTTACATAATATACAAAGTAGACTTTAATCAGAAACCACATTAAATATTCCTATATATTCTATAGAGTACTTTGAAATTTCCCTTCTGGAAATTGTGGTTTCAGTTTATACTTGACATGTAGGAAGCACAGCTTGAAATAGGCAGCTGTTAGCACTAAGAGCACAAGTAACATGAAACAATGACATCTGAGTCCTGATTAATCATCATTTCAACTAGCAAAGGAAACCAACAGCCAAGTTCACACACAGCCACACAGCATATTCTTGGAGATCCTGCCTGCTATAAAACCAATACTTTCGTTATAGTCCAGAACTATCAAAAATGTTTTCTATATCTTTTCAAATCCTGATACCTCTTACGTAACCACAAATAGAACAGTTAGAAAATCTGGTACTTAGCATGCAATATAATGCAAATTTAAGAACCAAATCTTTCTTGCATTTTGTATTTGATAAAGACTTTAAAAAATATTTTAGGAGATGAGTGAAATTTGCAGAATAGAAGTGAGTGGATGGATGGGTGAATGAAGGCTATTATACCATTTATTTCTTTCCTCAGGACCAGGAGACCCTAGCCTACAGTGGATCCATTTGAACTTGGGAACATTGCTTTGTCTACTCAGCCTGATAGAGATGACACTGAGTCAGTACTGTCAATACTTCTGTACTGAGTACCTGGCTTCCTTTGGGTTTATATACTACTGTGGCAGACTGGTGATAAGAATCTGTGCATAGGCTTGACTTGATTATGGAGTTTCTGGGTAGCACTGGAGAGGACATCTCATCTTGATTCTCCAGTTTCTCATCTTCAAATTATATTCATCAGGACCTGAACCCCTCGGGGAGGCAGAGAATGAAAGGACCTGAAAAATGCCCAGAGACATTGTCTGGCAACTAGAAACCACAGTGACAGAATCCTAAACTGCTGAAACTCTGTTCTTCCAAGGGGAGCAAATAATGAGAAGCTGCTTAAGAAAATAGCTCTTGTCTTTTGACTGATAGGATCCTGTGCCTTCATGTCTACCTCTCCAGGATATCAGAACAATTTACAAGCAAGGCAGACTGTACAAGAGACTGAACTAGGCATACAATAACGGCAATATGGGAAAGCTTCTCCACACTGGGAAGGGGCACAATGAGCTGTAGCATGTTTGGGGAGGTGGCAGGTTAGGATAAAACTGCAGTTGTTGCCATCATTTTAAAGATAGTCTCTCTCTCTCTCTCTCTCTAATGAGGAGACTACAACCTACTCTAGGAAAAGGAGGCATGTTCAGTGAGCTGAAACATGAGAATGGACACTAATAAGGACGTAAGCATAATCTCAATTGTATCACCAATATTGAGTCATAGAGCAAAGTGTTGAACTGCTTTTATAATGGTGACTTGTTCCTTTTTAAATTTCTTTGGATTATAAGAGTGAAAATACTTAATGTAAAAAGTAATCACCACAGAAGTCAGCAGATTATAAATTTTCCTTCCTTTTCCTCCCTCACCTGCCCTAATCTGATTTCTAGAGAAAAATAAAGTTTATAGTTCAGTTTATGCATTTTTAAAATGTATTTATTCTGTTGTAAAACCAATTACCAATGTACAGATAATATATATATATATATATATATATATTTTTTTTTTTTTTTTCTCCTTTGATATTCACACTGGACTTTTGTGATAGATTATAAAGTGGGACAAAATCAAGATTTAGAACCAGGTCTTTTCACTTTTTAGTGCCTCTTATAACTCCCTATCTACCCTCTCCTGTGTGACTATGAATCTGAAGTTTGAATAACAGAAAGGCATCCAGGTAAGAAGAACAGAAGAGAGGAACCAAAGCAATGTGGTATACACAAGGAATTGCCTAATTGCTATGAGCAGGAACTTTCTTTTTAACCTAAAACTTAAAACTAGACTTGGGAGATATCCAGATAATTGTCAGCTGGATGTTTTCTGTCTCATTTGTCTAAAAACTGGGTATCTGAAACATTCCTGACTTGCTTTACTGGCCATATGGTTTCTCTGAGAAAGCATGAAGAAATAAGGGGAACTCCTACACTGGACATCCTTTTTAAAATAAGAACCATTTTAGCATGGGGAAGTAATGTGAAATTTTGGAAGAAAGTTACCCAATTAGATTATTAGTAGGAGTAGAGGAAGAAAAAACATGGTCTAGTTATATATACTTTAGAAAAAAAAATGTTTTAAATGTAGATACACTTCTTATGGATAGAAACTCTAAAAAGGCATATAGCTTAAGAGAGATAGGAAGACTTAAAAAACATCTCAGACAATATGGACTGGTCTTAACAAGACAGAAAAGACAAGATCTTCAAAGAACGCACTGGGTTGCAAGTGTGCATTGTGGGATTTGAGTGTTAGAAGAACTAGTGACAAGGGATGGGTGCTATTGGTATGTTGGGTCCTTGGACATCTCCATGGACAACATAAAATATGGGCATGAACCTGTGAGAATTAGGAAGGTTGAAGCACAGAATATGAAAATGGAGCAAAGTGGTTTTTCTTGTTGTTATTGTTTTGTGTGTAAATTATGTTTCAGGAGAAGATATGATAGGAAGAGAGAACCACTGGGTGGGAAAGTTGGTTCCAGGTGAGTAAAAGAAGGACACTGCTTAGTTCCTCTTGCTTTCTCATTCTCCTCAGTGAGAATGTTCCCTAACCTGGAAATGGTAATACAACAACATGAAAAAGTTATCTCACATCAAAGTAGGAGAGAAGAGCAAAAGAAATGTCATAATCATAGTCACTGAGTTTGTCTCCAGTTCCGAGTTCTGGAAGAAATCACAGATTAAATTATGTAATGACTATCAATAATTTTTGAGAAATCAATAATGGGAGGCCTGTCAGAGGGTGCAAAGGAAGGAGTGAGGAGCTATAAATCAAGAATAAATATAAATTACTAAGTATGATATATTTTGGTAATTTTCTAGAATAGAGTTTTCTAATAGGGAGCATGTAAGCACTTAGAAATGAACAAGGCAATTACCAAGAATTAGCATAGATTCACTCAATTCCACTAGAATCTTTTCAACATTAGTTGAACCATTTCAGGAAGAGTTGTAGCCATGGGGGACCATGACTTCAAGGTGTTGATGACATTACTTGGACGCTTATGGAAAAGGCAAAGTGATAGGAAATAGATGACAAGGTTAAATATACTAAAAGAGAACAGTTTGGAAGAAAGTCTATATGAGGTGGTCAAGTAAGATTAAATTTATATCATTGACTGGAAAAAACTATAAGTAAGCCATAAGATCCTCACATTTTAGAGCTGGGAGGAGCCATGAAGATAATGTAAGCCTTTTGCTTTATAGGTAAGAAAATTGAAGCTCACGGAGTGAAGTGACTTCCTAAAATTTACACAACCAATAAGTGGAAAAGCAAAAATTAAAGCCCAGTCTCTTGATTTTTCCAAAGGACTTGTCTCCCTCTCTGGCAATAAGGTGATATTACATAGGAAGAGATGTATGTTTCCGGATTTAAGTTAAAATCACACAAGTGAAGAAAGGATTAAAAAACAAACAAATAACAACAACAATAAAAGCCAAACTAGTAGAAAATGAGGGTACAGATGCAAAGTTAAATGTTCCAGAAATATAAGGGTGGCTAACGTCAAAGGGGGATTATTAAATGGTCTACTCTCTATAGATTCCAATTTAGATCCAACTATTGTAGATGCATTATCTCCTTTAACCCTATTACAATCTTATGAACTAGATACTACAATGATCCCATTTTAGACTGAGGGACTGAGGCATAGCACCTAAAAGTCTTGCTGAAGAGCCCATAGGTGATAAAGACAGGATCTGATCCCAGGCATTTTGATGTTATGCTCAACTACCCACACTAATTCAATCCACTCTGTAATCCAACCTCTTAACCACTGCCATACATGATTCCTCTCAGTACAATGTAGTGATATATTTCAAGTTATAACATTTATATCCTTTTTTTTTTATTTCTGAAGACATGGACTCTTTGATTTAAGGACCATTAGCAACCATTCCTTCTTATTAAATATATACTTTTTCATTTGTCAATTTATACTTTGTGGTGACTTCATAAACATTTGTTTACTGACTGACCATCTACAGAGATAACAAGAGGTGCCTAAGAATTCAGGGGTAATTTCAAATGAAAGCTTGAAAGCTTCCAGATATACATATCATGATCAGGTTTGGCTTTATGATTTATATGAGAAACACACTGACCTTATGGAAAACCTATTATTTACTAGGGCCTGAGAAACTGCTTGAAGGCTTAGCAGGAGCCCTCTCCACATGCAGCCTGTCCTGGAGTGTTATATTCAATGTTCAAACACCTTGGGGTTTCCATTTTCTGGATGGTTTGAATTTATCCAGGACGAGGTATTACAATGTTTTCATTATAACCTATCATATCACAAATGTATTAACTTGTTTTTTTTGGCTCAAGGAGAAATGCTTAGGATGCTGGTCTTGGCTAGGTAACTCAGGTTTTCCAGCAGATACTATGATCTAAAATGAGCAGTTTTGTCTTTTCCCAGTTTTGTAGTTGTATGTTGGAGTTATTTAGGATGGCCTTCACCTGCAATAGCTGTCCAATACACCAATGTTATTTACATAGTGTTGAACGTCTGACACCATTTTACCATTATTTTCCCCTCAAAATGAACTCAAGTCTATGTAGTTTCCTCAGTTTCCTATGTTCTCAAATCTACATGCCTTTGCACATGTTGATCCTTCTGCTTAGAATGACCTTTACCTCCTGTCTGCTCAGCTAACCCATTCAAGGCCCCTTTCTTGACACCTCACTCAGGCTGAACTGTGTAGCCATTCCCTGAGACCCTTTCACACATTCATATATTTCCCTCATGACTCTAATCAAAGTAGACGGTGATTTCTAGATTATTCTCTGATTCCTCTACTGGAATGAAAACTCTTAAGGACAGGAAACGTGTATTTTTAATCCCTGTTTCTTTCGTGTCCTGCAGAGTATAGAGGGGTGCTGCATAATGTTTGTTAAATGAATGAGCTGTTACATGAATCAATAGTTTCCTGCTTATCCATGTAACCTTTTCTAATTACAAGGAAAAAATAGCTGACCACCAGCAAGCAATGTAAAGCTGCTCTCAAACACTACTGATGAACAATTTGCTGTGCAGTGTGTATCCCTCATTAATTATAGTCAATTTTCACCAAAATAAGATGACACATAAGACAAGTAATTGGCTTAGAGCTTTAGGAATCTGACACAAAGGTTTTCATACCATTAAAATCAATTTCTGTAAATTATCTCTGTGTAACTATCTAAGAGTATGTAAAAGGAAGTCAATATTATACTAACTGGATCTGGCCATTGAGCCAATTCCCTTTAGGCTAGAAAACTGCTTATTTTGTTCAAAGCAAAACAAACTAAGGGCCTTATTCATGAAGCCTTAATCCTCAAATCACATAAACCTAAAGAAGGAGTCATGTAAATGTATACCTAAGACAGTCTTCACCAAATGAACTGATATTAAGATCAGCTGGTAAGGTAAGGCTTTTCTGGAGACAAATGCATTATATGCAAGATATATAAGCAGCCAAACACTCAGAGCTCATATCAGCTGTCACTTATTATTCCTTCTTGGCAACGTTTAAAACTTTATCTGTCCCATAATCAATAACTGATTGTGGAGTGATGCTACTGTAGGCATCCAAACCATCCTATTCATTGTTGAGAGTTTTGAGTGAAAGACCAATTTATTTAGGAGTTTTCCTTCTCCTGAGATTTTTAGCAAGTCATGGGGACTCCTTAGAATTTCAGGTGTTATGCTCCATTTCAGTGATGCTGTGATTGTGGGAGCAAAAGAGTACGAACTATGTGAAAGAGCTCAGGTAGTCTAGTATTATTTGATGTTGTGAAAAAAGGGACCATGAATTGGAATTTCGGAGTCATCTCTGAGCATCATAGTTAGTCCTGTGGTCACTCTCCCCATTGATGTTCCCATTTCAAACATGAGTTTTGTGTCTTCTGTGGTGACACAATGCCATTTTTATTTCAACAGAAGACAAAAAGGAGTATGATAATTTAGAGTCTAGTAGAAATAAGTTTCCCACTATAATGATTATGCAGCACTAGGATTCTTTTCAGAACTTTCATTGTTGTCAACATCTGAGGTTATGCTAATACTTTAAGGAGAATAACAGTGATTGGTTTTCATGTGGATCTATGCTTAGCTACAAAAATTCCACATGGTAAAGAGGCATCAAGTGTTTACTTTCCCAAAGTGCTATCTACAGAGCAAAACTATATACAATTGAAAATAACCCATTGCTGCTGTCCTGGAGACTCAATGATCACCTCCATGGGTTTGCCTTTGCATTCTGTGCTGTTCACATATCTCTTTGGGGCTCGTTTCTAAGAATAAGTCTAGCCTTTCAGTTGTTTTATCACCTGTGCAGTGCTGAATGCTTTGTTCTATTTTTTAAATTAAATGCCTATATATATGCCTGCAAGAGAACCACTGAGTGCTGCACTTTGAACCATCTATTACCTGATAACCCAGGTTATTACATAAAGTAGGTTCTAAAAGTTGTGATGGTAAGAGCCCACACTGACCTTCTTATTCAGATTGGTTGAGTTGCACTATTAGCTATATGACATCCCAGATTGGCTTGTATTTTAAATGGGAACCGGAGGTGGTCTATAGTTGAGAAACTGCCTGAGGAATTCATGCTGTTCACATCACATGAGCTATCTGCCGATAAAGGATGCCAATCTTATTGTTATTGTGAAAAAGATCAATCACCTTTTTGGACCACACTACCTGCAGCACATCTAGGAATGTTTTGCCTAAAAGGAATTGACTGAATCCCATGTCTGAAGGCCAAAGATTAATCTGGATTTAGAAAATTGTACAGCAGAATGTAGTAAATGCCAGTTTAACTCAGTATAATCTGCAAAAGTCACTGGTTCTTACATGCCACTGGTCCCCAAATACTCCAGTGAAAGATTCCTATTGCCATTACCATTCAACAGCATGACTCAGTCCCAATGGTTCTTCCTGGACATTCCATGCAGATGACTCCTTACTCATGGCAGAAACTTTCAAGAATGGCTCAGCGTAACCCTGATTTCTAATCCCAATCTCTCCTGAAATCATTGCCATCAAAACCTGTGGTTTGGAGCCCAGATAGACACTTTGTGTGTGTGTGTGTGTGACTAAAGCCCTTAGAAATAGCAAGGTTACCCATTTTGTCATTCTCTTGGATCATTACTGAGGCTGAAATGATATGCTGACTACATAGGATTCCTTGAGTCACATTTTTTCAGGAGACCACATTATGAGACATGTCAGGTTTCTCATCATGGCAGTGCCACTCTACATGTCACAAGTGTCTGTCTTGCTCCCTTACTAACAAGGCACCATCTAAGGAATAACTTTGTTTCCACCCAGACTTAGCAGCTATTTTCAAGAAGGACATAAAAGCATTTTTCCCACTAACTCAGCCTACATCTGCTTTTTGCTCCTTTTTTATCCCATGAAGTAATTTTCAAGAGAAATCATGGAACTGAATTGGTTTGGATTCCAGTCCCTAACAATGGGTCCAGAGTGCACTGGTGTTTGCTAGAAACACCTGCAAAAGCATGGCTCCCAGAGTGACTTGACACCAACAGACCTTGTAGAAACATGTCCTTTAGTGGCCTGGATATTGATTTTTGACAGTGTCTCTTGAGGATTTAACAGAGCTGCAAGTTGAACTAATCCATACTTTTCTGTGGCCTTTGAAGTCCTTAGCATCACAAGAATATGACAAATAAAGCCTTATCAATAAAAATGAGCATTCTTGTTCTTTTTGGCTATTAACCAAAGGCCAAAAGCTGTTGAGTATGCCTGAGAGGAGCTGAGGACTATAAGCTAGTTTAAAGAAATATATATTATTATTTACTTCTGAGATTCTGTGGCAATAACTAGGGCAGAAGTATATATACTCTATTACTTGTAGCAAATAGAACTGTGTTACTCCTGATTTTCCTGTTAACAGTTCCTCAGTTCAGCAGCATTGTCAGGAACAAAAGCAAATAGTATAGTGGTTCAGTGCACAGGACCGAAGTCAAACAGACCAACACTGAAATCCCAGCACCTACTCTCCCTACCTGTGTGAATTCAGGGACATTATTTTAACTTCATAAGCTTCAGTTTCTTCATCTGTGGAAAGGGAATACTAGTAATCTCTGGCTTATGAAGTTATAACTAAGGATTAAATGATAACAAATATGAAGCACTGAGCTCATTGGCTGGCACATAGTAAATGCTCAAAAAGTGGTAATGGTGATAGAGATGATGAATAATGTTTCATCCAGCAGTCATTCATTCAACAAACTTTAATGGATGCCAATTATACAAGCCACTCTTCTAAAATTTAGTTTTTACTAAGGTGAGTAATGTACACACACTATCTTCTAAAAAGTTATAGTCTGGTAGGAGACAAAGAAACATAATGAGGATAAAATTTTGAGATATATGTATACATACTTATCCAAAAACACAAGTGAAGGAGCAACTAATTACACTCAGGTGAATCACGGTAGGCTCCCCTGCAGAGGTGAGATTTAGGCTTGATCTTGAAGAATCAGTGAAAACTTGCCAGGCAGAGAAAGGGGAAAGAAAGATTTTAGGCAGAAGGAAGACTACAAAGTCAGAGATGAGAAAAAGCATATTTGCTTTTGTAGCATCAGATAGTTCAGTATTATCTGAGTACCCATTGCCTCATAGAGATTGGTAGAGAAAGGAAGAATACAGAGACTGTGGTTAGACTGCTAAGTATTTTATACGTTATGCTAAAGATTTCAAATTTTATTATTTACAAGATGAAAATAACATTAAAAAATTTTAATTAAAGGAATGACATGACCAAAGTTATGTTTTAAAAAGACTACTGTGGATGACATCCAACTTGAAAAGAAAGGTCTAGAGAAGGGTAATCAGATGGATAAAATACTCATTTCTGACTTAGGCTGTGAGTTCTTGAAGGTCAAGGATCATGTAATCTGAATAACAATGAATAAATTAATAATATAAAGGTCAAGATTGGAGGTTTAAAGAAAAATTTGAGTCCACTTAAAACTATTTATTTGATTGATAGTAATTACTCTGGCCTTAATTTGTTCTCTGTTTGTGTCACTATAGGTTACTTTGAACCCTGGTTGGAAAAAAGCAGGTCATAAATAACATTGGTTGTTGGAGACTGTAGAAAAGCTAAAGAGCTTTTAAATTTCTGAAAGTATCTCAGAAAAGATAACAAGACATTCTTTAATGGAGAAATAAAAACTGAGAGTCTGTTAAATAGCCATTGATAACAATTGAAATTCACTGGAGGGCACCAACCTACATTTACTGTTGCATTTCTTTAAATCCTGTATAAATGATATTACATAAAATTACTGTGTAGCCCTGGCCAGTTTGGCTCAGCGGTTAGAGCGTCGGCCTGCGGACCAGAGAGTCCTGGGTTGGGTTCCTGCTAAGGGCACATACCTTGGTTGCAGTTTGTCCCCAGCCCTGGTTGGGGTCGTGCAGGAGGCAACCAGTAGATGTGTCTCTCTCACATCGATATTTCTCTCTCTCTCTCTTCCTCCCTCTCTCCCTCCCATTGTATCTGAATATAAATGCAAAAATGTCCTCGGGTGAGGATAAAAAAAAAATTACTGTGTAAACCTAGGAAATATGTGCTTAATGCATATACGTAGCTTTAATTTCAATGAAAAGTTAGTTTTTTACATAAAAATTCTAAACAAATTGTAGATTATGTGTTCAATCACATCTGTTTTCTGCATTGGGAAAACTTAATTGCCTGATTTGCATTCTATGAGGCTGCATTGCGAACCTAATGGCAGCTGGCCAAACTGGACGCCTGTGCCTGGGAGGAACCAGCTAGTCTCTGGCATGCATGCCCTGCACTTTTAACCCAACTAAGTGATGGCAAATGTCTCAGACGTTTTGCCATTCTGACCACTTGGCAAGGAAATCTAGTCTATATGTGGAATATAAATTTTGAAAGTGTTGCTTCTACTGTATTCTCCCCTATGGCAAGAATCAGGACTTTGTCACTAGCAACAGAGGGATTTTCATAATCTACCAGGTGGTGATGTCAAAAATAGAGCCACTGCAATTTAGTGTTCAAAGTCCCACTGATATACCACCTGGAGTATCAACATTTACTTAGAGTTTGACTGCAGTTGTGTTTGGAACACTATTCTTAAATTTCCAAAGTCCACTAATTAGAAAACTGTTCTGTAAATTTTCAACTGCATTTTTCATAGACCAGTAAAAGCTCTTGTATTACATTAAATCAATAGACTTTGTTATCAGCTGCTAAGTGTTGCCTCTTTCCATATTGAAATACTGAGCCTTGTATATATTGATCTATTTAATGGTAATTGGGAAAGAGACCTTTGTGTTTTTAAAGCAAAACCGTATCTTAGGTTTAACTAAAGTGTCAGGAGTCCTATTTCAATTAGCTTGCTGATTAATCTATAATCGTAGTCTAAGACACTTGTTGATATTTCAGGAATGTCGGAATACCTTACTTTTCATCCCATGACCTCCAATTACAGACATGTGGCCACAACAGAACTTGATTCTCAGCTCTGGGCCATTCTATGCCCCGTGGACAGTGGTCCTAATGGTAGCCCCTTGTTTTTCACAAGACTAGTTTCCAAGTAAACACATGACAGAAAGGGGATTAATTAAGTAATAAATTGACAAAGAAAAGGAAAAAATAATGCACTGTAGATAATTACCTCTGGTGAAAATTTTCTACAATGAAACAATGTCATTAAAAGCATTTTTAAATTGCTGTTGCTATTGCCTCTCTCCCTGTGATGAAGTCCCTGATAAGCGTTGCCCTTTTTGGAGGAGGGGAAGCAGGTGCAATGTTTCAAAACGATCAGCTTTGTGAGAATGCCTTAGAAAGAAAAGTCTGGGAAGGAAATAAACAAAAAGATTATGGCGGAGATAACTTTGGAGCCGGGTTTTTCTGAAGCATAGATTATGTGAGGGGGTTATCAGAATAGCAGTGTGGGAGGCAAGCTATCTGGATTTTAATGTTGATTCCACTACTTATAAAGTGGTAGAAACTTGAACTTGGTACTTAACCTTTATGAGCCTCAATTCCTCTTGGAACTGTTCCTCTTGGACTGGAGATGTTAAAAGATTTAAAGAAAAAGAGCTGTCCTGGGTGGTGTAGCTCATTTGGTTGAGCATCATCCTGTGCACTGAGAGATTGCCAGTTTGATTCCTGGTCTGGGCACATGCCTGGGTTGCAGGCTTGATCCCCAGTAGGGGGCGTGCAGGAGTTTCTCTCTCCCTCTCCTTTTCTCTCTGTCTAAAAATCAATCAAATATATTTTTTTATAAAGGAAAAATCTAACAGATACTATTTAGTAAAATCTAAAATGTTGAATGCTCATTATCTTAAAACACTATTTTTACTGCTTTTCATGTATTTTTTCACTGACTTCCCACAATAACCCAGTAAGAGAGGTACTACTAATATTCCCATCTTAGACATGAGAAGAGAGGCAATGAAGAGTTAAATAAATCCTAGGAAGATCACTGAGCTAAAAATTTTCTAGAAAGTCATGTTAAAAATGCATAGTTGTTAGGTATCTGTACTATGATTGCTATATTTGCAATATTGAACCCACTAAATGCAAGTATCAGTTTTACATTTCTCGTGATAGAGACATGAAAGATATATTAGTAAATGGGTTTTTAATGCTGTCACTCTGCTTTTCTTAAACACAGCATGATGCCGCCTTCTCTTTTGTGTTCGCTGAAAGCAAAGGTTCTGGCATGGTGGGCACTCTGCCTATTCTTTACATGGAGAGACTGTACAGAGCTAGGTTAGAGGATGGATGACGCTCTAACCTTATCTGCAGCAGTCATTGGTGCACAGTTGTATGAGTCTTGGTGGTCTTCTCTGGATAGTCGGTCTAAGGGCAAATGGAGTGGAAGCCTTAGAGCTGCTCTCAAATCGAGGCATCTTTTGTGGCACACGCATAGGCAGTGGTGGCGGGGAAGATGAGGGGACTTTAGTCTCACGTGCTGGCTTTGGTACATCACGTGTCTTTTGAATCAAACTGAGTTTACCATTGTAGGCAAATGCTGATTTTCATTTGTGAACATCCAGACTGATATAGAATAGGCAGATCATGGTTGTGATCTTCAATCCAAGATTCATTCAGGGATTTTCAGCCTTTTGGACATGTTTTAGGTTATCATTCTGTTAATTCAATTCATTCAAAAGCCTTTACTCTCAGCATAGAAGAGAATTATTTTAGATGCCTTCAACACAAAGACAAAGAGTTGTGGTTTCTAAACTCAAGTAGTTTACAGTTTTGTGGGAAAACAGATACTCAAATGAACTATTATATTTAATAAGATAGTAATAGAGGTATGTGTTTATGTAGTGGGAGCTTGGGAAAGATTCTCAAAAGGGATAGGGTTTGAGCTGTAAACTAAAGGAGACAAGGATTTGAAAAGGCCTGCAAACAGCTAAAGAACATCACATTTCAGTTGGAAGAAACATTGTGTTCTTTCTTTTATGAAAAAATATGTAGATAGGATCCAGTAGACTACGAGAAAACAACTTTCCGGGAAGACTTCAAAGGCAGGTTTCCTGTTGGTACAGATCTAAACCTTTTTCCTGTTCAACTCCATTCCTTTATGCTCGTTTTTCTATTGTCTCTGGTCTCCTAGTACTTATGTTGTCAAATGATACCCAGGTCCTATACTTGTACCTGTTTTATGTATGGATTTTGTATAGTTTCTGATTTGCTTATACATGTCTCAGGGTCTTGTAAGATGTCTACTATTTAAAAATTGTATTTTACATTCTGTCTGCCTCATGTTCCCCAGACTCTACATAATAGTGTACTTGCTGTATCTAAAATATATATGCTTAATAAATACTTATTTTCTGATGAAAAATGATTTTAGGAGTGTCCTGGTTGTAACATATAAATAATTGAGATGCTTCATTCACCAAGTTCACAAAAATACAACCATAATCAAGTGAAATGACAATTGAATAGACTTCTTCAAAGTGATCCTGATGGAAAAGAGTCTATTATTTATTTGCTTCATGTTTTAGATACATCTTTTGTCATCATTCATATCCTAATAGTAGAGTATTTTTCTTGAGCAACATATAATTTTAAAATTAATGAGTGCCTTTAAATACCATATACATACAGATAATCCCCAACTTACAATGGCTTGATTTACAACTTTTTGACTTTATAATGGTGAAAAAGTGATACACATTCAGTAGAAAATATACCTCAAATTTTTGTCTTTTCCACGGCTAGCCATATGTAGTACAATACTCTCTCATGATGTTGGACAGCAGCAGCAAGATGATTTTGCTCAACTGTAGGCTACTGTAAGTGTTCTGAGCATGTTGAAGGTAAGCTCCATGAAGCTATGATGCTGGATGAGTTAGGTGCATTAAATGCATTTTCAGCTTATGGTATTTTCAACTTACAATAGTTTATCAAGATGTAATTCCATTGTAAGTCAAGGAGAATCTGTAGTTCAAATACTAATTGTTGCTTCAATTTCCTCAATAATAGGCCAGCTTTTGTTTGAATAATTACAGTGACAGAGGAATTACTTTACACACACCCTTCCTTCCAGATTATTTTATTTCATCTAAGAACTCTTCCTTATGTTGGTCCTAACTGTGCTTTGCTCTCAATCAGTTTGCCAGTGGAAAAGGGGAATAATTTTGCATGGAAATATTTTTGGACGTCACAACTTGAAGTGCTGATGACATCTAGTCCAGTGGGTAGAGGTCAGCGATGCTGCTACATATCCTACAATGCACCAGGCAGCTCCGCACAACAGAGAATTATCTGTCCTAATAGTGCCAAGGTTAAGAAACTCTGCCCTGTATTCAATTTATTTATCCACAAAAATATTAATTTTTCCATTCAGGAGTCTATCTGATTCTTGGACACAGCTAACTATATAGAAGGCTTTGTACTTCCAAGTCCTCCAAATATTTTTCTGATTCGCCTATAATAAGACCAGCAATCCATGTGTGACTGTTCCCAGAAGCAGTGGTATTTAAAGGTGGAATAAGTAATTGAGGGAGGGTGATGCTTAATATAAATTGACCAGTGGTGGTCCACTTTCACACTGTGGAATTAGGTGGATGAGGAATAATAGGCAGGGGTCTTTATGTGTTGTTCTCTTATCCCATCTAGAAAATATCTGTGACATTTACTGCAAGGGATTTAGTTTAAGGAATTATTCTTTTCAGAGACATGAGCAATGCATGTCCAAATCAATGTCATGATAAACAGTGTTGTAATGACCTTCTCCCAGCGCTAGAGAGTTCCTGGGATATAAATATTACCATAAATTCTGTACAAGGGTCTGATTATACCATGGATGGAAAGAGGTAGTAAGATCCTTTCAGGGCTCTCTTTTGCCCTTTCTATGAGCTCAGCTTTAAATGCCATCTGACCCAGATCCCCATTTGTTGCTCAGGTCACCTTAACACTAAGGAGCACAACAATAACTAGGTCAATTTATACCTGTCATGTTCCAGCTGGGCAAGAAAGACTGACAAAATGATACATCCTCTGAAAAGAGTGAGGAACATTTTTGGAACATTTCCAAGGACATTTTAGACTGGACAGTTTAGGAGCTCTAGCTACAGCTATTTGAAAAAGCACAAACATAAACACTACTGCAAAGTAAGTACCACACAGACAACTGCACAGCTACAGGCAACCAGCCTGATTCTCTTCTTGAATAAATACCATTTCCCTTGAAGTGGATGAATTGCAGGCTAATAGAGAAGAGAAGAACAGTCTTCAAAATTACCTGAAAGGAAACTTATTCACTGGAGAGGGTAGATAGACTCCATGTATATCTGCTAACAAAGAAAGATTTTGATGCTAGCTTTTATTGATTATCAAATTAAGAAATCAATACCGTTGCTTTATAAAAGGGACCACCAGAGAGTGGTTTGTCTTACTTACTAAAAGTGTTGGGAAAATAATTATCCAGGTCTTCAGCAGTGATGATACAGCTTAACCCAGCAAACCATTAAGAATTTCTTCTTTCATATAGTTTTTGTTATCTGCAAACAATGCCCATTGTATGAACTCACACAGCAAGGCATATCCCCTCTACTGACTTCCAGGAGAATTCTTCTCCTTTAGTGGGAAGATAATGAAAGAAGAGAAAGCTGGAGAGAAAGCACCTCCTAAAGCAATCCGGCCCAAATGGGGAGATTGTAACATCTAACTGACCCAACCACAAAGGGAAGATGTACACATATTATCATTCTCTTTCATTCTCTCTCTCTCAATGGGCAGTTTTGTGACAGAAAACTCTGTGACCTGGTTTGGGACTGGATGCTACAATTAGATTATAGCAATTTTTAAAATGGTGTGGTGGATTTGTACTAGCACAATCCTACATTTTCACCTCTTTTTTCCTCCTGCTCAGTTCAAGCAAAGACACTTTCCAGTAAATATTCAGGAAGTCAAAAGTAGTTAAAAATGGATGGTAGTTTTGACTGATGTGCATGGATCTTTGAGGCTACGAGCTACACGCTGTCACCACGGTAACCAGACACACACCATGGTGTATGATCAGAACCAGGCCAGGAGCAGAAGGAGCTGAGTGTGAGAGGTACCCCGGAAAATCCTCTCTGCTAAAATGTTTCCTTCATTAGTGTACAAGAGTGCCTTAAATTCACCATTAGAAATTTATTCTTTTGGATTGCTATTGACTATTTCTTAAGAATTCTTATTAAAAGACAGATCTGTTTCAAAAGGATAACACACTTGAATTATTAGCTATATAAAAGTCCCCTAAGACTTCATTCACTCATGATGCCTAGCTGAAATCAAGGCTTTGTGGGAAAGGGTTCCTTGGAAGAAAGCCTGGAGGTCACTGTATAGACAAATTGCTTCACTTCCCAGCTTACCTTGGCTGGGCCCAGTGTGTCGCCTAATCAAGTCTGAGCAGTCAGGACACTTGGGGGCCATGGAGGAGGGAGTGAAGCTCTCTACACCTCTTGCTCTTCAGTGCACCTTCTTACTCCTGCCACAACTTTCTGATCAACCTCCTCACATCCAGCATCTCAGTCACACTATGGCCCAGTTAGCCTTTCTCCAATACAACTTTCATTCTATCAGGCATCCTCAAAACCTTTCTAAATGTCATTTCTTACCTTGTGAGCCACATGAACATATTCTGAATTGTAGTCACTGTTATTTCATAGTAGTATTGTACCCACAGCCAGATTTTAAGCTCCTTGATGTGAAGGCTGTGTACTCTATTTAGTGGTCTCTCTAACCCCTGCAATAGTGAGAGCTTTATAAAGGCTGACTTGCTGATGAAGTACATGGGGGACCCCAATGACTTCATGGGACTGCTGGGCCGCTGGGAAGGCAGGCCATGGAGCTGGTTTTAGATGTGGCTCTTCCACTGACTTATTGAATCTGTTGTTTTTGGTGAGGTATTTCCCACAAATTCTCTCTACTTATCCTCTCAACACTTTTTAAGATAGAAGCTATTATCCTTTTTTATAGGTAAGCTAGTACATGTTGTTGGGGTTGGAATTCAAATCCAAGTTTTTCTGATGGCAAAATCTGTATCATTTTCAATAGAGCATAATAGTTTTGGTTTCTTTATATCATGGAGACAAAAACCATATTAGCATTTGTGACTTTATGGTGATATAAACCAGATGAATTAAATAATAAGCCAGGTTCTTTGATGATTTAAAGTGGCTTCTTCCCTTATTAACAGTACAGGATTTTAATAGCCCACTTTTTTTTTTTTTTCTAAAGCAATCTGACTTCTTTTGAGGAGTATATAGATAATAAAAGAGTAAAATTAGATTAAAAATCTCTATTGCCTAGAATAGTTTGTTAATTTCTTTTAATAAATAGATATCTACACATTTGCTATAGAGTACTGTTTGCTTCACTGGGAGAAACTAAGGTTAGAAAGGCATATACATAATCCCTTACTTGTAGTAATATTGAGTATAATATAAATATTTATAAAATGATTGGCACATATCTGGTGAAATTTTTTTGCAATATGACATGTATATTTTTAATTCTCTCTTCTCAAATTCTATCTCTCTTGAGCCAAGTATAGAAATAGTGGCAAAATTACCATAATATGCTTTGAAATGTGCAGTATTTTCTATCTGTCTAATGAAGTCTAAGGGTGTTTATGAAAAATTAATTATCTTAATTACCCATAATATGAGGGTGTACTCTGAAGAAGGAAAGAAATTTTAAATAGCTCATTTAGAACAGCGTGAAATTGTACATGGAATTTTAAATGCCACAAATCTGGGATATAGAAATAAGGTTATTCCAATGCAAATAAAGCCAATTGAAGTGGTTTGTGACATATGAAGGCAGCATGAGTGTGACATGGCTTTCTCTAGTGCTTGGGGATTCTGTTATAGTAATTTGGTAAGAAGCAAGTATATGACTCCTAGAATAATGACCTTTTATTACTGTGACATTAATGCTCTCACCTACCAATGTGCTACCTACCAATGGGAGTTTTATGAAACCAACCTTCCTGGGGCTTGGGAGAGGGAAAAAGTTGAATTCTGTGACCCTGTAAGTGAGCACTGCAAGAGTTTGAATACTATGTTCCTTCTTTCCCTAACAAGATTATGAGAGCCAATTACCAGCTTTTTATCTAATTTAAGTTGTTAGCTGAATTGTTCCTTTTTTTTTTTTGGTAGTAATTATCTGTCTTCTCTGCATACATTTTCAGGTTTATACCACGATAAATTGTTTATAATTTATCTCTGAAGAACATGATACTTTAGTAAAAATTAATGTGAAAAAAGATAGAGCTCAGTGATATTGAACCTTCTTGTGGTTGACTGTACCAATGGCTTCAGTTCATTACTCCACCATATACCCACATCCTTGTGATGTAACTTTGCTGTACTTGTCCTGTGGGCAGGACATATTTCCCTACTCCTTGACTCCAGGCTTTGACCTGTGAGTTGCTCTGATAGTGGGATGTTAGCATATGTGATGCAAAAAGAAGCTTGGAAGGGGCTTGTACTGTTAAGCTTGTGTTCGCTTGCACCTCTGCCATCACTCTGAGAAGAACATGCCTGGGATAGCCCATTGATTCCAGTTAGAGGATAAGGGACAACCTGGAGCAGAGTGGACAGCCAGTTCACTGCTAGCTGAGCTCAGCCTTGATCAGCATATTCTTGTTGATCTTTAGACTTGTAAACTATAATACTAAACAACTTCTGTTTTAAGTCACTGAATTTTGGGGTAGGTTATTGCTGTAGTAGCTACCTGATATACTTCTAAACAATTTTTATTGCTAGAGAACTGTTCTGTCTGCACACCTATATTATCAAATACCCTTAGGTATGAACAGTTACCCTGTTAATATCATCTGTTGTTCATGTTATTAGTCTTTTTTGTTTGTTTATTTCCCCAAGACATGAATACAAAGAAACACAGTGCTTTAGCAGTAGCCTTGGCCAGTCTTACCTGTATGGAAACACTGCTGTAAGAACCACCAATGACCCCTGCAATGAGCAGTGGGCTATTTTCTTGGATGGCAGGGGATCCGTCAGGACACATATGCTCAGCTTCATCCACTTTAGTCAAAGATGCCCTGACAAATTCCAGTGATTGCTCTAATGCATAGGTATCCCTTGAGCATGTATCCAAAATGTGAACACCCAACTTCACTCCTGGTAGCAAGTAATTGTCTTTGTTGATTTCATCAATAGCAAACAACATGGCTTCCAGGCGTTGAATCCCTCGGTCTTCATTGATTCGCCCACATTCTTCAGTTCCGGTGCCTTTTTCATTAATAGGAAATAGGCCCCCTAAAACAAGGTCACCTTCTATTTTAATCTCCCTCCTCATAAAGTTATGGTCCCCTAAAGAGAGTAAAAATCCCTTTGAAAACAAAGCTAAGGTAAGAACTTGGAGTCTTGTCAACATCTTCATGAATCCCGTTTCTGTACCTCTAGGAGATATCAGTGGATGGAGCCAATGTTGCCCACTAGACTTCCTCTCTCATTTCCAAACTGGATCTTTGGCCTTTCCTTCATATAAGGGAAGAACAGACTAGCAGAGCCTGTCACCAAATTCCTAGAGAGATAAAAATTATATGAACAAAAATAGTAAAGAAGGCAACAATGATTACATTGATGGTTCCCATTCAGACTTTTGATAAGATAATGACTCAAAGTACCATTTACTAACCACACACTGCACCAGGCATTCTCCCACAGTATCCTTACCCAGTCCTTACAGCCCAGTGATGTAAATCTTAGTGGTGCCAGCTCCCAGAAATGGACACTGAGGACTAAAGAGGTAATCTGACAAAGTGTACTGAAGATGGAGGTAGTGTTCAGACTCTGGTTTTTCTATTGCCAAGTTTAGTACTCTTTCTCCTGAGTCATTTACATAGCCATTGGTAGGGTAACAACTTGGTATGAGTCTTTCTTTATCCCCTCTCTTTCAGCTTCATTTATAACCAACCCCTTTTTATTCATTCTTCTCTTTCCATTTGGAAGGAAAACAAAACACAATTGTAACTCTGTCACCATTTCTGAATTCCTACCACCACATTCCTGTCTTCCCTTCATAGGTGACCTCTTCAAAATAATTATCTGCAGCATTGTCCCCACTACCTCTTATCCCAGATGCTCTCAGCCCACTGCAATCAAGATTCTTTCTTCACTGCTCTAACAAATGGCTCAGGAAAAAGCTACTACTGATCTACTAGTTTCTAAATTCCATATACCCACTGTAGTCCTCATTTTACTTGACTTCAATGAAATCTTGACTATTGTCTACCTGTTGCAAATTTCTAGGTTTCCATTCTCATGTTTCATTTCTGACTACATATCAAATTTCATTGTTGAACACCCCCCGCCCCCACACCCTATTCCTGAGCTAGCTCCTCCAGTGTTCATGGTTTCAACCACCACTTAAATGACTCCTAGGTTAACTGCCTGCTAAACATCTCTACGCACAAACCCCGCTGACACCTCCAGGTCTACATGTCATAAACTCTCCCTTATCTCTGTGAATGGATTTCTCTGTATTCAGGCTCTCAAGCCAGAAACCTCCATACTAGAGCCCTTCTCATTTCACCCTCTCCTATTTTCTTTCAATTAGACAGTAAGTTCTGCAGAGTCTACCTGCTTAACACTTCTCAAAGCCATCTCTTCTTTTTTATCCCTACTGTGCCAGGCTCTTATTATCTCTAACAAGATCATAGCAGTAGATTCCTAGAGAGCTGCTGCCAACCACCGAAGCAACTTTTTGTGAATTAGGAAAAGACACCCTTTCTGAATTACAAAACTTTAAAATTTATCATTGAATAACCTGTACAATATAGATGATGGAGAAAATACGATGGCTAGAGGCTGCCTCCAGCCAGTGTTAGGCAACTCCTGACAGGCCCTCACATTTAGAGGAGTGCCGTGAGCGCTAGTGCTGGGGTTTCATAGTAGATTGTGGTTTAAGACAGTTCCATAAATTGTGCTTCTTTATACAACACAGGCTAGAAAATATGCATCTTTTAGGAATCAAAGTCCTGCTGTGAAGATCATGTTTTTGTCAGTAGGCTAACGTCTTCCTGGGGATCTTTCCAGAACCCCGGTGTCAAGCGGCCTCACTGCATGCACATGAGCCAATGGATCTACTATTGTACTGTTTGTCACTCAGCTTCCTCGTACTAGAGCAAATTCTGGACAGCACACTCATCTGCTCGCCCACCCCTCTTCCTCCTAGGTGATACAATTTTATATAACATTCAGAGTTAGGTGAGAGAAGTGATGACTGGGACTCCTAGAGCATCTCCTGACAGTACAGTTGCTTGCCCTGTATGTGTGGTATACTGTGACTGTCTACTCTCCTGCTTTTCTGCATAATTGTGGATTGGTGGGGTGTTATGGAAGAAGGGTCTCTCCTGGCTGCTCCTCTACTCAATCAGGATGGCTGAAAGCCATACCATCTGTGTGTTCTTGGATAAGTTAGAAAATGCTAAAATATGAATAGTGTCCCATTGAAGGAAATACTCTGTCTAATGCATAATCTTAATTGCTGCTCAAAGTGGCCCATCTCCTGTCAATTGGTATCTACTTCCTTTTGCCTCTAAGTTGGAGAATTGACTTCTTCATGCTCCATGATCTTGTTCCTGGATAACTCTCAAGTCTTACTGTTCACTATACCCAACAACTTTGTTCCACTTTTGCCTTCAAACCTGTGCTTCAGCCATATTGGACTATGTTCACTTTAGTGGGCACCAGGATTTTGATGACCTCTTGCTTTTACTCATATTATTCCCTTGGCTGGAAATGCCTTTCTGTACCCATTTATCTGGTTAACATCTACTTATTTAAGACTCAATAGTCACTACCAAGAAAAGCAAGAATTATTTCCTATCTTCCTCCCCAGTGGAATTGTTTACTTCCTGTTGTAGCTAGCTTAAGAAGTATTTGCTCTTGCTATTACTAGCATAATTCATATTTGTTTCTTTTTCTTCTCATTGGGAATAAATGAAATGGCACAGCATATAGGAGTTTTTAAGGTCTGAAGAAAGAAGCAAAACAACAAAAGACCAAGACAGAAATGAGTCCTGTGTTCAACATTTTTGACATTTCTCCCTTCTCATGCAGTGCCCTTTAAAACCCAGCTTCCCACATGCTTTTGTTTCTTTTGCATGGAGCAAGTTATGGGTTGTTTTCCTGAGACACAGAAGTCCTCTGGGTTTTGTTTTGTTTATTTACTTAGGTGTGAACCTCGGCAATGACGGCAGCAGTCATTGGAATGCTCAGTGCTAACCCAGAGCCTCTTGGGGAGATCTACCACAGGGTACCAGAAAGGCTAATAATAATAATGTTTTAAAAAGTTGATACTGTAGTAGAGTTTTTTCAAATTTCTTATCAATTTCTGGTCTCTCTTTGATCTTTATGCAATTCCCTTTGAAGCAAAATTGCCATGGAAGGCAAAATACATTGCAATCATTATTGCTAATAAAATAGAAGTAGAAATTGCTCTATAAAATAATTGTTTTATGTACCTAATAAAAGAGAATAGTTAATTAAAAGAAGGTCATCAGCACAGTATTACAATTATGAAAAAAATGCAGGTATCTCTTGAATATGAAGTTTGACTACTCAAAGGGTAAAGATAACGTCATAGTTTATGGCAAGCTTAATTCTCTCTTGGGAAAATGCTCTTAGTCAAAGATGACTTCAAATGAAACATCTAATTACACTAAAATTAATAGTACCTATCAGTCTGCCTGTTTCATAAGTAGAGGCTGTGTTTTATTCATCTCTGTGTATTCAGGGCCTGGCATAGTGTCTGCAATCAAGAAGATATTCAACAAATGTTTCTTGAAGACATTATGTTTGCAAATGACTTTTTGTTATTTTATTTGTGGCATAGAAAGTGGGAATTCAAGTAGAGAAGTGGATTGTTTTATTTCATTACCTACCTAATTACCGCAAGCGCTCTCATCCTATTATGCTCTTTGACGATAAAACTGCCAACAGGTAGAACTACAGGAATTACTCTGGATATACGCAGGAGAAAATGCTGCTTTTGTATTAGGAAGTTGCAGCTCTGGTGGCTCCCTAATAAACCAAGAGAGATGCATCCCCAAGTTGACCTACATTTACTTCTTAAGTTTTTGGTCAGGGCAATACTAAATTAGGCACATGCACATTATTCTAAAGCTTTGGAGATTCGGTCACTCATCAAATATTTATTGAATACCTACTACGTGTGTGCTAAGCCATAAGCTGGATACCCAATTGTAAACAAATGAATACTATCTCTGCTGTCAACATTCTAAATACTTAGATAGTTTTATGTAGATGGTGATGGAATAGTACTCTTCTCTTTCTCTCTCTCTCTCTCTCTCTCTCTTTTTTTTTTTTTTTTACCAACTATGTCATTTGTGAAAATCTTAAAAGTAAGTATATTGTAGGCTTCCTTTAACATGGGAATTGCAATTAAGTGCTTGACTAAAAAAACCCATTACAAATTACATATATACATTTATAAATTAGATACACAGATCTTAAAACAAGTTGACTGACAAAAATATCATGTGAAATATTTTTTCCTTTAAGTCCTCTGACAGGGCATCTTTAAGTAACATTTAATGTAGTCTTAAAGAATTACAAGTTAAAAATCAATTAGAGTAATGTTTAAATACACTGTCTTAATATTTCTTATTTACCTTTTCCTAAAAGCAGAATTTATAATGATTAAGACTGTAGGGCCAAGCATAATTTAAAAACACTTAGCATTGTTTAAAATGAAGCCCTAAGAAACTAAACAACAACAACAACAGAACCTAGAAAATTAAAATTTAACATTGAGAAATAGACAAACATGCTTAATTCAATGCAACTGTTTATCTCTGTGTAACAGCTTATCGGATTGTGGGAAAGGGCACCAACTACTTCTTTTCAGGTTCCTTTTATTATAAATCAGCCAGCAGCACAGTCCCCAGATAAGCAGGCTCCCTACTGCAGCCACATTCATATGCAGCCAGAGAATTGCAGCTCTGCAGTCAAAGTTCTTCATTCCGGGATGATGAGTGATGTGTCAACTACAAACAAGCATGTGTAGCCCTCTCTGTAGGCTACCTACCTCCTCACCAATGTTTTATTAATCCATGCATTAAAAATCTCAGAGGTTTGCTGTGAACATAACCCCTGGAATACGTGGGCAGGAAGCAATTCTATACTCTGTATATGCTAATAAGTATTTTCCTTCGTCTGTTAACTTTGCACAGGGACTTACTGGCAGAAGTAAAATCCAACTTGACTCAATGAATAAGCAGTTTATCCAGGGAAGATGTAATGCCAGAAACAGGGCTCACGCTTGCCTACAAATAAACCCTGACATTGCGGAAGGGCTTCTGAGCCTGGGCTCAAAGCCTGCACACCCAACAGATCAGAAGAAAAATTAGGGTTAGTGCTAACATATGCAATTTGACTATACATGTGATTATAAATGTTTCAGCGTCAGAATTATAGGCAACAAAAGACATGGGCCTTGTTCTTAGACTGCCCTTTTCAACTGGGTGAACAGAGGCTGTAGCTATACTGGCATTATTCATAGCCGGATGTATCATTGAACAATTCTAATTCCTTTACTCTTGCTAGGGAACAATAGCAACTTTCCCCCCAGAATCCTTTAATAAATTATTATGAGTAACCGACTGTTTCAAATTTCTACTCTTTGTAGCCTTCCACATTACTCCAGCTGTAAGGGGGTCTCTTTGTTTGCTGAATTCCCATGTAGTTTGTTTTACGTTTATCAGGACCACAATATCTTGTTTTATACTTATTTGCATAGATTTTAAAATTTGAAACTTAATAATTAAAAAAATGGTTCTTTCTTCCCCATTAGATTATAAGCTAATGGATATCAAGGACAATGTCTTAGACATTGTTGTGTTTTCCACAGTACCTCACATATAGTTATCAAATGTTGGTTAAATGATACATTCCAAGTGGTATTGATAGCGTTGTAAATAACCTGGTTATTATTTAACAAGAAGGGAGTAAAGGGAAGATTAGCTAATTTAATACTCCAGGTCTATTCCCCACTAATTGGTGGGAGAAGGGAGTTTAGACACATGCCCAGGAGGTCTGAGTGACATGGGAGGTGCCTACCTGTCTTTGGATATACGCAGGAGGGAGTCACTGGAAGTGTACAAAAACTTAATATTTAATCTCCCAGACTAAGGAGCTTGCCCTCTCTCTCTCTTGCCGCTGGAACCAGACTCCTGGCCTGCTGGGCTCCCATGCCCTGCACGGGACATGTGGCCCATGGCCATGTGGGACCCACACAATGGCCTAATGGACTGAATCTAGCCTGATCCTGATCTGAACCCAGCTGCCCCATGGAATGGACACTTTGGACTTTGGCTTTATTTCTGACTTTGCTGAATCCACAACTGCCCCTCTTCCAGGACTGGACTGAGGGAAGTGGAACTTTACAACTCCAGAAATGTAACTCCACGCAAATAAAAACCATTCATTCGGCCGTGCAAGTCTTAGAAAATTCATTCTCTAAAGATGTTGCAAGAACCTCCTTGCCCATGAGTATTGGAGGCAACTAGCCCCTCTTCCCTCTGGCAGCAATATGATGGCTTTTTAGAGACTGGTCAGGGAATTGGAAAAATAATTTGGAAATTCTACTCAATGAATGAAGAAGATCACTGAAAAGACCCATTAAAAATGTTACTGTGGGTCAAGATTCAACTTTGACACTAGAGAAATTCAGCCCAAATAACTTAATCTTTCCTTTGACTTTGAATTGATGGTTTTTAAGAAAAAAAATATATATAAAGTAAAACTGGAAAAGTTAAAAGCACTTAGAGAAATTAGAAAGATTAGAACTCACGTTAATGATCTGATAGAGATTAGCAGGACTGTAAAGCTACACACCAAATAGTTCTCTGAAAGCATGAATGACAACACAGAAGAGTGGAGGCCCAGCCTCTGTGTTAAGATTTGAAGTCAGGGAAGAGAGTTCTGCATTCTCTCAAATTTCTCTAGTTTGAAATCCTACAATGTATATAAAACTCCAAATAACCAAAAAATTTGTTTGAGATGCGGGAAGGAATTGATCAGATCCTTTGTGATGAGCCTGTTCTATTCCTAGAGCAGATGAAAGAACCCTAGGTGACTACATTGAAGAGGGGGCATGCCAGTTTGGATGATGAAGCCAGAAAGGGATGGTGATGAAGCCAAAAGGAACAATGCTCACTTCACTATTTTGCCTTGGACAACTCCCCCTGTCCCACCCCAGCCACACAAAGTCACATCTCCTAGTTCCTTTATCTTCTGAATTTAGAAGAAAGTGTTTTTATGAGGTAAGCAAACAGACGTACAATTGTGTTACACGTTGGTCCTTAGGGTAATTGCTAGTCATTTACATTTAATCAGTAATATTAACTTGGTCACTGCTCTTCGGAGTAAATAGTTATTTTTTTCGAAATGCCAACATGCACAGTATTTTTCTGTGTGTGTGTGTGTGTGTGTGTGTGTGTTTTGCCATCTCAGCTGTTTTTTTCATCCTCAAGTTTCCTAACCTCATTACAAAGCCTTGGAATTGGAGCCTCCCCAAGCTCCCTGCAGTCTACCTTTGTCCTTTTCCTCTTAGAAGCTGCCAAGTCTAATAGAAGTTACAGGTTTGTCAGCATGAACAGAGAGTACAGAAACTGGGGTTGCCGAAGCTTTCTCTCCAGCTCTGGACAAAATGGTAATGGGACGAAATGGAAGAATACTGTTCATAGGAGAACATTTTCACTGTTAATAATAGGATCTGTTAAGTGACTGTTATTAATAATGCCCTCTGTATACACAGTTCTTTCTCCTGAATAATGTTAAATTGTTTTGCCCAATGAATTAACTCTTATTGCTTCCTGATGAGAACGGATTACACTATATATTGCTGGGGGCGGGGGAGAGAGATCGTTCAAGGTGGTAGTGAGAAGTAAATATAGAATTAGGATTTAAGAAGTCTTTTATTATTATTGACCAACGAAGTCATAACACAGAACATACATGTTTCCACAAAAACATCACCCCCATCTCTCCAGTTTTCCTCGGTATGTAAACGGTAAAATGTTTGAACAGCACCAGCCTTGCCCAGAGCTAAATGAAGTCTTTGCACTATCTGCAGCCAGCTTCTGCTTCTGGCCATGTTATAGTATCTGGTTTTGGACTTGCCCTCCTCCTGAAAATAGCTGTAAAACTGGACAAAACACAAAAGGCAAACTGTGATCCCTGAGAGAAAGAAACACACGAAGGAAGCCCTATGATTGACCTATGAACTCCCCAACAATCTGCATGGAGGCACTTTTCTGCTGTGGGGTGATGGCAGTCTGGTTGACCTCAATAGGCAGAGTTTAGAGGTGTTGGGTTTTGAAGTGGCTGCAATTCGTGGGGCAGAGAGCTGCCTGGAGATGATGAGCAGAAGCCTTAGCCTGAATTTTCCCTTGTGACTGATTAGTATGCATTGCTAAGTTTTCTGAAAACCATATTACAATTTCCCATATGAGAACCAACACATATGTTCATAATGCCAGGTGAATCCATTCCTGGCTTGATAGGTGGCTTGTGATACACATGATTAACCAGAGTAGGATGTGTCTCTGGCCACAGCAAATGGTTCCAGGAGGAGCCTGTGACCAAATCATTGCCCTCTGGGGTTAACTTGAGAACATTTTTTAGAACCACCGGGGAAAAGCATCCTCTTTCTGTTAGAGTGACTTAGAGAAATGAACGTAAGCCTGGCAGCTATCTTACCACCATGAGGCAAGAACCTGCCTGATGCATACCAAAGAGAGAGAAATAGTGAGACCCGAGACCATGTTATATATCTATTTAATTCAGCTAAAATTTCCTGGCTATGTGAGATAATAAATTCCTCTTTTGCCTGTGTCAGTTTAAAATCTGTTTTATGTCACATGTCAGTAAATTATTCCTGACTAGAACTTCTCTTCTTTTCCCATGCTTTTTCCTTAAAGATACTACAATTTATTGAGCACCTACTCTGTGCCAGAAACTATGATTAATGTTCTACATAGATTATTTTATTTCATTTTGTAACTTTTCTCTTACCCAGTTATGCCCTTCCACGGATGCCTGATGCTACCTGAATCTCAGATGACCCCAGGATTCATGATAGTTCCCATTGTGTTACCCTATTTATGATGGTTTTTCCCATAAATGCAATTACTCCACAGTCATCCCTTCATTCATTCTCTTATCAGAGTTCCTGTTTTCTCAATTGTTCTACTTATCACAAATAAAATCATCTGTTATATTAAGCCATCAATTTTTAGCACATTAATGCATATTAACTTGTTACCCATTTAGGGGTGATCAAATTTTTAAATAGGCCAAAACATTGGCTTAAGAAAGAAGCAATATTTTTAATCATGAAGTTTTAGATACCTCAGTGTACAGATAACAAAGTATCATGGCCTAATTAATAGTCTTCAAGTTATAGCACTTATGAGCTCCATATTCAAACAGAAACAACTTGTATATATCAGACACTGTGGGACTGTGGGTTTAGAATGATTGCCATCAAATAGGCAAGTAAATGCCATTGATATCTTCAGATCTTCTAGTCTCTGATATGACTTGAAAACATTTTTTTAGTTCTGTTTTGTTGAAATTTTTGGGGAAAATTATTGATGTACTTTTGTTGGCTGGTATAAGCTCTCAAGAGCCATTTATACATATTTCTTCCCAAGTCTGTTTAGTAATGTCACACTGATAGCTTCAAATTGGCTACAGTGGGAGTATTTATATTGTAGAAATCAGCAAACATTAATAACCAGTCCTCTCACAAGTCCTGAAGGTCTAGTTGTTAAAGCATACCACTGGTGGTAAATTTAACCACATGGTCTTAAGATCCATTTCCAGAGATTTAAATTGGAAGAGCCTGGGAAAGCTACATAGCATGATGCTTTAGATCAGTGTTTTTCTTTTTGCAGATCATAAGCTATTGTGTGTCATGAACTACATTGGTGAATTGTAGTTCATGACACACATAATAGAAGAGTTAAAATATAATATAAAATATCAAAACACTGATTTAAGGCATGTAGTAAGTGTGAATATTATTTTCTAAACATTTGGGGGGGGTGTTTATGTGTGTATAAGTGTATGCTTTGGGTTACAAAGTTAAATAATTTCTTTTTGAATCCTGGTAAAAAAAAAAAAAAAGTTTGAAAGTCACTGTTTTACAATTTGGGCTCTGTGGTAAACAAATGTTTGAATCTATTTCATGATCTTGGCATATGGTCACCTCTCTGTGCCACATTTTACATGTGTGCAAAATGGAGATAATATTAGTACTTATCTCATGGATTTGTTTTTAGGACTAAATGAAATAATTAACATATAACATTAGCTCAATAACTGTTAGTTACTAATAGAATTCTTGATAATGAGGATAATTTGTCAATGGCTCTGGTGATATTGAGGGGTTTTCTGGACTCTCCATATAAGCACCTATATAGTCGAAGGCCACCGTTGCTCCTGCCTAGTCTTTGTTCCTCCTTTGGTGAATGGAACCACCCACAGCCAATCCTCCAGCATCCTGCCCATTTCCTGTCTGATTCTTAGGAGCTATGTGATCTTGGAGAATTGCTTGCCGTCTGAATGATGCAAGGTGAGACCTAACCTCTAAGATGTCCAGTAAATTCTAGTGTTTATGGGTACTAAAAACCATAAAATGCCAAGAGAAGATGGCAAGTAATCACTCAAGAAAACGATGCCAGGTGCTCACAGCAAATTGATTTATTCTGTTTCTCTAGAAAACATGTTTTCATCCCTGTTCCCTTGATCCTCTCCTGTCATACTGAGGTTTTTTTGGGGAGGGAGTTGGACATCTCTTACTCTGAGTCCATCTGGACTAGGACATTAACTGACCCCTCTGTAAGAATAGAATATTTTCTAAGATACTGCCAACCAAATTGTCTTAATTTTTATTATCCCAAGCCATT
This sequence comes from Tadarida brasiliensis, assembly GCA_030848825.1. Taxonomy (NCBI): domain Eukaryota; kingdom Metazoa; phylum Chordata; class Mammalia; order Chiroptera; family Molossidae; genus Tadarida; species Tadarida brasiliensis. The sequence goes on along the minus strand of CM061267.1, from coordinate 63,574,007 downwards.
AGGGGCCTCAGCTACAGGAGTTTGGCCCTTGTGGCTATAACAATTATTCATTTTTAAATTCCATGGCAACTATTGTGCCTGTGCCAAGTCTGGTCTGCCTGCATTTCAGGGAGAACTGAGCCCTTGTCTTAGCGTACATCCCAATGTGAGAAGCTCCCACATAGGGCTATATCTTGAAGCATAGATTTTCAAAGAGAAGGTCTCACATGTCTCCTGCATAGTTTGAACCTTTAAACTAGTTCTGAGTTTATCTATGTTTTAAAAAAGACCAAAGATAACACAAAACCCTCATATAACACAGCCTGAAGGTGTGCTTTCCTTTCTTTGTGTTACACCCAAGTTATCAGCATGAAATTATGGCACTGGATGTTCCACAAAGGCCTATTGCCCCAGGCAATAAAGGGAAGCCAGCAGACACAAGAGAGTGCATGCTGTATGAAGCTGCTTACATAAAAGCCAAAACCAAGCACAAGTAATCTATGGTGTTGGAAGTTAGGACGGATTTCACTCCCGGGGACGTAGGAAGTTAGTGACTGGAAGGAAGCATGAGAGTGCTCCTTGAGTGCTGATGACGTTCTGCTTATCGATCTAGACTCTTGTTTCTTGGGGGAACATTTCAGTGTGAAAATTCACCAAGCTGCATAATTATGTATTTTACACGTCAATGAAAATTTTAAATGGAAAGGCCAGGCTAAAGTGAAACAGGATGGCTGGTGGGCGACTGTGTCTCTTTAAAAAATGGTTTCATATGACAAATTGGCCACAGGGGTATTGACATAAATTTAACATTGCAGGCTTATTGAGGACACCAACTCTGATGAGAGGAGTAAAATCCAGAAGCCTGGCCATGGGGGGGGGGGGGGGGGTGCGGGCAAGCTTCTTATTATAATGGGAAGCCAGCCACTTTGTTGACTTCCTGTGTCTAAGCAGAAACCAGGAGTCTGTGTAAATGACAAACACACCAGTCGCAGTAGGTCTGACACTCGGTACTTGTGACCTAACAGCTCAGGCAGGATGGAACAGAAAGGTGAAAAGTGAGCTCCCGCCGCAGTCGTTGAACTCAGGCTCACTCCGAAGAGACCAGCTCTGCTTTCACAGTTTGCTTTCTGAAAAGTGAATGGAACCAGTCGTTGGCTATATTATGTTCCAGCATTCAAGAACTTATTGGACAATTTTTAAAAAATCACTGTAGTATCCGTTATGTGCCAGACCCGCTTGCAGGTTGCAGGGATATAAGGATGAATGGGACAGCACCCTTGCTAAATGCAGTAAGAAAAGGGTTTCTTGGGACTGTGTTAATCATCAAAATTTATTTTGGCAGAGCACACCCATGGGGACAAACCTGATGAAGACCAGTGGCTCCTCGTCGGTTGTCAGCATTGTTTTCTTCTACCACACAGGTTGGGATGAATCACTATGTCAGGGCAGGATGGGTTCCAAGTGCTACAGCTGCCATTGCTCTTTCCAGATGTGGTGAATCTTTGATTGCCACCATCCTGCCCTCTGGGATGCCTGGTGCCAGTTTAGATAACTGAGAAGCAGGTGCCCACAGAGGTTAACTCATGGACCCAAGACCCGCATGTCAGCAGGTAGCAGTCCTGAGACTATATCCCAGGCATCTGCTTTTTATCTTCCTTATGCTCCATATTTCTGGTTACAATGGGCTCTCATATTTAAAAAGCTCACAAATCATTGTATAGAAAGTTGATTTTAATTATCCCAACCAATTTTTTAGGCACACTTTTTTCTCTACATTCAAGCTTTTGTCAAATCCTGGTTGTTGTTTTGATCATATTTGGCTTTCTTTTCTGTGTTGCTGCTGCTAGATAACATCAGTGTTCTATTGATCTTTGTTTTTGACGCTTCATCCTTCTTCTGTTTGGCTTCACACACCTCTCTTCTCTCCACTCATTCTATTCAAGATACTGCTCTAAACTTGTATTCTTCAGCTGTGATCACGTGAACAGATTCACTATTTCTTGTCACTCTAAATTTAGTCTTAGCATCACCAGCTTCAATCACTCTACCTATTTACTTCCTTTCTCTGCTCTTTTACAGCCCATTTTCTTTAGCTCCTAGGAATCCCAAAGAGCATATTTTATGCTTTCTCTTTTCATTCTTAATTTAGCATATTTTTCTAAGTCCAAACAAATCCATCCAGTTGATTAACTGGTGGGACTAGTAGAGTCTACATATTTTGGATTGTTCAAGGTATATTATTCTAGATAAAACTTGTGTTACATGTTTGGTCATAATATGTATTACAAAAGCATGCTGCTGGTGATAAAGTAAACTGTGGTACACATTCCTGACAAGCTTGGAACAAACTGGTCATCATAGCTAAACTTGTGAGTTCCAGCAGACCTATGTACATTAGTATGATCTTTCCTTGTGGTGGATAATGTGTTGCTAGGCACCACATAGCAGGTATACAAAAAAATATTAGTTGACTAAATAAACGTTTTCTCCCTTGTTTCACACTTTACAGTAAATCCTAGTTTTCTTTTTCACTGGATCCTTCATTCCTGAATGAAAAAAATAATGAACATTTTTGAACTCACATGCAAGTTGGTTTACATGTGCACTCTTGTTCCTCCCAAGATTTCTGTTGTAAATTGATGAGTAAAACTGGCTTAGTACTCCTTGCTCCGGACTCCTCAGTTACTGAGTAGTGCTGTAGATCGCTCTGATTCCCAATTCTCTAGCCTTTCATTTATTTCTCTCTGCCTTTGCCAATTGTGCCTGAACATCCCAGAGGACTCTGCAAGGCAGATAAGCAGACCGTGACATATAGGTCACCTTCAGTGGCTTGTCTGTCTGATATTTTGCTTTCCTTGAACACATTTGTGTTACCTTCACTTAAATCCCTACAGTATTATTGCCTCAAAAATATTTTGTCTCAAGTCTATTCATGTTCCAGTTTAGTTTCAGGAGACTCTTTCTTCTAGGCCATGACACTTGGAAATGATTCTAACTAGGGAGGGGATCTTTGAACATGAATTTGTTTCCACATCTGGCATCTCATCAGGGCCATCTTTGGAGCCAGCTCCATCCACTGTCCAGATGTTTCTTTAACTGTGGCTTAGCACAAGGCATTTACACCTTGCTGTTTAGCATACATATGGAGTAATAACCTTCGGGAATTTCAAAAGCCCTGAACTGCAATTCCTGTGAAATTGTAGGCAAAATTACCCCAGTGGTGTGGATGCAGAACTAGCCAAGCATCCCTCTCCACAGCCTACCAGTGACCCATTTCAGAATGGGAGAGCTGCCATGTTATAGGATCTGTGGTGGGACACAGATGTTACCCAAAGGATGGCATTTCCCATGACACCCAGAGGAAAGCGGAATAACCAAGGGAAAGCAGATTTTGTTTAAAAACATTATTTCTTCATTAGGTAGAACACCTGTGGTAGTAGTAAGAATTAGAAAATGAGCTCTGATTTTTTTTTTTTTTTGCTGAGAAATATCATCTTACATTTTAATTAAAACTACACAAAAAATGAGCATATGGATTTTCTTAAATATTACTGATGTTGCATGGACTTTACCTGAACTCCCTTGCTAGAACATTAGCATCTGAGTGTGTTGATCGAAACAAATCCTTAAACATTTGCCCTCTAATATTCTTCTGGAATGTGTTATTCGAGCTCTGGAGGCTTGGTATATGAGATGCCAGGAACAATGACAGTGTCTTCAACATGGGGACATGGGTATGCCAAAAGAAGATAATGGTTTGGGGAGGGGGAAGAGGTTGAGTTGATTTTATGACAACCAATGAACAGGAACCTAATTTTATGAAAATGTTCACCGTATTCCTCTTAATATACTCGTTCCACGGCCCCTTTCTCCAAACAGCCACTCTTCTCTGATCACAGATGACATGTGTTCTTGTTTTTAAAATCAAATACTTATAGATTACAAAATGTTTTAGTAGGAAAGCCTTAGATATCATCCAGTCTGACCCTTGATGCTCTCAATTCATATGAAGAATCAGAGTCCCATGGGGTAAGGTGGTCCCTGTATTAAGGTCTTGCTGTAAGACTTTGTTAAGGGCTCTTGCCTTGGAGGAAATCTGGTCTGCATGTGGTGCACATTTGGGAACATCTGTGGATGTAACCCACTGTGCTCGTTTTTGTTTTTTTTTTTTGTCCTCACCCAAGGACATTTTTGCATGTATCTTCAGATAGAGCAGGAGGGAGAGAGGGAAGAAGAGAGAGAGAGAAACATCAATGTGAGAGAGATACATCGAGTGGTCGCCACCCACATGACCCCAACCAGGGCCAAGGACAAACTGCAACCAAGGTACGTGCCCTTAGCGGGAACCGAACCCGGGACTCTCTGGTCCGTGGGCCAACGCTCCAACCGCTGAGCCAAACCAGCCAGGGCTGTGCTCGGTTTTTCACATATATATTTTTCTTTTGTGACTTTCCCCCAAATAATTTGAAATTCCTGATGATATTTTTCTTCCATTAGACACTCTTGTCCCTTCCTGAGGGGACAATTAGTTAAAGAAAGAGTCAGGGACACAGGCGTGGGTGAGCTGAGGCAGAAAAAGGTATTCTATTGTTTAATCACAGGGATTGATGGCAGCCAGCTGTAGGAGACATAAAGTGTGTGTTGGCCACATGCTGCCATTCTGAGAACAATGGTGAAAAGTGAAAGGTTAAAACAAAAGCAAAAAGCAAAATAATAGGTGTATTCGCAAGCTGTCTCCTGCCAGGTGAGGGAAAAAAGGGAAGAGCATTTCCCTGAGGAAGGCAACTACTTCAATCTACTGGGCTTTTGAAAGAGGAAAAGTTAACCACAGGGAGACAGGAAAAACAACAGTGGACCAAATACAAATGCTAAGTGTTTCCTCACACAAATGTTAGCTCCAGGCTGTGCTGTTTAGTGGGGTGTGAAATCACAATTAACAGAGCAAGGGTTTTGTAAGTGAGCTGAAATTGCTTCAAATTACATCCTGCTATTAGCTGCTTTTAGAACAGCCGCATTGAACAGCTCCATGCTTATTGGACTGTGATATGGTATTGAAGAAATCATTAATAAACACAGTTGATTATAGTTACACCACTGTGCTGGTATTTTAGATCTTAACCATTGAGGATGTTTCCCCATTGTGGGACGCAGAAGCAGGAAATGGTAGAGTTGATGGCAACCAGAGCTGCTGGTACCAAGGAATTCCAACAGAGTCTTCCTGAGGTTTTCATTGATCTATTTGTGTACTTCTGTTGAGATTATACCTGGACTCCATTCAGTGTGCTTTAGGCTAAAACTCTTCAATACTTAATGGTGTAGACAAATGAGTAGGAGCTCAGAAAATATACCTAACCTGTAAGGAGAAAAGAGGCTTTGATCTATGTAGAGGATTAAAGATATTAAATATCACAATTACCCATGTAAAAGCCTTCTTATGAAGTAAAATGAACTCATAGAAAATATGGCCTAAAATATAAAGTATAAATCCAGGTCAGTTTTCTTCTACTAAAATAATGGCTTTGAAATCCTTTTTGGCCTCTAAAATATTAGATGATCTATTATTTCTATTTTGATACATTTCTGTTTAGTGACAGTTTAGAAGCCGAAATAGAGAGCACATTTCATGGATAAAAACCCTGTTTTCTTGAATGTACTGAAACTTAGTTAAGCTGATGGGACAACTAACTTTTTACTACTTGGCTCAAGGGCACCCTGCTTCAATTTTTCTTAGGGTAATTGGATATGTAATGGCTTCATGGACACTTACATGTGGAAGTGAATTTATAAACTGTGTCTTCCAACTCTGAGGGCCCAGAGCAGGGAATGGCCTTGTCTACACTATTAAATCATTTGAAACCAGAGCCAAGACTAGAACTAAGTCTATGACTCTGAGTCCTCTTTGAGTATGTTATCTGCACCGAAAGGTGTCAATGGTCTTTGCTATACTCCATCTGCAAATCAGTACAGAGTTGACATGCAATCTAAGCCACTATGAGGCACATGGCTTCTTTCCATTTTTGTCAGGCCAATGTTGCATGATGTTTGGCAGCCCTATTATTCAAAGAACCTGATTTCAAATGGTCTGCTTTTACTAAGAAGCACTAAAAGTACCTTTGGATCTCTGTCCAATATTCCTTTTGAGTAAAGCAATGTAAGCTCTTTGAAATCAGCTTTCTTGATTTTGGCATTAGCATCAGGCTAGAAATTCATCCTGGCTTAGAAGGTGAAGCAAAGGTGATGAAGGCTGTGGCTGGATTCTGATGAGTTATGTGGTCTTAGAAAGTGTCTGAGCTTGAGTTTTCCAATCCATAGAACAAAGGGGTTGAGCTGAATGATCTCTGAGGTACTAACTTGCACTTTTTTTTCCCATTCTGAATTCATTGTTGACAAATATTTCTAGAATTCTAACAGTCTATTTAACAGTGACACACTCTCTTCTCTCAAATCTCATGTAGATTTCTACTGCAGTCATTCAAAAACTATATATTTTTATTCATGCTGGCCCTCTACTAGTCACATATTTGGTTTTGTTTCCCAGGGGTAGGGCTACATGAGGCCCATCCTGCCATTCTTTCTCGTTTGTCTACCCACACTCCCCCCAAGGATAAAACACAGATGGATTAGTCAGAAAATAAAGATTAGAGAGCCAGATGAGGAAAAAAAAATTAGAAAAATATGCTCAGGACCTCAATACTGTTGAAAGATATTTAATGTTTTCTGCCTGTCCTTAAGAAGCTTTTTATTTTTTGGCAACATTAGAAGAAAAGGAAAGGAGGGGAAAAAAGGAAAAAGAAAAATCCTTATTAAGGGCCTACTTTGTTTTAAGTGTGGGACTAGACCTATGCATACAGTCATAATTTGGTTCTCTCCATCATTCATTCATTCAAGTTCATCTCAATCAGTGCACTTACATGCCAGGCACTCAAGATGCAGAGGTGGATGGGACATAGTCTTTTGTCCTACATGAGCTCACTTCATCAGGTAGATATTAAGCACCAACTTTACACAAAAGAAGTTCTTGTGCTTTTGTAAAACTATAGCTTTCTTTTAGAAATTCTTAAAATGTGGTCTTTTTTAAAAAAATTCCTCCGAGCCACAGATGTAAGAATTATTGGATATGGATACACATTTTACTATAATGATGATATAGAATATTTTGTCCAAAATTTTCTCACTCCAAAGGTCCAGTTTCTTAGTCTTCTAAGTTCTTGGTAAGAAGCTCTGCAGGAAGGCATTCATGCCATGTTGGAATAATGAGGCCAGGTGACTTCCCCAAGGTCATAGAGTGAGGTGGCAGTAAGCCTTGGATCCAAGGTGTCTGCAGATGTCTGGGAACAATTTCTGGTTATATGTTTCCCACCTTCTTGATGGTATAGTTATATTTTCTGGTGTCCAAGTTTCTAGGTTTGGAGGCTGGTATTCTAAACCTAGGCCTGCCTTCTCCAAGGTGGGCCAGTACTGAAATGAGAGAGGCCTCTTTCTCTCTCTCCTTGGGCCAATGCCCCACTCTACCCTAGCAGCATGCTGTGAATAATTAGGTAAAACATAACTCCCACTGCCCTCAGGGGCTTTGGGTACACCTGCCAAGTCAAATACACTTTATCTCAGTCAAGCATTGCCTGTCCCTCTGCTATGGCCAAATGCCCAGACATTTTGCTGTTGTTGAACAAAGCCAATTGGAGAAGAAAATTACCCAAATGCCAGCACTGAGAGAGTTATGAGATCTAAGGGAAATTTCCATAAGGTAACATATGCAAATGAGAAAGCCTGGCTTTCCTTCTCCTCATAAGTCAGCCTTATCACATTGGCCATGAAATGCCAAGACAGCCAGAGTACCCAGGTTTGGCCACAGCAAAAGGAACCAACACAGGCAGTTGGCTAGGAGCCCAAGGGCCTAGGCATGAGGAACAAAGCAGAGAACATTTCTCTTTCTGCTGGTCAAGATTCCTTATGCTTCCAAGAGTGCTTTCCTTGTATCTCTATCTCTACCCTTGTTCTGGTCCCCATGCCGGACTTCCTTCAAGTTCCTTAGGAGCATACTCAGCTTCTTATTCATCTGTTCCTATACAAGAATGTTGACTCATATAGTTGTTATTTGACTCTTACATCTGAGATGGTAGTGCTTATCCACACTCTCAAATATGGGAACTGGAGATTGGAAGCTTCTTTGATGTTGTAGTGGAACCTAGTGGAAACCCATGCCAAGTGGTCTGTGGGGGAATCTTTGTGACTCCTCTGAGCCCCATGCTCCTGTGGGCAATACTTCCTCTTGGTAGGGAGTTCTTTATGGTCTCCATTGTAGGGTAGAGCCACCAACATAACCCTCTGCATTTTTTTTTCAGGACTCCAGAGTATCAGGGAGAAACACCAATATTACATTAGAATGCTACCGAGTGCAAGAGTTTCTGGCACTGCACATCTGCTATTGCTCTCCTTAAAGAAAAGCTATAGCATTCTCTAACATGGTGCTGGGTCGGCCTCAGCCACAGCAGCCTCCTAGTGCGAGGAAGGTGACTTGTGCTGCAGGTGAAGCATAGGGGACAATGCTTAATGGTGTTTGGGGAGCTTTTTGTAGATTGGGGCACTAATATTGCCAAATTGCTTTAAGATCTTAAATAACTTTTTGTGTCTCAGTTATCTCATCTGTAAGATAATGCTAATAACACCTACTTCACAATGTTGTTTGTAAACTTAAGTGAGATATGCTCATGCTGTGTAAATTATAAAAACCTTACAGTGGAATATCTTATTCTCATTGTCTTAGCCAACTCCCTTCTTGAGGTATTAGATATAAAAGTGGCTTGGGTCAGACTTGAAATTAATTAGTGCATTAGTGTATATATGATGGATTTGGAGGAGGTGCTGAGCACTCCCTTCTAACCCATAGATATCCTTGTCCCTGGCCTCTTACTAAGCCTGCAAGTCTATTGCTAGATTTATTCCTTATACCCATGAGTTTCTAATTCTAATATAAATTCTACTAGCAAGAGTATGTCATAAACTTTTCTTTTTCAATCAATAGAAGACATTTTAGATGTCCAGGGTCAATGGTTGCTATAAAAGTTCTAAAAACAAACATTGTCAACCTTCTAATTTGCCCTTGTCACAGGCCTGAGGTGGAGGCAGGGTTGCAGACTGAATCTCAGAATAAAAACAATATATGCAGCTTCAAGGGGAAAGAAACATGAGACATGAACATTATTTTTGATAGAAAGGACCACAAAAATCTCTACAAATTCTCTTCACCTGATTATAGTTTTCTTTTGGTTTTTCAGAGAATATGCTTTTCTGAATCACTTTGGTGTGTCTCTGTGTGTGGCTAGGGAGAGGATGCATTACAGGTGGTAGTACCATGGGATTTAGCTCCCACCTTGCCAGTTTTTCTCAGAAAGTTCTTATTCCTGCCCCACAGAAAAGAATTTTATTTGAATCTTTCTGTGGCTTTTATTTTTCATTTGCTGACATTAAAACATATGCAGAGAGGGGCTACTACATCATCTTTTTACATAAAACATACAATGTTACATAATTTTTATTTTCAAAATGATGAAGGCATGCACCATGACATAGGGAGAAAGTTCTTGTTCAGAATCATGATTCTGTGATTCTAAGCTATTTGACTTTGGGCAGGTTGTTTAACATTTCTGAGCTTTAGTCTCCTCATCTGTAAAGTGGGGGAAAGATGTTGACTTCTGATTATTCTTGTGATGTTTAAATAAGACAATACATTCAAAATGTCTGACACACAGGAGCTATCCAAAAGTGCTCTCATTGTCCTTCTGTAATTTGGAGCTGTAGAAATGGTGAGAGGTCACAGAGAAGAAATAGGACTCAGTTCTTTAGACCTATAAAACACTTTCTCTAAAATGCTTTGCAAAGTTCACCTTGATTCACAATATATATCTTTTACTGGGGTGGAATTCAATAAGAATTCTTTGCTCAAAGAAATCTTTGCCCAAAACCCTTCAGAGGCTCCATGTTCTATTTAAGCATGCCTAAACTCTTCTGCCAGTTTCTCAAGTTCTTTTATAACCTTGTAAACTGGACCCATCCAGTCCAATTTCTTACTATCCTCCACTATTCTCCCTCATACATCTATTTTATTCATTGGAATGGCAGGTTATATTTTCAAAATATACTTCTGGCCCCCATGCTCTTCCAGAACTCTCTCCTTAACAGGTGGGGCCTATTTTCCCTCCCCTTGAACCTGGGCAGGACTTTGTGGCCCCCTTGTGAATAAAATAAAATGGAAGTGCCAGCTGCTGTGTGACCTAGTGAGCAGGTGGTAAAAGTGATTAGGCTGCCTGCTCCTGCTTTCTCTTTCTAGGGATGCTCACCTTTGGAGCCCAGATACGTTGCTCTGAAGGAGCTAAGCAGCCACATGGAGAGGCATGGGTAAGAGTCCAGCTGCCAGCACTTAGCTGAGGTCCCAGCAGACACTCAGTATCAATCACCAGACATTTGTGAACAAGTCTTTAGGGGAGTCCAGCCCCCAGTCTTGATCTGCCAAGATAGGGGGAGTGGAGGAGAAATGAGTTGTCTCTACCAAGCTCTGCCTAAATTGCACCTTCATGAGAAAAAATTAATGTTACCATTTCAACTATTAAGTTTTGGACTGGTTTGTTATACAACACTAGATAATCGAAACACCTGGAGAGTACTCCTTCTCCTTTTCATTTCCAGTTTTTTGGAGGGTAAAAGCCATTTCTCTTATCTTTTACTTGGAGGACAAGTTAATGCTGGGCACACAACAAATAACACAAAAATGGTCTTTAGCGATCGTCTATCTAATCCAGTAAGTTACGAACAATTTCAGAGCCAATTATTTTGAAAAGAGATATCCTGGGCTCTATTTCTTGTGATTCCGATGAGACAAATCTGGAGTGGTGCCCAGACATATATTTAAAAGCCTTCTGATAAGCACCTAGATTTGGAAACCACTGATATAGTTTACTCTTTTAACCTTAAAGATGCAGAAATAGGCCCAGGGGCAGGATTTCACTTGTTTTAGGTAGCAAAGCAAATGAGCGAGCTGCAAGTGGAACTCAGCTCTTATCTTTTACATCTGCTCATCTTTGAAAACATCTTCTTCATAGATAACTCAGTAGTTGGTTAGGGATATTAACTTATGTCCGGCACCATCTGTTCTTCAGAGTAACTCTATAGTACATCTATCTGTGCCCCATAACACAAACTATTTTATTTTCAAGTGGATGAAATGTTCCAATGCTTTCACAAAGCCTGGGGTAGAAAGGGATTAGGAATACACTGCAGGAGGGGAAACAGTGGGGTAGAGATGACTGTTTTCTCTTTGCCTTACTGCCAAGGTCAGTCCCCACACACATATATGTTTCTTCCTTCATCTGCTTGCAAAGGTTGAACTAGATATGAACTGTAAAGGTTGATCGCTACATCTCCAGCTGACATGCTCACAATGTGCTCAAGAATAGAGCGCCACAGGAAAAAATGGATGAGGTGAAACCATTTCCATCTCTCTGGGAGGAAGATGACAGATCAATCAAGGCAGGTACTGGATGAATGAAGTGCATGAATGAAGTCAATGAGTTGGAAGTCCTTGCAAAAGACTTCTTTCTGCTTCCAAGTCTTAAGCTAATGATAGATTGATTTTTGAAATGACCCAAGAACTTCTGAGTGTCTTCACCAAAAGCAACTCTCAGCCTGCTTCTGCCATAATTTGAATTCTTTTTCAAAATTTCCTTATGGACTTTTTTATTTTTATTAAGTTGGTTTTAGGGTTACAAACTTTCCTCTGAAACTTGATTTTGGAAAGGCAGAGAGATTTGTTTTTTTATTCTGGTTAGGGCTCATTTTATGGTTTCACTGGCAACAGAGTCTGCTGTTTGAAAATTTTTCTTTTGTCAAAAATTCTTGCTTTTTAAATTGATTTGGTTGCCATTTTTGAACCAAGAGAGTATTGCTATGGGTTACTTTGTCTCATCTTCTGCTCCCCAGTCCTGATTTTCCAGGTTAAGAGAACATAAGTTACCCCAGAAAGAATTTGGTTAATCCTCACAATGTCCTAGTGAACCAGGTGATATTATTATTTCCATTTTAGCGATGAGGAAACTGAAGAAAGAAATGAGGATATAAAAGTTGCCAAAGGACACAAAATGGTAGAAGACCTTAATCATTTTCTATTGTGCCCTAGTAGTAAATTTACTTTTTCTATCTTCTGTGTGTACTTTAAGTTCTGATTTTCACCTTAGTTAAGCTTCCAAGGGTGCATGGAAGTTGTCTTATTCAATAGTTATTAGAATCACCTGGAGTGCTTGTTAAAACACAAATTGCCAGGCTCCACTTGCTATTTAAGGAGGTCTGGAGTGGGCTTGAGAATTTGCACAACAGGTTCCCAGATGATATGGATACTGCTGGTCTGGGACAGCCCTTTGAGAACCACTGGTTTAGTTCACTCCCTCCAGGTAACGTTGAGACCTTTGTACCCACCAAATTCCACATATATATATATGGATTCTTATTCTTTTACCTCTTTTTTTTTGCTTCCTAGAAACATAATTATGCATGGTTTATAATTTTTCTTTTATCTTTCTAAAGATTGCAATGGTGTCAGCCTCAGATTAAAGCTGTTTCCTCAAGTTTAAGTGACACTTTTGGCTAAAGGGGCCACAGGTAGCCTGCAGCAGAGGACTGAAAGGACAGCAATCTGTAGCCCATCACTTCAAGGGCAGTGCCTAATCCTAATGGGTCGAGAACTGCAGGCTGTTGCTCTGTAGACGAAATCATTTTCTAGCTCTTTGATTATGACAGACATTTAGTTATGGCAGACATTTATAGGTGGTGTAGGTCTGATTTTACTAGGAAGTGATAATTCAACAAATCCTTCTTATTCTTTGCTTTCAGTTCATTGACCATTCTCATGTTGGCAGTCAGTTTTTATCAGAGAGAGTTATTCTTGGCTCACTGTTACATTTGGTCTGTTGGTAGAATTTTGAATTGATGTGAGTTAACTGATTTATTATGGAGGTATTCAAGAAAGCTATGAGAAGATCAGGGAAATGAGAGGATCCTGGGAGTTCCAGCCACATGGTGTATGGGTAGGAGAGCAACATTGGTATAAGAGGTGGGCAAAGGTGCTCAAAGGGCGTCTCAGTGTGAAAAGGCCCAGGTGTGCCTCCCTGAGGAACGTTACTGCCCTTTACCTACAGCTCCACCCTCTGGTAAGTGTGCGGTCCGGAAATGGTGATGTGATTTAAACTGTTGGTACATTTTGTAACTCTGAGAAGTACAAGGTTTTCTAGGCTACTTCTGGTACCATGGATTATGCAATTATAAGGCATTTGAGTTGGCAATTTCAAAACCTTCCAAAGCACCCCAGTGCCTACTGAATTGGGAGACTAGATTCAGAGTAGAAATGACTTGTGCTTTGATGCTGAAGAAGTATGTGATCTTGGGCAAGTCATTTAACTTCTCTGAGCATCAGTTTGTTTTGTTTTGTTTTGTTTTGTTTTGTTTTGTTTTTAATCTGTAAGATAAGGGAAAGAACACTTGCTTCACAGGAAAGTTGTGCAGAGGAAATAAACTGAAATGAGATAATGTATAAAGAGCACAGTGGCTGGCTTTATATTTGACTTTCTAGTTTTGTCATTATCTGATCTGCACAATTAATTCAGCTTTGTGTCTCACATCCTAGAAAGTGACCTCTGCCCTAGTCAAATGCTCCTCCCAGTGCCATGAACATGCCACTCTGTTCCCCTTGATTTTGTTCAAAAGCATTCATGCATTTTACTTGCTGAACCAAAACATGTGAATTTGGCTTCTCCCAGTTTAGTTCCATTTAACCATTCTTTCTGGGAGCAAAGGAGTCAGCATGAATAGAGTCAGTGTGAAATCATTCAGTTGCTAGTTCCTGACCCCTCTACTCTGTTCATCCCTGGGTGGGCACTGAGCATACCAAAGAAATACATATATGGCTCCTTCCTGCCCTAACTCCTTGCCACTCAATCAGGGATGCTAACTGTAACTGCACTTTGGCTCTGCTGCCTACAAAATGTTCCCAGCAGAGTGAAACTTCAAAATCTGGGAAATGCCCTATGTCAAATCTGACAAAGGAGCCTCTAAATGGTGGGGCAAATGTGCACCATAGATTTCACATAGAACTAAGTGGGACGTGCTGAAATCATAATGAAAGTATTTATCCTTCTCTTCTGCCAGTTTATCGATTCATAGATTGGCTGATGCTGACTGTTCCATTATGGATTTGCCATTATATTTCATCCTCTTTTCTTCTACAGCTGCTCTAAAGACCATATTTATTTTGTATTTTGACCTGCCTCTGTAGAGGCGGTTTGAACTCTTATTAACTACTAGCAAAGCTGGCCCTTGGTAAATTTCTGGAGATATCTGTGTCCCAAATAGATGTATCATAGAGAATATTTTTGTTTGATTCTTCTCAGATATATTTTTTGAAGGTGAAATAAGCAAACTGTGGTAGATAAAAGCTCATATTGTGAAAGCAGTTATTTATTGTGCTTAATAATAACTGTGCCAAATGAAACCCTTCATTATGTCCCTGGAATTGTGTTACACACATGCTCACTTACTGTGTGCAGCTAATCTGTGAGGGAGATAGTATTAGTCCTGTTTTGTAAGTGGAGTAGCCAGTTGTCAGAGAGGTTTAGTATGTGCCTGAGAAGCACAGAATCAAAGCCTCAGACTTTAGGTCTGAGCCCAGTTCTGTATCCCATTGTGTCCTGCTGGGCTGGTGAAGCAAACTCTAAAATCATATACCAAATCCACCCCTTACGTGTGGCTGTGAAATGCTCATGAAGTGGGAAGCACGGGCTTGGTTCTTAGAAAGCACTTACTAGACATCAACTATCACCGATAAAAGGCACAGTCAGCACTCAGATCTGGAGCTTTTTGTCTTTTAAGTTCATCCTCTCCAGCCCAGGACTGTGCTTGTTTCTGTTTTCAGGATGAATTAAAATCGTATCTAGCAGGTGCATTTGGCTATTTATGAAGGAACCGCAGTTGTTATCATTTTTGAAGTGGAATTAGATGGTTTCTATTCTTTTTTGTTTGTTTGTTTGTTTGTTTTGCATTTATCTTCAGATAGAGCGGGAAGAAGGAGGGGGAAGAGAGAGAGAGAAACATCGATGTGAGAGAGACACATCAACTGGTTGCCACCCACCAACCGGGGCTAGGGACAAACTGCAACCGAGGTACGTGCCCTTAGCGGGAACTGAACCAGAGACTCTCTGGTCCACAGGCCAACGCTCTAACCACTGAGCCAAACTGGCCAAGGCAGATGGATTCTATTCTTTATGGGCCCTAGTAACAGTGTTTAGGACTCTGCCACACAGTAAAAATAAGTGCCATTTTTCTGATAAGCCTATCAGGGAGATTTTGTTAGATATGGATTCCATATGCAAATTTTGGTTTACAAAAGAAAGCAATATGGTGTAGTAGAGTTGTGAGAAAATGTGTTAGTTTGTCTTCGTCAGGAGTGCACAGCAAGATATAGATCCAAGCCTCCTGTGACCTGGATGTTGGTTCCACTCCCCCTGCTCAATGGCCACGCAGCCTTGGGCCTTGGACAAGCCTATATTTCTCTTAAACTCAGTTTTCTCCTATGTAAAATATAATTAATTCCTGTGCTGCTTCTCTCCCTGAGATGCTTTAAGGATAGACAAGAGGTTTATGGGAGTGTTTTTAAGGAATTAGGAAGTTCTCTGCAGGGCATTATAACTGTTATTTACATAAAATAGTAATATGCACATTGGAGTCTTTATAGAAAAAATGGTAATTGCTTAGTCCCTCTACAAGGTTTCTTTTTATTTGTGGAAGGCAGTGTGGTGTACTAAAACTAATTGATAGACAGTTGTATTTGAATCTTACATGCCATTGCTTACTAGTTGTATGAATTGGTAATTCATTGAACTGATAGCCCTATGATGTGGTTTTATTATCTGCAAGTTCTGGATAATAATGCCTACTTGGCAGAGTGTCATGAGACAACACGAGTGCTTGCAAATTAGGCACTGAAAAATACCAAAATTAATATATTTGAAAGATTTGCTGCAGGTCACATCTTTCCAGTATTAGTAACTGTTTGCATGCATATTAGCAAATATTTAACAATGGAGATAAACTTAATTTTGAAAAATTAGAAGTCACAGTCAATTGGAGGTCAGATAAATTACCTTAGAAAGTGTAATGCCAATCAGTGGGATATTGTTTATCTGACTTATAAAATTTTAAATTATTTGTGAAGTCTGTCAGAACAATTATTCTGCATAGAGAGTTTACTAGGACCAGGAGTACCATGGTTTTCAGCCAGGTGTATTTGCTCTCAAGTGTGGACTGAAGACTAAAGAAGAGACAGGAGGACAGTAGGGAGATGTGTCATCACCCAAACCTAGTCACTCTTTGCCCTTCCAGCTATTTCAGCATCATTTCTCTTCAAATCCCTGTGGTCTCTTGTAGGTTCAGCCTCACTATCCCATTGCAACTTTTATCCAGTTTCATATGCAAATAAAGACTATCCTCTTTGCTCCATTCATTCCTTCCCCCCAACCATTTTACCAAAATGTATGAGACCATTACCGAGAGCAAATAATGATAAACTTTTCACACATTTTAAATATGAGAAAAGCTTTTACAATATTTGCATATTATTCTCCACTAAGTAGATTGGAAGAAAATACATTTGAGTGTGTGTAGTGGCTCCATTTGGACCAGGGTGTGTGTTCATGGGTGAACGTGAAGTGAGGAGAAGGCAGTGGAAGTGAAAATACACATAAAACTGACAGATGAGGAAAAGATACAGGAGCAGAAGATAACAGTATGGTGAGAAGATTACCAGGTCTCCAAAACTAGTAGGAAATGGAAATGCATCTGTCTGTGGGCACATTGTCTGTGAAGGACATTTGTGTTGTTTGAGGGCTTTGTTCTCAAAGCTGCCTGTGGAGAGATTTCCTGTGTGACATTTATGGGAATATGAGGTTCTTTTTCTTTACAAGTAAATATTTGAGTTCTCTAACCCTAACAGATCTGTGAGGAGATTGATGATTTATGACTAATTCCATGTTTTTTGATGGGCAGAAATAGGAGAGAGAAGTGGAATTCAGAAATAATCTCCAAATTTTATTTTAACCCATAGTTTCAAATGGCAGAATTGTTAACAAGTAGCAGAACTGATGGATATAGTGTTGCCTCCTACCTGCCTGGCACATCTCCCAGAAAAGAAACAAATTCAGTAATGAAATGGCCCAAATCAGTGAGCAATAGGGATGGTGGAGGGATCAAAGGCCTTAGAAATACCTATACTGTATAATTTATTGCTGAACTGATTTTAAACTATCCTTTTATCATTCTTGGACAATCAGGAGTTTGAGGTAGAAAAAGATTGCCTCCTCACTATCTCAGGACTATAGATGGCCTCATTTATTCTATCAGGTAGTATATGGAGTCCCCAATCTGGCATCTGCTTTTTGTTTTATTTTTTTCTACTTTCTTTAGCTATTTCCTGACTAAACATTTTGCCTCAGCAAAACTAGATTACTTCCTATTTCTTGGCTATATCTTTGCTTCATTAGAAATTATTTTCTTTTCCCCACTCTTGAAACCATTTTATTTCTTGAATAGCCAAGTCAACTTTTATTTTCTCCATGATAATAATCCAATGTTTGTCCACTCCTAAATTTTGGATGTTGGTGTATCCCTTGTAGAGTTACAGATGCCACCCCTCTCCCTCGGCTCAGTCCTGCCTGATACTTCCAGGAAGCAAGAAAGAATGACAAGAGCCTCAAGTCCACCTTTTTCTGCACTTTAGCTCAGTCTGTTTTCCATAGATTGGGCATCCAGCATTTTAGGGAATGAGATTTAAGTCTCGGATTTTATAACTGTCTCCTCTTCACTCCTTCCCTCATGGAGTCTCTGTTTATATACTCGTCTGCTGCAGATGTTCTGCCTAGCATTTCAGGGTTTGTTTCTGAGTTTGTATCCCACTGTTGCACATAGAGCTGATCTGGATCACGCTAGCCTCCTGCTTTTGCAGATTGTGGTGCTAGATGTTACTTCGGCTCTCTCTATTCTGTGAAATGAATGCTCACTAGGAATGCTTGTCCACCTCTTTTCAAGTGGCACTAATTCCTAGTCTCTTGCTGTGACCACTGGAATATACTAAATATTTTTAAGCCTTACTTTCCTCATGTGGAAGTTGGCACATTAATAATACCTATTTCATAGAGCTGTTGTGAGGGTAAATTAGTTAATCCTTGGGACATTGCTTGCCACACAGTAAATGCTCAAAAATATTAGCTGTTATTATTATTTGTGTTCTTAATATCATTATTAATATGCCATGTCTGTTGAGCTATAGTCTCTGAATTAACATCTTCTGCTTGAATCAAACCCACACTCGCCATGCTCTATGGACATGAAGGACTGCCTTTATAGCCGGGATTATTTTCCAGCCCTCATTCTAATCCTTAGATTTTTGTTCTTCTCCAGCCTAGATCTGTCTGTCTCATACTTAAGTGTGCTTGAGTCCTCACATTGTAGGACTTTGATATTTTTGTTGTTAAGGTACTTAGTGCACATTGCTCTCACACTTACTTATTCTTTTTTAAAAAAGTTTTTCTCTACTAACTTGTAAGCTGCTTGTGGTCAAGGACCTTATCAATTACATTCTGTGTCATCTAATATATCTTATATGTGGAAGACCTTCAATATATATATTTTTTAAATAATTGAAAAATTATCCATTGAAAATATAATAAACATCTTAAAATGTAAACCTTCAACACTTCAAGTCAACATAGCTATTATAAACAAGGGTTTATATTTCTAATTCTAAGTTCAGTGAATATTTATAAATTGCCACTCTTCAATACCCTAAAAAATACAGTTAAACTAAATTTAACAAATACATCTTGATTGTCTATCACAGGCTAGCCACTGTGTTAGACTTGGTGATAACAAAGGAAAAACAGACTCAGTCGCTGCCCTTAAGCATATATGATAACATATGGATTCAGATTCTTAGGTGTACCATTTAGTCAGCCAGTCAGTCACTTAATAGCTATTTGAATACCTAATGTGCTCCTAAGGAGAAATTGAAAAAGAATAATTCCTGGAACATGGCACAGAAATTCACCATTAAGGTGCTTATATTCTAGCATACATGATATTATTACCCCTTAAGATTTTCAAACCTATTTTCTGAACATTCAAAAATCTTACAAGATGGATATGGCAAGCCCAATTAAACTATGTTTTCAGATGAAGAAATTAAGAAATAAAGAGATCACGTGACTTGTCCAAGCTCATATAAGGAGTAAATAGCAGAATTAGGATTTGGAAGGCAGATATCTACAATATCAAATAATCAGATAGCCTATCAGGGTAAGCCATGTTAAACTGGCATTTTTGTTCATCAAATCTGGTTGAATATTGTTAGTTTCATATGTTATAATATAAACAGGGTCTATGTAGTTTCAGAGAGACATGGAAAAATCATGGGGAAAGAGGAATTTAAAGTAGACACTGGAAATTGATATAACTTTATTGGAAGAGGACAATCAAATAAGTAAACTGAATAAGATGTTTGGCAGAAATTCTCAACTTTATCTGAGGAAACTCTGAATGAACTCTTTTGCTGGATTGGGGGTAAAAATGTGGACATACTGGATTTAAGTTGTGGAGAGTCTTAGTTCAATAATAATAATAATAAAAAAGTCTAATAGAAGTTTACATGGTGTTTGGTCAGTCCTAGAGAGACTTTCTTATATTGGAATAAGAATGTGGAAGCTATGAGCCAGGAAGGTGTTGATGTGAATGCATACCTGTGTGAGCATGCCAGTGCACCAGACAGATCAGAGTAGAGAGATACTGGAATGTCAAGTTCAGAAGTTCAGGGGAGACTTCATGTTTGTGGTGGTCCTGAAAACTGAAAAGCAATAACTGAGAGTCATTTCATGGGAAAAACCAAAGAATTTGGTGATTGATTTTGTTTAGTGAGTAGGGAGAGAGAAAAATCAAAGATGATTCCTAGGATTAAAACCCAGCTGACTTAAAAAAAAAAAAAGGAAAAAGATGGAGTTACAAACACAAAATAGAAAGTTAAGAGGATGAGCTTATTTGAGGAAGAAAAGGTGATAGTTTGGGAATTCGAGCAGTCAGTATTTAATCAGAAGTGTCTAATAGGTAACTGGAAATGAGTCACAGTTCTAGAGAGGCTGGGAATGGAGTCAAGCTTATACAGGTAATGATGAAAACCACTGCATTAAATGGGCTCATTGAGAAGGATGCCATTTTATAGGATGGCAGCCAAGAAGGAAAATTTTTAAATGCCTAGATGTGAAAGAACATGTAGAGAGCACAGCCAGGCCAGGAAACACAGCAGGAACATGCAGAAAAGTGTTATCATAGAAGCAAGTTCTTCAAGATCTAGTGGTGACTGATCCTGTCACATTGTCTTAGCCGATTCAGTGAAATGAGGGCAGAGAAAGGACCACTCGTATTTGGTAGTTAGAGTGCCATCAGCGGCCCACAAAGTAGTGCAGTGGAAGACCGAATGCCAACATTTAGGGAATAAGTGATGAAAAAGCAAAAGCAAGGAGTGAAGGATACCATGCAAAGTGGCCTGTTATTAAGATCTAGGAGTCTAAAACTGTTGGGAAAAAACTGGTCCGACCAATACTTGTTATTTAATTATTTTGAAAGTTATTTTTGGAGTGTGATTCTTCACATATATATTTGAAGGTTCAAGAAAGACTCAAGGTTCTGTCTTTTCTGTCAAATTTGGAAGAAATTAGAGAGTGGTTTCTAAAGTTATTAATAGTGTGATTGTCAAAAAGCTACTTTTCCTTATGAAAGTGCACAAAATAAATGAAATGGAGTAACAGGTGTGATGCTAGAGAAACTAATTCTTAGGTGGCAGGAATACTGGGCATTCCTTTCTGGTGAAGTCCATGACACTTTTTAATAGCTTTCCACTATGGCAACCAGTGATACTATTTTTTATTTTTTAGTAGTAATTTAGATATCCTGGATTATTGAAAGAATTTAGTTGATCTTATATGATTGAAGCCATTGAGAGAACTATAATGAGACAGATTTTTTTCATAAGACATGTGGAATTATTTCTTTTGTTCTACAGTAACACATACAAAAGCTTACTTATATTCTGTTAGAAAAAAATTATATATCTATATAATTTTATACAAATACACATAAAATTACAGTTTTCCTTTAAATTACAACCAAGATATGAGCCATAAGTGAATTGCTCCATTGATAACGAAAAAAATATAAAGTTAACAATTTAGAAATCTTAGCTTTTCTCCATGTCAGAAAAGGATGTGTTTGGAGTCAGAAGCATAAAGCAACATTTTGTTCAAAACCATTTTTCTGTCATTAATAGGATAGGGTCACTTCTGTGTTGAACAGTATGTAGCACAAAGATACTCCCTAAAAAAATATAGATAAATCTGGTGTGAAAAATAATACTATTAACACACATAACATGCCAGGCACTATTCTAAGATTGTTAGGTTAGACATATTAACTTGCTTCAGCCTTCTGATAGCCTTATGAAATAAACCCAATCATCATTATTTTATAGATGAAGTTGGGATTTGAACCCAGGCAGTCCAGGTTTAGAATAGAACCTCTTAATCATTATATTATGTGACTTGTAAAGGCCATCAGCATTCTTCAGCTAAAAAATTTGCTTTGAAATGGTCTCATAATACAAAGCTAATCAGAAATAACGGTGTGACTAAATCTGGAGTCACTCTGTGAAGGCGGAATCAGAGCAGATGAAAGAGTGTTACTTTCTTTGGGAATAAATTGACTGTGACAACTGTAAACTCCTTATCTTGGAAGGTAGTTTTTATACTAAAAAAAGATAGTATATCAACAAAATCTCCTCTAGAAATTAAGGAACTGAATTTCTTCTTCTTTTTTTTTTTTAAATCCTCACCCTAGGATACTTTTCCATTTATCTTCAAATAGAGTGGGAGAGGGGGAGAAAGAGAAAGGAACATTGATGTGAGAGAGACACATGGATTGGTTGCCTCCCACACGACCCTGACCAGGGCCGGGGACCAAACTGCAACCGAGGTACATGCCCTTGACTGGAATCGAATCTGAGACTCTTTGGTCCGTGGGCTCTAACCATGGAGCAAAACTGGCCAGGTCAGGAACTGAATTTCGTTGTAATCTGTGTGTCACTACCAATCCTATAATGATAATTGTGTGTCTCCACCACTGCATTTTACTGTGGGCAGTTCGAACTTACTTTACCAATTTCATTGCCTGCTCATTAGCTAAATGATAAAACCCCAACAGAACAGATGTGGACATGGATGCCCTGCCCTCTGTGTGGCAAATGGAGAACAGTAAACGTGTGGGGAAAGTCACACCTGAGTACTCACAAACGATAGGACAGGGGGAAGCCTGCTGAGAAGAGGGAAGAAGATGATGTGAAGGACTGTTAGTTCAGTCATAGTACAGAGTGCAGAAGCCAGGACTTTGGAAGATTCCAAACTTGATATCTATTTGCCTGGTTTAATTCATTGATTTACTCAACAGCCTCATTGCTCGGGAAGAAGGGAATGGGTCTCAGAATGATACAGTCTCCCAAGTTCTCAAGGGAGTCAAATTTGCTCAAACTTTCTGGAAGTAGATTAATTGAAAAATGATGGGCCAAACTATTGAGTCCAAATATATATGACTTTTATTAATACTTTTTAAATCTATATTCCAAGGGATCTGCCTCCCTGTTACGTATTCATCCTCCTTGATAGTCTGTGTGGTTTTCAGGAGGCAGAGGGACTGCTAATGCTGCTTCTAGTTACACTTTGGTCTTAATTTTATGTTCCCAGAGGGCAGAGTCTAGGGGTTTTTTTTGTTTTTTATTTTTTTGCATGCCATTGTATATTGTAAGAGACTGGCTAAGCAATAGGGATGGAGCAGGGTCTTGGTAGGAGCGTGTGATAAAAGGTAGGTAGAAAGTACATAGAGGGATATTCATAGGGAAAAAGTGGTCTTTTTGGAGCCAATATAAATTGTTTTCTGGATGTAATATGCCATATTGAGACACTGCAATTTATCATTCAAAATATTACACATCATGGGTTGGCAAACTTTTTTTTTATAAAGGGCCAGATAGTATATAATCTAAGTTTTGCAGGTCGTATGGTTTCTGTTGCAACTACCTAACTCTGCAGTTATGATGTGAAAGTTGCCATTGATAATACAGAAACAAAAGGGTGCAACTGTGTCCCAATAAAACTTAATGTACAAAACCAAGTGCTGGGCCAGGTTTGGTGTATAGGCCAAAGTTGTAGACTACTGGTTTAGTTCACACACATTTAATTCTATACATATACACATGTACATATACACATGTACAAATACGGACTGAAAAACAGTAACTGCTCAGTGAATCTTTTTTCTTACAGTGTTTTTTACTTTGATCACACTTATGACCTGACTTTAGATTCTCATTTATATATTATACATCTGTTTGGTCCGTGCTATAGTTTCTTCCCTCAAGAACCTGATGGCTAATGAGGAAGATAGATAATATAGATAAATATAAATGCACTGTAACATGGGCTATGATAGCTTTATATATTATAGGCTGAGGTGAGTGCAGAGAACTAGTAACTACATAACCTGAGAAAGAGAAGCCTGAAGGGAGTGTTTAGGAATTGGTGAGATTTAAGAGTTGATCGGAGAAAGAAGATGATGGACCATATGTGAATGGGGGCAAGAGATGCAGAGAGAGGAGTTATACTAGGGACCAGGCCATAACAAACTTTGTTATGTCTTTCCAGATAGCTTTTCTCCTGAGAGATAGTCTTGTTTGGTTAAAATGACACGTCTTCTCTTAAAACTTTCCACAAATGTCCTGTGCATCTATTTGTGTGCTTATTGTACTCCATCATGTTCTGCCTAGTGTTATAATTATTTTTCATTTGTCTTCCTCATGTCTATTTTATTTAATTTTCCTAGAAAAAAGAACCCTGTCTTACACAAATTTGTATTCTCTCCTAATCTATAGGTCCTATGCCTGGCTGGTTCTTGAGACCTTGTTTACTACTTAAATTTGATTCCCTAAGTTTGGGGTGATTTGTTATGAAGCAACAGTAACTCAGGCCTTAGCTTCCCCTGCCTCAATCCTGACTGCAACTTCAAAATAGACACCTCATTGTCCATTTCAGTTTTTTTCCTTGTTCCCAGTACTCAGATCTGGCCCCTGACACATAGTTATGACTCTAGAGTGATGGATATTAACAGTTCCATTAAGAAGAGTCATTCAAGAGAAAATGACTATATCAAAATGCAGTAGATTCCAAGGTTAGATGCACAGAGACTGTAAACAGTTAACTGGAGCAAGAATTCTTAGATTTGGCTTTAAAAGGGCTCTTAGTGACTTCATTTCCCATTATGTGCTTTAAAGTAACTTACTTGAGATGAGGAAGGAGAGTGGAAAGTGATATTTTTGGAATTATGTTTTATATTGTGGGTAACTGAAACAGGTTGTTAAATATCCAGCTGGGGGGCATAGAGAGGAAAGGGTTAGTGATGATGAATTAGATTCAGAAAAGAATCTGGAGCTAAAAGGAAGTTGTGTGAGCACAAAAAATGGAATTGAATTTATCCAATATTATTGAACATCAACTTTGCACCACACACTGCAATGTAATCCCAATCTAGACACTGGAGGATAATCAGAGATAGGGCCCTTGCCATCAAGGAGTTCGGGTGTAATCTTCTCACACAGAGATATGAAGCTGTCTTTGGTTCATGAGGAAGAGTGGTCTTTTGTTTTGGAAAATCTCTTCATGGCTGAAGGAGAAGATTGTTGTCCACACTTTGGAGTAAGGGTCAATATTTCTCTGAATATACTTAGTCGTGCTTATGAACTAGGAACTGGTGAGACATTCTTAGATTAAGTGGTAGACACAGATGCAGTTAGTAGAAGATTAAACAATGACCTCAGGATGACCCAGGATTGAGTTTTTGGCGGGCAAGGGTAGAATTGCCAATGTCACCATAGCAAACTATTTGATATGTTTCTAGACCAAAAGAAAGAGAGGCATAATTATTGTTTGCCTACTGTGGCAGACTTTATTTTCCAAAGTTGGCTGTCTTGCATGCTCTTCTGCAATGAGACTTTGCTACTCTCTCATTGATAGGTGGAGTCTGATTCCCCTTCCCTTCACTTGGGTAGGACTTGTAACCAACAGCATGTGGTAAAAATGATGCTGTAGGACCTCTGAGGCTAGTTCATGAAAGGAGAAGCAGCTCTTGCCTGGCAGACTGTTAAACTCGTGCTTGAAACCCAGATGTACCATGCTAAAGTTCAACTACACTGAGGCTGTCATGCCCTTTCCAATCCCTGACTCACAGAATCCATGGCACAGTGTAATGGTGGTTGTTTTATGTCACTAAGTTTGGGGTGATTTGTTATGAAGCAATAGTAACTGAACACCTACTCTGTGTCAGGCAGTATGCAGGTTTTTACATACATTAATTAAGTTAATCCTCAAACCAATCCTTAAAGATTAGTTTGTCACCTCCATTTTCTAAGTAGGAAAATCAAAGTGGAGAGAAGTTGAGAAACTTATCTAAAGTTACAGTTATTAAGTGGAAGAAACAGGATTCACATCAAGGTCTAGCCAACTGCAATGCCTGTAACTTTTGGTAATGCTAGGAATTACCTCCAGACTGGTGATAAGAATCACCTGGTAAATGCTGATGTCTAGGCTCCATCTTAATTCCACTGAATTACTTTAAACAAACCCCTCCAGAGATGTTTCTTATATCAATGGGGAAGTTTAGTAACATTATATGCACCTCATGAACTGGACTAAATTCTTTAAATAATATTGTAGTCTTTTAGTGATGCCACTGAGGGAGAGCACACCTAGCACAATGTTTGGTGGAGAATAAGGGCTCATTAACTGAGTGCTAAATTGAATTGCCTTTTGCAAATGGTCTAACACTGGCCACTTATGAGTGTGTTCCTAGAATCAACAACAGAGACATTAACTAGAATTGTTCTAGAAACACAAACTCTTAGGCCCCATCTCAGACATTGAATCAGAACCTGCATGTTGAACAATATCCCCAGGTGTTTCACATGCTCATTAGAATTTGAGGAACACAGATTCAGGTACTCATATAGCAAAACTTCCCAGCAATGGGCTGGTTGGGCTGTTTGCCACTGAGTTCTCCAATGTGTCACTGTGAAGAAACTTAAAGAGCTCCCAGGAAAATGATTGGATAGCATGGAGGTTGTGTCTTCAAGGAAGTCTTTTCAGAAGCTATAGGGATAGACAATATGAGCTTTGAAACTTTGTACATTCTGTGCTAATGAAAGCTAAATTCTACTATGAGTGCCTTGCCTGGAAAATGATTTTCTCTTTGGCAGACATTTCTACCTAGTGAGCAATCTCTCAGGAAGAGAGCAGTTTTATATATACAGGGTTTATAATAGGAATCAACAGAATTCTGCTAATTTGTTTTCAAGTAGGGTTGCAGGGATCTATTGAATCTATTTTTCTATGTATCTTCTTGACACAGTTGGTTCATACACACATGTCCAAAGCACCTCTTCAAGAAAGTCTAGGGAAAAAATTGCACTTTCTCTTTAGTTTACCTTATTTATAATTAATGAGCCTGCAGTGCTGATCTATAATTGTAAACACGTGTGATTTAAAATCTAGTTGTTACCGCACACACTGTCTTTGACACAAATCTTGCATTGTTTTTAACTTTTTAAATAGAAAGTCCTTTCATGAATGACAATTCCTACTCTATTTTGGTAGTAAGATCCTATGTTTAGGAATGTTTCTTAGCATCAATTTAACTCCATTTTAAGGTTAGCTCTGAGAAAGAAATGAGTACTTAGGCCCATTTTTTTTTTTCTGCTTTCAGTACAAATGGAGCTTAGCCAGTCATCATTCTGTGTGTAATATTTTTCCTATGTACTAGAAGAATATCATCATGCTCCACCTTCTCTTCTGCAGACTTGTTAATTCCAATTTCTTTTACCTTTTCTTACAAGTGTTATCCCCCCCCCATTTAATTATTATTATGGCTATCATTTGAACCAAATTCCTCATGTTATTAATTTTTTAAAAATAAATGTAGAACTCAATAGGAAATTATACATTGCATAGGTTCTGCCTATATTGAGAATAATGGAATGATTACCTCTTTGGGAGTCATTCAAAAAACACAGTTTCTATATTATCAGTGAATTTTTGTTGCCATTTAAAGAAATAATGTGTACCAGGTACATAATCAAATTTCATAGTGTGGGTAGTATTAATAATTATATTATTTGGGGCTATTAGGACTGCATTAAGAAAAGTCAACTTTAGGGAATTTTTTAAAATGGATGAACAGTAATGTAGTAGAAATAAACTGAATTATGACTACAAGTTCGGACTCTCGATTTAAGGAGCACTGGAGCCTAGAACTTGCATGTTAAGACTACCATGTGAGCCTCCTGCCCTGGGTAACGCACACTTGGGGTTCATAAGCCATTTCATTAGCACTGTGAAGAAGCTAGAGCCTGCCCAGGGGCCAGGTCCTAGGGAGCAAAGTTGCATCCTAACCATGTCTTATAGCCACATATATAGTTCTGACATGTGTCAGGGGCTCAGTAGAGTGTTTGAGAAAAGAAGTAATACATTTATTAGCTAGATAGTGATAAGTCTGCAACTAGAACATATCAGTTCATGCAGAGGCTGCATGATGAATAAAGGAGCTAATAGAATTCGTACATCATAAAGAATAATTTTTCTCAAATTTTCTAGATTTTAGAAATCAGTTTTTAAAAATAGAACTTTGTGGGGATAACTCAAGTTACAATGAATTGAAATTGTTGGTGGTGGGCAAGGGAAGAAGCTATGAATGTGTATTTTTCATAAGCAACTCCGAATATTATTATGGCCAAATGAATGTAATGTACACTGATTAATTTTAGAGTTGTGCCCAATCTCAAAGGTCTCTTCCAACTTTTAGTTTCTAGGTTCTAAGACACCTTCTCCCCCAGGGTCCCACTTCTCCACAAGGAAGGGTCTTGTCTTGCTGAACTTTAAGATTCCTGCCAACTCTAATGTTCCAGAAATCTGTGTTTCTCCTGCTGTCTTTCATGCCTCCCAGTGATGTCCGACCCCCAAAGTGCTCAATGATCTCATTGTGATGTGGCAGCTCATGCCTTCCTCTGGTATTGACCAACTGGATCTGTTCTTCCTATAGAGCACCTCCCAGTGTTGGTTGAGCCTTTCTCTTTTGCCTCAAATGCATCCGGCCACTTTTGCTCAGTAGTTAGAGCATTGGCCCATGGACCGAAGGGTCTCAGGTTTTATTCTGGTCAAGAGCACATACCTGAGTTGCAGGTTTGTCCCTGACCCCAAGGTCATGCAGGAGGCAACCAATCAATGTGTCTCTCTCACATCGATGTTTCTCTCTCTCTCTCTCTCCTTCTCTTCCACTCTAACAAAAAAATAAATGAAAAAATATCCTCCAGTGAGGATTAACCAAACAAACAAACAAACAAACAAAAACAAAAATGTATCTGTTCCAGGTGTCATCTCCTTGATAAAGTAACAAGTATCCTTTAATAGAGCTCTTTAGGAGATAAAGTCCTTACAAGGGTGGCTAAAACAAATACCTATTGGTGGACATTTAACCTTTTGTTCCACTGGTAGAGAGATGTTTTTAGCTCCTCTCAAATCTCATGATGTAGCACTGTTATATTCAAATCCAAGTATGTATAGATTTTTTTCAGGCTAAATTTTAAGTTTAATCCAGTGGTCTAAGTTTAAGAACTGAATTAAAATTGGAATTGTAGAACAATAATAAAACAATCCATTATGAAACAAAAAAAAAAACGATTCTTTATAGAGGAGGATACATGTTATGCAGAAGTATGTACATATTATTTGATCATATTCCTTTTTTATTTGTGTCAGAGTATAGAAATTTCCAGGTTTTTAGGGGTCAAATAAATGCCTCCTAGATTTTTCCCTTACTTGGTATTTTATCCAAGAAGCCATGAGGATGAAATTAAAAACTCATCAACAAACCAGCATGAAGGCTGGGATACTGGAAGCTTTCATCTGTTAAATACTATGCTCCTATATAACCCCTTTTGAACTCTTTCTTTGCTCAGTAGATTAATTTGCTACCGATTTGGTCCTGAGCTATGGGGATGCGTGGGAGGACAGCTGTCTACATAGCCAGGGAGCATGAATGTGAGTGCATAAACAAGGTGCATGTCAGTGACCAGACAGCTGACATGGTAGAGCATCAGCTTCCCGTCGGGCTTAAGACAAGCAAAGGCTGGAGCACACTACCTAAATCAGCTCACCCTCTATTCCTAAAACTTTGCTTATTTTCTCATAGTACATAGGTCTTGTTTAGTTGTTTGTTGTTTGTCTGATCCTCTCTACCACAAAGTAAACCCTAAGAGGCAGAGTTTTTTGCTCACTTGTCTATCTCTAGTATTTAAAACATAGTAGGTTTTCAATAAATAATTGCTGAGTGAAGGAATGAACAAGTGCATATTTTCACACATTCCTATTGTATAGACCTGTCACTTTGGGTATTGAATATTTGTCATATATACTGGGATGCGCTGTGTTAGTTCATACTTGATTTGCCACTTTGCTTTGTTGTGGCTCTCTCTGGCAGAAAACAAATTTAGGAGAGGATAGGTAATTCAGAAGCATGGCTCTGCCTTACACATTTCAGATCATGGCCAAGAAATCCAGACTATTCTGGAATTCATTCTCTCTCTCATATTTTTAGTTTTCAAGTTCACTCTCATCCACTCCCATGACTACATTTGTTATCTCTATTCCAACTTCCATTCATCTCCTGATGTCTACACTGTTTTAACCAACTGTTCAATGGCACCCCCATTTTGGTGTCTCACTGCCACCCCAAGAGCAACATGCTCAATATTGTGCTCTGGATAGTACCCCCTTTCAAATGAATTCAGAAACATTTTTTATTTCACCTTGCCAGCCAGCCAGTTCCATTCAGAACTCAAAGGTGATGAAGGCTCAGTCCTGGTGGGCCTCAGCTTTTTTGTCAACACATCAATCCTGGCAAACCAAAGAAGTTTAGAATTCTAAGGTTCCTTCACTCAACTTCCTGCATTTAATATAGGGTGTCAAGGCACTAGGGGGTTAAGTGAATTGCCCTTGGCCACAAACTAAAGAACAGCATTTATGCTACTGGTACCCAGGTGTCCTGAATGTTACAACCCTTTTCTCTACACCATCTCCCCTACTCCATAGATTTGCCTTTACAGAGGTGGATAGTGGCTGTGGGAGAATGTTGGAACAACTGCACCCAACACCAGTGTGGTTGGAAATAATACCCTGTCCTCTCCTGGCAAACCAGCAATTAGTCTCAAGTGTTTGGAAACAAATCTGACTATTTCTAGTAGAAATGATGTCAGAGATTTACCAAGGAAATGTAGAAGTGTCCTCTTTCTCTCTCTTTCTCTCTCTCACACCCATTCCCCACATATCACTCTTATTCAAGGGTCAGATTATACTAAATCTGAAAGCAAACAGTGTTCTGTTGATTTTCCAGTGTTTATTTAATTGACTAGATCTTTACATTCAAATCTTAGATGGTGGTAAGTTAAGGTAAATTGTGAAGTGGAATTCCTGGGTGGACGAGAGTACTAGCTTTACAACACTGAGATAAATGCCAGATTGAAATAACAACTTAAGGTCAGGTAGGCTGAAGAATGTAAATGGTAGCAGATTTCCATTTCCATTTTTGCTTTATAAAACTGCTAATAAGGCATATAGAAAGCCTAAAATATCACACTCAGCAGTGAAGACATTAATTTTGCTTAGACAACACTATTCACACTTGTAGAATTTCTGACAGTTTCAGAAACCCATGAGAATTAAGAGGTCTCGAGCAAACAAATGCACATCAATAAAATATCCTTAGTGAGGTGTTTTTTTAAAAGCTGATCCCATGTTTTCTACTTACAGTCACTGACAATGGAGGTAGCATGTGTGATGTTTTACAATGACTTTTGGATGTTTTCTTCCTGTTCTGAATATTCCCTTTATGCTTTTAAAGTCAATAGTGCTGCAGTTGTACCTGTTCTTTAATATTTCAAAAGCCCTTTTCTCAGTGCTCACCTTTTCACACTTAGAGTTGAGTAAGGCTTGACAGACCCTTACATTCCAGGTCTTTAGGTAACACAAAGGATTCCCTGCTGCTCCAGTTTGCTTTGAGAAGGTGAGGCATTTAAAAGTGGCTAACCATATTCCAGTATCCTCATCATTTCTAGAGAAGTGGATGCCTTTTTATTGTCCATATTATTTAAATGAACAATAAAAGCTTCAAAATACCTTGATAATGGTTTCATAAATTTAGATCAGCGATATAAGGCAAAGGTTCTCCTTTGCAAGGACAGATTGATGAAGAAAAATGGACACAAAAATAAAAAAGATCAAATGATAGCCACTTGCTGATTATTATACTGCTATCTGTCTGAATCTATCAGCTTGTAGGTGGTAAATGCCATTATGAATTTAAATAAAAGTCATTGCTCACACATACTTGAATGAAAGTAAGGGGAAACAGTTTGGTATATTTTACTGTGGGGACATGGCACCTAAATGTAATCAAATTCATTTCTTTGACAATGACATCTCAATTTTTGATCAAAACTAAAATGAATTCTGTCTGTTTTCTGGTAGGTACCAAGACTTCGTGGGGCATCAGCACAGTCCAGTGATAAGAGAACCAGACTTCAAAACTAAGCAAGTAATATACTTTGCAATAAGACTAATACCTAATTTTTATTTTCAGTTTTTATGTATTTGAACATGTATTGACTCATCTAATCTTCTTTATCACTCCATTTTACAGATGAGGAAACTGAGGCAGGAAATAACAAATAGCTAGCCCAAGGCCACACCATTAATAAATGAGGGAGCCAGAATTTGAACCCACATAGTTCAACTCAAGAGTTTTATATTGTCTACTTATACTGGCAAAAAAAAAAATCTTTAATCTATAAATCCAAAATAATCATTGATCTCTTTAATAATGGTGAGGATACTAAAGCTGAAATGAAATGTTTCATTCTTCTTGGCTGGGATTGCTCAAACTTTTCTAACAGGGAAACTGTTTTTCCTAATTGCTTTATGGAAATTATAAGCCTAATGTTAGGCAAATGAACAAGCAGAAACTATTTTTTGCATACAACACCTGGAACAGTGGCATATCGTATTACAGCACAGAGCATTTTCCTTCCATGATCTCATTGGACTCACATGGGCAGATGTCCACACACATGCTCATGTTTGCTTTGCATAGATGCCTCTTATTACCATAAGCACAAGTCCTTGTGGACATCTTACAGACAAGAATATTGGGAAAATTTTGGGCTCTAGAGTCAGAAAAAAATGGCTTTGAATCTCAGCTTTTTCATGTACCAGGTGTTTAATTTGGACACATTTCTTAGCGTTTCTCAGCCCGAGTCTTCTCACAATACTATTGAAACCAAGGGTTGCTTTGAGAATTACGCAAAATAATGCTTATGATTACTTTGAAATGTAAGTACTCAGTATATGTTTTCTATTCTATTTCTTTATTTTTCTTTTCTCTCTTCTCCTTCTCCCTCCCTCTTTTACTTCTTTTCCTCATACCCCACCACTAAGTTAATCTTTTATTCATTTTATTTATATTCTATGATCAAAGAAGGTCCAGTGCTATGAGTATAAGTCTGGACACCCATCTTGACTGTTACTGAGGTTCTTGTATGATATTGGAAATATATTGGAGAGTCTCTCTAACTCCACCTATCCAGCTGTCAAATGGTATCGGTATTCCACAACTGCATGCAAAGAATGTATGTTAACAGTTGATCCAGGGCTTTGAAGATGAAAATTGCCATGTAATTGCTTGCCACTATAATTTATTAATCTGTGTTTTGAATGAACATTTTTAAAAGCTGAAATCACCATTGCTTTAATATATTTTCCTTAGCTTTCCCATTGTCACCCCTAACTCACCCCTACTCGTTAAGCCTTCCATCTTTAAATGACACTACAAGGTGACAAATTAAAAATTTCACTTTGTATTCTAAACGTACATGCATTGGCCTTTTAGAGTAAGCTGGCATTTTGGAATTAGGCTCAAGAGTTATTAGAATTGCTTTTATGAATCAGGGCTGAAGGTATATTTGGTCTGGAAAGTCATCCATCTGAATTTTCAGCTGGAGAATCAGTGTAGACCACAATTTATTCATTTATTCATTACATAAATCATTATCAAGCATCTATTCTGTACTAGGCATTGTGTTTGGTGCTAAGGATGTATGACCTGGAAATGGGTCTGGAAGAAGCCTAAGCCTGGCAGGGGGCTGCATTTGTAGAGATGCTAAGAGACATTTACTGAGCACCTACTCATAATGCCAAGCTCCTTACTTATGATGCCTCATTTAGTTCTCATATATGTCATATGAGGAAACAGAGGTTCAGAGAGGTTAAGTAATGTGCCTATAATCTGAGTCAGTAAGTGGTAGATGCAAACCCAAATCTGTCTGATATTAAAGCCCACCTTTCCACTATTATTTTCTGCTTCATAATTAAAATATTATTTTGGTATTGTACATAAGTGCAACCATGGTAACCAAGAGATGGTAGCTGGTGTTTGAGACTATAGCAGCAGCTGTTCCCCACATTGTATCTGGCGTTGATCATGACCCTCTATACTTCCCCAGAATGACACCTGCTGGGAGGTAGAAAAATGTTTGAGCTCTTCTGATGGAATTAGCTATTTTTGACCAACATCATCAGGGTCCTAGCAGAGGGAAACTGAAGACAGTGATTCTAAATCAAAAAGAAGTTAAAGGAACAGGGCAGGGAGGGGGAGGTTTTGACTCTAGTCTTGCTTCTGTGACAGGTGGTAAAATGTAGTCGGAAGTTTGGCATCCTTTTGAAGTAGAACCTTAGCTTTAACAGGACTCCTCTTTTTAAATTTTCACTTGTTTTTAAAGAGAGAACAGCCTTCTTCATTATCATTGCCTGTTGCCTACACATGATTGTCACTCAAAATGTATTTGTTCAATAAAAAAATCAATGAATGTCTGCAGCAGTAAAAAGGTGTTCCTGAATCATAGCTAAGTCCAATGTCCTCGCCTCTCCTATATTGTTTGGGAATTTGGGGGCACTTTGAGAATAACTGTGTAAGGAACAAGGTGGGCCTTTGTAAATTTTCAAATGGATGCAAAGACTGCAAACTTATATAAATGCATTGGATTTGGTAGGTTAATTACTGAGCAGCATCGTGTTGGTTAAAATGATGTGCTCTGGAATTAGATTTTATGGGCAAGTTATTTAACCTAAGTCTCTTTTCTCATCTTGTAAGATGAAAATAATAGTCCTATTATCTTCGTGTGGTCAAATGAGAGAATGCACACGAAAAGGTTAATTGTTGTTGTTATTGTTTAAACTGGTTGTTAAAGTAGTGACTAAGGCAAGGTTTCCAAAGCATGGGGTTTAAAAGGAAAGTTCAGGAAAAATGTAGTCATGTCAGATATGAAATTGGGTCAGTCTTGGTCCTCTGAGAGGCAGACCAAAATGGGATCAAATGGGTAAGACATATCTGTGTGAGAAAAATGGGGAGAGAGCTGTCCAAGCTGGGAGATTCATCAGACTGATACCAGTTTGATCAGCAGTGAAGGAAAGAAGAAAAGACTGTGATGTGCTCTTGACTCCTGTGCGATGTAAGAAGGCTCGGCAAGGCCATCCAGGAGCCACTGAGGCAAAGTCGCTATCAGAGGACAGAGGCGTTCCATTCTCCCAGGAATGGGCCTGCCTTAGTATATCTGCCACATTCAGTTATGGGCTGGTAGATCCCCTCTTTGCTTTGCCTCATTTGGCACAAAATAAAATCTGTCTCATGTTTGAGTTACTTGTGCCTGGGGAGCAGGAATTTGTCTTAAACATTTTTATATCTCTCACATCTACCAGCACAGTAGTTCTATATACATAGAAAATATTAGGCTGTTGAATTCCATGGCAGCAATGAAAATGGGCCATGCAGACTTTCAAATACAGAGACTGTAACTAAAGAAGCTCTCCTACTATTGGGTTCTGAACTATATGCTGAATTTGCACTGACGCCATGCTTCCCAGAGCTCCTATCAGCCCACAACTAGGGAGTTCAGAGGGAAAAAATAAGTGGACTATATTATTTACATTTTTAATTGGTTGCATTTGCATTATGAAGAAATGTAAGTAAATTAGATTGCCAAGATAATAAAAGAAGACTGAAGCTCCATTCATAGCCTATTTTCCTACTTATGAACAAATGATCTCTTGACTATTATATGACTATAGGTACAGGCCACTCTCAAAATTGGCTTGCAGATAGAAGGAACTGCTCATTTTTAATTGCAAGATAATATGAAATGCTAGTTCCATTTTTTAATGGCAAGATACTCTATAATGTTGGTTTCTGAAACAGGTTATTCCCATTGCTTGTCTATGCAGTTAACCCCAATGGGGACAAATGTTGTTTTCCCAAAGCCATCCTGATATTTCACATTTCTTGCATGCTCTCCTCCCACCCTTGTCTACCCATCCCCACTACATCTTAGAACACTCTTTTTGGTAGGAATATTTCAGTTACAGACATTTATGGTAAAACTCAGATATGTATCCTACTTTTTAAACCTCAGCATTCCCAAATCTATAGAACTCATTTTACTTTGGTACCTACTAATATAATATCATTTCAAGGTCTAACGTAACCTGTCAGGAAAATAGAACTAACTGACAGGTCAGAGGTAATTACAGAGATGAGGTGTCATTCTTTGGTGGGGGATGGGAGGAAAGCTGTCTCATTTGGCCCACTGGTGAAGGTTCCCCAGGGCAGGAGGATGTTTCTCACCTGAGGTTGAGGAATTTTGAAATTAAAGGGCCACATTTGACTGACAATGAAAAGAAAAGCCCAGATAGGTATGCCAGAGAGTAAAATGCACATAGGTCACTAGACTGAGGGACCAGCAGCAGTCTCTCATGGAATCAGTGATTCAATGATCTGAGAGGGGGGAATCTATGAAATACTGGGTTCTGATGGGTGGGGAGTTGGATGTCTGGGGCAAGCTGTGGAGCAGTGTGGCTGGTTTGGAGGACAAGGGGACTCATTGCCATTACAGGGACTGAAAGAAAGTCAGAGAACTGGAGTAACTGAGAAACTTTAGAATGCAAAGAACAATTGGAATTAGGACTCAGAATCTGGAATTATAAGTGTGGGGCCAAGCTCAGCCCTCATTGCTACTTAAATACACTCAAACCATAGCACATGGGAAATCTAAATTTGATATTACATTGGCTATAAATGAAAAAGAAGACTGAGTATACCACTTAGATCATAATTCAAGTGCTGAAGAAAAATAACCTTTGTAACTTTATAAAAAGCTTAAAATTAAGACATTTTCTTTAATAGTAGTGTGTGTGTGTGTGTGTGTGTGTGTGTGTGTGTGTGTGTGTGTGTGTGAGAGAGAGAGAGAGACAGAGAGAGAGAGAGAGAGAGAGAGAGAGAGATTTGAGCTTTTTAGCTAATTGTCAAGGTACTCTCCTATTGCTTATATGGATACAAAGCCTTAAATGAAACAAAGATGATCAATATTTTAAACTTTACAAGTATGTTCGGACTAGATTCTGGGCAGCCTCAGTTATGCTCTGGTCAGATTTTGTTAATGATGCATAATTAGGAGTTACATCCTCATTATCTCAAAACTACTTTTCTTCTGGATGAATTTCTTTAGCTGTTTTTCCAGCAGTGGACTGAGCAAGCTCTTGCATAGTACTGAGGGGCAATGTGTTTAAATCAAGCTCTGGGTTGGATTAGTTGATGTGGCGTCCCTCTGATCCTCTGCCAGATGTCTATCCCCAGCTGGCAAAGCTCTCCGCCTTCCTTTCAGTGGTTGTTGTCAAGGCTGAGCTTCCTGCCAGCAGGAGCTGGTCTCTCCTCAATGGAGGGCAATATGCCCTCAATCAGCGTTTAGATTCTTGTGTGAAGACATTCATGGGTAAAACTCCCCAATGCTTCTCATCTGCCTTCTGTTTTTGGAATTTCCCAGACATTTCCTGAACTGTTGAGCTTCTGCATGTGGCCACTGTGGGGTGGAAGTTTTGGGGGAATCAGTGATACAAACTGGAGAGGCCTGAATATTTCCAGACCTTGTTCTCAATGTTCTTCAAGTATCAATATGGGGCTTATGGTGCTTGGCATGTGGCCCAGGGGATTGCTTGAGAAAAGAGCCTTTGGGTTGAATGTTTTCTATTCTCGGAAGCCCCATAGTGCCGTGGTTAAGGGCATGGAATGTAGAGCCAGAGAACCTGGGTGAGGATGTCAGCTCTATCAGAGGCTAGCATGCATGTGGATTAATTGACCTGGAGTCTCTCTGTGACATTGGGCTAGTTATATATAATCTCTATGTGGTTCAAAAACAATGGTGCCTATTTCGTAGAGTTCTTGTGAAAATTAAATGAGCTACTACTTATAACAGTGCCTGGAACTTGGTAAATATTACATAATTGTTTATTACAGCAACTAGTTTCATGTCTCTTAGGTTTAGTGAATGAAAATACAAATTGATTATTAGATATGATAAAAGTATTCTGCTTGAATAGTAGAAAGTCATATCTGTAGTTACCACTTATTAGTTACCACTTATTGGCTGCTTACCATAATCTGTATAGTATGCCAGCCATTTCACATAATAACAGTGAAAATATACATAGTGTCTGCACGTGCCAGGCACAATTCCAAGCCATTTGACCTATTTCACTCCTTTATGCCTCACACCAACCCGGACAGGAGTACATACATGCCATTGTTATTATTGTCCCTATTGTACTGATGAGAAAACTGAAGCAAGAAGATATTAGATAACCTGACTAAGATTCCACAGCTAGGAGTAGACAAAATTAAAAAAAAAAAATTGTTGAATCCTCAGTCAAGGATATATTTTTATTGATTTTTAGAGATAGAGGAAGGGAGAGAGAGAAACATCTATGTGAGAGAAACACTGATCTGTTGCCTCCTGTACTTACCCCAAATGGGGATTGAACCTGCAACCTACATATGTGCCCTGACCAGTAATCAAACCTGAAACCTTTTGGTGCGTGGAACAATGCTCCAACCAACTGAGCCACCTTGCCAGGGCTAGAACAAAATTTTAAATCCAGGCAGAGTGGTTTTATAGAGGTTGAAACTAAGGCTTAGAGAGGTTAAGCAAATTGCCTAAGTTCACACTGCAAGTAAGTGTGACAATACTTGGATTCAAGTGAATTTACTAAAAATATAGAATAAAATCAAGATAAATCAAGAAAATCTGACAAGCCTGAGTGTACTGAAAGTGAGGAAGAAGGGGAAAGGGGAGAAGTTCAGTAGAACAAAATAATTGTTATCAGTGCTGCTCTGGGAAATTTAAGATGTGAAACTTGTACCATATGCTTAAGATCCTTCCAGAGAAGTGTATTTATAAAAACTCATCAAGAAATCATTTTGGTTTTTAGCTACTCTTGCTAAGGCAAAGTTCTTTTCAGTGTCTGTTTTCAATCTCCTAAGTGTCTGTTATAGATCTAATTCTGTCTTCTAAGGAAGTATATTTCCTCAAAGAACATTTTTAAAAAGCAGCAAAGATATGTTCGATGTTATAACATTCAGTGGAAAAAATCTGAGTGCAAAATTGTATGACAACTTCTAGGTAAAAATACTCAGCCATATGGACAAATCCCTGGAAGGGAATACAAAGTAATGAAAATACTTGTTTTGTTAAGGTGGTGAAATTGTGAATTATAGAATGGCTTTCTTTTAGTGTTAACTATTATTTGATATTTAAAGAAGGTAAGTTTTAAAAAAAAATCAGCCTACATTGTTAATATTGATCAATCATCAATGTCTCTAGTTCAGGAGCGTGTGCCTGGTCCAATACTATAGGAACCTCTCGTTTCTCCCTCAGTTAACTACTGTGCACTTGGCTACCAGGTCTATATGGCCCATATGAGCCTTGCATTTCTTCTTCTTCTTTATTTATTTTTCTGTTAATTCTCACCCAAGGATTTCTTTCCATTGATTTTTTTTTTTTAAGATAGAGTAGAAAGGAGGGAGGGAGAGAGGGGGGGGGAGAGAGAGAGAGAGAGAGAGAGAGAGAGAGAGAGAGAGAGAGAGACATTGATGTGAGAGAGACACATCAACTGGTTGCCTCTAGCACGACCACGACTCCGAGGAGGGCCAGGAATTGAACCTGCTACCCTTGGGTCACACGATCTAACCACTGAGCCAAACTGGCTAGGGCAGCCTTGCACTTCTTGACTACATTTTCATTAGTGTCATTAACTTGATTTGTAGTGTCCTCTAGTTTACCATTTGTACATAGCATACGACCTTCCACAAACCTTCTTTAACCCAAGCCAGCTGGAAGTGATCTCCCCTCCTCCCAACTCCTACTATCTGTAACTGCCTTTCTATACATGTGGCATATGATATGTCCATCATCTCTGTTCTTTTACATCATAAACTGCTTGAAATCATGGTCTCTGCTAAAGTCTTTTTTGATTTCTCATGAAGCTTACAAATTCCAGAGGAATTTCTAGATATAGCTTTGTTGATGGAGATAAGAATTAATAATGAAAAATTAGGGACTCTTTAAACCTTAATGGATATTTCTAGCACTACATTGTGTCTTCACCATGGGGAATAAAGAATATTCCAAAATATAAGAAAGTCAGACTTGAACATGGTCTAATACTTCAATGAATTCATTATAAATTGTCTCTTAGTAATTTTAATTTTATCCTTAGAATTAGAGATACAGTGTATAAAATTTTTATTTAAATAGTCCATGGATCTGTATAAGCAAAGAGTAATTTTTATCATCCAGGCAATTTTGCTTTAGATAGGCTAAGGTCTGATGCAGCATTTATGGTGATTTGCCACTTTTGTGTTTGCTTTAGTATTTTATGGACTCACCTTTCAGTTTTATGTCTTAATAAACATTATCAGCATAACCTTGCCTTGAAGGAGATAAATTCATGGCTTGGAGAGAAATTTTTCCAAAGGAGAGAAGTGAGATCCATCAGGTGACATTTATGTCTTGTATGCTTACAAGATTGTTAGGGAAGCTGAAGAATAAAAATTAGCAACTTGATTAAATAATTTCTATTTATTTCATTTTTTTCTCTTTTTCTTTTGTTTTCAACATTTTGTCTAAACAAGTGCTTCCCAAGATGATGTATGCAAAACAAAGGAAAAGACACTGGCATTCTTTCATTTGCCAGATTTAATAGTATAATACTTACACATAGGTATGTTTAAAGAAACAATTTTTATTTTATTTTCTTAACTTCTAGAGCTTTGTGTACTTGCTCACATATCAATGTATGGTGGACTTGAACCACGCTGCCAGTTCAGCCT
The DNA here is from genome assembly GCA_030848825.1 of Tadarida brasiliensis. Classification (NCBI taxonomy): domain Eukaryota; kingdom Metazoa; phylum Chordata; class Mammalia; order Chiroptera; family Molossidae; genus Tadarida; species Tadarida brasiliensis. Next base: position 63,533,537 of record CM061267.1, on the reverse strand, counting down.
TGGCTTCCTCTTGCAACAAAATGACACTTTGATTTTTATATCACTTATTTCTTGTGAAGAATCTGTCTCAAAGCTGGGAAATAGAGATGACTCTCTCAGTTCTCCAGTGAGGAAACCTATATGTTGGTGCCAATTGACCAGCGCTTCACTTCTTTGAGATGTAATGAAAGCCATTCCTTGTGTTTCACTTTAATGGGAAAATAAATGGTCCAAAGATTGAAAAATAAATGACATTGAAAGAAAAAGGCAAGGCAATTTAAAACAAAGAAGGAAGAAGGAAGGAATGAAGAGAGAGCTGTTGAGTATATCTAATTGGAATAGTTTTATAACATTCACTGATGTTTTAGTATTGCCTCCCATACTTCATATTCATATCAAAATATAATCTGTTATACATAAGCTCCCTTATTAAATCTCTTTTTGATTTCAGAAAAATGCTGCATATATGGAGGAAGAAACTGTGCATTATTAAGAAATAGAAGCCTACGTCAGGTTAGCCTAACAATATATTCGATACGTTCTCAAGATTAAAGGAATTAAAGTTCATAGTTTACAATTGGTTGACTTGTCCTTAGTTTCTAGACTGTTGTATATTTGAAGTTTCTCTAAATCCCAAGTCTTTTCTTTATTTTCTCAAATAAATTTTCTTTATTTTCTTTATTTGAGAAAATAAAGAAAAGAAAACTATCTTAATGGATGTTTGACACAGTCTGAACAGAAGGAAGAAAGGTAATGACTAAAGAAATTTCAAAGAAACAGGGGAAAAGAATGTTAATTTCCATGTAAATGTATTCAGAAGTCTAGGCTTTTCAGTCTTCCAAGGTGTAAGAATTAATTATCAGTTTTCAAGAGCAAAATTTATTCATGGTAAGAGTTATAGCAATCAGAATCCTTCAGGTGTAAAATTCATGAAATTAATATTGAGCTGATTAAAGTTGAGTAAATAACTCTTCTTTCTTTTCCTGTACTGTAAACTTCCAAATGTTTGATGGTGCCCTTTGGTGTGTTTTGAAGAGTATTTAAAAATTGCCCCTGTATTTGGAGCTATAAAGGAAGAAATTAAATGTGTTCTGGTTCATGGTAAAAACACATTATAAAGGATAATTTCTCTTTGTGACCCAACATTATGTTCTGAATCTTTAAAGAACCATTCAGCTGATAACTATTCAGTGTTGCAATCATTGATGACTATGAATGTACAAATTAACTATAATAATACTTCTCTAGCCAACCCCAAAAGACCTAATCAAAACTTAAGAATAATGTATTCCACTTTTCCTATCTATATCTATAAAAAAGATGCTTTATTTAAAATGTGTTTTAATACCCATGAAGGAATGAGAAAAACATTAGTACCTTTTACTAATAGGTAGTATAAAAATATTTGGTTGCACAATTTAAAGGAGGTTGCACTGTTTAATGAGGCTGCTATGTGAAATCTGAGCAGGGTCAGAAGTGATAGGGCAAGGGAACACATTATTTTCAATCATCACCTGATTAGAAAGATGACTTAAGATCAACAGGAAGGGAGGAAATAATGGAATTAAACAACTTTATAATTAGAGGCAAATCAGGAAACTTTAGTGGTTGTTGGAGGGATATTTTATAAAAGTCTCAAAGCTTCAGTTTATTTTAAAGGTCATTGAACATTTATGTCTGATGTCCTCTAGGGGCCGATTAAGACTAGAAAGGACCTTGTTAAAAAGTATAAACACATTTTATGGTTCCATTTTTTTCAGTTTCTATTGAAGGGACTGAAAATAAAGTCGAGTTTCAGTGGCACTACCTTCAATGGAACTGTGATGTTCTGACTGTGCCATCACCTTTCCATGTGCTTTTTGGTGAATCATTCGACTTGGCTGAGTCAAAGTTTAGTTTAGTCCAGGGTGAATCAGGGTGAACAGACAAATGAATGCACATTCCTAGAAAACAAAGTGGAATTTGTCCTCCTCATATTCTTTTGGCAATTGTCACACAGGACATGGGTACTACATAGGTTTCCAGTGACATTTCACTCCTGTAGCAGAGGTGGGAAGCAGGCAAAAGGTCTTGCCTTTCTCAAATGAGGCTTTTATTAAACCACTTTATTTTTTATTTTTATTTTTTTAAACCACTTTATTTTTAAGAGGCAAGTGGCTCTTGGTTCCAAATTAACGTTATAGTTTGAGGTAAGACTACTTAGACTCTTCAAGAGTGAGAGGAGACCACAAATTTGAGAAGAGGCAGGTGAAAAAAGTGTGAAGAGTGAAGACATTTGGAAATGATCATTGTAAAATGATTATTGAGCCAACCAGAGCAAATTTCAGCAAACTGCTTAAACCTGGATCTCCCCAAAGACTGGACCTTTTCCAGTTACACATCCATATGGATTTAGAGCCAAGATCTTACTTCAACACTACACATTCTTCTGATTTTTTTTATGACTTGGATGCAAGCTACTTCTCCCAGGATAGTTAGTCACACGTCTCTCCTGTGTCTACTCCATCTCTTTGCCCCATTATCTGGGATTGAATTTCAAGAGTGTTCTCTCAGACAAAGTCCTCAACATATGTTGAAATCCCATGAAATTTTTGCATTGTAATTTACTACAGGGCAGGTTCTCCCACCTCTTTGACGGAGTGGAGTATTAAGATACAACTTGTGAAGTGGTTCTTAACAAACAAAAGCTTTCCTTGTCTCTAGGTGGAGTTTCTGGGGTGTGACTTTGAAAACATGTGCTTGGACATAAAGTTAGATCTCATGATTACAAATATATATTAAATTTTGTAAAATCATTCACATAGGAAATGCTCAGAATCCAGAAATATTTTTTTAGGTCATTCAGCTGGGAAAAGTAAAAAACATATTTTGTCTCATTGTCAAGGTTTCCAGTGAGAAAAACCACAGGTAATCATTACAATGTGTCCCCAAAATATGAAAACAGAAGTTCATCTCTAGGACTATTTGTTTAGTGAAAGAAAGTTTGTACAGCTTGTGGGAAACCATCTCCTAGGAGGTTGTTCTCTTTTATATTTATTCTGCTTGATTTTCCTCCTGAAGAGTAACTCCGATGTCCCAACTGTCAGGCACTTTTTGACACATAGGCTTACTGTTGAACCTGGCACTGTATTGTTTCTCTTGGTTTAGAACTGTCAGATACCTGAGTGTCTGCCAGAGCCAAAATGCTATGTTTTTATAAAAGAAAAAAGAAAGAAAGAAAGAGGGCAAGGTGGAGATTGAGATCATTCTGTTTACTCTTGATTTTCATAAAGAATCATGGGAAAAGGAAAAGGATCATTGAGTCCTCTAAGGACCTTAAAGCTGAGCTTCAGCTCATGGTTTTGATCTTTATCAGAACCTCATTGAAATATGAATCCTATACCCTTAAGCATTATTCTAGAATCTAAGATCCTTAAAAATATAACCCTATGTTTTCCATGTTTCCAAATAGACATTGAAAGTTTGCTTGTTAGGGCCATCTAGTAGGGGTATGCAGCTTATAAAAACCTGATGTAAGAGTCCTCTTCCCCCTGGGTACATTGCACTCTGTCCCCAGAAGAGTGTACCCTACAAGACGCAGAAGAGATGCAGAGATGCAGGCCTAGCCAGCCAGTTTGATTAACCCTTAGGATCTTCTGGGCCATAAATATCCCAGCCAAGGGGTGAAGCAAAGGATTGAGACAATTCCCCAGATAATCTAAGAATTCATCTCCTTTCCTGTTTCTGTTGTTACATAACCTCACACTTATTTACTCTCAGGTAGGCTTAGTATCTTCTACTTTATTAGAATAAGAACTGTAAGAAGAGCTTTGCTGGAAGACCTAGATCAAGTCCTGGCTTTGTCAAATATTTCCTAGCTGTGCAATCTTGGCAAGGTCTTGACTCTCCTCTCCTCTGTGTGCTCCTCAGTATAATGAGATAGGAATGGACTCCGATATGCTTACCTCACAGTATCTTTGCCAAGGTGCAATGTATATGTGTATATATATAGAAAAGTACATACAAATAAGAGATTGTGTCAATTTTGTATAAAAGGCATAATTCTTTTTAAAAATGTTTTTATTGATTTTTTAGAGAGAGAGGAAGGGAGAGAGAAACATCAATTGGCTGCCTCCTGCTCATCCCCTACTGGGGATCAAGCCCACAACCTGAACATGTGCCCTGACCGGGAATCAAACCCAGACTTCTCAGTCAATGGGACAACGCTCAATCCACTGAGCCATGCCGGCTGGGCAAAAGCATAATTCTTTTTAATTCAGGGGAGCTGACCCTGTAACCTCAGCTTCAGCCAATATACACTTAAAACTAATGGCTATTCTTAGAAATGTTATAACATTTACAGATGTATAAATTTTTGTTTCCCATAAGAATTTTCCTTTTGGGTCCAAAATTTGAAGATCAGTGAGTAAGTTTGAGTAGTTATGGTTGAATATCTTTCCCATTTTAAATAAAATTGATTTAAGTAAATTGGATTTAGCAAATGGTACAAGAAATAGCCAGATTATGGGTAATTCAAAATGAGTTATTTCAATTTAATTTAAAAACAAAGAAAACATATTATGGAGCAAATAAAGAAGAAAGAGTCTTAGCTATAGTATGCAATAAAACCAAACTTAAACTTCCTCAACCTTTAGGACCATGGAGAGGAGACTTCCTCAACTTCTTCATTTTGATATCTCCCAGCCAGAATTTGTCTTATTTTATATAAAAGAATTTAGCCTTTAACATTACTCCCTGGATTCTGAGTTCTGAGGCCCTTAAATTCATTCTTTTGAGTCAATTCTCAATTATAGTAAAGTTTCTTTTACCCAATAGATTAGCAAATTGTTGTTCTGGTTATTATAATATTCTGATTAATAGTTACTGTGTAAGACATTCAAAAATAAGAATATAATACATTTAAATTGGGCATTGCTTATCTTTATCTGATTATATTTAGTTTCTTAGTAGGTCTCAGGTTATTGTGATGAGAAACAGTGCTAATGAAAACTTGTGTTTTCCAGTTTAATTATAGATGACAAAATGTATTTATGGTTTGAATAGCAGGGAAAAACCTTACTAATTTGGATTGTGTCTGGGATTACAAAAATTCAAATGTATAGAATAATTAAGTTTAAATGCAATTTTATTGCATATAACTTCAACTAATCTCGAGTTGAAACATATATGCTAAATTAAAAGAAAATACATTAATAATGCTGGTGTTAAGTGCTTTTGAGTTTGTGTTTTTCAGATCATTAGTCTTTATTTTTTTCCCAACCACCAAGAAAAAACGTATGACAGCAGAAACAATCATTTTTTTTTGAGTGACCCCAGTCACATTGCATTATTATAGAAATGTCCAGTATCCTTTGGAAAACATCAGGAGGAAGATTCCAGTATTGCTCAGCGCTCCACTTTCTAGCATCGTTAATTGCGTTCAGTGTCAAGATATTGGGACATAAATAAGATAACTGTCTGGCTTCACTAAATAGTGTGAGGTAATTTTTGCTCAGTCTGGGAAAGGTAGAAAGCACGTTCCAAGTCAGCTTCAGGGTTGTTAATTAAAACAAAGTACAAATTAGAGTGAAAAATTGAAGTTGTGCTTAGTAGTTCGGGACTGACGTGAGGCTTCTCCCAAGAATTTGAAAATAAAATTGTAGGCTCTAGTCTCACTTCACAATACAGATCAGAACAAAAGTTTTCCACATTAACTTCTTCAGCAGAAATGAAGAGGCTCTGCAGAAAAGTTGAAAACCATCTTATAATGAATTCCTTTACCTGCATGCTGGACCTTACAAGCTCAGAGACTGAAAGTAACCAGATAGGATGGTCTAAAGTTAAAACTTCCTAATTAAAAGTATAAAAGCGAATCATGGTGGGCAGTCATATGCTAGGCTGGTATCTTTCTTGACAAAGGTCAATCTTGACCTTAACTGAGCCTGTCTATTTTCTTTCTGCATCTAAGATAACATACCTTTGGAATAAACACAGTAATCCCCTTTTCCAGACCCCTTGGGGCACAATCTCCCACCAGAGCAGGAGACCATAGAAACCCTCATTGTTGTCTTGTTCCCCCACATACCATGCATACCATCTCTATGTGCTCTAAATGTTAATTGTTAGCTAACCTGTACCCACCAATGTAAAAGAAGTGTGTCTATCCATCTTATTTTTTATCCAGTCTCAGAGATTTCCCCAATTTGCTTTCTTTCACCTCCCTAATCTATCACTAATGGATTTCATGTAACTCCCTTATGTCTTCTCTTTTGAAATAAAATAAGTGGTAAAACTGCCATTTTTTGGAGCATTTTCTCAATCCATTGAGATTTTCTTCCTGACAATTGTCATCAATTTAGTTCAAATAACCTCATAAAAATTCTCTACAGGTTTGGACATTTCTTACATTGACTCTACTTAAACTGTTTTCTGATTATAAATTAGCCTCCTGATTGGTCTGTCTAAAAGTAACAGTTGGGCTAATTATACAGAATTAGGTACTCAGGTACTCCTGTCTCCAAGATTATTGTTTCAGTTTGCAAATTAATATAATGACATTTAGACTTTTACACATCAGTGTCATGAACGTGGTCAATGGAAACCCCATTTACAGGTGGACCTGCTTTCACCATGTGGGGAATATCTGCGGGACACAGCTGGCCTCTGGACTGTGGTAAATTTACCAAATTCATGAAGACTGTGCTGTGTAGCCTGCCCTCCAACCACCCAACCACCAGAGACCTTTGCAGGATATCCATGGAAGCCACTCCAAAATAATATAAATTAATATCGGATCAGGTCAAGCTTTTCTTGCCCCCAAACAATGATGGATGATGTTAGTAATGATAGGACTGATTTTTTTTTTCTTCCCCACCCCTTAGGAAATGCTGGTTCTCCTTATCTCATGGCTTCAGACTTTTTGTCTGCACTGAAATTTTCTCTTGACCAAATTCCTATCAAACCATTTTGTTCAATTTGGTTGAACTTATGAGATATGTTGACTTTGTACTTCAGCATGGGATAGGATGTATAGTTTACATTCAAGTTAAAAAAATAACCTTCTTTTCTGATTAAATAAGTAAAGCATGTTCAAAATTCAGAAAACAAAGGAAAATAAAAAGAAAATACAAATTCCCTATAATACCACCACTTGAAGGTATACTGTGCTGCTGCTTTTTAAAGATCTGTTTGCTTCTCCTGACTGGTATTAATTTGATAACCTCTATCAATATGCTTTGTCATTCAGTGGGAGGAACAATGACATTAGGGATGAACATGGTATTTTGGGAGTGGCCAGTAAGAGTACTAGCTGCTCAATTGTTAAACCGTAAGAATAAACCGCCAAAGAACTACCCAGCGTCAGGTTCAGGGGAAGGATAAATGCCCACATGAGGGGTAGAGAACTGATTTTAGATGAACACGTGTTGTTTCTAATTATCCTGTATAACCTGGTAGGTTTTAGCCCTGACTAATCAAGTGAATTAGAGAAAATTCCACTTATTCTATTAAGGTAGCTGATGTGATTAGAGTGAATTTTCTCTTTCTGAATCTCCATCTCTTTAATTAATCAGCAGGTCACAGCTCAAGGGTCACTTTCCTGAAGCAGTCTAATGGCTTTTCCCCCGTATTTCTTTTTTATGGTTAAACTTTCATTTTTGACTTTAGAATCTCTGGTTTTGTGTATGTGATTTAAGATCTTCAGAGGTTTGTAAAGAATTTATTAGTGCCCTCTCTCTGAGTAAGGGCCGCAACATATTTACATAATTGAACAGTTTCCTAGTAAAGAACATACCTTTAGATGGGCCAAGTTTTCTGAATCTCAGATTAAGACATGTGGGACCGAATGTGAAATGGACTGTCTTTGGACACTGGGGAGAGGGAAGAGCTGTAAACATGGCCACTGTGGCCCTGTTCTGGAGAAGTGTTCCAAAGGGTTTTTTGGGTTCACTTCAGGAACCAGACTTGTTCTGTCTTCATCAGGTAGTAATTAATGCTTCAGCAGACATTCACCAGTTTTTCCAATTTTTGAATAGAAAATTGGACTTTAAAATATATTCATTTTGGCCTTAGGGTTCCAGGTATTTTAAAATTAAAAAAAAAAAAAAAAAAAAAAAGAAAGAAAGAAAAAGCAGGAAGTTTCAGGCAAGAAACTTCTTTGCCAGGTAAAAGAACTGGGGGCAGAGGGTGGACAGGGTGAGGGGCACTTATTTCTAAGTTTTCTCTGAAAGGTTGCCTTGAGGGACCCTTTGCTCTCAACTGTCAAACTGTAAAGAGCGGCCTGTGGTGTAGGCACAATGGTTCTTTGTCATGTCAATGTGTTAATACTTGGTTCAGAGAGGAGGGGCCAAGGAAACCTTGGTAAATCCCTTAGTTCAATTGTTTCTTTCCAAGCAATCGAAATGTTTGCTATTTTAGAAAATGGATGGAGAACAGGAAATTATAGCTAAAATGTCTGTTTCAGTTTAATCCTCAGCCATGGAATACACACATGCTTAGCTCAGGCTCAGTTTTTCTTTTTAATATCTTGTCAAGTTCCCTAAATCCTCTGAGCCTCAGATTCTTCATCTGTAAAATGGAGATAATAAAATTACCCTGTTAGTATTGTGAGGATTAATGAGAGACATAAATAAAGTAGTCAGCAGAGTTTGGGTCACTTCCCTTGCTTTTCTGTCCCCAAACATTTCCTAATCCAGAGCTGGTGTGTGTTTTAGAAGAGCTTTATAATCCACGGAGGGAGTCATTGCCTCTTAGAGCTGAGTAAATATCATGTAATACTCTGTGTATATAGTCTGTGAAAATAAGTTTGCAAGGGGATTTCAATTTTTTAGTAGGGAAATCATTTCAAACTTAGGTAATATTTATTACCTCTAAATTGTGAACTTAAAATATAAATCAGGAAAAGTTATTGAATTAGTGTAAACATGTTAGAAATTATCTTCATTTTAAGATTAATTCTGAACTTAAACATTTAGGAAGATTCTATAGAAAAAAGCAAAGCTACAAAACAAACAAACAAACAAAAAACCAAAAACCCTCTCTTACTTTCTCGAAGCCCCTCTGAAGAAGGGACAGAGGCTTCATCCTCTGACAGTCAGGTCTAAACTCACCTGGCAGTTAAGCTTCTCTGGAAACTGACCTCAACTTACTTGTGTCAAACTTTTCTATTCTTTCCTAATTTAAATTTGCTGCTTAAGTCAGGCTGGTTATCTGTTAGATCTGCCTACAAATCATGTCTATTTCTATCATTTGATTTTTCTTTTCTTTCCTTTTTTTTTTTTTTTTTTTGAGTTATGCTTAATCCTACACTATGAATATCCTTACCTCTCTTCACCTTTTCAAGATGTTCTCAACTTTCAAAGCCCCTGTATGTGAACATACAATTAAATATATTTGGAGATAGAATTTCAAGTTTTTCCTCTCCCCTTCCCTCCCTATCCATTTCTTTCCTCTTCTCCCTTTCTTCTCTTTTTAAATGTATATATTTAAGAACAGCTTGATTGTTTATATATGATTACAGGTTAAGGTCTTCATTCCTTAAAAACCTCCCTTGAAGAAATATAATAAATCAGCATCTTTTCTTTGATCTCCCCCTATGGAATGGATCTAAGAGGAAGAGAAAGAAGATGGATAGGGGGAGGAGATCCAGAATAGCACAGTGGCTTAGATGATGATGGGTTTTGGCATCAAACAGTCCTGGGCTAGAATCCTGGTCTTAGCTGTCCCATGGGTAAATGGGTTTAGTAGTGGTTCCCTTAAAACACAGTGCAGGAAAGATGTCTAAGTCAGTGGCACAGATCAGGAGTTCTATAAATGCCAGTTGTTGCTATTATTATTAATAATACAGAAGAGCTTAAAGCAAGGGATACACTTCAACTTTATAAAACTGATGAGCTGTCAACAACATGGAGATGCATTGATGGTGTATTCATTTCCTATGGCCACTGTAACAGATTACCACAAATTTGGTGGCTTAAAACCTCATACAGTTCTGGAGGTCAGAATTTGAAATGAGTGTTGCAAGCCTAAAATCAAGGTATTGGCAGGGCTGTGTCCTTTTTGGGAGGCTCTAGGGGAAAAATCTATTCCTTGTCTCTTCCAGCTTCCAGAGACTGCTGTCACTCCTTGGTTTGTGTCCTCATCACTCCAATCTCTGTACAATGGTCCTCCCTCTTTCTCCTCCCTCTGACCTTCTTGAGTGCTTCTTATAGGGCCCTTGTAATTGCATTGAACCCACCTAGTTAATCCAGGATAATCTCCCCATTGTAAATTCTTAATTTAGTCACATCTGCAAAGTCCCTATTGACATGTATAATAACATTCAGAAATTCCGGGGATTAAGACATGGACATTTTATGTGTATGGTTGGGGATGGGGGATGCAACCTACCTCAGACAGACTGAGCACTTTGGTGCAAAGGAAGCAATAGAAGCCCAGGTGATCACTTGACCTCTAAGCAGAAGAGCAGAAAGCATTTATAGAAATAAGTAGTTAATCAGTTTTGAGTGACAATAGAGCAAACTCTTACTCCAACAACTCTATCTGTTATGTGTAAGTGGAAGTTAAAATATAATATGTACTCCAGGTAAATACATTTTTGTATGAAAAGCTTCGTCTGTTATGGGCGGTATCACTTTTCTCTTAGGAGTTTTACTGTTGCTTTCCAACAGCTGGAAAAGGCATGGAATCTGCCTTAGACTCAGATAGTGTGTTTTGGGGGAAGAGGACCATCATTTTCGAACACCTGATAAAGGCTGACAAATTATCTATATTATTGATATTATTATACCCATTTTTATGTTGAGGAAACTAAAATTTAGAAGCCTGAAGTAACTTGTTTGCAGTCTCAGAGCAAGTAAATGATTAAATTCACCTGTTGCAGAAGAACTTGCTAAATGAGTAAGAGCAGGGCTAGAATCTGGGTGTCTCTGTCCCAAGCTCTATATTGAGATCTTTCTCTAAATCACATTTTTGTTTGTGTTATAAATTCAGAATTCTATTATATTTAATGCAGTTCTACCTAATAGTAATACTTTAATTAATTATTGTACCCTTTTCAGAGTTTAGCTTGGTGTTACCATATTAAACATAAGAAATATATTCAGAAATGAACAGAATGGAAAGATTTTAATTCCAGGTCTTATGTAATTTTAATTTTCAGATTTGAAACAAAAATCTGCTCATGCAGCTATCAAATCAGATATTCTTTTTATAATGAAACACCTTTCCAAATCTATTTATAGGAGAAAGGAAATGGATCATTTTTCTATGACAACTTCTCTATTTTTAACCCACCACCAAATCCATTGTCTTTTCTTGTCTATAGTTCAGTGAACTTTAGTTGTGGGGGAAAAAGGGATAAATAAATCGGCAAGGTAATTGAAGTACACTATGGACTCCTTTATTTTAGGTGACTTGTCCAGGAATCAGGCAAATGAATACTTTTAAAGATTTGATAAGCATTGGTAAAAAATCACTATTGCAAATGCTCTCTGATTGCAGAAATTAACTTTATAGTCATGAAAGGGAACCCTTGATTTTATTTCATTACCCAACACAAGTGTTCTGAAAATAATTAACATGTAAGGAGCCTGTGAACAAACATAATGTGTGAGGAAGTGAAGGTGCCAGTTATTTCTCTTTCCATCCGTAGATGAGCAGTCATTGTGTAACTCATTAAATATTAGGCACTGTCTTGGGATTAGCAATTTTCCTCAGGAAAACAGCAGAACCTGAAGAATGACCTACCTGTCATAGTCAAATAAAAAAAGGCACTCCTTAAACAAAACCAGATATTTACAAATAAATGTACCATGTATCAGTATTTAATGCTTTTTATATAATTTCCTCATTTCATGCATTGTCACTTTTTTATTTTTATTTTTAAATAGCTAAGAGAAAGCAAAACTTGGCTCACTTTTTTAAAAAGATTTTTTTATTAGTTTTTAGAAAGAGAGGAAGGAAGAGGGAAAGAGAGAGAGAAACATCGATGTGAGAGTGAAACGTTCATCAGCTGCCTCCTGCACACCTCCTACTAGGGACTGAACTCACAACCTGGGCATGTGCCCTGACCAGGAATTAAACTGGCAACCTTTTGGTGATTGGGACAATGCCCAACCAACTGAGCCACACTGGCCAGCTCACTTTTGTTCCTCCCTGTGATGTTTGAGGTTGGTACAAAAATATAGAATTTTATGCAGAGGGACTGATTTTTAAGGATCAATTTATACTTATATCTGAGAGTTATTTGGCTAGTTACTGTTAGAGATAAATCCCATTCTTATTGTTATTTTCAAAATTGTATGCACCTTGGTGAGGAAAATAACTGGTGTCAATCTAAATCAAGAATTACCTTCTCTCCTCCACAATCCATTTTGGTTTAACAACCTTTTTATCATTCAGTTGTCTTTTATAATCAAGTCTTAAGGAAAATGTCTGGAATTGATAGTGTGGAAGTGATTTATGAACTTAATACAGAACTACCTACGTGAAACAGTGAGGTCGTCGTGAAAGGGGGATTGTCTTTCCCTTCTAGTGTAATGATTTAAAAATAGGCAATGCAGCCCTGGCCAGTAGGGCTCAGCAGTTAGAGCGTCTGCCCATGGACCAAAGAGTCTCAGGTTCAATTACTGGTCAAGGGCATGTACCTCAGTTGCAGGTTTGATCCTCAGTCCTGTTGGTGTTGTGAGGGAGGCAACCAATCTATGCCTGTCTCTCACATCGATGTTTCTCTCTCTCTCTCTCTTTCTCCCCCTCCTCCTCCCTCCCACTCTTATCTAAAAAAAAATCAGTGGAAAAATATCTGCAGGTGAGGATTAAAAAAAGAATAATAAAAATAGGCAATGCAGTTATTAAATGACATGCTCTTTAAGTTCAAAGCTTAGCCATGGTTAAAAAACTCAGAGGAGATAGCTTTTACTTCTTGGTACTACCAGGTCTAGCATGATGTTCTGTAGAGTAGATGCTCAAAAAATACTTGTGGCTGCTGAGTGGAGAATGGAATGTGTGAAGTTTGAGGGTGAAGCAGGGAGACAAACAAACGAAGAGAAAGGTGCAGTGAATCAGGCAACTGGCATGGTCACGATGGCCTAAGTAAGTTGTATGGATGGAGATGGTGTGAACTGATTAGATTTTACATTTGATTTGGAGGTAGAGACCAGATATACTCTTGAATAGATAAGATGTGTGACATAGAGAAATCTAGTAGTTTTGCTTGAGCAACTGAGAGATGGTCGTGGAGGAAGAGCAAAATTTTGGAGCAAATTAAGAGATCTAGTTGGATATGTTAATTTGTTACATAAATATATGTCTTTGGCAAATTCCCTTATAATGATATTGATGTCTGTATTTTTGCAATAATCAGGCAAATCTTAGTTTTTAATTAATTTTTATAATTATGTATATGTTCTCTAAACATAGATATACTTATAAACACATGTATTTTATTCATCTGATGTTTAGGGCACATTATTTTATGAACTAAAGCCCCTTGGACTTTAAGAATCTTTTAGTCTATAATGTTGAAACTTGTTACTCAACTGACAAAAACTGCTTTAAAAAGAAAACCCCAGTCCTGGCCTGTGTGGCTCAGTGGTTGGAGTATCAGCTTGCATGCCAAAAGGTCTCAGGTTCAATTCCTGGTGAAGGGCATGTACCTCGGTTGTAGGTTCAATCCCTGACCCCAGTCTGGGCACATGCAGGAGGCAACCAATCTATGTGTCTCGCTCACATCAGTGTTGCTCTCTCTCTCCCCCTCCCTTCCTCCCTTCTACCCTGTCTAAAAATCAATGGAAAAAAATATCCTTGAGTGATGATTAATGAAAGAAAGAAAGAAACAAAGGCAAAGAAAGAAAAGGAGAGAAAGAAAACACCAATTGCTTAATCTTACTGAGCCTTATTTCCTTTATAATATCATTTTTGTCCCATCTATTTCAATACATGGATGTATTTATCCAATGAGACAAACAATAGTGTTGAAAAATGAAAACACTAAAGATATACAGATTATTATTATGTATTAATCTTTGGAGAGAATATTGCTTCAACTGTTCTTGAGCCTCTCAACCAGGCTGACCCTGACCACTCCATTTAAATTGCAAGCCACTCTTCCCATACCCTAGCAACATTGTTTCTTTCCTCTGACCTTTTTTTTGTTTGTTTGTTTGTTTGTTTCCCTGCTACTTACCACCTTATTTTGATTTTCTGTTTATTTAGATATTATGTTTATTATGTCTTCCTCCTTATTATCCAGTAAGCTGCCTGAGGTAAGCATCTTTGTCTCTTTTACTGACTGAAGTATGCTAAGTGCCTCAACACATAGTAAGTGCTCAATACTTTTATGACTATATGAACAAATAAAATATAAATAAATAGTTTTTCTATAATTGGGAGAATGCTGTATGATCTTATTCAGTGGAATATAAAAAAGGCAATTCAATTTGGCTACATATGATTTAGAATAATAATTTATATAATAGATTCTCCTTACTATCTTTTTCTTACATCAATGTGAAAATTATATTTAGTATCCTAAATATATAGTATCTAAAGTCTTGTTAAATAGCCCCAAATATGCATGGTGAATAAGGAGCCGTTATTTATCGGGTATGTGATTTAATGTTGAACATGTGATTTAACAGCTGTTTTTCTGTATCTCTAACTATAAAATGGGATTAATAATAATAATATACACTTCATAAGGTAGTTATAAGAATTAAACAAATGGATATATGAAAGACTGTAGAATAGTATTCTGGTACATAGTAAACACTCAATATAACAATTATTATTATATAAATCAGTAATTTATTATAGAAAGGGATATAAATAACTGCCCCTTAAATCCATAAAAATTACACATTATAAAACTTGTCAAATGGACATAAAAACAAATAAATAAATAACTTATATAATTAATCCCAGCATGAAACACTATTTAAAATATACACATAATCCAGGAAAATAACATAAATCTTTGTATTCTAGAAAATCAGCTTAAATATTAGAAGGGTTTTGAGTTAGCATTTTACTTTCTTCCCTAACTTCAGTTGATCGGTTTTTGAGAATAAAAGATTTTTTAAAGAATTGTCCTCATTTTGTTTCCAACTTTTGTTTCAGTACTCATAGGAGAGAAAATGAAAATGCTAAAGTCCTTAAGGTTTTAAGGACAAGAAAAGACAATAATCATCTAACAATGAGAATAATGTCAGGCAAAAACTGCCTCCCCTGGGAAATTTCATCTTAATATCTTCAAAATCTTACAATTTCATGGGAGGCAGTTTCCCTCTTTTATCCATTCTAATATATGCTGATATGCAAATAAAGTGGACTTATAACAAAATGCAGTTCTTTGAATATCTGTATACTTCCCACATTTTTGTACATTCAAATAAAATTGGTATATATATATATATATATATATGTGTATGTATATATGTGTGTGATATATATATATATATATATATATATATATATATATGATATATTCTTTTTTTTTTTTTTATCCTCACCTGAGGACATTTTTCCATTTTGTGTTTTTAGATAGAGTGGGAGGGAGAGAGAGGAAGAGAGAGAGAGAGAGAGAGAGGGAGAGAAACATCGATGTGAAAGGGACACATCGAGTGGCTGCCTCCCGCATGACCCAAACAGGGCCAGGGACAAACCGCAACCGAGGCACGCGCCCCTAGTGGGAACCGAACCCGGGTCTCTCTGGACCGCAGGCCAACGCTCTAACCGCAGAGCCAAACCGGCCAGGACGTATATGATATATTCTTATGGCCTATATTTATCCTTTTCCTTATGTCTTTTCATGAATAAAGGTGGAGCCTACTCCCAGAAGAGGTTTAACATCCTTTAATTGTCCTTTGAAAATGTAAGATATCCAACCAAAGCTTTCTGTGTTTCATATCAGGGCAAATTTCACATCCAGGGAAGGAATGAGCTCAAATCTTCTGAAATCCCCAGAATGATTTCTCATCTTATATATGCAAATTAAAGTTTTAAAGCATCCCTCTCCAGCCCCTCATTCTTAAATTCAGTATTTATCACAAAAATTTTAAGGTTACCATGTCTAACCTAAGGCTCTTGATTCCCACTCTGCAAAGTTGTTCTTGCCCCTCCTCCCCCACCTCTAACCTTCTCAATTCCAGTAAATGTTATCACTAGCTATCTAGATGCCCAAGGCAGAAATGTATGGGTTTATACTTGTTTTCTCCCTTTTCCTTGCCTCCTGCTCATAATATATCAGTGAGGTTGATTGAGTCTACCCACAAAATCTATATTTTGAATCTTTCTACTTTGTTTAATTTTCATTGTGGTGACTCATTCCAGTCCACTCTTCCCCTCACTCAATGTGCTCTAGCCCCACGGGCCTTCTTTCAGTGCTTGGCACTGCAATTTTCCCCCCTGACTCCAGTGAGGCCTGATCGCGCTGCTTGGACACTATCTGCTCTTACTTAAATGTAAGCACCTCAGTGATGGTCCCTCTGACCCATCTATCTAAAACAGGTCCCTGCCTGTTGTTATTTTGTGTCAAAAAAAAATGTCTTTTTCCTTTATTGTATTTCCATATTTTATTTTTATTCTATTTACTTTACTAACAAAGACTTTCTTGTTCACCATTTCATCCATAGCACTTAGCTTAGTCCTAGACCATGGAATACACTTAGTGGATAATTGTTGAATAAATGAATGATTAATTTACAAGATAAAGTCTGTCAGATATTTAAATTTCTTAAAATTTATAGCAAAAATATAAAGGCTTTTATATAAAAAACGAATGTGCCAATAATAGACTTCTTAGAGAAAGCTAAAATCTTTACACTTCCAAATTCCTAATTTCTATTGTAAGGCCCAGTCCATCAAGATACCTTTATGTAGATGAATTGTTATTGCTATTATTTTTTAAAGTCAGAATCTTTCTTTTAATTTCAAAAGTTACATCTTATAGCTTATTTACTGACTGCTTTGGCCAATATCTTATATCTTCTTCAAATTCTCTTTGAACAATACAGCATTTGTCAGAAATTTTTTCTCTAAGTTAAGTGCAAAATAATAACTTTATGCTACTCCAGCACACTTATTTTAGTCCAAAACTTTCAAAGTTATGTGGCAAGCAGTTCCATTAAGATGGCAGAGTAAATAAGTGCTGTGCTCAACTCCTCCCAAGACCACATCAAAATGATAACTAAATTATAGAGGAATCCACCTGGAGAACCACCTGAAGACTAGCTGAATGGAATTCCTGTAACTAAAGATATAATGAAGCGGCCATATGGAGACTGGTAGCAGGGGTGGAGAGGTGAAATGGGCTCAAACATACATGTGGTGGCTGAGAGCTGAGAAGGTTATTTCAGCTGCAGAGGTCCACCCCTGAGGAGCAAAGAAGTCCCAGACTCATACCAAACTCTCTAGCCTAGGGATCCAGTGCTATGAAGAGTAGTTCCCACAACAGCTGACTTTGAAAATCAGTGGCAATTCTGTCCCAGCTCAGTGAAAAAGAGGGCAGCTGGAAACCAAAGCAACCTCTTAAAGGGCTGGCACACAGACTCACTTGCTCACAAGCACTCACCCTGAGCTCCAGTGAAGATAATGCAGCTCAAAAGGCACCGGAGACATATAGGGAGAAACTAAATTGTGTGGCTTCAGGGTGAGTGCCTCCCCCCGCCCCCCTGCTTTACACACATAGCACACAACCTACAGGGACTGGCAGGGTAAAACCAAATCTGCATTAACCAGGGAAAACACTGCTTTCCCCAACCTGGTGATTCCCTGAGAACCCAACTCTCTGGAGATTCTCTTAAGTGAGTCAGAGGGCTACTGGAAACCCAGGCATTCTCTTAAAGGGTTCACACACAGACTAAATTGCTCATGGGCACTCACTCTGAGCTCCAATGAAGAGATAGCTTTTCAAAAGGTGCCAAAGTCAAGGGAGAAACTGAATTGTATGGCTTCAGGGTGAGGGCTGCCAATGTCCCTGTATTGAGCCCTCTCCTTGCACAGCCTGTAGAGGCAGGCAGGGTCAAATCTGAATCTGCATTAACTGGGAATACAGAGCTCACCATACCCTGGTGACTCCCTGAGACCCAGTCCTACCCAACTCCCACACTGCCCTTGGTTCTTTCAGAGGTTGTGCCTCACAGGCAGCCTTGGCCCATGATACAAACTTTTTTAAAGACTCCTCAAATTCAGAAGACCCTGAACAAGCAATGGCTGGATTCAATATGCCTGGTTCCTTTTGTTAAATGGAGACCCAATGCAGGTGACAGCCAGCCTTGGGTCACAGTGTGGGTCCTACCAAGTGCCTCTGGGACCGCTGCCAACCATGGATCAGTTTGCAGCTCTTACCAGGTGACCCCAGGCTGGAAATAGGCAGTGGCTGACCCTGGCCTGCACCAGAGCCGAGCCTAAGAATCCCCAGAACCAGCACATTTGGAGGATGGCCCAGAGCCCAGCTGGGGTAAATGATACTCTGTGGGGTCAGCCCATGCTGTGATCGTGGCCAGTCCTCAAAGCCAGTCAGCCTGAGGGTCAACTTTACACACTAATGAACTAATAAATTAATTTTCAACTACAAAGGAGGGCACAGACAATCCACACAAGGAACTGTACTAGAGCACCAAACTCAGGTGACTAGGGAAACTGTTCCACCGTGCTCCACAGGACACCTACTACATAAAGTCACTCTGCCAAGACCTGAAGATGTAGCAGATCTACCTAAAACATAAACACAAAGGCAGACAAAATGAAAAGACAAACATGTTCCAAAAGAAAAAAAAAAAAACAGGAGAACATTCCAGAAAAAGAACTAAATGAAATGGAGGCAAGCAAAGTACCTGATACAGAGTTGAAAACACTGCTTATAGGATGCTCAATGAGAAAATCTACCCAGGAAAGTAAGACTTGACAGTAGTGTTTAATGTGGGTCCTTCCATACTCAACCAAACCCAGTAGAGGGAGCCACAACCAGTGGAACACCAACACCCACAGGGAAAATTTGGCAGGCTCCACAACCCACTGAAACAGCCAAAATGGTGAAACAAAGAAACAAATCCCAAATGAAAGAACAAGATAATTGGACAGAAGATGAAATAAATGAAAGGGAATTGAGCAAGATATCAGAGGGAGAGTTATGAGTAATAACCACAAGGAAACTCAACAGCATGAGTAAAGATATAGAAGTATTGAAAACCAACCAACTGGGAATGAAGAATGACATAGCAGAAATAAAGAACACATTGGAAGGAACAACCAGCAGAGTAGAGGAGGCTGAGGATTGGATCAGTGAATTAGAAGACAGGGTAGAAAAAATGTCCCAATCAGAGAACCAAAAAGAAAAAACAATGAAAAAGCAGAAAGTCAGCCAAAGAGAAATGTGGGACAATATGAAATGTGACAACATCAGCATCATAGGAGTTCAGGAAGAAAAAGAAAATGAGCAAGGGTTAAAGAATATATTTGAAGAAATAGTGCCCTAACTTGGTGAAGGAAAAAGGCATACAAGTCCAAAAAACACAGAGAGCCACAAATAAGAAGAACCCAAACAGGCCCACACCAAGACACATCATCATTAAAATGCTAAAAATTAAAGACAAAGAGAGAATCCTAAAGGCAGCAAGAGATAAGAAACATGTTACCTACAAAGGAACCCCCATAGGCTATCAGCTGACCTGTCAACAGAAAGACTACAGTCTAGAAGGGAATGGCATGAAGTAATCAAGGTAATGAAAAACAAGGATCTGAATCCAAGACAACTCTATCCAGCAAGGCTATCATTTCAAAATAGAAGGTGAAATAAAGAGATTCCCAGACAAAAAAAAAAAAAAAGGCTAAGGGAATATATTAGCACCAAACCAGCACTGCAAGAAATGTTAAAAGGACTATTGTAATTAGTAGAAGAAATAGGAAGAAAAATATAACCACAATATACAGAAATGGAAATAAATAAGTACATATCAATAATAACATTAAATGTAAGTGGATTGAATGCTCTGATCAAAAGACAGAGTAACTGATTGGAAAAGAAAGTATGACTCATATATATGTTATTTACAAGAGACCCACTTCACAACAAAACTCACATAGGTTGAAAGTGAAGGGATGGAAAAAATCTTCCAAGCAAACAGAAAGGAAAAAAAAAGCTGGGGTAGCAATACTCATATCTGATAAATTAGATTTCAAAATGAAGGCCATAACCAGAGACAAAGAAGGCCACTACATAATATTGAAAGGATCTATCCAACAGGAAGAGATAACCTTGGTAAAACGTATATGCACCCAACACAGGAGCACCAAAATACATTAAAAAACTTCTGGATAACTTCAAAGGAGAAATCGACAGCAATACAATCACAGCAGGGGACTTCAACACCCCATAGACATGAGTGGATAGATCCTCTAGACAAAATATTAACAAGAATACAGAGTCTCTAAATGATGCACTAGATCAAATGGATTTGATAGATATCTACAGAGAATTACACCCAAAAAACTGCAGAATTCACATTCTTCTCAAATGCACATGGGAGAGACATTCTCAAAGATAGACCACATGTTAGGACACAAACTAAGTCTTTACAAGTTCAAGAAGATTGAAATGATATCTAGCATCTTCTCAGATCACAATGGCATGAAACTAGAAGTCAGTTACAACAAAAACACACAAAGACATTTAAACACATACAAGCTAAATAGCATGTTATTAAACAGTGAATGGGTTACCAGGGAGATCAAGGAAGAAATTAAAAACTTCCTGGAAACCAATGAAAATAAACCCAAAACAACACAAAATCTATGGGATGCAGCGAAAGTAGTCCTGAGAGGGAAGTTCATAGCACTACAGGTCTACCTCAAAAAACAAGAACAATTTGTAATTGACTGTCTAACCTCACAACTTAAAGTACTAGAAAGTAAACAAAAAGAAAAACCCATTTTGGTGGGAAAAAAAAAAAAAAAACCCAGAGCAAGTAGAAGGAAATAAATAGTAAACAGCAGAGCAGAAATAAACAACATAGAGACTAAAAAACAATTTTAAAAAGATCAACAAAACAACAAGCTTGTTCTTTGAAAAGATAAACAAGATTGATAGACTCTTAGCTAGACTCACCAAAAAACAAAGAGAGAGGACCTAAATAAACAAAATCAGAAATGAAAGAGGAGAAGAAACAACTGACACCACAGAAATACAAAGGATTGTTAATAAATAATATCAACAATTATTCAGCAAAAAATTGGACAATCTAGGTGAAATGGACAAATTTCTAGAAACACATAGTCTCCCAAATCTGAACCAGGAAGAGATAGAAAACTTGAACAGACCAATAACAACTAAGGAAATTGAAGATGTAATGAAGACTCTCCCAGCAAACAAAAGCGTGGGCCCGGACAGCTTCACAGGGGAGTTTTACCGAACATTCAAAGATGAACTAACACCCATTTTCCTCAAACTATTTCTAAAGATTCAAGAAGAAAGAAGACTTCAAAACTCATTTTATGAGGCCAGTATAATTCTAATTCCAAAACCAGATAAAGACACTACAAATAAAGAAAAGTACAAGCCAATGTCCCTGATGAACATAGATGCCAAAATCCCTAACAAAATATTAACAAATCCAATCTAGCAATACATTAAAAGAATTATTCACCATAACCAAGTGGGATTCATCCCAGGGATGCAAGACTGGTACAATATTTGCAAATCAATAAATGTGATATACCACATAAACAAAATGAAAGATAAAAACCATATAATCATATCAATAGATGCTGAAAAAGCATTTGACAATATCCAGCACTCATTTCTGATAAAAACGCTCAGCAATGTGGGAGTAGAGAGATCATATCTCGACATAATAAAGGCCATATATGAAAAACCTACAGCCAACATCATACTCAATGGGCAAAAACTAAAAGCATTTCCCCTAAGAACAGGAACAAGACAGAGATGCCCACTTTCACCACTCTTATTTAACATAGTACTGGAAGTCTTAGCCACAGCAATTAGACATGAAGAAAAAATAAAAAGGATCCAAATTGGAAAGGAAGAAGTGAAACTGTCATTATTTGCAGATGACATGATATTGTACATAGAAAACCCCAAAGACTCCATCAAAAATCTACTAGAGCTAATAAATGAATTTGGCAAAGTAGTAGGATACAAAATTAACATCAAGAAATCGATGGCATTCTTATACACCAATAATAAACTCAGAAAAAGAGAAACTAAAAAAAAACCCCTTTACAATTGCAGCAAAAAACAAAAAACAAAACTAAGATGCCTAGGAATAAACTTAACCAAAGAAGTAAAGGACCTGTTCTCAGAAAACTACAGGACATTGAAAAAGGAAATAGGGGAAGATATTAAAAAGTGGAAGCATATACCTTGTTCATGGAATAGAAGAATTAACATCATTAAAATGTCCATACTACCCAAAGCAATCTATAGATTCAATGCAATCCCCATCAAAATACCAACAATATATTTCACAGAACTAGAACAAATACTTCAAAAGTTTAATGGAACCAAAAAAGACCCCGAATAGCCACAGAAATCTTGAAAAAATAAAGAACAAAGTCGGAGGGACCACAATATCGGATATCAGGTTATACTACAAAGTTATAGTAATCAAAACAGCCTGGTATGGCACAAGGACAGGCATATAGATTAATGGAACAGAACAGAGAACCCAGAAATTGACCCAAGACATTATGCTCGATTAATATTTGACAAAGATGCCAAGAGCATACAGAGGAGTCAAGACAGCCTCTTTAATAAATGGTGTTGGGAAAAGTGGACAGCCACATGTGAAAAAAAATGAAGCTAGTCCATCAACTTACACCATACACAAGAATAAACTCAAAATGAATAAAAGACTTAAATGTGACTCGTGAATCCATAAAAATCCTAGAAGAAAATGTAGGCAACAAAATTTAAGACATCACATGCAACAGAATTTTTACTGATACAACACCTAAGGCAAGAGAAACAAAGGAAAAAATGAATACATGGGGATACATCAAACTAAAAAGCTTCTGTGCAGCAAAAGAAACAAGCATCAAAATGGAAAGGAAACCCAATATATGGGAGAGCATAATTGCCAAGGATACATACGATAAGGGGCTAATTTCCAAAATATATAGAGTACTCGTACAACTCAACAAAAGGAAGACAAAGAACCCAATTAAAAAATGGGCAGAGGAGCTAAATAGACACCTCTCCAAACAGGACATACAATGGCCAAGAAACATATGAAAAAATGCTCAACATCACTAATCATCAGAGAGATGCAAATTAAAACAACTATGGGGTATCACCTCACACCTGCCAGAATGGCTGCCATCAACAAATCATCAAACAAGTGCTGGCAAGATTGTGGAGAAAAGGGGACTCTAATACACTGCTGATGGGAATGCAGAATGGTGCAGTCACTATGGAAAACAATATGGTGTTTCATCAAAAAAAAAAATCATCTGTCATTAGACCCAGTGATCCCACTTCTAGGAATATTAATATATCCTAAGAAGCCTGTAACACCAATCAGAAAGAATATATGTACCCTTATGTTCATAGCAACACTATTTACAATTGCTAAGTTCCGGAAACAGCCCAAGTGTCCATCAATAGATGAGTGGATAAAAAAAGCTGTGGTACATATACACAATGGAATACTGTGGAGCTGTAAGAAAGAAAGATCTCTTATCCTCTGAGACGACATGGAGGAAACTGGAGAGTATTATGCTAAGCGAAATAAGCCAATTAGAGAAAAACAAATACCACAGGATCTCTTATTTATGAAATATAATGAACAAAATAAACTGATGAACAAAACAGACTCAGAGACATAGAAAGGAGTATGGTTCAGACTGACAAAGCTCAGTGGAGGGGGTGGGGGGGAGATAAGATAAACCAAGGAACTTATATGCATGCATGAGTAACCAATGGACATAGATGACAATGCTTGTGGAGTGGGGGGGGGGCAGGATAGGGAGAAGGGTTTCTGTAGGGAGAAAAAGGAGAAGCATCTGTACAAAATTCAATAAATTTAAAACAAAAGGATGCTCAATGAACTTAGGGGAAGAATAGATCAACTCAGTGAGAACTTCAAAAAAAAAAGATAGTAAACATAAAAACGAACATAGAAACCATAAAAAAAGCAGTCAGAAATAAAGAACACAATAACTGAAATGAAGAATACACCAGAAGGAATCAACAGTAAATTAGATGAAAGAGAGGATTGAATAAGTGATTTGGGAGACAAGGTAGCAGAAAACATCCAAAATGAACAGCAGAAAGAAAAAAGAATCTAAAAAGATGAAGTAGTTTAAGGGACCTCTGAAACAATGTTAAATGTACCAACATTTGACATTATAGGAGTACCAGAAGGAATTACAACCAAAATATAAAAAAAAGACATGTTAAAGCTACTGCTGTAATAATAATAAGAAATATATATAGAGAGAAACATGGGCATAAAGAAGAAAAATAGACCTGGCTAGTGTGGCTCAGTGGACTGAGTGTTGTCCATGGACTGAGAGGTCCTGGTTCAATTCCCAGTCAGGGAACATGCCCAGTTTGTGGGCTTGATCCCCAGTAAGGGGAGTGCAGGAGGCAGCCAATTGAATTTTCTCTCTCACATCAATGTTTCTATCTCTCTCTCCCTTCCTCTCTCTCTCTCTCTCTCTCTCTCTCTCTCTCTCTCTCTCTCTCAAAAAACATATTTGAAAAGAAGAAAATGGCAATAAATAAGTACCTATTAATAATAACTTCAAATATAAATGGCTAAAATGCTCCAATCTAAAGACATAGGGTAGCTGCATGATAAGAAAACATGACTCATATATATGGTGTCTACAAGAGACTTACCTCAGAGCAAAAAATTCACACAGGATAAAAGTGAAGAAATGGAAAAAAATTTTTTTCATGCAAATGGAAACAAAGAAAGCTGGGGTACTGTACTTGTATCTAACAAAATAGACTTGAAAGCAAAGGCCATAACAAGAGACAAAGAAAGTCAATACATAACACTAAAAGAATTGATCCAATAAGAGGATATAACCCTGGTGAACATATGCACCCAATATAAGATCATATAAATAGAGCAAAAAACTCTTGGAGGATTTTATGGGAGAGATTGACAGAAATATAGTGATAGTAGGGGACTTTAATACCCTACTGACATCACTGGATAGATTTTCCAGACAAAAAGTCAAGGAAACAGTGATCCTAAATGACACACTAGATTAGATGGATTTAATTGACATTTACAGAAAATTTCACCCCAAAGCTGCAGAATATAGATTCTTTTCAAGTGCACATGAAACATTCTCAAAGATAGACCACATGTTTGGACACAAAATAAGTCCTACAAGTTCAAGAAAATTAAAATTATATCAAGCATCTTCTTGGATCACAATGGCATGAAACTAGTAATCTACAATAAAAACACTCAAAAACATTCAAACACATGGAGGCTAAATAACATGTTACTAAACAATGAATGGATTATCAATGAGATCAAGAAAGAAATTTAAATCTTCCTGGAAACAAATGAAAATGAACAACCAGAATCTTTGGAACACAGCAAAAGCAGTCCTGACAGAGAAGTTCATAGCACTACAGGGCTACCTCAAGAAATAAGAAAAAACTCTAATAAAACATCTAACCTTATAACTAAAATAATTAGAAAGAGAACAAGAAAAGCCCAGAGGAAGTAGTAGGAAGGAAATAATAAAGATCATAGTGGAAATAAATGACATAGAGATGTAAAAAAAAACAACAATACAATAGATCAATGAAACCAAGAGCTGTTTCTTTGAAAAGATAAACAAGATCAATGAACCTCTAGCCAGAGTCATAAAAAAACAAAGAGAGAGGACCCAGATAAATAAAATAAAAAATGACAGAGGTGAAGTAACAACTGACACCACAGATATACAAAGGATTGCAAGAAAATATTATAAAAAAAACTATATGCAACAAATTGGACAACCTAGGAGAATGGACAAATTCCTAAACACTTACAATCATCCAAAACTGAATCAGGAAAAATCAGAAAACCAATGATACCTCTAATAAGGGGTTAATTTCCAAAATATATAAAGTACTCATACAATTCAACAAAATGAAGACAAATAATCCAATTAAAATGGGCTGAGTACCTCAATAGATATTTTTCCAAGGAGGACATACAGATGGCCAATAGACATATGAAAAGATGTTCAATGCCACTTGTCATCAGAGACATGCAAATTAAAACCACAATGAGATATTATATAACACTAGTCAGAATGGCTATCATCAATAAATCAACAAATAACAAGCGTTGGTGAAGATGTAGAGAAAAGGTAACCCTCATGAATTGTTGGTGGGACTGCAAATTGGTGTAGCCACTATGGAAAACAGTAAGGAGATTCCTCAAAAAACTAAAAGTAGAACTACATTATGACCCAGCAATTCCACCTCTGGGTATCTATCCAAAGAAATCCAAAACACAAATTCCAAGAGATATATGTATCCCTATGCTCATTGAAACATTATTTACATTGAAACATTATTTACATGTTCATTGAAACATTATTTACAACAGTCAAGATATGGAAGCAACCTAAGGGCTCATCAATAGACAATTGGATAAAGAAGAAGTGGTACATATATACAATGGAATATTACTAGGCCATAAAAAAGAATGAGTTCTTACCATTTGTGACAACATAAATGGACTTAGAGGGTATTATGCTAAGTGAAATTAGTCAGACAGAGAAATGCAAATGCCATATAATTTCAATTATATATGAAATCTAAAGAACAATATAAACAAACAAACAAAACAGAAATAGACTCATAGATACAGGGAAAAAATTGAAGGCTGCCAAATAGAAGGGGGATTGGAGGGCTGGGTGAAAATGGTGAAGAGAGTAAGAGGTACAGTTGGGGATGTAAAGTACAACATAGGAAATATAGTCAATAATATTATAATAACTATGTATAGTACCAGTTGGGTACTAGACAAATCAGGCTGGGGGTGGGGAGCAGATCACTTAAGAAAATGTATAAATGTCTAACCACTATGCTGTACAGCTGAAACTAATGTAAAATAATATAAAATATTAACTGTAATTGAAAAAATTAAAAATCGGGGAAAAAAGTTATGTGGCAAGCAACTGTTTTCTTGAGGAAAAATATATATTCTATTCCTTTTTCCATTATAAATTTATCCTTAGGCTCTTACTACTTGTGATTAATTTTTTCTGTTACCTTTCATTAGTGTATTCTATTTTTTTTTAAATTCCCTGTCAAGGACCCCATTCTGTCTCCTTACATTGACTAACTCCTCTTATCTGTGGGCTCTTGGTATTCATGGCCTCTGTCTGGCCTGTCAAATCACCTTGTTTAGGGTTCAGCTAATTTGTATGTGACTCAGATGAGGAGTAGATGTGTGAACTAGTCCTTTCCTTCTCAATTCCTGTGGTTCCCTGAATCTATGACTCTCCTTATATGGTTTAAATGGGGGGGTCATTAGTGTATTCTATCTTATAAGATAATATTTATTTAAAATGAGTCTAATTTTGGAATAGATCTGTTCATTGACCCTCTCTTTTTTATTTCAGAAGATTAATAGTTTGTGGTACCTTTCTATATAGTGTAACTAAAATGTACTCCTGTTGGAGTGAAGATAATAGAGATAGCTCAGAATTATTTCCTAAGAATTCACAGTTTTAAATAAATATGTAAACAGAATTCATTGATCAAGACTATATCTTTGGGCACCAGACCTCAAAAAGACTGACTTGTAACTTTCTTTTTATTCCTTAGCATTTTGTGAACATATATGACCAAATCCTTATTTTAAATAATTAAAAAACCCTGTCTTTTAAAATATGTAGCTAGTAGTTATTATATATATTATCTATATTATATATTAAAGAGTACTCTACAGTTGTTAGGTGTAGTGTTTTATAAGCCAAATTAGGTCAAGTTGGTTAAAATACCATAATAAATTTCTATATACTTAACTGAGTTTTTGTCTGCCTTTGTTTTTTATTAGTTACTGAAATAAATGGGCTAAAGTCTCCCCTATGATTGTGGTTCTGTATGTTACTTCTTTAGTTCTTTGAACTGTTGCCTTATATAATTGAAACTTATGCTATTAGGTGTTTACAAATTTAGGATTTTAAAACTTCTTATAAGCCTGACTTTTTTATTAATTTGAAATGTACAACTCTATATCTTGTAATTCTACTTAAGATCTACTTTGTCCAATATTAATATAGCCATATCATTTTTATTTTGGTTAATATTTATATGGCAGATCTATTTTCATCATTTTACTTTCAAGGTATATGTGTGCATATGTTTAAAGTGTTTCTTTTGGAAATAGCATATGTCTACATTTTGTTTTGTATCCAGTGAAACAGAATTTGTATTTTAAGATAATTGAGTCCATTTACACTAATATAATCATTAATGTAGCTCCCTTAAGTGTACCATTTTTGTATCTATACCTTTTATCCTATTAGTTATTTATCCTTTATTTCTCATTTTTTACTTCTTTCATAGTCATCAATTTATCATTATTATTCCATTTTTAAATGCATTTAAGATTAAAAATTTCCTTTTATTACTCTTTTAGTTGTTACATTATTGATTACAATGTATTTTTACATTACAAACATTGATTGCAATGTTTCCTGAACATGCAAAACACAGCCATTTAATTTCACTTCTCCCCTCCAACTTTTTGTGCTAATCTTGCCATATATTTTACTTTTATAGACTTCTACATATTTGCTTCTATACATTGCAAATATCACAAGACATTATATATTTTTGTTTTAATAATCAATATGCACTTATATTTATCTATAAATACATTCTTTTTTTGCAATGTTTTCTGAAGTTCTGTGTTACTATGAAATAATTTTCTATCAGCTTGAAGATGTACCTTTAGTATTTCTGGTAGTGCAGGTCTGCCTGCAAAAAAATTCTCAGTTTTTATTTTTCTAAAAATATCTTTATTTCATCTATTTTTTTGAAAAATATTTTTGAGGAATACAGAAATCTAGATTAGCAGTATTTTTTCTTTCAACATTTTATATATGTCAGTCTATTTTCTTTTTGTTTCCATAGTTTTCTACTGAAGAGTCAGCTGTCAGTCTTAGTTTTTGTTTTTTACTAAAGATATGTACCTCTGTCCCACTCTACATACTTTTTAAATATTCTCTTTGCTTTGGTTTTTAATAATGTGCCTGACTGTGGCTCTATTAATATTTATCCTATTTAGTGCTCATATAGTTTTTTGAATCTTAAATATATAAAATTAGATATTTTTTAAATTGATATTTGGAAAATTCCTGACCAATACCTTTCAAGTATTATGTTTCACTTTTGTTTCTTATTCTACAAGTCCTCTGATTGCATATATCTTAAGCCATTTCATTGAATCCTATATTTCTTTTATAATTTCCCTATTTCTAAACATTTTTATAAACAGTAATTTGAGCACTGTCTATTATCATGATTTCAGTTAATGAAATTATCTATTCTGCTATTTCTAACCTGTTATTGAACTCATAGAATAAATTCTTAAGTTCAATTTTTATACTTCCAGTTATAAAATTTAAATTTGACTCATGAATTTTAAGGTTTCTGAGAAAAATTTTCATTCTTTTCTTTCTTTATTTAAATATATCAATCATGTCTATTTTAAAATTCCTGTCAGACAACTTTGATATCTATTTGAACACCTGAACATCTGTTTCTATTCTTTGTGTTTCTTTGGTTTCTGGTGATTTTGTTTTGTTTTTAGCAAGCCTTGTATATTTTGGATAAACACTGAACATTGCAGAAACCAAGTTAAGTATCAAGTTTTCTTTTGCCAGTCTGGTATAGTGGCAGTGGGTTATCTTGATCTCTTAGATGGTTACTTTTGGTCTTTATAAGTGTTGAACTGTATCTCATATGCCCTTCCTCTTAGGTGAGGCTTTTATGGGCTCTCAACTCAAAGCTTGAAATATTCACCAAGCCCCTCTAATTTTGAAGGCTTTGAAATACACTATGCTCCAACATGACACATCTTGGACTATCTGCTCTGTCCTTTAGCCCTCAACTGTTGTTAGTGTTGTTTTCTTGGAGATCCTCCCTATGTATCGCTTGAGAAAAATTTGGAACCATATTTTGGGGTTCCCACTTCTGGTGTTGTCTTTCTTGAATTTTCCCCTTAAACTCCAGCTTCTCTGGCAGCCTTGAACTCTGACATTTGTCTCTTCAGTGAAGCAAGACTCCCTTATTCCTAATTCAGCTCTATTCCCCCATGCTAATGAAAACTGGAGAAAGTCTATAGAGAAAAACATCCATTTGAAGTACTGTTGTTTCTTTAAGGGTCATAGATCCTTAATTTGTAGCTTGCTTTAGCTGCTCTTCAGGGATTTCAGACAGTTGTTTTATTTATTTTTTCCAGGATTATAACTATTTATAGAGTGAGTGTTAGTCTGACCTAGCTTATTATTGGAACTGAAGGCTATTATTTTTAAGCTACATATTAAGCATTTATTAATGACTGGGTATGTTGTTCCAGGATTTAATTGCATTATCTCATTTAATCCTCACAGTAGTCTTTGAATTAATTATTCTCACTTTTGTAGACAAATAAACTAAAACTTAGAAAGAATAATTAACTAGTACACATCACACAGTAAGTCTGATACAGACAGAGGGAGGAGAGAGAGGAGTGGGGAGAGTTTGTCTCAGGCCTTGACAAGAACACCAGGGCTTGCTTTACTGTTTTTCTGATTAATGATGCCTTATCTTCACAGTCTTATTTTACTTCTGGTTAGAAACTGAGCTCTATAATCTTTACTGGTAATATGAAATAACAGCAAGAAAACTTTGTTTATTATGTTCTCAAAACTTTATTTAAAAACACTTTTGAGGAAACAATGTATGTCATACCAACTGTTTTGCTTCTTTAATTGATACTTGAAAAAATCTTCAGATAATTCAATAAATCTTAAACCACTTTCTTGTTTTCTGAAGTTCATTAATTGAGGCTAGAAGACATGCTTCAAGTATAAGCAAATGGAGGTGTTTTAAATAATGAGAAATTGAATCTAGCTATAACTTGGAATATAAAGAAAACACTAAGTACCAAAGTCTGAATGAATGTACAGGAAATAATTGTTAACATCTATGTTACTTTGTAAGTACTGTATTCATTTAATCCTCATACCACCTCTTTGATGCAGGTTATCTTGTTATTGCCATTTAACAGATGAGGAAACTGAGGCATAGAGAGGTCTATAAATTGCCCATATTTTCTATTTTAATACTACTTAGAAAATTTGCTAACAATATCAGTGCTCTTCACAATATATTTCTCAGATGGTGATAAGGAGAAAGAATGGTAGCTGAATACAAATTTTCTAGGGAATTTAAGTAAAATTTTGAGAGAAAGGAGGGAAATTATGGTTGTGGAGAAATACTAGCTACATAGACAGTGAATATTTCAAGAACTATAAAAGAATCAGAAAACTATTATTAGAAGCATAGAGTGGTTACCATGTGATCATTCATTAACTCATTCATTCTGCAAGCATTTAGTTATTACACACTATGCATTCAAAGAAAACTGTTACTAAACATTTAACACATGCCAAATAATGTATTAGGTAGTTTGAGAAACATTATCACATTTGATACAGTAGCTTTCTGCGGAATATATTATTTTCCTTTCAGCTGAGGAAACTGTGACTTAGTGGGCATTAATAATTTGTTCATTGTTCAGGAAGCTAATGGCTGTGCAAGTGACTGAAATGAGCTTTGAGCCCAGGACTGAATGACTCAAGAGCAAGGCTATAATGTGGTTGGGTGCTGATTCAGACATTGGGGAAAGAAGATAGCATCCTCAGGGAAGTGTAGGACAGAATTTAGGACTATAAAGAGCTTTACAATGTGGTAGAAGAGATAAGAAAACAAACATAAGTCTAATAGTAAAGAGAAAATGATACATATCATAATTGAGATGCAATATTTAGGTCTTCAAAGAAGGGAGAGATTGCATCCAGCTGTGGTAATTAAGGCAAAAAGTAGTGAAGTTAAGATCTGAAGGATACCATATAAACTACAACCCATGAACATTTGTCCATACAACAGCCATTGCAGCATCACCTCTGTTTGAAATGGAAATGGCTGCTCCCTCCTCTGAGCTCCTAAGCATCTATCTGAACTTTTTTGTAAGGCAATGTCACTTTCTATCTTAAATTGTGATTACTATGCACATGCTTTTTCTATGGCCTCCTTCAAGGTGGACACTCTAATTCCTCAGGTGGATCCCCACGGTGTCTGGCATAGTGCCTGCAACAAAGCAGGTGCTTTTCAAAATCCCCTCTCCCTTGGTGTCAGTGACACCATGCTCTGCTGGCTGTCTTCCCATCTCTTTGGACTCTCTTCAGGCTCCTTACACAAGAAGGTAGTGTCCTCATTGTTCAATCTGCCGGTATTTACCTTTCATACAGAACCTATTGGACTTCATGCAATGTCACACTTCAGTGATACCCCACATGCCTCCCAAATAATAGATATCTCTTCCAAGCTCTGCATTGGTTTGTACAATTACTTGGCATATATCTCTGTCTGTGCATCTCTCAGGCACTCTGATATCAACATGTCTCAAACTGTACTCAGTATCTTTACCTCCTCTAGACCTCCAACTCTTCCTACACATTCTATTTCAGTGAATGTTATGGAAAGACCATCCAGGCACCCAGGTCACTTGACCCTTACCTCTTCTCCTCTGCTTGCTTATTGTCATTTATTGGTCATAAAATTCCTTCACAGTGAAGAGATATTTCTCCAATCTCTTTGCTCTTGTAAATCTACATGGCCATTGTCTGAGTTTACACCTCATCATTTTTCATCTAGACTACTTCAGAGTATTCTTGATGTCAGGCTTGGTCTCTTGTGATCCATTTTTCCAAATTGCTACCCAGAATAAGTTTTTCAGTGCAAGTCTGAAAATGCCATGCCCTTTAATATCTTGGCCCTTCAGTGCCCATTGGAAAAGAATTAAATACTCAGCATGGGAACTAGTGACACTCTTTTTCTCCACCTCATCCTTTGCTCCAAAGTCCTCTGCATATTGAATTGCAATTCACTGCTCCTCATTCCACCTGGAATGTTGACTTTTCTTTGTTTGGCCAACTCAGCCTTCAAAAATAAGCTTAAGTCACATTCTCTATGAGGTCTTCATGATATTTCCTCTAGTCTTGATTAGATGCCCCTAGTATTTGCTGGAGAAATACTCTGGGCTTATCTTTACCATAGTTCTTATCACACTGGAGCCAATTATTTATTTATTTATTTAACTGTCTTCTAAAACTAAACTAAAACACAGTGCAAAACCAAGGATAATAAGCAGAGTCTCCTTTAAATATGCACTAATATGAATCCAACAGTCATGACTTTCTTTGTAATTTATTTTATCTATTGGGTACATAGACTTACAACCCCATAAGCTGTGGATTATTTAATATTGTGATGGCATTCACATGATATGTGTACATAATTATGACATGCATTACATTTTAGTTCTATTATATCTTTGCTTTTATGTGACTCCAGATATTGATATATATATGAGATATCTGTAGATCTATCTGTAGTCACAAAAAAGCAAAAATATTATAGAATTAAAATATAAGGCATATATATCATATATCTAAGGACACCTATCTACCTACCTATATATCAGTGTTATGTTCTGTGCTCTGAAAATACACTAGTTAAGAGTGAGAATTCTTCAATCACTCAGTGTAATTATTTTAAAATCCTGGATTTGTTTTTCTTTCAATGACACTGGACTCCCATGTTAGAATTAAGGAATTAACCACTGCAACTGTGAGTTTGTGGGTATAAGCTGTAAGCTTTAGACAGTATCACTGATCTACATATCTTGCTTTGTCAGTACCTGTGATCCTTCACTTCTGACACAGGGATGTGACTGTTAAACACCACCCACTTACTGCAAGAACTCTTTTTCTCTAAAATACAACCTAAGTTTATGCTTTTAAATGGGTTATTTATTCTTTGAAATACAGAACTAGTTCTACATTTAATTTACCTTTGTCAATGTTTCTATGAGTGTTTAAATCATGGAATAAAATATGAGATGAAAAAAAGAGAAAATAGAATTCAAAACAGAAAAATCCAGAGGTAAGATGTTATCCTAGCATTCAAATATATACCAAAGAGTTTAAAATATTTCTTCAGGCATATGTTATGTGTTGATCATTGCTCCATTTATTCACACTTGCCAGCTGCTATTGGCATAAATTCCCCACCCCATTTTACCCCTGTCCACCAAAAACTTCCCCAAATTAAAAAAGGAGCTATTGATAAACAATATAGACACATAAAAAAAGCATATTTATTCCTAATAGATTCTGGAATACATTAATATCTTATTCTTTCTATTTAATTCCATTAATGTGACATGGTATAGAAAGTATTCAGAGAAAAAAGAAATGCAAATAGGATATAGTATCTTTTACTCTTAGAAACTGATGGGATATTAGAACTAATCTAAATGGCTCTATGGTCTTGGTCAGTGTGGAGATCTCCTCGATATGATGAACTGTGGCTCCCATAACTTCTGCTGAAAAGCTTTCTACAATGGGAAGTTTGCTATATCAATTCTGTGATAGCTCTAATTATCATAAAATATTGTGAGGAGAAAATCTTCTTGTTTCCTGTGGGGGTGTGGTATTCTTGCTACACAAATGCTATGATAATTGTGCTGCTTTAAGATAGTGGTTGAATGTTATACTTATATTGTGGCTTGCACTAGAGAGTAGGAAGACTCTAGGAGAGAAGAGGGGGCGTTTAGTTTCTCTTGATCTGAGCTGCAAGGAAAATGGTACATTAGTGCCCACTACATGTAGGCAGGTCAGGATTTAGGAACTGTGAGTGGTCAAGGAGATGGAGCTATGAAATTGTCCTTGGTGGCTAACGTGTAGCTTGTGGAATGGGAGGGGGCTGGGAACACTGAGAACAGGCCAGCTCCAGGGTCCCAATTCTTGTACTGTCTGTGATAATTCTTCTTCTGCAATCATTTAGTATTTAATAAAGTCGTATTGAAGGCTTTAATCTGTCTAAATTACACTATTGGGTATTAAGGAAAGAGGATTTTGTTCAATACTGTGTATTAAAGTGGGATGTGTTAAATTGGGAAGAAACAACCACAAGCCTGCATAAGGGAAGCAGCTGGAAACAAGTAGTAAAGAACTATTAGAGAGAGAGGCAGGACTGCTCCGTTAGTTGTCTCACCATTTATACTTTTAGGACTAAGTCTTGGAAGTTGGTATTTTATATTATGAAAGTGGGCCATATTGTCCCTAGATTTTTCTTTTCAACTTTATCCTATGTTTTGTTCAGATTCACCTTTCTGGAGATATTCTGAATAAATAAAGTGTTAAGCTGTATTATGCCAATTATGATATTCCTCCTAACTCTTTTCTTCCAAAATGACCATGGTTTCTTCAGCAATCCTCATGTCTGTGGTTCCTACATGTTTTATCATTATGATTACTCATTTCTAGACCATTAATGCCTGTCAAATTGTAGAGTAAAGAACTGCTCAGAATACTAGCTGAACGCTGGGACAGTGCAGAGCATGGTGGGACCACAGCCTTGCTTGTTCTATACATTCGATTTCCATACCATTTCATTTTTCCAGTTTTTTTTTTGTGAAAATTTTTTATTTAAAAAATATCATAATCATCTTACCCTATGAGAAAAAGAAAGAAAACAAAGTTTATATGGAATATATTTTGTTTTAAATGTATGGCTTTGAATAAATAAATTTAAGATAAATTTGTCTGTACTGGTTTGTCTGATCTAGCCACCAAAGTAGTTTAATTCTGGCCTCTGGGAAGGTTTTGGGAGTAATGAACCAGTAAAGTGTGAGCCATGGGAAAGACAACTCGGGGAGATCAGTTCCAAATGGAGAGGTCAAGGGATGGCTGAAGGGGAGAGGAGGAGAGGAGGGTTGGGAATTTGGAGTGGGCAACTGGGGCCAACAACCATTACTTCTATTTTCTTCCTGGTCTGCTGCAAACAATAAAAATATCTCTCTTTTTTTTTTAAAAAACATTGGCTGTTAAGTGTGTCCAATATTATTCGCTCATTTGGTGCTATAGGATTTGGCTTCTTGTCTGTCAGTTTCTCTTCCTTCCCCAATTCCTCTGGATAGCTCAGTGTAATTTTCCAACAACTGGGTCATCATTTGGGTTACATTGAACTTATACATAACTAAAAGTCTTAGGCTTTTTTCATGGAAAATGCTAACAAGAAAGCTCCTTCATCCTGTATTTTTCACACCTACCTTTTCAAAGGCACAGTCCTTTATATTTAATCACAGCATTTATGTGTATGTGTGTATATACTGTTAGCTTTTCACATAGCATCATAATCTTTTAGAATCCAAATTAATTTATTTAAATGTATTTTCTTCCACAAATTGATGCCATCTATAGCTATTGTATGCCTGTCACCTATGTATTTTTCAATCTGATCATATAAAATGGGCAGCTAAGAGATTAGAATCCCATAGCAAATTACTAAAGAGAGTGAATGAATCAGGAATTTTTTGATACATTAATCAACATGATGTAGGTCATTTATCTAGCCATTAATATGTACTTCTAGCCCATTATTTTTAGTCTACACCAATCCATCTTGCCTAAAGTGATAGTAAGAAACTTCCAAATGCCACATAAAATCAAGAAAATAATTTTTTATCATGGAATTTCAGAATTAGGAGTTTAGGAATCACGTAACACATTCTTACCTTGGAGCAAATATTGATCTATTGTACATTTAACTACATTTGCCTTGCACTGCAAATATTCTACTTAAGAGCTCCACATCACCTTCTAAGGGATAAAAATGTCCTTAAAGGTCTATTTTAGAAACAATGTTATGATCACTACATATAGTTCTCATAACACATTTCTTTATGTCTTTGTTGGAAAAGTAGATGATAATTGTCCATTTCCAATTTTTTTTTCACTTATCGTAATTGCTGTGATTTCTCAAAGATGATATCTGGGATCTTGTGATTATATCTGTAAATTCCTTCTAGACAGTAAAATTCTTGAGCTTGGAGATGTGAAATCATTTAACCTAGTGACGTGCTTGCTTGCAATATTCTGAACCACCCTGGAATTTCCCCTTTAGCCATATGCTGTCCTTCCAATGTGAAGATTTGCTTTGACAGAGAAAGAGAAACAATGTTAAACATGACCTCTGCTTAGAGGAATGGGTGTAGCCCATTCTTTTCTTCTGGTTTTAAACATAACTTTAAAGCTTCTTTTCATCTTTCTTAGCAATATTCATCAGTCTGAGTTATTGCTGTTATATCCCTGACACTGTTTTTAAAAGTCTGTACCATTCTTTTGTATTCTTGTAGTCTGTGCTTCTTCTTCCACCTTCAGTACATGACCTTTAAATTTTTTTTTTCTGTTTTAAAAGGAATTTATACTAGAAAAAAATCCTGAAAACCAGAGACCAGTGTAAAAACTAAAATAAAAATCATTCATATTTTAACATATCATTTGTATGCATGTGTATTCTTCACTTAGGGTCATATTCATATTAATATTTTTATCCTACATTTTTAATTTATAAGATTTACCCCATAGCATGCAATATTTATAAACAATATAATTTTAGTAGTTTCAAAATGTTTTATTATATATACTAGAGTGTACTTACCAGTCTCCTTTTTTGGGACATGTAGGCTCTTGTAATTTTGTGTTCTTATAAATAAAATTGTGTTGAATGTTCTCATTCTGTAAAAACCTCACCATATTAGACAGTTCCCTACTCAGCAACAATAAGTGATTTTAATCATTTTTATTTTTTTCTTATGTAATTAAATTTGTAGAGTCATAATTTAAGAATTTTTCATCCCTTGTGAGCCATTTTTTTTCATCTAAAATAAAGTCTGCTAATTCTCTGAAATTTCAAAAAAATTCTTTCTGAGATTAGAGTTTACTTATCTGACTTGATGCCATATTTACCTGCTCCAAAGACACCCATCAATTCTCCAGTCAGTTCTTCCTTCTCAGCCAGACTTAAAATTACAGATTAATAAAATACTAGAGTTGTTAAAGGCCTTAGCAATTCTCTTTTATGATACCCTTGTTTTCTGTGGTCTTCTCAAAGGGCAAATTAATAGCAGAGGGACATGTTTTGTACAAGTGTGGTGACAAAACATGCTTGATCTGAGCAGAAAGTCAATGGGGCAAAAGAGAAATCTGGAACTAAAAAGCATGGTTTGGTCAGGTGAGGGAAACTGAGTCTCAGATAATGCTAAGGAGAGTAATATTACAGCTATTACTGGTCTCTCAGTTTTAAGCAGGGCATTGGCCAGCAGTTGGATATCTAGGGTTCTAGGACTACTTTCCCCAAAAGACATAATTGTTAAGGTGTGTAGATGCCAAGTGGACTAGTGTTTCAGCTAGGAATCTTGCCCTAATTAGAGCCTTTAGTGGTAATCAGAGATATAAATGGTGAAATACAGAATGGGTTGGGGAAGACTCAGGGATAGTAATCAGGAAGATACATACGTAGGGCTCCAGACAGTTACATCAACACTGTGCTACTGGTGGGATTGAACTTAATACATATGATCTGCCCCAGTCAAGAATGGTTTAAGGATTGTGTAAGGATGAGAATGCAGTTTGAAGGTTTTCATGCCTGCTGAGGTGAAGGACTAGACTGGAGAAAAGGCAGGAATGACCAAAATCAAGGCATTACTTCACTAGATACTCTGATTTTGACCAAAATAGTTTTCTAGCAGAGGAAAAGATAGGTAAATACTGTCTCTTTGCCATTATCCCACCTCTATATCAGAATCTATTAGAAAAACATTGTTTATATACTTCATCTGAATATATGGCCTACATTATTGCCCAATTCCCAGTAGCATTTCTGTCTCTTTTCTTCTATGTTACCCAAGCAAATTTTGCTACTTTTCCACTGGTATGTCTATATTTTTAAATGATGTTGTGTCCTCTTAAAAGAGAAGCTAATATCTGGCCCATTTAAAATTTTTGTAACAAGGTATGTCTTCTAATTTACATGTTTTTATCATTAGTTACACAATTGAAATTAGAATATATCTATGAAATTATATCTGTGTCAAAACAGAATTTACTATATTTACTAGGCTTAGTCTCTTTGTCTTGGTATATTGATTTGAGGATGTATTTTTCATATTCCTCCTTGATGTTAATTTTCTATGTCATATGTATTGTTTTCTATGCTATTTGGTATTATACTTTTATTG
Source organism: Tadarida brasiliensis (assembly GCA_030848825.1). NCBI lineage: Eukaryota > Metazoa > Chordata > Mammalia > Chiroptera > Molossidae > Tadarida > Tadarida brasiliensis. The sequence continues at coordinate 63,494,241 of CM061267.1, read as the reverse complement.
GGATATTTTACTCCTCTTTAGATTTTAATCTAAAAATCTTGATTAGATCAGAACAATTAACAGACATGTTTTTGCAAGGTCCTTGTGAGATGAATTTCATTCCTTGCCAGAAGCTACATCAGATAGTTTGGTAATCTCTACAGAATTTCTTGGCTTGGAATCATATAAACATATTGATGAAATTCATGTAGCCTCTGCTGAGAGCTTTAGCTTGAGGGGAAAAAAAAAGCCTAAGGCTTAAAAGTTTTTTGTTTTGTTTTGTTATTTTTTTCTGAAAATGGGACAATACAGTGTCTAATGCAGCCGCTCTCTTCTTTTGATATTTGAGAACTTATTTATTGCTGCTACTGTTTCTAGTACTTATTTTTCATATCTTTCCCACTATTGAACTAATAGAATAAAGGTAGTTTTAGAATTAAAAAGAATTTAAATCTCATTATTTTTGCTATTTTATTTCTTGAACATATTTCAAAAGAAAAAAAATCCTGAGACATCTAAATATATGGAATAATTTAAAATAAATACAATACTTCCTTTAGTCAGAAGAATTTTGATTTACTAATTTTTTTCTTTAGATTTAGGTCTCCCCTTAGAAATGAAGTAACCAAACTTGACTATAAATCAATGAAATCATTATTTTAGTTAAAGTATATTCTTTAGGCTTTTGGTTTTAAAAAATTGATTACAATATTCCATCTTCATTTCTAACCCCATTTTCAAGCTCACCAAGACACGTTAAGACCAATTTTGGTTGTCCATTGTTAGTACTGCTTTTCTGGGGCTCCTGGTGAGATATCAGCCTTCACTTCCCTTGGATTTGGTTTCATGGTTCTCAGCCTAGGATTACTTGAATTTTTCCTTCTGGTTGTTCTGAGGCTGCCGAATCAGGCAAGCACAGGACATTCTGGAATTAGGGATGTGGTAGTTTCTTTAAACACTTGTAACTGAGCATGGCTTACCAATTCTGGTCTACTAAAGAGGGTGGGCTAGACCTATAAATCTTACTTGAAGAAAATATTGTCTTTCCAGAAAGGACTACAGATGATCTATTTAGCAAATGTCAGACCACCTTGATTGTATTCTTGGTTCTCCAAGAAGCACTGAGGATGAAGTATGTCATCAAAACAGAGATAGACACTGAGACTTTAGTAACTATTATAGAAGCTTATGTTAACCTAATTTGTATATAGAGATCCAAGATAAGCAATATGTTGCCCCTTAGTGAGCTTACAATTTAGTTGCATAGAGAATATGCCTAGGTTACTATAATAGAAAACTGTTATTGTAATGAGAAGAGGTATTAGGGAAGCAAGATAAGTCCTGAGCTTAGGGGTAGGAGTCATATTTCTAAAATGGCTTCCTAGAGTAGGTGATGTATGAGTTGGGTCTAAATAAATGAATATAATTTAGTTAGTCACAGAGGGCAGGAAATTCTATATAGAAACTGTAGCCTGAGAAAAGCCTTGGGGTCAAGAAACAACATAGTATATAGGAAATAAAAAGTAATTCAGTGTTTTTAGAAGATGCCATAAAAAACAGAGTGATGGGAATTGAACTTGTAGATAGAGTTAGGGCTTAGATCATTGAGAAGTCTTGTAAGCTATGTAAAGAAACTTTGACTTAGCCTGAGGGTAATGGGAAACATCTTCAGTTTTCAGTAGGTGAAGAGATAGATTTTTAGTTGTATACATACACTGGCTCTGGGAAGAGAGCTGCCACATTGAGAGGACCTTCAGGAAGCCTTGTAGAGAGGGCCACATTACAGAGAACTGAGGTTTTCTGCCTGAAGCCATGTGAGAAAACTATCTTGAAATTGGATCCTGCAGTGCTGGTCAAGCCTTCAGGTAACTGCAATTCGGCCAACAGTTTGACTACAACCTCTGGAGAGGCCCTGAGCCAGAACCATCAGTTAGGCTGTTTCTGAATTCCTGACCTTCAGAAACTATGTGAGATAATAAGTGTTTGTTGTTTCAAGTAGCTGCATTTTGGTATAAATTGTTATACAAAAATAGGTTATTAATACACTGGCAGAAAAATTAGGAGCCTATTGTAGATGACCAGGTTAGAAATGATAAAGGTCTGGTTTAGGAGAGATACACATGGCTATGAGGGAAAACATATAAACACAGTAAGAGTTTAATATATCTTGGACTTAGATGAAGATGAATTGTGGAGAGAGAGGGAGGAGTCAAGATTGACTCACATATTTCTTGCTTGGGTGGCCAGGTGGTTGATGCCATTGAAACAGAAAAAGGCCATATTTTTGGAGAGATAATAAACTTGGTTTTGAACACTGAGTTTGAAGTGTCTGTGAGATGTCCAGATGAAATATCCAGAATAAATCTATCAACGAAAAGATAGGAATTTGGGAGTTCTCAGCATAGGTGAGGTGGTTGAAAATTATAAACACGAATATGGGGAGGAGGGTGTCAATGGGGAAAAAAAGGAGAAACATCTGTAACAAAAATAAATTAATAAAAAAAAAAAAAAAGAAAGAAAGGTGTATACAGTGAGAAAAGCAGTTGTTTGAAGAAGCAGCCTGGAAGCAGATGGCATATAAAAGACATTTCAGGAAGGCACAAAGAAAACCAGGGAGGTACTTGGAGAAAACTGAAAAGCTGGATGGTTTGCTTTCAGACATTAGATAAAACATCTCATTCTCTGACACTGGGGAAAAGTGACAAGAATAGGTGTGCATTTTTAGTTATGTCTGACACTAGACAGATAATTGATAGAAATCATTCCTGACAGTGAGTTTTTCCAGATGAAGTAGAAGGCAAGATCCATTATTTTGAATAAAGGTGATAACAGTTAAGTAGAGAACATTTGGAATAGCTGCAGAGGGAGAGCAAAGAACAAGGTAAGTAAAGTTAATGGATGGGTTGTGCTGAATACTTAACTGAGATTTGGAGTCCATGTCTTTGAAGTAAGTGATACCAGTAGGGAAATGTGACAATATATACAACTGGGGCTCTTTCCGTTTCACTTCAGCTGGAGCCCTAACACTGATAACAATACCATAGAAACAATACACTCTGAAAGATTGTAAAATTGGTTTTGTAACCCTTAGTTCATCACTGTTCTTGAATATAAGAGAGAAGTCACTATTGATATAAGAGATACTGAAGAAGAGAGTTTTTTTTTTTTTAATATGTTTTTATTGATTTTTTAGAAAGAGAGGAAGGGAGAGAGAGAGAGAGAGAAACATCGCTGCCTCCTGTACACCCCTTACCAGGGACCGAGCCTGCAACCCAGGCATGTGCCCTGACCGGGAATTGAACCAGGACCTCTCAGTCCATGGGATGATGCTCAATCCATGGAGCCACACTGACCAGGTGAGAGAATGCTGTCTTTTATCGTGTTCACCACTCTCAGTACAGTCATAGAGGCAGAGTGCTTTTGCAGGTTTTAAGTCAAGTAAGAGAAAGACATTTGAGAAAGCTTGGCCTGAGTCCCCTAGAGTTTAGGGAACATAGTCAGAAGTTAAGGGCCTGGCTGGGGCTGGCAAACAACAACAACAACAACAACAACAACAAAAAACAAGACAATGCAATGGGATGCTTTAGGAACCAGTTGTATTTCTACTACTGATGGGATAAAGTTGTGTTTCTCATTTACCAGATGTGTTTTCAACAAGGGAGCCAGCCCATGATCTCCTTAAAAGGAGCCCTGCCCCATGCAACCCCTTGGGATGAGGTGACACCTGGAAGAAAGGCAGTGCTATATCTAGGAAGCTGTAGATGCCCTCAGTGTGAAAACAGGGGCGGGTAAGAAAGGGAGCAGTCTTTAGTGGAAACTGCAAATGTGCACCATAAGTCATCCCTGGGAATACATTGTGCACACACACAAAACTGATTCCAAATCTGAAGTTTTATCCAGGGATTGGAAAAAACAAACAAAACAATAACAACAAAAATCCCACGACATTTGGTAGCAGTAGGAAAATTAAGGCTTCTATTTAAGTCAAACTTGTTTAATAAAGAGTAGTGTTGTTGGTTGGTTGGTTACTCAGATGTTCACTTGAGCCTTTTTTTTGTAGTGAGATCAGTAAATGGATAAGGACATAGAATCAAAGGCCTCAGTGGGAGAATGGTTCAGATGGTGTCAGTAGAATGGTTACTCATAAAATTCAGATTGAGTAAAGAAGGAAACTAGGTAGGGTTAAGGCAAGGAGAAGCTAAAAGAAGTGAATCAAGGGTTGAGATTTTCAGGAAGTTGATGAATGAAGGGGAGCAAAATATATCACCCCAAGATATACCTCTTTGGCTAATTGATTATTTTGAATTGGTTACTTTTAAGAAAAATAGCAGACCCAGAAGAAGCTCTGAAACACTGAGTAGCAGTTACTCTTTTATAAGAGACAATTATATTTATAAGAGAATTCTCCATTTATAAGAGTGCCTCCCTGTTTGTACCAAGAAGAGAAGGATGACTCTAAATCTCTAGAAATTCTTATCAGTGAAGAAGGCAACTGACTATAATCTTTATCACAACCTTACTCTTGTTTATTGTGCTTTTCTTGGTTATCTCCCTTGACTGGCTTTCCTGTTCCCACCCCCTCTCCATCCACCCCCTTCCCCATGCAAACACCTTTCTTTATCTTTAACTGGAGATGGTATTTAAGGTGGTGGCTTGAGCCATTCTGGGGAGCTAACTCAGTTTTTCTGGGTATCTCCCATGTATAAAGGAGGTATACATATTAGTGAACTTCTATTTTTTTTTCTCCTGTTAATTTGTCTATTTATTACAGGGGGACTCTTAGCCAAAACTTAGAAGGGTAGAAGACAAAATATTTATTTATTTATTTATTTATTTATTTATTTATTTATTTATTTTTTTATCCTCACCTGAGGACACTTTTTGCATTTATCTTCAGATAGAGTGAGAGGGAGAGAAGGGAGAGAGGGAGGAAGAGCAAGAGAGAAACATCGATGTGAGAGAGACACATCCACTGGCTGCCACCCATATGACCCCAACCGGGGCCAGGGACAAACTGCAACCGAGGTACATGCCCTTAGTGGGAACCGAATCCGGGTCTCTCTGGACCGTGGGCCAACACTCTAACTGCTGAGCCAAACTGGCCAAGGCAAAACAAAGTATTTTTACTTCCTTGGAAAGTGCAATTGACATGGGAAACAGAAAGTGAGAGAGTTGGAAGGATTGGAGGTCGTACTCAGATACCTCTAGATTAAAGTAATTCCCAATGTTGACACATTCAAAGTTTTCTCAAATAACCTGAATAATTAAATCAATTTCAGCATATAATAGTGAGTATGTGGTGCGTAATATCGAGTCTACTCTCAACGTGTGAGAGCTTAGAGGGGAGCAATTAGGAAAATTTGAATATAAATGTTATTATAAACAAATATATTATGGGCACAGAATATGGTGAAATCACATAATCGAGAAGCATTTAATATTAATTATGCACTCACTATGTGTTAGGTAGTGTGCTAACTTCAGAGGATAAAAGTTGAAGGAAAAAGTTATTAACCCTTGAGTATTGAAAATCTGATGAGGAAGTCATACATGAAATACATAGTTACCATGCAATAAAGTACGTGAGTACTACTAAAAATGGTTACAGAAACGTGAAAGAAAGAATCTAGGAAACTGAGGGGGTAAAAAAAAAAAAGTATCTTGAATTAGGTGACATTAGATTTATGTCTTAAAGGATGACTGGATGTTAGAAATATTTTTGTCAAAAAATCAAAGAAGAGGAAAGATATTTTACATTTTAGTAAGAGGTTTGGACATATTTCATGAAGGCTGCATTTGAGATAAACCTTGGAGGATGAGTAGGAATTTTGAAGGCAGGGATGAGAGAGAAAAGGGAAAGGAAACAGACTATCTGGGACCACCCAGTGAAGAAGCTTGAAGACTTGAAGACACTTAATAATATACACTTAAGAAGAAATAAAGTCCTAATGCAAGATGATGAATGAGGGGATGAAAAAGAGCCATTTGGAAATAGAAACAACTGAAGTTGTTGACTGAAGAGGTGGGGGAGAGACATTCTTTTGGGTTTCTAAGGACTTTAGTTGAACATATGAGAATATGAGACTTCTGTTAAAAGATATAGGACAATCATAAGGAGGCGCTGGTTGATGAGGTAGGACATAAAGAATTTGAGAGTGTAGCTGCATACCTTGTAGAATTGCCTAACAAACTGTAGGAAATGTAAATCTGGAGTTTTAGAGGGAGATTAGAGGTAGAGCACCAGAAATTATCTGCTTAGAAGTTGATGGTTTGTAGCCACAGGAGTTGATAAGATTTCTGATCTAGTAAGTTTATGATAAGTTCTTTACTCTGAGTTACAAAGTCCTTCGTGAATGTGGTAAAAGCTACGAATCCCTTCACCAGAAAAATGTGTGAACACATACAGATTCAAAATTTTGTAGACTTTAGTTTAAGGTTTATTGGTAGTAAAGAAAAGCGAGCTGAAGAAAGAACTTTGTAAAACACTTTCATGAATGGGACTGAATAAGAAAAGATGACATAGCAATAGAAAACAAACCACAGAGATGAAGAAAGATGTTTTAAAAGATGCTTTAAGGTAGTTAGTACTGCAGAATATTTCAAGAGTCTTAAAACTGAGAAGTAGTTGGATCCGGTGATCACTGGATTAGTTCATGGTTGGTTAAGGACTCGGAAGAAATTATTCAGTAGAGTAGTGGGACAGAAGCTCAAGTGCAGTGAGCTAAGGAGTAACTAGATTGTGAGACTAAATGAAGATACTGAATGGAGAGACTAAGTACATTCTGCTTTTATATTACGTTTGTGAACCCTGAGAAGGAATTTTTCTATCAAGATAGACCCCTGCCCGGCCTGTGTGGCTCAGTGGATTGAGAATCATCCCATGGACTGAAAGGCCCTGGTTTGATTCCTGGTGGGGGCACATGCCCGGGTTGAATGTTCCATCCCCAGTAGGGGGTGTACAGGAGGCAGCTGACGTTTATCTCTCACATCGATATTTCTATCTCTCTTTCCCTTACTCTCTCTCTAAAAAATCAATCAATAAATTTAAAAAGTATATTTAAGATAGACTCCCTGTGGTTAACTGGGCCTAAATATAAAACTAGAGGCTAATGGCCATTTGTTGGCAGAGGCCTCTTACTTCTCTGCATTCTGGGAAGAACCCCACACTGAGCTTTCAGCCTCCGGTACTGTGTCCTGCCTGTTACAGCATCTGAATCAACCACTGCAGGGGAGCTCTTCATTCTGTCATCACCACACTGCCACCTAACCAATAAGTTGTGACCTGTTCTGATCAATCAGAACTGTACAACTTGTAACCTCATTTGCATCTACATCAACCAATCTGAACTGATAAGACTTGAAGCCCTCATTTGCATAAATGGACCTGAATGGGAACTTGGGCAGGAACTTTCTCTATAAAAGATGGCCTCTCCTTTGTCACAGTAGAGTACAGTTTTGGTTGCTACCTGAATCTGTGTTTCTTGAATTGCATCTTTTGCTCAAATAAATTACTTTTTTAATGTTTTTGTTGATTTTTTTTTTTTTTTTGAGAAAGAGGAAGGGAGAGAGAGAGAAATATCAATCAGCTGCCTCCTGAAGGCCCCCCACTGGGGATCAAGCCAGCAACCTGGGCATGTGCCCTGACTGGGAATTGAACTGGCGACCTTTTGGTGCATGGGATGATGCTCAACCAACTAAGCCACACCAGCCAGGGCAAATAAATGCTTTTTATTCTTATTACAGCCTAAAATTATTTCTGGTTGATAAGTTTAATCATAAAGGTAAAAGGAGAGCAGTGACTTGAAGGGATATACAGCCTTGGGAAGAATTTTATATAAGTTTTTAAAATTGAGCATGTTTTTAGACAGAAGAGAAAAATAAAACAATCTAGATGGTAAAGATATAAGAAAAAATAGTCACAATGACATTTTAATTATTATTATTTAAACATATTTTTTCCTGTGAAATGTTACTACTAGCTACAGTTGCATTTTTGAAAGACAAAATAATGATTACTTTACACTGATGATAGTAACTTACTGCTAAGTCTTATAAAAATCCACTCATGGTGCACAAAGAAACGTTGAAAAACAGAATTTTGTAAAGAAGAGTAGCCAAGTGTGAAGATTTTCTTGCTCTAGATCTAGCGGACAAGTTCCTACATGAGAGAGATGTAATATTGGGCGATGTTGAGTCGACAGTCTCACCAGCAGAAGCTAACTGTTACATCTCCATGTTCTTGGTCAGCAGTACTTGTTCTTCCTCTAGTTGGTAGTGTCATGGTCTCAGTCTTGGCTATCTGCTTGGAATGATGCAGGGAGGTTCAGAAAACATGGAAGCCTGGATCCCGACTCCCGTGATTCTGATTTAATTGGTCTGGGTGAGGTGTGAGCATGGAGAATCTTTAAAGGTGAGGCTGATGTGCAGCCAACCTAGAGAACCACTGCTTTAGCATATTCAATTTGGGCTTCAGTGTCTCTACTGGAGATAATACATTGCAGCTAGGTATTTTCCAAAAGGTATGAAAGATATGGATTGTAGCCAAACCTTGACAGCTTTAAGAAGCTGTGGAGAGAGACTCATCCCTTTGAGGCAGGAAGACAGGACTGTTTCCCTTATTTCTCCTTTTACCCAGCTTAATCAAGGCTTTTTACCCATAGTTGTGAGGAAGCAAGCACTATCAGTATCTTATTATTTGGACATTTATGAAATTCACATTCAAGGAAAATTTAATAGACGAAGCAAGGCTCCCAGGAAACAGGCTTCCTTCCTCCCTTTCTGAAATCACCACCAGGCTGCAGAAAAACTACAGTTGTCTGCTCTGGGTACAGAGTAGACAGTCTGTACATGGCAAGTAGGAATAAGTCTCTTCTTCAGAGACGATTATTCTTGCAGGGTAGGAGCTGTCAGCCACACAAATCTATTTTCAGATTATATTTTCAGGGTAAATCTACACTAGGCCAGTAATTCACTTCCCTCTCCTCAAGTCCTTTAAGATTCACTGCTCTCTAAAGAAGAGGTCATTAAGAAGTGTGAGAATTGCCCAAGGATTATATGAAGTTGTGGCAGCTAAAGTGAATGCCTCATTAGCATGTGAGAGAAAAGCCCAAACAACACCATCAAAGGGTGTTAAACCCATCCAATGGGATGAGGAAGGGGTGGTTGGAATTCATTTAAATCACTTTAAAGCCAACATGAATGAAAGGGGAATTCTTTCACTAATAGTTAAAATTTAGCGTGCATGTAAGTGAAGGTGTATACATTTGCCTCTGAATATAAGCTGGCTGATTACCCAAATTTGTTCTTAACTGATGGCCTATATAATGAAAACAAAATTTAAAATATTTTGACATTTTAGCTGTTCTTTGGAAACCAGGAGAATTCTAAGGAAGCAGTAACAGAAAAAAAACTTGCCAGAAGAAAGTGTAAAGTAGCACATTGTAACATGCAACTGTTACTGACACGGTGGGCAACTGAAATGAATACACAGACAAACAAGTCAACAATATGATAGACAGACCTGGTTGAGAATCTAATGAAGTCACTTGTCTTTAATTTGTATCCATAAACCAAATATGTTCCACCAAACAGGGTAAGACTTAGAAAGATGGGGGGATAAGAATGGGGGTAGGTAGAAATGAAAACACACACACACACACACACACACACACACACACACACACACACACACAAACAAAAAAGAGAAAAAAGAGAAGGATCTGATTGGCTTCCTCCAGAGTCTGTTTTAAAAGACTGTCTTTGATTGGGTGAAAGTGACAAGAAGGCTTGGTGGATAACTGTTATAGCTTGCAATGAAAAATAAATGCCCATATAGCCTGGCTGGTGTGGCTCAGAGGACTGAGAGGTCCTGGTGTGATTCTAGGTCAGGGCACATGCCCAGGTTGTGGGCTCTATCCCCAGGTGTGTAGGAGGCAGCCCATCAATGTTTCTCTCTCACATTGATGTCTCTATCTCACTCTCCCTTTCTCCCTCTCTAAAAAAAATCAATAAAAACATATTAAAAAAAAAGAAGAAGTGCCAATATATTAACAGACTTCATGCCTTCCTACTCCAACTGGCTTCTCTCAACCTTGAGGAGCTAAAAGTTTCTTCAGATTCCTAGAGGTTTTGGCCTAGGCCAGGCCAAAGTGCATAAGTTATTGGTAGCCCATTGCTTGAACATATTTAGTTTCGCCTCTGCTGTTTGTTTATCCTTTCTTCAGGGTGCACCTTCTGAGAGCAGAATGAAGTAGTTGTGAACCTCCACTCTACCCCAATGTGACTGAAATGCTATACTGTTGCTATCCTGAAAAACTGGTCATATAGAGATGTTAGTATAGGTAGCTAGATATCAGTAAAGGAAGGGAGCAAAGGGAATCAGATATTATTAAGCATTAAAACTAGGGAGCTGAATCAGGTAATAAGTCTTCACTAGGAAGTTGCAGCATTCATAGGCACCCCAGAGGATCACAGCCTTTTCCAGCTGAAGGAATTAACATCCTCCAGGACTGGCTTTCCCATCTCCCCGAAGGAACCACCAGTTAAATCCCAGCAGATTACCCTGGGAGAGGAATAGGACAAAGGGGAAATTCCTGCCGGGCACATGTGCAGTAGAAGTCAGATAGCAACTGTAAAGGGCTGTCTAGCCTGGGAAAAGGATCGCATTGGATAAGGGACACAGAACCCTGAAAGATCTAGGAAATGCATTGATTAGGGGGAGGACCCAACACCGGCCAGGAAAGATTGGAAAATTGATTAGTTTGAAAAAGCTCCTAGTCCTTCCCAAGCCCAGGGTAATATAATCAGCATAACAAAAAGCTCTCTCTCTCTCTCTCTCTCTCTCTCTCTCTCTCTCTCTCTCTCTCTTTTGCTGGGTAACATGCACTCCGCATTCTCTCTCCATAACAGCCATGTGAGCCTAGAAGCTGCCTGGGGACCAGACTCCAAGTGTGAGCCTGGGTACAACAACCAGAGGGCAGCCATGAAGAGACCACACTAGGGTGATGGGGACAGACATGGACTAAACCTATGGCACAGAATTTCTGGACACTGGCCCTATTTTTGGGCCTGATGAAGGCAAGGCTGGACTTTTTCCATGGTGGGATGGATGGAGATGAGACACTGGGAACCCAGGGGCAGTCCTCTGATTTTGTTTCTACAATAAATCTTACCCTCCCATATGTGGGTCCCTAGAATGTTTTCCTTGTGACTCTGAAAGGACCACATTTCCACCATCAGCAGAGAGATAACATGATGGGGTTAAAGCTCTGCTAAGTGTTTATCTTCCTCTCCTGGATGAAATCAGAAAAATGCAGGTAGCACAGTAAGCTAAGGAAAATACTGAAGGATAAATTGGAATTCTTACTGTGATGTGCACTGGTATTTCTTAACTAAAAGCCAGGCAATCACTACTTGATATCATATATCTCAGAGCACAGGTATTTTCCCTCTCTCTGCTTTAGGGACCTAGTTGAATCATCCACTACTCTTCTATGCCCTTAATTCTGTAACAATCTGGGCCAGTCCGGCATCTCCACTATTCAGGTCAGGTGTGGAAGTACTGCAGTGTTAGTTACCTGGCATATGTAGAACATCAGTCATTTCACAAAACAATTTTGAGGGATTTTGACATTTGCAATAGAGAAGATCCACAAGTCTTTGATTTGATAAGTTGCTTCCTGCTGCCTCCTTCCTGTCAGAGGTACTGAGCTTGAAAATGAGATCAAACTTCTGGAAAGAAATATGCTTTATATAAATGTTCCTACTCATATTATTTCTTAGTCTCCTATGACAACCTTCGCATCAAAGATTTATTCTGGGTAGTTAAGTTATACAACAAAATATCTGATGTGAATTTTGGCAAGCAGTGCCCTAAGTGGATAACTTGCCAGGAACAGGTATCCATATGGAATAAACAGAAGTGATGAGAATAGGTGAGAGCATGCTCATCAGGGGGCTGCTCGTCTTAATCTGGTTCCTAATTTGTCCTAATAAATTAACATTCAGCTCATCAGTGCTTCAGTCTATCTTTTTAGTAAGACGTGCTTCATAAATAAGCTAGTTTTCACATAAAAACAAACAAACAAACCAATGACTGGTACTGATACGACAATTCATTAGGAAAAAAAAGGTTCTAAACTTGAAGGGCTATTTGGGGAAAGTGAATAAGAAAGAAAGAAAGAAAAAAGCTCCAAAATATCAGGCTCTGTCTTTTGAGAGGGATATTCACTTCTAAATATAATATCCCCCATTTAGCATTGCTCAGGTTTAAGATGGGGGGAAAAATGCCACAAATATATCATTGACTATACATACTAATTTTAAAGAGATTTAAAAAATTTTTTAAAGGTTAAGTGTATTAAGCTGAGAGAGATGATGTTTTGTGAATGAAGTCATATTTTTGGCTGTGTGATTTCTTGAAGCATCTTTTCATTTGCTTCTATGAGTAAGACATTTTTTGGAGTCAATATAGAGAAAAGGAAAGCTAATCAGACCATTTTATATACTGTGAGATGCAAGATTTTTTCTCTCTATAAATGAGTTATTAATTTGCAAAATTTTACCCTAGATTTCTCTGCTTATTAAGTGAAACTTAAAATCTCTAAGGGATTATTTGACTTTTAATATCTCATACTTTTATTAAAATACATTTCAATATGCTCATGTAATTAACATTGACATCAAATTCTTATTTCTGACCTCAAGGATCTCAGAAAGTAAAGATTACAGTACAATTTATATAAAAATGATTAAAAGGTAAGTGTCTTCACAAAACATGAATAACAGAAAACATGCTTAACAACCCAGGTGTTGTTGTGTAGTCCTCTAACTTGTTCTTCCTAAAGTTTTGCAGAATGTAAGTAAACGTCTGACACTCTTAGCTAACATTTAAAAATATTCATTAGTTTCATAATCACTGCAGTGCAGAAGTTATTAAAGCCACAGCAGTTCAGCATGAAACAAGTCAGGGAATATTCTGCATTCTTTTGCTTCTTTCAGCAAATGATGCTTTATATGAAATCTTCATTTTCTTAGTTTTAGATTGTACAGGCAATCTTCATAAACATAAGAAATATAACATGTGGTTATAGAGAAGACTATAAAATTCATAGTGGGATCTATAAAGAAAATTCCAAAAAGATAAGTAGAAATCATTTGATAACTGAACCTATTTTCATTAATATCTATACAAGATTATAAAGAGAGAGTTGAATTAGTTTGACTGTTAGTGGGGTATTATTACTATTAGAATGAAGATTAAGAAACTTCTATCAATGGATTTTACTCTAGCTGTAGACTTGCTTCAGCTTTGGTAAGATTCAGCGAACATTTAATGAGCACATACTAAGTGCCATGCCATAGTAGATGTTTTTATATTTGTTACTGTTCTTGATCTGAACAACATTGTGCGGTAGAGAGCATACTGAAGTTGGAGAAATGTAATATATCTTTCAGAATAGTACACCTTATAAGTGATAGAATTGGTATATTGGTATTCATAGCATGTGTGGTGGTCATCTTCCTCACTATGTTTTCTCTCACACGTATATTCAGTTTGGTAACAGTGAAAGAAAACAGAGCTAAAAAAATAGATTTCATTGTGTATCGGGTAATAGTTTGACTAATGAAAAATGTGTCTTTGGAAGCAGACCTTCACAGCTACCACAATCAGTAGTGACACTGAGAATAAAACTTGTATTCTAAGACTTGATTCAGGCTTTTTTTTTTTGAAGTCTTAGCTATTTTTCTCAGAGAGTTGAAGGAGATAAACAAGAAATCTCATCTTTATAATACTTTGAAAGCAGTCTCTCTCCTCAGTGTTAGATTGATGGCAGCCAGGTCTTCCGAGGTTAATGTGGTCACTCCCCCTCAGTCCTACTAAGTTCATTTTGGAGTGAAATTAAAGATATGTGTGACTTTGGGTTTACTAGCACACGTGTGTCAGGAGGAGGTGTATGTAGGTATATGCGTATGTAGTTGAATCTTTCAGTTGTGTTGGTGAATCACCCTCCATGGGCTTCTCAGCCAACTGCAACTTCATGTGCTTGCACCATAGTTGCGCAAGCTGTACTGGGTAGAGATGATGTTGTCATCCTTTTTGGATGAGCCTAGTGTAGCTTCTGAATGCATTGTTTGTTCCAAATTCCCTAGCACACAATAGATATTCATCAACAATGGCTTGTTTCTTTTATAGTGTGTCAAAAACAATTGAGATAAACAATATTAAAATCTGATCTTCTAATGCGTAAATAATTTCGAGCCTACCATAAAAGGAATGATATATTGATGTCATAGTAGGCACTTGATAAATGCTTATTGATTGACTGCTCAATGGATTCATTGTGAATGTTCTGAAAAACTGCATAAACATCACAATGATATCTAATATCCATAACTCACATATCACCAAGTCCTCTTATATCTTAACAAGTAAAATTTTTCTTTATATATCCCCCTTCTCATCATTTCAACCTTTGCCAACATTGTCCAAACCACTGTCTTCTCTGTTTTACACAATCACGAAAGTCCCATAACTGGTCTACCTTTGTTTGTTTTGACCCTTTAACCCTTATCCCTTCTTCATATTCCAGTTAAGTTTTTTTGTTCGGTTGTTTTTGTTTTATTTCTGAAATAACGGAATAAATGACCCTACTCCTGCTTTAAGTACTTGAATAATTTCCCAGTTTCCCATTGTTCTTAGGATAAGGACAACCCTCTACATACACAGTGCTATTCACTGTTCTCAGTATTCCAGTCACAGTGACCTTTCAATTCCTCATAGATGTCATCCTCTTTCCTTTTACAGGATCCATGCTCTTGCTCAGCCCAATAAATACAACCTGATTTTCTCTCCTTTTCCAATGGTCTTTTGTTCACAGAAGACTGACTTCTGTGATAACAATTCCTCTTATCATATGTTCTCACATCATTGTATAGCTCATTTTTAGCATGCAGCACAGTTGTCATTTTATATTTCTTTTAGACACTTGATTAATCTCTCTCGTCCCCCAGTAGATAATAAGTTCCCAACAGGCAGGAACTTCAATGACTTACCATTACTCTAAGCCTAAAATCTTATAAACAGAATTGTGAACATGGTCCATAAGGCCTTTTGATCTGGCCTGAAGACTACTTCTTCAATCTCATCTCCTTGGAATTATATCATTTAATTCAGTGAAATTTAAGAAAGATTCTGACCTAAGTTCCTCTCCAGCTACCATTCCATTTCCTTGCCCACTATTACTGCAAAACTACATGAATGAGTAGTCCCTGTTTCTATTTCCTCAAATTCAATTTTCAACTCAGTCTTCTCCAGTTTTCTACCTCCTTATTAACCACGGTAACTTCTGATGGCTTAAAAAAAATTTTTTTTTAATGTATTGATTACTAGAGTGGGGGAGAGAGAGAGAGAGAAACATTGATTTATTGTTCTACTTATTTATGCATTCATTGGTTGCTACTTGTATGTGCCCTGATTGAGGATCAAACCCACAACCTTGGTGTATCGGGAGGACACTCTAATCCACTGAGCTACCTGGCCAGGTCTCCAATGACTTTTTAGAAGATAAATGCATTGATTTATTTAGTTTTTAAGATCAAGGTGCTAAAGCATGGATCCCATACATTTTCTCAGCTAATTTGCTCTCCCAGCAGCTTCATTACAATTTACCATTGCATTCTGGGAAAACTTTCTTCTGTTTGTTTTCATCATCACCATTTTCTCTTAACTTGCTTCTTACCTCAGTGGCCGTTCTCCATGTGTATCTTTTGAATGCTCCATTTTTTTGTGGACTTACAAATAGCAGTACTCTCAAGCTTGGTCTAAGATCCTCTATTTCCCCCCATTTACATTATATCCCAAGTGATCTCATTGGTAAAATGGTCTCTGCCACTACATAATAAGTAATCTATGCATATGTTTTGAAATCACTGAGCATTTGCAAAAAAAAAAAAGAAAAAATACTGTTCAATTTTCATTAATTGTATTAAAGTATATTTATTCATACTACCCCAAAATTTGAGGCAGTTTTTAAATTTAATAGGCTGCTTTAACTCATCAGTGTTAAACACTACAAGAGAAATGAAAAATCACAGAAAGTATCTGAATGAATAAGTTCAGTTTAGAAGCAAAATACTAGGTTTGGTGGCTTTCAGGGGTATTAGGGGTTAGGTGTGCTGATGGTAAAGTATAAAGGTAAAGATACATTAAAAATAATTTAATATTGGAATATGTGCAGAAAATAATCACTGAAGAAGGTTATGTTTCATAGGAAGTTCATATCTTCAAAAATTCATCTTTAAGATAAAAGTTACTCAGGAGACATTCTTTAGCAGACAATATCAGAAAAATCGTTGATATGAGAGGGAAATGTTTAAGCCAAAGACTGACATACCAAGACTCTTTTAAATACATAGACCTTAGATATACATAAAATCAAATATTTAAATATTTTTTATCATTAGTATTTATTAATTTCCTCTTGATGGTATAAAGGCAAACACTACAGAAAGATATTAAAACTTTATCATTGAACTGTGGCAATATACCCTGTCAGTCAACATAAGCAGCTTGTTGTAATTCAACAAATATTTGAGGGCTCATTGTGTCCAAGGTCTTTATTCCTTCATTCCTTCCTCCATTATTTTATTTATTCATTCAACAATCATTAATTATTTTAAAGTTATTATTATAGACTCCAACTATATAAAAATGACTAAGACATGACTTTCCCTACAAGAAATGTATCAAGATTAACAAAACATCATTCTTATTTGTAAGCAGAATAACAAAGAAGGTAGTGAGAGAGAATTTTGGATTCTGGCAATGAGGTTTTTCAAAGCAAGTGATTTTTTTTATTTTGAAAGTATATGGAAAAAAGAGAGTTAATCATTTTATTTATAGCAATATGTGAAACATTTAAAGGTAAATTTAGGCCCTGGCTGAGGTGGCTCTGTTGGTTGGAACGTTGTCATGCACCGAAAGGCTGCAGGTTCGATTCCCGGTCAGGGTGCGTGTAGGGAAGCAACCAATGGATGTTTCTCTCACATTGTTTCTCTCTCTCCCTTCCTCTTTCTCTAAAATCAATAAAAACATATCCTCTGGTGAGGGTTAAAAAAAAAAAAAAGTAAATTTAGTTTAAAAATTTGCAATTTTTATAGAACATGTACTTTATAAGATAAGCAGTTAGTATGCTTGCAACTAATATATCTCCTTAACTCTGATACCATTCATTATAAGATTCACCATGAATTTAAGAACAACTTTTTTGGAAAAAAAATATTATTCCATAAAATATGCACATAAGTTAATTTATATCTCACTTACAGAAACATTAAGCTGTGAAAGGAAAGTGCCTATTATGCATGATGGAGGAATTATAATAGTAAATCAATTTACCAACTGGTGGTGGTTTCCAGCCTCAGTTGACTTATTGATTGGTTTAACGATTTTTGATGTCATTTAAAAATCACATCTTGTAATTAATTTCAGAACAACCTTGGCAGCAAAAATGCTTTTTATTCTGTAAAATTCAAATTGGTCCCATGTACATTTTGCAATTCCATTTGATTCAGATTGCTTTTTTTTTTTTAACTGTCAAAGAATACTTTGCCTCCATGATTACGTGAAATTCCTTCTAACTCAAAAAAATTAGAAAATATGGTCTATGTTTTATTGAGTACCTCTTGTATTTTAAAAAATCCTTAGCCCATAGTCATTGATAAGTTATACACTGCTACACATGTGACTTCTTTTCTATAAGTTATACATAATAAGACCATGAGCTACTTGATAAGATATATTTGAAGTCAAATCTACAGATCCCCAGCACCAACTACAGGGTCAGACACCTACAGAAGGTGCTTAGTCAAAGTTTCTGGGAAGAATAGGTGGATGTGTTAAAACATACTAAATTAAAGAAAATGGAGGCATTTTTATAGATACTAAGATATTAAGGACTTAACCCCAAGAGCATTCCTTTGTATTTCATATTGCAACACATTTTCTCTTTTTTAAAGTATTAAGCAAATTTTGTTACTAAGAGAAAAGGAAAGAGACTTTGTCTGGGGTGACTCTTAAGCCTCTGGCATGCTTGAGGGAAGCCCAGGGAAGCGGTTCCATTCCCTATAGACTTTATTGACTCATTTCTGCCTAAAACATGAGATGAAGGACAATGATGCCACTATTTTTGTTATACTTCTAAAAAATCTTAAAATGTAAACTTTAAAAATTGTAAACTAAGATCTTTGAGGGCAGGGACCTCTTCTTTTCTTTAAATTTTTACTTCCCTGTGCCTAACATAGTACATTTTCAATATATGTGCTTAATAGCTGTTGGATGGATGAATAAAAATGTCATGATTAAGTGAAGGAAGCTGTGGAATTATCATCATAAAGTCAATATTAACTATCTGAAATGTATGTACATGCATAGAAATGTCCAATTTGAGTAAATTAGAATTCTAATATTTTAATTTTTACTACCAAAATTAAAACTTAGCAGTGTTGCTATTGATCAACAAATGTTCAGACCTACTCTTTGCTAGAACTGCATGGACTAGTTGATATACTAAACATAGATAAAATTTTCACTAAGTGCTTTTATAATCAAAGTAATTAATGAAGCTATATAAACCACAAGACTTACCCACTTCATTGATGAACAAGTTTGGGTTTCATAGTCAGATTTCTGATGTCACCACAGATTTTTCTTAGAGGGTTATTTTAAATCAAATTATCAAAATAAAGATTTTAAACATTCTATTTCCTATTTGGGGTGGATTGTTTTGTTCATCTTTTCTTCTTTGTTTGTTTTGGAATTAGGGCTTTCCAATAAGCCTATGTGGTGTTAAGAACTATCTCTAGGTATTGAGTTTACATTACAAACAAGCAGAAATTCCCAGTCTGTCAGAGATCTTCTCCTAGGATACAGGGAAGTTCAACTAAGCTGCACAATTAATTTGCAATCACTTATGAAAAGAGAGAAAAAGTTGCTTTAAACTGTTCTTTTCCTGAGGACTTAAGGTCAGTATCAAGAAGCAAAATTGCTGTTCTTTCAAAGTTGTCTCTCTTTATTTGTATTCCTAATTATCTCCTCAAGACCTCTTTCTTTTTAACTTGTAAATTCAGTTTAATAAATTAATTCAAGGATTATATACATGTAAATATACGTATTCTGAGAGCTGGGTGAGCAGGAAAAGGGATAAAGAAGGACAATTTCCTTTCCTGACCACTGGTTTCACAAATGTATCAATTATTTCTGTTTTGCACAAAGGTATCTGAGATGGTTTCCCCCCAGAAAATAAGGGAAGCATTTTTTCCCTTTATATTCTCTCTCTCTCTCTCTTTTAACATAAAGATAAAAAGTATTTTGATTGCCTTTTCGAGCACAGGACAAATTCTGGAGATCAAAAGAACAAATTGTTTTTAAAGAAATAAAGACTTAGAAATGGTTCTTTTAGTTGCAGCTGACTCTCAAACTACTGGAATTAGAACACTTTAGGTGAAAATAAGAAACATAAACAGTTAAATATATTCTGCTCAATAATATTAACAAATTGAACCAAATTTGATTATATTACTGATTTTTATTTTCAACAAAGAGCTCAGAATGTCACTAGATTTTGAGTTGTTTTTATTTTCAAATTGAGAAATATAAGTTACTCCAACTGTTTTTTGCACGTTAAACATTCTAGTTTTGGAATGATTTTACATTATAGTCAACTGGTCAAGTTTATGAGCTAAAACTGCTAAAATCCTAGCTATAGACTCACTATGTAAACTTGTGTTAGTGACTCAGTATTATTCTCTGCAAAATGGGAATAATAATAATAATAGTATTTACCTCATAGGGCTGTTGTGAGGATTAAATGAGTTAATAGAAGTAAAGCAAATAAGCAGTATCTGGCATATAGTAAGTACTCAATAAGTGTTATTGTTACTCACGGTATCATTCTCATTCTCCTAAAAATGCTTTAGAGAATATGTGTGTGAACCATATTTATTTTATTTTGAGAAGTTTGTGACAGAGATTGCATTAAATGAAGCACCTTGGAGCTAGTGGAAATTAGAATTATCAAATGAGCTTTAGGAATCCTCTTCTATGAAAATGTCTAAAATGTCTTTTCATTTGTGAAAGTTCTGGGAGGCAGAAATCTGCCTGAAGCTGATGTTCATGGGAAGTTTACACAACTGTCAGTTTTTATGGTTACTTTCTTCTACTTCCTTGTTATTCATATCTCACTGTTTAAGGTGAAGAAGAGAAATGTTTGCAGAATGAGGACAAGTTGAGGAATAAGGGAACATATCACTCATGTTATTAATGATTTTGCTATTTAGACAGCAATTAAAATGTAAATTTATAAGTAGGACCCGATGATATTTTAAATATAATATGATACTGACTCAGACTTGGATGCTGAATTCTGTCTTTTTTATTGGAGTTTAGTTATATAAACTATATGACTAAAAGGAATCTTAAAGATCAATACCCGATTTTAAAGACGAGGGAAATGAGCTCCAGAGTGATTTAATTAACCACTACTCCATTTATTCAATAAATATTTATTGATCTACTCTGCACTACTCACTCTGCTGGGTAATAGAGATACAGCTGTGACTAAGCAGTCATGGTCTCTGTCTTCGTAGCACTTACAGACAGCAGTAGGGAGGTAGACAATTATGGTAAAGTATGATGAAGGGTACAGGGAGCTTGAGTAGTGCATAGCAGCAAGAACTAACCCGTTATAGGCAGTCAGATGTGGTATAGAATTCTAACTGAGCCCTGAAAATTCTAATTGAGTGGGCCAGTGCTCTGGGAAGTTGCCCAGTCTATGAGAAGGCCTGGGGAGAGAGAGAGAGAGAGAGGGCAAGGCGTGCAAGTTATTTGACTGGAAGAAGTGTGAGTTGAAAGTAATAAGACATAAAGCTGAAGACATATGCAGGTCATAGTGGGCAAGGTAAAGTATGTTTTGATTACCCCAAGAGCAATGGAAAATCTTTGGAGAGTTTTAAGGAGAAAGTAACATGCTCAGATTTGTATTGTTGGATTGATTTTGAGGGGTAAAACAAGAGTCAAGGAGGCCGGTGTGTGACTCTTGCAGAAGCCTGTGACTCCACAGTGGCTTAACCTACTGCCTGTCTAGGATAAATGCTATTGTTTTCATTTCTGTCTTGTTTACAAGTAGTTTTTACTTGGATTATTTTTTTTACCCAAGTTCCTGAAATACAGCCTTTTATATTTTTAATTCTTAATTTAGAAATATTTTTTTTATTACAGATGTCCCTCCTTTTTCCCCCTTTGACACCCTCTTACCCACTCCTTCCACCCCACCTGCTTTTTAAAAACCTCCTTTTCCCTTTATTAAACCAGGAATTTGATATAGCATGACCTTTTTTATTGTAGAAGGAGGGAAATGATTAGCTTAATTGTCTTGGCTGGTGTTTTCACCCAACAGCTAATTCTTACCTACCAGGCACTATTCATCTTTGTGTCTGTTAGATTCATTTTGTGTTTTCTATTCCCATTGCCACTGCCCTACTTAGGCCATCATTACCTCTCACCTGAACTATTGCCATAATGAGTCAACTCATCTCCCCGACTCCTGAGGCATTATTTCCTCATATTTATCTTCACGTTGTGCTTTAAGATTGCCCTGATCAGATGCTTTCAGAGGTTTCCCTCTGCCTGCAGGAGAAATGTTAACCATGGTTCCATCTGCTCTTAGAGTCTTACCTTCTCCCTGACCCCCATAGACCCAATTGTTAAACTAAGCCAGTCCTCATGTTGCTTCCCAAATACATCCCACACACTATCTCTTTACCTTTGCATAGGTATCGAACAGCTTTCCCCACTTTTTTAAGCTCCTGGACCGGAGCAACTTTTTTATATGATACAGTTATGCCAAGCAGAAATATTACCACTCAGGGTCTCACAGGCGAGCTCCTGAATTTTCCTGTTATTGTAGTAAAATATTCACATATCTCATCTTTCCTATAAGATTATAAACTCTTAGGTGAAATGGAGTGAGTTTTTACTTTCTGTATCCTCCTCAGTAGTTTGCCCAGTGCCTTGAAAGTAGTGGATACTCAATAAAGGCTTGTCTAATTGAAGTGATGTTAGTTTTCTTGCCAAATTTAACATTTTTACATGGAATTATTTTGTTTGAGATCCAAAATGCTTTTAGGAAATGGTATAATTATGAATTAAATTTAAGATTGTAAAAATAGTTCTGATTTTTAAAGTGTAACATATGAAAGGGAGAAATTAAGGTTAATATTTTAACATGGAAGATACCCATGAATAAATATAAAATTTAAAATAAGATTCTGTCATTCATTAAATGTGTTAAATGTTATTATATATTCCATTCCATTATTATAGACCATGGAAAAAGACAGACAAGATCTTTGTCCTTTTGGAGTTTATTCTAAGTAGGGAGACAGATGGATGTTCCAGACACATCTTAAATTATTTCATAGGCATTGATTTCTGTGAGTCTTTATACAGGTAGCTCCATAAAAACAAACAAAAAACTATATTTTTCTGGATTATAAAAAGAGTTATAATTTTTTTTTTACTTAGAATGTATTACCACATTCATACATTCCACACAAGCATCTATTGGTATAGTGGTACCAAGGCATGTTACTAAGTTCACAGCTAAGTCAGAAACCGCAAACTATTTAATCAAGAGAATGCACTACATTTATTATGTCAAAGTGTGTTCACAAGGGAGAGTATCAAGAAATGCTTATATGTACCAAAGCACAAAGCATCACAAAATGGGCTAGATCTGATGCCAGGCTGGGAAATTCAGAAGATGCAAGAAGGGCCAGATGCTTAGATGCTTTGGCCATGGAGCAATAAAGAAATGCCTGGAATTGTTCCTGGGTTTAAACAATATTAGTGGGTTTGTTTGTTTGTTTGTTTGTTTGTTTATTTTTCTGGACCAGATGCCAAGAAAGAGAGTCCTAGCCCAAGAGAAAGGACTGGAGGGAAAATAGGGCTCCAGAAATGAGAGTCTGTCTGTATGGACTGAATTGCTGAAAGAGTAGGTGCTGAGGGGGTGTGTTCAGACAAAGGAAATTTTGTGTCAAGGAAACTCAGGTGTGAGACCTCCAGCAATGGAGAAAGAAATCTCAACTCTCTCTTTTTCCCCTCTCTCCCTCTCTCTCTCTCAAATTGAGATATAGCCTTAAAAATCTGGGGGCCCAGAGAGTGTGAGGCCTGTCAGGAAGAACTTGTTTCTCATAATTCTCCTGCATGAGCCCACCCTCCACCTCCACTTTGGAAGAGTCAGAACTTGAGTTAGTAAGAGTGACAAGGAAGGTGGAAGAGGACCTGAGGAGCATTGGCACTTTCTTTCTCAACTTCTAACCTGAAATAGGCTCCCATTGGGGACAGAGAGGAGATTCAGCCTTAAAGTTCAATGTTTCCATTGTTACATCAGTCGAGGCATACTAAGTTTTAAATGGAGACTGTTTGCAATTAAGATATGATGATGACGGCCCTGGCCGGTTTGGCTCAGTGGTTAGAGCGTCGGCCTGCGGTCCAGAGAGATCCGGGTTCGGTTCCCGCTAAGGGCATGTACCTCGGTTGCGGTTTGTCCCCGGCCCTGGTTGGTTGTGCGGGTGGCAGCCACTCGATGTGTCCCTTTCACGTCGATGTTTCTCTCTCTCTCCCACTCTATCTGAACAAAAAATGAAAAAATGTCCTTGGGTGAGGATAAAAAAAAAAAAAAAATCTGATGAGGATCACATGAATGTTTTGAGTAAAATTTCTTTGGTAGGTCAGATGAAAACATCGTTAGTATGGACTGGATGAAATGAGATTTGAAATTGGCCTTAAAGTATAGGTTTGTAAAAAGGAAGAGGAAAGCATATTCTAAATGGACTATGACTACAAATATCCTCAAAGGTCTATTTTGTGTGCAGACAGAAAATCTGGGCAGAGAGGTTTGTATTGAGGAAAAAAGGTTGGAAAGATACATCGGTGGCCTGCTTGTAAATGATTTTTTAATGGCCAAGCTAGGAAGTTCAAACTTCTGTTTTTAAGTGCTGAGTTTATATTTAATGCCTTTTAAACCAGGGGATGGAATGGTCAAGTCAGTTATTCATCAAACTTCCTCTGGTATTGATATTGAATATCACTCTTTTCTGCATCATGTCATTATATGTTCTCCATAGCACCTAGTTATCTTGTTTGTCTGACTCACACTACTTAGTGTAGCCTGAATGAGAGCAAAAATCCTTCTAAATTCTTGTTGTTCACTGCTGTAATATCTCTGTAACAGTGACTGGACACACAGTAGGTACTCACCAAATGTCGGATAAAGAAGTAATGAATGAAGAAGGAGAGATTGGAAGAGATAAACTATTACAGATGATTGAGAGTAAGTGATGATAACCTGGGCTAAGGTTTTGGCCCAGTAGGAGAAAAAAGAGCACACTACACTGTCCAGGGGAGTTGTGACAGAGGACTCACTAGAGGACTAAACAGAGGGGAAATATCAAGAAATTCCAAGAGTTTGAACTCTTTTCTGGGTAGACGATGGTGCCCTCCTAGATTCTGGAAGTAAGAAGGAAGAAAATGGTTTGGGGTGGCGATGGGTTTTTAGCTTTAGCTGGACAAAGCTGCCCTGCCAGTGGGGAGGGTCCAGTGGAGGTGCCCTTATCAGGTATAAGCACTGTAACCATCAGAGGGTAGGAAACCCAGGCTCTGCTAAGGACATTGTAGCTTTCAACAATTTAACATTTTGGGGCCTGAGACAGCCTAAATTTTAGAAATTAAATTTTTACTGTTTGAGTGTGTGTGTGTGTGGGTGGTCTATTTTCTATTGCTTTTCTCTTCATGAAGTCTGTTATTAAGTGTCAAATGCAAGTGAACACAAAGAGATTGCCTAGACCCCCTAGGAGGTAAATTTGGTGGCCCAGCCTAAGCCTCCTCCACCCCCCATGCCCCTCCCTCATTCCCTCTTTAGCATTTACCCCATGTGGCTCTGGAGGCTGCTTAGAAAACTATCTTTGGCAGTATTTGTGAGGATTGCCAGCTTCAACTAAGCAACCATTCACTTGAATGAAGTAGACGCTGAGTAGAGAAGGTATAAGAAGTTGCCAAGTGAAGTTTTTCTCCGCTCTGCAGATCCGGAGGGCAAAGGGGAGAACTGTAACAAAACAATATTTTCCCACATTCCCCAAGCTCGCAAGAATATAGTTATAAAGACAATTTGAGTTTTAAATGTGCAGTTATCCAAATCCAGAAGCATTTCTATTCTTAGAATGTTTTCACTGATGATACTCTTTAAAACCAGTAACTTCCCTTTGTAACATCTCAATATTACAATTATAAAATACAGGATAAAAGATAAAAAATGAGAAACTTTCCTAATAAAGACATTCAAAAGATATGTATTGTATGGATTTGTGTATCTTTGTGGACTTTACTATAGGTAATAGAAGAAAAATTCCTTTGCAATGGAAACAATATGATATTTCCAGAAAATGAATCTTTTCACACAACTCACGGAGACTGGGCTTTATTACTTGATCTTAATTAATTAATTAATATTCAGGCTTGCAGAATTTATTTTAGACAACTGGTTAATATAATTAGAGTAGATTTGCTGTGGGGAATATTTTTGTATAGTAATTAACTCGATGTTCTCTGTATGACCATTATTCTATTTCTACTTCTAATTGTTATGGACTGATTGTTTCTGCCCCACCCCCCTTCATACTTTAAAGCCCTAAATCCAAGGTGATGAAATTTGGAGGAGGGACTTTTGGGAGGTAATTAGGTTTATTTTGTTGTTGTTGTTAATCCTCACCCGAAGACATTTTTCCATTGATTTTTTAGATAGAGTGGAAGGGAGGGAGGGAGGGAGGGAGGGAGAGAGAAAGAGAGAGAAACATCCATGTGAGAGAGACACCTCGATTGGGTGCCTCCCATATGACCCTGACTAGTGCCAGGATTGAACTTGCAACCCAAATATGTGCCCATGACCCGGAATTGAACCCACGACCCCTCAGTCCGTGGCTGACGCTCCAACTGCTGAGCCAAATGGGCCAGGACCAGGAGGTAATTAGGTTTAAATGAGGTCATGAGGATGGGGGACCCATTATGAGATTAGTGTCTTTGTAAGAAGAAGAAGACATACCAGTGCTCTCTCTCTCTCTTCCTATACTAGGTGAAGACACAGCAAAGAGGTGGTCTCTCAGGAAGTGTGGGCTCTCACCAGGAACCAAATCTGCCTGTGCCTTGATGTTGAACTTTCCATTATGGACTGAAAAAGAGCCACATACTAAACCTAACAAACTCAGGTGGAGGCCCGCGTGGCAGGCCCTAGAAACTCAGACACTGACAGTAACCACATAAGATGGTCTGAACATAAAAAAAATTTCTAGGCCTGTTACTTCCTTGACAAAGGTCAATCTTTACCTTAAGTGAACCTGTCTATTGTCTTTTTACATCTAAGATGACATACCTTTGAAATGTCAGAGTGATCTTATTTTTCAGACCCCCCCAGGGCACAACCTCTGCACCAGAATAAGAGACCACAGAACCTCTCATTGTTATCTTGTTTCCCACATACCATCTATATGTGCTGTAAATGTTAATTTTTAACCACCCTGTACCCACCAACATAAAATAATTATGTGTCTCCCTATTTTACTTTTTACCCAATCTCAGAAATTTCCTTGTTTTGCTTCCTCCCATCTCCTTAATCCAGTGGTTCTCAACCTTCCTAATGCCACGACCCTTTAATACAGTACCTCATGTTGTGGTGACCCCCAACCATAAAATTATTTTCGTTGCTACTTCATAACTGTAATTTTGCTGCTGTTACGTCTTAGGCGACCCTGTGAAAGGGTCATTCAACCCCCAAAGGGGTCGCGACCCACAGGTTGAGAACCACTGCCTTAATCTATCACCAATGGATTTCATGTAACCCTCTCACGAGTGTTCCTTTGATTATACTGTAAAAAAAGAGCTGCAAAACTGCCATTCTCCAGAGTATTTTCTCAATCTGTTGAGATTTTGCTGCCTGGCAATTGTGGTCAGTGTGGCTGAAATAAACTCATAAAAATTATCTACAGGTTTAGACACTTCTTACGTTGACACTAGCCTCCAGAAATGTTAGAAGTAAATATTTATGACTTAAGCCAGCTAGTCTATGGTATTTTGTTATAGCAGTCTGAGCAGACTAAGACAGTAGTGTTTCTCAAATGTGAGTGTTTAATATGTGCATAAGAATAATCTGGGAGTTTATTTAATACGTGTATTCCTGAATCCCAACCTAAAGAAAATTAATCTGGGATGCATGTATCCCAGTATTCTTCCTTTTAAGTAAACTTCAAAGTGATTCTGATGCAGGCTTTTCTGGGTAACAACTTGATGAACAGTATTTGCAGCAGAAGTAAGCAGATGATTGCTGTTGGTACAATAGGTAGGAGGGTGAGAAGGAAGGAAGAAGAGCTGCTCCAACTTTGTCCTTCAACTTTCTCACTCTTTCATACTTCATATGTTCCAACCTTTTCCATCTGAGGAGCATACTTAAAATAACCAGATTCCCTACCTATATCACATAGCAACAAACACAAATTTAGACTTTTAGAAGGAAAAAATGTGGGGAGGGTGAGCACTCTATAACACTTCAACCCTTTCCCTACCAAGGCTTCATTTGTTCAATAACTGCAGGAAAGGTATTTTTTTCTCTCAAGTTACTGCATTATGTATATTCAAGAAATCATAGCCAAGGAAGGGCTTTTCATAGACAAAATTATGAAGCAGGCGAAAATTATAATTTTTCACTCTGCCCACTTCTCACCAAACTAGATGAAGTTAGTTTTTCTGAAAAAGTGAACCAATAAATCTAATGTGTAGGAGGAGTAGTGCACTACAGGGACCTAGAAGTATATGGTCTTTTGTACTTCTTGGATAACACACTTTAGTTTAAAATTCAGAAAATTTAAGGAACCAAGGCAGGCACTGGAAGAGATGTTTTTGGTGGGGAGAAGTGGGGCTCTTAGCTTTCTTAAAAACATTTTTCCCAAGAGTAAGTCTTGACTAAAATCGATTGAGGAGATGGGTTAGGAATCTAAGTCACATGGGGTGGCTCCTTAGTAATTCTGAAATGTGATCTGATCTTGTCACCAGTGTATCTGGACTTGACAGAAATCACCAGGATTAAAGCATCAGCATATAAAGGGTCTTTTTTAGGAAAAATGAGATTCTTCAAAATAGAAACAGTTAATTAAAATCTCCAGATCTCATTTTCTCCTTGAGGCAGATACAAATTCCAACTGTTCTGACCTTGTAGTACCATCTCCCAAATTGGCATGTATTTTGACATATTTTGTGAAAGCAGTTTCTATTCTGTTATACTCATCAACACATGGTGAATTGAAACTGTTAAGCAAAATACAAAATATGACTAATAATCTACTTGCTATATATTATTAACAATAAAAAGAAACAGTCCTAACCAGATGGAGAGACAGATCTGTGATATCCATTCATTTTTATGTCCATAAAATATTCTAGCACAAATCGCAAATCAGAGAAAAACTTTCAAATAAAGCCTCACATCTCAGCTGTTTGTTTGTCTGAAATTAAATATAAATTCATGCAACCAAGGCAGCAGGTTTCCTGCCTGTGGGAAAGCACCCAGGTCAGAGAATCATGAGATGTGGGTTTTCCCACAGCAGCTCTACTAGCTGAGTCTTCGGAATCATTAGCAGGTCACTTTGCTTCTCTTGTTCTTGGTGTGCTTAAAACTTGAAACCCTTGAACTGGTCCTTTATAAAGTTGTTGTATATATTATGAATAAATGGCCAAATGTGTAAATGCTGCATTTCTTATATAAAGATGAATGATACTTTAGTTGGGTAAAGCAATTTCAAAATGTTATGAATCTAGAGGGCATAGAAGGGGTAAATGGTGATAGAAAAAAATAAAAAAAATAAAATAAAATAAAATAAAATAATAAAATGTAAAAAAAATTTACTAGTCTACAAAACATTTTTACCAGTTCGTTTTCCTGGGGGGGAAGTAGTTAGGTAGTAAGAGGAGAGAAACATTAGCGTTGAAGCCTTAACAAGCAGAAATGCCATTCACCTGGCTCTTTCTGAGATTATATTCTTGTCACTGTCTTTAGTTTTGCAGATTGTGATGTTCATCAAAAGAAAGCTCCAGGAAATATACTTTGTTCCCTTTTCATACCTGGTGTGTATCTCTCAGCTTGTTAATAAACCTATATGTTCATAAACTTTTCCTATTCTTATTTTTTTCCCTTAGCTCTAGTTAATTTTAATTGTTCAGTTTATTTCTTCCATTTGCATTCCTTTGCCCCTCAGAGGAGACTGTGACTGATAGTGGTAGAGAAAGGCTGAGCCTATAGAACTCAGTGATTCCATTTCACTAGTCATTGGTTTCCTTTACCAAAATATGTTCCTCTACTTGGAGCTCAGAAAATATTTGTTAAATGAAATGAAGCCCAACATAAAACATAAATTGAGAGACACTATAATTTAGTAGTAAAGAAAAAAAGGACTAGGAATAAGAAATTTTTGAATTCCAGTTCTTGACTTGTTAACAACTTGGACTGGGGAAGATTACTTTAATCTCTCTGGGCCTCCATTTCCTCTTCTTTAAAATGAGGTCAGAGTACCTACCTGATAGGGCTCTTTCGAGATTAAATTAGATAGATAATACCTGCAATGTTTTAGCAGAGTTCTCAGCACATGGCAATTGGTCAATAATATCACCTATTATTATGACATATCATTTGTTTTGTCACCCCACAGCATCCAGCATGATGTCCCCACTGTGTCAGAATATCTATATTTGAAATTTTATTTTATTTTTTGTATTTCTTAATTGTTTATTTATTAAGAGACACTAAGCTCAAATATTCATGTTTCATAGTTCAGGAACACAGGTCAGTGACAAGCTTCCATGGAATTCAACCCAAAGAAATTCTTTACATTCCAAGATCACTTTGCAATCTGAAAGATAACAGCCTTCTTCATCTCCTAAAAATCTTTTATGGAATCGTAATTTTTGTAGAAATCTGTGCATCCCTTCTCTCTTGATTCAGCCACAGCAAAATTAGAAAGCTGCAATCCCCAGAGATACAACAACTCCAACAATATGAGATCGCAGACACTTGTCCAAAAGGCCACACATTTGAGGTTTTGTCAAAGCACTAGAAGACATGGTAGTTGTATTCTCCTCAACACCAACATCCTTCTGATGGAGAAATGGATGATACTCCAACCTATATTTGAAATTTTAAATCTAAATATATCTGTTAAATGAAGGAATTGACTTTTTTGTTGGGTGGAAACTCTTCTCTGGAGTTTCAAGTTTGATTTTTAGAATATCTTCAACTTTACATGTGTTTGTGAAATTTTGTATGTTGTCACATTTTTTGTGTGTGTCCCCATGGTATGTGTAGAATTTTGTTTTGATTATAATAGGTGTTTGTTTAATAAATATTTGTTGACTGATTGTTTCCTTATGAGCTATCTTTTCTTTCTGAAGGTAATCTATTTTTTTATGAGGAGTGTCTTTAAATTGTCATATTCTTAATAATCCCATGCTACATATATAGGTTGTAGTGTTTTTCAAACTATGTGTTTAGTGTCATGGTTTTGAAAATTTCTGTTTGGTGTGTACCTATGCTCTTTCAAATGAATTTACTCAAATATTGTCTGTGTATGTGGGTATGTGTGTGGGTGTGTTTAGTGCTACACAGGCAAGTAAAAATGACAGCTACCTTGGGCTTTCTGTGGAGATAACCTCTCTATATGTGGTTTTATTTTCAAACATGATGTTTTAGCCTGTGCTTGTAGAGATCATACCTGAATATTTTCACAGTTTACTTCCTATCCTGTTCTTAAAGTACAATGTATAATTTTCAGTTCCATAAAAAGATTCTTCACTTGATGAGGAATTATTGTAGTCTGTGTAGGCACAGACTTCTTAGAGTGCCTCAGTCCCAGGGAGAAGTCACAAGTACATTAATGGCCTACTTTCCCTACACCAAGAAAATTGATTTCCCCTCGTTTCCAAGGAAAATCATTTTGAGGGTACTCACTGCTATGTGATGAATGGTACTATAAAAAACTTTGGTTTAAAAATTATTTATTCTATGCAGTCTAATTTTATTCTCTTAAGATATATTCAGTTTTAGAATGCCACTTCTTTTGACTATTTCCTTAATTTAATCTACATGAATGTTTCTATGTGCAGTCTAATGCTCACCAAGCAATGAAAAAGACAACATTAAATTGGGTTTTTAGCTCCTGATTCACTTTACTCTGAATCTTATATTTTCTGGACTTGCCAAGTCTAACCTAGGAACATATTTCCTGATTTATATCATTTACTCCTCTACTGACTAGCATAACTAACATTTCAGTGGCTGGGACGTGGAAAAACAATTGAGTGGGATGGTAAGTCTATCGAGATATTTGTTTAAGCCTCTTAAAAGAAGCCTACACATGGATATCTTAGAACCAGATTTTAAGTGAACAAAGTAAAAACCTGTTTCTCTCTTGTGATTATTTCAGGTTTTCCTATTTTTAAACTCACCTTCACATATGGTCACCTTCACATATGATACCTCCTTATAAATCTAAACGTAGTGAATATTGATATATGCATGATTCAAACTTACTTTTCATGATATAGCACAGTGATCAGTTCAAGCTTAATTCTACTGGCTTTTAACATTATTTTAGTATGAAGGAGCTACTGTATTCTAACAGAATTACTATATCATGTTAATGTATACACCTCAACTATATACACTGTTATATTCCTAGCCCATCCTATTAATTAAGGAAATCACTTTCATTTCAATAGTGAAATTTACATGACAACAGCTTCTGGGGCTCAGTGGAGCATCAGACCAGCATGTCACAGAATTCCCTTGTAGTGTGGGTGTTGACAGGGTTCTGTTGACATCAAATATGCAATGAAAATGTCTCATAAATGTGCATCCACATAGAATGTTACTTAGAAGAAATCAGCTCAATATTCACGTGTCATTAATATAAGAGATGGAAAATTTCCTCACACTTATGTTAGTAACATAAGTTATTAAGAATATATAATCATATACATCATATAGATAACCTGAAAGATATGTCTTAAGTATTTAGAAAAGGTGTCCAGATATAGAACTCTCACCTTTGTTTTCTGTCCTGTAACTGTACAAAGTTTCTGTATCATGCAAATCCTGTGTAAATGTGAGACGAACTCTAAATCAGGCAACAAAATGGTCCAGAGGGGTTATAATAGGGAGTAAGTAACAGGACAAAATAGAACCAGGGAACAATTAGGTTGAATATTACGACAAAGTTCTTAATAGGGAGAACTATTAGACTGTGAAATAGTCTTTCAAATGTGCTGGAAAAAGACATTACTTGAGTCATTTAAAATCAGACTGGACTGAAGTACTCCAAAATACAGTATGCTATGGGGACCAAGCCTACATTAGAAATGGAAAGAGGAGAATGACCTAATAGCTTCTACTGTCTGTGTGATTACTATGATTGTACTCATTTTATGTGTTCAGTCTTGGTGAATAATCTGTCATTTTATGCTACTTCTAGGGAACACTTTCAACAAATTTACCTAATGCAGAATTGGATGCATTTAGAGCATCTCAGAAGAGATGAAAATGCATAATAAACAGTGTAAAATAGCAAAGCTATGAGTAAACATTACTCCCTTTTTGGGAGGGGTAACCCCTGGAGAAAACAATTGTCACCCTGAAACTCTGGCTACATTCCAATGTGCATAAATGCATCTGGTCTGCCTGGTTTTCAATGGAGATTAGGTATTAATTTTCATTTCTTTTGTTTAATAGTATCTTGAGATGATGTTGAGTACAGGACAACAAACTGAAGCATTTCATCTCCAAGTCAATGACTACATTTTGGCAGGAGGTAGGTAGGACCCTTGAAAAAATCTTGCAACATGTTGTGACTGATATCTATTAGAGAAATGGACAAGAAAGAGAAAGGGTTTAATTTGAGAAAAAGAGTTTGACATGAAATAAGGAAGAGAAAAGGTATCCAGGGAAGTTGTAAAAATGTTATTGCTGGGAGTCTTTCAAAATAAGACCATCCTCAGTCTTGTGCTGTTCTGGTTGATCACCTGTCATGAAGGAGAGAAGTGAGGCAGGTGACCTTTTCACATTTATCCTCTTTCTTTTATTCAATAAAATTATTAATTGAAATTTAATTAAAACTCAGTTTTAGCCTATCTTTGCTTTTGTTCAACCCTTCAATTTTAATTGCAGTGATAAAATTTTAGAGATGAGATCATTTTGATGTTTTGTCATTGTGAGGTAAATCATGGTTTATGCTCATTTCTTTTCATATGTACACCACAACTTTTTTAAAAGACCATCATACACAAATGAGTAGTTCATAGAAGATATTTTCATTATTAATAATATTTTCTGTTTATGTAGTTTTTCATACACTTTCTCAATTTACTAATCTCATATTCCTGAATTGTGAAAAATACCATTCAGTTTAAATGGAGAGGTCTCTACCCCGCATGTTCCCCAAATTTATCCTATTCCTTGTGTTGGCATAATTTTCAATGAGTTCATTGGCAAGCATCTAGCTCATAGAACAAGAGATTTTATACAAATTTTTGGGGGGGGAGTGGAGACTTATCAATACTAAAAGTCATTCTTACCATTTATCCTTCCTTTTAGCCCAATGAATGTAGATATTCTAGCATTTTGTTATTTTATTTGTGAAAAATAAGTTTCATGACTTTTTCTCCTCAGTTTCCATCCTGAGCACCTGTACTATTTTGAATATAAATAAGTCAGCCTTAGGGCATATCTATTGTAGTCCTGCTGGATGATCAGAACCTGAAAGAATGGACAGCTAAAACCTATAGGTGTGAGAAATCTTTGTAAATACAAGACACGATGTTATGAAAGGGAAATATCACTTTATTAAGGTCTGGTGTGCAATAGTTTACAAACTCTATTCAAATTTTATTGTGCTGTTCTGAGGGATGTGTGTATAGCACTTAACGAATAACCTAAACATCTTTGGTAGGAACAGTGTAACCCACAGGTGTTTAGTGTAAAGGCAATCTAAATGTTCTTGTCATGCATATATTAAATAAATTTATGCAAACAATTAGAGTTCAGGTTGCAGACTTAAAATATGTGATCAGATAAACCAAAGCAAACTTAGATTTAGGAAAATGAATAATGCTTCTCTACTAATAAATGCTTTCTCCCCCTTGAAGACATACAATGTAGCTCTCCTGAACAGTTCTAAGATCAGGTAGTACAAATAAATTGAAGCAGGAAACTCAAAGTACTGAACTATTGCTGAGGTCTTTAACTTGCACTAACTTCAACTCACAATGACCTCAACTTTGAATATACAGATATGTAATTATATATGTCAAACACAGCACTATTCAAATAACAGTAGAAAAATTTTATTAGCAAATTAGATGAGCACTTGACCACAGATTATTAGAAATGCAGTTTTGCTATTTGTTATAAAAATGTACAATGCTTTAAAATACTTAAAAGGCAGGGACGTGTCCCCTTAATATATCTACTTAAAAGTGTTATGTGTTAGGGGAATCTTCCACGTTTGTTAGCGCAGGGAAGGAACTAGAAGAAAATCTAAATGAAATCCTTAAGAAACAAGCTTATTGGATATATTACCTAGTCTATTTCTAGAACGCGAATCTCCCGCCCTCTCTTGGTTATCTCACTGTCAGATAAGAAAATGGAACAGGAGAGATGAAGAGATATGCTCCCAGTATGGCTTTTCGATTTTTCGCTGAAGCCAAAGAGAGCAAAGGGCATAGAGTTAGGGATCATTTCCAAGCCCGTTTGCAGCAGAGAGAACCTCTGGCCGCCTCTCGCTGCAGTGTATCTCGCTTGCAACACGGACCAAGTCCCGCTGTCCACTGCCCACCTCGCCTGGCAACCTCCACACCCACATGAAACAGCTAGTGTGGCAGCCAGTCATCGCAGGATTTCCTGTGCCAAAGCCTAAAGAGCCCCCCAATTGAAATGTATCCTGAGCTCAGAACAGGGCTGGAGATGGTTGGCTGATGAGACTGGTCTCTCTGGGAGTCTGCGAGCTTTAGTTGTCCCTCCACCTCTCTCACTCTGGCTGCAGATCTGTGCTCTGAAAGCTGCCTCCCTCCCGGAGACACAAAAGTGCGCGCATACACACAAAGTCTCACTCACGCACACCCACATGGCCTCTGCCCCCCCACCCTCCCCACCCTGGCAGAACTGTAGGTACTGGCCTGTGCTCTGCCTCAACTTTCCCGGGGGCACCTGCCCCACGTACACCCGAGCCTCCGCGCCCTCGCCGGGCGCCCTCCAGAGGGACGCGTCCTTCTCTGGGCTCCTTACCTTGCACTGACAACTCCTGGCAGAGACTGGAGCTGACCGTGGTGGCAGCGGCAGCGGCAGCGGCAGCGGCTGAGCCTGCACACGGGCTCTGGCTCATGGTTGGTCCTCCTCATCCAACACAAAAGAGGTAGCTTGCTGGCTTTGTCCTTTCCAAATCCAAGGAAGAACTTATTTTGTCCCCGAAATGGCCAACTTGTGCGCGCCGTTTCCTGTCACAGTGCCCCCTGCCCCTGCCACCGCCCCCTCCCGGCTGCTATCTGGACCACTGCCCGGTGGCAGAACACCCAGGCCTCCGAGTCAGTGGGGAGTGGGAAAAGGGAGGGTGGGAGGAGAAGAGAAGGAGAAGGTTGGGGAAAAGGGAGACCCAGTGGTCTTCCGGGGAGGGATGGGGAGCAGTTCCCAGAGGAGTCCCTCTCCTTCTCTTTACAGGCAAACACACTTCGCAGGCGCGGAAGCAACTTTCCTTCACCTTGGCCAGGCTGAAACCACAGCATCTAATTAGGACTCTCGGTTGAGGCACGGACCTGACATTCTGTCCTCCTCATTCTGTCTTTCTCCTTCCTCTCTCGTTCTCCTTCCTCCCTCCTCCCCACACCTCCTTCCCTTTTATAGGGGTGTATCTGCAGAGTCTTCAGTGAGCCAGAGTACCTAGACGAGAGGGTTATTGAATGGAAAGCCCGAGCCGTTTTGCCGGCTGGGCTGCTTCGCCTCACTCTGAAATCCTTAGGCAGTGCATGCAAATGTTGGGAATTTCTGGAGAGGCGGGGTGAAGGGGCGTGGGGCGGCAGGAGATCCGGCTCTAACTTTGAAGCTCTGTTAGAGCTCTTGGTCTGCTGGAGAGCAAGTACTAACAGTCAGCCCAAGAAAAGGTCTCCCGCGGTCCCGAGCACCCAGCTAACCGCATGCTAGGGGGAAAGGGAGAGCGGGAGCAGAGAGGGAGCGAGGGAGCTTGTGAGGCCGGTGTGCAGCTCTACCCTACACGCAGCTCAACTGCACATTGCAAGCCCCTGGAGAGAGCTTGTGCAGAACAATCTCTGGGTCAGGCGGGAGGGAGACGCTCTCGTTTCCTAGCAACCCTCATCAATCTTCTCGGGATTGCTCCCTCTGAAGGAATTCGATTGGACAGCCCCTGGAGGGAAGACACGCCCCTTCAAGAATGCTGGGTTGCTGCTTTTTCGCATTCTCTCAAATTTCTTGGGTGGAATAAGATTAGAGGAGAGTGCAGAATTATCTTCCTTCTTATTCCCCTATGCTGCCACATTGCCCCCTTGCAGCGACCCCCCCCATTAGTCCTTCTCTAGTCCTTGTGGTTAGCAAACCCAGTCAATGTTCTCCACAGAACCTCTTCTTTCTTCTTAAAATTAAATAAATAAAAACCTTAAATTGGTGACGTAGGCACAAAAGAGAAAAAGGCAAACGAAAATAGCTTGAATTGACTCCGAGCTCCAGATAAAATCCTGAAGGTAAAATTCCAGGCATATTTCCATGTTCAGAAACACATTATATTTAATTTCAAAATTGAACCTTCACTGTCATTAATTTTTTCATCCTGATATACTAACTTTGTGTTAACCAAGGACTGAGTTATATGTAGCCAGAGACAATTCAAGTTAATTCTTTAATGCTACCTTTATTCTTTAATATTTAATGTTAAGTTGTTTAACAACTGCCTCCTTTGTAACCTAGCCAAAACATGTAAACTACAGAAATAATTTTTACCACCGTTTCCTTTAGAAGCTAACAATATTTAGAAGACACGTGTGCTCAGTCATATATTCCATTGTGAATGCTACTAAAACTAGGAACTTAATATATTAAAAATTAAAATATTACTAAGTAGTAAAACTCTAAATATTGTAAAGTCCCCCTTGCAACACCATTCTATCTAGAATGCAATAAGAGCCTTGTCAAAATAAAAGCAACATCGCTCTTCCTTTGCATTTCATTACTATTATCTAACATGTACTGCTTACCACAAACACCATAGACTTTCATAAGAGAAAATTTTTACAATGTTTGTCCAATAGTCAACTGTACACCCAAGAGCAATGACACAGCAGTGGAGAGGATAAAGATCTACACACTGCAAGGACTTCCATGCAGCAGGAAGCCATATTGGCAGCTCTTGATTTCATTCAGAAGATTCCCTTTTGCTTTTCTAAAACTTTATCAGAATCAGCCTGGCTGGTGTGGCTCAGTGGTTGAGTGTCAACTCATGCATCAAAAGGTTGCCGGTTTGATTCCCTGTCAGGGCACATGACCAGGTTGTGGGCCAAATCCCCAGTGGGAGACATGCAGGAGGCGGCCAGTCGATGTTCTCTCTCATCGATGTTTCTCTCTCTCTCTCCCTCTCCCTTCCTCTCTAAAAATCAATAAAGAAAAAAAAATAAAACTTTATCAGAATCAGCTGAGATTGAGAGAAGTAGAAGAAAGCTGATATTTTTATCTTATTAAAAAAGGAAAGTAGCTGTGTTTGCACAAAAGAAAGCATTGATGTATAGACTGAACTGCATTGGCATAACCTGCATCTAGGTTTTTTAACACCCTAAACGTGGTAATATGTAGAGACGAAATACTGAAGCAAATTATCACTCTGTTATCAGATCTGGCCTTATGGGACACTTTCCGTTTCCCCCTGCCACACATGCACAAAGAAATGATGAACACAAGGGTTTTTCAACCTGGTGGTAGTATATTACCTGAATTTTAATCCTTAATTACCATTACTTCCTAGCTGTGTGACTTTGGTCAAGTTTTTAAATCTCACTATATCTCGGTTTCATCATCTATAAAATGGGACTAATAATTGCTCATCTCTCAGTTATTTTTAGGATTAATAAGTACTTTGTAAGTAAGATACAAGTGTTAGTTATGACTATTAGTCTCTAGTTTATAGTTAACTAATGGTATTTTGATTGCTGAGCCTATATAGTATTTAATTGAAGGTAATTAGTCTGGTACTTTAATTCGTCCTTTTTAATTTAATCTAAATTCATACTAACTGGGAACATAGCTTTAACTTGAATGTGTATTTGTTTACGTGTGTGTGTATGTATGTATGTGTGTGTGTATGCATGTTTTCAGATTTCTTCTATTTTTTAATTTTAATTTTATTTTTTTCAACTTAAAAAAATCCTCAGAGGATAGGACTAAATAAAAACCTCTGGCTAACTGGCATGTCAATTAGGACATGACACCTCTCCCCTACCCTTCCCCCAACTATTCTAGCTGGGCTCTGTTTCTAAACAATTCTAGTCCCCTCTTTTAAGTACTTCTAGCATAGCATATTTAATTTAGATTGAAGCTTTATCTAGTTTTTTTCAAGTCAAACACGTGTATTTGGACATCTAGACCACTCTTTCTAGTTCATATTTTATATTAGTTTGATTAATTTCTTTACTAATCTATCTATATTTATTTTAATGATTCTTTATGATATTTCTTCTTAGGACTCCCTACAACTAATGTCCTGACTTTTGCTATACTACCTTTTTAATATGGACCATACAGTATACCATCCTTCATTCAGAAATCACATAGAGAGTTGATATGCTGTCATTGTTAATTACAAATAAAATGCCTTCTATGCCCCTAGTCTGATCCAGACTGTACTCTCACTAGTATTCCCTTTGGAGCAACTCTTCATTGGCTCAATCTAGAAATCAATTTCATTGTTGGTTTCTACTATCAGTCAGCAATGTGCAGTTATTTTGATCATTTGTAGGGAGATCAGATATCCAGTTTGTCTGCGACAGTTCTGGTTTACAGCTATTGTATGAGTGTATTCACAGTGCAAACTTTACTTTTCAAAAATGTCAGGTTTGTTCATTAAATTATATGGCTACCTGAAGCTTCTAATCATCTGGCCAGCATCTCTTGCCTCAGCCTTCCCTTGCTCCATCTGCTACGTGACTGTTAAATTCCTCTGTGTAACTCTTTTTTCAGGATAGGACTAATCAATTCTGGAGTCCTAATACATATGTCTATGTAAATATATAATGTACATACAAAATATTACAACTTATATTTAATTTGTTTATAAATATTCCTCATTTACTTTTCAACTCATTTCAAAATATGTTGCCTCCGGGATCATCTGTAAAGTCTGATTTTATTTACTGTTACACAATATGAAAACAAAAATATTAGTCTTAATTTAGATTGAAGCTTCAAGGCAAAAGATGTCAACTTCTCCATATTCCAAAGCAAGAGTTGCTACACACCCTGTGCTGGACTTGAGTGGATATCTTTAAACCATGTGGATTATAAAAGAGTTCAAGTTCAAGAAGGTGAGAGAGGAAGGAAGTTTGTAGGTCCAGGGTGGGAGTGTGTATGCTTTTCCCTCACCTCAACTCTGGTGAGGGGTGCTGCTGCTTCAGCTAAACCATTGCTATATCCCTGGAATTACATTGATGCAGTAGACTGCTTTTTATTTTTTTTATTATTTTGTTTGGTACGTGCCCCTAGCGGGAACTGAACCCGGGACTCTCTGGTCCATAGGCCATCGCTCCAACCACTGAGCCAAACTGGGCCAGGGCATAGACTGCTTTTTAATTAATAGCAGATAAATATAAAATACAAGAGGCTGTGTGTTGATTGATCTCCCAGAGGGCTGAAAGAAAGGAAAGAAGGCTTAACTTGGTGTGACTGCACTCTCACCTATGACAGGTAAAAGGGTTTGGTTTCCTTGACACTATATGATGGGAGAATGAGCACAGAGCAGAGCATGTGATTTCTTAGATTCTAAGCAGAAGGGCCTGGTGGAGAAACTTTGGATTCCAGGTAGACAGTCTGTGGAGGGCACAGTCCTGCAGGAGTACAACTGTGTAGGTTGTGCACTGCACAAAGACACCCAATGGGAGGGTTGAGAAGGAGCCCTATATCCAGTGCTCATGTGCCAGGCTGCATCAACCTGGTGGGAAGGTGTCTTTGGTAATTCATGGATCTGGAGGGTCACCTTTCTCTAATTCACATACACAGTGCTAGGAGAAGGTAGAAGGTGAAGTGCTCACAACCAGGAGCCTTGGCTAGAGTAGTTAAGTGTTCAGTCACAAAAGCCTCGTTAGATTCAAGTCAGATTCTGCAACAAGAGATCCCCAGAGTCCGAGGGTCTTCAAAGAACTGATTAAATTGGAATTTAAAAAGTCAGCTTTGAACACCTGCTAAGCCCATGAAAAAGCAATGCCAGATCCGTACTGGTCAAATAGGACTTTTCTTGTCCCGTTGAACCTTCTATCTCTGACCTCTTCAGCTCTGAGGGATCAAAAGCTCCTTCTGCTGATTACGGTGGAGGGAGAATGAGGATAAGGAGCTGGCTGAGCAGAGAAAAGAGCCTGCCAGGTCTCATTGCAGGCTTTTCTCCTACTGCTTTCCCAGGCTGAGGAAGGGAGAATCTTCAGTGCAGATGGACATTGGGAATTTGATTATTACTGTGCACTGAACCGAATTTTACCTGAGTGTAGGATTGTTTTGTTGTTGTTGTTGTTCTTTGTACTAAAATGAAGGAAGGAATTTTTATCTGGGAAAAATATGAAAGTCAAGGCACTGGCCTTGAATTATTTCTAAGGGAATAGAGAAGAACAAGCCCTATAGGCAAGATTATGCAGGTGCGCTGGTGAAGAAGAATAAAATGTTTTTTATGGTACTTTATGAAACTCAATTGTTAGGTATATAAACAGTTTCATCAGTACTTTGCATTCTTTTGCATTTTATCCCTGATTCTTTTAAGGAAAATTGAAAGGAATAGCCCTTGGATGATTATTATGTTGTTGTTTCCCCCTGCATATTGTATAGTTAACAGCTAAATTTAGGTTGGTACTAAACTTGAATATTCAACTATTAAAATACTTATGATCCACAAGAAATTCTTTGGAAAAATTTAACTTTGAATCATTAAATATTAATAAAAATAAATAAAATAGAAAAATAAATATTAATAAAATTAGTATATTCTTTGAAAATACTCATCACAGAAATTGAAATACTTCTTTATTTGTCTTCCTCACTAACTGGAAGTTTCATACACTATGGCTGTTATGTTCACCATTACATCCTGGTACTTATGTAAATGATATATGTGTGGGGGGAGCTGGAGGCTAGGGGAATACTTGCTAGTAGACATTTGTTGAGTGAATGAATTAACCTTTAAAGATTAAAAGATCATATTGATTTATATTTTATAGTTGAGTAAACTGAGACCTGGATTTAGCCTGTGCTGCCAAAATTCTATACAGGAGGTATTTAGAATTGTTAATCTGGTTCACTTCCTTCATGAGGGAGTGGGTTTTTGTACTTTCACTTATCAATCTCACGTGCCTCAAACCGCCTGATATGTTGCATAGTCAATAGGCATCTGATGCTTGAAAGATTAAATGGTTGGAAGACTTTCCTAGGGGTTTTGTTTAAATTTTGTATTTTCATAAAAGCAAATTGTTTTAGTTTTAGGTCTTTTTAAAATAATTTTTTGGGGTGGGGCTAGGCAGGGATAATAGGATCTGATGAAGATTATGAACTTTATAGGGGAATTAAAGCCTCTTGGCACAGCCACTGGTCGGAGGAGTTAATTTATGTAGATAATGTATGGTAGAATAAATCACTGCTTTTACTCTGGACTCATGACTCCAGTCTAAATAAATGATGCAGAGCACAACTATTAAAGGGGTTGAGAAGGAGAAACATGGCTACTGGGTTTGCCTGTCCACTTATAAATTTAATCTCAGAGATTTTGGCAAAGGTTTACATTGCACATTTTAGATATAACATATGTTAACGTTATTTATTTTGGTTTTATGTTGATTATTTCCTTACTGAGAATGCAAATCTATTTTCATTCCTGAAAGTGATGATATACTGATTGGGTCATCCCTAAGTCAGCCTTCAGTTCAGAGCAAGGTCCAATTAATTATGTATATATGTACACATGTATTTAAATAACATTCATTGGAAACTGCCATGTGCCAAACACTATGCCAAGTACATAAAATACCAAGGATGTAAGATAGGGGACCTGGCTTGAAGATTTCTCTTCTGATAATGGTGAATAGGGTTGGCACAAATTATTAAAAAGTACAATATGATGGCCCTGGCTGGTGTGGCTCTGTTGGTTGAGTGTTGTCCCATGCACCGAAAGGTTGCTGGTTCAATTCCCAGTCAGGGCACATGCCCAAGTTGTGGGCTCAATCCCCAGTAGGGGGTGTGCAGGAGGCAGCAGATCAGTGTTTCTCTCTATCTCTCTCTTTCTCTCCCTAAGGAAAAAAAAATCAATGAAAACATATTTAAAAAATACAATATGATAGAATATATAAGAGAGGTCCTTTAGGAACAAGAGTGAGCTGGTGGATTGACCACTATGTATTACTTAAGATAAAATTCCTGAGCTCAAATGATCTTTCAATATGATGATCCAAAGCAAGAACCTACTGTTCTACAAGCCCTCCATTTCAAGACTAAACTTTGAAATACAAATATGCAAGAAAGGGGAACATATTAGTTAAAAATGCTTTTTGGCTCCAAGTAACACATAGTCCAACAGACACTGGGTTAAACAAATAATGTTTTTCTAGTTTGTTTATTTTCACATATCCAGACTACGGAAATAGGTATTGCTTTGGTGACTCTGTATTGTCAGGGCTAGCATCGTTATCTTTTCCTTCATGTTGTAATATTGTTGCACCAGATCCAGCTATCTCATCATTCATTCAGGAGACAGGAATAAAGAGGATCAGCAGTATAAGCTGCTTTTGCCCTGTGTGTCAAGAATGTGCAATCTTTATCAAAGCTACATTGCATAGTATCATTTATGTCTAACCAGCCAGACCTAATCACATCATGGCCTATAGCTTCAAATAGGTTAGAAAAATATACAATTAGCATTTCCATTGGCAGTTGGGTCAGCCAGCCAGTGGTGTCTGATTCAGGGAGTAATCTCAAGGCTTCCCTCTTAGACCTTTTCTATACTGGAGAAAGTGTTCAAGCCCATCATTTATTTTTTGACTGGAAAGTGAAGTGACACAACTAGATCTGCTATGGAAGGGTAAATGTTTGTAGTTGCCTATTGAGGGCACTTACTCGATGGTCTATTTTAGGCTGTTGTCAAGTGACCCTTTGGGTCAAGGTCAACTGTAGTATCGGTTCTTAATTACATTAATGCCTGGCTTATTTTTTATCTGAAAGCAGTATATATCATTTAAGATTCTTAAGGCCTAGAAGTATGTATTTGTTTAAAGAAAATCCTAAATTACAATGCAAACTATATTGATAGGCATGTGTATAAATTCCAAACACAATTATGCTATTAGAGCTATATGGGAGAATGTTAAGCAAATATTATATGCATTTTAATCACACACACACACACACACACACACACACACACACACAAACAACCCACCCAACCAAACAAACAAAACACTAAGTGTTGACTCCTGAAGCATAATTGTTGTGCATTGAGATATCTCTAGCGGTTCTGTCCTGAGGATTCATTAAATAATATGCATTTATTGAGGGCCTACTATGTGCCAGGGAATATGCTACATGCTGGGTATGCAAGACAGATTACTTCAATATAGCTCTTGGTGTTGTGGAGCAGATAGCCAAAAAAATACTTTCAATCAATATGGATTCACCATATTCTGCTCTTTAAATTTAGTGTATCTTGCTACATTGGAAATATTCTTTTCATTAAAAATAAAAGCAAACAAACAAAAAACTTTTTGTTCTATCTCTACCTTTCCTTCTTTAGCCTTTCATATGTTTGAATAATAAGTTCTCCAGGTTTGAAATGAATCCATTTTTTAGTGTGGAAAACAATACCCCTGCTAGGGAAACCTTATCCATACATAAAATCAAGATCATGAACAATAAAGAATTTTTTTC
This sequence comes from Tadarida brasiliensis, assembly GCA_030848825.1. Lineage (NCBI taxonomy): Eukaryota > Metazoa > Chordata > Mammalia > Chiroptera > Molossidae > Tadarida > Tadarida brasiliensis. The sequence goes on along the minus strand of CM061267.1, from coordinate 63,449,959 downwards.
TTGGTCTTACCTAATGTGAGGGCACCTTAAGAGAGAAAAGATTCTGAGTGGAGATACCAAACAAATGTTAATGTAAGATGTTAAGATTTGCTGTCATTTCTAGGCTGGAATTTAATAAAATAAATTCAAGCTTCAGGAAAATTTTTCTCAGGCAAAACATGTTTTGCTTGAATTATCTTAGCAATTCAGTCAAACCTTAATTAGGCAATTGTTTCTATTCTATGGTTTAGTTTGGTAGTGGAGGTTCAGTCATTGAGGGCATGGCACTTCAATTAGTTGCAGTGTCAAATTAGTAATACCAAATGCAATAAAGATATCCATACTATTCAAGGTAGAACATCTCAGACTGAAAAGAAGGGTTAAAGTTTTTGGGAAATGTTTATTAAAGTTATGTGTTAGTTATAAATCTTTACACTGACAAGTAATCATTTTTCCTAAAGCATAATTAGTACCCCTGCTAGTTTATATGGAAAGTAAAACATCCAGGCAAAGGAAAACATTCAAAAGGTTTGTCACTCTGTTATAGGATGGGAACCACTGACCTCTTCCATTATGTTCCCTCCTGCAGAATTAGCCATGGTAAATCTGTGATGCCCATGAAGCCTTCCTGAGAGACCTGTTTATGCTTACATTATTAACATTTTTTTCTTCGAAAAAATTTTTTAAGTTTTCAAAATGCTTTCACTTCTCAATTTTACCACAACCCTTTGAGTCCAAAAAGAAAAAATCCTATTGTTCATATTTTTTAGATGAGAAACCTAAGGCTAAGAAAAATTAAGTGACTTATTCTAGGTCACATAGAAAATGAGTAGTAGAGCCAGAATTTCCGTCAAGCTTATTGATTTTGGATCCAGTGTATATTCCAGTATCCTTCCCTGCCTCCCATTACTCCGTATTCACAGGATGATGCTTTTCTATTGGACCCATCCCAACCACAAACCCCTCTGTGCCTATGGGCACTCTACCTATAGGTGTTTCCTTAAAGCCTCACCTTATTCTCCCTTCAAAATTCTTCTGAGTTTATCGTGTCCACAGTATTTACTCTTGAATAGCTTTACAATGTGTAAAAAGTGTTCTCACATTAAATCATTTCTACTAAGGGCTTAAACAGATAATGATGACCTCTCCCAGGTAAGTTTTAGCTTAAGGAATTATATCATTACTGAGAGTTTCAGATTCCTTGGACATCAATGAGATTATAAACCTACTGTGAATATAATGATTGGAAGTATGATGGTGATGAATCAGTACAAAATCTAAATTAAAGAATGAAGCCAAAATCTTATGAGGATTTTTTTTTGTTAATATCTGCAATCTCCTCCTGCTCCCATGATCCAACCAACTTCATAGTAAACTTTGAGAAACGGTACCTTGTCCACTTGTTCAGTGTCCTTTGCCTGAAACCTAGTGCAGAGTCTGGAACATATTATTTGAATGAATGAATGAACTTCTATGATATTGCCATCAACCTGCTTGATTATAACCATGAAAGGATGATGTAGGACATATAAAAGTTGATATTGTGATCATGTAAGTATAAAAACACATGATACTTTTTAATTTTTATATTTTTTGTTTTTTTATGTTTTTATTGACTTTTAGAGAGAGAGGAAGAGAGAGGGAGAGAGAGAGAGAAACATTGAGGAGAGAGACACATCGATCGATTGCCTTCTGCACACCCCCAATGGGGATTGAGCCCACAACCCAGGCATGTGCCTTGACCAGGAATTGAACCAGTGACCTCTTTGTCCAGGGTCAATGCTCAACCACTGAGCCACACCGGCTGGGCCATGATTCTTTTTTTTTTTTTAAAAAACTACTTTGTTATGAAGTATAACCCATATATAAAAAAAGTATACAAAAATTTTGCATCTGAGTGAATAATTACAAAGACAACACTCATCGTAGTCACTACCCAAGTGAAAGAGTGGAATGTTGCCACCCTCCAGAAGTTTCCCTCTGCCCGTCTCAACCACAATCCTGTCTTCCTTCTCAAAGGTAGCCCATTATCCTGACATCTACCTCTATAGTTTAGTTATGCCTGTTTTTGAACTTTGCATAAATGGAACCATATGGTATGTTGTATCTAGTCTTTCACTCAACACTATGTATACTTTACAAGTTGTTCCCTAGTCATACCATCATGCTCAATTTGAGCATGAATTGGGTTAATTATTGTTTTCTCTCAGGTCTTGAGACCATCTTACTTATTTAATAGTTCCTCACTAGAAGCTAAGGAATCACTAAGTCAATTCAACAAATAGTTATCAAGTGTCTGCTCTCTGATGGGTATTGTGCTAGAGTACACAAATACGTAATAGGAAAAGGTTATGATCAGTAAAGGTGATCAAAGATTGAAGTCGTGATCTAGGGCAGAAGTTGTCCAAGTGTGATCTCCATACCAGCACTATCAGTCTCTCCTGGAAACTTGTTAGAAATGCAGATTCTCCAGTCTTACTTCAGATTTACTGAGTCAGAAACTCTGGGGATAAGGCCCAGCCATCTGTATTTTAACAAACCTTCCAGGGTATTGTGAAACACCTTCAAATTTGAGAACCACTGATCTCAAAGGATTTGTTTGACCTTTGGATGAGGGAGGGGTCTAAATGCTTTCTAACATGTCTTCTAATGTTAAAATCCCATGATCACTAGAAAATTCCTACAACTTTCATTTCCAAAATGACTTTATTATTTTTATATTTAATTTTAAATCAAGTTTAAGAGGGAAATGATCCCTAAAGTTGCTTGTTTTCTTGGTCTTGATTAGTTCAGTAGTTTGATACAATTGCTAAGAAGCAGACAGTGTTCACTGGGGGCACTTTACTATAAGTAGAGGGAGTAGACGTTAAATGAGTGTTTCAGAGCCAGACTCAGGGGTCTCCAGACACCCTTTATCTCACCCAGAGCTCATGCCTTTCCTACGCAGCTCTTCCTTTCAGACTTAATGCCAAATAGCAGCGGTACAGTTTCAAAGCATGAGACTTAGGCTGAGACAGCTACTTTCTAATTCCCCCACATAAACCTGACAGTGTGCTAGATTTTCTTTAAAAAATTTGTTTATTTATTGAATTTACTGGGGTGACATTGGTTAATGAAATTGCATAGGTTTCAGGTGTACAATTCTATAATATAAAAATATGTATATATTGTATTTTGTGTCCACCACCCTAAGTCACCTCCTTCCATCACCATTCATCTCCACTTTACCCTCTTCCAAATCCCCCACCCTCCTTTCCCTCTGGTAGTCACCACACTGTTGTCTGAAAAAACTCTATTCTTATAGATGAAGTTAACTAGGTGTACCTGTCAGGATTGACTAAATCATGCCCTGGTAATAACAATCCAAAAATCTCACTGGCTTAAAACAACACTCAAACCATTTGTTGGTTGAAGGTTGGCTAGGAGCTTTGATGAATGTTGTCCATACTCTGGGACCCAGGCTGGTGGAACAGCCATTATATGGACTATAGCCAGCTATGGCAAAGAGAAGATCTGGAGGGTCTCACATCAATTAAATGCTCTGTTCAGAAAAGAGGAGCATGATTCTATTTATAGCTTGTTGGGCAGAACTAGTCCGAGCAACCACAAAGGGGCCAGAGATGTAATTCTACCTGTGCCCAGAGGCAGAGGACCTGAAACACCTCTTGAACTGAACTGATAACCAATGGTAAAGCAGCATTCATCTTGTGTGTTCTCCCATGATATAAATAAGAATTACATTTTTGACCATTTTCTATGAGTCAGGTACTACTATACTAGTGGTTTATATACATTGCCTCATAATTCACACAACAAGCCTGAGTGGGAGGAATTATTATTACTTTATATAGATGAAGAAACTGAAGTGAAGTGAGGTTAAGTAGTCTACTCACGTAGTAAGCAATGGTGCTTGGGTAATCAGTAATTAGAGCTCAGGTCTGTGTGACTCCAAAGATGATGCCCTTGATAACTATGCAATATTGCCTTTATATAATACCTATGAGGCCTCCAGGCTCCATCATTTGGTTATTAATTTGCTTTTGTTGGTCCTTTCCCCAGGCTTCCTGAGTGTCCCTTTATCCATGATGCTGAGCAAGCATGCTTTGAGTCATACAGAATAGATACTGAGCATTCTGTTCTTGCTATAGAGACCAAGACTGTAATAGCTCTGATTTAAAAGGAAAGTTACCACTAAGATCATTCAGAAAAACAGTCAAAACTGATTAAACTTATTAGGCCAAACATAAAAAAAAAATGTTCTGGTAAAAGCACGTTCTAGATCCTCTTGCCATTGATTGTATAAAATGCTGCTTTCATGTTAAAAAATTTCAAATAGTTCCAAAATGTTTGCTATGCTGTAATTATTCTCTTAAAATTTCCATATAGTAATATAGTTTCTAAGTTAAAAATAAATATTAACTTTATACTTAGAATATATTATCCTATGGAAATTTTCTTTTATGAAGGACACATTTTTTCCATATTAATAAAGGGTTAGAGATTACTTTCAGCATTACCTTCCATAATATTGCAAATTCTTTGAAACAGAACATTAATTTTCGGTTGAGTGAGGGAATCTCTTTTCTCCTTGTTTCATATTTCCAAGTACTCAAGAATCAGGCTGGCGCTGCCTGGTCTTTCTGCCCTCTCCCTGATCCCCAGGGGAGGAGTCAATCTTCATACTAACGTACAGGGGATCATGAAAAGGACTTGTGGGCTTAACTGCTTCCCTTTACTTACTCTGCGTGGGATCTGCCTACTTGTAGAGATCCTTCATATTTCTTCAGTTCAAAGATACATTTTTTTTTAATACCTAGCATCTCTGAATAAGTATGTATCTTATGATTAATTGTAGGTCCTAATTTAAATGACAGGAAGGGTTCATGTCTTTCTTAGTGCTGCATAAAATAATGACTTGCCTTATAAATTCAGTGTTTTTTATTAGGTGAAGCATAGTTTTCTGCTTTTCTCCCTAAGATATGATAGATGGCCTGACTGGGGGGGGTGGGTTGTAGTGTAAGAAATACATTGTGGCTAAATATGAAAGCTATTATCCCATTAGTTTCCTCAGTAATAAAGAGGTTGTCTCTACCCTCCTGACTTTTTGATCAGCTCTCACTTCAGTGGGGGTAGAAGAGGCTTAAGTATTAAATCTGCAAATGCCCGAATCTTGTACATTGGACCAGATCCGTTGACAATAGGTAAGAAGTAAAAGTTGGGAAGGAAATGTGGAGATACAGGTATCTCGTGAAAGCAAGATCCTAAACGATCCAAGATGGTGGCTTTGGTTTTTGGCTTACCAAGCAGATTAGAAGTTATGGTCATGGTTTTTTTACTTTGGTAAGTGGTAACTCTATACAGCAGGCCATATGGCTGCTTTTTACAATTTTATTATTGGTTTTTAGCTCATGTACCCTGGTAGGTGGCATTAGGCCTCAGGCTTTAGTAAATTGGCCAGGTGGGATTTTTGACTTTGAGGGGTCACTGAAGCATATAATAACTCTGTCTCAAGAAAGTGACAATTTTTATTCAGGCAAGACTGCAAGCACCTGTGCCTAAGACAAACCTAGCTGCACAGATGACCTCAGCTTTCCTGGATCTAGATGCCTTTAGGTGAAACTGCGACAGCAAGACCTTGAAATTCGTAGGCACAGCTTGGCTGGTGTTTCAGGTGAAGCTAATCAGTCCTTTTTGACCTTGAAAGGAGTAGCAATATTTGTTGCTTTTAAACTGCAAGGCAGCTAACTTTTTCGTGTTCAACAGAACACTGGTAAGGTTTTAGCTTTGCAGTGTTTATGCCAGGACTCTGTAGGCAGTTCTAGACCAGCTGACTCATTCTGTTCACCTTTATGTCATGTCACTTGCCTGCAAGGCCAAGAAAAGAAAGTGTGGAGGAATAAACTATGTGATCTCAAATTGGCTTGATTTTTGTTAACTGAATAAATTTTCACTATGGATCCCAATTTCCCAGACCAAATTACAAGTTTTTCCAGAAGTGTGATAGACAATTATGAATGAATAGCTAAAAATGAATAGAAGCCCTTTTTATGAACAGGTATTTTATCCTCTTGGAATAAGATAAAGATATAGCTCAAGATTAAGGTATTGCAAACCCATGGTCTAAGCAAGCAATTAAAAAGTTATACCATGTAACTCTAGAAATAAAAAAAAAATTTCAGGCAATTAAAAAGCAACTGAAATGATTAGTTAAAAACAAAATAAGTGAGCTGGAGAAAGAGAGTTGCTTATTAGAAAAGTTGATATTTTAGCTGACAGATCAGACAAATACAAAGGGGAAAATGAGATCTTAAAGGCCAGTTGAGTAAACTGTAAAAAGGAGAAGAGTTAAACCTAAGTCTAATTGCTCTATAAAAAGATAAGAAGAAAGGAAAGATATTGGTTTAGTGTTATTAGGACAGAAAGAATGACTGGGACTCCAAGAATTCTGACGCAGGGACCACCAGTTTCTCAGAGACCAGGGTTGAGTAACTGTGCTGGAGGGGGCAAAACAACTATTGAGATTACCTTCTTAGAACTGAAGACAGAGAATCACTTGCAAGAATAATTGTGTAAATATGCCTGGGAGATTTGGATTACTAAATCATTTGGTTTCAAGGAAATATGGACACATTTAAGAGGACAAAATTAGGGAAGTAGTAGCAAAATATTTAAGGCGTCAATAGGTGAGTTATTACAAGAGGGCAGTCAGGTATGCCTTTTGTCCTGAGGGAACATGCTTAAGCAATGACTGGAATTCATGTTCTGTAGGAGGGCGCAACAAAGATGAGAAAGACAGAATAGCAATAGATCTGGGCTTTGTTTTTATGTCCGTCTAAAGAAGAATGTTCTAATGGTTGAGATTACCCAACAAAAGAAGAAAAGAATGGTCAAAATACTCTGGGCAGACCCAGATTCCTGATTTCTATATTTCTCCCTATGGGAGGCTCCAGGTGATATAATTTAGAGAAGTATATTAGAAAAACAAGCTTCTTTATTAGGAAAACACAAGGAAAGCAAATGGAGAAAAGTTATTTAAACTCGGCAAACACTACTAGCACATCAAATAGAGAAAGAAAGGAACCAATTTAAGTAATAATTGAATTGTTATCAGTACTCTTTAATAAAACAGTCAATTCCTGAAAAACAAGGAAAGCTAGAAACTGTCAGAGCCGAGAGCAGCCTAAGGACACACGAGAAGAAATGTAATGTGGTAACCCGAATGGAAGCCTGGAACAGAAAAAGGACATTAGTTAAAAACTAAAAACATGAATAAAGCATGAACTTCAGATAACGTATTAATATTGGTTAATTATTTGTGACAAATGTACCATCATAACATTATGTTAATAGTAGGGGAAACTGGGTTTGAGCATATGGGAACTCTGTACTATCTTGGCAACTTCTATTTAAATAAAAAATTATTCTACAAAGAAAAGTTTATTTTAAAAAATTGAATTGTTAGAATGTCAGATGAGCTTTTGGAAAATTGCAAAGGGAAATACTAGGAATGACAGTTGTTTTTTTTTTAATTGAGGTATAATTGACATATACCATCATATTAACTTCAGGTACACAATGTAATGATTCAATATTTGTATACTCTGTGAAATGGTTACCACAGTAAGTCTAGTTACCATCCATCACTATACATAATTACAATTATTTTTTGAGATGAGGACTTTTAAGATTTACTTGCTTAGCAATTTTCAAATATGCAATAGAGTATTACTAACTATACTCACCGTTCTGTACATTAAATCCCTCTGACTTATTCATTTTATAACTCTTAACCTCCTTCACCTATTTTGCCCTCTCCCTCAACTCCCTCCTTTCTGGAAGCTACCAATCTGTTCTCTGTATCTATGAGTTTGGTTTTTTGTTTTGTTTTGTTTTGTTTTTAGATTCCACATATAAGGGAGATAAGACTGTATTTGTCTTACTTGTCTGATATTTCAAGGTCTATGGATATTGTTACAAATGGCAATATTCCATTTTGTTTTATGGCTGAATAGTGTTTCATTGTGTATGTATTTACCACATTTTCTTTTTTTTTAAAGCTGTCTTATTCATTGTTATTTATTATTTTTATTATTTTTTTAAAAAATCTTTATTGTTGAGAGTATTACAGATGTTCCTTCCTTTTCCCCCCATTGACTCCCTCCTCCCCACTCTCATCCCCCTCCTGCCTTTCCCATATTATTGTCAGCGTCCATTGGTTATGCATATATGCAAGTAAGTTCTTTGGTTTATCTCTTCCCACCCCACCAACTCCCCCCTTCCCTCTGAAGTTTGTCAGTCTGTTCCCTACTTCCATGTCTCTGGATCTATTTTGATCGTCACCTTATTTTGTTCATTATGTTCCATAAATAAGCGAGATCATGTGGTACTTGTCTTTCTCTGACTGGCATATTTCGCTCAGCATAATACTCTCCAGGTCCCTCCATGTCATCTCCAAGGCTAAGAGACCTTTTTTTTCTTACAGCTGCATAGTATTCCATTTTTTATCCACTCATCTACTGGTGGGCACTTGGGCTGTTTCCAGATCTTAGCAATCCCTAAGATTGCAAATAGTGCTGCTATGAACATAGGGGTGCATATTTTCTTCCTGATTGGCATTTCAGGCTTCTTAAGATATATCCCAAGAAGTGGGATCATTGGGTCAAATGGCAGTTCCATTTTTAATTTCTTGAGGAAACACCATATTGCTTTCCATAGTGGCTGCACCAGTCTGCATTCCCACCAGCAGTGTACTAGAGTCCCCTTTTCTCCAAACCCTCACCAGCATTTGTTTGATGATATGTCAATGGCAGCCATTCTGGCAGGTGTGAGGTTATACCTCATAATCATTTTAATTTGCATCTCTCTGATGATTAGTGACATTGAGTATTTTTTCATATGTCTCTGGGCCATTTGTATGTCCTGTTTGGAGAAGTGTCTATTCAGGTCCTCTGCCCATTTTTTAATTGGATTGTTTGTCTTCCTTTTGTTGAGCTGTATGAGTGCTTTATATATTTTGGAAATTAACCCCTTATCCAATGTATCTTTGGCAAATATATTTTCCCAAAGAATAGGTTCCCTTTTCATTTTGATACTGGTTTGTTTTACTGTGCAGAAGCTTTTTAGTTTGATATAGTCCCATTTATTAATTTTTTCCTTTGTTTCTCTTGCCCTAGCTGATGTAGCGGTAAACATTCTGCTGTATGTGATGTCTGAGATTTTGCTGCCTACCTTTTCTGCTAGGATTTTTATGGTTTCATGACTTACATTTAAGTATTTTATCCATTTTGAGTTTATTCTTGTGCATGGTGTTAGTTAGTGGTCTAATTTCATTTTTTTTTTTTTTTTTTTTTTTGCCTGTACCTGTCCAATTCTACCAACACCATTTATTGAAGAGGCTGTCTTTTCTCCATTGTATGCTCTTGCCTCCTTTGTCAAATATTAGTTGCGCATAATGTCTTGGGTCAATTTCTGGCTTCTCTGTTCTGTTTCATTGATCTATATGACTGTTCTTGTGCCAGTACCAGGCTGTTTTTATTGCAATGGCTTTGTACTATAGCTTGATTTATGGTGTTGTGATTCCTCCTACTGTGTTCTTCTTTTTCAAGATTGCTGTGGCTATTCAGGGTCTTTTTTTGGTTCCATATAAACTTTTAGAGTGTTTGTTCTAGATATGTGAATATGCCATTGGTACTTTAATAGGGATTGCATTGAATCTATAGATTGCTTTGGGTAGTATGGAAATTTTAATGATATTGACTCTTCAAATCCATGAACATAGTATATGTTTCCACTTTTTATGTTTTCCTCTATTTCTTTTTTAAATGTCCTACAGTTTTCTGAAAACAGATATTTTACCCTCTTGGTTAAGTTTATTCCCAGGTATCTTATTTTGTTGTTGTTGTTGCAATGGTAAACGGGATTGTTTTTTGGTTTCTCTTTCTGAGTGTTCATTATTGGTTTATAAGAATGCCATTGATTTCTGGATGTTGATTTTGTATCCTGCTACTTTGCCAAATTCATTTATTAAGTCTAATAGTTTTTTGATGTAGTCTTTAGGGTTTTCTATGTACAATATCATATCATCTGTGAATAATGACAGTTTCACTTCTTCCTTTCCAATTTAGAAGCCTTTTATTTTTTCGTCTTGTCTGGTAGTTATGGCTAAGACTTCCAGTACTGTGTTGAATAAGAGTGGTGAAAGTGTACATCCCTGTCTTGTTCCTGTTCTTCAGGGAAATGCTTTTAGTTTTTGCACATTGAGTATGATGTTGGCTGTAGGTTTTTCATGTATGACCTTTATTATGTTGAGATATGATCTCTCTATTCCCACTTTGCTGAGCATTTTTATCAGAAATGGGTGCTGGACTTTGTCGAATGCTTTTTCAGTGTCTATTGATATGATCATATGATTTTTTTCTTTCATTTTGTTTATGTAGTGTCTCACATTTATTGACTTGCAAATATTGTACCAACCTTGCATCCCTGGGATACATCCCACTTGGTCATGGTGAGTAATTTTTTAATATATTGCTGGCTCTGATTTGCTAATATTTTGTTGAGGATTTTGGCATCTATATTCATCAGTAGATGTCTGTAGTTTTCTTTCTTGGAGTTTCTTTATCCAGTTTTGGAATTAGGATTATTTGGAATTAAGATTATTTCACTTAGTATAATGCCCCCCAAGGTCTATGTATATTGTCATAAATGACAAGATTCCATTATTTTTTATGGCTAAATAATGTTTCATTGTGTATGTATTTATCACATTTTCTTTATCTATTCATTTATCAATGGACACTTAGGTTCTTTCCATATCTTGGCTATTGTAAATAATGTTGCAATGAACATAGGAAAGTATATATATTTTTGAAGTAGTGTTTTGTTTTCTTTGGATAAATGCCCAGAAGTGGAATTGCTGTATCACACGATAGTTCTATTTTTAATTTTTTTTAGGAACCTTCATACTGCATTCTATAGTAGCTGCACCAATTTACATTTCCACCAACAGTGCACCAGTGTTCCCTTTTTTCTACTTCCTTGCCAACACTTGTTATTTATTGTCTTTTTTATAATAGTAATTTTAACAGGTGTGAAGTAAACAGCAGTGTTTTAAGAAGCACTGTTGGTCCTCACTTGGCTGCCAAGAGTAGGTCATGAGTATCAATAACAAACTTAATACTAAAGTCCATTGGTGATGATTATTTATCTGAATCCACTGGGGAGAAAAGACAATCCCTTTCTTAAGAGAAGATTTAAAACCTAAGTATTCTATAAGAGGCAGTAGAAATAGCTAATGAGGCACGAAAATGAAAGTATCCATTGCACATCATAATGGAGGCTGTGTCATTAAAGAATGCTGACAATTCAACACTGGGCGACAAAAAACGTAGAACTCAAAGAATCAATAAAAATCAAGAGGATTTGAATATAATGAATGGGAAAGAAGGCACCTAAAATGACTTAGCTTGACATTTGCAATTTTCCAAACATTGCAAAAACAAACACACAGAAAAAGCAACTTGAGGATAGGGATGGTCTAATTAGATGGTTTTTGCTCCCTGATAAACTTACTGCTATTATTACCCCTTTGGTGGAATTGAGTTTTATTTCTCAGATAGTGGATCCTGGCCAGGCTGACACCAAGATTTTCTCTGTATCCACCTTCCTTCACTCAGATACCACTGAGGCTCTTTTGTGATATTTGGCATTATGAATAGTAAATTTGGAAGCATAATTGTATCTGTGACAACCTTTAGGAGGGGAGTAATTTATTTTTCTAAATTTCATGGATATGGGACAAATGCTGTGATAATCTTTTATGTCCTATTAACTTTTTAAATCCTTTAAAAATGCATATTATGAGAGACTTAGTGATAAATGTATTCGATCTTGAGCCTCCCAAAGAACTATCTAGGCTGGAGCTGCCAGAGGCTGCTTCTCCCCAACATCAAGAATTCAAGGACATTTTTGCATTTATCTTCAGATAGAGTGGGAAGGAGAGAGGGAGGCAGAGAGAGAGAGAGAAACATCGATGTGAGAGAGACACAGCAAGTGTTCACCACCCACACGACCCCAACCAGGGCGGGAACAAACGGCAACCAAGGTACATGCCCTTAGCGGGAACCGAACCCAGGACTCTCTGGTCCGCGGGCTGACGCTCTAACCACTGAGCCAAACTGGCCAGGACCTTCCTAAGAAATTTGAATGAGGGTTATATTTAGATTGGGACATATTCTTATGTTTATTTTATAGTTGGATAATCGTAATTTTCATTTTAATTATATTTTATACCTTCTTATGGAAAATGCTAAATACTATGGCTGGCTATAATTTGGGATGGATAGAAAAGCTATCAACTTTCCTCATAAGATGGTAATGTGACAAGATTAATTTAATTAATACATTATCAAGACACCTTCAAAATCTAAATTCTATTATTTCCCATTATTGTTAACAAAAATAGTATATTATGAAGGCAGGTGAATGCATCACTTTAATACTCACAGTCAACATTGAAATAGCACTTTAAATTTTATAAAGCAGTTTCATGTACACTATCATTTGATTGATCTATCTATCTGTCCATTCACCCACACATCTATCTTTTATCTGCCTTGAACACATACCTGTATTTCCCAAGCAAGTGAAGAGCTTTACTTTAAAGTTTGATCAACACTAAACAAGCAATAATATTTGAATGAGTAAATAAATGAATAGGTTCTGTGATAAAAATAAAAATAATTACCTATATTTATAAAAACATTTCAATATAATTTGTAAGATTAACACTACTTTATATGTATATTGTATAGTAAAGCTATAAGAAGGTGCTCTAAAGAATGAGAATACTGCTGCTCAATAATATCAGGTAACTTTTTAAGGATCATACTGCTGTCTGCAGATCATGGAGCTCAGACTGCTTTTTCTCCCTCAAGGAGTGGCCTTCCCACTACACAGCACTACCTCTATGGAAAACATGGTTCTAGTTTCTTTCTTATTGTTATAGTTTACTTAAAAAGATATATAATATATATTAAAAATATATAATATATAAAAATTTTTTATATTAAATATATAAAAAAATATATATGTAAGTATATAAATCCAAGAGAAAACACTTCTTGACTGGTAGCAATTTACCTTCCTTAAGGTGCCCAGTGGTGACATAATTAATTTTGTAGCCACTGATTAAAAAACACATTAAGTTTAAAATTGTCAGCTGAGTCCAGAGATAACATTTTCATAATGACTTTTAATAAACTGGAAGAAGTGATTTCATTCATCTATAAATTTGATTAATGATATTTTTTTCAGGATCAAAATAAATGAGCTGCTCCTTTCCATGCTCAGTCGCTGTATTATAGGTCGATTCTCCTGTAATACATATTTGGGACAAGATGAAAGTACTCCAGAGATAGGCCTTGTAAACAACTCTAAATGTTCATACTGTTAGTAATATTTAGAATTTTAAATTGTTCATGCTTGCATTTAGCAAACAAACAAAAAAAAAGGAAAAAAGTACAAAAGTATTTTGATTCACTCAGATTTTTACTATGGTGAAAATATGAATATGATCTCTTTTTATCTAGAAAGAATTGTCTAGTCAGATATTTTTGAACTCCTGACATGCCCCCTCCACTACCATTTTCTCCTTGGGTCTTCCACATCTCAGTAATTGGCAATTCCATTCTTCCAGCTTTTATTCTTTTATGTCTTTATTGAATTTTGAGGGAGAGGAAGAGAGAGGGAGAAAGAGAAAAATTGATGAGAAAGAACCATCACCTGGCTGCCATCTGCATGCCCCACTGGGGACTGAGCCTGCAACCCGGGCATGTGCCCTGACCAGGAATCCACCCGCCACCTCTTGGTGCAAGGGACCACACTCTCACCAAATAAGCCACACAGGCCAGGGATGGTTTTTATTCTAAAAATTTGGATTTAATACTTGATTCTGCTCTTTCTCCTCTATCAGCTCTACTTTCAAAATAAAAACAAAATTTATCCACTTCTCATCACCACCACTGATCTCTCTCCTTCTGTTTTTGCATGTTTTCAGATGAACCCAGTGGTCCAAGTGATCACATTGTGTCATCCTTCTGCTCAAAAATCTTCAATGTTTTTCTTGTCATTGGAGTAAATCCCAAAGTTTTAACTTTGACCAAGACTCTATATAATGTTTCTATCTCTCTAGTCACATTACCTGCCTCCCTTCCCACCCCCCGCAATTATTCTCACACCTAATCTCTCAATATTGCATTTCAGGGGCTTTGTAGCTGTTATTCCCTTCCTCCCCATATCCTGCATGACCAACTGTTTCATTTCCTTCAGTCTTGTCAATAAAGTCCTTAGACATGCTATCTAAAATGTCAACACATGCCCTGGCCGGTTTGGCTCAGCGGTTAGAGCGTTGGCCTGTAGACCAGAGAGGCCCGGCTTCGGTTCCCGCTAAGGGCACGTACCTCGGTTGCAGTTTGTCCCCGGCCCTGGTTGGGGTTGTGTGGGTGGCAACCAGCCGATGTGTCTCTCTCGCATCGATGTTTCTCTCTCTCTCTCTTCCCCCCTCTCTCCCTCCCGTTCTATCTGAAGATAAATGCAAAAATGTCCAAAAATATCCTCGGGTGAGGATAAAAAAAAAAGTCAACACATTATCCCTTACCCTGCTTTTTTTTTTTCCCCTGTAATATTTTAAATTATCTAACATACATATAGTCTTTTAAAAAAGAATGATATCTATAAAGTCCCAAAGTACTTTTAGAAAATTAGGCAATGCATTTTAATTTTATCTCTCAAGCAGGACTGATTTTCTTAGATGAAAGTACCTACAGACCTGCCCAGGTTACACTCACAGAGAAACAGTTTACCAGAGACAATGCTTTCATGGCAGGGACTGGAGAAGCTGTTCTTGACTAACTGCTTGTGTCTTTGAAGTTTGATGAGGTGTCTATCCCATATGTAATTGGTAGGTAAATACTTCTTTATTTTAAATTGATATTTAGAGAGAGATGAAGGGGGGGGAGAGAGAGAGAGATTGATGTGAGAAACATCAATCAGTAGGTGAATATTTTTTTAAAAAATTAATTTTTAGAGAGAGATGAAGAGAGAGGGAGAGAGAAAGAGAAGACATCGATGTGAAAGAGGAGTATTAATCAGTTGCCTCCCATATGCACCCGGATCGAATCCACAACCTGGGTCTGTGCCCTGACCGAGAATGGAATAGTGGACCTTTCGGTGTACGGGACAACACTCTAACCAACTGAGCCACACTGGCCAGAGCAGCAGGTGAACACTTTCAAAAATGTGCTCAGCTTGTCAGTGGGGATTGGAGTACTTGGGTATGATTGGACAGAAGACAGCCAAAGAGCTTTTTACTTTCTCTGACTTCATGATTCTTTGCACCTTAAAGACTATGATTTCCTAGAGTTCCAAACTATAGTTTGGCTCATAGAGTCCTGCTCAGAACTCATATTGAGCCTGCTCCTGTATGTTATTGAGGATATATATACTGTATTTATCTCCCCTTTATCACATAAAATATTTGTAAAAATCAAAATATTGCATACAAATATTTAAAAAATCAAATGGCACAGAAACGCCTATATTAAAAAAACAGCTCTCTGAGCACCCATGCTGCTCCTCTGAGGGCATTTAAAACCCCTTTTAGTTGTTTCCTTGTTTTGTGGTCCCCTAATATTTCAAAACAGTATGTTTATACTATTTTTGATTTATTAATCCTAGAAATGATTACTTCCTTCCTATCATTGTAGAAGATTGACTTATATCTATAATTTCTACCTGCCAATTCTCCAACATACATACTTCTAGTTTCTTTCTTGATAAGATTTCTAGCAATATAATATAAGGAGTATCTATAATATAGATATATTATTCTTTCAACTGTTGGTGTTATTTCTTGGCTCTGTATTTTAAAAAAATGTTTTTTTCCTTTATTGATTTTAGAGAGAGAGAAAGAAACATCGATAAGAGAGAACATCGATTGGCCGCCTCCTACATGCCCCCCACTGGGGATCGGACCCACAACCTGGGCATGTGTCCTGATCAGGAATCAAACTGGTGACCTCTTGGTGCCTGGGTCGATGCTCAACCACTGAGTCACACTAGCCAAGCAGAAAGTACTTTTTATAACAAGACTATCAGTGCTCCTGTTCTTTTGACCACATAATTTTCCTATTCTATCACCCAACTATTTTAGACATACATTTACTTTTACATTGTTAAAGCTTGATAACATTAAAATTCTTTTTATTTTTTAAAACATGATGTTTTGTTTATAGGTTAATTCTAAAAGTTGATAATTAAGAAAACATTTGCTTATGATGATGCAAATATTGTTCAGTGAAGAGAAAATTAATTTGCTAAATTAATTTAGAAAATCTCTTGAATTCCAGAGGTAGAGCCCTATGTCTAATATCAATTTCGAATGTGTTCTTCTTTTTTAAATTCTGCCAGTTGCTGAAACCCATGCCACATTTTAGTTTAGGCATGGTATTCTAAAATTAATCTTTTTACACAGTTTTTATCTCCTGGAATTTTTCATTCTCTCTCTCTCTCTCTCTTTCTCTCTCTCTCTTTTCTGTTGGAGGAACAAACGTGTTTTTGTTACCATTTATTTGTTATCTTTCAGCTTCTTAATTAGTTTGTCTCTGTGTTGGAGTGCATCCTATTTTTCTTAAAGCCCACTTAATCTAATTAAAAGCCAGTACCTTATATTTGAACCATGATTTCTATATAACTTGTTCATGGAATTTCTAATTTTCAGTTACTTTGTATCATTTTTGTCATAATTTTCTGCTCACCCTCTTAATCATAATATTGATTCTACATAGTTATCCCTCATCTCCACTCTGTTTTGTTGAGAACTGCCTCTTTAGTATGCTCCCTGTCCTCCTGGAATTTACCTTCTATTGAGAGATGAAGACAATCAACAAGATAAAGGCATTTTATAGTTTTGTGGGTTTACTCTGCTTTGTATTAGAGAGAGGATTATGTAGCAAGTGGGAAGTTCTGGCCACTTTAGCAGGGGATGATGCATTTCTCAAGTTCCAAGTTAGAACTCTGTCTTTTATATATTTATGAAAATCAATATTTAAAATGGTGTTTCTATTATGTAATACTTGTAGAATATGTTATATATATTAAATTAGGCACTAAATAAGCTTTAGTGGCCTGACTAAAACTAAATCTAACATTATTATTATTATTTTTTTAATCCTCACATGAGGATATTTCTCCATTTATCCTCAGATAGCATGGAAGGGGGGGGGGGGGGAGAGAAACATCGATGTGAGAGGGACACATTGACTGGCCGCCTCCTGGATGACCCCCACCAGGGCCAGACATGAACTGTAATCGAGGTACATGCTCTTGACTAGAATCAAACCCGCGACCCATTGGTCCGCAGGCCAACTCTCTAACTGCTGAGCCAAGTAAATAATGTATTCCAATTTCCAAACAAGATTTGCAAATGAACTTTTAGAACACAACCTATTCGTTACACCCATTGTTTAAATAGGCAATTAACTACGTTGTAAAGTTATTCTAAATGAAAAATGATTTCTTTAAACAACCTACTTAGGCAGGAATCATAGGCTCCTTTTATTTTCTATAGTATTTCAGCATTGAAAACTCATTATTAATTTATAAGAATTACATAACTTTGTCAGGCTGTAAGCCATTTGAAATGTTGACTATTTAGCTATACAAGAAATCTGTTGTTCTTAAATAGACCTATTACTAAAAAGGTCAGCCTAAGATTGTTTTTGGTAAAGATTCATAGAACCATTGTTGTAGTTTCTCCTTTTTTGATGTTACATATCAAATGAAGATAAAGTTTTAAAAAATATCCAAATGGTCTCATTAATTCAAGGTGTGTGGTTCCCTGGAAAGAAATGCAATTATACCCTAGAGGCAGCCTGATTTCTGAGCCTTAAATTTGCTACTTTGGCTATTTTAGCTATTTTGTTCTGTTTATTTTAGATTTCACTCACACAGAGAGTCCACCTGTATATCTACTAGGGTCTAAATATTTAAGCAAGATTTTAATTTACTACTAGTTGAAATAAACTGTATTTCTAAGCAGGTTTAGTTTATGATTATTTTTACTTTTGTTTTTATTTACCTGGTGTTCAGGGGTCTTTTCAATATAAAGACTAATATACCTTAGAGTAGCCAAAATAAATAAGTCACGGAAATGCAATCTACAGCATAGGAAATATAGCCGATGATATCATAACTTTGTATGGTGACAGATTACAAGAATTGTCATGGTGATCACTTTGTAAGGTATATAGATGTTTAATCACTGTGTTGTACACCTGAAACTAATATAAGGTTGTATGTCAACTATACTTTAATAAAAAATAGAAAATTGAGTAATATCCTTAACAAAAGCAAATGTTCCCCTTAGTGCTATAAATCTTGGAATAAAAAATAATTATTATACTTGGTGAAATACAAATGAGGAATGAGAAGGAAAGAATTAAAACATTTATGAGACAGTTCTATTTTCTCTAAGGCTATTTATTTATGTAAATTGTATATCACATTAATAGTTTGCTTGTTATATATATGTATAAAGCCAAAAGTCCACTGCTCTTCCTGAATCCTCCTCTACTTCTCTTATATGGCCCACTGTGAGCATAAACCTATATTTCTACTTATTACTAGGCTTATACAAACATGTACATGTATCTATTTTTTGTACAAAATTTGGATGATAATATACATATTGTTTTCACAGACATTTTAAAAAACTGATATAAACATCTTCTCATATTAATACCTATGAACTTTCTTTTAGTTTTTACCAACTTCCAATTTGTGAACACACTATATCTCTTTATTTATTTAAGTTTTCTTTGATTTCTCTCAACAATGTTTTGTACTTTTCAGTGTGTAGGCTTTCCATTTCTTCATCAGATTTATTCCTAAGTATGTCGTATTCTTGATGCAATTGTGTTATTGATTTTCAATTACAATTTCTATTTTTTTACAGCTAGTTCATAAAAAGACACTTTATATTTGTATACTGATCTTACTAAATGTATTTATTTGTTGTAATAGCTTTTTTGTAGATTTTATAGGACTTTCCACCTAGATCATGAAGTAATTTGCTATAAGGCCAGTTTTCCTTCTTCCTTATGTTATATTCTCTTGGTGAGTTGATGCTTTCATCATAAAACAATCATATAAATATTACATTCACTGGTGTGGTTACCATATTAGGTGCTCTTCATTCATTTATTTGACCCAGGTTTTAAAATTTGGTATTATTTTATTTTATTTTAATTTAGTTTTGCTTTATGAACTTTTAAAAATATTTCTTGTTAGGTAGATCTGCTGGTAGTGAATTCTTTCAGCTTTTGTATGTCTGAACAAGTCTATTTTACCTTTGTTAAAGATTTTTCATTGCTTTAAGAATTATGAAATGATTTTTATTTCCCTTTTACTCCTTTAAAGATGTTGCTTTAACATTGCTTTTAATTTGCATTTTTAAATGAATAATCTGTCATCTTTATCTTTTTCTTTTATATGACTTTTTCTTTGGCCCTTTTAAATATATTGTCTTTATTATTGGTTTGAAGCAATTTGATTTGATATGATATGCCTTTATGCAATCTTCATGTTTCTCATGCTTTATATTTGTTGTGATTCTTGCCTATATGTGTTTATACTTTTTGTTACATTTAGTAAAGTTTTGGCCATTATTTTCTATAAGAATAGGAGTTGGTGAGGATGATTTTACTCTCTGCCTGTTGAAGTGGGAGGAGGCTGTAACAAATAGACTAAGATGTAAATACTACTAGTGTTTGCCAGATGGTTTTTAACAAATCATTCATTCAACAAATATTTTATGAATTCTAGCTATTTGAAGACACGGACATACCCAATAATATTTGTTGAACAAAAATATATAATATAGACAATTTATTAATTACAATGTTCATTACATTTTATAGTTTACATTAGAGTCTGAATATTTTATAGATTTTTGTTTTAAATTGTTTTCTTTCAAACAAATACACTCGGCCCTCCTTTATCACGGTTAATCAGTTCTAGACTCTACCGCAATAAATGAATTTCTGAAAGTAGGATTCTTTATTTATACAGTCGTCCCTCACCACTTCGCGCTTCGACCTTCAGGGCTTCACTCTATCGTGGTTTTTTCAAATACTATACTATGTTTTAAACAAAACAAAACACATTTAACAACCTAGCATTTCAATACTGAATTTATTTTGTTTATAGGTGAAGTGATTACCAGTAACAATAAAATTTCTTCCATAGTAGTATTTGACATAAGAATTAACCCGGAATAAATATGATTTAATGAATTTGGAGAAGTAGGTTTTCTCTTCCCTCCACCCAACCCAATGAGCTCATCAGGAAATCTCATAGGAGACATTGTATAGATAAACATCATGTTTGAGGTTGTGATATTTTTCAGAAAGACATTTAAAGTAGGGAGAAATCTCTCCTATGGTTACAACATCCACATTAGATAAAATTTCAAATGTAAAATATTTTTTCAAATTATTCAGTTCTTATATCTGTATTCAGTGCTTCAGAATATTTACTAGAAATGTTGATAAAATAGCCATCCCAAAATGGGATAATTTCTTTCATACAAAATTATTATCATCAATATTTCTTTTTTTTTGTTTGTTAATCCTCACCCAAAGATATTTTCCCACTGATTTTTAGAGAGAGTGGAGGGAGTAAGGGAGAAAGAGAGATAGAGAGAGAGAGAAACATCAATGTGAGAGAGAAACATCAATTGGTTGCCTCCCACATGACCCTGACTGGGGCAGGGTTTGAACCTGCAACCCAGGTACATGCCCTTGAATGGAAATCAAACCCACAACCCTCTAGTCCATGGGATGACACTCTAACTGCTGAGCTAAACTTGGCCAGGGCTCAATATTTCTTTTATTTAGAAATATCAGAGTCATGTGCTAAAACAATTTTTTGTTTAAACAGATTATCCAATTTAATGACTATGCGTTTCTTTCCATAAAAGAACACTTCAAGATTTGAAAAGGTAAAAATAGATGAAGGGCAATACTGCTGTGAATTACACATTATAAAAGAAAAATAATTTACATTTGTGAGCTTCTTAATAAATAAACTAATAGGATTTCATAAATAGGCTTTTTGGCTTTGTGTTCCAGGCAAAAAGCACCAATTCTGGACTGTGGAATACAAAGCAGAATATCTAGTAAGCTTGGGACCAGGGGAAGATCAGGGTTTTGTGGGACCTACAGCTTATTCAATTAGGAGAGCGGCCTCTGAAGACAAAACATAACAAAATTGGAAACCCTAAATTTGTATAAAAGAGGAATTATTTAGGATGAGAAAAATACAAAATTTTATGATTTTAAAAGCTGACAAACATCATTAATCAGTAAGAACACAAAATCTAGAAATTGATACATGTCTTTAGTAATTAACTGTTTAACACACCTTTATTACCAGATTCCCTTTCTAATTTGGCTGCATACATTTTTATTGGCTCCCCCCCCCCCGCCCCGCCGATATATATATATCAAGTTGTTCCAGCACATTATTGGAAGATACCTTCCTTTTTTGTCTGAATTTCTCTTGTGTCTTTGTTAAAAACCACTTGTCTATCTGTGGAGTATATTTTTAAAAATTCTATTCTATCTCATTGATCGATTTGCGTGTGTCTCACCACCACCACACTGTCTTGATTATTGTAGCTTTATAGAAAGTTTTGTAATTAAATGTTGGTCTTCTAACTTTGGTCTTTTTATTCAAGGTAGTTTTAACTATCCTTGGTCTTTTACTTTCCCAAATACATTTTTAAATTATCTTGTCGATTCCTTTGAGAAAAATCATGCTGGCATTTTTATTAGAATTATGTTGGATCTATAGATCAATTTTGGGATAAATGGTATCTTTTTAAAACTTAGTCATTTGAATCATAAAAATAATTTAGATCTCCATTTATTTAGGTATTTTCAATTGCTCTCACTAGCATTTTATATTATTAATATGTAAGTTTTGTATTTATTTTTGTTAAATATATCCCTGAATATCTCCCCAAGTGTCAGTGATCACACCAGCAGATTACAGAAAAAGAAGGTAATCTCTCTTTAGTCTCTGATTAGATGTGTTTCCTACGCAACTTCTTCTTTTTAACTTATAGATACTATATACCATATAAATGACTATATTTTAAATCTTGCCTGCTAGAAGTCTTGAAGAAAGTTGTAAAATAACTCTAGAATCTATAAATACTTCACTTAGTTTTCCTATACATCAACCTCACTTACTGCGAATATATTTTAGCTTATCATATGTATGCATCTTTATAAGATACATTAAATTTGTTGGATAAATTCATCCATAAATAACAACTCAACAATAATAAAAAATTGCCACAAGAACATTACTTGGTCTCTCTGTTTTCTAATATGAAATAATCAGTTTTATAATATGTAAAATGTGGATAATTATTTCAATGTTTTCAGGTAGAGACATTTTAAGGTTTAAATTAGATAATGTAAGGGAAAGCCTATTACAGAGCCAGGAAGAGAGTAGTATTCAAAAGATAACTTCCATCCTTTTCTTTAGAGACAGAGCTAGTATATAAATTTCATTTTAATTTAATTAACACACTTGCTGTTAAGTGAAGCCATTCTGAAATCATCCCAAGTAGATGACACCTATCTAGTATTACTGATATCTTGGTATTTTAAATTGAGCAACTTCATACATAAAAATCATTTAACTACTGATGAAATGAAAATGTTTTTCAGGTTTCAAATTATTGTTTTGGCAACATATAGAGAAACGCTATTTTCTCTTTACTATAGGAAAGAATAGCCCCAACTATTTATTTAGCAATATAATTTTTTAAAAAATTATTTTTTCAATTACAGTTTACTTTCAACATTATTTTGTATTATTTTCAAGTGTACAGCATAGTGGTTAGTCAATCATATACTTTACATAGTGTTCCCCCCGATATTTCCTGTACCAACTGGCACCATACATAGTTCTTACAATATTATTGACTATATTCCCTATGTTGTACTTTACATCCCCATGACTATTCTGTAACTACTAATTTATATTTTTAATCCATTTACCTCTTTCTCCCAGTCCCCCAACCACCTCTCTTCTGGCTCTCTGTATCTATGAGTCTGTTTCAATTTTGTTTGTTCATTTACCTTGTTCTTTAGGTTCCACATGTAAGTGAAATCATATGGTATTTTTCTTTCTCTGACTGACTAATTTCACTGTGCATAATACCATGTAGTTCCATCTATCTTATTTCAAATGGTAAGATTTTATTCTTTTTTATGGCCACGTAATATTCCATTGTATATATGTACCATAGCTTTTTAATTCACTTGTCTATTGATGGGTACTTGGTTTGTTTCCATGTCTCGGCTATTAGCAATATAATCTTTTTTTAAAAAAAATTTTTTCCTTTATTGATTTGAGAGAGAGAGGAAGGGAGAGAGAGATAGAAACATTGATGAGAAAGAACATTGATTGGCTGCCTCCTGCATGCCCCCCACTGGGGATCAGGCCCACAACCTGGACATGTGCCCTGACGAGGAATCGAACCAGCAACCTCTTGGTGCATGGGTCAACACTCAACCACTGAGCCACATTGGCTGTACAGCAATATAATCTTAAAGCACTGTACTAAGACTATGGTTATGTATACATAACTTTATAAAAAATAGTTAAGGCATCTTACATTTTTGTTGAGAAAATATGTAAGAATGATAAAATAATACAGAGCATTTCAGATACAATACAATGTAAAATTTATATCAATAATAAGACTACTAATAAGTCAGGGATGCCTATATTTATGAAGAAACATTTGCCCCATTTCTAGGCATTTAGACAAGGAAATTGATCTCTTCTAACAAGGTCATGTCTTTTAACCCATCATCTGGTCACCCAGGCTGACAGTGGAATGGGTGGGTAATGACAAAGCCACCATTACAAACAACTCAATGAATACTTCCTGATACGGGTAAAAGTTGATAATATAAATATATAAAATTCCCCCAGTAGATTATATTCTTCTTTCTTTTACTTTACAGCTGTTAAACTAAAATATTTGCCAATAATATTACCATGGCTATTTCTGTCTGGACTCTGACTAAATTTCCTTGTGTATTGCCTACCTTTTGTATCCCCATGTTACTGGAGAACAATATTCAAATTTTACTCTCTGAATTGTTCTAAGGTTCTATGCCTAGTGAGTGGGTAACTAATAACTATCTGATGCTGATATACATAGGTCCCTTAAAGATCTGTCAAAGGGCATTAAGAGATATTTTTCTATTAACTAGAACCTATAGCTGATTACAAATACAAGCTGCCAACATGAGCAAGTCACATTTGAAAAGGGTTTTAGGAATTATTATGGATTTTAACCTGCAACAGAGAAGATTTAACAAATGTTTTAATGAGAGGAGACTTGCTGGTGACCAATTTATTTGTATTGAGCATTCTTGAAAGCAACTGTGGATAATGTATAATGTTGAAGAATAACTATTTGACAAATACTGCTGAATGTGCTGAAGTATTTTAATTTCTAAAGCCTGTTTCAGATACTGTCATCTTCAGTCTTTTCTTTTTCTCTCCAATTTTTATTAATTTATTTTTGTTACAGATGTTTCTCCTTTTTCCCCCCTTGACCCCCTCCTCCCAACACCCCCCCTGGCATTGTTGTCTATGTCCATTGGTTATGCATACATGCCTAGAAGTTCTTTGGTTCATCTCATCCATCCCTCCCGCCCTCCTACTCTGAGGTTTGTCAGTCTGAACCATACTCCTTTTTATGTCTCTGGGTCTATTTCATTCATCAGCCCACCTTGTTCATTATATTCCACAAATAAGTGAGATCATGTGATATCTTTCTCTGACTGGCTTATTTCGCTTAGCATAATACTCTCGAGGTCCCTCCATGTTGTCTCAAAGGATAAGAGATCTTTCTTTCTTACAGCTGCATAGTATTCCATTGTATATATGTACCACAGCTTTTTTATCCACTCATCCACTGATGAACATTTGGGTTGTTTCCAGATCTTAGCGATTGTAAATAGTGCTGCTATGAACATAGGGGTACATAGATTCTTTCTAACTGGTGTTTCAGGCTTCTTAGGATATATTCCTAGAAGTGGGATCACTGGGTCAAATGGCAGTTCAATTTTTAATGTTTTGAGGTAACACCATATTGTTTTCCATAGTGGCTGCACCAGTCTGCATTCCTACCAGCAGTGTACTATAGTCCCCTTTTCTCCACACCCTTGCCAATACTTGTTGTTTGATGCTTTGTTGATGGCGGCTATTCTGACAGGTGTGAGGTGATACCTTGTTGTTGTTTTAATTTACATCTCTCTGATGATTAGTGATGTTGAACATGTCTTCATATGTCTCTTGGCCATTTGTATGTCCTGTTTGGAGAGGTATCTATTTAGTTCCTCTGCCCATTTCTTAACCGGGTTCTTTGTCTTCCTTTTGTTGAGTTGTATGAGCACTCTATATATTTTGGAAATTAATCCCTTATCTGATGTATCATTAGCAATTATGCTCTCCCATAAAGTGGGTTGCCTTTCCGTTTTGATGGTTGTTTCTCTTGCTGTGCAGAAGCTTTTGAGTTTGATGTAGTCTCATGTGTTCATTTTTTCCTTTGTTTCTGTTGCCTTAGGTGATGTATCAGTGAAGATTCTGCTGCATATGATGTCTGAAATTTTGTTGCCTACATTTTCTTCTAGGATTTTAATGGATTCACGAGTTACATTTAAGTCTTTTATCCATTTTGAGTTTATTCTTGTGTATGGTGTAAGTTGATGGACTAGCTTCATTTTTTTAAACATGTGGCTGTCCACTTTTCCCAACACCATTTATTAAAGAGGCTGTCTTGACTCCTCTGTGTGCTCTTGGCATCTTTGTCAAATATTAATTGAGCATAATGTCTTGGGTCAATTTCTGGGTTCTCTGTTCTGTTCCATTAATCTATATGCCTGTTCTTGTGCTATACCAGGCTGTTTTGAGTACTATAACTTTGTAGTATAACCAGATATCCGGTATTGTGATCCCTCCAACTTTGTTCTTTATTTTTTCAAGATTGCTGTGGCTATTTGGGGTCTTTTTTGGTTCCATATAAACTTTTGAAGTATTTGTTGTAGTTCTGTGAAATACGTTGTTGGTATTTTGATGGGGATTGCATTGAATCTATAGATTGCTTTGGGTAGTATGGACATTTTAATGATGTTAATTCTTCCATTCCATGAACAAGGTATATGCTTCCACTTTTTAATATATTCCTCTATTTCTTTTTCCAATGTCCTGTAGTTTTCTGAGAACAGGTCTTTTACTTCTTTGGTTAAGTTTATTCCTAGGCATCTTAGTTTTTGTTTTTTTTTTGCTGCAATGGTAAATGCAATTTTTTTTTTAGTTTCTCTTTCTCTGAGTTTATTATTGGTGTGTAAGAATACCATCGATTTCTTGATGTTAATTTTGTATCCTGCTACTTTTCCAAATTCATTTATTAGCTCTAGTAGATTTTTGATGGAGTCTTTGGGGTTTTCTATGTACAATATCATGTCATCTGCAAATAATGACAGTTTCACTTCCTCCTTTCCAATTTGGATCCCTTTTATTTTTTCTTTATGTCTGATTGCTGTGGCTAAGACTTCCAGTACTATGTTAAATAAGAGTGGCGAAAGTGGGCATCCCTGTCTTGTTACTGTTCTTAAGGGGAATGCTTTTAGTTTTTGCCCACTGAGTATGATGTTGGCTGTAGGTTTTTCATATATGGCCTTTATCATGTTGAGATATGATCCCTGTGTTCCCACATTGCTGAGCATTTTTATCAGAAATGGGTGCTGGATTTTGTCAAATGCTTTTTCAGCATCTATTGATACGATCATGTGTTTTTTATCTTTCATTTTGTTTATGTGGTATATCACATTTATTGATTTGAGAATATTGTACCATCCTTGCATCCTTGGGATGAATCCCACTTGGTCATGGTGAATAATTTTTTTAATGTATTGCTGGATCAGATTTGCTAGTATTTTGTTGAGGATTTTGGCATCTATGTTCATCAGGGATATTGGCCTATAGTTTTCTTGCTTTGTAGTGTCTTTTTCTGGTTTTGGAATTAGAGTTATGCTGGCCTCATAAAATGAGTTTGGAAGTCTTCCTTCTTCTTGAATATTTTGGAATAGTTTGAGGAGAATGGGTGTTAGTTCTTCTTTGAATGTTTGGTAAAACTCCCCCGTGTAGCCATCTGGGCCTGGGCTTTTGTTTGCTGGGAGTTTCTTAATTACATCTTCAATTTCTTTAGTTGTCATTGGTCTGTTCAAGTTTTCTATCTCCTCCCGGTTCAGTTTTGGGAGACTATGTGTTTCTAGAAATTTATCCATTTTGCTTAGATTGTCCAATTTGTTGCCGTATGATTGTTCATAGTATTTGTTAACGATCCTTTGTATTTCTGTGGTGTCAGTTGTTACTTCTCCTCTTTCATTTCTGATTTTGTGTATTTGGGTTCTCTCTCTTTGTTTCTTGGTGAGTCTAGCTAAGGGTCCATCAATCTTGTTTATCTTTTCGAAAAACCAGCTCTTTGTTTTATTGATCTTTTGAATTGTTTTTTTGGTCTCTATATCGTTTATTTCTGCTCTGATATTAACTATTTCCTTTCTTCTACTTGCTCTGGGGTTTTCTTTTTGTTTGCTTTTAAGTTTTTTAAGTTGTGAGGTTAGATAGTCTATTAGAAATGTTTCTTGTTTCTTGAGGTAGGCCTGTAGTGCTATGAATTTCCCTCTCAGAACTTCTTTCACTGCATCCCACAGATTTTGTGTTGTTGTGTGTTCATTTTCATTGATTTCCAGAAAGTTTTTAATTTCTTTCTTGATCTCCTTGGTAACCCATTCATTGTTTAATAACATGCTATTTAGCCTCCATGTGTTCAAATGTCTCTGCATGTTCTTGTTGCAATTGATTTCTAGTTTCATGCCATTGTGATCTGAGAAGATGCTTGATATGATTTCAATCTTCTTGAACTTGTAGAGACTTAGTTTGTGTCCTAACATGTGGTCTATCTTTGAGAATGTTCCATGTGCACTTGAGAAGAATGTGAATTCTGCAGTTTTGGGGTGTAATTCTCTGTAGATATCTATTAAATTCATTTGTTCTAGTGCTTCATTTAGAGTCTCTGTTTCCTTGTTAATTTTTTTGTCTAGAGGATCTATCCAGTGATATCAGCGGGGTGACATCCCCCTCTATGATGATATTGCTGTTGATTTCTCCTTTGAAGTCCTCCAGAAGATTTTTAATATATTTTGGTGCTCCTATATTGGGTGCATATATGTTTACCAAGGTTATATCTTCCTGTTGGATAGATCCTTTCAATATTATGTAGTGGCCTTCTTTGTCTCTAGTTATGGCCTTCATTTTGAAATCTATTTTATCAGATATGAGTATTGCTACCCCAGCTTTTTTTTCCTTTTTGTTTGCTTGGAAGATTTTTTTCCATCCCTTCACTTTCAACCTATGTGAGTCTTTTGTTGTGAGATGGGTCTCTTATAATCAACATATATATGAGTCATGCTTACTTATCCAATCAGCTACCTGTGTCTTTTGATCGGGGTGTTCAGTCCATTTACATTTAAGATTATTATTGATATGGACTTATTTATTGCCATTTTTGTTTATTGTGGTTATATTTTTCTTCCTATTTCTACTAATTACAGCAGTCCTTTTAACATTTCTTGCAGTGCTGATTTGGTGCTAATATATTCCCTTAGCCTTTTTTTTTTTTTTTTTTTTTTTTTTTTTTTTTTGGTCTGGGAATCTCTTTATTTCTCCTTCTATTTTGAATGATAGCCTTGCTGGATAGAGTAGTCTTGGATTCAGACCTTTGTTTTTTTTTTTTTTATCCTCACACGAGGACATTTCTGCATTCATGTTCAGATAGAGCGGGAGGGAGAGAGGAAGGAAGAGAGAGAGAGAAACATCGATGTGAGAGAGACACATTGAGTGGTTGCCACCCACACAGCCCCAGTGGGGCCGGGGACAAACTGCAACTGAGGTACGTGCCCTTAATGGGAACCGAACCCGGGACTCTCTGGTCTGCAGGCCAACGCTCTAACCGCTAAATCAAACTGGCCAGGGCCAGATCCTTGTTTTTCATGACCTTGATTACTTCATGCCATTCCCTTCTGGCCTGTAGTGTTTCTGCTGAGAAGTCAGCTGATAGCCTAATGGGGGTTCCTTTGTTGGTAACCTGTTGCTTTTCTCTTGCTGCCTTTAGGATTCTCTTTTTGCCTTTAATTTTTGGCATTTTAATTACTACATGTCTTGGTGTGGGCCTGTTTTGGTTCTTCTTACTTAGGGTTCTCTGTGCTTCTTGAACTTGAATGCCTTCTTCCTTCACCAAGTTAGGGAAGCTTTCTCTCACTATTTCTTCAAATATATTCTCTAACCCTTGCTCATTTTCTTCTTTGGGAACTCCTGTGATGCGAATGTTATTACTTTTCCAGTTGTCCCTCAGTTCTCTTACACGGTCTTCCTGTTTTTTAATTGTTTTTCCTTTTGTTTTTCTGATTGGTTGATTTTTTCTACCCTGTCTTCTAATTTACTGATCCGGTCCTCAGCTTTGTCTACTGTGCTGATTATTCCTTCCAATGTGTTCTTTATTTCTGCTATGTCATTCTTCATTTTCACTTGGTTGGTTTCCAATGTTTCTATATATTTACTCATGGTGTTGATGTCCTTACTCATGCTGTTGAGCTTCCTCAAGATCATGGCTCTGAACTCTACCTCTGGTAACTTGCTTAACTGCATTTCATTTATCTCATCTTCAATAGAGTTCTCTTGTTCTTTCATTTGGGATCTGTTTCTTTGTTTCACCATTTTGGCTATCTCAGTGGGTTTTTCAGTCCTGCCAAATTTTCCCTGTGGGTGTTGGTGTTCTGCTGTTTATGGCTCTCTCTAGTGGGTTTGGATGTGTGTGGGAGGACCCACATCAACACCACTGTCAAGTCTTACTTTCCTGGGTAGATTTTCAAGCCCAGAAAATGTTTAGTTATTCTCTAACTTTTTGCCTGGAGGCTATTAGTCTCAGTTACTTGATAAGCATTGGGTTGTAGCCCTCAGCTGAATGAAAAACTCCCTCAGGTGTTCAGCGTAAGAGGATTTCCAGAGGGTGGGGGCAGATTCTGGTTGTTAATGAGCCTCAATTTGCATTTCTCTGGCCCAGCTGGGTGGGGTTAAGTCTCTGAGGGAGGGGCTGCTGCTTCTCCCCAGAGCTCCCGGAAGGAGCAAGATGGCCACCGTCCTGCGTGGCCGAGACTCATTAAAAACTCTTAGTGCCCTCCAAATCCCTGGTGTCCCCACAGAGTTCCAGTTCAGTCCACCTCCTCTGCCAGAGCCCAAGGTGAGTGGCTGTAGCTAATTTAGTGCTCTGTCCCGGCCCTCTGTGCTGTAGAGCTGGCTTGGGATTTTAACCCTGAGAGAGCTGCTCACAGCTAAAACAGCTGTTGTCCGTGGGCTCTCAGCCTGCCCTCTCGCACCTCCGTAGACCTACCAGGCTCAACTCAGTGTCCTTGTTTCCTGTCCCTGGTTATATGATCCTCTTCAGCTGCTTTTCTGTTGCTTTTTCCTTATGATTTGTCTTTATTTTAGTTGTAATTCCAGTTTGGTCCTGGGAGATGGACTGTGTAGCTTCCATTCACTCCACTGCCATTTTGAAATCCTCTCCATCTTCAGTCTTTATGGACATTTTCATCTTAAACATTTTAGTATTTTACACATATACAGATTATTCATTATTCATTTTCAAACCAATAATAAGTGCAAAAATAATGTTAGACAAGTAAACCTTTAATTACATCATTAATATTCTTGTTATTATCATCCTGATTTAATTTTAGTCACTAGCAGTATATATGTCATTGTCTTGTATTCTGACTTATTAATATGGAGGTATGTGTTAGGTTACAACTTGCTTTGGTTGAAACCATCTAATCTTTTTGTTTTAACACAAAACTTGTAATAGCTAGACACGTGACCAGGAAATACATCAAGTAGCTCTTAATTAAATGCTTCTGGTTGCTGTGATTATGTTGAATGGCTGTGAACAAAGTGAATCATAATACTTCATGACCTCAGTCTAGTACCTTTTCCTGGGAACATGCACCAGCATGCTCAGAAATAGATGCTAAGTTAGCCCTCGGATTTAAATTTCTCAATGTATATTTTCCAATGTCAAGATCTTGATCTTGCTCTCTCTCCCTCTCTCTCTCTCTCTGTCTCTCTCTCTCTCTCTCTCTCAGACACACTCACATATACTGAGGCTGTGGAGAAAGGTGGAAGAAATCTAGATTTTTTCCAAATTTCAGATTCATTTTACTTGTTCTATGGTCATAGTCCTGCCCGTATCCCTCATTGATTGGTTAATATTATTGTCACTAAAGTTAAATAGAAAATTAATATGTAAGTAACTGTAAGTAGAATTGATTTAATAATAGACTAAAATTTTAGAACATTTTATAAATTTCAAAAGATTTCCATATGTATTAACTTCTCCAAGACACAAAATAGCTTTATCCTTTAGACCTTGTTAATCCATTTTACAGAGGATCAAAGATTTTAAAAGGCTTATTGAAGACTGTATAATCTAATTGGTATAAGAGACATCACTAAAAATCTTCCTCTCAATATTTACTGTAGGGCTTTCTTACAATAACTTAATATTTTAAAAGTACACTTGCCAATTAAATATTTTCCATTTAGTTATTTATAAAAATTCTATTTTAAGGCTGAATGGCAAGCAGATAAGATTAGACAAGAGCTGGGTTCATTATAGTCCTTTATGGTGTGATTAACTTCCGTTTTTCTTAATTGTTTCAAATAGTATGAGTTTGCATGTGGTGGGAAGATATAATAAGTACTAGATAAAAGAAAACTAGTGAGTTCCAGGTCTCAGATAAAATTCTAGAAAATATCACTAAAATGGCAAATCTATGTAATTATAAAAGAATGTGAAGATAGAAAGAGAACCCATTTCTAAAAATAATTATTAGAATACTACATAATGGGGATTTCATGACTTAGATTATCTATTTTTCAGTAGACATTTGACAGAAGTTTTCTATAAATTCCTTAAAGTTAAAGGGTTTAAATTTGAGTTAGGTAATATTGTTAAGAGTACCACATATTTATACCTAGTTAATCTGAGGAGTGTTGATCAATGAACATTTGAATAAAAACTTATAGATGTGTATGAAGAATTTTATCACTTTGTTTTCCTGTTAAAAATTGTTCCATTTTTGAGACTGCATGGAGGGACCTTGGAGATTATTATACTAAGCAAATTAAGCCAGACAGAGAAAGACAAATATCATATGATCTCACTTATATGTGGAATCTAATGAACAAAATAAACTGATGAACAAAATAGATCCAGAGGCATAGAAGCCTGGAATAGACTGAGGAATCTCAGAGGGAAGGGCAAAGTGCAGGGGAGGGTGGGAAGAGATTAATCAGAGAATTTAGATGCATATATGCATTGCCCATGGACACAAACAGTAATGAGGTGAAGGCCTGGGATGCAGCAGGAGCCAGGTGCAGGGGGCAATGGAAGAAAAATAAGGGGGGACATCTATAATACTCTCAACAATACAGATTATAAAAAATAAAAATAAAAACATGTTGAACATATGTTAAAAAATTTTTAAAATTGTTCCATTTTTAATGAACTCTCTTTGCATAATTTGAATGTCTAAAGAAATGCTATGGAGGCAACACACACACACACACACACACATCATCACCACCACCACCACCACCACCACCACCACCACCACCACCACCACCACCGCTGCCACCACCGCCACCGCCACCGCCACCGCTACCGCCATAAAAATATAATGATGACTTCTGAGGCCCTTAGTTTCCGGACATAAAATCTTATGAGATTTATCACCAATTAAGTCACTAGAAGAATACCTAGTTATAAATGTATAAAAATCAATAAATTTTCCAAGGAAGAAAAGTAAAGAACTCTTCTTGGATTTTAATAAAATTGCTGGCAACATTAAGAACAATTAACATAAAAATGGATCTTTCCTGAAATGTTCCACTTTAGAAATAATCATATCTTCATTTCACGATTTCAATAGAACATAATGTTAATTAAGTCATACTATTAGCACAGTTCTACGGGGCTTGCAGATGATTTAAAAAAAAATACATAACAGACATTCATCCATTGCTGTTTACAAAGTGAAAAGATCAGCTTATCTCTCCAGTTGATCTATTCCAGAAGACATTAAATAACTTTTAATTATAAAATGCTGATAAGTATAAAATGCTAATATTCTTCGTTTTATGTATTTTCAGAACAGATGTCATGAAATATGTGAAGGAAAATACTCAGAAATGATTAAAATACCATTTATTATTCTGTTAGATAATTTTAGCCCTACTCACATCCTCCCAGGGGTTTATTTACACTGGATGCAACACCTTTGCAAAAGGGAACATCTAATGTGGTCCACAAGATAGAGCTGCACACACAAGAAGAATGTGTGATAAGTGGTTTTACAACATTTTGGAAATACAAACAACCTCTAAAAATTGTATAAAATAAGTTAGCTTTTTTTTTAATCCTCACCTGAGGACTTTTTTTTTTTTTTCATTTATCTTCAGACAGAGTGTGAAGGAGGGAGAGAGAAAAACATTGGTGTGAGAGAGACACATTGACCAGCTGCCTCCCACACGACCCTGACCAGGGCCAGGCACTGATCCACAACCAAGGTATGTGAGTGCCCTTGACAGGAATTGAACTCGCAACTCTTTGGGCCATGGGCCGATGCTCTAACCACTGAGAAAAACTGGCCAGGGCAGCTATTTTTTTTTTCTTTATTGATTTTAGAGAGAGAGAGAGGAAGGGAGAGGTAGAGAGAGAGAGAGAAATATCGATGAGAGAGAACATCGATGGGCCGCCTCCTGCATGCCCCCCACTGGGGATTAGGCCTACAACCTGGGCATGTGGTCTGACTGGGAATCGAATCAGTGACCTCTTAGTGCATGGGTCAACACTCAACCACTGAGCCACACCAGCAAGGCTATTTTTAATTCTTAAAAAATAAGGGATAATAATTGGTTGCTTAGGAAATTTTAAAAATTAAATTTTTTTTCAAATTGGAAATCCACCAGAACATTCAGTAAATAAATTATTTCAAGTTTTCCTTGTATTATATTTAAAAGGTAAGAGGAAGAAAAATATATCTACTAATGCATCCACCCATGTGGCCCGTATTACAACCCCTGGCTATTATCTGCCTCTAATATGTTAGTAAAAGATAAGATAGCCAGATATATATTAAAGGACAACTGGCCAAAGTCAGAGCTGGCAAAACCATTAGGAGTACTGTTATCTCCATTGGAATTTTAAGCTTTGTGCTAGATTGTGGATTTGTCAAACAAGAAAATTTCACAAGTGGGCAATAAAGCTATTTAATTAGCAGTTTTGATGTGATGTCCTTTGTGTGTGTGTGTGGAATATGGATAGTTTCCCTGGTTTTAGATGATTTTTTTTTTCCAAATAAACCAATTCCCTCTCTTCCGATTCTCCACTTGCTAAGCCAGTTTCTCAATAATTTGGCAATATATTTTAAATGTTATTAAATATATATAAGTAATTTGGTATTCCAGATATCTTGATACTGGGAATGATACACTTTAAAATCAGAGGTTAGCAAAGTACAGCCAATGGGCCAAATCTGGCCCACTACCTGTATTTATGTGATCAGAAGCTGAGAATAGTTACTATATTTTTATATGGTTGGAAAAATAAAAGATTTATGACTCATAAAAATTATATGAAATTCAAATTTTCATACATATATATAAAATGTGATTGGTAAACAGGCATGCCATCATTTACATATTGTTTTTGTGGCTCCCACACTACGGTGGTGTATTGGAAAATTTGCAAGAGAGACTAAAGATCCACAAAGCCTAAAATGTTTGCTATCTGGACCTTTACTGAAATGTTTGCTGAACCCTGCTTTGAATTGTGGAAATGATTATTTCCATCTCTTGGAAATGTGACTAAAACTTAATGTAAAATCGTTAAAGTAAAAATTGCTGAAGGAACACGTAGGGATTATAAATTACCTAGAATAAACAGGGTGATAGTATTCTCCTTGGTCTAAGATTATTTTTAGTATCATTGTGATTTAATTAAATTAAATATTACCTTGGGAAACTCAGCATCTGAAAAGTTACATTTGAAAATTTGAAATCCAATATTTATGGTTATGATTTTTAAATAATAAGTTTCTAAAATAGCAAATAAGACAGCACAAATATCCTTAATACCACTTATTTACAAAATTTTATATTTGGTGGCTATAAATATAGATTTTTATTTCTAAAATTTAGTCTCTCATTACTCCCAGTGAGGAATTAGCCAATTCATGCTGGAAAAACAAACAAACAAAAAACCCCCCACCTTGCTATATCAGAAAATAAAAAAAATCAGGAGATTTCACTTATAATTTTGGCTTTCGAAGTTTTTAAGTTCTGACAGGTATTCCCACGTGGAAGCATGATTACAGCTGAGTAGCAGCCGACCTTTTCCTAGGAGGCATGATCTCCCCATTTAAGCAGGGTTCTCAGCTGTGTTCCATTGCCTGCCTGGCCCAGGAACTTCAGCCTTTGGGAGCTTTGCAGTGGGCCCTTGGAAGCAGCTAACTCCATGAGTAAATGGGGAATAGAAGTTTGTGTGAGATCTGAAGAGAGTGTTTCTCTGGCAGAGACACCAACAGTAACATTCGCAGGGATATGGGAGGACGTCAGAGTTGTACGTGAGATATGCGTTGGCCTAGAATCCACAGTGACAGGATCCACTAGATGGCAGGTTGGTGGAAATAGCATTGAAGCAGGAAGTGTAAATTATATTTGTTATTAAACGAAGTATGATCGTTGTTAATGTTATCATTATTATCTCTATATGAATTTGAGTTAGTCTTACACTGTAGTCTTGTAGTCTTACACTGACTGTAGTCTTACACTGACTGAAAAAGTTGCATTAGTGACTTTATATGAAGTCGAATGGCTTTACTTGGTGTGGCTACATTAGGCACAAATAGAATGGATGGCGGGAAGTTATAGAAAAACATTTTGTATGAGTCAGCATTTCAAAAACAGACTTGCTGATTCAGGTTATAATATGTTCCCTATTACTACAGGTATTCACAGTATGATTCATGAACTGTTGGTAGGTGTTTTGGCTTAGGAAATTTAGACATCATTTGAGTTGGTGAACTAGATGATAAATTAGATGGTGTTTATCTTTCTAATTCAGAGAGGCTACATTTCCCTGTTCAATTATGTGATTAATCACTTAATGATAAAAATACACAAACATGTGTGTACATAGAGGTATAACATATTATTTATCTATCCATCTATCTAATTATGTTGAACCATAACAACATATATAGAGAGAAGATCTTAGCTACCATGTGCAAGAGAACGCTCTTGTTTTATATGTAAGGAAAATGAGTCCGCAGGCTCATCAGATGAATTCAGTATGTGACCATCAGGTGTGGTGCCCAGAAATTGAGGCTTTTATTTTTTTTTAAATATATTTTTATTGATTTTTTAGAGAGAGAAGAAGGGAGAGAGGAATAGAAACATCGATGTGAGAGAGAAACATGGATGATGCTCAATCCACTGAGCCACACCAGCCGGGCAAACTTGAGGCTTTTACATCCTCTTCCTCTTCTTTCTTCTTTTTCCCTTTTTCCTCTTTCTGCTCCTCCTCTTCCTTCACCACCTCCTCTTTTTCCCTCCATGTCACATTTAATGGCTCCTAATTGACTGTAAAATATTTCATTCAGTTAACCTATCATTTTACATACATTTTTAACTTGAATAAGACATTATAATTCATCAATCAATTAGTAATGATTTTCCCTGCCAGGTGAATGGCATTGTCCTACTTCGAAATACAAGCAGTGAATAAGACAGAAAACACTACCTATCCTCTAGATACAATGAGGATTCTCTATTGATATAATCAAGTGCAGATGAAAAAGATTAAAAGTATATGAAGTCAGAGCCAGTATTTCAGAATATATAGAAATCAATAAAAATGAAAACACTACGAGTTGGAGCATTGGGACTACAGTTAAAGTAGTACCCAAAAGAGAATTTGTTGTCTTAAAAACTTGTCAACAAGAAGTGAAAATCAATGTATTAAATATTGAAATTAACAAACTAGATAAACTACAACATAAGTTTAAGAAAAGCTTAAAATAGGTACTAGAAGTCAAAGAGAAGAAACTAATAAATAAAAAAATAGTAGAACTAAAAAATCTTAGTGGCAATTGTTCAATAATAAATCTCATATACCTTTTTATTATGTATTTATTTTATTTATTTATATTTTTTAAAATAATTTTTCTTTATTGATTTTAGAGAGGGAGGAAGGGAGAGGGAAAGAAAGATAGAAACATTGATGATAGAAAACATTGATTGGCTGCCTCCTGCATGTCCCCTGCTGGGGATTGGACCCACAACATGGGCATGTGCACTGACAGGGAATAGAACCAGTGACCTCTTGGTGCATGGGATGACCTCAACCAGTGAGACATACTTGCTGGGCTCATATACCTTTTTAAACTTATAGTGTATATTATGTTTTGTACTTTAGACACTGAAATTTATATTATTGTTGATATTGTACTTTGAACTTTTAGAATGGTGGGAAGAATGGCATACAGACAGACAAAATTTCTATCTAAAGCGTTTTAAATACTTTTCTGTCACAGAATTTCTCCACATCTGTATGATTATTTAAACTTTTATTTTTAAATCAGACATAGTTTGTTTATTTACTTAAAAAGTGTATATTTCTGAAACAAGTTTCTCTTTTAACTCTGGTAGACCTGAAATAGTCTTTGAGAGAAAGACACATTTTCACCTATTATTAGAAATTAAAAGCGAAAGTCTGATGTTTCCTTCAAAATCATTCATGGAATTATTAAGAAATGATCTATACCCAAAGGTCCTTTGCATATAAGCATGGTATTCTTGTACAACTTGAAGTTTTATTTTTGAGTATTTACTTTTGTTTCTGCCATCACAATGTCATTTATTCATATTTCTGGTTTTTGAACTATTATTGTTCTCTCACAGAGTTGACAGTGTATGAGTGTTTAAAAACAAATAAAAAAGCCCCAAATGAACTAATTCTAAACTTTTCAAATGAGAATTTCATCAACTTGGTTATGTAATAATAGGTATTTACTGAGATACAATTATACAATATTAATGAGACATTTAAAGAGTCTGAATAAAAGTTATTTGTTTCCTAGTTGTTACCAAGATTTTAAAAATATTTGCACTGTTTTATCTATAACAAATACAGTAATAGTGGTTGAGTACTTACTGTGTACCAACCACTATGCCAAGTGACTTATATTCAATATCTTATTTAATCTTTCGATCAGTTTTATAATACCCATTTTATAGATGAGTAAACAGAGACACAGAGTGGTTAAGCTCCTGGCTAAATGTCACTCATCTCGTATATGGTAGAACCCACTACTCTTTACCCCCTGGTAGTAGAGTCTCTCTAAAACATTTTAAAGTGCTTTTTTTCTCTCCAATTTTACTTCTTTCCCCCAAAACAATATTTAATTGATGTTTTCTCCCTTTTATCTTTTACTTCTCCAAAGACGAAAGATCATCTCATCTGTATCATGTTATCACTTGAATAATTTTTAATATTATCCCTTTCTTGAGTCCAAAGACAATGATTTTTGTTGTTGTTGTTTTTTGTCTTTGAAAAATCTGGACCATCTTTTATCTTTGACCTTGTATTGTGCTATTATGCAACAAGGACACTTGACCACACCTAGCACCCCATTTATCAATTTGTGGCTTGGCAATATGCATTCATGACACAGGAAAAACTCTTCTTAGGAAGTGCCAATGACCTAAAATTAGACTTCTCTTTCTTCCATGGACTATTTTCTTTTTTCAATCTTGATTTAAAACAAAACAAAACAAAAAAAAAAACCTGAATGAATTTTTACTATTTGTAATTATAGTGAATACTTATCTAAGTCTATTTTAAGAAAATAAGTTCAATGTTAGTTTGATTTCTTTGAGTCTTCTCAAAATTTTTTTTTTCTTGCTGGATTTTGCTGTGATTAATTTTTTCCTTCATTTTAATTTTATTTTTTTTCAACATTAAAATTTTTAAATTGTCTTTTCTTCTTTCCTCGGAGTTTCTTTCATTCTTCTTTCATTTTTATGCTACTTCTTTCTTACTTGCCCCAGGTCTTTTCTTCTTTTGAAATCATCTTCCCATTCCCCTTATTATTATTATTATTATTTGTTAATTTATTGTTGTTAGCATTGGGGATATCCCCTACCCCTTGAGGTTATTTTTATAGTTAGCTGTCTAAAGTCTGTCCCAATTTTTACCTTTTCCTCTCTCTATCCACTTTCGATTTTCTTTTGCTTTTGCCATATTTGCTTTCTTTTCCTTTGTTTTGCATGTTATATCTCAGTCAGCAATTTTCTGTCTTTACCACTATTTACTATTTAGGCATTGTCTGTCTTTTTGGGTCAGACAAGAAAGATAAGGGAGAAAAACAGTAACAAAAAAGCTTCATCTCAACCTCTTATTTTTCTTGTTCTTATTATTTTCCATGCTTAAATGATTATGTCTAAATATTTCAGATTATAGTTTTGAATTGATACTCATAAGGTGATAAATTACCTAATAAATTTAACCAAGCACACATCTGTGTGCCTTCGGAAAAAAATGACAAATGTGTATCCTACAGAAAGTCTTCTTTTTCCACTTACATCGTACTTACCAGAATACTATGGCAAAACTTCCTTTATCTTGAAATGATATTCTTTGTTCTTTGCTTTGCTCATTTCCTAGGATGATTCCTAAAATTATAATGCATTGCAGGGAAGGTCTTGGCAGCTAACAGATCAAATTCCGTAACAGCAAAGTCCACTTGGATTTGTTATTTTCAATATTATTTAAAAATAAATTGGGTATAAGCTGAGGCAGGCAAACATTTTTATTATTACTATTTTTATTCTGAAAGTATGTGGAAGAAACCAGTTCCCCTTCACTAATTTGAATCGTTTACAAGCTAATTTAAATGCTTTGATGGAGGGAAGCACAGGTACTAATTTTGTTGTCGTTGCTATCAGCAGTCTTCACTGCATGGACCCCAGGTACCTTATTAATATTTGTACCTCATAGTTCTTCTGTGTTCCCTCTATATCTACCACATGTGCTGGGAATAGAATTGGTGCTCTCAATGATAAATGAATTGAAAACAAAAAGCAAAACTTTTAAGTCCCAGAGTGGAAATATCATCCTCTTTGGAAGGGTGATAGGAATAAATGGGTAGAATGTACTCTGCTTATAAATTGCTCTGGAGGAAGATGGAATAATAGTGTTTATAACAACAAACTAACAATGATAAAAAACTGACATCTATAGAATGCCTACTTAACTGTTTTTATTAAGGACAAGTTGGTGATAATAACAATGACAACAATAATGATGAAAATGAGCATGTATTGAATATCTATTAGCCAGGTTTTGTGCTAAGTTCTTTATATTAATTTTACTTCTTAATCTTTATAAAATCCCCATGGAGTTTTAATAAATCACTGGCTGCAACTTGCCTAAGGTCACATAGCTGGTAAATATTTGAGATAAAATTTATATGCATTCCTGTCTACTATTGAGTGCTATATATAAAGCATTACCAGATGCCTTTCTTCCCTTGCTAAAACTGTGGGAGTGTTGGTAACCCTAATTTCATCATATATTTTTAATTATTGAATGAGACAAAATTATACAATTCTATGAGAGAAAGAAAAAAATTATTGCAAGTTGTGAAAAATTGCACAAATTCTTCCAATCTCCTCAAAAACACATGTACACAAATCAAGCAGAAGTACTTCTCCTGTTTGTTTCAAATTTAATGTATGACACCTTTCTTTAGATAAAAAATCTGTGTTCTAGGACTTCACACACTATAAGTTATGTGATTACGTTTTAACTTATCATCATGTGTCATCTAAGAAAGCAATAGCTGTACTATTGCTAGTGGGAAGAAGCAAGCTAGAGAATTATACTGAAGCAAAGCAACAGCCCCATAAAGCATGAAGAAAACAAACAAATCAGGAAAGGATAATTAATTTTCTGTACAATGAAAGGCTAATGTTGTTCTAATAAATGAGAATTCCTTTCTATTACTTTTCATGCTGTATGACTCACTTGGTCTATTTTTGATGTTCATTCTAAAGTGGTATTGCCATTAGAACTGGTGTAAAATAATAAGTTTTAAGTTTATTGTCATAAAAGTAATTAAACTTCATCATTTCTTGTTGATGCAACAAGCCAAGTAATAAATGGAGAGAAAAGGGCATCAACACAAACTTTCAATTAAAATAATGTAACATTAGCATCTTTTGCACCAAGGAACATACAGGTAAAAAACACGAAATTAATCATGTTTTAATAACCAAAAAGAAAAAATTAGGAGAAAATAGCTTTATTTCTTACTGGTTACAAGAGCATTATTTAAAACATCCACAGTCATGCTTTTATTCGCTTGTATTTACTTTAGAGAGTTTATCAAAAGATGGGGGAAAGATGCACTCTTTAAATGCTTCTATTCGGGACAAATTACATCCCTTGGAGAAGTTAAGATGGTTCATAAATTCAAAGCTCTGGCTTACCCCAGAGAGTGAAGTATGGAGAAAGAATACATGTTATTGTTGAAGTATACATTATATCTGAAAGCCCATCAACTTGAGGGGTATGTTGCTTTAATTGATAGTGTGGAGGAAGAACAAGAAAATATATCTGGATGGTTGATAATTTTCATAAGATACATAACTTGCTTCTAAGCGATGTTACTGCTGTCAAATAGAAATGTACGTTTTGATGGATTTCGTAAGGATAGGTGTGCATGTGTTTTGTTACCTAATAAGCATTTGTTTTAAGTTTGTGAATTTCAAGTTAAACTTTGAAATGGAAGGATTGAGTTTAAATTGCTCTTATTGTCAACTGATGCAAACTTCAACTTTTATGTAAAGAAGAAATATTTGTAATACACAGTTACATTGAGAAATCCACCCTAAAGCTCACCTTCTAGTTTTCCAAAATAAGCACAAAAGTATTATCTATCAAGTTCCTCTTTGATATCAATACACACACACATACACACACTTCTTAGTCAGTTTTTTAAAAATTATTGTACAGGGACTACAAGTGTTACCTGAAACCAGTACATTTCAGTAATTAGTGCATAGTATTTGCTGGATAAATGAAATGCAAAGACTTCAAGATGCATAGGCTTCGGTTCTACATATAGAGAAGTACTAGGTTAATATTCTTTCAATTACTAACAATAGTCATGATGGTGAGTAGGGCTCCATGTTTGTAAATGATTATTTGAAATGCATATGATATATTAATACAACTTTTTATGATTTACTTAATTTTAAGATATTATTCTTCTTCCAAAGAGTTAACATTGTATGAATTTGTTTAAATCTTTTAACTTTAGGCATCTTCTCTGTAAATTCATTTCATTGGGCTTAAATAGAACATCTGACAACTTCTAAGGCATGTTACTTCTTTTGGGAAGCCTAGATACAAAATTGGTGGGGAGGAGTCTTACCTAATTTCAGAGCTTTAAAAAAATAGATTTTATTTATTTATGTCTTTTAGCAGTTTTAGGTTCACAGCAAAATCAAGTGGAAAGTCTAGAGATTTCCCATATATCCTCTGCCCCCACAGATAGCCTGCCCTATTATCAACAGCCCCACAAGAGTGGTACATTTGTTACAATTGTTAAACCCATCCTGACACAAAATCACCCCAAATCCACTGTTTACATTAAGGTTCACTCTTAGTGTTGCACCTTCTGTAGATTTAGACAAATATATAATAACACGTGTCCAACATTATAGTATTATATAGAGTAGTTTTACTGCCCTAAAATCCTGTGTATTCCACCTATTTACCTCTTTCCCACACCCCCAACTCCTGACAAACATTCATCTTTTTACATCCATTGTTTTGTCTTTTTCAGCATGTAATATAGCTGCACTCATACAGTGTGCAGCCTTTTCATATTGGCTTGTTTAAATACATTTCTTTCATGCCTTGTCTTTTCTTCAGTCTTACATCCTTTATTTAAAAAATTGTTTATTTTTTAATCACTGTTTTTAGTTTCAGATTTACAACATAGTAATTAGACATTTACATAACTTTCAAAGTGACCACTTCTATAAGTCTGACAACCCATCTGATGCCATACATAGTTGTTACAATATTATCAACTGTATTCCCTATGCTGTACTTTCCATGACTATTTTTATAACTGACAATTTGCACATCTTAATTTTTACTCCTTTTCACCCATCCTCCAGAACTTCTCCAATCTGGCAAAATGTTCTCGGTATTATGACTTTGTTTCTTTTTTCTTTGTTCATTTATTTTGTATTTTAATTTCCACATATAAGTTAAA
Source organism: Tadarida brasiliensis (assembly GCA_030848825.1). Classification (NCBI taxonomy): domain Eukaryota; kingdom Metazoa; phylum Chordata; class Mammalia; order Chiroptera; family Molossidae; genus Tadarida; species Tadarida brasiliensis. The sequence goes on along the minus strand of CM061267.1, from coordinate 63,406,358 downwards.
TCATATGGCATTTGTCTTTCTCTGTCTTATTTCACTTAGCAGAACACCCTCTATGTTCATTCATGTTGTTGCAGATAGGTCTTGTTTTCTTACTCATTCAGCCACACTATATCTTTTGTTTGGAGCATTTAATATATTTGTGTTTGAAGTAATTATTGATAAGTATGTAGTTATTGACATTTTATTATTCACATTTTTATCTTCTTAAAGAAGTCCCTTTAACATTTCGTATAATACTAGTTTGGTACTGATAAACTCCTTTAGCATTTTCTTGTCTAGGATCTTCCATGTCTTTTCATGGCTTGATAGCTCATTCCTTTTATATTTATTTTTAAATAACTTTTTATTTTTATTGAATTTATTGGGGTGACATTGGTTAATAAAATTATGTAGGTTTCAGGTGTACAGTTCAATAGTACATAATCTGTATATTGTATTGTGTGTTCACCACCCCAAGTCAAGTCTTCTTCCATCACTATTTATCCCCCCTTTACCCTCTTCTACCTCCTCAACACCCCTTTCCTTCTGGTAATCACCATACTGTTGTATGTGTCTATGAGTTTTTGTTGTTGTTGCTGCTGTTTTTTTTTTGTTTTGTTTTGCTTAATCTTTCCACCTTTGTCACTCAGCCCTGCAACCCCCACTCCTCTGATAGCTGTCAGTCTGTTCTCTATCTATGAGTCTGTCTCTATTTTGTTAGTTTAATTTCTTCATTAGATTCCACATAAAAGTTAAATTATATGGCACTTGTCTTTCTCTGACTGGCTTATTTCACTTAGCATAATACACTCGAGGTCAATTCATCCTGCTGAAAAAGGTAAGATTTCTTTCTTTTTTACAGCTGAGTAGTATTCCATTATGTAAATATACCATTGTTTTTTTATCCACTCATCTACTGATGGGCACTTGGGTTGCTTCCAAATCTTGCCTATTGTAAATGAGGCTGCAGTGAACATAGAGGTGCATGTATTCTTTCAAAATACTGTTTTGGGTTTCTTCAGATAAATTTCTAGGAGTGGAATGGCTGGGTCATAAGGAAGTGTCATTTATAACTTTTTGAGGAAACACCGTACTACTTTCTACAGTGGTAGGTGCACCAATCTGCATTCCCACCAACAGTGCATGAGGGTTCCCTTTATCCACATCCTCACCAACAGTTGTTTTTCGATTTATTGATGATAGCCATTCTGATAGGCGTGCAGTGATATCTTACTATGGCTTTGAGATGCATTTCTCTGATGATTAGTGACACTGAACATCTTTTCATATGTCTGTTGGCCATCTGTATGTCCTCTTCAGAGAAGTGTTGATTTCTTGGCTCTCTGATCTGTTCATTTGGTCCATAAGCCTATTCTTATGCCAGTACCAGGCAATTTTGATTACAATGACCTTGTAGTATAATTTGATATCAAGTATTGTGATACCTGCAACTTTGTTCTTCTTCCTCAATATTGCTGCAGCTATTCGATATCTTTTTTGGTTCCTTATAAATTTTTGGAATATTTGTTCTAGATCCGTGAAATATGCCATTGGTATTTTAATAGGAATTGCATTTAATCTGTAGATTGCTTTGGGTAGTATGGACATTTTAATAATGTTAATTCTTCTAGTCCATGAACATGGTATATGCTTCCACTTATTTGTATCTTCTTTAATTTCTTTTTTCAATGTCCTATAGTTTTCCAAGTACAGGTCTTTTACATCTTTGGTTAAGTTTATTCTTAGGTACCTTATTTTTTCTGTTGCAATAGTAAATGAGGTTTTCTTAGTTTCCCTTGCTGATAGTTCAGCACTGGTGTATCAAAATGCAACTGATTTCTGGATATTTATTTTGTTTTCTGCTACTTTACTGAATTCATTTATCAGTTCTAGTAGTTTTTTGGTGGAAACTTTAGGATTATCTATATACAGTATCATGTCATCTGCAAATAATGACAGTTTTCCTTCTTCCTTTCCAATTTGGATGCCACTTATTTCTTTTTCTTTTCTGATTGCTGTGGCTAAGACTTCCAGTACGATGTTGAATAAAAGTGGGGAAAGTATAAAAGAGTAAATGTACCACAGCTTGTTCCTGATCTTAAAGGGAACACTTTTAGTTTTAGCCCATTGAGCATGATATTGACTGTGAGTTTGTCATATATAGTCACTTTGCTGATAATTTGTATCATAAATGGATGCTGGATTTTATTTATTTATTTTTATGTAATTAAATAATTTTTGTTACAGGTATTAAATGCTTCTTTTTGCATCTATTGACATGATAATGTGACTTTTATCTTCCATTTTGCTTTTGTGGTGCATCACATTTATTGATTTGTGGATATTGTACCAACCTTGCATCCCCAGAATAAATCTCACTTGATCATGATGTATGATCTTTTCAATGTATTGCTGGATTTGGTTTGCTAATATTCTTTAGAGGATTTTAGCATCTATTTTGATCAAGGATATTAGCCTATAATTTTCTTTCTTTGTAGTGTTTTTATCTGGTTTTGGAGCTAGGTTAATGCTGGCCTCATAAAATGAGCTTGAAAGTCTTTCCTCCTCTTTAAGTTTTGTAATAGTTTGAGAAGGATAGGTGTTAGTTCTTTGAATGTTTTGTGAAATTCACCTGTGAAGCTCTGAAGTTCAGGACTATTGTATGTTGGGAGGTTTTTTTTTTATTGTTTTTATTACAGCTTCAATTTCACTAGTTGTAATCTGTCTAACCAGATTATTTGATTCTTTCAGAATCAGTTTTGGAAGATTATATGTTTCTAGGAATATATCCATTTTGTCCAGATTATCCAGTTTGTTGGCATAAAGTTGTTTGTAATATTTTCTTTCAATTTTTTGTATTTTGGTAGTGTCAGTTGTTACTTATCCTCTTTTATTACTGATTTTATTTACTGGGTCTTCTATCTTTTTTTCTTGATGTATCTGGTTAAAGGTTTATCAATCTTATTTTTCTTTTTAAAGAACTAGCTCTTGGTTTCATTGATTTTTTTTTTTTTTAGACTCTATTTTGTTTATTTTTACTGTGATTTTTATTATTATTTTTTTCTACTCACTTTGGGCATTGCTTGTTCTCTATTTAATTCTTTTAATTGTAAAATTAGATTAAAATTTTTTTTCTTGTTTCTTGAGATAGGCCTGTAATGCTATGAATTTCTCTTTTAGGATTGCTTTTACTGTGTCCCATAGATTTTGGGTTGTTGTGTTCTCAATTTATTTTTTAATCCTCACCTGAGGATATTTTTCTGTTTATCATCAGATAGAGTGGGAGGGAGGAAGAGGGAGGAAGAGAGAGAGACAGAGAAGGAGAGAGAGAAACATTGATGTGAGAGAGACACATCAACTGGTTGCCTCCCACAAGACCCAACCACAGCCGGGGATGAACCACAACTGAGGTATGTGCCCTTGAATGGAATCATACCTGTGACTCATTGGTCCTTGGGCCAACACTCTAACCGCTGAGCCAAACCAGCCAGGGTGTTATTTTCTTTTGTTTCAAATTATCTTTCAGTTTCTTCCTTAATCTCATTTTTAACCCATTCATTATTTAGTAACATGTTGTTAAGCCTCCAGGTCTTTGTGTATTTTTCAGTTTTTTTTCTTGTCATTGATTTCTAGTTTCATACCATTACGGTCAGAGAAGATGCTTGATGAGATTTCAATCTTCTTAAATTTATTAAGACTTGTATTTTGCCCTAACATGTGGTTTATCCTAGAAAATGTTCCATGTGCACTTGAAAAGAATGTATATTCTGCTGCTTTCAGGTGCGAAACTCAGAAGATATCAATTAAATTCACCTGATCTAGTGTGTCATTTAAGACCACTGTTTTCTTGTTGATTTTCTGTTGGAAAGATCTATGCATTAATGTCAATGGGGGTGTGAAATTCCCCTTATATGACTGTATTACTGTCAGTCTTTCCCTTTATGTCTATTAAGACTTGCTTTACCCATTTAGGTGCTCCCATGTTGGGTACATAAATATTTACAAGGTTTATATCCTCTTGTTGAATTGCTCCCTTTATCAAAGAAGTAGTGTCCTTCTTTGTCTATAGGCTTTGTTTTAAAGTCTATTTTATTAGATATAAGTATTGCTGCCTATGCTGTTTTATCATTCCCATTTGTATAAAATATCTTTTCTTATTTCTGTACTTTTCATCTGTATGTCTCTTGTAGACAGAATATATATGGGTTTTGTTTTCATATATATAAACATATATAAATATGTCTATATTTATAAATGTCTATATATAGAAAGACCTATTCATGTCTATGAATCTATTTATTTATTTAAAAAAAAAATATATATATATATATATATATATATATATATATATATATTTTTTTTTTTAATCCTCACCCAAGGATATTTTTCTATTTATCTTCAGATAGAGTGGGAGGGAGAGGGAGAGAAAGGGAAAGAGAGAGAAACATCAATGTGAGAGGGACACATCGACTGGTTGCCTCCCAATGACCCCGACCAGGGCCAGAGGTGATCTGCAACTGAGGTACATGCCCTTGGCAGGAATCGAACACATGACTCATTGGTCTGTGGGCTGACACTCTACCGCTGAGCCAAAATGGCACAGCTTGCCATTTTATCTTTTAACTATGTTCCTCTGTTTTTTGGTTGTTCCTCTTTTCCTTAAAGAAGACCTTTTAACTTTTGTTGTAATACTGCTTTGGTGGTGAAGAACTCCCTTAGCTTTTTCTTGTCTATGAATCTATTTATTCTTCTTTTAATTTTAAATGATAGCCTTGCTATCACAGTCTTGGTTGTAGGTCCTTGCTTATCATCACTTTTAATATTTAATGCCAATCCCTTCTGGCCTGAAGTGTTTCTGTTGAGAAATCAGTTTGCAAGGGAGCTCCCTTGTAGGTAACTTTCTTTTGCTTGCTGCTTTTAAGATTCTCTCTTTGTCTTTAACTTTTGCCAGTTTAATTATGATGTGTCTTGCTTTGGGCCTCTTTGGGTTAATCATGTTTGGGACTCTCTGTACTTCCTGAACTTGTCTGTCTTTTTCCTTTACCAGGTTATGGAAATTTTCATTTACTATTTCTTCAAATAGGTTCTTGATCCCTTGCTCTTTTTCTCCTTCTACTGGTACCACTATTATGCAGATGTTATGCTTCATTTTGTCCCAAAGGTCCCTTGAAGTATCCTCATTTGAAAAAATTATTTTTCCTTTTTGCTGCTCTGATTGGGTGTTTTCTCCTACCTTGTCTTCCAAATCACTGATTCAATCCTCTGCTTCATCCAACCTACTGTTTATTTTTTCTAGTGTATTCTTCATTTCAGATATTATACTCTTCATTTCTGACTGGTTCTTTAAAAATGTTTTTTATTTCCTTTTCTCATGCTGTTGTAGTTCTCACTAAGTTCTTTGACCATCCTTATAACCATTTTTTGAACTCTGTATCTGATAAATTGCTTGCCTTTATTTCATTTAGCTCTTTTTCTGGAGATTTCTCCTATTCTTTCATTTGGGGCATGTTTCTTTATCTCCCCATTTTGGTTAACTCTCTTTGTTTTTATGTATGAGGTAGATCTGCTATGATTCCCAGTCTTTGTAGGGTGGCCTTATGTAGTAAGTGTCCAGTGGAACCCAGTGGTGTAGTCTCCTTGATCACCTGATCTGGATGTTCCAGGAATGTCCCTTGTGTGGTTTATGTGGACCCTCTTGTTGTAATTGAGTCTTGATTGCTATTGCCTTGTTCATGCTTGAGGTCGACCTTCAGTCTGACTGGCTGTAAGGACCAAACCCAACCATAGTGTATGAGCTGCTCTGCAGGTGCTCACCACACAAAGTGAAATTTGCCTCACAGGGTCTGGTGCCTAACAAGATCTCCCTGTGGATATGCCACTGTGACGCATGTAATTGCATCCTGTCCTGATATTGTCTGAAGCTGGTCACTGGGTATGTTGATTCTGGGGCCTCTTGGGAGGAATCTGTGTAGATGCTGCCTGTGACTGGCTCTGTCCATCATTTTCAGAGCTATAAAGTGATCCACAGTTTGTGGCTACCTCTGCTGGACCTGGTTGTGCACAGGAAAGATCAAGCTGTGCATCAAGGTTGGCTATTACACGCACCAGACCCAGGGGCAGGTCAGCTAAGGTCTCAAGGCACTCCAAGATCCACTGCTTATGCCTGTTGGGCTCAGTCACTGAAAGAGCCTCTGGCAGTACTTAAGTTGCATGAGGTAGGTTCTCAGTGAGTCTCCAGGTAGGGGTGAGTGGTGTTCACCAGATTGATACTAGTTCAATCTCAGTGCAAGTGATGGATCTAAGGCCACTCAGCCAATATCCTATGGTATACCAAGTCTAGCTGCCACCCACTGCGTGCTCATACACTTTTGTGTTGGGATGGGGTATCAGGGAGTTATCAGATTGAGTCCAGCAGAATTTATCAAACCCAAACAGACCAAGATTTGGCCATGTGCAGGGAAGACTCTGCACCAGTCAGGTATGTTAGGGAAAAATGTCCCCTTCTTAGAGCCACAGAAATCAATCTAGCCCAGATTCTGCCAGAACTCTGATCTCAGTAGGGCATGTCCACTGGGAGTCTGGAGGATGGGGCTAGCTTTTTTCCTTTGAAGGGGAGGTGCTGGTCAGACTTGGGGGAAGATGAAAGAAGTGGCCCTCACCCCAGAGCCACACAATTCAGTTTGTCCCGGATTCTGTCCAGACCTTAGGAGGACAGAGACACCAGGATTTATGAAGCTGGGGCTACTAGGAACTCAGATTGTGGCTGGTGCATCAACTGTTAGGGGAAGGTGCCAGTTAGGTCTGCAGGAAAGTGGGAGAAATGGCCCCTGCCCCAAAGTCACACCACTGTCACTGACACCCCCTGAGGCTGCCCAGCCCTCTACACCCCAGCCAATGCAGCTGACTCCTCAGCAGGGCACAAGCTCTGCAGGGTGGGGCAACAGGGACTCCAGAGGGTGAGACTATTGCATTCCCCCAGGCTGATGCCATATGGAGAGGAGTGCTCCACCTAAGAAAGATAGTGTTTTTGGTTTGGGAGAAGAACTCAACTTAAAAATCCTGGTGGTTGTTCCTTTAGCTGTCTTCCCAGAACCACAAACCCCAGTCTCTTCTCATGTGACTCTTGTCGACTCCACCCTCCCTCTGCTACAGCCCAGGGTAAGTGCCTGTGAATGAAATTCTGTGTATTGGCCCTTTAACAGAGCACCTGTGTCTCTAGTAGACTCCCATCTGTTTCTGGTACACAGAATCCTGCTGATTTTCACAGCTAGATATTATGTAAGCATCTCTTCCTAACTCTGGTGCTCTAGGTTGGGGAGCTTGGCTTGGGTTTGAGATCCCACTCTTCTCAGAGGATCCTCTGTAGCTGAGATATACCTCTGAAATCTCACCCACATGTGGGAGTGGGGCCAGCCCTTTTCATATTTCTGCCCTTTCTACCAGTCTTGATATGGTTTGTTCTGTAAATCCTTGGTAATAAGACTTCTCTTCAGCTAGTCTTCAGTTGGTTATTCAGATTGCTCTATATTTTAGTTGTAATTTCAGTTTGTATGGGAAAAAATACAATAATTAGTAAATAATGATACAAGAATAAACTCTGTTTCACATACTCACAACTGTAAACTTACTTTTGCCCCACCTTGTATGTTTTGTATAATAGTCTTTTATCAAAAGTGTCTTTTGCAAATGTTTTCTCCTAATCTGTTGTTTATCTTCACAGTCTCTTGACAATATCTTTTGCAGATAAATGAAATATTTTCCTTTCAATCATTAAATCTTCCAGAGGAATAGCTTCTACAATCTTTCCTTGGCAACAGCTTGAATTGTTATTTCTTCTTACTTGCTGAAATAGTTTTGGGATGTAGAGAAAAAGGAGATAGAAAGATAGAATGAGAGAGAGGGAGAGGGAGAAAGAGAGGCATAGGGAGAAGAGGGAGAGGGAGAGAATGATTTGGAAGAAGACCAGAAAACACAAAATATTAATAGTAATTTAGAATTTAATTACAGATGATTTAAATTTTTTTGTTTTCTGTATTTTTCTAAATATCTACAATAAGCAATATTTTATAGAGAAAATTTACTAAAATTAAAGCATTCTGGGAAAACTCAAGGACAGAGTTTAAGTCATCTTTTATCTACAGATTAGAGAGAAAGAATTATTTTATATCTGTGCTATCCGATAGAAATATAATGCAAGCAAATATATATAATTTTAAACTTTCCAGCGGCCACATTAAAAAGGTATAAAGAAACAAGTGAAATAAATTTATAAAGAATATAACATTTAATCACATATATAAAAATATTGTCAATTTAATATTTAACATGTAATCAATATAAAATCTACTAGCAATTTATTTTACATCCCTTGTTTATTTGGTAGTATGTTTTTGAAATTAAGAGTGTACTTTTATACTTACAGCACATCTCCATTTATTTCGATCATGCTGTGGAATAAAGCAATAAAAGAAACATCAGTTTGTTGTCTTAAAATTCTAGTAAATACAGATTTTAATCTAATGTGGCTGGAATACTATCTGTAATGATAAAAAAAACTATTTTATATTTAGGTATAATTCTTCTTTGATAGATTTAAAATATTTAAAATTATTCCACAGCCTTGATTTTTTAGGCTGTGAATTGACATTTTTATTTTTTGTAAAATATAAGTTCTTTGAGAAAAAAACCACCTTAAAATATTTATCAGGCTGTGTGTCTTATAATGAATAACTCATCTAAAACTAAAGAGAAGATCACAATTTTTAAAAATTTGAAGTTAATTTTTCTAATATAATTATCTGGTAACTTAACTGAAGACCTTTTACTCTTGTAAAATATTCTTGTTAATCTTATAATTTCCTTACAAAATTTCTACATAAAATTTATTTTATGATATTGCTATCTAAGAATGGTTTTTTTTATTTTGTAACAATTCAAACCATTCTATAGCTCAAATTTTGTTTAAAAGGATTTACATTTTTTGTCATTTAACCCTGATTTTAGTTACTAATTTAATTGATTCTTTTTTTTGTTTTACTTTTGAGAAGAAACATCAAATTACCTATGTTTTTGCTGAAAAAAGTCTTAATATTGTAGAATTTATTGTGTTTATTTTTTACACAATAAACAACTTCCTTTTATTCTGGTATAGTTTATTGCAGCTGACATTCATTGTGAACTTGCAACATACTTGCTTTCAGTCTCTCTCTCCCTTTTTTTTATTGTTCCTGTCATAGTACAAGCTTCTGGATCCTCACTTAATTTACATTAATAATAAGCCTATATTTTAAATTTAATATGTTCATATGTATTTTTAAACTATAAAAATAATTCCATTCTAATTAAAATTATAATGAATACTTCAATTTTATTATCAAATACACTTTATATAAGTATCACTTTAACTCATGCTGACTTTATATAATATTCAAATAAACACATTATATTGTTGCATTGCTGTTTGATTTAATTTGAATAATATTTTTTCTAATCTATTGACACCAATGAGATCAGTGATGTGTTTATGTATAATATGTAGAACAATATACATGTGAACTACATGTGAACCACAATACTATCTTATACTACACAAAAGCCAAAGTGAGATGTAGTCCTACAAAAACAGTTTTCAATTTTAATTTTTTTTTTTAATCCTCACACGAAGATATTCTTCCATTGATTTTCAGATAGAGTGGGAGGGAGGGAGAGAGAGAGAGAGCGAGAAAGAAACATCGATGTGAGAGACACACATCAATTGGTTGCCTCCCACACAACCCCAGCCAGGGCCAGGGGTCGAACTGAAACAGAGGTACGTGCTCTTGACCAGAATCAAACCCACGACTCTTTGGTCCAAGGGCTGACACTCTAACCACTGAGCCAAACCAGCCAGGGCCAGTTTTCAATTTTAAAATTTCATTTTATCTGAATTAAAATGATATAAAATTAAATATTGATTTTCTCAGTTGTATTGCCTACCTTTCAACTGTTCAGTAGCTACTTGTGCACATGCCAATGGCTGGTAGACGGCACAGTTTATAGACTATAGCATTTTTTAGAAAACTAAAGTTTAAAAAAAATTTAGGTTGAAATATTTAAATATATTGCATTGTACCTATTCTTATTATGTCTTTTGGTGATTTCGATCATTAATCTTTGAATATGTATATAAATCATGGCACATATACATTATACATATAGTGGTTTCATATCTTTTTGTCAAAGTAGGTTTGCTGTGTATATTCATTGTTTTCTACAAAAACAAGTACTCATTTGCTTTTAGCATAATCTTTCTACCTGTTAAATGGGGATAACAATAGTATTATCTATCCAATAGAGTTAAATGTATAGTAAATAGTAACCATTTAGAACAGTACTTGACACATAAAAAATACCCAATGAATTTTATGTATTCATTATTATCATTATTTTAAATTTATTTTCCAATTATAGTTGACATATAATATTATATTAGTTTCAGATGTAAACATAGTAATTAGACATTTATATACCTTATGAGTGATCACCTTGATAAGTCCAGTATTATTGAATGTTTTCCTGAAATCCCAAAGGCAAGAGTCAAAATGACTTTTGTTTTTGTGCAATTACCTTCAAAATCTTTACTCTATTTCTCTTCTGTTTCTATTTTTCTGAAGGATAGAAAACAAACTCGTTCTAATTGTGCTTTGAATAAAATTACATGGTTTGAAACAAAGAATTGAGGATGTCTTTTATGATCAAAGAACATGTGTGTAGAATATATTTGGCTATTATATAGTTTTAAATATATTTTCCGATGTCTAAGGTTATTTGATAAGTGTTTTTCAGACAGACAAAACATTGTTGTATTCTCATACTAAATCACAGTTAATAAATGGTATGTTTCCTATCCAGGAATAGTTGTAGGTTTATCATATATATAATAGAAAAAACTTAAAAATATCTAAAATATCCTAAATATAAGGAATTGGCAAATAAATACTAATGTATAATGTTCAGACATTGGAGTACTGAAGCTTAATATGTTTTAGATTTATATTTGTTGACAGTGGAAAATGTACATGTATATTATTCGATGAATGAAACAGATTTAAAATAATATATGCAGTATGATCTAATTTATAATATAGATATATTGTGTGTATAAAAATCTGGAAGGCCATATATCAAAGTGTGAACAATAGTTATTTCTAGATGGTGAAATTAAAGGTGATTTTTCTTAGTCCTAATTTTTATATAATGGCCATATATTGCTTATATAATAAAAATAATACATTTTTAAAGGGAGTAGTTACAGAAACACTTTTGGAAAAATTTATCTGTCCCTCCTTGTCTTCTACAGTTGTCTTTAGAATAGCTCTTCTCCAAAAATGATTTAGGACTAGTTTCAGAAATATAATTTAATTATAGGAGAGGAATTTCTTATGAGACTTTAAATATTCCAGGTCAATGATCTGTGAATGATTGGGCAGTTTAGATTTGAAACAGAGGTCATTTTTCAAACGTGAAAAGTTGCTATCACTTGGTACAATTCTTTCACCATATTATGACTCTTTTTTTAAATCCTCTCCTGAGGATATTTTTCCATTGATTTTTTTTTAGAGAGAATGGGAGTAGTGGAGGGAGGAGGAGAGAGAAATATTGATGCTGACACATCAATTGGTTGTCTCCCACATGACCCCGGCCGGGGTAGGGATCAAACCCACAACCTAGGTACATGCTCTTGACTGGAATGGAACCCGAGACCCTTTGGTCTGCTGGCCCATTCTCTAACCACTGAGCACCAGCCAGGGGCGCCATGTTATGACTTTTGGTCAAATAATACAATTTTGGTGTTTTCTGGTTGATCCTCTCAAAGAAATTTACTCTTGCAGTAAGGTAGTGGGATAAAAGATGCAGTTTGAGAAAATTCCTGAGAGCTTAAAAACTCAGAAAAATACTTAAAAAATATAATTTTAGAGATAATTCTTCATTTAAATATAAGAAATTATTAGCTGTTCATATAGTATGTCAGCATAAGAAACATCCAAACCTGTAGAGAATTTTTGTGAATTTTTTTGAGCCAAATTGACAACAATTGGTAAGAAGCAAAATCTCAACAGATAGAGAATGCTCCAGAGAATGGAAGTTTTGCAGCTTATTTTATACATTAAAATAAAAGGTAGAGATGTAAGGAGAGTTACATGAAATCCTTTGGTAATAGATTAAGGAGGCAGAAGAAAGCAAAGCAGGGAAATTTATGGCAGAGGATAAAAGGTGAAATGAAGAGACATGTACATCTTTTGCATTGGTGGGTACAGAATAACAGTTACAGCACATAGAGCTGGTATGTAGGAAACAATATAACAATGAGGGGTTCTGTGGTCTCTCATGCTCTGGTGCAGAGGCTGTGCCCCAAGAGGTCTGATCACTCTGACATTCCAAAGGTATGTCAATTTAGGTGTAAAAAGACAATAGACAGGCTCACTTAAGGTAAAGATTGACCTTTGTCAGTAAAGTGATAGGCCTACAACAGGACTACCTGCCATGACCTGGTTTTAGTTAGAAATTTTTATGTTCAGACAATCCTATGTGGTTACTTTTGGTACTGCCAGGTTTAGTATGTGGCCCCCTTTTTATCCACAAGTATCATTTCAGGGGTCCTGAGAAAGTTCTCTATCCCCGAACTCTCTTGGTGGTGCCTTAAATTCCTTCAGCAGAAAATAAATCCTTTTATTTCATCTTGATTTAAGGCTTGATTCTCAAAGTAAATGTAAATTCAGAGGCAAATGGCTGCTCGTAGACCCCTGTCTGGTTCGCCCACTGGGAGAGGTGGAGGCAGGTGAGAAGATGGGGGCTCATCAGAGCAAGAACCAGGCCTAAAAACAGGCTAGGTGGGGAGGTGGGAGGACGCTGAAGCAAAATAACACCTAGTTCGTGTTTTTCCCCCGGATCCTCTCCAATGTCTCTGTAAGTTTGTCAAAAAAAAAAAGAAGTTTGAGAAAAAATTACATTGTATTTTTTCATTAACCTGTTTCTGAACAAAGTTTAGCAAGCACCAAACTTACCCTTTCCTACAAACAACACAAAGCACCCTTTAGGTCAGTGTGGGTAACCAGGAAAGCACTGCTCTACACCTTCAGGCTTTGTTCCACATAAACAGTTCTGTGTGTCCTTTGTTGAACCTTTTTTTCTTCTTTTCTCTGGAGTCTTGACTATATGTGATTTCTGAGTAATAAAAGAACATATCTGAAATGGGATAAGAAATTAAACAAGACTGGAGTCTGGTAGTCCGCTGGGCTAATTCCTCACTTGGTAAATGGAATACATTCAGCCTCCTACCTAAGGCTTCACATGTGGCTTGTAAGCACATAATAGAATTTACAAACACACAGTCAGTTGTAGATTATTGAAACTGAGAAATACTCACTAGGAAACATTGCCTTAATACTAATTGCATGCTTGTGACCAGATTTATGCATAAGAGGAATAAAAATTGTAGGAGACAATTTTGATTCTGCCTGTCTGTTACCCTTTACTCTTATTTTGGTAAGAGTGCCCCACGTTTGTTTAATAATTTTCCCACCTCCATGTCATGGGCCATGAAGGACTTGTTAATCATATGTACTGCCTCTCACATGTCCCCCAAGCCCTGGTCCCACTGGCCTAAGGACCCACATGAGATCTGAGCTAGGTTGATCTGATTCCTGGGATTTGGAGTCTTGTGCTTAGTAATCCACCAATGGAATGAACTTGAGTTGGGTCATTCTGATGGCAGAGTCTCAAAGACATTTCCTTTGACATTTGATATTTTCTTGATATTTTTCTTCAAAGCTGTATGTTGAGTGAGGTCCTCAGAGGGGTCCTAGTTCCTGTTCTTTTCAAGACCTGGTTATCCAGGTGGTTTTCTGATTCTCCGGTAGCTAAGAATTTCAGTAATTTTTTTTAAAAAGTAAGTTAGCCAGAATTGTTTTCTAATTTAACTTTACTGTTTAGTTGATACATAACTGGATCACTGGTATCATCTCATCCCCATCCTTGATAAGAGGAAGCCCAAAGAGATAGTCATGGTGAGCAAAAGGAGAAAAGTGGGAGCATGAAACACAGCAGGGAGAAGACAGGGAAAGGGAGGTATATCTTTATTGAAGAAATTTTCTTGAGTCTTGAAATATAGCTAAGATATAACTTATAGTTGACCTATGGCTTCTCTTTGGCCAAGGGAATTGCTACATTGGCTGTTACTGATCCTGTTCAGATCCTGCCCTTCACTTAGGTCACAGTGTACTACTGCATTTCTCCTCCTGTTTTTGCTCTCCTGCTTTATCCCCATTCCTTTGCTTGAGCTATTATTCTGTATAAATTTCACTTTTCAGTTTGCCCAGTGAGATACCCCTCTTTTGAGATTTATCTCCTCTCAGAAGCCTTTTTTGATTTAGCAACAAGATATATTAGCTTTCATTTATTCATTACATTGCAAAACCACTTCTGAGCATTATTTTGTAGTAAGAGTTCACTATAGTGGAGGTGGTGGTGGCGGAGTATTTTAGGCAAATGAAGCGAAGCATGTACAAAGAACTGGAGGCGAGAGAGTTCTTGGCATATTTAGAAATGTACTATCCATATTCAATACTTACTATTGGAATTTAGTTGGCAAAGGGGTGGGGTGAGTGAGGTTACTGAGAAGATGGGACTGGTAAGATTGACAAGGGTCAGATGCTAGTATTTTATAAATATCCGTTGAAGGAAGAATGAAGCCTGGGGAGCCTTATTTAGATAGATTATGTGATTTGGCCTAATCACACAGCCAGAAGAGTTAGGATTAAAACTCAGTTTGCATCTTACTTCAAAGCCCAACCCCTTTATCTCTATCCTATTCTGCATCTTGAAATAATTCTTGTATTGGAATGTGGAATAAACATATAGTCTGGGTTATAATACTGCTCAAATTAAAAACAGCTCAAAGTGCAGGAGGGAGAGATGTGATTTTACAGGGCAAAAGTAAACCCCGAGAAGGAAAACTCCTTAGAAATGCTATTTGATTAAACTGTAATTAAATGAGAATTTTGAGCAATGGTAGTCAGAGAGACTGAGAATATTCTGTAATTTGTGTTAAATATAAGGATGTGACTATTTTAAGAGAAATGTGCATGGTATTGAATAATTAGGAAAGCAGATATCAGCAGACCAGGCTGATCAGGACACAAACAACTCTTTATAAATAGAACTAAAGGTTCTAATGAGCAAATGTTTAACTAGCAAATCTGTAACTCAGTTTAGATCTGCTCTTGGAAAAGTTTGGAAATGTTCATAGGGAAAATAGTTTACTAGTAAAAGAAAATTGCATGTTAAAATCTGAACTATAGGTGTGTTTTTTGAGATGCAAAATGAATCATGTTTTAGTTAATGGTTTAGTATAATGTATATTATTCTTAAACTTCAGTGCAGGTCACAATTTTGGATTGTTAATATCTTAATATATAGAGTTAAGTTACTACTTCAGAAAATAAATAATATATATCTAACCCAGATAAAACTCACTGGGAGATACTTTCAAAATGTATGTGAAATAACTGTACAATGCCTCTGTGTAATGTTAGCTCCTTTTCCTCTGACCTGGAATGATTAGGAGAGGTAAGGAGTAACAGCAATATTTTTCAAATTAGGCTAATCATTGGAAATGTGTGAATGAATCTTAAGGTCGTTCACCACCTATATGAAACAGAATCTCCTTGGCTCATCTTGAAAAATCTGCATTTTTAATATAATATTTTAATATATCCCAGGTATTTTTAATGATGAGCCTGGCTCCCCAAAACAGGTATGTATTCTTTTTCTGGTTCAAGAGAACTATGCGGAAAGTAAAGGAGGGTGAGTTAGATTTAGAGCAGAATAGTTCTGTTATTACTATGTGCTTCTGTCCTCCATATGATCTAGCAGGTGATTTATTTTACAATTAATTTATCCTTTACCTATAACTAGACAATTTATTTAGTTTAATTGAGCCCCAGATTTCTTATTATTATGAGCTTTAGTCTACTGAAATCCTTGATGATTCCTAAATATCCATCTTAGAGCAGAGGAGAATTGGCCAGTGGCTTTGAGGCATAAGCATTACATCATAAAGTCCTTTGGAATACGATTTATATCTAAATAAATTAGCTTTGTGAACCCCTTAATATCCAGACAACATTGTGCATTTTTCCAGAGTTCAGTGTATGTTTGATGGTAATTTAAAAATGAGAGGGAGTGGTCTGCTTTGTGGTTAGGGGAGTGGCCAATCATAGAGGTGTGATTTAGGGTGCTTAGGCAAACACTTCCTCTCCAGCTGAAAAGTGATGGATATCTAGTAGCTAAAGCCTAATACATTGATCAATTTCAAATGCAAATAAATTGTTTTTTAGATAGCTGCACTTTGGTGAGAATAAAGAATACTCAGAGTTTCAGTGTATGTAGTACTTGTGCAAGTGTATGTAGTACTTGTGCAAGTGTGTGTGTGTGTGTGTGTGTGTGAGAGAGAGAGAGAGAGAGAGACAGAGAGAGAGAGAGAGAGAGAGAGAGAGAGAGAGAGAGAGATGAGGCAGGGGAAAAAAGAAAGAGGAGGTGAGCTATAAGACAAAGAACAAAGAGGCTAGGATGCATAGTTCCCTGATTCTTTTGCTGTAATTCTTCTTGATGCTTAAACATGAAGGTTAACCATGGGACAGAGTTCTAGGGGTTTAATTCTGCCCTCTCAAAAATTATAGTTTCCAATTTCTCTTTTCTAATCTCTAGTCAATGGTTTCTAAACATTGTGATACAGGAACTATAAAGAACAGTCATTCAGTCAATGACTTTATTTAGTGCTCTCCAGGGTGCCTAGATTTGAACCAGAGAAAATTAGTAGCATTAAACCCTAAAGCTTTGATGGTTCTGAAAAACAGAGTTACTTGACACATATCTCCAAAGAGACATTATATCTTTTTCATGTGTATCAAGAGAAGAAAAATATTTGACTTGCTGATTGACACATCTTTAATGTCTAGTGGACTTTTCTTTTTGAAGTTGGATTTATTAAGGTATAATTTACATATTGAAAATTCACCCTAAAAGGGTACAGTTTGATGAATTTGGTAAATGTATAGATGCATGCTATTACCACTACAATCAAGACATAGAACAATTTCATTGCCCCTAAATATGCATGCTCCTTCATCATTAATTCCTCCTCCCAGAACTAGCACTTGGCAACCACTTATCTGAATTAAGTTTCTATAGTTTTGCTTATCCCATAATATCATATAATTGAATTATGTTATGTAGCTTTTTGAGACCAGCTTCTTTCACTTAATATAATCCATTTGTGATTAACCCATGTTATTGTATGAATCAGAAGTTAATTTTTAACATTGCTGAATAATACTTCATTGTTTATCTTGTCACCATTTTAGGAACATCAGCAGTGTTTCCAATTTTGGGTGATTATGAATAAAACTATTTTAAGCATTTCAACTTTTTTTTATTAGTTTTTGCATGCTATACCTTTCCATCTTTTTACTTTTAACCTGTCTATTTCTTTATATTTAATATAAGTTTTTTTGTAGGCAGTGTAGATTTGGATCTACTTTTTAAATCTAGCATAATCTATGTTTTTTAAGTGGGCATTTCTAGACCTTTTGCATTTAATATAATTACTTATACATTTGATTTAAATCAGCCATCTTGCTAGTCGTTTTCTATATATCTTTGTACTTTTTACAATTATCTTCTTTTCTGCCTTGTTTGTATTAATTGTGTATTTTATTATTGTATTTTCTCCACCATTGCTTTGTAAGTTATATCTCTTTTAAATTTTGGGATTCTTTATACTATATATTTTTAACTTATCACAATCTATCTTCAAAAATATTTACATAGTGTGTAAAAACACCATAACACTATACTCTCATTTCCCCCATTTTAGCATTTGCGCTATTGTTGGCATGCATTATAGGCATATATATTTTATAGCACTCACAATGTATTGTTACAATATTTGGCTTAAGACAATTATCTTTTAAATAAATTAAAATAAGAAATAGGTGCTCAGTTTTCCTTTGTGTAGCTCTAAAATTTCCAGCATTTGCTAAAAGAAATTCCTTTAACAGTCCTTATAGTGCATGTTTACTGGCAGTGAATTATTTCTGCTTCGATTTGTTTGAAAAAAATGTGTTTATTTTACTGTCATTTTCATATCTTTAATAGCAAGTCCAATTATTTTTTAATTATTGAGAAATGATAATTGAGAATTTACTACACACTGGGCCCTGTGATTTTATGTATAACTGTAAATACATATAGATATAGATAAATAATAAAGATATATATAAAATCATACATATATATGCACAAATAAATAAGGCAAAGAGCTTGGGGCTTAGTCAGTGATACATATAAGCAGAGAAACAATTGTAATGTCCTGTGATAAGTTCAGTGATAAAGATTTATAGTCATTTCATTATAACTTTTAAAATATGTTTTTATTGATTTTTTAGAGAGAGAGAAAGGAGGAGAGAGAGAGATAGAAACATGATGTTGATGAGAGAGAAATATCGATCAGCTCTCTCCTACATGCCCCACACTGGGGGTTGAACCTGAAACCCAGGCATTTGCCTTGACTGGGAATCGAACCAGTGAACTCTTGGTGCGTGGGATAATGCTCAACCAACTGAGCCACACCAGCCGGGCTAGTCATTATAACTTGAATACAGAAGAAGTGCAACTAACCCAGTCCTGGTATGGAAGAAGAATTTTTTAATATTATTTTAGAAAGTAACATATTAAGACTTACCGGCTAAATCATAAGTGCAGTGAGCCAAGACACTTAATAGTGAAAGGTACTGATGTTCAGAATTTCTTTTTTTTTTTCTTTCTTTGTTTTTTTGTTAATCCTCACCCAAGGATATTTTTTCCATTGATTTTAGAGAGAGTGGGAAGGAGGGAGGGAGGGAGAGAGAGAGAGAGAGAGAGAGAGAAACATTACTGTGAGAGAAATATATCAATTGGTTGCCTCCTGCACATGCCCTGACTGGGGCCGGGGATCGAACCTGCAACCCAGGTATGTGCCCTTTACCAGAACCGAACCTGCGACCCTTTGGTGTGTGGGCTGCCACTCTAACCACTGAGCAACACTGGCTAGGGCAGGGTTAGAATTTCTTAATGAAATTAGAAGTTTCTGAGCTGACTAGATTTTTGGTCATTTCTTGATATATTATAGTAGAATTATAGCATGTACTATTGTATTTCACTTTAAGGAAACCAGATAAATATTTGTTTTCCAAAAATGAGTATTTGTAAGTGGTTTAGGCTTTCAGAATAATTTATTGTTAACCATGAGATTTCTATGAAGTTATTAAGAACATATTTATTACATTGATTATTGGTATCAATATGCTGTAGAACAAATGTAAGGCAAGGCAGCATTGCTTGCTTGTTCCTCTTCAATAAATAAACTAAGACTGCATTCTCTTTTCCCTAAATATCATCTATAAAATGATAATTGTCAAATCTTTATGCATTTTGAAGTAATAAACAATTGATAACTTGATAAATAGTGCCACAAATTTATCTGAAGTTTGCAATAGCTATAACAGCTATTTTCATTTAGGAGTATGATGGGTGCATGTGGCAGGGGGAGATGGGAGCAGAAGAAAGGGGCTCAGTTTTTCATCAGTACTAGTCTTTTCCCATTCCAAGATATATTTTGTAAATTCTAATGTAGAGTGACAGCAAGTAGGAGAAGTTGATGCAAACATCCAGGTGTTACATAGTTGTATTTTGCTGTTCTTCCCAGGAGCAACATTTATTTGACATTGGATTAACTTCATAATCCAATGGAATAATTTTAGTGACATACTTGGTTTATTTTTTGCATCATGTGCACTTTGAGAGGAGTAGACATTAGTTTCCACTATTTAGAAACCAGAGCTCATCATCACTTAATAATATCACAGACTAAGGAAGATGGTTGTCTAGTTGTTACTGCAAATATTTAGGACAGCCCTGGCCAGTTTGGCTCAGCTGTTAGAGCGTAGGCCCATGGACCAGAGAGTCCCGGGTTCGGTTCCCGCTAAGGGCACGTACCTCGGTTGCAGTTTGTCCCCGGCCCCGGTTGGGGTTGTGTGGGTGGCAACCAGTCGATGTGTCTCTCTCACATCAATGTTTCTCTCTCTTCCTCCCTCCCGTTCTATCTGAAGATAAATGCAAGAATGTCCTCAGGTGAGGATTAAAAAAAAAAATATATATATATATATATATATATATATATATATATATATATATATATATATATATTTAGGACAGGCAAAGTTTGGTTAAAGTGTAGATAGTGCTGGTCAAGTTATAATCTAAAGAAAGGCTTTGGAGAG
This sequence comes from Tadarida brasiliensis, assembly GCA_030848825.1. Lineage (NCBI taxonomy): Eukaryota > Metazoa > Chordata > Mammalia > Chiroptera > Molossidae > Tadarida > Tadarida brasiliensis. Next base: position 63,386,022 of record CM061267.1, on the reverse strand, counting down.
TAGAAATGACATTGATGCTGAATGTTACTGGTATTAATTTACCAAAGATGAGGCTTGCAGGAGAATGTGCTATGGCATCTTATAGCATCCTTAGAGCATCCTCAAAAGACAATTCTTTATGAATGGAGTCATTTAGGCTTAGAAAATTTATGCAATTTGTTTAAAAATATAGAAGAAAATTTGAAATTTGTACTCACATTTAACTCTGAACTCCATATTCTATTACTAATAAAGCAATTTAATTCACTGGGTAAATGGATACCTATTTTGGACCTACAGTGTCAAGTACAGTGATGGTGACTTGGGACACAAAGATAAGTAAGACATATTTCCTGCCTTTGATTTATTTACAGCCACTTAAAGAGAGCTACCCTGTAAACTGAAAGTGTAAGAAAGTTTTAAAGTCTATGATAGAAACATCAGCTTCCCAGTGAGTGCCCCAAAGATGAAGTCATCAATCTTCCTTGGGAAAAGTGGGCTCAGAACTCACAGTGGACGCAGTGTTCAAGCTGAGCCCTGGAACATGAACCCGTGGTCAGCATTCCAAAAACCAGATGATAGGGATGAAAAAGATTTTTCCGAGGAAAGTGTGCAGCCTGAGCAAAGGGACAAAGGTGAGGTTTTTCCAACAGATGCCTTGCAATAGATTAAATCATTGGAATAGCTTTTGTGCCCCGAGGAAATGGGACACGCAGAATTGCTTTTGATACCTTGTAGAGCACAGCTTGCTGAAAACAGAACCAGGTGATGCACCCAGTGAGATGATGTCTCTCTGACATTGCACATCCAAGAGGGACACTTCATTAAACATAATAATTTTGGGTAAAGGTGAAAACTAGAGTAGATGTTCTTCTGAATTTTATAAAAAGTAAACATATTTTTATCAGGAAAAATAATAATGTTCACCTGGAGTTAGTGGACTATGGACTATTAGAACCAAATGTAAAAGCTTTCGCGTATCACAGTAAGGAAGGTTATGCGTAAAGCATGTGACTGCAATTTTTAAATAAATAGTCATCACGTTAAAATATTGATTTAGGAGGACTAAAACTTAATCTGAAGAATTTCAGCAGCGAAGGGGCAGCTGAGAAAGAAGACTGAAATGAAATTGGGCAATTGCTTAGAAAAGTGGTTCTCAAATTTGGCTGCACATTGGAATAACCAGAGGAGCTTTAAAAAAAAAAAATCCAAATATCCAGGTTGTACTCTATACCAATTAAATCAGAATGTCTAGGGGTGATAGCCAGGCATCATTTTTTCTTTTTTTAAGATCCTCAGGTCATAACTACATGCAGCAACATTCGGAAACCAGTGGCCTAGACCAATATCTACTTCACTTTATTTTCTGAGGTTCATTTTATGTAGCCAAACTTTGTAGTCAAAAAAGATATAGAGAGGTCGTTTTTCTTTCTAAAACTGCTCATGAATGCTGTTGTCCCAACCAGGTACTGGAATGCCTGATGTAATTTCAGAAGCATACAGAAATCTTTAAGTTGCTTTCTTTCCCTCTTATTGTCAAAATTCCTACGCTATCTTGTTTATCATCATATATTTTATAATAAGACATGACTGGTGACTCGCTATTATGTGCTGAAAATCAAAGATGACAATAATGCATACAAAGCACTCTTCACATGGCACATTTCCCACAACACCTAAGCCACAAGAAAGTATTATTGTGAATTTCCACTTTGTCCTGTGGATTGGTTAGGACAATGATCTTACTATTATTGTTATAAAAGAAGAAAGTGAGATGCAAGTAACTGAGGCTAGAATATAGGTCTATTGATTTTCATGCCACAATCGAATCTATTGTCCCTGCATTACCTGATAGACCAGGCCAACTGAATGTTCACATGATTAAATCTAGATGTCAGAAATGCTATTTTTAGGATAAAAAGTGGCAAGTTGAAAATTTTGCTTTGAAATCAATATATTTACCTCAAAGGTATCATGTTTCTAAAGAAATAGCTAGAGATTAAAGTAAAGTTGGTAAGGAGGCAACACTTAAAGTAGGGGCTAAAGAAGAAAGATGATTGTTCCTAAGGATAATTCTAGGTATATTGTCTTCGTCATTTTGGGCTGCTATAGCAAAGTCACATTGATGGGTGGCTTATAAATAACAGAAATTTATTTCTCACAGTTCTGGAGGCTGAAATCTGAGATCAGGGTGTCTGCATGGTCAAACTGTGGTGAGAAACCTCTCTGGGCTGCAGACTGCTGACTTCTTGTTCTAGCCTCACATGATAGAAAGAACAAGCCAGCTCTATGGCCTCTTCTTATAAGGGCACTAATCTCATTCGTAACAGGGCCACCCTCATAACCTAATTACATTCTAAAGGCCCTGCTTTCAAACACCATCATACTGGGGATTAGATTTCAACATATGAATTTTGAGGGGACACAGACATAAAGTCCACAGCAGTTTAATTTTACATATAATAATGAAATACTTATTGCACACCTACAATGTCCTTACCATTCACTAGGCACCATGGTGAAAATAAACAGAAAGCAGTTTCTTGTATATAAAAATTGCAATATACTGAGCAAAGACAGTACTTGCTATAAAATCATCTTATATAGTAATATAGTGTGTAAATGTTTGGTGATGTTAATGAGAAAAACTTGATCTTGCCCTATCACAGTGTGAGAGGAAGGCAATTCTCTTTTATAATCTCCCTTGAATATTATACAAAAATATATTAAATTCATAGTTCAGAAGATATACATCAAAAAAGTCTGAAGAGAGCCCAGCCAGTGTGGCTCAGTGGTTGAGCATTTACCCATGCACCAAGAGGTCACCAGTTCGATTCCCAGTCAGGGCACATGCCCAGGTCGTGGGCCTGATCACCAGTGGGGGGCATGCAGGAGGCGGCCAATCAATGATTTTCTCTCTCATCGATGTTTCTCTCTCTCTCTCTCTCTCTCTCTCTCTCTACTTTCCTCTCTCTAAAATCAATAAAGAAAAAATGTTTTTAAAAGTCTGAAGAGAAAATTAATATGAAAAACTTTAAAAAGACTGCTTTGTCTAGATGAAAAGGAGGGCCGTGGAGAAAAGGAGAGGTCCTCAAACAAGAGACTAGTGAAGTACCAGATATTAAATTCATTCATGTTCTTCCAAATTATTTCTCACACTATAACATGCCATAAATAGGGCAAAAAATCTAAATCCAAAGCACTGCATGTCTCAGTGTCTCTTTAACTAATAAATTCCTCCATCAGCTAGCTGCTCCGCCACAAGATTGTGAGTTCCTTGTTGATGGGGACAATGTTTTATTAATTTTAGTTCCTCTGCACAACACATAGTCTGGCATATAAAAATAATTTAATTGTAGAACTTATCTTAATTAAGATAAAAGACACAACTAACATCATATTAAATTGTGAAAAACTGAGAAGTTCGTCTAAGATCAGGAATAAGACAAGGATGCCCACTTTTATCACTTCTGTTCAACATAGTATTGGAAATCCTATTCAGGGTAATTAGGGAAGAAAAAGAAATAAAAGGCAGCTAAATTAGAAAGTAAGAAGTAAAATTGCCTGTTTGCAGATGGCATGATCATATATATATAGAAAATCCTAAAGATTGCACCAAAACATTGTTAGAACTAATCAATGAATTCAGTTAAGTTGTAGGGCATAAAATCAATATACCCAAAACAATGGTGTTTCTATACACAATCAAATATCCAAAAAGGAAATTAAGAAAACAACTCATTTACAATAGCATCAAAAAGAATAAAATAGAAATAAACTTAACCAAGTAGATGAAAGACTTGAATGCTAAAAACTACAAAGCAATGATAAAATAAATTTTAAAAGACACAAATAATGGAAAGACATCCCATGTTCTGGGATTGAAAGACAATAATTGTTAAAAAGCCCATAGTACCCAAAATGATCAATGCTTTGCCTATCAAAATTCCAATGGCATTTTTAAAACTGAAATAAAAGACAACCTTAAAATTCATATGGAAACACAAAAGACCCAGACTACTGAGTGATCTTGAGAAAGAACAAACCTGAGGCATCACCTTTCTTGATTTCAAAATATATTGCAAAGCTACAATTATTAAAATAGTATGATACTGGCATAAAGACAGACATATAAAACAATGGAACAGAATGGAGAGCCCAAAAATAAATTTATACATCTACAGTTAACTGATTTTGGTACCAATAACACACAATGGAGAAAGGATAGTGTCTTTAATAAATGGTATTGGGAAAACTGGATATCCCCAAGCAGAAAAATAAAATTAGACCCTTACCTCACACCATATACAAAAATCAACTCAAAATAGAATAAAAAATTAAATGTAAAATCTAAAACTGTAAAACTACTAGAAAAAAAACATAAATAACTTCTTGACATCAGTCTTGACAATATTTTTTCAATATATATTAAAAGCGCAGCAAAAATAGAGAAGTGAAACTACATTAAACTAAAAAGCAGAACAGCAAAGGCAACAATGAACAGAATGAAAAGGAAATCTATGAAATAGAAGAAAATATTTGCAAATCATTTACCTGATAAGTGGTTAATACAGAGATGGGCAAAAGTAGGTTTTCAATTGTCATACAAATAATATAATAATGTAGGTTTTTAATTGTAATACAAATAATATAATAATTAATAATATAAGAATAAACTCTGGTTTTTTTTATCCTCACCCAAGGACATTTTTGCACTTTATCTTGAGATATAGAGTGGGAGGGAGAGAAGGAGGAAGAGAGAGAGAGAGAAACATCAATGTGAGAGAGACACATTGAGTGGTCACCACCCACATGACCCCAACAGGACCGGGGACAAACTGCAACCAAGGTACGTGCCCTTAGCGGGAACCGAACCCGGGCCTCTCTGGTCCGATGCTCTAACTGCTGAGCCAAACCAGCCAGGGCTAAACTCTGTGTTTTGACTCACAACTATAAACCTACTTTTGCCCACCTCTGTATACAAAATACATTTTTAAAAATCTCTTAGGACTCAGTAGCAAAAAAACAACCCAATTTAAAAGATTGGCAAAAGACTTGAACAGGCATTTCTCTAAAGAAGACATACAGTTATCTACCAGCTATACAAAGGGTGCTTAATATCACTAATCACCAGGGAAATGCAAATCAAAACCACAATGAGGTATCACCTCACTACTATTAGGATTGCTATTATGAAAAAGAGAGGTGAAGATGGCAGCGTAGGTAAACGCGGTATTGCCTCCTCCCACAACCACATCAAAATTACAACAAAACTACAGAACAACCATCATTCAGAACCTCCTGAAATTGAGCTGAATGGAAGTCCTACAACTGTGAAATTAAAAAAGCAGCCACACTGAGACTGGTAGAAGAGGTGTTGGTGCGGACTGGCAGGTCCCACACCCACGTGTGGCAGATAAAAATCAGGAGGACACTTTGGCTATGAAGGTCCTCCCTGAGGAGTGAGGGGTCCTCATTCCACACCAGGTGCCCAGCTCAGGGTTCCAGAGACAGGGAGAAAAGTCCCCATAACTTCTGGCTGGAAAAACCAGTGGGAGCTGAGGCAGAGGGAGGCAGCGGCTGCTGAAGCCCCAGGCAGATCTGTACACAGACTTACTCCAACTTGCTTCCTCTGAGCTTGGAGGGGAGGCAACTTGAGGGGCACCAGAGACATATAGGGAAGAACTGAGCTGTTTGGCCTCCAGACGAGTGCTGGAGGGGCAATTTTCTCCTGGACAGACGTGCTATCGGAGGCCGATGTTACTTTGGTGAGCCCTTCCCTGGGCGGCAGACAGCTGCCATATCTGGGACTCCAGCAACCTGGCTCTCACTGTATGCCCCACCCTGGTGATTCCCTGAGGCCCAGCCGCACCCAACTTTTGGGCCCACCCAAGCTGTTTCCAAAGGCTTTACCATAGGATTGGCATGTCTTGGATCCTGCTTCAAAGTTTCCTAAAATCTCTCAAACAAGAAGCATCTGGTCTCAGTGAGCCCCATACTTCTTGTTAAGTGGCCCCAGGCCTGGCACTGGAAGCAACCAGCCTTGGTTCATAACTTGGCTTTTCCTGGACACCTCCAAGGCCAGCACAAGAAGCAGCCATCTGCAGATCACTTCGTAACTTATGCCGGGCGGCCCTGGATAGAACTCAGGCAGTGGCTGACCTTGCCCCAGAGCTAGTACACCCAGTGGACAGCTTTAGACCACATCGAAACACCACCACTCAACCACCTCCACAAGTGACACACTCAATGAGAGGACTCAGTGGGTACCACAGTCTTGCTCTGTGTGGTGGGCGCCTGCACAGCTTATCCTCCAAAGTAGCCAGAGGCCAGTGGCTAGTGGGCACAGCCAGTCCTTGCAGCTGATCAGCCTGAGTAAAACCCTCTCATTGACGTGCCAACAGCAATCAAGACCAATTACAACAGAAGGGTGTACAGTCCACACTAGGGGTGTACCTCGAGGGCATAGCTGAGGTGATCAGGGAGGCTGTGCTACTTGATCCTACAGGACACCTACAACAATAGGCCACCCTACAAAGCCTAGGAGACATAGCAACTCTACCTAATACATAGAAACAATCACAGGGAAGCAGCCAAAATGAAGAGACAAAGAAGCATGTCCCAAATGAAAGCAAAGAACAAAACTCCAGGAAAAAAACTAAACTAATACATAGAAACAATCACAGGGAAGCAGCCAAAATGAAGAGACAAAGAAACACGTCCCAAATGAAAGCAAAGAACAAAACTCCAGGAAAAGAACTAAACAAAAATGGAGATCAGCAATCAATCAGATGCAGAGTTCAAAACACAGGTTATAAGGTTGCTCAAGGAACTTGGTGAGACATTCAAGGGACTTAGTGAGACCTTCAAAGAACTTAAGGAGACCTCCAAGGAACTTAGTGAGAACATCAACAACATAAAAAAGGACCAGTCAGAAATGAAGGATGCACTAACTGAAATAAAGAGTAACTTACAAGGAATCAATATTAGAGTAGGTAAAGCCAATAAGCAAAGTATCAATTTGGAATACAAGGAAGCAGAAAACACCCAATCAGAACAGCAAAAAGAAAAAAAGAATCCAAAATATGAGGATAGTGTAAGGAGCCTCTGGGACAACTTCAAGCATGCCAACATTCGCATCTTGGGGGTGCCAGAAGGAGAAGAGAGAAAGCAAGAAATTGAAAGCCTATTTGAAAAAATAATGACAGAAAACTTCCCTAATTTGGTGAAGGAAACAGACATATAAGTCCAGGAAGCACAGAGAGTCCCAAACAAGTTGAACCCAAAGAGTTCCACACCAAGACACATCATCATCAAAATGCCAAAGGTTAAATACGAAGAGAGAATCCTAAAAGTAGCAAGAGAAAAGCAGTCCATTACCTACAAAGGAGCTCCCATAAGACTGTCAGTTGATTTCTCAAAAGAACCTTTGCAGGCCAGAAAGGAGTGGCAAGAGATATTCAAGGTGATGAAAAGCAATGACCTACAACCAAGATTACTCTGTTCTGCAAAGCTATCATTTAGAATTGATGGACATATCAAGAGTTCCCCACACAAGAAAAAGCTAAAGGAGTTCATCACCACCAAACCAGTATTATATGAAACATTGAAGGGTTTTCTTGAAGGAGAAGAAGAACAAAAATATGAACAATAAAATGGCAATGAATACATATCTATCAACAATTGAATCTACAAACAAAAAGAGAAAGCAGAACAGAAACAGACTCATAGATGCAGAGAACTTTTTGTTGTTTGCCAGATGGGTGAGGGCTGGGGGCATGGGTGAAAAAGATGAAGGAATTAAGTAGAAATTGGTTGTTAGACTGATGAACCTCAAAGGGAAGCGTGCAGGGAGGGCGGGATGAGATAAACCAAAGAACTTCTATGCATATATGTGTAACCAACGGACACCAACAATAGTGTGGGGAAGGCAGGAGGGGGATGGGATTGGGGAGGGGGGGGTCAGTGGGGGAAAAAAGGGGGAACATCTGTAATACATTCAACAGTAAAGATGAGTTAAAAAAGAAAGATTAAAAAAAAAAAAGACAAGAGATAACCAGTGTTGGTGAGTGTGTGAAGTAGAAACCCCTCTACATTGTTGATGGGAATGTAAAATGGTGCAGCCACAAGGGAAAATAGTATGGAGGTTCCACTAAAATTTAAAAATAAAATTATGACCTAGTAATTTTATTATGATCCAGTAATCCTATTTCTGGGTATATATCCAAAAGATGAAATCAGGATCTTGAAGATATATCTGCCCTCCCACCTTCATTGCAGCATTATTCACAATAGCCAAGATGTGGAAACAACTCAAATGTTTATGAACAGATAATGGATAAAGAAAATGTGGTCTATGCATACAATGGAATATTCTAAAAGAGGAAAATCCTAACATTTGCAAGAATATGGATGCTAAATAAAATAAGCTAGTCAGAGCCAAATATTGTATAATTCTATTTATATGAGATATCTAAAATAGTCAAGAAGAGAAAAGAATGGTGCTTGTATGGGCCATGGGGAGAGAAATTGGAGAATCATGTTCAATGAATATAAAGTTTCAGTTATGCATGATGAATAAGTTCTAGAAATCTGCTATACAACATACTGCCTATAGTCAACATTATGTCATTTTGCACTTAAAATTTTGTTAAGAGGGCAGATCTTATGAAAAAAACAAACAAACAAACAAAAAAACCTCCACAAAGGGACACCAGGAAACTTTTGGAGGTGATGGGTATGTTTATTATCTTGATTGTAGTGATGCTATAACAGGTGTATGCATATATCCAAACTTATGAAACTGTATAAACAAGTGCAGTTTTTTAATATAAATTATACCTCAATCAATCTGTTAAAACACTGAGAAAAAAGGTAATGAAACATCACATAAGTTGTTCTTGGTCTGCCCATTTTATTCTATATTTTCTCTCTTCCAATATCAATTCCTGAAAACACTGACTTTAGGCTGTGTAAAACAAACTGAAGGTATACATTTTTCATCCTTTCACTTATCATTTAGGTACTTTGACTTTGTATAGATACCTCATATTAATTTATTTTAGTAAATAAGGCGTTAAATGTTCACTAAGAGTCTTAATGACGTGCATGAATTCTGTAACACAACAAGCATACATTTGCTAAAACCAGCGTCTAATGTACTGGTAGAATACCACCAAGTCGGCAGTGAGGCAGCATATTTTCTTTTTCTATTGTAAATGCAATTTGTTTTTGCCTGTCTACTTCAGAAGACCTTTAAATGTGTGTTTTTGGCTCTACATTTTTGTATTTCTTAGAAAGTATAAACTCTGGGTCTTAAATAAAAAACCCATGGTGCCCTCAGTTTTGTTAACCTTACATGATGGATCACTGGCTTTTTCTTCTGCGGTGTTAGTGAAAAGGCATAATACAGTTGCACACGCCACGGTTTTTTTTAATTAAGCTGTAAAAATTAAACCTTTAGAATTTACTTAAGGGTTAAGAAAGTCTTATATTTTCAAAGAAAGTTTAAAGGTAGTGTAACTTTCTTTTACATGATACCTAATAGCGAATTCCTAAATATGAATAAAAGTAGTATGTATTTCAGGTATAAAAATGCATATTTCTATCTGTATATGTTAATATTACTGACTAGAATATAACTAATATTTTTTGAATATCTATTCCATGTCAGGAACTGTATCATTTTATTAAATGTACAGAGAAAATAATTAGGCTGGGCTAAAGTGATCAATTTCTAGAACAAAAGTTGATTTGACCATAGATTATTGGGTATTGATTTTATTATTTTCCTTCTATCTATTTTAAGTGTATATTCCTGTAAACTCACCATCATCGAGATACTGAAATTTTTCATTACCTTCCAAAAGTTCTTTCATGTCCATTTACAGGAAACTTCCCTCCAAACCTTGGCCTAGGTAACAACTGATTTTCTGAATTTTTCCAGAAGGAAATATTTTTTTCCTGGTTTGCCTATTCTTCAATTGGTATAAATAAAATCATATAATATGATTGTTTTTTTTAGTCTGGCTTCTCTGTCAGCATAGTGTTTTGAGATTCATTTGTGTAACATTACTAATTTGTTCACTTTTATTGCTGAGTAATATTCTCTTGAATGGGAATAGCACAATTTCTTCCTGCATTCACCTGTCTATAGCCATTAGGTTGTTTTCTAGTTTCAGCTATAATGCATAAAGCTACTGTGAACATTTATGTTTCACTATTTGTGTGGGCATGAGTTTCTCATTTCTGTTGCTGGAATACCAAGGAGTGAAATGGCTAGGAGGTCTGGGTAGTATATACTTAACTTTTTGGGAAACAGCCAAACATTTTCCAAAGCAGTTGTATCGTTTTGCATTTTCAGCAGCAAGGCATGAAAGCTACAGCTGCTCTATATCCTCATCAAAACTTGGGGAGAGTCTTTTCAATTCTATCTGTTCAATAGAATCTCATTTAATTTGTATTTAATATGAATTTCCCTGATCTAACGATATTGAGCATCTTTGCATGTACTTTTTGGTTATTTATATATCTACTCTTACGAAATGTACATTCAAATGTTGCCAGATTTTATTGTGTGTTTCTCTTATTAGAGTTGTAAGCACTTAAAATATATTCTGGGTACAAATTCTTTGTTAAATATATATAATGAAAACACTGAGAATTATTATCCAGACTGTGGATTGGTTTTATTTTTCATTTTAATGGTGGCTTTCAAAGATCGCAAGGTTTTAAATTTGATGAAGTGGCCCTGCCGGTATGACTCAGTGGATTGAGCATCATCCCATGGACTGAGAGGTCCCGGTCGATTCCCAGTCCGGCACGTGCCTGGGGTTTTGGGCTCGATCCCCAGTAGTGGGCGTGAAAGAGGCAGCTGATGGATGTTTCTCTCTCACATCGATTTTTCTCTCTCTCTCTCCCTTCTTCTCTCTCTAAAAAATTCAATAAAAACATATTTAGCCCTGGCTGTTTTGCCTCAGTGGTTAGAGTGTCGGTCCATGGACCAAAGAGTTGTGGGTTTGATTCCGGTCATGGGCACATATCTCAGTTGTGGTTCATCCCCGGCCCTGGTCAGGGTCGTGTGGGAGGCAACGAGTCGATGTGTCCATCTCACATAGATGTTTCTCTCTCTCCCTCTCTGTTCCTCTCTCTCCCACTCGCCCACTCTATCTGAAAATAAATGAAAAAATATCCTCAGGTGAGGATAAAAAACAAAACATATTTTTAAAAATCTTTAAATTTGATGAACTGTGATTTTTCAATATTTTAACAGTTGTACTTTTTCTATTCTAAGAAATTGTCTAACCCAAGTTTTTGGGTGTTTTGTTTTTTTTTGGATTGTGGTCTATGTCAACTTAATATTTGTGTATAACAAGCAGTAGGGTCAAGGTTCCTATTTTCCCCAAATAGCTTTTTAATTATTCCAGCATAGTTTGTTGAGAAGACTATTCTCCACTGATTTACCTTGGAACCTTTGCTGAAAATCAATTTATTATATATGTGTAGTTCAACTTTTGGACTGTCTAGTCTGTTCCATTGATCTCCCTAACTATACTCATACCAAAAACAAACTCTCTTGATTGTTTTACCTACGTTATTTCCATTGGTTATTTACCCTGGAAAAGTACATTTAATCCACTTTCTCTTATATTCTAAAATACTCCATTTTTAGATTACAAAATTTCTTTCCATTACTGGTATCTATTTCTAGAAAAATATTATTCTGTAGGTTGCTTTCTTGTAATATCTTTGTATGTTTTTTATTTCAGAGTAATGCTGCCCCTCAAAACAAATTGTTCAGAATTTTTCTACTCTAATATTTTCTAACATATTTTTGTATTATTTCTTCCTTTAACGTTTAGTAGAATTAACCTAGTGAAGCCTATGAACACTGTTACAATTGCACACTGCAAATGTTGCTATCTTGTGTTTCCACCATATTTCATTTCAATATATTACAAATTTTCTCTCATTACTTCTTAGAGTCAATGGCATTATTGAAAAGTGTATGACTCAATTGTCAAATATTTGAGGATTTGTTAGTGATTTCTACTTTAATTCAATTGTTGGAACATTTAATTCATTTCAAATTTATTAAGACACTTTAAGGCCTAACAAATGTTCTATCTACATTTCTATCTACATGACTATTCCATGTAAGCTGTCTTCTGTTGTGGTTTGCTGGAGTGTTTTATCAGTGTCAATTAGGTCAAGTTGGTTGACAGTTTTGCCCAAGTCTTCATTACTGATTTTATGTCTACTTGTATTATCAATGACTTAGAGTCATTATCATTGACATCTCCAACTTATAATTTTGGATTTGTCTTCTTCCCTTGCATGTTTTTCAGTTATTGCTTCATATAGTTTGAAGTTCTCATTAGTGGCATATAAATTTAGAACTTTTGTATCTTCTTGATGAATTGACCCTTAATCATTACAAAATATCTCTCTTTATCCCCAATGATATTCTTATTCTGATGTGTACTTTTTTCTACATTAATATAGCCACTGCTTCTTTCTTATGATTAGGATTTGTGTGGTATGCCTCTTTCCATTCTTTTATTTTTAACCTGTGTCTCTATTTTTAAAATTATATACACAACATATAATGAGTGTTGATTTTTTTATCCAATCTGAAAATGTTTGCCTTTTAATTGGAGTGCAGACCATTTACGTTTACTGTGACTATTGACGTTGTTATGTTTAAGTCTATACTCTTGCAAGTTGTTTTCTATTTGTCTCACTGTTCTTTGGTTTCATTTTTTTCTCTTTTCCTGCCTTGTTTTGGATTGAATATTCTTTAAGTATTTAATTGTATATGCAGAATTAGTTGCATCTCTCTTCCTAAAAAAGTATTTTAGTGGTTATATTAGTGTTTACAATATGAATCTTTAACTTTCCACACTCTGCTTTTCAATAAAATTATACCACTTTACATAAAATGTAAGACACTTCTAACAGTATAATACAATTTTCCCATCTTGTCTTGGAGCTATTATTGTCATAGTTTTATTTCCACGTAAGCTATATTCCACAATACTTTGTGAGATTTTTTTTTTTGCTATAGCCATTTATCTGCTAAATAAATTTTAAAATAAAGATTTGAAAAATATTTATGTACATTTTCATAATTCTGTTGTTCTTCATTCCTTTGTATAGAACCAAATATCGGTCTGGAATCAACTTCTCTCTTTAACATCAGATCCCCCCCCACCCCACCCACCATAACCTCCACTGATCCCTCTTTCACTAATTTCCAAACTTTAATTTCATATGAAGTACTTTGAATTGTTATCTGGTAGATGAAATTATGTGGGGTGTACTAACAAGTCTCAGCAATCATTTAATAGCAGTTTACTATATTCTAAATGCCTTTTATGTATGAATTTAGATTTATATCTTGAGAACAAACTAAATGACAAGTTAGGTTTTGTGTGGTTGTGAGTTAGGCATCCATTTACTCTCTGGTCTAAAATATGTCATAAAATTGTGCTGGCAAAATTAAATGTTTATTGAATTTAAGCTGTTGAAAAGATTTAAAGAATATACTTAAAAAAAAATCTCTGACATACTGAGGAGAGATCTTTCATCAATGTAGATAACAAGTAATTCTCTAGTCATATTTTGTTTTGTAGATTGGAGTTTACCTCGCAAGGCTGCCAATTCATCAACTAACTTCAATACTGTTTATTCTCTCTTTCTCTGTTTGGTACTATGTGTGTCTCTTTGGTTTCCACTTAGGAAAAATCATAACTGAGGCTCAGTTCTCAATAGGAACATATTGATGTGAAATTGCTTCATATTGCATTGCTCTCAATATATAGACATAATCATTTTAGATGAATTTGGGATACCTTTATGGGGAGAGAAAATATAAGAACTGTAAACTTAATATAGTATATAGAGATTCAATGATACCTGAAAAAATATGTTTGAGAATTCCTGAGCTAGTTTACTGATGTGAGTATCTAGTTACACACTTTTCCTTTTTTGTTCTTTAAACAACTTCAGTTTATTTTACTTGGTTAGTAGTTAAAAAACATGAAGAACAAGTTAAAAAACAAGAAGAACAAGTATTATAGGCATTTTATGTTATCTTATTAAATTCTGTCAACCTCTTAATAGATGATATGCATTTTTAGAGACATGTAAACTGAAGGTTAGGAAGTTAAATGATTTGCATAATAAATGGGAAAAACTGTTCTTTCCTTTCCACTTACACTACTCACAACCTAGTAATAAAAATATAAATGTAATGTTTAATATTTTATCTCATTTCTTCTTTCATTCTTCCTTTCTCTTTTGTCTCCATTTCTCTGTATCTGTGTTTCTATCTTTTTTGTTCTTTCTTTCCATGCACTTATAATGAGGAGTCTTGTTTTCCCTTCTCCATCTCATTCACCCCACAGCCACATGGTTAGGAAATCTTGTTGGCTTTCACTTCAGAATATCTTCATTTTATGACCATTTCTTATTAGCTTTCACTTCAGAATATCTTCATTTTATGACCATTTCTTATTACCTCTATTAAAATAGTTCTACCAGTTGGTCTGGGCCACCTGGTTCTTCCCCAGATCACTGCAGTAGCCTCTTGTTAGTAGTTTCTGCATCTGCATCCTACTTTCAAGATAATAACTTGAAAACTTTAAATGGATCATGTCAATGTTACTGGCTCCCATTGTTTCAGAGTAAATGCCACATTCCTTATCATAGTCTCCAAGGCCCTGCATAATCGGACTCATCTCTAGCCTCATCAGCTACTCTTCTTGGTTATCTTCCTGTTTACTCTCTCCAGGGTTAAGGGTTCTCTTTATTTTCCTAGAGTATGTTAGCTTTATTCCTGCCTAAGGCCTCTGTACAGACTTACCTCTACTTGGTGTATTCTTCTACCAGGTATCTGTAGGGATAATTACATCACTCCATTTAAGATTTACTTAAAAAATTTTTTTTCAACCAAGCCTACCCTGGCCACTGTATTTAAAATATCCCTGGTCCTTTGTTTTATTTCCATAGTACATATTACTTCTGCTGTTGTTGTTAATCCTCACCCAAAGATGTTTGTCCATTGATTTTTAGATAGAGTGGAAGGGAGGGAGAGAGAGAAACATTGATGTGAGAGAGACACATTGATTGGTTGCCTCCTGCATGACATTGACTGGGGCCTGGGATTGAACTTGCAACCCAGGTAAGTACACTTGACTGGGAATCAAACCCGCAACCCTGTGGTCTGCAGGCCGATGCTCTAACCACTGAGCAAAACTGCCCAGGGCAACTTTTTAATACAGTCGTCCCTTGCCACTTCGTGCTTTGACTTTTGCAGCTTCACTCTATCGCGGTTTTTTCAAAAAAACGCGATAGAGTGAAGCCGTGAACGTAGAAGCACAAAGTGGCGAGGGACGACTGTATATAAAGAATCCTACTTCGTGGAAATTCATTTATCGCTGTAGAGTCTGGAACTGATTAACCACGATAAACGAGGGCCGACTGTATACTATTTTTGACATAAGAATGACAATCCTGTAGAGAATTTTTTTTTAAAGGGAGAGTTATTTATTTTTTTTTCCTTTATTGATTTTAGAGAGAGAGGAAGTGAGAGGGAGAGAGGGATAGAAACATCGATGAGAGAGAACATCGACTGGCTGCCTCCTGCATGCCCCCACTGGGGATTGGGCTCACAACCTGGGAATATGTCCTGACCGGGAATCGAACCAGTGACCTCTTGGTGCACGGGTCGACACTCAACCACTGAGACACACCAGCTGGACCTGTAGAGAATTTTTATAAGTGTTTATTTGAGCCAAAACTGAGAGCACATGCCAGGGACCAAGATCTCAAATGCTCCAGAGAACAACAGTTTGCAGTTTCTTTTATGCATCTGATATTAAGGAGGAAAGGGAAGGAAGATTTCATGAAGGTGGGAGAGAGCAAGGCAGGGATTGGATTACAGGGTAGTTAAGATTATGTGCCCTCTTCATGCTTTAGAAAGAAGAGACTGAAAGGGGGATTTTAAAGGTGTGTTAACCTAGATGCTCAGAAACAATGGACAGGGCTTGCTTAAAATATAGCTAAGCCTTTTACTAAAGAAGGTATATGCCTGGAGCATGACTACCTGCCAGGACTGTCCAGTTAGGAATTTATGATCAGATCACCCTGTAAGGTTACTTCCCATACAACCCCTTTTCCATCCACACTATATAATTTAATTTTTCACTTTTTAAATTTATCTCTCTGTATCCTGACAGAATATAACCTCCAAAAGGAAAGATATTTTTATTTCAATCATTGATCTCTTCAATATCCAGGAATGACTTGGAACACAGGACATACTCAAGTAACGAATAAATAAATAAGTGCTATAATGGAGGGAATTATTATAATGGGGGAACTGTCAAAGGTAGAATGTTTGATGGGGACTGGAATCAGGGCAGAATAGGAAGATCTAGTTTTTAATCCTGAAATGGGTGGCATAGTTCCAAAACATATCTCTGTAATTCAGGTCAAAAGGGATGTGACTCTAACCGCTGATATACATAGGCCTGCACAGTTCCATGAAATAAGGAAGTGCTCTTCTTTCTTAGATGATCAGTTAAATAAATATTGGGTCTAAAGAAGTTCTAAATTCTTCCTAGCTTTTATTGCACCAGCAGAAGGAAGAGTGAAATCCTGAAAAATCTCCTGATATTTAGCTTGGATTATGGCTGAGAGAACATCTTATTTCCTAGAGACTTTACTATTTTTAAAAAGGGGTAAAATCTTTCTTTATCAGATCCAGGAAGAAGTATCTTGTCATTTTAGTACTTTTGAGTAATAATGTTGTAGGAACATAGGCACTCCTCTGACAACCCAATAGATTTTGTGGGGGAAAAAACATACACAAATAAAAACAATTTATTCCTCACTATCACAAGATAGATCATAAGATGTATGACGTTTCAGAGACTCATCTGGGGTCAAGAGGTCAATAATGTGTTCCTGGAGGCAAATTGATATTACTTTATGTGCCTTGGCAGTGGCTTTCAACTCAGCAAAACAATCATTTAGAGAATCAACCAGGGGAAGAAAGCTGGGTATGTTTTATTTTCTAATTCAAAATAAGCCGTTTTTGAAATGTAATGTTTAGTGAAACTATATTAAATTGAATCGGCTCAAAAATGGCCGTCTTAAAACATGAACCTTAAACTAGCTACAAATATCATCTTTCAACCCTGTAGAGGTTAGTGCTAAACCCATCTTCAACAATAAAAAAAATTAAAGCTTTTCTTTATAATTGAAATAGACTTGTAAAAATCTAGTATAGTAGCATTCAAATTACATTTTCAGTTACTTTAGTATATTCATTTATAAATTAGAGAAAGCATTGATCTCATTTACTATGTATAACAGCAACATTTAGGTACTTATTATTCCAATAATTTGTACCTGAATTTGCATATATTAGTAAGAATCAATTTTTAAATTTACAAATGGAAAGTGTTTTCTCCTTTATCTTAACCTTTGATTTCCACAGCCTATGACAACTCACAGGTGAAATATTCCCATCATTTCATCTTAAACTTCACAGAATTTCTGAGACATAGATTTATAAAATTCTAACTATTTCAAACTGTTCTGATTAACTATATGCATAGCTTTTCAAAATTCCACACTTTGAACTTTAATATGTATTTGTTCCTAAAGTTGATCTTAAAATCATTTAAAAGCATCTGTGTTCAAAATAATTTTTCTCCCATTTTTTAGAAGATAATCATATCGCCCTGGCCGGTTTGGCTCAGCGGTTAGAGCGTCGGCCTGCAGTCCAGAGAGACCCGGGTTCGGTTCCCGCTGGGGGCATGTACTTCGGTTGCAGTTTGTCCCCAGCCCTGGTTGGTCGTGTGGGTGGCAGCCACTCGATGTGTCCCTTTCACGTCGATGTTTCTCTCTCTCTCTCTCTTCCTCTCTCTCCCTCCCATTCTGTCTGAACAAAAAATGAAAAAATGTCCTCAGGTGAGGATAAAAAAAAAAAAAAAAAAAAAAAAAAAAAAAAAAAAAAAAAAAGAAGATAATCATATCCCTCCTGCTAATGCACTTTGCCCCAGGGTTTTAAGATCTAAAGAACACCAAACTAAGGAAATACATTTTTAAATCTATCTTTCCCTGCCATATCTACTTCTCTTAAGTGTGAAGCTCGGCTTTAAAAACAGGGTTTGGTATACATAGGGTGTGCCTGAATTTAGCTATATAATAGAGTGGTTGTAATAGAGGTTATAGAGGTCAGTTAGCACCTTTACCTCTATCATCCCTTGATGGAAATGTAACAAAACAAAACAATGTCTAACTTTGGAGCAAAGATAAAGAATAATAGGAAGTGGTGAATGTGAAAAATGTCCCTTTTCATATATTTAAATATGACTAATACTTGTAAGTTCTCAATATTAATTGCTAAAAATGTAGATTGGTGATGCATATATCACTAATCTATATATATTATTAGTGATATATATGCATATATATATCACTATATATATTAGTGATATATATATATATATATATATATATGCATATATCACTCTTTTTGGAAATGCCAACATTTTTATGGCACATTGGATAAAAGACATAGACAAAGTTTTATGTAATTTCTTTCAGAATCTGTGTGTATTGTAAGATAGCTAAGAACTATTTTATTAATTATGTGATAAAGTGTTAATACAAATTTATCAATCCTCATTAAGTTATATTAGATATTTAATATTTTCTACTAACAAAACTCAAAATTCATGCTAGTTACCAAAATGCTTAACTTTGGCTAACCGTATCTTTCTTTTTTATTAAACAAAAAAAGCAACATTTGTTAATAACATATGAAAGATGACAATTTATTTTTATTCTTTGTTTTCACTTAAGTAATTCCTAAAGGTAAATCACAGAGTTCTATACACACATGTAGTGACATCTCATTATAGTATTAATTTGCATTTCTATCATGAGTAATACTTTTCAACATTTCCTTTTTTTTTTTTTTGGCTATTTGGGTATGCTCCTTATAAAGTGACTATTTAAGTATTTTTTTTTTCATTTTTTAATATCATTTATTGAAAGTACCATCATTTCCCTAGTGAATTGTGCTTACTTTTCTCCAATCCCTACCAGAGCCACAAGGAGATCTTTCTCGAAGCCTCATAATGAGACTTGGTGATATCCCTGGAAAGAAAGCACACAAAAATGTGGGGTTTCCAGTGATTACCCTCAATGAGTGTCTGGGCCTCAGAATAGTTCTCATTCTCAGTCAGCCTTCAGAAATTCATGAAAAATTACCATTTCAGTATACCTACAAGTTTATAGTTCCATATACTTTTTATCCATGTAGGTGGAACTCAGGTGTTATGTCTCTGGTTGAACCTGTCTCTTCAGATTTTAGGGTGGTGATTGTGTTATAGAAAACAGTAATATCCCTCATCCACCCAAAGTCTTACTGATGCACATTGCCCCAGGGTTTTAAAATCTAAAGTACATGGGTATTCTAAGATGGTGACCTTTTCCAGGACCAAACTGGAATTAGAACTAAAATACAGAAAAATCATCCTGAATAATCTACTGAAGACCAGCTGGAGAGAGCCCTTATAACAAAGGATGTAAAGAGGAGCTCACGTTGAGACTGGTAGGAAGTGTGGAGGTGTGAGAGGGCTCTCCCATAGGCAGCCATTGTAATTCCAGAGGGAAATCTCAGCTGTGAGGTATTCCCTTTGAGATGTCTGGGGAGTAAACCCCAAGCTAGCTCCCCATTCCAGAGTAACAGAACCAGGAAAGGTGCTCACATAACATCTGGTTGTGAAAAGTACCAGAGGTTCTGTCCAGCAGGGAGAGACAGCTAGAAACACAGGCACACTCTTAAAGGGCCAATGGACTAAATTTTTTTTGCAGCCACTCACCTTGGGCTCTGAAAGAGGGAGGGCAGAGTGGACTAGAGCTGTGTGAGAAGAATCTGGGATTGGAGTCTCCAGGGAGAATGTTGAGAAGACAGTCACCAGGATCCCTGTGCTGAGTCATTCCCCCGTGCTGCAGAAGCCATCTTTCTCAGGCAGAGTTTTCCCATTAATGCAGCTTTAGCCTTGGCGGGGAGTAATAGTCCCACCTGTTGGAAACCCTCCCACCTCACCCTATGGCATTTACGTGGCTGGCTGAAGTCTACAGCTTGAGGCTCATTAAGTAACTAAAACTAACAGTTAGACTGCACGCAGAGGCAGATCTATGGGTGATTTGAGTCTTTGCCTAACCTGCTCCTGGGCCCAGGGATGGTAAGGTCAGACCTTGGGCACAGCTTGGTCCTTTCCACATACATAGCCCCAACAGAGGGAGTCACAAGCTTTGGATCACTGATAGTGCCAAACAGGGTACTTAGGGCTAGTCATGGACAGTAGCAATCAAGACTTCATTACAATAGGAAGGCCAGCACAAGGGATTTCATTAGAGCTTCCAGGTCTGATGATCAGGGAGACTGAACCACTGGGTCCCAAGGTCACCTACTGCATAAGGCCATCCTACCAAAACTGGGAGTCATAGAAGATCTACCTAATATGTGGAAATAAACCCAAACAGTCAATCAAAATGAGGAAAAAAGAAACAAGCCCCAAATGAAAGAACAAAATAATTCTCCAGAAGAAGAGTTAAATGAAATGGAGATATACATTTATCAGATATATAGTTCAGAGTAATGATTTCAAGGATGCTCAGCAGCATGAAAAAAAGGCATAGAAACTATGAAAACAACTAGGCAGAAATGAAGAATGACATAGCAGAAATAAAGAATACACTGGAAGGAATAAACAGCATATTAGATGAAGCCCAGGATAAGTAAATTAGAAGACAAGGTAGAAAAAAATCACTCAGACAACTAAAAGGAAAAAATAATTAAAAAACAGGAGGACAGTTTAAGGGAGCAGTGGGACAAAATGAAATATGACAATATGTGCATCATAGATGTACCAGAAGGAGAAGAAAATGAACATGGGGTAGAGAAACTTTTTGAAGAAATAGTGGCAGAAAACTTTCCTAACCTGGTGAAAGAAACAGTCACACAAGTTCAGGAAACACAGAGAGTCCCAAGCAAGAAGACCCCAAAGAGCCCACACCAAGTAACATCATAATTAATATGCTGAAAATTAAAGACAAAAAGAGAATCTTACAGGCAGCAAGAGAAAAGCAATTTGTTACCTAAAAAGGAGCTCTCTTAAGGCTGTCAGCTGATTTCTCAATGAAACACTACAGGCCCAAAGGGAGTGGCATGAAGTGTACAAGGTATTGAAAAGCAATGATCTGAATCCAAGACTACTCTATCCAGCAACGCTATCATTCAAAATAGAAGGTGAAATAAAGAGCTTCCCAGACCAAAAAAAAAAAAAAAAAAAAGGCTAAAGGAGTTCATTACCACCTAACCAGCATTGAAAGAAATGTCTGAGGGTCTGCTGTAATAATATAAAGAAATAGAGTGAGAGAGAAACATAGGCATAAAGAATAAAATTGGTGCCCAGCTGGTGTGGCTCAGTGGATTGAGCATCATCCCATGCACTGAGGGGTCTCCAGTTTGATTCCCAGTCAGGACACATACCCAGGTTGCAGGCTCGATTCCCAGTATAGGGTGTGCAGGAGGCAGCCCATTGATGTTTCTCTCTCATCAATGTTTCTATCTTTCTTCCCTGTTCCTTTCCTCTATATCTAAAAAAATCAATAAATATATATATTTTTTAAAAAGAATAAAGTTGACAATAAATAAGTACTTATAAATAATAACCTTAAATGTAAATGGCTTAAATGCTCCAATCAAAAGACATAAGGTAGCTGAATAAACAAGAAAACATGACTCATATATGAGCTGTCTACAGGAGACCCACCTAAGAACAAAAGACTCACACAGCATGAAAGTGAAGGTACGAAAAAATATTTTCCACGCAAATGGAAATGAAAAAAAAAAGCAGGGGTAGCAATACTGATACCTAACAAAATAGACTTTAAAGCAAAGTCCACAACAAGAGACAAAGAAGGTCACTACATAATACTAAAAGGATTAACCCAACAAGAGTATATAACCCAGGTAAACATATATGCACCCAATATAGAAGCACCAAAATAAAAAATAAAAAACTCTTGGAGGACTTGAAGGGAGAGATGGACAGCAATACAGTCATAGTAGAAGACCTTAACATCCCACTAACCTCACTGGCTAGATCTTCCAGAAAAAAAGTCAACAAGGAAATAGTGACTCTAAATGACTCACTAGATCAGATGGATTTAATTGACATTTATAGAACATTTCACCCCAAAGCTGCAGAATAAACATCTTCTCAAGTGCACATGGGACATTCTCAAAGATAGACCACATGTTAGGACACAAAATAAATACCTACATGTTCAAGAAGATTGAAATCATATCAAGCATCTTCTGAGATCACAATGACATGAAACTAGAAATCAACCACTACAAAAAAACCCTCAAAAACATTCAAACACACCAAGGTTAAATAGCATGTTATTAAACAATGAATGGGTTACCAATGAAATCAAGGAAGAAATTAAAAACTTCCTGGAAACAAATGAAAATGAACACACAACAACCCAGAGTCTATGGGACACAGCAAAAGAAGTCCTGAGAAGGAAGTTCATAACACTACAGGTCTACCACAAGAAACTGAGAAATCTCTAATAAACTACCTAACCCTACATCTAAAATAATTAGAAAGAGAACAACACAAAAGCTCAGAGTAATTAGAAGGAAGGAAATAATAAAAATCAAAATTGAAATAAATGACATAGAGACTAAAAAACAATACAAAAGATCAATGAAACCAAGAGCTAGTTCTTTGAAAAGATAAACAAGATCTATGAACCTCTAGCGAGAGTCATCAAAAAACAAAGAGAGAGGACACAAATAAATAAAATCAGAAATGAAAGAGGTGAAGTAACAACTGACACCAGAGAAATGAAAGGATTGTAAGAAAATATTACAACTATATTACAAACAACAAATAGGACAACCTAGGAGAAATGGACAAATTCCTAGATACATATAATCACCAAAAACTGAATCAAGAAGAACCAGAAAACCTGAATAGACCAATAACAACTAATGAATTTAAAATAGTAATCAAAACAGTCCCAGTAAACAACAGTCATGGACTGGACAGCTTCACAGGGGAGTTTTACCAAACATTCAAAGAAGAACTAATACCTATACTCCTCAAACTATTCCAAAGAAATTTAAGAGGAAGGAAGACTTCCAAAGTCTTTTTATGAGGCTAGTGTTATCCTAATGCCAATACCAGATAACACTACAAAGAAAGAAAATTACAGGCCAATATCCCCGATGAATATAGATGCCAAAATCCTCATCAAATATTAGCAAATCAGTTCCAGCAATATACTGAAAATATTCACTATGACCAAGTATGATTTATCCCAAGAATGCAAGGCTGGTACAGTATTCTGAAATCAATAAATGTGATGCATCACATAAACAAAACAAAAGATAAAAATTAGTTCGGCTGATGTGGCTCAGTGGATTGAGCGTCATGGACTGAGAGGTCCCAGTTCGGTTCCCGATCAGGGCATATGCCCAGGTTGAGGCTCAATCCCCAGTAAGGGGCATGCAGGAAGCAGCCAATGGATGTTTCTCTCTCATTGGTGTTTCTGTCTTTCTCCCTCTCCCATCTTCTCTCTCTAAAAAAATCAATAAAAATATATTTTAAAAATTCGGAAAAAATATTTTTTAAAAAGATAAAAATCATATGATCATATTAATAGATACTGAAAAAACATTTGACAAAATTTAGCACCCAGATTTGTTAAAAACTCTCAGCAAAGTGGGACCAGAGGGATCATGCCTCAACATAATGAAGGCCATAGATAACAAACCTACAGCCAACATCATACTCAATGGGCAAAAATTAAAGCATTTACCTTAAGACCAGGAACAAGACAGGGATGTCTGCTTTGACCACTCTTATTCAACATGGTACTAGAAATCCTAGCCATAGCAATCAGACAAGAAAAAAATAATAATTAAAGGCAGCCAAATTGGAAAGGAGGAAGTGAAACTGTCATTATTCACAGATGACATGATATTGTACATAGAAAACCCTAAAGACTCCATCAAAAATCTACTAGAGCTAATAAATTAATTTGGCGAAGTAGCGGGATACAAAATTAACAACTAGAAGTCAATGGCAGTTTTATACACCCATAACAAACTCTCACAAAGGGAAACTAAAAAAAAAAAAAAAATCCTCTTTATCATTGCAACAAAAACATTAAGATACCTAGGAATAAATTAAACTAAGGAAGTAAAAGACATGTACTCAGAAATCTACAGGATATTGAAAAAGAAAATAGAGGAAGATATATAAACAAGTGGAAGCATACACTGTGTTCATGGACTAGAAGAAGTAACATCATTAAAATGTCCATACTTCCCAAAGCAATCTATAGATTCAAGGCAATCCCTATTAAAATACCAATGACATTTTTCAAAGATCTAGAGAAAATATTCCAAAAATTTATATTGAACCAAAAAATGCTCCAAATAGCCAGAGCAATATTGAGAAAGAATAACAAAATAGGGGGATCACGTTACCAGATATCAAATTATACTACAAAATAATTGTAATAAAAAAACCTGGTACTGGCACAAGAATAGGCATATAGATCAATGGAACAGAACAGAGAACCCAGAAATAGACCCAAGAAAGTATGCTCAATTAATATCTGACAAAGGAGGCCAGAGCATACAATGTAGAAAGATAGTCTCTTCAATAAATGGTGCTGGGAAAATTGGACAGCTATATGCAAAAAATGAAACTAGACCCCCAACTTATACCACACACAAGAATAAACTCAAACTGAATGAAAGACTTAAATGTAAGTTGTGAAACCATAAAAATCCTAGAGGAAACCATAGGTAGTAAAATCACAGACATCTCACATAGCAGAATTTTCACCAATACAACGCCTAAGGAAGAGAAACAAAGGAAATAATAAACAAATGAGACTACATCAAACTCAAAAGCTTCTGCACAGCAAAAGAAACCATCAACAAAATGAAAAGGGATCCCACTGTATGGGAGAATATATTCGCCAATGATACCTCTGAAAAGGGGTTAATTTCCAAAATATATAAAGTACACATACAACTCAACAAAAGAAAGACACATGATTCAATTAAAATGTGTGAAGGACCTAAATGTCTTCTCCAAAGAAGACATACAGATGGCCAACAGACATATGAAAAAATTCTCAAAGCCCCTAATCATTAGTGAGATGCAAATTAAAATGACAGTGAAGTGTCACCTCACACCTGCCAGAATGGCTACCATCAACAAATCAACAAACAAGTGCTAGTGAGGATGTGGAGAAAAGGGAACCCTAATTCACTGCTAGTTGGAATGTAGACTGGTGCAGGTGCTATGGAAAGCGGTATGGAGTCTCCTCAAAACATTAAATATGGAACTGCCATTTGACCCAGTAATCCCACTTCTTGGAATATATCCTAAGAAGCCTGAAACACCAATCAGAAAGAATATATGCACCCCTATGTTCATAGCAACACTATTTACAATCGCTAAGATGTGGAAACAGCCCAAGTGCCCATCAGCAGGTGAGTGGATACAAATCTGTGGTACATTTACACAATGGAATACTATACATATGTGAAAAAGAAGGCTCTCTTACCTTTTGAGACATCATGGAGGGACCTGGGAAGTACCATGGTAAGTGAAATAAGCTAGTGAGAGAAAAACAAATATCACATGATCTCTTATTTGTGGAATCTAATGAACAAAATAAAATGATGAACAAAATAGATCCAATGACATGGAAGCATGGAACAGACTGATGAATCTCAGAGGGAAGGGTGGGAGGGCGGGAAGAGATTAACCAAATAATTTATATGCATATATGCATAACCACAATAGTGCAATGAAGGCCTGGTAGGGGTGGGAGCGGGTTGAAGAGGGTCAATGGGGGAAAGAGGGGATGAAATCTGTAATACTTTCAACAATAAAGAAATTAAAAATTAATATCTAAAATACATCACTTGGGGTGGTAAATATGCAGTATAATATACATATGATGTATTATAAAAATTGTACACCTGAAACCTATATAATTTTAGTAATCAATGTCATCCCAATAAATTCAATAAAAAGGTTAAAAAAATAACATTAGGAAAAAACTAAGGATATCTGGAATTATATGGACTGTAGATAATGTTTAATATTAGGTCATTAATTGAGACAAATATACCATACTAATGGAAGATATTTCTTTTCTTCTTTTTTTTTTTTTTGGTTAATCCTTACCTGAGGATATTTTTCCACTGATTTTTTGGGTAGAGTGACAGAGAAGGAGGGAGAGAGAGAGAAACATCAATGTGAGAGACACACATTGATCCGTTGCCTCCCACATGACCCCTACCAGGACCAGGTATTGAACCAGCAATGCAGGTACATGCCCTTGACTGGGAATCGAACCCTCAGCTCTTTGGTCCATGGGTTGATGCTCTAACCACTGAGCCAAACCAGTCAGGGCCTAATGAAAGATTTAATGATAGAGTGAAGTGTATATAGTATATGCATATGGAATATCTCTGTACCATCCTCACAACTTTTCTGTAGATCTAAAACTCTTATAAAATAAAAATATTCAAGAAGAAAATGTAAAGAACACCAAACTAAGGAAATACATTTTAAACCTATCTTTCCCTACCATATCTACTTCTTATACCATGCACAAGAATAAACTCAAAATGGATAAAAGACTTAAATTTTAGACCCGAAACCATAAAAATTCTAGAAGAAAACATAGGCAGTAAAATCTCTAACATTTCTCATAGTAATATTTTTTCTAATTTATCTCCTTGGGCAAGGGAAACAAGAGGGAAATAAACAAATGGGACTACAGCAAACCAAAAAGTTTTTGCACAGCAAAGGAAACCATCAACAAAATGCAAAGACAACCTACTAAATGGAGAACATATTTGCAAATTCACCAATGATACATCTGGTAAAGGGTTAATACCCAAAACTGATAAAGAACTCAACAACAAAAAACAAGCAATACAATAAAATAAAGTTAAATTAAAAAAAGGGCAAAGGACCTGAATAGACACTTCTCCAAAGAAGACATACAGATGGCCAATAGACATATGAAAAGATGCCCAACATCACTAATCATCAGAGAGATGCAAATTAAAACCACAATGAGATATCACCTCACACCTGTCAGAATGGCTATCATCAATAAATCAACAAACAAGTGTTGGTGAGGATGTGGAGAAAAAGAAACCCTGTGCACTGTTGGTGGGAATGCAGACTAGTGTAGCCACTGTGGAAAGCAGTATGTATCTACCTCAGAAAATTTAAAATGCAACTACCTTATGACCCAGCAATTCCACTTCAGGGAATATATCCAAAGAACCCCAAAATATGAATTCAAAAAAATCTAAGCACCCCTATGTTCACTGAAGTGTTATTTACAATAGCCAGGCTGTGGAAACAGCCCAAGTATCAATCAGTAGATTTGTGGATAAAGAAGCTGTGGAGCATTTACACAATGGAATACTATGTTGCTGTAGAAAAGAAGGGAGTCTTACCATTTGTGACAGCATGGATGGACCTGGAGAGTATTATGCTAAGTGAAGTAAGCCAGTTAGAGAAAGACAAGTGCCATATGACTTCACTTGTATGTGGAATCTAATAAACAAAATAAACTAACAAACAAAATAGGAACAGACTCGTAGAGACAAAGAACAGACTGACAGCTGTCAGAGGGGAGGAGAGTTGGGGGCTGGATGAAAAAAAGGTGAAGTAATTAAGCAAAAAAGAAAGAAAAAAAAACCTCATTAAAAATCTAAAGAACACCAAACTAAGGAAATACATTTGTAATCCTGTCTTTCCCTGCCATATATACTCTACTAAGTATGAAGCTTGTCTTTAAAAACAGAGTTTTGGAATATAATACATAAGGTGTGTCTAACAAGCCACTGATTTCCAATTTGTCCCTTTTAAAAAATTGTTTTAATGACAGGAGTGATAACTTCCAAGTTTTTTGCTTGTTGGATATGAAATTGGAAATCCCTCTTAACTTATATTTTTGAATTTATAGAATATAGTTATAACTGTTCTCATGTTCTTGTCTGCTAATTCTAATATCAGTGTCCATTCTGGATTGGTGACAATTGATTAAGTTTTCTTCTCACTACAGGACATATTTTCTTGCTTATTTGCAAGCCTTATAATTTTTAACTAGAGGTGAGGCATTGTGAATTTTATAAATTTGTTTGTTGGGTATTTTCAGAGTCTGATAAATATTCTTGAATTTATTCTAGGATGCAGCTAAGTCACTTGGAAATAGATTTATCCCTTTGGGTCTTGCTTAGATTTGTTAGGAGGCACCACATCATGTCTATTCTAGACCTAATGATTACCCACGAGTGACGCAAAACATTTCTGTGTAGTCTCCCCAGTGCCCATTAAACCGTGAGGTTATCCAATCTGGCTAGTGGGAATGAGCACCAGTTCCACATTTGTGTTAGTATAAGAATGTTTCCTCTAATCCATTCATGTGATTATTTGCCCAATTTATCAGATTTCCTTACACATGTGCTGATCCTTTGAAGATCCCTAGGGTACTTTCTGTGCAGCATTCTCTTCTCTATTACTTTTTAAAGAGCTATAACTGCCTTGATCTCTTTGAACTCTCAACCCCCCTCCTCAAATCAGGTTGTTTCCTGAACCCCTCTTGGGTTTCTTCACTTTGAACAACATCCTGGAAACTCTCTCCAGGCAGTAAACTGGGGCAATCACAGGGCTAACCTTATTTGTTTAGCATCTCTAAAAAGTCCCTGTCCTTTGTTTCCTAAGGGTCAGTGGCTTGAAAAACATTATTTCACATATTTTTTCCAGTATTTTGATTGACAGGAAGGTAATTCTGGTCCCTGTTACTGCATCTTGGCCAAAAGTGGAAGTTCACATATTGCTAGTGAGCACTTGAAATGTGTATAGTGCTAATTGAAATGTGCTGTTTGTGTAAAATACACACTTGTTTTTGCAGTCTTAATATGAAAGAATAATGGAAACTATCTAATTAATATTTTTATAGTGATTACTATAAGAGTTTGAAATAAGAGTTTTGGATATTGGGTTATATAATGTATATTTTAAAAATTCATTTCCCCTGTTTCTGCTTTTTAAATGAGACTGGTAGAAAATTTTAAATTATTTATATATTTCCATTATGTTTCCAGTATTGATTTAGACATTTCGCAGAACATCATGTTCATTCACTGTAAACTGATAACATCACATCAGTAGTACTGGAGGCAGGACGTAGAAATATTTTGAATGTTGTATTAAAATACATATGCTCCAGAGAGTGAGACATACCATATTACGATTTAGGGACCTGCTACCATGATTAATTTTTAGGTATCTAATGTTGTGTGCATACTCATATCTTGTGGTCAGTTTCTATAACCACAGGATATGGGTGGAAAATGTCTGGGCCTGGTTCAGGGATGAGTTAGCTTGATAGGTTATTATGAGTCAAAAATGAACAGCTGCTGCATTATAGCAGATGTGGCCCTCAAAGACAGTGTTGAACGAAGATTCTTGTGCTGGGGATATCCTTTAGCAATAGACTTGGTCTTTTACTTGCTTCAGATCAAATGATCCACTTTACAATGAGGGTCTGACAATAGGCACATGACCATATTCATACCACCCAGATGCTCTGGACCCCATAAAACTTTGGAATGATCCCTTAAAGATATAGAGAAGAATCCAGCTTAGGCATATACTTTGAAATAATAGCCAAATAATGGTGTCGTGCCTCTGATGAGTAGAATAGATGAGTTCATCAATTAAAAATGGGGAGAGGACCTGAACAGACACCTCTCCCAAGAAGACATACAAATAGCCAACAGAAATATGAAATGTTCAACCTCACTAGCAGTTAGGGAAATGTAAATCAAAACTACAATGAGATACCACCTCACACCTGTTAGAATGGCTATTATGAACAAGACAAGTAATAACAAGTGTTGGTGGGGTTGTGGAGAAAAGAGAACACTCATTCACTATTGGTGGGAATGTAGACTGGCACAGCCACTATGGAAAACAGTCTGATGATTCCTCAAAAAATGGAAGTAGAGAACAGATTGATGAATCTCAGAGGGAAGAGGGTGGGGGAAGCAATGGATAAACCAAGGTATTTATATGTATATATGCATAACCAATGGACACAGACAATAATGTGGTGAAGGCAGGGGTGGAGTGGGAGCCAGGAGAAGGGGGGTCAGTGGGGGAAAAAAGGAGGTACATCTGTAATACTTTCAATAATAAAGATAAATTAATATATAAAAAATAAATTTAAAATGATTAAGAATAGAGCTACCATATGACCCAGCAATCCCTCTCCTGGGTATATACCCGAAAAATTCGAAAAAATGTATTTGCAAAGATATATGCACCCCTATGTTCATTGCAGCATTATACACGGTGGCCAAGACATGGAGACAACAAAGGTGTCTTTCAATAGAGGATTGGATTAAGAAGATGTGGTACATATGCACAATGGAATACTACTTAGCCATAAGAAAAGATGAAATATTGCCATTTATGACAACATGGATGGATCTTGAGAATGTTATGCTAAGTGAAATAGGTCAGGCAGTACGTAAAAGCTAAGAACCATATGATTTCACTCATACGTGAGATATAACACTGAAACTCGTGGACACAAACAGCAGTGTGGTGGTTGCCAGAGGCAAGGAGAAGGGGGTGAAGGAAGACCTAATATGTGGTGACGGAAGATGATTTGTCTTTGGGTAGTGGGCACACAGTGCAATATACAGATCTTGTAACATAGAAATCCACACCTGAAACCTCTATGATCCTAATAAACACTGTCACCCCCAAAATTTTAATTAAAATAACAACAACAAAAAGAATAGATGGGTTCAGGTACCATGTCACTCCTAGAGATTCACTTGAGGAATGTGGATTTCTTATCCCTGAAAATTTAGGCTCAGTATGACAAGAAGTATTGGTTCTCAGAGAAAGGATACTTTTGCCAGAAGATATAATAAATTTACATTGCACATTCTGGAATACAGAGGTAAAGAAACAAGGCAAAAAGGCCATCAGTCTATGATGCTAATGGTTACAATTTAAAATGAGAACAAACCTATATACTTAAAATTAGCATAAATAGTCACAAAATAAAACCTATTAAAAATGTAATTTATAAAACTGAACCTAGAAGAGATAAAAATATAGATTTATTATGATAAAAAAAGTTTTAATTTTATGTAAAAAAAAAAATATTGAGTCTAATTTCTCTGGTTTGAAAATGAAGACTAGTTTTCTTCTTAGTTTAAAGGGAAGACATTTTCCTCCAAAAATTGAATCAGATAATTTTGCAGCTCTGAGGTTTTGACAAAAATGTATTTAAATCGTGTAAGGTAAATTTATTTTTATAAAAACTTTTGTATTCGCAAAGGAGTAATGAACCATACAATACTTTGACTTTCCTATTGTTTTCTGGATATGGCAGGTTAAAGTAGATGCCTCTAAAGGAATGTATAACAAGTATGATTAATAGTCATTTGATAATCCTTATTATAACATACCTCAGAAATTGAGATGCCTAGTAAGCAATCCACACTCCACTTGTACTTTGTATATGTATTCCCACAAATAGAGGATTTTCATGTCTTGGATAAAAAAGGGAGAAATAGCTAGTCAATTGGATGACACAATGCAAAATATAAAGTTTGAATTTATGATTAGAGGAGAACAAGTAGACTGTCAAACTTTTTTTTCTTTCACTCCTCTTGCTCACATAATTAGTAGTAGAATCAAGTTATTTAGGCTCATTTAAAAAATAATCAGTGGCAGCTAAATTTGAAATAGATACAAATTATTTTTTAGAAAAATGTATGAATTTTAAACTGCTTTTCAAGAAAATGTGTTAAAATATAATAAGACTTTAATGCTTCAAATTCTCATTGTTAAATGTTTTGATGAATATGGTATAATTTAAAATAATAAGTCACAAGAAAATTTTCTTATCATGTATGTAGAAAAGTTTATTTTTGAATTAAGGAGATTATTTTTCAGGCCAGTGAAATGTTACAATTACAAATCCTTTAATTTTATGGGCATGTCTCCTATACATGATTTTACAACTATTATTCCAAAAATAGAATTATTCCTTTAACACACATGAATATTAAAATAAACACATATCAACTAAGGATAGACTTCTTACTAATTGCGTCATGAGGTAGTTGTTTTCTGGGATTTCTATATGGGTATAATCTGATGTGTTATCCTTCTGAGACTGAGTTTTGAGAGAGATACTGAAATAGATAATAAAATTATAGAAATATAAACTAACCATTAAATTCAGAATCTATAGAAAAAAGGTGGTATTTTCTGTTCATTTGCTGGAAGAAAACTTACTGTTTACTTCTTGTATTTCTAAAGGGAAGTAAAAGGAATTTCCCTTACTCCTCAGGACAGACAGATATATCTTGCAGCTCCTTCTCTTACTATATCCCAGGGGCAGAGAGTAATATTTTTGGTATGTGTTTTTTTTTTTTTAAAGAAACTGAAATACTTAGTGTGGTCACTTCTGGTCATCTCTGTATCTGTATCTGTCTGCCTACTGATAATATATTCTGATCAACTCTCTGCTTTGTGATACAGTATCTTTCTCCACAGGTGCTGGGTTGTCTTAGTGTATGCCAGGAGCTGAGTGTGTGAATCAAGGGTGAATGAAGCATTAGCAAGTCTTGTACAACCCCCACAATCCCTGCCATTTTCATCTTGTCTGTCTTCTGTTTTTCACATTGTTTCCAAACCTGGGAGAGACATAGGCTGTTACTTACTGACCCTGAGTCCTAAGGTATGCAGCATGTTGCACTGTCCCATTGAGATGATTAAGTTTTCTACCCCAGATAAGTGAAGCCCTTAATTTATACTCCATATTTGGGGGTATATTAACAGGACATTGTTCTAATGTGACTTGGGGTTTGATTTTATGTTTGTTTCTTCCTGGGATGGTCAGTTGACTTCAGTGCATATGGAGACTTTTGATCCAACCCAGTAAATCAGTGGTTAAAAGAGGAAAAATAGGGAAAAATCCTCACTGCAAATGCAAAAATACTGCAATGACTCACTTATAATCAGTCAGTGGTATCGTGTTCAGAATCAGGACAGTGCATTACTAAGGTATTTGTAGACCTACCTCAGGGCAGAGACATGGGTGCCCTGTTTTCTTAAGATTTCTCTTAGCCCCTGATAGAGGGAAGAATGACATTCATATTCATATCATATCCAAATAATTGACTGCATGACCTTGAATTTTATTGTTTCCACAGCTTATGACTGGGATTTCAGGTCACAAAATAACAAACCTTGTAACAGATTATTAAATATTAATGGTGCAGTTTCAATTATCTAAAATATCTACTCTAGTCCAATGGCTAAACTTTATTCACAGGGTATATTAAATTATCACTTTTATAGTTATTATTTGAACATTGACCTTTCTCTTGTGCAGATTTCTTTTCAAGCAACTTACAGATGGAAGAGCGTGTTATTCAGCATGGCTCTGAATTAAGTGGTGTGCAATACACTGTCATTTTTTTCCAGGCAAATGTATGCTCCAGAGAGTGTGTTAGAAAATGTGGTTGTGTAATGGAAGTGGTGTAAGGTTGATTTTACACGATGGTTATTGCTCTTCTTACAAAGTGCCATGTGTGAGTGGATGAAGATAGGCTGAGTCTTGGAGTCAAGAACTGGGAATGTATCAATTCTAATATTAGTTGAAAGGAAAAATAATCCAAGTTTCTTATGTTAAAGAGTGATAATCTAAATTATGGCTTTTATAAACATATTATCTCTGGAATTTAGGCATTTCCAGTTATGTCCATAGCAATGGTGAGATGGGGCTTACTCAGGACTTATTTTAATAGAACTTAAAGATCTTACAAAATACCCATTCTGAGGGAAGAGACATGTAGCCCACAGACTTGATATTAATTAGCACTATCCTTGATAATTAGAGAAGAGTGACGGTGAGAGATATGGTACAATATATATAATTCATATCATTGTTAAAACAATTCTAGTGAAATACAATCTAAATCCTTAGGTGAAGGTGCAGTACATATATGAAATAGTAATTTTTGAAAAAGAGGAACTCAAAATCAATACTGCCTTATAACCCTTGCTTAAACGTTCAGCCTGTTGGTGATGAGAAAGGGGGTGAAATTTTGAAAGGTATTTCCCCCATTTGGGGTCATTGCTAAAACTCAGAATGGATATTAACTGCTTGATCATAAGTCTGAACCAAATATGTAGACCCTATTACTAGTAGTGCAGTAACAGTAGTAGCAGTTGCAGCAGCCCACCCTTTCATAATACTTTCTATAAACCACATACAACTCCAAACTTTTTGGTAAAGCATATTTTAATGGACAAGAATCAGAGAGAGTGTTGGCAGCCTTAAAGAGCAACTGATGCCTTCAAGTCATTCTGCAGGCACTTAACCTGAGTGGAAGGTGTGGTTAAATAAAAGGAAAATAATGGAATCATAAGATCACTGAGAACTATGTTCATGAGCACATGTAAAACATACCCGAAGGACTTTAGAAATAGTGATTGGCAGTGATCCTAAAGAGAGGGGTCAGAGGTTCTATCAGGATAAATGCATATTATCTATCCTTAGGTTGGCAAAACCCAGAGATAAATGTTATGTGAAGGAAAATGCCAGAAAAGTCTTCTGATCCAGGAATAACACCCTATTGCACTTGTCTGAAATATTCGCTTCTTCACCCTTGGTTTAATTTTTTTTTAATCCTCACCCAAGTATATTTTTTACTGATTTTCAGACAGAGTGGGAGGGAGAGAGAGAGAGAGAGAGAGAGAGAGAAACATCAGTGTGAGAGAGGCACATCAATTGGTTGCCTCCTGCATGACTCCAACCAGGGCCAGGGATTGAACTGCAACCAAGGTATGTGCCCTTGACTGGAATCAAACCCGGGACTCTTTGGTCTGCTGACCGATGCTCTAACCACTGAGCCAACCCAACCAGGGTTCCACCATTGATTTAGGTCTGGAAATGTTGCTATGGGCACTGAGGATGCCACTGAGTTACTCCAGCCTTGCATGTTCCTAGCTCTCTCTTCATGTCTCTGCTTAGTAAATATAGTACTAACTGCTGTGATAAAGGCAAAAAGTAATTCATATATATTCTCATTTACATTAAATATTCATTAAAGGGTGTCCTGCTAATTATCTTTTTGATAGTTTACCCCAGTCAGCTGCCCTGGAAGATGTCTGCTATCTTTTAAGGTACTCTCCAGATTCTTCCAAAGCATATATCAGTGGACTACATCATTTAGTATATTTAAGACAGTGCACTGGAAACTTAAACTCTTAGTGTAACTTGACCACTGTTTTCTGGTAATAGGTAAATAAGGAGGAACTTCATTTATAAATGTATTATATGCAATACATTGTATAATCAGATGACTGACTGAATTACACAGAACTGAATTCAACATGATGAAGGAAGTATTAGAAAATTTCCTCATTATTTGGAAACTTTCATTAAACTTGCATAAGCAGAAAGCCAATAGGTACAAATATTTTTAGGATTATCATTCTGAGACTTACAGAAGCTTTCTAATATAATAAGAAACTCCAATGGTAAACTTGGCCAAATTATACTTCTCATTGGCCTCTTAGATTAAGAAAATTATAAAAGTATAGGGAAATGATAGATGGGAGTTGTGTACTATGTTGGAGTGAAAGTGAATTAACCACAATAAAATCACAGTCTTCCATTAAGGTACATCTTTAACAAATGTCAGTTTACAAAATCATGTTAATGACTTTCTTAATCAGAGGATGGTTAAGCCCATAATGAGCACGATGTTTCCTATCATCCTCACAAAGAAAATTTATGTATAACTTCTTGCGGGCATTTGAACATTCTAGTGGTGTTTTCTGCTTATGCTGAAAGATTCCTCAGGAAATATACTTGTTTGCAGTGTCATTGGTTCAATTGCTAGACAGGTTGATTTGCTTTGTTTACTTGTGATCGTGTCCCCAGCCACAGGCTGCACCCTTAATCCTCAAGGTCTTTGTCCTGGAGCTTTCTTTCTTCTAAATCCTCTTTTCCTAAATATTCAAAAGGCTGGCTCCATCTATCATTCCTGTCTCAACTCAAACATCAACTTCTCTGTATGGCCTCCTCTAAACTCTTCCATCTGAAGTAGCAATTCTGGTCACTCTGTCACATTATGCTGTCTTGAATTTCTTCCCTTAATTAACTACTTATTTATTCAGCAAATATTTTTTGAATACCTACCATGGGTCAGGCACTATTAAAAGGTCAGAGTAATGCAGCAGTGGAAGGGAACAAATTCCTGCTCTCCTGGAACCTACATTCTGAAATCCTTCTTTGTTTGTTTACTTTTTACTGTACTTTCACAAGAATGTGAACTCTATGAGAGCAGGGACCTTTTCTTTCTTGTTCTCCATTATATAGGCAGTTTGTTGGATTATGCCAATTAATGGGTGCTCACTGTTAAATGAATGAACCTAGTCTGTAAAAGTGTTTAAAACTTCAACATGCCTCTAGTCCATGGACTTACCAGAATCTAATATTGTCCAGTCCTTATGTAAAAATTACTGACTAAAGACCTTGAAAGGACCATGACACTGGCTTATTCCCTGGTGTATCTGTTACTCTGCCCTTATTATTTGAGCTTACCTAGAATTAACTTCGATTTTTCTCAAACTTATTTATGGCAAGTATATTAGATTTTTGTTGTTGTATAACAAATCACCATAAACTTAATGACTTAAAAGAACATACTTCTATTATCATATAGCTTCAGTGGGTCAGGGGTCTGGGAATAGCTTGGCCTAGTTTTCTCTTTCACAGTCACTCACAAGACTGTAGTTAAGACGTTATCCAGGGTTTCAGTCTCATGTGGTTTTTGGAAGAATTGACTTCTTTGAGAGTTGTTGAAGCAAGGGCCTCAGTTCCTAGCTGGCAATTGGTTAGGGGCCACCCTTAGGTCGCTGGCTTCTCCATCATGGCAGCTTCTTTCGTCGAAGCATGCAAACCAAGAAGGCAAGAGTCAGATAGCAAGACAGAAATCACATTTTTTTGGTAGATTAAGTACACAAGTGACATCCCATCTTCTTTGTCATCTTATATTGATTAGCAACAAGTCACTGGATAGCTCACATTCAAGAGGAAGATTACAGAACACTGAATAGCAGGAGGTTGAGGTCATTGAGGGAAGCTTAGAATTTGCCTTGCACAATAATTTTACACATGCTATTTTAATGCTTTGGTTTAATTAATATTGAAAAACAATGCTATATGAGTGGGAAAAGAGATTTGTGGCCATAAAAATGATTATATATTCTTTGTAAAGACATGATAAAGTCAATTTGCTAAATAAAATGTTTATGAATTACATGTAAGCTAGAACAATGTAAAAATGAATAACAATCTATAGTTTTAGATTCAGGTTTTTTTCCCCACAGTGTCTAATTTCTTGTCCTATTTTAGAAATGCAAGTTCAAATGATAAATTATAGCTTATCCATTATGAATGTTTCTTCTGCAACAGAGACAATAAAGAATTTTTAATAATCATACTTATAAAGGCTCTACCATTGCATCAAATATATGGGTAGCTCAACGTTTTTAACAAACTGACTTTGGTGTACCTGTTGGAAAAAAAATTACTGGGATCCACATATTGAACACTAACTAGGGGAAATTACCTGTAATATGCATGCTGCTCAGAGTCAGAGAAAAGTCGAAGTCATTTATCAATAGAGACAATTGGATTAGAGAGCAACTTTACAAAGTTGGAGAAACAGGTCTAAATGAGAATATGTAACATTTACTTACAAAGTAATGGCATGGAAACCAGGGCATACATCATCTAGAATCAGAAATTCAAAGAAGAAATCAAAGCAACCACTTGTAGCAATCCAGCTTATATCCAAAATTGCAATTTTTAGAAACCAACAATTTCTAGAACTTTAAAACATAAAATTTTATCTTTATTACTTTAGTGCAGTTCACAAAAATCAGCTAGATGATTTTCACATGGAAACATGTGAAAAAAAATCAAGTTACATGAAAAGCCAAATTATTTTTAGATAGCACACTTTCTCTACTGAATGTGAGAAACTTTTAAGGCACCATAAAGACTTTTAATTTTTCTCTTCAAGGTTATATCCTTGATTCAGCATATACTCCTAGAATATTTAGAAAAGATAATGCAGGCAAACATTTTCCTGTTTTGGAAAAAAGTACAAAACAAGAATATGTCTTATGAAATCATTAACATTCAGTAAACAAAGACTTACTGTTTCTGGAGGGATGAGTGGGCCAGATCTCTCCGACACTCATGTGGGGCTCTTGCAATATCTTTAGAAAATGAATTTTCTAAGACTTGCACAGAAGACTGAATGGTCTTTATTGGCGTGAAGTTACATTTCTGGGGTTGCATGTCCCTCATTCCAGTCCTGGAAGAGGGGCAGCTTTGGGTTTAGTAAGGCTGGAAATAGCGCCAGTGTCCAGAGCTTTCTCTCCATGATGAAACTGGGTCCAATGTAGCATCAGACTAGATTCAGTTCATTAATCCATTGTATGGGGTCCAAATGGCTGTGGGCCATTGTGGGTGAATGCAGGGTATGAGAACCCCACAAGTCTGGGGCCAGCAGCAACAGAGAAAGAGAACCTTTCTTTGTTCAGAAGATTAAATATTCAGGTTTCATGCACTTACAGTGGCCATGCCTTTTCTGGTCACTGACTCGCTTCCAGGTGTGACAGACAGGTAGGTACCTTCCCATGCATCTAAACTGCCTTTGTCCAGTCCCTTCTCCCATCAATTAGCAGGAAACAGACCTAGAATATTTAATAAGCTAGTCTCTCCTTTCCTCTTTTCCTGTTAAATAATGACCAGATTATTTTAATGGCATCATTACAGTGTATTGTTTTTATGTATATAAATTCATACTTCAGCTTTTGATAAACAAAGGTGAAAAATATCACCTGAGAGTTATAGTGCTATGATAAACCTCGAACAATAAGAAATAATTAAGACTGTAGAGTTTTAGTTGATTTGGGGCCAGTTAGAGTACAAAGATTTACTGAAAGATAATACATAACAAAAAGTTTGTGGTGAGTTTTCTGTCAAATTAAATTATTGAAAATGCAGAATTCTTATATGTATTGACTGAAAATAACTTTAAATATGAAGTTATAAAATTGAATCCTTAAGCAAAAATGGCTCATGTATTACTCAAATACTCAAATAAGTCATAGGTGTAATTATATGTTATATTGACTTAAAGCTGAATGAACCAAGAATATTCAGATAAAATGTTAGTAGGAAACACCTGGAAAAGTGTATTCCTTCTTCTCAATACCTTAAAATATTTAATATTAAATAATGTTAAGGTAAATAAATATTAAGTTAAAATGATATCTGTTTTTCTTTTAAAAGATTTATTTTCCTTTATTGATTTGAGAGAGAGAAGAAAGGAGAGGGAGAGAGAGATAGAAACATTGATAAGAGAGAACATCAATTGACTGCCTCCTGCATGTCCCCCACTGGGGATTTGGCCCACAACCTGGGCATGTGTCCTGACCGGGAATCAAACCAGCAACCTCTTGGTGCATGGGTCGATGCTCAACCACTGAGCCACACCGGCTGGACAAAAATTATATATCTTAATTTTTTTTATTAATATACCACTTTAACCGACAATTTCCATTATCTGAACTATTACTAGTCCTTATAGTACCAGATATGATAACTTCTGCTGATGTAGCTTATAGTCAAATTGGACAGCTGACCCACCAGGAGCCTTAATGGCATTTGTTAAAATACTACCCCTATGTTTAGCCTATGAATGGTGGTTTAGCTGCATGAAATACAGGAAAGTGATGCTTTCGATAGGAATCTCAGATCTAACTCCATAATTATGGCTAAAAATAGCACTGTTGAAGGAATCCTTTCCATTGATCAGTGGAGAAAACAAAAAACATTATTTTTTGGGGGGTGGTATTATTTAATTTACAGTAATTGGTTAAAATCTGAAATCACAATAGACTTGAAATACTTATTTGGTATATAATATCAAGCACAGAAGTATAAACTCTATTAAATTATGGAAATGGCATCATTCACATAAAAAAAAATTAAACAGAGGAGTTTGTTGCCTCCTTATCATCCATTCTACCTTTGCCCTTCTGTGTAGTAGCCACAACAACTCAGCAAAATCTTGCAGAGCAATTGATCAGGGATGGGACTGTGACCTAAGCTAGTCCTAACTGCATGACTCTCAGAGCTTTTGATCTGTGGTTGGGGAAGAGAAGCTATCTGTCTTCTAGATGATGTGTTATGCGGCTGCTGGGTAATACTGTTTTAGCCAATTTGCTACATGATAGACACCAGGCTAAAATGAAATGTACATAGATGAGGCTGGAGCAGAGAGAATGAAAGAGAAATGGAGCATAAGGTGTGATAAAAAAAAAACATACCTGAAGCCAATTCAACCTCTAAATGTTTCAGTAACAAGAACCAAACCATGTGTAAGTTGTATTTTCTGTTATTTGCAATAAAAATATCCTTATAAAGTAAACAAGTCTTCAAGACACTGCAAGAACCTTGTAGGGTTGAGGACCAGCTCCCAGAGTCTCCCACACTGACTTTAAAGATAAAATGGGGGCTGTGTGTCGTGAGCAGAGGAGGCCTCTGAGCAAGTGAACACCATCTCCAGTGAGTGCCTGGTAGTACCATGGTGACGGAACTGTATTTCTGGTGTTGCTTCTGCAGTTTAAAAATGATTGATTTTTGTATTTAATGGTCAGTTCTTCTGGATACATGGAGAGTTTTTCACGTCAAAATAAACAGTTCTTATACTTGCCCATTCTATTTTCCTCCCAACCCTGATTATTTTTGGTTAGCGATATTAAATATTTATTGAAGTTATACATAACTGGGAATTAGGAGTGATTGACCACAGCTATAACCCATAAAATATTCATTATATATCTTTAAATTATTGATTGATATTACAAATGTACAGGCGTCAGAATGAACGTTTAGCTTATTTTTCTCCTGGCAAGAATTACATAGAAATTCTTCACCCATCTTCTTTGTTTCTCATTATAGGAAACTGACAATATTAGTAAAGTGTATATTCTTGATTTCTTTTGATAATGTCTTGCTAGCTATCAAGAAGTCTATGTGAAAGACAGATGGATAGGTAAAATAATGCTAATTACAACAAATAATAAAAAATCGTCGCTAACACGTGACACACCATGAACCAGACACTGTTTTAGAGCTTTCCACGTGTCAGGTCATACTTCTTATGACAGCACCAAGAAGTGAATGCTATTATCTCTTCTTTAGAGATGGGAGGGTTGAGACAGAGAAAGTAAGTCATTTGCCCAAGTATATGAAGCTTGAAGGTGGCAGAGCTGGGATTTAAACACAGGTGGTCTAACCCCTTAGCCCATGCATTTAACCACTGCCCACTCTACTTGTAATCCTAGACACCATTAGATATTAGGGAGCGGACATTTGTTTAAGTCTTGTCTTTCTTGGAGCTGATCACATTATTGTGAATCAAGGAAAATAAAATTGGTTTTCTAGCTAGAGATGTAACAAGAAGACATAAAGTGTTTCTGTATTCTTAACTTCAGCTCGCCGGAAGTTTGTGCTGTGGCAGTGAATGAAATTCAAGAGAAAATGACCAAGTCCATTTTAAGATCAGAATAGACAAGGAAGGTAAATTTTAGAATATTCAGATATAAGGAGAGTTTTTATTGGAATAAGTATGCTCCAGAATGTGTGCTGTAAGGCAGTGGAAGTAGGACATTCTGGTACTAGTAATGCCAATGAGAAAGCAGAGGGGAAGGCACTGAGATTTTCATGTTATAGGAAGCCTTCTGTCTTAGATTTTCCAAAATCATGTGGTTTCAACTGCCAATTTAAATAATTTTAGGAGCCATGAGTAAAAATCTGATCAAGATCTCCCTCCCAAGCCATGGCCCATATACCCAACTGCCAATTGAATATCTACATGTGATCGTGTGGATTTTCTCACTTGACAAATGGTATCACATATTTCAATTTCTACTGAAGTTTTAGAGCTTTAATTTGCTGTACGAATTAAAATGAGTTTGTGTTTTCCTTTAAAGGTACTTATTATAATCATTTTATAATTTTGTATAAATATCCATTTTCTCTCAATATTTTGCTTTCAGTAAAATGCTTTCTAACCCTGATTAGTATATTAATTTCCAGTAGATTGATAGGATGGCTTTTTATTTACTAGTAAAACTTATTGCCTATGCTGTTTACCTCAGGCTTGCAAAAATAAATAAAAATTACTATGCATACTTGGGAAAAAGGTGAGATGAAGCATGACATCATCCTAGATGTCTCCATGCCTCCACTGACCACATCACATTTGACTCAAGTTCTGTATCTCAATTATGACCTTTCTCTACAAGTTCAGCACCTTAGATTAGAGCATCATCATTTTCACAGAGATGATTGCAACAGTCTTCCAAGACATCCTCCTGTCTGTTCTTTTGCTACCATTCAAACTATATTTTCCCAGTCATAGGAGTGATGCTTATACACAGCAATCACTCCTGAAATGACAGGGAGAGCTCTTGTCCAATCACCAGATTTATCTGTCATCATTCTGCATTTGCGTCTTTTCTTTTCTGAAAGACATCCTCTAGCTAATTGATAAATACTTATTCTTCTAACCTACCTCAGTCTCCTTTTTTCACTCTAAGTGTGTGTACACAATTCATTGAGACTTTTATTGCAATAATTATTATACTGAAATTTGTGACTTGAAGTATTTGTGGGAATCTGGGGTACATTCCTGTGAAAACTCCCTTTCTGGTAGGACCAAATCAGAAGTAATCTTCAGTTTTTGGTGCCCTCCACTTTTTAAAATCCTTACTCCAGTATATTTTTCCATTGCCTTTTTTAGATAGAGTGGGAGGAAGAGAGAAACATCAATGT
This sequence comes from Tadarida brasiliensis, assembly GCA_030848825.1. NCBI lineage: Eukaryota > Metazoa > Chordata > Mammalia > Chiroptera > Molossidae > Tadarida > Tadarida brasiliensis. The sequence continues at coordinate 63,342,915 of CM061267.1, read as the reverse complement.
GAGAGAGACACATCGACTGGTTGCCTCCTGCACCACCCTCACGGGGCTGGGGATCAAACCTGCAACCCAGGTACGTGCCCTTGACTGGGAATCGAACCCGCGACCCTTCGGTCTGCAGGCCAATGCTCTACCACTGAGCCAAACTGGCCAGGGCTTTTCTGTGCCCATTTTTAAGGAATATATCAGCAAGCCACAGCGTTGAAAAGAAAAACAGAGATAAGTCTAAGAAGGATTAGTCTGGCTAATATCACAATAACGCTCATGGAATACTTGAAGACCCGTTTTGTAGATGAGATCTTTGGCTAAATATATGTTGTTTCTTGTATAACTTGAGAGCAATCATTAGGGACAATGTGAGTGTAGGAAGACACTTTGACTTAATAGGCTACTTCATGAGGAAGTGTTTAAGGGGAGATTTATCTAAAAAGATAGGAAGGTGGGACTAATGCAGTATCTAATTCATTTTTCACCTTAAAATGCTATATTTGACTGTCTTGGTGTATTAATCAGAGCCTCTATTCTGGAATCATCAACAGTCAGTCAAAAACAAGTATGTCTTCATCTACTTTTTGAGAAGCATAGCCTATTGATCTTAATTTCTTATTTTCCATATGTTCAGACTTTGATCTTACAAACTGTGTTTTTTGCTCCTCAGATCATGTGACTAATAGTACAAAAAGGTGATTAATCAAGAAAGTGTCTCTATTATATTCTAGTGTTCCCCATTGACTGTTTCATTTGTTTTTAAATAGTATTAATTCTTAAGCTTTAAGTTCAACATGTCTAAATAAGTCTTTTTAGAATGTTTGTTCTCACGCTGTTAGCTTAAAATTTCCTCATTTCAATGTATTTTAGCTTTGTTTTACATAACTATATATACTTTTGATATTACTATATTTTGATAAACAGCCAGTTCCTTTCTGAAATAAGCATTTTAGAAAATAGGAAAGAATGTGAAGTAATTTAAAAATCACTTAATTGTTCCTCACATACACAACTATTAATCACCATTCCTAGAAGTGGGATCACTGGGTCAAATGGCAATTCAATTTTTAATTTTTTGAGGTAACACCATAGTGTTTTCCACAGTGGCTGCACCAGTCTGCATTCCCACCAGCAGTGTACTAGAGTCCCCTTTTCTCCACACCCTCGCCAACACTTGTTGTTTAATGATTTGTTGATGGCGGCCATTCTGACAGGTGTGAGGTGATACCTCATTGTTGTTTTAATTTGCATCTCTCTGATGATTAATGATGTTGAGCATTTCTTCATGTGTCTCTTAGCCATTTGTATGTCCTTTTTGGAGAGGTGTCTATTTAGTTCCTCTGCCCATTTTTTAATTGGGTTCTTTGTCTTCCTTTTGTTGAGTTGTATGAGCACTCTGTATATTTTGGAAATTAACCCCTTATCTGATGTGTCATTGGCAATTATGCTCTCCCATGGAGTGGGTTCCCTATCTGTTTTGATGGTTGTTTCTTTTGCTGTGCAGAAGCTTTTGAGTTTGATGTAGTCCCATGTGTTCATTTTTCCCTTTGTTTCTGTTGCCTTAGGTGATGTATCAGTCTGGAATATACCCTAAGAAGCCTGAAACACCAATCAGAAAAAATACATGTACCCCCATGTTCATAGCAGCACTATTTACAATAGCTAAGATCTGGAAACAGCCCAAGTGTCCATCAGTGGATGAATGGATAAAAAAGCTGTGGTACATATACACAATGGAGTACTATGCAGCTGTAAGAAAGAAAGATCTCTTATCCTTTGAGACGACGTGGAGGGACCTCGAGAGTATTATCCTAAGCGAAACAAGCCAAGCAGAGAAAGACAAATATAACATGATCTCACTTATTTGTGGAATATAATGAACATAGCAGTCTGAGGAACAGGGTAGACCCAGAGACGTGGAAGTAGGGTATAAACTGACACCCCTCAGGAGAGGGGGTGGGGGGGAGGGAGGAGATGAACCACAGAACTTATGCACATGTATGCATAAGTGATGGACATGGACAACAAGGCTGGGGACAGGGTGGGGGGATGGGGAGGAGGGTGTCAATGGGGAAAAAAAGGAGAAACCTCTGTAACAAAAATAAATTAATAAAAAAAAAATCACCATTAATTTTGGTATATTTATTTTCAGTCTGTTTTTCTAGGCATATATATTTATTTTTAAATAGTTGCTATCTTACCTTGTTTATAAGTTTGTATTCCACTGTTATTAGTTAACATTATACAGAGTGTGGCAAAAGTAGGTTTACAGTTGTTCATATGGAAAATAATACAATCATTAATAAGTAATAATACAAAAATAAACTCTATTTCACATATGCACAACTGTAACTCTACTTTTGCCCCACCTTGTATTATGTGCCTCATTATGTACCATTCAAAAATATTTCTCAATAAGTTTTTATGGATCCACTATTATTAAGAACAGGATTTCTGAGCAATTTGGTTTTTAAAATTATATATAAATGCCTTTTATTCAGAAGAATGAAGGGAAAGTGGCTGCTGAGTAACTCCCATTCACTAACTTATCAGAGAGAGAGAAATCTAGGAGAGAAAGCTTCCCTCAGCTCAGAACCACGTGGGTGGTCTCTGATGAAATGTGCAGCGTCCACCTGTTCCTTCCACTCCATTTGTATCAGCTTTAGCTTTGTCTCTCACCTTGACTTCTTTTGTCATTAACCCAAAACTCTTTCTAAAAAATCAAATCACTTGACCTATTTTTGTTCCAAATGCTACTTATATTTCATATTATTAATTATGAGGTCCTAAGTTAAGGATACTTATTAGACAACAAATCATTTCTATTGCTCTATGAAAACAGAGAAATCACTGGAGATACAACTGACTCATTCTTGTCTGGCTTACAGCTCTGAAAGCAGGGCTGCACCCTTTATTTCATATAGTTTGGCAGCTTAGCATGTTGCAGGCACTTATCCAATGGCATTTAATAAAGCGCCATAGTTTTTTTCCTTCTTCTTCTTCTTAACATGCTATTAAAAATGAAAGAAAAGCATAGAAGAAAAAGAGATGAGAAAAATTGGAAAGTGCGATGAAAGAATGAAAGTTGGCAGGTGGATGTTTTCCTGTGTCGCCTTGAACATATTTGCCTTCCTGGGTTCTGCAAATGTGTGAATCCAACCAAGTAAGATGCCTAAGCCAAATCAGCTCAACTTAGATCATTTCTCCCAAGGTAAAAATAGGCAAAATCATTCCTTCTTGGATTTAAGAATTCGACAGTTATAAAAGTATGGATATAGTGAGTCATTTTACATTATTTTTTAAATAAAATAAAATTTGGTGTATTTTTTAAAAAACAAACCTAATATAAAAAATTTCTATAAGTCATAATGATTTTTAAAGCCAGTTTGGAAGTAGTCTGGCTTCCTCATTAATCCAATTTTCACTGAGGAAAATTTTGGCGAGTATGAAAAATAAGGTCATTTATACTCATCACCTAGAGGTAGGCAATGTTAACTTTATTTTATATCCTCTGTCTTTTTTTCCATATATATGGATGCTCATTTTTCCAAATAAATCAGAGATTATATCATATATATATATTTCAACTTGAATTTTGCACTTTATATATATTGAGTATTTTCTCATGGTTTTATCATTAAATAGTCTTGTATATTATTTTAAAAATAATCTTGATTTCATATATTAAAACCAAGGTATGCCAGCCTGGAAATGATCTATATTTTAATTTTTATTTTAAGTGTTTTATACCTTCAAGTTTTAAGGTATTTCAGATACTATATTTTTAAAAACCATGTAAAAACCATAAATTTATGATACCTAATAAGTCAAGGGCTATCTTCAGCTATTTCTCACTAATATTTGGTGGTAGGGACAATTTGGACATGTCAGAAAAACTCTGAGGATGACTGCAGATACAAAGTGAAACAGTCAGAAATGTTTACTAACTGCTAATGGTAAAAACAAACAAATGAACAAATTCCAAAACACACGCATGAACACACACACACACACACACACACACACACACACACGCCACGCAATACCAGTGAGCAGTATGAGTCACCCACACAGCTTGATTGCATTAATAGAAGCTATTTATGGAAATAGCCAAGCTAGCAACAATAGGGTCTTCTGTATATGTAGAACTACTACTCTTTTCCTGTAAACCAGGTATCTTAACCTTGGCCTGACATTAGAATTACCCAGTGAGTTTCTACAACACATAAGAGTCCAGTTCTACCCCTCAGATTGGTCTGTGGTGGAGAATGAGCATTAGTATGTTTGAAGAAGTTCCTTGATGATCCTTATATTTAGCTAAGGATAGAAAACATTGCTTAAATAAATACTAAATTGCAAAATTGAGTTTTAAGAACATAAAATATAGTTTCCCTTTTCTAATTAGAGAATAAACAAAAGGAATATGATGAAAGCAATTAACAAGGTAAAAATATATTTTGAATTTTCCAGGTTCTCCTGAGCAGATTTCATTTATGCAACATCTAAATAGAACACAAAACATGTGTCTCTAGGAAAGTTTAAATTCAACCTGTAAACTTTTTCTAAACAATATTATATAGATATAGATATGGATAGATATAGATATAGATATATAGATATTTGCTCTTTATTGATGAAAATATCCAAAATGCAAATAAATTGCTTTTCATATTAAAAAAATAATTTGTATATTTATAATGGAGATGATTGATCTCACTGAGTATCATATTTATCTACCAATGACAAACAAAATAATTATTCAGTTTTGTGATGTTATGAAACTATTCTAAAACAGTTATTTTAAAATTTACATTTTATATCTTGCACAAAAAGATCTTCATCTATTTTAAATTTGTGGACAATAGAGGTAATGTCAAATAATTAAATACCTTTTTTTGGTTAAAATTTGATTAAATTGGCTAGCTGTTTTAAATTAGATTGCTTTAAGTTAAATCCTTCCTTAAATCAAGATAATAAAAATGTTCCAACCTAATTCTAAAGCCATTCTGAGAAATACTGGTAAATCCTTCTATAATTAACTTACCTAAAGCAAGTTCAGAGTGAAATTTGCTTTCTAGCTTTTCTATCACTGGCAAGAAAAATAGTCCCCAAACTGATTAAGCAAGTGTTGTTTTCCTCTATTTTATATTAAGCCTTCTTTCTAATGTAATTTCTATATTTAGCTAATAGTTCTTGAGTATTAATGTTCATAAAAAGTAATTTAGGAGTGTTAGTTAAAAATTCAGATTCCTGGTCTCTGAACTAGAGATTCTTAGGGATGGAGACTAAGAATCTGCATGTTTTAAACAAACTACTCTGTCCATACTGATGTAAGTAGTAGTGACTTGCACATGAGGAAACGTTCATCTCGTCCTTTTCCCCAGATGTTTTGGGAAGATGATGCTTTGAAGTATATGTCACAGGTGTTTGGAGGAAAGTTTATTGGCTGTTCCTTTTTTCCACTTGCAGGTTCAGACCTATTTTTGACAAGGTGTAGATTTGTGCCCTGTGATTTTTAGGGAAATTCAACTATTTTCTTTTTTCCTAAGCATTTAAAACCTCTTTCCTCTTTAAATACACCTTATATCCAAAATGTAAAGACTTTAATGTGTATTAGAGCTAGGGCTTAAATTAGAAATACACAAGAGACAAATGCATCTATTTAAATTTACACTTAGGTATAAATGAATGGAATCTTTTCTGGGAAAAAAGAAGAGCAGTGGGAAAAGGATTATAAGGGCTAAGGGTGCTGACATGGGATATTGAGAAGAAATGGACTCCACAGGGATAGGAAAAATGACTCAGCAAGCAAAGTCTTTGAATATTGAAGGAACTATGCCATCGAAGCTCCATTTTTGGCTTAGCATTCTCTACCTATCCATTAATTACTGAGGACAGTGTCTCTTTTATACCCCTTTGAATTTTTCTGTTTGACACCTAAAAGGAAGAAACCAAGTACCTGATTTTAAATGATAACGCCTCTGGGTCATTTAAACTCCTTTTGTTCCCTCTTACTCCTCCATTAATCAGACACCTGTACTGTTGCTTCTGCTTCCTAATGATTTTACTAATGACACCCCACTACCATTTCCTTACTTAGCACTCTAGTCATTTCCTGCCTGATCTCCCCGACTGAGACTTTTTTGCCCTCAAATTACTCTTCCCTATCAAAAGCAAAGTCCCCCCCCCACACACACACACATATTGTCTACAATATAGTTCTCTGAATTGTGTACCTGAGGACAGTTATTTCCAAAAAATGGAATTCCATTTGTTATTGTCATAATTATATAACTAATATTAATAATAGAAAGAGAGCAAAGGGAAGGGCAGACATTTTAAGCATGGTCATCTGGGCAGGTCCACTAGGAAGCTGCAACTTTGTGCTTCCCAGGGAACCACCAGTCCATTCCCTGCAGATAACTGGAGGAAGGAATCAAACAAAGGGGGAAAATCAATGACTGTGCAGTGAAGTCCAGGTGACATCAGGAAGGTGCTTGACTGTCAGTCTAACCTGGGGAAAAAATAATTGACTAGGGGGTGGAGCTACTGCAAGCACATGAAATCTTGGAAGGTTAAAATGTCCAGACAAAGAGGCGTTCCCTCTCTTGCTTGCTCTTGTGCTCCTGTTTCCTTGTACTCATTTGCTCCATGACCTGTACTCCTCGTGTCCTAGCCCACCATGTGGTTTTAGCAGCTACATGACCCATGGCCATGCAAGACCCCCCACACAATGGACTGCAACTGGGAATACAAGCTAAACTAGCCAGATGCTGGATTAGACTGCACTTTAATATGAAGCAAAGACTCTGGGAAGCGACTTTAATCCTAGCTCTGCTGAAGACAAGATTAGACTTTTTCCATGGTGAGATGGAGGGAAATGGGACCTTGGAAACCCAGGGGTTTAATTCCAAGCAAAAATATCACCCATTCTTCAGTGTGAGTCTCAAGAAATTCCTTTCCTTGTGACATTGCAAGAATTCACTTCCAGCCCTGGTCAGTGTGGCTCCATGGTTAGAGCATCAACCCACACACCAAAGGGTAATGAGTTCGATTCCCAATCAAGGGCATGTACCTGGGTTGCAGGTTCAATCCCCAGTGCTGGTCGGGGTGCATGAGGGAAGCAACCAATCTATATGTCTCTCCCACATTGATGTTTCTCCCTCTCTCTCTCTCCCCCACTCCCTCCTTCCCTCCCACTCTCTCTAAAAAATCAATGGAAAAAAAAATCATCAGGTGAGGATTAACAAAACAACAATGACAAAATAAAGAATTTCACTTTCACTGGCAACAGATGGGGACACAGAGAGTACCTCACCAATAACACATTTAAATTTGTATATTTAAATAAGTTTGAAATATAGTTTATTTTCTTTGTGACTTATTAGAGCCTTTGTATACAATGTACTCTCCAAGGAGATGAGTTTCCAGCATTCCCCAAGCTTACTGACCAGGAGTCTATCTTTTTGTGAAGGATTTCTTGACCTTTAAGAACTATGCATTTCTTACCATGGCACACAAACCTTTGCAAGACCCTCCCTACTGCCTATGTATCCAGGTTTGTTCCCCACCACTTTCTCCCATTTAGTCCATAAAGAACAATATTGAGGTTATTTTAATTTCCAAGTCATGCTATACTCATGTACCTGTCTATACTTTTGCAGTTTAATTGCTCTGCCTGTAGCTATCACTCCAGCCTTTATTCTTTGTTTGGGTCTTGTCAACATAAGAAATGTCCAAACCTATAGAGAATATTTATGAGTTTATTTGAGCCAAACTGACAACAATTGCTGGGAAACAAAATCTCAAAGAATTGAGAAAATGCTCTGGAGAGCGGCAGTTTTGCAGCTTATTTTGTACATTGGAACCAAAGGAGATAGAAGGAGGGTTACATAAAATCCATTGGTGGTAGATGAAGGGGCAAGGGAAAGTAAAGCAGGGAAATCTCTGGGACAGGATAAAGAGTAAAACGAAGAGACACATCCTTCTTTTACACTGGTGGATACAGGATAGTTAATAACATGTACAGCACATAGAGATGGTATTCAAGGGACAAGATAACAATGAGTAGTCCTGTGTGAGTAGCTCTGGTGCCATAGGTGTGACCTGAGGGGTCTGGAAAAGATCACTCTGATATTTCAAAAGTAGGTCATCTTAGATGCAAAAAAAAATAGTAGACAGGTTCACTTAAGGTAAACACTGACCTTTGTCAAGGAAGCTACAGGCCTAGGATGTGACTTCCTGCCATGACTGCTTTTAGTTAGGAATTTGCACGTTCAGACCATCCTGTAGGGTTACTTTTGGTCTCTGAGTTTGTAGGACTCACCATGCTGGCCTTCCCTGAGTTTCTCAAGTTTTTACTATGAGGCCCCTCTTTTGTTCACACTCTGTGTTTTTACTTCTTTTGAGAAGCCTATATTCATTGCCTTTTTCATATTCTCCTCCTCTTGTCATTACATTGTCATCACATCTGCTATATGTCTTCATTAGAGCACACAACAGTCTGGGTTTTGTTTTGTTTTGTTTGTGGATACTTGTTCTTTCTCTAAAGTAAGCTTCCTAAAGCCAGTAACTATTCATCTTTATGTCCCAAGAACTTTGGTCCTCAATTAATGAATAAATGTAGAAATAAATCTTCAGCACAACAGAAGGCTTACTGGCCAGAAATCCTGAATTAAAGTGAAGTTTGCCTACCCTGGCCGGTTTGGCTCAGCGGTTAGAGCGTCGGCCTGTGGACCGGAGAGTCCCGGGTTCGGTTCCCACTAAGGGCACGTACCTCCGTTGCAGTTTTTCCCCGGCCCCAGTTAGGGTCGTGTGGGTGGCAACCAGTTGATGTGTCTCTCTCACATCAATGTTTCTCTCTCTCTCTTCCCCCTCTCTCCCTCCTGCTCTGTCTAAAGATAAATGCAAAAATGCCCTCAGATGAGGATAAAAATAAATAAATAAATAAATAAATAAATAAATAAATAAATAAATAAATAAAGTTTGCCTTTATAAAACCTCCAAATTCCACTTGGATCTATGGGAGAGGACAAGGAACAAACTTTCATCTATCCCCAAGGTTCTTCTGGCTGGTCCAATAATTGAATAGACATGAAGCAAATTAGCAAAAGAACATGACCAAATTTAATACACATGTATGTACAGGAAACCCACATGCATGGGAGAGTCACAGATCATATGCAGGAGAGGTTCAGAGATAGAAAGGGGGACTGAGGTGTAGAAGACATCCTGAGCTAGAGGTGAAGTACTGCACCTTGGGGGCTTCAAAGGGTCATTGCAGGGTGATGAGAAGAGTAGATGTTTAGCAAATAAAAGTTTGCCCTGCCATATAGGTGGGTCAAAAAGGTCATTGCTGATAATTCCTTCTGGCAAGGCCCCTGATTTAAGTTTTTCTAGGCAGGTAAATATCGGGGGGCAGAAGTTTCTCCTGAGCTAGCATCTAATGTTGCCTTTAGCTCGATAGATTCTATATATCATGGAGGCCCATCTTGGGGTGACTCATTCTGAACCCCCACACATCCAAATTAATATGATTAGAGCATAGTACTCATGATTCCAAATTATTCACACCATCCATTTAAATATCCACTTGTTTCAAGCAGCATTGTCTCCTGGGAAGCCCTGGTTGCCCACTGTGTTTCTCCTGGACATAGATCATCTTAAAAGAGTGTGCTGTGTTTGGGAACAGATGAGTTACTCTTTATAGGATCCTGAGATGGAGCACAATATTATCAAGAAGCTCTCCTTTCTCTTTTATTGTTTGGTTTCTTTTAAAAAAAAAAAAATCTGAGAGAGCTCTAAACCTCATTCTTTATTTTATTCTATCTAACCAACATATATAGTATACACACACACACACATACACACACACATACAGTGTGGGGCAAAAGTAGATTTACAATTATTTGTATGGAAAAATAATACAATAATTAGTAAATGATATACAAAAATAAACTGTATTTTGCATACTCACAACTGTAAACCTGCGTTTGCCTAACCCTGCACAAACACACACACACACACACACCAGATTCTAAACAACTTAGAGATTCTAACAATACCAGGCAGATATCCTCGTTATCCATATTTCACAGATGCAGCAACACAGGCACAAGAAGTGAAGTAAATTGCCAGGGAGGTGTTATTAAGAAATAAGACTAGAACTAAATTCCGAGCAGTCTGGCTCACAGGATTGGCACTTTCAACACTCAGCCATGCTACTGTGTTTTAAGTTTGTAATATTTTTCAACTCTTTGTGGAGGAATTACTGAGAAATTCTTAGGAGCACATATCACTTTATTGAAATTGCTTAAATGCGCTGTAAAAAAAAAAAAAAAAAAAGGAGTGTTTTTTCCAGTTCATCTAGTTGGTAAAAAGGGATATAAATCCATAAAGAAACATAAAGGTGATTATATATATATATATATATATATATATATATATATATTTAATTTTATATATTTAATTTTATATATATTTAATTTTATATATATTTAATTAAATATATATATATATATTTAATTTTTTCCCTCACCTCAGGGTATGCTTTTTATTGATTTAAGAGACGGAGAGAGAGAGAGAGAGAGAGAGAGAGAGAGAGAGAGAAACATTAATTGGTTGCCTCTTATACATGCCCCAAATGGGGATTGAACCCACAACCTCAATATATGCCCTGACCAGGAATTGAATCTGCCACTTTTTGGTGCATGGGATGGTGCTCCAACTGAATCACACCAGCCAGGGCTAAATGTTATATTAATAGGATAAAAATTATGTTTCCAAAGATAATCAAATAGATTTTTATGTCAAGGAAGTAAACTGATTTTTAAATGAGGAAGAGCATTTCAAGTCAATTATAAAATTTTTATTGGAAATTTAAAAATATAACTGGACTAGGCTTTATCTGAGACATAGTGATTGATCTTAAAGATATTGATCCAATGCTAAAAACTCTTACATGAGGATGATGACATGTCTGTTGGTTACAAATTCTTTCTATGCCTGGTAAATATTTTCAATGACAAAGTAATTAAGGCAATGCATCTTCAAAAACTGAGGGTGCAATGGTGATAGAGAAGAATGGCAGAAAGCAAAGGACTAGAAGGAAGAGAGAGAATTACAAGTCATAAGGTTGGGCTCCATTTGTTCATTTATCTTATATACCTACTGTCTGCATAGTAGTCATCTATATAAAAGCAAATAATAGGAGTTTAATATATATTTCTGGAAAGAATGCTTAAGGCAGGAGAATGGGATAAATGGACATAAAACAAGTGGAGAAAAGGAAACTAAAGTGAAGAATGTAAATGTGTGGAGGCAAAGAAGGGATATTAAAAGCAGCCAAATCACAGAACAGTAAGCATAAAGGAGGAAGTTTAAATTACTGTCTCATTTCATTACTACCACACCTTATGGGTAGACACCATTGTCACAGGTTGTTACTTGTAAGGGTCGGAGTGACGATTCACACTCAGGTGTTGTGCTTCAGAGTCAGCGCTCTAACTATTCTGCAACACTACCTCCCAAGAGAAGATGGCACCAAGGAGGCAACTGCCTGAAGGTAGAATTAAAATAATGGACTCTTTCTTGGAGTAAATTATTGTACTAGTTATAAGTTACTCTAAAATTTATCAGCTTAAAGCATCAAATATGTATTGTTTCACAGATTCCATGAATTAGGAATCTAGGTGTGGTCTAGCTAGATGCTTCTGGTTCCAAGCATCACATGCAGACATAGTCAAGTCAGCCAGGACAATCCTCTTTCAAGGTCGCTTGCATAGCCACTGCAGGCTCCTTCAGAAGATCATTTCCCAGCTCACTCATGTGGGCACTGGTAGGCTTCAACTCACCTGTAGGCTTCTATGTAGGCTGCCTGACTGTCCCAACAGGGCAGCTGGTGACTCAAAAAAGAGATAGAGCCAGCGTGTGCCCCAAATAAAAGTCAGTCTTTTTGTAACCTGTTCTTGAAAGTAATGTTTTATCTCTTTTGCATATTTTATTTGTTAGAGTAAAGTGATAGGCCTAGCCCATGGTCAAGGTGGGGGGATTACACAAGAGAGAGGATACCAGGAGGAGCATTTAGAGTTTGCCAGCCAAAATTGTGATGAGTTTGTTAGATATTGTTCATTTTGCCTGATTCTTGTTTTTTTACTATCTTCAGGATTCTAATAGAGGATGCTTGGAGTTGAAAGAGTAGGTGTTTATTAAATCTAACTTAATTAGTTTAAAAATTAGAGGGTCAGAGCTGTGTTTAGTGTGATTTTTCTCTATGGTGTGATTTTTTAAGTTTTGTCACAATGAAAGAATGTGGTATCTCAAGATTAAAAATGGGACAAAATGATTACCAAAATCTGGATGTATTATTCTGTGAGTTTGACAGATTTAAGAAAACAAAAATATTGTCTATCTTTTGGTTAGTACAAAGAAGCATCTTATACCAAATGATTTATTGAATCATTTTCATAAAGAAAATTTAGCATAAAATCAAAGCTGGAAATAGTCACATTTCATGGTGGCTTTTGGAGAAATTTAATGGGGTGAAATAATTATTGTTCCCTTATGACAGGTACTAATTAGTATTTATGTGGAATGAATTATATAGTTTGGAATGTGAATGAAATGTGAATATCATTTATCTTAGGGGATAATTGATCAATACTTATTTTTTTGAGGCTCTTCTGTGTGTAAGGCACTATGGAAATATAAAAGAGATCCCTGAACTCTCTTGGGTTGCAATTCCTTCATTCATATACTTATTCATTAAGATGCTAATGGAGAACCTGCTATGTGTCCAGTATTACTTGCTAGAGTAATAGTAATGTGGAAAACAGATTTAAAAAACCATCGTTCTGAGTCTTGGATTTCAATCTGAGTCATATTTGTATATTTTATAGTTCCATATTAGCACTTTATTGCTAGTGTAAATTGAGTAGACCCATACTGAACTATCTATTAAACTTCTTTGGAGTCATCAGTGTGTTCTACTCTGTGCACCGCTGCCACCCTTCTCCTGGAGGATGCCTACTCATTTTCAGTTCTTAGTTTAGAAATCATTTCCTCTGGGAAGTCTCCTCTGGCCACTGCAGGCTGGGTTTCCTGATCTTCCTTTGTGCTCTCCTCATAGTATGGACTATTCTTATATTGTTTAGTGCCCATTTTCTTTTTAAACCCATGAATCTCATTCAAAGGTAAGTTGGCATGAGACAAGAAGGCATGCTCATCTTATCATTGCATTCCCATCTGTTCAACAATATTTTATTTAGTGTCTGTACTATGCCAAGCACATCTCTAGACACAGGAAAAATAGTGAACAAAACATACACTAAGTTTGCATGGGGCTTATGCTCCGTGGAATGAGACAGACAATAAATAAATGTGTATTCACTTGGTTAGTACTAAGTGCTATGAAGAAGGGAAAGAGGATAAGCCAGTGGATTAGAGATAAGGCAAGGCTCTTTTAGATAAAGGGGGCAAGAAACCCTCCCTGAAGCGATGATATTTGAGATGAGAACTAGAGGAAGAGAGGGAGAAAGCCATAGGGACAGAGTGTTCCTGGAAGAGGCAGAGTGAGTGCAAAGACACTGAGTGTGTTGATGAACTGAAGGAGCAACAAGAAGGCCATTGTGGCTGGAGCAGAGAGGTAGTGGGCAGGTGAGGCAGAGTGTTAAGATGTGAGGTCAGAAACGTTTCCAGGGGTCAGACCACATGGGACTTTTTGCAGGCCAGGGTGCTGCTATCACCTGGCACACATGGTTAGTATTTAATGATCATACATTGACTATTGTTAAAGTTGGAAGTATAAATGTTGTCTAATTATATAGTATTAGTATTGTTATCATTACAGTACTTTGAGTAGTGGATCACAAAGTTTGCTGCACTTTGGACTCACAAAGGATCTGTTAAAAAGGCTGATTCTAGGTCACATGGCAGACAGCATGACATCGGGATCTCTGTGGGTGGCATCTGTATTTTTAAAGCTCCTTAGGTAATTTTAGACAAGCCTGGGGATCATTAACTTAGCTCAGTGGTTCTGGAAGTGTGCCCACCAACAACAGCACTGGAGATAATTAGAAATACAAATTCTCTGACCCCATCTCATACCTACTGAATCAGAAACTATGGGGGTAACGCTATGCAGCCTGTATTTTAAGTAGTCTTCCAGGTGCTTCGCATGTGTGCTAAAATCGAAGGACCACACTCTTAGAGGAATGGGCCACATGAGGGTCAAACAAATGATATCTTTTGTGACATTAATGGTAGAGGGCCCTGTTTCTATAACATGTGTGCACTGGCAAGAATATCTAAAGTTTTACTATTTAAGAATGATTTCTTGGGGTTAAAATTTCTCTCTCTAATTGCTCTTTGTTTAAATAAAACATTCCCCTAGGTAAAATATCAAGCTGAGGTTACTCATTAGCACTTTAATGTAAATGAATTTACTAGAATAATTTAGCTGACAGAATAGACCATTTTGAATATAAGAATGGCTGAAGCTAGAAAAGGTGTCTAGAAAAGGCTGGAGATAGGATGATGTCACAAACAATTTTTCTATAGCCCCAAAACTATGATTAGTAATCACTAGTATTTAATAATGTTCAGACTGTATTTAATAAGATTTTGAAATAATCTAAAAGTAATTTTTTTGCATTTTGTGTTCAGAGATCTTTTGAGAAATGTGAATTTTCTTTTAGTTAATTATGCACCTGATTCTATATGACCTAAGTCTAAAAATGATGATTTTAAAAATATAACACCAGGATTTGTCATAATTTAAGAACAGAAGATTTGTCCAGATCCTTTTTTTTTTTAGAAATCAAAGTCTTGCTGCTTAGGTTTCTATCTGGCATCACTCTTCAGGAGATTTCCTTATGGAAAATCTCATCATCACTCATCCTCCTAGAGAAAGTTACATTTTCTTTCACAAAACTCCAATATTAATATCTACCTTGGAGTTTCTTTTCTCTTTTCCCTTATCTGAGAATAACAATGAATGAGGGAAAGTGAATTATATAGCTGAAAGGGCAGTTTGAGCCATATGCTAATTCTGGCTTTAGTGTTCTAGCCAATCCAGCAGGTTCATTCAGATTAAAGAATGCAGTGTGAAAGTCCTTTGTTGTCCTGCTACACAAGTTTTCTCTTATATAGAAAAAGCAGCTTTTTCATAAAGGCTTAACCAGAGACGATACCTGATATTGTCTGCAAAGTGCAAGCAATACATCTTTGAAGCACTTGAATAATATTAGTATCTTGGCTGAGAACTGGAGAAAAAAATTATCTATAAAAATAAGGATAATATAATTTTAAAAGGAGCTTTCACATGCCAGAGGATTTCATTCAGCTCGGTGACAAAGGACTCCAGATATAAGTAGCACTTGGGATGGAAAAAAATGTAAATGCAGAAAGTATGTCTTGATACAGCCATGTTGGGTCCTTATATGTTCCTGAGATATTTGAGTGATCAAAGCATTGCTGCGGTCTGCAACCATACATCAAAAGCCGTCTGTAGGATTTTCAAATGAACAATTTCCCTCTATATCCTTCAATCAGGCAATATGCTGTCTTAATTTTTTCTATTATTATTTTTTTTCAAGATAAATCCCCACCCTTGCTGGGGAGGTGAATGTGACCTTTATAATATTATATTGCCCCCTTGGGAATCCTTCTCCTGAAAAAAAACAATGTTTCTTCAAACCTGGAATTCTTCTTATGTTTTTGCATTAGAAATGGACTTTAGCAACACTAGAAAGTCTTTTTTTTTTCCTTCCCATATCTCTTTTCAACCCTCCTAAAGCAGTGTCACTTAATGTAACACTTAATAGTTGGATGACTTAAATCTGAATTCTCCAACCAGAAGTAGTATAAAACTGTCCAATGTCTTTTCTCCTTTGCATATTTGAATGGCTCGTTATTATATTTTATCACTCCCTAGCATTTATTAGAAACCTTCAGTGGCTTAGCATTCTCTGTTATTGGATCATAACAGACAAGTACAAATGGGTCCATATGTTAATAACTCTCCCAAATGCTATTGCAAGTACCCACAAAACCAGTATAAAAGTAACTTTTTGTATAATAAAAAATAAAAAATTCACCATTCAAAAGTATATATATATGCTTTCTGTGGTCTGAAAGACTAGACCATACATTCTTATACTTAAAGAATTCATAGGATACACACACGATAAATCTACACATAGACAAACATATTCTTTCTCAATATTTTTCTTTTTTCATACACATTGTGGATAAAAATACATCAGGTCTTAATGTCTCTCTCATATAATCCAGATATTTACTCATTATTTTTTTATTTAATAAGTGTTTATTAAAGGCAGGGTTCTAGTTGCTGTGAATATAGATGTCTATGTGTATAGATAAGGTCATTGTGCCCAGAGATTCTATTTTCCAGTGGGTGAAGCAGAAAATAAGCAATAAACAAGTAAACAAATAAATAAGATAACAAGAGGTTTTTAAATGGTACATAGAAAAACAACAGGATAATGTAATAGAGATTAATTGTGGATGCTACATTAGATTTATAGCTACACATGTCGACAAATGGTAAGGCATTTGAGGTGAGACCCTAAGTGATGTGAAGGGACCAGTGAGGAGGAAGCTTACCAGAAGAGGAAACACATGCCAAGTCCATAGGTGGAGAGGGCTAGACATGATCCAGCAAAGGAAAGAAGGCCATTGTGGTTGGAATGGAGTGACCAAGGTGGTAAATGCTCTGAGATGATGGCGAGGAGGTTGTAGGAACCAGGGTCTGAGAGCCTTGTGGACCACACAGGATCCTAGCTTTTATTTTATGAGCAACAGTGACTATTCGAAGGGACCTATAAAAGTTCCTCAGTGATGAAAAATAAAGGCTTGGACAAGAACTTTGAGAAGAGATGTATCAAAGATATATTTTAAAGATAGAACAAGATCGACTATTCACAATTCCCATATTGATTTACTTAACTATTCTCCTTAGAGACTCTACATATAACACAAAGACTCTACATACATATATTTGAATGTCTAAAATGCTACCTTGGAACAAAGAGAACTTAGCATTCAAGGAAATCTTTTTGATAATATCAGTTATTTACTTAAGACAGTGGAAAATGGACAACAAAACTTTAAAACCAGATATTTCAATATATGCATATCAAGTTTAGTCTCCAATATCATGGTAACATTGAAATGTTGCAGCAGAAAAGATATGATTTTACACACACATGTACACACACATACACGCAAAACCATGTTTTATATTGTCATTGTAAGAAATGTCCAAACAGAGAATTTCTGTGAGTTTATTTGAGCCAAAACTGATGACATGGGCCTGAGAACAAAACCTCAAATGTTCCGGAGAATAATAGTTTTGGAGTTTCTTTTATGCATTTCAAATTAAAGAGGGAATGGAAGGAAGATTGCATGAAATGGGAGAAACGAGGTGAGAATTGGATTACAGGATAGTTAACAAGATTAGGTTCTCTCTTGAGGATGGTTAAACTTACTTCAAAGTTGTGTTAACCTAGATGCACAAGAACAATGGACTGGGCTTATTTGAGGCAAAGATAAAACTTTCACTAAAAAGTTACATGCCTGCCCAGGTAGGAATTGATGATCAGATCACCCTGTGTGGTTACTTCCTATAGAACTCATTTTTTGTCCACAATATTGGCCATGTCTTTAGGAATGGAAGCATCATCACCTGGCATTTGGGCAGTTTCAGTAAGTACTGTATTCACTGTACTATGGATTGAATATTTGTGTCCCCCGAAAATTCAGGTTGAAATTTAACTGCCAAAGTAATTGTATTCGAAAGTGGAGCCTTTGAGACCTGGTTAGTGCCCTATAAAAAAGAGTCAACAGAGATCTCTTGCCACTCAAGCCACTTGAGGTTACAGTGAGAAGACAGTCATTAAACATCAGCACATTAGAAATTGTGATTTCAACTTTTGACAGTCATTGAAAACTGCACATATCTAGACTAACTCACAGATGTGAGAAAAATCATACATATCTTCTTTTGGAACTTGGCATCATTGTCCAAAGGCTACATTTAAGCATATATTCCATGCAGATGATCATGTGGGAATATTAGTTCAGACTGAGAATCCAGGAAGAACAAGATGGTGTGTCAGTGGAGGTGTAACTAGAACCCAAGTTCTGCTGCCTGCTGCCACAAAAACCAAACTCATTAGACAGATGGTGGTGAATAGGGAAAGAGGTTTTATTTAAGTGCTGGTCACCTGAGAAGATGGGGGACTCTTGTCACAAAACCCATCTCTACATCTCAGTGCAGGCAGAGGTTTTTATAAGGAGGGAGGGGGAAAGCAGGACAAAGAAATCAAGGGAAGGGGGTTGAAAAGCTCTCTCCATGCAGTCCAGTACAGTCCATTCCGATAAGGACCTCGAAACTGGTCAAGTGATGGTCTGGTGTGCGTCATCCTGGTCTTTGTCATCCTGGTTCTACATCTGAAGGTCAGCAAATCTCCTGGAACTGGAATGACTGAAGGTTGGAGTCGTTATCTTCTGAAATTAGTTCCTAGGATTCTTGTGCAAACATGCTGTTTATCTACAAGCTACATAGAGTCAGTCATCATTTACAAAAACAATGTCAAAAGAATAGTGGGGTGGGTTATAATTTTTCCACTGTTACAGTTCCCCATTGTCAATTTTTCTCCCATTTCCATGGAAGTTACTGGGTTATAGCCAAATTATTTCAGAAAACTAGAAAAATTCAGGATCCAGTTTAGTTCATAGGTGAAAAACAAAAATTTTAGACAATTAACTGAACTAGAGTCTAATATCTACAATTGTGTATTATAGACTCTATTGAAACACATTTTTTTTTCTTAAAATCACCCTCATTTTTATCAAAGAGCCAAATCAAGACTAACTCATTTACTATATTAAATGCAGTTTTAATTTGGCCTGATTATTTGCATAAACACAACAGGAATACCAAATGATCATATACACTTTTAAAATCTGCTTTGCTGGAATCTCACAAGAAAGTTTCTTCCCAGGGCAAAGAAACCAAGCCACACAGTTGCCATCAGGATTTGCCTGCAGCACCCTTATGTTTGGATAATTCCTCAAGTTCTTGAGGTTCCCAAAATGTCTTGAGTTCCTTTCTTTCCATCTCCCAGGAAAGCAACCTTTGTCCCTTACCTGGAAAGACTGCCATGAAGTATATGAATAAACAAGGTACCAGACCATTTTTCCAAAGGGATTTTTTTCAGCTTCAAAGTCAGTCTTCATTCCTTAAAGTTTTCTGGTGACATCCAGAGTCCTAGCATGTCTCTCTCAGACATGACATTCCAGTCAAAGTCTTGGCTAATAAAACCACAACTGGAAACTGGCTTTATGTGTTCTGTTATGAAGAAATTATATTCCTATTGGATTCATACAAATAAACATATTAAAATGAAAATAATAATACTCATTAAGACTTTTTAAATTCTGGAAAGATCAAGTAAGGATAAAAATATAAATGCTTTAATATTGTTTATCAAGGTATAATTTACCAAATTGTTCTAAGAAAACAAACAAGTTTTTAAAAATCAGCAATATTTTGAACAAAGTCATGAGAATAATAATTATCCTACGTTTTTTTAATCCCATTTCAGACTAAGAAATCAATTAATTTGTTTCCCACTGTCAATTGTACCTCGGGTTCCTGTGGGGAAATTACAATTGGTTTTGAAAAATCAAAGGGAGCTTCCTGACCTTTTCATTTGTCCTTAAAATCACCACTCTGCTTTACTATCTATGTATGTACTTCTTTTTCTTTCTTATTTCTTTTTTTCTATTTCCTTTTTCTTCTGGAGTATTTTTCCTCCAATGTCCTTTTTTCCTGTAATATGTATGTCCTTTCCCTTTATCCTTTCTTACTTTTTTTACTTCTTTAATTGTTTATCTTTTTGCTTCTTCCCTCTTTACAATTCTTCAACTTATACAGACCCTCCACATCTTGTACAGACCTTCTGCAACTTACACAGACCCTTTGTGACTTTTCTAGTTCCTTTCAGTGTATTTCTTCTTAACTCATTCAGAAATAAGAAACTTTAGGAAAACCTATTTTCAATTCTATATTACCAAAACCATATAGTTTCCTTTTGACTTAATTAGAATTCTCAATTCTTAGAAACTTCAATTTTTAGTGACAACTAAAAGCAAGCAATTTGCATTGTTTAGATTGGCAAATCTATGAACACATTTCATAACTTACAGAAACAGGCTTTTTTTTTTCCCATTGAAAAATACACTTACATTTTAAAGAGGCATAACAGAGATAATATAACCTTGACAACTCTTAGGAGGCTGGAGAAAAGGCAGGGTGAGGGTGGGGGGAGATGGCAGGCCCCAAGGATTGTTCTTGAGACTGCAGCATCTCCTGGGCCTCCAGAGACTTGAATTTAAAAGTACTATTTTTTTCCTTTATATTGAGTTGGGGCACTGGTCCCTGTTGCTTCCACAGTCTGAACAGATTTCTGGGGTGGTATTAATTTCCCCATTGTTCCCAGGACTGCTTTAGTTCCTGGGCCTCTAGGAGGAGGATTTAGAGTGTTTTAAATAATTATTTCATCACTTTTTCCTTTTACTCTCTGGGAGGGGAGTGAAACCCTTTCCCCCTCTTTGAATCATTGATTTAGATCTTTCTGAGTAGAATTCTTATGATGTAATAACATGAAAGCTTGCAGGTAAGAGATCTTATCCTATTTACTAGACCTTTGGCAAAACAACTTCAATTGCAAAATAGTAATAACAATGGAACAAACAGGAAGGAGCAAGCCACTTAATAGCATTATGATTTCTATGCAGATTACTCTAACAACAATATTCCAAATTAAAAACAGATCTATTAAGACAATCCACAGATATAGGCAACAAGAAAAGCAAACAATACCCCAAAATCCAAATACCAAAACCAAAAGAACACTCCAACTAAATTCCACACCAGGGAACTGGGATTTTTCTTAGTCACTGAGCTGTACCTACTACCATGTGTACCTATTAATTCCTACAGAATCCCAAATGGTTCAAAGAACCTCAAATGGTGGGGCAGGGGCTCCTGGTCATGATTCCCAGAGACTACCCAGTTTTGGATTCCACTGACTACTCAAAGATCTGTTTTCTTTCTCCAGCTAGGCTTAGCAGGCAATCTGCACCCAGGGAGTGAAGGACAGTTCCCAAGTAAAATCACTTGGAAGCTGCTAGGGACTCCCAAGTTCTTTCACCGGGTCGGTCAGTAATAGGCAGCCTGGGGAACCCCTTCCAAAGTCCAAGGACTGACTGAGGGGGGCTCCCACAGCCTCCTTGCTGACTCTTCAAAACTGTAACCGGAACCGAAGTTCTGCTGCCTGCTGCCACAAAAACCAAACTCGTTAGACAGATACTGGTGAAAAGAGAAAGAGGTTTCATTCACGTGCTGGTCACCTGAGGAGATGGGGGACTCTTGTTGCAAAGCCCATCTCTACATCTCAGTTCAGGCAGAGGTTTTTATAAGGAGAGAGAGGCAAAGGAGAACAGATAAATCAAGGGAAGGAAGTTGAAAAGCTCTCTCCATGCAGTCCAGTACAGTCCATGCCGATAAGAATCTCAAACTGGTCAAGTGATGGTCTAGTGTGCGTCATCCTGGTCTTTGTCATCCTGGTTCCACTTTTAAAGGTGAGCAAATCTCCTGGAACTGGGATGACTGAAGGTTGGAGTCTATATCTTCAGAAATTACTTCCTAGGATTCGTATGCAAACATGCTGTTTATCTATAAGCTACATATAGTCAGAGTCAGCATTTACAGAAACTGTCCAAAGAATAGTGGGGTGGGTTACAATTTCCGCTGTTACAGAGAGAACAGAACTGAACATATTAATTTGATACATAAGGCTATAACTACAAAGAAAGAAGGAGCATGTAAGTAGATAAAAATACTGGCTTTGGATTCAAACAAACCTGAATTTTATTCATGGTTCTACAACCTACCTTATTTTTGTGTGATTTTAAGCAGGTTGCTTTACCTCTTTGAGCCTCAGGTACCCTCTGTCATGTCAGTAATAATACCCAAAGGCTGCTTAGCAGATGTCAGGTGAAATGTCTCCCCAGTGACTTTATTTGAAGTTAGAATTCCTACAACTCTCCCAGTGCTCTTGATTTACCTCATCTTGTTCTACTTTATATATATATTCTTATCACCTTTTAATATTCAAAGGCATTTATTTGTTTATTGTGTCTCTCCTGGCTAATGGAATCTTCAGAAGAGAAGAGGCCTTTGTTTGCTTTGTTTACTGGTGTATTCCAAGTCTTTAGGACAAGGCCTGATACATCATAAACACAAATCAGTGTATTCAACTTGTAAAGAGCAAAATTCAATCGTGTAAATTTGAAGATCTTATTGGCTTTATTAAGTCATTCATGCATCCAGCAGCATCCCATCTAGCAAACAAAATTATCCTCCAGGGGTTGTACAAAATGGGAGGTATTTGTAAAGAGAAGCTTGGGGCAAGAAAACTATTAAGAAAAGAAAAACATAAGTTATTTTTAGGCGTGACTTCTTTTGTGGGGGAAGGAAGAAGCCTCTTCTTTCTATGGGTAATAGAGAAGGACAAATTACCTCATTGGTGTTGATCAGAAAATTTCAGACTGATTGGTTTTAAATTCTACACCTGAGAGATGCTGAAACTGCAGTTAGGTTAGTTATTAAGTTTTGGTTTGGTGACATGACTTAGCAAGTGACTCCATTTTGGCTTCTTTCCTTCTTTTTAAACACAACTTACATAATAAAGTCCAGCTAATCAGTAATAATCTGTGTTAACTCTTGATTCCACTCCCCTGGATTCTCACTCTCCTCTCAGAGAGGATCCAACTCCCTCAACATTAGAAAGAGAACTGGGAGAAAAATCCAAATCAATGGTTCTCAGCCTTGGCTGCACATGAGAATCACCTACAGAGCTTTTTAAAACATCCAGATTTTCAGGCTGCAACCCTCACCAAGAGAACCAGAATGGGTAGGGATGGGAGTCAAGCATCAGAATTCATTTATTTTTCCTATATTTCAATGTGTATGTGTAGACAAGCTTGAGAACAACTGATCTAAGCCATAGGCTGCTATAGTTGCTACAGTTCCCAACCAAATTGTGCTGGTCAATGAGACCCATCATTTTTAAGACAGCTTTTTCTTCCTGGCAGCAAAGAGTGGAAAGGTGTTGGTAAGACACTGTTAGAGTGCAATCCCTTGACATTTTGGTACTACCAGTAAACAAAGTGATGGGGGAAACAATATGATCAGGAATTAGAAGCTGAGAGAATGCAAACGTATTTTAATCCTTTTTAATTCAAATTATTTCCTGTATTGTCTCAGAACTTCGTAAGAGACTTGTTTATTAGACTCTTTCCTTTCTCTGATTCAAATGACTCTTTGCTTCATGTACATGTGATGTACCTCGTTGCAATACTATTAAGGATAATGTGCAGCCTCATTTTTAGGACAACCAGGAATTCACCTTTACTGAAACTCTAATTCTCCTGGGTCAGCTATTTTGTGGATTATTCTCACTCATGCTATCCAAAGAATGTGAACTACTCTGCAGTGCTGCTAGCTTTCCTTCTTGTTTTTTTCTGTTTTCCCACCAAAAATAGTGGTACATTGGTTCACTTAACTTACTATATTTCTATCAAACACAATGTAACAAATTCAATTTCTTTTGAATAATGCTTATGTGGGGGTTCAGAACTGTTATTGGTGGGGTACCCTCTATGTCCCTACCTGTTGCTGTTGGAAGTGGAGCTCTTGGGGTGCCATGGGAAAAGAAATTACTGAGGCACCCATGGGAGGATGACATATCATGGAAAGCTTTTTTGATGATGTAAAATTAAGGAAGTTCCCCTCTAAGGTC
The DNA here is from genome assembly GCA_030848825.1 of Tadarida brasiliensis. Classification (NCBI taxonomy): domain Eukaryota; kingdom Metazoa; phylum Chordata; class Mammalia; order Chiroptera; family Molossidae; genus Tadarida; species Tadarida brasiliensis. The sequence goes on along the minus strand of CM061267.1, from coordinate 63,319,039 downwards.
TCATCTCCGTATTGCCATGGAAAAAATCTAGCTGTGTCTTCAGCAGGGCTAAGATCACAGCTGCTGCCCAGAGTTTCTGCTCCATATTAAAGTCCAGTCCAGTCCAGCATCTGGCCAGTTCAGCATATGTTCCCAGGTGTAGTCCATTGAATGTGGGGTTCACATGGACATGGGGGTGCATGGGTGAGTGTGGGTCACAGAGCAAGAGAGTGCAAGGGCAAACAAGCAAGAGAGAGAAAGTTCTTTGTCTGGAGACTTGAACTAGGAGCTTAACCAATTAAGTCTTCACAATTTTAAGTGCTTGCGGTGGCTCCACCACGCTAGCCAATTATCTTTTCCCCAGGTTAGCAGGATGAGCAAGCACCTTTCCTACTCACTGTGCACGCATTCATCTTCCCCTTTGTTAGACCCCTTCCCCCAGTGATTTGCAGGGAACAGGCCAGTGATTTCCAGGGACGTGTGGAGTTGCAGCTTCCTGGTAAATGTGCCCAGATGACCATCCTTATAATGTCTGGCCTCCCCTTTGCTCTCTTCCATTGTTAATATTAACCAGCTAATGTCAAATGTAACAGAACCAGTTACCTCAAGATGTGCCTCTGCGTTATGCAGATAGTTTTGAGATAAAAGCAACTTTAGCCTCAGGCTTAAGGGAAACTTCTGTCTCTCCCTTAACTACCTAGAAGAACTGGAATTAGGGGCCTTGCCTATAATAAGGGATTATCAGAGATAACCTCTTTTGACCTATCTATAGGGCAGGACAAACTTCTATTTACTAAACATCTGCTTTCTTATCATTCTGCAATGACCCTTTGAAGCTCCCCAATGCACCTTACATTATCCCTAGCTCATGATGTCTTATATATTCATGTTCCCTTTCTGTCTCTGAACCTCTAGTGAATGTAGAGTCTGTATGTGGGGTTTTTATACATATGTGTATATTAAATTTGATTATTTTCTCTTGCTAATCTGTCTCATATCTATTTGATTATTAGCCAAAAGAAACTTGAGGGTAGAAAAAAGTCTGTTCTTCCTCCATACTCACAAAAAATTGTAATGTAATAGTTATCACTAGTAATATTATAACTACTAATGAGAGAAATGTAATTTCCTGAAGTTCATGGACTTAGTGGCAGGATTAAAACTGGAATGTGATCATTTTGATGAAAGATGAAAAATAAAACTATTGAATTTCCACATTCATATGAATAGCAAAAAAATTAAATGTTGAGATTTTACCTGGTTCCTATCCCTTCATCATTATCATCATTAATCAGATATAGCCCAGAACTGAGTGTTGCAAAGAATAACTACCCACAAAATCAGCTTTGTCTTCTTTCTGAGCTGATTGATCACGTTTCCCAAATATATTTGCAATTAAGTAAGCCCATGTGACTAAGTTTTAGTCAATAGGGTGTGAGGAAATGTAATGCACACTATTTCTGAAGTTGGTCCATAAATTCATTCTCTTTTCCTATTTGTTGGCTAACTGCAGAAAACTCTAAAGCCCTAGAAGAGAGAGGAAGCACAAAATAAAATGTTCCAGGGCATGACCACTTGGAAGACTGACCACCAATCAAGGAATATATGTTTTGGACTACCAGAGAGCATGGGATATGCTTTTTTTATGTAAAGCCACTGAGATTTGGAGGTTTATTTATTATAGTCACTCATCAAAAGTTTGCTCTTTATAAAAATATATTTTATTCAAAATGATAATAATGCAATATAAAAATGCCTAGTAGAGCTTAGTGATAAAAGTGACCTCTTTCCTTTATTTCTTTTATACTACACAGTTCTCTGACCTTTTACTATGCTGTTTATTTCTTTCTTTTTCTACATTTTCCATGGCTGTCCATTCTTCCCTATTTTGGAAACATCTTCAACAGTCAGGAACTAAAGTAATCTTTCTAATATGCTTCACAAATCTATTGTATCTAGCTAAACCACTCATCCAAGATTTACTCACACATTTCCACCTGCCTGTAGATAACCCCCACTTGTATATTATTTAATTACATTATATATCTCCTTTGAACTCTGTTTTTAATCTACTCTCAATATTTTTACGTCCACTCCGCTTCTCACACCTTAAGTTTATGTAATGGCATTTTTTCTGTATCCTCAAATTCTTTAAAATTTGAATCAAATTTAATTCATATCTACCTTATTAAATATCCAGGTACCACCAAAATAGCATTAGAATATACCATATTTTTTTCACTTGAAATACACTTCAAATTTGTCCTGACTTTCAAATCCTATTCCTACCACCTTAAGGAAAGCTTCTATCACTGCATAAATGAACACATGCCCTAGTTTCTTTTTCTTTTTCTTTTTTTTTAAAATTGATTTAGAGAGGAAGGAAGAGGGAGAGAGAGATAGAAACATCGATGAGAGAGAACATTGATTGGCCGCCTCCTGCATGACCCTCACTGGGGATTGGGCCCACAACCTGGGCATGTGCCCTGACCGGGAATAGAACTGGTGACCTCTTAGTGCATGGGCTGATGCTCAGCCACTGAGCCACACCAGCCGGGCTGCCCTAGTTTCTTAACTCACTACTCTAGGTTCTTCTCCCACTGATTTATTACTAGGTTGGTAAGCCACTGGATTTTTTTGCCTACTCTATCAAGTCTCATACTTAATAACTATATTATTTTTAGAATTTATCTGCCTAAAATAATTCTTACCTAGCTTTATAATAAAATAATCTTCACTTTTAGGTTGCCTGGTCTCTAAATTTGTCCATGTTTCTCCTTCTTCTCTCTTCTACATCTGTAAAAGTTTTATTTTATTAATAGGGGTACAAATTTTACACATTCCTCTAGATTTAAGCTCATGTGCTGATTTCTCTTTCACCATGTTTCTTCAATGTATTCAATATTTACTGTGAATAAATCTTGGAATTTGTTTCATCCAGAGAACATTCTGAGGGTAGGAGCTCAGTGTTATATTTCTTTCATTATAGAAAAATATATACACACATAATAGAAGCCACAATACTAAAAAAAACTTAAATTCTTTAATATCTTTGCTTCCTCAAAGCTTTCATTAAATTCTCAAGGTTTATCTTCATTTTCCCAAGACAACCCCAAATTAATAGTCTCTGTATCTATGGTGTTTCTTGAAATCATCAAGTCCTTGTTTTTGGTGTATAAAATTAAAGACCATAAATTTGATTGGTTATACTTTACTTCATCCAGTTCCCTTCATAGAATATACCAAACTGTATTGTATTTCCTGAAATCTCCAGATTATAAATATTCTCTACTCTTATTCCTGATGAGAGATTTATGGAAAACTAGATTTTTTAATATCCTAACTCCTGGTTGTTTCTTTGAAGAAATCTTATTGAGGACACTCCAAATAATGGTACCTACAAACCCCAATCTCTGCAATTAAAACTAATGTAAGTTTATTTCCTCATAAACTCACCGAGTTAAAATATGTATTTCCTAATGCTTCTCTGAAGTTATGTGGTGCCAAAACATTGGTTTATCTGTAACTATTTATCCAATTTGAAAACTGTATCAAGCTAATTTTTTCTAAATTTTATTGGACAGAGTTATCATGGCTCTGAGCTTAAGGTACGTATTAAGATATATTTGCAAGACACTCTTCTTGATAAATATATTTTTCCCTGTGACTTTGCAAATACTGAAAGAAATTTTTCAGTGGAGGAGGTAAAGAGGTTGTAGTTTGAAAAGTTTATTTTAAACGTTCCATAATTCAAGGCATAACCTCAGCTGAGGATCAATTGTAGTTAAGTAAAAATTAAACTGGCCTTTAGTACATTATCAATGGGTACATGATGAGGAAAAAGTTTAATTAATAAGCTAAAGAAATAATTTTCAGTTCATTCAGTTTAATCAGATCTTGGTGCTACTGAGGCCAGATTCTGGGTTGATCCTTGTATGAGATTAGTGAGCTGTACAAACCATAGATTATGTCACCAACCCCAGTTTATTCATTAAAACCCTTTTATTAATAAGGAAACACTGACTGAGGTTAGAAGGACTATTTAACATGTTCAAATTTATCACAAAACTGGAAAAACAAATGAAGTACATGTCTAGCACAGTCCTGTCATTCAAGAGGGCCTCAATATGCTCTATTGAATGTGAATTCATTATAGAATGTCAGCGGTTTAATCACCTCAAATAAAAAATAGTTCAAGGGAGGAAATATTATCTGAATAAAACTCCTCTTTATTAATGGATTAAAACAAATTGTTTTAGCAAATATGGAAACTAGACCCAGAGATTTACATTAAGTAAATGGGTACACATACGTTATTTTTTAATTGAGCTTCCTCTTACATCATTGTACTATTGTTTATTTTGCTTACATATTCTCTTCTTAAAGTGGGTGCTGAAATATCATGCTGTGTCAGACTGAGTGCTGCACAAATAAGTATTTGAGCCTTAGGATTGGAACACTACCTTGCAGTAACATAGAAACCTCAGAGTGAGGTAACTGCGAAGCTTTTTTGATAAGAACTATACCCCAGTGACCCTGGAGGGATTAGCTGAACCCTTTATTATTGAGCAGTCAAGAGAAATAATGAGAAGATAAAGGGAAGTAAACTGAGAGAAAGACATTCATACTTAGATTAAAAAAAAATAACTTATGAAAAGATGTAACTGCAATGCAGTTTTAGAGACCCTGTTAGTTTGGCATTTCTTTAAACTGGCGTGAAGCAGTGGATACCATAGAGTTTTATGCAGTGGATACTGTGGAGTTTGCCTTAGTATCACATAGGCTGACTCTCTTGTTTGCGTTTAACTCCAGGGCACGTGAACAACATCTTTGTTTCCTACTGTGTCTAACAAAGACTATTCAAAGAAGAGATATCTGAAACATAAAAGCTAGATTAAAAAGATGTGTTATTTTTGCTCCTCAGTGTTTAAAATTTTTTAAGTTATTAGTTGATTTCAACTGACTTCCACTTTCTCTTTCACAGGACAATGACACTTGCATATTGAAAGAGGAATTATTTATTTCACTTCAATAAATATTGAGCAAAGCACTTACTAGAATCCGTGGGGACTAAAAAGATAAGCGAGACCCCAACTCTGTCCTCTAAGAGCTTACCATTTAGTGGGGGCTGAAAACCACTCCTCAAATTGAAAAAATAGATACTATAAGTGTCAAAAGGGAGACGGTACCTGTTCTGTGGGTGAAAGTGATTATATTTAGCTAATGGGGGATCAGGCAGTGCATGAAGGGAGCAGCAGTATTTAAGGTACATCTTGAAAGAGAAATATTGACAAGTCAAAATGTGCCAGGGAGAGAGAGGCCTTGGAAAGTTCAGGCAGACGTGTCTTAGTAAAAACAAGCATATTTACAACATTTTAAGTGGCTCTGTTTTGGAGATATACTAAATATAATACTGAGTTTCATGTTTATTTTGAACATGTAAAGAAATCCATTTACAGGTTTAATTTTTTATTTTAAATTCTGAAGTAATTATGGACTCATAGGAAGTATGTAGTACAAAGAGTCTCATATACCACCACTCAGCCTCCCCCAATGGAGACGTACAACTGTTAGCTGGAATGCAGACCTTGTTCAGTTTTCACTCTTTTATTTATTTATTTATTTATTTATTTATTTATTTATTTATTTATTTATTTATTTTTAACCTGCATTCACTTGGGTGTGACTGTGCATGCATGTGTGCGTGTGCATGTGCGTGTGTGTGTGTGTGTGTGTGTGTGTGTGTGTAGTGTTTTTACTTTTTAAACAAAGGAATAATACTGTATAATTGGAGTTGGGTTTTAAAAAGATTATTTGGCAATAGTATATAGGCAAGATCGGTAGTGGGAAGACCCGATCCAAAATTATTACAATAGTACAGAGGAGGAATAATGAACAAAACACTGTAATATATAATGTCCAGCACAGTGCTAGATACTGAGAAACTTTGTAGTGAGTCAGGATTTATATTTCCTGACTGTTTTTTTAATGTTAGAGAAGAACACCCATCCCTTTCGATTTGACAGTGTGTGTACATGCACCAGCAGGAGTCAGAAGAATGATAATCCTAGTCAGAACCCAGTGCGGTTCTCAGCCCAGCACACAGAACAGCATACTGCAGAAGCCCAATATAAGGAGACTGGAAAAACAGGACAGTTATCTTTTAGAATAAGGTAAATAGCTCAGGTCAGAGAAAGATCAGGTCAAGAATTTCAGGCTGTAAACCAGCAACTAGAAGGACGTTGTGAGTCAAGTGAAGAGGCATGCTCTTCTTGCCCTCACGGCTAGTAGACAGCTGATGATTGTTTCTACCTTGGTTTGCTAACAGCTCCTTGTAATTTCAAAATAAAAAATCTGCTTTTTAAATTCAAAATCTTTAAATAATCCAGTATCTTGTGAGAAAGTTCAAAAATGGTTTCTCACTGTTTTTTAAATATATATAAATGCTAAGGAAAAAATTCAATATTGCACCCTCTGCCCCCTTTACTCAGTATAAGGATTGGATAACTTTGTTTCCCTTATGCTTCAAAATCTCCTGTGTTATTTGCTGGATAGACAAACTGGGAGTTACAGCACTTAAATATGTCATTTATTGGCTAAGGGATTATGAGCAAGTTATTTAAACATTTTCTAAAACTTGATGACCTTATCAGTAATATAAAAATGTTAGAGTCAAGGGGCCCTTTCCATTCTAACATGCCAAAAAAAAAATCTCAATTTATGAATTCTCATATACCTTTTTATCACTGTCCAACTTTTGTTCTGCACTGAATATGGTGAATGGTAACTAGCACATAATTCTGAATGAATTATTTGGAGAATCTTAAGTACAAAATAAGTTTCTTTCAATAATTTTAAGTAGATTTTAGATCTCAATAGAGTAAAGTTGTTTAATCATAAAATCCTTGCAACTTTTCATTTTTGTTCTTTATTTTTTGTGTTTAAAAAATATGAGAGTCAATCTCTTTTGGACTCAATGCTTTTATCTGAGAGCATGGAAACTGAGCTTTAAAAATTTTTTTTTTCCTTTATTGATTTTAGAGAGAGAAGAAGTGAGAGGGAGAGAGAGATAGAAATATCAATGATGAGAGAACATTGATTGGCCGCCTCCTGCATGTCCCCCACTGGGGATTGGGCCCACAACCTGGGCGTGTGATCCGACTGGGAATTGAACTGGAGACCTCTTGGTGCATGGGTTGATGCTCAACCGCTGAGCCACACCGGCCACAATAAAATTGATTCTATTTCCAAAAAAATCATTGGTATTAATTAGTGGAAACATTTTACACATCTCATGTAGCAGTATTTCAAACTAAATTCTACTTAGTTTCTGAACTTCTTGTATAAATTGCAAATGTACTTTTAATAAAATTTACTCATTAACACTAAATAAATTTGTCTACCCATTTAATCGTACGACTTCTATAAATAAGTGTAAATATAGTGAAGTAACGTTTAGTGAGTCTTTTACTAAGTTGTAAACATTGAAGTATCATTATTGTGTGCAGGAAATCCAGGGCCACAGAGGTTAAGTAAGCTATCTTAGGTCACACATCCAGATAAAGCCGCAGTCAGTCTTTTAACACAGGTAGCTGGGCTACAGAGCTGGGGAGTTCACCACCACCCTGCATTCGATGTCACTGTGTGCCCCTTCTGGGATGGAACAAAAGCCCTGCCGAGCATGTGTTGCGTGAGGCAGCAAGGCAGTGGTGACCTTAAACAATAGCTTGAGATCAACTTTTACAGTCTTCAGTTTCTGACCCTGGAAACTCTGCTAACTGTATGTAAATCGAGTTGGCATTTGGGGACAGTCTCACCATTGGATTTAGATTATTTGGTAATCAGAAATAACCATTTGACTTATTGTATCTGAAGGGAGAATGTTTCATAAGTAGCCTGCTTGCTGTTTCACCACCAAAACTGTTTATTCAGTCTCTTTGATTATTTGTTCTGAATTATCCCTCTTCTGAAAGATGAGAATGTAGCTAGGAAATTACTTCAATTATTAATCGTGAATCTCTCTTCAACGTATACAAAATTTTCCAGACGCCAGATGCTCCACACTTCCTTGCTATTCAAGAAGATAGATTTCTGCAGAGACGTTTGAGAAAAATAGTTAAATATTTTATGTATTTGTCAGTCTTCTAGCACAGTTGGACCTAATTTTCATGATTTTTCAAATTTGGCCTGTCATCACAATATATATATACATAAAATAGAGTGATTCAATTCTATTTATGCTGTTAAGTCATATATGATTTTGTGTAAACAAATCAGCCCTCAGATATTAGCATGAAGAAGCCAAATTTTTATTTAAACAGTTATATTTTGGGGTCTTTCTAGCTCTCTCTCTTTCCTCAAATAATGATTAAATTATACTATGTTGACCATTTGGTTCTTATTAATATGTGTAGTAATACAATACTGAATAGATTGTCTTGATTTTGAATTTTAAGGTCTTGACCAAGTCCTAAATTCAACAGTTGAATAGTAAAACAAACAAACAAAAAACATCTGAGTAAAGAAAAGAAAACAAAATGTCATTATGCTAATTTTCCTCCCTAGAACATTAGATCTCAAAAGCCTTACATAGAAAAATAATTCCTTGGGCTCTTAATAGGTGTTACTCAGAAAAGTTTGAGAGATTGGTTAAATAAGGCTGCACAGATTTCTCTCTCACAGAACTTCTTACTGTCTTTAACATATAATTTATTGAATTGAACTTTTTCCAATTCTAATTTGACCATTGAACATTTCATGAGCATACTATTTCATGGAACCCTAATAATATTTAGATCAGTAGTTCTCAGATGAAGCTGAACATTAGAATCACTTAGTGAGTGTGTGAAGCATATTCTTTCCAAAAGAATTAAATTTGAGTCTTTGGAAGGTAGGAACCTGCAGTAAGCAGAATAATAGTCTCCACAAAATATTTAAGTCCTAATTCCTGGAACCTGTGAATTTCTTACCTGGCAAAGGGGAATTAAAGTAGCAGATGGGGGTTATGGTTATTAATCAATTGACTTTACACTATTTTGGAATACCCAGGTGGGCCCAAAGTAGAGGAAAGGATGCAGATGAGTCAGTGTCAGGGTGGTGCAGTGTGAGACTCCACCCACAGCCCTTACAGGCTTTGAAGATGGAAGAAGGGAGCCAGAAAGGGCAAGGGAGCAGAATTTCCCCTACAGCCTTGACAGGAACACAGTCCTGCTGACATCTTGAGGTTCATGCAGAGAGACTCATTTTGCACTTTTGACCTCCAGAATTGTAAATTAATACGTTTGTGTTGCTTTGACTACTAAGTTTACGGTAATTTGTTTAATTTGTTATAGAGCAATAGGAAATAATACAGGGCCCAAGCACTGGTTATTTTTAAGAGCTACTATGTGATCCTGAGGTGCAGCCTGACTGAGAACCACTGATTTAAATGAAAGGCTGTTCATTGGAATCACCTAGGACACTTTTTATTGAACACTAATATCTGGCGCTCAGCACCAGGGATTCAAACTCATATTTAAAGTATTAACTTATTTGGTCCCCATAGCAAATTCATAAGAAAAGTATCATTATTTTTAGAAGCACAAAATATTTTAAGTAAGTTGTCTAATGTTAACCCAGCTCCTAAGGGGTAAGCTTCAAACCCCTGCCAGCTGGATCCCATAACCTCCATCATGTTTTAACTTAAACTCTTGTGTAGAGTCCTATTTTAAAAATCATCATTACAATTATTGTCCATTTTCTGAGTTCCCTTTTCACAGAAAAAGCAGGAAGTTAGAAATAAAAGTTTCCAGTATAAGAATAAAAACATTGATGACAGTAAACATATAATTGAGCTGATGGTGATGCTGAGTAAAGAATATAAAATCTGCCATTGTTTAAAAATTATGAAAGTCCTGAGGGTGTTTGGGGGTGTAAATGTTACTAAGTGTAGCAACATTTAGTGCTGTTGAGAGTAATTCGATATTACAGTAGAATTCATCTTAACTGATTTATCAAGAAAGATTTATTATTGTTCTGTATATTTCATTCATGAGAAGAGGTATACATTTATAATTTCCTAATAGTAACATAAATAAATAAATGTTAATACTGTAAGAAATAAGCATTAATTGTCTGAGTATTTAGTAGGTGGGCCAGGAGTTTTCAGAAAACTCAATAAAATATATTATGATGTATACATATGTTACGTACCATATGGAAAACCTGCCTATTTGCATATCAGACCTATTCAGTTTTAAAAAAATCAAAGGCCATTCAAAACCAACTGAAATGTCAACCTACTTTGACATTTTGGTGACATACTTAGAAGCACAAAGACACCCAAACAAAGCTATAAAATCCAGTAGAAGATTTATTTATAAAGCATTCAGATTTTAAGAGTTAGGAAGGCAAAGATAAATAGCAAAACCAATCCCCTTGTGTGCAGGCACTTGCCATTTCTGTTCATCCACACTAAAGACTATAATCCTAGTATATGTTAAAACTTTCAAGTTTTCAACCTTCCATTCCCCTGAGTATTATAATGAAAAGAGCACTGAACTAAAGACAGAACACTAGCCAGTTGTGTGACACAGAGTATTAGCCATAAAACCACAGCTATTTATCCTGATCTATAAAATGAGCATCTCATCTGCTTTTTCTATCTCAATGGATTGTTAAAAAACCAAATGACAATGCATGAGAAAGTGCTTTTGGAAATAGTAAAGCCCTGTGTAAATAATTATTCCAAGCAATAACCTACAGTCAATCTGGACTGCAAAAGTTATCTGTCCCTGATAACAAATTATTCCAAAACTTAATGGTTTAAAATAACAGTTGTCTCATAGTACAGGCATACCTCATTTTATCTAACATCTCTCTATTGTGTTTACAGATGTTGCCTTTTTTTAAAATCGAAGGCAAGACCCTCCATCAGAAAAAAGATTATAATACTCTTTATTGCAATACTTCCTTTATTGCAGCAGTCTGGATCTGAACCCTCAGTATCTCTGAAGTATGCCTGTACCTTAGGTCAGAAATTTGTATATGACTTAATTAAATCCTCTGCTTCAGGGTCTCTCACAGGCTGCAGTCAAGGTGTCTGTTGTGGCTATAATCATCTCAAGGTTCATATGGGGAAGAAGGATCTGCTTCCAAGCTCCTTCACATTGTTGTTGGCAGGATTTCATTTCTTTCAGGTTATTGGACTGAGCGCCTTAGTGTCTCTCTCATTGTTGGCTGGATACCGCCCTTTGTTCATTGGCACTTGGACCTTTCCAGTCGTGCTTCTTGCTCCATCGAAGTTTGCAAGCCAAGAAGGCAATAGAAAGAATATAGCAATGTGGAAGTTAAAGTCATTTCTAAACTAACTGTGGAAATGACATCCCATCACTTTGGACTTACTCTGTTTATTAAAGCAAATCATTAGGTCTGTCTCACACTCAAGGCGATGGAACAACATGATCGTGTGAATATCACCATGTGCAGATCATTGAAGGTCATCTTAAAAGCTGCCTCCCACGCGGACCATCCTTTTCCCTAAAAATATCCTGAACTTGGCTCTTTCTGAGTTATTGTTTAAGAATTTCTTTTCTTTTTTTTTTTTTTTCTGTAAAAGTTTCCTCAAATCCAGCTCAATCTTCAAGGTCTGTGTCAATGATGATCTCCTTTTTGTGTGAATTCCCTTGAACTCAGTTAAATATCAAAATTCCCAAATATCAAAATTCCCAAAGCATTTGACACATATCTCCTGCATGTCTCATATACCATCTCTTGCTTTTTGTAATGTTAGTCATAGCTTTCAGACCTATTCATTTACAAGGGCCCTAAAAGCAGAAAATGGGTCTTATATCTCTTTGTATTCTCATATTAGACAAAGGACATTAAAGACTGCAAAATGAGCAATCACTATATTTTTATCGAATTGAGTCAGTTTTTTTTTTTTTTAATTCAAAGGTTAAAATCACTGTTTCAATCTTCTTTCTGCTAAAGGGCTTACTTGAAGCCACCAAGAATCAATAATATTAGTTGTGAAACTGTCTGATTTAAGGGAGACCTGCCAGTTTCTTGTTTTCAAAGGACATCTGTGGCCTGCTCTTCTAATGGCTTGATTCATTGAGAGCATGAATCTGCAGAAAATAATGGAACCATTTGACCTCAACAGTAAGGTCCCAGATTTCCTGGCGCCTACGCATGGTAAGTGCACACTTTTATTCCAAGAGTTTTACTGTGGCTAACATATCCAATTATTAAAATGTTCTAGAGCAACCTTTTTTTTTTAAGGCAATATTTCCCTTGAGTCTGAAGTTTTAATGAGAAATCTTTCATTTACATTAACTAATTAAAAAAATATTATATGGGTGATTATTTTTTAGCCATACACTGTGTAAATAGACCTATACTCCAAAGAAATCACTTAGATAATAGCCTGGATAAAACAGTATCTGGGGATCTATAAAGTTATATTGGCATAGTAGAGCTTGCAGCAAGATTTCTACTTTTTGGGGCTATTAATTTTTATGAAGTTGGGTCCAATATTCTTAATATTATTGTCTTAGCTAATGAAAGATTAATTCATTTCAGTTTTTTGGTTTTTTTTTTTTCCCTCACCAGAGGACATTTTTCCATTTTTTGTTCAGATAGAGTGGGAGGGAGAGAGAGGAAGAGAGAGAGAGAGAGAGAGAGAAACATTGACGTGAAAGGAACACATCGAGTGGCTGCCTCCCACACGACCAACCAGGGCCAGGGACAAATCGCAACCAAGGTACACGCCCCTAGTGGGAACCGAACCCAGGTCTCTCTGGACCGCACGCCGATGCTCTAATCGCTGAGCCAAACCGGCCAGGGCTAATTCATTTCAGTTTTAAAATTGCAAAGGTTTGCCCGGCCGGTGGGGCTCAGTGGTTGAGCATCGACCCATGCACCAAGAGGTCACCAGTTCGATTCCCAGTCAGGGCACATGCCCAGGTTGTGGGCCTGATCTCCATTGGGGGGCATGCAGGAAGCGGCCAATTGATGTTCTCTCTGATTGATGTTTCTATCTCTTTCTCACTCTCCTTTCCTCTCTCTCTGAAATCAATAAAGAAAAAATTTAAAAAATAATAAAAATTGCAAAGGTTTCACTGGCCCTTACTCAAGAACACTTATAAGGCTTGATAGTCTGTTGAAACTGACTCCCAGGGGTTTTGGTTTAGACTCAATCTACTTTTAGTGCTCTTGCTTTCTCTCTCTCTATTGATTTGAAAGAGAGAGAAAGGGAGAAAAAAGAGAAACATCGATTTGTTGTTCTACTTATTTTTGCATTCATTGATCGGTTGTTTCTTGTATGTGCCCTGATCAGAGATCAAACTTGCAACCTTGGCTATCAGGATGACTTTCTAACCAACTGAGCTACCCAGCTGAGTCCAGGGCTTTACTTTTAGTTCTTTTTACTAAACTTAACCCAAAGGTTTGAGGAGAGCATATTTCAGGGCAGCTCGCTATTAAGTTATCTGTGAATCCCTCCTCCAACCTCCTCTAACCCTCACTTCGGACTTATCATTGCCATTCACTCCAGGGAGAATTACAGGAGGTCTGATCTGAATTTGGCTTCTCCTTGTGACTCTCCCTCATCAGTAGTCCCTGTGTATAAAGAGGCCAATGGTCAAAGTTAAATTTTTGGCTAAGCAAATGGGACTTAATCCATTTGTTCAATGGTCCGTGTACTCCAAAAAATCATGGGATTTGATTCAGTGTGCTCAGTGCCAAGTCACAGGAAGCAGTTATCTGTCCTATAATATTTCATTGCATTTTTATGTTTCAATTTGAAATAGAAATTGTGAACTGATGGAAAAATAAAATTGGGCAAAAAAAATTGGGAGGTATGGTTTTTGTGTGTGCCACATTGATTGCTTTCATTATATCATTGGCTAAGCTATTATACTTTTATTTATTTAATGAAAGAAGTTTGAGTATTACTGAGTCTAGTACTATTTTAGGTAATGGGATCAAGCAGTGAACCAAGAAATTTCCAGCTCTCATGGATCTTACATTCAGTCAGGAGATGATAATGAACAAACAATCAAGTAGACCTACATTGTGCCAGATGGTGATAAGTGCCATGGAAAAAAAAAATACAGCTTGTAAAGCAACAGAGAGTAACAGTTGGAGTTCGGGGTGTGTGCTATTATAGATAGAACAGCATTTGAGCAATGACCTGAAGAAAGTGAAAGTTTATATGAACATTTGGAAAGGGAGAAGTTTTAAAAGGAGCAAAAAGTACATAGACACTAAGGTGGGAAAATTTTGTGTGTTTAAAGAACATCAAGGAAGCTGGAGTGAAGATATGGAGAAAAGATTTAGAAATAAAATCAGAGAGGTAGGGGTTGGCTGTGGATTATATTGGGACAGGTAGACCATTGTAAGGACTTTGAATTAGATTTTGAATGAGATAGTTAGCCATTAGAGGCTTCCAAGCTAAGAAGTGATTTTTCTTATATTTTAAAAGGATCAATCTGCCTGTCATATGGAGAATAAACTTCAGAAGAATGGAGATGGAAGAAAACAAGAGACGATAGTAATTTTATTGGAGCAATAATAGTGAGCATTGTTCCAAGGTAGTAGCAATTGGGATGGAAGAGTCAGATTATTGCTCTATTTCATGGTATAAACTTACAGGATTTCCTGATGGATTAGACATTGGCTGTTAGAGAATGTAAAATATCAAGGATGACCCCAATACCACAACTGGAAGGATGAAGTTGCCATTACTGACGGTAAGACAGTGGAAGGAGCAGATTGCAGGGAAGACAGGGAGCTCAGTTTTATATATTTTAATTATGATATATATTAAATTCATAGTTGAATATATGAGTCTGAGTATATTAATTTCACCTAATAAATATAAGCACCAGCATTTAGATAGTGTTTAGAGTCAAGGGACTGGTTGAAATAATCTAAGAAGAAGTATATAAGTAAAAAGAAGTTCAAGGACTGAGCTTGGGGGCATGCTAATATTTAGAGAGAAGTTACTTATGGAGGAATGCATGAAATAGGGGAAATGAGACAATGTGTAAAAGATTTTGAAAGATTTATTGGAACCCTATTAGATAGTAGGCTCTGTGATAGGTACTGTGATTCAGTGATGAATAAAATAGCTTCTGCCCTTGAGGATTTCACAGTTTACTGATGCTTTAATAGTTATTTATATGGAGAGTTATATAGAATGTGCTCTGGGCTCAGGGAAGACAAAGCTGCTATCTCTGCTTTTGGACATCAAAAACGTTTCAAAAAAGAGGTGACATTTGAGCTGGCAGAGAAACATGAGATTCAGTTTTCCATGTAGATCAGGCAGTGAAGGGCATCCCAGGTGCAAAGAATGGAAAGTACAAAGGTGCAGAATTGGAACACACATGGGTTGACAAGAGCCCAAGGAGGCACATAGTCATAGGAATAAACACAGACTTTGGAGTCACAGTGAACCGGCAGCTGCCACCTAGTGGCTGTGTCATTTGGGGCAACTTAGTTACCTTCCATTACTCTTTGGTTCCTTACTTATAAAACATGGTAACGATACCTTCCTTGCATGATTATGATGGTAATGAGGAATAAGTATCTCTAGTATTTCCCTCCATATTACAGTGTAGTAGCTGCACCATTTAGGGCAGTTTTGCTGATGTTATTACAGTATCTACCATGTTCCTGAAGAGTTACGTTGAGAACCAAGACTAGAGGAGTTGGATATTCATCTTTATACTAGGGAGAATTTGAAAAATTTAAACCAGGAGTGTTATAGTTGGACCTAACACAGTTGCAAGGGGAGAATTAGAAGGGGAAGGAAGGAGGAATGAGGAAGGGCATGGAGGGAGAGGGAATACAGGCATGGTTGAGGGAATAGTGAAAAGGGGCAGAAGGAAGAAAGCACAAAAGAAAACAGGGGGGAAAAGTTTGTGTTTATGATGTCCCATCCATTATTTTTCATCCATTAAGGTGCAAAGTACCTGAATATACATTACCAGTTAATCCCCACAGTCCCATGAAATAGGTATAATCACTCCCATTTTTACACCTAAGGAAACAGATTCTCAGAGAGGCCAAATAATTTGCCCACGTTTTCCCAGGTAGTTAGCTGGGTTGAGGCTGGAGGGCAGAGATTGTGAGAAAAGCCAGGATTCATAACAAGACTTGTCTAACTCAACACTAGGCAGGAAGACACGATGGCTATTGACTGTCAGCGAGGTCCAAACTAGAGCCGGCAGATTGGATTTGTAGAAAAAGGATGGATTTGATAAATTTTAGCTGAGGCATTGCTAGAGAAAAATTTTTGTAGATTCAGTAGATTAAGTACATGATGGTTTCATTTCTGGAAGAAAACTGGGAGGAACAATGAGGGAAGTGGTAACTTACTAAGATTAATTATCTTTGGTGGCTCAAGATGACTTATTTACATCAGTTGGGATCAGCTGAGCTCTTTGTCTATTAGCTGCATGAAATTTGGTCTCTGGACCCCTGGGTTTTGCTTAAGACCATAAAATACAGAATGTTTTTCTTTTCAATTTACTTACAACCAAAAGGTCTCAGAGTCCCTGGAGTTTATTTAAAACTTTGAAATCTCTCAGCATTAGTTTTTAACAGCGAGTTGCTTCCTCCCTCTGTGCCTGCAACACATCCAAAGATAGATACTGTACCAAAGGTAGTTCTCTCCTGGAAAAGAGGGCACAGGAATTTAAATTCTGGGGATTAGTAGAATGCAAGGAAAGATAAGGCTTTAGCAATAAAGTGATTAAAATAATTACAATAAAAAGGCAATTTAAAGTTTCTGATGCTTGAAGCTGGAAATTTTGGTACAAAGCTAAGGTTTTAATGCTCAGACCTCTCTTCTGAGTTCCAGACCTAAATATCTTTCTACTAGGAACTTCTTTGTGATGACTGGTCTCTAGGAAGCTTGCATGTCTCAGAGCCCAACTCAATATGTCCAAAACGAACTTGACTCCTCCATTACCTTTAATTTCTCCATTCTTCACATCTAATTAGTCACTATAGCCAGGCTCCAATTTTCCTAAATAATTTGCCTAAATAATCAGATTTTCTAGTGCAGTCACACCAGGATGAATCCCTCTCCTCAACACCCACCTTTAGAGTGCTTATCATATTGTTGCCAGTAGAAATGGGGTCCTGGTGGTATATCAAGAAAAGCATTTTGGGGACCATGCATGGGAGGATGAGGCATGGTGGCAAGATTTATTGAAGCTGGAGCTAATACAAAAGACTATTCTGGGTTCAGCTCTGGCAGCTGTGAAGAAACCCAGCCTTGTCTTTATTAAGCCCAGAAGGAAGGCCAAGGTCCAGAAATTCTGTGCGCCATTGGTTCAGTCCATATCAAAGCTTAGTCCAGTTCAGCCTTTGTCCCTGGCTGGCTAGTTTAGTTTCTGTCTCTGGCTGTTCTTCGGCCAGCACTGTGTTGCTGTACCCTGCATGGCTGCTAGGCCCACATGGCCGTTCCCAAGAGAATACACAGGAGCACTCAAATGCACCACCACGTGTTACTGAGAGAAAGAGAGAGAGGAAGAGAGACTGACCTTGCCTTTGATAGGGTCTGATTATATTATCTTGGACTTGGAAGGGACCTGGTACTCTTTCAAACTAACCAATAAATTTCCCAATCTTTCAAGGGTTTGTGCTGGTTGCTCCCCAACCAAATCATGTACTAGATCTTCCAGGGTTCTGTGTTCCTCTTCCAATCCAGTTCTCTTCCCAGGCTAGGCACGTCCCCCTTATAGTCACCATCCTGGCTTCTACTGCACATGCCTCAGCAGAAGGACCTTCCCCTGAGCCATCTGGGTTCCTATGGGGCATGTGCTTACCTCCCCTTTATTGTTTTATCTTTCCCTCGGTAATCCTGGTTAATGACAGGTAAGGATTCTTCCTGCCCACTTTGGGGATTCGGTCCTGAGGGTGGAGGATGCAGTTGTTCCCTGGGGAGCCTACAGATGCTACAACTTCCTAGTGAAGCAGGTTTAGTGTCTGATTCAGCTCCCTAGTTTATTGTGCTTGATGTGTGATTTCCTTTGCTCCTTTCCTTTATTACTATCTAGCTACATATGCTAACAATATGAAGTGTCCATGAGTGAGGTATGGGGTCTACCAGATGTGTGTGTGTGTGTGTGTGTGGTGGACCCAAACTTATGTGTTTTTGTACTTTACTCATGATAGGAGATGTCACTGAAGATAAATAGGTCTCCTGTAAATTCACTTTGTTCTCTTCATGAGCTTCTCTATGGGAAGAATTTGAAGTGATCTTTAAGGTTAATTAGAAAAATAATGAAAGAGGGCTTTTGTATCCTTTCACAATTCTTCTAGAATATGCAGAGCTTCTAGGAAGTTAAGTGATTTATATGCACAGTAATATATTAAAATATTATATTTTTTTATGTTTAAATGATTATTATTATTAATAGTAATACTTGCACCCTGGGTGCTTTGGCTCAGTGGTTAGAATGTCAGCCTGCAGACCAAAGAGTCGCAGGTTCAATTCCAGCACAGGGCACGTACCTTGGTTGCATCAACCCTGGCCCAGGTCAGGTCGTGTGGGAGGCAACCAATCAATGTGTCTCTCTCACGTCCATGTTTCTCTCTCTCTCTCTCTCTCTCTCCCTCTCTCCCCCCCCACTCTATCTGAAGATAAATGGAAAAATATCCTCTGGTGAGGATTAAAAATAATAGTAGTAATACTTGCTACAGAATCACAAGAGTGGCCAGAATTATATTTGTAAGATTTGGGCTCTTAGTGCTCCAAGGGAAGTAAATGTCTTTTTGGAATTTTAGAGAAAGAAAAGTTTTCCATATAATGTGAGGGAAAATCAGGTGAATACCTAATCCACATGTTCTTTTGTTTAGAAGGTGTAAAGTATCGGTTCATTAATTAAATGAGTTGGGTGCTGGGAAAGAGTGAGAGGGAGGGAGGGAGGAGAGATGCTTTTGTGTTTTGAGGTTTGGAGAGAAAAATAGCCTGTCACAAACAATTGAATTTCCTGAGACTGGGATACCAGAGGCAGGAGAAGTGGAATCTTCTGAAATTTTGAGAACTGGTTTTTGAATCACTGAAGTGTGTGGGTCTTTGAGAAGACTGCGTTGAGAACTCAGGGGTCCTTGAATAGATTCCATGTCTTGAGGGACTTTGAAAAGTCCCCACAGCATGATGTGGAACTGACTAAAGGAATGCAAAGTGACATCATCTGATCACCCCTCAGGCCTGAGTGAGGGCCAGTGGCTCTATTGACCAACATGAAGAAGCACGTTTGGGGTGGAGCGGGGGCAGGGCTTCATTCTACTGAACTTCAGGGTTCTTGTCTGATCAACAGTGAAGATCAAGACTTGAAAATGGATTGATATTAGCTTTGGCAACTATGATGACTGTCAGCTAGAATTCAGTTTTGATTTGATTAAAGATAAAGAAATGTGAGGTGTCTGGTGTTCTGAATGTTGAGGAGTAATTTGTACTTATTACACAAAAATTCATAGTGATCAATAGTTCAGCTGAAATCTGATGTCTAGAAAAATACATGACTCATTTACAATTTTGATTAGGTATTTATAACATGAGCTTTTGAGATTGAGGTAGTACAAATTTGTTTTATAGCCTGAAGAATAGTGAATTCAAGCTTCTAATCCTGGAAAACAATTAACCCTGGATATTGTCCAGGCACCACACTGAATTCTTTAGGATTTTAGTGCATTTGTGTACCTCTCTCAATGCAGATAAATTGGTTTTCTTATTTTATGCTCATGGCTAGGAATTCAAATGCTAATTCTTAAGATACCTCTCTCCAAAGGGAATTGAGAGACTAGAAAATCAATGACTTCCTTTTCCTCGTCTTGGACATAAGGCTAATTTTTTTTCAGTTCAATTATACAAATATATTTTAAATGCCTACTGTGTATTTTCAATAGACTAGACAGTGGGATCTGATATAAAGAGCATGGGATTGGAATTTATAGTATCTGGTTTTGTAATCTGAACCTAAATATTTGCCAGATGAGTGTCTATCAAAAAGTCATTTACTTCATTTCCTACACTTACGTTATAGCAGTAATGTCTATCTCACAGTGATCTGACAACAATATAATATTTGGGAAAGCTGTGTAACTATCTAGGGCTCTGTTATCGGCAAGAATTTCTGCTCAATTTTCAAGGTGTAATTTTGCTTCTCATTTGGTCAGTCTATAGTGTGAGGCAAAATTATCACCCGTAGTAGTCCCTCTAAATTCCGCAATTTCAGCAAAAAGAAAACACTTTCAAAATTCATGAAAAGGGTATTTTAATACACCCCTTTAAAAAAAAAAGGTGTTCAAACTTAACCCATTGCATATAGGATCTATAATGGTAATCTAGAGAAAATAAATAATGATTATAAATGGAGATATTGTTTAAAATTATAAAAAGAGTCCTGGCTGGGTAACTCAGTTAGTTAGAGCATCGTCCCGTTATGCAGAAGTTGCAGCAAGGTTGTGGGTTCAATCCCCGGTCAAGGCACATACAAGAAGCAACTGATGAATACATAAATAAGTGGAACAATAAATCAATGTTTCTCTCTCTCTTTTTCTTCCTTTCTCTATAAAATCAGTAAATTAACATTTTAAAAAGTAAAAAAAAATTAAATCATAAAAATAAATCACAAAAACAGAATCGAATTGCTTATATTGTGCCCTCAATAAGGTTAGGGATCTTCGCTTGTTTTCTTTTCTCAAAATAGTGAGCATTTGATAAGTGTTAATGTATTAAATAAATTTTCAAGTTGTTTTCCAGAACCAGTGGTTCTCAAACATTACCTTCAGCATGATTCAGCATCACCTGAAGGGCTTGTTAAAATTCAGATTTCTAGGCCCCGTCTCCAAAATTTCTGAGTCAGTAGGTCTGAGTGAGCTATGATAATATGCCTTTCTAACAAGCTGCTGTGTGATGCTGACACTGTTGCTCTGATGACCACACTTTGAGAGCCCATTCTTCTCAAACATCAATCAGTTTACTCACTTGTCTGAAAGGCGATACGTAGAAATCACCTGGAAAGCTTTTAAAATAGATTCCAGGCTTTACCCCCAGAGATTCTATTTCTGTAGGTATTGGCTAGGACCAAGGCATCTGTGTATTGAGGAAACTCCCAGGACATATTAATAATCCAGGTTTGGAAACTATACAGAGCTAAAGACTTGTTGGGTTTGCATGATGCCACTCAAGCTTTTCTGAGGTTTGAAAATTCAGAATTAACCTAGCAATAAAAAATAATTTATCTCATGTGAAGAGGGAAAACAATAAATAGAGGTTGTTCCTATCTAGGGAAATTTTGGTTTATTTGATTTCAATTAAATTTAAGACAACTTTACATTTATATTTAATATAAACTCCCTTCCAAAAGATGACATTTCATTGCTTTGGGTTTTATGTCCTTAAAAGCATGTTGAAGCCAATATGTTAAGATTTCACATGTATACTGTGATATACATGGTACTGTATAATACTTCATACAATTTTGTTCTTTATCCCTTTTAAAACTGGTTAAACAAAATGATCACAGAAGGTATTTTGTTTATTCTAAATTTATCAAAGTTATTTGCCAAACAGTCACCCAAGACATGAGAAATGAGTCAGGTGAATTCTCATGTAAGAACATTTTGATGATGGATTGTACTCAGTTACTTGGTAAATAAAGAATGCCACATGAAATCACTTATCATGGCCCTTTAAGCCTTTGCTGTTAATACTTTTCCATATCAAATGTCCCATCTACACATAAGAGTGAGTTTGTTTCATAACCAATAGTTTTGCAAATTCCACATGTCAACTTTGAGCATCAAACTTTATCTTCTATCATATATTTTTGGGCAATAAAAATTCTAAACCAGAATTTAGCTGTAAACTCAGCAGATAATGAAAGAAAAATTAAAGCTGACTCTTCCAAACTATTTCAGTTATGTAATACAGAAATGAGTAAATGTTTATTTTGGTCGATACAGCAAGCAGGTGTGGCTTGAAGATAGACCAGGATGAGCTAAATGAAGTAAAAGGTGGTGGTTTTACATAACGACTTTTCTTACCACCATGAAAATTTATACTACACATTTGAGATTAAAGGTTTTTCACATTTGAAGATTAATCTTGGGAATTTTATTTCTCAAACATATATATTTTTTCCCAGTTTTATATTTCATTTCACCCTTCAGGCACAATGAAACGTGAAGTGATATTTACAATTTCTTTAGATTTTCTTTTACAATCAATCGTAGAAAAAATTTCCAGCACTACTCGAGACTTCATTTCATGTAAGACCAAGGATCCAAATTTTCCACACAATTTACACGAATATACTTAAATCGTGTGGAAACACTGAGAAATCTGGTTTCTGAAGCATTGGAAGACCATGCCTTGAAAATTGTTTTTCAATAAATGTTTGCTTTATTTTTCTATGACAATAATTGTGCTAAATTAGGAATTAAACATCCCTTCCGAAGGGTTGCACACAGCAATATGTACATCCTGTATTTAGGGGCCAGAGGCATAGAGGCACAATAACTATGGAGACAATCCAAAGATGTAAAGGTAAAATCCTTGCCTTCAAAGAACTTACCTTTTACCAGGTAAGAAAAGGACAGTTGGAATGAGATCAGTACCACATGGCAAATTGGGAGTCAGTGCATGCTTCATGGGGACATAATTATCAAGTGAACAGATGTGGGGATGTTCAGTGTAGCCAAATGAGTGACGGAATTATGCCTCCAGAGAAGCTCATGAGAGAATACAGTGCATTTAGGTGACAGCAAGTTGGTCTTTATGGAGCAGTCTAGGGTTGGGAGAAGTTGGACAATGGACAGAGAGAGACCAAATTACTAATGACCTCACCTGCCTTGTATATCAAATATAGAAACATTTGTATTTTATCTTTTAAAACCTGGATAATTTATCTCTTCACATGGAAGGAAATTATTTATCAAGCTTCTGCTGGCCATTCCAAGTATCACTGTTTTCCTCTGCATATGTAGACATAACAAACACAAGTGTAAATGTTGCCAAGTCACGTGTGTGAAAGTAACCACTAGGTGGCAGAACGATACCAGAATCTGTGGCCAGGACCAAAAAACTGATCCCTCTGTACCTTCAGTCTACCCTTTTTTCAAAACCAGGTTGGTTCCAGGCTGATGCTAGGACTCTAGGTTTGTCCAGAAACTTGTTGGAGATTGAACTGCAAATTTTAAGGAGCACTTGTCACTGCAGACAACCTGCAGCCACCAACCCTGCTCTTTCATTTCCCGTAGGGGACAACAGTTATTGGATGAATACAGCATGAAAATACACCTTAAATTATCTCTTTGATTAAAAACATAATCAAGGTTCATACATCAACAGACATACCATATTTCACATATAATTAGCTCATATCTAAATTTAGCAGTGTGTGCAAAAATAAAACAATGTGTCAATCTGATTTCTTTTCCATCTGCCAGCATAGAATAAACCCATCACCATATGGCCCATCAATGCAGCAGAAAACATGGAGTCTAATGGTATTTTGTTAGCAAACTCTTGTAAGTGATATCTTTTCTAAGTTACCAGCTGGATTATATTGTGTACTTTTGGTTATACTCTCAGTAAATGTATTTAACTCTTTTCAAAGTTCAAGAATTCTGTAGTAATTTGATTTGCCAATTTAGAATGGCAAAGTGTTGAGATCAGATTGATAATATTCAATACTTTAATCTTTCTCTTCAATATAATGTAAATATCTGCCTAAATTTAGGCAGCCTCTATGTTTAGGCAACAAACAATTAGTCATGGATGATCTCCGTATTTGGACTATCTTTTAGTTAATGGTACATTGATTAACTTTACTAATTCATTAAATCCATTAATAAATTGTTAATTTGGTTAATTTTTTCGTGAGCTTGTTTCTTTGGTGATATAGTCATGATCTTAGTCTGGTTTTATATTAACTGATCAATGTGGAAGTAATTAATATCCTGAAGAGGTAATTAATACCTTGTTGATCTAGGTAATATTCAAAATAATTTTATATCTGAATAATAGGACTTTGTAATAGGCATTTTTAGCACAAGAAAAGGATTAAAGGCGTGAGAGCTTATTTTGTATGTATGTACAGGCATACAAGTATGAGACTTTCCAATATTCTTTAAATGCGAAATGTTAATATTTTAAATTTAGCTTCTTTAAACCATAAATTCCGTAATAACTATACTCTAATTAGACTTTTAGGTATGGAGAGACTTTTAGACTCTCTTCAAAGTCAGTTAATATGTAGTAACTTTTTGATATACACATGAGTTTATCCCCCTCATTTTAAGTATAACAATCCCAATACCTTTATGACCAATCACTAACAATGCAAACTTTCAAATTACACATTACTAAAAAAAAGCTAGAATGCATCATTGAAATCTAAGACTGTATATGTTGTAACATTACTCATTCTATTCTGTTGCCTAGTATAGAGTCTTTATTTTTCAGGGAATGATTACGTCTTACTGAAAATACATAATTATATAAAGCTTATGTTTCTCTCTCTTCAAAAAAGAACTACTCAAAGTGAAATTGTAAAGCTATAGTTTAGTATATTCTTCTATCATAATTTTCCCTTCTTTCTTTGCCCTTCCCTTTCTTTTAAAATGTTTTTAAATTATTATTTTTTTATTTTTATTATTCAAAGTATTATAGACGTTCCCCCTTTTTCCCCTTATTGACACCCTCCTCCGTGCTCCCACCCCCCTCCTGCCTTCCCCACACTATTGTCTGTGTCCACTGGTTATGTATATAACATATAATTTCTTTGGTTTATCTCTTCCCACTCCTTCATCCCCCATCCCTCTGAGCTTTGTCAGTCTCTTCCCTACTTCCTTGTTTCTGGATCTATTTTGATCATCAGCTCGTTTTGTTCATTATATTCCATAAATAAGTGAGATCATGTGTTTCTTGTCTTTCTCTGACTGGCTTATTTTCCTTAGCATAACCTTAGCATAATATTCTCCAGGTCTCTCTAAAATTATTATTTTTTAATTTTAGTTTTCTACAATTGAGACAAAAAATTAAAATACCGTAGCAGGAATTATGTGTATCAAGAATAGATACACTATGCTGAAAACTTTATGAACTGTTAAAAAGCAAACTAAGTATACAACAACTTATTTTAGTTAATGCTATGTGAAAAACAAATAAAAAACCTGTCAGGGCTTTGAAACAATACCACTTTCTGAATTCAGAGTCTTTATATAGTGGAATTTTAGTTGTTTGAATAAAACTAAAACCTATATGATTTTAATAATAATGTGTTTCTACTTAACCCTGAAATCTCCTTTTCACCCCGTTTATCATATATAAAGTAACTTAAATTAACCTTTGGTTATCTTAGGGAAGATAGAAACATATTTGTACATGTATCCAACTGACTTTAAAATAAAGTGGAGTACAATGCAAAGTCCCTTGATTGGTTCTGCTTCTAATTTCTGCATATTGCTTTAGGGAAAAAGAAAGTGACATGATGTACGTTTCTGTAGCATAAAGCATAATTTAGCTGTGGATAATATTAAGTTGCTCCAATGATACAACTATGAATGGAAAGCTTTGAATTTTAGCTTGATAAATGGAGTAAATTATTCTCCATCCAGCATTCTCCATGAGAACATCCCAGTGTCTTATCTTTCTACTTTAGACAGATCATGGATAATGTTTTTGTCGGGGAAGATCTTCATTCTATTTTTAAATGATCCCAGTAAATGTAAATCTCCTGTTGTCCCACTCCCACCCAACCAAACATGCCACACTTCTCAGCCACCTTTCATTGTCCCTGCAGTCAAAACAGTAGATGTAGGCTTTAAAGTAAAATCAGCATCGGGGATAGATATCTAGGAAAGAATTTCTTAAATATTACTGCTCCAGAGGGTCCGGCAGAACCATCTGTACTTCTCTCTTCTGTGTACGTGTATATAGTTTTGGAAAGAAATATTTTTAAACCTTTCATCATATAAAATATCTATCATATATAAATGTAGATGATATAATGTCATAAACCCAACCACTCAGTTTTAAGAAATTATCAACGCAGGCCTCACCTATAAGACCCAGATCATGTTAAAGCGAATCTGAGACACTTTACCATTTTATCTGTAAAGACTTTAGTGTGTATCCCTAAACAGTATTTTTTAAATAGCTACAGTATGATTAACACACCTAAAATTAATAAAAATTATTTAATATTATCAAATATGTAGTCATTGTTCAAAATTTTCTGTAATATTTTATTATACGAATATTATGTCTGCACCATTTTGTGTATTTTTAACAGTCAATAATTATGGACTAGATCCATTATTCCTTTTGGGGTTGTAAAATAGAGATTTTAATTCTATTTTTCTTTTTTATTATTATTATTAGCACGAATACTCTACAAAAAAATGTGCTTCATGTTTCATCAATATGTGGTTACCCCAGGGAATGGATAAATACTTATAGCTTCTCTTTACTGACTAGTTTTTTTAAAATAGCATCTGCCAGTGGTGGCCAATCCTTCAATGGTGGTTATGAGTGCATCCTTGCTATGTTTTAATCCATAGCTTTTCTCAGTTATTCCTATTCTTGTGCAGTAGGAACTCTGGCTCCTGGCTCAGGCCATTTGACACGTCTCTAGTCCTCTTTGCTAGTGTCTTGCTTTGTGTTATGACAAAAGCTTCCAGGGAAATCTGGACCATTTCCTGCCCTAGACCTTGAATCAGTCTTGCCCCAGGAAAACTAATTGCTTTTAGTGAGAAATAGTGTTTAGAGCTTATTAAAAGTGACAGTCTGGATACTAAGGGTCATTACTACCGGTTGGTCATTGTTTCTAGGCTTTTTCAGGGAACAAAGCTTGGAAATGTTAGTTTATTTTATAAAGACTAAAGTTATAAATTTATGCTAATATTTCCACTTCAATTTAGGCCTACAGGGTTTTATTTCATCTCATCAATCTCATGTTTTTATCTCCAATACATAAAATTCTGAATTTCAAAGACACCAACATAATTTCTTTCTCCCACAACACATACTATGCAATAGTATTAGAATAAAAACTACTAACTCTGTGATCAAAAATATAGTTAGTAAACACAGTTTAAGAATTTTTTAAAAGATCCTTTTTTGTTTTTGGCTTAGTGCATATACTGCTTGGGATGTAGGAAATTAATGTGTTTTAAAGTAACTTGGATTAGTTTCTCTTTGTTATTATGCTGTCAGCTTAATGCACAGTTAGGTTTATTCATATCATTGCATATCCAAGCTTTTTAAGATCACTTTTAAATTTATTTCTATTTTACAATTTAGAGTTCCACATAAAGGCTATAAAACAACATATTTAGGGAAGTCTAGCTTTTGTTACTATCTACCAACCCCTATGTCTTCCCTTTATTTTAATTCAAAAATATGGTTTAATCTTCAATTATAGTTGAATGTATATACATTTTTATCTTACTTTCTTAGATACCCAATTTTCTCCATCTTTTTTTCATATAAAAATAACTTTGTATGGTGACAGATGGTTAGTAGACTTATCACGCTGTTCACATCTTAAGATACATAAATGTTGAATCACTATGTTGGATACTTGAAATTAACATTGTATGTCAACTAGACTTCAATGAAAAAAAATTAAAGAACAGATATGGGAGAATATTCAATCATAAAGCAGATAGTCCTTTATTTTATTTATTTTTTCAGCTGCATAGTATGTCACTTTGAGGACAAGCTATAGTTCATTCAACCAGTTCCCTCTTGTTGGGCACTTGCTTTATGAAAATCATCGTACAGATGCCTCTTTAAATTTTTTGTCAGGGTGCCTTTGGGGTTGCTCACTAGAAGTAGAATTGCAGGGTCAAAAGGTAAAACTTACATAATTTTGCTAGATGTTACTTCATCAAATTCCTTATATATTTTTTACTTTGCAGCCCTACTAGAAATACCTGAGATTAACTATGTTAACCAACCTTGTTGGCCAAGTATAGTGTCAAAAGTTCTGGTATTTTCTAATTTGCAGGTAAGAAATATAAATTTAATTTAGGTTTAATTTGCATTCAGTTTGAATGAACAGGGTGAGTATCCTCTCATATGGTTAAGGGACATTTATATTCCTTTATTCGTGAATTATCCATTCTTATACTTGCCAATTTTCTGTTCTTTTTAGAAAATCATACATTCTGATAGCATTAATATTTTGTCTTTAATATAAGTTGGACATTACTATTATTATGTCATGGTACTTTATATCATATATCACTGTGGTGGTTGTTTGTCATGAAACATTTTTATTTTTATATAATCTATTTGTCAAATTTACCAATCTTTTCCTCTTGTATCTGAATTTGATTTATAATTAGAGAAATATTTTTCCAACAGTAAAGTTACAGAGAAATGTACCCATGTTTTTGTCTAATGTTTATATGGTTTCATTTTTTACTATTTAAATTTCTGATCTCTTTGGAATTTATCCGAGTGCATGGTATATGCAATGGATCCTCTTCATTTTTTCATGCCTATAGTGATATTAATTTCATTTTGGTTGTGTACTAACTTTACAGACAAAATTAGATCTATTTCTGAGCTTTTTTTCAGCTTTATTACGGTATAATTGACAAAATTGTAAGATATTTAATGTGTATAACATGATGATTTGATATACATATATACATTGTGTGTGAAAGGACTTCTTCCCATCAAATTAATTAACGTATCCTTCAGCTCACGTTTATCTTGTGTGTGTATATGTGATATCACATGTCTACCTTGTGTGTGTATATGTGATATTTATGTGCTAATATCATGTAGTTTTAAATATGATATATTTATAATATTTATTAATATCTGTTGGAGCTAGTTATGATTGTTTTATTAGGGGAGGGAGGTGTCAGGTTTCCCTGGATATTCTTGCCTGATTGATTTCTAGATGAACTTTATATTTTCTTCTTTATTGATTTTTCAGAGAGGGAGGAAGGGAGAGAGAGAGATATAGAAACCTCATGAGAGAGAACATCGACTTTCCACCTCCTGCATGCCCTCCACTGGGGATCGGGCCCACAACCTGGGCACATGCCCTGACAGGGAATCAAACCGGCGACCTCTCAGTGCATGGATGGACACTCAACCACTGAGCCACACCCGCTGGGCTGAACTTTATAATAGACCTACCTAACTTCTGAATATTTATTTTTATTGAGATTGTAAATTAACTCAGGGAAAACAGATATCTTAATAATGTTGTGTCTCCTATCCAAGATCATGGTATATTTTAAACATGTTTTCTCAATTTATTTTTATTTCAGGAAGATACATATTTGAATTCCTAGTACTTTTAACCCTTGTTAAGTATATTTCACTCTAATTCCAGGCTACTCTTAACACAAAATAAAATCCTTGCATGTAAATGTCTATAGTTCAAGGTGTTAGACTCTAGTGGTTTCCTTTAGCTTTTCTACATTTGTATGGTTGCACAAATAAATCTGTCTTACCAGTTCTCTTCTATAGGCTTTTTCATATATTGGAAAATCTTTTACAATATGGAGGGTCAAGAGACCTGGATTTCAGAACTGAGTCATTAACTGAAAGTAAAGGGAGAACTTTGTGAAGGAGGCCTCCATTCTGTGATCTATAAGAAGAGGTTTTGCAGAGGGGTTGCATGTGTCATTTAGGAATAAATTCAGTGGAACATAAAATTCAACTTAATCAAATTAGGTGTTTAGTTTGTGAGATAACAGAATTCAGATTTAGAAACTACAAAGTTGGCTAGATAGCCCCAGGAAGCCACTAGGGCACAGGTTCCACTTACCTTTCTGCTTCACCAACCTTCGCGTGGTTGTTATGCTTATAGCCTGTGGTTTCAAGATGGCTTCCCTGATCCCAGCACTGTGTCTGTATTTAAGGAAAGAAGAAGGGGAAGAGCACAGCATATAAATCATACCAAAACTGTATCAATCTCTTACTAAGATTTTCCCATAAGCCATTTCTGCTTACATCTCATTGACCACAACTGTTCCATATGGCCACTCCTCGTTGCAAGGGAGGTGGGAGAATGAAATGATTCTATTGTATCCGTTTCTTTGGTGGATTTTCAGCTGAGAGCAATGCCATAGCAAGTAAAATTATGATTCTATTAATTGAGAAGATGGGGAATGATGGATCTAACAGTTTGCCATAGTGCTATAAAGTATCTAAAGGGCCCAGCTGGTGTGGCTCAGTGGCTTGAGCGTCATCCCATGGACTGAGAGGTCCCAGTTTGATGCCCAGTCAGGGCACATGCCTGGGTTGCAGGCTCGATCCCCTGTTGGGGGCGTGCAGGAGGCAGCAGGTCGATGTTTCTCTCTCACATCAATGTTTCTATCTTTCTTTCCCTTCCTCTCTCTCTAAAAAATCAATACAGAAATATTTAAAAAATAATAATAAAGTATCTAAAGGCCCTTCTATAGATATCAAAGTAAAAATATTTACCTCTTTTCCTCTGCTCAATATTTCTTTTCTCATTTATAAAAGGTCTTTCTTATAAAGTACCCATTTTTTAAATGCATTGAACTTCTAAACTGCTAAAAGAACTTTCAGGTGATAAGCATTTTTAAATGTCAGAAGTGTGAGGACAGAGGAGTGGGGACAGGAGAAATTCTGTGCACATGCATGAAGGGAAAGTGGAGAAAGTAAGAACTGTTCAAATGTCAAATGTAACAGGCTACAGTTCTGTTTTTTTATTCACAAGTGTTGCTGACTCTGCTGTTTTAAAAAAGAACCAAATTATGTAAATAATTGTTTAAAGGCATATGGAAAACTATTTTTTAATTACTCCGATGAACTATAAGTTACCACCTACTTTTTATTGATTTTTGTTGTTGTTAATCCTCACCCAAGGATACTTTTCCATTGATTTTTAGATAGAGTGGAAGAAAGGGAAGGAGGGAGGGAGGGAGGGAGGGAGAGAGAAACATCAATGTGTGAGAGACACATCAATTGGTTTCCTCCTGCACAACCCCCAACTGGGGCTGGGGATCAAACCTGCAACCCAGGTACATGCCCTTGACTCAAACCCATGACCTTTCGGTCCACGAACCAGTGCTCTAACTGCTGAGCCAAACCGGCCAAGGCTACCACTTACTTTTTGATAACAGTGTTACTGAGGTATAGTTTATATATAGTAAACTGCCCCTTTTTAAGTGTGCAGTTCTATGAGTTTTGAGAAATGCATACTCCTGTGTAACAATTCCATCACCTTCCAAAGTTTCCTCATTTCCCTTTGTAGTCTTCCTCTCTCAACCCAGAAAACTACCAGTCTACTTTCTGTCACTATATATTAGTTTTCATTTTCTAGAACTTTATACAAAAGGGATAATACAGTATATACTCCTGTGTATCTGGCTTCTTTGACTAATGATTTTGAGATGTATTCATGTTGTTGTTGTATCAGCTGTTCAATCATTTTATGTTGCTTAGTAGTATCCCACTGCATAAAAATACCACAACTGGTTTTATCCATTCCATAAGTGGTTGATTCACATATGGATAGATTATCTCAGTTTTGAGCTATTATGATGATAAAGTCGATATGAACATTCACATACAGATCTTTGTGTGGACATATGTTTTCATTCTCGGGAAAATACCTATGAATGTCATTGGTAGGTCATATGATAATTATACATTTCAATTTATGATGCTGCCAAATTCTTTCCTAAAGTGATAGGACAAATTTACATTCCCATCAGCAATTAATGAGAGTTCTAGCTGTTCTACATTCTTACTAGTACACAGTATATTGTCAATCTTTTAAATTTTAGCTATCTAATGTATAGTGGAAAGTATTGGGTAATAAAAGCACCAAACTCACAGCTCTCCTGAAGCTCTATCATTCAAGAATAGATTCTTCTGGTCTCTGCCTGATTTCTCACCATGCTTCATGAGGTCTTCCCCATGAACAAGTAATTTAACTGTCAGGGATTTGTGCAGAATTTACACTTAGATTTGGGGTCTCATTCCTTCAGTTCTCTTGCTGCAAGGATTTCTTCTTTAAATATCCAGCTGTTCTGCCAGCCCTGAACTCTGTTGTCTGGCACCTTGAGTTGGTAAGGATCAGATTTTCCACACCTCCTTTTCCTACCCCTGTAGCTGCAGGGGCTTACGACACCCTCCTCTTTTGTTCTTGTCTTGTGTAATGGCTTGACTCTTTATACAGACATACCTCATTTTACTGCACTTCACAAAGGTTACCTTTTTTACAAAAGGCAAGACTCCCCACCAGCAAAAAGATTATGACTTGCTTTATTGCAATGACAGCTTTATTGTGATGGTCTGCAACGGAACTCACAATATCTTTGAGGTGCACTTGTACATTCACTCTCTGTTCTCTGAACCTATGATCATTTTCTCCATCCCAGCATTCCAGTTGCAGTTTTTAAGCTCTTCTCTAGTTTCTGTCAATTAAAATACTTTTTCTAATGACTTTAAATAGATGTTGGGCACATAGTCGCAGAAAATTTCCTGTAATTAGGTTCAAAAGCAGTGTTCAGAAGTGTGTTAACTGATAATGAATGTTACTGCAATAAAATATTCATCTAAAAAAATCTAACCCAAGTTCTGGGAGCCATGCAGTTTACAATAGAATCACAAAAAGAAGAGTTTATTTACTTTCTTGGGTCAGGATAGTCCAAAGAAAACATTAAACTTTAGGGAAAATTTAACAGTGGTACTTTTCTCTTTCCATTTCTGCTTCTTTCTTCTAGTTCCCTGGGCACCCAATGGCACCTACTTTGTCACTCAATGTCTTCATATTGAGGTCTGACTGCCTCCTGGAATTTTTAGAACCCAATTCTCCAATGCAGTTCATTTCTGCTAAATGTTTAGGAGGCAAGTTTCTTCACATTCCCAGAGGCATGGTCATTTTTAAAGGTAGATGTTTAATATCTCAAATTTCTAATTGAGAACATTCAGATGATACAACAGAATATGCTAAATTATTCAGTTCACATGGAAACATGTAATGAGGCAGAAGGCAAACTTATAGATAGTCTCTGAAAGAGGAACTTTGCTAAGGGAAAAGAAGTCAGGTCTCTTGGGGTGTTTCTGATTTTTACCTGTTCTTACCTTTTTAATTTTCAGATCCAGAGTTTTGTTCAAAACTATATGTGTTTGCTTTATTTGACTGATTTCAAGTAGTAGCCCAGGGCAGTGACTCTGAGGATTTGCAGGTAGGATCAGTAGTTGTGAAAAAAAATTTTTTTTGACAATAGGTGAACTTGTCTCTGGAACTTTCCTATAGTCTATTCTGCTGCTTTTCTCTACTTTCCATACCTGTCTATCCAGGCCCTCAGTGGACACATTTCTCCTCACTGAAAACAAGAGCATTACGAACCATACTTTTATTTGATTATATCTCAACATTACTGGAGAAAGGGTTTAATCAAAGTTGAGTTTGGTCCTTCAAAATTTTATTTTCACTAGTGCAGTGTGCAGTTAAGCCAATATAAAACTGAACTGTATGCTAACCACATCCTTTCATTGTCTATAATAGTTCCTAGCTTTTGCCTTAATCACTTTTGCTTTTAAGACGGAGTCCTGATTATTGTATTTTATCATTGTAACTCCTGTTTCTGATCCATTTAGCATTTTTAAAGGTTTGATTTTCTTCTCTAAGGTCTCATGCAATGTTATCCTCTTTGGTTCTGAGAGATCAGTTTGCATTCTCATGCTGCCCTCAGTGCGGCTGCCTCCTCTTCCCCTCGTCCCTGACTTTATGCAGTTGGCGAACACTATCTCCTTCGAGCACTACCTCCTTTGTCATCCGAGGATTGAATGCAATGTCGCACACATGGCTGTCCTACTCACCACATATAAATCCTGTTTTCTCATATCCTGAACAAGATGACAGTGAATTCCTTCGTGCTGCATCTGACGTAACACAGTAACATTGCAGGTGTCTGCTGTACTGAGTTACAAAGCAGTTTCACGTAGAACAGCAGAATGTGTCAGGCACTCTTTTATACACTTAATATGTACTGTTCATTTAATCATACGAGTAGTGAGGTGGATACTGTAATGTTTCCCTTTTTATTCAATAGACACCTAAGCAAGAGTAGTGAAGTGAGTTAATCTAGTTCACAAAACTGTAAGTTAACAGAGTGAGATTCAAATTTAGGACGTTTAGCTTTGGAACTTGACCCTTAACTCTTAACTGTGTGTGGTGTATGTGAAGCTGCGTGCTGTAGGCCAGCAAGTTTCAACCTTTTTCATCTTTTAGTGCACACAAACTAATTACTAAAATTCTGCGGCACACCAAAAAGTATATTACACTTTTTGCCTATCTGACAAAAAATATGTATACTTTTGTTTCATTGACACCAGACAGATATTGTTGTGTTGGCTGTTGTCATTATTTTATTTGACAACCTAAGGGAAAAGAAGTCAGTGCCCCTAACTAAATAGTCAGGCATTGCATGTTTTAAAAATTCTTGTGGCAAATGGGTTGAAAATTGCTGTTCTACACAACTGCCCAGTGAGATGCCAGTATTAATACCATTTGTGATTCAGGAAGTAGCCACAGGGTGAGGGTAATTTATTACTTCCTGTCACAGACTGAAGTAGTTCAAACAACCCTAGATTGTGATGCACTAACACCTTTGGAAAAGTCTATTATTGTGAAGAATTCATGTAGCTTCTGTCTTCTTGGATACCCTATAGGAGACAAGAGAGACTATAACACAGTCTAACTGAGGTTATCTTGATTTAAGCCTGGGAAGCAAAAGCATTTGAAGAATGCAGAAAGAAAATTAGAAAAATGACAAATGCATTTATTAAGAACTGAACCAAATTCCCCCAGCAAACAATGTTCTTCCAAATGTTATAGCAACTGCTTCCAAGCCTGCCAGTAATAATCACTGAAAACAAAACAAAGCTGTGTAGCACAATGCTTAATTGTCTGTTTGGACTAAATCTATTTGACTATTTGAGAGCCATGACCTACTGAGGGAAGCAAGTGGAGCATTCAACCCGGTGTCACTCTACCAGAAAAGTGATGCTTAGCCCAGAAATTTTGACTTAGGAAATCCTTCATTAGTTAAGGATTTTTTCCCTCCTGTATAAATATGTGCACTCCTTGGAGCAAAGCGCATTAAGTCTCACTCATTATTCAGGCTCTGTGGAACTAGTTAATTCAATCCAATTGCTGGCCAAGTGAGGGTAAGTCTGGATAAGGACCAGTGCAATGAACTGAAAAGACACATGTTTTAAGGTCAAATAGAATGACCTGAATCTAGACTTATCACTTATAACCTGAGTAACAATGAACAAACTACGAAACGTCAGTTCCCTTCTCTTTAAATGGGTTTGATGATACTTACTCAGGACTTTATTGTGATGATTGCATCAGATAATATACAAAAAACACTCAGTTTATAATATCTACTAAAATGTTAGTTCTGTTTTCTTCTAATGTTTCTCTGGAACATGTGTTGTTGAGAGTTGGCAGTTAGGTCACTTCTGACTCCAGAGGTCTGAGTTGACAGGAAAGGAGTAAAAGAAAGAACAAATAAAAGAGCAATTTGGAAGCAGGTCATAGGTACTAAACAAGATAATTCAGCTATTTTGAGCTGTTCATGATTAGACACGATTTTTTCTCTCACTGTCTCTCTCATACCTTCTTTTTTCCTTTGTAAAACTCTCTATTTAAAGATATTACATTGTGTGGTCAGGATCCCCATAAAATAATCATCACAAGTTCGATTTCTTATCTGCTACGTGGCTAATACATTGCTTTTATAGAAACACAAGCTAAATCCCATTCTTGAATTTACGATTTCATGATTGTTTAGTTTAGAAACAATGTTGGATCTGGGGGGAAAATACCTTTTTTTGGTGGTGGTGGTGGTGAGAGTGGGGACAGAAAACATCTACTTTAAGTAAGAATATACTAAGTAAAATTTAGTTGCATTTCAAGCTCTGGGAATGATTGAAGGTCATGCTTATTGTAATTGTAATTTTTATTTGCAGTAAAATTCTTCCATCTATCACATTTTAAAATAGACCTGCATGTTGTAGATAACAAAACATAAAAAAGGCAAAAGCATCTCCAGCACTTTCTTCATCGCTTGACTTTAGAGAGAGGAGAGTAAAAGTTAACAAACTATGAGTATGAAATGACTCTGAAGGCTCACTAGCTACTCTGTTTTATACTCAATCCTTCCAGTTTTTCTTGCATATTTCTCCCTCTTTACTAGACAAGCTTAATCAGTCAATTTAAGGTCACAATTCCTCCGGAGGTACTTATTACTATTAACTTCAGCTAATCGGAATACAAATGCTGATATCAGTCCACAGATAAGGGACATTGAGGTGATGGGGAGGTTTTGGATCGGGCCTTCTATGAAATTGCCCTCACAAAGCCAGGGGTCACTTCTACCTGCTGTGCCTGGTGGCTGGTTCTAGAACAGCTGACTAATTGCTGCCTCCGTTTCTACTTCGATTGCCTTCCCTTCCCTCTGTGATTCTTCTCTTTCTTTCCTCTAGGAAGGAGAGGAGTTGTGTAGAGACAGGGTTGTCCCAGAGGCTTTCCTGAAGGTAAAACGTCTGATTATGTTTGGGAATTTAAATGTTAAATTGTGACATCCTAGATGCTATCTTTTTCATTATTGACTTTAATATATTCATGACTTCAGTTCTATATTTGAAAATTATTTCTGATGCTAAGTCACTTAAACTGGAAAAAGCCACTGAAATAAGTTCTCTACAGAAACCAGCAAGCAGCACCGACTTGGAGACTTTCACATCACCAGCTCCTAAAGAGATCAAGGTCAAGTTTCATCAATGACTAATGTTGCCCATCCCTTACATGTTGTTCTAGATCAGTGCTGCTGTGAAGGTGTTTACCACAGTGAATTTGCTCTAACATTTTAAGATGATATGAAGTATTGGAGAAGATAATCTCCTAAACGGTGCCAGCGTGAAATAATAACTTTCCCCACATCCACAGACACTAAGCAGAGATTGTGTGCCTTGTTCCGCAGAGAGATGGGGAGACTCAAAGACATTCAAGATTAAACATAGAAGGAATGTTTTACCGGAATGATCAAGTGATAAATCTGTGTACTTTTTCTCTCTCTTTTGATTATTATAATAGCTTAAATGTGGTTGGTTTTTTGTTTTGTTTAGGGGGGTGGTTAGATGCAGCTGACCACGTACATTTGAAATTCTGACAGGCAAAACTAATCTGATAGAAATCAGAAGATGGCTGTGTGGAGTGCAGGGAGAATGAATGAAAAGGGGCATAAGGGAACCTTCTCGGGTGATAGAAATGTTCTATACCTTGTTTCAGGTAGCAGTTACGCAGATGTATACAATTGTCAAAGCTCATCAAACTGAACACTTAAGATTTGTGTGTTTTTGGTATATAAATTACTCCTTCAGAAAATAAAATTTAATTTAATTAAAAAATTATGACTGAAATGTGGTAACTTACACGAAAGTAACCAACTGTTATGGTTCATTGAAGAACACCATGAACATCTTCTGTGAGGCAGACCTTGTTTTAGGGGCTGGGGTACAGAAATCAATAAGTAGATGTTGTCTCTGTCCCCATTAGCTTGCATTATTAGGGGGACAGAAGCAGAGAATCACCAAGTTGAAAAATACACAGACAATATAATTTCAGATAAGGGAAAAAAAAAAAACCACCCAAGGAAATAAAGCAACATAAAAGATGACGTATTTTCTGCACAGAGGGGCTGTTTCAAACTGCGTGGTTAGAAAAGGCTTTTCTGAGAAGGTAGACGTTCAGAAGCCACATTAATAGAAAGTATCATAAAGAATTGTGTTTCACTATACAAAACACAATGCAAGATTGTGATAAAGTATATACATTATTTAAGTAATTATTTTGACTTGATTTTGATACATGAAGATAATAAAATATTTTTGCTCATTTTAAAGGAATTATTTAGGCATTTGCCTCTAATCTAAATTCATAAGTAACTGTTCTGTGCAGTGCTTTTTGGCCTTCCTCCATGGAGGTCTCAGATTTTCCTCAGTCCCAAGTATGAACGGATGGGGAATAATGCTTTGGGTGGCAAATTATTAGCTCTGCAGGGTGTCTGCTTTTTATGGTTGTGTCTTAATTGGGTATAAAGATATAAAAGCAAGCTACAGGTTTAGAACTTAGTTTTTATATAATATTGTCAAGTAGATTCTGTATCTGGGATGATTTTCTGACTAATACTGCTTTTCTTTTTATATCTAGTGAGAGCTTTTCTTTCACCATTTTGTACTCTTCATTATTTTTGTTGGGTCAATGTCCAAAAAGACTCTCTGACTTTTAACATGCTGTCCCTAGTTGACCTAATCATTAGAATGCTCATCGTAAAGTAGCTGTCTGGTCTCAACCCATATTAGTTATTGCAAGAACTAGATTATAATTCTCCCAAAAGATAACAATTATTGTGTGTTGGCATAGCTGAAGATATTTACAAAGAAAATTCAGCACAGTGCTGTGACTGTAAATGATAAAAGACTATGCACTGGAACTTTCCCATTCAAGCTAAATTCCGCAGAGACTTAGTAGTTTCTATTGTAATGATATATTTTCTTGATGTGGACACTCACCAGTCTAGATGGAGGCTACTGATGCATTTCACACAGGCCTTGCCCTCTCTGCCAGCTGGTAATTGGTCAAATGGTTCCTGCAAGTCCAAAGTTGTTTGGTCTGCTTCTGGGGCTCAGTAATAAAGATAAATTGAAGTGATGCAGCATGAATAAAGGAAAAAACAGACTGGTAAAGGGCTATTAAAACTAGAAGTTAAAACATCAGAAGCAGTATCCTTTTTGCAATGGTTTGAAGTTGTCTTAATTAGAGCATTAAAAAAGGTGGGATTGGACTTCTGGTCAAGATGGCAGTGTAGGTACACATGGTATCGTGTCCTCCCACAACCACATCAAAGTTACAACTAAACTACAGAACAACCATCATTCAAATTGCCTGAAATCGAGCTGAATGGAAGTCCTACAACTACGAAATTAAAGAAGCAGCCATATCGAGACTGGTAGGAGGGGCAGAAGCGCAGACGGGCTGGTCCCACACCCACGTGTGGTGGATAAAAATCAGGAGGGACACCTCAGCTAGGAAGGTCCTTCTTGAGGAGTGAGGGGTCCCCCTCCACACCAGGCCACTAGCTCAGGGTTCCAGTGCCAGGA
This sequence comes from Tadarida brasiliensis, assembly GCA_030848825.1. Taxonomy (NCBI): domain Eukaryota; kingdom Metazoa; phylum Chordata; class Mammalia; order Chiroptera; family Molossidae; genus Tadarida; species Tadarida brasiliensis. The sequence goes on along the minus strand of CM061267.1, from coordinate 63,279,870 downwards.
GAGAAGTCCCCATCACTTCTGGCTATAAAAACCAGCAGGAACTGAGGCTGAGGGAGGCTGAGGCTGCTGAAGCACCAGGTAGCTCCTCTTAAAGGGGCCATGCACAGACTTACTTGGACTCACACCCTCCAGGCTCCAGCATGGGGGAGGCAGCTGGAAAGGTACCAGAGACATACAGGGAAGAACTGAGCTGTTTGGCCTCGGGATGAGGGCTGGAGAGGCGGCTTTCTCCTGGACAGACGTGCTCTCAGAGGCCTTTGTTCCTTTGGTGAGCCCTTTCCCCACAGGGCAGGCAGATGCCTGCCATATCTGGGATTCCAGCAACCTTGCTCACACTATTTGCCCCACCCTAGTGATTCCTTGAGGCCCTGCCCCACCCAAGTTTCAGGCCCACCCAAGCTATTGCCAGTTGCTTTACCATAGGAATGGCCTGTCTGGGATCCTGCTTCAGGTTTTCCTAAATTCTTTCAAACAAGCAGCATCTGGTCTCAGCGAACCCCATATTCTCGTTAAGTGGCCCCAGGCCTGGCACTAGAAGCAGCCAGTCTTGGTTCACAACTTGGCTTTTCCTGGGCACCTCCAAGCCAAGTACAAGAAGCAGCCATCCACAGACTGCTTTGTAGCATATGCCTGGTGGCCTCAGGTAGAACACAGGCAGTGGCTGATCTGGCCCCAGAACCAGCACACCCAGTGAACAACTTCAGAACACTGTGAAGCACCACCACCCAACCACCTCCACAAGTGACACACTCAAGGAATGGACTCAGTGGGTACCAGAGCCCTGCTGAAGTAAGTCTTGCTCTGTGTGGTGGGCCCCTGCACAGCTGATCATCCAAGGGAGTCAGAGACCAGTGGATAGTGGGCACAGCCTGTCCTTACAGGTGATCAGCCTGAGTAAAACCCTTTCACTGATGTACCAACAGCAATCAAGACTCAATTACAATAGAAGGGTGTAAGGTCCACACGAGGGGTGCACCTTGAGGGCCCAGCTGGGAGATCAGGAAGGCTGTGCCACTGGACCTACAGGACACCAACTACAATAGGCCACCCTAGGAAGCCCAGGAGACATAGCAACTCTATCTAATACATAGAAACAAACACAGGGAGGTAGCCAAAATGAGGAGACAAAGAAATAGGTCCCAAATGAAAGAACAGAACAAAACTCCAGGAAAAAAACTAAGTGAAATGGAGATAAGCAACCTAACAGATGCAGAGTTCAAAACACTATTTATAAGGATGCTCAATGAACTTAGTGAGAACTTCAATGAACTTAGTGAGAGCCTCAAGAGCATGAAAAAAGACCAGTCAGAAATGAAGGAGGCACTAACTGAAATAAAGAATAATGTAGAGAGATTCAATAGTAGAGTAGGTAAACTCATAAAGCAAACCATCGATTTGGAATATAAGGAAGCAAAAAACACCCAATCAGAACAGCAAAAAGAAAAAAGAATACAAAAAAATGAGGATAGTGTAAGAAGCCTTTGGGATAACTTCAAGCGTACCAACATTCACAGCTTGGGAGTGCCAGAAGGAGAAGAGAGAGAACAAGAAATTGAAAACCTATTTGAAACAATAATGACAGAAAACTTCCCTAACTTGGTGAAGGAAACAGACATACAAGTCCAGGAAGCACAGAGAGTCCCAAACAAGATGAACCCAAGAGGCCCACACCAAGACACATCATCATCAAAATGCAAAAGATTCAAGACAAAGAGAGAATCTTAAAAGCAGCAAGAGAAAAGCAGGTAGCTACCTACAAGGGAGTTCCCATAAGACTGTCAGCTGATTTCTCAAAAAAAACTTTGCAGGCCAGAAGGGAGTGGCAAGAAATATTCAGAGTGATGAAAAGCAAGAACCTACAACCAAGATTACTCTATCCTGCAAAGCTATCATTTATACTTGATGACCATATGAAGAGTTTCCCAGACAAGAAAAAGCTAAAGGAGTTCATCACCACCAAACCATTATTATATGAAATGTTGAAGGGTCTTCTTGAAGAAAAAGAAAATCAAAAATACGAACAAACAAAATGGCAATAAATACATATCTGTTGACAATTGAATCTACAAACAAAATGAACAAGCAGAACAGAAACAGTCTCATAGATACAGAGAACATTTTGTTGGTTGCCAGATGGAAGGGAGGTTGGGGTAATGGGTGAAAAAGGTGAAGGGATTAAGAAGTACAAATTGGTTGTTAGACTGGCAAACCTCAAAGGGAAGGAGGGTGGCGGGGGAGAAATAAACCAAAGAACTTATATGTGTATATGGATAACCAATGGACACAGACAACAGTGTGGGGAAAGACAGGAAGGGGGTGGGAGTGGGGAGGAGGGGATCAATAGGGGATAAAGGAGGAACATCTGTAATATATTCAACAATAAAGATAAGTTTAAAAAAAAAAGTTGGGGTTGTCCCCTGCTAATGGCAAGAACATTTATGTTTTTCTAATATATATCAGTGATTTAAAATGAAAAAGAAAATGCTATAAGAAAGTTTAGGCACCTGGTTGTGGAAATCCTTTGAACACTCATATAGCATGTGGATTTTTGATGTTGTAAACACATATTCATGTAGTTTTTAATGACAATGTATGTAGCAATGTTGCTGGAGCAACTATGTAGCTATCCACATCATTTTTATCACACTCTAAGAAAAGTCAAAATTGTATAGAAAAATTCAATAAAATTAAGTCTTCAAAGACATTATAACACCAGTTTTAAGTATTTGTAAGAAAGCTGCTTCAATCTGAAAGTCTCAGGTGAGAGGGCTCTGACAAAAGAAATCTATAGAATCTCTAGAAACTTGGTTTTAGGAAAGATAATTTTAATTAGAAACAATGCTGAGCTCTTAGAAATAATACTCCCCAAAGCAATATGTTATAGCTAGCATTTAATTTTATTTTTCTGTGTTTGTATATAGGTTCATAGTTTATACATAAAAAATAACTTTTGTTTAGGGTGACCATTTGCTTTATGAGCAAAATCTATTCTTCAAAACACCCATATATATTGGGGATGGGATTCTGAGATTGTTAAGTTAGCTTAGCAAAGGGAAAATTATTTTCAAAGGAGTTAAGTGACCCCCCCCAAATAAAGCAGTTTTTCAACAGAAAAATAAAAAATTCAAAAATGTTTTTCTTCCCTCTTTGTCTCTGTCTCATTCAGGGATTTGTTGTGGCTCTTTGTTTATATGTGTATATAGTTTATATATTGTCCAGCTTTTCACATCATTCAAACATCACTTGGTAACACATTTACTCTTTTTAAAGATAGAAAATATCATTTTATGTCTTCAAGTGAGTTTTTCAATGATACTTGGTGAAATCATATTAAAAGTACTGTTTTGAAAATAGATTGGAACATGATAAATGCAACTCTGTGCTTCATCCTGTTGAGAACAATTTGATAGTTTTCAGTCTTGTTTTCTTAGGAAATAAATGGATATGATTTACAAAAGGTCAACTATGACCTTTCATTTACTATCACACCAATATTTTCAAATCTGTAGGATATTTCTACTTTGCAGTGGTACTTTCACTTGAAACTCAACATAACTAAGCATGTACTTCTCTCCTATACTCTTCCTCCTCACCCTGGCAAAACAATATTCGTTTCTCAACGACTCCATTTCTATCTTCCATTTCACTCTCTCAGACTCCCACTCCCTTAAAAAGAATTGACTTCTAATTCCCCTCTAGCAGCTCTAATTCCCCTCTAGCAGCTCTAATCTGTCTCCAAACTCTACTCTGATATCCTGTCCTGAGAACAATACTCCTATTATGTCTCCTCTAGCTATTTCACTATGTCTCTCCATCCTGACTGATCCATACTAGTTAAGATAATTTTTTACATGTAATGTTTCCAAACTACCATCTCATGTAATAGATAAACCCAACAGAACATTTTTCATTTTTATCCAACTGGATCTTTTTACTTAAAACTTTGATTAGTCCCTACTTTTAAAGATTCTGTACTTCGTTTGTTTTCATGACCCACTAGGTTTCGGTTCTATTTGTATCCCATTGACCATCCTTTTTCTTATGTAGTATACATGAATTGGATAGTGTCCAAGAGGGCTAATTTGTGTCTGCTTACTGCTTTTGTTCATCTTCAAAGTTGTGACTTTTGCTCACAGGGATTAGGAGAATTAGCTAGCCAGTTGTTGGGAACAGAGCGACATTGATAAACAAAAACATGAAAAGTAACAGGGGTTTTAGAGTATATGATGCCTTTATGAAAAATTTGATGGATTGGAAGATGAATATGTGGGTGTCTCTGTGGGTAAAACCAAAGAGGTGGGTTAGAGTCAGACTATGAGGAATTTCAAATGCTATATAAGGGTTTGGAGTTTGTACAGAAAGTTTGGGGTTCCACTGGTAGATTCTAAGCAGTGACATGATAAAGTTGCATTTGAATTTTAGAAAGACCATGCTGGTGAGAATTTGGAGAATAATTTGAAATTGTGCAAGATTGGGAGTAGAGACAATTTGGTGGGTTATTCTAAAATCCTAGGAGATTAATGATGATGATCTAAACCAGAACTTTCTCAGTGAGATGAAGAGAATGGAATAGATTCAATAGCTATTTGGGTTGCAGAATTAACAAAATGTGACAATTAATTGCATATAGAGTGGAGTCGAGAAAGACAGCAGTTGAGGAATACTCCCACGGGTAAGTAATGTTGAAATAAGGGATGATAGATAACATTTGAAAGAAATATGATTAATTTAGTTTTGGTCATGATTATCAATTGCATGAATGTCACAGATGAAATTGTTCAGGAAGCATGTAGAAAATGCATATAGCGAGTAGGTGATTGTTTCTGGTAGAGATGAAAATTTTGAGGTGGTAATATATAGGTGGCAGCTAAAGCTACAATTTTAGAACAGGAATAGAGCGAGAAAATAAGATTACTCTATCAGTCAGGGTAGATGTGGTTATGCTACAGTAACAACCTGCTCAGACCACAATGATTTACAATCACAAAGGTTTACTTCTCTCTTTTGCTACATGTCCACTGGGGGTGGGCTTTTACTCTGTTCCTATTTCTGGGACACAGCCTTCCTGAACAACTTCTATATAGGATGTCATTTGTTGCTGTGCAAAGGGAAAAGAGAATGTGATGAAGCATGAATGAACTCTTATAGCTTCTGTCTATAATATATAAAACTTCTCATATTTCCATGTCAAGTAAGTCACAAATCCTACTTCTAAAGGATGAGGAAGTATAATCCTCTCTCAGGGAGGGAAACAAAAATGAAATCTACCAGGATTGTGCAGTCAGAATCTAAGAGATCATGAATATTTAAGTTGCTCTTGGAAAAAGGAACACCCTTCAAGAAAGCTGAAAAGGAATGGCTAAAAATATAAGTGGAAAGCACAGATTTTTCCTGAAATAAAGGAAAACATTTTCTTGTCTAAGTAATCATTTATAATTGGAGGAGTATGCTGGTAAACCTTATCCTAAACATTTATTACGGAAGAATTACCCCTGCATGATGCTTTGCCATAGGCGAATGTAAAGAAAAGTGCAAAGGGAATGCATTAAGACAGGGTTTAGATATACTCTCATATAAAGGTAGAAACACTTTCCATATTTCTCTTCATAGTTAAAACCCATGTTTTCCTAGGACATCCGAGGATAGTTTAAAGTTTCTCGTACTCCAGGCTTGTTGAAGGCCTTGGAACTGGTGGTGTTCTTTGCCCCTTCCACTTCAGGCAAAATGGAAGCTCCCACTGATGGAGGTAACTTTTTAAATAATGTTTTTTAGCACTATGATGTTCAGTTCTTTAGCATGTGAATAAAGTACTAATTATTTTTCTGTTGTAAAGAGCTGGGCAAACTTCCAGAACTGAGACCTGATTTGCGGTTAATAAAGGAGCAGTAACACATTTGGAAGTGGGAGTGGTTCTGCCTTATTCTAAAATAAAATGTGGAATTAAGAATCCAGATTTTAGATGTCAGTAAACACAAGCTCTCTAAAACATCAAGTGGCCTTTGGTAGCTCTGCAGAGTCTTAATAAATAAACTCAGGGATTATTTATTTGTGCATCAAAAAAGATATATTGATCTCCATGGAAATCAAATGTGAATGAAAGATACAAGCCCCCCCCCCTTCTGGAACTACATTAAACTTGGGGAAACATATGTTACTCAATAAATTTTATAATTAATAATATAATTATATTATTGTTAAGTGTTAGGAAGGAGAAGTATGATTTCTTTTTTTTTTTTAATTTGTTTTCTTTATTGATATTAGAGAGAAAGAGGAAAGGAGAGGGAGAGAGAGATAGAAATATCAATGAGAGAGAACATGGATTGGCCACCTCCTGTAATCCTCTCGCTGGGGATTTGGTCCATAATGTGGGCATGTGCTCTGACCAGGAATCGAACCAATGACCTCTTGGTACAGGGGTCGATGCTCAACCACTGAGCCACACCAGCTGGGCAGAGGTATGATTTCTAAAAGATGATTTGAGCTAGTCTGGTTTCTTTGAGAAAGGGATCTAGTGTGGACAGTTGAGGAATGAATAGGCATTAGCAGTTTAAAAGAATTGGGGCAATGTTTAGGTTAGGGAGCTTTCCAGACAGAAGGAATAGCAATATGGAAGTGAAGAAAGCAGAGTTGCCAAGAGATTTTGAAAATGTTCAGTCTATGAGAGAGAAGTGTGGCGGAGATGTCACTGGTCTGAACTGTACTTGATTGACAGATCCTGAAGGGTCTTAAAGTTCATTGTAATGATTTTGGATTTCATTTGAAGGGCCATAAAAGTCTTTTATTTTTTAAAGAAGACAGAGGAGAGACATTCACATTTGTGTTTTCAATAAATTATTCTGGTACGGAGGATGGATTAATGAGGGGCAGGAGTGGTCATGACAATTTATTGTAGTTCAAGTATGGGAGCATGGTGGCTGGGAATGAGAATGGAGAAATAAGGATGGAATCCAGAGGTATCTTGAAAATAAAGTCTAATGGGATCCATAATAGATTAGATAGATACAGAAAGTAAAGTTCAAAGAGAGATGAATCAAAGATGACTGCAAGTTTTCTAGCTTATGTAACAGTAGGGGTTAGATTGACCATTTACTGAGGAGGAATGCTGGAGGCAAACCAGATTTATGAGAGAGCATTTTGACTCCATAATTTATATGCAAAGGCATTACTATTGAAGGCACTGGCCTTTGGGTGAGTACAAATAGCATTCAGACAGAGGAGAGATCTAGCAACTGTGTCTCTTTTTGCTCCACCATCAAATTTTGTGAGTCCTAGGGAAAATCAATTAATTTATTATAAAGGTCCATTTTATAATATCAAGTTAGCCATTCTTGACCTATTTTAATACAGAGAGGACGTTGAGGGAATATTCAAATTGGTTGGATGATTTGGCTTTTGGGAATAGACCCTTTAATATTAAGCAGTTTTCTACCAACCATCTCTAAATCTATCCCTGGTGCACGGTAATGGTGATGATGAGGAGGAAGAGGATACTTAGTAGTTTCTTACTGTGTGCCAGGCACCATTCTATGTGCTTTACATTCATTTGTCTCCCAACAACCCTGGGTATTATTCTTAACATTATTTTACAGATGAGGACAATGAGGCACAAAATTCTTCCATATTTCCCAAGTGCACATAGCTAGTAAATGAGAGAAACAAGATTTGAATACAGATAGTATAGCTGTGGAGTATAAGCTCTTAAACACCTTACTATGGAATTGGACTGTAATGAATTCTAGTGTGCAAGGGCTAAAAGAATTTGACTGGAAAAAGGCAAAGGTCAGGGAATGGGGCTGTGCTTTTGGGACAAATTGCTTTCACAAAAAGCCTCGTGAAGTATACTCCTAGGTTTGTAATTAAGGCTGATGTTTCCTAGAGTGAATGGCCCTGAGTGAGAGGTTGGTGATGATTAACCACAGGAGTACTATAGCATCATATCCCTAAGAAATCTTTAGGCTAGGGGTTGTGAGATCTTCACATGTGAGAACTATATTGCATTCATCTTTGTATTTCCAACATCTGGAAAGGGCTTGATGAATGACAGATATGAAGTGAGTGTATAGTGGATAAATACATGAATCTTATAGTTACAAGTACAGTTGACCCTTGAACAACACAGGTCTGATCTGTGCAGGTACATATATATGTAGAATTTTTTTTTAAACCTGTAAATGTATTTTCTCTTCTTTATAATTTTCTTAACATGTTTTCTTTAGTTCACTTTATTGTAAGAATACAGTAGATAATACATATAACATACAAAATATGTTAATTGACTATGTTATTGGTAACAATTCTGGTCAACAGTAGGCTATTAGTAGTTAACATTTTTGGGAGTTAAAAGTTACATGTGGATTTCTACTATGGGAGGCTCAGCACCACTAACCCCTGTGTTGTTCGAGGGTCATCCATCTGTAGTTATCAAGTGCCTTTCCAGTAAGTTGTTGAGAGAGAAGATAAACTGTGTAAGGCTGAGGACTGAGTCTTTAGTTAGAAGTCTCTCAAATTATTGAGAATTCTCATCAGGTATAAATTAAGAGTATGGCTGAAATAATAAACAATAACAAAACCTCATGTTATGAAGAGCTTGCAGTTGATTCCAAATATAGCTATACTTTGATGATGTATAAAGATCAAATTCACTGTAGAAGAATTATAACATTTTTAAATGACTTATAGATATTTTTTACCTAAATTCTTCAATTAAACCTCATGCCGTCTGTTGAGATGCAAGAGAAGATGAGGTTATTGCCAATTTATAAAGGAAATAACCAGAGCAAACACAGAAGCGGTGACTTGCTCACTTATAAAGTGAGTGAAGTCTAGTTGAATTCCTTTATCTCATGAAACCATACCAGGGTTTTAAATTCCTAGTCAACCATACTGATTCTTGAGTAAAAGACACTTCCCACTGTCACACACTATAAGAAAGCTATTATAGTGCTCAGTTTGGTGTAACTTGTAGCTTCCACTTTTAAGTGCTTCAGGCCTGTTCATTTATTGCTTTACTGGTTCTACTTAATCCAGTATAGATTCCAGGGACGACTGGAGAACGACTTCTGAGTGAATGTCGTGATATGGCCAGCCTTAATATTAGGAACAATATATTTTGAATTATAATCTTGCAGTACCAAATTGATGTTTTTCAAAATATAAGAATTGCATACCATTTATCTAATGTGAGGTTATTTCATTTTAGTTTGTAATAAGAGCAAAAGTGTAAAACTTTTCTTCAAACTGACCTTATCTTGTTGCACGATCCTATAATTCCTAAAGAAGTCTACCAAAGTTATGAGATTGATTTTTTTCCATTTTATTGAATTTGTTAGGGTGACACTGGTTAATACAATTATACAGATTTTTTTTTGAAGTACACAATTCCACAACACATGAGACTGCTTTTTTGCATATTACTCTGTGAATCTTTTAAATGTTTTAATTGTCAGTGAAATCATATAATGCAGTTGGTGTGCTTATATAATCTTGTTTGCGAATAGATTTGTCTTTCTGCTTATACAGGTTTATTGCTATAACTTATTTTAAATTCAATCAGTTTTAAATTCAGTTACTCATTGATTTCCTATTGAAAGCTTTCTATGGGAACTATATAGTGCTATGTTTGGGTTCCTGAAAGAAGTATTACATTCATAGGCAGAAAGAGAGCAGAAGAGAGAAGAGAGACCTAAAGTCAAACAAGTAGTAAAGTATTCATATTTTCCTAAACTTAATTCCTAAATACATATTAAATGGTGTATTTCATTGGATGTCATGTTTCAAATTATAAACTTGTTTTTCTAAAAATTAAAGAATGTTTCCTCTCTTTAATCTTGCATGTGTTGGGGTTGATTTCATTTTAAGGCCAATTATGATTAAAGATATTTTACTATACATTATTAAAAATAACAATAATGTTATCTTCATGTCTTTAAAAATGACATAGCAATTTCATGTATGTTGGAAATAATATATGAAACTTTGGGGGAAAAAATGGGAAATGAATCCTACAATTAAATTGACTTTTGACATGCTGATCATTAGAGTGAAGGCACTTTAAGGATAAGAGGGGAAGGAAGGTGAGTTACAGGGATAGAGAACAATTCAAGATATTGATTTTGGAATGTGCTATTTGCAGTGAAGTTAATACCTTGATATAATTTATCTTGCTCATATATCACATATTTATGAGTCAAGAAACACCTCAGATTCCGTGACTATATTTTTGTATTCATAGACTTCAATAGATATAGAGAAAAATTTGTCTTGTTACCCATTTCTATTTTTTCCAATTACTTTAAAATACATGGTTTAGGAGTCAACCAGAACATCGATTGCATCTTTCCTCTGGAAGCAATTCTTTTGAAAAATAGGGGGGAAAAAATAGAAGAAAAAACAAAACTAGTACCTGAGATCTGTGAATTTTCATGGTGCTAGACAACTTTAACAAAAGTAAGAGGTTTGGAAAATGAAGAACAATTTAACAAGAATAGTTTTACCTGGCAGTACACTTGGCAGTACTGTTTATCTCACCTATATAATGGCCTAGTTAGAAGCTTTATTTTAACACCTTATTTATTTCAGAAATACTTATATCCTGAATGGGTTGGAAAAGTGAGTAGAATTTTCAAAAGTTCAAAATGTACAGAAAGATTTAATGATGTGCTAAAAAGTAAGATCTTTTTATAATTCACAAAAGCCTTTTTCACAGTTGGAAAGGGAGGAAGTCCTCACCACCTATACACTTGTTAAAATTATAAGAAAACCTGTACATTAATCTTTGGAGCAATTTTAGAGGAAAAAGAAAATTATTTATAGTGATGCAATTATAGACCAATGAATGACATGTGGGAATTGGCTAAAAGGTATGTGGTTTTGTTTTAAATTGAGCAGTAGTTTTATGGTTGTTTTCCCTTTGTAACACTCAGATCTACTGAGAAGTCAGACTGTGTTCTATATGAGGTTGCAGAGAATGGGGTAATTTCATTCAGAGCTGGATATTTGCTGCTGATAAAATGGTCATTTTTAGCATACACATACACACATATATATATACTCTGAAAATTGAATGCCAGATTGCATGAACAGTGCTTCCAGTATGTTTTTTTAAGTAACAGTAAGCAAGAATGAAAAAAGTAAAATCTCTGAACTTTTGGTATGGAGTAGCCTAAAAAATAAAGGGTAGAAAATTTGGAACAAGTTTCCAAAGAAGACCTTGAGACCAATGGTATCTATCATAGTTTGAGTTTCTCTAGTAGGAGATGCTAAAATGGAGATTCTCCAGTGAGTAGTTGATTAGAAATGCTCTTGGGACCAGCATCTTTGAGGTAGTAAGGGAAGAGGGACTGGGCAGGGGGAGAAGTTGAACTGTGTTCAGTTGCAGCAGAGGGTTCATCTGGCACAAGTGGGACTCTGGATCTTGGATAGCCCTTCATAGGTGTCCTAAACTGAGGTACGGACGTCAGGGCATTTGATGCAGGCTATCCCTGAGGAGGGGTGTAACCTTGGGTAAGGCAGCGACCTTCCTTAGAGGACAATTCAGCTATGAGCTCTCAGCAGTCAATAGTGTCTGCAGCTGGGAATGAGAGTTTGCAATTCAGTGGGAGCTCTTGCTGTGTTCCCTTTTATAAGTGTTTACTTTCTGTGAGAATGAGACATCTAGAACTGTGGAAACTAGGATTTCAGGAGCTGGAAGCACTAATTTCCCAAGCAGGTACTCTGAATAACCATCATCTCTTCTATTTCCACCTTCTTGGTTCCATATAGTCAACCTATTAAAGAAGCAACTGTCATTGGTTTGGGGTATATCCTGAGTCCTGGAGGATAATGCCTCATACTCTGAAGGTTATCATTTCTAAGCAAGTATCTACACCTTCACCAGTCCATTTAATTGTTCTCTCAGTCCAGCAGCTTCTGTAGGTATGGTATGGTATGTGATAAGACTACTATATCCCATGATCATGTTCCCACAGCCACATTTCCTCTGCTGGCAAGAGGCTCCTTTATATTCAATATGATGTTATATGGGATCCTATGTCAAGGATCAAGCATTCTATTATCCTTCAGATATTAGCACTTGCTCTCTGAAGCCCTGTGGATAAGAGAAGCAGCTATTGATGGTGTGTGTAAATCGCTCTCAATCAAGGTGATTCACTGTCCAGTCCAGGATGAAAAGTGTTCAATGTAATCAACTTGCCATGGAGTTCCTGGTTGGTCTCCTGAAGGCACAATGCCATATTGGCAATGCTGTACTATAGTTGGCTTAAGTTGTCTCTCAAGTGGTGATGATGCACATCTCTTCACACTTCTGCATTCAGTAATATCTGGTTGGTAACTTGAAATTTACCATGCTGGTAATACTAATATCTCAGAAATAAGAACTTTTTTTTTATAATCAGTTGTTATATACTTATTAGTGTCCCACTATATTTTGGTGCCTGAGATATGCTCTCTGTTGCTGAAAATTTAGACATTTAGTACTGGTAGTAGTTAAATCAGTTTTAGTGAATGGAAGCCCATGCTCTTGGGCTCATGTATGGCTTCTGTCCGTTCCATCAAAGCTACTCTGTTCATTACTCCAGAGCACTGTGATGGCCAATGACAGAGGCTGGCTGATGTCAAATAGCTGAGTCATTTTGTTGCCAGAGGGATGAGGGGGTTAGATCCCTCCAACATTTGTGGGCAGGAGGTTCTTGGGGTACCCCTGAAATAAGAATGTTCTGAAGCCCCCATGGGAGAACAAATGGTTTTTATTGGCATGGATTTATATTACTGGGGTTGTAAAGTCCCAGTTCCCTTAACCCAGTCCTGGAAAAGAGACAGCTGTAGATTCAGCAAAGTTAGAAATAGGGCCAGAGTCCAGAGTGTTCATTCCATGGTGCAGCTAGGTGCAGATCAGGATTGATCTGAATTTAGTCCATCAGTCCATTGTATGGGGTCCCACATGGCTGTGGGCCACATGGCGAGTGCAGGGCATGGAAGCCCTGCAAGCCAGGAGTCTGGTGCAGGCAGCAAGGGAAAGGCAGGAGGGCAGGAGAGAAAGAGAGGGAGAGAAAGAGAGAGACAGAGAGAGCGCTTTCCTTTGTCTAGGAGATTACATATTTAGGTTTCAAACACTTACAGTGGCCACACCTATTCTGGCCACTGACTCACTCACTCCCAGGTAGACACTTCCCACACCCCTCAGACCTTAATGGGCATGCGTCTAAACTGCCTTTGTCCAGGCCCTTTTCCCATTAATTAGCAGGGAATAGACCTGGAGTGTTAAACTCTAGGTTTCTGGAAAAATTGCATAAATAGCATGCCTATACTATCCAGTCTTCCCTTTTCTCCTTTCCTGTTAAATAATAACCAGATTATTGTAATGGTGTCATTTTCACCTATGATATTAGTGTCATTTCTATGGTGAATGTTCTTGGATGGGCGTTAACATACAATATAAAGAAATCCCCATAGATTTATCTACATACATTTTCCCCAGACCTCCTAGTCTTATAATTTTCTCTTTCCATGTTCATGACCCAGTAGCCAAGTCATTCACCACCACCTTTGAGATTATAAATATTCTTATTTCTGGTCATTTCCCCTCACCAAGTAAGTAGATGGCCTACATCATCAGAAGCTCGACTATTGCAAGAGTTTTCCTTATGGCTGACTTTCATGGCCATCCTGGGTGAAGATAACCTACATTAGCAGTTAATTTTTCTTTCAAATTCACACACTGAGCTGGTGTAGCTATGATTCCAGGTTTCCTCCTTTCCCTCCATGGTCTAGTCTTAAGGGATCCTCCCATGACATACCGTTATAGTCAGGAGCTAAGAGAGAGAGAGACGAAAATCTGTTTCACCTGTTTGTGAATAGACCCTTGTGCCTCTGTATCTGCTTGTGCCCAATCCCACATAGTCCATTTTCATTTCACAAGGGACTGTTGTTGGGTTTACCCTACATTAGAATAGAATGCAACTCACTATGTGATATTCTGGTTGCTTGGACATTTGGCATATCTCCGCCAAGACCCAGAAGGACAATACAGGTTATTTTCAAATAACATTTAACTCTCTGTTACAGATGGCATGGCCTTGATCAAGAACCTTAGGAGTCTATATTGCTATTTTCCTGCTGGAGAATTCTCCATGTTGCATCTTTTCCCACCATATGTTATACTTTTAAAACCATAGAGTCTGTTGGATCATATGGCCCAAGAGGCAGGGATGCTTGCATTGAAACCTGCACCTGTTATAGAGCTGTATTCTTTTCTTGGTCCCACTCAAAACTGGGAGACTTTTGTGTAATCAGTAAATGTATTTTATATTTGGAGTAAGTAATGTATTTACTGGAATTGGAGCAGTAGTCCCAGAACTTGGATTATGTTGCTTCTAGATCCTGAAAAGTTCAGCCAGGTATTGTTGTTTCCTTAGCAGTGGGAGATGTGATACTATACTCTGTTCTTTACAAAGAACATGTTCTGGCATGTCCCAGACCATAGGACATATAAAAACTTCACATGTATGAGCTATGTGTGTTCAGTATATGGACTACTGTAATATTGTCAAGGAAATATAAATGTTGTAGGGTACTTCAGACAATATTATAACAAAGTGCAGCAAGGTAAACCTAGACCTGGGGGAAATCTTGAAATATATACTGTAGTTGTTCCCATGTGAATGTCAACTGCTTCTTGATAGATATGGGGAAAAATGGATTCAAGTTAATGGTAGTTTACCTCAGGGCTGCTGATTTTTCCCTAACAAAAATAGCACATCAGGCACAGAAGTTGAAATTGGGGCAACTACTTGGTTGAGTTTGTAATAGTTCATTGTTATTCTTCAGGATCTGTCTCGTTTGTGAGAGAGCTAGCATGGAAAAGTAAATGGGGTTATAATAAGGACCATTAGCCCTTTACCTTTTAAGTATTTAAATAATTCCCCTTGAGATACAGTATAGTGAGTTAATTTAATATCTTGTCTGGGAGTAGGGTTAGTTTCAGAGACTTCCATGTGGCTTTTCCCACTGTGATAGTTCTTGCCCCACAAACGGTGGAACCAATGTGGGAATTCTGACAACTATGCTATGTATTCATTCTAATTATGAATTCAGGGAACAGGAGAATTACTGTAAGAAAGATTTGTGGAGCCCTGGCCAGTTTGGCTCAGTGGTTAGAGCGTCAGCCTGCGGACCAGAGAGTCTACGGTTCGGTTCCTGCTAAGGGCATGTACTTCGGTTGCGGTTTGTCCCCGGCCCCAGCTGGGGTCGTGTGGGTAGCAACCAGGTGATGTGTCTCTCTCACATTGATGTCTCTCTCTCTCTCTCTCTCTCTCTTTGTCCCTCTCTCCCTCACGCTCTATCTGAAGAAAAAAAAAAAAGATTTGTGGACCCAGTGGACACACTGAGGTCAGACTTAGAAAGGACACAAATTATAGCTTGTCCTCCACAATCCCTAATTCTGACAAAGGTGGAGGTATGGAGTGGACATGATACTTTAGTTTTCTGGGTATTTTTCTCAACTCATACACTGTGTCCAAGAGTCACAAAAAATATGCCTATTTCTCTTTCCTCAATGTAAAATTTAGTAAATGGCCATAGATCCCTTGAGTAAAGTGCTGGAGGAAATTATACTACATAACTGTTCTGTAGTAAGACAGAGTCCTTCTCCTTGGGGACCAGGTCTATGCTTTAAACAAGGGGTTCTGGATCTGAAAATTGGCTCAGGTCTGGATACATACTCCGAAAGGCATTATGAGTTTTAAGGAGGTAGCCACCCTTAGCCTCCTGATTATCCAACCTTCATTTCTTTGTCTGTGTTGATTGAATAACACCTCATCGTGTCCCTAGGGATACTGTCCTATTAGGCATTTCCAAGGCTCTCCGAGTCAGACCACCCTTGCTGCCAGTCCAGCCTTGCTACTCGTTAGAACAATTGCTCCAACTTTGTTTCTGATGGTTAAGTGACACCATATGGCCTCTACTATTTTGGGATTACATCATCCCCTTTGCTATCAGGAAACCCATTTCTGTAACAGCATCTCCCACTGTTACCCTTGCCCTACAAAGGACAGCCACCACTGAGCTTCTTAATAATGTTGGTGCCTTTCTCACAGACAAATTTCTTATCACTTTGCTGAACAGAGAGTCCTCCAGGTTTTTCTATGGAACATAGTTATCTAGTGAGTTTTCTGACTGACTTTTCTGATTTTACATAGCATACCTACCCTAGCATGTTTACTTCTCTGAGTCTCTTCTAACGTCTTCCGCTTTTCACTTTTACTTCACTTAATTTTGAACCATTGCTTTTTCTATTATTCTAAGAGCCATCCTGATGGAATGTTTGTACCCATCTCCTAGGTCCTTGCTAGGACTTTAAATATTGAATGATGGAGATTGCTCCCATTTCAATAAATTCTAACTTTAGCAAGAGGAAGGAGCAGCAGCCATGAACAAAGGACAGTGAGCCAACTTTACAGGACCAGAGGGGTCCTGGGCATGTGGGGATTTGATGTATTTTAGTGCGTAGGCACGGATTTTCCAAGTTTAATCTTTTGTCCTCACTCCTTCCCAGTAACAGACCTGACCTTGGCATAGTAGGCTTGTTGAAGTTGAGAAGTCAATCTTGCTGCAAGTTATACTACTCTTAAGTCCTGGGTCTGATCCTCAGCATCTCCTATCTCCAGGATGCAGAGATAAGATTCTTTTTATATTTTACCAGGGAGGACTTCTGCCTTTCATAGTCTTCCTTGAATTAGTAATTAATCATCTTCCACCTTTCTTTTTATATTTTTTCTCTAATGTATCACTAACATCCAGTAAGAGCCATTTTGTTCCATGGACATTATAGTTATTAATACCCTGAAGCTCTCAAATATCTCAGATAGTATACTCACCAGAGCATTCCCTTCTGCCAGTGGGAAAAGCCACATGCCAGAGTCTATCTTTGTTTCACCTAACACCGTGATGGGGATGGTATTTGGACACTGGATGCTGTTTCCAAAATCTCATTAGTTCCTGTTTCCCAGCACTAATTTTCATGGGTCATTTTCCCCTGGAAATAGACTCCAGAATGGACTATTACATGCAATTGGTACAGTAGGGAGAACCAATAGTTCCTTTAAAAGAATCAGAGACATGGGAATGGGGAGAGGGGGAATTTGAATTGTGATGTATTTTCAGCACAGGCCTCATCAGTCCCCAGTGGAGTTCTGAAGCTCAAGTCCTTCAGAGGTATTCAAAATCATAGCAAGGAGGATGGATCTCTATACCTCAGTATCAACAGTATTATTGAATATTGGCTGGGGAGAGTGTGTAACCTTGAATGAGGCATCTCTTTTGTGGAGAGCTATTCCTAATGAGATCATTGTGATCAACAAAGGCAGAAGTTATTGCACCTGGGGATAAATGCTTTAGCCCTAAAGGGAAGATCTGAGTGGCATACTACAGTATCTACTACAGAGTCAGAAAAATTCATTCATATTAAGATTTTGGTACATTTGGTAGCATTTTATGTTTTCTGAATCATAAATGAGAACAAATGTTCCAATATTGAGACTTTAAGTATTTAATGACTAAAATTTGAAATTGGCATTATATTTCTGTACATTACTATATTTTAAAGGAAAATATCCATGGACGTCATTCTTGCATATGTATTCAACTCTCATGAGGTTTTCATATTTAGAATGTTGAAATGTTGAGATAACAAAATTTTATATATACAAAAATAAAAAGAAAGGAACTATTAATCTGCAATAGTCATATCTTTGTAGTAATTTAAACATTTGTGAGAAAGTATATATTAACATTGTTTAAAAGCAAGAAGTACAGTGACAAAATCAGCAATGTGAACAAGATAGATGAATATTTAAAATATCATATTAATACAGTTTACATATAAAATTTGTTTTACAGTTTTAACATTTAATGCCCATTTTTCTTCATCTTTGAAATAGAGATGCCCTGCCCTATATAGAGAACCCCATAATAGAAAAAGAAAAATAGTGTCATGATAGCCAAAATATTTCAATGAATAACTTATGATTAAATGCTAAATATACTGTATTAAAATGTAGATATAACATTTGTCTGAAGGAAATCTAACTTGAATAAAAGTAATTAAACTTAAAACTTAAAAGGATCTTTAAAGTATATATATATATATATATATATATATATATATATATATATACATTTTTAATATGTCAAAATAACTTTTTGTTTGATATTTTCCAATGTGCCTGGTAGATGTTGATTGAACATCATTAATTTATTTTCCAAGTAACATTGTTATCAAACATAACACATGCCACTAAGAATTTTCAATTTCCAAGGGTAAATAATTTTTATGCTTCCAGCTTGTATGGTTGTCCTTTAGCAATAGCTACTATAGATACTACTCTTGCATAAATGCATGCATGCTCAGGAGCAATTTATTTTCAGTATTAAAACAACCTGGAAAAATAAAGTTTTTGTTGTTAGTTATGGAAAGGTCATGTCTCTTAATGGAAAATTTCAACTAATGTTAAAAAATATCTATTTAGAATTTTTGAGCACACGATATGTTCATAACCAAAGTCTAATGTGCGTACAGGCAATAACTGCATCCCACTTAGCATTCTCATTATAAAAGTAAAAAGAATTTACAGTTGGCCCTCATTTATTGAGGTTAATCAATTCCAGACTCTACCGCGATAAATGAATTTCCAGAAGTAGGATTCTTTATTTATACAGTTGTCCCTCACGATAGAGTGAAGCCGCCAATGTTGAAGCGCGAAGTGGCGAGGGATGACTGTATTTTACTCTCTGTTGGGATAAGTATCATTGTTTTGATGTTATTATTTTTATGAAATTACCTTTACTTGTTTATTTATTCAGTCTTTATACAGCCTTTCAAATTCTTCCATGATTTTTTTTACTTCATCTAACTTTCCAAATGTAGTAGCATCATAAATTTTATTTTCCTCCCATAAAGTGTTTCCTCTTAGTTATATGATATTACGTATAAAATTTTCTATTGGAGAAACACTGAGTTGCTGGATTTAGGGGTGGGCGTCATGTGTTATACCTGAAACGTCACGACCTCCACATTATCATGCAGTAGTTCTTTGGTTAGTTTACACTCAATGTAGAAGTTACTTTTTCCAACAAAAGTAAAGTAATAGGTTATAAAACTCTCACTCCTTTTTTTTTTTTTTTTTTTAAATCTCTGCTGTGTAGGCAGAGCCCAGAGCAGATGGCTAGAGAACACAATGTCCTAAGATTAGAGACAGAAAAATTCAGGTCCCCCCAAATAGAAGTCAGTTCACAGTAGCAAGTAACGCAGGCCAGACATTTTGTAGCACATCACAGAGAGGAACAAAACTAGCTTAACAATCACTTTGATTAAAAAATAATAATAATACTTAAGGTGACCTTAAAGCAGAGGCTGAAGAAATTTTGTAGTGCAAGGATGAAAACATTCAGCACAGAATGGTGTGGCCTGAGGACAATGAGGGGGGAAGGGAGGGAGGGAGGAGGAGAAGGAGAGAGAGAGAGAGAGAGAGAGAGAGAGAGGGAGAGGGAGAAATGAAGCCCAGAGCTGAGACTGTTCTCTTAGAACATCAGCAAATTGTTAATGTTAATGATCATTAACATGGCTTCTGTCAATTCCTGATCAAGTGAAAAGTGGAAATACTCCTGACAATTTCAAGAACCCAGAGAGGACAAAGCCAGGTTGGTACCATGCTGTTCTAACCATTTTCATTTGACTGACTTTACATTGTATGTGCTCCCTGCTTTTGTCCTCATGCCTCTGCTCAGGGTATGTTATCGCCTGAAACAACCTTTCTGCCATTTGCTCGAGTCACTATCTTGCCTATCTTTTTTATCCTCACCTAAGGACATTTTTGCATTTATCTTCAGATAGAGCTGGAGGGAGAGAGGGAGGAAGAGAGAGAGAGAAACATCGATGTGAGAGAGACACATCGAGTGGTTGCCACCCACATAACCCCAACTGGGGCTGGGGACAAACTGCAACTGAGGTACATGCCCTTAGCGGGAACCGAACCCTGACTCTCTGGTCCGCAGGCCAATGCTCTAACCACTGAGCAAAGCCAGCCAGGGCTATCTTGCCTATCTTTTCAAAGCCCAGCTGAGATGTCATTTATGTATGCATTTATCCTATAGAACTACACTGAATATCTCTTATATGGTTAGAAGTCAAATGATAAGAATCATGGAAAAATAAAGAAATGTAGAATTAGGCAAAGATAATTTTTAAATTTTACTGCGTGCAGGTCTTGAAAGATAATATTATGGAATTTGAATTCTAACTTGTAAGTTATTAAGATTCACTGAAGTGTTGAAGTAAGAGAATGGCAAGGCTGAATTATGAAGAACAATCACTCTTCTAAAGTAGAGGAGAACGAAAATGCCCATGCTAGATAGTAGATCAAGTAGGAGTCAGTTCTATACCTACCGAGCATGATACAGGAGTAGAAAAAGGCCAAGGGAGGAAGACTGAGTTCAGGTTGAGCATGTTGAATAAATATCATGCCTGGTAGTAGGATGTGTTGGCATCCTCAAATAATTTGCCAGCTATGTAAATACACAGACTATACAGATGTATTAAAACAAACAGACAAAAACCATTTACATAACACAAAAGATAAAATATTAGATTACTAAAGGATTAAATGAAGGGCCAAGTTGACCATTTGAATTTTTGGGAAAGAACAAGACTCAATGAAGAGCTGATAGTTCTATGTTCCAATAACTGAGGGCTGTTATTCAGAAGGAATTATGCCCCCCCCTTTTTTTTTTTTATCCTTACCCGAGGACATTTTTCCATTTTTATTCAGATAGAGTGGGAGGGAGAGAGAAGAAGAGAGAGAGAGAGAGAAACATTGATGTGAAAAGGATACATCGAGAGGCTGCCTCCCAGAGGACCCTAACCTGGGCAGGGGACGAATAGCAACCGAAGTACGTGCCCTTGACCGGAATCGAACCCGCGACTCATTGGTCCGCGGGCCAACGCTCTATCCACTGAGTCAAATCGGCCAGGGCATGCCTTTTCTTTATCATTGTGAAATAGGTCCAAAGGCTTAGAGTAATGGAAACTCTGAAGTCAAAGATCTGCTTGATTCCAACACTGAAACAGTTTCATATTAGCTTTCCTGGAGTATATTTAGGTGCTGTCACCTTTATTTGTACCTGTTCCTGGATACGTACACCTCCATTCATTTTATTTTCTTTTTTCTTCTTCTTTTTTTAAAAAATATTTTTATTGATTTTTAGAGAGGAAGGGAGAGGGGGAGAGAGAGGGAAACATCGGTGTAAGAACAAAAGGTCAATCTGTTGCCTCCTGCATACCCCCTACTGGGGATCTAGCCTCAACCCAAGCATGTGCCCTGACCAAGAATAGAACCAACAACCTCTCCATGCATGGGAAGATGCCCAACCAACTGAGCCACACTGGCCAGAGCTCCATGCATTTTTCTGTAGATTCAGTTTTGATATCTTATCTTTCTAAGTCCAACTTGGATTCTTGTACTATTTTCCCTGCTTTCAGAGATTTTCATGGTTGAATTTCCTTTTAGGCCTCCATGGCCTTGAACCATGTTCCCTTTGTTGTTTGATCACAACCAGTAGATACAGGTCTTTTAAATTCCTATACAGAGGACTTTGTTTAAGGGAGAGTTCAAGGTTGAATTTATGTTACTAAAACCATTAATAAAAATCTGAGATTTTGTTAACCTCAGATTCTGGCCTAATAATATTAGCTTCAAATATCTTACATTCAGCCTTAAACAATATTAGTTGAACTCAGAAGACATCAGTCTCGATGGCACTTGATGGGAAGGTCTATATAATTTGATAACAAATTCTGGTTTAGTCATTAGATAGTCATTGTTTAGATAAGAAAGAATATTAGTGTCTATATAAATTACTGTAAATTTTAAGTTAAATCAGCCCTTATTCTGAATCAAATAATTACTCAGCTCAATTTTTGTCTAAGTATATTTAATTAGAGCTTTGCCATAGTATTAAAATATTTGTCATAATAGTTTCAATGAGTTTTGTTTTGTAATCCTAAAACTATAAATATTTGTGAGGAAGGTCTACCATTTTTTGAATATTAGTTTCAAATACTTGGGTTCTTACACCTAAATTATAAACATTTTTGTCATAAGCTTATTTTACACACTAAACTTGATTAACTATTTCTAGCTAGTGCTCATGAATCCAACTGATATATAAGACTGTGATTTTCTTAAAATTAAAAGATTGAAAAAATTTATATGTATAAATATTTTATTTATACAAGTAAAAATTAATTTACAAGATTCCAACAGATTTACTTTAAGACCCAAGTGAGAATCTCAACTTTCCCCAATAGATGCTTTTTCCTTTCTTTTTGCCAACAATGCAAGTTTTTACTTGAACACCAAAATAAAATATCAGTGGTCATTTTACATACACATGATTTTCTTCATTTTCTTAAACTAAAGAAGGTAACAACAGGCATTATTTTCTCTTGTTGACCATATGGCTGGGTCATTAGATAGGTGAGAGAAACCTTTTGATATTTTTTTCTCACTCTATAGATAAAATGTAACCTTAATTCCTGTCTGTAGGCCTTCACATGAGCACTTTTTGTAGACTTACAAAAACTTGATAAAACAGAATATATATGCAAAAGAACTTAAGTTTCAGTCTAGCAAAATTTAGCAAACTACAGAAAGAATGAAAGTATGGACAATGTACTAGGACATGATGCCACCACAATATTTCTTGAAGTAATTCAGAAAAGTGATTACCGACTGAGAATGATTTTAATGCCAACCGATGTGGTGAATAGTGCTGGATGCCTTCTAGAACTGTTATTTGCTGAATTATTTTTATTCAGTACTAGTTTAGTTATACTTGATATTATTTTAGAAAATAACTTGGTTTTGTCAACCATGGTTTTGCTAGCCACTTGGGTCAATACAAAATGAACTCTGGCCCAGCCGGTGTGGCTCAATGGTTGAGCATCAACCCATGCACCAAGAGGTTGCCGGTCCTATTTCCAGTCAGGGCACATGCCCAGGTTGTGGGCCAAATACCCAGTAAGGGGGCGTGCAGGAGGCGGCCAATCGATATTCTCTCTCATTGATGTTTCTATCTCTTTCTCCCTCTCCCTTCCTCTTTCTCTAAAATCAGTAAAGGAGGGAAAATGGCAGTGGAGTGAATGGAAGCTACACAGACGTTCTCCCAGGACCAAACAGGAAATACAACTAAAATAAAGACAAATCGTCGGGAAAAAGCAACAGAAAAGCAGCGGGAGAAGACCATACAACCAGGGACACTGAATGAGCCTGGTAGGATCTGCGGAGGCACTTGAGGGAGGCGGGCTGGGAGCCCACGGACACCAGCGGCCTTGGCTGTGAGCAGCGGACTTAGCTGGGAGCAGCGGCGGCGCCCGCCCTCTGGGTTAAGAGCCCCAGCTGCTCCACAGCACAGACGGCTGGGACAGAGCCCTAAATAGCCACAGCCACTCACCTGGGGCTCTGGCAGAGGGAGGGCGGACTGGACTGGAACTCTGTGGGGACACCTGGGATTTGGAGGGCACTCAGAGTTTGTGCTGAGCTGTGGCCACAAAGGACGGTGGTGGCCAACCCCTCCTTCCCGGTTACACAGAAGGGCAGCCAAGTTTGCTCCTTCCTGGAGCTGTGGAAGCCCCTCCCTCAGAGATTCCCAGGTGAGGAAAAGAGGTAAAGAAATGCAAATTGAGGCTCATTAACTACAAGCATTGGCCCCACCCTCGGGAAATCCTCTTACACTGTAAACATCTGAGGGAGTTTCTCATTCAACTGAGATCCTAAGGCTTTTCAAGTAACTGAGGCTAATAGCCTCCAGGCAAAAAGCTACAACATAACTAAACCTTTCCCAAGCTTACAAATCTACCCAGGAAAGTGAGACTTGACAGTGGTGTTGAAGGAGGGCCCTCCACGCTCATCCAAACCCAGTAGAGGGAGCCACAAATAGCAGAACACCAACACCCACAGGGAAAATTTGGCAGGCTCCAAAACCCACTGAGATAGCAAAAATGGTGAAACAAAGAAACAGATCCCAAATGAAAGAACAAGAGAACTCCACCGAAGATGAGATAAATGAAATGCAGTTAAGCAAATGATCAGAGGTAGAGTTCAGAGCCATGATCTTGAGGAAACTAAACAGCATGAGTAAGGACATTGACACCATGAAAACCAACAAAGTGGAAATAAAGAATGACATAGCAGAAATAGAGAACACATTGGAAGGACTGACCAGCAGAGTAGAGGAAGCAGAGGACCGGATCAGTGAATTAGAAGACAGAGTAGAAAAAATCAATCAATCAGAAAACCAAAAGGAAAAAACAATGAAAAAACAGGAAGATAGCTTAAGAGAACTGTGGGACAACTGGAAACGTAATAACATTCGCATCATTGGAATCCCCGAAGAAGAAGAAAATGAGCAAGGGTTAGAGAATATATTTGAAGAAATAGTGACAGAAAAATTTCCTAACCTGGTGAAGGAAGAAAGCATTCAAGTTCAAGAAGCACAGAGAGCCCCAAGTAAGAAGAACCCAAACAGTCCCACACAAAGACACATAATAATTAAAATGCCAAAAATTAAAGACAAAGAGAGAATCCTAAAGGCAGCAAGAGATAAGCAACAGGTTACCTACAAAGGAAACCCCATTAGGCTATCAGCTGACTTCTCAACAGAAACACTACAGGCCAGAAGGGAATGGCATGAAGTAATCAAGGTCATGAAAAACAAGGATCTGAATCCAAGACTACTCTATCCAGCAAGGCTATCATTCAAAATAGAAGGTCAAATAAAGAGCTTCCCAGACAAAAAAAGGCTAAGGGAATATATTAGCACCAAACCAGCACTGCAAGACATGTTAAAAGGACTGCTGTAATTAATAGAAGAAATAGAAAGAAAATTAGAACCACACTGTACAAAAATGGCAATAAATAAGTACATATCAATAATCACCATAAATGTAAATGTACTGAATGCTCCAATAAAAAGACACAGAGTAGCTGACTGGATAAGAAAGCATGATTCACACATATGTTGTTTACAAGAGACCCACCTCACAACAAAAGACTCACATAGGTTGAAAGTAAAGGGATGGAAAAAAATCTTCCACGCAAACGGAAAGGAAAAAAAAGCTGGGGTAGCAATACTCATATCTGATAAATTAGATTTCAAATTGAAGACCATAACTAGAGACAAAGAAGGCCACTACATAATATTGAAAGGGTCTATCCAACAGGAAGATATAACCTTGCTAAACATATATGCACCCAATATAGGAGCACCAAAATATATGAAAAATCTTCTGGAGGGCTTCAAAGGAGAAATCCACTGCAATACAATCATAGCAGGAGACTTCAACACCCCACTGACTTCACTGGATAGATCATCTAGACAAAAAATTAACAAGGAAACAGAGACTATAAATGAAGCACTAAATCAAATGGATTTAATAGATATATACAGAGAATTACATCCCAAAACTGCAGAATTCACATTCTTCTCAAGTGCACATGGGACATTCTCAAAGGTAGACCATATGTTAGGGCACAAACTAAGTCTCTACAAGTTCAAGAATATTGAAATCATATCAAGCATCTTCTCAGACCACAATGGCATGAAACTAGAAATCAATTGCAACAAGAACATGCAAAAACATGTGAACACATGGAGGCTAAATAGCATGTTACTGAACAATGAATGAATTACCATGGAGATCAAGGAAGAATTTTAAAAATTCCTGGAAACCAATGAAAATGAACACACAACAACACAAAATCTATGGGATACAGCGAAAGCAGTTCTGAGAGGGAAGTTCATAGCACTACAGGCCCACCTTAAGAAAGAAGAAAAATTTCTAATTGACTACCTAACCTCACAACTTAAAAAACTGGAAAGCAAACAAAAAGAAAACCCTAGAGCAAGTAGAAGGAAGGAAATAGTAAAGATCAGAGCAGAAATAAACGACATGGAGACCAGAGAAACAATTCAAAGGATCAATAAAACAAAGAGCTGGTTTTTTGAAAAGATAAACAAGATTGATGGACCCTTAGCTAGACTCACCAAGAAACAAAGAGAGAGAACCCAAATACACAAAATCAGAAATGAAAGAGGAGAAGGAACCACTGACACCACAGAAATACAAAGGATCATTAGCAAATACTATGAACATTTATATGGCAACAAATTCGACAATCTAAGCGAAATGGACACATTTCTAGAAACACATAGTCTCCCAAAACTGTATCGGAAAGAGATAGAAAACTTGAACAGGCCAATAACAGTGAAGGAAATTGAAGATGTAATCAATACCCTCCCAGCAAACAAACGCCCAGGCCCTGACGGCTTCACGGGCGAGTTTTACCGAACATTCAAAGAAGAACTAACACCCATTCTCCTCAAACTATTCCAAAAAATTCAAGAAGAAGGGAGACTTCCAAACTCGTTTTATGAAGCCAGCATAATTCTAATTCCAAAACCAGAAAAAGACACTACAAAGAAAGAAAACTACAGGCCAATATCCCTGATGAACATAGATGCCAAAATCCTGAACAAAATACTAGCATATCAGATCCAGCAATACATCAAAAAAATTATTCACCATGACCAAGTGGGATTCATCCCAGTGATGCAAGGCTGGGACAATATACGCAAATCAATAAATGTGATACATCACATAAACAAAATGAAAGATAAAAACCATATGATCATATCAATAGATGCTGAAAAAGCATTTGACAAAATCCAGCACCCATTTCTGATAAAAATGCTCAGCAATTTAGGAATAGAGGGATCATTTCTCAACATTATAAAGGCCATATATGAAAGACCTACAGCCAACATCATACTCAATGGACAAAAACTAAAAGCATTTCCCTTAAGAACAGGAACAAGACAAGGATGCCCACTTTCACCACTCTTATTTAACATAGTACTGGAAGTCTTAGCCACAGCAATCAGACAGGAAGAAAAAATAAAAGGGATCCAAATTGGAAAGGAGGAAGTGAAACTGTCATTATTCGCAGATGACATGATATTATACATAGAAAACCCTAAAGACTCCATCAAAAATCTACTAGACTTAATTAAGGAATTTGGCAAAGTAGCAGGATACAAAATTAACGTCAAGAAATTGACGGCATTCTTATACATCAATGATGAACTCACAGAAAGAGAAACTAAAAAAACAATCCCATTTACCATAGCGGGAAAAAAATTAAGATACCTAGGAATAAACTTAACCAAAGAAGTAAAGGACCTATTTGCAGAAAACTACAGGACATTGAAAAAATAGAAGATATAAAAAAGTGGAAGCACATACCTTGTTCGTGGATTGGAAGAATTAATATCATTAAAATGTCCATACTAACTAAAGCAATCTATAGATTCAATGCAATCCCCATCAAAATACCAATGACATATTTCACAGAACTAGAACAAATATTTCAGAAGTTCATATGGAACCAAAAAAGACCCCGAATAGCTACAGCAATCTTGAAAAAGAAGGAAAAAGTAGGAGGGATCACAATACCAGACATCAGCTTATACTACAAAGCTACTGTAATCAAAACAGCCTGGTACTGGCACAAGAACAGGCACATAGATCAATGGAATAGAACAGAGAACCCAGAAATTGATCCAAAACATTATGCTCAATTAATATTTGACAAAGGAGGCAAGAGCATACAATGGAGTAAAGACAGCCTCTTTAATAAATGGTGTTGGGAAAATTGGACAGCTACATGCAAAAAAATGAAACTAGATCATCATCTTACACCATACACAAGAATAAACTCAAAATGGATAAAAGACTTAAATGTGACTCATGAATCCATAAAAATCCTAGAAGAAAATGTAGGCAACAAAATTTCAGACATCATACGCAGCAAAATTTTCACTGATATATCACCTAAGGCAACAGAAACAAAGGAAAAAATGAACACATGGGACTACATCAAACTCAAAAGCTTCTGCATAGCAAAAGAAACAACCATCAAAGTGGAAAGGCAATCCACTGTATGGGAGAGCATAATTGCCAATGATATATCAGATAAGGGACTAATTTCCAAAATTTATAGAGTGCTCATACATCTCAACAAAAGGAAGACAAAGAACCCAATTAAAAAATGGGCAGAGGAACTAAATAGACACCTCTCCAAACAGGACATACAAACGGCCAAGAGACATATGAAGAAATGCTCAACTTCACTAATCATCAGAGAGATGCAAATTAAAACAACAATGAGGTATCACCTCACACCTGTCAGAATAGCCGCCATCAACAAAGCATCAAACAACAAGTGTTGGCGAGGGTGTGGAGAAAAGGGGACTCTAGTACACTGCTGGTGGGAGTGCAGACTGGTGCAGCCACTATGGAAAACACTATGGTGTTACCTCAAAAAATTAAAAATTGAATTACCATTTGACCCAGTGATCCCACTCCTAGGAATATACCCTAAGAAGCCTGAAACACCAATCAGAAAGAATACATGTACCCCCATGTTCATAGCAGCGCTATTTACAATAGCTAAGATCTGGAAACAGCCCAAGTGTCCATCAGTAGATGAATGGATAAAAAAGCTGTGGTACATATACACAATGGAGTACTATGCAGCTGTAAGAAAGAACGATCTCTTATCCTTTGCGACGACATGGGAGGACCTGGAAACTATTATCCTAAGTGAAACAAGCCAAGCAGAGAAAGACAAATATCATATGATCTCACTTATTTCTGGAATATAATGAACATAACAGTGTGAGGAACAGGGTAGTCCCAGAGACGTGGAAGTAGGGTACAGACTGACATTTGCCAGAAGAGGGGGTGGGGGAGGGGAGCGACGAACACAGAACTTGTACGCATGTACTCATAACCAATGGACATGGACAACAAAACTGGGGACGGGGCAGGGAGGGAGGGGGAGGAGGGTGTCAATGGGGGAAAAAAGGAGAAACATCTGTAACCAAAGTAAATTAATAAAAAATAATAAAATAATAATAATAATAAAAATAAAAATTAAAAATAAATAAATAATTAATTAAAAATTAAAAAAATAAAATCAGTAAAGGAAAAAAAAAATTTTTAAATATATATGCATTTTAAAAAAATAACTCTGTTGCATTAAACAGCTAAGATTTCCAACCCAG
The DNA here is from genome assembly GCA_030848825.1 of Tadarida brasiliensis. Classification (NCBI taxonomy): domain Eukaryota; kingdom Metazoa; phylum Chordata; class Mammalia; order Chiroptera; family Molossidae; genus Tadarida; species Tadarida brasiliensis. The sequence continues at coordinate 63,250,695 of CM061267.1, read as the reverse complement.
ACTACTCTGACTGGTAGTGATATCATCTTTTTAACTAAAGCAAAAGTTCTATGATTTCCAGATGAGGACATCTTGTTGCCTAAATAGCTTGATAATTTCTTGAGGCCCTGAGTCTCTTTGAAATGTCCTATTATAGCAACTAAAATAACTTGTTGAGAAAAAATTGTTTTTCTACTTCTGTGCAAAAAGACATTTCATTTCACTTTCAGTAAAGAGAATGAATTAACATAGAGTTACCTGTGTTGCCATCAGTTTAGATATCTACATCCTGCTGGAAGCTTGACATATAAAAGTGTAACGGGGTTCACATTTAATTTAGCAGACTGCAAGTATTTTAGGCAGTTGGTTTTGTTATCTAAACTAATCAAATTTCTTTTTTTTTTTAACATTAGGACTTTAGGTTTTATTTCTCCTCTTGGTTTAAGTGAATGTTCTTTGTTTAAACTGCAAGACCCAATTTTATATCATCATTGTGAAAAAAATCTTTCATCATGTTTTAGTCTGTATCAATTCCCCTTGACACATTCATATCCTGTAGTTTAAGTTCAGACTTCCATCTGTAAATTCTCTCACATTTATTTAGTACCACAAAACATTTTAGCCTATCCACATGTACTAATCATAATTTCAGTATGCCCCCATATATTAACAGTATCCCTCAAGAAATTTTATAATTATTATTCTGGTTAAATCATTAGAAAAATGTGTGATGACAAGTAACTTAAAAGTACATTTCTGAAATTAGATAATGCATCTTCAGGTATGTATTTTGCTATTATTCAACTATGCTTTTGCCCAGTCAAAAATCCAAAGGTTATATAATGTTAGTGCCAAATATTAGCAGAAAGCTGGATATTTCAAGGACTTAAGATGTAATAGGTATTTAGCAACTCTGAATCTTGAAGTGGTTTGAACTACTAGTTATATTTTAACTTTTATCTAAATTTGAACAGATATGAGTTTTTAACTTTACATAAAGCATAAAATAGCATCTTTTACAAGTCAAAGCTATGTAGAGTATTGGGGAATCATCAAGGAGTTGAACTGAGTAGTAGACAGGGTTGTTTTTCTAAGACTTAGTTTTGCTATGTATATTCTTCTAATTCATTAGGTAACCTCTCACATCCAAATATTATTTGCCTGTATTTGTCTTGATTTTTGGAAACAAAAACTTTAAACCCTTTGGAAGTAAACAACATTATTGTATGAGAACTTCTTCCTACATAAAGTATAAAACAATTTTCTCTGTTCAGTTTGAGGGTTTAAGAGTTGAGGAACTCTAGCATAACATCTTATACTGTTTATGGATATATATTTTGTGGTGTCTTAACACGAGAGAGAGAGCTACACTTATGGTGGTTGATAAGAGCAAACATGTCTTCTTTCTCTTTATTACTATCTTTTCTGTCCCCTCTTTTCTCCCTCTATATTCAATTTAGGATGAAAGATATTCATTGTGCCTAAGTGGGCTATTAGAATTGATTATCTTTTACTTCATAAAGATCAATAGATCCATTTGCATATTTTTCCTCTACTAAATTAATTTTTCTTCACCTTCCAGAAGAGATTTCTATTTTATTACAATAGAAATGACAGAGTTTCAATGTATATTGTCTGTCATCTATTTTTAGTATTTTAATAAACTGTTCAGTTAAGAAGCACCTGCCCTTCTCCATTTTTTCCTCACAATAGGAATTTATTTTTATTAAGTCTCATATTCATCAACTTCAGTCACTGTTTTTCATGTTAACTTATGGAATGACTCAGAGATAACTGGTATATAGCTTAGAAACTGAACTAGTCAAGTCACTAGAGACAAAAGGGAGCCCAAACTCTTGTTTTAAACCATATTTTAGAAATTATACTTAGAATTTAAAAAGTACTCATTATTATCCAGTCTACCTTGATTACTAAGTGTGAATAGAAAATTATAACTTCATTTTGAAAAAGATTCATTATAAAGTTTGCAGCTATTCTTGGTTATTCTTGGTGCTTATTTAAATCCTCAGAATAAACCTTTCCTTTTATTATGAAATCATACTAAGGTTTGTATAATCTTAAAAACTTCACATAATATTAGATTAAGTTTTACATCATTTCTACTAACCCCCAACACTATAAATATTAATTAAAGATTTCAAGGGGTGTTGAAAGATAGCACGATGCTTCTCCTTCCTTAGTGAGAAACATGTCCTTTGGGTTATGCATGCATACAAGCATCCCTCCAACCCCTCCCCAATTCCTAACCAACTTCGGGCAAGCCAGGAAATAAACTCAAGATTTCAGACTGTGTGCCCTATTTTTGTGATTATGCTCTGGCCTATTATCATAATTCTAGGCTGCATTCCATTTTCTTAGTCCCTGAAGAGGATTGGAGAGTAGGAGAGAAATAAGAAAGACTTATTGCCATGGATTATCATTTTGTTTTTAATTTTAAGTTCACATTCTCCTTTGAGTCTCCTCCACAACTAAGTTCTTTCTTTCAGTCACTTGGGAAATTTGAAATGCTAGATCTGCCTTTCTAAAACACAATGTATTGGAATAAACATAGGGACAAATTATAGCGACTTGATGATGGGAAACAAATAAATTCTTTCCCGTTAAGCAAATGCACTTTCAATTGAAAGTTAAAACTAATCTATGATCTATTCATTCAATCATACTGGGTTTCTAACAGAATGTCAAACTATAGAATAAAAGGGAAATGCATATCTGAATATGTGAAATTCAGAATGTCAAGTTGCTTTCAGAGATTTAGAAACTATCAGAGTAGTATTAGACAAAAAAGAAAGGATTAAACAATTAAACATCTGTAAAATAGCCTTAAGATCTACATAATGTTTTTATATATTTTTGGAGCAATTTTGAATAATGCAAGATGTAAAGTGCTTTATAAAACGAATTTTACTCTCATCCATTTTAATTATTCACTTTTGTAGGTGTGAAAGTCTTTGTTTTTCCTCACAATTTCTTCGTAAAATAGAAGAGAAAGTTTAACTAGGGGAAATTAATCATGCTTTAATATGAAGAAGAAATTGCTTACCAATAATGAATAATGTTTTATGTTTACAGGCTTTTGTATACAGGCTGTTCTAGATTAGTCTTAAAGTTTTTCATGAAAGTAAGCAAGCTATATTATTTTTTAATTCTATTAGATTACTTCCCTGTTCATATGCTAATATGTATTGTAAATTTAAAAAACCAACAGAAAATAGACATAGATGGTTTTTGTCTCTTAAAAGCAAACATGACCAACTATATATTTTCAGTCTTATCAGTTGGTTAATGTAGTAAGTTAGCAATGGACTAAAAATACACGATTACAGGCTGAATTATAAAAACAAATGTATGGACTTTCAAAAATATATGAATATATCAACTATGCTGACCATGCACTGAGCAGTGGATGGCAATAAATCTTCCTACTAGAATCTTTTGGTGAAGTAAATCAGAGCCTTCATTTCATAGTGATAAAAAGCATGTCCATTAAAGTCATCCAGACCACAAGGACCCAGAGCACACTCTACAACTCATTTACTGTGTGACTATGGCAATGGTTGTACTCACCTCAGTGAGTTGTGATGAGCATCAAGTGAGAAAATGTAGGATTAGTAGCTCTGCTTTAATGTCTTGGAGCTCTGACTTACTGAAAAAAAGATATTTAAGTGTCTTCACATGGAGGAGCACTGAAGGGCTAGGCATGTGCATGAAGAGTTCATACTGCAATTACATCTCAGTTAAGTCTTCAGATAACTCCAGCCCCAACCCTCATCTCAGTTGGCATTGGAGACCCCCAAGTGACAATCATCTAGCTGAGCTCAGTTAATCCACAAAAACTTGAGAAATAATCAATTCTTGTGTTAAGCCATTACATGTATTGAGCTTGTAGTTGTGACAGCAATAAATAATCAAAATAATGTGGTACTATTATTATTATGATGGCAGAATAATGGGGAAAAAAAGATTCAAAGATCATTTACTCATTACACACACACACATACACACACACACACACACACACACACACACACACACATGCTCCTTGACTTACGATGGGGTTATGTCCCAATAAATCCATTATAAGTTGAAATTATTGTAAGTCAAAAGTGAATTTTATACATCTGACCTACTGGACATCATTGCTTGACCTGGTTGGCTTCTATTGAATGCTTTTGCATCGTTGTAAAGACAAAAAATCATAAGTCATTCACTATTGTAAATGGAGACCATCTGGATATTTACTGTATACTTCTGAATCTTATGCCAAGCAGTGTTTTACCATTTCAGGGATTTAACATTGAGTAAAACAAAATTGTTGCTCTCATGAAGACTGCAGTCTAGTTGGGGGTCAGAGAAACTCTGGAACTCTCTAGTATTGTATATTCTGTGGTACAAAGCCTTGTTTTGACTATGATAATAAGTTAGAGTTTATGTATTCTTGGACAGAGACTCAGGGTAGAATGTGAAAATGAATCAGATAATCTATGAATGCTAAAAGTGGTTCAGCTATACAAGAAAAAAAGATTTAAAAAGGGAAATAAAGCTTATTTTGATATACTAGGGAAAGATATTTCACCTTCATAGTTTCGATCATATTTACAAAAGAATTATCATTAATAATATTCACTTTCCATAAGTATAGTCAGTACTCTTAAAGTAATATGAAAAATACAATTTTATTGTTGAAGTCAAAGTTTCTGTGAGTGAAGATACTGAATGTGCTCTACTAAGTTAATAGAGGGTGGAAAGTGAGCTCTGGAAGAAGCAAGTTGGGAAAATGTAGGAAAGATATCTAAGCACTAAGAGATGAACATAATTCAGTGTTAATAGAAAAACAAATGAGAATAATGAAGAGAGATAAATAGAGAAAAAGACTAAGCAATGGGCTAAGGAGATGGACCTTGAGGAAAAAGATGTCCAATAAGAAAATCCCAACTCTGGAAAGTCAAGGGAAGTGTAGGAACGGGTATGTATTTCTCTAAGTTCTTCCATCTCTGCAGTGTGCATCTCTGTTGCTTATGTAATTTTTTCTTGTAAAAATCATAGGTAAAAATTAGCTTGGTATAGAAATCAGCATGGAGTAGAGAGAAACAAATGGCAGCAGATGGTGAGATGCAGGAGAATTTGAGAGTTCATTGAGGCAGAAACTGGGATCCAGACATAACTATGAATGTAAGCTCTTGAGAATTTGCTGGAATTTTAGAGAAAGCATTAGATTTCATGTAAAACCTGAGGTAGAAGATTGAGGTAATTTTATCTAAATATCCAAAGGCAGGATGTCATGAGCTTGATATCTGTGGTACATTATATATGAAGGGACTCAGAGAATGAGCTACATGAAAAATAATTCTTGAGAGAAAAGTTTTGTGGTGGGGGAGATAGTAATGAGCAGGAAACTAATATTAAGTAGGTACTAATATTAAGTAGGTACTAATATTAAGTAGGTACTAATATTAAGTAGGTACTAAGCACTGTGCTAAATTCTTTGCATATATTTTATCATTTGACTTTAATGAATCTGTATGTTAATTAGTATAATTTCCAAATGACACATAGGATGTGAATAGAGACTGTAACATATCTAGTAAGTGATAAAAATTGGATTATTTGCCTTCAAAACCTATGTTCTCTCTACTACACCCCTTGTGCATTCATGGATGTATGAAGTAGGAAATGTGACTGCAATTCCAAGATGCTCCAGAATACAGACTCTTACCTAATTCTAGAAAAATATTCTCAGATATATTCTTATATTAGATATAGTGTCAGATAACAAATAGTAATATCATTGGTATTTTTTAATGGCAGAATCTGTGTTGATCCTATTAAATGGGACCGAGTGCTGCTACATGTCCTCTCCTTGAGTTCTTACCTCTAAAGCCTTCACAAGAAGCTTTGTAGAGAATGATGTGAACAAAATAACACAGTGGATATAATTTATTACTAGTTTATTTTTTTTCTTGAAAATATTCATATCTTCTCAAGAATATTCTTTCTTTCTTCCCTCTTTTCCCACCACATCAGGTAACAATGCCCTTAACATTATATTGTATCAAAGCCTGTCTTAAGGTGGACAGATTAATGTCTGACCATGGAATTTCAGGTAGCATCCATTGCTCTGGGATATTGTGGATAATCAGGGCTCTTTTTGGTGCATGGTAACTCCAATTTAAAATCACCAAAAAGAATTGAGTAGAAGTTACAGTATGAGTACTAGAACAAGAGAAAAGAGAAAATTCCTAAAAAAAAAAAACAAAAACAACAAACAAACCATATGCAGGAAAAATATTGAAATAGAAGAAATTAGCCTTTTTACTATTTATGGGCCATTTGTTTTTATTGTAAACTCTAGAAATATTCTCAGAAAAGCTTCCTTGACAGTATAAAAATGAACAATAGACAACATTATGGGGAATGGAGTGCATGTTTCTGTGAGCATCTGGCGCAGGCATCTGTTGGAGATGGGACACCAGCTCATTGCTCTTTTCTTATGTGGAAGGTCTAATTAAGTAGCAGACAACCCTAGAAGCCCTAGAGTGTAGTTCAAATCAGCATCCAAACATTTATATGTGCTCACAAACCTCTTAGATCAGTAATACTGAAGTGTGAATCTCAGCAAAACTAGCTCAAACTTTTAAGCCTAGAATATGCAGAAGTTGAGAGAACTTTTATGAGGTATTATGTCTAGCTCCAAGGCATGATAGAGAATAACTAAACTAGAAGGAACTTCAGTGAGTTAAGTTCCCAGCTAAGGCTGCTATTTAAGTACATTTAAGCTAGATTCAGAATGAGAGCTGTTCACACGTTTCTAAAAAATTCCCAGTGAGTGAGATTTTGCATTAGTATCTCACAGTCTTTAGAATCAGGGAGTTTTGTCTATTCACTAAATTCTATCTTTTGTCACCCTCTCTTTCTCCCCTTCTCCTCCCTTTCTCTTTCCTACTTCTTCCACATCTCCTTTTCTTCCCTCTCTCTTCTCCTCCCTCCTTGCATTGATAATGAATTGCTGCTCAAAGTCAAATATATATTTGATTCCACATATGTTCCTCCTTTAGTTACCTCATCTCTAGTCTAAGGAATTTATTTTTAGAGGTTTAGTTCATACAGCCAGTTTTCCTAATCTCTGCTTTCTTTTGGGGGAGGGACCTATGTAGTTTTTCTCATCCTATTTATCTATGAGATACAGACATATTAGACCTAGACAGATTCTCTTAATGTTCACCAGATTAAATCTGTGTGTTCCTTTTCTTTATAATCTATTACTCTCTTTGAAATTGGAATGAAAGTTATTTTATTTAAAATTGATCAAAATATCACTTTGATATATGGGAATTTATTTTCCCTACAAATTAATATTGTTGAGAAGAAAATAAAACAGTTTAGTAATATTTTATGTTAAAATTGGAAGAGATAAAGGAAATTTATGAGTAAATGTGAAGGTATGGACCAACATGTTGGCTCCAGGTCTGCAGGTGCTCAGTGGTTTCTGGGAATTCACCTTCTGGTGGTAATTGAGACTAAAAGTATAACACTCAAGATGAACAAATACACCTGACTCACTGCATGAAACCAGTGCCTGAGCGATAACCATGGCCCCACCCCAACAAAAAAAAGGAAAGCAAACTCATATCCTATAAATTCAGCCTAAACTTACATTTTATATGGAGTGTGGGCCTAGTGAGGTTGCAGGGCCTATATACACTGTTAAAGCAAATATTGTTTCCATTAGTGGATGTACTGTATATTCAAACTTTATAAAAGTCTCTCTAAATCCTTATTTTAAGACTTGTTTCTTAACTTAGAGTTTGGGAAGTTGAGAAGCTGGAGGTAATTTTAGACAGAGAAGGATAAGTGGGAAATGAGGGGCAAGGCAAGAAAGAAGGGACAAAAACCCCCCTTTGATTAAAAAGATTTTTTAAATAAGTTTTTATTTTTTAATTACAATTGACATACAATATTATAATAGTTTCAGGTGTGCAACCCAGTGATTAGATATTTATATAACTTACAAAGTGATAACCCGATAAATCTAGTACCCATCTGACACCATATATAGTTATTACAATATTATTGACTCTATTCCCTATGCTGTACTTACATCCCTGTGACTTCTGTAACTACCAATTTGTACTTCTTAATCCTTACACCTTTTTTGCCCATCCCCCAAACCCCCTCCTCTCTGGCAACTGTCCAATTGTTCTCTGTATCTATGAGTCTATTTCTTTTCTGCTTGTTCGATTATTTATTTATTTTTAGATTCCACATATAAGTGAAATCATGTGGCATTAACCGTTTTCTGTCTGATTTATTTCACTTAGCACAATGCCCTCTAGGTTCATCTATGTTGTTGCAGATGGCAAGATTTCATTCTTTCTTATGGCTGAGTCATATTCCATTGTGTACATGCACCACTTCTTTATCCATTCATCCATCAATGGACACTTATGTTGCTTCTATATCTTGGCTATTGTAAGTAATGCTTCAGTGAACATATAGATGTATATGTCCTTTTTATTTAATGTTTTGGGTTTCTTCATATAAGAACCCAGAAGTAAGATTGCTGGTCCTTCCTGATCTCTTGTTATATAGCTTTTGTTTTAAAGTCTATATTTTCTGCTATAAGCACTGCTACTCCAGCTTTTTTGTTTGTTGTTTGTTTTCTTTTTCATGAAACATCTTTTTCCATACCTTTACTTTAAGTCTGTGTGTATACTTCGATCTGAATGAGTCTCTTGTAGGCAGCACATGTAAGGATCTTGTTTAGTCATCTATTCAGTTACCGTATGTTTTTTATTTGGGCATTAAATCCATTTACATTTCAAGTAACTGTTGATAGATATACATTTATTGCTATTTTATTATTCATATTTTTTTCTTTTTCTTCTTAAAGACCCCTAAACATTTCTTATAATACTGGTTTGGTGGTGATAAACTCCATTATCTTCTCGTCTGGGAAGCTCTTTATCCATCCTTCAATTCTAAATGATAGCTTTGCTGGGTAGAGTAATCTTGGTTGTATCTCCTTGCTTTACATCACTTTGAATATTTTGTGTCAGTCCCTTCTGGCCTGCAAAGTTTCTGTTGAGAAGTTAGCTATAAGTCTCATGGAAGCTCCCTTGTAGGTAACTAGCTGGTTTTCTCTTGCTGCTTTTGAGATTCTCTCTTTGTCTTTAACTTTATGCATTTTAATTATGATGTGTCTTGGTGTGGCCCCTTTGATTTTATCTTGTTTGGGACTCTATGTGCTTCCTGCACTTGTATGTCTATTTCCTTCACCAGGTTAGGGAAGTTTTTCATCATTATGTTTTCAAATAGGTTTTAATTTCTTGCTCTCTCTGTTCTTCTTTCATTACCCTTATGATGTGAATGTTGATACACTTGAAGTTGTTCCAGAGGCTCCTTAAACTAGCCTCATTTTTTTTTTTTGGATATTTATTTATTTATTTATGGCTGTTCTAATTGGGTGTTTTTTTGCTTCCTTATCTTCCAAATTGCTGATTTGATCCTTTGATGCACCTACTCTATTGTTGATTCCTTATATTGTATTCTTCATTTCTGACTGGTTCTTTTTTGTTTCTATCTCCATTTTTATGTTTCCTATTTCTTTGTTGAAGTTCTCACTAAGTTCATCTCCTCTTCCCCTAAGTTCATTGAGCATCCTTATAAGTGTTTTGAACTCTGCATCTGGTAGATTGCTTGTCTCCATTTTGTTTAATTCTTTTTTGGAATATTTTTTTTTTCTGTTCTTTCATTCAGGACATGTTTCTTTGTCTCCTCATTTTGGCTGCCTCTCTGTGTTTATTTCTATTTATTGGGGAGAGCTGCTAAGTCTCCCAGTTTTGGTAGAGTGGACTTATATAGTAGGTGTCCTGTAGGGCCCAGTGGCACAGCTTCTTTGGTCACCCAAGCTGGGCATTCCAGGTGTGCCCCTAAAGTGGGCTGTGTGAACCCTCATCTTGTAATTGAGCCTTGATTGCTGTCAGCACATCAATGGGAGGGATTTATTCCCAGGCCCATTAGCCACAAGGACTGGTTACAACCACAGCAGAAGGAGGATCTGTTGTGCAGGGGCTGACCCCACAGAACAGAACTTAATTTAGTGGGGTTTAGGTACCCACTGAGTCCACACCTTGAGTGTGTAGCTTATGGAGGTGGTTGAGTGATGTTTGGGCATAGTCTGAAGTTTCCCACTGTGTATGCTAGCTCTGGGGCCTCTCAGAAGGTGCAGGCCAAGATCAGTTGTGACCTGTACTCTGCCGGGGACCACCGGCATGAGGTACAAATCAATCTGCAGATGGCCGCTACTTGTGTTGGGCTTGGAGGTGCCCAGGAGTGGCCAAGCTGTGAACCAAGGCCAACTGCCACTAGTGTCAGACCTGAATCCACTTAGCAAGAGGTACAGGGCACACTGAGGCCAGATGTTGCTTATTTAAGAGATTTTAGGAAAGTCTACAGCATGAGTCAAACAAACAGTTTGTATGGGAAAGCCACTAGAAATGGCTTGGGTGGCCCTGCAAGTTGAGTGGGACAAGCAGGGTCTCAGGAAATCACCAGGGCAAGGCGAATAGTGTTAGCCAGGTTGATGGAGACTCAGATATAGCATCTGCCTGTGCCTGCAGTAGGAGGGCTTAGCAAAGGAACAATGGCTTCTTCCAGCATTTCTGTGTAGGAGAAAGCTGCCCCTCCAACTCTTTCCCTGGAGCCAGAAAATTTGGCTCCTTCCCATATAGCCTTGGTGCTTTTTGAGCTGCTCCTCCAGTAATGGAGCTCAGAGTGAGTGAGTCTGTCAGTGAGTAAGTCTGTGCATGGCCCTTTAGAAGCAATGTTTGGGACTCCAGCAAGCCCTTTGTCTGTTACTCAGCCACAGTCTCCTACAGTTTTCATAGCCAGAAGTTTTCCCAGCATTGGAATCCTGGGCTAGGGCATATGATGTAGAGCTGGGACTCCTTGCTTCTCTGGGAGACCTCCACAGACAAACCATCTCTCCTCATTTTTAACCATTGGCCCATTCTGCATCTCCACCCATCCTACCAGCCTTGAGGTGGCTTCTTCTGTATATCCTTAATTATAGGACTTTTGTTCAACTAGATTTCAGGCAGTTCTCAATGATAGTTGTTCTGTAGTTTAGTTATGAATTTTGATGTGGTTGTGGGAGAAAATGAGTACCAAATTTACCTACTCTGCCATCTTGACTGGAAAAACCCTTTTATGTGTAAAGTAAGTTCCTGCAAACTCAAATTCCAAAACTCCTGAACACAGCAGAGATTAGTTCCACTTAAGGATCTTAAGCATTTGGATAGTATTGATCCGTTTTCATTCCTTTTGGTTACTGCTAGTTTAGCACCTTCTTTCCCATCTCATTTTCTTTTTACCATCTTCTTCTTTGACCCCTTTCTGCTGTTTGAGAACAGAATAGCATTTTCTAAATTCCCAGCTGTTTTAGAAATCAAAATTTTATTTCTAATATTTTAATGGATATCTTTGCATTTTCACATGCATACTTATTTTTTTGGACTCTAAAGTTAGTCAAGCTACTTTCTTCCTCAATATAAAGATGTTAGCCTCTTGTGCCAACTACTGGATAGCCCTACTATTTTATTTTTGTCTAATTTTCGCTTTATCTTTTTATAGCAAAACAGGTATTGCTTTTATAGTCAAGAATAAATTATATTTACCAGTCAATTGTGTTAATTACTACATTACTTCATTATTTTGTATATTCTACATCTCCTTTCCATCTTCATTTTTCTCTTCATTGCAGTATATTTTTAAAAAGTTATTTAACAAGGTAGTCTGGTTATTTAAATATAATATTTATATTCCTTGGTATGTCTTTAATTTACCCTTACTCTTGAGTGATACTTTAGCTGGGCATACATTTCTAGGTTTTCTTTCTTTCCCTAAAAATTTTTTAAAATTTTGTGTTATTGCATCCCAACATCTATTGTTGCTGAAGAGAAGTTGGTTGTCTGTTTAATTCTCATTATTTTGTCAATGATCTGGCAGCTTTCAAAATGTCTCTTTAATCCTGATAGTCTGTAGCTTGACTATGATGTGTTCAGATGATGTTTGCTTGTATGTTGTTGTTTTTTTTTTTTAATTTTCCTCTTATCCAGAACCCTAGGAAATATATCAAATTGAAAATCTAACTTTTTTACAATATCTGAAAATTCTCAACCATCATCTCTTCACATACTGTTCTTTTTCCATTTTCTATTTCTATTTCTGGGTATCTTAGAATCTTGATATATCTCCCATGTCTTTCATTTACTATGTGTTCCTTTACCTATCAGTGATGTGTTCTGGGGTGAATTCATTAGTAACATATTCCTATTTACTATTTTCTATTTTATGTCCAGTCTCAAGATTTCCTTGCTCTTGAACTTTTTATTTTAATGACTACGTTGGTTTATTTTCAAGGTGTTTATTTCGTTCATTCATACCCATCTTTTATAATTTTATTTCTATTTTTCTTCACAATTTATTTTATGGATGTGATTTATCATTTGACCAATTTAAACATTCTTTAGATTTTATTAAATTGTTTTTATTGAATCAATTTCATTTAGAGTATATTTACCTTTTGGTTATTGATTTTCTTTTACTTAGTATGCTATTTCTTCATAGTTCTTTCTAGGTTAATTTACCAATTTGAGTTATCTATGTTAACATCATTAGATCCTTCATGTCAACCCAGTCCAGTGTAATATTGCTTTTGGTTTACTATTTTGGCTATATGAGTAGTTTCAGAGGCTTCTACTTGTGTTTTTCCAATGATAGCTCTTATCTCATAGGTCAAGCGCTCATTGTGGAAGTTGCACCAACTGTCAAGTATGTTGACCCCAATTATATGTTCAGGAACTGGGAAATGCGTACCGAGTGAATCCACAGGTTCAGAGAACACATCATAAGTCAGACCTTAGCCAGGACTCCATTTACTACCAGATTCCCATATAACACACACTGTAGCAGCAGGGCCATGATGACTCTTTGCTTATCTGGATATTATTATAAACTCTGATCCTTTTTACAATATTCCTTAAAATATATGGGTGTTTTGTTTTTCCTGGAATATAGTTACCTGAATAAATGTTCACATGTACCTTTGCTGAAGAACTAAAGAAATATTATCATGTATACTTATTGTGGTTTTGCAGGGTCCTTCTTTTGTGGTGGGGAAGCAAAGAGTTCCAGGTGTAAAGACTGACTTAGATCTGTAAACCGAACAAGGTGTTAAGACTTCTTATTGCAGTAACTACTCTCAGCCTCCCAGTCATTCTTGCACAAGCTGAGTGGTACTTGTTGGGTGCCCATCCAGTTAGCCAGTAGCATTGTTATGGTTCTGTCAGCCCATTCAATAGCTGTCTAAATGCTGGGTCTCGTGGGCTGCAACAGCACGCTTGTCAATGACGCTTGCTTACAGCACTCAAACTCAGCTATTTGGCTCCTGTTGTTACAGCGTCTGTGTTCTTGATTACTGTCAGCAAGCCAAGTTCTGTAAAGGTCTCTCCTACCTTCAGCTTGTCTAGAGAAAAGAACCAGCTAACACTTCAGTTAAGCTTTTATGCCTCTCTTTAGCAGCATTCCTTTGGCTTTTTGTCTTTCCATAGAAGAAAATCATGTGGTGGATTCTGAACATATATAGTATATTTATTCAAGAATACCCAGTTACCTGAGCCTTTTAAATTTTTTCCCCACCATCTGCTACAGCAATTTAACTTTGCTTCACATTTTCCATTTTATGAAGAACTGTCTCCTGAAGTCTTTGCTTGTTTAAAATCCTATATCCTGCCCAGCTGGTGTGGCTCAGTGGTTGAGCACCAAGAGGTCACTGGTTCAATTCCCGGTCAGAACAACCGATGTTTTCTCTCATCAATGTTTCTATCTCTTTCTCCCTCTCTCTCTCTAAAATCAAAAAGGAAAAAAAAATTTAAATCCTATATTTTAGGAGTATACTTTCAAATCTACAAACTCTCTCCAGTCCATTTTTTGTTCTGGATTCCTTGAATAAACACCCTCAGAACATATTCCTTCAGTTTCTGCAGGATCATGATAAATAGGTCTTGCAGTGCCTTTCTTTCCTTAACAAGCCTGGTATATCCCCAACTCATCTATGCCACAGTTGAACCCTAGCTATGTGCCGAGTTACTAAGGACAGGAGATGGGGCAGATCCTGAGGGGAAAACTGTTGCCTTGATGGGGAGATGCCTCTGCATTGCTCACCAGCATGAGGGAAATGTTAGCTTTTCATACAGATCAACCATGTAGGCTCAGAAGATTTAGAGGGATCTGGGTGCCTAAAAATCTTAGAGGATTTCTTCCAGATGTCTCTATTCCCTTTGTCAGGCTCTGATCTTGAACTAAAAGACATTCCTAGCTAGAACATTTATCCTTTTGAAGTTTAGCCGCTCAAACTATTATATTCTGGGCTTGGTCTTCTGCCCAGGATACACTATTTTGTCTGTACTCCATCTGTAGGAGATGAGGGCTTTGTATGCTACCAAAGAGGCCTTCAGGTTTTCATACTTGGTTTCAAAATGCTTGGTAACTGCCTTCAGTATTTCATTATCATTAAACAGCATCAGTGAAGTTTAGAAATAACCATGTAATCCCACAGCACTTGTAATTATTCCCTCCATAGTTTCAGGTGCCTGGTACCAGCTAATGCAGTCAGTCCCAATTTACCACTGGTAAAAGTTTAACAAGAAGGATGCCAGAGGGTGTTTATGCTCCATCAGTGATGGAAGGGTTGGGGGTGGGGGTCATCCAAGCAGGGAGTGATCCAGCCTAAAATACCCAATTATCATCTACTAATTGTTGACTCTTTCAGACCAGTCCTAGACCTTGGCATCAAGGAGCTTAGGTACTTGAAAAAGGTATCCTCTAGCACATTTTGTAGGATTCATTCATTTTTATAAAACATCATTGCCTCTGAGTATTGACCCTTTCTGGCCACTGAAATAGATACTCAGCCTGGAAAGTCTGCAGAAAGTAGTAGTGGAATTTCCAATGCACCCAACTTAACCCCTTTCATAGTATCTGACCCTCCTGCTGCTGTTCTCCAAGGAAAACCGTGTTTTAAAGAGGGTTTTTATTCTTCCATTTTTTTCTTCACTGGCCTGACTCATATTTCAAAAGTGATGATCAAAAATACAGTCACTTTCTAGTTCAAAATTTAGATATTGTCAAGAAATCTTTGAAGATTATCAGTAGAGACACTCAATGTCCTAATTGAAACGAAAAAAGACATTTGAAAGTATATTAGATGTTTTGGCTGAATACAACTTTCAAACAGCAGGTGATCTTTGCTGCAGCTGACAGAAGGCCTTTAGACTGGGTTCTGGAGTTTTATTTTCTTCATTTTGCGCATGGATAATTGAATTGCAGTTTGCTAACTGAGACTTTAGCTGGTGACCCGTATACCATTCTGACATTTTAAAGGGATGTTGGTTTCTTTAGCCATGGAAAAATAAGACACTAAAGGCAGAAGGGTTCCAGACAGTGTATTTTTAAACTTACAAATGATTACAGCTTCTGTGGGGACAAATAAGCATATTAAAAGCTTTTTAATGTTCTCCAAATTAGTTTTTTCTTTTATTTCTCTAGAATCATGATAATATGCTTAAGAGCACTGTTTTTATGTTAATAGTAATATGGCTGCCCTGGCCTGGTGGCTCAGTTGGTTAGAGCATTGTTGGGTGCACCAAAAAGGTTGCGAGTTTGACTTCCAGTCAGAGCACATACCTAGGTTGTGGGTTCTATCTCTGGTTCAGGGTTCAGGATACATAATGGGAGGCAGCAGATCGATATTTCTCTCTCTCCCTTTCTCTCTTTCTAAAAATCAATAAAACATATTGTTAGGTGAGGATTAAAAATAATAGTAATAGTCCAGCCAGTGTGGCTCAGTGGTTGAGCATCGACCCATGCACCAAGAGGCCACTGGGTCGATTCCTGGTCAGGACACATGCCCAGGGCCCATCCCCAGTGGGGGGCATGCAGGAGGCAGCCAAACGATGTTCTCTCTCATCGATGTTTCTATCTCTCTCTCCCTCTCACTTCCTCTCTCTCTCTCAAATTAATAAAGGAAAAAAATAATAGTAATATGGCAATATTAATAATTTATTGAACACATACTAGGTCCCATGTATTAGTTAGCACATGACATATATTATCCCATTTAATCTTGTTTTACACTAGAGGAAACTGAGGCTTAGATAATTTGAGTATTGGGACTAAATCATTAGTGTAGGGAGAAGTAGTGCTGAATGGTAAAGCCAGATCATATGCTATAAATCCGGTACTCTTAACCACTATACTAAAATATTCCTATATACTCGACTGCCTTTTTCAGTTCTCTCAGCTCCCAGCACAGCATCTGACACTTAATAATACAGAAAATAAATGTTCATAGAGTTAAATGGAGTCTTAGTCATAGGGAATGGCCATTACATATAATTGCATGAAAATAATTATTTGGCCACCCTGAGCTTCTTTCTTTTATTTACTTTATTATTATTATTATTATTATTAATCCTCACCTGAGGATATGTTTTTATAGATTTATATTATTATTTTTATTTACTTTAGAGAGAGATACATTCATCGATTGCCTTCCGCATGCACCCCTACTGGCTGCAACCTGGACATGCATCCTGCCTGGGAACTGGCCTTTCAGTGCACAGAGCTCAACCACCTGGGCCACACCAGCCAGGGCTGTTTTTATTGATTTGTAGAGAGAGAAGAAGGGAGAGGGGGAGAGAGAGAGAGAGAGAGAGAGAGAGAGAGAGAGAGAGAGAGAGAGAGACGGAGAGAGAGAGAGACATCAATGTGAGAGAGAAACATCAATCGGTTGCCTCCTGTATGCGCCCTGACTGGGGATCAAACCCACAACCTAGGTGTATGCCCTGAGTGGGAATTGAACCCACAACCTTTTTGGTATATGAGATGATGCTCCAATGAACCAGCCCACCAGACCAGGGCACCCTGAGCATATTTTAAAGAACTTTCTGTACTTCACCTGTTTTTTAAAATGTTTTGTTTTTAAATTTTTCATTGCGGTATACTTGACATACAATAATGAAGATATGTTAAATAGCATTATTGGATAAATTCTGACATATATGTATACCCATGACCACAAACAAGAAGTGAGTATATACATCATCTAAAAAGTTTATTTGGACCATTTTATAATCCTTCTACCCCCCACTCCAGACAACCACTGATTTGCTTTATGTCACTATTGATTAATTTGCATATCTAGAACTTCATATAAATTGTATAATAGAACATGTATTTTTTTTTTTTTGGTCTGGATTATTTTACTCATAATAATTTAAAGATGCATCCATGTTGCTACATATATCAACAATTTATTTCTTTTTTATTTCTGAGTAGTATTTCACTGTATGGATATGCTACAATTTCTTTATCAGTTTACCTGCTGATGGTTAGGTGGGTTGCTTTTCGTGTTGGCTATTACAAATGAAGCTGCCAAGGACATCAGTGTACGTGTGTTTGAATGGATATATGTTTTCTTTTTTTTCTGGGCAATTCTTAGAGGAGAAAGGGCTGGATCATGTGATACCTTCATATTTAACTTTCAAGGAAACTACCAGATTGTTTTCCAAAGTGATTGTACCATTTACAGTTCCACCAAGTATGTTGAATGTTCCTGTTCCTCTGTATCTTCAGCTGTATTCTTGATATAGCCAGGCTTTACATTTTAGATATTTTAATAGATATGTAGTGTTATTTTCAAGTGGTTTGAATTTATAGTTTCTAATGAATTGTGTGGGTCATCTTTTCATCTGCTTATTTGCTATGCACCTTTTTCTTTTTAATAAAGTCCATTTTCAAATGTTTGCCCATTTAAAAAACTGATTTGTGTCCTTGTTATTGAATTGTAAGAGTTCTTTATATATTCAGAATATAAGTCCTTCATCAAATATATGCTTCTCAAATGTTTTCTCCCAGCATGTGGGTTGTCCTTGAATTCTTTTGTTTGTTTGTTTTCTTTATTGATTTTAGGGAGAGAGGAAGGGAGAGGGAGAGAGAGATAGAAACACCAACGAGAGAGAACATAGATTGGCTGCCTCGTGCATGCCCCCCACTGGGGACTGAGCCCACCATCTGGGCCCGTGCCCTGACAGGGAATCAAACCGGCGGCCTCTTGGTGCATGGGTCGACACTCAACCACTGAGCCACACCAGCTGGGCAGCCTTGTATTCTTTTTAATAGTATCTTTCAAACTGCTATACATTTCTAATTTTGGTGAAGTTCCATTTATCAATTTGTCCTTCTGTAGAATGTGCTTTTTATTTCATAACTAAGAAATCTTCCCCTAACCCAAGAAAGTAATGTTTTTTTCTATGTTTTATAGTTCTTTAGCTTTATGTTTATGAAACAATTTCAGTTCATTTTTGAATAGATATAAGTATTCATATATACATACATATGTATATCCAATAGTTCCAGCATCATTTGTTGAAAAGGCTAACTTTTGCCAATTAATTGCCCTTGTACCTTTGTTGAAAGTCAGTTGTTGCTAAAGGTGTGGGTCTATTTTGGGTTCTTCATTCTGTCCTATTGATCTATTTATCTGTATTTGTGTCAATACACTGCTGTCCTCATTATGTAGTTTATAGTAAGTCTCCTCCAACTTTACTCTTCTATTTAAAAGTTTTTTAGGGTTACTCCAGGTCCTTTGTGTTTTCATATGAATCTCTAAATGAGTCATCAGTTTAAATAAAAACACCTACTGCAATTTTGATTAGGATTGTATTGAATCTATAGATCAGTTTGGGAAAATTCACATCTTAATAATAGTGAGCGTTCTTACCCATGAAAATACAAATAATTTCTCCTTTTATTTAGGTCTTTAATTTCCCTCATCAATATTTTGTAGTTTTCATGTATTTATTCAGATTTATCCATAAGTATTTCATATAACTTGACACTATTATAAATGGGATTGTTTATTATTTTCAGCTTCTTTATTTAAATTGAATTTATTGGAGTGACATTGGTTAATAAAATTATATAGGTTTTCAGGATACAATTCTACAATATATCATCTGAATATTGTAGTGTGTTCACCACCCCAAATCAAGTCTCTTTCATCATAATTTATCCCCTCTTTACCTTGTCCTACCTCCCCATCCCCCTTTCCCTTTGGCAATCACCCTACTGTTGTCTGTGTCCATGAATCTTTATTTTCTTGTCTTTGCTTACTTAATCCCTTCACCCTTCTCACCCAGTCCCCAATCCCCTTCCCTCTGACAGCTGTCAGTCTATTCTTTGATTCCATGAGTCTCTCTTCATTTTGTTTGTTAGTTTATTTTGTTTATTAGATTCCACATGTAAGTGAAATCATATGGTACTTATCTTTCTCTGACTGGCTTATTTTACTTAGTATAATACTCTCCAGGTCCATCCATGCTATCACAAAAGGTAAGATTTCCTTCTTTTTTTGTACATGTACCTCTGCTTTTTTAATCCACTTATCTACTGATGGGCACTTGGGCTGCTTCCAAATCCTGGCTATTGCAAATAACACTGAAATGAACACAGGGGTGTATATATTCTTTCAAATTAGAGTTTCAGGTTTCTTTGGATATATTCCCAGTAATGGAATTGCTGGGTCATATGGCAGTTCCACTTTTAATTTTTTGATGTAACTCCATACTGCTTTCCACAATGGCTGCATTCCCAATGACAGTGCTTGAGTGTTCCATTTTCTCCACATCCTTGCCAACACTTGTTTTTTGTTTTGTTTTTTTTCTTTATTGATTTTGGAGAGAAAGGAAGGGAGAGGCAGAGAGAGATAGAAACATCGATGAGAGAGAACATCGATTGGCTGCCTCCTGCATGCCCCATACTGGGGATTGGGCCCACAACCTGGACATGTGCCCTGACCAGGAATCGAACCAGTGACCTCTTGGTGCATAGGTCGACACTCAACCACTGAGCCACACTGGCCAGGCCCAACACTTGTTTTATGTTGATTTATTGATGATAGCCATTCTTATTTTTCTTTTTCTTTTTATTGATTTTTAGAGAGAGAGGGAGAGAGATAGAAACATGGGTGAGAAAGAACATTGACTGGCCGCCTTCTGCATGCTCCCCACTGGGGATTAGGCCCACAACCTGGGCATGTGTCCTGACCTGGAATTGAACCCGCAACCTCTTGGTGCATGGGTCAATGCTCAACCACTGAGCCACACCAGCCAGGTGATGATAGCCATTCTGACAGGTGTGAGGTGATATCTCATTGTGTTTTTTAATTTGCATTTCTCTGATGTAGTGACAATGAGCATTTTTTAATGTCTATTGGCCATCTGTATGTCCTCTTTGGAGAAGCTTCTGTTTACGTCCTTTGTCCATTTTTAATTGGATTGTTTGTATTTTTGGTGTTGAGTTTTATAAGTTCTTTATAAATTTTTGATATTAACTCCTTATCAGATGTATCATTGGTAAATATGTTCTCCCATTCAGTGGGTTGTCTTTTCATTTTGCTAATGGTTTTTCCTTTGCTGTGCAAAACTTTTTAGTTTGATGTGGTCCCATAAGACACTGAAGAAAGGAATTAAAGAAGATATAAATAAGTGGAAGCATATACCATGTTCATGGTTAGAAATAATTAACATACTACCCAAAGCAATCTATAGATTTAATGCAATTCTTGTCAAGGAACCAATGGCGGAATTCACAGAACTAGAACAAATATTCCAAAAATTTATATGGAACCACAGAAGACCCTCAATAACCTCAGCAATCTTGAGAAAGAAGCACAAAATTGGAGGAATCACTATACCTGATATCAAACTGTTCCACATGGTCATAGTAATCAAAACAGCATGGTACTGGCATAAAAACAGACACATAGATCAGTTGAACAGAATAGAGATCCCAGAAATAAACCCATGTCTTTATAGTCAATTAATATTTGACAAAACAGGCAAAAACATACAATGGGGTAGAAAGCAGTCTATTCAATAAATGGTATTGGGAAAATTGAACAGACGTGAAAAAAAAAATGAAACTAGACCACCTTCTTACACCGATACATAAGAATAAACTCAAAATGGAGTAAAGGCTTAAATGTTAGACTCAAAATCATAAAAATCCTAGAAGAAAATATGGGCAGTAAAATCTCAAACATTCATTGTAGCAATATTTTTTTCTGATATATTTCTTCTGGCAAGGGAAACAAAGGAAAAAAATAAACAAGTGGGACTATTTTGAACTTCTGATTGTTTGCTGCTAGTATATAAAACTCCAAATGATTTATCTATATGATATTGTATTTTGCAACCTTGCTAAACATACTTATGAGATATAGCATCTTTTTTTGTAGACTCTATCACATACTTCCCTGGTTGCAAGTCTAGTAGGGTTTCTTAGAGTTTAGGAGAAAGAGAACAGAGATACGAGGTGTGGGTGTTCTCTATAGAGAGTGCTATGAATCCTTTGTCTTGAGGCTTTTTATCTTTCTTTGACCAGCTAGAATCCCAGGGGAGGCTTCGGGGGAGGGTCTTAACAGAATATTCATTAGCTTTTAAGGTGTGTCTTTCAATATGTTGATTCATCAAAATGTGGGTATGGAGGGGTCAGGAGTTATTTTCTGGTTAGTTTCAGTTTTAAAGAAAGTCATTAAAAACATCATTGAAGAGGGTCCAGGACCAAGGCTGTTCTGTCCTGGGACAGTCTGGAATGTGTAAAACATTTGCTCTTAAGTGTCCTTTGTTAGAGAAGATAAAACCTTGTGATTCATTAGCTGGCTATAAATTGCTCAAATTGTTTGGCCTTGTTTGATTATTTTGTCTCAGTTTCCTTTATTCCATTTGTCAAGGAATTTCTCTAGCTTCTTACTTTCTTGACACACTATCTGTATATTTGCTTTGGTGAGGCATGTGTTCAGATATTTTTGTACTGTTTAAAATTGGGTTGTTGAGTTTTAAGAGTTCTTTGCATATTTTGGATAGAAGTCACTTGTCAGATATGTGTTTTGTAAATATTTTCTTTTAGTCTGCAGTTGTCTTTTCATTTCTTAATAGTATATTTTGCACAGCAGAGATTTTTAACTTAATGAAGTCCAAACTGTCAACTTTTTATTACATGTCTTATACTTTGGTGTTATATTTAAAAATTATTACCAAACCCAAGTCACTTAGATTTTCTCCTAAGTGTTATCTTTTAGAAGTTTTATAGTGTTACATTTATAGTGTATGTTCCATTTGAGTTAATTTTAGTACAGTGTTTAGGTCTGTGTCAAATTCATTATTTTGTATGTGGATGTCCAGTTGTTCCAGCACCATTTGTCGAAAAAACTTTTTTTCTTCATTGACTTGCTTTTGCTCTTTTATTAAAGATGAGCTGACTCTAATTCTGTTGGTGTATTTCTAGGTTCTCTATTCTGTTCAATTTATCTGTCTATTATTTTACCAATACCACACTGTCTTGGTAACTGTGGCTTTATGATAAATGTTAAAGTTGAGTAGTGTCAGTCTTCCGACTTTGTTCTATATTATTTTAGCTGTTCTGGGTCTTTTGCCTCACCATACACACATTAGAATTAGTTTGCTGATATCCAAAAATAACTTGCTAGGATTTTGATTATCGCATTGAATCTATAGATCAAATTGAGGAGAACTGACATTTCAACAATATTGAGTTCCTATTTTATGAACATAAATTATCTCTTCATTTGTTTAGATCTTTGATTTCTTTCATCAACGTTTTGAAGTTATCATATAGATTTTACACCTAATTTTTTTTTTTTTTTTTTTTTACAATTATACCTGTTAATCCATTTTGGCCAGAAGTAGAAACAGATTTGCTCTTTAATAAAGGAACTTGTAGCTGTTTTTGAAGAACTAATGGAGTTTTAAACTTGAGCCCAGGTTCATTTCCAAGTTCAGTGATTATACTCTGGTTGCTATAATTATTTTCTCATTCACTTACTCATTCAGCCTTTTAATTAATATTTATTGAGTTCCTACTATAAACCAGGCCCTTTGCTAGACCTTAGTGATACAGTAATGAATAATACATCATTATTAAATTATATATTTTGATTATCATTTGGATTTCATAAATGATAAAATTGCCAGCTCCAGGCAAAATAATATATTTGTAATGTTTATCTTGGTTCCCATCCAATTTACTGTTCTTTGCTGTCATCCATATGAATTAGGGATGGCTCATTCCTGAAGTTGGTAATTTGTTATCAATGAACATCTAAATCAGAGATGACTACTTACATTTACATGAGCATTTACATATTAATTGGGGGAATTCTAAAGATTTTAGATATTTCTAGGCTAAAGAAATAATTTATTAATATAGACATACCTTGGAGTTATTGTGGGTTTGTTTCCAGACTGCTGCAATAAAGCAAATATCACAATAAAATGCATCACGCAGATTTTTTATTACACAGTGCATATAAAAGTAATGTTTATACTATACCATAGTCTATTATGTGTGCAATAGCATTATGTCTAAAAACAATTTATATACTTTAGCTAAAAAGGACTTTTTGCTAAAAAATGCTAATAAATTTCTGAGCCTTCAGCGAGTCATAACCTTTATGCTGGAAGACAGTCTTGACTTACTTTGATGGGCGCTGACTGATCAGGGTGGTGGGTGCTGAAAGTTGGAGTGGCTGTGGCAATTTCTTAAAATAAGACAACAATGAAGTTTGCTACAATGATTGCCTTTTCCTCTCACTTGAACACTTAGAAGCCACTGTCGGGTTATAAATTGGCCCAATTTGAATATTGTTGTGTCTCAGGGAATAGGGAGGCCCAAGGAAAGGGAGAGAGACAGGGAGACAGGGGACTGGCCAGTCAGTGGAGCAGTCAGAACACATACAACATTTATCAATTAAGTTCACCCTCTTATATGGGTGCAGGTCCTAGTGCCCCCAAACAGTTACAATAGTAACATCAAAGATCAATGATCACAGGTCACCATAGCAAATATAATAATAATAAAAAAGTTTTAAATATTGCAAGAATTACCAAAATGAGACACAAAGTGAACAAATGTTGGAAAAATAATGCCAATAGACCTGCTTGACTGACGCAGGGTTGCCACAAACCTTCATTTTGTAAAAAATGAAATATCTTGAAATGAAATAAAGCAAAGCACACTATAATGAGGTATTTTAAAGGTATCTGCCCAGGAAAGATAATTGGGTAGAAACTGATTTGAGAGAAGGAATGATGCTATTCTGGTATAAGTTTAGGTCAACCTTTCCTGGAAATGATATGTTCCTAAGCATATTACAGCTATTAAAATCTGTTCAAAATGTAACCTTTGACCCCTAGGTTCCAGGAATAATATAAAAGAATACAGAACAAGGCTAAGATCTTTAAATCAACATAACCTCAATAAATTTTATTGACTCATGGCATCTAATATGCTATGTGGAAGTTAGTCTAGTGCAGGGAAGACTCAGAAAGGAAAAAAAAAAATGTCCAGAGATAATTTAAAAACTACCAAGTTACAAAAAGTTGCCCAAAGTTTTCCCATTTCCATTTATCTTCCATAACCTTAGGATGTGGAGAGGTCCTTGATGCAATATTTTTAAATACTAATAATATCCAGCCTAGTGCTTTACAGAAAAAGTTACCTATGCTTTATATATCATCTTGGGTGGTCCTTATCAAGGGAAGGTCTTGAGATATCAGGAATAAAATAATTATTTGATAAACAAAGTACACAAGAGGAAACCACTACTCAAAGTGAAATAATGCAAAGCAAAGCAGAACAAATGCATGTTTATTTACAGGCGTCATGCCCAGAGAAGCTGAGAGAAATTGGATGGAAACTTTTCAGTGGGCACATGTGTTGGATTTTATTTAGCATAAAAATCCTTTTAGAGATTACAAATATTATATATCGATAGAGTTATTGTTGGGATTACCTTTAATAACTTGATTTTCCTTAGTTTGTGGGATGGTATACAACCTTTTACTGCATTTTAATTGTCTTAATTATAGAAAGCTAATGCTTTATAACACATATTCTGTACCAGGTAATATTTGAAGCATTTTAAGTTTATCAACTTTTATAATAAAAACAATCTTATGAAGTACTGAATTCAAACCCAGGCAGGATGGCTTGAGTCTGAACTGCTAATGAGCATTGATTTCTGCTTACTGAAAGTGATATCTGTGGGTATTACCAGCCCAAGGGAATTCTAAACACTTTGAATACCAATTAATATAATTAAGACACTAATACCTATTCAATTTCTCACCCACTAACTATTTTGCTTTAGAGTTCTTAAGGATGACAGGTTTGATGCAACAACATGAGATGAGGCTGGGCAAGAGAAGAACACAGAGCTTTTAGTGGTCTACAAAGAAGTCCTGGTCCCACTCTGATTCCCGTTTCTTCCTCACTCAGCCTTTCGGTTTGTTTTTCTACAGATTTGTTCCCTACTTTTTAAATAAATTGGGATAAATATTTTCACTCAATGTAAAAATTGGGGTTTATTTTATGCCATTTAATTAATAGTTAATAATTATTAAATAGTTTTACTTAGAATGTATTTTCTAAATATATATATATATATATTTAATATATATATTAAACTCCTTCAATGGGGCTCTGTAGTTTGTATTGAATTTGACTGTCAAATGTCAGAGCATTCAGCCTCACAAGAAGACTTGAGTATACTCAGAAAAATATGAGAAATTTTACCACAGCTTTTAAAATAATAATACAATTACTAGCTAATAAAATGATCTCTGCCATGTGAACAAATTATGTGAGCACACAAAGAATGAAGTATTCAGTGAAGAAATTCGGAGAGACTTTTTGTTAAGTCAACTACTGTATTTTCAAAGTCTTTTTTAAACTTTACACAAAGTAATCTGAATTCATTAAATTTATTTTCTTACCCCAATAATCTTATGTACCCAAGACTGACCGCAAATATAGTTGACATTTGGAAAAAACCATTTCCATTTAAATCCAGGAAATATTCCGAAGAATCATTGGCAGTTTCTAGGAAAGGTGGCGGCACTAAGACCTCATCTGGCCGCTTCAGTGAGAGCTGGGTCGGACGGGTCAGTGCCCGTCGCTGCCCAGCCTCTGATTTCCTCCGAGGTCGCCGGACACCGTTAGGCTTTTATCAAAGGGAACTCCATCTCCGGCCCAGCTCCTCACAGGCTGCTCTACCCTTCATGCTGCCACTTACATGGGAATTAGAATTGGCTTGAAGAAACGTTTGCCAGCGAGAGTTACTGATTTATGCGATTTTATTTCATGAGCCACTGAAAATCAGAAGAAATGTCTGTATAACTCGCCGTATTAAAATAACATTAATCTAGGGCCAAGGCATCTGCTTGGCACCCCAGCTTTGGATGGGCACCTCTGAGGCTCTGCCCGGCACCATCGCCCATGTCAACCCGGCTCTCTTTTTGAGGGGTCTGGCTGCCACTGAGCAATTTCAGATCCCTGCTAACTCACTTAAAGGAAGTAGGATAAAACCTAAACCCAAGAGGCATTATTGCATGAGTCCTAATATACTATTTAATTTATTTTTTCATCTTAATATATTCTTTCTTAGAAGCTGCTTAATCCTTCATTTTAGTGTGAAATGGATTCAGTCGAGATTATCCACAAATGTAGTCGCTGCTTCTGACGTGGCTGACTCTGATGACTGATGCCGGCAACCATGACTGGCAGTCCACAATAATTAATTATCCAGCGTCCCTCCCTCTGAGTGGTGTGACTTAGTATGCAACTGCAGTGCATTGTAACTGGGAACCACAGCAGACATCCTCTGACTTTGGCTGTGGATTAATTTTATACGGAGATAGTGCTAGTTTACAGTTTAATGTTAGAAATATTGTGACCATGTTTTCTAAGAGTTCAGATAAAGAAAACGGAATGATTACAACACCAGTGCCAGCATGGCGGAGGCATCACTGAAAAAGAAGTCTAAATAATTGTAATTTTAATGACAGATGGAAGGCCGTATATAACTGGGTTAGGAATATAACAAAAACAGAACATCTGCGATCGGGCATGGTGCAGAAGGAAGGGTGAAAGCACATATGGAGACTGAATCTCACAAGTCTTGCATGAGACAGGCAAATACATCTAAATAAATAAAAAATATTTTGTCTCCCCAAAAGGCACCAAAACTAAGTTGAAAATAGTGGCTGCTGAACTAGCTGAGGAATATCCCACAAATGAACATGCATTATTATATAATTCCCTTATTACTCCATGAAGCTCAGTGAATTTACATTTCCTAATTAAGAAGTTGCAACTAAGTCTCTCCGGTGTGGTTGAGTGTCCACCCATGCACCAAGAGGTCGTGGGTTGGATTCCAGGTCTGGACACATGCCCAGGTTGTGGGCCTGATCCCCAGTGGGGGGGCATGCAGGAGGCAGCCAATCCATGTTCTCTCTCTCCCTCTCACTTCCTCTCTCTCTCAAATCAATAAAGGAAAAAAAAAATGTAATTAAAAAAAAAAAAGAAGAAGAAGTTGCAACTAAAGTTTCTCTGTGGGAGAAAAAAAGGGAAAAAATGTTTAAAGATTTTTAAAAAATTGATTTTTAGAGAGAGTGGAATGGAGAGGGGGAGAGAAGGAGAAACATTGATGTGAGAGCGCAACAGCAATCGGCTGCATCCTGCACACCTGTGTGGGGTGGAGCTCCAAGCCCAGGCATGTGCCCTGACTGGGAATTGAGCCTGGAACCTTTTGGTGCATGGGATGACGCCCAACCAACTGAGCCACGCTGGTCATGGTGGCAAATATTGATCGTAGTCATGTTAGTCCCTTATGTGATAAAATTAATTCTGTCAGGTCTTACTAGTTTCTTTTTTAACATTGGGAATATTATGTTTATATGTTATGTGTGTGCCAAGTTGAAAATATTTTTTCTCACCTTTTTTTTTTTAATAATCTTCACAGAGGATATTTTTTTTTTTTTCATTGATTTTTAGAGAGAGTAGGAGGGAGGGAGATGGGTAGGTGGGGGGAGAAATATCCATGTGAGAGAGACACGTCAATTGGTTGCCTCCTGCACGTGAGATCGAACCTTCAACCCATGTACATGCCCTTGACTGGGAATTAAACCCCAAACACTTTGGTGCATGGGCTGACGCTCTAACCACGGAGACACACAGGCCAGGGCAATATTTTTTCTTATTGGAGGGATTAAGACCACTCACATTTATTTTCAGGGTTAATTGGATTAGTTTCAGCTTCATCATCTTTTTTAATTGTGTAATTTGTTGTATTTCCTGTTTGTCTATATAATGTGCATTTTCTGCCCTTTTATTAAAAAAATGGATACTTCACAAAGTTGAATCATTTGTTCAAGAGGCTACCATGGTCCTTATAGCTCCTTTAATGACTTCTGTTCCCTGTTTTTTTATTTAACCTTTAGCTATCTGCTTTATCAGTTTTTATTTTTTATTTTGATAGTATCCTTTAATACCTGCCAGTTGCCTCTACAACAATAAAATTTTTGTGTTTTTCTCTTTTCTTCTCCATTTCAATTTTTAGTTTCATTATTTCTGTGATACAAATATATAACACAAAAGTGATTAAAAGGTACAAACTTCCAGTTATAAAATAAATAAGTCCTGGGAATATAATGTACAACATGGTAACTATAGTTAATAATATTGTGTTGTATATTTGAAAATTGCTAAAAGAATAAATGATAAAAGTTCTCATTACAATGAAAAAAATTGGTAACTCTGTATGGTGATGATTGTTAACTAGAAATATTGTGGTGATTATTACACAATACATAGATATACCAAATCTTTATGTTGTACCCCTGAAACTAATATGTTATATGTCAAATATATCTCAATAAAAATATACATATATGTAACACTTATATATTAATCTCCCCCTCATCTCCACTTTTATGGTTATATATGTATATTTTTAAAAATGCTTGCTATCTTTCTTTGAAATTTTCCATCATAGCTTGGTTGGATGGAAGAAACACATGCATTTTTTAAAAAATCCATTTTGATTTTTAGATTTTAATTTGTGATCTAAAGTGGCTTTTTGTATCTTCCAATGGTTATTTCAATATTTTTTGTTGTGTTTGGTGTGCAGATTTATAGCTTTCTTTGGGTTGATGGTGTTTGTGTGCGTGGAGGGGATTCCTCCTTTAAGTTGTATGAAAATTATTTACTGATTTTCTGCAATAGATTGCTGTGGACTGTACTTTTCTGGTGTTCATTTTGAATGCTATCCCAGTAATTTACAAGGTTATTACAAGGCACTGTTTAGCAAAGAACTGGCAATTTAGCAGCATTTTTTGTTTGGTTTTGGTGATAGAAAAGAGGGTGAAAGTCTTGTCTTGCAGAACCCTACACTTTTCAGTACTCTTGTTTTCTCCTTCACCGCCTGTTGCCAGGGTGCATTTCTCCTTTCTTTTTGTTCCCTTTCCTCCCCAGAAGCTATATGTTTGGAATACTTTTTTAAATTCTGCTTTTTTTTTCTTTACAAGTGACAGAAAAATACATCTAAGTAAATTTTTAAAAATGTTTTGTCTTCCTAAAAGACACCAATACTCAGTTGAAAATAGTGGTCACTGAACTAGCTTGGGAATATTCCATTAATGAACATGCACAGTCCTAGCTTCCCCTTGATTATTCCATGAAACTCGCTACAGTTACAGCTCCTGTTTAGGAAGCTTGCCCCATTAAATAATTTATCTCTAAATTGGATGCCTGAAATCAAGTCCACTCTAAATCCTGCACTTGTCTCTTTTATGGTGTTTGGTTAAGAGCAT
This sequence comes from Tadarida brasiliensis, assembly GCA_030848825.1. Lineage (NCBI taxonomy): Eukaryota > Metazoa > Chordata > Mammalia > Chiroptera > Molossidae > Tadarida > Tadarida brasiliensis. The sequence continues at coordinate 63,220,903 of CM061267.1, read as the reverse complement.
GTACTCTGAAATCCCCTCCCTGCTGCTTGTTGTGTGATCTGTTTTCCTTTTTCACCTTAGTATTTTCAAATTTAGTATAGATCCCATCCTTCCTGTGGTTGTCAACTGACCCTCGGGCTCCTTAGCTTGTGTTCCTCCTCTGCACGTCTGGCAGCTGTGTCTGCCTTTGCTTTTGCCACAAAGCTCTGAGATGCATGGGGATGGGTGGGAGCATACGGCACCAAAACACTGATAGTCTTATGATTTTTTCTCTTTATTCACAGTAATTTGCATTCTCTGCCTTCAAGTCACCTTGAGATTGTGATTTTGCGTAGACTTTTCATAGGTAAGCAGTACAGTTAATCCTGTTCTCTGGGAAGAGATTCAGGGAGTTTTTTTTTGTTTTGTTTTTTGTTTTTTTACTATATCATCTCCACAGTCTGTAGCTACCCCAGAGCTTTTTTATGAGTATAATTTCCTTGGCAATACAGATCCCTTAAAAATTTAGTGAGCACCTATGCCTGTGCTTCCAGACAATTCAATTCTGCTTTTTGGCCCCCTGTCCCTCTCTCAGCCCTAAGGATGTAGATGGGAAGGCCACTGAATCTGGTTTTGTGATCCCTTATTCACTATATGCAAGTGAGAAACTTTTCTAGCATGTTTGTTGCTCAAAGCCATTTAAAATGTAATCTCCTTTGTTGGGGGTCTAAAAAATATTCAGCTTTTCCAGTTCTTCAAATCTAGGATATTTTTTTCATTTTTACCTGCTGAATGACCCATTCTTTTTTGTTTAGCTCTTTTCATTCTATACATTGTTAGACTCAGCTAGTATTAGCAAGTACATACCTGTGCTGGGATTTAAAAATCACTTTTGTGCCCTGGCCGGTTTGGCTCAGCCGTTAGAGCGTTGGCCCGCAGACCAATGAGTTGCGGGTACAATTCCAATCAAAAGCACGTACCTCGTTTGCAGTTCGTCCCCGGCCCTGGTCCAGGTTGTGCAGGAGGCAACCAGTCAATGTACCCCTCTCACATCAATGTTTCTCTCTCTGTCCCTCTCTCATCCTCTTTCTCCCTCCCACTCTATCTGAAGATAAATAGAAAAAAAATATCCTTGGGTGAGGATTTAAAAAATAAAATAAAGATAAAATAAAATAAAATAAAAATTACTTTTGCTACATCTCCTAACTCACTAGGCACAGGGTTGGCCTCCCATATCATGGCAGCAACAGTTTTGCTAAATGTTTTGCATAACATGGATCACAACATGTCCATCCTTCATTATTAACTTCCTTGTAACACTGTAAACCAGGGTTCAGCAAATTACTGCCCGTGGGCCAATTCTAGCCTTTGACCTGTTTTGTAAATAAAGTGGCATTGGAAAACAGCCATGATTATTCATTATGTACTGTCTGTCTATGGCTGAGTATAGGATTGTTGTGTAGTTCCAACAGAGACCGTATAGTTCTCAAAGACTAAAATATTTATGAGCTGGTCCGTGGGAGAAGTTTGCTGACTATTACCACATGTATTATGTTTTTGTTATAGAACAAAAATAAAAATCACCTCAAATTACAGATGAACACTACTTCACCAGTACAAATTTCTGGATTATTTGTAGTGAACAAGGCATTCTTCAGTAACTGATGAACTCTGAAATTTTGACATCATAAAAGTATATTTTGTTACTAAGATGAAGTCCAGTACTAATTAGATTCCTAGGCAGTTCCTCTTCATATGGTGCCTTTGGAATCTGAACTTTCTTGATCACGTGACTGACATTTTGAAGCCTCTCACTACTGGCCACACGGGGGAGAAGGAAGGAAAGAGAACATAATGGATAATTACTTATCTTGGCACAAAAAATTCACCACTGTTCTTAGTCATATTTTATTAGACAGCAGAGTCACAGGACAAAGCTTATTGTAAGGGAGGCTGGGAAATGAGTTAACAGGTATATTCCATAATGATTCTCTAGGTTTCTTTAATAGGCAGATACTCCTTTACCTCTTTGCTTTCAGTTTTCAATTTGTTTATGGCCACAGGGGAGCTCCCATACTTTATGCTGAGATCAACCTTGGTTTTAAATGTTTATTGATGTGGTGGTTTTTAACAAATATTCACAAATTCTTTGGTACTCTTTCTGTTAAGAGGTAGAGCTTAATACCCATCCACATGATTGTTGGCTTTGTATATTATTCTAAGTATCTCCAATATTTGGACAGTGTCTGATATGTAACAGATATTTCTTATTGAATAGAAAATATAATTTTTCATAATTTAATTTATTGGAAAAGTATACTGCCACAGAAATAAAGTGATAAATACTGTACTCAAAATGAACTTCAAATAGTTGCAGATGCAAAGCTAACAAAATTCTGCAAATAATATTAGATGACCAGAAACAAAGAAAATATAAAAATGTAAAACGTAACAAACAAGTGGTCATGAAAATCAGAAGAGGATTAGATGAACCTGGATAAAGAGGCATCTGGTAGAAGAAAGGAAAATTAATTTTTTAATTAATACTGAATAAAGAATCTCACCAGACCCCAGAAGAAAAACTAATTTTTGACATCAGAGTATACTAATTTGTGGCATATATAAATCTTTGATTTAATTGTCTTCTTTATAAAACTCAAAGATGAAAAAATGTAACTGTTTTCCCTGTTAGCTGTATTAAGCATAAAGCAAAGTTTAGCAATGTGGGTGAGGTGGTATGTAATTGAGATCAGAGCTATTTTATATAAAGTGATCAGGAAAGGCTGCTCTTATAAAACTACTTTTGAATTGAATTCAACAGGAAGTAAGGGGCTTAGTCTTGTGAATATCTGAAGAAGAGTGTTCCAGGCAGAGAAAAAAACAAGTGCAAAGGCCCTGAGGTAGGAGTGTGTTTTAGGAATAGCAAGGCATCCAGAGTAATGGATGAAGTAGCAGTAATAAATTAGGACAGAGGGATAGCGAGGGTTATTACCTGTAAACTATGCTTAAAATTTTTTGTTTAAGGGAAATAGGAAATTAAAAATACTGCATAATTTGAGCAAAGTAGGGAAAATATTTGGCTTATATTTTTAAAACACATTTGGGCAGCTCTGTAAAGGCTATTGCAATAATCCATATAAGAGATGATGGTGTCTCCTACTAAGGAGATATGGTAGTGGAGCAGGAAGGAAGTTGTCAGATTTTTATATATTTTCTTACAATTAAATTGTGTACAATATTATTGTAACTTATTCTAAAACACATGTTTCAGAGGTAATCCTGTAGTACCAATAGATTGTCAGTTCACAAGACAAGGCATCCCAGCCCCTAGAATAGCTCCTGTAGTGTATGAATTCTTCAGTAAAAAAAACTGTGTGTGGAATGAATAAATAAATGAAAACTTAAAGCATGAATAGGTAAATATAGTAACTCCTCACTAAACATTGTTAATAGGTTCTGTGACTTTATTTGAAATGACATATAACAAAACCAGTTTTGCCATAGGTTAAATGATAGAAATAAGAGTGAGGTTCCTATGGCATTTTATCAATTTTATAACAAAACAATGTTGAACGAAACTACATTATTCAAGAACCTGCTGTATCACATATTTTATCCTTGTTGCAACTAGTTATGATACCATTATATCCTAGGCCAGCTCCAAGAAAATTACTAAAATATATTTATCTGCATTTCCCAATTCTGCATTTCTTTTCATTGTGTTCACCGTGTTCTCCATAGTTAAATGGTTCACTTTGAAAAAAGAAGTGAGCTACACAAGACTTGCTGAATTCTACATAAGTAATTGTTCACTACCTTACTATATCTAATCTAATAAGCAAAATAATATGTCCTGGGGCACTCAATTGTATGAATACCGTAATATGAGTCATATGCAAGTTTTCCCGGTTTGCACTGCCACATAGAAAATGTATGGTCAAGCCCCTGAAATCAATCTTGAAACAAGACAAAATATAAATCAGTAAGCAAAAACTACTAAAAGCTATGACGGCTACCTTGAAAGACTAACTTTTAAATAATGAGAGTAAATCCTATTTAAACACAATTATGTTTCCATAAAAATGTATGTTTCTTTTCACTATAGTAACAGTTCTAATCCTTGGGAAGAGTTTTATTTTTTTTACACAGGTTAAACTTATTAAATTGCATAATTCTCATCACTGCTGATGGTCCTGAGTATTTTTAGAAAGAAAATTATACTTGTCATTGATTCCATACCCTTTTAAAATGTTTTAAAAACAATTCCTTAAAACTGATATGAGGTCAAAATATGACAATTTTAAGTGCAAAATGGCAGAATACTAGCAATTTTGTACACTTCAACCTAATATTTCTGTCTGTTCTGATAATAGAATCATGCACTGTGGTTCCATGTATACTGAAATCTGAGGCATGTTTCAAGGAGAGAGAGCACCTTTAAGCCGTGACTCTTTCATAGTCTTGCTTGTCCTTCATTTCACCGTTTAGAGACCATAAGATTACTGGAGCTCTGTTAAAGTTGCAGTGATCTCAGGACTTTAATTAATCTAGAGCCAGGCAGAGAAAACTAAGGAATTAGCATTATATTAATTATATCCCCTCAATTTCAATTTCTAATGACTTGCATGTAAGCTGGGATTAATTTTCTGCTGGGCAGGTCTAACCTTGTCTTGACTTATGATGTAGCCATGCTCTTTGCTAAGGGAAATTTTAAGTTAAAAGAAATATATACATATTAAGCAAGTGTACCTGTAAAAAAAATATTCTTAACCAAAATCAAAACACTTATTGCATTAAAAAATGTATTCTTTCTTTTTTCCTGGAACACTTTGTTGTAGTGCTTAGCAAGATCATTTTTGTCAATCTAGACCAGTGGTTCTCAACCTTCCTAATGCCACGACCCTTTAATACAGTTCCTCATGTTGTGGTGACCCCTAACCACAAAATTATTTTCGTTGCTACTTCATAACTGTAATTTTGCTACTGTTATGAATCGCCATCGGAAATATGTGTTTTCCGATAGTCTTAGGCGACCCCTGTGAAAGGGTCGTTTGACCCCCAAAGGGATCGTGACCCACAGGTTGAGAACCGCTGATCTAGACCTAAACTACATTCTTTCAAATTTTGCAAGCAGACAGTTCCTTAGAACACATAAATTTCTATTTGGTAAATAGACTCCATAAGCCATAAAATAAACATAAAACAGACCAGACAAACACCAAATATGTAACTGTTACTAAAAGGTAATGAGAAAACTGATAGATATCAGAGAGTATGGATCTATGTTCTATGTTTTACCTTTTACATATCTTTTTATGATTCGTCTCTGTTTCACGTTCCACATAGTAAGTAATAATAAGTAATTTCACAAAGGTATTAAGTGAGATTATGAAATATTGAGATAGATTTTCAAAGTGAAAGGTCAAGTAGAGTATTTCATTAAACAAATATTCAACAGTGTTTAAGACATTTTGCTTGAATCTGTGGGAAATGGAAAGAAATGTCTCCCCTCAAAGAAATTACGATGAAATTTGAAAAAGAGTACCAAAGAACAGAAGCAAAAACCTCAAAAACACAAGAAAATTAAAAATTTTTTTTCAGCATAAGAGGGCATATGACAGTAGTAGGCAGTAATTAATCAAATTAATTTTCCAAATAGCTCCATTGAGAGTTCAGCATTGGGAGAGTCTGCAGTAGGTGTGTGGTCAGATGTGACAGCAAAGCTATAACCATAATAAAGTATTGTATTTGTCACTTCCTAGTCCTAGAGATTGACTGACAAAGCATGGGGACAATTTTATAAAAAGTCATGACTGACTTTTAAGAAAAGCACCAGCTATATTCATATTATTATTTTTATAGTGCCTGCAGAAATTAATAAAATTGGGCTCATCTTGTTATCTATACTTCTATTGCAGACAGGAAAGAATATGGCAGGGGAATTGATCCTATTGATTTGCAAATTTTCAGCATTCTTGTCAATCTCCTTGAAAATTGAGGTGTAAAAACATCTAAATTAGTGGCAGCCTTTTGTTCATTAGTGCTAAAATTCTCATTTAATTTAAAGGATAATTGTCACTCTCTCAGAGTTAATTTTATATTCCACTTCCATAGCTAATTCTCATAGTTAAGGTTTCCTATAAGCAGGCTGGTTCATTAAATGTTTTTCCTTTCTTCTCTGATTAAGTTGAATGTAAACCTGAAACTCTATTAATTACAATTTTTTTTTAATTTTGCTATTATTTCATTCCAACTATAGATTTAAATATTTTTTAGAATCTCTTGAAATAGAGCCTCATATAGCCTGGGTTCTTGCATGGCACATTTTCCATCATATTATAGTGGTTTATATAAACACAGTCCTCTACACAAGCTAAAAACCTTACACAAATTTGATATCTGTGGAATTTAAACAGTAAAGACTGCTCAATTGACTTCCACTGTCTCGGAACAAGAACAATCGCGACCAGGATGCTATGCAGATTCAATCAGATACAGGAGGCTGCTTGTCTCCAACCTCAGTGCTCTCCCACTAGCAGCTAAGAAAGGTCACTTCATTTAAAAAAACAAACACACCAAAAAAAAAAACAAAAAAAACCTCTCTGGGCTTGTTAATAAATAGTATTATACTTAAGCATTCTCTCATCAAAATCCCATAGAAAGTCATATGTAAAATCTATATATGAGTACAAACATCTTTGGAAAATTGAAGTGTATGAGACATTGGAAGACGGTATAGCATAAAAAGGGCACTTTGCTAAAAAGTCTTCTGCACATCTCTGTGACCTTTTGCTAGGTTCCTTTAACTACAGTTCCCAGTGTTCTTTGTGACTAAACTATACATGTGCTGATCTTCTTTTAACAGATGCTCCCTTTGCAACTTGAAAGACCAAAAGGAAAATAGTGTGGGCTGCTCATGAAGGCGTATGATATTTTTGCAGCAGGCTTCCAGGGACTTTGCAAATGCCCCGCAGCAGGTAGTATAAGTAGAATTATGAATTGTCAGAAGAATATGCATTTAAGAAAAATTTGCGAGCTACCCAGCATGTCAGGGTTTCAGCCACATTTCCTTTTCTTCATTTTTAAGTAAGTGAAACAGCCAACTTCATCACAGTGGAGTTATTTTCAGCACAGCAGCACTTCTCTCATAATATGGACTGAAAAAAAAAATCACTGAACTCATTTATAAACACTCGATACTGTGCCTTACCAGAGCCAGTTATACAAAATAGGACCTTATGTTTTAGAATATATTTTTCATTTTATATATTTAAAAATAGGTTACTAAGAGATTTTTAGAAAAATTGGTGTAAAAGAGATGAAAACACAAACAAACCCTAATCTCAGAAATAATCCAAAAACATGGCAGCAACTTTATTATGGCCTGTTACTGAAGAAGTTTCAGCAAATATAAATTAGTGAAGAGAACCTTATATATGGTCATGGAACTATGCAACTTTGATTTGTTGTGGCAGAAATTCGGTTGGCGGGAAGAGACAGACTGCATGCCCTGGGAGGATTAGAAAATGACTGTTTAATGCACACCGGTGCTGACCCAGTGGAGTCACCTCCAAAGGCTGAGCCCTGTGCTGGGTTCCAGCCACCTTTTATACATGATAAGCTTCCCAGTATTTGGGTACTTTCTAGTTCCGCTGTAGTTTAGGCGGTTGGCTGATGTAAGGGGCAAGCGGGATTACAGAAGCCAGGGGCAGGGTCTCTGCACTGCAAGTTGAGGGGTTGTCTGTACCCAGCTTGCCTTCTCAGATTGAAGATAGGGGCAGGGCGAGGAAAGTGACATAAGAACGGTTAGGAGGAAACAGTACAAAATAGAAAATAAAATCCCAGAACATCAGACTGGTACCCCTCAATTTGAAAGTGAGAGCTAGAGACAAAGAGGAACAGTGGGAAAGTGGAGTAGAAAGTTGGAAGTCTGGAGCAGGCGGGATATAAAAACTGGTGTGAGGCCCTGACAAACACTGTGTGACCGACTCCTGGTGTGCAGGGGGGAGTGGGAGCCAGGGCAAGTGCAGGAAAACAGAGAGCCCGCTACTAGGAAACGCTTTTATAGTTTCACAGTCAGAATTTTCTTTATCTGCACTAAAAACAAGTGCAGTTAACCAACATGAGGTTTGAATTTTTATGCCCAAAGTTCCTTTAAAAATGGAAGTTTTATGTCAACATATGAGAGAATGTGCTAGAAAAATGTTGATTTAATAGGCAGAATTTATAGGAGAATCTAGAAGTGTCTCTACTGTAAACGTGCAGAATAGGTAATATAAAACCAGATATGGAAATATGGCATTTGAGAAATGGGCTTAAGGAATAAAAGTAAACATGTATAGGAATAAATGTGAACAATATTCCTTTCCCATGAATGCCTCAGGTCTCTGCTGTCTCTGTAAATACATCAAGAGGCTAAGAAGCTGAACTCGTGTTACAAAACCGCATCACCAAGACCACATGGGTTTTTCCAGTAGTCTATGGCCTGTGTTGTATCTAAAATGGAACAGATTACTAAATTCTTTATTTTTTAAATACTCAGCAGAGGAAAAAACACACAAATACACACACACACACACACACACATATTTGTATATACACACATACATATGTATTTGTATATATATATATATATATATATATATATATATATATATATATAGAGAGAGAGAGAGAGAGAGAGAGAGAGAGAGAGAGAGAGAAACATCAATATGAGAGAAACATCGATAGGCTGCCTCCTGTACATGCCCAACCAGGGATCAAACCCACAACCTAGTTATGTGCCCTGACTGGAATTGAATGCGAAACCTGACAAAAAAGAGTTCTATTATAAACGAAAAGATTGATAAAATAAAATTAAGGGGGGGGGGGAGGAAACAAGGATTTTTTTTTTTCTAAAGACATAAAATATGCAGAAGGCTACCAAAAAAAAGTGGTTGCCTCTTAGGTTTATTGCTATAGTTTTGTGGGGAGGAAGAAGACAAATTTTAACTTTTATCATCTATATTCTTAATATATATGAATATTTTACAGCTCTCAGTACTACTGTTTTTAAATTTAAAAATTAATTTCAAAGGAAATGTAGCTCCCCCATCCTATAGTTTTTGAGATTACTTAATAAACATTTTCTATGAGAAAGTATATATTTATACTTGCCCATTTTTTTCATGAGTTCTTGACTTATGCTCATGAAAAGATAAATGTAAAACAAAGTATCAGAATATATATTATGAATATTTTCAATTATAATTCTGTAGAAAAAGAATAAAATTAAATACATTACAATATTAATGATGATTATATTTGCATTATAGAACTTTTATACTTTTAATGTTTTCAACATTATATAAAGCAAATCTGTGTAATTTTATATTTTATAAAACAAAAGAACTCAGCTTCTACAGAGGTAAAGGAAATAAAACTCTTCATCTGACTTATTTTCAGAAGTGTTATTCTGTCATATGCAGGTTTAGCCCTGTGTACAGGACATTTAACATTCTGTATATAGATTAATTGATCATTAGGTAAACAAGATGAATAAAATATCAATTTTAAATTATTATCGGCATATATTGTCTAATAGATCATATATATTCAAGCTCTAACATTTAGCAGGACTACGTTGTCTCTAAATTATCAAGTATTTTATTTGGTAGAAAAAATAAATTCATATGTTCTATATTTTCTGGCATAAGTTTTTGTCAAGGCTACTAATGCAGTGGCATGTTCAATGATAGGGTTTAGACAAATCCAGTAAATGTATGATCTATAATAAAGTGAAAACAATGCTATTTTCCTGCATATTTAGTATTTTGCTATATGCTCATAAAAATTTCTGGGACTAAAGCAGTAATTTCTGTTACCTCTTTGGTATTAGCACAATAATATATATATTATTATATATATGCATATAATATATCTCAAATGTTATAGGATATCGTTTATATAGCTAACAAAAGCCTGAGGGAAAGGCTTCCTGCCACTTGGGTTCAGAGCTGTTATTCATCTATTCAAGCTTCGGAAGTGTGTCTTAGCTTTTTTTTTTTGTCACACAAGAGGCTTACTGGAACCACTGCACACTGTGTCAAACTACAAGCGAATCCTTTATCAGCACATCCCTTTGAAACTGTCATTGAACTGCATGGACCTAAGGAGTGATAAGCATTAATAATACCCTATTCCTTTTATCCTTTCTACCTTTCAGATTTATTGCTAGATTCTTTATCTAAACTTAGGTTTTATAGTCCAGACAAATGCAATTCTCTAAGCCTTCAAAAGTGGTGCTTAACCTAGCTTGTGTAGATGTGTAGAATTTTTTTCTAACTACTTATTTTCTAAAATAATCAATACTTTATTTTAAGTGACCCTGGCTTTGTTTGGATAGTTTCAATATCAAGGATCACAACATATCTGAAGTGAAACACATCATAAAAAATGGCTCCTACGCCTCCATAAATTGCTGAATGGGTTTCTAGGTGTGCATTCGAAGCCATTGTTTCACGCGTCTCTCTTGTGTAATGCATGCACACAGACACACAGACACACTTACTCATAGGCTTAGTAATGCCAAGTGCAAAGGGAATTGCAAATTGCCTGTGGATAATGGTTAAATATTGAAACATGAGAAACTGTCTTTTGAGGCTTCTTTGGTTTTTACATGAGAATTTCAAAATTGTAATTTTTTAAATCATCATCAGTATTTTTATATCTTGGGTATCTAAAAATATATATATTTCCATAACCACAAAAGGCAAACCACTTTATATAATTAAAAAACAAGTAAGGTATACCATTTTATTTTGCATATACATGAAACAGTAAAGGCATGGTTTGACAGAATGTGGATTTGTTTGTTTTTTAGTTTAAATTGTTGCTAAGATGTACAAATAATACTAAAAAGACTTTATAAACACATTTACCTATTCCTATAAGATAGTTTTATGTCAACACGAAAGAATTGTGCATAATTATGAAACTAGATGAATTATATTACCATATGTCACAGTGATAAGACTGGTGGATAATAAGAGTAGTGGATTAGTCATAAACCAGAAGACCACCTAAGGGATCTGTCATTCCCAAATTCTTATTTACAGCTTTTATTGAAATCAGACTAAAGGTTAGGTACAAGACTTTGAACATTTCTATTTCTGATATATATATTAGGTATTGACATAAAAAAAAAAAAAACTACCAGTGATATACAGGCTTTAAAAATAAAAAATACACTAATTTTATCAGTTCTGTGTCTTTACAGATTTGTTTTCTTTGAAACTATCTTGGCCTAAGATTGTATATATGTGAGCTCTCTTCCAGGACCATGTTTCAAATTCATTGATATTTTCCTATCAGTCTTCTTCTCTGTCCAACTTTCACATCCATACACAGTAATTGGAAATATGCGGGTATAGATGATCTTAGCTTTCATTTCTAACGACACATCCCTGTTCTTAGTGATCTTTTCTAATTCTTCCCTTGCTGCTTTTCGGAGTCTCAGCCTTGTCCTGATTTCTTGGCTGCAGTCTCCTTTTGATTTGGTGACTGAACCAAGGTAAGCAAAATCTTTAACAATTTTGATATCTTCATTGTCTATGTTTAAGCTGTGCACTTCTTCTGTAGTCATGATTTTTGTCTTCTTGTTCAAATAGAGTCCTGCTTTGGCACTTGTTTGACATTCATCAGAAATCATTTCAATTCATTGCTACTTTCTGCCAGTAAGATGGTATCATCTGCATATCTTATGTTATTGATATTTCCTCTACTGATTTTCACTCCTTCTTCCTGAGTCTAGCCCAGTTTTTCATATGATATGTTCTGTATACAAGTTAAACAAATAGGGAGATAAAGTGCACCTTTGTCTGACAACTTTGCCTATAGGAAGCTATTCTCACTCCATGTTCTGTCCTGACAGTGACTTGCAGTCCACAATACAGGTTACACATCAGGACAATCAAGTGCTGAGGCATGCCCATTTCCTTCAGAGCACCCCCTAGCTTCCCACCATTCACACAAAGCCTTTACTGTAGTCTATAAAACAGACTAACCTTCTTCTGAAATTCTATGGAGCAGTCCAGTATTCAACAAATGTTTGGCAAATAGGTCTTGAGTGCCTCTTCCTTTTCTGAATCCAGCTTGAACATTCTGCATTTCTTGCTCCATATAAGTGAGGAGATAGAGGCAGGTTAGGCAGTGAGGGACAGGACCATGGGAAGGGAAGGCTGAGACACATGGGAAGTTTGAGATGACTTGGAGCTCAGCACACAGGAAGGCAACCCAGTACACAGTATATCAGGAGGTTTTTAGAACTCTACAGATCTCAAAATAAAACTAAAATTAACATGGGAGATTGTGCCCCCAAGGCCAAAAACTCCCAGCCCCCATTTATAGAAATACAAATTAGAAGCTCCAGGAAGGAGCACAGGTCAATTACATAACAAACCCCCCCCCCAGAAAGGCTGGTTTTGTGCAACAGGGGAACAATAATTATATCCATTCCTTTCTCTGGGACCCTGATGGGTTTGCAAAGGAACTTTATTTACTGTTAAAGAATATAGAGCTGGCAATTCTGACCTATTCCATTTAATATGCCTACTGGTTTCTGGCAGCAAGCCAACAGGATTGCTGAATGAGTTCTGCTGTGAAACTAGAGAGTGTGTTCCTATTGCAGAAAGCCAGGTCATCTTAAAAAGGATTATAGGAAACCAAGGTTGGATTTGGGGGAGAAACCAAAAGAAAGCATAGGGTTGCTCAAAAGGTGTTTCCCCTCCTCCTTACTAATAGTCTGAAAGAAGATGAAATAACCCAAAATGGGAAGCCACTAAGGCCTCTATAGATGACCTAGAGCTGAACCCAGTCAGGTGGGAAGCACATGCTTTAAAATGTATGGATGTTAATAAGGCAGAAATCCTTGAAAGGACCAATCAGAAGCTAGCAGAATATATATGTACCCCTAGACAACAGAGCTCCTGGGGGCAACCCACTTGGGTCCCCTCCCCACTGCAGGGAGTCTATCTTTCAAATGAACTTTCCTTTTGCTTACCCGTGGTCCGTGGTCCGAGAACTCATCTTTCCATTTTGTAAGACAACAAACTCGCACAGCTGCTTGGTTTCATAAGGTAGAAGCCTGTGTTGCCTCACCTTGAGCATCACTTTACTTGCGTGGGAAATTCAAGCAATGGTCCTGTAATTACTGCACACCTTGGCATCTCCTTTCTTGAAGATTGGATCTATATTGAATGTTTCCAGTCTGCTGACCATTGTTTTGTTTTCCATATTTGTAGACATTATCTTTTTTTTTCAATCCTCACCCAAGGACATGTTTTATTGAAAAAATTTTTTGAGAGAGAAACAACAATGTGAGCGAAAAACATTGATTGGTTGCCTCCTGTATGTACCCCAACTGGGGATCAAACCTGCAACCTAGGTATGTGCCCCTACCAGGAATTGAACCTGAAACCTTTTTGGTATATGGGATGATGCTCCAACCAACTGAGCCACCTGGCCAGGGCTGTTGGCATATTCTTGCTAGGATTTTGACAGATTCAGTCTCTGTGGCCTGAAATAATTCTATTGGTATTCCATGTACCCCTGGTGATTTATTTCTTCCCAATACTTTCAGGACAGCTTGCTTTTCTTTCTAGAATTACTGGTTCTTCCTCATAGGAAACTCCTTCAGAGAGGTACCTGTCATCCTTTTGTCTAATCTGTATATATTTTCAGTACAGATTCCACCTTCCGTTTATTTTTCTCCTGCTCAGATAATGTGCTTCCTTGTTGCTCATTCCGCATTCCTAGTTTAAGTTTGAATGTCCCTCCTGTCATCTATCTCGGTGTTTATTTTCTTTCTACTTCTGGCATTGTTTTCTTACATTCTTTCCTACTAATATTTCTAGTTTTAGTCCACAATTCTTCTGGTTCTCAGTCAATTAAGTTTAACAGTGTAAATCTGTTCGTTTGTTTTTCTTAATTAATTAATTAATTAATTAATTAATTTATTTATTTAAAGAGAGAGAGCAAGGGACAGGGAGGGAGAGGGGGAGAGAGAGAGAGAAAGAGAGAGAGAGGAGACAGAGAGAGAGAGAGAGAGAGAGAGAGAGAGAGAGAGAGAGAGAGAGAGAGAGAAACATCGATGTGAAAGCAAGGCATCAATCGGTTGCCTTCTGAACACCCCCTACCAGGACCCTGAAACCTGGGCATGTGCCCTAACCGGGAATCAAACTTGCAACCATTTGGTGCATGGGAGGATGCCTAACCAACTAAGCCACACTGGCCTGGGCTGTTTTCTTTTAAATGTGGACCTTAAATCCATTAGGAATGTTATCTGCATTATATTTTGGTATTCCAAAATATAAATTCTTTCATTGTTCTTCTTCAGCTTTACTCTAATGTTTGATAGTAATAGCTCGTGATTAGTACCACATCTGCTCCTGGTCTCATTTTGGCAAAGAGCATACAGCTTCTCCATCTCTTGCATCTAGTTACATAATCTGTTTGATTTCTGGTAATGTCCATGTATACAGTCATCTGTTCAGTTGTTTGAAGCATGGGTTTGTGATGGACAAGTTGTTGGCTTTGCAGAAATCCATGAGCTGATCTCCTTCTTTATTTCTGACCCCTAGAACAAATGTTCTGATAGCATTTGATTGTGCTTTATTTCCTACCTTTGCTTTCCAATCACCTGTAATTATCATGTCTTATTTTTCATGTGTGATTAATTTCTTCTTGAATGTTTGTGTAAAAGTTTTCAATTTTATCATCACCAGCCTCTGTAGTTGGAATATAGACTTGAATGATGCTTATGTTAAAAGATTTTCCTAGAATTCTGATTGATATTATTCAGTCCAGCCTTGCATTATAGCCCCTAACTGCCTGTGCTATACCTTGCCCCAGAATTAAAGCCACTCTGTTTCTTCTGAGTTTATCATTTGCAGAGTAGAATACTTCCTAGTTGCCTGGCTGGAAATGTCCCAATCCAGTCCATTTTAATTTGCTAACACAAGAACTGCCATGTTTAAACAAATGTTCCATTTCTTGCCTTACAATTTCAAGTTTACCCTGGATGACGCGTCTTACGTTCCATGTTCCAAGTGTATGTGTTGTGCAGCACTGTCCTTTTCTTTCGCCTTTGTGCACATCCCTGCTAGACGTACTTCCAGCTTTGGTCTAGTTACATCATTAGCAACAATGCTATTTGTATTTGTTCTCTGCTCTTCTCTGTAACTATTTGAGTACTTTCCAACCTGGTAGTCTCATTTTCAGCGCTGTTTTATATTTCATTTTGCACTGTTTCATCATAGGCAGTGGTTTACCATTGCCTTCTGCTGTGCAGTGCGTGGGACCAAACCACATGTGCTTGAGTCTGTGGTGTTGCAATCACCAAACACCTACGACATGTAAGCTCATATTGAGCTATGGATCATACTAATTTTGTTCCTTCAGGCTACAAAGCTTTACTTCTTGCCTCAACATCACCATTTTCTCTCACTGTAAGCAAATTTTCTTGCTTCCTACTTTATGGAGAAAATTGAGAAAACCATCATCTCTCTGATCTTCCAGCCCTTCTGACAAATGTATATACAACCATATTTGTCTTAATTTCCTTTTTTTCTAATCTGGATGAAGGAGCATCCTTTACCCTCACCAAGGACAATCACCCTAATTAAGCTTTCAACCAAATTTCTTCCCATCAGTCTTCGTCTTTTGCATCTTCAGCTGGTCTCTGTTTCTTCTGTATTAAAATATTCTTCCTTTACCTTTGTGCTTGTTTTTCTTGTTATGCAGTCTCTATCGTTTTCATTCAATTCAAATTTCTCAAAATGTTGTATATACTTATTGTCTGCTTCCTTACTTCTCATTTGCATACAGCCCACTAAAATCTGGCTTTTGACACTATCACTTTACTAAAACTGCTCTTGATAAGGTCATCAATCGCCTCCTCTTGTTTTCATTCCTACCTTACTGACCTCTGTAGGAGCATTTAACAGAGTTCGTTTCGTACTCCCAATGGATACTTCTAGTTCCTTGTTTTACATTTAAAAAGTAATATATTTATATGTATATTTTAATAAAATAATTTTACTCATTATGGGTGTATAGTTTGATAAATTTTAGTAATTATATATACTTAACCATCACCACAATGAAGGTATAGAATATTTCTATCACCCTCTAAAGTTTCTGCTCCTTTTTCATTCCATGTACTTTCTAGACCCTGGTCCCAGACAACTACTGATTTAATTTCTGTCACTGAAGTTTTGCCTTTTCAAGAATTTCATATCAATGGGACCAAACACTATGAAGTCTGTTATGTTGACTTCTTTCACTTCATGTAATGTTTTTGACATTCACTATCCTGTGGATATATCAATATTTTGTTTCTTTTTAGTGTTGAGTAGAATTTCATAGTACGAATACCAAAATTTGGTTAACCATGCATTATTTTCTTTCTAGTTTATTGATTATTGTGAATAATGCTATAAATATTCCCCTACAAGTCTATGTGTGAACATGTTTTTACTTCTCTTGGGTAAATATTTAGAAATGGGATTGTTGGATCATATATTATACATATTTGAGGGTTCTATCTGCTCTACACCAGGATTTCTCAACAGCATCACTGCTGACATTTTGGGACGAATAATTCTTTGTTTTGGGGAAATTTCCTATGCATTTTATATGTTTGATACCATCCCTGGCCTCTACCCACTCTCTCATACCTTCCCTATTCCAAGTTCTGATAACCCAAACTGTCTCCAGGTATTGCTAAATGTTCCCTGGAGGCAAAATCACCTCCAGTTGAGAATGACTGCTCTACATTCTCACTAACCCTTGGAATTGTCAGCCATTTAACTTTAATTGTGTGTGTAGTAGTATCTCATTACAATGTTAATTAGCATTTCCCTAATGACTCATGTGGAAATAAACAAAGACCACCCAAATCAAGAGAAGCTAAGGTTATTTAGTTAGGGTTTGCTATAGCAAGGGAATAAGCCACCGTTACTTGCATTTGGCAGAGACTCAAGATCAGGGCTGGAGAGTGCAAAGTTTTATAGTGAAAAGGTCTTCATGTATTCCTTGATTGGAGGTTGTTGCCATGGGGAAGCTGGAGGTGTGCTATTTGGCAGGACATCTATGCAATTGTTTAGGAGGGCATATTTGGATTTTTCTGGTTGGTCCTTTGTTGGAAATAGAGGCAAAAATCAGGGATGCTGGTAGTTATTAACTAAATTCTGACCATTTCAGGCCAATAGCTACAGAGATTGTGGTTTGGCTTTTTGGACTGGTTGCTATAGATGGTGGGTCAGGATTTTATTTCTATATCTGGTTTCATAGATATCATTTTGTATATTTAGTCTCTCAGTAGTGATATTAAACATCCTTATGTGCTTTATTAGCTATTTTTGCCTTTTTTTGGGTGAAATAACCAAAAATAATTTCCCATATTTTTAAAGGAGGTTATTTGTCCTCTTATTGTTGAGTTGCAAGAGCTCATTAGATATTCTGGATAAAAGCTATTTATAAAATACATATTTTGTAAATATTTCTGTCTGAAGCATGCCTTTTCATTTCTTTAAGAGTGTTTTTTGAATACCAGAAAATGTCAATTTTGATGCAGTCCAATTCAATTTTTTAATTTTATGGTTGGTGCATTTTACATCTTGTATTCAAGAAATACACTGTGGAGGGGGAAACCAGCATCCTTGAAAAATGTTCCTGTTGCACATCTCTGTAGTCAGGGTATATGAGTGGAAGATTTTTCAGTTTCAATGGCTTTCTGGCTTCAATAGAAAAGAAAGAAAACCGATGGTTGTAGAAACCAAGAAGCTGTATTGAACAATTAGGGGCAGTGTAAGTTCCTATTACTATCAAGGCCAGAGTGATCATCAGAAAGGTCTGACCCTCAGAAAAACTGGTGGCTGATAAGTGATCATGGAATCCCTTAGATTTAAATATATGCAAATACTAGTATTAAATGCATTAGCCACAGAAAATAGAAAGCCATCTATCCAATTTCCAGGTTTCATTCTCTTAACAGACCCAAAGCTTCTTGTATGACTGGGAAGGTGGGTGCTCTTGACAAAGATTATTCCAAATATGTAATAGAAATATTTCTTGAATTTCCAAAATAAACCTTTGGCCATTTATTATTACTGTTTGTGAGGGAAGAGGGAACACCTAGAGTCCAAGAGTGAGAAGCTTCGAGGAAACAGTAATTTCTAGAGATCAAGAAAGTCCCCATAGATCACTATTTATAATGATGGTCATAGCAAGCATGTGTTTAGTGAAACTTTATCCAAATGTGCTCATGGGAGGCCCTGTGGGACTCTTGGCTTATCTACTAGTTTTTGTGTGTGTGTGTGTTTGTTTGTTTTCAGTTTCTGACTGAAGATTGGGAAGAGAAATACTCAGCACCTTTAGTAGAATCTCTATCTTGAATCCCTGAGGCTGTTATGATAGGATGGATCAAGAGGGAAGCCCTTGAAATTATGTGATAGACTGCTTCTAAATAGAGGGGCATAGTGAATAGGAAAAGACACAAAATTACTTGTGAATTGATGACTGTTAAAGCCAGGTAATGGGTAAATGGGAGTTTATTTTGCTATTCTGTTTTCATATTATTTTAAATTCAGAATAAAAAGATTAGAAAGTTTAAAAAAAAAAAAAAAAGGAATCTCTTTGAGTTCACTTCTCCTACCAAATAAGAAATCAAAGCCGTAAGAGCACAGGTGGAATAGGACCCCATGGCAATGGTTTTGAGGTCCTAGGGATGGGTCTGCTGCCATCAACAGCATGGTAGCTAGATTGATCCTGTGACAATCTTGGGCTGTGTTCTCAAAATGTCTAATTTTTTAAAATATATTTAATTTTTAATGAGATAAGCCCCCCAACTTTCCCATGGCTCCTATGAGTTTATCAACATCATTCCAATTTATTAATTTTTTTCTTACATTGCAACCCAGACTTCAGACTTGAACACATCCTGTTAATCACTGATTACTAATAACTATAGTATCTAAGTAGGTCTCAACTGTGCTCTACTCCTTCATATCTAGTATCACTTTATTTGTTCAGGATTTTATGATCTTTCTGTTGGACTACTGCAAGACTCCAAAATGATCTTTCTGCCACTGATCTGTTCATCCAAAATCCATCTTCAACACTGTTGCCACAGTGATTTACTAAAATGCAAAAATAATCATATATTTTCATTTTTAAATTCTTCAGTAGATTATTTAGTTTAGATTAGTGCTTTCCAAAATGTATTTTAAAGAACACTAGCCCTAAGATAAGAAACTGAGCATGCTTTATATAACATCCATCTTATTTAATAATATACTACAGTCCTGAAGAAAATAAACCCACTTATTAAAATCTTAAAAATTATTTACTTAAAGATTATTTTCATGCAGTATCTGTTCCATGGAACTAGTATTGACATAAAATTTTAGAAATATTGATTTACATAACAAAGCTTATGTTTCTTCTTAAAGCATATTGCATCTTCCATGCCCTGACACATGCCTTTATTTGCAGCTTCATCTTATTCCATTTAACAGTGTTTACTAAGTCTTAGGAAACTTAACCTATATTAAGATATGCTTCCATTCATTTAGGTATTCTTTTGTTTGACATGAATAAATTAATGACAATTCTGGTGGGAATAACAATCACAAATTAGAGACATGGTTTAAAACTTAACTGGATTAAACAACAAGCGTATTTATTAGACTCACTAACAAGAAGTTCTAGTACTCCATAAATCATTACTTAAATTTCTTCAGTGGTTCAATGGCTTCACCAAGACACTGATTCTTTCTAGTTTTCACTCTAACTAGTCCAAGAGTGTTTGTATGGTCATCATAGATGCAAAAGGTTGTAATAATTACAGACATCATACCCAGACAATGTTAAAAAGTAGTGGAGATTGTCTCTTTTAGATTGTCTGTTTTTGAATGACACTTTTAAGAGTGAGACAGCCTTTCTAAAATATGACTTAATTATCAGTGTGTGATCATGTGTCATTCTTTATCACTAGTTCTATAAGAATGAAGGATACACATATTGACTGAATGATATTTAGATTATTATGATTTAATGATGGAAAATAATGTTCACACCGCATGTTTTACTTTAGAGAAAATCCAAGGGAAACCTGAAAGTTTGCCTCATGCTAATTAGAACCCACTAAGATCCTCTGAGACTGACAGGATGAGCATTTCTCAGTTCCTGTCATTTCTGGGGCCATGCGAGATTACATCTAGTGACTCTATAAACGGTAAATATAGTTTTCCCACATATTAGCTGTATATTCACACTATCATGCAAAAATTAAAAGTGTGGTAATTTATGCTACACAATTTAGACTATACATTAAGTTGATTTTGTGCACTTAGTAATTAATTTTATTATTCTTCACCAATATTTCCAGCTCCCCTCTATTTCCCATTGAACTTTGAGTGGAAGAATGTGAGTGAAAATAGTATTTATGTTTTTAGTCTTTAAAAAATAAAGCAGTCCTATTCCAGTAGTATGTGTTATACTACACTACTGAGCATGGGTTCTGAAAATGGATAACCCATAGTTTTGAAGCTGCCATTCCATTGGATGATAAGTGGATTTCTTGTAAAAAAAACACCACAAAGCTTTACAAGGTTCAGTCACAAAAACATATGTAACAATTGAGAGTCAGGCTTAAAAGGAATTTGATGATTTTAACAACTACCTCAATATATTACTTTTCATGGAAACTGTTTAGGAATCATTTCAAAATGTTATTTTTAAAATTGATATATATAGACTCACTTATTGGCTATAATTATACTTGTTTGTATTAGAAATATATTTTTATAGTTATACTTCTTATTCATTGGAAATTCTGAAGAAAAAAAGTGTTGTATGTATTCAGCAATCTCTTTAAAGAACCAATAAATATTCAATTTATTCATATAATAGCTCTCCTAGATACCAATTATATGAGTTACATTTTGGTTTAAGTATTATTTACCAATTGGAAAACTTATCATTTCGAATTATAGTAATTAAATATATGAAACCTAAGCACAAATGCTGGATTTTAAGTAGCTGACTTTAAGCAACATATATCGGTGCCAATTCTTAGAATTTGGAGCCAAATTATAGGGGTTATTATATTTTATCAGATGGTTTAGAACAAAGGATAATCCCTTTTAAATTTAGGCATTCCTCAGAAATTCTCTCAAATGTAAATGGAAATGGATCTGTGACCTAACTGTACTATTTACTAAAAATTACTCATTCACACAATTATATAAGAAAAAGTTTAAATAAAAATTGTTTTGTATGGTTCAATAACACAATATATGACTAGTTGACTATGAAACAAGTAAGATTTTATAATAAACTTTAAATAAATAGGCACAATGTTAAGATAGCAATTTCTATTGCTTCTTCCCTCCCTACTTCACAAAAATCAATTTGAACATCTATCCTGCATACAAAAATAGCTTTATAAAAACCAAAGATCCCGGTGAGAGATAATAAAAAGATATATTGGGGAGGGCAGGAACAATAGATTCACTTTCCCCTATCACCTTTCCCCCAAGTCTAGGCAGCCATCACAGAGACACAGACACCCTTTCCATGGGAGAGTCAAGTGAGTGACTTCACAGCAGACCCTAGAGCCAGCCTGCCCAGCACCCAGGCTGACCTCCATGGCCCATGTAGCTCCCTGCAGTCTCCAAGGGCCCCAGGTACATCCCATGGCCCTAGGAGACTTCCTTTGGCAGGGCTCCAGCCAGAAAATATGACATTAGTAAGTCTTTACCTATTAATAATTTAAATGTAAATGAAATAAATTCTCCAATCAAAAGACATAGAGTGGCTGAATGAATTTTTTAAAAAATGATTTAACTATATGCTGCCTGCAAGTGACCTACCTTAGCTTTAGGGCCCCACATAGTCTTGAAATGAAGATAGGGAGAAAGATATTCCATGCAAATGAAAACCAAAAGAGAGTATGGGCAGGTATACTTCAATTCATCAACAGGATATAAAAATCATAAATAAATATGCACCCAATATTGGAGCACATCAATCTATTAAGAAATATTAACACATTAGAAAGGAGAAACATAGCAATACAATAGTAAGCCACTTGAATATCCCAATTTCAACAATGTGATATATCATCTAGACTGAAAATAAATAAGGAAATACTGGATGTTAACTATACATACAGTGGAACTAACAGACATGTAAAAAAAAGTTCACTCTACAGCAGTAGCATATACATTTCTTTTCAATCATGCACAGACCATTCTCCAGGAAATATCATAAATCACAAAACAAATCTTAGCAAATGTAAGAAGATTGAAATCATACCTAGTATCTTTTCTGATCACAAAGGTATGAAACTAGAAATCAATGACACAAAGAAAATTCACAAATGTGTGGAAATTAAACAACATGCTCCTGTACAATCAATGGGTCAAATAAAAAGTGAAATCATAAAATAATTTGAAACAAATGAAAATGAAAACATATGTGATAAAGCAAAAGCAATTCTAAGAGAGAAGTTAATACCTACATTTAAAAAAATAAAAGATCTCAAATAACCTAAATCTACACTTCAAGGCCTAGACAAAGAACCACCTAAGTCCAAAGTTAGTAGAAGGAAGAAAATGACAGCAATTAGAGCTGAAATAAATAAAGCAGAGACTAAAAAGGCAATATTAAGATCAATAATACTACAAGCTTTTTTTTAAAGATAAAAAGCTAACAAACCCTTAGCTAGACTAAGAAAGAGAAGACTCAAATAAATCAGAAATGAAAGAGGAGATATTACAACTAATAATAGAAATACAAGGACTATACACTCCTATGAACAAATATAAGCCAACAAATTGGATAAATAGAAATGGATAAATTCCGAGATACCTATAACCTACCAAGACTGAATCATGAAGAAATAAAAAATCTGAATAGACCAATAATGAGTGAGAGATTGAAAAAGTAATAAAAAATTTCCCAGTATAGAAAATTCTAGCACCAGATGGTTTCAATGGTGAATTCTTCCAAACATTTAAAGATGAATTAATGTCAATCCTTCTCAAACTCTTCCTAAAAATAGAAGATGAGGGAACACTCCCAAACTCATTTCATGAGGCCAGCGTTTCCCTGATACCAAAGCCAGTAGGACACTACAAGAAAAGAAAACCATAAGCCAATATTTCTATAGATGAATATAGATTTAAAATTTCTCAACAACATACTAGCAAACTGAATTTAACAGTACACTAAAAGGATCATACATCATACCAAGGTGGATTTTTTCCTGGGGTGC
Organism: Tadarida brasiliensis; assembly: GCA_030848825.1. NCBI lineage: Eukaryota > Metazoa > Chordata > Mammalia > Chiroptera > Molossidae > Tadarida > Tadarida brasiliensis. The sequence continues at coordinate 63,197,625 of CM061267.1, read as the reverse complement.
AAGGGTGCCGCAACATAGGCAGATCATCAAATGTAATATCCCACATTAATAAAATGAAGGGTTAATATCACATGGTCATGTCAACAGCTACAGTAAAAGCATTTGACAAAATTCAACATACTTTTAAGATAAAAACACAAAGCAAATTGCGTATAGAAGGAATGTACCTCAACATAACAAAAGCTAGATATAAAAAATTTACATCAAACACACTCAATATTGGAAGACTGAAAACTTTCCCTCTTAAGATCAGGAGCAAGACCAGGGTACCCACTTTCCACTCCTATTCAACATAGTACCAAAACTCTTACCAGAGCAATTAGGCAAGAAAAAGATTTGTATTATAATTATCAAACTTGCAAAGAGACTAGAACTTAATGATTCCAACAACTAAAAAGAAATGATAATAATGTAACAAGATATAGGTGCTAATCATTGTTACAATGGCAATATTATTACAATCTATAAATATATCAAATAACACGTTTTACATGTCAGTGTTTTTCAATAAAAAAGAAAATTACAAGATACTCATTGAGGAAAAATTGAAGACACAAATAAATGAGAAAGATATCCTATATTCTTGGATTAGAATTGATATTGTTCAAATGTTCATACTACCCCAAACCATCTATAGATTCACTGCAATCCCTATAAAAACTCCAGTGGCATTTTTCACAGTAGGAGAAAAAACAACCCTAAAATATGTATAGAACAACAACAACAAAAACCTCTTCATACCTAACTCAATTTTGAGAAAAACAAACCTGGAAACATCATACCTCCTGATTTCAAACTTAATAACAAAGCTATAGTAATCAAAAGAGTATGGTGCTGGCATAATATAGATACATAAACCAATGGAACAGAATCCAAAGCCCAGAAATAGGCCCTTACATATAGGATCAACTAATATTTGACAAGGAAACCAAGAAGACTCAGTGGGGGAAAGACAGTTTCTTCAATAAGTGTGTTGGGGAAACTGGATAATAACATGTAGAAAAATGAAACTGGACTATCTTAAATCACTGTCCAAAATTAACTTGAAATGGATTAAATTCTTAAATGTAAGACCCCACACTATAAAAATACTAGAATAATAAAACACAGGGAAAGAGCTCTGTGACTTTGGTCCTAACAATGCTTTTTTTAAAATATGACACCAAAAGCTCAAGCAACAAAAGCAAAAATAAACAATTAGGATTACATAGAACTAAAAAGCTGCAAAGGAAAAGAAATTGTCAGCAAAATAAAAAGACAACCTATGGAATGGGAGAGAACATTTGAAAACCACCTATTGAATAAGAAGTTAATATACAGAATACAGGGTGGGGCAAAAGTAGGTTTATAGCTGTTCGTATGGAAAATAATACAATAAATAATAATGCAAGAATAAACTGTTTCGCATATTCACAACTGTAAACCTACTTTTGCTCCACCCTGTACATAAAGAACTTATACAACTCGATAGCAAAAATCCTAAACAATTCAATTAAAAAATAGACAGAGGAACCAAATAGACATTTTTTTTCAAAGAAGGTATACAGATGGACAATAAGCACATTAAAAGGTGCCATCACTAATAATCAGAGAAATGCCAATCAAAACTACAAGGGCTATTACCCAAAAGACAGACAAGTGTTGGTGAGGATGTCAAGAAAAGGGAACCCTTGTACATTATTCTGGAAATGTAAATTGGTATAGCTACCTTGGAAAACAGTGTGGAGTTTTCTCAAAAAATTAAAAACAATAGTACCTATATAATATAATCTAGCAAACACATTTCTGGGTATATATCTAGGAAATGAAAACAGGAACTTGAAGAGATATCTGCACCTTTTTCATTGCAGCACTATGCAAAATAGCCAAGACATGTACTCTGCCTATATGTATATCAATAGATAAAGAAAATGTGGTATACAAACACACACACACACACACACTGAAGTATTATTTAGCCATGAAAGAAAGAATTCCTATTTTTTGCAACAATATATATAAACCTTAAGGGCATTACACTAAGTAAAAATAAGTTGGATAAAGACAAACACTTTATGTTCTCATTTATATACAAAATCTAAAAAAGCCTATGTCATAGACACAGAGAATTGAATGGTGATTGCCTGGGGCTGGGGGAGGGAAAATGGGAAGAGTTTGGTCAAAGTGTACATATTTGCAGCTATAAGAACATTTGGGGACCTAATGTACAGTATGGAGAGTATAATGAACAATATTGTGTTTCATACTTGAAAGAAAACAACTCTTTAAAAAAATTTTTTTTCTTTATTGATTTTAGAGAGAGAAGAAGGGAGAGGGAGAGAGAGATAGAAACATCAATGAGAAAGAACATTGAATTGGCCACCTCCTGCATGTCCCCCACTGGGGATTTGGCTCACAACCTGGGCATGTGCCCTGCCTGGGAATCGAATCAGTGACCTCTTGGTGCATAGATCGACACTCAACTACTGAGCCACACCGGCCAGGCTAAAGAGAACAAATCTTAAATGTTATCACTCCCAACCTCAACTCCCCCTTAAAATAGTAGGTATGTGAGGGGATGGAGGTGTTAACTAACATTATTGAGGTAATCACTTTGAAATATATATTTGTATCAAATCATCACATTGTACACCTTAAATTTACATATGTATATGTTAATATATCAACAAATCTGGAGAAAATGATCCAGTAAAGATTTAATAAATAATGAATATAATTAAATCTAAAAGAAAATGAATGACACAAACTTTTATTTGATGTACAAACATTGTGCCTATGGCATCTTTAAGAATTTAGGGCATGGTCACACCCAGATATTATAGACAAACGAGCATCTTCACTGCTTCTCATTCACTATGAAGTGGTTTTGTGAAGTCATAAAACAGACATTAAGCATTAAAGATGTTGGAATAGAAAAAAATAAAAGAAGTTATTTGAATTAAGGGCAGGATAAAGATGAACTATTACACAATGAAAAATATTCACTGGTCAATTAATGATTACATCCTACTGACTTCACGGTGTATCACCTCATTTACATGAGAAAATCATCCTTCTGGTTTAGTTGATCTCAATCATATCTTAATTCTTAATAATTATTGGGAATACTAAATGAATCCAACATTCAAAAAAAATACCATTATTTGATTTCAACATATTGCCATTTTGAATAAAATTGTTCTTTTTTATGGAAAAACAAGGTCATTAGTGACAACCCCAGAAACCATTCCCCTCTTTAATTCTGAAAATATTATGGAGATTTTTATCAAAAGAGACTTTGAAAATAATGATGTGAAATAATTACTTTTATTTTCCTCAATAAAACATTTTCTGCATTTTTTTATTTATGTAACTCTCAGCCCTGGCCGGTGTGGCTCAGTTGGTTGGAGTGTTGCCCGGTGCACCAAAATGTTGCAGGTTTGATTCCCAGTCAGGGCACATACCTAAGTTGTGGTTTTGATCCCTGGTCAAGGCGCCAGGCCAGGGCTGAAGATACTTCTTTTTAGTATTTGTGTATATCTTTATTTCCACATTATATATGTTTTTCTCATAAAATTTTTAAGTGCTCTAGTAGTATATTCAATAGGCATATATTAGGTAGATAAAAGTGAGAACTGTCTCGCCCTGGCCAGTTTGGCTCAGTGGTTAGAGCGTTGGCCTGTAGACAGAAGAACTGCGAGTTCAATTCTGGTCAAAGGCATCCCTTATGCGGGAGGCAACAAATCAATATGTCTCTCTCACTGATCTCTCTCTCTCTCTCTCTCTCTCTCTCTCTCTCTCTCTCTCTCTCTCTTTCTCTCCCTCCCTCCCTCCCACTCTGTCTGAAAATCAGTGGAAAAATATCCTCGGGTGAGGATTTAAAAAACAAGTGAGAACTGTCTCCATTCATATTCTTTTTCTATCATATTATTGCTAGCTTTAAACATTGTGTATACTCTTTGATTAAAAAAGTAATAATGTCCATTATAGAGAATTTAGCAAGTAAAATATGGAGAGAAAAATTCTTATTTTTAATACTTCCCTGAGTTATCACCCTTAACATATTAATGTTTTCATTTTCCTCTGCTTATATATGTACATATAATTACAATTAAGCTGAACACTCATTTTTTTCTAAATCTTTTTCTGAAACTTCACAAGTGCTTTAACAGTTACATGATATTCTATTGCTAATTTTTTATTCACCCACTTATTCATTAAACATTTTTTATTTCCTACAAGATATCAAGAAATATATTCATGATAATATGCAGTATTGAAGAGAATAGGCCAGTCTCTCATGCTCACACAGTTTATATTCCAGTAGCAGGAGACAGATAAGAATTCAATATATCAACCTGATAATTTCAAATAGTGTTAATAGTAATAAAGATAATGAAATAAATAATAAATAATATGATAGTAACTGCAGTGAAATGGCTCTGAGGTAGTAATGTTTGGCATGTTCAAGGAACACAAAGAGTATCGATTTGGCTGGCATTTAGTTATCAGGGTTGAGGCAATGCATTTAGTAGGGATATTACTTCGAGTTTGCAAGCTTTGGCTTCTGATTTTAAAGTTTTGACTCTCAAGTAGAAATAGGGCTCATGATCTAAGATGATCTTTGCACAATTGAATATATAATACAGAAATTCAGACATAAAGTATTAACTTTGTCCTTGTTTCTAGACTTGTAGCTTATTCCTAATTTTACATTAAATAATGTTGAACTTCTTTGGACTTAAACCATTAAATGAGTTTCTGCATTCTTTTTTTTTTTTTTTAATTTTTTTCCCTTTATTGATTTTATAGAGAGAGGAAGTGAGAAGGAGAGAGAGACAGAAATATCAATGAGCGAGAACATCCATTGGCCGCCTCCAGCATGCCCCCCACTGGGGATCAGGCCCACAACCTGGGCATGTGTCCTGACCGGGAATTGAACCCGTGACCTCTTGGTGCATGGGTCGATGCTCAACCACTGAGCCACACTGGCTGGACAGTTTCTGCATTCTTAAGGTAGAGTTCTATGATTAGAATTACTAGGTCAAAGTTTATAAACATTTGAATATCCTGACTCATTTTCAGATTGTACTTTGTGTTCACTTACACTTCCCATAGCAACATGGAAAGAGCTCAACTCACTGACCTGGAACCATTCCATTATTTTTAACATGCTACCTTGTTAAGAAAGTAATATAAAACTGAACCAGAATTTATTATTTCATGGTCATTAAATTAACAACAATCCAAAGACATCATTAATGATATAGATATAAACATGTATATTTCCAAGTGAAGCAAAACATATGCTTATTAAACATTTGCTGAATGAATAGAAAATATTATTTTTAAAAGGAAAGGTGGTAGAAGAACAAATTTGGGGATCAAACAGCACTTATTTTGCTTTAATCTTTAAAAATCAAGTATAAGAGATTCAGAAATCCTAAAAGACTTAACTCTCAGCTATTTTAATTGTGCAGGCCTATGAATATTCATTCTTACCCTGATATCAATAAATGAGAAAAAAATGAATTCCTCTTTATCTACATCACAATTAATAATATATAGATGGATTTAAAATAATGTTGGATTTTATAGTCTGGTAGGGTATTGAATATTATTCATAAAATTGAAAAGATCACATTCTCTAATTTTGAAATACCCTTTTGACCTTAACTTACTTAAAAAATTACAAAGAATTTTTGCACCGAGCAGATAGTATGTGCCATCAGAAGTATTCCTTGAACAAAGAAAAAAAATGCATAGAAATATCTTTTGGTTGCTTTGTATAAAAATATGTCAGAAAAAATTTAGAATTACATGGATACATATTTGTGGCTGTCATGGGGAAGGGCATTTTCTAATTGTGTTAGGTGAAGAAGGAAGTTCCTAATACTAAAAGTTCTTTCAAATTAAAATACCTACATTTAAAAGCATGGACACAAATGTAACAAATACATCACTGAGTTTGTTTTCACTGAATTAGCAGAAATAATACATAATAGCTATAAAATTTGGAGTTATTCATTATTTCTTTTCTTTTATATATCAGGAGCAGGGAAAAATAACTGACATTTTAAAAAATCTGAGTCAGCAACCTGTTTTTCACTGTTTCTTTAAAGTTCTATAAGATATCAACAAAATAATATATCCATTTGTCATCATCTGATTTGGTGCAGAAACAAAGCGATATCTTCTAAAATAATGTTTTGTCTTAGATGATGGATCAGATCTGAGAAATATGAAGAGTTAATAGCAGAAAGACAGTTTTGGCTTAGGTTCTTACCTAGTTGTGCTGAATGTTGTTTACTGTGGCATAATCACTATGGAATCCAGACAAGATGATAAACTATTCTACCTCTTTCCAACAAGTGAGCAATCCATTGTTTTTCTTTCTTCAGATATCTATATAGTTTTGGGTATTTTGCCATATGCCATTTGATATAACACTGTACCTCCTTCACCTTTGTGGTGAATGTGCTAGTTCCAAGATGCTCACTAGGAAAACAAATAAAATAAGAAGACTAAATAAACCAAGAGAAGACAAATGTACCACATTCAACATGTGACACATCTGAGGCTGAATTTGGAAGTAAAAGCTTCCGGAGTCGAGAACCAACATGTAGGTTCTGACATACATATAACCAATAGACATATGAAAAGATGCCCAACATCACTAATCATCAGAGATACGCAAATTAAAATCATAATGAGATATCACCTTATATCTGTCATAATGGCTATCAATAAATCAACAAACAAGTGTTGGTGAGGATGCAGAGAAAAGGGAACCCACATGCATTGTTGGTGGGACTGTAAATTGATGGAGCCACATGAAAAACAGTATGGAGTTTCCTCAAAAAATTAACTAGAACTACCTTATGACCCAGCAATTCTACTTCTGAGTATTTTTTCTGAAGAAATTCAAAACACTAATTCAAAATATATATGACATATTTATATGTTCATTGCAGCATTATTTACAATAGCCAATATATGGAAGTAATCCAAGTACCCATCAATAGATGAGTGGGGTAAAGAAGTTGTGGTACATATATACAATGGAATATTACTTGGACATAGAAAAGAACAAAATCTTACCATTTTCAACAACATGGATGGACCTAGAGGGTATTATGTTAAGTGAAATAAGTCAGACATAGAAAGACAAATACCATATGATTTCACTTATATGTGGACTCTAAAGAACAAAATAAGCAAACAGAATAGAAACAGACACGTAGATACAGAGAATAATCTGATGGTTGTCAGATTGGGGGAAGTTAATGACTGGGTGAAAAAGGTGAAGGTATTAAGAAGTACAAATTGGTGGTTACAAAATAGTCACGGGGATATAAAGTACAGTAGAGGGGACAGAGTCAATAATATTGTAATAACTATGTACAGTACCAGGTGGGTACTAGACTTATTGGGGGGATCACCTCATAAATTATATAAATGTCTAACCACTATGTTGAATGTCTGATTGGACATTTGTATAGGAAATTGTTTAAAATAATAAAACAAAATATACTCAAATCTATTTCTTAGAAGCACTTGAATAGTGCTTCCCAAACATGTTATGTTGCCCAAACATGTTATGTGATTCAACATAACTCAGTTTGGCCTGTTAATTTTATGATAGAATATCAGTAGGGGGGAAGTGCTATGCAATTTGAAAATTAAATAATTGGTTAGACAGTTGATTGTGGTGCTTGAGTAAAAGAAAAGTACTTTAGGAATGCTTAGATTGTAAATAATCTCCATTTTGATATAATTCTATTGAGAGATTTATTTACTATGAATTAAATTTAAGTATCTTTTCTTTACCTTTTTATTTAATTTATTAGGGTGACACTGGTTAACAAAATAATACAGGTTTCAGGTGCACAGTTCTACAGCACATCATCTGTACACTGTACTGTGTGTTCACCACGCCAAGTCAAGTCTCAGTCCATCACCACTGAATCCCCCTACACCTTCCTCAACTTCCCCCAATCTCCCCTATCCCTGGTAATCACTACACTCAATTTTAGTATATTAAACTAGGAAAACCTCTGATATGGAGATAATTTCCTCAAGGCTTGGGAAATAGCTCTACTAGATTCATTTCAGGGCAGGGAGTTATTGGTAGTCATATTTTGAATTTACATTTAATATCTCTCCTATTCAGATATTATAGTTTTAATATTTTCAAGTTCCCAGAACTTGATTATTTGTTGATTAGAAACAAAAATATGGGGAGAGAATAGAGATCAGTGATATTGGAAATGATAAATATAGGTCTGCTAGCAACAGCGACATTCTGACAGGAAGAAAGTAGAAAATATAAAAAAGTAAATACAATAACTGAGCATTAGTCTGCAGTTATTTAAGTAGTCCCACATATAGAAAAGGACTCCAGGAACAACCTTTTACTTAAAAATAATAAACAGAAATATAATGAAGTTGAAAATACACATTCTAAAGCACAAACCTTAGCCTAGAACACTGGGAGTAGTAGGGAAGAAACTAATATTTTCTAGAAATCATTTGAAAAATGGACTTTGTCACAAGGAGCAACCTATGAAATTATAATTAAATAGAATAAACCTAGGAGAGTAAAAGAACATAGAAGTGTCCAAATCAATTTCTCTAATCCCTTTAAATGTCTTATCATTGTACTCAGGACATGACATCAGATAACTTTTTCTTTATTTTCAGGTTTTTTCCTCAGATTGCTTGTATCACCCGTAACTATGTTCAAATGCCTTTGTGGTTACGCAAAGCACCTAAATGTTCTTATTTCACACTTGGTCAAATTCACTTCACTATATTTTCCTTAAAAAAATACTCCAAAAAGGTGATTATGACACATGCTTCTAATGGTTAATATTCACATCTTGAAAATTTACTTTTATTTCCAATTAAAATTCTCACTCTGCTGCTTATATGCTAGGCTTACTATTTTAAAACTAGTGTTTTCTAGCACCTCCTTATGCAGTCTCCCTATTCAGAAAATTAATTAAAAAGAACCAAAACATGGGAAACTAAGACTCCCAGATAACCTTTTGTCAGACATGTCCAGAAAATCATGAGAGAAGAAAAAGGCAAATAGCTAATGCATATTGGAAACAGTTTTTTTAAAAAAATCATGAAAGAAACTCAAATTAAAATGTCAATATTCTCACATTTTTTGATAATCAAAAGTAGGAAAGAGTTTAAGGAAATCACTCCGTTTTGACAAAGTGCAATGATGTAGTCCCTTCTATAATCAGGTGAAAAGGAAAATAATGCAACATTTCTGAAGGGTGATATGTATAATGAGAATTACTACTGTTCACATTCACTAACCTGGTAATTCTAGTTCTGGGAGATTTGTCTAGGGAAAATGTATTAAGAATATTATCTGATTTTTTACAATTTGAAGTTTAATACAGGGTGATTTATGAGAATAAAATTTAGAAATTAAAAAAAATTCAGAAATAAGCAATCAAGTATTTTTGACACATTCTAAGATAGAAAATTAGTCAATAGATAAGCATTAAAAGCATCTTCAATGAAAGAGCAAATGAAGACAGCTGAGAAAAGTGATTCCATATGCATGGAAAAAATTACTGGGAAAATGAAAACATATAAATGTAATTATATCTAAATAATGGGACCCAGATTAATGTTAGAATTTCTTACTTATATTTTAACATAGTTTTAATTTTCCTTCCTAAAAATACCTCTCTGGCTTTTAAAAACACTAATAAAGACATAAAGAAGTCATGTGATTTAAACAGACATTTACAGAACATTCCAGCCAACAGCAGCAGAATACCCATTCTTCTCAAGTGCACAGGAACATTCTCCAGGAAGATCATATGGTAGGTCACAAAAAAGCCTTACCAAATTTAAAAAGACTGAAATCATACCAAGTATCTTTTCTAACCACAATAGGATGAAACCAGAAAGTAATAACAGGGGAAAAGTTGAAAAATTCACAAATAGGCAGAAATTAACATATTCCTGAATAACCAATGGGTCAACGAATAAATCAAAAGAAAAATCAAAAACATATTGAGACAAATGAAAATGACAAAACAACATAAAACTTACAGAATGCAGCAAAAGCAGTTTTAAGAGGAAAGTTAAACTCCATAAAAATTAAAAAAGAGAAAGCAATAAATCACCAAACATTGCACCTGAAGAAACTAGAAAAATAATAACAAAGTCAAAGTTAGCAGAAGGCAGGAAATAATAAAGATCAGTGCTGAAATAAATGAAATAGAGATCAGAAAAACAATAAATAGATCAACAAACCAAGAGCTGATATTTTGAAAAGATAAACTAAATTGACAAACCTTTAGCTAGACTCACTAAGAAAAACAAAGAGAGAAGACTTAAATAAAATCAGAAGTGAAAAAGACATTACAACTGATACCACAGAAGTACAAAGAATCATACAAGACTACTATGAACACCAATTGGATAGTCTAAAAGAAATGAATCAATTCCTAGAAACCTACAACCAACCAAGACTGAATCATAAGAAACAGAAAATCTGAACAAATCAACAAGTGAGAGCACTGAAACTATAATAAAAGAAACCTCACAGCAAATAAAAAAACGTTAGGGCCAGATGGATTTACCTGTGAATTCAACCAAACATTTAAAGAGAATTAATACCAATACTTCTCAAAATTCTAAAATAAAAAAATAGATGAAAGAACACTCTCAAACTCACTTTACAAATCTAGCTTTACCCTGATACCACAGCCAGGTAAGGACTACAAGAAAAGAACACTACAGGTCAATATCCATAATGAACAAAGATGTAAAAATTCTCAACAAAATATTAACAAACTAAATTCAACAGCACTCTAAAAAGATCATACAGCATAATCAAGTGAGATTTATCCCTGGGATGAGGGATGGTTCAACATATGCAAATCACTAAATATAATGCACCACATTAACAGAATAAAAGCTATAAATCATATGATCATGTCAGTAGATGCAGCAAAAGAATTTGAAAAATACAACATCCTTTTATGATAAAAGCTCTAAAAAAATTGGGTAAAGAAGGAATATAACTCCACAACAAAGTACATATATAACAAACACACAGCCAACATCATACTCAATGGTGAAAGGTTGAAAGCTTTTCTCTAAGATCAGCAACAAGACAAGGGTGCCTACTGTCACCAGTGCTTTCAACATAATACTGGAAGTTCTTCGAGAGCAATCAGGCAAGAAAGAAAACATTGAAGGTATACAGATCAGAAATGAAGATGTAAGTTGTCCTATTCTGCAGATGATATTGTTTTATATATAAAATATTTCAAAGAATCCACCAAAAACTGTTAGGACTAATGTATAAAGTCAGTAAAACTGCAGGATAGAAAAATCAACATACAGAAATTAGTTGTGTTTATAAATATTAACAACTAAATATCTATAAAAAAAGAAATAAAACAACCCCATTCACAATCACATAAAAAAGTTAAATACTTAGAAATAAATTTGACAGGAGGTGAAAAATCTATACAATGAAAGATCTGTACTATAAGCCTTTGATGAAATGAATTGAAAAAGACAAACAAATGGAAAGATACCCCATGTTCATAAATCATGAGAATTAATATTGCAAAAATGTCCATACTGCCCAAAGTCATCTGTAAATACAGTGCAATCCTTATGAAAATTCCAATGCCATTTTTCACAGAAACAGAAAAAAACAATCCTAAGCGCAGCCAGAGTGATTCAGTTGGTTGAGTGATTTCCTGTGCACCACAAGGTCCCCAGTTCAGTTCCCAGTCAGGGGACACCTCTGGGTTGCATCCCCAGTTACTGCCCAGTACTAAAGGCAACCGATTGAAGTTTCTCTGTCACACACACACATCTCTCTCTCTCTCTCTCTCTCTCTCTCTCTCTCTGTCTGTCTGTCTTTCTCTCTCTCCTTCTAAGCATGTCCTCAGGTGAAGATTAAAATAAATAAATAAGTAAATAAATAAATAAATAAATAAATAAATAAATAAAATGTCTCAGTTTAAGAAAAAAGAAAAAACAATCCTAAAATTCCTATGAAACCACGAAAGACCCAAAATAGTAAAGCAATCGCGAGAAAGAAAAGCAAAGCTGGAGACATCATACTTCCTGATTTCAATCTATATTACAAAGTTATAATAATCCAAACAGTATGATACTGGCATAGAAATAGACCAATGGAACCCAACTGAGAGCCAAGAAATAAACCCTCACACATACAGTCCACTAATATTTGACAAGTGAGCAAGAATACTTCATGGGGAAAGTATAGTCTCTTTAATAAACATTATTGGAAAACCTGAATAACCACATGCAGAATAGTCCATTTGGACCCCTATCTTACACTACTACAAAAATTAACTCAAAATGAATTAAAGACTTAACTATAATACCTGAAACTATAAAACTCCTAGGAGAAAACATAGGAAGGATGTTTCTTGACATTGGCAATAATTTTTTAAATATGAAACCAAAAGCACAACCAACAAAAGCAAAAATTAAAAGACTACTGCACATCTAACTAAAAAGTTTCTGCATAGCAAAAGAAACAATCAACCACATGAAAAGGAAATCTGCAGAAACTATCAGATGTTCAGCCCAACTTTTCAGATGCTTCTCTTGATTCATCAAATGCTCTATAACAGTGGTTCTCAATTGGGGGCTATCTAACCCACCTTTTGCACAGCCCAAGAGATATTTTTGGTTGTTACAACTGTCATGGTGCATTTTACATATAGTGGGTAGAGTCTGAGGATGCTGCTAAATTTCTTATAATACACAGGACCACCCCCTCTAAAAAGACTATTTTGATCTAAAATGTCTATAGTGCTTTGGCACTAACCTTTTCAGAGGAAATATAGCATTGCGTATAGTAATCACAATTTGGGGCATTTCTTCTCTGGGTCATTTCTTCATGACCCATCAAGTCTTTCCTACTTCAATAGTTTCAAGACTATATATTTTACTTTGCAATCCTGTCCAGATTTTCAAGCATGTTTTTGCAATGTTTCTTTCAATCAAGTTAATCTGCCATGACTGGAAGATAAAAATCACAAATTCAGTTTAGCATTTTGTATTTCTCCATAATTTATTTGCAGAATAGGAGTAAAGAGTTGTGCTGCACAAGGAATGGGTGAGAGATTTAATCCAGAGCTAAGCTTATTACATATTAAGGAATAATTTATATAAGAAAGAGTCTATGATGGTAGTGTTGATCAAGCTGACTTTGGATTGTAGGTTAAGGAAAATAATTTATCACAATCAAGATGGTGGTCTTTGGTTTTAGCAAAAAAGTTAGGATGGAGACCAGAAATAACTTGGAAGGCCAAGATAAGGTTTTCCGTTCCCACAATATTTTAGTTTTAGATGCAACTCCACAATGTTTTTATACAGCACAGTTTTTTGTTTGTTTTTAATGACAAAAATGTCTGACTTATAACGTGGAAGTTATTCCTCAATAACGGTGGATGCTAGTTTAAAGCCCATCAGGGAGCTTTTAAGTGCTGAGACACAAGAAATCCAATTTATTTATTGCTGACATTCATATTTAAATTTAGTTATTTTGCATTCTTTTCAAAAGAAAACCATTAGAAATTAGCCTCTCAGGGATAGTAGCATGATAATTTAGTTTATCAGTGTCTCGCATGGATTCACTGCTCCCAGAAGGCTAAATGGTCAGTGCCAATGGCACTCCTACAATTTATTTTCTAGTTTTCAGGATTGCATACCCAGACTTGACAGCCCAGGAATAGAAAAGATTCACAGTGTTGAAGTGCATATGAATCCAGTCTTAACAATGGCTTTAGGAGTGTAGATGGCAAATGTCAGAAATAGCTGATACATCTTGAAATTAGTGTGGGAAGGAACACATCTAATACCCAGATCTTTAAGAAAATCTTCAGCAAGTTATAGTGGGAAAAATGAAATAAATAAGCCAACACTATCTATAAAAAAGCTTATCCAAGAAAAATTGCTGTTTGAATCAAAGGGAGAACCCTATTACCAACATTTGCCATCTACTTAATTTCTTTGGTAAATAATGAGAAAATTGTAATAGCTACTTTTGGCCCTCCTGTTAATATGAATAAAGTGGCTGAGAGTGTGCAATAAAGTAGGGTACAATTCCTCCGTTTAATGTTCTCTCATGTTTAGTAAAAGATGAATTGGAGAGCAAAGGTAAAACTTGCTGCATACTACAAAACAGTACATTTATTTTGTGATACAAAATAGCAAAGCTTGAATTGCTTTTTCTTTAAATCACTTTAGAAGGTTAATTGGGAAGCTGACATTATCAGCATAGGTGGGAATGTTATTTAGATGTTTGTAATCAACATTGAGGGAAGTCATTCAAACCAATCTGATCCAAATAGGAAATTTCTACCAACTCATGATCCAAAATAGGAAACAATCTGGATCTAGATCAACTCTTAATCCTGTGTAATTTATCACAATGTTAGATTCTTTAACAGTAGGGTTTGATTTTGTCCCTGATAGTGTCCTTTTAACACTGTAATGTCCTGTATAACTTCCATTTAGTTGACCAGTTATATAAAATTAGGTATATTGACAGAATGGACTGTTACTCAATATTAAATACAATGTTTCTGTAAAATATTTAGTGATATGAAGTAATATTCAGGATATATATTTAAGTGAAAAACATTGCTTATCAAACAGAAAAATACAATATGGCAACAACAGCTAAGAACTATAGTGCATATTTTATGTGCCTTGTCTGAGTATCTGCATTACATCCATTGATTCATTAAATGTATATCTATACATTTCTCTACCAACATTTTTACAGGGATTATTTCTGAGGTAATATTGTAGGTGACTTTTAATCTCCTGTATGTGATTTTCTTTTCTTTTTAAAAATGTTCTACAAGATTAGAGTTGTCTTTAAAATTAACAGAATTGGCTGGAAATGGGTGAGGACTTAATTAGTATACATTTTATTAGAAATTCTGGTTGGTTTAATACCCAGCTGGTGTGGCTCAGTGGATTGAGTGTTGCCCCATACACCAGGAGGTCACTGGTTTGATTCCCAGTCAGGGAACACGTCCCGGTTTCGGGCTGGATCCCCAGTGCAGGAGGCAGCCAATCCATGTTTCCCCTCTCCCTTCCTGTCTCTGAAATCAATTATAAAACAACAACAACAAATCTCTGTCATTGAAAGTAACCTCTCTCTTTTTTTTTTTTTTGTCTGCCTTTCCTTCAGTGAATACTTCTAGTTCAACTATTTTACATTTCTTTTTTCATACCCTTCTAGTTAATTTTACCTAAATACAGCAAAATGCTCTATATTAAGCAAAGAAATCAACATAAAAAGATAGGAATGTCAAGCTATTTCCTCTATATGTCTGAAAATAATTTAGATATTATGATCATTCTCTAAAAAAGTTTTAGTGGGTGATGAGACGTCTCAGTAAGAGCAAGAAATCTATTGAGCCAGGCATTGTGTTCAGTGCTGTGATACAGAGCTGACTGCAGTGGTCTGTGCTTACTGAAACTCACGCATCTGAAGGCGTTTTGTTTGTATAAGCCCCAGCCTGGTACAAATAGATGTGAGGTGATTGTTCTCCCTCTAATCACTGAAGCATCCACTGCCCTTGCTTTGTTTCAGGTCTGCTTCTCCTGTCCTCACTTTGAGCAATTATTGGCTTGCATACCAAACACCAAAGACAACCACAGGTATTAGCAGCAAGTGGACTTTCGGAATTCTATTCTTTATGCAGCTGCAAGTGTGACAACACTGTTCCTGGTATGCATTGTTACCAATGATTGAGGGCTTTCTCAACGTTCAATTTTGAAGGGAAAGGATCCAAAAACTTCTTACTGGGGCATAGGGGTTTTAAAGAGTCCAATTTCCTTAAGCTGCCCATGACAGTTGGCTACCTGGTATGTAGAGATAGAGCCCACACGAATACACCTGTATTAAGCGCACTTAACTGCTTTACTTAATAGAAATGAAGCATAATGGAATTTTTGCCTAATCTTTTATTACTATTGCTTTTGTGTAAGTATTTCTATAGGACTAGGCAATATACCAACAGGTATATGTTTCCAGTTGAATACCAGTGTGCTAAATTTAATACCTTTTTATTTAGTGAAAGGGATTTCCTGGCCTAATTTGTTCAGCAAGGATATATTTCCCACTTGATTTCCCTTTCTGAATAGGAAGATCCCATTGTTGGGGGAAATGGATGTTAATTAATCATATTCTACCATGCTTTTTATTGTGTAGCTCAATTTTATTTGAAAAGTATAATTGAGGTTGAGGTAGGGGAAGGGTGAACATTGAAAACAAAGCTTATTATTTATGACAATATTGAATAATTATGCAAACCATCTGAAAGTTTTAGTCTGTTTTGTGCTGGTAACATTTTATGGGTGATTAAAGCTGTCAGAACAGCATTCAAATTAAATGCAGCAGGAGGTCATTCAGCAATCAAGAAGTATGTGCCGTCAGCCAGCACCCAGCACTGCTACAGAAGGTGAGATACTTATTTTAGTCCTCACTGAAGCTTGGCAATGTGTTTTATCTTATATATATATCAACAGTCAATGAAAATATGTTTTATTTGGTTTTAATAATCCAAATATCATATTAGAGACTTATTTTAACTTTTAACTGGTAGACAAAAAAATCCAGGCTAAACAGGAAATTCATGCTTTTTACTAATCTCTAAATTATGAAATAAAAAATTTAATATAAATGGTGCTCATTAATAGTTCTAATAAAATTAATTTCACTGAGGTTCCTATATTCATCTAAACATAACTATAATTTTTTTTTTTTGGTCTGTAGGTCGACACCTTAACCACTGAGCAAAACTGGCCAGGGCTAAACATAACTATGATTTTTAATAAATGCATATATTTTATTTTTTTTTCTTGAAAACTAATTGGGTCTTCATTGTTTTCCATGGCATCTTTATTTAAGGTTGTGTCTACACTGAAATTCTCACAATTCAAATATTTAAAGGGCTGTCATATAGTAGTAGGGATTGTCCTTAAAATGAATGGAACCTAGTACTTGAATCAATACACTGCAATGTAGTAGGTGCACTGTGTACATTTAGGGTAAGTATGTTAATGCTATGGGACAATGGATTCTATATCTATAATGCAAGGAAATAGGACTATCTAAAGATGAGATAGATTGCCCCCCAGGAAACAGAGTTATCTACTGGGAAATTCTCAGTTGCAGCTCAATTCCTTTATCAAATATCAAATACATTGTTGATATAGATGACTTCAAAAGTCTCCTCCATTACTGAGGTGTTTACTTGTTTACCCTGGCATTCTTAAAGATCAATCAGAATACATTTCCTACCCCCTGCCTTCTCTCTCTCTTACTTTTTATTTTGTTTGGCAGTGTCTATATATGTCTGTGCTTCCCCGACAAAATTCTACAAGATGTTTAGATATATGCTTACCTTAATAGTCTAAGAATTTATTTGGTATTATAAGGTTAAAATTTTCAGACTCTTAAAACAGGTGTTATTTTTCATTATAGTTTCAGGGTTAGATATATAGAATGAAAATTAGTGTTTAATATTTGAATAACTAGCAGTTGGTTTCTGTCAAACTTTTAGGTTTGACACCCCTAAGACCTAGTTTTGTGTTCTGGTCTCAATGTTTCCATTTCATATAGGACTCCATGTGATGGACATCTCCTAGTGCCCTTACAGATGAATCCAGAGACTATCTCTGGACCTGCTGTCTGATGGCTCACTGCAGTAAATATTGCCCTGGTAATTCATTACTGTAATTGTCACATAAATCAAGAAAAATCTGTTCATGTCAACCAATAAATGAAGAAGTGATACAATTAGGAAAGTCATTATTTTATCATCCCCTCTATAATTTTCAGAAAAAAAATGTTGTGGGAAACACAATGTTGGCACAGTGCTAAGTATAACACAGACAGATTACTTAAATTTTGCGAAGGGACATTTTTGTCTTTACAATAGAGAGAGCTGGCAGTGACTACCTTAATTATCAGAGCATTACTGACATTAATCTCCATGTGATATAATAAGAAGTACATAAGAACATGTAAACATTATTTTCACCCAAAAATGTTTAGCCTAAATCTAATGAAACCTGTAAACATAGATCCACGTTTAAGAAAATACAAGGGATGTAGGAATAGTTAAAGCACACCATGAGAAAGTATTAGCCAGATCCAGAGTGCAGGACGTTGTTAGGAGCCTTGTACATGTCAAAAAAAGTCGGTGTCAGAACAAGCTCCTAACAGAAGCTTTTTCCTCTGATACAACAAAATCGGAATAAAATACTAAAATTAATTACCTAAATCTAAGGATTGAACAAGAACATGCAGATTTTGAAGGGGAGTTAAAAGCTGAAAAATGGACCAGGTTGGGGTGAGTTATCCACTTGTGTGGATTGAAACTGAAGGTGAACCGTAATTCGTGATGGTATGGGGCAGCAGAAGCGAAGTTGGAAATCCCACTATGCTTCTGACATGAGAAATTGGAGAAAAGACTTCCTGGTGGGCATAGCCACGACCAAGTGAGGGGATTAGGAATCCTGGAAATGGGAAAGGCCACAGAGGGGAGCCCCAAATTCTGTGTTCAGTGAGTACCAAAGTCTCTTTCTGACTTATAAACCATGCATGTGTGGTTATATGTGAGTGTTTATAGCAGCTTGATTCACAGTAGCCCAAACAGGAAATAACCTAAATTCCCATCAACAGGAAAATGGACTAAAATATGGTACATGTGTTATCAATAAAATACTACCCAGCAATCAAAAAGTATCAAACTACTGATATATGAATCACCATGGATAAATCTCAAAATCATTATTTTTAAGAAAGTCAAATATAAAATATACTTTTTATTATTGAATTTATATGGAATTCTAGAAAATGCAAACTTATCTATAGTGACAGAAAACGGACCAGTGGTTGTCTGGATTTGCCTGCAGAGGGAGGGATAGACTGCTGAATAATAAGGGGAAAATTTTGAGGATGATGGAAGTATTCTGAATTGTGATTATGGCTCTGTTTCTACATATTTATTTGTCCAAACAAAATGATGTACACTTAAAACAGATGCAGTTTATTACCCTTTGATAAAAACAACAAAAGTAAGCCCTGGCTGGTTTGGCTCAGCAGTTAGAGTGTCGGCCCACGGACCAAAGAGTCATGGGTTCTATTCCAGACAAGGGCATACACATCGGTTGCAGTTCATCCGACCCTGGTTGGGGTCATGCGTGAGGCAACCAATTGGTGTATCTCTCTCACATCGATGTCTCTCTCTCTCTCTCTCTCTCTCTCTCTCCCTCCCCCTTCCCACTCTGTCTGAAGATAAAATGGAAAAATATCCTCGGGTGAGGATTTAAAAATAAGTAAATAAATAAATAAATAAATACTGAGGCACATTTAATTTTATCTAAACAATATTTTGTTATGTTTTACAAAATTTGAATTAATATAAAACCCTGATCTTTTTTTCACCTAGCACAAGTTTGATGTTTAACTTGTTATTGAGTATATTAGTGAATGAACAGCTATAGTTACTTTGTTTTCTTAACCAATCTGGTTGAAGGCAATGCTTCCTGAATGAGTGTGTGTGTGTGTGTGTGTGTGTGTGTGTGCACGCTAAACTATGGAAGAAAGAGACTCTTTAAATCACTTTGCTTTTAAATTATAGTATAAAATGTTTTAATACTGTTAGACCTGATAAGTCATGTAAGTTCTACTTAGGTCCATAAGTTTCATTTTCAAATTTTTAATGAAAAAAATCACAAATTTTATTTGTATGAAAAAATTCATTGTCATGAAAAGATAAATAAGTGGGGAGGGGAACTGTTTTATGTTACAAGATACTAAATGGACATAAAAACAAATGTAAAGATTAATATAAATGCTTTCTCAGAACGTATAAGGAAAATTTGAACATGCATCTTGTTAATTTTCTTAAGGCTGATAATTATACTATGGTTATGGAGAATAAAGGCCCTTATTCTTTAAAACTGTGTGCTGAAGTACTATGGGTAGATATCATGTCTTATAACTTATTTTCAAATAGTTCAGGAAGGCAATGGAGATAAATATTGGAACATTTTCACTATAATTACATTTTGTGAATGGTATAAATGTTTTCTCTTTTTTCAATTTTTATATATTTGAACATTTTCATAATAAAACATTAAAAAATAGAAATCCTTTTTCATTAGGCAAACTAATGGAAGATCATTAAAATAAATAGACTCGCCCGGCTGGAGTGGCTCAGTGGATTGAGTGTTGTCCCATGGACTGAGAGGTCCCAGTTTGATTCCCAGTTAGGGCACATGCCCGGGTTGCGAGTTCAATCCCCCAGTAGGGGATGTGCAGGAGGCAGTTGATTAATGTATCTCTCTCACATCGATGTTTCTATATCTCTCCCTTCCTCTCTCTAAAAAAATCAATAAAATTTTTAAAAACATACATAATAAAATAGACTCACCAAGTCAAAACTAACTCTCAAGTTAATTAAGACTAACTTTTCACTGACTACATAATTTTTTCTAGAATCCATAATCATTGTTATAGGTAGCTGAAGTCAGCTATAGTGAGGCATGGATTGTTGATATGCTATGGTTCTTCATAAATACAGTATGATTTTGCTACTAAACACCATCAACCAGAATATTTTTATGTGGGTACAATTTCAAAGTTTTTAAAAATATCAACAGAAACAAAGAAAATTATATCCACTACCTTTTCAAAATTTTACTCAGCTATAAAGGTAGATAAGCAAGATGCCTATAAATCTACCAGAGGGATATTTTGAGAATTATATTTCTAAATCACTGACTTTTAAAAAAGGCAAGATTAGGATAGATTCTGACAGGAATGAACCCCAAAATCTCTAAAACACATTCTCATGTAATATAACTGCTTGGTTGTTTCTAAGAAGTCTTTGAAAATTAAGGGCTTGAAAATAATATTGTTGTAATAATATTTTCTAAATATATTTTTTAAATGGCCACAACAATCTCTCCCATCCTCCATTCCTACCATCAAGGAGTGAGGTTTATGTTATTTCCCTTTGAATCTGGGCAAGGCTGTGACCACTGCAGACACGATGCTAAGTGGCCTCTCAGTCTAGATCATAAAAGTTGAGAGAGTGTCTCTCTGGCTTTTTTGTAACTTTAGCTCTTTGAAATTGGTCACCACTTTATAAGGAAGCTCAAGCTGAGGCCCACGTGGGACGGAATGACCCACGTGACCCACTGCCCTCACTGAATTCCAGGCTGACAGCCAGCACCAACCTGGCAGCTATGTCAGTGAGTCATCTTCACAATAGATCCAAGCATCATGGCGGCATCAGAAAACCTCCTGGTCTATCCTCTTTAAGTTACAAGCTGGACAACTATAATTCAACAAAGGATTCCCTGCTCAACACACAAACACATTGGAGAGATTGTGCATTAAGACATCTGAAGGTGGACATGTGGGAGCAAGCAGGGGAGGCAGGATGTGGGGAAGAACAGAGCAGAGCTGAAGGCGGCAGTTTGGCACCCACCACAGCCCCAGCGGATGTGGTTGCAGAAGAGGGCCAGGTGAAACCCTGACTGGGTAGACCGGAGGGCAGAGGCAGCGATCCAGTCTGAGTGGCCAGCACATATTGAGGCTGAGCCCAGGGTTCCCAGTAGAGACAGGGTACAAAGGGTGGCATCAGTGGAGCATACTCCATCACCACGAAAACAAATCCGGGTATGTGGAAATGTGCATCCCAACCTATCCTCTCATTGCAGGCTCAGCATCCTCGACCTTATTCAGCATATCGCAAAGGGGCAGAAGGCAATCACAAAGGGGCAGACCAACCTAAGTGGTCTGTACTGGTTGTGGTTAAACTCAGTGAAAATAAACAAAGCCACAGATGGCAGATCTGGCTCCCCTACCCATGGTGGGGGAACTAGTAGAGGCAGCTGGGACACCTCAGACAGTGAGGCCTGCCTGGTGGCTTCTGCTTGCAGGAAAGCAGCACTGGGAACACACAGGCCAGAAGCCCCCATCGCCTGCCACATCTCACCACGGGGGTAGTGCCCTGACACCAAGCTACCTTGGACATAAAAAACGACGCCCAGTTTATAGGGGAATATGGAGCATTTTTCATGGCAGAGGAGAAACCACCCCAAATAGATCCCCAAAGTACCAGTAGTGCAAGTAAGAGAAAACCAAAACTTCCACTATAGCACCATCTACTGGAAAGCAAAACACCTCTACTTATTAAGCTACTAAACAATGAAAAGAAACAAGTACTTAACAAAAGATTTCACTCCTTCAAATACCCAGGCTGAGAAATAATCCATCTAGTACCATGAATACCCAAGGTAACAGGTAGTTCAGAAAGAAAATATAAAAATCTCAGAAAAATAAACTTAGAGACATGGGATACTGTAATTTGAATGACAGAATTCAAGACTGTGGGTCTGAAAATGTTCAGCAAGATACATGAAAACTCAGAAAAGGCAGTTCAGTGAGCTCAGGAATACAATCAATGAACAAAATGAGTACTTTATCAAAGACATTGAAACTATAAAAGAGAACCAAACAAAACTGGAGCTGATGAAGGATGTAGTATTAGAGAGCTTAGGAAATAGAGAAGATGGAGGAAAGAATTAATGATATTGAAGCAAAAAATCTAAAATGAGAACAGGAAAAGAGAGGGAAAAGGGAATAGAGAGCCTATTCAAACAAATAATTGATGAGAATTTCCCAAACCTATGAAAACCAAGAAGAAAACAGAACGCCTAATTATATAAGTATAAAAAGAACTTATCTGAGGTACATTATATTAAAGCTGTCAAAATTTAATAACATAGAAAGAATTCTCAAGGTAACCAGAGAAAAGAAGACAATAGTAGCCTATAAAGGCAATCCCATTAGATTATGATCATATTTTCAGCAAAAACCTACAAGCTAGGAAAGAGTGGATTTGCATATTCAAAATATTGGAAAAAAATCACCAGCCAAAAATAATATATCCTGCAGTTATCCTTTAGATATGAAGAAGAAATAATTTTCCAGACAAATGGAAGATGAGGAAATTTACCAACAGAAAGACCTGCATTACAAGAAATGTTGAAAAGATCTCTTCGAACTTAAACAGAGACAGAAAGATACAAACCTATGAGTAGGATGACTAACAGATAGAAGCAGGAAACTGCAACTCTTATTCGGAATAGGGTTTTAAACACTTAAATATAACATAAAGGTTAAAGGGGTAAGAGGTTAAAGGATTTTTAAAAACACAATAGCTACTGAAATTTGAAAAGAAAGAAAATAAATGCACAGCATGAAAAGGAATAATTTGTGACCAAAAAAAAAGCACATAGAAAGGGGAGGGAGAAAGGTCTGAACCTGAACAAATGAATGGAGATAAGATGAAATCAGAAGAAACAGAATGTTGTATACATGAAACATTTTTGGGGGGCATAAACTTAATAATGTAACAACAATACCAAAATCTAGAACTGAGATATTAACATAAAAAAGGAAGAAAGAGTAAAAAACAGAATACTACTAAACTAAAAAAGCAGACAGAAACATAAGGAAAAAGAAACAACAAAGACACAGAGCAAACGATAAACAGAGCATAAAATGGCTACAGGTAATCCTCATATATCAATAATCACCCTAAATGTAAATGGACTGAACTCATTAATTAAAAGGCTCAGAGTAGCAGGATGGATTAAAATCCATGACTCAACTATATGTTGCCTTCAGGAGACCCATCTCAGCTACAAAAATGAACATATACAAAGGGAAGGGGTGAAAGATGATACTCCAAGGAAATGTCATTTAGTGAAAAGCAGAGGTGGCCATACCTACATCAGACAAAATTGAATTCAAGATAAATAAGAGACAAAGACGGAGATTTTATAATGATAAAGTGGACACTACATCAAGAAGACATAATAACACTTCTCAATATATATGCACGCAGTCAAGGAACACCAAAATATATAAAACAACTACTAACAGAACTATAGGGAGAAACTGACAAAAACACAATCATAATAGGGGAGCTAAATACCCCACTGACAGCAAAGGATAGATCATCCAAACAGAAAATCAATAAGGAAATAGAAGCCTTAATGATACATTAGAGCAAATGGACATAACCAATATTTACACAGCTTTCTATCCCAGAACATCAAAATATACATTCTTTTCTAGTGCACATGGAACTTTTTCAAGGATAGACCATATGTTGGTACTCAAAACTAGTCTCAACAAAATTAAGAAGACTGAAATCATACCAAGCATGTTCTCTGACCACAGTGGTTTGAAACTGGAAATTAACTGCAGAAAAGAAAGCTGGAAAACCCACAAGCAGGTGGAGATTAAACAAAATGCTACCAGACAACTATTGTGACAAAGAAGAAATAAGAGATCAAAACATACATAGAGACAGATGAACATGACAATATGATTTAAGAACAATTTGAGGATGTAGAAAAAGTGGCACTAAGACAGAATTTTCTAGCATGACAGGCCAACCTCAAGAAACAAGAAAGATCTCAAATAAACAATTTAACATTTTACCTTACAGAAGTAGAAAGAGAAAAACAAGTGAAGCCCAAAGTCAGCAAAAGCAAAGAAATAATAGAAATTAGAACAGAATTAAATGAAACAGAAAACAAAAGAGACAGTAGAAAAATTATTGAAACAAAGAGCTGGTTCTTTGAAAAGAAAAATAAAATTGATAAATCTCTGGCTAGACTCACCACAAAAAAACAACAACACAAAACAAAACAAAAAAAACCAGAAAAACAGAAAAGACTCAAAATCAGAAGTGAGAGAAGTTACAGTGAACACCACAGAAATACAAAGGATTATATGAAAATGCTATGAAAGGCTATACAACACCAAATTTCGATAACCAGGAAGAAATGAACAAATTCTTAGAAATATATAACCTTCCCAGAAGGAATCATGAAGAACTGGAAAATCTAAACAGACTGAACAACAGCAAGGAGATTGAAACAGTCATCAAAACCTCTCAGAAAGCAACAGTCTAGGACCAGAAGACTTCACTAGTAAATTCTACCAAACATTTAATATTTATTACCTATTCTTCTCAAAACTCTTCCAAAAGATTGTAAAAGAAGCAACAATTCCTTATTTATTTTATGAGGCCAACATTACCCTGATACTTAGGAGACAGAGGCAGGTTAAGCAGTGAGGGATGGGACCATGAGAAAGGCAGGCTGAGACACGGGAGAAGTTTGAGATGACTTGGAGCTCAGCACACAGGCGGACAACCCAGTACACAGTATATTTGGAGGTTTTTTGGATGCTACAGATCTCAAAATAAAACTAAAACCAACATGGCAAATTCTGCCCCAAAGGCCAGAAAATCCCAGCCCCCCTTTATAGAAATGCCAATTAGAAGCTCCTGGAATGAGCACAGGTCAATTATATATCCAAAAAAAAAAAAAAAAAACAGGAAAGGCTGGTTTCATGCAAAGGGGAACAGTATTTGTATACATTCCTTTCTCTGGGACCCTGATGGGTTTGCAAAGAAATTTTATTTACTGTTAAAAAATATAGTGCTGGCAATTCTGACCTATTCCAATTGATACACCTACTGGTTTCTGGGAGCAAGGCAATAGGATTGCTGAATGAGTCTGTTGCGAAACTGTAGAATGTGTTTCTATTGCAGAAAGCTAGGTCACGTTAAAAAGAATTATAGGAAACCAAGATTGGATTTTGGGGAAAAACCAAAAGCAAGTATAGGGTTGCTTCAAGGGTGTTTCCCTTCCTCCTCACTAACAGTCTGGGAGAAGTTGAAATTACCAAAAAAGGGAAGCCACTAAGACCCCTATAGATGACCTAGGGCTGAACCCAGTCAGGTGGGAGACACAAGCTTTAAAATGTATGGATGTTGCAAAGCAGAATTCCTTGAAAGGATCAACCAGAGGCTAGCAAGACATATATCAACCCCTAGACAACAGAGCCCCAGGGGCAACCCACTTGGGTGCCCTCCCCACTGCCGGTAGTTTGTCTATCTTTCAAATAAACTTTCCTTTTTTTTACCCTTTGTCAGTGAACTCATTCTTCAATTTTGTGAGACAATGAACTCAAACATCGCAGCTTAGTTTCAATACCAAAACCTGGCAAGGACAATACCCAAAAAAGAAAACGACAGACCAGTATCTCTGATAAATACAGATGCAAAAATTGTAAATAAAATACTAGCAAATCAAATACAACAATATATTAAAAAGATAATACATCACGATCAAGTGGGGTTCATTCTAGGGACATAAATATGGTTCAACATATGCAAATCAATCAATGTGATTCACCACATTAACAAAATAATGGATGGAAATCATGATTATATCAATAGATGCAACAAAAGCATTTGGCAAGATACAACATTCATTTATGATTAAACCACTCAATAAAATGGGTATAGAGCCCTGAACTGTTTGGCTCAGTGGTGAGAGTGTTGGCCTGCAGACTAAAGAGTCAGGGGTTCAATTCCTGGTGAAGGGCATGTACCTCAGTTGCAGGTTCGATTCCTGACCCTGGTCAGAGTTGTGCAGGATGCAACCAATTGATGTGTCTCTCTCACATCCATGCTTCTATTTCTCTCTCCCTCCCTCCCACTCTATTTGAAAAAATTCAATGGAAAAAAAAATATCCTTAGGTGAGGATTAATAAAAAAATAAGGGAATAGAAGTTAAGTGCCTCAACATAATAGAGGCCATATATGACAAATCCTCAGCTAATATCAGACTCAATGGTAAAATTCTGAAAGTTTTTCCTCTAAGATCAAGAATAAGACAAGGATGCTCACTTCGCCACTGTTATTTAACATAGTACTGGAAGTCCTAGACAGAGCAATCAGGCAAGAGAAAGAAATAAAAGGCATCCAAATTGGAAATGAAGAAATAAAACTGGCACTTTTCACAGATGACATACTATATATAGAAAACCCTAAAGAGTCCACCAAAAGACTATTAGAAATAATGAACAAATAGAGGCAAATTTGCAGGATACAAAATCAATGTTCAAAAATCTGATATATTCCTATACATAAACAATGTAATATCAGAAAAAAAATAATCCTTTTACAATTGCAACAAGTAGGATAACATAACTAGAAATAAAGTTAACAAAGGAAGTGAAGGACTTATTCACTGAAAAATACAAGACATTTTTGAAAGAAATTGAAGAAAATACAAAGAAATGGAAAGATATTTATGTTTATGGATTAGAAGAATCAACATAGTTAAAATGGCCATATTACATAAAACAATAAACAGATATAATGCAATCCCTTTCAAAATCCCAGTGGCATTTCTCAAAGAAATAGAACAACAACAACAACAACAAAAAATCGTCAAATTTGTATGAAAGCCCAAAATACCCCAAATAGCCAAAGCAATCCTGAGAAAAAAGAACAAAGCTGTAGGTATCACACTCCCTGACTTTAAGTTTTACTACAAAGCTACAATAATCAAAGCAGTATGGTATTGGCAGAAAAATAGACACACAGACAAATGAAATAGAATTGAGAGCCCACAAATAAACCCACACATATATGAGCAACTGATTTTTGACAAAGAAGCCAAAAACATACAATGGGGAAAAGAAAGTCTCTTCAATAAATAGTGCTGGGAAAATTGGAAAGCCATATGCAAAACAACGAAACTAGATTGCTATTTCATACCATATACAAAGATTATCAAAATGGATCAAAGACCTAAATATAAGACTTGAAACAATAAAATACATAAAAGAGAATATAGATACCAAACTTATGAACCTTGGTCTTAGAGAGGATTTTATGAATTTGGCCTCAAAGGCAAGGGGAGTAAATGCAAAAATGAATGAATGGCACTATATCAAACTAAAAAGCTGCACAGCCAAAGAAACCAACAAAACAAAAAAGGTAACCAATTGAATGGGAGAAGATATTTGCAAACAACAACTGCAATAAGAAGTTAATATAATATATATATACATACACACACATATATATATATGATATAGATATAGATATAGATATAGATATAGATATTCTTACAATTCAACAACAAAACACACACACACACACACACACACACACACACAGATAATCTAATTAAAAATGGATAGAGGACCTGAACAGACACTTCTCCCAAGAAGACAAACAAATGGCCAACAGATATAGGAAAATATGCTTAACTTCACTAGCTATTTAGAAAATGCAAATCAAAACTACAATGAGATACCACCTCACACCTGTTAGAATGGCTATCATCAACAAGACAAGTAATAACATTTTGAAGGGGTTGCGGAGAAAAAAGGAACCCTCTGCGGGTGGCAATGTAAATTGGTACAGCCACTTTGGAAAACAATATGCAGTTTCCTCAAAAAATTAAGAATAGTGCAATCATATGACCCAGGAATCCTTCTTCTGGGTATCTACCTGACAAAACTGAAAACATTTGTTTTTAAAGATACATGTACCCCAGTGTTCATCACAGCATTAATCGTGGTGGCTAAGATATGGAAACAACTTAGGTGTCCTTGAATGGATGATTGAATAAAGCTGTGGTACATATATACAATGGAATACTACTCAGCCATGAGAAAGAATAAAATACTGCTGTTTGTTACAACATGGATGGATCTTGACAGTATTATGCTAAGTGAAATAAGTGATATGGAAAAGGACAAGAACAATATGATTTCACTCATTTGTGTGATGTAAAACAAAGCCACAAATGAACAAACAAATCATAGACACAACAGTATGGTGATTACTGGTGAGGCAGGGGTATGGAGGGAGGATAAAGAGGGTAAAGGGGGTCAAATATATGGTAACAGAAGGGGATTAGACTTTGGATGGTGAGCACACAATGCATTATACTGATGATGTGTTTTAAAATTTTACACTTGAAACTTATATAATGTAATTAACCTATGTCACCAATAAATTTAATTTAAAAATTGTAAATTCTCCAGTCCTCAGGTGAGTCACTTCACTAGATCCTTCAAAAGCAGAGACAATATGTCACATCACAATCTGACCAAACTGCAAACTAGTGAGCAAAATAAGTGAATATTCCTGTTTTAAGCATCTAAGTTTTTAGATGGTTTGTTATACAGCAATAAATAAGTGATTTAATCATCAACAAAGAATTTAATCAAATATTAATTAGTACAAAAAGTACCTTCATAACACCACTATTCTTGTAGCTATATCTTGTTATGGAATGACATGAAAAATGCCATTTTCTCTCCATGGCAGATGCCATAAGAATTGGCAATATCTAATACTCATGATATGCACATTCACATATACAGGGTAATTTGTGTTGCAAAGAGCCTTCTGTAAAGGTTCATGAAATCTTATACTTAAAAACTATGAAACAGTGGATAAGTCATTTGCCCATAGTGGTCAAGGGGGACCATTCTTGTGACTCACAGACACTGTTTAGAAGTTCAAATTAGGTAGTATAGAAAAGCTCTTACTAAACTCTAAGGAGCTATAGAAAATTTTCTATTAAGATTATTGGTATGCTGCTCTATTATCTTAGTTTTATTCTACCCTTTTGAAAGTTCAGGCTGAAATATTGGTTTGAAGAGTCTAAGTGAATTAGGTGCAGACTAGAGCAGTCTTTGGTTGTTTACAGGCAGGTGCCAAAAGATTTTAATTTTTTTATTTTCAGGGAAATTACTTCTTTGAAACCTTTATATCCTACCTTGGCTATATCCTGAAAATAAAAAAGCTTGGAGTTCAAAAGGCACTCTGAATTCTGCTGTGCTCAATTTATTCCTACCTTCAGAATTTCAAACAACTTTCTTCTTGTATCTTGAAAACATTCACAGTCATGGGATAACAGTTTTATGTGTTTCAGTAATACTCTCTGTTTATTTCATTTCCCAAAAGATAATTGTAAAAGAGCTAGCTTCTTAGTAAAAAAAAAAAATTGCTTCTAAATAATACATCTTATCTTTTAGAAAATACACATAGTTCATAAATTTTCCAAATGGAAAGGAAAAAAAGAAAACAGCATTAAGTTGCATGAGAAGATAATGAGTACTATAAATACTTATATGTTTTGAAGGTATTTGATTGCTACCCTAGTTAGGTGATTTTTATTCCTACTGGGAAATTGCAAGATTTAAAAAATTATTTATTTATTTAGCATATTTCAGGAATGTCCGATAAGAGTATATGGCTATTTTAAGGCACTTCCACCTTTTCTCTGGGCTGATGTTCAAACAGCAGAATTATCAGAAACGGGCATGTTCCAGATGACAATGAATATTTGCAAAGAGATAGAATATGCAACTCTGCAGTTTACTCTTGGTTTTTCAAATGGGTATCTGAAGGGCATTTATTATTTGGTACCTGAAATTCTCAAGATATAAGAAACCTGAACTGACAATTTTTTAAATTTGGTAGGAGCTAAATGATCCATTTACTCATTAGTTTATTCTTATACTCATTAATTCAGTAATACTATATTTTATTCTGTATCTTCTCTGTGCCAGTCACTAAGTGAGGTGTCAAGGCTGTGAAGATGTCCTGTGTCAAGGAGTTTTCAATATTGAGGGGAAGACAGATGTGACTATACCAGGAGGTGTTAGGCCGTTTGTTTGCCCAGGCCTGCTGCAATCACGGGTCAGCAGGCCTCCCTTTCATTGATTAACTGGCTTTCCTATCTCCCAAAATATGTTGGTCTTAGCCTAAGAGTAAATGCCAGTGTGTTCTTATCTCATGACTTTCTAAATATCTCTTTCTATGATCATATGACTTTTTAAACTTTATAACACACACTTCTGTGCCTTTAGATGTGTAAGGTACCCCATCTTTGTTATTAGCGATACATGTCTGTATAACAGCTTTGCCTTATTCTCAATGAGATTTGTTTAAAACTAGCAAATTCCTTTCACTATTTTCCCATTACTCCTATATCTCCCTAGCTATCCATTTTCTAGCTACAAAATGTATATATACATTTGCTTTTCTCATATTTAAATATTTTAAGTTCATGTAGCTTTTTTGAGGGAGTAGGGAATCTTTTGTTTAAACTCAGCCATAATGAAGAAATTTGAACTTTGCATTCACTTCACATGGCATCTTCTAAAATCTTAAGATATATTTATTTTAATCTTGCATGTTTCCTTTGGTCATAAACATGATCTACTTGGGAAAAGTCATAGTATTACATGTAAAACACATGGACGAATAATTGATAATGTTTTGATTGTATGTAGAAATGAATCTACCCATAACACCTTAAGCTAAAAGGGTATTTAATGACTCACATAACTGGAAAATCCAGGGATGGGGCTGGTTTCAAATGAAGCTTAATTCGGGGTCTAAATGATGTTATCTATCTTTTCTTCTATGTACCAACTTGGGAGTGGGGTGTGAAACTTGACCTACTTCTTGAGCTGAGAGGATTATCCTCTCCAAAACTGTTGACAGTGAGAGACAGATTGTGTGTGTGTGTGTGTGTGTGTGTGTTTTGTTTTTTTTTTCAAGGAAAAGTATGATTGTTAGATACTGGCAGGCAAAATGACATCTCATAATTTTGCACAAATATGGCAGCTTTCTTTACTTATTTTTCTAGTAAGTTAATAGAATAACAGAAAAAATAAATTCAACTCTAAATATGAATGAGCAGAACTACTAAATTATCCATTTTTTGTTTTGTTTCTAGAAACATTCAATTCATATACACACAAATTAATGAGTATTAATCAGGATTTCTAACATGCATTGCCTTTGACATTGGTCAAGCCTTTAGACTGCTTCTCATAATGGACTGGTACTTATGGGAGTGAAAATATTCATTTAGGAAGAGATACCAAATGTAATCTTTCCACTGATTTAAATTCCAGAAGTAAACAATTAGGAACTTTTCATAGTACTCTTTAGAGAGAGGTACAACAGAGTATCTCAACGAATGTATGAAAATCTCTTGGAAAAAAAAAATCTCTTGCAGGTCACTTATCCTCCTGCATTTGAGTCCATTTATAGATTCCCTTTCTATCAGAGAAAACTGAAAGGAAAAACGTAATGTTTCTCTTCTATCTTGTCTCATTACAAAAGTTAAACATTTATCTAAGGTAAAACTCTTATTACTTAGGTCATGTTTCTAGAAAAGATAGACACTATGACTTGCCTTTGCAATCAGTACTAGAATTACATTCCAAAGTCCTTTGAGAGCAATGAACACTTCTGAATTTGCCAAGCTCCAAGGAACCTCCTGAGTATAAAGATACATTAAAAAGTTCCCCAATCCTAGAGATATAAGTACATCAGATAGTATGTAATCACAAAATTCTAAGACCCAAAAAGTATTTTTAAGTCTATCAAATTGTTTTGGGTATTTCATTAACTCAAGTATTATTAGGAACTGGTTCTCTATTAGGTACTTGAGGTATAGAGTTCTCTGTTTTCATGGAGTATACATGCTATGGAAAGACACCATAATGAATAGGTAATTTCAGAGAGACAAATGTTATACAGAAGGTAAAATAGGGTGGTGATGTTACAGAAAGTTACTGGGTAGGAAATACTAATTTATAATAAATGTTAATGAATTATTTCTCTTTGCAGGTGACATCTAAGTCAGGAATTAAATAATGAAAGTAGACAACCATGTAAAATCTCAGAATGAAATATCCGAGGATATATTTCACAGTAAATAAATAGTATGCCCAGGAATTAGGCAATATAAAGATACAGTCTGGACTTTTACTCTGCCATCAACACTTTATATAAAAACTTGCTTTAGAAAAAAACATTTTCTATTTTCAAAATTCTAGGCTCTTTTAAAATATGTTGATATAATAAAAGGACTTAAATAAATACCAATATGGGATAGCTGATAATATTTATGGTCAAAAGCAGAGATTTAGTTCCTTAGCAATAGTTGTAATATAAGTTTATTGGTCCAAACTCTGGTCTAGTTCTTCAATAAGATTAAGCTGATATGTCTCAATCAGTGTCTCCTTCTTATTAAAAAAGAAAAAAAATATATTTTTAATGCCTGTACCGATTTTATAGCTTTCTCTATTTCAGATATTCTGAAAAAGCTTTAGCTGTTTTAATATCTTTCAGAGACCTTGAGGTACATAATGTAGACTTGTTTGAAAGAAACACATTTCTCCTTTAAGTCACTCTATCAGTATTATTTTCACTAAATCTGCCTCTACATATAACTGAAGAGATGACTTGGCTGAGAAGTTTAAGATAGAGCAAGGATGTCTGCAATTCCAATGGCAAAGTCTAGATAATGCTCATCAATTCACTCAAAATGAATTTTTGGAACAGTAAGGGATATGTTGGCATTTGTCTTTAGGGTTTTATGTCTGGACAATCAGTGATTTGGTTAGCTTTTCTTAATATGCTAAAAGCCTCCAAAACCCCAAAATATCAAAATGGAAAAAGTCAGAGAAGTAGCATACTTCAAAGAGCAATTAGATGCAGTAACATATAAATGGACAATTACTTTATTTTTTTAAAAACATTTTCTTTTGAAAAACTGCGGTATAGAAAGTATCAAGAAAATGTTTTGTATTAAATCTTAAAGTTAATAATAAATGTAAATTAGGAGATGGTATAATTGCCTCTGATATGGCAATGTTAATTTATTTCATTCAGTACTCAAAATATCCCAATTAGCCCCATTTTATAGAAGAAACAGAGATCCAAAGACTACGCAAAGTCCTTGTGGTAATCTGACTAATCTATGGGCAGATCCAAATATATCCAGGTCCTAATCCATGCAGAAGCTGTAAAACACAAGGGAACAGATTATCCTCTGGAACCAGAGGCATGCAGTCCTGCTGACACCTTGATTTTAGCTCAGTGAAACCAATTTCAGACTTTCAGTCATATCAATTGATTGGGTAAATTCTTCATTTGAATCTGCAATTTCATAAGAACATCTTTCTTTGTAGACCTGGTAGATATATCCACTTTAAAATATTGGCTCCTTCACCTAAATTTGAACTACATATGATATGTTTTGAAATATGGAACCCAAGCCTTGGCAAATTATTTACACTAGTTATCTCTTCAGATAGGTTTTTTTTTAGGAGAAATTTAGAAAATATAGACCTTTTGTTAGGTATGCATAATTTCGAACCTATTCAATTTCTCTTGAATAAACAGTGATCTAATATTTTGTATATGAAATAAGTTTAGTAGAATAATAATTCTACCAATAATTACTGTTCTGTTCTATCTTTTAAATGTATCTTTATTGTTGAAAGTATTACATATATCCCCCCCTTTCCCCTTATTGACCTCCTCTTCTCCACTCTCTCTCCGCACTGCCTTCATCACACTGTTGCCTGTGTCCACTGGTTATGCATACATGCATGTAAGTTCTTTGGTTTATCTCTTCCCACCCCCTCTCCCCCCTTCCCTCTAAGGTTTGAAAATCTGTTCCCTGTTTCCATGTCTCTGGATCTATTTTGTTGGTCAGTTTATTTTGTTCATTAGATTCCAAATATAAGTGAGATCGTGTGATACTTGTCTTTCTCTGACTGGCTTATTCCGCTTAGAGACTCTCCAGTTCCCTTCCATGCTGTCCCAAAGGCTAAGAGAGTGTTTTTGTTTTGTTTTTTTGTTTTTTTTTTACAGCTGCATAGTGTTCTGTTGTGTTTTTTAATAGATGAGGAGTTGTGAAGAATAACATCTGTTTCTGGAAAATACCAGAAAGACAGGAAGAGAGGGAGTTCAAAGGCAAAGCTGAATGAATAAAAAGCACATCACTAATAAATTGAATTAGGGGATTTATCAAGTCACTGATTGCTATTTTGGAACTGTGTCATTACTCCTGAAAGCTCTCTTTCAGGGGTAGTGACCTTGGTTTTGGGAGAGGGAGTGATAAAACAGCACGGAACACCATGCATAGGTAAAGATCTACTTACTGGTCAGATTCCAGCAAAGCAAGAGCAAAAGAAAAAGCATTCCAAGCTGAATAACAGAGATAAGATTGGGTGTTCAGATGGGGTGCACAGATAGGGATATGAGCAGGATAAAGGGCATGAAAGATAGGGATGGGGAATTTGAAACTGAGAGCTCATTAAGAGCAAAGATTGTATCTTATCATTAAAAAATGTACCTGTGATGTGCCAAGGACTTTTCAAAGGAAATTTTTAAACTGAATAGTCAGAACGATAACAGCATCATGTTTGAATGAGCAGCAATTATAAGGTTGAGAACAAGAATGTGAGGTGATTCAGTTTTTTCTGTTTAAGGTCAATTTTCCTTTGATTCCAGAAATTGAGGTCAAACTGAACCTGAGGTGATACTCAAGAGCACTATTCTAATATAAAACACAAGGTGTAATTCCAAAGGTTAGGAACTTGGCTAGTTCAGAAGTACTATGCTATTTCATTGCACCAAGAAATGGTAAAGGAAATAAAAATGTATTGAATACATGGATAGTTTGGTTTTATAAGCTAAACTATAAACTCCCAATATAAAACTCAAGGTCTTAATACTTCTTCCAAACTTGTAAAGCAAGGACTTGATGTGTGTTATACCTGTCAGAAAGCCCATGTGTAGGAAGGCACTGAACAAAGGGAAGTGGCAGGAGGTCAAGCTGAAGAGAGAGGCCAGGGCCAAACTGTTTAGGGCTCTGCAGGCCGTGGGAGACTTTGAACATTATTCTAAGTCCAAATTGAAGCTACCGGAGATTTTTAGGTAGCAGAGGTATGTTACATGACCACATTCTTAAAGATCAGTTTGATTATTCTATGGAAAATGAATTTGAGAGGAAAGAGTAAAAGAAGAAATCTCTTACAAGCCCATTGTGGTATTCTAAATGGAAGATGATGATGACTGAGGTGATGTGAGGAGAGTTAAAGAAAAAATATTATGATATATTTTTAAGTTGAGGCACCTGAATTTACCACTGACAAATTACATAGATGTGTTTGTATGAATTTGATTGGTAATGAGAAGAAAAATTTCAGATTGAGATAAATGGGTACATGTCTAGGAATTCACTGAAATGAGAAAGATTAGTAGAGAAACAAAGATTATTAACTGATTGACTTTTGGTGGGAAAAGAGGAAAAAGAATCATGTTTTTGTTAAAATTTGTCATACTTATGAGACATATTAGTGGAAATACTTACTACCCAATGAGATGTACAAGGCTATAGCTCAGCAAGATATATATTTGGGAATTATCATCCTATATATAGTATTTAAAGCCATGTGAATTTATAAGTTCACCAGAAAAGAGGATAGGGCAGGACGAAAATAGAAGCCAGCAACAAATCCTAAAGAATCCCTCTGAGAAGGAGACAGAAATACAAACTGAGAAAGCAAAATGAAATAGAATGTAAAGTGAAGTACTGGAAGAATGTTTATACAATATTGTGGAGGAGTTTTGCTTAGAAGAGGAGTATAGAAATTGAGTGGTTGTTGCAAAAATATATATCTGATAAGGGAGAAAGTGTTTTCAAGGAGAGAGATATTATGAATTACTTATGTTCTAATATAACAAATTGGTAGAGAAGAAGAGGTTGATGATGTGTGAAAAATATACACCTGGAAGAAGGAAGACATTGTGAAGGCAAGAGTGATATAATCCTGGATCTGGAGCGTATGTGGAAGAATTTTTCTTAAATAATATATATTTCCTCTACTGTCACAGAAGAGAGGCAGCAAAATCCAAGCAAACACTGGTAGATTTTGTGATGAGAAGGTAACTCCTTCCCATTTGATTACTTATATTTTCTTATTCAGTTATCATGTGGCATCATCAGCTGATTTAGAAAGAGGAAGAGAGTATTCTGAGAGGTTTGTAAAGTTTATCTGATGAAATATCTACAGCAGCAAAATAATGCCTGGCACACAGAAAATCCTCACAATTGTGTGTTGAAGGAATGAATGAAAAGAAAGTGAGAGGAAATTATCTTGGAAATAGAAGAATTGGCTTACAAGGGATATATACTCTGTCTTCAGTTTTCATCTGATTACTCCTTCCTTGAAGAGCTTGGGTCATAATTGTTATACACTAGCAATGACATTTGGATTTCTTTTGTCAATGACTGGTTTTGGCATAGGAATGCAACCTGTTCCTGGGCCAATGAAGTACAAGAGGAATTCTAGAGGTTTCTGTTAAAATTTTCTTTGCTTTTAAAGAAAGATGCATGTGATCTGAAAAATGGCGGCAGAGTGAATGAAAGCTACATAGACTGTTTCCCAGGACCAAGTTGGAATTACAACTAAAATAAAGACAGATCATTGGGGAAAACCAACTGAAAAGCAGCTGAAGAGAACCCGTATAACCAGGGACAGAAAGAGGATGCCAAATTGAGCTGGTAAGTACTGTGGAGGCACATGAGTGTGGGCTGGGAGCCCACAGACAGCAGCCGAGGGCTGTTTTAGCTGTGAGCAGTTCCCGCTGAGAAAGCGGTGGTGTTAAAAAGCACCAAATCACCTACAGCCACTCACCTTGGGCTCCAGCAGAAGGAGGGCAGACTAAACTGGAACTGTGTGGAGAGAGTCCAGGGCTCCTGGCTCAGGAGAGAGCTGGAGAGGAGGACACTGGGAGTTTTGTGCTGAATCAATCCCTTATAGGACAGTAGCCATTTTACTCAAAGAGCCCCTTCCCAGAGACCTAGGGAGAAGCAATGGCCCCTCCCTCAGAAATTCAACACCACCAGGCCAGGCCAGAGAAATGCAAATTGAGGCTCATTAACATATAGAGTCTGACAGCAAGCAAGGGCCCCATGCACTGGAAATGCTCTTACACCAGAGGGTTTTTCATTCATCTGAGGGGTACAAATTGAGGCTCACCAAGTAACTGAGACTAATAGCTTCCAGGCAAAAGCCACAGGATAACTGAACCTTTCCTTGGCCTACAAATCTACCCAGGAAAGTAAGACTTGATAGTGGTGTGTTATTGTTTTTGTTTTGTATTATTTATATTTTTATATTAATTGATTGATTTTTGTTACAGATGTTTCTCCTTTTTCCCCCTAGACACCCCACTCCCAATCCAACCCCACCCCCAGCATTGTTGTCTATGTCCATTGGTTACAAATACATGCATATAAGTTCATTGGTTTGTCTCATCCCTCCCTCTGACCCTCCTCCTCTGAGGTTTGTCAGTCTGAACCATACTCCTTTCTATGTCTCTGGGTCTGTTTTGTTCATCAGTTTGTTTTGCTCATTATATTCCACAAAAAAGTGAAATCATGTGATACCTGTCTTTCTCTGATGGGTTTGTTTCACTTAGGATAATACTCTCCAGGTCCCTCCATGTCATCTCAAAGGATGAGAGATCTCTCTTTCTTATAGCTGCATAGTGTTCCATTGTGTATATGTACCACAACTTTTTTATCCACTCATCTATTGATGGACACTTGGGCTGTTTCCACACCTTAGCAATTGTAAATAGTGCTGCTATGAACATAGAGGTATATATATTCTTTCTGATTGGTGTTTCAGGATTCTTAGGGTATATTCCTAGAAGTGGGATCACTGGGTCAAATGGCAGTTCAATTTTTAATTTTTTGAGGAAACACCATATTGTTTCCCACAGTGGCTGCACCAGTCTGCATTCCCACCAGCAGTGTACTAGTCCCCTATTCTCCACACCCTCATCAGCACTTGTTGTTTGATGATTTGTTGAGGACCCCATTATGGTAGGTATTAGGTGATACCTCACAGTCATTTTAGTTTGCATTATTCTGATAATTGGTGACATTGAGCATTTTTTCATATGTCTCTTGGCTATTAGAATGTCCTGTTTGGAGAGGTGTCTTTTCAGGTCCTCTGCCCATATTTTCATTGGGTTCTTTGTCTTCCTTTTGTTGAGCTGTATGAGTACTCCACATATTTTGGAAATTAACTCCTTATCTGATGTATCATTGGCAATTATGCTCTCCCATTTTGATGGTTGTTTCTTTTGCTGTGCAGAAGCTTTTAAGTTTGATGTAGTCCCATTTATTCATTTTTCCCTTTGTTTCCCTTGCCTAGGCGTATCAGTGAAAATCCTGCTGTGTGTGAAGTCTGAAATTTTTTTGCCTTCATTTTCTTCTAGGATTTTTATGGATTCACGGGTCACATTTAAGAATTTTATCCCTTTTGAGTTTATTCTTGTGTATGGTGTAAGTTGATGGTCTAGTTTCATTTTTTTGCATGTAGCTGTCCAATTTTCCCAACACCATTTATTGAAGAGGCTGTCTTTACTCTATTGTATGCTCTTGCCACCTTTGTCAAATATTAATTGAGCATAATGTCTTGGGTCTATTTCTGGGTTCTCTGTTCTGTTCCATTGATCTATATGCCTGTTCTTGTGCCAGTGCTAGGCTGTTTTGATTACAGTGGCTTTGTAGAATAACCTGATATCTGGTCTTGCGATCCCTCCTACTTTGTTCTTCTTTTTTAACATTGCTGTAGCTATTCAGGGGTCTTTTTTGGTTCCACATAAACTTTTGAAGTATTTGTTCTAGTTCTGTGAAATATGTCCTTGGTATTTTAATGGGGATTGCATCCAATCTATAGATTGCTTTGGGTAGTATGGACATTTTAATGATGTTAATTCTTCCAATCCATGAACAAGGTATATGCTTCCACTTTTTTATATCTTCCTCTATTTCTTTTTTCAATGTCCTATAGTTTTCTGCAAATGGGTACTTTACTTCTTTGCTTAAGTTTATTCTTAGGTATCTCAATTATTTTGCCACAATGGTAAATGGGATTTTTTTTTTTAAGTTTTTTAGTTTCTCTTTCTGTGAGTTCATTATTGGTGTATAAGAATGCCGTCGATTTCTTGAATTTAATTTTGTATCTTGCTACTTTGTCAAATCCGTTTATTAAATCTAGTAGATTTTTGATGGGATCTTTAGGGTTTTCTATGTACAATATCATGTCATCTGCAAATAATGACAGTTTCACTTCCTCCTTTCCAATTTGGATCCCTTTTATTTTTTTCTTCATGTCTAATTGCTGTGGCTAAGACCTCCACTACTCTGTTAAATAAGAGTGATGAAAGTGGGCATCCCTGTCTTGTTCCTGTTCTTAAGGGAACTGCTTTTAGTTTTTGCCCATTGAGTATGATGTTGGCTGTAGGTCTTTCATATATGGCCTTTATTATATCAAGATATGATCCCTCTATTCCCACATTGCTGAGCATTTTTATCAGAAATGGGTGATGGATTTTGTCAAATGCTTTTTCATTGTCTAATAATACGATCATATGGTTT
Source organism: Tadarida brasiliensis (assembly GCA_030848825.1). Lineage (NCBI taxonomy): Eukaryota > Metazoa > Chordata > Mammalia > Chiroptera > Molossidae > Tadarida > Tadarida brasiliensis. The sequence continues at coordinate 63,157,404 of CM061267.1, read as the reverse complement.
TTATCTTTCATTTTGTTTATGTGGTGTATCACTTTTATTGATTTGCAAATACTGTACCAGTCTTGCATCCTTGGGATGAATCCCAGTTGGTCATGGTGAATAATTGTTTTAATGTATTGCTGGATCCAATTTGCTAATATTTTGTTAAGGATTTTGACATCTACGTTCATCAGGGATATGGCCTGTAGTTTTCTTTCTTTGTAGTGTCTTTATCTGGTTTTGGAATTAGAATTATGCTGGTCTCATAAAATAAATTTGGAAGTCTTCCTTCTTCTTGAATTTTTTGGAATAGTTTGAGGAGAATGGGTGTTAGTTCTTTGAATGTTTGGTAACACTCCACCATGAAGCCCTCTGGGTCCAGGCTTTTGTTTGCTGGGAGATTCTTGATTCCATCTTCAATTTTCTTAGTTGTTATTGGTCAGTTCAAGTTTTCTATCTCTTCCGGATTCAGTTTGGGGAGACTATGTGTTTCCAGAAATTTGTTCATTTTGACTAGATTGTCCAATTTGTTGGCGTATAATTGTTCATAGTATTTGTAATGATCCTTTGTATTTCTGTGGTGTCAGTTGTTGCTTCTCCTCTTTCTTTCTGATTTTGTTTATTTGGGTCCTCTCTCTTTGTTTCTTGGTGAGTCTAGCTAAGGGTCCATCAATCTTACTTATCTTTTCAAAGAACCATCTCTTTGTTTCATTGATCTTTTGAATTTTTTTTTTTTTAGTCTCTAGATCGGTTATTTCCACTCTGATCTTTACTATTTCTTTCCTTTTACTTGTTCTGGTTTTTTCTTTTTGTTTGCTTTCTAGTTCTTTAAGTTATGAGGGTAGTCAATTAGAAATTTTTCTTGTTTCTTGAGGTAGGCCTGTAGTGCTACAAACTTCCCTCTAAGGACTGCTTTTGCTACATCCCATAGATTTTGTGTTTTTGTGTGTTCATTTTCATTGGTTTCCAGGAAGATTTTAATCTTTTTTTGATCTCCTTGGTAACCCATTCATTGTTTAATCTTATGCTATTTAGCCTCCATGTGTTTCAATGTTTTTGTGTGTTTTTGTTGTAATTGATTTCTAGTTTCATGCCATAGTGGTCTGAGAAGATGCTTGATATGATTTCAATCAAGTCTCTTCTTAAACTTGTAGAGACTTAGTTTTTGTCCTAACATGTGGTTGATCTTTGAGAATGTCCCATGTGCACTTGAGAAGAATGTGAATTCTGCAGTTTTGCAGTGTAATTCTCTGTAGATATCTATTTAATACTTTTGATATAGTGCATCATTTAGATTCTCTGTTTCCTTGCTAATTTTTTGTCTAGAGCGTCTATCCAGTGATGTCAGTGGGGTGTTGAAGTCCCCTGCTGTGATTGAAATGCTGTCGATTTCTCCTTTGAAGTTCTCCAGAAGTTTTTTGATGTATTTTGGTGCTCCTATATTGGGTGCATATATGTTTACCAAGGTTATATGTTCCTGATGGATAGATTCTTTCAATATTATGCAGTAGCCTTCTGTGTCTCTAGTTATGGCCTTCATTTTGAAGTCTATTTTATGGGATATGAGTATTGCTACCCCAGCTTATTTTTCCTTTCCATTTTCTTGGAAGATTTGTTTTCCATCTCTTCACTTTCAACCTATGTGAGTCTTTTGTTGTGGGGTAGTTCTCTTGTAAACAACATATATATGAGTCATGCTTTCCTATCCAATTAGTTACTCTGTGTCTTTTGTTCAGAGTGTTTAATCTATTTACATTTAAGGTTATTAATGATATGTACTTATTTCTTGCCATTTTTGTTTATTGTGGTTCTAGTTTTCTTCCTATTTCTTCTACTAATTACAGCAGTCCTTTTAACATTTCTTGCATTGCTGGTTTGGTGCTAATATAGTCCGTTAGCCTCTTTTTTTTTTTTTTTGTCTGGGAAGCTCTTTATTTCACCTTCTATTTTGAATAATAGCCTTGCTGGATAGAGTAGTCTTAGGTTCAGATCCTTGTTTTTCATTACCTTGATTACTTCATGCCATTCCCTTCTGGCCTGTAGTGTTACTGTTGAGAAGTCAGCTGATAGCCTTATGGGGTTCCTTTGTAGGTAATCTATTGCTTATCTCTTGCTGCCTTTAGGATTCTCTCTTTGATTTTAATTTTTGGCATTTTAATTATTATGTGTCTTAGTATGGGCCTGTTTGTGTTCTTCTTACTTGGGGCTCTCTGTGCTTCTTGAACTTGTATGCCTGTTTCCTTCACCGAGTTAGGGAAATTTTCTGTCACTATTTCTTCAAATATATTATCTAACCCTTGCTCATTTTCTTCATTTGGAACTCCTATGACCCAGATGTTGTTACATTTCATATTGTCCCACAGTTCTCTTAAGCTGTCTTCCTGTTTTTTAATTATTTTTTCTTTTTGGTTCTCTGACTGGGTGATTTTTTCTACCCTGTCTTCTAATTCACTGATCCAATCCTCCTCTTCCTTAGTCTGCTGTTTATTCCTTCCAATGTGTTAAAAAATGGGCAGAGGACCTAAATAGACACTTTTCCAAACAGGCCATACAAATGGCCAAGAAACACATGAAAAAATGCTCAAAGTCTCTAACCATCAGAGAGATGTAAATTAAAACTACTATGAGGTATCACCTCACACCTGTCAGAATGGCTGCCGTCAACAAATCATCAAAAAACAAGTGCTAGTGAGGATGTGGAGAAAACGGGACCCTAGTACACTGCTGGTGGGAATGCAGACTGGTCAGCCACTATCAAAACAATATGGTGTTTCCTCAAAAAATTAGAAATTGATCTGCCATTTGACCTAGTGATCCCACTTCTAGGAATATATCCTAAGAAGCCTGAAACACTAATCAGAACAAATATATGTACTCCAATGTTCATAGCAGCACTATTTATAATTTCTAAGATCTGGAAACAGACCAAGTGTCTATCAACAGATGAATGGATAAAAAAGCTGTGGTACATATATTCAATGGAATACTATGTAGTTGTAAGAAAGAAAGATCTGTTATCCTTTGAGATGACATGGAGGGACCTGGAGAGTATTATGCTAAGTGAAATAAGCCAATCAGAGAAAGACAAATATCACATGATCTCACTTTTTTGTGGAATATAATGAACAAAATAAGCTGATGAACAATATAGACCCAGAGACATAGAAGTAGGGTACAGACTGACAAACCTCAGAGAAGGACGGCCGAGTGGGACTGAAGAGATAAACCCCAAAGAACTTATATGCATATATTCATAATCAATGGACATAGACAATAACGCCAGGGGGTGGGTGGGATTGGGAGGAGGGTGTCAATGGTGGAAAAAGGAGGAACATCTATTCCAAAAATAAATTTAAACAATAAATAAATAAAATCAATTTAAAAACAAACAAAAAAGTAAAGAAAGACACCTGTTTACCAAATAGTTCTTCTCTGCTTCTGGTTAGAAGTAGTGTATTGATGGATAATAAGTGGAACTGGCAGAGTACAAAATAAAAAGGACTCAGGCACAGCACCACCATTTTACCAGAGCAGAAGTCTCCTATTTTGGGTCTGGCAATTTGACCACTTTGAGGAACTGGAACATCTCAAGCCAACAAGTAACACATTTGTTAAAAAATATATTGGTGGTGCCTTGACAGGTGTGGGCCAGTGGTTAGAGCGTCATCCCTTAGACCAAAGGGTTGTGGGTTTGATTCCCCGTCAAGGGCACGTACCTGGGTTGCAGATTCCATCCCTGCTAGGCGCATGCAGAAGCAGCCAATTGATGTTTCTCTCTCTCTCCCTCTCTCTCCCTTCTATGGTCTCTAAAAATTAATGGAAAAAATATCTGTGGGTAAGGATTAAAAAAATACACTGGTTAATTTGATCAGTAGAGTTTTGCATTCAACAAATACAGTTTTTAACCCATACCCTAAATATTACATATAATGGCTAATATAGGATTGCCAGATAAAATACAGAGCATACACTTAGATTTAAATTTCATATAAACAATAATGCTCCTTGCAATATTTGGGATATACTCATAAAAAAAAATGTGTTATTAACCTGAGCAACCTAAATTTTCATCTGCTAAATATGGCAATCTTAGACCAATGAGCCTCTCTGCACCTTTTGTCCTGTGTCCTAACAGGAAACTGAGCTTCCAAATGCTCTGAACTCTGAGTTGTGCCACCACTGGAACTGAAAGACAGAGATGGCTTTGGAGCTCAGAGAATATCTGAACAGAAGGTACCTAAGGGAGAAAAGACAACTGTGTTTTTGTTTTAATGTACAAAGTCAATTTTATGTAGCAAAAATGGAACATTTTACTAAACAAACAGTGTCATTATGGAGTAGTGGCAAGCATCCATTTGTTTTAGTCCTTTGATGTTTAAAATTATGGCTCTAAAGGTACTCATGATTTGGCGTGGTGTTCACATTTGCAGTGATAGCTGGGGAATATTTGCCTATATTTAACAATCTATATTGTAGGACCACTTGTCACCTGGATAGAGCATGATACTGATTCGTTAGGTTAATTACTAGATGTTCAATGAAACCTTGAACTTCAAATACTTTAACTTATTAAAATTTATTTGGTAAGATTGAATTAATTCTATGAAAACGTGGAGCATATAATTTTAATAAAGTATATTTCTTTGTTATATTTTGTTCTCTAGTTTGCCAAGCATGGTGCATAGCTAGTACCATTCTGGATGCATAGAGAAAAAGTTAATTCATTACACTAAATAGATGCCTTAAGGCATTGAGCTTAATTCTCCCCTGTGACCCTAGCTGAGAAAGTTGAAAGGATATAGGTTTTCATTTAATGAACAGTATAGTACATTAGCCTTTTAAATCACAAATGGGCTTCAACAATCAGTAAAATATATAGTTGAGATGCCTGGTATTTGAACAAAGCAGCTAAGGAATATACTACACTAATTACTGATTCTATGAAAAAATATATACACATATAACTATGCTATGTATTATGTCATGTACATATTATTTAATATATAACATAGTATATACAGAAAAAAGTATCACCAAAATTATAAATTTGGATTGTACTATTTTAGTTATAGAAATGTCTTCATTCCTTTATAATGCATATTTTGCCCTAATTATTTAGCCCTTTCTGCATCCATGCCTTTGCAATATGACTTTGCAACTTCTCACATCAATAAGAGTCTATTTTCCTGACCCCTAAAACAGGGCTGCCCTTGTGATTTGATTTAGTTAATATAATATAGCAGAAGGGATAATTAATTAATCAATACAAATTAAAGCTTATTCTTGTATATGTGTCCTATAACTTAAACCCAGCTATAAGACTTAAGTAGTAGATTTTGTTTTATAAAGAAAGAGCCAGAATTCAGAGTTGTTGTTGTTGTTTTTTATCTTCAGATGATGAGCATTTTTATAGTGAGTGAATATTTTTCCTATTTCTTCATTACCTACTACTACTTTGTTATATGCCTCAAGCAAGACATACTTAGTGTTAAAATGTCTTTACTTGCTTTGTATTAAAAAGAGATTTTATTGTAACTTCTTTTCCTTCTAAATTTTTCACTAGAGCTTTTTAAAAACTTCTCAAGGCAGCAATTGAACTGCATGTACTAAAACCTGATAAGCTTGGACAACTGAAACTCTTGATCTGTCATGATGATATCTTGAGATGTTTAGGCTAACGCCAATTACCAAGCAAGATTATTCTTCTCAGGGATGTCTTGTAAAAAAATATTTTAGGCACTTTCAGATTATAACCTGACAATTTTTTAGTTGTAAAATAAAAGCTTATTCCTTGTGTTCCGGAAAAGCCTTCTGTGTTGCCAAAATATTGTCTGGGAACAGTGAGAATTGTGTTTATTTGAAAACTTAATTCAAAGTTTATTTTCATGATTAACACATATCTTCATTTTAAAGGATGATCTTATCTGCACAACATGTAAATAATGCCTTCTATTATTTAGTGTTCTCTCCATTTAAAAAATCAGTATTTTAAGATAATAGCAAACATCTATTCATTTAGAAATGGGAAATGTTTATTCCACAAATAAACATCTAACTTTTGCAGTTATTTTGGATGTCTCTTTGGGTGCAAACAGACAGTTGCATCATATGTTGACAGGATTCAAAGCTTACAATTTGGTCGGGAATCTGTAGTCTGCCCTTCAGAAAGGTACAATGGCAAGACAATGAGGGAATATTCCAGTGGTAATGAGCAAAAATGCTTTTACTTTCAAAACATTTTATGGATGTCTGAGAACCAGGAATTCAAGGAACCGAGACGATTTACTTCATCCCCTGTACATGGTCAGCTCCTGAATTTAAAACTGCTCCAACATTAAATGAAAAAAAAAAAAAAATTCAAGATAACTATGAAAATAATACTACCTAATAAAAATCTCTGAAAATTCTCAACTTGGGGGCATTATTCCCATAGGACAAGGACTCAGGCAGAAGAATTTTTCTTGAATTAATACAACCATCCACTCCCACCTGTGGTCCAAGATGACTTAGGTAATCAGTGGAAAACTTACACATACAAAAAAAAAAAGATGTACCCTTTGCCATGGTTTCTCAAGCACATACCTCAATAAGCTCTGTTAGGCTTTTTATAGAAAAGGCTGGAGAAAATTTTTTGAAGCAAATATGAAAATTCCTCAAATCTAGAAGCCCTGGATATCTGCTTTAATGGGTTTAATTCCTAATCAGAGCCTTTCCATTTTCTTCAGTCTTTAACAACAAGTAGCAAACACATAAACTGACTCTGTGGCTTTTCTTGAAAAACTGATTTATCATCCTGTGTCATGGGAAGTGAACTCTGAGATGGATGTTAGCACACAAGACCTCTATTACAGATCTGTGGTGTGGTACCTGGGCAAGAGAAGGAAGGGGAGTAGGACTGGGTAGAGGGAGAAGTCAACTGTGATGCAATCTCCAGGGACATCTCCAGGACACCCTACTAGAGTTCTGGAGATGGAATGACCCTTCGGAGCAGTCCCAAGTTGGGCCAAGACATCTGGGCCTATCTAGCCCTTCATGGAGCAGCCATGGGTTGGAACTGCTTGGGGAGGGATCCAAAGATCCTCTATACAGACAAAGATAAAAACCATAAGATTTTTTTCTGCAAATAATTGGATTAAGTGTCACGTATTCCTTATTATGTTAGAAATACACACATGTAAAACATACATCATGTATATGTTTATATGTAAATATGTGTGTATATATACATAAATACATACATAATATATACATATCAATATAAGTATGTATACATATACTCCTAAACATTATGCTTAATTGCTATTGATATAATTTTCAGCTTTGTAACATATTTTAATCCAGATGAAGCCCTGCCTTATTTTGTGGTTGTTTATATTTGCTAGTAATTCATAAAGTATAACTTCCTTTTCCTTAAAGTAGAACAATGTTTCTCAATTGCTTTTCCTCCCTTATTTCATTACAGAATATACTCCCATTAAATGTTTTCATTTAGGGGTTGAAAATGATTGTTTTCCAGAAGGGAATATCAGAAGTCCTAGGGATTATATCTTACAACTGAAAAATACACTTATTTTTCTTTTCCACATCCTTACAACCACTAATATGGATTATTAAAACTAAAACAATGTCATTAAAATTTATTAGAGGAATTAAAATGTTATGATAGAAAATATTCACTTGGCCCTAGCTGGGTAGCTCACTAGCTCAGTTGATTAGAGTGTCATCCTGATAAGCCTAGATTGCGGGTTCGATCCCCGGTCAGGGTACATACAAGACTCACCAATGAATGCATGGATAAGTGGAACAACAAATCAATGTTTCTCTCTTTCTCTCCCCCTTCCTCTCTCTCTAGAATCAATAAAAAGAAATTTTAATTCTTATTTAAAGAAAATATTCACTTACAAAGGAATGCAAAAAAGAAAAAATAGAGAAACAAAAAAGCACAAAGCATATACACACAAAACAAAGAGGGATATGTAACTGAAAACATATTAAGGGATATTAAATATAAATGGATTAAAAAGCTAATAAAATGCACAGATCTTCAGATTGCATTTCAAAAAAATATATCCTATTATATACTGTGTATAGAAGACACAATTCAGATTCAAAGATACACAGAGATTGAAAATAAAGGATGGAAAAACATATCATTTAAAAATCAACCAAAACTAAACTAAAGTAACTATACTAATCAGACAAAACAGACTTTAGGGCACAAAATATTACTACAGACAAATAGAGATATTTCTAATAATAATAGGGTCTATCTGCCAGGCAGATCTAACAATGATAAAGAAATATGTGCATAGCATCATAACTCCCAAGTACATAAAAACTGACAACTTTGAAGGAGAAATAGACAATTGAACACAATAGCTGGAACTTCAATAACCTACTTTCAATAGTGGATATGTATAACAATAAGGCAGAAGGTAACGAAAAATAGAAAACTTGAACAGCAGTATAAATTAACCAGACCTAAAAGACATCTATAGAATATGCCATCCAACAGGGGAAGAATATATAGTCTTCTTAAAGAAACATGGGACATTCTCCAGGACAATCCATATATTGTGGCATAAAACAAGCCTTGACAAATTTAAATTGATGTAAATTATACTAGGATTTGAACTTATTTAAATCATACAGGTATGCTTTCCAGCCAGAATAGAATTAAGTTAGAAACTAACCACAGAAGGATATTTGGGAGATTCACTAATATGCAACAAATAAAACAACACATTCCTAAGTAACCAATGGCACAAGAAAAAAATAAAAAACTAACTTAGAACTTTCTTTGAGACTAATAAAGAATAAAACCCAACAATCCAAAATTAACAGGATATAACTAAAGCAGTGCTAAGAGAAATTCTGTAGCTATAAATATCCATATTAAAAAGAAGAAAGTTTTGAATGAATAACTTAAATATTTAATATCACCTTTAAGAAAACAGAGAAAGATCAAACTAAACTCCAATGAAGTAAAAGCAAGGAAATAATAAAGACAAGAGCAGAAATGAATAAAATTTAAAATAGAAAAACAATAGTGAAAATAAAATCAGTAATAAGTTCTTTGAAAAGATAAAGAAACTTGACAAACTTTTAGCCAAACACACCCCACCTCCTCCAAAAAGGAAAAAAAGATGATTCAAATATCTAAATCGGGATTTTAAGAGGGGTTATCACTGATGATCTTACAGAAAATATTATAAGGGAATACAATGACCAATTGTACATCAACATATTAGAGATAATTTAGATGAAATGTAAAAATCCCTAGAAAGATACAAACTACTAAAACTGATTTAAGAAGCAATGTAATTCTTAATAGGGCTAGAATAAAGACAGTAAAGTAGTAAGAAAAAACTTCCCACAAAGAAAATCACAGGCCAATTTGTGGAGTCTGGATTCTGCCAAACATTCAATGAAGAATACTAAAAATTATTTACAAACCCTTCCAGAGAGAGAGAGAGAGAGGAATGCAAATCAGCTTAGTCTAGAGTCAGTATTACCTTGATACCAAAACTAAAGACATCATATACTGTAATTTATGAATATAAATGTGAAGTCTTCAACAAAATACTAGAAAGCTATATTCAGCAACATATAAAGATTATAAACAAAGATCAATTGTTTAAAATATGAACATCAATTAATGTAATTTACCATTAACATATAAAGAAGAAAAAAATAGTGGTCATTTTGCTCTTTTGTCAGAAATCAGTTGATTATATTTGAGTGGGTCTATTTTATTCCATTGATCTATTTGTCTATTCTTTCACCAGTATCACACTTTGTTGATTACAATGGTTTTATAACAAGTACTGAAGTTGGGTGTCCTCTGAGTTTGCTCTTGTCCTTTAATTTTGTGTTGGCTATTCTGGGTCTTTTGCCTTTCCATATAAAGATTAGAATTATTTTCTCACTATACACATAATACTTTTCTGAGATTTGGCTATGGGCTACATTCAATCTCTAGATCATGTTGGAAAGAACTGAAATCTTAATACTGAATCTTCCTATCCATGATCATATACTGTTCCTCCATGTATTTATATCTTCTTTAAATTCTTTTATATGAAATGTATAGTTTTCTACATATAGATGCTGCACTTAATTTGCTAGATTTATACCTAAGTATTTCATTTTAGCTTTGGTGCTAATGCATTTTTTTAAACTTTTATTTTGAATAATTTCAGACATAAAATAGTTATGTACATGGTACAAAGTATTTCTGTATACTCTCACTCAGATTGTAATATCTTATATATAATCACAGTACAATGATCAAAATCAGGAAATTAACACTGATAAAATACTATTATCTTATTCAATTTTTGGTGCTAATGTATTTTTAATTTCAAATTCCACTGTTTATTGCTGATATGTAATAAAGTGATTGACATGGTATGTTAATCTTGTATCCTGAAACCTTGCTATAATTGCTTTTTTGTGCCAGGTGGGATTGTGTGTTCCTGTGTAAGAGAGAGAGAGATAGACACTGACTGACTTCCTTGGGATTTCCCATATAGACAATCATGTCACCTGTACACACAGTTTTATTTCTTCTTTCTCAGTCTATATACCTTTTATTTATTTATCTTATTGTATTATGTAGGGCTTCCACTACAATGTTGAATAGGAGTGGTGCAACGGGACATCCTTGCCTTTTTGCAGTACTTGCCTTATAACGTCTGGTTTTGGTACTAGAATAATACTGGTCTCGTAGAATTAGTTAGAAAATATTCTTTCTGCTTCTACTTTCTGGAAGATATTGCAGAATATTAGTATAATTTCTTAAATGTTTGGTAAAATTCATTGCTAAATCCATCTGAGTCTGGTGCTTTCCTTTTTTGGGAGGTCATTAATTATTAGATCAATTTTGTTGATAGATGCTGAGGTCCAGCCTCAGCAGTCCAGGGTTTCCCTCAGATGTGGACGGAGTCGGCGAGAGAGAAGACGTGGTGAGACAAGGTGCTTGATCACATCTGCTGGTTAAGGCTAGCAAAATCTATTTTTATATCTTCAGGCTGTATAACAAGTTACTCATTTATTTTTTCTTTTGACCTTTAAGCAAGTATGTATAGACATTCTTTTCCGCTTACACAGCTCTTAGGGATTGGTACAGGGTTAATCACTAACTATTTCACTTTTTCATCCAGATATAACAATGATATTGTATCAGCTCTTAACCTTTACAATTACTTTCACCATGTGACTCATTGCTTAGCAGCCTTCCTGTTTACATTTACTCATTATCTCACTTAACTTCCTCCTTTCCCACACCCTTTATTTCAATTTCTGTTACTTTCTCATAGACTTTGACTTTTCCTCTTATCTAAGATCCTTTAAAGCTTTTACATTCTTATCTTAAATTCTTATTATTTTCTTGCCTTTTCTTTCTGCAGTCTTTTCTGATGTCTACATTATTAATCATCTACATGCTACTTCTATAATGATTCCTAACAGACAGATAACAGATAGATAGAGAAAGCAAAGATCAGTCTCCTTCTGTTGCCATCCTACAATTTTATATTTCTTATTAGCCTTTATCTTCAACCATTGTTCTTCGTGATTCCTGCTGTGCAGTGAATTCACTCCTCCAGGGACTATGTCAAACCATGGTGGTCTTCATTCCAGCAGCCCTGCTCCCGACAGATAGATATAGGTCTATTGAGATTATTTATTTCTTGTGTGAGTTTTGGTGGATTGTGTCTTTCCCTAGAGAAATGTGAAGCCCCTGTTTCTTTTAGCTACATCGTTAAACAAAGCTCAAAATAAATCCTCACATTGGAGACCTTATACTCAGTTCATATTATCCAATATAACATGTCTGAGTTTCAACAACAACAACAAAATATTTTAAAAAGGACAACAAAAGGGAAGAAAAAACAAAGCCTGAAATAAAAGAAAGAAAAAAAACAAGCATAGAACCAGACTTTTATGACAGAGATGTTATAATTATCAGACAAGAAATTTAAAGCAACTATGATTAAGTTAAGGGCTCTAATGGAAAAAAAATAGAATAGATGACTAATATAAGTGGAGAAATGGAAGTTCTAAGTAAGAATCAGAAGGAGATACAAAAATAAAAAAGAATGTAACAGAAATGAACAATGCCTTCAAAAGGTTTATCAGTAGAAACTATCAAGAGAATAAACAGTGGGCTTGAAGATAGACCAAGAAAAACTTCCAAAACTGAAAAGAGAAAAAATGGGGTGGGGGAATCCATGGTAAAGAAAAATTATATAAGCCAGAAACTTAAATCTCTCTAAAGAAAGAAAGAAGTATCATGCTAACACTAATCAAAAGAAAAATGGAGTAGCAATAATAATTTCTAATGAAAATGACTTCAGGGCAAGACAATGATTAGAACAACTATGCAGGGCACTATATAATGATGTATATATCTCTCAAAAATTATGGAATTTTTTTTTCTTTAGCAAAATTCATTACCTTTATCTAAGATAGTTAGCAATAATTGTTTTACTTTTAATATTATTTCATGTTCATGGTCCCTCAATTGTCTCAAAATGTCTATTTAAAATCAGATTGTTCAAATCAGTGCTCAAGTTACATCCACTGATTTCATTGTTATGTTTCTGGGTTTTCTGTTAATCTAGAATGATCTTTTCTTTCCAAACCCTGCTTTTTCTTTTTTCATGCTCTTGTTACTTTTCAAAAACCAAGTCAGTAGTCCAATGGTATGCTTTGCATTCTTGATTTGCCTGTCTCCTTTCTTTTGATGCCTTTTAAATTGTTGGAGGAACATTTTTTTTCTTAAAAATTGGAAGCATTAGTTAGACATTTACTCAGATTCAGGTTTGCTTTTGGGAGTGGTTCTAAGAGGTACAAAATATCTGGCCTTCTCACTTTTGATAATAAGATTGATCATGGGTTCTGGAGGCAACAGCCTAATTTCTCCTTTGTAAAGTTCCCATCAATCTTCCATCTAATTGTTTACTCCTCTGCCTGAAACAATTATATCATTACAAATTGCAAAATGGCAATGTTCTAATTCTGGTGTTTCTACATCATTTATTAACTAAATTATTCTCTTAAAAATAATTTCGTCATTAGCTAGGACTATTGGATTATATTAAAATATAGTTAATATGAGATTGGAACGAAAGATATTATGTTTTTCTTTAATTGCCAATTTCAGGTTAAGGAAGTGGTATTCTAAATACATAGGCAGTGATCAATAAAATTTTCTGTTACTTATTGTTCTCATTCAACTATATCTTCTCTCTTTAGGCATCCTTATTAACTCCCTGTTTTAAAATATATATATATTCAATGTATGTTAATCAATAGAACCTGATTTTATTTTTGTTGCCCAAACTTTCCCATTTTGTTCAGTGGAAGTTTTTTTATTTTTATCTCAAAGTCCTTTTGATTTAACACTATCAGACTTTCCCTTGTTGTCACATACAAGTATCAGAGACTAACTCTGAACATTTCTTATATTGGTCCAGGAATCAGCCAGTAATTCAAGATGCACTCATTGCTATAGCATTTCAAAGTTCACAGTTTTGAGTATACAGGTGCCTATTCCTATTGGGCTGTTATAATTTCTAGGCCTTTTTAGTGAACAGAGCTAGGATGGATGGATGGATGGATGGATGGATGGATGGATGGATGGATGCATAAAAATGTAGTATTGTTTCAGGTATAGACTCATAAAAAAGGTCAGAGTCTTTACAGCTTAATGTATTAACATAACTAAAAAGTAACTTTGTTAAAGTTATAAAAAGTATATTTTGCAGGCTTTAAAGAAAAAAAAGGGAAGAAAACCACCAATAAAGAGGACAACTTTGAAGGTGATCTCATGTTTGTTGTCCACAGGAAAGGAAGTCTTAGCTAATGGATTTCAATTTTGCCAGTGTTGATGACAAAGCTAAATCCCAAGTGGAAATGGCTATAGGCAATTTCAGATAATAGACTGTGAGGATTCCAGAACTCATAGCAAAATTATACTGTAACCTATTGCCATTACGATTTGGGTTGCAGAGTTCCGTTTGTTCTCAGTCAATGTCTTTCTGAGTGCCCTTCTGATTCCTATGTATTCAGATTACAGGAGAGACTGTTTCTGGTACTTATTTTATTTCATGAATACAGTTTTTATTATAAATTAAAAAGGTTGTCTTTTAATATACTGGGCTCCCTTATAGCCTAAGAGAAAAAATATGCTGATCCTTCCAGTATGAGTATTCAGAATCCCAATGATATTTATTTTTTAAGTTTAAAATTAATGATTTGTCGTTTTGGTATCTTAGACTGAAGTGTATTTTATTTTATTTTTTTTCTTTATTGATTTTAAAGAGAAAAGAAGGGAGAGGGAGAGAGAGATAGAAACATCAATGAGAGAGAACATTGATTGACCGCCTCCTGCATGCCCCTCACTGGGGACTGGGCACACAACCTGGACATGTGCCCTGTCCGGGAATTGAACTAGACGCCTCTTAGTGCAAGGGTCGACACTCAACCACTGAGCCACACCAGCGGGCCTGAAGTATATTTTAGTTATCATTAGTCATTTTCTCAGCCATGGTCCCAGGCCTTTACAATGGCACATCTTCAAGAAATAACAATAGATAATAACAATGCTTTAAAGAAAAAAAAAATAGAAAAATTCCTTCTTCCCTCAGGTCAGAGCTTCCTCAACTTTGCAAGGAAGTGTGAATGCAGGCAGAGCAGATGAAGCATAGTCAGAAAGGACTGGCTTTAAATGAACAATTTTTTTAAAATATCGTTTTGTAACAAAAATAGACATTTATTATGAATTCTATTTGGTAATATATTTGTTTGATATGCTGTTTTTCATAATAATGGCTTACCTTTATTGAATATTTAGTATTTCCCAGATGTTGTGTACACATATATTCTCAAAAAATTCAGTTTATGGAACTGAGACTCCAGGAGGTTAAATAATGGACACCTCAAAGTGGCAGGGTCATGATTTGAACCCAGGCCTAGCTGACTAAATATGCTCTTAAACATTACCTTTTAGAATAATGTGCCAAGTTTATACTATAGTTTTCCATATCCTATAGATCACGTCATCAAAAAAAGGTATACACAAACCTCATTTTTCCATAAGCCTTTAAATGATTCCTCTGCTCCATCCAGAGAGATTTGGAACAGCTGATCCAGAGTGGTCCCAAATAAATATTTTTAACAAAGAAGCCTAGTGATTGTAATGCAGGGGTTCAAGGATTCACTTTAAGAAACTTTATGCTTATAGGTTTTTCTTCCACTTATTTCTATATCAACTCATCTCTCATATGGCTTTTCTTTGTAAGAAAAAGTCAAGCTGCTACACCCAGAGACAAGTCCTATCTACCTAGGAGGTGGCTGAGGGGCTAAGGAAGGAAGAGAATGAAGGACATTGAGGCAAAGCCCTGGTTTCCTACTTGCTCCTCGGGCAATACCTGTGACATGTGGCTGGTTGCAAGTTTATTTTAAAACTTTGCCTGTCTTGGCAAGCACAGATGCCTTCTGCTTACCATGTGAAGATGTTTGTAAAAACAAATAAACAAACAAAAAACTTTTCATGAAATTTGGTGACTTTCTGTGTTGGGAAGGTAATATTAGCGTTTAGAGGAGAATTGTGTAGTTGACAATATATGAAACAGTGCATTAAATAAATTTTCCTCTAATTCCCTTTGCTGAGAAATACTGATCATTTTAATGGATTTAAAAAGATATCTTTGTTTTCATATCTGTGTGTAGGGATTTGGCATCTAAACTGACCCTAAAAAACCACCTAGTTTGCATATGTTTTCATCAGACACTCTTCACCAAAATATACTTATATTAAAATGATTTAACCTTTCAGTAGACATGTGGGAAATCAGTCAGAACATTATGCATAATTTGGCAGTATTAGAGCAGTCAAGAAAAAAGTCAAACTCTATTTGGAAAAATTTTAAATATCTTCATAAATCCAGTTTAAAACCTCTCTAACTGTAATTCTGTTGACCACTGAGCTGCAACAGCTTTTGTAAAAATGTGTTCCTTGGAGAGCCCAGAATAGGAATTGAGTTGTTAAAATGAAATTTACTTAAAAAAATTCTCACCTGCAACATTTATAGAACACTTAGATTTTGAAGAGTGACAGGGAGAAAATCTAATTTATGTATTAGGGTGACTAACCAGAAAGGGTTGTCAGATTTTAATGCAAATTTTCTTCTCTTTCTTCCTGAGTGAATTGTGGGGTTTCTCGGTGAAATTCAAAGGGCTCTGAGGACCATTTTGTACCCCAGGGTGTAAAAGAATTTTTGAACTAAAACCTTGAAGTTTGAGACTCCAAATATGGAGAACCCGTGGTTCATTTGAATTCTTCTACAGAAACAGTGAGTTCTGGGCATGAATGCGGAGCCACAAAGATGGCTACATAACAGTGCAAAACCACATTGGCTCCAGGGTTGACGACTGCTCTGCGTGACATAGGTGACAGCCAGAAGCAAAAGTTATAGACTTTGGTAAGATAAGTTCTCTAGAGGTAAAGCTAGATTCCTCTCTTTTTAGTAGATTATTTGGAAATAGGAGAGATACTGTATATATGCTAAAAGGGGAAATGGGTCTTGTTAATTTATCAATTAATAATACTACATTTTGAATTCAAGTATATGGAGAAGGTCATATAATCTGCAGTTATAGCACTAAAAAACTGGCTATGAAGATGTGAATAGAGAAATAAAATGCTGATCTTCACCAGAGCAGCTTTTAAAATTCTGCCCTAGAATGCAATAGAGAGGACACTATTGAAAGAATTACCTATAAGAGGTCTCTGCAGCTGCTCACTCACCTTGGTCTAATACTGGCTGTTTCACATTCAACAAGTTATTTAACTTCTCTGTGTCCCAATGTCCTTATTGTAAAATAAAGATAATAAAATTATTTACTTCCCAGGTTTTTACAAGAATATGTGAGAATTGAATAAAAAGAGTTTTGAATAATTCTTGGCACATAGAATGTGCCATTCTTGCTATGTATTGCTTGGTTTACTAGTTTATTATTGTTTTACTTATGAGTGTCTCTTTAGGACATGCATATTAACATATCTGAAGAGATTAATTTTCCATATAAGCAAATATTGTCTTGAGTAAGGTTAGCAGATTTAGCAAATAAATATATGGAACATTCAGGTAAGTTTGAATTTCAGATAAATAATGAAAAAAAATTTTAGTATAATTATGTTCCAAGTATTTCATGCATATGCATACCTATGAAATAGTCTAACAGCTTTTATTTATTTATTTATTTTTGTTGATGTTTCTCCTTTTTTCCCCCATTGACACCCTCCTCCAAATCCCACTGCCTCCCAGCATTATTGTCTATGTCCTTATTTATGCATACATGCATATAAGTTTTGTGGTTTATCTCTTCCTTCCCCCCACATCCACCTCTTCTGAGGTTTGTCAGTCTGCACCCCACTTCCATGTCTCTAGGTCTATTTTGTTCCTCAGCTTGTTTGGTTCATTATATTCCACAAATAAGTGAGATCATGTGATATTTGTCTTTCTCTGATTGCCTTATTTCGCTTAGCATAATACTCTCCAGGTCCTTCCATTTTGTCTCAAAGGATAAGAGATCTTTCTTTCTTACAGCTGCATACTACTCCATTGTGTACATGTACCACAGCTTTTTTATCCACTCAACTATTGTTGGACACTTGGGCTGTTTCCAGATCTTAGCGATTGTAAATAGTGCTGCTATGAACATAGGGATACATATATTCTTTCTGATTGGTGTTTCAGGCTTCTTAGGGTATATTCCTAGAAGTGGGATCACTGGATCAATGGCAATTCAATTTTTAATTTTTGGAGGAAACTCCATATAGTTTTCCATAGAGGCTGTACCAGTCTGCATTCCCACCAGCAATGTACTAGCAGAAAACTACAGGTCACTGAAAAAAGAAATAGAGGAAGATATAAAAAAGTAGAAGCAGATACCTTGTTCATGGATTGGAAGAATTAACATCATTAAAATGTCCATACTACCGAAAGCAATCTATAGATTCAATGCAATCCCTATTAAAATTCCAATGACATATTTCACAGAACTAGAACAAATTCTTCAAAAGTTTATGTGGAACCAAAAAAGACCCCAAATAGCTACAGCAATCTTGAAAAAGAAGAACAAAGTAGGAGGGATCACAATACCAGATATCAGGCTATACTACAAAGCCATGGTGATCAAAACAGCCTGGTACTGGCACAAGAACAGGCACATAGATCAATGGAACAGAACAGAGAACCCAGAAATTGACCCAAGTCATTATGCTCAATTAATATTTGACAAAGGTGGTAAGAGCATACAGTGGAGTAAAGACATCTTCTTCAATAAATGGTGTTGGGAAAACTGGACAGCTACATGCAAAAAAATGAAGCTAGACCAACAATTTACACCATACACAAGAATAAACTCAAAATGGATAAAAGACTTAAATGTGACCCATGAATCCATAAAAATCCTAGAAGAAAATGCAGGCAACAAAATTTCAGACATCATGCCCTGGCCGGTTTGGCTCAGCGGTTAGAGCGTCAGCCTGTGGACCAGAGAGTCCCCGGTTTGGTTCCCGCTAGGGGCATGTACCAAAAAAAAAAACAGAAGCATGGAAAATTTCAGACATCATATGCAGCAGAATTTTCTCTAACAGCTTTTCAATCTCTCAGTAAGTATTGATTCTGTTCTGTAGTTTTGATAAAGGTCCAGGATTATTTGATGTGGCTTGGGAGGTGATCCTGTAAGTGAGACAGATACTATAATTAGGGAAAGTCCCCCCATAATAAAATCACAGTGTGGTTAGTCTAATCTAGAAGTCATAGAATGAGGTATAAGATTATCTCCTTAACCAGGTCAAAAACAACACATACCTCTGCTAAAACTACTAAAATCAGAAACAAGCTTTTCTTTGGTAGTTGAAAACAGTTAGAATGTAACCTAGGAGCTGCCAGAAGAGACTATGCAATAAAAGATAAACAAAAGCAATAAAGAAGAAAGCAGAGCTGAGATGAGCGAGAGAAAGATAAGATTGGGTTCTCAAAAATGCTTTGAGTCCCTGGAGCCAACTGACCTGATTTTTATATACCTGATTTGAGTCTTTAGGGTTTTCTATATATAATATCATGTCGTCTGTGAATAATGACAGTTTCACTTCCTCCTTTCCAATTTGGATTCCTTTTATTTTTTCTTCATGTCTGGTTGCTGTGGCTAAGACTTCTAGTACTATGTTAAATAAGAGTGGCGAAAGTGGGCATCCCTGTCTTGTTCCTGTTCCTAAGGGAAATGTTTTTAGTTTTTGCCCATTGAGTATGATGTTAGCTGTAGGTCTTTCATATATGGCCTTTATTATATCAAAATATGATCCTTCTATTCCCAAATTGCTCAGCGTTTTTATCAGAAATGGGTGCTGGATTTTGTCGAATGTTTTTTCAGTGTCTATTGATATGATCATGTGGTTTTTATCTTTCATTTTGTTTATGTGGTGTATCACATTTATTGATTTGCGAATATTGAACCAGCCTTGCATCCCTGGGATGAATCCTACTTGGTCATGGTGAATAATTTTTTTGATGTATTGCTGGACCTGATTTGACATTTCTATTTAGCTAACATCAATTTGCATTAGATTCTTCACACTTATAGCTGAAAGATTTCTAGCTAATAAAACAAGTAAAGGCCACCTACAAGGCTTGGGAAGAAACAAATAGTCCAAGCTTTAGAATCTTATAACTCATCTTAAAATGGGTCCTAGCACATGATTAGTGTTCAAAAAATAATGGTCATTGTTAATTAGAGTACAAATATTTCTCAGTAAACTTGTAAAGAATGAAGTGTAACTAATTTGGTACAAGAGATCATGTTGCAAACATGAAGGCTTTCTTTAAAAGGATACTTAAACCAACTCATGTTATTTCAGTTTTTCTTATAGCCAATAAACTTTTATTTTCTCCAAGAATCATCATAAATATTCTACAACAGTACATAGCCCTTAGACACATTTTGATAAGTTGAATTAGACAAGTGGAGGTTTTAATTCCCTAGAAATATACTTACTTTAAAGAACAAATGGGTAAAAATTACTGGGGCAATTTTGGTTTGGGTTTTGTCAAATTTTCAGTGTTTTCAAAATTGTTCGAGGCATTGAATGACCTAGAACACACTCTTTTCCTGTAATTTGCTTGTTGCCACAAGAGTATTAGAGTACAGTTGTAGCATCATTCTGTAATTCTTATGTTTCTAATGCTTTTTAAATAATGCAAAGAGGGGCTTTTGGATGGTTGGTATTATTCTGTACAACATCACAATTGCTATGACCTTATTGCAATAAGAAAAGAATGGGGTTTTGCATAGATCATCATAATATCTACAGTTCTGAAGCCAAAAGACCATAGGTCTGAAACTCAGCTCTGCTATTTAATATTTGAATGATCTTAGGCAAGTTACTTTATCTTTCTAGAACGCAATTTCCTGATCTGAAAACTGTACCCCATAATAGCACCTGCTTCACATGGTTGTTGTAAAGATTAAATAAGTTAACATGTGTAGAGTATTTAGAACAGTCTGTGGCACATAGGAAACAGTATGTTAATTGTTAGCTATTATGATTATCATTATTGTCCATTGATCCTAATCTGCAATCTTCCAAAGGAGTTAGCACATTTTATTTTACCCCTAACTGGGTAAAATTAGGTTCAGAGAAAGTGAAGTGACCAGCCAAGATCATACTGCTTTTGGGTGGCAAATCGGAGTCTCAGCCTCAGGGTTTACAACTTGTAAATGGTGTGAAGAAACAATTTTGTGTGTGTTTTTCGTTTTCTGGGTTTTTTTTTTTTTTTTTTTTTTTTTGAGATGCAAAACTATTTTTTCAGCATTCTCATAATTCATTGTCAGTGTTCCTAGGAATGTAGTATAATATAAAGTGCTTGGTTTTAACTCAGGAAGTCTATTTGCATAAATCGTTTTTCTTTTAATTAGTCAAACCACATCTTTTTCATTGTGGGCATATTTTTGGTGCTCCCAAGTTAGGGAGATTTTCTAAAAAAAAAAAAAATTCTTAGTTTATCTAAGCTTGAATTTTGAGACGTAAGCTATCTTTGTTGTGTCTTTTTATTTTTTGGTTTCTTTTCTGTTTTGATTTGGTTTTGTGGTGGTGGTTGAGTTTTAGTTTTATCTCCTACTAATAATTATTCATGCTGACCTAGATAAAAAATTTTCTCTGTAGGTAGGCAGACTGGCAGGCAGTAATTAGATACCTGACTGTATTAAGAACTATTTATATCAAAATATGAGTTACTCTACTTTTCAGAAAAGGGTTCCTCTTTGGTCTCTTGTGAGGTAGCAATTACCACATCATCTCCAAACTTCAACAGCTTACATGTGGAATGCGCAAGCATGAGCTATGCAAGTACAACTTTGATGCCTATGTTTAATTAGACTCTTTAAGACCAGGTTGGTTACAAATTCTAAGGCAGCATTTATACATTGGAAAGTAAAGATATAATACAGACATTGCACAAAGAAACTGAAGAGGTAATTTTTTACTCTAATTCAGTTTTTTTAAATTGAACTTATTGGGGTTACATTAGTTAATAAAACCATACCAGTTTCATGTGTACAATTCTATAGCATATCATCTGCATACTGCATCGTGCACCCATCACCCAAAGTCAAGTCCCTTTCTGCCACCATTAATCTCCCCTTTGCCCTCTTCCACCTCCCCCCAACCACCTTTCCCCCTGGAAATAACCATACTGTTGCCTCTGTGTGTGTGTGTGTGTTTGTGTGTGTGTACACATGTGTGTGTTTCTTAATCCCTTCACCTTTTTCACCCAGGCCCCTAAACCCTCTGCCCTCTGACAGCTGCCAGTCTATTCTATGTCACCCTAATTCTTTACTTGATCCCTAAGGGATATATATCTTTAGCCCTATGAAACAAATTTTAGTTAAAAAGGAAGATATTAACATGATCGGATTATTTTATGATATTAGAGGTTAATAATGTATAAAATATATGCCATTGAACTTATTAATAAATGGTTAAATAATTAACTGTTATTTGCAATTAGCTTTTTCTGTTTTCTTACCAGTAGATAAGTGTAGTGCAGGACCACATTGCACACTAAATTCCTATTGACTGATTAATAAAGTTTAAGAAAATAACTGGAAATGTATGAAATAAAAAATTTTAATAAGTTAGGCACCAAAGGTTGAGAACATGCCTCCAATAAGGAAAAAAATATGCTTATATATTGTAAATAATAAAAATATATTTTAACATTGCTGACATGTATTTAAAAATTAGGGGTTTTTTTTCTTGTAGGACGTGAATTGATCCAAAGTGCAATTTCATTCATGTACCATTTTCACTTGCCATGAAATAGGTTTACAGTTGTGAGTACACAAAAGAGTTTATTCTTGTATTATTATTTATTATTGTATGATTTTCCATATAAACAACTGTAAACCTACTTTTGCCCCAGCCTGTATATTACAAGTATTTTTTTCAAAGAAGATATGAATACAAATGATACTATTTTTAGAAGAAACGGCATCATTTTAACTTTGGTTATTACATATTGTGGAGTTAATTTTAGTCTACCAATTTCTATCTTATAAAAAATGCTTTATATTCAAAGGCACAATGGCATATAAACATACAAGATCCTATGTGGATTTTATAGGTAGGATCCTAATGTGATTCCAAAATGAATTTACAGAGATGATGCTAAGCAGTATCAGAGCTAATCTAAGTGCAGAGTGTGACAAAGCTTTATCTTGCAAAAGTTGCCAAAAAATCCTTAATTTCCTTCTTACCCAGCTTAGACTCCAATACCCTTCGGTAGATTCACTCTCTGGATAATATCTTTAACAACCCTGCCCACTCCTCCCCCCCCCCCTTTGTTAGCTACTTAAGCAAAAAGTCAGCCATAATGAATCCTTATTACTAAGTAAGATAAAATCATAACTAAGACTTACCTTACCTAAAATTAATGATTACCAGTGACTTCTTAGTGCTGAATATGACAAAATCACAACTAAGAAGGCTTACCTTACCTAAAATTAATGATTGCTAGTTTCAAGTGGAAACTTAATGCTCTCTTTAAGATAGCCTCACCTTTCAACTCTTTCATTCTCCTAAAGAAAATATAGGTAGATAGGCAGATAGAGATATGTAGGTAGAGATATATCTCCTTGTGATTTATCTCAAGCCAAAGCCAACACTTGTGTATAAGATCCCATCTCCTCTCTCTCTCTTAAAGACATAGCTCCAGCAATGGTGCTTGCTGCCCTGAATATAAACAATCTTCTAAACCTACTGGATCATTCCCATGAGAATATAAAGTTGTATAATTTTTTATATCTTAAAAAAAAATCTCTTGATCCTTAATTCTTCCCCACTTAACACTCAATTTCCCTACTTAGCAAAATTGCTGAAAGTTTTTTGTGTATACTTAGTTTTTTCCAATTTTCCTCCTCAAAGTTTCTCTTAAATCGGTTCAATCAGGGATTTCCTTCTTGTACTGTTAGAAATCTTCACTTGACATGGAAGCAGTGAAAGAGTCACTCCACTGAAACAGCGCTGGTAGAGGTGGTATGCTCCTGAGACTCACACTCAGTTGTCCATCCTCCTTTTATTTTGCATTTGAGACCTTTTATTTTGAAGTTATTTTATTTACTTACTTATTTATGTATGCTATTAAATTGTTTTCTTTTTTTTACTGAATTTATTGGGGTGACATTGGTTAATAAAATTATACAGGTTTCAGGTATACAATTCTACGACATGTCAAGTCTCCTTCCATTACCATTTACCCCCTTTTACCCTCTTCTGCCTCCCCTACACCCCCTTCCCTCTGGAAATCACCATACTGTTGTCTGTGCCCATGAGTCTTTCTTTTTTTTTCTTTGCTTAATCCCTTCACCCTCCTCACCCAGCTGCTAACCCCCTCCCGTCTGACAGCTGTCAGACTGTTCTCTGTATCCATGAGTCTGTCTCCACTTTGTTTATTAGTTAATTTTGTTCATTAGATTCCACATGTAAGTGTCTTTCTCTGACTAGCTAATGTCACTTAGCATAACACTCTCCAAGTCCATCCATACTATCGCAAAAGGTAAGATTTCCTTCTTTTTTACAGCTGACTAGTATTCCATTGTGTAAATGTACCACAACTTTTTCATCCACTCATCTACTGATGGTTACTTGGGCTACTTCCAAATATTGACTATTGTAAATAATGCTGCAATAAACATAGGGGTTTATATATTCTTTTGAATTAGTGTTTCAGTTTCTTTGGGTATATTCCCAGAAATGGAACCGCTGGGTCATAAGGCAATTCCATTTTTAATTTTTTGAGGTACTTTAGGCTCACCTAGAAGTTGCAAAAATATTACATAGTTTTCCTGCACTTTTCAACCAGATTTCCCAAGGATTCTATCTACAGACATAGTATAATCATGAAAACCAGGGGATTCACATTGAAACAACACTAAACCAAAGACCTTATTTGAGTTTCATTAATTTTTACATGTAGTTATTTTTGTTTTTGGGGGTACATCATGCTATGACATTTTATCATATTTATAGATTCATATAACCACCACAATGAGAATACAAAAATGTTCTATTGCCTCCAAAGAAATCATATCATTCTGTCTCTTCTTATTGAGAATCATTGACTTGTCTGCATGACCTATCTATAGACCCAGATCATGGCTAATTCTCTTACTTTTCATATTTTTAAAATTTATTTTTAATTTTATCTATAGTAAAACTCACTCTTTGTTGTAAAAACAAACAAACTATGGCTTTCTTTTAATTTCTTTATGTTCCTGATTAAACGTCATTTAATTAGTAAGTCAAGTCTTCCTTAACATCCTACATGACACAAGCCCGTCCATAATGCATACACACTACTCATGCCTTTTATCAATGTTATTTTCTTATAGCTCTTAAAGCCATCTGACAAGCTATGTATTTCTACATTATTCTTTTTAAAGGGCTACAATGTAAGCTTTATACAGGCAGACAATTTTTTTGTTTTGTTCTTATTTTCTGTTTGTTTTGTTTTGTTTTTTTCAACACCTAGAACAATGTTTTTCAAAGTGAAATTTCCAATGAGATAAATAAAATATGTTCCTAAATCTCAATGATAAATTTCCTAGTTTCTACCAGTACACTTTCCAAACTGATTGTCATTCCCATGTCCATCTTAAAGATAAATCTAATTGATGCCATGGATACGGAAATTTTATCCCACACTTCTGTGCTCAGAACACTGCTCCTTTGTTTCACAAAATACTGGTTCTTGATTTTGTACTTAACCTCTATTTTCTTTATGTGGGAAACTTTTTTAATGTTTTCTGCCTAACAAGTTTTTTAACTTATTGAGTGTTAAGATCATGCCTTGAAAATAATTAAAAAAAATTTTTTTTTTAAAGATCATGTCTCAAAACTATTTTTATAATAGTACCATGTGTGAACATGCTGAGCACAATAAACTATTAGTAAAGATTTACTATATCTATTGATAGTATTTATTTTTCTGTTTACTCTAAAATAAAACACAGATATTCAAATTTTGGGAAGTTGGAACTCTCTTAGCAAGTCTTCTATTTTAATATAATCTATACCTAGCAAGTTGTGGGTAGGTCTTATTTATCTTTGCATTTGTAGGACCAGACCCAGCACCTGCCGCATACTAGGAGCTTAGTAAGTTATTTCTGAATAAACAAAATAATCAGAGTCTCATTACTCACAATCTCATGTACAAATTTATAGTCAGCAGGATTTGGATCTGAATAGAGAGGTATGAGTGCATTTTCTGATAGAGCACCTTGCTTATACTCACTGTTCATCTTTATCTCCTTTTACAAGATTCTTTGATTTCAGCTAAGCATTTGCCAACAAGAGTATTTGGTCTCTGCCTCATCAACCAGTCTACAGTGAGACTGATATATTAGAGTCATTTTCACTTTTAATGACAAGGCAACGTAATTTCCTTGTCCCTCTTAAACACATCTTTGGTTTTCATACTCATTGCCTTTAATCATCACTGCCTTTGCCTGGAGCTGTTTGATTTTAATACCCATTTTGAACAAAAATACCAATTGGAAGAATCTTATTTTGCTTTTGGGCTAAAACTCATTTGAGATTTTTATTTATTTCTTTTTCTTTAGGCAAAAGAAATGTTTTCAAAGACACTGCATCCTTACAAACACTGCATATGAGAGAGTTAACAAGCCATAGAGAAAGAGAACACTTTTATTTTTCTTTCAGAGTTCTAAGAAAGCAGAGGCCTGGGCTGTGGTCCTAAGCAGTGACATGTAAAGTGAAAAGGTTTATTTACTAAATAGAGATAAATGACAAGCTGTCCATTTTTAAAGTTCTGATTTGGTCTTTAGTTGGGCTGAGAATATGATTTCATGGCTACTGGGTAGCCTGAAAACAGCACTTTCTTACAATGATAGATGATGTCTCCTTTGGCTCAATAGTTCAGCATGGCATGAATAAATCATATTTGCCTTGGAAATCCATGTTATTCCTGCACAGTTGATATTATATTTGGTGTTCCCATTTTAGTTGCTGACCAAGTGTCAAACCCTATTCATTTGATTCCTTGAACTTTTTCAACCTCTTGCTATATTTTTTTCTATACAAATCTATTTCTCTTAAAGGCTTGAGTTTTAGTGTAGCCTTATTTGGTGAAGATATATTACTGTTAAAATGAAATTTGTGTCAATAAAATATTATGAAACTGAGCAATCTATCTCGAAGTCACTCTCTAGGCATACAGCAAATAGAGGCAGACACAGGTTAAAGTTCCTAGAACTGAAGACATTGCTAAAGCTCAAGCACAAGACATCACTAGATTTCTTTATTTATTTTTTGGCATTCGTAGACTTGGAAAACAGATAATACTAAAACTGAAGCATTTTATGAGTTAAAAAAAAAAGCACTAAAGGCAGAAGGATCTAGTTATCTTCTTATAAAACAAGTGTATTACAAAGATCCCCTATGTGTCCTAATTCCAGCATTTGAATGATGTCTTTCACAATAATGAGTCTAATTTAACTCCTCATAAGTGAGCCATCAGTAGCTGATTAGGATAGATATATTCTGTTTTCATTCTTACATCACATTTTACAATACGCACATGTGATTTTATTTGCTACCTCAGCACTCAAAAGACATTTTCCTTTTAGATACTTTGTCCGAAAGCAAATACTATCACTAAGTAAGTGGTAGGTAGCTGCTCAAAATATTCATATTTCAAACTTTAATACAAAGAATTTTATTTTTATTTTGTTTATTTATTTATGTAATTATTTATTGGTTAATCCTCACCTAAGGATATTTTTCCATTGATTTTTTTAGATAGAGTGAGAAGGAGGGAGAGAGAGACAGAAACATCAATGTGAGGGAGACACATCGATTGATTGCCTCCCGCACGACACTGACCGGGGCTGGGGATCAAACGTGCAATCCAGGTACATGCCCTTCACTGGGGATCGAACCTGTGACCCATTGATCTGAGGGCCGATGCTCTAACCATTGAGCCAAACCAACCAGGGCTAATGCAAGGGATTTTGAGACTGACGTGCTACCTACTGTATTAACAAGGCACCAAATGCAAGGGATTTTATAAATCACTCTATTTTTTTGGCTTAGGGAGAAATGGTAAATGTGAGGTTTTCCAAAATTTCTGCAATACTTTTAGCTGTGGCATAATTAGTATCACTAATTTATCACAGTTGTAAAATATATGGATTTTCATTAAGAAATTAAAAATTCTTTATTAATGCAGATTAAGTATCAGTCACTTCTTAAAATTATTGAAGGACAGCAGATATACAGAAAAGTGAACAGATCATAAGCAAGGCAAAATCAGTTTTTGCAAAATAGATGCTTCCATTTACCAGCCTCCAGATCTGGAAATAGAGAATTGCCAGAATCCTGGAGAGTGTCATTATGTCTTCCCAAAAGTAATGGTGATGGTGATTGTCACTTCTAGTTATGTCTTGTTTTCAACTTTAAATATATTCACTCTCTTTTATTTCTTCAACATTATTTTTTGTGAAATTTACTCATTCTATTGCATATAGCAATATTCCTTTATTATTATACTGATTATAACATTGTATTCTATAAATAGATCTACTTATATGTGGTATTATATATACCAAAATAGAACTGTATTATATATACCAAAATAGAACTATACATTCAGTCATTAATGAATATTTATTTC
The DNA here is from genome assembly GCA_030848825.1 of Tadarida brasiliensis. Classification (NCBI taxonomy): domain Eukaryota; kingdom Metazoa; phylum Chordata; class Mammalia; order Chiroptera; family Molossidae; genus Tadarida; species Tadarida brasiliensis. The sequence continues at coordinate 63,129,160 of CM061267.1, read as the reverse complement.
TGGTGTTTCTACATTAATAATGCAGCAATAGAAATTTCCTAGATTGATTTTGTTAAAAAAAATGTACACATTAAATTAGGCTGATGACAGACAACGAAACTTTCGGCTGACCATAGGATATATATTTGTTCAGCTTCAATAAAAATTGCCAAACAATTTCATGATTTTCTGTAATGGGTACCTAATATATGTTTCTACCAGCACTGTATGAGAAATTCTGTTGTTCTACATTCTCGCCAACACCTGATATTGTTGTTAATTTTAAAAATTAAGCATTTTTGTTGTGTATAGTAATATCCTATTGAAGTTTTAATTACTATATCCCTGACGACTAATGAAGTTGAGCAGCTATGCACATATTTGCTGGTTTTATAGATGAACTAATTAGTAAGATCTTGTTCAATTCTTTTGCACATTTGTCATGCTTATCTTAATGTTTTTATTGATTTGCAGTTTATTTTATGTCATAGCTACTAGTCTTTATCAAATATAATGTATTGGCCATTATTTCTCACATTCCGAGTCTTGACTTACCATTTCCAGGATGAAATCTTTAAATATACATAATCTTCTTTGTTTTAACCTAGTCTATATCTAATTTAACAACTTTGTTTTGAGACTAAGAATTTATTTAGCTAAATTAAAAAGTATTTGTATCCAAAACCTATTATAATTTTTCATATTTTTCAAATCTATTTCTAAATTTCTAAGAACTCTAAAGTTTTTCTCATTTAAAACTTAAGTGTTTCTTGTTAATTTCATGCCTAATGTAATTATTTTCCTTTTTGCTTTCATAAATGGATATTCTCTTCCATTATATATCTTATCTGATGTTTATTTAGTTATATGAGGGCTACAGATTTTATGAGTGTTAATTTTATGATCTGTTATTTTACTAAGTTCTTTTCATATTTGTATTACTTTTTCCATTGATGCTTTTAATTTTCCGGATATAGACTTATTTGGGCTGTTTTATTATGCTAAAGAAATATCTAACAATTCATATTACATTTAGTGTTTTTAACATAAACACAATTTTTTTCAATCACCTTTTCTTCATCAATGGAAATGTTCATATGATTAGTATTCTTGATTTTAACTACATGAAAAATATTATTAATAAATTTTTTAATATTAAATCACCCTTGCTCTCCTGGAAATAATCATGTCATAATATATTTTCTTTTACTATACTGAAGAATTTTTTTTTCATGACTACTCATAAGTAAGTATGGTTTATAGTTACTGATTTTGGTGCAATTTTTGTCAGGGTTTGGCATCTAAGTTGCATTAATGCCAAACAAAAAAACAAATTTTATAAACTTTTTTACTGCTCTGTACTAATTTATGTAATTTGGAATTATCTGTTCCTTAAAGAATTGATTTAGTTTCCCTGTGAAATTATCCTGGAAAACTCCCTGGTGTCTTTTCATGAGATTCCTTTGAACTACTTTTTTCCTAGCTATTGATCTCTTTGAACTTTCTGCCTCTTAATAGTATGGATTTTGATAAAGAATATTTTACAAAAAGTACTTTATACATGTTAACTTAGTTAGAAAAAAGTTTTAAAATATATATATTATCTATTTCATCTAGGTTTTCAAATTTATCTTTATAAAATTGTACAAATTGTAAATTGGTAAATTTTATTTGAATTATTTAATTTACACTTGAAATGAGTAGATTATGTAATATATAAATTATACCTCAATGAAGTTACACAGATATTGTGAAAAGCAGATTTTATGACTATTGTAAAATTTTATTTTCTCATTATATAGTTGTTTCTAATTTTTTCCAATTATACACAGTTAGCTATTGGTCTGTCTATTCTGTTGATTTATTTTCCAAAAAAAAAAAATTCTATTTATTATTATTACTGTTATATATTTTGTTTTAAAACAAATTGATTTTTTATTTTATTTTATTTTTTTATTTTTTTCCCTTTTATTGATTTTAGAGAGAGAGGAAGTGAAAGGGAGAGAGAGATAAAAACATCAATGAGCGAGAACATCGATTGGCTGCCTCCTGCATGCCCCCCACTGGGGATTGGGCCCACAACCTGGACATGTGTCCTCACCAGGAATCGAACTGGTGACCTCTTAGTGAATGGGTCGACGCTCAACCACTGAGCCACACCAGCCGGACTGATTTTTTATTTTACCTTCATTTTTTCCCTCCTGATTTCTTTTGGTTTATATTGTTTTTGCATTTCTATATTTTTAATATATTCATATATTTTATTTTTGTTTTTGAAATTTTTATTGGTATATATATTTAATACTACAAAATTTCCTGAGAAGAATGCTTTAGCTATATAGCCCACAATTTTGACAGCATGTGTTTTAATTGCCAAACTTTTCAAAAATTTGAATAAAACATATTTCCCTTTAACAGAGAGATAAATATATTGTCTAATGAAATTTTTCATATTTCTCAGTAAACTAATTTTTCTTTTTCAATTTCAGTACTATTTCTGCAGCATTATATTTTTTCTTTGAGATTTTTCTATTTGATTAATATATAATCAATGTTCAAAAATATTTTATTTGTGCTTGAAAATATGTTGTATTCTCAATATTTATATCAGAATTTAGTTTAAATTTGAAAATCTTAATTTATAATATATTTTTAAATCTTGGTGATTATTATTCATGTCTGTCCGTTTGTTCTTTTGTTCATTGAGAGAAATATGCTAAATCCGAAAGTGTTTATACCTATTTTTTGGATTCAAGGCCTGAGGACAAACATTGGTTAGAAGTGAAATTTTAATCTAAAGAGAATTTTAAAAGTGAAATATAAAGATGTTTTTAAAATCTAATTAGAAAATAATATTTACATGTAAATAAAACAATAGAATCTACGTTGCCTTTGTGATTTCTCAAAAAAAGCAATGAAACCATCTTATATTCACTCTAGTTACATTTGAATGTAACCTACTATGAGTCCATTAATCAGTTTGCTTGTAAGAGCATGCTTGTAATTATCTACAAATATTGGATTATAAAATAAATAAAATACAAAGTATGGGCCATACTGGAAGAAAAAAATGACATTACAAGAGCAAATCTGTAGGTTTGGTTTTGTGGTTAAAAAAAATAAATAAACATTTCTGAGAGATTAATTTTTCAGTTCAGGGCAAGAGAATTACCAGGCCTGACAAGAAATGTTGTTGAAGAAGCTGTTCATAATTACTAAAAATTCGCTATTTTGAAATATAGTAAAGTGAAGTCATTTTTAGGAATAAAAATAGTTGAGAAAGTACCAAATGATTAAAGTACTATGAAACAATAGTCTTTTGACTTTACAGTTATAATTCTTTAAAGCCTTATATTGGTAAATAAGAAGAACATAGTTAATTAGAGCTGAGGAATTTACAGTTGAGGTCATTTGAAGTAGCAATGTTCCTAGTTAGATTGTATCTCATAAAAAATGAATGGATAGGCAGATTAAGTCCCTCTTCAGATCACTAATTAGCAAGAGCATATTAACAATTTTATGGACACAATTTTTGTTGTTGTTTACTGATGCTAGATAGTATTTCTGTACAACCAAATCAATTACTCAATAATAAAATAATCAATTACACATGCAATGCTGTGTTATCAATTCGTAAACAAGTATGCCTTATAAATTAAAACAAATCAACAAGAAAAGTAATTTTTTTTAAATCATAGAGTAGATAATGCATTAGTACTGAAGCCTCTTATAAATGTGGATATGTTTCATGCAGGGTATGAATACTTTAGCACTGGTCTGAAAGAGTGGGGTTTGAATGCCAAGTTTATTACTTATAATTTTTATTATATGGGTAAGTTATTAAGTCTCTCTGTACACTGGTTTTCTATATACATGGTAGAATAAAAATAGGTTTAGAGTTGTGAGTACATAAAACACAGAGTTTATTCTTGTATTATAATTTATTAATTATTGCATTATTTTCCATACAAACAACTGTAAACCTACTTTTGCACCACCCTGTATAATTGGAATAGACTGTTTTTTGTAGTGTTGTTTTGAGAAATAAATGAGATAATATATCTCAAGTGCTTACTAAGAAGCTTAGAATATGGTATTCTAATAAAGGTCTTTTTTTTTTTTTATTCTCACCCAAGGATATTGATTTTAGAGAGAGGGCAAGGGGAAGAAGAGAGGAAGAGAAGAAGAGAGAGAGAGAGATGGAGAGAGAAACATTGATGTGAGAGAGAACAGCGATTGGCTGCCTCCTGTATGTGCCCCGACCAGAAATCAAACCCACATTTTGGTTTATGGTAGGACACTCCAACCAACTGAGTCACACTGGCCAGGGCAAGAGGTCTATTCTTAATGTTATTCAATACGTGAGCCTGTTTCTCAGTTACAGGTATATTTTATTAGATCTCAAAACTTAAATTTTAAAATAATTTTCAACTGAACGCACTTGACAAATATAAAATATTTCAAACCAGTATTTGTTTTCCTCCCCTGATACTTCTACCAAGACTCTTCACATTAAATGTGCGAAATGTTCATGCTGCATATTCTCACACCTATTTGATAACTATTTCTGAAGAGCTTAATGATAAATGGGAGAAGTGAAACCATTTCATATTTTGAGAACACGATATAATAATGGTGATGTACATTTTCTTCACGTTAAATTTAATGACCAACACTAATAGAAAGAAATGATACAAATGGTTTTCTAGAAACCTTTCACGTATAAGACTTACAAAAGATCACCATATCATATACCATTAATCATTAAATGAAAAAATATTTTCAATGTAAACTAAAATTATTATAAAATATTTGTTCTCCATCATTATGTTTGTGGTATTTTTATATATACCTCACTGTTAAACTTGGGGATAGGAGGCTTATTCTAGTAACTGACATAGAACTTTGTCAGAAAGAAAACATGTACAGCATTAGTGGATAATTTAAACACCAAGACTGATTGATGCTATGTAGCAAATGTGAGTTACATAAATAATTTTATCTCGAATATATTTAATTAACCCACAAATACAAAAGAATGCTATAACATATTCTCATATATAAAAAGAATTATAGGATGCCATTGACAGTAAGGTGTATCAGTGCAGAAAAAAAGGCAACACTAATGTTTAATAATAACACAGGATGCTGAACCTCATTGACAGTGTTGGAAGATAATACTTTAAGTATTTTTATGTTTCTGCAAAATCAGGATTTGTCTGCAAAAATTACAGGCAACCCATGCTCAAGTATTATTGACAAACATACTTTGGAATCAATTAATTACTCCAGAAAGATATACATGCTTTCTTATATTAAAGATGATAATAAATTTGATAGTCTAGATAAAATGGACCAATTCCTTGAAAGAGATAATTTACTAAACTTATAGGAGTAATTAATCATCTAAATGGAATGTATAATCAAGAAAGTGAATCAATGATTAAAATCTTCCAAAACAGAAAGCACCAGTCCCAGAAGGACTCACTAGTGAATTCTACTATACACATGAGGAAGAAATTATGTAAAGTCTCTATAATGTCTTCTAGAAAACAGAAGCAGAGGAATGATTCCTAACTCATCCTATAAAGCCAGCATTACCATAATATCAAAATCAGACAATGATATTGCAGGAAAGGAAAATTACAGGCAATATTTCTCATGAAGATGCAAAACTCCTCAACAAAATATTAGCAAATCAAGGTCAACAATACATAAAAATAATTATATACCATGATCAACAGGTATTTATGTTAGGTATGCAAAGATGGTTTAACATTTGAAAACCAATTAACTTAATCCATCACATCAACAGATCAAGAAAGAAGTAATACATGATTATATCGATAGGTACAGAAAAAGCATCTGACAAAACTCAGTACCCAATCATTATAAAAACTCAGCAAACTAAGAATAGAGGGTAACTTCCTCAACTTGATAAAGAACATCTACCAAAAAACTGCAGCTAATATCATACTTAGAAGAAACTAGAAGCTTACCATTAAGATTAGAAACAAGTCAAGGATGTCCCCTTACTACTTCTACTCAATATCTTACTGGAAGTCTTTGCTAGTGCAATAAGTCAATAAAAAGAAATAAAAGGTATACAGATTGAAAAGGAAGAGATAGAACCATCATTGTTTAGGGGCAACATGACTGCAAAACGTTTTAAATTATCTACAAGATTACTCCTTGAACAATCAAGCCATTATAGCAATTTTGTGGGATACAAATTTATATACAAAAGTCAAATGTCTTCAGCAATGAACAATATAAATTTGAGATTAAAAAGACAAAGGAAATCTAGGGCTCTTTCTTCTTTCTCTACTCCTTTCTAGAGCAAAAATTATTCTGTCATTCATATTCTCTCTCTCTCTCTTTCTGTTTCTCTCTCCCCACAGAGGGTAGGATGGACATATGTTCCACAAGATTCTATATAAGCTTGAAATTTCATAATTTTAAGGTTCTTCTCATGTGGTACAAATCCCTAACCATGTTAGGAGACCTGGTTCACATTACACTGCCTTGTGGAGATCTGGAACACGGGGAACCAAAACAAAATGCTCTGTCAGTAAACAAACATCTCCTCCGTCCAAATTTTTTTTAGTTTGAAAATTAGGTCACATATTGCACTCTTCAAAATTTGGACTTAAATATTTTTGCAGAGGACAGAATAGACTTGCAGGAACATTGCCCTGTTGAAGAAAAGATGACAGTCCTGCATGCCAATGGGAATTAGCAGCAGACGTAATAGACTGTTTGGTCATAATCCTTCTTGGTCTAAAAGGAAAGGATTAGACCAGAGGAAAATAATAAAGTAACCTATATTCATCTGGTTTAATTATTTTCTTTTATAGATAAGTAAATTAGAGCTCTAAGATGTAAGTTACCTACCCAATTTAGGAAAGACATTAAAGTCTAATGAATGCTTCCTGCGTTCTAAGCATTAACTAGAAGCTTTTGTATATTTGAAATAATTATCTGCAGAATTAAGCCAGAACTTGAGCCCAAATCTTCTTACCCCAAGTTTGGATTGTTTTCTTCCACTTCAAACTGCCTCTCATTCAGACTCTGGATTAAAATTTACTATAAAATAATTTCTTATATTTTATGTCCTCGATTTTAGCCAAAATGGCCCATTATCCATCATTTTAAAAGGAAATTTTAATAAAATGACTCCTGGTTTTGATTAACAGGTCTGCAGAGAGTAGTAACCATGGCAAACACTCTTGGTGACATGGCAGAGGACCCTGCAGACCACTTCTCTCTCTATCCTTGGGCTACCCACTATTCTTTTTTTAATTAAAATATAGTTGACATAATATTACATTAGTTTCAGATGTACAACACAGAGGTTCAACATTTATATACATTATAATGTGATCAGCATAATAAGTCTAATAATCATTTGTCATTGCACAAAGTCAAATACGATAGCCAATGACAATATATTTGAAGCCTTGAAGATTTTGACCCTTGCTGTATGTATTTGGTTCATGACATAACAACAGTTGCTAAAAACAAAAAAAACAAAACACTTAACCCTTTCAATGTTATTACTGGATAAACTTTCTTTGCATTCAACAGAAATGCCTAGGCTTTAAGGTGCACACTTGTCCAATGCTCGTGTTTAATTAAATGTAAAAGCACTTTGAAGACAAAGACTATTCAGAAAATGGTAGCATTTAAAACATTCACCAAAGGTTCATATTCCATTCTTATACCCAATGATTGTGAAGAGAAATGCTCATGACTGTCTTATCTTTTCTTAAAGAGCTAAGAGGTTTAGACTTTTGCTTAAGATGATTTTTCTTTTTTCATTCTTTCTTTACCTCCCTTTGCAAAGTGTTTTTTCTTAATTATTTTTGTTAGCAAAGTAGTTCAAGTTTTTCTCTTTTTAAGGATGTTTCTATTCACAAAGAAATAATCAAAAAGAAAATGTCATTAACCATCTGTGTCATCTTTCTACCCACTCTCATCTCACAGTCTTTCATAACCATTCATACTGTTTCAGGTAGGTTGTTCCCTAACATCCCATCACATTCCCCTACCTAAAGCAGCAGTTCTGATAGTTATGCAAACTCAGGGAGATAAAAGTAATGATATCTAAAATCTTTGAGTGCTTTATACATGATGTGTTTATTTAATCCTCAGAAGAGTCCTTTACTGTATGTATTCATGGTCTTCAAATCTATGGATGAGGAAACTGAGGCCAATAAAGGTTAAGGAAATAGCTTAAGGTAAAACGAAAGGCAAGTGATGGATCTGAGATTTGAATTGTCAGTTGCCTTCTACTTTCTAAGATCTTGACCTGTACACTATAAGACCTCTTTCAGTAGAAGGTTGTGAGATAATTATCATAACAGTGGGAAACTGTGTTCCAATTCATTCACCTCTATCCATGTGCTCAAAGATTCATTTAAAATCTATAAGTTTAGAAGCAACCTCCACAACACTGGCTGCTCCAAAGACTGCGAGCTGTGGCGGTAGAGCCTGCTACAGCAATCGTAGTCTCAGTGGAGCTGGCGCAAGCCTTTTCTCTCATTCACTTCCCACTTCATTATACTCCAGACTCTAGAGTCCAGAGGCTACAATCACAGGATTCTAGTGTTCAGAGTAAAGAACATGTTTTGTGAGAGCAGAGAAGGTGGTGGAGTGAATGAAAGCTACATAGACTGTCTCCCAGGACCAAACTGGAACTACAACTAAAATGAAGACATATCATTGGGAAAAACCAACTGAAAAGCAGCTGGAGAGAGTCAGTACAACCAGGGAGAGAGAGAGGACACCAAATAAAGAATGGTAGGAACTGTGGAGGCACATGGGGGTGGGCTGGGAGCCCACAGACAACAAGGGCTGTATTAGTGGGAAAAATTAATAAATGGGACTACATTAAACTGAAAAGCTTCTGCACATCAAAAGAAACAAGCATCAAAATGGAAAGGGAACCCACTATATAATTGCCAACGATACATAACATAAGGGGTGAATTTCCAAAATATATAGAGCACTCATACAACTCAACAAAAGGAAGACAACGAATCCAATTAAAAAATGGGCAGAAGACCTAAATAGACACCTCTCCAAAAAGGACATACAAATGGCCAAGCGACATATGAAAAAATGCTCGACGTCACTAATCATCAGAGAGATGCAAATTAAAATGATTATGAGGTATCACCCAACACGTGCCAGAATGGCTGCCATCAACAAATCATCAAACAACAAGTGCTGGTGAGGGTGTGGAGAAAAAGAGACTCTAGTACACTGCTGGTGAGAGTGCAGACTGGTGCAGCTACTATGGAAAACAATATGGTGTTTCCTCAAAAAATTAAAAATTGAACTGCCATTTGACCCAGTGATCCCACTTCTAGGAATATATCCTAAGAATCCCAAAACACCAATAAGAAAGAATATATGTACCCTTATGTTCATAGCAGCACTATTTACAATTACTAAGATTTGGAAACAGCCCAAGTTCCCATCAATAGATGAGTGGATAAAAAAGTTGTGGTACATATACACAATGGGACACTATGCAGCTGTAATAAAGAAAGATCTCTTATCCTCTAAGATGACATGGTGGGATCTGGAGAGTATTATGCTAAGTGAATAAGCCAATCAGAGAAAGACAAGTATCACATGATCTCATTTATTTGTGGAATATAATGAACAAAATAAGGTGATGAACAAAATAGACCCAGAGACATAGAAACAGGGTTCAAACTGACAAACTTCAGAGGAGGGGATAAGTGGAGGGAAGGGATAAACCAAAGAACTTATGCATATAAGCATAACCACTGGATGTAGACAACAATGCTGGCAGGTGGAAGGCAGGAACAGGAGGAGGATGACAATGGCGGAAAGGGGATAGACATCTGTAACAAAAACATATTAATAAAAATTGTAAAAAAATAAAATAAAATCTCTAAGTTTAACTTCCACATGCCATTGTAATATCACAATTTGTTTAAGATTGCATATTTCTGAGTCAAACCTAGAGTCCTACTACCCTCCTTATTATCCATGCCTCACTACTTTATCTCTCAAATAGATGTGATGATATCTATTACAGTGTAGCTATAAGAGTAACTGAGATAATGAATGCAGACGTCTAAGAACAGCACTTGTCCCATATAAAATTCTCAATTAAAATGTGTCTTTATGGGCGTAAATGTTGCAAGCGATCTTTGGAATAGGACTTTACAGCTGTGTAAATCTGGAAATGTTTACATTGGGAGTTGAGTTGCATGTTACAAACTACTCAGATGAATACTTTTTATTTGCTTTAAGACTGGCTCTTTCTTTGGTCTGAGAACAGACACTTGCATAGGCCCTTTTGTTTCTACATATATATTTTTTTATCTTCACCTGAGGATATGTTTGATTTCTAGAGAGAGAGGAAGGGAGAGAGAGAAAAAACCATTAATGTGAGAGGGAAACATCAATCAGTTGCCTTCCATACATAACCCAACCAGGGTTCAAGCCTGGAACCTAGGTGTATGCCCTGACTGGGAATTGAACCAGCAAACTTTATGGTGTACAGGACAATGCTCCAAACAATGGAACCACCTAGCCAGGGCTATGCATATTGTTTTTATTTATATATTTTATTTATATAATTGTATTCATGCCTGCTTTTCTTGGACAAGCCCTGGATTCAGAAAAGTAGCTGAAATGCACATAATGTTAATGTAGGGGAGGAAAATAAAGTTTTTCCTCTCTTCACTTTAGGTTCTCTACTTGGAACCCTTTCAAGTATACTGGGGCCACTTATTATTTATTCATTTTCCCAAAGAAGCAACCAAGGATCAAAGTTTAAAATGCTTTCCCCCTCTAATGTGAGATGGGGCCAGATCCCATCCAATAAACAGTTTAATTTTCATGGGCTCTGTGATCAAAAGAACAGAAGCAGCAACAACAAAAGCCCAGCTGCTGTCTGCTTTAAACTGGCAAAGTGGGAAAAATAAAGTGTTGAATAAACAGACTGAATTGCCATTAAGCAGCATCTGCCAGGATTGTCAGCTTCAGAGCAGTACACCTTTTGTACTCATGACCAATAGGAGATTTGTGTGAAGGTTAAAGTGTGGTTTTTGATCTACTGAAACCAAAACTGATTAAGGGAGACAGTTTTAAAAAGCCAGATATTAAATAGTAAAGAAAAATAGAAAAAAAAAATCTGAAGGATTCCAAGATGGTGATGGATTAAGTGGAAGCTACACTGATCTTCTCCCAGTTCCAAACTGGAATGACAACTAAAATATAGACAAGTCATCCTGAATAACCAACTAAAGACTAGCTGGAGAGAAATCTTATAACCAAGGAAGTAAAGAGGAGCCCACATCGAGACTGGTAGGAAGTGCAGAGGCACGAGAAAGCTGGCTGGGCTCCCACAGGCAGCAGCTAAATTGTTGGTTGAGCCTCACTGTCAACCAGCCTTAGGGCCAAGCCCACTCATGGAGGAGCCCCTAGCAATTAAGACTTAATTACAACAGTAGGGCCCACACAACACACACAAGGGACATTATTAGAGCACCTAGGTCTGGTGATCAGGGAGACTGCACCACTGGGTCCCACAAGTCACCTATTACATAAGGCCACCCTACCAAGACTGGGAGCCATAGCAGATCTACCTAATACAGAGAAGCAAACCCAAAATGGCAGCCAAAATAAGGAGACAAAGAAACAAGCCCCAAATGAAAGAACAAGAAAATCCTCCAGAAGAAGAGCTAAATGAAATGGAGATAAGCAATTATCAGATAGAGTTCAGAGTAATGATTATAAGGATGCTCAACAGCATGAAAAAGATATAGAAATTATGAAAAACATCTAGTCAGAAATGAAGAATGACATAGCAGAAATAAAGAATACACTAGAGGAAATAAACATAAGATTAGAGAAAGCTGATGATTGGATCAGTGAATTAGAAGACAAGGTAGAAAAAAAATCACTCAATCAGAGAACCCCAAAGAAAAAAAACAGTTAAGAAACAGAAGGACAGTTTAAGGGAACTGTGGGACAATATGAAACATAACAACATCTGCATCATAGGAGTACCAGAAGAAGAAGAAAGTGAGCAAGGGCTAGAGAACCTGTTTGAAGAAATAACTTCCCTAACTTGGTGAAGAAAAAAGTCATACAAGTTCAGTAAGCACAGAGTCTCAAGCAAGAAGAACCCACAAAAGCCCATGCCAAGACATACCATAATTAAAATGCCAAAAATTAAAGATAAAGAGATAATCTTAAACACAAGAAGAGAAAAGCAATGTATTGCCTACAAAGAATATCCCATAAGGCTGCCAGATGATTTCTCAACAGAAACACTACAGGCCAGAAGGGAATGTCATGAAGTATTCAAGATAATAAAAAGCAAAACCCTGAAACCAAGACAACTCTATCCAACAAGGCTATCATTCAAAATAGAATGGCAAATAAAAGCTTCCCAGACCAAAAAAAAAAAAAAAAAAAAAAAAAAAAAGGATAAAGGGATTTATTACCACCAAACCAACATTACAAGAAATGTTAAAGGGACTGCTGTAATAATAAGAAGAAACAGGGAGAGAGAAACATACACATAATGAATAAAAATTCAAATAAATAAGTATCTATCAATAATAACCTTAAATGTAAATGGATTAAATGCTCCAAGTAAAAGACATAGGAGAGCACCAAGCTGGAGTGGCTCACTGGTTGGGCGTCGACCCATGTGCCAGGAGGTCACCAGTTTGATTCCCAATCGGGACACATGCCCAGGTTGTTAGCCTGATCCCTGGTGGAGGGCATGCGGGAGGCAGCCAATTGATGTTCTCTCTCACAGATATTTCTATCTCTCTCTCTCTAAAATCAATAAAGAAAAATTATTTTAAAAAAGACTTAGGAGAGCTGAATGGATAAAAAAACCATGACCCATATATATGCTGTCTACAAGAGATACACCTCAGGAAGATGACAGTGGAATAGGTGAAAGCAAAACACACCTCCTCCAGGGGTTGAACTAGAGTTACAGCTAAAATTTTGAGCAATTAACCTGAATTAACAACAGAAGGACACCTGAACTAAAGTATTATATCCAAGGACTGAAACAAAGAAGTTATACAGAGACTGGTAAGAAGGGCAGAGACATGGAAAGGGCTGGCCCCTGCACCCAGGGGCAGTGGCTATGAAGCTGGAGAAATATTGAAGCTTCAAAGCCCCCCAGAGGAAAGTGGGGTCTCAATCCTATGCTGGGACCCCCAACCCAGAACACCAGGGTCTGGAAGAAGAGCCTTCATAACATTTGGCAGCAAAAATAAGCAAGGACTTTGTCCACCAAAAAGAAGAGAGAGTCTGCTTGAATCCCAGGTGAACTCCTTAAAGGCTAACAAACAGGGACTCACTCTCAGGAACTCACTGGGGGCTCTGGTAGTGGGAAGGAGACTCAGGGCATATGGAAGTCATAAGGAGATCTGGGTGGAATAGCGCTGGAGATTGGGAAAGTAGGCTTCTGAAGTCCCAGTCGTGAGCCAACATCCCACACCACCCTCAGACACCATTTCCCAGGTTCCAGCACTTCTATTCTCAGAGCACCAGCTGGAGAAATTACACTAACTATGTCTTCCAAATACAAGCAACTCCACTCTGCCAAGCTCAAGTCTGGCATAAAGGACTTTTGGCTGTACTCAAAATGGACCTGAGGTGCACTTTTTCCCTGGAGAAACTACAGACAGTCTCAGAAAAACATTGAACTGAGTGGCCTGAGAACAGGAGCCAATTTGCCTCCTACCCATGGGCTAGGCAGGTGCCATTCCCAATGGAAGATGCCCTGGTCAGAGCCTCAGGCAGCAGGCAGCTGCAGAGCTAAGGGGAGCTGTGCACTTGAGGGCCTCCATTCAGGATCCCTGGCAGGGTGCTGACAAACTAGAAACCGAGTGCCTAACTACTCAGCTTAGGACCCCCAACAAAGGGCTGTCTGGATTTGCATTCCCCAAATCTATAAGCACTTCCTTCAAATTGCAGTACCACAGGGGGAAGAAAGTAAAATTCTGAACTGGGACATTTGGAGCCACCCTCTTCAGAGGCCTCCATCAGGGCCTCTGACAATGAGTTACAGAGATAGAAAGGGGCAACAAGCTCTCTTCCCTCCCAAGACCTGGTGCCACCCCAAGCAAATGGGGCAGCCTTGATCTACTCCTCATAGCCCCACCTGCAGCCTCTGGCAGGTGCATCTTTGCAGGGCAAAGGGCTGACAATTCAGAACTGGTAAATTTGACTCCATTCAGGAGCTCTGGTGGGGCACTACTGAGCTAGAAAGTGAGTGCCTATCTCCCTTTCTGAGGGTCAAGGGTCTGTGCCACCCCCAACAAAGCAATGCCTCGATCACATTCCCCAAATCTGTTGGCACTGCCTGTGAAGTGCAGTCCTGCAGGGGCAACGAAATGCTAACCAGAACTGGGACATTTGGATCTACCCCCTCAGAGGTCTCCATCAGGGCCTTTAGCAGTAAGCTGCAGAGATAGAAGGGAGTGACAAGCTCTCTCTCCCTTCCCAAGATCCAGTACCACACCAAGTAGAGTGGAAAGCCTTAATCTATTTCTCTAAGTCCCACCAAAACCTTCCAACAGGTGCAGCCTTAAAGGGGAAAGGGGTCACAACTCAAAACTGTGAAATCTGGTGCACCCCCTTGGAGCTCCACTTCAGGAGTTCTGGCATGGAGCTAGGAGGAGACTTGAAGTTACCTCCCCTCTTGAGGGCTGAGGACCTGCAACCACCCCAATCAAAGGGCAGACTGGATTTGCATTCCCAGATCCTGCTGTCCCCATCCTGCTAAAGTCATATCTGCTGGGGAAAGTAGGTAAAAATCAGAGCTTGGACATTGGACGTGACTTCCTTGGAGCACTCCACGAGGGCCTCTGGCAGTTCACTGCAGTGATAGAAGGAGGCTAACAGCACTATCTCCCCTCCCAAGGGCCAGTGCCACCCCAAGCAGAGGGGGAAGTCTTTTTCTCTTTCTCTAAGCCCTAGTAGCACATCCCTGTTGCTGCAGCTTCACAGGAGAAAGGGGACACAACTCAGAACTGCAGTATCTGGTTGAGCAACTCAAAGCCTCCCTTCACAGTCTCTGGAGGGGCACCACTGAGCTAAAAGGCAAGAAGGTAGCTCCCGTCTCGAGGGCCAAGGGTCCATGTCAGCCAAATCAATGGGCTGATTGGATTTGCATTCGCAAATCCTGCTGCTCCTATCCTACTAAATTTATTTCTGTGGGATGAAAGTATATACAACCTATGAATGGGCCAACAACAGTCAGCTCCCAATTACAACAGGAAGTTCCACATAACCCACACAAGGGACATCCCTAGAGAATTCAGCTCAGGAGATCAAGGAGACTTCATCACTGTGTTGCACAGGACACTTACTACATAAGGCTACCCCATGAGGACTGGGAATCATAGTAGTTCTATCTAAATAATAATAGAAACAAACATAAAGAGTCAGCTAAAATGCGGTGACAAAGAAACAACCCCCAAATGAAAGAAAACAAAAAACCTCCAGAAAAAAACCTAAATGAAATGGAGGCAAGCAATTTATCAGACACTGAGTTAAAAATAATGTTTATAATGATTCTCAAACAACTTAGTGAAAACTACAAGGAACTACATCAACATTTTTTTAAAAAAGAGAGAAACTCTGAATAAGAGCCAGTATGAAATGAAAAATAGCATATCTGACATCAAGAATACACTTGAAGGAATTAAAAGCAGAAAATAGAGTCAGTGATTTGGAAGACAAGGTAAAAAAACAAAAACAAAAAAAAAACAAAAATCAAAAAACAAAAACAAAAAAACACAAAACAGAGCAACCAAAAGAAAAAAAATTTTAAAGAATGAGGATAGTTTAAGAGAACTCTGGGACAATATGAAACATAACAACATCTGCATCATAGGTGTACCAGAAGAAGAAGAAAGCAAGCAAGATATAGAGAACCTATATGAAGAAATAATCACAGAAAATTTCCCTAACCTGGTGAAAGAAAAAGTCACACAAGTTCAGGAAGCACAGAGTCCCAATCAAGATGAACCCAAAGAGACCCATGCCAAGACACATCCTAATTAAAATGGCCAAGGCTAAAGACAAAAAGAGAATCTTGAAGGAAGTAAGAGAGAGATAGTTAGTACCTTCAAGGGAGCCCCTATAACGTTGTCAGCTGATTTCTCAAAAGAAATACTTCAGGCCAGAAGGGACTGGCATGAAGTATTCAAAATAATGAAAAGCAAGAAACTGCAATCAAGACTGCTCTATCCAGCAAGGCTATCATTTATAATTGAAGGTGAATTAAATAACTTCTTAGACAAAAGGAGGCTACAGGAGCTCAGTACCACCAAACCAGCACTGCAGGAAATGCTAAAGGGACTGCTTTAAGAAGAAGAAATATATAGAGAAAGGAACATACACATAAAGAAAAAAAATTGCATTAAATAAGTATATATCAATTATAACTACAAGTCTAAATGAATTAAATTTTCCAATAATAGGACATAGGATAGCTGAATGGATACAAAAACATGACCCATATATATGCTGTCTACAAGAGACCCACCTCAGAACAACAGATTGACAGTCTGAAAGTGAACGTATAAAAAAAAAATTCCATACAATGGAAATGAAAAAAAGAGCAACTGTAGCAATACTTATTTCTGACAAAATAGACTTCAAAACAAAGACCTCGACAAGAGACAAAGAAGGTCACTACATAATACTAAAAGGATCAATCCAGCAAGAGGATATAATCCTTATAAGCATATATGCACCTAAATATATTTTTTAAAATCATTGGTGGACTTTAAGTGTGAGATGGACAGCAATACAGTCATAGTAGGTGATGTAACACCCAACTTACATCATTGCATAGATCATCCAGACCAAAAAAAAAAAAAAAAAATCAACAAGAAAACAGAGACCTTAAATGACACACTAGATCTAATGGATTTAATTGACCTTTCCAGAACATTTCACCTCAAAGCTGCAGTGTACACATTCTTCTCAAGTGCACATGGGACATTCTCAAAGACAGCCCATGTGTTAGGATACAAACTAAATCTTTACAAGCTCAAGAAGATTAAAATCTTATCAAGCAGCCCGGCCAGTGTGGCCCAGTGGTTGAGTGTTGACCAATGCACCAAGAGGTCGCAGGTTCAATTCCCAGTCAGGGTACATGCACAGGTTGTGGGCCAAATCCCCAGTGGGGGGCATGCTGGAGGTAGCCAATCAATGTTCTCTCTCATCGATGTTTCTGTCTCTCTCTCTCCCTCTCCCTCTCTCTCCAAAAAAAAAAAAAAAAATCAATAAAGTAAAATCATATCAAGCATATTCTTGTATCACAATGGCATGAAACTAGAAATCAACTATAATAAAAACACTCAAAAACATTCACAAACACATGAAAATGAACACATAACAACCCAAAATATATGGAACACCTTGAAAGCAGTACTGAGAGGGAAGTTCATAGCATAACAGGCACACCTAAAGAAACAAGAAGAAGCTCTAATAAACTACCTAATGCTACAACTAAAAGAGTTAGAAAGAGAATTGCAATAAAAGCCCAGAGTAAGTAGGACGGAAGGAAAAACTAAAGAATAGAGCAGAAGTAAATGATACAGAGGCTAAAAGAAATAATACAAAAGATCAGTGAAACCAAGAGCTGGTTCTTTGAAAAGAAAAATAAGATTGATGACCCTTTAGCCAGACTCACCAAGAAACAAAGAGAGAGGACCCAAATAAATAAAATCAGAAATGACAGAAGTGATATAACTGACACCACAGTAACATAGAGAATTGTAAGAAAATACTATAAGCAACTATATGCCAATAAACTGAACTACCTGGGCAAAGCGGACAAATTCCTAGAATCATACAATCTTCCAAAAATTCAATCATAAAGAATCAGAAAACCTGAAGATACTGATTAACAACTAATGAAATTGAAGCAGTAATCTATAACCTACCAGCAAACACAAGTCCTGGGCAGGATGGATTTATAGGTTAGTTTTACCAAACATTCAAAGAATAATTAACACCTGTTCTCCTCAAACTATTCCAGAAATTCAAGAGGAGGGAAGACTCCCAAGCTCTTTTTATGAGGTCAGCATTATCCTAATCCAAAATCCAGAGAAAGACACTACAAAGAAATTAAATTACAGGCAAATATCCCTGATGAACATATATGCCCAAATCCTCAACAAAATATCAGCAAATCGGATCCAGCAGCACCTTACAAAGTTGATACTACATGACCAAGTGGGATTTATTCCAGGGATGCAAGGTTGGTACAATATTCGCAAATCAAAAAATGTGACACATCAAATAAACAAAATGAAGGATAAAAATCACATTATTATATCAATAGATGCAGAATATTTGATAAAATACAGCACTGATTTTTGATAAAAACTCAGCAAAGTGGGAATAGAGGGATCATACCTCAATATAATAAAGGCCATACATGAAAAATCTACAGCCAACATCATACTCAATGGGCAAAAACTAAAAGCATTTCCCTTAAGAACAGGAATAAGACAAGCATGTCTGCTTTCACTACTCTTATTAAACATATTACTGGAAGTATTAGCCACAGTGATCAGACAAGAAGAAAATAAAAAGGCATCCAAATTGAAAAGGAGGAAGTAAAACTGTCATCATTCACAGAAGACATGATATTGTACAAAGAAAATCCTAAAGACTCAATCAAAAAACTATGAGATTTAATAAATGTATTTGACAAGATAGGAGGACACAAAATTAACTTCCAAAAATCAATGGCATTATTATACACCAATAATGAACTCTCAAAAAGAGAACCTCAAAAAACAATACCATTTACCATTGCAAGAAAAAAATAAAATACCTAGGAATAAACTAAACCAAGGAGGTAAAAGACCTGTACTTGGAAAACTACAGAACATTGAAAAAAGATATAGAGGAAGATAAAAACAAGTGGAAGCATATACTATGTTCATGGATTGGAAGAATTAACATCATTAAAATGTCCATACTACCCAAAGTAATCTATAGATTCAATGCAATCTTTATTAAAATAGCAACAACATATTTCACAGATCTAGAACAAATACTCCAAAAATTTATATGGAACAAAAAAGACCCTGAATAGCTGAAGCAATCTTGAGAATGAAGAACAAAGTAGGAGGGATCACAATACCGGATATCAAATTGTACTACAAAGCCACTGTAATCAAATCAGCCTGGTACTGGCACAAGAACAGGCATATAGATCAATGGAATAGAAC
Source organism: Tadarida brasiliensis (assembly GCA_030848825.1). NCBI lineage: Eukaryota > Metazoa > Chordata > Mammalia > Chiroptera > Molossidae > Tadarida > Tadarida brasiliensis. Next base: position 63,109,901 of record CM061267.1, on the reverse strand, counting down.
AGACAACCCAGAAATCAACCCAAGCTATTACACTCAATTAATATTTCACAAAGGAGGCAAGACCATACAATGGAGTAAGACAGTCTCTTCAATAAATGGTGCTGGGAAAATTGGATAGGCACATGCAAAAAAATGAAACTAGAACCCCAACTTACATCATACACAAGAATAAACTCAAGAAAAATAAAAAATTTAAATGTAAGTCATGAAACCATATAATTCCTAGAAGAAACCATAGGCAGTAAAATTTCAGACATGTCACATAACAGAATTTTCACTGATACATCTCCTAGGGCAAGAGAAACACAGGAAAAAATAAACAAATGGGATTACATCAAACGAAAAAGCTTCTGCACAGCAAAAGAAACCAGCATCAAAATGAGACAGGTTACCAGTCTGTGGGAGAACATATTTGCCAGTGATACATCAGATAACAGATTAATTTCCAAAATATATAAAGTACTCGTCCAAGTCAACAAAAGGAAGACAAACAAACCAATAAAAAAACGGGCAGAGGACCTGAATAGACACTTCTCCAACAAGGACATACAAATGGCCAAGAGACATATGAAAAAATGCTCAATATCACTAATCATCAGAGAGATGCAAATTAAAATGACTCTGAAGTATCACTGCATACCTGCCAAAATGGCTACCGTCAAGAAATAAAATGACAAGTGCTGTCAAAGATGTGGAGAAAAGGATACCCCCAAACACTGCTGGTGAGAATGCAGACTGGTGAAGCTAGTACGGAAAATAATATGGAGTTTCCTCAAAAAATTAAAAATGCAACTGCCATTTGATCCAGTGATCCTACTTTTTAGGAATATATCTTAAGAAGCTTGAAAAACCAATCAGAAAGAATATATACACCCTATGTTCATAGCAGTGCTATTTATAATAGCTAAGGTCTGGAAACAGCCCAAGTGTCTATCAATAGATGAGTGGATAAAAAAAGCTGTGGTATATTTACACAATGGAATACTATGCAGCTGTAAGGAAGAAAGATCTCTTATGCTAAGTGAAATAAGCCAGTCAGAGAAAGACAAGTATCACATGATCTTACTTATGTGTAGAATCTAATGAACAAAATAAACTGACAAACAAAATAGATCCAGAGACATGAAACTAGGGAACAGACTGTAGAACCTCAGCGGGAAGGGAGGAGGGTGGGACAGGAAGAGATAAACCAAAGAACTTATATGCATATATGCATAACCAATGGACACAGACAATAGTGCAGTGAAGGGGGGTGGTGGGTGGCCAGAGCAGGGAGGAGGGGGGAAATGGGGAATAAAGGAGAGACATCTGCAATACTTTCAACAATAAAGATAAGTTTAAAATTAAAAAATAAAACTAAGCCCTAGCCGGTTTGGCTAAGCAGTTAGAGCGTCAGCCTGTGGTCAAGACAGACCCGGGTTCGGTTCCTGCTAAGGGCACGTACCTCGGTTGCAGTTTGTCCCTGGCCCTGGTTGGGTTGTGCGGAAGGCAGCCACTCGATGTGTCCCTTTCACGTCGATTTTTCTCTCTCTCTCTCTTCCTCTCTCTCCCTTCCACTCTATCTGAACAAAAAATGGAAAAATGTCCTCGGGTGAGGATAAAAAAAATAAATAAATAAAACTAAAAGTAAATTGGTAAAAGACTAACAAGAAGAAAACAGAAGTTTATTAACATGTATTGTACATACACAAAGTAGTACTTGGGCTTAAATAGCATCTTAACAAAACAAACAAACTATATATATATATATATATATATATATATATATATATATATATATATAAATAAAAAAGAGGATAAGGACTTTAAGTTTTAGGGATAGCAAATTATGGCAAAGCAATATATGGGGAAATAAGTATATGGTAGAGAAGGCCTAGTTTTAGCAAGGCTGGGTATATAGCTTCCTCTGGTGCAGTTTCTGAGCATATATGGGTCTAAAGTCATTCCCAGCGATTAACTTCTCTTCTACCTGGTAAAGAAGGAAGAGGGGATACCTTTACAAATTTGTGTTCTGGTTTTAGACAAATAGGGGGAGGGTAGACAGCTTTTCTTGTAGCTGACTTTTCTCAATTGCCTTTAGTTCAAAATATTCCTGGTACAAAAGTGGCATATTTTTGGGTGGCGTAGTCTGCTCCCCTTCACTAGGAATTCTATGTAGTGATACAGATTGAGATCATTAGCAAAACTGTGCTTTTCTTGTCAAGCCTAAAATGAGTTTTCAGGAAACAGTTGGAATGGGTTAGGCTTTCCTAATAACTTCCACACAACTGGAAGCCTATCATGAACTAAAAATGCTAAGGCTGGTAATGTCTCACAAGGGATCAGCAGCAGGAAATAGAAGCCTTGGTGAAGGAGACATAGGGAGGCCTCATTCCCTTATCTCACACCGGAAGGAAAAACGGAGAAAGGACTGAGTTTGAAACTGAGAATGAAACTAGTGCCAGTGCAGCCTGGACTAATCTTCCCAGAATTTTATAGAATTGAATATGTCAGATTTAGTAGATGTCCTGTCAGCTGTTGAGATAGGCAGGTCAGGCTGTATGGCTAGGAACAAGGGTTCTCCTCACCTCTCAAGGCTTCAGCAAGTCCTATTACACACCACAGCCTGCTCAGTCCTATACTGGTGGTTTGGGGAGAAGAGTATCTTTTTCTCAGGACAAAATGGGAGAATCAGTAGTAATCGTAAGTGGAGGACAGCTGTGGCCAGCAGTTGGACTATCTTACTGAGGTCCCTCAGGAACAAAGAAAATACAGCAACAGAACGATGAGATCATTCGTTCCTGATTAATTATCAATAAATTGATATTTGCTTGAAGATGCATCACAAAAGACCCAGAAGGAGAGAAACAGGACAAAAACAAAGTAAATCCTCTTTTTATTTTATTTCCTTGAGTAGAGAATAGAGGACAGTAAATTACATTGTTGTAGGCTGAATCATTCTAATGTTACATCAGGGTTTGAAAAGGTCAATCTATAATATTCCACATTTTCAATATTGATGTAACACTTGTAAGAACACAAAGAATCTTGAATCCAATTAAAAATAGTATACATGATAACAAACCAGGGTTAAAGAAAATTTTCAGAGATAGCAGAATTTTTATACTTTATTTAGAAATCTGTGGTTAGGTTATGAGTACAAGAAGTGACAAAATATTTAAATGGATAGTGATTAGTTAAGATGATGTGTTGGAATGAAAAAAGACACCTCTAGTTTGGCTGTTTACTTAGGCAGTTTCAGGATAAAATCTAATAGCAGGACAGGGATAGGAAATACCTTAGATGATCACTTAGATTGGTAGTTCTCAAACTTTTAAAAAAATTATGCATCACATGAAAGTCCAAATATAAAATAGCTAAAAGCAAAGCTTCTTTATTAATATTGGAGTCTCACCTGCTCTTATCATTCCCCTTGTCCCTCTAAAAGTGTATCATTAGAGCTGTCCTTGGGAATGCTCAAAGTACCCTTATGGGTTTGATAGTAATGATTTGGTACAAGGCTTCATTTTAGACATGAAATAAGTCCCAAGGCTACCACATAGAATAGGCATGAAAATGGCGTGACGAAAGGAGATTTGACTTTGGGTGGTAAACACACAATACAATATACAGATGTATTACATTTGTACCTTTGAAACCTATATAATTTTGTTAACCAATGTCACCCCAATAAATGTAACAAAACATTTTAAAAGGGCACAAAACCAGCAAACAAACAAACAATAAAAGAAAATGGCGTGCTCCCCTGGCTCTGCTCATTAGGCACCCCAGTGGACTCTGATGCTTGCCTATTCCCTGCTGCTCCCTTAGCTCTTACTAATTCTCTCAACATGAGTATTCTGATTCTATCAGGGTAAGGGAACTGATGACAAATCAAGGGGGAGGAGTTTCAGACTAGGAAAGCAGGAGTGAAAAGAGAAGAAAGAAATGTTAACAATTATTTCTGTGCACAGACTAAGTCAGTTTGGTTCTTAATGGAAATACCATTCTGGTGTATCCAGGAGCTCTGCTTATCTTGTTCTGGTTTTGTTGTTGTTTCTTTTGGTGCATAAATGTATGAAACAATTATTGCTATAGTCGACACATAATTTTTCTTTCTTTGGATTTGTTAGAATGAGAAAATGACTTATGTCCCCAAACTACTATGTATGCTAACTCGTGTCCTTTCTATATTAAATACAATAGTTTCTCTGAAATAGCGTTTATTTTTTTTATCTTGTCATTTAATATTGAGAGTCATTCATGATTGAAAAACTTCATAATAGAAAAGATAAGAATATTTTCTCAAACTCTAGTACCTATTTTGTGCAGGTAAAAACTACTAAAAGCCTATTTTTCTTTGTATGTATTCACATATGTAAATGTCCAAGCACACTCCTTGCGTATACATATAGGCATACCCAGTAAAATCTTTTTTTGGCCCTTGAAAAATCACTGGAAATGCTTTAGCAATGCAGATGTAAGACACAATGAACAAAACAAACTCATTAGAGGGAACTTGAGATAATTTCTTTGACAATAGATTAGTTTATCCAGTTTAAAAGAATTCTAGCAATAATATTAATGTTTAATGTATCCTAATGATTTCATTAGGAAGGGCTAATGAATAGATGCTTTAAATTTTAATGTACCACGGTGGGTTATAAAATCATTTATATGCTAAATTTTTTTAGTGTGTATCTTTTATATAAAGGTAATGCTAGTCACATAAAATAAATTGAGAGGTATTTTTTTCCTTTTCACTTTTTGGAAAATGTTTTAGTAGAATTGGTATTATTTTTCCTTAGAAGTTTGGGAGAATTCATCAGTGAAGCTATCTGTTTTCTTTGTGAAAGATTTTAAGCTATAAATTGAATTTATTTAATAGAGATACCAGATTATTTCTTCTTGAGTTAGCTTTGGGTATTTATGTTCTCAGTGAGTTTTTCCATTTCATATAAATTATTAAATGTATTTGTAGTTGCTCAAATATTCCTTTAGTTCAATTTTAATGTCAGTGGAGTTTGTAGTACTAATATTTTGCAAAATTCATTGTTAAACACATCTTGGCCTGGCGCTTTCCTTTTTGAAAGGTGACTCTTTACTGATTCAATTTCTTTATTAGATATAAGACTATGTCAATTATCTAATAACAAAATTTAAATAAATGCTTGCATGTTTTCCTTTGTAGCTGCCAATGACATTGCTCTACATTCTTTTGGGGCAATCCATGTCACGTTCCTTCTTCTTAAAGGACTTCCTTTAATATTTCTTGTAATGTGAATCTGCTGGTGATGAATACTTTCTGCTTTTATATATTGGAAAAGTTTTTATTTGCCTGTGTTTTTTCAGAAACTATTTATTATAAAATTTCAGATTGACAAATTTTTTTTCTTTTACTACATTAAAGATGTTTCTCTACTCTCTTCTTGCTTTTTTTTTCCCCCCTCAATAAAATTCTGCTATCATGTTTACCTTTGTTCCTCTGTATATAATGTTTTTCTTTCTCTGGATGCTTTGAATAAATTTATCCTCAGTTTTAAACAATTTGATCATAATGTGTCGTGCTGTAGTTTTCCTCAGATTTCTTGTTTTGGGATATCAATCATTTTTTTTTTTTTTTGGTGAGTTTACTATTTGTTTTCATCACATTTAAATTGTTTTCTTCAAATACGTTTTTCTGCCCTCTTGTCTTTTTTTTCCTTAGGGGATTACTATTACACATATATTAGGCTGATTAAAACTGTCTCACAGGTCACTGATTCTGTGGTCATTGTTTACTTTTTTTTTCATTTTTCTTCTGTATTTCATTTTGGTAGATTATCTTGCTATGCCTTTAGGATGATTGATCTTTTATTTGGCAGTGTTGACTCTGCCATTAATTCTATCCAGTGTACTTCATGTCACACATTGTTACTCTGAGTTCTTGAATGCAGATTTGGGTCTTTTTTTATATGTTTCATTATGCTACTTAACTTTTTTGGCATATATACTGAAGTTATAATAATTTTCATAATGTTCTCTCTGCTAATTTTTAATTATTTCTTTGTCAATTATTGGTAATTTTTAATTGAGTGATCTTTCTCCTCATGAAACGTTATATTTTTCTTCTTCATATTATGCTTGGTTGGATGTCAAATATTTTCGAATTTCTGTAAAGTCAAATATTTTAAAAATTTCTTTATTGTTATTTTTGGAGCACAGTTAACTTACACAGAAACACATAAAAAATTTTGGGTCTTGCTTTTAAGATTTGTTAGGAAGTCCTGAGCACTGTTTAGTCTGTGGCTAATTATATCCCACAACTGAAGTCAAGTTCTTCTATGTGCTTTACCTAATGATCTGTGAATCATGAGGTTTTCCAGTATCACTGGTGGGAACATTACTATTTCCAGTTCTGTGTAAGCATCTATCACGCCTACTTCTAATTATTTAATTGTTTGTTTGTTTGTTGCTGGCCTCAGTTAGTTTCCTTACATGTGTTCCTTGGTAAGTACTCAGCTGAATATTCAAGGGAACCATCTACTCATCTCCAGAATTCTCTCTCAGAACTCTTTCCTCACTAGTACTCTGTGCTATAAACTCCTGATGCTTTGATCACCCAGGATTCTCAACTTCACGTTACTAAAATAGGGATCTGCAGGAATAACCTGGGTTTGTCCTTATTATGGCCTAGACTTAAAACTCCCTTGCGCAGTAAGCTTGGGATTTCCTAGTGCACATTTCTCCACCATTTCTTAGAGGACCCCTTTTTCCTGCTATATCTTTTTTCCATTGATTTTTAGACAGAGTGGAGGAGGGGAGGGAGGGAGGAAGGGAGAGAGAGAGATATGTGAGAGAGACACATCAGTTGGTTGCCTCCCACATGACCCTGACTGGGCCTGGGGATGGAACCTGCAATCCAGGTATGTGCCCTTGACCGGGAATCAAACCCATGACCCTTTGGTGCACAGGCCAACATTCTAACTGCTGAGTAAAAACAGCCATGGTAAGGGGCCCCTTTTTTCTTTTGTGATGTCTAGTATCTTAAAAACAATTTTTACATAATTTTGTTAATTTTTATTGTTTCATTAGAAGCATAAATCTGGTTCCTGTTATTCCAGTTTGGCCAGAAGAAGAGTTCCTCATTTACTCCACCCCCACCCCCACACACTTGTTATTGACACCTTATTTATTTATTTATAGTAATTTTTTAATTTACACTATTACAGATATTCCCATTACCCTCCATCATTTGCCTACCTCTCCTCTACCCTCACCCTCCCCTTTCCTCTGGCCATCACCACACCTCATTTATTTTTAGTGGAACCATTATTTATTCTGTTAATATCAGTTTATAAATACTATTGTCTCTTACATTTAAAATATTTTCATCTTGTTCTCATGCTTAATGTGTTCCTGAGCTAAATGTAGAAAACTAGATTGCTAAATTTTCTTTTACTCTTAGAAAATTAAAGGTATATTTAAATTGACTCAACACTTGCTCTATGCATCTACTTGTTGTTCTTTTTGGTTTTCTGGGTGTTTTATCTGTTTAGGTCTTGTGATTCTCCAATTTATGCATTTGGTTATTTTCTTTATTTGGGTTCGTCAAAGCTATAAAGTTCTAGTCCATTCTCTTCTGTTATAATTGGTCCCATACTCCCTCTATTCTTCCATCTGTAAACTACCATTATAAATGTGTGGAATTTCTATGTCTTTCTTTCTCTCCTTCTTATTTCCTATCTGTTTTATCTTTCTGTACCTTATGAAAGTATATTTCCTCATGTCACTTGTTTCAAATCTTCTTATGCTATTCATATTTTAAAAATCACTGTCTGTATTTTTTTATTTCTAGATATCTTTTCATATAACATTTCACAGTTTTGTTCTATGGAATTTTAATCTCTTCTTATGTTTGGTCCAAGATTGAAGTTTCAAGTTTTCACAGGATTCAGGGACTTCTAGTCAAGATGGTAGAGTAAGTAAACTCTTTGCTCACCTACTCTGATGACCACATCAAAATTAAAACTAAATTATAGAACAACCATCATTGAGAACTACCTGAAGACTAGCTGAACAGAATTCCTATAACTAAGCATATCAATAAGTAACCTTGTTGATACTGGTAGGGTAGAGACTCGGAATGGGCAAGTCCCATACCTATAGTGTGGTAATAAAGAATTGGGAGGGATGTCTGTGCTGCAGAGATCTCCCCTGAGCAGCAGGGGTCCCAGCTCCATACTGAGCTCCCTCACTCAGGGGATAAATTATGGGAAGAGGTGTTCCCATAACATCTGTCTGTGAAAACCTGTGGTGATGGTATCTTAGAAAGACAAAGGGCTACTACAGATTAAGGTGCTCTTCTTAAAGGGCAAGCACATAGACTTACAAACTCAACTGATCTAAGCTCCAGTGAAGGGGCAGCATCTCAAAAAGTGACAGGGACACACTAGGAGTAACTAAATTGGGTAACTTCACGGCTAAGCCTGGAACAGCAGGTGCTGGGGCAACTCTCTAGGGACAGAGGCCTTGGCAGGTGCCACTGTTCCTTTGTTGAACTTTCCTCCCACCCAGCCAGCCCCTCACAGGTGGATCCAAATCTGAGCTCTCCTTTAGTCAGGCTAAAACTGTTTGCTGTGCCCTGGTGATTCCCTGAGACCCTGGCCAACCCAACTAGCCTGCCTACTCCAAGCCTCTTCCAGTGACTCCTTCAGACAAGTGGCCTACCTCGGTTCATGCCATGGACTTTCCCAAAATCTCTGAAAGGATCACAAACCCAAAACAAGCATTGGCAGGCCTTGGCAGGCCTTGGCAGGCCTTGCAGCTCTTGCTAAGTGTTTCTAAACCCTACACAAGACACAAATAGTCTCAACTTGCATTGTAAATTCCATATGGTGGCCCCAAGCCTGGCATAAGCAAAGGATCATCTTAGCTTACAATGTACCTTCAAGTAAGTGACCAAAAGCCCAGCACATATGGCACATGGCCCCAGCTCACATGATGGTACCACCAAAGGGTCCCAAGCATGGTACAAGAGTCAGATGGCCTTGGTTTGCAGTGAAGCCTCTCCCAAGCACCTCTAAGCCTAGAAAAGGCAAATAACAGCAAATAACTTTGTAGCTCCTACTCAGAGGCAGCAACTCTGGCACATGTGGTTGCTGGCCTTAGCCTTCACTGGAGTCCCTCCTAAGAGACTCCAGAACCAACACATCTGGTGGCCAACCTCAAATTATATCAGAGTACCACCCAACCAGATCCACAAATGATACACCTAAATGGCATACTCAGTTAGCACCGAAGCCCTGCTAAAGTGGCTTCTGATCCCTTGGGTCAGCCTCTCCTCAACAGCTTGTCTACTATAGCCAAGGTCAGTTTTCACAGCCAGTCATCCTCAGGATCACCTCCACCCATGGATGTGCCAACAACAATCAAGGCTCAACTATAACAAGAAGGCATAAACATGGGGGACATCCCTGGGACACCCAGCTCAGGGAACTGAGGAGATAGCACCACTGGGCTCCACAGGACACTTTCTACATAAGGCCACTGTTTCAAGACTGGATGACATAGCAGATCTACCTGATATATAGGAGAAAAAAACAAAAACAAAGAATAAGCCAAAATAAGGAGACAATAAAAACATGACCAAAATGAAAGAACAGAACAAAACTGCAGGAGAGAACTAACAAAATGGAGATAAGCAATCTACCAGATACAGAGTTCAAAATACTGGTTATAGGATACTCAATGGACTTAGAGGAAGAATAGATAAACTCAGTGAGAACTTAAAAAAATATATAGAAAAGATTTTTAAAAATTAGAAATGAAAAGTAACAATAAATGGAGTAAAGAATACATTACAGGGAATCAATAGCAGATTAATGAAGCAAAACATCAAATCAGCAATCTGGAAGATAAGGTAGAAGCAAAAACACAATTGGAATACCAAAATGAAAAGAAGAATTGAAAACATGAAGATAGTTTAAGAAACATCTGGGAAAATATCAAGCATACAAACATTGACATCATAAGAAACAAGAAAGAATGTAAAAATGGCAGTGGAGTGAATGGAAGCTACACAGATCATCCCCAGGACAAAACTAAAATTACAACTAAAATAAAGACAAATCATCTGGAAAAAACAACTAAAAAGTAGCTGGAGAGAACCCATATACCAAGTGACGGAAAGAGGACACCAAATAGAGCCTCATAGGAACTGCAGAGGCGTGAGGGAGGGCAGGCTGGGAACCCACGGACAGCAGCTGATGACTGTTTAAGTTGTGAGCAGTTCCCTCCAGATTAAAATCCCAAGCTGGCTCCAGAGCGTGGAGTGACTCAACAGTGCAGAGTGCTGGGAAAGAGCACTAAATTAGCTACAGCCATTCACCGTGGGCTCCGGCAGAGGGAAGGCAGACTGGACTGGACCTGTGTGGAGACACTCAGGAGTCTGGAGAGCTGGAAGGGCACCAGGAGTTTTGTACTGAATCACTCCCTCATAGGACAGTAGCCATTTTCCTCAAAGAGCCGTTTCCCAGAGCCTCAGAGAAAAGCAACAGCCCCTCCCTTAGGAACTTAACACCACCTCATCAGGCCAGAGAAATGCAAATCGAGGCTCATTAACAGCCAGCAAGCATCTGCCCCATCCACTGGAAATCCTCTTACCCTTAACACCTGAGGGATTTGTGCATTCAGCTGAGGGTTACAACCCAAGGCTCATCAAGTAACTGAGACTAACAGCTAGGAGGCAAAAGCTAAAGGATAACTGAACCTTCATTGGCCTGCAAATCTACCCAGGAAAGGAAGACTTGACAGTGGTGTTTGTTGTGGGTCCTCCCAAACTCATCCAAACCCAGTGGAGGAAGCCACAACCAGCAGAACACCAACAACCACAGGGAAATTTTTGCAGGCTCCAAAACCCACTGACAAAGCCAACATGGTGAAACAAAGAAACAAATAACAAATGAAAGAACAAGATAATTCTACAGAAGAAGAGATAAATGAAATGCAATTAAGCAAAATATCAGAGGTAGAGTTCAGAGTAATGATAATGAGGAAGCTCAACAGCATGTGTAAAGAGCTCAACAGCATGATTAAAGATATAGAAATAATAAAAATCAACCAACTGAAAAAGAAAAACCATCGAACAGATATGAGGAATGACATAGCAGAAATGAAGAACACATTGGAAGGAATACCCAGCAGAGCAGAGGAAGCCAAGATTCGGATCAGTGAATTAGAAGATAGGGTAAAAAAAAAAAATCATCCAGTCAAAGAACCAAAAAGAAAAAACAATTATAAAACAGGAAGACAGCTTAAAAGAAATGTGGGGCAATATGAAACGAAACAACAACCATACCATAGCTTTGCCAGAAAGAGAAGAAAATGAGCAAGGGCCAGAGAATATATTTGAAGAAATGGTGAAAGAAAACTTCCCTAACTTGGTGAAGGAAAAAGGCAAACAAGTACAAGAAGCACAGAGAGCCCCAAGAATCCAAAGAGGCCTACACCAAGACACATAATAACTAAAATGCCAAAAATTGAAGACAGAGAATCCTAAAGGCAGCAAGAGATAAGCAACAGATTACCTACAGAGAAACCACCATAAGGCGATCAGCTGATGTCTCAACAGAAACACTAAAGGCCATAAGGGAAGGGCATGAAGTAATCAAGGTAATGAAAAACAAGGAACTGAATCCAAGACTACTCTATCTAGCAAGGCTAACATTCAAAATAGAAGGTGAAATAAAGTGTTTCCCAGATCAAAAAAAAAAAAAAAAAAAAAAAAAGGCTAAGGGAATATATTAGCACCAAGCCAGCACTGCAAGAAATGTTAAAAGGTCTGCTGTAATTAGTGGAAGAAATAGGAAGAAAAATATAACCAAAATAAACAAAATGTCAATAAATAAGTACATATCAATAATAACCATAACTGTAAATGGATTTAATGCTCCAATCAAAAGACACAAAGAAGTTGAATGGATAAGAAAGCATGACTCATATATATATTGTTTATAAGAGACCCACCTCACAACAAAAGATCCACATAGGTTGAAAGTGAAGATATGAAAAAAAAATCTTCCAAACAAATGGAAAGGAAAAAAGAGCTGGGATAGCAATACTCATATCTGATAAAATAGACTTCAAAATGAAGGCCAAAACTGGAGACAAAGATGACCATTACATAATATTGAAAAGATCTATCCAACAGGAAGATATAACCTTGGTAAACATATATGCACTCAATATAGGAGCACCAAAATACATTTAAAAACTTCTGCAGGACTACAAAGGAGAAATCAACAGCAATACAATCATAGCAGGGAACTCTAACACCCCACTGACATCACTGGATAGATCCTTTAGACAAAAATTAGCAAGGATACAGAGACTCTAAATGATGCATTAGATCAAATGAATTTAATAGATATCTATAGAGAATTACACCCCAAAACTGCAGAATTCACATTCTTCTCAAGTGCACATGGGACATTCTCTAAAATAGATCACATGTTAGGACACAAACTAAGTCTCTACAAGTTCCAGAAGACTGAAACCATATTAAGCATATTCTCAGATCACAATGGCATGAAACTAGAAATCAATTACAATAAAAACACTCAAAAACATACAAACACATGTAGGATAACTAGCATATTATTAAACAATGAATGGGTTATCAAGGAGATCAAGGAAGAAATTAAAAAATTCCTGGAAACCAATGAAAATGAACACATATCAACACAACCTCTATGGGACACAGAAAAAGGAGTCCTGAGAGGGTAGTTCTTAGCACTACAGGCCTACCTCAAAGAACAAGAAAACTTTGTAATTAACTATCAAACCTCACAACTTAAAGAACTAGAAAGCAAACAAAAAGAAAAACCCAGAGCAAGTAGAAGGGAAGAAATAGTAAAGATCAGAGCAGAAATAAATGACATAGAGACCAAAAGAGTAATTCAAAAGATCAATGAAACATAAAGCTGGTTCTTTGAAAAGATAAACAAGATTGATGGACCCTTAGTTAGACTCACCAAGAAACAAAGAGAGAGAACACAAATACACAAAATCGAAAATGAAAGAGAAGTAAAAACTGACACCACAAAAATAAGAAGGATTGTTAACAAATACTATAAACAATTATATGGCAACAAATTAAAAAATCTAAGCAAAATGGAGGGATCATATCTCCACATAATAAAGGCTTTATTTGAAAACCTACAGTCAACAACATCATACTGAATGGGCAAAAACTAAAAGCATTTCCCTTAAGAACAGGAACAAGACAGGGATGTCCACTTTCGCCACTCTTATTTAACATAATACTGGAAGTCTTAGCCACAGCAATAAGACATGAAGACAAAATAAAAGGGATCCAAATTGGAAAGGAGAAAGTGAAACTGTCATTATTTGCAGAAGACATGATATTATACATAGAAAACCCTAAAGACTCCATCAAAAATCTACCAGATTTAATAAATGAATTTTCCAAAGTAGCAGGATACAAAATTAAATTCAAGAAATCGATGGCATTCTTATACACCAATAATGAACTCACAGAAAGAGAAACTAAAAAAACAATCCCATTTACCATCGTGGCAAAAAAAATCAAGATATCTAGGAATAAACTTAACCAAAGAAGTAAAGGACCTATTTGCAGAAAACCACAGGACATTGAAAAAAGGAATAGAGGAAGATATAAAAAACTGGAAGCACATACCTTGTTCATGGATTGGAAGAATTAACATCATTAAAATGTCCATACTACCCAAAGCAATCTATAGATTCAATGCAATCCCCATCAAATACCAATGACATATTTCATAGAACTAGAACAAATACTTCAAATGTTCATTTGGAACCAAAAAAGAGCCCGAATAGCCACAGCAATCTTGAAAAAGAAGGACAAAGTAGGCGGGATCACAACACTGGATATCAGGTTATACTACAAAGCTACTGTAATCAAAACAGCCTGGTACTGGCACAAGAACAGGCACATAGATCAATGGAACAGAACAGAGAACCCGGAAATTGACCCAAGACATTATGCTCAATTAATATTTGAGAAAGATGGCAAGAGCATACAACGGAGTAAAGACAGCCTCTTTAATAAATGGTGTTGGGAAATTTGAACAGCTACATGCAAAAACATGAAACTAGACCATCAACTTACACCACACACAAGAATAAACTCAAAGTGGATAAGAGACTTAAATGTGACTTGTGAATCCATAAAAATCCTAGTAGAAAATGTAGACAACAAAATTTCAGACATCATATTTAGCAGAATCTTCACTGATACATCACCTAAGGCAACAGAAACAAAGGAAAAAAATGAATACATGGGACTACATCAAACTAAAAAGCTTCTGCACAGCAAAAAAGAAACAACCATCAAAATGGAAAGGGAACCCACTGTATGAGAGAACATAATTGCCAATGATACATCAGATAAGGGGTTAATTTCCAAAATATATAGAGTGCTCATACAACTCAACAAAAGGAAGACAAAGAACCCAATTTAAAAATGGGCAGAAGACCTAAATAGATACCTCTCCAAAAATGACATACAAATGGCCAAGAGACATATGAAGAAATTCTGAAAGTCACTAATCATCAAAGAGATGCAAATCAAAACAACGATGAGGTATCACCTCACACCTGCCAGAATGGCTGCCACCAACACATCATCAAAACAACAAGTGATGGCGAGGATGTGGAGAAAAGGGGACTCTAGTACACTGCTGGTGGGAATGCAGACTGGTGCAGCCACTGTGGAAAACAGTATGGTGTTTCCTCAAAAAATTAAAAATTGAATTGCCATTTGACCCAGTGATCCCACTTCTAGGAATATATCCTAAGAAGCCTGAAACACTAATCAGAAAGAATATATGTAACCCTATGTTCATAGCAACACTATTTGCAATTGCTAAGATCTGGAAACAGCCCAAATGTCCATCAATAGATGAGTGGATAAAAAAGCTGTGGCACATATATACAGTGGAATACTATGCAGCTGTAAGAAAGAAAGATCTCTTATGCTTTGAGACAACATGGAGGGATCTCGGGAGTATAATGCTAAGCGAAATAAGCCTATCAGAGAAAGGCTAGTACCACATAATCTCACTTATTTGTGGAATATAATGAACAAGGTGGGCTGATGAATGAAATTGAAAGAGTATGGTTCATAGAAAGGAGTATGGTTCAGACTGAGAAACCTCAGAGTAGTTGGGCAGGGGGGTGGATGAGATGGACCAAAGAACTTATATGCATGTATGCATAAGCAATGGACATAGACAAGAATGCTAGGGGGTGGGGGGCTGGATGGGGAGGAGAGTGTCTGGGGCGGGGGGAGAAACATCTGTGACAAAAATAAATTAATAAAAATTGGAAAAAGAAAAAAAAAGATTCCATAAAAAAATAACTACTAAAACTGATAAATGAATTCAATAATATAGCAGAATATAAAATTAATATCCAGAAATCAGTTGCATTTTTATGCAACCATAATGAACTATCAGGAAGAGAAATTAAGAAAACAATACCATTTATAATTGCATCAAAAAGAATAAATACCTAGGAATACATTTAACCTTGGAGATAATAAAAGACATGTATTTGAAAAACTATAAGATTTGAAAAAATTGAAAAAGATTCAAATAAATAGAAGGCTATACTGTGCCTATGGATACAAAGAATCAACATAGTTAAAGTGTCCATAACACCCAAAGCAATCTAAAGATTCAGTTCAATCCCTATCAAAATACCAATGGCACTTTTCACATAACCAGAACCATTAAACCAAACATTTATTTTGAACCACAAAGACCCCAAGTAGCCAAAGCAATCCCAAGAAAGAACAAAGTTGGAGGTATCACACTACTTGAATTCAAACTATACTATAAGGCTATAGTAATCAAACCAGCATGGTACTGGCATAAAAACAAATGCATCAATGGAACAGAAAAGAGAGCCCATAAATAAACCTATATGGTCAATTAACCTATGACAAAAGAGGCAAGAATATACAACGGGGTAAAGATAGTCCCTTTAACAAATAATGGAAAACTGTATAAATGTGTGCAAAAATAAAACTAGGCTACTTTTTTTACACCATATACAAAAATAAACTAAAATGGATTAAAGACTTAAATAAGACCTGAAAGCATAAAACTCCTAGAAGACAACATAGACCATAAAAGCCTTGACATTGTTCTTAGCAATATATTTTTAATACGTTTCCCCAAGCAAAGGAAACAAAAGAAAAAATAAACAATGGGACTACATCAAACTAAAAATTTTTTGCCCAGAAAAATAAACCATCAATAAAAGATAACCTACTGAATGAATAAAAGATATTTGCCAATGATACATCAGATGAATGTTAATTTCCAAAAAAATATATGTACGTGTATATAAAACTCATACAACTTAACACCAAAAACATAAACAATTTCATTTTAAAAATGAGCAGAGGATCTGATAGACATTTCTCCAAAGAAGATATCCTAATGGCCAATAGACATATGAAAAGATGCTCAATGTCTCTAATCATCAGAGAAATGCAAATTAAAACCACAATGAGATATCACCTCCTACCTGTCAGAATTGCTACCATCAAAAAATCAGCAAACAAATGTTGGGAAGGATATGGATAAAAGGAAACTGAGTGCCCTGTTGGTAGTATTGCAAATTGATGCAGCCATTACGAAATACAGTGTGGTGGTTTCTCAAAAACTTAAAAATAGAACTACCATATGACCCAGTAATTCTGCTTTTTTGTATTTATTCTAAGAAATCTAAAACACTAATGTGTAAAGGTATGTGCACCCCTTTGTTTATTGCTGCATTATTTACAATAGCCAAGATATGGAAGCAACCTAAGTGTCCATCAGCAGACAAACAGATAAAGAAGAAGTTGTATATATGTACAATGAAATATTACTCATCCATAAAAGAGAATGAATTTGCGCCCTGGCCGGTTTGGCTCAGCGGTTAGAGCGTCGGCCTGCGGTCCAGAGAGACCCGGGTTCGGTTCCCGCTAAGGGCATGTACTTCGGTTGCAGTTTGTCCCTGGCCCTGGTTGGTCGTGCGGGTGGCAGCCACTCGATGTGTCCCTTTCACGTCGATGTTTCTCTCTCTCTCTCTTCCTCTCTCTCCCTCCCACTCTATCTGAACAAAAAATGAAAAAATGTCCTCGGGTGAGGATAAAAAAAAAAAAGAGAGAGAGAGAATGAATTTGTGACAACATAGATGGACCTAGAGGATATTATGCTAAGTGAAATAAGTCAGAGAAAGACAAATACCACATGCTTTCACTTATATGTGGAATCTAAAGAACAAAATGAACAAAAAAATGTTTTCATAGGTGTTTTTATTTTTCCCACCCATTACATAAGGAGAAGAAAGTTTTTCTCCTACTTTTTCAAAGATTATATATCATTTCAAGTGCCTTAGCTTTAGGAGTGGTCTTATTTATAGCTTTCAGCTTGCTGTACTTAAGGCCACATTACTTTTCTCCATATTCCAGACAAAAACCAAGACCTCATAATGCCTAGCAAGGGTCACCAGTGTCAACTTGTTTCCTAATTTTAGATTATTTTTATTTTTCCTTTAATATGAGGCACACATTTCCTTCTGCCACTTTTAAAAAAATTAGATACGTAATAAATTTTTGGTCAAAGTTTATCAACAGTTCTTATAATTTTTTGCCTGGATGGTAATCGACACTAGATCCATATGTTAAGGTTGTCAGGAAACTTTATATAAATTTTGGATACCCTATTTAATTTATTCTTCATAATGATGCAAGGAATATAGTTTAATAAAGGGAAAAAAAACTGAGGCTTAGAAATTTTCATTGATTTGAACATAATTAGTAAATGTTTTAACTATGATTTAAATCCAGATCTATGACCTCTCTTGGCTTTGCACTTAGCCATTATCTATATAATAACAACTTTAAGAAAGAGGATAGTTGGACATCTTACAGATTTTCTTTCTAAAGGAAAAAGGGACCTCAATTATTTGATCTACACTTGACAGTTGAGTCTGAATATATTATATTTTCTTAGCAATTTAAGTATTTTGTGAAATCTGTTCAAATTATTGGGATTAGAGAGAAAGGAGTTTCTATACAGGAAAAGAGGAAGAATAATGTCACAATATTAAATATTGGCTCAAGCCAATAGGGGATCAAGCTAATGTCTTTTCCTTCATTTAAATTATAATATTTTAGATTCCAGAGCTTCCAGTGATAGCTAATGGACAACATACTATCAAATAATAATTCTTTATTTTTAGTTTCATTTAATTTGTGTTGTGCTAAAATAAGATTATTTTAAGTTACCTAGGGCCAGTCCTTTATACTAATTGTGCTTATGTTAATCTTCAATCAAACTTCCTTTTTGATTTGTTCTCCTCTTGATTCAGTTTGCTATCTCAGCATCACTTCTATCATTTGCATTAAAAAAAATGAATCCTTAAAGCTCTCATGAGTTTGTTTGTTTTTTAATCAGCAAAAGGGTCAATTGACCAATGAGTAAGAGTAAGTAGATACATGTTAATAGTTTATTATTATTTTTATCACATCTTATACCAAAAAAATAAAATTCAAATTATCCTCCTCAAATATTGATGCTGCTTCTATGTTTTCCTTTTATCTGTAGAATCTTACAAAGAGTTTCTCAAAATCACATACATTTCATGATATCCCACTTAAGTTACATAGACTTAAACATTCAAGTCTCTGATGGACACTGATTACTGCTTATATGGACTGAAGTTCTAAGTTAGATTAAATCTTACTCTCACTTTCTTATCTATTCCCAGTTAATTTAGAAGATAACATCTGTTCATTTTATAAAGAAAATGTTTCAATAAAGAGAAATTTCTGTCCCTAAAAATTAATCCTAAGTATTTTCCCATTCTCTTACAACAATTGCTAGAGTTGCATAGTATATCACCAGCACAATTATCAATAAGGATTATATTGTTGATAGACACTGAAGGATGTAGGGGATGGAACATTTCCATTATGACAAAAGTTATGAAAGCTTATGGGGATGGTACACAAAACAGGAATTTGTCCAGAGGCCAACTTTCAGGTCCCCAAATATCTCAACTCAGATATGTGAGCTGTAAATTTTGTGTGAGGTCTAAATGATTCTACTTATGCACGGTGAGGATTTGGCCTGATTTTCAAACTCTGTCTTTACCATTTTCTACTCCAGTCCTTTTCTACCCATCTCCTATAACTCCACCTGACTCTGTCCTAATTACTCTGGTGATTTCAGTATGCATCTGTCTATTGCACCAAGCCAATTATTGATTATTCTCTTTAACAATAAAGTGGAAATAAATCACCCAAAACACTGTTCAGTGGGTCCTGGCTTTAGATCTTCCTGAAGTTTATTCCTGTACTATCATATGGGATGTAAAAACTTTAATTAATCAATTCCAGTGGCAGGCCTGACCACCATGCTATTTGCCAATGAAATCCTGACTACTTTTTGAGATATTAGTCTAAATCTTGATTAGTCTAGCCAATCACTGTAACACCATAATTCTTGCCAGTGTTTATTTGTAAACAAGAACCAATGGCCAAGAATTTGAGAGTTAAATTTGAATTCTTAATGAAATTATTGAACCATTAAATTAACTGATGCTAGATCTCCTTATTTGAATATATGGAATTTGAGATAAGTCATCCTATTAATTCAGAAACTTTGCATTGAATCATTTGTTATTTGCACCTCACTAAACTTAAGTGATATATTTTCCCAATATTGGCCATTAGTTATCCTATTATTCAATAGATTTTTCCTAGTATTCTCATAATTTCCTAATTATAAATTTCTAGAGGTAGACTTTACATGTATTTTTGGTTAGGTGATATTCATATTGTAAAAGCTCTTGGTATTTACTAAGCAAGTGCCCTCAAGGAAGGTTGTATTAATTTAAATTCCCAACAGCATTCTATAATCACCAACAATAAAATAATGATGATGATAATTATTACTACTACTGCTTTTTAATCTTGGTCATGGGTTAGGCACTAGGTCCCCTAAAAAAACAACAACAATAACAAAAAACTTTTGCTTCTAGATTTCAACAATTCAAAGACAAATAGCATATTTTTCCCCTACCTATATTGGATCAAAAAACATGATTGACAAAACCATTTATGAAATTAAAATTAAAAAGGAGGCTTAAAAAGTTAACTAAATATTGCAGAATCAAATCTAGACATAAAAGAGAAAGTGACAATAAAAATGAAAAGGCTTGATTGAGAATCTAATACAATGTATATGAAAAGACTCCCATCAAGATGCATCATCATAAAATTTCAGAAGGATTGAAATAAATTGAAGAATGTAAAAGTAAAGAGAGGAAGAGACAGTCATTTATACATAAATGATATTCAAAATGAGTGATATTAATTACTTTAGAAATCTATTAAAAATGATTCAAGCCCGGCCTGTGTGGCTCAGTGGTTGAGCGACGAGGGGCGTGCAGGAGGCAGCCAATCAATGTTCTCTTTCATAGATGTTTCTATCTCACTCTCTCATTCTCTCTACCTCTCTCTCTAAAATCAATAAAGAAAAAATAAATTAAAAAAATTATGCAATGTATACTTTCATTTTGCCAAATTGTTAATTATATAGGTAGTAGAATAAAGACATTTTCAAACAGAAAAAGACTAAAAATATGTACCTCTTTTATACCCTCTTTCAGGAAGTTGCTTGAAGTTTTGCTTCAGCAAATTCAAAAGATAAACCAAGAAGTAATAAGGCATGGTGTCCAAACACATGGTTATTAGGATACAGTGGATCCAACCTAAGATATGAAGGAGGAAACATTCCAACTGATAAGTCAAATATTAGCAGTATGAGCATGTTATTTTAAGACATGATGGAGACTGCCAAGGGAAAATATAATCAAGCAAAGTTGTTTTAAAGAATTACAAATTAACTTCTTAGATAATTTATGGGGATATGTGAGGATGGAAGAAGGGGTGGCTCTTTTAAAAATTAATCTTCCAGCCCGGCCGGTGTGGCTCAGTGGTTGAGCATCAACCCATGCACCAAGAGGTGGCTGGTTCCATTTCCGGTCAGGGCACATGCCCAGGTTGTGGGCTAAATCCCCAGTGTGGGGCATGCTGGAGGTAGCCAATTGATGTTCTCTCTCATCGATGTTTCAATCTCTCTCTCTAAAAATCAAGAAAGGAAAAAAAATTAATCTTCCAGAACTATTTAATTTTTGTGTAGTAAGTACATATATTACTTTTATATGTAAAAAAAAATATGTATTTTAGGAATAAAACTTGATTCTGCAATAATTGAACAATTTCAGTTTTTTAAACCATTTTATTACAAGTGATATTAGTAAAAACATGTTTATAATAATAAATATAAGAAAATGTACATTGTTGAAAATGTTTATATTCTAAATCATAAACAAATACATGTGTCCATATATACAGTACCTACTCACTGTCTTTTTCTGTCAATAAACATAGTAGGAACTCAAAAAATTTGTGGAATAAATTCTCTCATTTATTGACAACTCTGAGGATTTTTACCTTAATAAAACCCAATATTCCTGAACTCTTGTTGGTTAGAAAAAATCTGTTAGTCACAATTCCATGAAAACACATCGTGATCTGAGAAGAGTTGTACATTGTGTCATGGTGGTTCTTTAACACGGCCCCAGGAAACTACACTCTTGAATTGCGAATAAGACATTTTTTTTTTTTTTATTAAGGCTCAGACCACCACTCTCTACTTTCTCCCAAACTCTCTTCCACTTTTGTTTGACTTGTCTTTCCATCAGCCTTTCGAATAGCAGACAAAAATCAGCAATTTCCTCATGAGGCAGAGATGGTGGCTGCATCCTTACTGTGATTTAAATTATGGTAAAAAGTTCTGCCTGCTTCTAAATGCCTGGCTCCAACAAGTTCTATCCAAGTTCATATTTTAAGGAAAGAATGGTAGTAAAGTGAACATATATATATTTAGGAAGGCACAAGAGCTTCTTTGGTCACTTCTCATTACTCCAAATGCAGATATTTGTTTCTTAGGTTAGGTTAGACAGAACTCAGTCTAGTTTGATCTGGAATATATAAAAGATGAGTGATCAGTACTTTTTTGCCTGCCTGATAGGAGGTTGAGGAGGGTGTCCAACCAAGGCTGGTGGTAATGGGGCAGAGGTGGGGCAGGGGAGTGCAGAAGTCTTTAGATATGTCCACCTTTAAAAAAATCATTTGACAAGAAAAGAGAGGAGAGAGACATAGACACAAGTAAGGCTTAATGTTAAATTTCCCCAGGGCTCTAGTGTTTGCCTAGGGACCTGAAGTGGAAAATTAAAACAAAAATACACGAAAGAACAATTATAACTGGAATTCCCTAGAAACATGTGGAGAAAACCATCCAAGGGTTGATTATGGAAGAGATGCATTGATTCGATTTTAAAAATTCAGGATTCTTGGTTTATTGGTACAGAGTTTCTATAAAAGGGAGATAAATAAAAGTAAATAAAACATCAAATTGTAAGACTTTCCCACTTCTAAATACACAGCTTACGATTCACCTTGCTTTAATAAAATAAGCTCTGTGGGAGGCCACGTTGCAATAGCATTAGATGCTGAAATGGGAATATTTAGAGAGTTTCTTATCATTTAACTAGAAAATTATACTAGATAAAAATTTAAAAAATAAACCTGTGAGTGGAAGAAAAGCACTCAATGTCATTTTGCGTACTAAAAGAATATGTTTCTAAACCAAATAAATATTTTCTACAAAAAAACTAATACTTAATCAGCAGAATAAGCCGAGCATTTTACCAAAGTCATATGTGGTATCTTCCTCCTCAATCTGCGTGCTTCTGTACTTAATGTCAAACATTCTTCCATTTTTGCCAAATGCATTATTTTTGCTTTTTTATTTCATCAGTAGAATATGATTTTAGAGTCAAAAATAAGAAAAATCTAATTTTGTCCTCCATATAATCATTCTCTTGTTCTGTTTAATATACTGCATGGTGTATTTTTACAAAGAAAACCTCAATGATACAGCCTATGTCTAAGTAATCTGATAAATTGAGTTAGAGATCAATTTAGCAACATTTCACCACATGTGTACATAATACCAAAAAATGCTCTCTTTGCCTTCCTGAGTTTGGCAGTACTGCACAATAATATACTCAATGGCATATTTTATCATTTGGAATGAATAAATGTTATACAACATGATGGATAATATAGAGAATATTGGCTTATATTCAACAAGTCAAAACACATTTACTATTAGAACCATGTTAATAATAGGACATGGGTCATTCTAGCCCATAAAATCCATAAAGATGTTTGCAGTCCAGAGAGATCTTTGAAAAGTTGCTGTGGACCCCCGCGAGGCAGGCTGTTCGCGTCCACCCGCCTGGCCCGCGTCTCCGCCTGAGGAGAGGGAGGCCAGCCCCATGAAAAGGAGGGCCGGCCTCAGCCTGAAGAGATGGAAGCCCCGGCCAAGGGAAGCCTCCGAAGCCATCCTGTCACCTGAAGAGGAGCTGGACGGGTAGGAGCCGGAGCCTCTCGGGAAGCGACCGCTGTCCTGCCCTTGCTGGAGCTGATCGAGCGGCCAGTCATGTCCCCAGCGCGTGGCTCCCTGCCCTCCACGCGGCCCCCAGCAGAGGAGGACGAGTTGCTGGGCAGTCGCTGGAGATCATCTCTCCCTACCTTGGAGAGCAGGTGACAGGCCCAGGGACATGAAGCCAGTGCAGGTCTGGGGCCCCCAGCCGGCTGGCAGGCGTTAGAGACCCAGGCGGGTCAGGAGGGTGTGCAGAGGAACCACCAGGTTTTCCAAGGTATGCTTCTCACATGGAACATCAAGAATGAAGACCAGGCCCTGGTCGGTTTGGCTCAGTGATTAGAGCCTCGGCCGATGGACCAGAGTCCCGCTAGGGGCACGTACCTCCTTGTTTGTCCCCAGCCCCAGTTGGGGTCGTGGGGGTGGCAACCCCTCGGTGTGTCTCTCTCACATCGATGTTTCTCTCTCTTCCTCCCTCTCTCCCTCCCGTTCTATCTGAAGATGAATACAAAAATGTCTTCGGGTGAGGGTAAAAATAAGAATAAAAAGAATCTACAGCATTCCTATGCACCAATAATGAACTCACAGAAAGAGAAAATTTTAAAAAATCCCATTTGCCATTGCGGGGGGAAAAAAAACAAAGATACCTAGAAATAAACTTAACCAAAGGATTAAAGGACCTGGTCTCAGAAAACTATAGGACCTTGAGAAAAGAAATAGAGGAAGATATAAAAAGTGGAAGCATATACCTTGTTCATGGGTTGGAAGAATTAACATCATTAAAATGTGTATACTACCCAAAGCAATCTATAGATTCAATGCAATCCCCATTAAAATACCAATGACATATTTCACAGACCTAGAACAAATACTCCAAAAGTTCATATGGAACCAAAAAGACCCTGAATAGCCACAGCAATCTTGAAAAAGAAAAACAAAGTAGGAGGGATCACAATACCGGCAATCAGGTTATACTACAAAGCCATTGTAATCAAAACAGCCTGGTACTGGCACAAGAGCACGATCAATGGAACAGAACAGAGAACCCAGAAATTGACCCAAGACATTATGTTCAATTAATATTTTACAAAGGTGGCAAGAGCATACAATGGAGTAAAGACAGACTCTTTAATGAATGGTGTTGGGAAAACTGGACAGCTACATGCAAAAAATGAAGTGAGACCACCAATTTACACCATAAACAAGAATACACTCAAAATGGATAAAAGACTTAAATGTGACTTGTGAATCCACAAAAATCCTGGAAGGAAATGTAGGCAACAAAATTTCAGACATCACATGCAGCAGAATTTTCACTGATAGAATGCCAAAGGCAAGAGAAACAAAGGAAAAAGTTAATAAATGGGACTACATCAAACTAAAAAGTTTCTGCACATCAAAAGAAACAAGCATCAAAATGGAAAGGGAACCCACAATATGGGAGAGCATAACTGCCAACAGTACATCAGATAAGGGGTTACTCTCCAAAATATCTAGAGTAGTCATACAACTCAACAAAAAGAAGGCAAAGAATCCTATTTAAAAATGGGCAGAGGGCCCTGGCCGATTTGACTCAGCGGTTAGAGCGTCAGCCCACGGCCCAATGAGTCGCGGAATTGATTTCGGTCAAGGGCATGTACCTCGGTTGCAGTTCGTCCCCAGTCTGGTCGTGTGGGAGGCAACCAGTTGATGTGGTTCTTTCACATCATGTTTCTCTTTGTCTCTCTCTTTCCCTCCCTCCCACTTTTTCTGATGATAAATAGAAAAAATATCCTCCGGACAGGTTTTTTTTTTAAAAAAACAAAGAAACGGGCAGAGGATCTAAATAGACACCTCTTCAAACAGGACATACAAATGACCAAGAGACATATGAAAAAATGCCCAACATCACTAACCATCAGAAGGATGCAAATTAAAATGACTATGAGGTATCACCTCACACCTATCAGAATGGCTGCCATCAATAAATCATCACACAAGAAGTGTTGTCAAGGGTGTGGAGAAAAGGGGACCCTAGTACACTGCTGGTGGGAATGCAGACTGGTGCAGCCACTATAGAAATCAACATGGTGTTTCCTCAAAAAATTAAAAATTGATCTGCCACATGACCCAGTGATCCCACTTCTAGGAATATATCCTAAGAAGCCTGAAACACCAATCAGAAAGAATGTATGTACTCCGATGTTCACAGCAGCACTATTTACAGTTGCTAAGATCTGGAAACAGCCCAAGTGTCCATCAATAGATGAGTGGGGAAAAAAGCTGTGATATATATACACAGTGGAATACTATGCAGGTATGAGAAAGAAAAGATCTCTTATGCTTTGAGACAACATGGAGGGACCTGGAGAGTATTATGCTAAGCCAAATAAGCCTATTAGAGAAAGACAAATATCACATGATATCACTTATTTGTGGAATATAATGAACAAAATAAGCAGAGGTACAAAATAGACTGGGAGACATCGAAGTAGGGTACAGACTGACAAATCTCAGAAGAGGGGCAGGAGGGGAGGAAGAGATAAACCAAAGAACTTATATGCATATTTGCATAACCAGTGGACATAGACAACAATGCTGGGGTGGGAGCAGGATCAGGAGGAGGGTGTCCATGGAGGAAAAAAGAGAAACATCTGTAACAAAAATAAATTAATGAATAAAAAAAATAAATCCAAAAAAAAAAAAAGTTGCTGTCATTTCTCTTTATACTTTCCTATATACAACAAGAGAATGGGAGTCATAAAAAATTATTTTAAATTATTGGCAAACATATTCAGAAGAGAAAGTAGTTCTTTATACAGTTTGTAATAAATACATGGGAAATTTATTTTCTAAATATAGTTCATTTTTGAGTGATTTAAAAAGTGATCTGCAGTTAATTTTGACCAGTCTAGTCATTATCAAATTCCCAAACAAAAAAATTAGTAGCATAACGTCTGATGGCTATATGCTGATATAAAGCCCGTTACTTATAATTTAACATGTTTTTTGGTATTATAAAAAAAATTAAGAAGCTACTATATTAAATAGTCACTCTTTTGCTAAAAAAAAAAACAACAAAAAAAACCCACTTTCATCCATATAACTAAATGCCATATATTTCAGTGTTATAATGTTTTTTGTAGGTCCGGTTTGATTCCTGATCAGGGCACATGCCCGGATTACGGGCTCCATCCCAAGTTGGGGGCATGCAGGAGGCAGTTGATGAATATTTCTCTCTTACATCAATGTTTCTATCTCTCTGTCCCTTCCTCTTTCTCTAAAAAAGAAATAAAAACATTAAAAAAAAATAAAATGTGAGGCATATTGCTGAAAATCCCAAGGTTTCATCTTTGTTTCCTATTTGATTGCGGTTGCAATGTTGTTGCCATCTTGATCCCCTTTTCCTTAAGTAAATTACATGTCATTTTTATCGCTATACCTTAAAAGCATGTTGTAAAACTTAGCCAGAAGCAAATTTTGGATTTATTAAATCACATAAAAATCCATTTAGTACCTACTATGTACAAAGCACTTCTTGCTCTGGAGAGTCAGTGGAGAGAAAGACAGGTAGACTTCTCTTGGGATTTATATTCTTAACTTTTCAATCTACATATTCACTTTCTCTTTAGTTCAAGGAAATTGCCTTCTCTTGTTTCTTTAATGATAGCTGGTCCTTTATTTTTTTCTCTTCCTGGAAATCCCAATATTACTGTATTAGGTATTTGGAGAGTTTTTTCCAAGTCTCATATTTTCCCTCATGTTTTTCATATCATTTTATTTTTGCTTGATAATTCAAAATATCACTTCTACTTGATTTTTTGGGACAAGAGGTTTTGTCTCACCATTTACGGACTAGTATTCATTTGTCTGAAAAAAGAATGAACAGCTTTCAGCCTCAGAATGTGTGTCAGTGTGGTATGATGTGTCTCTTTTTCCTAGGAAGACAGAGACTTTGCCCCTGATGCCTGGCTGTGCAGTGGCAGCATCTGGAGGAAGGTTTTAGCTCAACCAATTCCCAGAGCTTCCCAGACTCAACAGCAGAAGTAGGACTCAGCCCCAGCAATTGGTTCTTCTTCAGCTTCTAGAGGGTCATGAATAACAGACATGCTTACAACTGGCCCAGTCACCCACCCTTAAACAGGAAGCCCTCTCCAGGCTGGCAGTGGGTCTGTGGAGGAAAGCCCAGCACCAGCTCCCTACTTTGCCAGGTGGTGTCCTAGTCCTGCCCAGCTTCCTGAATGCCTTGGCTCAGGACAGATGACAGAGGAACATGTGTGCAGCTGGGTGAGCATACGTTCACCATATCTACCCAGATCCATTTTGGTGGAAACCAGAGTAGTGTTTCATTAAAAGGGAGATCTGATCACAAAACTTCCCTATCTAAAACATATCAGTAAAATCACATTACTCTAAAAGCTATTAAAATGGAGTTTTGATTCCCTATACCACCAGAGTACTAATTATTTCTAAACCATCTTTTCTGCCATTTCCCTCTCAGGCAATCACACTGGACAGACTGCTTTCAGATCTCCATAACACATTCCTTCTTATGTCAGAGCCTACTCTTCTGGTTTCTCCTCTGCCTAGAATTCTCTCCTTCCTCCTTTCATCTAGTAACCCATCACTATTTCCTTTCCTCCTTCTTTCCTTCAGCTTGTATTTGAGTCCCTGTTGTGTGATAAGTGCACACTGGCAGTCAAAAATGATATGGTCCGTGTCTTTGTGAACATTTCAGTTTACCAGGAGTGACAGACTGAAAAATAAAAATTAGATAAGTATATAAAATCAAAATTATTATAAATTCAATGAAGAGGAAGAGACATTTGTCCAAGGACACATGGTTAACTGAGTGAAGGGGTTGAGATATGAACTCATGTCCAGCATTTTTCAAATATTCTGGTCTCAACCACAATATTACTTTATATATAATAATTAAAATTGCATAAATTTAACTTCTTGAAATATTATCATTTTATTTTTAATTTCCACTATTTAGGATGTATCCTGAACTGTACATTTTCATCAGTCAGATAATTTAGCAAATGGCCATAGCAGGGTAGAAGGAAAGTAGATTGTACTCTTGTTCACCATTTTCACACCCCTATAGTTGCTCTCCCTGCAAAGTGATTTACAGTCCCGCCTACTAACAGTGTACTGTGTTTCTCTACCTCATGTATACTGGGTACATATATCAATAAGTGGTTTGTTATGTAGTATTGCTTGTGACAATAATTGAAAATACAATAGACATTGCCAAGTCTCTTCCAAATTTCTGAAAATGGATTGGTATATTTTAATTTTCAGTTTTTAGTTTCTAATGTACCCAGGTCATTTAAATATATTTATTGAGGAGCTGTTACCTCTGAAACATTTATTTAGTTGTGTATTTAAAAAAAGTATAAATTACTTGTTTAAAATAATTATGGATCCACACTTTTAGTCAGTAGCAATCTCAATTGAAACACTTCTCCCTTATCCTAAAAAGTAAGATTTACTGATAACAATAGAAGCAAAATTATTGATTAAAAAGATGCATATATTCTGCCTTGTGTTAACTTTAGTGTTAGTGGGTGTGTTTTTTGTTTTTAGAGATGTAGAAAAATGGAATTTAAACCTATGCATTTAGAAAATATAACTGCTTTTTATACCCTGTTTAGAAAGGCAGTTTCAATGTTAAGATGACCATACTCTAATGGGAGTGGGGTTTGGAACCCAGAATTTTATTGATGGTTTGGCAGTAGAAGTAGAAAGATAACTGAACAATGTTCCCAGTTCAAAATAATTTTAATAGCACTGGTAGTAGGAAAACTTCAGATAAGGGGTTAATTTCCAAAATATATAGAGTACTCATACAACTCAACAAAAAGAAGACAAAGAACCCAATTAAAAAATGAGCAGAGGAGCTAAAGAGATACCTGTCTAAACAGGACATACAAATGGCCAAGAGACATATGAAAAAATGTTCAATGTCACTAATCATCAGAGAGATGCAAATTAAAACAACAATGAGTATCACCTCACACCTGTCAGAATAGCTGCCATCAACAAATCATCAAACAACAAGTGCTGGTGAGGGTGTGAAGAAAAGGGGACTCTAGTACACTGCTGATGGGAATACAGACTGGTGCAGCCACTGTGAAAAACAATATGATGTTTCCTCAAACAATTAAAAATTGAACTGCCATTTGACCCAGTGATCCCACTTCTAGGAATATAGCCTAAGAAGCCTGAAACACCAATCAGAAAGAATATATATACCCCTATGTTCATAGCAGCACTATTTACAATAGCTAAGATCTGGAAACAGCCCAAATGTCCATCAATAGATGAGTGGATAAAAAAGTTGTGGTACATATACACAATGGAATACTATGCAGTGGTAAGAAAGAAAGAGCTCTTATCCTTTGAAACAACATGGAGGGACCTGGAGAGGATTATGCTAAGCGAAACAAGCCAAGCAGAGAAAGACAAATATCACATGATCTCACTTATTTGTGGAATATAATGAACTAAACAAACTGATGAACAAAATAGACCCAGAGACATAGAAGAAGGGTACAGACTGACAAACCTCAGAAGAGGGGGTGGCAGTGGGGAAGAGATAAACCACAGAACTTATATGCATGTATGCACAACCAATGGACATAGACAACAAAGCTGGGGACAGGGTGGGGAAGGGGAAGAGGGTGTCAATGGGGGAAAAAGGAGAAATATTTGTAACAAAAATAAATTAATAAAAGTAATTTAAAAAATAAAATAAAATGTAAAGGTCAAAACAGGTCAAAATGGCTTGAGCTGATTTTGACATGATACCATTCCCATGTAATACAATCCACTTGTGATATATTTATCTTGAAACACACATACAAACTCACTGACCCCATTTCTCCCATCACTCTTTCTTAACCCTATTTAACAAAGGATTGTCTCAAAGTAATTATTTATACTTGCTACCTGCAGTTCTCCTATTCTCACTTGAAGATGCATTGAGACTTTCACACCACAACTACTTCTATCAGAATCATTTACAATGCCTACATTGCTAAAAGCAGTCTTCAGTTTTCATCATCCTTTAGTTATCAGCAGTATTTTACATATTAATCATTCACACTTTTAAAAAAGTTAAGATATAATTGACGTATAACATTATATTAGTTTTAAATGTAGCCACTTTCTAAAAATAGTTCTTCAACTGTATTCCAGTATATTCACTCTCCTGGTGGTCTCCCTTCTGTATCAGTGGTTACTCCTTTTATCCTCCAATATTTCAACATTGTAAGACCTCTGGACACAATCTTTAGGTTTTTTTGTTTTTTTTTTTCTTTTTTAAATTCACTCTCTGATAATCATGGGTTTAAATATTATCTAAATGTCAATGAATTATAAAAGTATTCTCCAGCCTGGACTTCTCTCCTAAATCCCTGAATTACAGACCTAAATAATATCACCTACTCAATATCTCTACCAAAGTATTCAAAAGGCCTCTCAAACTTAACATTTTCCAAACAGACTTGTTTTATCATCCGAAGCCTGCTTCTCTTGAAATCGTCATTGTGATTGTAGCTGCACCATTTTTTAGCTGCTAAGGCTAAAAATCTTGTTGTCACCCTAGGTTCTTCTTCTTTTATAACAAACACTCAATTTGGCAGCAAATCTTATCAGCTCTACTTTCAAAATATATTTAAAATTCAACTAAGTTTATGACCTCTACCACAGTGACATGATCCAAAGGACTCCTAATGTGTTCCCTGCTTCTGATCTTGACCCAATTGTCCAATCTCCACACAGCACCTGGGAAAAACTTATCCATATCTATATCTATATTCACATCAATATTGATATATAGACATATCTTTTAAAATGTCAATCATATAATGCTGCTTCCATGCTTCAAAACTCATTAATGGCTTCCCATACAACTCAGAGAGAAAGCAAGAAACATCCCAGAAGCCTACAATGTCCTACACAATCTATACCTTTATCTTCCAACCACATTTCCTCCTTGACCTCATGTCCTGTTATTATCCATCTATTCATTCTGTTTTAGCCCCACACTTGGCAATATACACCTAAGGGCTTTAGCATCCATAGGTGTTTGTTTTTTGTCTGTTTATTTTGCCTAGAAAGCTCTTCTACAAATAACACCTGTACACACCTCCTTAATCTTTGTTCTCCAGAAACTTCCTCAGTGAGGCCTTCCTAATTATCGTATTTAAAATTGAGCTGCCTTGTTCTCTTCAAGCAATTTCTTTTCCTATTTCTTGCTTTGTTTTCATCTGTGGCACTTACTAATATCTAACATCCTGTCTTATTTAATAATTTCTGGTTTTTATTTTTCTAACTAGAATGTAAAATTCATGAGAGTTGGGAATTTTGCTTTTTCTCTCTCTCTTATAACTTCAGAGCAGTCAGTTAGTGAGTGAATGAATGAGTGAGTGAATGAATGAATGAGTGAATTTCCTGAACCCTATTTTGCTGAACTCATCGATAAATAAATTAGCCAAGAAGCTAAAACTGTCAGAACAGATTCTAGCAAGAAACAGAAGTAAAGATATAAGTTTCCTAATCTTTAGACATCCTTATATCTTAATGTCTTATGATTTTGTGTTGATAGTACATATATTAGGTAAGAGGAAGAAATTGAAGAAGTACTTACTTTCTCTTTCTTTCCTCCAGGTGGCGGTAGCATAGGAGATACATAGTTAATGTTTCAGGAAACCATGTCTGTCTCATTACAGTGGACAATAGGAAACTTGGCACAATAAAGTATTAGGTATGTCTTCCTAAAGACTGAGTGATAACCATCCCATGGGACCAAAACTGTGTAAGCCTATGATTGCCTTTAAAAAAAAACCATGATAGGTAACTGATAACCACACTTACTTTCATATATTAAATGTAAAATGTGATGACAGAATAGTTTGGCCTTGCTGGTGGTATTTGTGAAGACAATACCTCATATCACTGAGTGGTGGTATTGAAATTCTATTCCTGTCCAAAGCTGCCCAAGTACATTTCACTAAACACAGTAGGGATTTATAATGTTAGCAGTTTCAATGCAGTTTTCATCTGCTGTGCATAGAGAAGGGTTTGAAACAGCAGAATAAAGTAGTCTATGGGCCCTGAAGAGTAAAAGTAGCAAAGAAAGTTTGTGTGTGTGTGTGTGTGTGTGTGTGTGTGTGTGTGTGTGTGTGTGTTAAAGGGAACTAGAAAGAGGAAGTAGGAAAATATACTTGACTTCTCAATCATGTTCAGTCACAAATATATAGTGTGTGAAAATTGATTTGATTATCCATGGAGAGATTTTACATTTCCAGATTCTCAAATTCCTTTGACTTTTAAAAATACCACTACTATAATGTGATTTTATTAAAAGATTTCAAAATATATATACTCAATGTATTGGTAAGTCATGAAAGCTAAGTAAGCAGATAAAATGGTGTAATTAAGTAAATGAATTTGACAAAAATGGGAATTCACAGAAACGAACAATAAATGTTTTTCACTTCCATGCACTGCCAGATTATGCGTGTAACTATTATAAAGGGAAGCTAGCTGGTGCACAGATAGCCAGGTCTGTATTATGTGGTAAAGCTTATTTCTGCTTTGATACCATAAATTACTTAACTCTACAATACTTTTTAAAAATTAGTAAATAAAGAACTATTAAATATCAATGAAAAGAAGCTGATTTGGAATTTGAATGGTCATGAAGAAAAAAATGTATAATAATTGCTGTGCCTAGCCTATTGCTTTTTCATAAAAAATACCACACATATAATAACAGAAGTGTTGAATTGGGGATTTCAGTGTGATAGGTAGAAACAGAGGAGGCTATGAAGATGCTGAAGTACTTGGCAAAAGGTATACAAAAACCAAGGCCAAGAGACTACGTACTCCCAAATAGACTCTGCGGGTAAAAGCAGCCAGGGGTTGCATATATATGCTAGTTTAGAACACAGCATAAAACAACACAACAAAAACATAATTAAAAATAAATGTGCCCAGCAGAAAAACACACAACTGTGGCTCAGAAAACAGAAAAGGTGACCAAGTGGTTGTAAAGATCAGTATGTTCCATATACAGCACGCACACTACCTCCAATGAACTAGGCTAAAGGGATGCTGGTATTTTATGGAGGAAAATAAATGTTTGTGGTCATATCCTTGAATACTATCGTGCTTGACAGTATCTGAACCTAGAAAACTAGTTCTCTTGGTGAAACTTAAATCACTGATGTGATAATGATTATCCACTCAACAAAGCAATTTCATAAAGAATACAGAACCTCATGAAATATATTTTAAAAATGCTCTAAGAATATGTGGATTTATTCACAGGGTGTGCATTGAGCTCCTTATGCATAGATAATATGGTAAAATGGAGTCCTTAATTTGGTTTATTAGTCCAAGAAAGAATTTTGATAACTTTGTTCAATCATTATATGTAGATGATGTATTGGTGACAGACTCAAGAGCCCTTTCTTGGCTACTTCTTTTCTTGTTTTGCATTTAAAAGTGAATCTCTATATTGAAAGGGTTAGTAACATTTTAAAGGGTAAAAGTAAAAGCTTGCAAAAGGCAGAAACTGAAAAATGCATTGCTTGCATGACCTTTGCTCAGCCTTCTGTTGAGTGAGGATTATCGGGTTATCTCAAGACAATGGATCACCCAGTAGATGCAGGATGTGATACCAGACCAGTCCAACTGCAAAGTGGACAATGGACCAGGCCGAGTACGTCAGCAGGAACTGCAGGAAGCTAGAAGTAGAGCATATAACCTACACCCCAACTGTTATTCGAGGCTGACCCCTTTTTGGCCTCAGCCCACCTGTACCCAGGCACATGCAATAAAATCGTTTTGCTCTACATTGGCCTTGTGCTGTGGATGTGATCTCCTGCCAGCTCAGACCTTTAATATATATAGACACTTTTTTTGTATATCAATTATACCTCAATAAGCTGTTAAATAAAAATAAAAATAAATTGCACCCCCTGGACCCAAAACCAAAAAGAATGAATCTCTAGTTTTCAGTGTATATGCTGTGGCTTAAAGGAGCCTCATCCTGTAAGCTTCACCTTCTAAATTTATTTGGCTACCACTTAAAAGCAATAAAGAAAACCCTACAAACTCATACTCTGGTTGTAGTTACAGATTTAATTTGTGCATTTTAAGAAAGCACTAGTATGTGAGAGATGCTGGATCAAGAATGATGGAAAAGATAATTAAGCTTTCAGAACTTTCAACCTACTGGAGAATATAGGAAGGTGAAAATATAATTCCATCACAGTTTTAAGTGTTCTGGATGTAGAAATAAATATCGAGGATATAGCAGAGTGTCAACATAAGTAACATTCAAACCTGTGAAGAATTTTTGTGAGTTTATTTAAGCCAAAATTGTCCATAGTTGCTGGGAAGAAAAACCTCAATGGATTGAGCTAATGCTCCAGAGAAGGGTAGTTTTGCACCTTATTTTATACATTACAATAAAAAGATGAGACATAACTGGATTACATGAAATACATTGGTGATAGATTAGGGAGGCAGGAGAAAACAAAGTGGAGAAACCTCTGGGATTGGATAAAAGTAAAATGATAGAAAAATGCTTCTTTTACATAGGTGGGTACAGGATAGTTAATAGTCAACAATTAACATGATAATAATAACAATGAAGGAATTTGTGGTCTCTGCCCTGGTGTATTGGTTGTGCTCTGAGGGGTCTGGAAAAGGCAAATTACCCAGACATTCCAAAGATATGTTATCATAAATGCAAAAAGACAATAGGCTCAATTAAGGTGAAAATTGACCTTTGTCAAGGAAGATACTGGCCTAGGACATGACTACTATAAACTGTTTTTAGTTAAAAAGTTTTAATTTCAGGCCATCCTTTGTGGTTACTGTAGGTCTTTTGAGTTTGCAAGGCTGCCATGCAGGCCTCCCTTGAGTTAGTCAGTTTAGCATGTGGTCCCTGTTTGTACAAAAGAGCAAAGAGAAATGGGAACAAAGCTAAGTTGGGATAGGAAAGACAGATATACAGGGAGGCATCCAGGAAGTAATGTTTTATTGATGATGACATAAAGCAGGACACTGAATGTGAAAGTCTCTCAAATAAAGGGCATGGCATGTAAGATGGCTCAGAGCCTAATGAAGAATTTAAAGATTTCAATATGTCAAGTTTCTTTTGTTTTGTTTTTGTTTGTTTTTGCTATAGAATAGTGGGAACTAAAATATAAAAAAGAACAGAGTGGTCATTTTATCAATGCATAGCATTTCTAAAGTGTTCTATATGTTTCAAAGATCTATTGAATAGGTCATCTCTTTTGATCCCCTTGAACACTGCTGAAATAGGTAGTGTTGTGGAAACTGAGGCTGACAGGATGTCTAAGATCATAAGGAAGCTAGTGACAGAATGGGAATTAATATCTATGCCTTGATTTTGAGTTGTTACTGTGCCATGTTGGCTTCTCTCTACTTGACTTATAGAGAAAGCTAAACTGATCCTGATGCATTTAAATTTGTTCTTTGTCAATGAAGTAGAGTAGTACCCCTTTATCTACAGGGGATATGTTCCAAGACCCCCGGTGGGTGCCTGAAACCATAACTGGTACCAAACCTTATACATATACTATTTTTCTACACATATGATAATGTTTAATTTATAAATTAGGCACAGTAAAAGATTAACAATAATAATAAAAATAGAACAATTATAAAAATATACTGCCATAAAAGTTATATAAATGTGGTCTCTCTCAAAATACCCTATTGTACTGTACTCCTCTTGTGATGATGTAAGATGATACAATACCTATGTGATGAGATGAAGTGAGGTGAATGACTTAGGTATTGTGATGTAGTGTTAGGCTACTGTGTAAGGCTTACTTGAACCCAAGAACTGTGATACCTCAACAACTGATCTGATAACCCACATAACTACTAAATGACTAATGGGAGGGTGGCATATAGCATGGCTAGGTGGGACAAAGGGGTGATTCACATCCTGGGCCTGAGAATGGAGTGGTGGAGACTTCATCACACTACTCAGAGAGATGCACAATTCAAAATTTATAAATTGTTTATTTCTGAAATTTTTTCATTAATATTTTTGACCCTCAGTTTACTTCAGGGTGACTGAAAGGATAGGAAATAAAACCATGGATAAGGGGTGGGGGAGCTACTGTACTGACCAAATCAACTGCAATTTAATGAAATAAAAAAAAAAAATGGAGTAGCCAGGCCAGAATTACTCAGTTGGTTGACCAGTGTCCTGTGCATCAAAAGGTTGCCAGTTTGATCCCTAGTTGGGGAGGGAATCAATCGATGTTTCTCTCTTACATCAATATTTTTCTCTCTCTTTCTCTCTAAGCAAGTCTTCGAGTGAGGATTTGAAAAAAAAAAAAAAAATGGAGTATGCCCTGACTGGTTTAGCTCAGCAGTTAGAGCATCACTTGCAGACCAAAGGGTCATGGGTTTGATTTCCAGTCAAGGGTACCTGGGTTGCAGGTTCGATCCCTGGCCCCCATCAGGGTTGTGTGGGAGGCCACCAATCGATGTCTCTTTCATATCGATGTTTCTCTTTCTCTTTCCCTCCTTCCTTCCCTTCTACTCTAAAAAAAATCAATGGAAAAATATTCTCACATAAGGATTAACAAAAAAATAAATAAATAAATGTTTAAAATTAAATAAATTTTAAAAATAAAAAAAATGGAGCAAATATAGTGAAAGCTCTCTTGAGGAACTGTCATCTTCTTCTCTACTAAAGTTTAAATGCAAGTGACTTTTTCTTTTTATTGTATTGTAAGATAATATGCAAGGCTAACTCATGGTCAGTCCTTGAATTGGGAAAAATCTTTTGTTTCTGAGCATAATCTATAATTTTCATTCGATCTTATAATTCTAGGATGAAGTAATTATAGCCTGTTGCATATAATTAAGGCTGCAGAATAAGTTCATTTTACATACTAATGTTGTACAGATAGAAAAATATGTCAACTAAAGACACACTGAGAAAATTGGTGACAAGTTGGAATGAAAAAGACGTATTTTACATCTGAGGTAGAGCATGATTTCAGTTTGAAGATGACGCCAGATTTTGGAGATGGGAAGGAGGATATGAAGAATAGTAAAATGTTTATATTTATCATAACTTGGGATAGAAAGCTTAGTGTCTTATTTTGGCTCAATTAATCTACATAAACAAACCATGTAAACACATTGTACAATACTTTGTTTTTATCTGTAAAATGGGGGAAAATACATTATTACTTAAATTATAGGAAAATTGTGGAAATCAAAAAGAAAATTCAAGGGAGCATTTCTAAATAGAAAATGTTATATGAATGATACAATTGAAAGGGATTAGGAGAATCTGAATGAAGGACAGGACAGAGAAGAATTGCCCCATCTGGATTATAAGAAAGAAGTGGAAAATAAGATTTTTCTATAAAGTCTTAGAAATTAGCCCAACCAGTGTGGCTCGGTGGTTGAGGGTCGACCCATGTACCAAGAGGTCACTGGTTCGATTCCCAGTCAGGGCACGTGCCCAGACTGTGGGCTCGATCCCCAGTTGGGGACATGCAGGAGGCAGCCAATCGATGTTTCTCTCATCGATGCTTCTATCTCTCCCTCTCCCTTCCTCTCTAAAATCAATAAAAAATAAAGTAAAATAAAAAGTCTTAGAAATTAACTTCTGAGCTACATAAAGTTTCAGTTTAGAACTTTTAGAAACTAAAACTTCATCTTAGTGCCTCAGAGTCTAGAGAACCATTAGAAAAATGGACCTTGCTCACATTTTTTGCATATATTGTGTATTTTATGACTTTGATGGTACTGTGTATCACCATTTTACCAGTGTTCAAGTGGCTGAGGTTGTTAAGGCTAACTAACATATGACTCCATTTACATATAAATTTAAATTACTTGCATTTGTTAAAGACATTTTCACAGTTTAGTTCATGAACAATAATTAAAGTATTTATTGAATATGGCATATGTTTGGGGTCTGCAATAATACAATTAATTAATTCATTTGCCCTTCATTTACAAAAGCAAAATAATGAATGTGACAGCACTAATCACAACATATATGCTTGTGATTAGTCATATATGCTGTGATTAGTGCTTGTGAATATTGCTATATGGCAATATTCTGGACTTGTCCGAATAGCTTATCACAAGTGTTATGCACAAGTCTACCATACAAAAACTGAGACCTTTACTGTTAAAGGGTGGTCACCCATCCAATATTCTCACTAACACAATTTCTGTTTATCACTTGTTTTTCTTCCCATGCCACTTTCAATTTCATTCCACTATTAATTCCTGTGCTTTTGCTTCCTTCATCTTATTTACCATAGGAAAACCCTACCTCTCTAATGCCTTATTCAGTACCTGCACCACTATTCTATTACGTGGTAACCTCATTACTCCTGTCTTCATAGCCACTCTAATTGACTTTTCCAATGAGCTTCAAGGTAACAATATATTATTAAGAGACACTTCCTTGTATTTTCAAATTTTTCTGTGAACAATAATGCAACTTTTTTGCTTTAACTGAAATGTTCCCTTCTCTTTCAGCTCTCTTTCCTGGAGAGTTCTGTTTTCTAAAGTTCCCAGTTTACTAGAAGCCTCAATAGACTTCCATGCTAATTGTAGACATGCTTTTGCCAATACCAATTGTTACCAGAATTGTGGTTCTTAGATTTCACAGGACAGAAATTGAGAGGAAGCCCCAGAGAAATTTCCAGACAGATTTTATAAAGCTTATGCTCAAGTACAAGAGAAGCAGCACAGAGGTCCTCTGAAATGGTTTGGGGACTGTCATGGCATCCGGAAATTCTTATTCCAGTGGCACCCCAAGAAGCCCACTTTCACTGGTAACTCGTGGGAACACAGATAACACCCCACCAATAACAATACTATTCTAGGTTATTGGGATTTGAGGAATTTAGGACAGAAGTAAGAATCGATAAACATGGTATCTTCCTTCAGGGAATTTAATTCATTAAGTTCTAGAAAATGTTTCATTAACTGGATATTCAGCATGTTTCCAAGGAAGAAATGCAATAACGCCGTGGAGATAGCTCAGTAGGTAACCTAAAGCCCCTCTCCTGAATCCCAGAAAAATATGTGTGTGGAGGATAGAATAAGCTATCCAGAAGTACCAGTGTGGGAATGGAGAGGATACTAGGTTTGTAGACAGGCTAAAACAGATTAAAAATAAGGATTTCATCATTAGAGACAAATAGTTTGCACCATGGCATCCAGAAGTAGATGCGAAACTATAGTCTCCACAAAGACCAGCCAGGAAGTCATATCTCAGTGATCACCAGCAGAGCATCTGGACTATACCAACTACAGCATAGCACAGATGACTGGGGAGATAGAAGCAAAAAAGGATTCAAGGCCTTCTTATCCAATCATGATGAGAACATTGAAGGACTTTGTATGTCATGAGGTCATCTTGATGAAAATCAGAACAAAACAAGGGCAATGGAAAGGCAATCTATTTACCTGAAAGTGACTTAAATTACTGAAAATAAATTTTTATATTTATGGAGATGGTGACATCATGTATTGGTAAATTAAACTGCATTTTATTTACCCCTTTAAAAACCCAGCAAGGGTCCAGCTGGTGTGGCTCAGTGGCTGAGCATCAACCCATGCACCGAGAGGTCGCCAGTTCGATTCCTGGTCAGGACACATGCCCAAGTTGTGGGCCCAATCCCCAGTGGGGGGGCATGCAGGAGGCAACCAATCGATGTTCTCTCTCATCGATGTTTCTATCTCTCTCTCCCTCTCACTTCCTCTCTCTCTAAAATCAATAAAAGGAAAAAAAAATTAAAAACCCAGCAAGGGGGAAAGTTGTGAGTAAATTTGAATCTTCTGCAGAGAATGAAAATGCTAGATTTCCTATGCATGTACAGTAGTCCCCATTGTTTGCAGTTTTGCTTTTTTGGTGCCAGTTACCACAGTCTGAAAATATTACATGGAAAATTGCAGAAATAAACAATTCATAGTTTTAAACTTCCACGCAGTTGAATGGTGTGATGAAATCTCTCCCCATCACACTCTGTCATGCTCAGGACATGAATCATCCCTTTGTCCTGTATATTCATGCTGTTACTCTACCCACCCACCATTAGTCACTTGGTAGCTATCTTGGTTATCAGATCAACTGGTGTGGTATTGAAGTGTTTGTATTCAAGGAATCCTTATTTACTTAATAATGGCCTCAAAGTGTAAAAGTAGTGATACTGGCAATTCAGACATGCCAAAGAGAAGCCATGAAGTGCTAGTGAAAATGCATGTATGTATAGGAATATACCTAGTATATATAGGGTTTGGTACTGTCCATGGTTTCAGTCATCCACTGGGGGTCTTGGAACATATCCCCAATAGATAAGGGGTGATTACTATATAAGGAGTTTTATGAGTAAATTTATAATTCTGCTATTACTATATATTTTATATTTAATACATAATACCTCTGTATTATGTTGCTAGTAGTAAAATATGAGTATGAAATAAACTTTCTAACACATACCAGAACTTATATAATCAAATATGTATTGTCTTCCTGAGTCATCAACTACCTGACAGTATTCTCTTAATGACTAATGTCTCTTTAGAATAGCAGCTCACCTGGAATTAGCTATAAAGGCATTTTATAAGTGCCATAAGGAATGTAGTCACATTTTTCTGTGGCCATACCTTCGACTGCTCATAATGTCATCTCTCTGAGCATAGCTATCTATCTACTGGTGACATTTCTGCAGCCATGCATAGTTTTAGCTTGAAGGGAGAATTAGTGATATCCCATCTGTTGAATAACACTCAGCAAAAACAGAAGGTTCTGTTGAGAAGATGGGGGTTTGCAATGATGATGACCAAGTTTATTAGAACCCTCAGCAGCAGCTACAGCATTGCCTGCCATGAATTAGAGTTAATTTTTGCCAGGAACAGTGTAAAACTATTTATATGTAACTTCACAGTATATATAAATGATAGAAATAATTAATACTATGTCCCACATAAGAAAACCAGAAATGGATAGAATTAAGTATTTGCCCAATGTTACAGGTGATAAGAGAACTTCAAAGCTAATTCAGGTTGACCTAAGACTTTGACTTTGAGAATTAATTTTTAAACTTGCTCTTGGAACATCAGCAGATGCCCCAGTTTGGTTAATGCACTCTAGAAAAAATGCTAGAACGTTTCAGAGGCTGATGCAAATGAAACATCATTGTTTTTTGTTGGACTATCTTCTCAAAAATTTTTAAACATGCCATTGCCTTCATTTTTCAAGGAAATTTTGAATGTTCCAGAAGGAAATGCTATGGCTCTGTACCTTGAGGACTGCTGGTGCCTTCTGGCTTGAAGCTGTAATGACAAAAAATGTTTTATAACATTTTATAAAATGTTTCACAGCAGCTGGCATTTATATCCTAAAGAACCAGGCAAAAAAAAAAAAAATGTCAAATATAGCAAAACAAAGTCATTTGGGTTTTCTAAAAAGTACAGGAAGAAGTGATTCAGAGAGCCATTCTATGTTTTACTTATTGATATTACAATTAGATCTGATATATGCCACTGTCAGTAGGAGTGTTAAGAAACCTGTTATCAAATGAAAATTGTAATGTTAATGATTACCATAAGAGAAAAATTGTTTCGATGAATTATCAAAATAATCTTACAAATTATTTAAAAGAAGCCACAGGACTTTTAATCAAAAGCAAAGTTCCCTACTTTGTGCTCCTTTTAACCCTATATTTAAAAACTGAACACTTATTAATTTTGGTTCATTGAT
The DNA here is from genome assembly GCA_030848825.1 of Tadarida brasiliensis. Lineage (NCBI taxonomy): Eukaryota > Metazoa > Chordata > Mammalia > Chiroptera > Molossidae > Tadarida > Tadarida brasiliensis. The sequence continues at coordinate 63,067,571 of CM061267.1, read as the reverse complement.
TTTCTCTAATATGATCAATGTTTATTGCTTAATTATCCTCAACATCCTGACCCATATTCCAATTTAATTATGTCACTACCTTTAGTTAAATCAGGACACAATGTTTACTTTGATATGACAATGTAGATTTTTTTTCCTGCCAATTCAGGAAAAGTTCTATAACTACTGCTCATTTCCTGTGTAGCTTTTCCTTCCTGTGATTTCTCTCTCTCTCTCTCTCTCTCAACATGCATTGCCTGTCTCAAATTGCTCTAAAAACTCAAAAAACATGAAATCTCTTGTGTACCCTATTTTATTTATCAAATACCTACCTCTCCTTTGGAAACTGCACTCTTTTTTCAATCTAGACTGATTGCCATCTTTAGGTCTGCTATTCAAAGGGACTGGAACTCTGATGTCATTTCTTTTGTAATCTCTTTTATAGTTTATTTGCTTATATTCCTAGGCATATAAGTAACTTTCTAACCTAAGATGTGAGGAAGTAAGTTTTCTGATTTCTTACATGTCTGAAAATATTTTTCTTCTAGTTAAACTTCATTTGCCCTTTTCACCAATTGATTTTCAGCAATTATACTTCATTTATATTCACTTTCCAATACCCCTATGTCTTTCTGTCTCTCATTTCTTTCTTTTGAATATCATGACACTTTATTTGGGTACAATGTGTGGCAGAAATTCGGTCAGCAGGAAGAGACAGACTGCACGCACTCGGAGGATTAGAAAAGGATTGTTTAATGTGCACCGGTGCTGTCCCAACAGAGTCACCTCCAAAGGCTGAGCCCTGAGCCCGGGTTCCAGCCACCTTTTATACATGATAAGCCTCCGGGTGTTTGGGGCTTTCTAGTTCCACTGTAGTTTAGGAATTACAAAAGCCAAGGGCAAGGTCTCTGCACTGCCTAAGAGGCTGCACTTGGCTTGCCTTTTCAATAATAGCTCTTCTGAAATTTCTCTGAAAACACTAATTTGAGAAAAATGTTTTATATATCTTGTTTTGTTTATGCCATGTTTCAGGCTTCCCTCAAATGCATGGTGATCATGACTTTCTGTTCATATTCAACAATGGGACAATGAAAGAATGATCCAGGAGCACTGTGTACTTTGGTGTGGTGCATTGATGGGGATTTAGTGCTTCAGTGTGTGACTGGAGGATTGGGTTGGCTTTTACACAGGGGTTGTCAAAATGCCAATATGTGAGGAACAGTTTTCCTCCAGGCCATTTTATTTATTTTCACCTGAGTGGCAGAAGTTAGTGTGTTGTGTGAAAGGTTTTGCAACAGTGTTGGAGGGGAGGGGGTCTGTGGTTTCAAGTATTTATTTCATTCATGTTTATGTTTTCTTCCCTGTCTCACATTGGTCCTGCCTTATTCCTGAAATTTCTGAATATTGATCTTCTCCATGGTTATCCAAGGAAGATTATCTTACTTTTTGGTTCAATCCTTCTCTATAAAAACTTAAACTATGTCTTCTTCTGCCCCCAATCTTTGGTTAACTCCATTGATCTGCTCTTTGGGACTTTCAAACTTATTGAAATGTTTTTGTCTCTTAGCAGCCCCCCACTTATTCTTTCTTTTGTTGTGGAATTATACCCTTTAACTTAATTTACTTTTATTTTATTGTGCCTTCAGAAAAAAGAAAAGAAATATATGTGATCAATTTATCTTTTTGAACCAGAATTTTCAACCCTACCACTTGGAAAATTAATACAAAACTTGGAATAGAAATAATGTTTAATTTACGACTTTTTAGATTTAATATTATGATGGTATAAATTATTTTTATTTATCTAAATATATTTGGAGCTCCTAGAGAAATGTCAAACAGCACAATTATTACCTGAGTATGATTAGCATTGAAATGCAGCAGGTTCCTTATTTAAAAAATTAAGGTACGATTATGTGAGCATGTGTGTGAGAGCATTTGTTGGCTTGGGATGTCTAGTGCTTTAGGTTTTGAAAATATTTACAGTAAAATATTTCAGAATTGGGAGAAACCTTTATGATTATTTAACTCTATCTCCTCATACTGGAAATAAGAGAATAGTGGATATCAGCAAAAATAGCTACTCCAATTTCCAAGACATCAGTAATAGTCTCAAAACTTATATCTACTCACTTTTAGTTTTTTTCCTCTATTCTATATAAATTCACTTCATATGAATATGAAAATTACCCAGTTTTATCACAGTTTAATTCATTAATGAAAGTCTAAATCATCTTTGGTCCAAATTTAGATAAATGACAAGGTAATCATTTAAATTACTTCTTTCTTAGTTATAAAAACATTTTTATAATAAATGCATTAATGTATGAATGTAAATCAAAAAATATTATGCATCTACTGTGAATCAGACTCTGCCTGGCAATGACATATAATATCAATGTCTGACTTCAGATATGTAAAAGTAAGTGTTATAGAATGTTATGAGGCTGTAATAAATGCATGAGTACTAAGGGGAATAATGGATCAGTTAATTCTACAATGTTTTTCATACTGAAGGTAACCCTTATTTCATTAACTCAAAAATACCTATTTTTAAAGAACAGTAGGAAAATTTATAGGAAATTTTTATATTTTTAATTATTTCCTTATTTAATTACATAATTTAGAAAGAAATATGGTCACACAGTAATACTATACATATAAGGTAACTAATACAAGCATTTATATGTGGATTTTTCATTCCTTATGACTTTTTATTGTTTATTTTTATGCATTACATTTATTTTTTAATAGACTGTTTTTTAGAGCAGTTTTAGGTTCACAGTAGTATTGGGCAGAAGGTACAGAGATTTCCTATATATCCCTGTTTTCACACATGAAGAGATTCCCCCATTAACAAAATCCCCCACTGAAGTGGTACATTTGTTACAAGTGATCAACCTACATTGACATCATTGCTATCCAAAGTCCATAGATTACATTAAGATTAATGTTAGGTGAGTTTTATTTTACTTTTACAGAAATGTTGCAAAAGTAATATAAGGAATATTTACATACCTTTCCCAAGATTCTTTAACTATTTACATTTTGCCCATTGAATTTAGTATTCCTCTCTTTCTCAAACCATTGGAAAGTTGGAAACACCATTCCCCATTAACTCCTAAATTCTAGACATTTTCTTACATAATTACCTAACTACTGTACAATTATAAAAATTATGAAATTTAACAATGATGTAATACTATTATCTGATCCATAGTTTTCTCTGTCTGTATACATTGTATATATATGTGTGTGTGTGTGTATATATATACATATATATATATAATGTATCTGTACATATATAGTAATATGAATATAAAATAATGGACCAGTTAATTCTACATTTTTCATACATATATAGTAATATATATGTATATGTCCTACAGTATATGTAATATATAATTTTAATATATATAAATATATATTATATATGTAATATATAATATTATTATAAACTATATAGCGATATTTAATTTTATATATACATATAGTTTTCAAATAGAGTTTTGTAGAAATTTAGGATGTCATGAAATATCACTGTAAATCCTGTGAAAGATAGTGGTGGTGAAAAAACTTATTTTTTTTTAACTTGGAGCACCATATGATATTAAAGTTTGCAGTGATGGAGACTGACAAAACAACTCTGTTAACAAAGTAATTGATGGTCTTACACTCCACATGGGAATGAATGTACAGTGTTCATGCTGTTGACTCCATTCTCAGTGTTTAACATCTCAGACAACTGGTAAACTGTGAATTGCATAAGACTCTTTCTAATTACTATTTTCAGTTTCCCCTACATCCATTAAGATTGATTTGTGGAGAGGGACAATATCTATAAATTAATAAAAAATAGGAAAAAACTTATATTCTACATAAAGCATTTTCGTGTGCTATATATATAGCTCACTTGCCTTTTCCTACATCACCATAATTTGCTGTTTTTTTTTGTTTTGTTTTTTAACATTGTAAAACATGGATTGTGGAGGTCAGATAATAGATAGTATTTAATTCTTTATATTTCTCTTTATTTTTCTCATTTATAATTTGTCTTTGTTTTATATCTTATGAGTGTGTTTATATTGCTTTGACAATCCAATATAGCAATTTAAAAACATGAGTTTTGATATAGAAGAGAATTCTAGACTTTGACCTACAGTAAATTCTGGTAAGGTTAATATGAACAATTACAAGTTTCTGAATCATGTACATATTCACTATAGTGCATATACACTATTGCAACAGAAGACACAAAATAAGTTTGTGCATGGAATAAAAACTTTTTGTTTGTTTTCACATGAGTAGCTATTCCAATTTATCCTATTCCTTTTTATAGTTTGCAACAAATAATTTACAAATAAAGCAATGGCTTCACTCAAATAGAAATGAAACAACTAAAAATGGCATTTACTTAACAAGAAAAGGTGCTGATTATTTTAAAGTTCCACTGGAATCTCAACACATACAGAATAAAGCTTTATTTAAAAAATGTCACATTTAATAACAATTATCAGAAAGTAAGCTATCTAGTTGGAGTAATTAATGTCCAGGAAAGAATAAGTCTTGTTATTGAAGAGAGTTTAATAATATTAGCACGTAAAATTATAGTCAGTAAAATTCTAGGACAAGTCTCAGTGTGCAAAATTTAAACGATTACACTCTCAAACAGCAGGAAAAGTCAATATGCTGAATAGGGTTTTTATAATAACTGAAAAATAGCAGCTCTTCTATTCAAGTGATGAGTAAACAGATTTCAGCAATAAGTATCATGCTCTAGCATTTCCAAGGTTTGTAAATGACGGTGAAATGAAAGAAAACTTTTTTACTTCTGTTGCAAAATACTGCTTGAGACGAGCAAAGATAAAGATACACTTAGTATTTTTGTCTTTATACCTAGAAAAAAAAGGCCTATTTTGGAGAAACTATTAATATATTGGTATGTATTTTTATTTATCGTGCCCATCAATAATTTGTTTTAGCAGAGGTTTTGACTGTTAAGGAATGAAGACCCTGACATTACAATGTAGAATTATTTTCTTCACAGAGAGGTGCTATGTCCACAATTCTTAAAGATAAAATAGGGGGAAAAAAGTCTGGATAATCTACAAAAAAAATCCTAGCTTTATTACTTGAGAACCAGTACACTTGTGCATATTTAAAAATTGTGTGAAGATACAGACAAAAAGCATAAATCCTCCACTGAGTAAACATTATTATGATGGTTTAGCAGAGGAAGACTGTGAGACAAGACACTTTAGTCAAAAGGTGAATTGCAGGAATACTTTCAAGAGAATAATAGGCCAGATTTTGCTTAGTGTTTTGAAGGTATAGAATAAGTTCAAACACTACTCTGCTTAAGAGACAGTTTTCAACTTATCAACCAGCTGAACAAGTTTCTGCAAGGCCTTGGAGAAAATGTTTTGACTTTCGATGACAAAATCCTAGGATTTAAAAGGAAACTAAATCTTTGAAAATATCATGTTGCCAAAAAACCCCAAAAGAACAAAAAAGAAAATCTTGAGCATTTTCCACTGCTGGCTAGGCTTGAGAGGGAGGAAAAGATGAACAAGTCTCAATTCTATTGAAAGACTGGAAAATCTGCAGAACAAAACTTAAAAGCGTTTGCCTCCCCTTTCTAGACTGAGTCTACATGATCCTTCTTCTGAAGCTTCTGTTTGGCAGAGAATTGGACTTTGAGAGACAACCAAGACTCTGAGTTGCACGGTAATCACACTCTAGTTGAGATTTACTGCTCTGGCCTAAGCAAGCAATCTATTTATTTCCCAGTTTCTGTGAAAGAAGATCAGACCATTCATAGCAAAGTAGTGAATATTTTGCTACTGTTTTCAACCTCTTACATGTGTGAGCAAGCTGCTTTGTGTAACAAGCATCTTGAGCAAGAATACAATTCATTTCATTTCTATTGAAAATAAATCCTTTTGTATTTATCTCAATTTTCAGAGAATTGAATATTTTGTATAACAAGATATAAGTACAAGTTTCACATTAGATAAGCTACATTCTTTTTTTTATTTTATTATTTTTTTATTAATTTATTTTTGTTACAGATGTTTCTCCTTTTTTCCCCATTGATACCCTGCTCCCCATCCCCCCACCTTGTCCCCAGCTTTGTTGTCCATGTCCATCACTTATGCATACATGCGCATAAGTTCTGTGGTTTATCTCTTCTCTCCCCCCCACCCCCTCTTCTGAGGGGTGTCAGTTTATACCCTACTTCCACATCTCTGGGTCTTTATTTTTTAGTATTAAAAATAAGACTTTTTATACAAACATAGGCCTGTAAGAAGAGGTAGAAAACCAGCACCTTTCTATAATTTTGTATTACTATGCTTATGTATTAGCCTCTATGATACCACTCTGTGAAAGAAAATTTTTTCTGCCCGGCCGGTGTGGCTCACTGCTTAAGCATCAACCCATGCACCAAGAGGTCACCGGTTTGATTTCTGGTCAGGGCACATGCCCAGGTTGCGGGCCAAATCCCTAGAGGGGGCCATGCAGGGGGCAGCCAATCAATACTCTCTCTCATCGATGTTTCTATCTCTCTCTCCCTCTCCCTTTCTCTCTCTCTAAAATCAATAAAAGAAAAAAATAATAAAAAAGAAAAATTTTTCTAAGTCTTATATAAACTTGTATCTAAGGCAGATTTGTATTCATATTGTTTGGATCATGGTTAAGTAAATTTGCAATTGAACATTGTCAATATCATCAATAAACATTAACTTATAACTTTTATTTAAATTAAATATATTTAGCCTACCTTTATCAATTAAATCTCATTTTACCTTAAGCCAAAATTTAGCAAAAACTTATTAATTTTGCCTTATGGTTTTCAAAATTTATAAAAAGAAACAAAATTAAACTCAAGAAAGTTAAGCTGTGCCTAACCCTCTTTTCATTTTTTCCAGGAAAGGTTGCCTTTAGTTTTAAAAAAGAGGAAGCTTTGAAACTACCCTTAAACAAATGATATACCATATATATACTTTATTAGCAACTTGTATAACAGAAATTTGTAATAAGAATGTAAGACCCACTTGGATAAAAAGAAAATTAATGGAAAAACTAAAATTTTCTTTACCTGGCTTACATTAAAGTGACTATAATTTATGGGGAAGGGCAACCACACAAAGATCGTAGGCTAATGAATTGGTCAAAATAAGCACATCACCGAAAAATATCATTTTCTACTTAAAATAGCACTAACAATCATTGTAACATTATACCTAAAACTTAATGGCCTCATTAAGTTACTAAGAACCATGGGTATAAATTTTTGTTTGTGGGAAACCTAAAAATTATTTCAAGGATTTCCCCAGAGTGAAAAGATTGAGAAATATTGTTGTCTTTTATAGATTATACAGATAAATAGACAAAAAGAAAGATACTAAAAGTTATGATGTCCCTTCACTCTTAAAATATTCCAGCATGTACCTTGTAAAAGCAAGGTCACTGTCTTACATTATCACTATATAACCCTTTCATTTAGGAAATATCTAGATTCATACAATGTTATCTTCTAATCTTCAAACTCCGTTTTAATTTACCCAACCATCACATCAACATATCTTTTTCATTTTCAGTCCAGATACCTGTCCAGAAAACAGTGTTGCTTCTAATTTTTATGTCTCATAAATCATAAATCTGGAACTGTAGTTTAATCTGTCCCTGTCTCTTAAGTCATTAATAGTCTAGAAAGTTTACAGGCCTTTAGTGCGTGAAGATGATTCCTTACCTGGGTCTGGAGAATGTTTCCTCATAACCAGACTCAGGGTTCTCTATGGTAAAATCATCATTGTGTAGAGAGGTATCCAATATTACATCAGCATACTGTTCTTTAGCAAAACTTGAGCCACCATTATGATTTTCCACGTTATAATTGTCTATCATTCCCTAATTTTTTGGGTTTTTTTTACTTCAAGATTTTTTCTCTCCCCATTTTATTAAATGGGGTATAATCTGATCCAGTCATTTATTTTCATGCTCAAATTGTTCTAGTTTTGATCAGTGAGAGGACCTTCAAAGCAGGATCTTATATATTTTTAACATGTTTCTATCATTTTTGAGCATGTCCTTACTTTCTGATATAGGTTATTACTGGACAAGAGTCTTTAATGCAGATGCTGTTTCAAAACCAAGAACATTGCTGAGTGGCTATCAGTGAGTCTATGCTCATCTGTGAACACACACACACACACACACACACACACAGAGGGTTGTTTCTCATTATTTACAGTAGTAATGTTCTATCAAATCACTGCAAATTCCAAACTAGAAAGTACTGAACCATTTTCCCCTGTATAGGGTTAGGTTTCTATGAGCCTCTAGGTTTCATTCTCCATTTTCACCAACTGATCAATACATAAACTTGTTTTATGTGTGTTTCTGTTTAAAGAAACTGTACTTAATATATACTATTGATTCATTAACATTGAACTCTTGGCCAAGCACACTGTATCTTCTGAATAAAAGCATATCTAACACGAATTTTCTCCATAGGCTCATCACAGTCGTGTTTTGCTTAGGAACACTAGACAGAACTTTAGCACTATGCTTGGGGGACATTTTAAAAAGCCAAAGCACCGACATAAAGCACAAAATGTGAAAATCATGGCACCAAATAGACCGGGAAGAGGGAAGTTATTTACAGTATGAGAGTGAAACAAGGCCGAGCACAGCCTCGTGCAACCTCGGCTGGGCATGTGCAAGTCAGGAGCTCAAAGTGTCCACTCTTCTCTCTGTGAGCGCTGTATTGATTCTGGTGTTACAGATAAGCTTTAGCAAGTAGGTGAATTCTCAAATTGGCATCTATGAGTAATTAGGAATAGACTGTACATTAAACACATACACACACACACACAAAATACCAGTTCATTTCTAAACTTCCAATTCCAATATAAAACTTCAGGTTCTAATGAGCCTTCCCTTTTTCCATGTTTATAAATAATTTCTCAATAGGTAAGATAATTATAAATCCAATTATTCCCAATGTATTGATTTATTTGCCTAATCAACAAACTCATTTGCTCAATGTAACCAAACTCTTACTCTGATTACCTCTTCTGTCTGACTTTGCACCATCCTATTCCCCAAGCTGCCTGGACCTGCTTCCTTTCACCCCTGGCTCCCTATGGCTGGAGATGGAACACATCCCTCAATGTCCATCTCCCTGTGTGCCTGAGATTACTGTCTCTACTTAGACGTCTAAGAAGCACTCCCTCCCTCTTACTCTTTGCTTCATGGAACATAGATGATTTAAGTTGAGTCAATAACTAGGAATAAAACTGCTGGGTAGTACAGCAGGTATATGTTTAATCTTATTTTTAAAACTGCAGTTACTTTACTGTAACATTTTACCATATTCTTTTCTATATTGTCACCAACATTTGATGTCTTTTTCTTTTTTTTTTTTAGCCATTCTGGTGTGAGGTCTATCTCATTGTGATTTTAACTTTTATTCTCCTGATCATTAAAAATAATGAGACTTTTTATAAAGTTTCTGTGTAAGTACTTTGCAATTCATTTCTGTTTTTATTAAAGAATAATTTATATACAATGAAATATTCAGATCTTAAAATTACTTGACAGTTGGAATTTGAAAATCCATATGCTCATACAGCACACCCCAATATCAAGGCAAAGATCATTTCTGTAACTCTGGGATGTTTCCTGTGTCTCTTCTCAATACATCACTTGCCCACCCCCAACCACCGAGAAGAAGCACTGATGTTATTTCTATCACCATAGTTTAGTTTTACCCATTCTAGAACTTCTTATACATATATTTGTGTGTATGTAAAACTTCAACTGAGTATAATTATTTTTGAGATTCACCCATGTTGCTGCATGTATCAGTAGCTCATTCTTTTTTATGACTAAGTGGTATTTAATTTTATTATTATATTGCAATTTGTTTATCCATTTCCCCAGTTAGGGACATCTGTGTTATTTCCACTTTTGAGCTACTATGCATAAACATACTATAAACTTTCCTGTACAAAACTTTTAATGAACTTACTTATTCAGTTCTCTGCTATATATAAAGCAACTGGCAAAGAGTTTTCCAAACATGTTCTACCTTTTGTATAGTTTAATTAGATTATCTGCTACTTTACTTTTGAATTATGAGTTCTTTCTTTGACCAGAAATTTTGCCAAAACAACTGCTTCTCATTGTGCAAACAAAAAACGTTATCATTCCAGAGCTGTTACCCAGCCAAAACTGTCTTTCTTAAATAAAGGCCAAAAAAAAGGGGGGAATAATTAAACAATGTTCTTTTAGTAAACGGTGATCAAAACTTAAGGTATTCTTTTGACAAGATTTACATATTGCCATATATTGATAAAATACTAAAATGTAAAAACTATATTCATTACATTTTTTGTCCCCATATGCATAAACTATGAAAGCATAAAAGAAGGTCATGACCTTTCACCATTACTGATGATTAATAACTCAAAATTCCTGGGTTCTGCTGTAGCAGAGGGAAGACTTTCCCTCTACCCTTCCAGGTTTAATAGTTGAGTCTATAAAACAAACTGAAACAGATTAATAGGACAAAGGTATACAAATTTATTGATTTTAATAAATTAATAATGGACATGATTATCACAGGGGGAAAAAAGATGAATACCTAAGAAGGTGGTGAGATTTGAGAGCTTATATACTGTCTTAATAAGGAAAGGGGTAAAGAGATGTAGGCACTTTAAGGGAAAGTAAATTATTTTTAGGAAAGATGAATGGGCCTTATAGTTTGTGACAAACTCTGTCTGGTGTGGTGTCACCTTCTAGATTTCGTTCTGTAATAAGAATTCATCTACCCTGGTTGATGAAACTTCCAGGGAGAAGACTTATGATGACTAAATTCCTTTTGGAGGGTCTCTCTAGACAGATGAGGGGAGTTCAGAGAGAGCTTTCAGTTCAGATTACTCACTATAACAAATGGCATATTTGAGGATGGCATGTCCTGAACTTCTTCACTGTCTACACAAAGTAGTTAATTTAGATTAATGTTCCTACAGAATATCTGGAGGGAGAGTCTCCTTAAAGGTGATGGAAAGTGAGCAAAGGCAGTATGATACCAAAGAAGAGTCTAAAATTGCAAGACAGAAACTACACTTGTGAAAATAACATATTTGTGGGTCTCTCTAATCTATGTGCTGTTTGGGAAGGCAGAAAGCTAGAGCCTTACTGGCTTGATATGTCACAGAGCAAAGACTTCAGGACTGGGTGAAAATCTAGAGAGGTATATGAAAGGCGTGGGAAGGAGGGAACAAGAGAGAAAAGCACCAAAGTCTGCTCAATGTGAAATCTATCCAAATCTTTCACTGACCGCTGAACTATTGCAACCACTGGGGAAGGCCAGACAGGGTCTGAAAAAGAAAAGCAGCTTCTGGAAACTAAAATTCTGAGCAGAGATTTCAGCTTCTGTTGTCTGTAGGGAAATCCAGTCTGGAGTTTGGAACCATTCAAATTAACTGTTTGCTAGAAAAAAAAATCACTCTTCAGAGACATTATAGACCCAGACTTTCTCAATATATTGTTCAAAATGTATATTATACATTGTATAATATATTATTCAGAATTTCAAATAAAATGAATCAATGTAAATATATGAGAAAACAGGAAATTTAATCAATACTCATGAAAAGAATCAATAGAAATAGAACTTGAGGTAATCAAGTATATATCTAGTTGAAAAGAAATTAAATTAATTATATGAATAAATTAAAATATATAAATAAATATATATACATCATCTCAAGTAAAATAAAAATCTGAAAAAGAACCAAAGGGAAATTCTAAAATAGGAAATTTTAATATATTTTTAAAATTCCATATAAGGGTTTAACAGATTTAAAAAAAGTATTGATGAAGTCAAAGACACATTGGTACAAAACATTAATTCTAAAGATAGCAATTAAAAAAAAAAGATGATCAACAATGAACAAGTAGAACTGAAATTGCAAACACCATTTACATTAACACTCCAAAACTAAAATACTTAAATGTAAATTTAAGAAAATATGTACAAGGGAAACCACAAAACTCCGGTGAACAAAATTTTAAAGAGAAAGAAATCAAGAGATATTCCATATTCATATATAAGAAGGCTCAATACTGTCAAGACGTTAATTCTTCTCAAGTTGATCTATAGATTCAATGTAATCCCAATCCAAGTCATAGCAAGTTAATTTATGGATACTGACAAACTAATTCTTTTTTTTTTTTTTTTTTATGGTTGAAAGTATAATTCTAAAGTTCATATGAAGAGACAAAAGAAGAGAGATGGCAGTGGGCAGGACCAGAGCAAGGATGAGTGTGTGAGAGTGTGAGTGAGTGTGAGAGAGAGTGTGAGTGGACGTGAGTGTGGACGAGCAACCTCAAACAGTGCAGAAAAGTGGGGCAGAAGTTTCCTGTGCTGTGGACTGGGAGCTGCCAGCTACTGAGGTAAGCAGCTCGTCAGGGTGCTTCGCCCTGTGTGGGTGGGAGGACACACCACTTGGGAAGATCCCTGGTCTTTTCTGGGAGGAGGCAGTGGGAGCAGCTAGGGTCCAGCATCCTGAACCCACCAGTACACCTCGCACCATTGGACCAGTGAACCCCGCTGTGTCAACACAGACCAGTGCACAGTAGTGGCGCTGTCAAGGGGCCTGCTGCAGAAGCTGCTAGCGGCTGGGAGTTGAGCATCATCCCCCACAGCAGCAACCTGATCAGAGCCGAGACACAACCCCAGCAACAGAGGCTGGAGAGCAGACATCCATCCCCAGGCAGCAGCAGCACAGATTGACAGCTGAGACCCATCCCAATCAGCATCAGCAGGGGCTGAGCAGGAGCTGAGCCCCATCAGGCAACAGCACACCCCAGCCGCCAACAGTGGGACCGTTGGCTCCAGTGGGGCCCATATGATCCAGCAGCCTGCCGCTCCAGCATCAGCACCTAGAGGACAGACCAGTACCATCCACCAATAGTCAATCCTCCAGGACTGACAGCAGGCAAATGGCGCCACACACCAGAACAGTCTGGGAGGAACAGCAGCCTTATTTGATACACACCGACCTGCCTACACATCCTAACGTCCCTCACTGGGTCTAGAACTACCACATGGCTAAAATAGGGAGATGGGGGGTGGGGGTGGGGAGGATGGTGTCAATGGGGGAAAAAGGAGAAACATCTGTAACAACAATAAATTAATAAAAATAATTTAAATAAATAAATAAAATAGGGAAACAAAGAAACAACACCCAAATGGAAGAAAAGGAGGAATCACAAGAAAAAACTATATGAAAAGGAAGAAAGCAATTTGTTGGATAAAGAATTCAAAGCAATGATTTTAAAGGTGCTCAAACAGCTCAATGAAAACTACAAGCAACTTAATGAGAATTATAAAGAGCTCAACGGAAACTATATCAGCTTAAAAAAAGAGGTAGAAGCTATGAATAAAAATGAAGAGGAAATAAAGAACGACATAGCTGATATGTAAAATATCTTGGGAGGATTCAATAGTAGATTAGAAGAAGCTGAAGACTGAATCAGTGAGTTAGAAGACAAGGTAGAAAAAAACACCCAAATAGAGCAGCAAATGGGGAAAAAAGTTAAAAAACAGGAGAAGCGTTTAAGGGAGCTTTGGAACAATACAATACGTAACAACATTCACATCACAGGGGTACCAGAAAGAAGAAGAATCAGAGAAAGGAATAGAGAACCTGTTTGAAGAAATAATGACAGAAAACTTCCCTAAACTGGTGAAGGAAAAAGTCACACAAGTCCAGGAAACACAGAGTCCCAAGCAAGAGGAACCCAAAAAGACCCACAACTAGACACATCATAATAAAAATGGCAAATATTTAAAACAAAGAAAGAATCTTAAAGGAAGCAAGAGAGAGACAGAAAGTTACCTACAAGAGAGTTCCCATTGGACTGTCAGCTGATTTCTCAATAGAAACTCTGCAGGCCATAAGGGAGTGTCATGAAGTGTACCAAGTAAAGAAAGGCAAGGGTCTGAATTCAAGACTACTCTATCCAGCAAGGCTATCATTCAAAATTGATGGAGAAATAAAGAGCTTCTCAGACAAAAAAAAAAAAAAAAAAGCTAAAGGAATTTACCACCATCAAAACAACACTGCAAGAAATGTTAAAGGGACTGCTATAAGAAGAAGAATATATTTATTTAAATATATATTAAATTTAAATAAATATATTTTATATTTAATTATATATATATATATATATATATATATAGAGAGAGAGAGAGAGAGAGAGAGAGGGAGAGAGAGAGAGAGAGAGGAATACAGGCATAAAATAAAAATGGCAACTAATAAGTATCTATCAATAATAACCTTAAATGTAAATGGCTTAAATGCCCCAATCAAAAGACATAGGGTAGCTGATTGGATAAGAAAACATGACCCATATATATGCCATCTACAAGAGACTCACCTCACAACAAAAGACCCACACAAGATGAAAGTGAAGGGATGGAAAAAATTTTCCAGGCAAATGAAAATGAAAAAAAAGCTGGTGTAACAATACTCATATCTGATAAGATAGACTTCAAAACAAGGGCCATAATAAGAGACAAAGAAAGTCACTACATAATTTTAAAGGGCACAATCCAATAAGAGGATATAACCCTGGTAAACATATATGTACCAAACACAGGAGCACCAAAAAATATATTAAAAACTTCTGGAAGACTTCAAGGGAGAGATCAATAGCAATAAATCATAGTGGGTGACTTTATCACCCCACTGACACCACTGGATAGATCTTCTAGACAAAAAATTAACAAGGACAGAGAATCATTACATGAAAAACTATATCAGCTGGACTTAATTGATATTTACAGAACATTTCACCCCAAAGCTGCAAAATATACATTCTTTTCAAGTGCACACGGGTCATTCTCGAAGATAGACCCCATGTTAGGACACAAAGTAAATCTCTACAAATTCAAGAAGATTGAAATCATATCAAGCATCTTCTCAGATCACAATGGCATGAAACTAGAAATCAATTACAACAAAAAAAATTCAAACACATGGAGGCTAAATAGCATGTTATTAAACAACGAATGGGTTACCAAGGAGATCAAGGAAGAAATTAAAAAATTCCTGGAAAGCAATGAAAATGAACACACAACAACACAAAATCTATCGGACTCAGCAAAAGCAGTCCTGAGAGGGAACTTCATAGTACCACAGGCCTACCTCAAGAAACAAGAAAAAAATCCTAATTGATTTCTAACCCTACAACTCAAAGAACTAGAAAGTAAACAAAAATAAAAACCAAGAGCAAGTAGAAGGAAAGAAATAGTGAAGGTCAGATCAGAAATAAATGACATAGGAACTAAAAAAAAAATTCAAAAGATCAATGAAACAAAGAGCTGGTTTTTTGAAAACATAAACAAGACTGATGGACCCTTAGCCAGACTTACCAAGAAACAAAAAGAGAAGACCCAAACAAGCAAAATCAGAAACAAAAGAGAAGTAACAATTGACACCACAGAAATACAAAGGATCATTAAAACATACTACGAACAATTATACACCAACAAATTGGACAATCTAAGCAAAATGGACAAATTTACAGAAACACACAGTCAACCAAAACTGAACCGGAAAGAGATAGAAAGCTTGAATAGACCAATTACAACTAAGGAAATTGAAGATGTAATCAAGAAACTCTCAGCAAACAAAAGCCCAGGCCCAGACAGTTTCATGGGGGGAGTTTTACCTCACATTCAAAGAAGATCTAACACCCATTCTCCTCAAACTATTCAAAAAAATACAAGAAGACTTCCAAACTCATTTTATGAGGCCAACATAATTCTAATTCCAAAACCAGACAAAGACACTACAAAGAAAGAAAACTACAGGCCAATATCCCTGATGAACATGCCAAATTCCTTAATAAAATATTAGCAAATCAGATCCAGCAATACATTAAAAAATTATTCATCATGACCAAATGGGACTCATCCCAGGGATGCAAGGATGGTACGATATCCACAAATCAATAAATGTGATACACCACATAAACACAATGAAAGACAAAAACCATATGATCATATCAATAGATGCTGAAAAAGCATTCGACAAAATCTAGCACCCATTTCTGATAAAAATGCTCAGCAATGTGGGAATAGAGGGATCATATCTTGATATAGTAAAGGCAATACATGGAAAACCTACAGCCAACATCATACTCAATGGGCAAAAACTAAAAGCATTTCCCTTAAGAACAGAAACCAGACATGGATGCCTACTCTCACCACTCTTATTTAATTTAATACTGGAAGTCTTAGCCACAGCTATTAGACATGAAGAAAACATAAAAGGAATCCAAACTGGAAAGGAGGAAGTGAAACTGTCATTATTGGCAGATGACATGATATTGTACATAGAAAACCCTAAAGACTCCATCAAAAATCTACCAGATTTAATAAATTTATTTGGCAAAGTAGCAGGATAAAAAATTAATGTCAAAAAATTGACAGCATTCTTGTACACCAACAAGAAACTCAATGAAAGAGAAACTTAAAAAGCAACCCCATTTACCATTGCGGAAAAAAAATTAAGATACCTAGGAATGAACTTAACAAAAGAAATAAAGGACCTATTTGCAGAAAACTAGGGGTCACTGAAAAAAGAAACAGGGAATAATATAAAAAAGTGGAAGCATATACCTCGTTCATGGATTGGAATAATTAACATCATTAAAGTGTCCATACTACCCAAAGCAATCTATAGATTCAATGCGATCCCCATCAAAATACCAACGATATATTTCACAGAACTAGAACAAATACTGCAAAAGTTTGTATGGAACCAAAAAAGACCCTGAATAGCCACAGCCATCTTGAAAAAGAAGAACAAAGTAGGAGGGATCACAATACCGGAGAGTATGTTATACTACAAAGCCATTGGAATCCAAACAGCCTGGTACTGGCATAAGAACAGGCATATAGACCAGTGGAACAGAACAGAGAACTCAGATATTGACCCAAGTCCTTATACTCAATTAATATTTGACAAAGTTGGCAAGAGCATACAGTGGAGTAAAGACAGCCTCTTCAATAAACAGTGTTGGGAAAATTGGACAGCTACATGCAAAAAAATGAAGCTAGACCACCTACTTACACCATACATAGGAATAAACTCAAAATGGATAAAAGACTTAAATGGGACTCATGAATCCATAAGAATCCTAGAAGAAAATGCAGGCAACAAAATTTCAGACATCACACGCAGCAGAATTTTCACTGATACAACGCCTAAGGCAATAGAAAGAACGGAAAAAATGAACACATGGGACTACATCAAACTCAAAAGCTTCTGCACAGCAAAAGAAACAACCATCAAAATGGAAAGGGAACCCCCTATATGGGAAACCATAATTGCCAACGAGACATCAGATAAGTGGTTAATTTCTAAAATATATAGAGTACTCATACAACTCAACAAAACGAGGACAAAGAACCCAATTGAAAAATGGGGAGAGGACCTAAATAGGCACCTCTTCAAACAGGACATACAAATGGCCAAGAGACATATGAAAAAATGTTCAACATCACTAATTATCAGAGAGATGCAAATTAAAACAACTATGAGGTATCACCTCACACCTGTCAGAATGGCTGCCATCAACAAATCATCAAACAAAAAGTGCTGGCCAGACTGTGGAGAAAAGGGGACTCCAGTACACTCCTGATGGGAGTGCAGACTGGTGCAGCCTCTATGGAAAACACTATGGTGTTACCTCAAAAAATTAAAAATTGAATTACCATTTGACCCAGTGATACCACTTCTAGGAATATACCCCAGAAGCCTGAAACACCAATCAGAAAGAATATATGTACCCCTATGTTCATAGCAGCACTATTTACAATAGCTAAGATCTGGAAACAGCCCAAATGTTCATCAATAGATGAGTGGATAAAAAAGCTGTGGTATAATACATATACACAATGGAATACTATGCAGTTGTAAGGAGGAAAGACCTCTTATCCTTTGATATGACATGGAGGACCTGGAGAGTATTATCCTAAGTGAAACAAACCAGTCAGAAAAGCCAAATATCACATGGTCTCACTTATTTGTGGATATTAATGAACAAAACAAGCGAGGAACAAAAATAGATCTGGAGACATGGAAGTGGGGTACAGACTGACAAACCTCAGAAGAGATGGACGTGGGGGGAGGGAAGAGTTAAACCATAGAACTTATACACGTGTATGCATAAACAAGGACATAGACAATAATGCTGGGGTGGTGGCTGGGATTGGGAGGGCAGTGTCAATGGGGTAAAATGGAGAAACATCTGTAACAAAAAAGAAAAAGAAAGAAAGAGAGAGAGAGAGAGAGAGAGAGAGAGAGAGAGAGAGAGAAAGAAAGAAAGAAAGAAAGAAAGAAAGAAAGAAAGAAAGAAAGAAAGAAAGAAAGAAAGAAAGAAAGAAAGAAGAAAGAAAGAAAGAAAAAAGAAAGAAACCCAGAATAACTAACACAGTATTGAAGAACAAAGTTGTAGGACTGACACTACCCAACATCAAGACTTACTGTAAAGCTACAGTAATCAAGATAAGTGTGTTGCTGGAAAAACAACAACAACAACAACACAGATGAATGAAACAGTATACAGAGCCCAGAAATACATTCACATAAATATAGTCAATTGACTTTTTTTGTTTTTCATCCTCACCTGAGGACATTTTTTGCATTTATCTTGAGGGAGAGAGGAGGGAGGAAGAGAGAGAGAGAGAGGGAGAGAAACATCGACATGAGAGAGACACATCAAGTGGTTGCCACCTACGTGACCCCAACCAGTGCCAGGGACAAACTGCAACTGAGGTACATGCCCTTAGCGGGAACCAAACCCGGGCCTATGTGGTCGCGGGCCGACGCTCCAACCACTGAGCTAAACCGGCCAGGGTGTCAATTGACTTTTGACAAAGGAACAAAGGCAAAATAGTGGAGCAAAGATAGTCCCCTTAACAAATGGTGCTGAAACAACTGACAACCAAATGCAAAAAATTAATCTAGCCGCAGATCTTATACTTTCCATAAAAATTAACTTAAAATGGATCATAGACCTATACATATGACATTAAACTATAAAACTCCTAGAAGATAAAAATAAAACAATATATAGGTGAGTTTGGTGATGAATTTTTGTTACAACATGAAATACATGGTCCATAAAACAAAAATTGGTAAGTTGGACTTCACTAAAATTAAAAATGTCTGCTCTGTGAAAGTCACTGTCATGTGAATAAAAAGAAAAGCCACAGACTTGGAGAAAATATTTGCAAAATACATATATGATAAAGAACTGGTATATATAAGGAATTCTTAAAACACAACAATAAGAAAATAAACAACCTAATTAAAACATGGGTAAAATACCTGAATAGACACCTCATCAAAAAAGATACAGAGTCGGCAAGTAAGCACATGAAAGATGCTCAGCATGAGATGTTATCAGAGAACTGCAAATTGAAACAATAAGATACCAATACACACTTTTTAAAATGGCTAAAATTAAAAAAACACTGACAACACCAAATGCTGGGGATGGTGCAGAACAACAGAAACTCATATTCATTGTTGATAGGAATACAAAATAGTAAAGCCACTTTGGAAGACAGTTGACAATTTCTTGTAAAACTAAACATACTGTTACCTTATAATCTAGCGCTTACACTACTTGATATTTACCCTTATGTCCACACACATAAAAAAAAATGTACATGAATGTCAATAGCAGCTTTATTCATAATTACCAAAATTTGGAAGCAACCGAGATGTCTTTCAGTAAGTGAAAGTATAAACAAACAGTGGTAAATCCAGATAATAGAATATTGTTCACTGCTAAAACAAAATGAACTATCAAGCCATCACAAAACTTTAAATACATATTGCTAAATGAAAGATGCCAATATGAAAAAAGTAAATAGTATATGACTCCAACTATATGACAGTCTAGAAAAGGCAATACAATGGACATGGTAAAAAGATTAGTGGTTGCCAGGGGGGTTGTTGGGGTAGGGAGAATGGAAGAATGAGTAAGTAGAGAACAGGGCATTTTTAGGGCAATATAACAATTCTTCATGATACTATAATATTGGAAATATTTTTCAAAACCCATAGAATGTACAGCACAGAATGAATCCTAATATAAATTAAGGACTTTAGTTATTAACAATGTAACATTATTGGCTCACCCATTGTAACAAATGGACCACACTTATGTAAGATATTTATAATAGGGGAAATTGTAGGTGTGGAGGGATGAGCAGTTTATATGAGAACTCTGTACTTTCAGTTCATTTTTCTATAAACTTAAGACCACTCTAAAAATATTAATAAAAATAACAAAGTAAATCAAAATTTAACCATTTAAATAATCACAATATAAGTAAACTAAGTACTCAAAAGATTGAGATTTTCATGCTAGATAGAAAATAAATTCAAGTATATGGTTTCTGAACAGAGATTGCCAAGGTTAGGGGAACTAAAATGGAGCCAGGAGGCCATCAAGAAGTTGGTCTTACACAGGTTTCACCCAGCATATTTCTCCATGAACTTTTGAACTGCTCAGTCATGCCTGGACCTTCATCTTTTCCTCACCATGACAACCAGTTCATCTACTGTCTTTATTTTGAAAGGAGCCAATCCATTTTTATGAAACAGCTTCTTTCATTTGCATGTTAAACTCAACCAATCCTTATTAACATAACCAGAATCCTTCATTTACATAAAGAGGGCCAGACTGAGAATCACAAGCCTTTATAAACTCTGCCTTTCTTTGCTCCCTTCAAGCACTCTTCAGACTGCTACCTGAATCAGTTGTAACCACTGACACTAAAATACATTTTTTTCTTTCTCTTTTAGCTTAAGCTTCTTTCTTGGTTTACAACTTTTACTAAAGATTCATGTTAAATATAAAGGTACATATAAAGATGCAAAGACACTGAAACTAAAAGGAAGGATATTATAAACTATGCATATTGAATCCTAATAAAGATGGAGTGATTAGAGTAATTGTCTAAATATAGGAACAAATAGATGTCAAGACAAGAAGTATTACCAGAGGGCACAGTGACATTGCCTGATGATTGCAGGCTCAATATATCAGGAAAACAAAACATTTATAAATATGCATTTCCCAAATAATGGAAATAATGGACTGCAAAATACATGAAGCATGATCTGGCAAAACTACATGGCAAATACATAATCATAATTGTGATTTTTAACACCACTCAGTAATTGACAGATAAACTAGACAAAATATCAATATAGATATGAAAGATCTGAATATCACTATTGATTATTTTATTCCGAATGATATTTATAGAACACTACAGCCAATACCATACAAATTCTACTCAAGTGCAAATGGAGTATTTACCAATATGGATAATGAGCTGGGCCATAAAACAAGTGTAATTCAATTTCAAAGGGGAGAACTTTTTTACAGACTATGTTCTCTGACCACAAAAGAGAAAATTAGAAACAAATAAAACTAGATACCTAAGAAAGTCCTCCTAAGTACTTGGAAATAAAAACAATAACAACAACTCCTTTTTTTCAATGTAAATTTTTTATACTTAGAATTAGCCAGCTGGACTTAGTTTAGATAATCCCAATTTTGTTGGCAACATCCAAAGCATCATGGTCAGGAAGCAGTGGAACATATGCCTTCTTCTCTTCATCAAACCTGATCAAGGTGTTGACCTTGGCCACATAGAGCTTCTTCACAGCCTGTTTGATCTGGTGTTTGTCAGCCTTGACATCCACAATGAACACAAGTGTGCTGCTGTCATCTGTCTTCTTCATGGCTGACTCAGCAGTCAGGGAACCTTGATGATGGCAGAGTGTTCAGCTTATTACTCCTAGGGGCTCTCTTCTGAGGACATTTGTGCTACTTTAGGAGCCGCAGTGTCTTTGGCCGTCAGAAGGTGGATGACATGCGGATCTGGATCTCTTTTTTGTGGCTGTGGACACCTGTAAGCACTGCTTTCTTTGCCTTTAAAGCCTTGGCTTTGGCTTTGGCTTTGGGAGAGGGAGGAGCTTTCTTCTTCAGTTTCAGCAACATCTTCTTGAAAAAGACAATTCACTTCTTAAAAACACATGGGTCAAAAAATATTAATATATGGCAGGTGATATTAGAAAATATTTTAAATAGATCATAATGAACATATTATGTATCAATATTTGTGGAAGGCAACTGAAATTAGATAGAATTATAGAGCTTTAAATTCTAGTAGAAAGGAACAAAGGTGTAACGTTAATTATGTGAATATTCATCTTACAAAGCTAGAAAAAAAACAAAATAAATTCAAAGGATGTAGAAAAAGAATAATTAAGAAAAGAAATCAATAATACAGATGAAGCTAAAAAAGTAAAAAGTTTATTCTTTTAAACAATCAATAAAATTGTAACAATGGCCTGTAAAAATACTAATACGGAGAGAGAAAAACAGGAACACAAAGACAGAAGAAAAGAGAAGACAAATGACCACCATTAGAATATAAAAAAGATCTCTACCATTATAAGTTAAAAGATATCACCCAGCCAGTGTGGCTCAGTGTTTGAGCATCAACCCATGCACCAAGAGGTCATCAGTTCGATTCCTGGTCAGGGCACATGGCCAGGTCGTGGGCCTGATCCCCAGTGTGGGGCATGAAGGAGGTAGCCAATTGATGTTCTCTCTCATCAATGTTTCTATGTCTCTCTCCCTCTTCCTTCCTCTCTCTTTCTAATATTAATAAAGAAAAAAAAGATATCAAAAAGAAGAAAATATTATGAATATCTTTATCCAATACGTTGTTCAGTTAAAAAAATTATCCTGAACTCTGTCTCATTCTTAATGTCTTAGGATGACTAATTTTATATAAAAATTAGGAACTGAAATTATTGAGTTTAAACTTCATGTAAACTTATTATAAAGAAAAAAATAAATAAAGAGAAGAATAATATCCTTACACACAATTAAAGTATGAGTGAGATGCATACTCAAAGCAAATAAAACATAACTTACTATTTTAAAAAGAAAATCTCAGAAATAAGGTGACTAATCAGGAAAGGGTTAATAAAATAAAAACATATTTCCAAAATAAAAAATAAACTGGAAAAAATATGAATATATAAATACACAATTCCTAAGGCAAATATAAGTTTAAAAATCTTTTGTGTTCTAATTCTAAAAGACTGTGTTTTTTTTTAATTAAAAATTAAAATAAAAAACAAATGTATACTAGGAAATTGCAACAAAGTAAAAACCTTGCTTTTTAAATAGTACCGTTTATAAACTGTTTGAATATTTTTTCAAGGAAAAAAAAATGGCCCTAGTCATGTAGCTCAGTTGGTTAGAGCACTGTCCTGATATGCCAAGGCTGGGCATTCAATCACCAGCCAGGGAACATATAAAAATTAACCAATAAATGCATAAATAAGTGGAACAACAAATCTCTCTCTCCTTCCTCTCCCATAATCTAAAATCAATGAAAAATATTTTTTAAAAAAGAAGAGAAAAAGAAAAGAGGGTGAGGAAAAATACACAAATTATAACTATCATGATTAAATAGGGAATATAATGACAGACTTAAAGAGGGGATAATATAACAATTACCGATATTTGCTAAATATGATGAATTGGACAAATTAAAATAACACTTACTGGAGGAGAGTCCCAAGATGACTGTGGAGTAGGTGGAAGCTAAATTCAGCTCCTCCTGACACCAAACCAGATTTCAGCTAAATCACAGAGCAATCAACCTGAATAACCAACTAAAGGCTAGCTGAACAGAATGCTATAACCAAAGATTTACAGATGCAGCCACACAGAGACTGGTAAGAAGGGTGAAGACATGGAAAGGGCTGGCTCCTACACCCACCTGTGGTGGTTGAGAATCCAGAAGGATATTTTGGCTGCAAAAGTGCCCCCGGAGGAGCACAGGGTCTAAACTCCACTCCAGGATCCCCAACCCAGAGAACCAAAGCTCAGAAGAGGAGCCTGCAGAGGATCCGGCAGTAAAAATTAGCAGGGATTCTGTCTACCTGGAAGAGGAGGGCGTCTGCTAGAAACCCAGGGGCTCTCTTAAAGGTCCAATGTACAGAACCTTGTTCTTGGACACAAACCCCTGGCTCCGGCAGAGGCAAGGTGACTCAGGGAATATGGGAGTCATACAGAGAAGATCTGGGTGGTATGTCCTTGAGGAAAGATCTGGAAAGTCAGCCACTGAGGTCCCTGTGCTGAGTCCCTATCCCATACTGCCCTCAAATGCCATCTTCCCAGGGTCAAACACTCTTATTCTTTCTTACAGTACCAGCCTGGGGAATGTATTAGCCCAGTCCTCCAGCTACTGGTGGCACCAACTTGCCGAGCTCAAGTCCTGCAGATAGGTCTGCTGGCTACACCCAAGAGGAATCTTTGGTGTACTCTTATTCTGGAGAAGCTCTTGGTGGAGACTCAAACAGTCATTGAGTGTAGTTTTGGAGCATGGGTCATTCTTTCCCCCTTACACACACAGCCAGCCCCCTCCCTCAACTGGAGACTCACTTGGCCTATCCTTCCAACTCCCGGTGGCCCTGCCCTGCTGAGCTCAATCTTGCAGGGGGATCAGACTGTTGTGCAGAGTTGGGATATTCAGAGCAATTCTCCCTGGGAGGTTCTTGTCAGGGACCCAGATGAGGATTGAGTTGTGTGTCTTCAGTGCAGAGGCTATTTGTCCCCTCCTCCCTGCCATGCAGTAGACAGTGCCACTCCACCAATAAGAGAATCACTTACTGATTCCCAGTGGCTCTGCCCTACTGAACTCACTCCTACAGAGGGTCAGCTGGCTGCAACAAGCCTGAACCTGCTACAGGTCCTTCTAGGGGAGCTAGGGTCAGAGGCTCAGGCTTAGCAGTATGGCTCTAGAATAGAGGATGCTTTCTCTACACTGAGTGCCTGACTGTGCTGCCCCCAAGCAGGAGACCCATTAGGAGACCTCCTGACCCCAACTGCCTGGCCCTATTGAACTTGTGCCCTCTGAAAGAGACTTCAGGTGGTGGCCAGCCTGGGCCCACTCTTAAGTCTTTCTTCGGAAGGCTCTCAAGGAAGACCATGCAACTTAATGGGGTGATGGAACAGCTAAGAGGTGGAAGCAGACATGGTGGTATGTAGGGCCTTTTACTGATCCAGCCTCAACTGAGAGCCAGAGGAAGTGACTCTTATACACAGGTTGGCCCCTCCCATGCAAACCCAGGCCCAGTACAGGCACACACAAACAGTGAATCCTGTGGTAGCTCCAGACAGGTAGCCAAAGTTTGGTTACAGGCAGCATCTGACACCAACATGAACCAGAACCTTTCCTAAGTATACCCAGAACCAATACAAACAGTGGTGGGATTCAGACCACACCAAAGCTCAAATCAACAGGCCACAAAAGCCACAAACTCAAAGGGAAATCCCAGCAGGCACCAGACGCTGCTGGGAACAACTCTGCCTATGTGAACAGCCCCTGCACAGTGGCTCATACACTATGATCGAGGTTGATCCTTATAATCAGCCTGCCTGAGAGTTAACTCCACTCATGAATAACCTAACAGTATTTAAGACTAAACTACAATAGGAGGGTGCATATAACCCACACAAGAGACATTCCTGGAGCACCTAGGTCAGGTGATCTAGAAGACTGCACCACTGAGCCCCAAAAGACACCTACAACATAAAACCACCATAACAAGTTTGAGAGTCATAGCAGACCTACCTAATATATAGACACAAACACAAAAAAAGCAGACAAAATGGGGAGAAAGAAACATGCCATAAATGAAATAATAAAAGAAATCCACAGAAAACGAATTAAATCAAATGGAGCAACAAAGATAACAGATGCAGAGTTCAAAACAATGGCCATAAAAGTGTTCAAGGACCTTAGGGGAAGAACGGATTATCTCAGTAAGAACTTAAACAAAAAGACTAGTAAACATTAAAAAGAACATAGAAACCATTAAAAAGAACCAGTTAGAAATGAAAAATACAATATCTTGAAAAAAGACTACACTGGAAGGAATCAACAGGAGGTTAGATAAAGCAGATGATCAAATCAGCGATTTAGAGGAAAAGATAATAAACAAACAAAAACAAGCAGAACAACAACAACAAAAAATAATTTTAAAAAATGTAAAAAGTCTAAGGGACCTCTGAGACATCAAGCATAACCACATCTGAATCATGGGGTTACCAGAAGAAGAGAGATTAAGGGATTGAGAACCTATTTGAAGAAATAATAGCTGTAAACTTCCCTAACCTTGTGAAGAAAAAAGTGATGAAAAGCAAGGACTTACAACCGAGTCTACTCTATCCATTAAGGCTGTCATTTAAACTTGAAGGTGAAATAAAGAGCTTCCCAGAACAAGTAAGCTAAAGGAGTTAATTACCACCAACCCAGTATTACAAGAAATGTTAAAGGGTCTTCTTTAAGAAAGAAAAAAAAAAGAAAGGACTATAGGTATAAAGAATAAAATAGCAAGTGCCTATCAATAATTACTTCAAATGGAAACAGATTAAATGCTCAATCAAAATATATTGGGTAACTGAATGGATTAGGAAACATGACCCATTTTTTTGCTGACTATAAGAGATGCACCTCAGAAGAAAAGCTACACAAAGACAGAAAGTAAATGGGAAAAACAAAAAACAGGTAGCAATAATTATATCAGACAAAATAGACATCAAAACAAAGGTCACAACAAGAGACAAAGAAGGACATTACATAATGCTAAAAGGATCAATCCAACAAGAGGATATAACCCTTGTAAACATATATGAACCCAACACAGAAGCAATTAAATATCTAAAGCAAATTTTGATGGACATAAAAGGAGAGTTCAACAGTAATACAGTCATGGTAAGGGATTTCAACACCCCATTGACATCAATGGATAGAATTTCTAGACAGAAAATCAAGAAGAAAACAACAGCTTTAAATGACACACTAGACCAAATAGATTTAATTTATATTTTCAGAGCATTTCACCCTAAAGAAGTAGTATATACTTTCTTTTCAAGTGCACCTGGAACATTCTCTAGGATAGACCACATGTTAGAATATGAAACAAGTCTTAATGAATTCAAGAAGATTGAAATCATATTAAGCATCTTCTGTGACCAAAATGGTATGAAACTAAAAATCAATTACAATAAAAAAAAACAAAACTGAAAAACACACAAATACATGCAGGCTAAATATTTTACTAAACAATGAATGGGTCATCAATGAGATCAAGTAAGAAATCAAAAGTTACCTTGAGACAAATGAAAATGAAAACAAAACAACCCCAAATCAATGGGACACAGCAAAAGCAGTTCTAAGAGGGAAATTGATAGCAATACAGACCTACCTCAAGAAACAAGAAAATCTAAAATGAACAATCTAATCTTACACCTAAAGGAGCCTGAAAAAAGAAAAACAAAGCCCAAAGTAAATAGAAGGAAGGAAGTAATAAAGATCAGAGAAGAAAAAATAACAGAGACTAAAAAATCAATACAAATATTAATGAAACTAAGAGCTGGTTCTTTGAAAAGCTAAACAAGATTGATGAACCAGACTCATAAAGAGAAAAGGAGGACCCAAATAAATAAAATCAGAAATGAAAGTGAAGAAACAACTGACACCACCAAAATACAAAGGATTAAATAAAATATAATGAACAACTAAATGACAACAAATTGGATAATCTGGATGAAATCAATACATTCCTAGAAACATCAAATCTTCCAAAGCTGAATCAGAAAGAATGAGAGAATCTGAATAGAATGATTATAACTAATGAAATTTAAGCAATAATAAAAAACTCCCAACAAATAAAAGTCTTGGACCGGTTGGCTTCACAGGTGAGTTATACTAACCATTCAAAGAACACTAACACCTATCCTTCTCAAACTATTCCAAAAAATTCAAGAGGTGGGAAGACTCCTAAGCTCACTTTTAGAGGCCAGCATTATCCTAATATAATATATATAATATATATATAATATACTAATATAAAGAAGAAGCCAGTTAAAGACACTACAAAGAAATTATGGGTCAATATCCCTGATGAACATAGATGCTAAAAGCCTCAACCATATATTAGCAGACTGGATTCAGCAAAACATTAAAAAGATCATATATGCACCACAATTAAGTGGGATTTATTCCAGGGATGCAAGGTTGATATAGTACCTGCAAATTAATAAATGTGATGCACTAAATTAACAAAATGAAGGATAAAAATCATATGATCATATCAATACATGCAGAAAAAGCATTTGATTAAGTCCAGCACCCATTTAAGATAAAAACTCTCATTAAGTGGGAATAGAGAAAACATACCTCAATGTAATAAAGGCCGTATTTGACAAACCCACAGCCAACATCATAAACTAAAAGCCTTTTCTCTAAGATCAGGAACAAGACAGGGATATTATTCAACATAGTACTAGAAGTCCTAGACCACAGAAATCAGACAAGAAGAAAAGAAGAAGCTAACAAGAAAAAGATAAGAAAGAAGAAAAAAATAAAAGGCATCCAAATTGGAAATGGAGAAGTAAAACTGTCATTATTTGTAGATGACAGGATATTGTATATAGAAACCCTAAAGTTTCCACCAAAAAAACTGTGAGAACTGATCAATGAATTCTGTAAAGTAGCAGGATACAAAATTGATATTTAGAAACTGGTGGCATTTTTATACACCAATAATTAACTATCAGAAAGGGAAACTAAGAAAACAATCCCATTTGCAATTACAACAACACTAAAAAAATGCACCTAGGAATAAAGTTAAGCAAGGAGGTAAAAAACCCATACTTGGAAAATTATAAGATACTAAAGAAAGAAACTGAAGAAGATACAAATAAATTGAAACATATTTTGTGTTCATGGGTAGAAAGAATTAACATCATTATAATGTTCATACTACCCAAAGCAATTTATATATTTACCCCAATTTCTATCAAAATACCAATGGTGTATTTCACAGAACTAGAACAAATATTCAAAAAATTTATATGGAACCACAAAAGACCCGGAATAGCCTCAGCAATCTTAAGAAAGAACAACAAAATTGGAGGTATCATGCTGATATTAAACTATACTATACTGCAAAGCTATAGTAATCAAAACAGCATGGTACTAGCATAAAAACAGACATATAGATCAATGGAAGAAAATAGAAAGTGTTTATGGTCAATTAATATTTGACAAAGGAGGCAAGAACACACAATGGGATAAGACAATCTCTTCAATAAATGGTGTTGGGAGAAATGGATAGATACATGCAAAAAAAAATGAAACTAGACCACCTTCTTACATCATATACAAGAATAAACACAAAATGGATTAAAGATTTAAATGTAGACTCAAAACTATAAAAATCCTAGAAGAGAACATGGACATTTCATGTAGCATTATTTTTTCTAATATATTTCTTTGGGTATGGGAAACAAAAGAAAAGATAAGCAAATGGGACTACAGTAAACTAAAATGGCTTTGCACAGCAAAGGAAACCATTAATAAATCCAAAAGACAACCTACTGAATGGGAGCAAATATTCACCAATGTTACATCTGATAAGAGGTTAATATCTAAAATTTATAAAGAACTCAGACAACTTAACACCAGAAAAACAAATAATCCAATGAAAAAAGTGAGAAGATGGTCTGAATAGACACTGTTCCAAGGAAGACATGCAGATGGCCAATAGACATATGAAAAGTTTTTCACCATCACTAATCATCAGAGAAACACAAATCAAAGTCCCAACGAGATACCACCTCATACCTGTAAGGATGGCTAGCCTTAATAAATCAACAAACAAGTGTTGGTAAGGATGTGGAGAAAAGGGAACCCTAGTGCACTGTCAGTGGGAATGCAGTTTGGTGCATCCAATATGGAAAACAATATGGAGGTTCCTCAAAAACTTAAAAAATGGAATTGCCTTATCATCCAACGATTCCACTTCTGGGAATATATCCAAAGAAACCCGGACATTAATATATGCAAACCTATGTTCACTGCAGCGTTGTTTATAATAGCCAAGATTTGGAAGCAGCCCAAGTGCCCATCAGTAGATGAGTGGATACAAAAGTTGTGGTACATTTACACAATAGAATACTACACAGCTGTGAAAAAGAAGGAAATTTTACCTGTTGTGAAAGCATGGATGGATCTGGAGAGTATTATGCTAAGTGAAATAAGCCAGTCAGAGAAAGACAATTACCTTATGATTTCACTTACATGTGGAATCTAATGAACAAAATAAACAAACAAAATAGAAACAGACATATATAGAGAGAACAGAATGACAGCTGTCAGAGGGGATGAGGTTCAGGGGCTGAGTGAAAAGGTGAAGGGATTAAGCAGTACAAATTGGTAGTTGCAGAACAGCCACAGTGATGCAGTTTGCAGCATGGAGAATATAGTTAATAATGTTGAAACAACTGGGTATAGGGTCAGGTGGGTGCTTGAAGCAGCAGGCAGACCATTCTGTTAGAGTGCATTGTTTCCTGAACACTTCACTGTACATCTGAAACTGGTGTACAGAAGAAGAAATATAAAATCTCATTACCCCTATAGCTCCTAAACTGTGCACCATGGCACATTAAGAAGACACGGTGAACTTAGAGTGGTGTCACAATATATACTAAATATATTTCACTTAGATGTGAAAAATAACTTTCAGAGAAAAATTTAGGTGAAGATTATAACCCCAGAGAAGACCAAGATTTATGTACTGGATGCAAAAGGTGTTAATTAAAGGATTATAGTAAAAATGAAAACTTTTGTTTATAAACTATTAAGAGAATGAAAAGCCAATAGAATGGAGAAATATATTTTCAATAATATTTCTGAGAAAATACTCAAACAGAATGAACAGAGAATATATTGAAACCCACAATCGAAACATGACAAATTTTTCTATTTGGTAAATGCAAGTTAAAACCACCATGCTATGCCATCACAAATTTACCAGAATGGCAAAGTAATAATAATAACAAAAATGCTAAGTTTTGGAGAGGATATGAAAAATAACTCTGTTACATTGCTGGAGGAAGCGGAAATTGATACAACTCCTTTGAGAATCTGTGGTGCAGTATCTACTAAAACTGGACACATGTTTTCTATGCTTCAGGAATTATATTCCTAGGTTTATACCTAAAAGAAATGTATACAAAAGCTTACCCAAAAGTCTGTACTAGAATGTTCATACCAGTAGCACATTTTGAAATTGTCAAAACCCTGGAAACTAATCAAATACTACCTATGAACAATAGAATGACTACATAATGTGTGTTATAGTCAGTCACACAAACTTTACAGCAATGTGATGAAATATCTAAATCTTGCAACAGTATAGCTGAATCCCATAAATTGAATGTTGAATGAAATATGATCACAAAACATACATTATGTGTTATTCTATTCATATATAGTACAAAAACAGACAAATATTTTAGCAGTCAGGATTGTGATCATCTTTTCACAGGAGAGTGTTTGAAAGGATGCCTGGAGGTAATTTTTGAGGTGGACAAGATTCCATTTCTTGATTTCCCTGTCATTATTTACACAGGTATATTCAGTTTGTAAAAACTCATCCTCATCTCGCTGCCTGCCCTCATAGTTCTCGCCATTGCTGTCAAAGGAAACCATTTATAATTCAAACCTAATCATTTCAATGCCTCCTCAAAACATGTTTGCTCACAATGTTTCTTTTGACGTCACTCACACCTGACTCTAACTTTTATTCCATAAGATTCAGGTGTCAGTACTTCCAGGAATATCCAGGTGACCATCCATGTCCAGAGGTGACCTTATGCTCACCTCTGATATATCACATTGAATGTTAAAATTTCAAGCTTCAGGTAGAAAATAAATTGACTTTCTATTAACCTTATTAATAACACACATATCAAAAGGCAAAAATGTTTCATTAATATTTCTTACTTATTGAAGATCTGTGTTTGAATCTGATACCAATAGTTTAAGTATTTAGAAATAATATGACTATTATTAGTTTCTCTCTTCTTCTACCAGAAGGATGATTCAATATTCTGCAATCTTGCTTTTGCTGGTCACCTACTTTCTTTAAGTGTGATCTGACTGCAGGGTCTTTCTATCATAACTGGAATGCTCCTGCGTTTTTAATGGTTCACTGAGAATAATATGTGCTTGCAAAGTGATTCTGAATTGATTTATTTTGATTCTTAGGTATGTGCTCATTGACGTTTCTTTGTGTTCACTTATGGCAATAACAATTTGTGCCCACGTACAGCACCTTTAGCAGGTCTGCTTCAAATTCCTCCTGTGGAAGAAGCATCAATATATCTAAATCAGAGAAGAAAAATGTTTTGTTTTCGAGTCCAAATTTGGGAGACAACAATAAAATAGCTGAAATGTGGGGGGCAGTTTTCTACTAATGTATTGAACCTTGTTTGTTTCCATCTCTATCTGTAAAATAATTCAACAAATGCCTATTGGTTGGCTACTATGGTAGAGTCAATGTTAATTTCTGGGAATACAATTATGGGCAAAACATTATGGTCTTTGCCTTAATGGAGATAACAGCTTAATAATATAATAAAACAAAAGAAAGAAATTAATTGTGGTAAGTGATTTAAAAAGGTAAAATAGCCCGGTTACTGTGGCTCAGTGGATTGAGCATCATCTCATGGACTGAGAGCTCCCAGTTCGATTCCCAGTCAGGGCACATGCCTGGGTTTCGGGCTCAAACCCCAGTGGGGGACGTGCAGGAGGCAGCGAATCGATGTTTCTCTCTCTCTCCCTAAAAAAATCAATAAAAACATATTAAATAAATAAAAATAAAAAGGTAAAATAAATGATGCCATGAGGACATTTAATAAGGATGTTTTAATCTGTTAAGTCAATGCTGACTAAAAGGTGAATAACTCATCTTTACCAATCTGTGTTCATTATTTTCTTTAAACTCTTGTTTTAAGAATTGATTTCTCTAAGAAATCTTATTAGATTAATTCTATTTCACTCTAAATATTCCTTTAAATTGGGTGTCCTTAGTAACACACTAAAGGATGTACTTACTTACATATAACTTTTTAATGGTGGTTTAGCATATAATTTTATGACATCTAATAGATTACCAATTTCCTGGGATATTCTGTTTATGTTATTTCTCATAATACCTGGAGCTTCCATCCACACAGAAGATTTTCCTTAGTGCTCACTAATAGTGTTTAATAAATATGAATTGAGTTAAGGAAGTTAAAAGGGAGTAACAGAGAAATCCTTCACATTTGAAATGTCAATTCTAGAAATATAACAATAAATTATCAGGGAGCATAATCCCTTGGAATCATCACATGGGGCCAATCACTTTATTTTATTTGTTCAGTTCAAAATTCACTCTGTCTGTTCCTGGCTATGATAAACATCTTAGTGCTCGGCAGAATCTTCTGAATGAACATAAGAAACTTTAACCATCTAAGTCATTCAGATTTTATGCT
Source organism: Tadarida brasiliensis (assembly GCA_030848825.1). Taxonomy (NCBI): domain Eukaryota; kingdom Metazoa; phylum Chordata; class Mammalia; order Chiroptera; family Molossidae; genus Tadarida; species Tadarida brasiliensis. Next base: position 63,034,061 of record CM061267.1, on the reverse strand, counting down.
TATAATGAGGGCAATCTGCAAGTGTTAAATTAGTCAACAGGGAGCCTATTTTCTGGCCTATAAATGTCAGAGAAGCATATTGAAACAGATAAAAGAAAACTAAAAAGAATTTATGTAGGTGATATGAAGCATAAACCTCATTCTGCAGATGAGAACTGCCTTAATCTACAAAAGAATACAAAAAGGGAGAGAGTGGTCTTATTTTCTATGAGTTTTCCAAAGAAAAAATAATAAATGGGGTTTTATCCTTTTTATTTTGCTCTACATAATTCTCACTATAAAAAAAGTGTGATGCATGCATTTAACTACATGTTTTTTAAAGGCCATACATTAGCACCAATAGACCTTACTATCTACATGTACTGGGTGAGTGTAATTAGGTGTAGGATTCTTTTTTAGTAATTCATCTTCACTTGATGCCTCAGTCTCATGGAGCTATCATATAATTTGTCAACTTTTGTTTGCTGATCTTTCTAGTAATTTTTAAAAAGTATGTTTTTATTGATTTTTTAGAGAGAGAGGAAAGAAGAGACAGATAGAAACATTGATGTGAGAAACATCGATTGGCTGACTCCTGCACACCCCCCACTGGGGATCGAGCCTGCAACCCAGGCATATGCCCTGACCGGGAATCAAACCAGGACTTCTCAGTCCATGGCACGATGCTCAGTCCACCGAGCCACACCAGCCAGGCTCTAGTAATTTTTTTTTTTAAGATTACTCCCATTAGGAACCTTACACATTTTGGAATTTCAGAATATGAGCTCAGTGATATGTGCTTTAAAACAATCCTGGAAATATAGGAAAAAGAAGAAAACTATTACTTTGCCATAAATATATCTTTATTTTTACATACTTTTGATATGTTGGGGAATAGTTTTCACAAAGCTAGAGCTTTAAGAGCATGAAAAATAATGTTTAGAAAGATATTAATGATATGTGCTCTCTGACATTGAAAGTGGCAAACCTATCTTAAAAAGTGGAAAAAAGTAAATTACATGATTACCGTCCCTTTTCAAGCTTGAAAATTTTCTAATGATTCTTATGAGATTGTGAAGGAAGCATATGATAATAGAATATGTGAGGTATAGAAATGTGTACCTATCACAGAAATATATTTGTTGCACGAATGTTGCTGTTATTCTATCAAGAAAATGGTTATTAAAACAAATGGTCATATGCCCTCAAAGAATGAAACATCATATTTATGATAACTATTTGATTATTGGTGACTAGTTAAATAGTAAGACTATTGCACATTTGAAAATATAGTGACTTGTAGGGGGAAAAGAAAATAAGACAACTGGAAAAAATGAATAAAATCTTAGAGAAATAAAACCTCTTTGTTTATCCTTCAATCAGTATGAGTACACAAAATATCAATCACCTCCTGTGTTTTTGTCACATTATTTTCAATATATTTTGCCAAAAGAGATAACAGCATTATCAGCATATAGAAAGAATATGGAAAATATTTTTAGCATCTCTAAATGTGTTGTAAAGTGCAGGTTTAAATTAAAATTGTATTTATGTTTTACATTGTTTATTTGACCTTACATCATCTTTCCCCGGGTGCTGGCCTTGCTTTAAACTAGGTAAGAAAGCAGGATTGGAAGAGTGGAAACAGTAACACACTAAAGATTCTTTACATCTAAATCTGCAGCCTGTCAAGAATGCTGACTAAACTTTCTTTAGTATAGAACACCCTGTACCTCGCAAATACATAAAGAAAACATAAATAATAAAAGCAAAGCCAGCTTTTAAAAGTCCAAACAACAACAACAAAAAAACAATTTTCAATGAAATGTAAGATTTTTATGATTTTAGAAACTTTTTGCCAGAATTTGTTTACTTTGTACTGCCAGTATTCATGAGAATTGAATACAGATTAGTACACTTTGCTAGTTTTGGGATGCACCTAAATAAAATATATGACTAAATGACTATTAAATTTCACCTTCTAGTGAAGATTATTTCCTGTTGTCATTACATTTTAAATAGCTCAGGTTTTGCAGTTTTAAAAGGTACTTTTTATTTTTGAATAACGCTGCTAATTTAGCATTAGTTCTCAAAGTTACAGAGCCCTGAGGGTCATCCGATAAAACCAAAGCATATTAAAGCAGAGTAAACCATTTGTGGTCAGCAGAAAACTGATTGTGTCACCCCATACTGTAATTTCTTATTTCCACATGAGTGATTATCTATACTAATTACACTAAAATCATACTGAATTTTTACTTAAATTTTGGAACTTCTACTCATATGAAGAAGACACCAATAATATTATTTTCAAATTGTGGTCTGCATCATGAAAGACAAGGTTGAGGCTCTGACTACTGCCCATGCCCTCCAAAATGAAAACCAGAACAGCATTATATTTTTATCTGTTTTACATAATAGACTTCTATTTAAGTGTTATTTCCTTCAAGAAAAGTTTTACTCTAACCTAGATTTAAAAATCAATGGAATGTGCCCGTATGGTTCAGTGGATTGAGGATTGTCCCAGGGACTGAGAAGTCCCAGTTCAATTCCTGGTCAGGGCACATGCCCAGGTTTTGGGCTCAACCCCCAGTAGGGGGCATGCAGGAGGCAGCTGATCAGTGTTTCTATCTTTCTCTCTCTCTAAAAAATCAATAAAACATTTTTTTAAATCAACGGAATTAGAGATAACAACTAGTCAGTTATCTGTCAAATTTCATATAATTATTTTGGATTCAATAATATAGCAGTGTCATGAATTAAAACATTAGAGCTTAAAATAGTACCAATTAGTCATCAGATTCATTGGTGCCCTTGTGTCCAGAGACAGGGACAGATTAGACACAGGAATTTTTCTAAAATTACACTTAATAAAGATTACAAAGTGCTTCTTGGTAACATATTTTAACTTTCATTTTCATAACTCCCTTGGGAAACATAGAAGAGACTGTGGACATCTATGAGGTGAAAATGATATTAGCCAGCCAAAACTATAGATCTGTTTGGTGCTGGTGATCCATTTTGTAGTTCTCTCTTTAATAAGTGTGTACTTTATCAATAGACACTTTAAGCCCGATTTTAGAGTTTTTCTGAATATTGCTAAAGATGAACTAATGTTAAGTTCAGACCTGGAAATCCAAATTTAAATATACCAAAATTGATACTCTACATATATTTTGGGAAAGTTAACCAATTATATGTTAGATATAATAAAATATGAGAAGACAGAATTTTATAACTTAATAATTTATCACAAAGTAAACCAAGGCACTTAAGAAAATATTATCAGCACACCATAGTCCCTCTCAAAATCTCTTTCAATTGTGATCTCCCATTTAATGTTACTTCTATTTTGACATTTATAACAATTATTTCTTTGTATTTATTTATAGCTTTTAAAACACCTAAACACCATTGTTTAGTTTTTCATTTTATTTTATATAAATGAAATCATATGAGATGTATACTTCTGGGTCTGGTTTCTTTTATTCAAACTTCTGTTTGCTTCTTTTACTCAATATTATGTTTGTGAGATTCATGTGTGTTTGTGAATGTAACTGCAGTTTCTTGATTTTATATGATGCACTGTATTCCCTTTTATAAATAAACACAGATTATTTATGTAAACCTACTGTTAAGGGGAATTTAAGTTGTTTCACATCTTTCACTAATTATCAGATGCAGTTATGAATAGTTTAGGACACATGTCTTAAACACAGATCAATTTATGTTTTTACCTTTTCAGTGCTCACTTTAATGTCATAAGTAATAAATATTTGACTATTTCAAGACCATAAGGATATTCTCCTATATTAACTTCTCAAATTTAATAATTTTTACATATTGATCTGTAATACATCTATAATTTAATTTTGGGTATGATGTAAGACAGAAATTGTTTCATTTACTTCCTTAAGTTTATCCTCAATTGATTTAGCACCATTTGCTGAAAAGGACCATTTTTTACCCAATGTTTTATAGTGGCAATTTTTCCTAAATCAGGTCCTTGGCCTATATCTGAATTCTCTTTTGAGTGTCACCAGTTTATTTCTTTCTCTGTTTTTTTTTTTTTTTTTTTTTGGTCCAAAAATCCCACATTATTAATGACTAGATTTTTATTGAAACTTTTGATATCCAGTAAAGCAACTCCTCCCTCATTATTTTTTATTTTCCAAATGTCTATTCTTGGCCTTTAAATTTTCCTATAAATTTAAAATCATGTGTCAAGTTCTACACGAAACAAAAATGATGAATATTCATTGTGATTACATTGAATATACAGAGAAATTTTGGGAATATTTACATATTTAGAGTGTCACCTAATGCTTAGATATCAAGGTTATGTTGGCCTCATCAAACTTTTTTTTTTTTATAGTCTATGTAAAACTGGTATTTCTTATTTATTACTTATTCAGTATAGCTGTTTTAGTCCAGAATTTCCTTTGAGAATATTTGAAATTATGGATTAGATTTCTTTAATAGTTACAGAAGTATTAGATTTCAATTATTTTGGTTAAGTTTTGCAAAGATAAATTTTTCTTGGGATTTGTACATGGCATACATTGACAGTTATTGGCATAAAGTTATTCCTAATATTTTCTTAATTTTTAAATATATGCAAGAAATGGGTAGTAATTATAGCTTTTAAAATTTACAATATTTTGGTTTTTTAATAGTTTTTTCCCTCAATTTTATTAGTATTTTTTAAAAATAAAATATTTAATTGACTTGTCCATTATTTATATTTTCATTTTTAATGTCATTAAATGCCATATTTATCTTTAATTCATTAAATTTTACTTTTGAGTGTTTAGTTTGCTTTATTTTCTAGCAGGTGGATATATAACATTAATTTTCGGTATTTTTTGTAATATAGTACTTTAAAGGTATACATTTCCTTCTACGTTTGGCTGCATTCACAGTTTTGATAAAATATTAACATTTTATACACTAATTTTACAAAATATAAATTGTCAAAATTGATTCAAGGATTACAAATTTGACTATGTTAATACTGTATTTTAATGTTGAAATAAAGATTAAAATAAAAAGGTAAGCAAAATCAAAATAAATAAAGAAACATTCACTACAATTGTTTGAAGATCTATGTTAGAGATATGCAGAATAAGTTGTCAGAAAATTCAGTGAGGACAAAAGACAGAACAGCCATGTACTTTATGGAGCGCATAGGCCTTAGTATAGGAGAATTCCTATGAATACATATGGTGTTTTTAAATATCCAGATTAAATTTGCATTTTGCTTTTACACTGTGTCCCAGAATGGCAACTTTACAAGCTTAAAATTGGGAGTAGTTCAGTTATCAAGCAATTTGACAGTTTTTATGAGAAATCTTGGAAGCCCACATGTAAAGAGAAGTATATTGATTTCCTAGGTTTAATAGGCAGTAGAAGAAGTGACAGTGATTTATTTATGAAACTCCTAGAGAGATGCACTGTAGTCCTAGACAGGACTCAATGCTGTCAACTAGAGCAGACAGATTATCACAATGTGTTTAGCAAATGAGCATGAAGACTAGAGGCAAACATTTCCTGAAGGTGAGGGACGGTGGTGTGAGCCTGACTGAGAAGAATTTATTGTAGACTATGAGTACTTTAGCTTGAATTTCTATGAACACAGAAAACATCAACACTGCTGAAGTAATTGTTAGAAGTCCCTTTCTCCTGAAAAATAGTGATGAAATTAAAATTAGCTTTGAACTTTAGCAACATAATTACTTGGGGGGGGGGGGGGAAGCGGGTTATTTTTTAATACATTATTTTAGAAAATAATATCTTAAGGAAAAGACAATATATACTTTTTTTCTGAAGAATATTGACTCCCTACTGCATATTTTAATCAAGTTTCTTTCTGTCATGCCATTTTAATGACTGAGTCACCCTGACAGAAAGAAGTCTTTAGTATTTCTTGTTGAGTTGAAGTAATTGGGTATTCTGGGAATACAGTAATAGAAAGAAGAATCATTTTTCTTTTTTGAAAAGTTATAATGCAAATTCCTATCAATAATGCCCATATTTAACTCTATTCTAAACTCAAAAGTCATGCTCTTAGATTGTCACAAATACTACATTCTGTCACACCAAATAAAGAGATAAAGTCTTCTCTAATTATGTAGAAATTAGCAATAAATGCTAATTTGAAAGAAATATTCTGTTTAGGGAATCTGAGTATTTTGAAATGTGTTTACATACTTTATTCAACATTTGTTTTCTAAAATATAGAATCATTAAATCACCATTGATTAAGCTACTTTTCCCAGATTCTACCGAGGTAGGTTTGGATTAAAAAACTTAGTCCTGTGGTTAACAAGAAACATAGGTTGAAATGATGTGTTCCAAATACTGCCTCCTTAAGTTAAGGAAGTTTAACAGACTACAGGAGAGAAGACAATAGAACTCAAAGTATGTACAGCTCCAAGTCATAAATAAATTAGATCAGTGATCTTCAAATACTTTTGTTGTTGTTGAAGATGTTTTTCCTTTCTTAAATTGCAAAGCTCTTAATTCGGTGAAATCTTTGGTGGGAATCCAGTATAAAACAGAAAAAGCAGAGTTACTCTACATAAAAGCAGATCAGGATTGCTTGGGTCTGCTTCATGCAGCTAAGGCCACATACTATATCCACAGAGTCCAAAAGATAATGTTACAAAAGGAGAATTCTGACTCAAAACAACATTACCATTAACCTTTATTACTTATACAAATAATGACAATTCCTTTGGTTATAACTTTGGTTAAAACACAAATGTCCTTGAAGGGGTAATTAATTCAGTCTGTTATCAATTATTAACACCATAGAACAAATTACTTTTCATATCTCTTCCTTAAGGCAAGAACATATGTAATAAAACATATTATAAAGAAGTATTACCAGAGAAGTTTAGGATATTAGAATCAAACCTTAGCTACTTCAAATTCCTGTAAGATACAGGTCATCTGTTGTATTTTAATATAATTTTAATTAAATTTTATTATAAGAATAACATAAGTGGAACATTGGATTTGGAAGACCCATAGAATCAAGGAGGTGGGATACAGGAGTTAAGACGCTTTGGCTAAGAGAGAAGTGAATTGGGTTTGCAAAGCTCAATGGTAGCATGAAAGTCTTAGCACTTGGAGAGTGAGCAATCATTAAGCTTATCAGGAGACAATTCCCCATATGTCTTTTGTGACTATTATAAAGAGCAATTGACAGCTTTTATTCTAGACTATTTTTTTTTTCAATGATTTTTGTATAGCAATCAAAGAGTGTATCTGCTTCCAGGGTAGAAAGCAGATTAGTTTTGTTGCCAGGTTGTTAATGTCTCCTTGTGGGGGAAAAAAAGGTAAGGCAAATTTACCAGAAGCCCTTTTATAAAAGGGGTAGTTTTCCAACCCACCCTAACCACATTGTATTGCCTGCAGTGCCATAAATAATAAAGTTCTTTGTCTTGGGCCCAGGAGTCTTGTGTCTTCTGCCAGCATCTATAAAACTGTGGCAGGCTAAATTGTTAGCTTGAAAGTAGGGTAAAATCTCAAACCTTTTATACTCTACAGTATTCTGTCTTATACAAAGGTCAGGAACTGAAAATATCAAACCCAATAATTACTGTGATGGGGCCTGTGCTGGCCAAGAATTGACATAAAAATTCTACTAAAGTAGAGTTGAATAGAAGAAAGAAAATTAGCTCTCACAGGTCGCTGGGAAACATTAAGAGACTAAAAAAGAAAAGCAAGTGTTCACTAAATGTGTTTTTTATGTCTTGAAAATGATTATTAGCCTTGAGACTACCAGGTCTATTATTATTATGCTCCTTATCTCTCTTTCTGTAGGTCATCACAAAGAAACCTGAATACCCATACCATTCCTCATTGTCTTTGCCATAAATCCCATACAGATTCTTCTTGTCTCCGCCTGGCCCTTCCTATACACCAGGGGTGGGGAAATTTTTTTCTGCCAAGGGCCATTTGGATATTTATAACATCATTCATGGGCCAAAATTATCAACTTAAAAATTAGCCTACTATATTTGGTCAAACATTTAATTATCTTACCCCTAATTACAGATTTAGTTCCTTTTTTTTTAATTTCTAAGAAGAAATATTTTATGACCTATTTTGTACAAACAGTATGCTTTGGTTGTTATAAAATACTAAAATATTATCCTGAAATCTATTTTTCTAAATACCTTAATTTCTTTATTTGTCAAAAAGATAATACTCAAGTTGTGATCTGTAATATTTTGACTATGAGAATTTACCAATGGATTTTTAAACTTTAGCAATACCTGTTGCTATATGCCACTCAAATATTAATTTAATATTTCCAACTAGATTTCCAGATGGACTCAATTATATGGTACTCTTTGTAATTATTAATGATTAACTAAGAATTCATAGATAAGAGAATGAAATCATTCCAGAAGCTCAGAAAGAAATTATTAGATCATTAATTTACCTTTACTCTATAAGAAAGTAAAGCCAAAAACACCTGCCAGTGATGACTTACTCCCATTCAACCACCTTGAACAAAAACTTTGACTAAAAGCCAGAAATAAACACCTGTGTTTACTAGTAGGTCTAGCTTAGCCCAGGTGATAAAAAAAATAAATAAATAAAGGAAGAGCAAAGAAAAGCTTCTATTCCATTCAGAAGGTTAAGGTATGGTTACACTATTTTTTATTTTTATTTTTGGAGCCAATAATTAATGATGAAAATAATAGAGTGAGTCCAGATGGGTAGTTTGGTTTCTGTATCCTGAGCTGAACATGAAGTGTAGTTTTGCTGATAGGAGGTTAAAATTAGCAGTTGAAATTAGTGAGAGAGAAGAGGAAGTATTTTGTTCAATAAGTTGACCTAACTTCTTTAAATAAGTATGGCATGGTTGGAATTATCCAAAAAGAATATTAACATCATGCCTTATCAACCTACCTTTCACATATCTCCCACCTGCTCTCTCTTTCATGTCCATGCTCACTTTAAGGTGAAAAAAGAACCCAGAATATTATGTTAAAAATATATTTTAAAAATTATTTAAAATGCAGTGAATTATTCTTATACTGGAAAAGGAATGTGTTTAGAGAAATACTGATTAGGAAATTCTAGTGTTTTAGAATTCAGGGTTATTTCCATAATTTTTTAATGTGTTTAGAGCCTTGGATCATTCAAACATTTGAAGAAAGATATGACTTTCCCCAGAGTAAAAATTATAGGTGTAGAGAGAAAAAAATGGCAGCAGAGTGAAAGGAAGCTACACAGACCATCTCCCAGGAAAAAACTGGAATTACAACTAAAATAAAGACAAGTCATCAGGGAGAAAAACAACTGAAAAGCAGCTGGAGAGAACCCTGATAACCAGAGAAAGAAAGAGGACAACAAATTGAGCTAGATAGGAACTGGGGATATGTGACAGGGCAGGCTGGGAGCCCACAGACAACAGCTGAAGGCTGTTTCAGCTATGAGCAGTTCCCTCTGAGAAGTCAGGGGTTAAAACCCCAAGCCAGCACCACAGCACAGAGTAGCTAGACAGGGAAAGGTGCACGCATAGCATCTGGCTGAAATCACCAGAGCCGAGGCTTTGTCCAGCAAGGAAAGGCACAGGAAATAAAAAAGGCAGTTCCTGAAGGACAAGAACACTAAATCAGCTACAGCCACTCACCTTAGGCTCCCACAGAGGGAGGGCAGGTTGAACTGAAACTGTGTGAAGAAAGTCGGGGGTTTGTGGCTCAGGAGACAGTAGGGAAGGAAGACACCAGGCATTTCATACTGAATCACACAATGTCATAGGACATTAGCCATGTTACTCAAAAAGCCCCTTTCCAGAGCCCCAGAGAGAAGCAATGGCCCCTCCCTCAGTACTTTAACACCACCAGGCCAGGCCACAGAAATGCAAATTGAGGCTCATTAACAGCTACAGGCTATCAGTAACCAATTGCACCACTCACTGGAATCCTCTTACCCTGTACAACTGAGGGATTTTTCATTCACCTAAGGGTTACAAACTGAGGCTAATCAAGAGACAAAGACTAATAGCCTCCAGGCAAAAGCTAGAGCATAGCTGAACCTTTGCTTAACCTGAAAATCTACCCAGGAAAGTAAGACTTGACAATGGTGTTTAACATGGGTCCTCCCACACTCATCCAAACCCAGTAGAAGGAGCCACAAGTAGCTGAACACCAACACCCACAGGGAAAATTTGGCAGGCTCTAAAACCCACTGAGATATCAAAAACGGTGAAACAAAGAAACAAATCCCAAATGAAAGAACAAGAGATGTCTACAGAAGAAGAGATAAATGAAATGGAATTAAGCAAGATATCAGAGATAGAGTTCAGAGTAATGATTGTGAGGAAGCTCAAAGCATGAGTAAAGACATAGAAACATTGAAAATCAACCAATTAGAAAAAAACCACCAAGAAGAAATGAAGAATTATGGCAGAAATAAAGAACACATTGGAAGGAATAACCAGCAGAGTAGAGGAAGCTGAGGACCAGATCAGTGAATTACAAGACAGGGTAGAAAAAAATCACGCAATCAGACAACCAAAAAGAAAAAAGAAAAAAACATTAAAAAACAGGAAGACAGCTTAAGAGAACTGTGGGACAGCTGCAAATGTAACACATCGGCATCATAGGAGTTCCAGAAGAAGAAGAAAATGAGAAAGGGTTAAAAAATATATTTGAAGAAATAGTAACAGAAAACTTCCCTATCTTTGTGAAAGAAAAAGGCATACAAGTTCAAGAAGCACCGAGAGCCCCAAGTAAGAAGAACCCAAACAGGCCCACACCAAGACACATAATAATAAAAATGCCAAAAATTAAAGACAAAGAGGGAATCCTAAAGGCAGCAAGAGATAAGCAACAGATTACCTACAAATGAAACCCAATTAGGTTATCAGCTGACTTCTCAACAGAAACACTACAGGCCAGAAGGGAATGGCATGAAGTAATCAAGGTCATGAAAAACAGGGATCTGAATCCAAGACTACTTTATCAAGCAAGGCTATCATTCAAAATAGAAGGTGAAATAAAGAGCTTCCAGACAAAATTTGGCTAAGGGAATATATTAACACCAAACCAGCACTGTTAAGAGGACTGCTGTAATAAGCAGAGGAAATAGGAAGGGAAATAAACCACCATAATCAAAAATAGCAATAAGTAAGTACATATCAATAACATCCTTAAATGTAAATGGCTTAAACATTCCAACCAAAAGACACAGAGTAGCTGAATGGATAAGAAAGCATGACTCATATATATGTTGTTTACAAGAGACCCACCTCACAACAAAAACTCACATAGGTTGAAAGTGAAGGGATAGAAAAAAATTTCCAAGCAAACGGAAAGAAAAATAAACTGGGGTAGTAATACTTATATCTGATAAAATAGATGAAAGCCATGATTAGAGACAAAGAAAGCCACTACATAATACTGAAATGATCTATACAACAGAAAGATATAACCTTGGTAAACATAAATGCACCAAATATAGGAGCACCAAAATACATTAAAACTTCTGCAAGACTTCAAAGGAGAAATTGACAGCAATACAATCATAGCAGGGCACTCCAACACCCCATTTACATTACTGGATAGGTCCTCTAGAAAAAAAACTAGCAAGGACACAGATACTCTAAATGATGCACTAGATCAAATGGATTTAATAGATATCTATACAGAATTACACCCTAACTGTAGAATTCACAATCTTCTCAAGTGCACATGGGATATTCTCAAAGACAGAACATGTTAAGACACAAACTAAGTCTCCACAAGTTCAAGAAGATTGAAATCATATCAAGTATCTTCTCAGATCACAATGACATGAAACTAGAAATTAATTACAATAAAAACAATCAAAAACATTCAAACACGTGGAAGCTAAATAGCATGTTATTCAACAATGAATGGGTTACATAGAAGTTCAGGGAAAAAACTAAAAACTTCCTGAAAACAATAAAAATGAACACATAACAACACAAAATCTATGGGACGCAGCAAAAGCAGTCCTGAGAGGGAAGTTCATAGCACTAAAGGCCTACCTCAGGAAACAAGAAATATTCCTAATTGACTATCTAACCCTACAACTTAAAGAACTAGAAAGTAAACAAAAAGAAAAACCCACAGAAAGTAGATGAAAAGAAATAGTAAAGGTCAGAGCAGAAATAAACAACACAGAAACTAAAAAAATATTCAAAAGATCAATAAAACAAAGAGCTGGTTCTTTGAAAAGATAAACAAGATTAATGAACCCTTAGCCAGACTCACACACAAATAAAGAGAGAGGACCCAAATAAAGAAAATCAGAAATGCAAGAGGAGTAGTAACAACTGACACCACAAAAATCTACTAGACTTAATAAATAAATTTGGCAAAGTAGCAGGATACAAAATTAATGTCAAGAAATCAACGGCATTCTTATACAACAATGATGAATTCACAGAAAGAGAAACTAAAAAAAAAAATCCCATTTACCATCGCGGCAAAAAAATTAAGATACCTAGGAATAAACTTAACCAAAGAAATAAAGGACCTATTTGCAGAAAACTACAGGACATTGAAAAAAGAAATAGAGGAAGATATAAAAAAGTGGAAGCACATACCTTGTTCATGGATTGGAAGAATTAACATCATTAAAATGTCCATACTACCCAAAGCAATCTATAGATTCAATGCAATCCTCATCAAAATACCAGTGACATATTTCACAGAACTAGAACAAATACTTCAAAAGTTCATATGGAACCAAAAAAGACCCCGAATAGCCACAACAATCTTGAAAAAGAAGGACAAAGTAGGTGGGATCACAATACCGAATATCAGTTTATACTACAAAGCTACTGTAATCAAAACAGCCTGGTACTGGCACAAGAACAGGCATATACCAGTGGAACAGAACAGAGAATCCGGAAATTGACCCAAAACATTATTCTCAATTAATATTTGACAAAGGTGGCAAGAGCATACAATGGAGTAAAGACAGCCTGTTTAATAAATGGTGTTGGGAAAATTGGACAGCTACATGCAAAAAAATGAAACTAGACCATCAACTTACACCATACACAAGAATAAACTCAAAATCGATAAAAGACTTAAATGTGACTCATGAGTTCATAAAAATCCTAGAATAAAATGCAGGCAACAAAATTTCGGACATCATACGCAGCAGAATCTTCACTGATACATCACCTAAGGCAACAGAAACAAAGGAAAAAATGAACCCATGGGACTACATCAAACTCAAAAGCTTCTGCTCAGCAAGAGAAACAACCATCAAAGGGGAAAGGCAACCCACTGTATGGGAGAGCATAATTGCCAATGATACATCAGATAAGGGGTTAATCTCCAAAATATATAGAGTTCTCATACAACTCAACAAAAGGAAGACAAAGAACCCAATTAAGAAATGGGCAGAGGAACTAAATAGACACCTCTCCAAACAGGACATACAAATGGCTAAGAGACATATGAAGAAATGTTCAACATCACTAATCATCAGACAGATGCAAATTAAAACAACAATGAGGTATCACCTCACACCTGCCAGAATGGCTGCCGTCAACAAATCATCAAAGAACAAATACTGATTAGGTTGTGGAGAAAAGGAGACTCTATTACACTGTTGGTGGGAATGCAGACTGGTGCAGTGACTATGGAAAACAATATGGTGTTTCCTCAAAAAATTAAAAATTGAACTGCTGTTTGACTCAGTGATCTTACTTCTAGGAATATATCCTAACAAGCCTGAAACACCAATCAGAAAGAATATATGTACCCCTATGTTCATAGCAGCACTATTTACATTCATGAAGGTCTGGAAACAGCCCAAGTGTCCATCAATAGATGAGTGGATAAAAAAGCTGTGGTACATATACACAATGGAACACTATGCAGCTGTAAGAAAGAAAGATCTCTTATCCTTTGGGATGACACCGAGGGACCTGGAGAGCATTATGCTAAATGAAATAAGCCAATCAGAGAAAGACAAATATTGCATGATCTCATTTATTTGTGGCACATAATGAACAAAATAAGCTGATGAACAAAATAGGCCCAGAGACATTGAAATAGGGTTCAGACTGAGAAACCTCGGAGGAGGGGGGCAGAAGGGAGGGAGGAAATAAACCAAAGAACTTATATGCATATATGCATAATCAATGGACATAGACAACAATGCTGTGAGGGGTGGGGCAGGAATGGTAGGATGGTAAGAGGGTGTCAGTGGGGAGAAAAGGAGAAACATCTGTAACAAAAATTAATTAATTAAAAAAGGAAATAGAACGGTCATTACTTATAAAAATTATAGGTGTATGCACATACTCTTACATCAAACACAATTTTACCCACATTTACTCATACACACACACACATCTCTACAAAAAGTCTTGTGTATTCATATGTTTTATAGACATTTTAATTAGAATAAGAATCTGTGATCCAACCAGGGATCAGCAAAATATGAACCCATGGGCAAAATCCAGCCTATTAGCTGTTTTTGTAAATGAAGTTTAATTAGAAAACAGCCTTACTCAGTTATTTATATATGATTTATGGTTGATTTCATGTTCTAACTACATAGTTAAGAGGCTACAATAGAGACTATCTGACCCACAAGTCTAAAATATTTGTAATCTCACTATTTAAAGAAAAAGATAAGGCAAATCTAGAACAAAAAATTCTCTTTACATATGGGGAAACAGATTTAGAAAGGTTAAATAATTTGTAAGCTATCTAGAGAACAATCTGACAACATGGTGAAATGAACTAATAAGACTATTTTCTATTCTAAAATGCTGGGTGAAATACAAGAAAATTATAAAATAAGTCTTTGCCTCTGAACATGGGAGGAAACTTCAAGTGAGATTCCTACATAGATTCTCATGAATTACAGGAGAATAGACACTCCTAATGACAGGAGACCAGAACTTCTCCGCTCACTGACCAAGGAGACATGAGGGATGCTCATTGTTACTGAGGGACAAGGTCCTCTAGAAGAAGGGTGTAGAAGACTAAGACAAAACCAGCTGTTACTCGTGGTGGGGAAAAAAAAAAAAATCAAACTTCTAATCCATACCACCAAAAATTTAAGAGTCTGAACCTATACTGCCATACCAAGATATTAATATGATCAAATTAAGCTGCTATGCTGATTGTTTCCACAATTCATACCTCACAGAATTTCTACAATTTAAGCAATCTCCACTGAAGGTTAGTTCACAATTTTTTTAAAAAATCTACAATGAGATAGAATCAGAAGACATGCCCAGAAAGGAGGAACTGCACTCATGAACTTCAGAAACAGAAAAAATCTGAAAAGCACCATAAGTAAGCTTATAAAGCCATAAAAGAAAAAAAAAATTTAAATGTTAGACAATCAAAAAATTGACAAGCAGATAGGTAACATAACCATTATAATTTCTATAAATGGAAATACAGCTATTTTAAGTTAAAAATTCAGCAGAAAATTAAAAAAAAAAAGACAATTGATGAAAATCTTCAAAAACTCTGAAGAGTAAAATAAATAATAGTTCTGAAAAATTCACCCGAACACAGTGCTTAGAGATTTTTCCCTGATTCACTTATATATAATTGACATATAATATTGTTTAAGTTTAAGGTGTACACATATTTATTTAATACACATATTGAAATATGATTGCCATTGTAACTCTAGCTAACACCGCCATCATATTAAGTATTACCATTTCTAAAAAACAGAGTACAGGAAAAGAGATTTAGAGATATCAAAATTAGAATAAAAATGTATAATATAAATGTAATAGAAATTAAAAAATAAGAAGTTTGAGAGGCAATAATAAAAAAGATAATAATTGGTGATTTTCCAGAATTATTGAAATGTGTGTGTGTATATTATATATATATATATATATTTAATCCTCACCTGAGGATATTTTTCCATTTACCTTTAGATAGAGTTCGAGGGAGGGAGGGAGGGGGAGAGAAAGGGAGAGAGAGAGAGAGAGAGAGAGAGAGAGAGAGAGAGAGAGAGAGAGAGAGAGAGAGAGAAATATCGACGTGAGACACATCGATTGGTTGCCTCCCGTATGACCCTGACTAGGGCTGGGGACCAAACCACAACTGAGATACATGCCCTTGGCCAAAATCAAACCTGTGACTCTGGTTAGTGGGCCAACTGTCTAATCACTGAGCCAAACTGGTCAGGGCCAATTGTTGAAATATATTAATCCTCAATTAAGGAAGTAAAATAAGTCATTCTTTCTATAAATAGATACGAAGACATAGACATATTTATACGTCTACATATCTATATATATATATGTCTATGTATAGACACATACATATCTCCACATATGTAGATATAATAAAAGTGTAGAAAATGAAAGCGAAAAGAAGTCTTTTAAAACAGAGAATAAGGTAGGCATTACAAAAATGACATTATTAAAATTTAAACCAATGGTTGGACTCATTTACAATAGAGGCCAAACACTGGAAAACATTTATTTGGTCAGTAATAATAACTATCACTTAGATATTTATATGTCCCTAAGATATCATTCAAGACTAAGGATAAAAGAACATTTACAGATAAAAAAATGAACGAGAAAATTTACTACTAGTAGACTGTGTTAGGAAGTATTACACGCTTTTGTATTAAGAAAAAAACTAAAACCAAGCTTGGCTGGTGTGGCTCAGTGGTTTAGCATCGACCCATGCACCAAGAGGTTGCCGGTTCAATTCCCGGTCAGGGCACAGGCCCAAGTTGTGGGCCTGATCCCCAGTGGGGGGCATGCAGGAGGTGGCCAATCGGTATTCTCTCTCATCGATGTCTCTATCTCTCTCCCCCTCCCTCTAAAATCAACAAAGAAAAAAAATTATAATAAAAAGAAACTAAACCCAAGATGAAAGAAAGAGATTTAAGAAGAAATGATGCCCTGACCTGTGTGGCTCAGTGGTTAGGGTGTCCACCCACACACCAAAGGGTCTCAGGTATGATTCCTGGTCAAGGTATAGACCTGGACTGCAGGTTCAATCCAATCCCCAGCCCAGTGGTGGGGGGTTGGGAGGCAACTAATCGATGTGTCTCTCTCACATCAATGTTTCTCTCTCTGTATATATCTCTCTCTCTGCCACACTCCCTCTGGCCCTTCTTCCACTCTCTCTAAAAATCAATGGAAAAAATATCCTCCAGTGAGAATAAATAACAACAAAAAATGAAAAAGAAGAACTAACAGAACAAATGATAAAATTTTTAAAAAGAGCACAGATTACTGTGCTGTTTCTAAATAAGCAGTGACTTCAACATAATGAAGATTATCCAAAACAAACAGAATGAAATGCTTTTTGTGGTGGAGGTAGGAATTTTTGCTAATTTTAAGAATGACTATGGAAGGGAATAATTAGAAAATATAACTTCCAAAGAGGAGTGGATAAAATAGGAATAAAGATCCATAGTTGACGAGGGATATAAGCACATCCATTGTCTTTTATTCTTCCTTAGACCCATTTAAAATGATGGTAAGCAAATAAACGTGCTTGTCACAGCCAAGAAATCTAGGGATGTGTGATTGGGTTGGGGAGGGGGGACAGAGCTTGGGTAACATATTAACCCCATTTATGTAAGAATAAGAGAGAGTTGACACTTCTTTACTGGTGAAGCAGAGGAGGAAGTGGCAAGAGAAAACGTTCAAAAGTTCAAGGCAGGTAAGGAGCCCATCTGCCTAGCACAGGAACAGAAAGGCTCCTGGATCCAGGTCTGCAGGAGAATAATACATGGCAGAAAACTGGGGATGGGTTTAGGGTTGGCCCCGCTCTCCTCACACTCCTTTTCCTATATCTGGCCATTTTAGGTTACACAGAGGGCAGAGATTAAGCAGTACAGACTACCCAGGTGAGTATAGCACTTCAGGACTCATCAGAAATTCACCAAAAGTCCTGAAAGCATTTAAGGATCCTAGGGTAGACGCTGGACCCAGGGTTTAAAATATTCTTCTATGTGACCTTTGAGGGACCTTCAGGCTAATTCAGAATTTTGGTCTATTCATCCTAATAGCTACCTAGAAATTTTTCTGTCCACATGTACAAATAGGAATTTCTTACTGCTACACATATGATGAAAATCAGCAGCAGAGTAAGGGAAAACCAAAAGGAACAAACAGCAATAAAAAGAATAAAGACAGTTAGAATTTTAGGCTTCAAGAAAAAATTTAAACATCTTAAAATTATATTTTCGGGACATCTCAAGAATGTGTTGGTTTCATAAAGACACACATAATGTTATGTGAAAAGAACAACAGAAAGGGAGTGGGTAGGCAAAGAGAGCTTTAAAACTAAGCATTTATTAGGCAAAAAAAAACATTTAAAAGGTTAATCAATGAGGTAAGGAAGTTTCCTTATCCATAGAATAAAGGGGAAAAAAAGAGACTAGAGAGGTTGATTTTGAGAGAAAGGGGGCATAATGGAGCATTCCAATAATGTTAATATATGGATGACATGAATTTGAGAGAGAAAAGGGAAAAAATGGAGAAGTGGAAATAACCACTGTGGAAAGAGAAGTGATTTATAAAAGGGGGGGGGGGGCGGAAATCACAAATCTCACAAAAGAAAGGGCCTACTAAGTGCCCTTGAAACTAGATGGAAAATATAAGTAAACAAATCTGCACCTTGACACATGACTTTGAAATTGTAGAGCAGTAAGTTTTCAGAGAAAAAGTACAGGTCAATTAAATCAGATTTTCATCAGTCACAGTAAAACCTACAAATAAAAGTGTGTAATATCCTCAACACTTTTATTATAAAATAAGATTTAGAACCTAGAATTCTATATCTACCAGGACCATCAGGCTAAAATTTTACCTCCCACATGTTTTCTCTCATCCTCTGTCTTCTACACTTCCTGTCTCTCCCTCCTTCTCACCCACTCTCCTTATTGCTATTTCTTTTTTGAGGATGTTTGGGACAATGTGGGTTAAAAGTAAAAATAAAGGAAGGTTATATCAACTTGAGTGAAATTCATTTAGGATTCCAGCAACATGGAAATGGTAACCTGGTGTGGGAGCAAAGAAGAGCTTGAAAGAAACACCTGCATTAGAACATAAGTTGAGTGAAATTTAAAAATAACTTAAAGAAATGTAACATTAGATACAAAGGAATATATGGAACAGTCTATGCTCACATTACTTCAATCAATAACATAAAAGTGATTAGAAATTTTGATAGATAAGACAACACAAACCTGATTCAGATATGAAATAACCCTGACGAACCATACTTTTCAACCCTTGATGAAGTATGAGAAAACAGAATCCAGTTCAACAACATGTGAGTTGCATTCTTGAGTACCTCAAAGCTATGACACTGCACCTGCAGGGAAGGATGTTTGTCTCCAGTGTACTAGTGGCTACACAAGTGACATGGTTAAAAAATCCAACATTGTAACAGTTATTTATTTGGTTTTCACCTTGATTGAAGACTTCAATAGACAACAATATAAACTTTGTCAACCTAAACAACATAAATGCTAAGGTATAACTGCCAGAAGATGGATGGTGGGAAGAAGGAACAGTGAAGAGAGAAATCACTTTATGTAACTGAAAGGCAAGAGGTACTATGTAGACCAGATAGGGCAAGAAAAAGAGTTTTTATTGTATTATTTAAATATGTTAAAATAACCAATAAAATTAGTAGTGAGGGAATGGTGAATTTGATCTAAAGTCTTAGCCATCATAACAGTAAGTCAGGAGATAATTTCTAATAATGATAAAGAAAAACATAGAACATGTTATTTAGTAACATGAAGGTAGCAATAGAAGGATTTCTGGGAAGTGGTACATGGCTAGGATGGGATTCTGGCTTTCAGCTAGGATTCCTTCATTGCGATTTTTACCATACACACATTGCCTTATTAAATAAGGAAAAACAAAATAAATCAATACACAGTATATATGTCTTTTCTGAAATTTTAATTATGACACTGAGGTATTAGA
Organism: Tadarida brasiliensis; assembly: GCA_030848825.1. NCBI lineage: Eukaryota > Metazoa > Chordata > Mammalia > Chiroptera > Molossidae > Tadarida > Tadarida brasiliensis. The sequence goes on along the minus strand of CM061267.1, from coordinate 63,014,122 downwards.
CATATTTAATATATAGGCAAAATTATTTTTATTCACCATAATGTGATAGCTTTTCTTTTAATTTAAAAATAAGACAAACATAATTTTCAATGGTGAACTTTATCAATTTGCTTACATGTCTGCCTGAAACAAAATTTTAATTTTCATAGTAATATAAAGATAGTGTTCATTTGTTCACATTTTTATTGGTCTCAGTTTGTCAGTGGGTACTTATATTAGATATAATCATTTCTTAAACATAATTGATACTTCTACAAGTTCTAAATGACTTCATCTAAGTCATTTAGACAAGTCTAAGTTACTTAGACTTCATCTAAGTAAATTAATTGCACATAATTGATATCAATGCAGTAGGAAGTTCTTCAACCAGTATTTATAATGAATTAACCAAAGATAATTATCTTGAATATATGTGCCAACCAATAAGCTTACATACTAAATGTATGAGAACATTATTCTTTTTCCACATCAAAAATTATGAACATGTTTAGTAACTTTTATAAGTATTTATACACTTTTTAATAAATCCCAATATGGTTTTAGAATGGAACTAGGAAAAGAACTGACAAGAAGTATTACAATGAGAAGCAACTGTGTATAAAATGTGTTAGTACAGAGCCAGCTGCTACAGGCATCTTGTGCAATCACAGCGAGTCCGGCACTGACGATGGCCCCACACTGCTGCAATGCGCTGCTGTTGCTGTCTTGTTAATTTTTAAACACAGGGCCTCACATTTACTTTTTTCACTGAGTCCTGCAAACCATGTAGATGTGCCTGTACACAAAAATAGATTTCAATGAATAGGTGTGCTTAGACAGAGAACACAAGTATGACTTTCTGGAAGAAAATTAATCGTTATTACTTTTGTTCCCCTGCTAGCTCAAGTTTACCTCTATTTTCTTCTATGATCTATATTTCTTGGGTATCCAGAGACCAAAAGCAAAACTGATATAAAATTTGAGGTCTTGTATATTTAAAATACATAATATAGAAAAGAAAATGTTATAGAGGGTTAAATTTTTCTTCTAGGTTTTTTTTCTTTTCTAAATTTGTTTAGAAGTCATTATTCAATACTCTCTTTAGCTTACATATGAGTCTGAAGTCTAATGCATATATATGGAAATAGTTTCTTTCGAGGTTAAAAATGGAAACATTTTTATTTCATATTTTAGCTCTGTTAAGAATTTTGCAAACATTTACAAATTAAACATAGATCTGTTATATAATACTGCTGGCAACGTAGGGTTTAGAAAAAAATGTTTCAAAATTAATTTGTTATATTATTCCTTTGCTCTGAGAAAAGAAGAATCTTAGCTTGTCTAGAATATAGTTATTTTTTAAAACTAATTTAGTCCTAGTGCTCCAGGATCAAAAGCCAGGGTATGCACATGCAGTCATTTTCTATCATCTCCAATAGGGAGGGGAGATGAAATTATCCATTTTGGCTTTGGTCTTTCAAGAATGCCAATAAAAAGTAATGAATTAGTTGATCGTGGTATCCACTTAAAAGTTACTAGCCCCAAAGCTGATATTTTAAATAAATAAATAATTATTAAAAGTTGAGGACTTGAAGGTTCTATCTCCCAAGTTTCTCCCAACACAGAACTCTGATGAACTATTCAAACACTTGGATAGAACATAAGTTTCACAGATGGTAGCCCATCCCATATGTGGGTTATCTTATCTTACTTAAGGATAAGAATTTTCTTTCTTCTTTTTGCAGGAACTTTGCTTCTCTGTAATTTATAAGTAGTTAATAGATTTGTATTTTGTGGCTAAAAATGAACATAATGTTACTAAAGATTTTCTACCTGAAGATGAAAAACTTGTCTCTTAAACCTCCAGCAAATGCTTAAAAAATAGGAGTTAATTTTCCAAAGTTACTACAGAGCAGTTTCTCCAATATAACTGAGATTATATTTGTTTGGTTATCTTTTTGTTTTGTTGATGGAAAACAGTATGAGGTTTCCTCAAAAAATTAAGAATAGAGCTACCATACGATGCAGCAATCCCTCTTCTGGGTATCATTCCAAAACTTTTGAAAACACTTATTCACAAAGACATATGTACCCCCATTTTCACTGCAGCATTGTTTACAATAGCCAAGGTATGAAATCAACCCAAGCATCTTTCAACTGACCATTAGATAAAGATGAAGTACATATATATAATGTAATATTAACCATTAAAAAAAGTTAAAATAACAGAATGGTGGCTACCAGAGAGGAAATGGTTGTGTGGGGAGGATAAAGAGGGTAAAGGGGCTCAAATACAAGGAGACAGGAGGAAACTAGACTTCGGATGGTGAACACACACTAGAGTATACAGACGTCGTATTATAAAGCTGTACATCTGAAACATATAATGTTATTAGCCAATGTTACTCCAATAAATTTAATTTAAAAAAGACAACAAGACATAGTAGGCTTAGGGAACAAAAGCATTGTTTTTCATTTAGCATGTCCTTCAAGACTCTATTAGATCTTTAAAATCATACACAGCTTTTAGTCATTGGTTGCCAAATCTGAGAATGTTCCTTTTACAAATGAAGATGACAACATAGTATACACTATTTTAATTTTAATATGTATAAGTGATATAAATCAAGCTGTGGTCTGTGTATTAAGAGAACTCAGATTTGAAGAGCAAATCAACTAGATATATAAAATATATATAGATGAGGATCTAAGGATCTATCTAAGTATATATGAAGGTTATTGGACAGACCAGATGACCTTAAAGTTGATTTCACTTCTAATTTTATGTGATACTACTTGATACTACCTTGGAATAATAACATTTCGTAACAAGCTTCTAAGTTACCAAACATAACTATCATTATAGTATCAAATGTACTATCATTATAATTTTACCTACATCTTAAAAGAGGAAGCTTAACACTAAAATGTTATGTTGTACATTTTATGTTGACATAGGCTTTTATGTTTTCATGCCTGTGTATTACTATATATTTTAATATTATCAAAAAACAAATCCACAAATATAGTAAGCATTTATATTACTAAAATATGCTTTGCCATTATAAATTTAAAGTTGTCATAGATTGCTGACAACTACACTGAGGCATTTCTTTAGACTTTTGTAGAAATCTATTTTCTCTTTCCCTTCTGCTTGAAGAGAGGCAATATTAACTCTGTGCTGAGGGGTTAGCTAGGATTATAAAAGGGAGGCCACGGAGTGTTAATAAGGGGATATATTTGGGACAAGAACATGTGAAACCAGGATATTTATGTATTTATTATTGAATTTATTGGGGTGACATTGGTTTGCAAATACCATATGATCTCACTCATACGTGAAATTTAATGAACAAAATAAACTGACAAAATAGAAATGGAGGCATGGATACATGGAACAGACTGATAGCTGTTAGAGGGGAGGGATGCTGGGTGACTAGATGAAAGAAGGTGAAGGGGATACACACACACACACACACATACACACACACACACACACACACACACAACAGTGTGGTAATAGCCAGAGGGAAAGGGGGATGTGGGAGGTAGGTGGAAATGGGCAAAGGGGGGAGAAGGGGGACAGAAAGAGAATTTGCTTGGGGCGATGGGCATACGATGCAGTGTGCAGATGATGTTTTACAGAATTGTGCACTTGAAACCTGGTTTTGAGAAACCAGGATATTTAAATCATGCTTTTAAATATACAATACCCTTTTCTCTTTGCCTCAGGATTCATATGAATACAAAGGCAATCATAAAGTCTGAAATTTGAAAATGGGGAATTGGACATTATTACTTATAAGCAAAGGGAAATAGACTTAACAAGATAGGTTGTCTGCACAATCTTTCTGATAACTTGTACTGCAAATATTAAACACATCAGTTTAGCATCTTCATTATTTGCTATATTTGCTAAGTAATTTTGGGTTCTTAAGATCTCCTGTTACATGCCCATAGAACTCTATACTCTCCTCAAAGCTATCCTCACACTCTTATTTCTTTTTCATTTTAGTCTTTGTTGTTAGTATGTTAAGTTTTATGAGGACAGTGATCATATCTGTCTTGCTCACTGGTATTTGTTTACTGTATGAAAAATTGTAGGTACTCAAGAAATGTTTGATCAGTAAAATTACAGAGTTGGGCAAAAGTAGGCCTACAGTTGTGAGTACATGAAACAGTTTATTCTTGTATTATTTATTAGTTATTGTATTATTTATTGTTTATTATTATTATTACCTACTTTTGTGCACACCTATATAAACACAATTGGTGTAGTTTACTTGGGTATGATCAAACTTATTTATTGAACACCTACCACATTTTGGGATCACAAACATTAATAAAACAGGGCACTGCCATAAAAAGCAGCTGGGCTGATAATATATAATATGCAATAACTAATGGCCAATCTATGCTCTAAGTCTGTATAAAGTGTTTTGGGGATGCAGAGAATCAGTCAGAACTCAAAGCCAGTAAGTTCCAACAAGACTTTCTGTCCTAACTGAATCCTGAAATAAAACCAATTAATTATTGATTAAATCAGGATGATTAAACTACTTCAGGCCAGAGGAATAGAATAAGCAATTTCAAAACCATGAGAGAGCATGACGTATAGGAAAAAATGTTAAGTCATTGACTGTTGTTTATTATTAAGCAATGGTTGAAAATCATTTTTGTTAAATCTGTCCCTAATTGGAATGATTATAAGACTTCATTGACTTTTTACATTTAAGCTAATTTTACCAAGAAGCAAAGTATGATGAGAGGGGGGAAAAATTGTAACATCTGTGGAAATTTGGGCTCAGAACAATTCAGCAGAACAACAATAAAAAATGGCTCCCAGCATAAAAAATAGCAGCTCCCAGAGGAACTCACACGAAGAAGATATATATTATAGTTAGAATATAAAATACATGTTGTTACATTTTCTATAACTATGGTGAGAGACGTGTAAGTTGTTTTCCTACAAAGTCACATCTATCCTTTTAAGAAATAACACTTATACAGATTCTCATTATATGGAATTTTCCCCCAGTGGATTATATATTACTGTCTATATATCATATACCATATGACTAATTATTAGTGAAATCACTTACATTATAATGAGGGGAATTTTTAGAGTTACTTCTTCTCTAGCTTATTTAGAAACTTCAGAAATAAGGGAGTACTTGTTATTTTCTAAAATAATGTTCTGTTGGAGGTATCTTGAAAGTTTTCATTTTTCAATAAGGGCCCTGCATTTTCATTTTGCACTGGGTCAAATTATAACAAATTATGTTGCCAGTCTCATTTGTTTTGCTTAATACAGAGAACTATTTGTTGTTTTGTTTTGTTTTTGTTTTTAGGGGAATTCTGTTGCTCTCACTATAAAAAAAAGATGTGTGCCTGTGTGTATGTAAACCACTAAGGTACAACAAGAAAATTTTCAATTGTCATGATAATTATAAGGTATCAGTAGATTATCTGATATTATAATTAGCCTGTCTCAAGGATAGAAAGGCATTAGAGTTTATCATTAATATGTTTTGGTCTGGAAATGGAAGAAGAAATATATTTTCTCATTTCTCAGACCTCAATCAGCACAACTTTCTCTTACTTAAAATATCTGCAGATATTGCCCGGCTGGTGTGGCTCAGTGGTTGAGCATCGACCCATGCAACAAGAGGTTGCCGGTTTGATTCCCAGTCGGGCACACACCCAGGTTGCGGGCCTGATCCCCAGTGGGCGACAGTGGGGGTGGCCAGTTGATGTTCTCTCTTATCAATGTTTCTATCTCTCTCTTCCTCTCTCTCTAAAATCAATAAAAAAGAAAAAAAGATCTGTAGATATTAATCCAAAACATATTTCTAAGGAAATTTTTATATTCAGCTTGTATTAGACTAAATCTCTTGGCAGGAATTAAAACAAGAAAAACATTTTTTAAAGGTACTTAAATGTATCAGAGAAAAAGGCAGCTGGGATTTAAGTAGTGTCACTCTCAGGGAAATATAATTAAATGAGCCTGAAATTCTGCATAGAATTTTAACTTGAGATATTTACCTACTCCTAAACAGTACATGCTCTGGGTGAGATGCTGAGAATGTTGAAACAGATATCAAAAGGCTATAAGACTATCAGAGTTTTCAGAATATTCACCTAGCTGGAAGATAAAAATTGTCTATCATAGCCTAACAGGAATGGAGGGGTATGGTAAAAATTCAGGCTTTCCGACCTGGCTGGTTTGGCTCAGCAGTAGAGCGTTGGCCCACAGACCAATGAGTCCCAGGTTCAATTCCAGCCAAGGGCACGTACACAGTACCTCAGCTGCGGTTCATCCCCAGCCCTGGTCAGAGTCGTGCGGGAGGTAACCAGTCGATGTTTCTCTCTCTCACATCGATGTTTCTGTCTCTCTCCCTGTCTCTCCCTCTCTTTCTACCTGAAGATAAATAGAAAAATATCCTCAGGTGAGGATAAAATAAAATAAAATAAAAAATTCAGGTTTTCAGTTGAGACCCAGAAAGCGGTAAGCTCTAGGAGTAAAAGGGGGAAAAGTAGACAAACCTGAGCTGGAAGAAGATGGTCCGCCTGCCTATACTCCATCTGCCTATAGGCAGAAAATTAAATCCACTGGAGAAATGAAATGCCATCTATAGCCTTTGCCATTATTCATGCACACTGCATGCAATAAAAATGGTCAGGAATAGGAGTAAATAAATCCACAAGTGATCCAGACAGTAGAGTTTTCAAAAATAGACTTAAAATATAATTAACAAGTTTATTAAAATACATAAAAAGATAGAAAATTTCACCAGGGAATTGGAATCTATAAAAAAGGAAGCAGACAATTCCTAGAAATAAAAAATACAGTAAGTAAAAGTAGGTGTTCAGAAGGTAACAGGAGGGAGAATAAGGTAATTTGAAGACTAACAGTCAGAAACCATGGCCAATGCAAGCGTGGGAAGATATGGGCTATTTAATCCACTGAACAAAGGAATTCTCTCTCTTGTGCTCTTGGGACTTGCATGACTCCGAGCTGGTGGCGCTCTCCTGCATTTGCCCACATGGTGTGGACCCCACACACAATGGACTAATGGACTGCAGCTAGTCTGATGCTATACTGGGCCTGGCTCCAACAGAAAAAGGAAACTTTGGACGCTGGCTCTGATTTCAGCTTTACTGAAGGGATGTAAATCCACGGAAATAAAGCTTTCTACCGCATCTCATCCTCCCATGGGGACCTCCAAAAATGCTTATTCCAGCCGTACCCCAAGAACTCCACTTCCACTCACGATGGGGAAAGAGCACCCATGTTTTTCTCCCATAACAGTACTTGTTGGCACAAAATATCAGACGGCTGGAAAAATTCTCATATAAATCAATATACAGTCCATCTTACAGTAAGATCAGTCTTCTATGTACCAGTCTATCTTATAGTAATATAAGTCCTCTATTTACCAATCTTTATTTGTGTTTCATAAACAGACTACATTCAGTAGTATCTCTCCCTCCCCCTTCCCCTCACTACCCCTCCCCCATTTCCCTCCCTCTTCCCTGTCCCTCCCCAGTCTCTCCGTGTGCTCACTCTCTCAAACACATACACACACACACTTAAATCTTAAGTGGAATTTCAAAATATTAACCTGTGTCAGCTATTTCCAACTCAACTTGTAAACCTGCCTGATGTCATAAATTTTGACGACTCTGTGTACACTTCATTGAAACTGGATGTTTCTTGCATTTCCTATTTCTGACCATGGATTTAGTTTCCATGTTCCATTAACAATGTGCTTTCCATCTTCTTAAGTCAAATGGTTATCATCATCTCCCCACTTTCCTTGGTTCTTGTAGGTTTATACTTTTTGTTTGAAGCCTGCCTAACATTTTAATTTATATAACTACCCCCTACTTACTGATTATATAAAACCCTTAAGTATTCTATGTATAACTACTGTTATAATTAATCAAAAGAAAAGGTTTATCATCCCTTTAAGATTATTAGATTATACATTCTGCTAAAAAGAAACAATTTAAAAGTACCTGACATTTTAATTGATATAACCTCCCCACATTGATTATATAAAACCCTTAAATACTCAATGTGTAACTAATGGTTTAATTAGTAAAAAGTTTATCATCCCTTTAAGATTACTAGATTATACATTCTGCTTAAAAAGAAATAATTTAAAACTACCAAAACAGAATCTGCGATGCAATATTTTGCTTAACAATGAGGATACTGAGTGGAACAACCTAAATTCGAATTTTGGCTTTGGTCTTTACTAGCTGTGTGACTTTTAATAGGTAGCTTAAACTTTCTGATCTTCAGTTACAACATGTACATCACATAGTTGTTGGGTAAATTAAGTGAGTAGAGATGTGACAGGACATCTCATATGCTACATTTATGTGCATTTCAGAGTTGATACATTCAATGTCTTAATGTGTTATTTTTCCTCTTGTCTAACCTTATAGGATGTATACTAGGGTGATTAGAGAGTTAACTAGAAAATAACCCTAATGAAATAAATGGGATGAGTGTGATCCCAGTGTGGGTCATTGCTAGAGAAAATAGTCATTTTGGGTTATTGCTATGTCGAGTTTGAGTCTTGGAGGAAATGGGAACTATGCTCAGGTATGCGCACCATCTTGCAGACAGTCAGTTAGAGTTGTCTTGGATGGTGATGAATGTATTCTAGTGAAGAAAAAAAAGGCTGAGTGTGAATAAAACTATGAATACGCTATATAACCTAGAATTCTTTTGTTAATAATGTTAGCCAACCACTAACTTAAAATCCTATTTAGAAAAGTGAGGACAGCTCTGAAAGTTAAAGGATTTCTTGAGTCAGCAATGCTGTCACTCCATAGGATTGTTTTTCTCTTGAGACTAATAGCTTATTGATTTCGCTTAGTCAGCCTTCTGGTGCAAGGTTTCTTCTTATCAGCACCCTTTCATATGATTCTTAAACACAGGAATAAGGATTAGAGTACTGTCTAATTTATTTTTTAAAAAGATATTTCAATGAGATGCTGACTTTAGTTTTTTTGGGGAAAGATAGAAATTTCCTACAACTTTATCATCAGCAGTAACAGACATACTTTGGAAACGTTAAACATCATGTCTTAAACTGCTTTCGCATCATTATCCATCTGTCCTGAAAGGTCCTGATTTTTGCATACTGATTTTTCAAGTAAATTATTTCTCTTTATGTTGATATTTCTACAAAAAAATCTGTACAGTTAAGTGACAAGACTCCTACTCCATAATGTTAATAAACTTGCAAGCCTAATTTTATTCATATTCATAAACTTCTTTTCAGAATGCCAGGATTGCCTAGTTATTTTTGTGTGTTCACAAAACCTCAGTATATATATTTAGTGATGTATGCTATGCTAATGTTAAGAAAATTTTTAAAATTATAGGGATATTATTCACACATGTTATTTTATTTTCTTTATTTTTAAGACAACAAATGTTTTTATTTTCATATTGGCTTAAGAAATACATTAGAATTTCAAAATAACTTATTGGATGGTTATGGGGTTACAAAGGTTATAGCAGGTATAATAGAGAAAAGCTTGTTAAGAACACAGTAGATGTATTGAGAACAAATGGAGTTAACCTTTGAAAACATACATATTTATACCCCAAAACCATACTTTAGAAGAGTCTAGAAAACAAGAATATACAAGCATATATTCTATTAATTGTCTAAGCAATGACATTGTCACACGTCACACAGACTCTGGAAAACCCACTGTACACTTGTGAGACAATGAGAATGAAATGGCAAATACGTGTCTTAGTGTTATAATGAGAAGTTTTATCACCAGCAGTAATAGACATACTTTGAAAATGTTAAACATCATGTTTTGATCTCATGGGCCCATGAAAGGGACTTGGGGACCCCCAGGAATCCCTGGACCACACTCTAATAATCACTGATGTAGAATGAGGGAAGGGATCTGAGGATCTAGTGGTTTCTCAGTTCTCTTTTGTCAGTCCATCTATTCACTTCTTTCTCAAAGGCCCCTGGTGCTTCCATGCATGGTATTTTAGAGAGATTAAAAATATGTATCTTTTAATATAGTTCAGCCAGATTGTGTTATTTCCCAGTAAAATATGTAAATATTATACTGGCTTTTCTGTAAATATTATGTCTTCCTAAAAATATAAAATTTAGACATTTTTAATCCTATATAAATCATACATTTTATATATTGTAAGTAGGTCAAGATATGTTTGAGATATGGAGTGCAAATAGAGATAAACTATTTGTATTTATTTTTCATTCATTCTATATTTTCAAGGTGCCTCCTATATACCAGGCATACTTTTAGGCACTGTGGATACAGCATAGGAAAATGAATGAAATTTGCTACAAACACAGAGCTTGCATTTTAAGGTATAGGAATGAGACAGTAGTTACACAGACAGACACACACACACCAATTAATAAAGCTGGAAGAGAAGAAATATAGAAGTAAAAGGTGACTAAAACAACAACTAAAGAGACATTTCCTCGAAAAGAACAGTTGAAAACCAGTATTAGAACTCTTAAGCATGTGTTCACACATGAGCTTAAATTAATGTGCATAAGTACTGTCTTTTTAAAGTGCTTTTCAGCCCTGGCCGGTTTGGCTCAGCGGTTAGAGTGTTGGCCTACGGACCAGAGAGGCCCAGGTTCGGTTGCTGCTAAGGGCACGTACTTTGGTTGCAGTTTGTCCCCGGATGTGTCTCTCTCTCGTCGATGTTTCTCTCTCTTCCTCCCGCTCTATCTGAAGATAAATGCAAAAATGTCCTTGGGTGAGGATATAATAATAATAATAAAGTGCTTTTTAAATTAATAATTCTACAGTAAATTAAAGTTAAGACTTCTGGTGTAAAAAAAAACTACTCTAGATATCATAATTGAATATATGCAATAGTAGATCCGTATTGAATTTCACTGTCCTACATTTCATACATTTAAAAGAATTTCTGATGATTTTAAGAGAAGTCAAAAAGTATATACATGCACACACCAAGTAAGTGCATGTGTGTGTGCATGCACTCACATGTGTAAATTATATGTAAAACAAAGAACATCTTATAATATATTCATCTTGTTTCCCAAAACAAGGCTTGGGTATAAACTGTGTCTCCTGATAGACACTTATTTCTGTGTAATCCTTCTTTTCTTATCAACATAACATTTGTTCTATCACCATGACTTTGCCATATCTATCAGATACTAGCATTCTTTACAAACTGTATCTATATATTCACCCAGCTATCAAGCACTCGCTAAATAAAACAAGATTTTAAAAATGAGCTAACCCATGCTAATTTTCATTAATTACTAATATGTGGCTATATTGGGAGAGCCTGGATAGCAGAGTAAAACAATTTTTTAAACAAAAGTTTTGGAAAAACAATAATTTACACCAAATAAATATTTTTAAGCTGAAATTTCAGATATGTGTTACGTCAGTAAGTAAGTATTTTGTATAGAGGACATTTATTTTGTTTTTTGACCTCCTGGTTAGGTTAATCATGATAATCATATGTCATATTTAAATCTTGGTATGTTTTATTTTAAGGATACACATTACACCACACACATATACACACACATGAAATAATGGCAGTAAAAATGTAAGAAAGCACTTAGGTTTACCTGTCTGCCTTTTAATGGATAGAGAGACTGTCTCAGAAAAGAGACTGGTGCCCGGCCAGTGTGACTCAGTGGTTGAGCATCGACCCATGCACCAAGAGGTCACCAGTTCAACTCCCAGTCAGGGCACATGCCCAGGTTGTGGGCCCAATCCCCAGTGGGGGGCATGCAGGAGGTGGCCAATCAATGTTCTCTCTCATCGATATTTCTATCTCTCTCTCCCTCTCCCTTCCTCTCTCTCTAAAAATCAATAAAGAAAAAAAAGAAAAGAAAAAAGAAAAGAGCCTGGCTTTAAAAGCCAGGGTAAGTTGTTTTTATAATTGAAAGTCTGATTACTGCTACATCCTCTTAAATAATTTCAAATAAACATAACTATTGTAGTATTTTTTGGAAATGTTAAGATCATTTGGCCCTGGTAGACAAAAAGTGTGGGTCTACAGAAATACTTCTACCAAAAATAAAATGCTGCAAAAATAAGTAAAAAATATAAAATAATTGCTCTGGATAATACCTTATGAAAAAAATAAAATGAGGAGTTATTCCTCTGGTACAGATATTATAATAACTTAGAATATTTTCTGTCTTGCTGTGTCTTTTTTATTTTAAACAAAATTTTGGGTGATATCTATTCTCAGAAAATAGACCTACAAGTCATTCTTTGCTGACAAAGGGAATATACATGCTACAATCTACTATTACTTGATTTAAATTTGAAATATCACTACACTAACTGTTTCTCCATGTTCTCCCTGTGTACCTTAGGGAATTTATTATTACATTGTTTTATAAATACAGATAAATCGCCTTCATTTCCAAATAATATATAAACAGTGCTTTGAAATTAGTGTTTGTAATTTTCATGCAAATTTTTATACTTTTACTGTGTTTTTCCATAAAAACGTATTATTCTTGTATATTCTAAAAATATGTACTAAAGAAACGTAATACTTTTCCAACTGGCTTTTTTCATTCAATATCTTTTTTTAGAGATGTAGATATGCTGATGTATATACATGTGACTATTATCCTACTGTATGAATTATCAAAGTTTATTTAGCCCCATATATGTTCACAATTCTTCTAGATAGGATACATATAAAAGCATTTCAGTGCTTCATCGTATCACATTATCTTATCACATTATCTCTCAAGGTGAGGTAAATGAGAAAAGAGTGGAAATAATTGCCACCTCTTTAAACTGCCTCCTCTGATTTACACTTAAATAGGAAACACTTTTTACTACCATCAGTACGGCTGTTTTGATTTAAGGATAGTTAAGACATGAATCCTATGATTATAAATTGCAGCTAGGTAAATCAAGGGTTTAATCTCTCTCCTGGTCTCAGATTTTAATGCAGTTTGTAATGTACTTGTCAGAAATGCACACTACATTGGATAAAGTACAATTCAGATCAGACTCATTCAGTCACTGTGTTGTCATGGGATATTTTAGGTATTATATGGATCTGAAGCTTAAGACATTCTTTAGCATTAACAATATCCAGTATAACATCCTTTGTTACCACTGCAAGGATCATTTCACTAGGAGAGTGTTGAAATAGGTCTGGGCCCATGGAACAGACTGACAAATATCAGAGGAAAGAGGGGTGGGAGACAGGATAAAAGAAGGTGAAAAGATTAGCCAAAGAACATATACCCTTAACCCATAGACACAGATGACAATGTGGTGAAGGCCAGAGGGGGTTGGAGGTGGGCAAAAGGGGGTTAATGGGGGACATCTGTAGAGTGTCAACAATAAACAAGCAAAGAAATAAAATAAGTCTCTGCCTGATGCAGTTGTAAAAGCCATTTTTTATTAAGGATCTTATAAATATCCTTCTCTTAAACAATTGGTCATTATTTTAAAGAGAATTAAACTATAATATATTTTCAACTAAGGCATTTTACCATATTCTTAATTCCCTGAGATACGAAAAGTAAATACTGTTATCCAAGATAACAAATTTCTCTTATCAGATACACTAAATAGAAAGTAAAGCATTTTAAAAGGTAATAAACCATTTAATTTATAATCCAATGTTGCTGGAATACCCTCATATGCATTCTTCCCTTAGGAAAAAAATTCAGGTTTGATCTTGAAACATCAGAGGTCTTTTTAAAGCATCAGAGGAAGATAGATACAAGATCAGAGGAAGATAGATAAATGCATTGGTCTCAGCTTAGCTCCTCAAATTTGTTTGCCCTGCCTCCCCCAAATATACCTCCTCTCCTGAAATTCAGCCTGGGCCTTTTGAATCTCTGAAAAGTTATGCTTACTAAAGAAGAACTGAGGAATGAACCATATTAAATATGCATTTGAATGTACATGTAATATCTCATTTTAAATATACACACATATATATTTTTAATAAACAGAAATTCTGGGAAGATATATGTCAAAAATTAGCAATGATCTTTGCTGCAGTGTGATTATAGATGCTAATTATTTCTTTTTTATGTTATATATGTGGTAATTTTTAAACAAATATGTTTTTTTATTTATTCACAAATTTTTATGGAACATTTACTCTATAAAACTTACTGATTTAATTCTGAACAATCAACAAAACAATATCTTTATCATGGAACTAATGAATTTAAAATAATTCATATTTGAAAATAAAATAGTTAAATTTAATATAACAATTCTGTAAAATTTTGTACTTGAAAGCCATGATTATTTCCACATGATGAGACATGAATAATTATTACTTTCTTCTTTTCCTGTATTTAAAAAAATCTAAAAGAAAGTATGACTTTATTACAAAAATAATCTTAAAACTGTACATGCAATTATTTCAACTGACCAAAATTATTTCTTAAATTATGATTTATATTGTTTTTGTCTGTTCTGTTTTATCTTATACCATTGAGGAAATTCTCATCCTGAAAGTAAATATTTATTTTGTTACCTAATGCCAACCATTTTATTTCTCTGTTTTCAATGGCCAGTTTATTTCAATTGATTTTTTAAGCTAAAATTTTGCTTCTAATTCTTCCCACGAAGTCTTTAATATAATTGTTTTATTTCTAAATATTTTGAATTTTGCTCTATTTAATCAGCTTCTTTTTTATCTTATATTCTTCTCATCTCTCTGTTCTTCTTTTAAATTTCTGCTTGAATTTCATGGATTGATTGATTTGTGTTCTATTATGAACTTAAACCCATCTTCAAGTTTTCTTATTATTGTAACAAATTCCTTTTGCAATGTATGGCCTGGATCCCAATTTTCGGAAAGACATGCCTTTCCAATGTTCATGCAGATTTAGACTCAGATCCTCTGTTTCATGTGTGTGTTGATCTCTGTATGATTGTTGTTCCTTTTATTTTTGCTTACATGCACAGTATATGAGGTTAACTAGATTAATACACATTTCACAAAATATAAGGATTGTTCAAAGACTTCCAATATGCTGATTCATTCTAACTTTCACTTATAAAGCAGAAGTGCTTGTTTACATGAACTTACAAAGGATTGGGCAATCCTTTGTCTATAAGATACTTTATGAGTTTCTACTGGACTCAGCTGAAACCTACATTGTTTGATTCTCTGGAAAACAAAAACCTATAACTCTCGATTTACATGGTACACGGCCTTTCCCTATTTCTTCTCCCATTTCCAATTATTTACTCAAAAGGAAACTATAACTCTTAGGAGTCAATGAGTTACCCTTACAGTGGATATTTTAGCAGAAGTACTGATACATTGATTTTTCACTGTATTTAAAGTGCAGCTTTCATTTTTTCTTAGTTTCATAAATATTTTTATTGCTTGATAAGAAAGGCTACTTTAAGACCTCGTACCCAAATGACATTTTAAAATGGTACCATGCAAGTGAAAAATCACTACAGAATGCAACTTAAAATTAAATAAAGCATACAAGAGAAATAATACTCAAAATCATATTTATTTTACAACATTATAAAGCTGACATTGGAATGTAAACCTAATGAACTAAAATCCAGAAATGTGACAAGGCCCCTTCTTTATGAGTGAGATCAATGGTAGATTTAATCTTTAACAGAATGATGAGAGGAGGTAGAAGCAGCTCTAGATACTGGTAGGAAGAAAACAGCTGACCTTTTAACAAAGGAAATGACTGTCTATCCCTGGAGTTGGGTCAGGAGAAGTGAAAATCACTTGCAGCATGGAGCCTGAGGAAAGTGAAGGTACATATGTGGGAACAAAAAGAAAGCAAACAGGAGATCTGAGCCACACAGAGCACAAGTGGCCTTTTATTCCTCAATTCTACACTAAAGACTTTGCAAATAAAGTGGCCTCATTTTTTAATGGGAAATACTATCATTTACATCAGTCTTATTTTCTTTTCCACAGAATATCTGATATCTAATCAAATATGCAATACAAGAACATACTACCAACAGCAAGAGAAGAAACCTTCAGTAGTATTAGACACAGAAATGACCAGCTGTTGGAATTATCAGGAATGGATTTTAAAGTAACTGTGATCAATATTTTAGAGAATCTAGAATCAAGTGAACATACACTTGATATGTTCAATAGTTATGTTTATTTGAAATTATTTAAGAGGATGTAGCAGTAATCAGACTTTCAATTATAAAAACAACTTACCCTGGCTTTTAAAGCCAGGCTCTTTTCTTTTTTATTTTATTTTTTTTCTTTATTGATTTTTAGAGAGAAAGGAAGGGAGAGGGAGAGAGAGATAGAAATATTGATGAGAGAGAACATGGGAATAAATGATGGTTTTCAATAAAGACATGGAAATTTCCATAAGCACTGAGTGGAAATGCTAAAATAAAAGCAATAACATAAAACCCCACCTCATATTAGACTTAAAAATTTATTTGTGTGGGCTTTCCAGATGACTGGAAACAGAAAAGGAAGGATCAATGAATAAAGACATTTCAGACAAACTCTGAAAGAATTTGTTTCCAACAGATCTGCTAAATAAAACAATGATAAAAATAATTTTCTTAGATTGAAGAAGAATGATGCCTTATAGAAAACTGATTCTGAGGAAAGTAAGAGATCCGCCATAAGAGTAAATATATGGTAAATAACAATCTCTTTTCTTTTTGTTCTTTTTTTTTCCCATTGGGTGTTTTTATTTATTTTTTTATTATTTTTTTAAATTTATTTATTTTTGTTACAGATGTTTCTCCTTTTCCCCCATTGACACCCTCCTCCCCCTCCCTCCCCACCCTGTCCACAGCTTTGTTGTCCATGTCCATTGGTTATGCGTACATGCATATAAGTTCTGTGGTTTATCTCTACCCCCACCCCCCGCCATCCCCTCTTCTGGGAATTGTCAATCTGTACCCTACTTCCACGTCTCTGGGACTACCCTGTTCTTCAGACTGTTATGTTCATTATATTGCACAAATAAATGAGATCATATGATATTTTGTCTTTCTCTGCTTGGCTTGTTTCCCTTAGGATAGTACTTTCCAGGTCCCCCACATGCCGTCTCAAAGGATAAGAGATCTTTCTTTCTCACAGCTGCATAGTACTCCATTGTGTATATGTACCACAGCTTTTTTATCCATTCGTCTACTGATGGACATTTGGACTGTTTCCAGATCTTAGCTATTGTAAATAGTGCTGCTATGAACATGGAGGTACATATATTCTTTCTGAGTGGTGTTTCAGGCTTCTGGGGTATATTTCTAGAAGTGGTATCACTGGGTCAAATGGCAATTCAATTTTTAAGTTTTTGAGGTAACACCATAGTGTTTTCCATAGTGGCTGCACCAGTCTGCATTCCCACCAGAAGTGTGCTAGAGTGCCCTTTTCTCCACACCCTCACCAACACTTGTTGGTTGATGCTTTGTTGATGGTGGCTATCCTGACAGGTGTGAGGTGATACCTCATTGTTGTTTTAATTTGCATCTCTCTGATGATTAGTGATGTTGAGCATGTCTTCATATGTCTCTTGGCCATTTGTATGTCCAGTTTGGAGAGATGTCTATTTAGATCCTCTGCCCATTTTTTAATTGGGTTCTGTGTCTTCCTTTTGTTGAGTTGTATGAGCATTCTATATATTTTGGAAATTAACTCCTTACCTAATGTATCATTGGTGATTATGCTCTTCCATACATTGAGTTGCCTTTCCATTTTGATGGTTGTTTCTTTTGCTGTGAAGAAGCTTTTGAGTTTGATGTAGTGCCATGTGTTCATTTTTACCTTTGTTTCTGTTGCCTTAGGTGATGTATAAGTGAAAATTCTGCTGCATATAATGTGTGAAATTTTGTTGCCTATATTTTCTTTTAGAATTTTTATGGATTCACGAGTCACATTTAAGTCTTTTATCCATTTTGAGTTTATTCTTGTGTATGGTGTAAGTTGATGATCTAGTTTCATTTTTATGCATGTAGCTGTCCAATTTTCCCAACACCATTTATTAAAGAGGCTGTCTTTACTGCATTGTATGCTCTTGCCACCTTTGTCGAATATTAATTGAGCATAAGGTTTTGGGTCAATTTCTGGGTTCTCTGTTCTATTCCATTGATCTATGTGCCTGTTCTTGTGCCAGTACCAGGCTGTTTTGATTACAGTAGCTTTGTAGTATAACCTGATATCCGGTATTGTGATCCCGCCTACTTTGTCCTTCTTTTTCAAGATTGCTGTGGCTATTCGGGGCCTTTTTCGGTTCCATATGAACTTTTGAAATATTTGTTTTAGTTCTGTGAAATATGTCACTGGTATTTTGATGGGGATTGTGTTGAATCTATAGATTGCTTTGGGTAGTATGGACATTATAATGATGTTAATTCTTCCAATCCATGAACAAGGTATGTGCTTCCACTTTTTTATATCTTCCTCTATTTCTTTTTTCCATGTCCTGTAGTTTTCTGCAAATAGGTCCTTTTCTTCTTTGGTTAAGTTTATTCCTAAGTATCTTAATTTTTTTGCTGCCATGGTAAATGGGATTTTTTAGTTTCTCTTTCTGTGAGTTCATCATTGGTGAATAAGAAATCTGTCGATTTCTTGACATTAATTTTGTATCCTGCTACTTTGGAAAATTCATTTATTAAATCTAGTAGATTTTTGATGGAGTCTTTAGGGTTTTCTATGTATAATATGTCATCTGCAAATAATGACAGTTTCACTTCCTCCTTTCCAATTTGGATCCCTTTTATTTTTTCTTCATGTCTGATTGTTGTGGCTAAGACTTCCAGTACTATGTTAAATAAGAGTGGCAAAAGTGGGCATCCTTGTCTTGTTCCTGTTCTTAAGGGAAATGCTTTTATTTTATGTCCATTGCGAATGATGTTGGCTGTAGGTTTTTCATATATGGCCTTTATAATGTCGAGATATGATCTCTCTATTCCCAAATAGCTGAGCGTTTTTATCAGAAATGGGTGCTGGATTTTGTCGAATGCTTTGTCAGCATCTATTGATATGATCACATGATTTTTATATTTTTTTATGTGGTGTATCACATTTATTGATTTGCAAATATTGTATCAGCCTTGCATCCCTGGGATGAATCCCACTTGGTCATGCTGAATAATTTTTGTGATGTATTGCTGGATCTGATGTACTACTATTTTGTTAAGGATTTTGGCATCTATGTTCATCAAGGATATTGGCCTGTAGTATTCTTTTTTTGTAGTGTCTTTTTCTGGTTTTGGTATTACAGTTATGCTGGCCTCATAAAATGAGTTTGGAAGTCTTCCTTCTTCTTGAATTTTTAGGAATAGTTTGAGGAAAATGGGTGTTAAATCTTCTTTGAATGTTCGGTAAAGCTCCCCTGTGTAGCCATCCAGGCCTGGGCTTTTGTTTGCGAGGAGTATCTTGATTACATCTTCAATTTCCTTAGTTGTTATTGGTCTGTTCAAGTTTTCTATCTCTTCCTGGTTCAGTTTTGGGAGACTGTGTGTTTCTAGAAATTTGTCCATTTCGCTTAGATTGTCCAGTTTGTTACCATATAATTGTTCATAACATTTAACAATCCTTTGTATTTTTGTGGGGTCAGTTATTATTTCTCCTCTTTCATTTCTGATTTTGTGTATTTGGGTTCTCTCTCTTTGTTTCTGGGTAAGTCTAGCTATGGGTTCATCAATCTTGTTTATCTTTTCATAAAAAAATTGTTTTTTGGTCTCCATGTTATTTATTTCTGCTCTGATCTTCACTATTTCCTTCCTTCTACTTGCTCTGGGGTTTTCTTTCTTTTTTTTTTTTTTTTTGTGTGTGTGTGTGTGTGTGTTCATTTTCATTGGTTTCCAGGAAGTTTTTAGTGTCTTCTTTGATCTCCATGGTAACCCATTCATTGTTCAATAACATGCTATTTAGCCTCCATGTCTTCAAATGTCTTTGCATGTTCTTGTTGAATTGATTTCTAGTTTCATTCCATTGTGATCTGAGAAGATGCTTGATATGATTTCAATCTTCTTGAACTTGTAGAGACTTAGTCTGTGCCCTAACATGTGGTCTGTCTTTGAGAATGTCCCATGTGCACTTGAGAAGAATGTGAATTCTGCAGTTTTGGGGTATAATTCTCTGTAGATATCTATTAAATCCATTTGATCTTGCGCTTCATTTAGAGTCTCTGTTTCCTTGTTAATTTTTTGTCTAGATGATCTATCCAGTGATGTCAGCAGGATGTTGAAGTCCCCTGCTATGATTGTATTCCTGTCGATTTCTCCTTTGAAGTTCTCCAGAAGATTTTTAATATATTTTGGTGGTCCTATATTGGGTGCATATATGTTTACCAAGGTTATATCTTCCTGTTGGATAGACCCTTTCAATATTATGTAGTGGCCTTCTTTGTCTCTAGTTATGGCCTTCATTTTGAAATCTAATTTATCAGATATGAGTATTGCTACCCCAGTTTTTTTTTTTCCTTTCCGTTTGGTTGGAAGATTTTTTTCCATCCCTTCACTTTCAACCTATGTGAGTCTTTTGCTGTGAGGTGGGTCTCTTGTAAAAAACATATGTGTGAGTCATGCTTTCTTATCCAGTCAGCTACTCTGTGTCTTTTTATCGGAGCATTCAATCCATTTACATTTAAGGTGATTATTGATATGTACTTATTTATTGCCATTTTTGTTCAGTGTGGTTATATTTTTTTCCTATTTTTTCTACTAATTACAGCAGTCCTTTTAACATTTCTTGCAGTGCTGGTTTGGTGCTAGTATATTCCCTTAGCATTTTTTTTGTCTGGGAAACTATTTGACCTTCTATTTTGAATGATAGCCTTGTTGTATAGAGTGGTCTTGGATTCAGATCCTTGTTTTTCATGACCTTGATTACTTCATGCCATTCCCTTCTGGCCTGTAGTGTTTCTGTTGAGAAGTCAGCTGATCGCCTTATGGGGGTTCCTTTGTAGGTAACCTGTTGCTTATCTCTTGCTGCCTTTAGGATTCTTTCCTTGTCTTTAATTTTTGGCATTTTAATTATTATGTGTCTTGGTGTGGGCCTGTTTAGGTTCTTCTCGCTTGGTGCTCTCTGTGCTTGTTGAACTTGAATGCCTTCTTCCTTCACCAAGTTAGGAGAGTTTTCTGTCACTATTTCTTCAAATATATTCTCTAACTCTTGCTCCTTTTCTTCTTCTTCGGGGACTCCTATCATGTGAATGTTATTACGTTTCCAGTTGTCCCACAGTTCTCTTAAGCTGTTTTCCTGTTTTTTAATTGTTTTTCCCTTTTGGTTTTCTGATTGGTTGATTTTTTTCTACCCTGTCTTCTAATTCACTGATCTGGTCCTCAGCTTCCTCTACTCTGCTGGTTAGTCCTTCCAACATGTTCTTTATTTCTGCTATGTCATTCTTCATTTCTTCTTGGTGGTTTTTCATTTGCAATTGGTTGATTTTCAATGTTTCTATATCTTTACTCATGGTGTTGATGTCCTTACTCATGCTGTTGAGCTTCCTCAAGATCATGGCTCTGAACTCTACCTCTAATAATTTGCTTAACTGCATTTCATTTATCTCACTTTGGTAGAGTTCTCTTATTCTTTCATTTGGGATCTGTTACTCAGGGCCTTGGAAGGTAGCCCTCTGGTATTCTGTGTAAGAGGATTTCCAGAGGATGGGACAGATGCTGGTTGTTAATTAGCCTCAATTTTCATTTCTTTGACTCACCTGGAAGGGGCTGAATCTCCAAGAGAGGGGCTGCTGGTTTTCCCCACCGCTCTGGGAAGGAGCAAGCTGGCCACCGACCTTTGTGGCCATGACTCAGCAAGAACTCTGAGTGTCCTCCAAATCCCGGTTGTCCCCACAGAGTTTCAGTCCAATCCGCCCTCCCTGTACCGGAGCCCAAGGTGAGTGGCTGTAGCCAATTCAGTGCTTTGTTCTGGCCCTCTGCACTGTGGAGCGGGCATGGGACTTTAACCCTGAGGGCACAGCTCACAGCTAAGACCACTGCTGTCCATGGGCTCCCAGCCCGCTACCCTCCAGTGCCTCCTCAATCCTACCAGGATTGATTCAGTGTCCCTGGTTATATGGTCCTTTCCTGCTGCTTTTCTGTTGTTTTTTTCTGACAATTTGCCTGAATTTTAGTTGTAATTCCCGTTTGGTCCTGGGAGATCGTCTGTGTAGCTTTCATTACTCCGCCACCATTTTTTCTCCTCTAACAATCTCTTTTCAAATAACTCTTTATAAAGAAGTAGTTGAACCCTTTAGAACCCTTTCAGCAATTGATATAAAAATTAGGTCAAAAAGTCATTCAATATATAAAAGATTTGAACAAGTCCACCAAAAATTTTGATTTAATTGATATCTGTATAATATCACACTCAACAGTGGCAAAAACACATTCTTCTCAAATGTACTTGAAACATTCAAAAACCTAAACCATATTTGGACCATAAAACAAGTCACAAAAATGTTGTGAAGATACAACCTGCACAGAGTATGTTTATGAACTGTAATAAATTATAACTCAATAACTATAACATATCTAGAAAAATCTCCACATGATTAAAGATTATACAATTCACATCTAATAGATCATGAGTCAAAGAAAAATATAACAAAATATGGTATTTTAATAAGCTGATGATAAAAACACAGTTTATTAAAAGTTCTCATGTGCTTTGATTTATAATATTAAATAAAATTAAAAAGGAAAAATTTGTAAAATCAATGATATGAAGTTCCACATTAGTAGATGGAGTACAAAGTCAAAGTTGTTTTAACATAAGAAGTCATTCTATATAATTAATTTTCTTCATTAACATAAAAGGAGGAACATTATATAACTGTAAAAGATACAGAAAAGGCATTTGAGAAAATTCAATACCCATTCATGATAGAACCTCTCAGTAAAGTAGAAATAGTAGTACATTTTCTCAACACAATAAACTAAATCTAAAAAAAATAGAAAAAAATTCTACATCAAATATCTTACTTAAAGATAAAATATAGACCACCTTCCCTCATGATCAGGAAGAAAGCAAGGTGTTCCAGTATTCGTGTGGCAATTCAACACTGTATTGAAGGCTATAGTGAGTAAAATTGGGCAAGAATAAGAAATAAAAGGTACACGGATTGAAAGAAAAGCAAAAATACCTTTATTTTTAGATGAGAATTATGTACTCAGAAATTATAAGAAGCTTAAAGAACATCCACAAACAAAGCAACTAGCCCTAATAATAAATGTAGCAATATCACAGACACTGTCAAAATACAAAATTCATTTGAACTTCTAAATATAATATGAATAGTTAGAAAAAAATTTAACACTTTCATGTTATAGCACCTAATAGGCAAAACTAGGTTTACAGTTGTAATACAAACAATAATACAATAATTAATACATAATACAAGAATAAACTCTGTTTTGTGTACTTACAACTGTAAACCTACTTTTGCCAAGCCCTGTATGTGGTTGTATGGTTAAATTAACAAAGGTCATTCAAAATTCCTACACTGAAAATTACAAAACTTTAATGAAGCCAAATTAATGAGTATCTAAATAAAGTAAAATGCAGTATTCTTAGATTTGAAAACTCAATATTTAAGACATATTCTTACTAAATTAATGTAGAACAAGTGTCAACACATTTTTCTGTAAAAAGTAAGGGATACATATTTTAGGCTTTATAAGCCATATGGTGTCTGTCACAACTATTCAACATAGCATGTTGTAGAACAAGAGGAAATGATATATATAAATAAGCACAGTTTTATTCTGATAAAACCTTACTTACAAAAACTGTGGTCAAATTTGACTTTGGATTGTTGTTTGCCAACACCTGATAGATTCAAGACTCTTTCAATAAGTCTTTTAAAAGATCCTGACAACATTTTGGGTGCTAAAAAGTATTTGGAAGTACAATTGCCCTAAAAGAATCTAATGATCTTGAATATATGAACAAAATTGGAGATCTAATAGGGTCTGACTTCCATATTTATTTTGTAGCTATCATATTAAAGACAGCATAGTTTCAGAGAAAGAACAGACAAATAGGTTAACACCAGAGGGGAGGACATATAGCAGTACATAAGCAATCAATTTTCAACAAGGTTTCCCACAGAAATTCATTAAGGAAAGGTTAATCTCTCAATAAATGGTACTGAAACAGATATATATCCATCTAGATTAAAAACTAAAAACACAGAAGAGCTTTGACACCTACCTGATACAATACACAAAAATTAATTTGAAATGACTTATAGTGCTAATATAAATATAAAACCATACCCATAAAATTTCTATAAGAAAACATAAGTATATTTGCAACTTTGAGATAGACAAAGAATCCATGAAAATGTCACAGGGAAAAAAAAAAAAAACAACAGATTTCAAAAGAAACTGAATAATAAATTGTACTTTATCAAAATAAAAAATTTCTGCACATCAAAATCCACCATTAATAGGAGGTATATCATGTTAATTTTGGAAATACACATATTAAAAGGGAACTTGATTCCAGAATATATAAAGAATTCTTCCAGCTCCATAAAAAAAAAATGAACACTCTAACATAGGTAAAGTCTTGAACAGACGCTTCACAAATTATATGTATATGATCAATAAGCCCAAAATTTGCTCAACATTATTAGTCATTAGGGAAATGCCAATTGAAATCACAAGAGTTAACATTACACAGCCACTATAATGGCTAAGATGAAAATAATTGCCAACACCAAATGTTAGAGAGTGTGTGGAGAAATTGGAAATCTCATGTGTAGTTTTGGAGAATGTAAAATTTGCAGACACTTTACAAATATGTTAGGAATTGTCTTCCCTTATCTATGGCTTTGCTTTCCACAGTTTCAGTTACTGGTGGTCTGAAAATATTAAATTAAAAAAATTCAAAAAATAAAAAATTGGTAAGTTTTATTTATTTTATTTATTTATTTTTTTATCCTCACCCGAGGACATTTTTCCATTTTTTGTTCTGATAGAGTGGGAGGGGGAGAGAGAGAGAGAGAAACATCGACATGAAAGGGACACATCGAGTGGCTGCCTCCTGCACGACCCAACCAGGGGCCGGGGACAAACTGCAACCGAGGCACGTGCCCTTAGCGGGAACCAAACCTGGGTCTCTCTGGACCACAGGCCGACGTTCTAACCGCTGAGCCAAACCGGCCAGGGCAAAAAAAATTGGTAAGTTTTAAATTGTACACCAATATAAGGAGCATGATGACATATCTTGCCCTCAGGTTCCTGTTACCTCTCACCAGGAAGTGATTCATGTCTTGTCCAGTGTCTTTTTGTTATATACACTACCCGCCCATTAGTCACTTAGTAACCCTGTTGGTTGTCAGATCCACTGCTGTGGTATCACAAGTGCTTATGTTCAAGTAACTCTTATTTTACATAACAATGGTCCCAAAGCACGAAAGTAGTGATGCTGGCAATTGCAATATGGCAAAGGGAAGCTGTGAAGTGCTGTTTTTAAATGAGAAGGTGAGTACAGTGCAATAAAATCTTTTGAGAGAGACCACATTCACATAACTTTTATTACAGTCTTGTAATATTATTATTAGTTATTATTGCCAATCTTTTACTGTGCCTAATTTATGTTACACTTTACTATAGGTATGTACATATAGGAAAAAACATAGAATGTATAGGATTTGGTACTATCCTGGGTTTCAGGCATCCACTGGGGGCCTTGAAATGTATCTTCCATGGATAAGGGGGAACAACTGACCATACATTGACCCTATGACTCATCAATTCTACTCTAGTATAATGAAAATATATGTCTGCTAAGAGCCTTATAAAGTAGTATGTATAGAAAATTTATTCATAAGAGCCAAAATAGGAAACAGCCCAGATGTCTATTAACAGGCCAACAATAAACTATATGATGCTCATATAATTTAAAAGGTTAATTAAAAATTGCTAACTAGTGATGCATGCAAATACATGGATAAATATAAAAACATTAAGTCGAGAAAAAAATATCCAATCACAAAAAAGTATGTACTTTATGATTCCCTTTATGTGAAGTTCTAGAAAGGACAAAAAATAAATAAAAATTAACCCATGGTGACAGAAATCACATTAGATTGCTTCTTGGGTAGAAATGAAGTGACTGGAAAAGGGCATGAGAAAACTTGAGTATAGGCAATGTTCTATGTTATGAAAGTTGTGTTGGTTTCCATTGACTGAATCCAATGTCCAAACGTATCCAACTGTGTAACTAAAATCTGTGCAACTCACTATACATGTAGTATATTTCAAAAAATAAGATTTTTAATAACTAAAAAAAAAACACATAAAAATGGGAACCAGGCTGATGGCACTTATTCTCATTTTTCTTGCATAAGAAAAGATATATATAAAATCACATCCTTGACAATATTATCTTATGTTTTCCAAAATTAAATATGACAGCTGATCTCAGATTGAAGTGTGCCTCCTTGAGTTACATGAAACTGTGGGGCATATGTGGTAGTTTCTAATTCATCTGTAAGTATTTATTCCTCTGAACTTTCAAAATAGCTGATAGGTGATTCTTGGCCTCAAAAAACAAAACAAAACAAAATAGGAACATAAATATAGTTTTATTAAATAATGTATGTTGTACTCTTCTTAGTAAAATTGCTTAAATCAAATTACATAGCTATAATGATATAATGTTTAAAGAGAGAAAATAAGGAAATAATTTACAAGGAAAGTAAATTAGGAGATGTTCTATAGATCAATTTATAAATTTTAGCTTGGACAATCAGATGGTTAGCGGTAGCACGTGAATATAAAGACCTTCTCATTTAGAGTTAGAAGAGCCATCCTTTACTCACATAAAGCAAATGTTTTCCTAATTCGGTCACACCATTACTTCAATGAATAATTATTTATTTCCATGTCTCCTCTCTCCTCTCTCATTCCATTCTCCACTCTCAAGAGATATTCTCAAAGGGCACTGCTAGGTTACTCATCAGAGATCAGCACAGTTTCTACTTCAATATATGAATTTTGAATTTAATAAAAATAAAATGTAAATAAAAATTAGTCATTCCTAAATTCTACTTATGGCAGAAAAATATTATTTTTCCCCTCACCTGAGGAAATATCCATCGATTTTAACAAAGGAGGAGAGGGAGAAGAGGGAGGAGAAGGAGGAGAGGGAGAAACATCCACCTGTTACCTTCTGTGTTGGGAATCAAACCCACAACCCAGATATGTGCCCTGACTAGAAATCGAACCCACTTCCTTTCAGTGTAAGAGAGGACATTCCAACCAAATGAGCCACACTGGCTAGGGCAGAACAAGATTCTTTTAGAATAAGATGTTAATTTATTTTTGTTACAGATGTTTTTCCTTTTTCCCCCATTGACTCCCTCCTCCCCCTCCCTCCCTGCCCCGTCCCCAGTTTTGTTGTCCATGTCGATTGGTTATGAGTACATGCGTACAAGTTCTGTGGTTCATTGCTCCCCTCCCACCACCCTCTTCTGGCAACTGTCAGTTTGTAACCTACTTCCATGTCTCTGGGACTACCCTGTTCTTCAGACTGTTATGTTCATTATTTTCCAGAAATAAATGAGATCATATATTTGTCTTTCTCTGCTTGGCTTGTTTCACTTAAGATAATAGTTTCCAGGTCCTCCCATGTCCTGGAAGGATAAGAGATCTTTCTTTCTTACAGCTGCATAGTACTTCATTGTGTATATGTACCACGGCTTTTTTATCCATTCATCTCCTGATGGACACTTGGGCTGTTTCCAGATCTTAGCTATTGTAAATAGCATTGCTATGAACATGGGGGTACATATATTCTTTCTGATTGGTGTTTCTGGCTTCTTAGGGTATATCCCTAGGAGTGGGATCACTGGGTCAAATGGTAATTCAATTTTTAATTTTTTGAGGTAACACCATAGTGTTTTCCAGAGTGGCTGCACCAGTCTGCATTCCCACCAGCAGTGTACTAGAGTCCCCTTTTCTCCACACCCTCGCCAACACTTGTTGTTTGATGCTTTGTTGATGGCAGCTATTCTGACAGGTGTGAGGTGATACCTCATTGTTGTTTTAATTTGCATCTCTCTGATGATTAGTGATGTTGAGTATGTCTTCATATGTCTCTTGGCCATTTGTATGCCCTGTTTGGAGAGGTGTCTATTCAGTTCCTCTGCCCATTTCTTAATTGGGTTCTTTGTCTTCCTTTTGTTGAGTTGTATGAGCACTCTATATATTTTGGAAATTAATCCCTTATCTGATGTATCATTGGCAATTATGCTCTCCCATACAGTGGGTTGCCTTTGCGCTTTGATGGTTGTTTCTTTTGCTGTGCAGAAGCTTTTGAGTTTGATGTAGTGCCATGTGTTCATTTTTTCCTTTGTTTCTGTTGCCTTAGGTGATATATCAGTGAAAATTCTGCTGCGTATAAAGTCTGAAATTTTGTTGCCTACATTTCATTTTCTTCCAGGATTTTTATGGATTCATGAGTCACATTTAAGTCTTTTATCCACTTTGAGTTTATTCTTGTGTATGGTGTAAGTTGATAGTCTAGTTTCATTTTTTTGCATGTAGCTGTCCAATTTTCCCAACACCATTTATTAAAGAGGCTGTCTTTACTGCATTGTATGCTCTTGCCACCTTTGTCGAATATTAATTGAGCATAAGGTTTTGGGTCAATTTCTGGGTTCTCTGTTCTATTCCATTGATCTATGTGCCTGTTCTTGTGCCAGTACCAGGCTGTTTTGATTACAGTAGCTTTGTAGTATAACCTGATATCCGGTATTGTGATCCCACCGACTTTGTCCTTCTTTTTCAAGATTGCTGTGGCTATTTGGGGCCTTTTTTGGTTCCATATGAACTTTTGAAATATTTGTTCTAGTTCTGTGAAATATGTCACTGGTATTTTAATGGGGATTGTGTTGAATCTATAGATTGCTTTGGGTAGTATGGACATTTTAATGATGTTAATTCTTCCAATCCATGAACAAGGTATGTGCTTCCACTTTTTTATATCTTCCTCTATTTCTTTTTTCAATGACCTGTAGTTTTTTGTGAAGAGATCCTTTACTTCTTCAGTTAAGTTTATTCCTAGGTATCTTAATTTTTTTGCTGCAATGGTAAATGGGATTGTTAAAAATACAGAACGCTTCATGAATTTGAGTGTTATCCTTGCACAGGGGCCATGCTAATCTTCTCTGTATCGTTTCAATTTTAGTATATGTGCTGCTGAAGCAAGCCATAATCATTTTTTGAGATATATTAAGTAAACTCTGAGGACCCAACCACCTTCAGGTGAATGATTACGTTTTGGAATATCGAGTGACACAGCACCTCCTTTAAGAGTGTAGCAATGGTACAGTACTTTGGAAATGGATTTAAGTGGTAATGGGGCATTACTGATAATTTATGTATAAGTTTTGACTAAGGATAAATATTTCATGAGACAAATAGATAATACATTGGTTGCCTCCCACAGAACCTAGACCAGGGCCAGGGATCGAACCTGCAACCGAGGTTAAGTGCCCTTGACAGGGAATCAAACCCATGACTCTTAGGTCCACGGGGTGATGCTCTAACTGCTGAACTAAACTGTGTAAAAAGTGGCCAGGGCTTACTTTTGTTACACTTAACCAGAAATATCAGTATTCACAGCACAGACTAAACATTTCTAAAATTTGACATTAATTAGACTAAAAACATTTTTTCATTGATAGTTTTGAATTTTTTTGGTAAACAATGAAATTAAATTTCATGAATATAAAGCAGTGTAAAATTTATTCCCTTTTCATAGACTAATTTTATAATTTTCTTTAAAAGGTTAATTAATAATCATAATTGTATATAAATTTTTATTAAGTAGTACTCTATAACATAATAACTCTGAAGTAAAAAACCGTGTTTTTACTTATGTTTAACAGATACATATATTATATATAATATACACCAGGTCCTCAAATAACTGTATTTTGTTTAACATTGTTTTGTTATTTGTTGATGAGATGCTCTAGGAGAGATTACCTGTTGTTTAACATCATTTAGCCTATGGTAAAATTGTTTTAGTTATACATCATTTTATTTAAAGCCACAGAATCTATTGACAACAAAATAAGGACTTACTGTATATATAATGCTTAGTCTCTGAAAAGTCAATATAGGACACAAGAATTTGCATCCATATTTCGTAATCAAAAGACAAGTGCACGTGCACAGAAATAAATGCAATTTCAGGTTAGCCTTGGCATAGATTAGTACCACTATAACAAGAGCAAACAATTAATTTTGGCAATGAAGATAAGGATTATTGATAGCACATATTGGAATATATATTCAATAATATTGTAATAACTATGTATGGTGCCAGATGGGTTACTAGAAGTATCAGAGAAACACTTGGTAAAGTATATAATTGTCTAACCACTATGCTGTACACCTGAAACTAAATACAAAATAATATAAAACATAAACTGAAAATGAAAAATAAATTAACAAGCTTAAACATTTATTTGGTCTTAAACCCTAGGTGGATACAGTAATAGAAAATAGGAAGAAATAGAACAGAACAATAACTGTAGTGAAATTGAAGCTGCAATCAATAAACTCTCAGCAAATAAAAGCCCTGGACTGGATGGCTTCACAGGGGAGTTTTACTAAACATTCAAAGAAGAACAACACCTATTCTCCTCAAACTATTTTTAAAAATTCAAGAGGATGGAAGACTTCCAAGGTCTTTTTATGAGGCCAGCATTATCCTAATTCAAAACCAGATAAAAACACTACCAAAAATTAAAAAAAAAGTCACAGGCCAATATCCCTAATGAACATACATGCCAAAATTGTCAACAAAATATTAGCAAATCAGATCTAGCAATATATTTTAAAAAGTATTCACCATGACCAAGTGAGATTTATCCCAGGGATACAAGGCTGGTACAATATCCACAGATCAATAAATGTGATATACCACATAAACAAAATGAAAGATAAAAATCATGTGATCATATCAATAGATGCTGAAAAAGCATTTGACAATATCCAACACCCATTTCTGATAAAAACTGTCAGCAAAGTGGGACTAGAGAGGTCATATATCAACATAATAAAGGCCATATATGACAAACCTACAGCAAACATCATACCCAATGGGTAAAAACCAAAAGCATTTGCCTTAAGAACAGGAACAAGACAGGGATGTCTCTTTCACTACTGTTGTTCTACATAGTACTGGAAGTCTTAGCCACAGTGATCAGACAAGAAGAAAAAATAAAAAGCATCCAAATTGGAAAAGACTAAGTGAAGCTATCATTATTCTCAGATGACATGATATTGTACATAGAAAACCCTAAAGACTCCACCAAAAAACTTCTAGATTTAATCAATGAATTTTGCAAAGTAGCAGGATACAAAATTAATATCCAGAAATCAATGCCATTTTTATACACAAATAATAAACACTCCAAAAGAGAAATTTTTAGAAAATCCCATTTACCATTGCGGCAAAAAAATTAAGATACCTAGGAATACACTTAACCAAAGAGGTAAAAGACCTGTTCTCAGAAAACTATAGGACATTTAAAAAAGAAATAGAGGAAGATATAAAAAAGTGGAAGCACAAACCATGTTCTTGGATTAGAAGAATCAACATCATTAAAATGCCCATACTACCCAAACCAATCTATAGATTCAATGCAATACCCTATTAAAATACCAATGGCATATTTCACAGATCTAGAACAAATACTCCAAAAGTTTATATGGAATCAAAAAAGACCCTGAATAACCACAGCAATCTTGGAAAAGAAGAACAAAGTTGGAGGGATCACAATACCAGATATTAGGTTATACTACAAAGCCATATGTAATCAAAATAGCCTGGTACTGGTACAAGAACAGACATATTGATCAGTGGAACAGAAGAGAGAACCCAGAAATCAACCAAGCCAGTCTGCTCAATTAATATTTGACAAAGGAGACAAGAGCATATAATGGAGTAAAGATCATCTGTTCAATAAATGGTGCTGGGAAAATTGGACAAATGCAAAAAAATGAAACTAGACCACCAACTTACACCATACACAAGAATAAACTCAAAATGGATAAAAGACTTAAATGTTAAGTCATGAAACCATAAAAATCCTAGAAGAAAATGTAGGCAGCAAAATCTCAGACATCACATGTAACAGAATTTTCACTGATACATGGGGATAGGGCAAGATAAACATAGGAAAACAATTAATAAATGGGACTACATCAAACTGAAAAGCTTCTGCACAGCAAAAGAAATAAGCATTAAAATGAAAAGGGAACCCACTGTATATGAGAACATATTTGCCAATGATACATCGGAAAAGAGGTTAGTTTCCAGAATATATAAAATACTCATACAACTCAACAAAAGAAAGACAAACAATCCAATTAAAAAATGGGCAGAGGACTGAATAGACACTTCTCCAAAGAGGACATACAAATGGTCAAGAGATATATGAAAAAATACTCAGCGTCACTAATCATCAGAGAGATGCAAATTAAAACGACTATGAAGTATCACCTCACACCTGCCAGAATGGCTGCCATCAACAAATCAAACCACAAGTGCTGGTGAGGATGTGGAAAAAGGGGATTCTAGTACACTGCTGGTGGGAATGTAAAAGCAGTATGGTGTTTCCTCAAAAAATTAAAAATGGAACTGTCATTTGACCCAGTGATCTCACTTCTAGGACTATACCCTAAGAAGCCTGAAACACCAATCAGAAAGAATATATACACCTCCATGTTCATAGCAGCACTATTTACAATAGCTAAGATCTGGAAGCAGTCCAAGTGTCCATCAGCGGATGAATGGATAAAAAAGCTGTGGTACATATATACAATGGAATACTATGCAGCTGTAAAAAGAAAGATATCTTACCCTTTGAGATGACATGGAGGGACTGAGAGAGTATTATGCTAAGCGAAATAAGCCAGTCAGAGAAAGACAAGTTATCACATAATCTCACTTATTTGTGGACTATAATGAACAAAATAAGCTGATGAACAAAATAGATCCAGAGATTTAGAAGTAGGGAACAGACTGACAAACCTCAGATGGAAGGGGTGGTGGGGGGGGGGGGCTGGAAGAGATAAAACAAAAGAACATATATGCATATATACATAACCAACGGACACAGACAACATTTCAGGAAAGGTGGTGGGGGGGAGAGCAGGGTGGAGGGTGTCAACTGGGAATAAAAAGGAGGGACATCTGTAATACTTTCAATAATAAAGAGAAATTAAAAAATAAAGAAAATAGGAAAAAATAAAGTCACTGTCCTCAAGGAGATTTTAATCTATATAAGGATACCAGATGATATATTAATCTTGGAGATAAAAACAAATGAAAATAAAATCAGGTGTTAGAATGTCTAGTACAGAGTAGATGGAAATGCCAGTACTTTCTTTATATCTTGAATGTCACGACACATATCAGGAAGCCAGATACAGCTGAGATTTTATAAGAATCAAGTTGATATATGTGCTTTTTATGACCACATATGGTTCCTGAATTATTGCCTTCTCAAACCAATGATGAATATGTTATTAATGCCTGTATCTCTTAAAGAGTGTTTTATTTTTTAATTTATTGCAATGTCATTTAAATGACTATTACAACAAACCAGGGAAATTCACACATCTGCTTAATAAGTTTTCAAGTAAGTTAGTATAATAAAAAAAAATGCTAGCAGTGATATTTAAAAAGTCTAAGTTCTTTTCTCATCTTTCCCAGGTACCAGAAAATTACCTGTATAAACTTCAGTTTTTTATACTGCCATACTTAGAGGACAGATACTATATATCTGGTCTAACTCACAATATTATTATAAAGACCAGATGCCACAAGTGTGAAAGTTTCTTTGAATAAGAGCTACAAAATACACTTAAAATAGTAAGGAGGTAGAATTTTTGTAGAGAAACAATAATTGTAATGATTCCCTGTCTCCCATCCTATACTATACAACTTCTTTTCTGTAGCAAAATCAACCACAAATTCTCAGTGGTTTACAAAAATAACATTTTTAAACTCATGTTATGTGAGGTATTTGTAGCTCAGATAGTTGGTTCAATAATTCCAGGCCCTGTTCGTTTTGACTGGTTTATAGAAAATTTGAATTGTGATATCCAAATGAAAATATTCTCTGTTAAGTACATTAGTCCATTCAGATACCTTACCAATAAATTTTATAAACAGGCCTCCTTTAATGTTTTGTCCCAAGAAGATATCTTAAGTAGTCAAGTGTTATTTCTCTTCTCAAATTTATCTATTTTTTTTAATAAAAGAAATGGTAGCAACTCTCCATGTTAAAAGTTCTAGGATATCTGTATGTTGTTTGTTCCAGTGAATCCCTGATTGCAAACATTCTACTTCTTTTGGAATTAAACTCTTTCTTGTAGTCATTAATGATATAAAATTAATAACAAACAATCTGCAATAGTAACAATCTCTCTCTCTAAACGTCTCCCAAAGCAAGTTCTCTAGTACACTAGATATACAGGGTGTCCCCCAAAAATGTATACACACTTTGAATAATTACAAAGCCAGTGTTTATTAAAACACATTTCACTTTCAACATGTAACAGCTATCAGTTGTTCAAGTGTGTACACATTTTTGGGGGACACTGTATTTTCCATGCCTATTTTAACCCAGCTGGCAGTTTTATTTTGCCAAATAAATATATTGGTTACCACTTTTTCAGTTTCCTATAACAATAAAATAGATAAGATTTTAGACAGAGTAACAAAAAAAATTAAAAGAAAACACAAATTACAAATATCAGAAGTTAAAGAGTGGCCATCACTATTGATCTCATGGTCATTAAAAGGTTAATCAAGGAATAGTATAAATAACTCTTTGCCCAGAAATTTGATAACTTATATATGGAACAGAACATCCCATGAGAGGCATAATTTAAAGAAACTCACACAAAGAGATAAAGATAATCTGAATAGGCCTTTATTTATGAAAATAATTAAGTCAATAATTGACAACCTTCTAATACAGAAAGTATCAGTCCCAGATGGTATTAGTGGTGAATTCTACCAAACATTTGAGGAAAAATAATAACAATTCTCTGTGATTTGCTAAAAAAAAAAAAAAAAAAAGTAGCATTGAAAACACGTCCTCACACATTCTAAGAGGCCAATATTACCTGAATACCCAAACTAGAAGATAACATGACAAAAGCAAACAAAAAGAAAGAAAACTACAAACCAGTATCTTTCATGAAAACAGATGCAAAAAAACCTTCAGCAAATAAAATTCAACCATGAATAAAAATATATACCAGGAACAAGTGAGATTTATCCCAGGTATGCAAGGCTATTTCAAGATTTAAAAATCAATTAATGTAATTAACATAAGCTACATAAGAAAAATTATATGATCATATCAATAAATGCAGAAAAGGTATTTGAAAAAATCCAATAGTAGTAATAGAGAGGAACTTTCTCAACTTGATTTAAAAAAACAACAACTACAAAACACCCTCTAGCTAATGTCATACTCAATCGTGAGAAACTAGATACAGGCATTCCACGGAGATATTGCAGGTTTGGTTCCAGATCACTGCAGCAAAGCGAGTCATAATCATTTTGCTCATGGAGGTTCTTGCCTTTAATTTGTAAAAACTGCAACGTCTGTGTAGCATAATAAAGCTAATCACAATAAAGCAAGATACGCCTGTACTTCCCCCTAAGATCAAGGCAAGGATGTCCTCATTCACTACTCCTATTAAACACTGTACTGGAGGCCCTTGCTAATACAGTCACAAGAAAAAGTACATAATAGGTCCACAGAATGAAAAGGGAGAAATAATAAAACACATGGTAAGTAAAACATATGAGAAGCTGCTCAACATATGTCGTTAGGGAACTGCAAATTAAAACAATGAGATACCACCTCATATCTAAAACCCAAAACACTGACAACACCAAATGCTGATGACAATATAGAACAACAAACTCTCATTCGTTGCTGGCAGAAATGCAAAATGATACAACCACTTCCACTTGGAAGACGGTTTGGCAGTTTATTACAATGCTAAATATAGTCTGATCATCTGATCCATCAATTACACTCCTAAGTATTTACCCAAAGGAGTTAAAAACTTAAGTTCACAAAAAAACCCACACATCAATTTTCTACAGCTTATTTATAATTGTAAAAACATTGGAAGCAACCAAGATGTCCTTCAATAGGTGAATAGATAAACAAATTGTGGTATAATGGATTATCATTCAGCAATGAAAACAAATGAACTACCGAGCCACCAAAATATAAATAAATAAAAACATGCAGGAAATCTAAATGTTTATTACTAAGTGAAATAGGCTCTTCTGAAAAGACTACATATTGTATGAGTCCAACTAAATGCACTCTGAAAAAGACAAATCTATGAAGACAGTAATAAAATTAGTGGTGCTGGGAATTAGGGGTGGGCAGAGGGTGAGAGATGAATAGGAAGAACACAGGACATTTTAGGGCAGTGAAACTATTCTGTATGATACTGTAATAGTGTATACATGATATCACTCATTTGTCAATACTTATAAAACTGTATAGCACAAAGAGTGAACCCCAATGTAAACCACGTATGTACGTTAGGAAATAAGATGTCGATAATGATTCATCAATTTTAACAAAAGTATCAAACTAATGAAAGATGTTAATAATAGAGGAAATCAAATTGGGGAACTATGTAGGGGAGGAAGGTATATAGAAACTCTTGTAGTGTCTGCTTCATTTTTCTTTACCCAAAACTATTTTTAAAAATAATCTATTAATTAGAAAATAATTTTAGTTCCAGTTCTGTATGTATGTAAGGAGGTTGAAAATCCCCATACTGTCCTAAAAATAAATTAAAAAGGTAAACAGGCTGAAAACTTAATAACTCTTCTTGGATCCATAGAGAGGGAAGGACACAGGGCAAACAAACTGTGGCTCTCAAGATTAGAGACACAAAGGAGTACAGGGAGTCATGGCTTACCCTACCCAATTCTCTAGCAGAAACCACCACAAAACCAGAGCCAGGGCAGGAAACCTGGAACTGTCATTGATGAATTGCTGGAGGATAAGTACAGACAACTCTGAGAGTTTAAAAATCCTATATATGGTCTCAGTCAGAGGAATGTCCCACAAGATTTACCTCCAGGAGCTTGACCAGGTTCCCACAGATATACTGAAAACAAAATGCTCACGTGATTCTGGCAGGGGGCGGGGAAAAGGAACCAGGACATTGGCGAATGTTGCTAATGAAGATGAATGCTCAGTACATCAGGGCTCATCATACGCTCTTCTATTCCTTCTACTTCAGTGAATGTTCGAAATTTCTACAATAATAAAACCGAATTTATAACATAAAAAAAAAGGAAGAAAAATAAATTACCAAAGCACGCTGCAGCATCTGTTCCTGACAAGGCCTGACCTCAGGGCAAATTAGTTAACCAGAGCCTAACCTGCTGGAGTATTACCAAACAGCTGACCTGGGGGAAGGGAAATAACAAACTCTAGCCAGATCTCACTTTCCACATGGGAGAAAGGAAGTAAATACTGTACTCAACTATAGCCATCCTGTTCCACCTAAGGGGGAAGGAAACAACTGAGAAATACTTGTGAAGTTAATAGTCCAAAGGTATGGGCTACCTGAAAGACTAAAGGCCTAACTAAAGGAGTATGAGATTTAGTCAAAGGACTATAGAATGCTTCACCACTACTATACTGAAGGCCTATTTACAGCTATTCCTTTTAGCCTGTACCTCATATATCATGGTTGCTTCCAATTTTGTACAATTATGAAGAAAAATTACAAGGCATAGCAAAAGGCAAGACTCAATTTGAAGAGACTGAGCAAGCTCCAGAACCAGACATGGCAGGGATGTTGGAATTATCAGGCCAGGAATTTAATCCAATTGTGATTTCTATGTTCAGAGCTCTAATGGATAAAGTAGACAGCATGTGAGCAACAGTGTGCAATGTAAGCACAGAGATGAAAATGCTAAGAAAAAGCTCAAAAGAACTGATAGAGATAAAACATACTGTAACAAAAATGAGAAACACCTTTGATTGGCTTGCTACTAAACTGGACACAGCTGAGAAAATGATTCCTGAGCTTGAGAATACGTCAATAGAAGCCTCCAAAACTGGAAAAAACAAACAAACAAACAAAAAAACTCAAAACAGACAATATAAGTAGTAATATCATCAGTGTAGCTCAGAATTGTCTTACCGATGAATTTTCTAACTTTCAAAAATTTGATGAAAAAGTTGTCCTTCACATATGCATTAAATAGAAAAGCTATTCAATTTGTTGACTTCTAGGATGTTTTATTGAAACAATACTGAGATGCAATAGATTAAAATTTAAAAGAATCTTTCTTGTCTTAAAGATGGTTGAGAATTGCAGGGGGAGTGGGGGAGGAAAGAAAAACAGGAACCATTGATAAGTGGTATGTGTTTAATGTAAAATAACTTCACAATTTAAAATGATGAAACAAATTCTAGAAAACCATAAAAAATATATATGTTTTTCTGTGGTTATATAAGGTATTCTAATTTTCTGGTTATGTTCATAAGGATTGGGAGAATAAGTGAAAAAGTTTGGAGTTTGGGAGATATTTCTATGGTGAATTACATAGCTGCAAAGTTGAAAAGTAATTATAAAATAAATTTTCACCGGAAGATATAAAATATAAGCATATTAAAATCTTCTATTTAAAAAAAGAGACTATCAGAATGGATTAAGAGATAAAATAAAACCTGTACTGACTATGAGATTTATTTAAGAAAAAAATATTTTAAAATTTAAGTGATGTAAAAGTATATAATAAACAAATGATAGATGGATAGTAGGAAATTAATTTGTATAATATAACATAGAATAGAATTAAGGCTTAAATACTAACATTTGGTACTGCTAAATATTAATTACAAAGAGGGGTGTGAGTAAATTGTATGGTATGTAAATTATATCTGAATAAAGCTGTTAAAAATTAAGTTGGTTTTTGGTCTGACCACTGAAACCAGCAAAGACAAACATTTCTCAACAACCATAGCTCTGCATTGGAAAAGCATTTATTTTTTCTTCCACCATTCTTAAGCATCATTGGATTTAAATGTAATCAATTTAGGATAAGTGGAGAAGGATTTATAATGCCTTTAAAATGAGATAGCCACCTGAGCCAGGGTACATGATCACCCTTGAACTGGTGATTATGTATTAACAGTAAGAGCAGCACTATTAACATCTTCATTCTGATTTTCATTTTATTTGTAATTCACCAGGTGAAGAGTTGACTAAACCACTCCTTTTTTCTTTTATTTCTTATATATCATTCTTATTTTTCTGTTGCCCATATTTCTTCTTTTGAATGATTTAACCCTTTTTGTCATTATTAAAGCAAATACATGTCACATGTGGTAGCAGGTTGGTCATTTCCTTAATGATTTATCACCTTCCGATCTTGAGGTTGAGATAAGGGAGCCAAGTAGAAGGAACTGCCCACATCACAAGATATATAGTTTTTTTTGGATCAGAGGCATATCATTGTAGTTAAGCTCTTGGCTTGTCATCATAAAACCAATCTGTTTGCTTCTACAACTTTTAAGGATTTTATTTCAAAGGCTCCAGCGGATGTTTTATTGTTTAAAAAAAAAAAAAAAAAAAAGGTAAGAGATACAAGCAGTAATCTTTTTCAGCGTACACTTTCTCTCTTCATGCTTTCACTCACTCCAAATAGAGAAGGATTTAAATTACACTTAAATTATGGGGTTTTTTCTGTGTGGTGTACACTTCTGGGACTCAACTTGAAAAGTCCATTCTGTTAAATGATGTGTACCATGAAATTGTTAGTCTCTTGATCATTTAACTAAATTGAAGATAGCCAAGATTCATCAGACACTTGCTTACAGTTTCAAGCAGAGTGCCATATTCTTTTGAATTATATTCATAAGCTTCCATGGTTGCCTCTCTACTGCATTAATGAACATACATTAATAGAATCATAACTGAACACTGTATTTTCCCAATTCCCAGAACCATTGTTGTACAATAACACTTTTCTCTTATCTCTGTTTTATTTAGTATGATTGACTCTTTTCTTTCTCTTCTGTTTTCAGCAAATCTACTTACACTGCCTGGCCAGTGTGGATCAGTGGATAGAGCACTGGCCCATGCACCAAGAGGTTGCTAGTTCAATTCCCGGTAGGGGCAAATGCCTGGGTTGCGGACTTGGGGCTCAATCCCCAGTGGGGGACATGCAGGAGGCAGCTAATCGATGTTTCTCTCTCATCGAATGTTTCTATGTATCTCTCCTCCCTTCCTCTCTAAAACTCAATAAAAACATTTAAAAAATTGTACTTACACTAAAAATCAATTAAGCAGTAACTAATAGTCCTTCTCACTCTTTTCCTCTCTGCCTTTCCTTATGAATGTATTTTGCCAATTCCACAGGAGTCAAAACTTTTCATACATCAATAATAAACAAACAAGCAAACATTCTGCCACAAAGGTTTTGCTGCTTTATATTGAGAGCAGATCAGCAACTGCCCTGGCATCAAATCTTCTCAGGTCTTTCTTTTCTTTGCCTAACCACAAAGTGACCTTGCCATATTGAGTTGTATGTCTGAAAGCCCATCCTATTCATGATACCAATCTTTAAAATCTATAAATGATTAAGTAGCAGTGGCCTTGGGTTCTGATTGATAATCAAACTCATTAGGCACAATAGCCTTCACACAATACCAAGTTTATTAGCTTTAATGGAGGATCAAGACCAAGAAACAACAGCACAGAGGCAGCAGGGCAGTTGTTTCTTGACTCCCAGAGACAGCTTCTGAATAGATTTAATAACATAGAGGTGATTGGTTACTTTGACAGAAGAGTTATAATGTCATGTCTGGGTGAAAGTCTGATTAGAGAGGGTTAGTGGGAGATAGGACAGGCACTGTAGACAGAAAGTATAGATTATACTCTCAATGTGTTTTCCTACAAAGGGCAATGGTGGAATGGGCAGAAACTTGAGACAAAAGTCAAGTCAAAAACAGTTTTGAAATGAAAGATTTGGATGATGGTAATGAACCAGTGAAGAAAGAAAAATATAATATGCCAGAGGAAGAGAGAAGCATTTCTAGAATGATGTATTCTTGTAGGCAAGAAGAAATGAGTACTGAACACTGCAGGAATACTGGGAATATTTCCACATTGTTCTTCTCTTTCATTAAGCTACTTATCATTATCTCAGGCCTCAGAAGAAATAAATACATGCTAGCAACTCTTTGTTTCATTGCTCATTTTTTGTTCCTTTGGAACATCTGGTATTATGATTTCTTGTTGAAATGCTATGGGGTGAATTTTAACTCAGAGAAATAGGGAAGTCTGCTAATCCCTTTCCCATTCCATTGCCCCATGAAGAAATGTTTTCCCAGATTTCAATTCCTCAGAGCAAACTAACAAAATTAGAAACAGTGTAAAGGATCCATGCATAGTTGATATTTTCTAACCTTTATTAAGAAAAAAAAATGAATTGTAGCTTATACAACTATGGCACTCTAATCAATAATTGCTGCCTGAACTCTTAGCAGAATACTCAGTGGAATTCCAGGTGTGTTTAATATGCAGGAGATAGACACAATCCGATGAAGGAGGCAAAGTGTTTGCAAATTGAATGAATGCTATTCCATATTCTGGTTTGTGGTCCTCACCATACTGATTCCGTTATTTCTCCATTTATTTTTGCCCTTGCTGTTGATGCTGTTAATATATTTTTAGGAGCCAAGTACTTGAAGATAACCAGAGAGATGTAACCTGCATCACTCATTAGAAATATTATTAGTGCTCTAAAGATCTGCTCTCTCAGCACAGGGCCAACCAGAAAGAACAAGATGGAAGCCATAGTTTTTCCTTTTCTTATACTTACTCTCTAGCAATCTTGTTCTTGTTCCAATCAGATTTCTTTAAGTGCAAAGTTATTTAAGCATAACCATATTTCTTATGCTGAACACTCAAATACAGCCTGTTTTGTTTTGATGCCCTGATAATATATGAATAAATAAATGACTGAGAATTACATTGATATCAGACTGGAGCATAAGCAATATGGCCACAATGACCAGCATATAGTATTTATTTAAAGGAAGCTTTTTATTCCAGCACTGTTTTCCTTTCTCTTCCCATCACCTAGCATAGATTTGATTGCAGGTGGCTGCAGCAGAATGCATTTGATCCAATTTAAAACATGACTTTCAAGCAACCTTAACTTGTTATATGATAACCTGACCAGTGATTTAAGAATAATACTCTCCAACATGTTATTTTTCTCTCATAGCACTAGCAAAATCCCTAATCAAAATACCTAATCTAATCCCAATATATAATTACTATCTTTTCAAGATTAAAATCTTGTTTTCCTAAATAAAAACCAAATAAATTAGTTTGAAATATGTCTGTCAACGTGAAATACTGTCAAAATGGAATGTTCTGCCATTTATATTATCAGTATGGTTTTGCCATTTCTTTTCCAGTTAGCTCATTGTACAGAAGATACCAGGAGGCCCAGACAAGCTAATTAATCTCAGGATACATAGGATAGGTAGCTTGCTGTTACATTAGTGTTTCTACACAGCTACTGAGAAAAGGCAGAATGACAAAAAATGTTATGGAACATGAGGTCTTCTAAATAACCCTGCTGTCATTTTTCAAATTGCTGCCAAATGCCTTTTTCAGAGCAGCAGCAAAATGTCAATGAAGTAGGGGGTAGAATAACTAACTGTGTTCAAATAGCAAGGGGCAACAGATCACGTGCTCTCTGATATTGAAAAGAGGGAGAAAAGGGGCTACTGATTATATCTGTTATTTGGAGGCAATTTCTCTCTTCTCTAAACTGTAGAATTCTGGAAGATCAGTGTGGTATTGGCTTTGCCTAAGTTAGGCTATTGGAGTGATGACAGAATTTAACGGTGTGTGAGGTTCTCAGCTTATCATTAATGTGGCAGCCATCACTATCTTGCTATCATCTGAGCCAAATACGCTTTGTTGAAAGGAAACATTTTGACATTATATAAGTGGACTATAACCACTATAAATCTATTATTTTATCAACTGAACAGCATTGCCAACCTCCCTTCCCACCTCCAAGTAACTTAGAAAAACCACTGAGAGATAATTTTACAGAGGATGAATTAAATAATAATATAAAACATTTTTTATTTTCTTCTCATTAATGTAACACGGTGATTATAATATATATATATTTGTTTGTTTTTTAAATTGACCTATAAATTTATTTAATTACCTTTATGTAGACCAACAAATAGTAATGAAAGTATTTTAAACTTATTATATAAATCAGTAAGCTAATGACAAAACAAGTAGCATACACAGAAGTGAAAAACAATATTTTTATAGAAGATCAATACATAATTTTGACAAGATTGCTC
Organism: Tadarida brasiliensis; assembly: GCA_030848825.1. Lineage (NCBI taxonomy): Eukaryota > Metazoa > Chordata > Mammalia > Chiroptera > Molossidae > Tadarida > Tadarida brasiliensis. Next base: position 62,970,701 of record CM061267.1, on the reverse strand, counting down.
TAAAAAATAAAGCATCAATGCATATAGTTTCCATTGGGTAATTGGTGCCATCACTCAGGTATGGCTGACAAAAACTTTTAAATATGGTAGCTGTTAATCCAACTATATCAATAATCCTTTCAATGATAATTTGCAGGTACAGAATTCTAGTTTGGTGTTTTGTTATTTTCTCTCTCTGTGCTTTAAATATTTCACTCTAGTCTTCTTGCTTGCGTAGTTTCTGTGGAGAAGTCATGAATAATTATTATCTTTGTTTTTCTATAGGTAAGTTGTTGTTTTTTTAATTCCTGTAGCCTTTATTCAGTATTTTTTCTTTATCTTTAACTTTCTGCAGTTTAATAATGGTATGTCCAGGTGTAGTTTTTCTGGCATTAATCTTACTTGGTGTTCTCTGAGCTTCCTGGATCTATGATTTGGTATCTAATATTAATTTGGGGAAATTCTCAGTCATTGTTATTTTTAACATTTCTTTTCTGTTCATTATTTTCTCTCTTCTCCTTCTGCTATTCTCATTGATCATATGTTACACATTTGTAACTACCCCACAATCCTTAGATATTCTGTTCTGTTTTCTCCAGTCGTAGTTCTCTTTGCTTTTCAGCTTTTCAGTATTCTACTGTTATATCCTCTAGCTCAGAGAGTCTTTCCTCAGCTGTGTTTGGTCTAATATTAAGCCCAAGTGGGTTTTGTTTTGTTTTGTTTTGTTTTATCTCTAGCATTTCTTTCTGGTTCTTAGGATTTCTGTCTCTCTTTTAACATTGTCCATCTGTTCTTGCATGCTTTTTAGTTTTTCCATTATACTCCTGAGAATATTAATTATAGTTGTTTTAAATTCCTAGTCTGATCATTTCAGCATCCTTGCCATGTCAGGTTCTCATGCTTGCTTTCTCTTTAAATTTTATTTTATTTTTCTTGTCTTCTGGTATGTCTTGTAAAATTTATTCTTGCTAGCTGAACATGATGTACCAGGTAAAAAGAAATGCTCTAAATAGGCTTTACTAACATGGTGAGGTGTAGAGGGAGGGGAAGCATTTATAAAGTACTCTGATTAGGTCTCATTCTTTTAGTGAGCCAATGCCTCTCCAGTTAACTTCACAAGTGTTTCTCAGGTTTTTTTTAGTCTCCTCTTAGATGGTAAAGTATGGCTAGAGCTGACTGGACTTGCGTATTTCCTTTCCCCAGCTCATTTAGTTTCTGATATACTCTAGCAGGCGGGGCTCTGGTTAACTAGTTTCTCCTGAGGGCAGGCCTTGTCAAGAAGAACAGATTGTTCTGGTTTATTTCAAAATGGTTCCTTTCCTCCTCTCCCATCAGGAAGCATGAGGAGATTTTTCTCTGATATTTACTGTGAGAATATGGTTGAGCTTCTGGAGGTAAATCTTACAACATTGTGGGGCTTTCCTGTGACTGGGTTCCTCTGGAGTGTTTAACTCTCAGAGTTGCCTGCACTGACCTGTGGAAATTTTGTCTATTACAGTCAAGGTTTTCCTATCTCAGTGTTGGTTTCTCCTGTAGTTTCTACGTGTGGCTACCTGTATTCACCTGTCGGTCTCTCCAATCTTAGGAGCAGTGGTTTTTCTGTGCCCTTATTTCTCTCAGGGAGCCAAGAAGCTGCTGATTTTTTATTCAGTTCAATTTTTAATTTATTACTGTATGGAGTGTTGACTTCCAAGCTCCTTACATGCAGAACCAGAAACTGGAAGTGTTCCCTTACAGATTTTCACCTGCCTACCAATAGCTGCTTCAGCTCCAACCCTCTCTTTCCCAAGACCTTGAACACTTTAGCCCAACCACCTTACAGCTTGCAGATTTGATCAAATGTTAGTGACAAAAAAATCAGTCCCCATGGCAATTCCAGCTTCCACAAGTGGACATATCAGATGTCACAATTTGATGTTTGTATTAACTGCCCATTGTCTGCAGCCTGTGCCTACTGAGAGGAACAGCAGCCTTCCCTTCAGCCATCTCTGTTCCATGTCTTTGGGCACTGTTCCCAAATGGATAGACTCCAAGTCTTGCTTTTGGCACATCTAGAGATTCTTTGAGCTATAGAATATACCTTCAATATGCTATTTGCAGCTAATGTCCCTGATTGGTAATCTAGATTTTTATTCCACATGTGGTTCTTTCCCCTAAATAAACTTATGAGAAAGCAAGCAAGAAAGAAAGAAATGTAGAAGACAGTATTTTTAAACAAATTCATGCATTTTCATGAGTGGAGAGTATTTGCTCATTTATCATAAAAATGTCATTTTTTTCACCTGTGAACAAAAGTACAAAATTATTCACTCATTATTCTGCAACTGCAATCATGTATAATCCTCAAAAAATGCATATGCTCAAGATTATACATTCTAAGTCAGTGATTCTCAACTGGTGTGCCACAAGAATTTTTAAAACATGCAATACCTGACTGTTTAGTCAGGAGCACTGACCTCTTTCCCCTTAGATTGTCAAATAAAAATATGACAAAAGACAACACAATAATTATCTGGTGTAAATGAATAAAAATTATACCTTTTTTTGTCAGATCAGCAAAAATATATATATTTTTGGTGTGCTGTAGAACTTTACTTGTGTGCCATGAGATGGAAAGGGTTGATGATCACTATTCTAAGCAATCATTGTTTTCTAGCATGTATTTAGGCCTTAATATACTTACACTAAAAAATTCAAATAAATGCATGAATAGTTTTTTAAAATTCTCTTTGATATTTTGTCATATTCATATTCATGTTCTTTGACTGCCTGTTGTTGATATCTAATTTATGACAACTTTAGCTTGAAAAATTCTAATGATCTAACAACTTTAAAAAATGATTCAAATGGCATTGCCATCAACTGTGCTATGTCTATAACATTAAAATTTATAGCAAAATGGTATATATGAAAATGGAAAATAAAGAATTTAGAGAGTTCCAGAATTACCCAAGAAGGAATATAATTCCTCTCAACTTTCACAAACTCAGTTACCAGTCTATAGACCTCACATATACTTCTTTGTTCTGTGAATTTTGCTGTCATAAGTACCTAATATTACTGTAAATTTTGTATTTCATATGTTAAACTAGGCATCTGTTTTACACGTTACCACCCCCAATAAAGACTGAAGTCACATAGTTATAAGTGATTCATTTTACAATATTGTGTCTTTTTATTTTCCATGATTCCTGGTATAGATTCACTCCATATTCAGAGCAGTTCTCTTTTTCCTTCACTTTTGAAAAATAACTTCTGGAAGAAAGTGACTTGAGGCAATAAAAGGCTTATGACCGAAGCATGAGTTAAATTTGAACTGGACCTCTAATTTCCTGGATTCATATTCTTTTTTTTTTTTTTTTTTAAGATTTTAATTGATTTTGAGAGAGAGAGGAAGGGAGAGGAAGAGGGAGAGATACATCGATGTGAGAGAGGAATATTGATTGGCTGCCTCCTGCATATCCCTGCTGGGGATCAAGCCAGCAACCAGGGTATGTGACCTAACCCGGAATCAAACCAGCAAACTGTTGGTGCATGAGATGATGCCCAACCAACTGAGCCACAATGGCCAGGGCTAGATTTTTTTTAATAACCTAAGGAAATTCTATTAACCCAACCTTCATAATCTAATTATATTAGTTGTTTTAAATCAATACTCACTTTTATCCTTTTATTCATTAAATACTTGCTAAATCCTATCATTGAATATCTTCACAAATCCAAAGAAATATATATATTTTTTATTAATTTATTTTTGTTACAGATGTTTCTCCGTTTTTCCCCATTGACACCCTCCTCCCCATCCCCCCACCCCATCCCCAGCCCTCTTGTCCATGTCCATCAGCTATGCATACATGCGCATAAGTTCTGTGGTTTATCTCCTCCCTCCCCCCCCACCCCCTCCTCTGAGGGGTGTCAGTCTATACCCTACTTCCACATCTCTGGGTCTACCCTGTTCCTCAGACTGTTATGTTCATTATATTCCACAAATAAGTGAGATCATGTGATATTTGTCTTTCTCTGCTTGGCTTGTTTCGCTTAGGATAATACTCTCGAGGTCCCTCCATGTCGTCTCAAAGGATAAGAGATCTTTCTTTCTTACAGCTGCATAGTACTCCATTGTGTACATGTACCACAGCTTTTTTATCCATTCATCCACTGATGGACACTTGGGCTGTTTCCAGATCTTAGCTATTGTAAATAGTGCTGCTATGAACATAGGGGTACATGTATTCTTTCTGGTTGGTGTTTCAGGCTTCAAAGAAATATATTTAAAATTCTTTGTTTTCCACATAAATTTCAACTTTATACACCTCAACATTTTTCTAACATGCTTTTGTTGGCTTATTGTCTCTTCTTTAGTTTATTACCCTTGATGGGGTAAGTTATCATTCTAAAATACACTTCAAATTGTCACATATCCCAGCTTCCCTATTAAAGCTTCTTAACCGTCTATCTGTAAAGAATTGAATCAGATAACACCTCTATCCAAAATATAGATGTTTAAATGGTACATGCAGCATATTAGAGTTTGAAAGGAATGCAGAGTCCAAGTCAGTTATCTCACATAAGAAAAGACAAAACAACACAAATATAGTCAAATATTTTTGAAAACTACCTGAGTAAAGTAACAATTATTGATAGCAGAGTAGACTCAGTCACAGGATTTTAAGCATTTTTTCCAACATTCTCACTAAGTAAACTACTATCTCTGATGGTATGGTCACTCATGCCACCTTTGCTACACTTGCTACTACTACTACCACTAGTATTATAATTTATAACTATGTTTTACACTTTAAAATATTTTAATATATTTTTGGTTTCTAAACAGTGTTTCAGGTCACCATTTTTTATCATTATTTATCAAGTTATCTTTTCTTATAGTAATATAATTCATAGACAAAACTAAGCAATTAAACTTAGAAGCCAGATGTCAGGAAAATATTTAATCTGGTTATGAAAAGAGTTCTGATCAAGAATCTTAAGAAACACTGAAAGATCAATACATCATTAAAGAGGAACATAAAAATAGATCATTCTTATTTTTTGATAGCTTAATTTAATTTATTTTTTAAAAATCACAAAAGTACTAAACAATTTCATAGTTCCTGTATAAATATCTATCATTTTTTATATTCCAAATATTTTATTTTCTAAATCTGTTTTTTCCTTTTTCTGCTGTAGTACTGTACTCTGTGGATATGACCATTCCCTTTTCCAATTACTAATATGGTTGACATTTCCAAAGTAAAAGAGAAGGAATCCAATATTATTTAATAAGACATTGCATTGCATTTGAAAATTCATGATTATTAGAAGTTAATAGAATTAAATTTTGTATCAAATTTTATAAAGATCTTGGTATTAGTCTTAAACACCTTTGTGTTTCAATGTGATAATCTATAAATTTGAAAATTTTAGCAGCTTTAAATCACAGGGATACCTTAAGGGTAAATTAAAGTGACAACAGACACAACAGCTATTTATTAACCTCTTATGAATCTGTGGTAGAGTTAAATGCTATACTTTCAAGGAAATGCAGGACATACAGCCCCACTACCCAAAAGGTAAATCAAATAAACAAGTCAAGACATAATGAAATGGAGAAAATGCATTGATATGGCAACAAAAAGAACTTGAACTAAGCCTAAAAGTATATTTCTAAAAGTATATTTCATGTCTCTGAACATTAGTTCCTTTATTTTGAAAACAAAAATATTCATTGAAGTTATAGTTTATCTTATGCCCCTACCAGATCTAAGATATTATGAATCAATACTAAGTGCTCTGGTCTTGAAAGACTTCATGAAGTTTTTTGCTATCTCACTGTTGTGTTTCCCATGCTACAATAAGAAAATTACAAAACATAATAATATAATGTTCAATAAAGTGCATTTATTTTTTCTGTTAAGACAATATATAAGATTTCCAAGTATGAGCAACCTTCTTTTTTGTTCATTTAAGAACAAAGTAGGCTTACATTAATTCAAAATTAAGGAGTGTTAAAAGGTAATTATAGAAAGCAAACAGAATATAAATACTAAAAATGGAAAATGACTTTGTGTGGCTTTGATATAGAAAAGAACCTTTTGCAGCCTTTTTCTTAAGTGCCTGCCACAAATAAAAGATACTATCAGTTAAAAATATTCATTTTAACCTTACTGACATTTGGATAATTAAGGACATTTCGAATGACATTCAGAGCAGTAAACGAGAGACTGGTATTCAACAATTTAATATATATTCAAATGAGAATTATAATAGGAGAGAAATTTATGAAAGGGTATATATAATAGCAACAATCATTTGTAGATTATTATCTACCAATGTGTAATTATAAAGGGACAAATAAAGTTCTTTAGGTGAGTTCTGATTACACTCTTTTGCTTTAAAGAAATTTCCTATGATGCCTAAGAAAGTTACCTAACTTTTTCCAAGTTAGAGGATTATAATGTACCCTGAACTGCTGATCTTTAACCAACTTTCTAGGGAATGTTTAGGGTTCTCTGTAATTTTTCAGTGAGTATGGATATGCCACCTACATAAGACCAGGTGTCCTTTATCTTTCTCTCCACCTAGGTCATAAAATAGGTGTTTATTTTGTTGTTTCTGTTTATTTACTTGTATGTGTATTGTTTGCCTCAGTGCTGCATATTAAAATTAAAATTAAAACTAACAAGATGCAGTATAGTGAAATGACCATGTTTTTTAAATCTATTTTTTTACACTGTCTCCTCTTTTTTCCTACTGCCTAATAACATAAATATATATTATAGGCCACCAAATATGAAACAGATTTGCTAAAACTTCAAACTATAATGCTATCCTTCTACGGCATAAAAAAGTGAAGCCTGGAAATTTAAATTGCTTGGCTATTTTTAAATGACTTGATCTAATTGATATTATGAAATATTCCATCTAACAACAACAGAACACACATTATTCTCAAGAGTAAATAAAACATTCACCAAGATATGCCACATTATGGGACTAAAAAAATGCAATTTATTTATAATGATAGACATAAAATAAAATATGTTTAAGACTGCATGGGATTTAAACTAGAAGTAAATAATGGAAATGAAGCAAGATAACCCCTATATATTTAGCATTTGAATAGCACACTTCTAAATAACACATATATCTAAAAAATACCCTCAAGAAAAATTGATGAAAGAGGATAGAGTACTTATTCATGAACTGAAATACTATCATTAAGATGTCAACTTTTCCAAGTTTGATCTATAGAGTCAATGCAATACCAGTTTAAATCCCAGCACGTAATTTTGTAAATATTGATAAGCTGATTTTAAAGTTTATATGGAAAGCCAGGAGATAAACAGCCAACATGATACTTAAGAAGAAGAACAAAGCTGAAGAACTAACATTACATGATTAGGAAATTACTATAAGGCTCTAGTAATTAAGACAATGTGGTATTGTAGAAGAATTGTTATAAAGATGAATGGAACAGAAGAGACAGCCTGGAAATAGAGCCACACAAAGATAGACAACTGATTTCGACAAAGAACCAAAAGCAATCCCTGAAAAAACTGTAGTCTTTTCAACGAATGATGCTGAAACAAATGGATGTGTATGAGAGACAATGTGAAGATAACAACAAATCACAACTTGGAGAAAATACTTGCAAAACCCATTATCTAATAAAGAACTTGTATCTAAAATATACAAAGAAATCTTATAGCTTAACAGTAAAAACCAAACACATGATCCATTGGAAAAATGGGCAAAATATCTGAACAGACAGCTCATTAAGGAGGATTTACAGATGACAACTGAGAATATGAAAGATGCTCCCCCTCATTTATTATTCAGGAATAGCGTATTTAAAAAATTAGAAACTTGCCCTGTCCAGTTTGGCTCAGCAGTTAGATTGTCCGCCCACGGACTGAAGAGTCTCGGGTTCGATTCCGGTCAAGGGCACATACTTCAGTTGTAGTTTGATCCCAGCCCTGGTTGGGGTCGTAGGGGGGGCAACCAATCAATGTGTCTCTCTCACATGGATGTTTCTTTCTCTCTCTCTCTTCCTTCCTCCCTCCCTCCCTCCCTCTCTCCCACTCTATCTGAAAATCAATGGAAAAATATCCTCAGGTGAGGATATATAAAAAAAGATAAATAAATACTTAGAAACCACTACACACCTATTAAACCTGCTAAAATAACAACAATTAAACAACTAAAACAACAAAACCTAACAGAACCACATGCTGGTGAGGATGCAGACCAAGGGAAAGGGAAACTCTCATTCCTGGTGGGAATGTACAGCCACTTTGAAAGAGAGTTTGGTAGTTTCTTGCAAAACTAAACATAATCTTACTGTGCAATCCAAAAATCACATTCCTAGGTATTTATTTATCCAATTGGTTTGAAAACTTATGTCTACACTAAAATCTACATACAAATTATTATAGCAGCTTTATTTGTAATTTCCTCAAGATTTCCTTCAGTAGATTAATGGATAACTTAACTGTAGAAATCCATATAATGAACTATTGTTCAGCATTAAAAAAATAAGCTATCAAGCCATAAAAAGATATGGAGAAACTTTAAAGCATATTGCTAAGTAAAAGTATCCAATATGAACAGTTAACACATCATATTAACTCTGCACTTTAGTTAATAGAATGCATCAATATTAATTTATTATTATAACAATAAATTAAAGGAGGAGAGGGAAGGAAGGAAGGAAGGAAGGAAGGAAGGAAGGAAGGAAGGAAGAAAGGAAGGAAGGAAGGAAGGAAGGAAGGAAGGAAGGAAGGAAGGAAGGAAGGAAGGAAGGAAGGAAGAAGGGAGGGAGGAGACACAAGTTAAATTTCCACACAAAGTATACCTGAGTAATAGTGGGCTGCGGGGATGGCACTAGTGGGTGCAAAGATTGCAGAATTAGAAACCATGGTAACGTAAAAAGGAATGTGGAATAATATACAGTTTTGATTCCAGGCTACCCTGGAGATTTAATTGTTATCTTTTCAATATCAATTAGTAATATCTTTGAAAATAAAACGATCATTTCTGTTCACTCTCTGGCACATTCCAGAGCTGAGATAACTTGGACAAAGATTTAAAAGATTTGCACTTTCCTTTTATTTTTAGGAAGCTCATAGAAATCCTTTCTGACAACTGCCAGATTCTCTACTGCTTTGTCAAGTAAAGTGATTGTCACCTTACAGCCCTTGGGAATGCATAGTTCAAGTCAGAAACCAACTCTTGTAGCAACAGAGTACACAAGATTAGCAAATGGTTCTATATCCCCAAAGAAATGTTTTCATGTATTTATTGATTTGGGTGTTTGCATACATTTTGTGCTTTGATAGATTAGTGACTAAAAGCTTCTTTGAAGAAGAAGGAATAATTTGAAGTAATTAAATGAAAAGAAGATGTTATGTCTACATTAGATCTGTTTTTGTTTAGTTTGAGAATAAATAGCAGTTTTTGCTTTTAATAGTCTCATTGTAGATTTTGAGTTCACATTTAGAAAACATTCTTTCCTTTTGGAAATGGTTGTAACTAACACCAAACACAAGAGTAGAGAAAGTACTCCTTTTAGAATTATCTACTCTTCCTCAGATTCTGAGAGAGAGAGAGAGAGAGAGAGAGAGAGAGAGAGAGAGAGAAACATCAACTTGTTCTACTTATTTATGCATTCATTGATTGGTTATCCAATGTGCCCTGACATGGAATCAAACCCTTCACTTTGGTGTATCTGAACTATGCTCTAACCAACTGAACTACCTAGCCAGGGCCTAAGCAGAGATACTTTTAACAAGTTTCTTCAACTTTCAAGTATAGGGTGGAATTGCACTTTAGTTTCTCAAAAAGACCCCAACCATGTGGTTAATCTGCATCAAATCACTAACTCTTTTCCAAGGATCATTGCAGTATATTCCCAAGAAAGATTGGGAATTGTGCATAAAAATTCACAAACTGTAAAAGATCTTTCTGAAACACACACATATTAGTCATTCTGTATTCTAGGGGTGGAATACAAGAATAAACAATGAAGCGAGTCCTTTTTATACTTCACACACTACAATGGGTATGAGGCAGGAAGTATATACATTTACAGGAAAGACAGAATACCTAAGATTGTGGTTAGAGAAACTGATCAATTTTTTTTTATTAATCCTCACCTGAGGATATTTTTTTCCATTGATTTTTAGAGAGTGTGGAAGGGAGTAAAGGAGTGGGGGCGGGGGGGGAGAGAGAGAGAGAGAGAGAGAGAGAAACATCAATGTAAGAGACACATCTTACCTGAGGATCTAACCCGCAACCCAGGTAGGTGCCCTTGACCAGGAATGGAACCTGCAATCCTTTGGTGCGTGGCTGACGCTCTAACCACTGACCCACACCAGCCAGGGTCAGTTTTTTATTATAGCTTAAATTGTTCTATTTTTTTTATCTCTTATGATGAAATGCAATGCTATTGTATTAATCTCAGTTCTAATATATACCTATAGAAAGCTTAACTGATAGGAAACTGAGAACTAAGCCAATAATCAAATCATTCAGTCATCATAGTAAATATTATCTATTCCTAGTTAGAAATCGCCTCTTCAGCATTGGTCCTGTTACGGAATTTTACTTGGATTGGTTGTTACAGGGATGTTCATTACTATTAACTCTCTCTGGCTCTGTTTTATAGTGAATTCTCTTTACATACTGTCTCTGAAGAAGAAAATTATTCACTAGCACAATTTTCTTCCCAGGTCTACTGCACAGAAAAACATTTGCTCTGCTGTATACCTCAGTTACCTGGGCAGGCAAATAAGGATGTAGAATCAGGTAAGAAATTGAATTGCTCTACATAATAGAAGAATGTTAAGAGAAAAGAAGCAAGGAAACAACAAATATGAAATTCATAAAGATGGTTTAGTCTTTCTGATACATGATATGACTCCATCCACAAGTCCCCAAAAATACTGAGTACATTTACTAAAGAAATTAATGTTTTGGCCCTGGCAGGGTAACAGTTGGTTAGAACATCGACCTGACACATCAAGGTTGAGGGTTGATGGCAGGTCAGGGCACATATAAGAATCAACTAATGGCCTGACCAGTGTGGCTCAGTGGACTGAGCATAGTCCCATGGACTGAGACATCCTGGTTCAATTCCAGTCAGGGCACATGCCTGGGTTACAGGCTCCATCTCCGGTGGGGGGCATGCAGGAGGCAGCCGATCAATGTGTCTCTCTCACATCAACGTGTTTCTCTCTCTCTCTCTCTCTCTCTCTCTCTCTCTCTCTCTCTCTCTCTCCCTTCCTCTCTTTCTAAAAAAATCAATTAAATTATTTTAAAAAAAAGAATCAACCAATGAATGCATAAATAGAAACACAAATCTCTCTCTCTCAAATCAATCAATAAAAAAATAGAAATGAATGTTTTCAGTGAATATGTTTTGATTGAGAAAACAAAGAAGGCAACCAAAATTTGTGCACCCTTCAGTATAGAACAGAACAAAGGTGACAAAGAAAGTCACTACCCAAGAAGTACAGGAGGCCAGGAGAAAGAAAGTGCTAAAGAAATGACTACAAATCCTCAGAGGAAATCTGGATTTTCATAAGCCATAAAATTGGTCTCACATTTTATCTAGATCTCATGTGCAGTGTGTATACAAGGTGTCATCTCAGTTCTACTTGCTTTCAGATATTTTTTTATGCTAAAGCAAGTTGAGAATCCTATGCTACCCTCCAACATGGCCACACTCCATCCATGCAGTATTCCATTCCACCATATATATTGATTTAAATGTAAATATGTAATGTTTGGGTTTAAGCAAATAAGGTCATTGTCAATAAGTTAAGGCCAAATTTGATAATAAAATACCCCCCAATACTAGAATCAGGTTTAAGTGCAATGTGTAAGTGAAGGCCAAAATTTGGCGACCTTATAGTTAATAGATTAGAGTGATGAAAATAATTATGGAAATATGAGGATGAGAAATAATTGGAATTAAATATTTAAAAGATTAGGTCTCAAGGGCTATTTACTTGACATGGACTTAGAGCTTGAATACTTTAAAAAGGAAAAAAATATTTATCTGGGTTTGAGATGACTAAAGTTATGATTAGAGGGAAAATACAAGGGTAATATAATTCTTAATAGTTAATAACCTTAGCCAGGACAGGGCTGACCTGGGCAGTTACACTGATACATGTAAACTTTCTTCTTTATTTATTTTAATTGATGAATAAATCACGGCCTGACATACATTTAGTGTGCTTTTGTCTTATATAGTGCAGAATAAAACACAGACTTGACCCTGGCCAGTGTGGCTCAGTGGTTGAGCATCGACCCATGCACCAAGAGGTCGCAAGTTCGATTCCCAGTCAGGGTACATGCCCAGGTTGTGGGTCCAATCCCCAGTGGGGGCATGCAGAGGCGGCCAATAGATGTTCTCTCTCATCGATGTTTCTATCTCTCTCTCCCTCTCCCTTCCTGTCTCTCTAAAATCAATAAAGAAAAAAAATTTTTAAAACATACACTTGACAAAATAATTTTTTGGGGGGGGGGTCATATAACCAAAATGTAATCATTTTACCATCTTGAATTAGCTTCTTCTAAAGTTCTTCTCGTTCAGACTTATTTGTACCAAAAGTTGTCTGAAAAATTAAAAATAGAGTAATCAAATATGAAAGAACAGCAGCCACCTTTTATGGCTAAGGGAATTAAGACACTGGGAGATTAAAATAATATTCTAGTTAGTAGGAAAAAACTGATAGAGCACAGTACAGGTTTATCTGTTTCCAGTATATTTGGCCATTAATGCCGCTCAAATAAACTTCAGCAAAAATATCTTAATAACCCCAAATTGTATCATGTTGAGTAAGAAATATCAATTATTCTGTATTATATGTATGTTAACAATTCTGTGAATGGAATTAAGCAACATATCATTAAATTCGTTTTTGTAACCTGTTTGACATCAGATTAAGCTTTGACAAATGGTGAGGATTTCAGTTCTTATTTCTATTGATGAGGAATTTGGGAACATTTATACAATTTAAACTTACAAATATTGAATTTACCACTATTGAAGAATTGATTTATTAATGATAAAGAAAAATAAGACTATATTATTTTATTCTTTTCTGTACCTCTTACTAGATTACTAGAAACACTACTCTCAGCAAATCTTTTCTACTATTTTTGAGTTTGGAGCAATGCAGTGGCCCATGTCCTCCTAACCAACAAAAATCAAATGAACAAATACATAGGTAGTAATACAAAGAAAAAGAAATATCTGGTAACCTACTTGTTGTTTTTATTTTTTGTATTTTTCTTCCTAATATTACTTGCAATGTAGGCATAAGGAGACCAATAGATGCAATAGGAGATGAGCTTTGCTCTCTGAGGATAAAGGTCCATATCAAGTTACTGATTTAGCAAGGCAGAAGATGTGAAGCATAATTTAAAAAAAAAAAAAAAAGATTTGCACACTGACCCTTGTGATTACAGTGTAATTACAGTGGTGTTTTGTTGGGAATACTTAATCTATCAACATGCCAAGTTGCTGCACCAGAAGGCATATCATTAGTTTCCAGTTCTTCAAAGAACTTCAAAGATACCCTGAAATTTGAAGCAACATGCCTTGCCAAGTTAATTACTTGCCTACACATTAATGATAATACATTTTTCTTTGGGGTAAAATCCTAGTTTAAAAAAAAAAAGTATGACATTTAGCCCTAAAATATTTATCCTTTCTTGAAAAATGAAAATATGCAAAATTTAAGATTTAAAATTCTAAAATTTTAAGGTCACCATGAAAAAATGCATTGAAGTCAGAATCAAAATATGTTAGAACATGGCAAATGGGTCTTGGGGCAAAACGAACAATTGTGAAAAGGCCAACAGGATATCAGTCTTCTTCACCATATAGAGGAGTCTGAATTTAATCTTTACTATTTGGAAGTCACTGACTCATTGATATAGGAGAGAAACATAGTCAAATTTGCCATTAATGTTACTGTAAAAACTGATGACTAGAGTAGTTGAAGGGAGCAAGATTGGAGGTCATAAGAATAACCTCATTATTCCCAAGGGAGACACAACAATGAAGGCCTAAACTATATCAGGAACCACATTGATTTTGCTGATATTTGATCAAGAGAGTCATCTGATGGACATACTTTTTTTTTTTTTTTTTTTTTTAGAGAGAGACACATCCATTGGTTGCCTCCCACATGACCCTGACCCGGGCTGAGGATCAAACCTACAACCCTTCAGTCCACAGGCTGATGCTCTAACCATTGAGCAAAACTGGCCAGGGCAGATGAACATACTATTTATAAGGATTCAGTTGGCAAGGGTATGAATTTGAAGCTAGAGGCAAACAGAGACTATATGGTATTTTGATAAGAATTAGTGTGATGGAAATATATAGAAAAGGACACATTTAAGAGATACTTCAAGGGAAGAAATAAGTGTTTAGTGACTGAATATGAGGTGTGAGGTAAATAAATGTCATTGGCTCCCTGACACTTGCTAGTTTATAAGACAGAGAAAATGATAATGAACATAATATGGAGTGAAAGTGAAATGTGAAATTTTAATTGTTTAAACTAGAGGATATACTTTCTCCAGTATTACCAGTATTCCAATTTTAAAATGAAATATGATGTCTTGGAAAAGTATTGTGTTTAGATCCTGAGTGATCTTGAGCTAGTCACTATCCTCTGGGGTTTTATTTCCTATATACAAAATAGTTTTAAAATAAAAATTCCTGCCCTGGCCAGTTTGGCTCAGTGGTTAGAGCGTCGGCCTGTGGTCCAGAGAGACCCGGGTTCGGTTCCCGCTGAGGGCATGTACCTCGGTTGCAGTTTGTCCCCGGCCCTGGTTGGGTCGTGCAGGAGGCGGCCACTCGATGTGTCCCTTTCACGTCGATGTTTCTCTCTCTCTCTCTCCCTCCCAACTCTATCTGAACAAAAAATGGAAAAATGTCCTCGGGTGAGGATAAAAATAAATAAATAAATAAATAAATAAATAAATAAATAAAATAAAATAAAATAAAAATTCCTGTCTCTCACAGATGATGAGAGGATAAGGAGTCATGTTAGAGAAATGTGCATACCAAATATGGTAAGTGTAGCTATTACTAGTGTTGTTGTTATTATTGTTATTGATTATGCTGAACAGACCAGCATAGGACTTAGAATCAAGTATAATGCTGCAAAAATTTTTTTAGCAGGAGATACTTTCATACATTTGCCCTGGAATCATTTAACTCTTTTTTGACTATGAGTTCTCAGTTACCATACCATTTAGCATCTTTAGAATTTATTCAGTTTCTAAGTCTCATGTTCTCAATAAATCTTTGCTAAGAATAGTTACAGAATTTATACTAAGAGAGATGATCATATACTCCAATTTTATCAATCTTACTCTAAATCTCTTGAGTCAGACAATGAAGTTTGAGGTAAAAGTCAAGCACCCTTGTTCACAATTAGACTGTTAACAATATGCAAATGCAACAGCCTCGTTCATATTCAAAGCTTCATCAGTAGTAAAAATAAAATTTTCCATGTCTGTTGAAGGGATTGTGACTTAATTTAGGAGAAGATTCTATATAACTTGGTAAAACTTGTTTTATAATGACAGTACTAGTGGGGTTTTTTGTTTTTGTTTTTTTGTTTGGCTGACATTGAATTTTAACTCATTAAAATGAAAAGTAATAAAAATCGGTAATCATTATAGCAATTTAATATAAAGCCCAAGATATGCATGTTTTATATAGCCTTACCTTCCAGAGATGCTTAACAAAGATTTAATTATCATAATAAAATATATTTCTTTGTCTCAGAGAAAAAGGTAAGAACTAGAAAGAATAAGTGGTATACTTATGGTTAATTGCAAAGTACTACATTAAAATCAAATATTTGGCTGTGGCATATTAAGCTCCCTGGATAGTGCTAGTTGACCTTTAAGATAAATCCAAAAACTACTTGAAGATTTTACTTTAAAATTCATAAGAGGACATTGGTAAAGTACTATTGCTTTCAAATCTCACTGGTCATATACTCCAGATGGAAAATATGCTCTAGAATAAAAAGTTTCATCTTAATCTTCCCTGTTTTATATAAAAAAATAAAAGATAATCTTTCAAGCTTAAGGATATACGTTTAAAGATAACATTTAGTATTTTGAATGACAAAAATGGAATCGCAAACATACTCTCTGCCAGAGCATTTCTCTGGTAATAGGGAAGTACTGCCATGAGTGTTCTTTCAGCAGAAAATCTGATTCTGATATCAGGAGCAATTTATTTTCCCCAATCAAGTAAAAAAAATGTAAAATATATGGTGAAACTATTACTAGAAAATTGGTTTAAATCAGGCTCATACTCAAATAAAACATACTTGTTTTTGTGTTGTATTGTTAAATTTCTTATTTATAATTTATAACCAAAAGAAAGAAATGATATTGATGAATTTCAGACCAATTCTGTTTGTTGGCATGTTTTATTATATTCTCCTTAAATTGATAAATGACACTGTGGTCAATTTAGCATCAGATTAAGTAGGTTTACTATAGCCACCTTATTAATTCAACATATAATTTTTCTTTGCTTTACATAAATCAAAGAGTGTTAGGACTAGTTGATATTTTATTTGTTGCCATCTGTTTCAAGATTACAACATTAATATGCTGTTTTAATTTCAATGAAACCATTAATAATCAATACTAATTTTAAGCATGCATTTTAATAATACACATATATATCTCAGACCCTGCTCAATATTTAAAATGATGAAAAGGAATTAGAAATGTAGAAATGTTAGCTGTTTTCTAAGATTTTAAAATAACTATTAGAAAAAGTGGACTTTTCAAATACAGATGGGTAATTTTAATAGATAAAAATTGTAAGAAATAATCAAATGGAAGTGTTAGAAATAAAAAATATGCAGCAACAGAGAAAAATATGTCAGTGACTCTAACAGCCTAAATACAGGGTGGGCCAAAAGTAGGTTTACAATTGTTCATATGGAAAACAACACAATAATAAATTAATAATAATACATAAATAAACTCTTTTTTGTGTACTCACGACTGTGAAGTTACTTTTGCCCAACTTATATATAATTGACATCCCAGAAGAAGAAAAGATGAAATAAATATTTGATGAAATAATAAATGATAACATTTACAAAATTAATAACAGAAACTCTTAGAAACAAGAAGTTCAAATAACTCCAAATAAGATTGAAAAATCAAACAAAACAAAACAAACATAAAACCTTAGTATATCTAGGCACATTATATGTAAACTTCTCACAACCCGAGTAAAACAGAAAATATTTAACACAGTTACAAAAACAAAACACATTGCATACAGATAAATAAAGAGAAAAGATTATTGCTGATTTTTCACTTACAACTGATAACTGAAAAAATTTGTTGAAGGATCTTGAGCCAGTAGGAATTGGATAACAGACAGAATCTTGGATCTGCACAAAGAAATAGAATGTTAGATGTAAAATAATTGGAAGTAACTACAAATTTCTTTTTTTCTTAATTTTCATTGTATCTAAAGATAATTGACTCCCTAAAGTTAAATAGTCATACTTTAGTGTGTATTTATAGCACAAGTATAATTAAAATGTGTAACAAGAATAGCACAAAATTGCAAGGAAAGAATGAGCTAATATTGTAAATATCTTAAACTCCAATGAAGTGACAATATAATATTATTTGAAGGGAGATTTTGATTAACGAAGTAAATACTAATAAAACTACTAAAAATATTTAAAAGAATAATAAGTAATAAGATTATGTGAGTTAAACTGAAATGTTAAAAGTAGTTAAGGAGTTTTTTTTTTCTTTGCTTAATTCTCTTACCTTTTTCAAGCAGCTCCCAACCCCACTTCCCTCTGACAGCTGTCAGTATCTATGAGTCTATTTCTCTTTTGTTTGTTAGTTTAGTTTGTTCATTAGGTTCCACATATAAGTGAAATCATATGGTACTTCTCTTTCTCTGACTGGCTTATTTCACTTAGTATTATATTCTCCAGGTCCATTCATGCTGTTACAAACGGTAAGATTTTCTTCTTTTGTATAGCTGAGTAGTATTCCATTGCGTAAATGTACTACAGCTTTTTCTACTCATCTACTGATGGGCATTCACAGACACAGACAACAATATGATGATTACCAGAGGAAAAGGGGGATGAGGGGAGGTAGAAGAGAGTAAAGGGGGAATAAATGGTGATGGAAGGAGACTTGACTCAGGGTGGTGAACATACAAAACAATATACAGATGATGTATTATAGAATTGTCCACCTGAAGCCTATATAATTTTATTAGTCAATGTAACCCTAATAAATTCAATAAAATTAAAAAAAATAAATTAAGTAAGTAAAAAAATTTAAGAAAAAAAGATGTCAAAAAGAGGGGGAAATCCAACAATGAATTGATACCAAAAAAAAAGAAAAAGAAAATAGCTAGCAAACAGTAGATTTTAATCCAACCGCATCTATAATTATGATAAATGTAATAAACTATGAAAATCTGTTAAAACACAGAAATCATCATATAAATATCATTAGTTTAAAAATTAGATCAAGCCACATGTCTACATACACACACACACCTCACATTTCAAATATAAAGACATTAAAAATAAAAGGGTGGAAAAATATATACTAAGCAAATAGTAATCAATAAAAATTGGAAATAGTTATATTAACATCAGGTTAAATAAACTTCTGCACAGAAATATTCCCAAAGATAAGAAAGAACAGTAGATAATAATAGAGATATCAATTATCCAAAAGGCTATAATAATCCTAAATATGTATGATTTAAAAACAGAGTTTTAGAAAAACTGTAATGATATAGAGGACCTGAAAATCACTATCAAACAGCTTGCTCTAATTGACATTTATAGAGCCCCCCCAAAAAACAAGAGTACTTATTCCTTCAAGCACACATGGAACATTCACTAAGATAGACCATATTTTGCTCCATAAAACAAACTTTCACAAATTTAAAAGAACTGAAATTATTCAATGTATGTTTTAGGCTAGTAATGGAATTAAGTGCAAAATTTACAAAAAGAAGGTAGCTTAAAATTACCCACAATATTTGGAAATTAAAATTAAACAAAACAGTTCTAAATAATGAATGAATCAAGGAGGAAATTATAAAAATATTAAAAATATTTTAGATAAGACATAAAAGTACATATTAATTTGGAGGGGATACAACTAAAGCAGTATTTAGAGGAATTTTTGGGCAATTAAATACTTGTATTAGAGAAGAATAAATAATGGTTTAAGCCTCCCACTTAAGACATTTTTTTAAAAAGAAAAATAAATCCAAAGCAAGTATAAGGAAGAAAAGAATAAACAGAAATTAATAAGATTCACAACTGAAAAACAACAGAGAAAATAAATGAAACAAAACCTTTGTGTTTGAAAATATCAACAACATTGATAAACATGACCATGAAAAAGACAAAAGGCAGAAATTGCAAGTATCAGGAAAAAAAGAGAACATTAATAAAGATCCAAGGATAGAGTAGAGTACAAATCCCATAAGAATAAACAGATAAAGTAGACAAATTGCTTGATAAAACAAACTGCCACAGCTCATGCAAGAAGAAACAGAAAAGGTTAAATTGCCCTATATCTTATAAAAAATTGAATTTGTAGTTAAAGACTTTCCAACAAAGAAAACTCCAGGTCCATATAAGAAAGGGGGGAGGGGAAGAACAGGTAACAATCTACATAACCTCTCCAGAATATAAAAGGTAACAAAACACCCCTTAATTCATTGCATGAGGCCAGCAATTACCTTGATACCAAAAGTAGATAGACTTCACAGAAAAAGAATTCTGGCCTATACTTCATAGAACTTTTTAATACCACCTCAGGTCTTATGAGTGTTTCCCTGTGACCAGCTGACAAAGGAGAACAATCTGAGAATTGGTTTAGAAATAATTTAACATGATATGTTACTCCAAGCCAAAAATTTATTATTGCTATGCTAAAGCCCTGTTCCAGGAGGGTTCTAACAGAATGACAAGAGAAAATTTTCTAGTCAAAAGAACTTTGAGCCGTACTCTTGCTTGTCTACTTTCTGTGAAGGGAATATTGGCCTGAAGTAAGGTTATATAGGTGCCATGGCTAGATGATCAAGGGCCTGGAAGAGTGGAATTAGGAAAATTACAGACCAAGAGGTCTGGGAGAGAGGTGTGTAAATGGACTCATGTGAGTGTGCGCTCTGTGTGAAACTCTTTGTTTCATGTCATTACTCATGAGAGAGTATCCACTGTAGAGAAGGCACTAAGAAACTGGGTGGACAGGATGACTTAAGCAATGGAGGGTTGAGAAATTCTGCTGTTAGCCACCCTAATAAAGAACAAAGGAGTCATGGTGCCAACAATCCAGGCCAAGGTTGGAAATGAAAGCATACACTCTTTCTCTCTGAAGTTGATTTAGCTTCTGCCTCTGTTGAATATCTAATCCTCCCGCAACTGAGAACAAAGCTGGGCCCTTGCTATAATACTGTCATGGATGTTAACCATATAGCCTCTTGATGTCAAGTTGAATATATTGGAACTCTCTGCCCTGGGGAGGAAAATTATTTATCTTTACTAGAATTGACAGGAATTACAGAAGTGTGTTTGCCTTCCCTGCTCACGGTGCTTCAGGCAGCATCACTACACAGTAGTTTTCAGAATTCCTGATTTATAAGAATGGAATTTGATATCTAACATTTTGTGTAAAGGAGGTAATGACATTCAGAACTATTGGTCCTATCATAATCCCCAATGCCTTAAAACAGCCAGCCTCATATAATGTTGAAATTTTTATTAATGAATCAAGTAAGATGCCAGCATGAGACTGACCATAATTTGTGAATTCTGTCCCTCAAGATGTGGAAACAATGGTCAATGTAAATTACTAAGTCTCAAACAGCTAGAAAGATGTTTCTAGAAATTGAGGGGTAGAAGTACAATTGGCCTATTTTACCATCATTCCAGTGACTCACTTACAGATTTTTGTCTCCAGTGCCCACAACTTTAGGATATTTTGGCTTAGGGATCCTGTTTCCTGGGTTGTGGTACCTTAACCAGAGGACAGATGAAGAATTCTGATGAATTTTCCACTATGACTGCCACTTATTCTCATGACAATGACAATCAATCAAAGGAAATGTATAATATTTGGGGTTATCAACCTAGAGATTTAGATTTGATGCTACATTGGGGAAATAGAATAAGTCTGAAACTTGGAAGATTCATGGAGTCCTCTCTTGCTAATTCTAAATCTGATGAAAAGAGTAAATACTAAATTGCAACCTGATAAAGGTCAGGGGAATCCAAGGGTTTATACTCCTTAGAAATGAAAGTTTGGGTCATCTCACCAGATAAGCTGAAATGCTAACTGAGAGTGTGAGAAATAGAGAATGGGTGGTGGAGAAGTAAGATGATGAAAACAATTGTATTCCCAGAATCAACTCTGAAGAAAAAGATTGTAGCTTGTTCCTCACAATCTCCTTGATACAGTTTTTTAAGAGATCAAAACCAACCATCACCTTGGAGAGTCAGGGCAAAGTGGAGTTAATGTGGAATATAAGAAGTTCTGAGTACAACAAGGGATGCCCAGTATCAGATGCATTTTCGTGCTTCACATTATGTCTGTGATTTCTGCTACAACTGTGGTGAACTGCACTGCAGATCACAGGCCTAGCTAAAGTCTGTGCTGCTGTGCTGCTAGTCTCTCCCAATTTTTATCCCAAGGACTTTGCTATATTCATGAGAACAATCAGAGTCCTTGAACAAAAGCAAGATAAATTAAAATATGGTAAATATTTAGCCTAAAAGACAGTCTCTTACTTTATGAAGAAATACCAGAGGAATTTCTAATAAAGCAAGGTCAAGGCAAGAACACTAAATTAAAAGAATTTTAAACACTACAGAGGTCTAAACCTCCCAGTGTTTTGTGTCACCCACCACTTTTTTTTTTTTTTTTTTGGTAGTAAGAACACTTAACATGGGATCTACTCTCCTAAAATTTTGAAGTACACATTATGTTCTTGTTAATTTTAGGCATGTTGTACAACAGATTTCTAGTATTTATTGATTTTACTTAACAAACTTTATACCCATTAAAAAACTTCTCTTTGAAGAAATATCTGTTGATGCCTTTACTCATATTTAATTGGGTTACATTGTTTATTGTTTTGCTATTGAGTTTTAGATGTTCCTTATATCTTTTAGATATTAACCTTTATCAGATAAATGGTTTGAAAATATTTTCTTCTGTAGGTAATTCTGTCAATTGTTTTCTTCGTTGCGCAGAAGATTTTTAGTTTGATGTAGTCTCAAACATCTATTTTTGCTTTTATTGCCTGTGTTTTTGGTGTCCTATCTAAGTATCTAAGAAATCCTTGCCAAAAAGATTTCCTTTATGTTTTCTTCTAGGGCTTTTACAGTTTCAGGTCTCACATTTAAGTCTTTAACCACTTTGAGTTGATATTTGTGTATGGTGTAAGGCAGATTACAATTTCTTTCTTTTTTTTAACATGTGGATTTCCAGTTTCCCCACAACCATTTTTCACAGAAAGTATCCTTTTGCCATTGCAAATTTTTAACACCCTTATCAAAGATCAGTTGACCATATATGTGTAGGTTTATTTATAGACTCTCTATCCTGATCCTTTGGTGTATATATCTGTCTTTATGTCAATACCATGCTGTTTAAATTGTTGTATATTTATAATATAGTTTCTCAATATCTCTTTGGCTATTCTTGGTCTTTTGTAGTTTTATATAAATTTTAGGATATTTTATTGACTTCTGTAAAAAATGACATTAAAAATTTAATAGAGATAGCTTTGGGCAGTATGGACATTTTAACTATATTAAGTCTTCCAACCTATGAACAAGGTAACAAAAAAGAAAAACAAAATGTAAAACAAAGTGTCATTGAAGAGATAGAGGCAGATTAGGCAATGAGGGATGGGATCATGGGAAGGGAAAGCTGAGACATGTAAGGAAGTTTGCAAGGACTTGGAGTTCAGCACACAGGCAGAACCCAGTACAAAGTATATCTGGAGGTTCATCTGGACTCTACAGATCTCAAAATAAAACTAAAATCAACATGGGAAATTGTGCCTCCAAGGCCAGACACTTCCAGCCCCCATTTACAGAAATGCAAATTAGATGCTCCTGGAAGGAGCACAGGTCAATTACGTAGACCCCTCACCCCCCACCCCGACAGGAAAGGCTGGTTTCAGGCAAGAGGGAACAGCAATAGTTATTTACAAGTTAAAGAATCCAGTGCTGGTGAGTCTGACCTATTCCAATTAATATATCTACTGGTTTCTGGGAACAAGGCAACAGGATTGCTGAAGGAGTTCTGCTGTGAAACTATAGTGTGTTTCTATTGCAGAAAGCCAGGTCACCTTAACAATAATTATAGGAAACCATAACTGGATTTAGAAAAGAAACTAAAAGCAAGTATAGGGTTGCTCCAAGGGTGTTTCTCCTCCTCCTCGCTAATAATCTGGGAGAAGCTGAAATTATCAAAAAAAGGGAAGCCACTGGGGCCCCTATATTACCAAATTATAGGTGCTAAATTACACCTGGAGCTACCTTATTTGTTCTTAACCACACCCAAGTAAGTTGTCTCTTCCCTGGGAGTAAAGCTTCTGTGAAAATGTCAAGGATAGCTAATCAATGTCTGTTTTTAAACCAGAACCTGTCCACTTCCAATAGGGAATGTTACGGGACAATATATATATTTGCTAATCAAATCTACCCCAATTTGCCTGATAGGGCAAGCGTTTTTAAATCAGTGATGCCTACATATGCTTTTTCCAGAAGGGTAATATGAATTTAGAGCTAGATGACCTAGGGCTAAACACAGTCAGATGGGAAACACAAGCTTTAAAATCTATGAATGTTGCGAAGGCAGAATTCCTTGAAAGGAACAGTTGGAAGCTAGCAAGGCACATATCTACCCCTAGACAAAGGAGCCTCACCAGCAACCCACTTGGGTCCCCTCCCTCCTGAGAGGAGTCTGTCTTTCAAATAAGACTTTCCTTTCGCTTACCCCTTTGTCCGTGAACTCATTCTTTGATTTTGCAGAAGAGTGAATCTGGACCCAATCACTGCCGCTTGGTTTCATCACGACAAAACTTGGGGAGGTGTTAGATATATCTATTTCTTTATTGTAGTGGTGGTTTTACAGGTATTTGCATACATCCAGAATCATCAAATTGTATAATTAAATATGTGCATTTCTTTGTATAATAAATAAATAAATAAATAAATAAATAAATACAGCAGAGTTTCATTTTATTATTTATTTATTTATTTCATTTTTTCCATCACCATTTATGCCCTCTATGCCCTCTTCCACCCAATCCCACTGCTGCAATCACCACACTGTTTTCTATGTCCATGAGTTCCCTTTCTTTTTCGCTCAATCCCTCCACCCCACCTAAACATGCATCCCTGCCACCAGGGCTGTCTGCCTGCTCTCTATCATATAAGTGTGTCTCCATTTTGCTTGGTAGTTCAGTTTGTTCATTAAATTCCTCATATGAGTGAAATCATATGGTACCTGTCTTTCTCTGACTGGCTAATGTTCTCCAAGTCCATCCATGCTGCTGCAAAGGGTAAAACTGTCTTCCTCTTTATGGCATTGTTTTCCATTGTGTAAATGTAGCACAGCTTTTTTATTCACTCTCCTACCGATGGACACTTGGGCTGTTTCCAAATCTTGGTTATTGTAAATAATTCATAGGGGTACATATATTATTTCAAATTAGTGTTTTGGGTTTCTTCAGATAAATTAATCACTGCTATTTTTAGTTTTCTCTAGCTTGCCAAATTACACAGTTGTTTGTAATTACTCACTTATTGGTCTCTTGACAAAACTTTCAGAAAGTAATGAGGAATTCTTACCATTTCTTAATATTGATTATTTAAAGTATTTATAAATCTGTTTGATATATGGGAACAATGACCAGGTGGTACCAATGATAATATGGCCCAAGGAAATTAGTTATTTTAAATTATACTGAAACATACTTCCTGGTCACCAAACAACCAGAGACACAAAGTTTTATTGATTATTACTTTAAACAGCATTTTGTTTCAGTTTTAAATTTTTCCTCAGAGACTCTAAATTTGGAAAAGTCTTAGTCTTTCATTTCACCCATCTTCCCTCTGACCAGCATTATTTCTTTTTTCATTTTTTAATTCAATTTCTTGGTTATTTTCCTGCATTATTATCAATTTTACTCTCTCTTGGGTACTCACTATTTTAGTCTTATTTTCCAAGTTAACTTCTCTTTTTTTTTCAAAATTTGATCATCCTTGTTACATTTATTTTTACTGTTTTATCAACCTGCATTATTAGTTTTTTAGTTTCTTAAAGTGTTTCAATATACCCAAAAACTTCTTGAGACTTAATTCAATTTGTAGCATCATGTTTTGGATGTTTATTTCAATGAAGGTAGTTCAATTTCTGATCTGCTTTAAATTTCAATTTTTTTTTCTTATACTAGTTTATATAACTAAGCATTACTTTTTAATATATTCATTTAAAATTCTGACTTCATTTGCATTCTACTACAGTGGCTGTTTATTGTCCCTATCTCAAAAATTCCATTTTAATTTTATTTGTTGCTACTTTTTGTTCTTGATTGTTTATATAAATCATACTGCCTGTGTTTACAGAACACTATAATTACTTATGCTAACAATGAATTCTGGTTGCATCAAGTATTATTAATGAGTGTTAATTAACAATGTTCTTGTACAACTTCAAGATAAAAGTGCTACTGTCTAGTTTGCTTTGATACAGTATGATTATATCATAAAAACGATCATGAATTTTTAAAATCAAATTTCATTTCATTTGAGAGTAAATTATACATAATTCTTTCATTTTTAAAACACCAATATGTAGAATGTTTTCTGTGATGGCTTAGCTATTCATAGAAAAGTCAGTTCTAATTTTACTCTAGATTTACTATTGCCTAAAAATAGTTGGTGTGAAAGGCAATTATTCTTAATGTATATTTAAATTCTCAAAAAACCTGAAATACTCCAATAAGAGATAAATTTCTAATAGTGCTTTATTTAAACACACTATCATCTGTTCTTTCTCAAATTTTTGGACAAGATTTAGCATAAAAATGTGTTGAAAGTTTAGTTTCTATTTTTGTCTTTTTAAACTCTGAATTTCTTACATATCATGCATAGAAAGAAGCATACTATTTTTAGCAGCTAATTTACCTTTAAAAAGCTGAGCTAAGCTTTTACATTTAAAAATTCATCCTTTATTCTGGTAAGGGAAATATATTTTTTCTCTGATTTTATCATGAAAATCGTATATCCTTGCTGGCAGAGAGTAATAAAGGCCTATAGCAATGTATAATCTGATTACTTTGAGGAGATAAAATTCTATGTATTGTCTTCAATCTTTGACATTAACACAGTGAAAATAAAATTAAAAAGTGTATGTTCCACATATTTTAATTTGTCTAGTCTTTCTTAAGAAGATGCAAAGTAATTAAATTAGTTTTTTTTTTCTCTTTTCTTTTTCAACTTAACAGGCATATACTTGTAAGGAGATATCTACTTGCAAATCAACACTTTTTTTCTTCCCAATTTTTATTAATTTATTTTTGTAACATACGTTTCTCTTTTTTCCCACCTAGACACCCTCTTCCCCATCCCGCCCCTCCCAACCCTCCAGCATTGTTGTCTATGTCCATTGGTTATGCATACATGCATATAAGTTCTTTGGTTTATCTCATCCATCCCCCCCACCCCCCTACTCAGGTTTGTCAGTCTGAACCATACTCCTTTATATGTCTCTGGGTCTATTTCATTCATCAACCCACTTTGTTCATCATATTCCACAAATAAGTGAGATCATGTGGTATTTGTCTTTCCCTAATGGGCTTATTTCGCTTAGCATAACACTCTCGAGTTCCCTCCATGTCGTCTCAAAGGATAAGAGGTCTTTCTATCTTATGCTGTATAGTATTCCATTGTATATATGTACCACAGCTTTTTTATCCACTCATCTACTGATGGACACTTGAGCTATTTCCAGATCTTAGTGATTGTAAATAGAGATCCTATGAACATAGGGGTACATATATTCTTTATGATTGGTGTTTCAGGCTTCTTAGGATATATTCCGAGAAGTGGGATCACTGGGTCAAATGGCAGATCAATTTTTAATTTTTTGAGGAAACACCATATTATTTTCCATAGTGACTGCTCCAGTCTGCATTCCCACCAGCAGTGTACTAAGAGTACCTTTTCCTCCACACCCTCGCCAGCACTTGTTATTTGATAATTTGTTGATGGCAGCCATTCTGGCAGGTATGAGATGATACCTCATAGTTGTTTTAATTTGCATCTCTTTGATGATTAGTGATGTTGAGCATTTCTTCATATGTCTCTTGGCCATTTGTATGTCCTGTTTGGAGAGATGTCTATTTAGGTCCTCTGCCCATTTTTTAATTAGGTTCTTTGTCTCCCTTTTGTTGACTTATATGAGCACTCTATATATTTTGGAAATTAACCCCTTATCTGATGCATCATTGGCAATTATGCTCTTCCTGTCGGATAGATCCTTTCAATATTATGTAGTGGCTTTCTTTGTCTCTAGTTATGGCCTTCATTTTGAAATCTATTTTATCAGATACGAGTATTGCTACCCCAGTTTTTTTTTCCTTTCCGTTTAGTTGGAAGATTTTTTTCCATCCCTTTACTTTCAACCTAGGTGAGTCTTTTGTTGTGAGGTAGGTCTCTTGTAAACAACATATGTGTGAGTCATGCTTTCTTATCCAGTCAGCTACTCTGTGTCTTTTTATTGGAGCATTCAAACCATTTACATTTAATGTGATTATTGATATGTACTTATTTATTGCCATTTTTGTTTAGTGTGCTTATATTTTTCTTCCTATTTTTTCTACTAATTACAGCAGTCCTTTTAACATTTCTTGCAGTGCTGGTTTGGTGCTAGTATATTCCCTTAGCATTTATTTGTCTGGGAAGCTCTTTATTTCACCTTCTATTTTGAATGATAGCCTTGCTGGATAGAGTGGTCTTGAATTCAGATCCTTGATTACTTCACGCCATTCCCTTCTGGCCTGTAGTGTTTCTATTAAGAAGTCAGCTGATAGCCTTATGGGGGTTCCTTTGTAGGTAACCTGCTGCTTATCTCTTGCTGCCTTTAGGATTCTCTCTTTGTCTTTAATTTTTGACATTTCAATTACTATGTGTCTTGGTGTGGGCCTGTTTGTGTTCTTCTTACTTGGGGCTCTCTGTGCTTCTTGAACTTGAATGCCTCTTCCTTCACCAAGTCATGGAAGTTTTCTGTCACTATTTCTTCAAATATATTCTCTAACCCTTGCTCCTTTTCTTCTTCTTCTGGAACTCCTATGATGTGAATGTTGTTATGTTTCCAGTTGTCCCACTGTTTTCTTAATCTGTCTTCCTGTTTTTTAATTGTTTTATCCTTTTAGTTTTCTGATTGGTTGGTTTTTTTCTACAATGTCTTCTAATTCACTGATCCAGTCCTCAGCTTCCTCTACTCTGCTGGTTAGTCCTTCCAATGTGTATTTATTTCTGCTATGTCATTCTTCATTTCCACTTGGTTGGTTTTCAATGTTTCTGTGTCTTTACTCGTGATGTTGATATCCTTACTCTTGCTGTTGAGCTTCCTCAAGATCATCACTCTGAACTCTACCTCTGATACCTTGCTTAAGTGCATTTCATTTATCTCATTTTCAGTAGCATTCTCTTGTTCTTTCATTTGGGATTTGTTTCTTTGTTTCACCATTTTGGCTATCAGTGAGTTTAGAGCCTGCAATATTTTCCCTGTGGGTGTTGGTGTTCTGCTGTTTGTGGCTCCCTCTACTGGGTTTGGATGAGTGTGGGAGTACCCACATTAAACAGCACTGTCAAGTCTTACTTTCCTAGGTAGATTTTCAAGCCCTGGAAAGGTTCTGTTATCCTCTAGCTTTTTATCTGGGGGCTATTAGTCTCAGTTACTTGATGAGCCTTGGGTTGTAGCCCTCAGTTGAATGAAAAACTCCCTCAGGTGTTCAGTGTAAGAGGATTTCCAGAGGTTGGTGCAAATGCTGATTGTTAATGATCCTCAATTTGCATTTCTCTGGCCCAGCTGGGTGGGGTTAAATCTCCAAGGGAGGGGCTGCCACTTCTCCTCAGTGCTCAGGGAATGGGCTCCTGGAGCAAGATGGCCACCGTCCTGTGCGGCTGTGACTCAGCAAAAACTCTGAGCACCCTCCAAATCCCGAGTGTCCCCACACAGTTCCAGTCCAGTCTGCCCTCCCTCTGCCGGACCCCAAAGTGAGTGGCTGTAGCTAATTTAGTGCTCTGTCCCAGCCCTCTGTGCTGTGGAACTGGCTTGGAATTTTAACCCCGAGGGAGATACTTACAGCTAAAACTGCTGCTGTCCTTGGGCTCCCAGCCCACCCTCTTGCTCCTCTGCAGACCTACCCTGGTTATATGGGTCCTCTCCAGCTGCTTTTCTGTTGCTTTTTCCCAACGATTTGTCTTTATTTCAGTTGTAATTCTAGTTTGGTCCTGGGAGATGGTCTGTGTAGCTTCTATTTACTCCACTATTTTGGAATCCCTCAAATCAACACTTTTTATATGCAAGAAATAGTAGCAGTTTGTTATACAGTCTCATTGTTAAAATATTGATAGCTATTTTTTACCAAACAAGGAAGGAAAGTCCATCAGTCAATGGGTGAATGGTTTAGCTTATGCAACAACTGGTGTAGAAATCTCTCCTGGTATTTCATAATTAAAGGTTTGCTTTCAAAAGGCTCAGATGTCCAAATTCACACTGTGTCCTATGAAACAAATAGGGTAAAATTTTAATTTAAGAGTTTTGGGGATGTTAGTGGCATCAGTTATCTGCCTGAAGCAAATCCAAATCTTCACTGGAAGAAGATAGGTCAAACTAGATCATAGAATATTAATATCAATAAAATATCAAATGATTAAAAGTATAACTGTATGAAACAAATTTTTTAAAAAATAAGTTAGCAAGAGTGAAACCCAGAAGAAACAAAAAGCAAGAGGAGAATTAGAACCACACAATCTTTAGATATTTGGAATCTTCAGGGAAAGAATAAAAATAATCATTTAAAAATATAAAACATAAGGAGAAAACACAAATAGGTGGCAAAATATTACTAAAACTGAGATAAACGTATTTGAAAGAAAATCAAATATTCTATTAAGCAAATAAAATTGAGTTCTTTGTTTTAAGTTAAAATTACAAACTCGGTAGATTCGGCATATGGTCTGGATTTAGCAGATCACTTTACTACTTTCATAATTCCAAGATTTTATGGAAGTCACTTCCTGATTTAAGCCAAGAAATATTTCCCATGAATACAAATTTCTTAAATAATATATTCAGATTTTTTTCAATAGGAGCTAATAGTCTTAATATATTATAGCAACAATTATTCATTTTAAAATGTATTATTTACAAAATATCTAATATATTTAAAACACTTTGTTGTTTCCAGCTGTATGCCAAGCATACCTTCACAATCCCTTGAAGGGGAAAAAAACAAAAACATTGGTACCCGGCTCATGTGGCTCAGTGGTTGAGCATCGACCCATGCACCTAGAGGTCGCTGGTTCAATTCCTTGTCAGGGCAAATGCCCAGGTTGTGGGCCAAATCCCCAGTGGGGGGCATGCAGGAGGCGGCCAGTCGATGTTCTCTCTCATCGATGTTTCTATCTCTCTTTCCCTCTCACTTCCTTTCTCTCTAAAATCAATAAAGGAAAAACATTTTTTTAATAAATGAATATATACAAATATAAATGAATGTATATTTCACAAAATATATGATTATAATAAAATGACAGAGAAATTCAGAGATGTTAAAATTATAAATAGAAAGTCTCTATAAATGTAAAAGCTTTATTTACTTTAAATTTTCAACGTATCTTTTCTGTCTTTCAGACAACTGTGATCAGCTGCTTTTTCTTATATTTCAGCTCTTTCCTGCCAATTCTTTTTCCATTTTGAATTTGCTCTTACCTTAAGAATAGAAAAGGAATTGGTTTTTACCTACATTCTTTTTTTAGATATCAAACAGTAATGCAAATTTATAACTCTAATATTAAAAAATGAATCCATTGTAGGGAAAGATAAAGAAATATTTACTGGGAGCAAGACACCAAAATATAGCTTTTGTATATGCCAGTAAATATCTTAGTGACTCTGGACATTCAATCTCATCTCACTTAACCTATAATGGGATTTTGAACTAGGAAGTATCTAAATTTTTACTACTAATAAAGAAACTAACAAAAATTAAAGGTACCATAAGAGCATATTTACACAAAAACGTTGCTAAATTTCAAAAAAATGTTCACAATATAAATCATAAACGAAAATAAAAACATTCAGAATAATCTGTGGCAAAATTTTAAGTGACAACATCATTTAAAGCAACACAGAAGTGGATGAGGGCAGAGGACAAAATATGAATTAAAGATACAGATGCTACTGTTTCTTTATATACTTATGCTATGTAATCTTTATAAATTATTTATATTTTATCATCCTACTTATTTTATCTATAAAATAAAGAAAATAATATTATTATTCAAAAACACTGTTTGTTGTGAGAACTATTCAAGTAAGTACCTTAGTCATGTCATGTGCTTTGACTCTACTCTGGCTGACAACATGTATTCTCTATAGAGTGCCATTTGGAAGTGTTGAAGAAAAACATTATTCTTGATTTTTAAAAATTGGGCACTGATCAGGTGCTATATGAAGCAAAACATGACTAAGTTGTTAAAAATTACATAATGCTTTAGAGACCCCAGAACACTAGTAACTCCATCCCATTTGTGTAGAATTCAATGTGAAACTTGATAACTAAGAAGGACCAGCTGTATAAAAACATGGGTTTATGAGTAATAAACCATATTAAAAAATCAGAGTAGAAATGGTGCCTTAGGAAAGGTGGAGACAATAAGAACATGCTGTAAGAATGGGTCCTCACAATGCTTTCAACAATAAAGATAAATTTAAAAGAAATTCAAAATTTTATTTTATTATTATTATTTTTAAAAAATATTTTTATTGATTGATTTTTAGAGAGAGAAAAAGGGAGAGGGAGAAAGAGATAGAAACATCGATGTGAGAGAGAATCATCCATCAGCTGCCTCCTGCACACCCCCTACTGGGCATCGAGCCTGCAACCCAGGCATGTGTCCTGACCGGAATCGAACCGGGACCTCTCAGTCCATGGGACAACACTCAATCTACTGAGCCACACTGGCCAGGCAAAATGCAAAATTTTAAATTTTGCTGAAAAAAAAAAAAAAAAGGAGTCCTCACAAAGGATAAATGTATTATAAATCAAAGTAAGAATACAATAACTTTTAATACATAGGTTGATTAGTGGAAGAGAGACTAAAAGTAGTGACATTGCATTCCCAATTACAGGCATGGCTCTGGGAAGAGGAATCTGTGAGCATCAAGAAGGCAGATTGGAGGTAGTAAGTAAAATTTATTTTTTCTGCCTTGGGTGTAGTTAATTTGAACATGTCTTTGTTCCCACTAGTTATCAGAACTAATGTAGGACTATAATAAAATCAATCAATACCAAAGAGCTTATTTCTGAAATTATGGAAAGTATTGGCAAATTGGTAGTTACAAAACAGTCACGGAGATATAAAGTACAGCATAGAGAATATAATCAATAATATTGTAATAACTATGTATGGTGCCAGGTGAATACTGGAAGTATCAGAGGGAACACTTTCTAAAGTATATACTTGTCTAATCACTAGGCTATATACCTGAAACTAATGCAAAATAAAAGTGAACTGTAATTGAAAAATTAAAAAAATATATTGGCAGATCAGAGATGTCCTATTATTAGGGAAATCACTTCTCAATAGAATCTTAGTGAAGTGAGTGGGAGTGGTGCTATACAGCCATTCACTGTGGCTATTTAGTCATCAGTTGCTACATGGTTTTCTTAGTAAGGAAAGCTTAATGTTGATCTGGGAATCCTATGTATAGAATCATGTGGTATGAGTAGCGAGGGCATAGAAAACATGTTGCACTTAGGGAGTATGACATAATTACCCAACAGAGAATAAAATATGTTATCTAGTGTCTACTTTCTTTTTTTGTTTTTTATTTTTCCTTTATTGATTTTACAGAGAGAGGAAGTGAGAGGGAAAGAGAGATAGAAACATTGATGAGAGACAACATCGATTGGCTGCTTCCTACATGCCCCCCACTAGGGATCAGGCCCACAACCTGGGCATGTGCCCTGACTGGGAATCGAACCAATGACCTCTTGGTGCATGGGTCGATGCTCAACCACTAAGCCACACCAGCCAGACTCTAGTGTCTACTTTCAAACTCATATTTTTAGAGACAAATATCTACTCCTGAAAATAAGATTGCTTACAATTTATTGAATAGATATTGCTTGAGGCACAACAGTCAACATGTTCCATATATTTAAGATCCCAGTCCACTAAATAGGATGTTATATTTTTTATAGTCTGAGAAATACTGCCTGCTGGTGATGACTAGTGACTTAATAGCAGCTGAAATCCAACAGTGTATGAAATGATGTTATTTATAAAGTTGGGAAAATATTCTTGAAATTCTTCAATATAAAAGCTTCCATATAAACATAAAATATTATTTTTCCTGGAGCGTTTTATAGCAGAATGTTTTAATCTAATACATAAAGGGGAAATTTAGAATTCAAGCATGAGAGTCTATCAGTTCAGTAAATGTTTCTATAAAATTCAAATAGACCATCGTTGACTATGCCTTTGTGTATAGTATTTCCTGTGAAATTACAATATAATTTTCTTTTCTTTTATTCTGTTGCTGACAAAAATGGTAAAAGAAGTGTGATAAAAGATGTTGAATTCACACATGACACTTCACACTCTCGTAGTTTTATACTTTTGATTTTTTAAAGTATATCACATATATAAGCATCATTTAGGATAAGCTTCAAAGTCCATGCTTAATTAATTTAAGCACAGGAAAGACTTTATAATTTATTATTTGCTAAACATAGACATCTATCCTTTGCATCTTTTATGAGAAACACTACCTTTCTCCCTCTTATTTTACAAGTCGTCTTTTAATTATTAGACAGCTAGGTGTGGCATTTAGTCTTAACTCTATTACTTTTTTCTTGACATCAGATAAATCATTTTATACTCTTACCCATCTCTTTTTCAGTTTGTTCTTAAGCAAAATACAGATCTTACACAAATCAGTGACTTTCATGTTTCGTCAGAATCACAAATTCACATGGAGATAACTCAAGGACTGCTATGAGTTAATGATTAAGAGCTTCCGAACCCAGTGGTCCTTCTTTGAATTGTGACTACACTTATTCTCTTGACATTCACTTTTATGACTTCAACAAGGGTATATTTGTGCAAACCTCACATTGCTATCTCTAGCTCACACCTATTGGGAAGTTGATTCTTTGTGTGATTCATATGTCTAGATTTATACCCCAGATTCACACATCTAGCTGTCTATCCAACCTCTTCACTGTGATGGCTAACAAGACCTGTGAAACTCTGTATGTCCAAAACCAGTCTTGATTTCTATGCCCAAACACACCTACTTTATTTCAATATTCCTTAATAAGCTTCCTTATTTTGATATTTTTAGTTGATTAAGCCAAGAATTTTGAAGTTATCTTGACCCCCCACACTTTCCTTATTCCTCACAAATAATTCATCATAAAAATCTTTGTCTGCTTTTGAAAAATATTCATAATTTGAACTTATGTCCCACTTCTACTGGATAATAGGCTGGTATGATTCCCCACGGTGGATAACTTGCATTGCTTAGATAGCTTTTATACTGTAAGTCCTGACAGTTGGGTTTTCTTTTATTTGTAATGCAAGTGACTGACATAAGCTTCGATTGCCTGCCCAGATATCCACTTCAAAGAGGCATCCACTTCAATTTTGGCTACCTGGAACATATACGTTGACAGCTTCAGACCAGGTAAAGAGCCAGGCAGCACTGGCTCCCCATAGATCCGCCTTGTTCCTAGTCTCCTTTGTTTTTAAGATCTTGGTTGGTTTCCATAACTGACCACTTGGAATGATAGATTTTTTTCCTTTTCCCACACTTTAAATTCTGGCTCATATGTTTTAAATTCACCAATAAAGAGTGAGCCCAAGAAACCCTTGGTCCCCATCCTTGACCCCAACAAAAGCAGAACCCTAGGCCCTTGGTTCTTTCTCTACCCACTATCTTGCTGTGTGGCCCCAAGTATACTGTGTGCTTTTCAGGAACTGTGAGTAATAAACCTTTTTTTATTATTAGTGCTGATGGTGTCTTGCAATCATAAGAATTACAAGGTCAGGTTAAGTCATAACATTGGTTATCCACAGGCTGATACTGGTACAGAACAATTTCGTACTGAGTTTCTTTGCTGCAGTCAACTTTCAATACAGCAGCCAGTTTGATCCTTTGTCTAAGTCAGATAATATCACCCCAGTGCTTGAACCCTTCTATAAGTTCCCCCTTTGCATTCACTATAAAACCTGATTTTCATACAATGTACAAACAGGCTCTATGTAATTTCTCCCTGTTACACCTCTGTCCTCAATTCCCACTACTCGCTTCATGAATCACTCTCTTCTAGACACACTGACCTCCTTGCTTACAGGTTCTACAGGCCTTTCCTGCTAAGAACATGGATGCCAGATATTCACTGTGTTAACTCACTCTGTCTCCTTTTATGACGGTGCTCAATACCCTGCTTCTCAATGAAGTAACACACCTACTTACATCTACAAACCCCCAAGCACCGCTATCTGTCACACTTCTGTTTCCATACCCCTAAGACATGGCATTTATTAACTTCTATCATACGAGACAATTTTTTTACTTACTTGTCTACTGTTTCATATTTTTTTATTCTCCTCCAACATAAGCTCTATAAAGCCATGTGTTATAATTTTCTTAACAGCTGCATTCCAAGTGCTTAAATTAGTATGTGGTTTATACATGTATGTTGAATAAACAAGTCAAGAAGAAATGTTCAGAGGGACACATTATATTGGAAAGTCAATTCATTTCTCTTTCATCACCAAGACTTATTGATAAACACTGTGGCGTATATTGTATCATTGACAAGATTCCTGGTTAGGCCTCAATGCCTTGATAAAGGGCATGAGGCTTTCCATTACACAGTTACAAATTAGATTTGGAAGACATCTAATTGAATATTTTTTTCCAGTATGACCAAATAACTGATCAAACCTAATGTCTCACAGATAAAACTAAATGTTGAAAAATAACAACAGAAAACATCAGCAACAACAAAATAGGCAGAATACATGGGAATGGACAAAAGCAAACAAAGAGAGGAAACGAGTCA
Source organism: Tadarida brasiliensis (assembly GCA_030848825.1). NCBI lineage: Eukaryota > Metazoa > Chordata > Mammalia > Chiroptera > Molossidae > Tadarida > Tadarida brasiliensis. The sequence goes on along the minus strand of CM061267.1, from coordinate 62,934,265 downwards.
ACATCTGGAAGAAGTGATTAGCATCAGGTGTTTCCTTTTTCTGCATATTTGATCCTGAAGGCATGTTCTAGTGTGTCTAGGCGACATGGTTAAACCTTAAAGTCTTGTACTTAAAAAAACAAGGCCAACCACATGAGCTGGAAAATAAGGTAAAAATTTCCAGGAATGAACTCTGCCTAAATGCCTGACTAACCCCTGACCCAGGGATGCATAAGATAGAGTCCAAGCAGCCTGGCTAAAGTAAAAATCACTGATTTGAAATTTGGCTTACCACACGCTGAAGGCAGAGCTTTAACTGTGATTTTAGCCAAATTAACTACATGCTATTAAAAAAAAGATAATTTTCAGGGGAACATTATAAAATCCAGATATTATTCAAAATATCATTAAAAAATGTCTGGGAATACATTCCAAAATGACTTAACATACAAAAAACAAAGCATGACTTTTTCTAAGAGAAAAAATTATCAGTAGATATTATCCAAGATGACAAACATCTCAGAATTAGACAAAAATTTAAACTATTATAACTATGCTCAAGACACTAATACAAATATGTTCAAATAAACAAAAATGAAAATTTCAGCAGGGAAATATAAACTCTTACAAAAACCAAATAAAATTTCTAAAAATGAAAAGCACCCTTCTTGAAACAAAAACTCACTAAATGGGTATAGCAGAATAGAGATGACAAAGAAAATTTGGTGAATTTGAATACAAATGAATAGAAATCATGCAATTTGAAGAACAGAGGTTTTTTGTTTTTGTTTTTAATGATAAAAAACAATGATAAGTGAAATAAGCCAGTCAGAGAAAGACAGCTATCACATCATCTCACTTATATGTGGAATCTAATGAACAAAATTAAACTAACAAACAAAATAGGTCCAGAAAGATGAAAGCAGGGAACAGACTGACAAACCTTAGAGGGAAGGGGGGAGGTGGGGCAAGAAGAAATAAAACAAAGAATGTATATGCATATATGCATAACCAATGGAAACAGACAATAGTGTGGTGAAGGCCTGGGGGGGGATGGGAGTGGGGAGGAGGGAGTCTATGGGGGGAAAAAGGGAAGAAATCTGTAATACTTTCAACAATAAAGCTAAATTAAACACACACACACACACACACACACACACACACACACACAAATGATAGACTAGAACCACGATGTGCTTAAATAGGTGAATGGATAAATAAATTGCGGTACATCAAGACAATGAAGTATTATTCGGTGATAAAAAGAAATAAGCTATCAAGCTGTGGAAAGACATAGAGGAAACTCACATTCATATTAACAAGTGAAAGAAGCCAATATGGAAAGGCTACATACTACGTGATTTCCACATAAAGCGTTCTGGAAAACGTATGAGTATGGAGACAGTAAAAAGATCAGTGGTTGTGGGGGAGGAAGGAGGGAAAGATGCATGGGCAGGAAACACAGGATTTTCAGGGTAGTAGAAATACTTTTGAATAATATTATACTGATTGATATATGTGATTATACTTTGTCCAAACCCATAACATGTAAGGCATCAGGAGTGAACCCTAAGGTAAGCTATGGACTTTGGGTGATTATGATATGTCAATGTAGGTTCATTTTTGGTTCAAAAAACATTGTACCATTTTGGTGAGTGATGTTGATAATGGGGGAGGCTATGCCTGTGTGGAGGCAAGGAATATATGGGAAATCTCTGTACTTTCCTCTCAATCCTGTTTTAAACCTAAAATTTCTTTAAAAAATAAACTAAAAAAAATGAAAGATGAGACTTCAAGGATAACCAACTGTGATTTGCAAAACAGCAATCATTCAGTACACACTACAAGGTAGAGAAGTAAGATACATTTTCTGCTGAGTATAAACCTCAGTTTCAGGGGGATAAAGTCACTTCCATTTATTTAATACAATTGTTTAGCATTGAAATTAGGAAATCTCTTCTGATACTAGTATACCATTTTCTTTAAGTCCTAATTTATAATGCTATTTTAAATTTTCATATTTTTGTCATTAGTGTATTTTAGGCAGTAGATGGGGTGGCAATAATAGGAGAGATAGCCAGACATCAAAGTAATCACCAACAGTAACTTTTATATGTAACTCCTCTATAAAACTGTGGGGAATTTTAAATATTCTAATTATTGGTAGGTTAAAATAATTATAAAGAATAATGTGCCGCATCTATATATATATGTTCTTCAAAAAAGAATATTGACTAGAAAATATGTTTGCAGAAGCTGAAGGTTAAATTTAACTACTGTATTTTCATTGTGATGAGTTATATATACATGAATGGTTGAATTTCATGAGTTTATCTTTAAAAATATATTTATTTAAAACATGTCCAAAATATAATCTTTCCTTAACACTTCCTTATGTAGAAAAGAAAAAATATAACAGCTGCTATTTTAGTTAGAAAGATGACAAAAAATTACTCTGGATGTTATTTCATCCAAAGCAGATATAAGAAATGCCTGGATTCTGGTATTTCCATTTTGACAGCATACTTCAGGGAAATCATATTATATGATGTAAATATAGTGTTGAGAATTTTTATTTTCAATTCTATTAATGGATTTATAATTGTAGCTTCCTCCTTTATGCCTCCAGGCTTGTTCTTTCCAGGGGTGGGGGGTGGCAGGTGGGAAGAGAATCAGAGTTTAATTGAACAATTGCAACAGCAATCTTCCTATTTGAAAACTTCAATGTTTCTCTTTTGATAATAAGTCAGTACATTTAGTAAATCATACTATATTCAGTAAATATAGTAATCTTGCTAAGGAAATTAGTAGAACTTGTGTTGAATCTTGTTTTAGAAAAAGTTGTTTATACTTTTTATGCTGATTGTGTTTTAAAACAATAAGTTTTATCCCATCAATGTCCACACTATTAGGAGGGAAATAAAGTATGAAAAAAAGCAATTCAGTACCTAGCAAAAAGGGCAAAAACTGCTGACATTGTGATTGTACTTTGCTGATATATGTTTTTAGGGGCATAATATTGCTGCCCCAAAAGAATCAATTCCACTTGGTGAGCATTCTACCTTATGTGTAAACACTGTGCCAGCATTCACATAAACGACAGGGTTGTGGGTGTTCTATTCTAAATATCAAATCAGGGCTCAAAGCCCAAAATATATCATTTGCCTGTTAAGTGATGTTTGTAATTTATTCACAGAATAAAAAGCTTTTCATGATTTTTTTCCTTAGAAATACAGCAACAAATATAAATAGCTCAATGACATGTAAAATTTTTAAATGAACCCTTTAGTGTAAATAAATATATCTGTCCTGGGAATTGCTAAGAAGTACGGGTGTTAAGGAAACAGAGAATCATCATAACTTACACAGAAAGAATGGGAAAAAGGCCCAACAAAACTGAAGGCATACTTACTGTTCCAAGTAACGATAATATTATACCTAGGACTAATATCTATTTTTAAAAAAATAGATATTTTCTCATATAGGAATTAACTACTCTTTTCCTTACTTAAAGGCTACGAAGCGTTGCTTCATTAATTAATTGTCACAGCCTTGGGAAACCAGTCAGTAGGGTTGTCTCAGATTCCTGAGTTGACTGAAGAAGCACCTTGGGAAGCACTGAACCCACTGCCACAGCCTTCTGAGCACAAATTTTGCCCCATAAGATTTCTATTTCTATCTTTTCTTTCAAAATATACTCCAACTCATGCCTCTATTGCTCTCAAGTTTATTTTTTAGTACTATTATTTCCAATCCTCTATCCCCCCCCCAACTTAATACCACCTCTTATGTATATTTATTTCTTTGTATATGACAAATTCATGAATCTGGGATATTGTACTTTCACAAATAATCTGAATTTGTGGCAATTGCAGGTACTACTTTAGAGAAAAACATTGAAGAGATTTAGGAAAGGAAACATATTTTTCTAATCTTATTCTCAAAATGGACAGGGAAGACTTCTATTGTAAACTGAATAGTAGGAGACAGAAATATTCTTATCTTGCATGATGTACAAAAGTAAAATGATAAACAACTGGCAAAGACTATTTTTCGTTAATACAAGAAAAGAAAAAAAATTGCAGATTCAAAAAGAATATACAAGTTTCCCAAAGCAGCTAAAGTCAGTGCAGACATGACAAGGTGACTCGGGGTGAAACACCACAGGAAGTCATGTGGAGATAATGTGATTAGAGAGAAAGTTACCCAGCACAGTGCCAGAAGATAGTAGGAAATGCTGGCAATAAAAATGTATTTGTGAGCTCTGGCCAGTGTGGCTCAGTTGGTTGGGCATGCAGGAGGCTGCCAAGCCATGTGTTGCTCTCACAGCAATGTTTTTCTCTCTGTCCCTCTCCCTCTCTCTAGAAATCAATAAAAAATCATTTAAAGCATTTATTTTTAAATTTAAACATGTGAATGGCAATATATACCTTACTAGAGTTGACCAGAAGAAGGAATAGAAAATCTGTCTAGTCTAATACCTCCTGAAGAAATGGAATCTATTATTAAAAATTTTGCCAAATATTACCCTAGCCTCAGGTGTCTCACTTATAAATTCTTCTAAAATTTAAGGAGGAAATAAATGACTTGCTATATATTTTTCTGATAACTAAAAGGAAGGCTTTCAATTTCTGTTTGTGAGGGAGCCATTAGGAAAAGAACGTTCTGATTCCTAGATTAAAGAGTTAAGAATCGGATGGCCTGTGAACCATGCCCTTTAAGACAATCTTCTTCAATTTTACCAGCAAATGACATATAGCCCAAACCTAGCACTAATCACCCATGAATTTAATTGAGAATTAATTATTCTATTTTTATTTGTTTTTTACTGACAAGTTCCCTTCCATTATTTACCACCAAAACCTAACAAATTGAGATTTGTGGGAAATATAATGCCAGGTTAGGTTTACCACTGTCACTTGGTATTTTTAAACTTGGGATCTTATCAGGGTTTATATTATGAATATCATTTGGAAAACTAAAACAAAAAAGGAAAAGGATATGGAACAGAGAATGTAAAAAGGTAGATTCAGCTAACTGTATGATGAAATTAGTTCATTTTTAGTTCATGTGTTTAATATTAAGCAACAGTAGATACGGGGAAATTTAAAAAGATAGATATTAGAGATAATGAGAGTATCAGATGTAAGGTATTACATATTAGCAAACATATCTAAGTATAGCAAGAGTGAATTGCTTACACAGGGAACAGGCCCTAGCTTGCTGACTGGAATATAGGGTAGGATTCCTCCCCAATCCTCCTTGCAGATTTTTAAATGCTTTGTTGAAAATGTTGGAGACTCAGTCCTCTAATTAAAAATATCAATAGCTAGTTACAAAATACAAACAATTTTGATAGAGTTTAATTTGTATATATATATATATGTGTGTATGGATTATAAATATGCATCTGGACATTTAAATGAATATAAAAAATAAACAGACCCAAGTGACTGAATCCAAATTCTATAAGGATGATTATCTAAGAAGTACCCCTCATTTTCCTATCTTTTAATGCCCTTTCCATAAGTTAACTGCCATTTTGACTTCTGGCACCATAGGTTACTTTTGCTTATTCTTGAAAATTGTATAAATGAAATAGTACAACATCATACAGTATTTTGTGCCTGGCTTCATTTGTTCAATATTATGTTTGTGAAGTAATTCAAATTTGTTACTCTAATTTTTCTTGAGTCATTTGCATTGCTTTGAGCTTGAAGAGGTATGAGGTATGCAAAAGGAGAGAGGCAGAGAGAGGAAGAAGACACGGGTTGTAAGGACCATGAATAAGGATGGAGGACTCAGCAATAACCTGACAACTCAGATCAAAGAGGAGATGTAACTATGTAAGTCTCAGCAAATGCCAGGTCCTGATCTTAGTGCCCATCCCTCTAATTTTTTTTTCTTTATTGATTTTAGAGAGAGAGAAAGGGAGAGAGAGACAGAAACATCAATGAGAGAGAACATCAATTGGCCGCCGCCAGCATGCCCCCCACCAGGGATTTGGCCCACAACCTGGGCATGTACTCTGACTGAGAATTGAACTGATGACCTCTTGGTGCATGGGTCGACACTTAACCAATGAGCCACACCAGCCAGGCCCTCCAATTTTTTTTAATAATCTAAAAATATAGATGCAACTTCAGGGAAAAATATAAAGTTACTTAGTTGATTGATATTAAGTCTGCAGCTTTTGTGGGCTGAAGACAGTTTAAAAAAAAAAAAAAGAAGAAAGAAAAAATTTGAAAATTACATTCTTGCATACTTGTTTCTTAATATAGCCTGTAATTATGAACATCATACATCACAAAGGGGAACAGTATCCATATTTGCATACATTCATCACTGAGAGATGTACTCTTTAATTCTTTAGGAGATATGTATTATAAATGAAAGACACACTTGCCCTGAGGAAACTCAGGGAGGAAGAGATGAGAGAAAATAAAGCAAAGGGATAATAAAAAACAAGTAAGAATGTAAACTGGTACAGCCACTATGGAAAACCGTATGGTGGTTTCTTTATAAGAACTGAGTTACCATATAACCCAGGAGCCCCTCTTATGGATATCTACCTGAAAATTTTGAAAACATTTATTGGCAAAAATATGTGCACCCCTATGTTCATTGAAGCATTATTCACAGTGGCCAAGACATGGAAACAACAGAAGTGTCCTTCAATGGATGATTGGATAAAGAAGATGTGGTACATATACACAATGGAATACTACTCAGCCATAAGAAAAGATGAAATACTGCCATTTGCGACAACATTGATGGACCTTGAAAGTATCATGCTAAATGAAATAAGTCAGTCAAAAGTTAAGAACCATATGATTTCACATGTATGTGGGATATAAAACTGAGAGTGACAAATGAACAAACAAGAAAAACAAACAAACAAAAACTCATAGACCCAGACAGCAGTATGGTGGTTACGAGGGAAGGGGGTGGGGGGTAGTAAAGGATAAAGGGGGCCAAGTATCTGGTGATCAAAGATGATTTTATTTTGGGTGGTGGGCACACAGTGCAATATACAGATCGTGTATCATAGAAATGTACCCCTAGAACTTATATAATCTTATTAGCCAAGGTCACTCAAATAAATTTAATTAAAGAAAAGATCAACTTGGAGGGATTCTACATATCTAGATGATGATTTGATTTGAGATTCAGAAAGTTTCCAGATTTGGAGTATGTCTTGAACTATGGCATAGTTTCTGCTTGTTCAATAGACATTGGGACTGAAGTAAGCTTACATGATTTAAGGGTTGCATATTTTGTCAGTCGCACAAAGAGATTCATGTTCTAAGCCAGAGATAGGCTAAGTTTTACTCAGTGCTTCCTGCTCTTACACTTTCCCACCCAAAATCCTCTAATCTGAACCCACATATCACTAATACCACAGTAAAACTAGTTTAGGAGAAAACAGCTTTTACTGTTTAAAAACCACTGCTTTACCTTGTTAATTTAACAAGGAAAGGAATGACTGTGCTGATGAACTTTCTCCTTCAGTGTGAAAAAAATAAAAAGGAGGTGCTTTTAAAAAACATGAGTAACATTATGTAATTTTAGATATTTAAATGTATAGTATTTATATCCTAAATTTTATTCTTCCAAAAGAAACTCTATGTATTCTGGATGACTGCCCAGAGGCTGCCACTGCAGAAAGCTCTCTACTGAAGAACAACTTCTTAGAGAAGGGAAATAGCTGTGTTTCTCTACAGCTCCAGGGGGAAAGGGAATGGGGAGAATTTTAGTGTGTTGGTAATAGAAGTTACAGAAAAGGCAGGACTATGGGGATTTTATCACAATATCATAGACCTACAATGAAAAGTCAAATGACAGACTTGTAAATCAGAAAGAAAAGTAAAGAATTCATTGAATTGAGGAGCAAGGTTCGTGGTTGATTTTTTAAGGTTAGGCATGTCATGCTGTCTTTATTTAAGAAAGACATTAGCCATACAATAAAGATTTCCAATACAGGGACATGTAATCACTGAGCTGGGGGACCATATGACAGTGTAAAGTCATATTTGCTCATTCTATGAAACTCAAAAAACAAAACATAAAACTATCATCTTTACTCCAAACTGAGTACTTTTTTACCTATTATAAGAATCTATAATCAGATGTTTTTAAAGTCCTGAAGATGTTTTCATCATTCTTAGAAACAAGAAAACATAGTTTTTTAATTCAGAATGATGAAGCTGAAAAAGGACATCAGAGAAAGAACACATAAATTTTAGAACATTTCAGTCAGTTATTAAGAAATTTGGCAGAAGTTTTTAATATGACAGGCATCAGAACACTCTAAATTATAAATAATTTGGGCTAAGAACAGAAAATCCAAGATGCTAACAAGGACCTTTCAAGAAAAGTCCATAATTATAACAACAATTTGACAACTGTGATTTGGTATTATTTATATGAAAATAATTGAAATGATAGTGTCTGCCAAATAGTGCAATTGAAGAGGCAGAAAAGAATATTGAAAAACAAAACTCTGATGCTAAATGAAATAAAGTAAAAAGAAAATTGTTGTACATTTTCTTTTACAGTATTTATTCTCAATATATGCCATTTTAAAAAGAATATTAACATAGTTTATAAATATTTAGGAAATCAATCTATCTATATTAGCTTATAATGATATTTTGAGTAATTAATTTAAAAATACTATTTCTAGCCCTGGCAGGTGTGGCTGAATTGGTTGAGTGTCATCTGATGCACCAAAAGGTTGCTGGTTCAATTTCTGGTCAGAGCACATGCCCAGGTTACAGACTTGACCCCTGGGGTGCGTAAGGGAGGCAGCCAAATGATGTGTTATTTTTTTTTTCTCTCTCTCTCTCTCCGTCTCCCTTCCCCTCCTCTACAATCAATTAAAATAAAATTCTAAAAATCTAGGTGGCAGACTTTGTCACTTATCTTTATATTTTTCAATTATTAGATAATAAAAACAGTAATGTGAAGGCTACAAAATTTGATAGCACTTCCAATTAAGAATTTATACAGTTGCCTTTGCTCTTCACATTGAAAATTAAGCATACCTCCCAGGTTATATCAGTGCTTACTGTTTATAATTTCTGGAGCTTATTGTTGACAATAACAAATTATATTAGGAGATTATTATTTACTGTAAATACGTTTAGAATACCAATAATATTAGCATGTTTGGTTGAAATATTGATATTTCTATTTATTTATTTATTTATTTATTATTTTAATAAACCTTTCTTTTGTATTATTGATATTTAGAGAGAGAGGAAGGGAGAGGGAGAAACAGATAGAAACATCGATCAGAGAGAACACTGATTGGCTGCCTCCTGCATACCACCCAATGGGGATTGGGCCCACAACCTGGGCATGTGCCCTGACAGGGAATCGAACTGGCGATCTTTTGGTGCATGGATCGATGCTCAACCACGGAGCCACACCGGCTGGGCGATATTTCTATTTAAAAAGAAAAAAGGAAAAAAAAAAAAGGAACACCAAGAGATACCTAGGCTGGAATCTAAAGTGAGTTTTTTATTATTGAACTCACGATAATTTAATAGTATTTTAGAGTAAATTTAATTATTCTAATCTCTCGTTGATGGCCAATTATGTTTTTCACTACTCTTTGGTGTAAGTTATGTAAAAACAGACACGCATATACTGCAGTTATCAAATTTTAGGGGTTTGTGCATTCATTTTAGGCAAAATGAAATGCATATAGTTAAGGGGAACTTCCTAGGCTAAATTGTGTTTGATATATATAGCTTTACCATAAGAGTTTAGATGACTATATTATAAACATTGGGACACTTAGATTACTTATATAACATTACCCTAAGACATAAAGACAATTCTGAAAATTAGATAAATTAAGAATTCTCCAATGTTCATTAAGTCTCCATTAGATAATGTGCTGTTTCACGCTATACAAAATTAAAAGCATTTGCTATAATCTAACTGTATTACTTGTTTTTAAGTTTATATCTAACAAAATTCAACACTATGATTTTTTTAAATAATATTTACTGGAAATAAAACTTAGATTCACTCATTTTAAAAGTGAAAATGTCAAATAACACATAAATTTAATAAATTTTTACCACATAAAAATATCTATGACAGCAATACAGAGAACTATGAAGTGAGTAAAAAAATATTGGGATTGATTCATCTTTTCTATACATGTCCTTAACACAAAGTCATGCTGAAGTTTAACTGAAGTTGAGAAAGGCTAGCTTCTGACAAAGGCACTCATTTTACTTATTATAATGGTAATGAATAAAAATTTCATTTATGGAATAAAAAGCACCAGCATGTCTAGATAAAGGAAGGATTATTAAAATTATCTTTCCTTAGTACTTGGTCTTATAACCATTCTATCAGGGTCATTTTTAGTTATTAAGTAGCTTCATTGTAAAACAGTAACCACCTTTTAAAATCCTTTTTATTTTCTGAAATGCAATTTTAGAGAGAAAAGTATAGATAGTAACTAAATTTTTGAAGACAAAGCTTATCTTCAGTTCCCAAAATAGTTTGGAAACCTGGAATAAAATAGGTTTTATAAAGTAATTTAACTATTTGAGATATTTACTTCAAAGTACACACAAGGAATCTGGACTACTTTCAGAACAAATTTAGAATTTTAGAAAGAATTCAGACTTTATGTAGTAACTACATAATTTAAAAATAATTATTTGTGTTAGAGACAGTAAACTCATTATAAATGTTATTTTCAATAGTCTTTTACAGCATGTTTGATATTCCTTGAGAAAATTAAAATATTTTCTACCACAAAAGTTCAAACCTTAGTTGTAAGTTTTGAATTATCTTATCCTAAATATTTTAAAATGACATAGAAAATATGTCCCTGCAGTTTGATCAGAGTAGATCTGAAGTCAGTTTAAAACCATATATTAATAAAATAAGTGGAAAAAAACTTTCATTTAAAAAATACTTTTAGAATGCAGTTTTACCATCACAACACACATAAATATTTAAGAAATGTGAAGATTCAAATATGATTAACTTGAATAGCAGCTTTATTCATCATTGCTCCAAACTGGGAACAACTCAAATGTGCCTGAATTAAAGGGTAAACACAGTAATGGAATGGTATTTGAACAACCATAAGGGACAAACTACTGATACACACAACAATGTGGATGAAACCTAAAAGCATGTTTTTAAGTGTAAGAATATCTGAAGATTCGTGTTATGTGATTCCATTTATATGACATTCTGGGAAAGGCAAAGTTAGGAAGAAAAACAGATCAGTGGTTGCTAAGTGTTGCAGGGGGTGGGGGAGTGTTGAGATTTATCATTGATAGCATGATGGTGTAGGGGACTTCCGAGTAAACATACTGTTCTGCAAAAAACTATGCCCATGACTCCATTACTCTATGCGTTTGTTAAAACTGACAGAAGAATATGCCACTGTTTTACTCTATGTTCATTTTTTAATTAACTAAGATATGGGGGAAAATAAAGTATAGACTATGACAAATGAATCTATTTTTCAGTGAATCAAATAATAAACTGAATAGTGTGGGAAAGAAAGAAGCTGACCTATGTATTTTGATTGGATACTGTAAAGCTAAAGGCAAAAAGAACTGAACAAAAACTCTGTACTCCAGTTGGTAAATTTGTTTCAAACAGGGGTATGGTTTAGGAATTTTGAAACTACTTTATTTGTAAAGTAGGGTAGGAAATATAGACAAGGAGAAAGACTGTTTCTCACTGTAGGAAAAAAGAAGTTATAAATAAGGAAGAGGGAGAAGGCTAGAATGTACACTGGGTGCTGAATCTGAGGTAGAGGTGTTAATACAGACTCAGGCATGGATCATTAATATATATGTACTGATGGAGAAATAAATATTAATAGATGTGACTGTGTGTGTATATGAATGAGCCAATATATATACATATATTTCTTCATTTATTCAATCTCAGGTAAGAAGCAGTGACACTCCTATAGCAATGAGCACCCTAGTTCTCAAATCTCAGTTTCTAAATACCGAACTGCAATAAAAGGGCTCCAGAACTAAAACAAGGAAAATATAAAAGGGGCCTGGAACCTCTTGTGGTGCTGAAAAGTGAGACAGTACTAAAAAAAAAAAAAAGGAAGGGGGGCAGACTGGTGAAGTCACGCTGAAAGGGCACAGGCATTAAATGCCAATACCTCCATAAAACTGAGGGAAAAAAGAAGCCCCAGTGTTTAAAGTTGGAGCAGCATGAGCAGCAAAATAAGTAACAAGAGTTTGGATCATAATTCCAAAATAAAATAAATATGCATGAATCCATACCAATTTAAATAAATCCTGAAGGAAGAAATAAATAGGGGATGTATAATAATGTCTTATATACAGATGTATTTCAAGGACTAAATGTAGAAGGAATGAAGGATATAGAAAATCACCACTGGATGCTAAATGTGGGGGTGACATTTTAAGCAGAAAAAGGTTGTTTGCATAGTCTCAAAGTGTCTCCCTCAAAACATTTGGTAATTACAAAGGGAACAATGGGAGGACCTTATACCCCTTTTAGTCAAGTGATCACAGTTACTATTACCAGTAATGAATGTTGATATCATTATACCCTCTAATACGGAACATTGAGAAGAGCATATCACCTCTCTGTTATTCTTCTCAATAATACATAACTTCTCTCTAGTCTTGATAAAAACCAATCTCAAATACAGATTTAGATACATTCTACAAAATAACTCACCAGCTACCTTCAAGAGTCAAGAAAAGGAAAAAATAAGACAGTGACAGGTCAGAGTTAGCCAAGAGGAAAAGGCAACAAATGTATTATGGAAAACCGAATTGAACCCTGCAAAAGCAAAAGGGCCTTAGTGGATAAACTGTTAAAATCCAAATAACTTCTGTACTTTAATTAATATTGTTGTACCAAAGTTAATTCTTTGGTTATAATAAATATTCTATTATATAAAATGCTGACATATGAGGAAGCTGGATGAAGGCATGCAGGAAATCTCTACACTTTTCTGTAACTCTCCTGCAAATTTAAAAGTAGATCAAAACAAAAAGTTTAAAAGTGCTGTTCATGCACATGAATGCATTTGTTTTTGTCTGACATATTAACTATAATTTAATTTATAGAAACTATTTTGGATTTTACTTTTATTTATGCTTTGCCATTTCTGAACATTTTTAAATGGTCTAGAATAAATTGGAAGAGGAAATGTTCCCCTTTCCACTTAGTTACAGTCTTTGTCAAAATAATGTATTACTGTTTCCACTTTTCTTGCTCATTGATAATGTTGTCATGAACAGAGAACATCTGAAGTCTGATGTGTCAAATTCCCCAAATGCTTCATATTTGAAAGATTAAACATTGAGGATTGTGCTTCTCTGACCTTCTCATTATTCAAGATGCTGTTGGATGACATTTGCATTACAGTTGATTACATTCTACAAAACCTGACATTTTTAAAGGGATAGGAAATAACAAAGTATCTTGAATATTAATTGTGGCTGTTGCTAAATTATGTTATGCACTCTCTGGTTTTTCTATAACTTTGTTGGACTGGGAGCTTTAACGACATGGTTATAAATATTAAAATATTTAGTAAATAGTTTTATTGAGCACTTAGTGCTAATATCTGGATCTCAGATGTATGTACCTCTATTCTTACACATATTTCACACAATTTACTCATTACAAGTTATTAAAGCATTGATTTAGCCTATATACCATCTGCAGTATATGCCAGGATGTTTGGGGTCAAAATAGATGCTTAGTCATAGAGTTTGTATTTTACCAACTCTTCATACATTTCTTATAAAACAAGGACACTTATAAATGCTGACAAACAATATTTATTATAAGAAGCTCAGCTGAGATGGATCATGTTTAGAGAGAAAATTTTTGAAGTGCCTAGGGCTTGTTTTGTATCACACTGGATATTCTACACTGGATCCAGGAATCTATCCCAGTGAGACACAAATTGAAATCTATTTTTTAAAATTTAGACTATTTTTTAGAGCAGTTTTAGGCTTATAGAAAAATTGAGGAGAAACTATAGCAATTTCCTATATACATCTTGCCCCACACATGTATAGCCTCCCCCATTATCAATATTTCCCACCAGAGTGGTCCCATTTGTTACCAAGGACAATCTAACACATCACAATCACCTAAAGTCCATTATGGTTCACTATTGTACATCCCAGGGTTTAGACAAATATATACTATGTGTCCATCATTATGGTACCACACAGAGTGCTTTTACTGTCCTAAAAATCATCTGTGCTTTGCCTATTCATCCCTTTCTCCACCCAACCTCTATTATTACATCTTTTTAGTGTTTGCACAGTTTATCCTTTTCCAGCATCTCATATAGATGGAATCATAAGGTTTTTACCTTTTCATATTAGCTTATTTCACTTATTAATATGCATTTAAGTTTCTTCCACGTCTTTTTATGGCTTGATAGCTCATTCCTTTATAGTGCTGAGTAACATTCCATTGTCTGAAATAATATTCTTTATCCATTCACCTACTAGATGTCATCTTAATAGCTTCCAAGTTTCAGCAATTATGAGAAACTGCTATAAACTTCATGTGTCAGTTTTTGTGTGGACATAAGTTTTAACTCCTTTGGGTCAATACCAATGAGCACTATTGTTGGATCTCACAGTCAGAGTATGTTTAATTTTGTTTAAAAAATCTTAAATTTTTCCATATCTTATTTGAACTATTACCAGTATTTAAAACAGTGTACCACTCCTTTAAAATTGAAGTACTTCCTTCACTTAATTTCTAAGACACCACGTGCTCTGGCTGTTCTTCTTCTTTGTTGTCCTTGATTTAATTGTAGAGTGTCCTAGTGAACCCCTTCTCCATCTACACTCTCTTCCTGGTTTTACTCTCTAGACCTTGGCTTTATATGAAGTTTATATGCTGATATACAGAATCCTGTTGAACAATCTCCCTGAAAAATCCATTTGGAAGTTTATTAAGCACCTGTAATACAGATTCCAAGCAGGACACCTCTACTTCCTCCTACAATATGTTCCACTTGAGATCTTCCTCATAGCCACAATGTCAACTCCCCCTACCGGTTACTAAGGTTAACAACTTTAGCATCATTCTTGTGAACTCTTTTTCTCATTTCTCATCCAGTCCCTTATCAAATGAAATGGTTTTGCTTTCAGAATATATGCAGAATTCAAAAATTTCTCATCACCTTCATTGCTACAACGCAAGTTTCAGCCACTTCGGTGCTCTGCCTGATTATTGCTATACCTCTTAGATATCTCAATGATCAGGTGGTGACTTTGGTCCATCTTCCTTCTGTTGTCAAAAGGACTCAGTAGCCAGGACGAACTCATAAAATATAAATGAGATCAGGTCTAACCTCTCTTCAAAACTCTCTATTTCTTTCCATTTCACTCATAGTAAAACCAACTGTCCTTACAACAACCTTCACAGCAGCCGAGGGTTACCTCTCTGTCCTAGTCATTACTATCCTCAATCACATCCTACGCCCTCCAGAAATTCTGCCTTTCTTGTGATTCTCTTGACACCCCACGTACTTCCAAATAGGACTTCTACCCATGCTGTTCCCTTAGATTGCTGCATGATTTTCTTCTTTCCTTCCATCTAGTCTTTAGTATGTGATTTTATAAAAGTTATGTTAAAAACTATGCACCTTTACCCTAGCACGCCTTATCCTTACTCTACTTCTCTACATAGCAATTATCACCTGCTGATGTACTAGACTATTTAGATATTTTTGTCTCTCTCTATTGAAAATGTATGTGGTACAGACTGTTTCCCTTGTTTGTCCTTCGCTGTATGTAGCTCAGTTCTTGAGATATTGTAGGTGTCAGTATTTATCTTTGTAATAAATAAATATTCTGATATTTGAGGAATCACATCTGACTTTTTCTGTTATTTTTGAAAATTTTAAAGAATTTGTTTTTGTTTGTCGTTTTAAAATATTTTTTTCTTCTGATCTAAATCTGAGTTTTGCTCAAAGACTTTTAAAAAGTGTGCCATAAGTCTTCATTAATAATTAATTCTGTAGAATAATGCTCTGGGTGGGCAGAGGAGGAGTGGCCCATGGCCGTCAGCAGCGGAGCATAAGAAGATTGCTGTCTTTCCAGGGGGACCACTTCCTCTTAGTTTCAGCAGTCTCTCCTTTACTGTGAATAGATCAGCCAGAATGACTTTTAAATGGTTCAAATTAATGCTCTATTGTTCGCAGGTTATCTTTCTAAAATTAGTTGTCATTTCAACTCTTTTTTCTATCATACATAATTTTCAGTCCAGTTCTGGCCTAAAACAATTCACATACAAACTTAGGTTACTGAAATTAAGAAAACATCTATAATATTGTTTCTTCAACTCTATACCACCTGTTTTTTTTTTGCAATTTGAAAGTCTACCTACACTTTGCCTCTTCTTATTCTATACAGTAGAAAATGTTTGCCTGAAAGTCTATACACTAAAGCAGTGGTCTCGACAGAGAAGGAAACAATTTTGTCCCTAGCGGGACATTTGGCAATATCTGAAGACATTTTTGGTTGCCACATGTGGTGTGCACTACTGTCATTTATTGAGTTGAGGACAGGGATGATGCCAGATATCTTTTAGTGTATGAGATGGCTTTCTATAACAAGGATTTTCTGGTCCAAAATGTCAGTTGTGCTCAGGTTGAAAAACAGTGTACAATAAGCATCTTTTTTTAAAAAAAGAAACCTTAAAGATTAATTTTTTGTTGTTAATCCTCACCCAAGGATATTTTTCCATTCATTTTTGGATAGACTGGAAGGGAGGGAGGGAGGGGAGAGGGGGAGAGAGAGAGAGAGAGAGAGAGAGAGAGAGAGAGAGAGAGAGAGAGAGACATCCATTGCCTCCTGCACAACCCCCACTGGGGCCAGAGATCAAATCTGCAACCCCAGTACGTGCCCTTAACCAGGAATCAAACCCAAGACCCTTTGGTCTCTGGGTCCACACTCTAACTGCTGAGCCAAACCAGCCAGGGCCCAAAATAATTTTAAGAATCATTCATTTTAAAATATATGCCGTTCAATAATTTAAAAAGGATTCATGGAGCTAAAAGGTATCTATCTATAATATAATGCTACAGTGTTCTAAGTCAAATACTCTGGAAAGAAAAGTCCAGATTGTGATAGAAAAGTTCAGTAAAATCATGTTGTCCTTAGAAGGAATTCTATTTTGCTTCAGTCATTTCATATGATTTGTTAAATAAGAACTGTTTCAAACCAATGAGTTATAATTACTCAAATATATTAATTTTATCATCAAGTATCTTCCGTTGAACATTGTGCTCTTTTAAAGCTTTTTAGACTTAGACATCCAAATTCCAAAAGCATCATTAACCTGGAGCAGGTCAGATCCTGAGCACTTAGTTAACTGATTTATAATTTCCTCATTTATACACAGCCAGCTGCAATTATCTTGTTACAGATTTCTGAAAAGAGTTTGTCAAGACCTATAACTTAGATATAATATTGAATTCATCCATTTATGAAACATTTAATTAAAAAATACATTTATTCCCTTTTCAATCACTTTCCATATTTTTTTCTCTCACAGAAACTTAATCATATTCCTTTTATAGTTTTCAGGGAACTCAGGTAAACGAAACAGCATAAATCACAATTGTTGACAATTTTCTAGCCCATATATGAAGGCTTTCTGAAAATATCCAATTCTGAGTATTAGTTTTCTTTTTTTCTATTCCTTGTAGTGATTTTAGAGTCCAAGTCAATAATTATAAGTTGTTTTTTTATTGCCACTGGAGTGATCTAAGTTATCCTTGCTATAGTTTGAGAGACAATATATAGAACACATTCTTCCCTCTCTGACTTAAAAATACATGGAAAGAGAGAAAAATAAAAAATATCAAGACAAAAATGCCAGCTTTTCTCTGATAAGATTTAGGTCAGGGGTGTGGTATGTTTCTGCCAGCAAGTGACTTTGCTAATGCTCCTCTCACAATGTTGTAGCCCTCTCCTCCAGTTAGATCTTATACTCTGTAGCTAATGATGATAGTCATAGTTTACATACATCCATTTGTGAAATCCCTGCATATACACAACATTAGCAAATATGCCTTGCAGCATGCCCTCCCTCCCACTGATTTGTTTAAGTGATAAGTGTATCTGTATATGCCTCCAGATGGTAAGACAGCAATCAAGTTTGCTAAATAAATATAATCAAAACCTGCAAGGTGATCTACTCCATGCTTTGAGAATATTAAGGTGATCCGGAGTTCAGTTTTTATACTAGAAAAGTATACATTCAAGAGGTAGCCATAGAGCTAAATCTTTAAAAAATAAAGTAACAGAGAATGCCTTGAATGATATGATGACGTTATAACTAAAATGTAGAATCTACATGTAGAAAGGAGAGGACAATTCTGTCTGTGGAGATTCAGTGAAAAGGTAGGCAATGAACAGATTTTGGTTCAGCCAATACCAGGCTCAGAGGCAGAGAGATAGCCAATGACTGTCCATTTGAGGGGGGAAATAAACAAATGAGGGGGTCAGCAAATGCAGTGTCTGCATGGGAAACATTTAATCATCAGTGGGTATGAGGGGAAAGTATCTAATTTTCTAGTTGTGTTTCAGACTACTTTCTCTCCGTCTCTCTAGCTTTCCCAGTTTAGATGTGTTCCTTGCAAATTCCATGTTGTTTTGCCTCTTCAAGATTTAGCATTGATTTTTCTCTTTGCTTGTTTGAAAATCTTTTTATTTTTAAAAAAATACATTTAGTACCATTCCTATTTTTGGAAATATCACAGTAGATGACATATTTTTGGATGATACTATTGCAAGTAATATTTTATACATTTAAAAATTCATTTCATGTAACATTCCATTTAATCTTCATATTTCATGAAGTAGCCAATTATTTTCTGCATATTCAGAAATATACAATTGAGAGTCAAAATGAAAGCAAATTACTTCATGACGTAACTCATAAATTGCAGAATCACATTTAAATTCTAAATCTCCAGTAGAAAAAAGAAAAAAACTTCCGTTAAAACAAAACTCCATTAGAGCAGTGGCATTTGGCCAATGTATTAGCTCCTTAATCTCCTGCTATTATTAACTCACCAAAAACATTTAAATAAATATTTTTTTTGTTTTACAAATTCAATATATGAGCACTTTTCTGTGATTGAGGGAAAAGTATAGATGCAAGCCAATTGAATTATAAATGTATTATTCTGAAGATTCAAAAGCATCTTAATCCCTAAATTTAAGATTGACATGCTGAAATGAATATTACCTCTTCAAAATGTTATAACTTCATGTGACAAAGCTATATTTGCATGCTCAATGCCAAGAACAGTATATAATACATTTTATAACAGAAGGATTGTTATTATTTTAAACCCAGAAATATCAATATATCTAGTTTGTCCATAATTTTCATTCTATAAATGCTATTATTTAATGTAAATACATTATTAAACATAAGCACACAGTAACTTACATTTAAAATGTTAAAATTATCATCACTAAATAATGGTATTTAAAGTCAATCTTTTTCTTTTTTAACTACCAACATGCACCATTCATTATAGATTTTGCATGTGGAAAACAGAAATTAAATTTATTTTTAATATTAAATAAATTTAAGAAAACTATAACACACTTTGGTGTTTTGTTGACTTAAATAGGCATTTTACATTCAGTACTTAAAACTATTTTTATGAGGAGTTTATTTGTATATTAATATATAAGTAAACAGTGGCATGAAAACCAAGCCTACTAAATGTTGATTTACATTTAAGGTTGCCCTGTCTGAGATGGGTGGGGCCTTGGGGTGAAAGAAAAAGTTCCAATCTCTTTACGCAAATATTGGCCCATTACCTTCAAGATGGGTGACTGACGTGGATAATGAGAGAAAGCATTCTGGGTGAAATTGAAATCAAGAACCAGGCCAACATTCCAATAAAGGTCTGGCCATAAAATATGGAACCCTGGTATGTGATATTATGATACAAACTGGAGATTCAAGAAAAGTTGGAAAGATTTCAGTATAGAAGGTAGAAGATAGATCCTAGAGAGACTCAGTGGCCAGAGGAGATTTGCAAGAACTTTGTGAGGTATCAATATGGGGGGGGGCTTGTTAAGATAAACACAGATGAAATGTTTGCTTGTATGGCTCATTAGTGGTAGGTTTAGAAGGTAGAGGTTTTAGAGGAAGACCAGTCCTATAATAGGGTTGTGAGCACCTTTTAAATCTAGTTAATAATTGAATATACATTTTAAGAAATTACATAAAGTCAATTTCTGTTAAAAAAAAAAAGTAAAAATTATCTGCTAAATTTTTAAGTGTTAAAGAATTATTCATTCATTTAAAAAAATATAGGTTGTACATCTACTATCAGCCAGGTGCCGTCAAACGTGTTTTTCATAGACCCTAGAAGGGAATCAGTGTAGGAGATAATTCCTGATGTTCTCAGGTTGGTTCTAAAGGCAGTTCCAAGTCCTTAAGGACAAGGGTCATGAGAATAAATGTTACTGTTGTAGTGAGTGGGCCAGATAACAGAGAAGATTGCTGTCTAACTCGGTGGGTACTAAAGAAGGTGTGTGTGTATTTTGAGTTGGAAGAGATTTGCTATAAATATAATGATGCTGGGGTTTTTGTTATTGTTTTGTTTTTGTAGAGAAATACAAAGATTTTGCCAAGAGGTTAATGAGATAAAGCAAAAAAAAAAAAATTCAACTGTAAGTACAGAAAAATTCTCATTTTTCATGAGTATAAAAATCATTTGGCTGAATAAATGCTACATGGCAGAAGTATTGCTAAATGAGTTATTTCTGACAAGACCCTGCCATGAATCACTGGCAAAAATCCCTGGCCTTATGGTAACTTGTAACTTACCTGTCCTTTAATAAGAATTTTAGAAGGAAGACATTTAAGTGGGTGTATATTTTCCCAAAGACATATGGTAGTTACGCAGAGATAGAGCAACTAAGCAGAAGTGTACTAAATGCTTTTTGACTGGTGGAAATATGTCTATTACTCAGAGATTCCCATGGGTCTGTGTGAATAGAGCTCTTTCTTATTTTAAGTAGGAGGAAAGATTCTACGTAGCAAAAGAACTTAAACTCTGGCATATGATCATATGATCACACTAGAAAAAAAACATATTTTGATTCACAGAGAGTTTTATAGGTTGTGGATTGGTCTGGATTACATGGTTTTGGTTAGACAGAGCTGCAGCATTTGGTAGATACTTTCTCAGGCATAGGCAATAATTAAGAATTTCCCAGCGTTGGTCGGTTTGGCTCAGTGGTTAGAGTGTTGGCCTGCAGATTGAATGGCCGTGGGTTCAATTTCTGGTCAAGGCCATGTACCTGTGTTGCATGTGTTGCAGGTTCCATCCCTGGCCCTGGTTGGGGTCTCCGGCATTAATGTCTCTCTCTCTCTCTCTCTCTCTCTCTCTCTCTCTCTCTCTCTCTCTCTCTCTCTCTATCTCTCTCTCTCTCCCTTTCACTCTATCAAAAAAATCATGGAAAAATATCCTCAGGTGAGAATTAACAAAGAAAAAAAAGAATTTTCCATATAATTTTCAGTACAATGTAAATATTAATAGCCCAAATCTGATTTAGAGACAAAATTTTGATATATTATGATTGATTACTATGTAACTATTTAAAAACTATATAAGTATATTTGTGGCAAGAAATATAATTATAAGTAATTACTATATACTGTTAACTAAAATAAATCGGATTTACAATAATATGTAAATATTATTATACATATATATATATATATATATATATATATATATATATATAATGTACAAACACACATCTATAATGTTCAATACCAAAACTGAGAAATATTATGTCTGAATGTTGGAAGTGTTATAAATATTGGGTTTTATATTATTTTTCTACACCATATTTTTAATTTACCTGCTGTGACTGATTCTGCTTGTCATAAAATTTCAATAAAGATTCACAATAAAATAAATAAAATTCTGTCTTGACAAGCTTTTTTTTTTTTCATATAGTACATGCCTGAGAAGCAGAGTGTTCTGTATTCAGCCACTATCATAGACTTATCTTGAAAAGAGCTTGCATAGTGTGAATAACTTTGACTGAAATTTAGACTTTATGTCTTAATCAAAGAGATAATTTTTAAGAGCTAAAGAATTACTTTAAACTTTGGTATAATCCACTCCATCAGTAGTTTCCAATTTAGTAATATCCCTTGAACCTGGAAACTTAGAACTTAGACCATAGCACTCAAGGTAGCAACTAAAATAAATTATCACAGAAAAACAAATTTCCAGACACAACCGCTATATTAAAGCAGAAACACTGGGTGTGGAGCCCAGCAGTCTGAGTTTTAACAAGCCCTGAAAGAGAAGCTAAAGGATGTTAAAGTTTGAGAGATAAAATCTGCACTACAATACAGGCATACATCTGATATATTGTGTGTTTGGTTCCAGACCACCAGAATAAAGCGAGTGTTGATATGAAATGAATCATAATCTTTTTTGCTGGTAGAGTATCTTGCCTTCAGTTTGCAAAAAGCACATCTACGAGGCACAATGAAGCCAAGCATAATAAAACAAGGTATGACTAAACAAATAAGAGTTTCAGCAGCTTCCACTTGTCTGAATTCATAGAAGGATAGCTCACGATAGTGATAATTTATTTCAGATGCTACCTTGAGTGCTCTGACCTAAACTTTTTTTTTCTTTCTCCAATAATCTTCCTGATTAAATATTTCAACAGCTAAATAATTTTTGGTCAGAATGATTATTTAAAAAGCATGTTTTATTTTTAAGAAACAGAATCTTTTTTTCATGGCAGCAGAGAAGTGAGAGGATCCCAACAAATAAGAAATATTGATATGCAGGACATGTAAATTCAGGAGTCCAAAAGAAACATCAAAAGGACAGGTAGATATGCAGAGAGAACAACTAAGGCTAAATAACACAAATACCATTTATAAAATGCAAAATTGCAGAGACCTGATAAGGCCATCCTATGCACAAGTGTCAATGATTTGTGAATTAAAAACAAGGCCTAGGGTTCTGTTAAGGCCCTCCAGTTAAGCTCACCTCAAATCCTTTTAGGAAATTGGCAGAAGCAAGTAATGAATAAATAAATAAAATTTAAATATTGAGTTAAGCTAATCAGGTCAACAGAAACTCCAGAAACTGAAGCAAACTCCAGCAAGTGGCAAAGTGATGTTTGTGAAAGGTAGCAAGTGGCTGGAGCTTGTCTTGTTTGGAGGACTGCGTGCCCCAATATTAGTGTCCTCACTATGGCCACCACCTGGATTCCTTGTTCATGGCTGTAAAGATGAAAATTTTGGTGGGCACCTCAATCCTTTTTGACTAATCACTATGTTTCCAGGAGTTCCCCTGATAATACCTTTGAATTATAATTAAAATACATCAATTTACAGAAGATAATAGAAGTTTCTTGATCTGTGGATTTCATTATGCTTTAGGGTGTAACCCTTGGAGGATTTTTTCCACTGTGCTTTCCATGATTGATCAGAAAACGATGTACATTCACAATCTTTGGGCAAAAACTCCAATAAACCATAGTTCTCACACATACACACCAATGTACTTCAAGCAAACTTTAAGTTTCAGAGTCATTCTGAATATTACATTTTCTACAGAAAACTGCGTCTGGTTTGTAGCTCAGTTATTTGAGTATTAAGTAAATGAAGCCATAGTAACAATTTTGATCTCATTTTAGAAAGTTAGTTTTTTTTTCCAGGTATTTCTTCCCCTTGGGAAGCAGACTCACATATTGTATACTATAATTTCTCATAAGAGAGCAAGAGAATGCGATAGATCAAAGAATCACTTACTGTCAAACCAAATCAAAGTGCATGTTCTACTATAGTGGGGCATAGTCCATCCTCTAAACATTTGCTGATATTCCTGGGCATCCTGCTAGTCAGTCCCACACAGCACTGCCTCCTTATACCCCACTACCACCTCCTCTTCCAACTACTCCCTCCGGGCTTTGCCTCTCACACTTCCTTTCTCAAAAATGTAATTCCCTCTGTAATGATGGCAATGTTTATTTGAAAATTACTGGCATAGATATTAATTTTGACAACATCTGATAGTCGCTGTAACTGATCCTAATACATCATCTGCCTCCTGATTGCAGAAAACAAAGTGCATGTGCTCTTGTTATTGTCACCATTCAGCCATCATCACACTTTCAGTTTACATTTCTGCATTTATTTGTTTGACTATAGACGAAGCAGCTGGTGCTAATCATAAAGATCTTAGGAAAGATGCTATGGGATTCTACTGGAGAAGTTAAGAGGCAGAGAGCAGTTAATCCCAGTTTCCTTTTGGTTAAGAAAGTTAAGTACATCTGTCCATACCCCAAGAGTCAAACCATTAGCAAATCCTGTTGATTCTAATTTATGTTACAATTAAATACAAAATGGAGACCAAACTTGAAAATCCCCTGAGCAGACAAAACCAATTCAGTCACAAAAGCAACACTTAATTTAGCTTATTTTGCAAAACTTGGTCACTTCTAGTAAATGACGCTAAAAATCATAAATGAAACATAAGCCATTTCTCAAATTGGCATGAGGTAACCATCTTTAACCAACGCCCCATCACTAGGGCAACTAGAATGCTGTAACCAAAAGTTGTAAAGAATAAACAGCCTCCACATGTTCACTGTATAAGCCTTCCTATAACAATATACCCCTGAGCCACTGGTTTGAGAGCTCCAAGTTCAATTGTTTTCATGTGCATTATAAACTCACTAATTACTAGTTTAGCGACCTAGTGGTGAAACCAAGAGACAGTGTTTGGTCCGGGTTCGTTGTCTTGCAAAATTGAAGAATGAGTTCAGGGACAAAGGGGTAAGCAAAAGGAAAGTTTTATTTGAAAGGTAGAAAGACTCCCCACAGTAGGGAAGGGACCCATGGGGTTTTCTATGTACAATATCATGTCATCTGCAAATAATGACAGTTTCACTTTCCCCTTTCCAGTTTGGATCCCCTTTATTTTTTCTTCATGTCTAATTGCTGTGGCTAAGACTTCCAGTACTATGTTAAATAAGAGTGGCGAAAGTGGGCATCCCTGTCTTGTTCCCGTTCTTAAGGAGAATGCTTTTAGTTTTTGCTCATTGAGAATGATGTTGGCTGTAGGTTTTTCATATATGGCCTTTATTATGTTGAGATATGGTCCCTCTATTCCCACATTGCTGAGTGTTTTTATCAGAAATGGGTGCTGGATTTTGTCAAATGCTTTTTCAGCATCTATTGTTATGATCATATAGTTTTTATCTTTCATTTTGTTTATGTGGTGTATCACATTTATTGATTTGCGAATATTGAACCAGCCTTGCATGCCTGGGATGAAACCCACTTGGTCATGATGAATAATTTTTTTGATGTATTGCTGGATCCGATTTGCTAATATTTTGTTAAGTATTTTGGCATCTGTGTTCATCAGGGATATTGGCCTGTAGTTTTCTTTCATTGTAGTGTCTTTATCCGGTTTTGGAATTAGGATTATGCTGGCCTCATAAAATGAGTTTGGAAGTGTTCCATCTTCTTGGATTTTTTGGAATAGTTTGAGGAGAATGGGTATTAGCTCTTCTCTGAATGTTCGGTAAAACTCCTCCATGAAGCCATCTGGGCCTGGGCTTTTGTTTGCTGGGAGTTTCTTAATTACATCTTCAATTTCCTTTGTTGTTATTGGTCTGTTCAAGTTTTCTATCTCTTCCTGGTTCAGTTTTGGGAGGCTGTGTGTTTCTAGAAATTTGTCCATTTCTCCTAGATTGTCCAATTTGTTGGCGTATAATTGTTCACAGTATGTTTCAATGATCCTTTGTATTTCTGTGGTGTCAGTTGTTACTTCTCTATCATTTCTGATTTTGTTTATTTGGTTCCTCTCTTTTTGTTTCTTGGTGAGTCTGGCTAAAGGTCCATCGATCTTATCTTTTCAAAGAACCAGCTCTTTGTTTTATTGATCTTTTGAATTGTTTTTTTTTTTTTTTTTTTTTTTTTAGTCTCTATGTCGTTTATTTCTGCTCTGACCTTTACTATTTCCTTCCTCCTACTAGCTCTGGGTTTTTCTTTTTGTTTACTTTCTAGTTCTTTAAGTTGTAGGGTTAGAAAGTCAATTAGGAATTTTTCTTGTTTCTTGAGGTAGGCCTGTAGTGCTATGAACTTCTCTCTCAGGACTGCTTTCACTGTGTCCCATAAATTTTGTGTTGTTGTGTGTGCATTTTCATTGGTTTCCAGGAAATTTTTAATTCCTTCCTTGATCTCGTTAGTAACCCATTCGTTATTTAATAACACACTATTTAGCCTCCAAGTGTTTGAATATTTTTGTGTGTTTTTACTGTAATTGTGTTCTAGTTTCACTGTGTTTTTACTGTAATTGAGTTCTAGTTTCACTGTGATCTGAGAAGATGCTTGATATGATTTCAATTTTCCTGAATTTGTAGAGACTTGCTTTGTGTCCTGACATGTGGTCTATCTTTGAGAATGACCCATGTGCACTTGAGAAGAATGTATATTCTGCAGCTTTGGGGTGAAGTGTTCTGTAAATATCCATGAAGTCCAACTGATCTAGTTTGTCTTGTAAGGACTCTATGTCCTTGTTAATTTTTTGTCTAGAAGATCTATCCAGTGGTGTCAGTGGTGTGTTAAAGTCACCCACTATGATTGTGTTGCTATTGATCTGTCCTTTGAAGTCCTCCAGAAGTTTTTTAATATATTTTGGTGCTCCCGTATTTGGTGCGTATATGTTTACCAGGGTTATATCCTCTTGTTGGATTGATCCTTTTAATATTATGTAGTGACCTCCTCTGTCTCTTATTATGGCCCTTGTTTTGAAGTCTATCTTGTCAGATATGAGTATTGCTACAGCTTTTTTTTTTCATTTCCAGTTGCTTGGAAAAAATTTTTTTCATCCCCTCACTTTCATCCTGTGTGAGTATTTTGTTGTGAGGTAGGTCTCTTGTAGACAGCATATATATGGGTCATGTTTTCTTATCCAGTCAGCTACCCTATGTCTTTTGATTGGAGAATTTAAGCCATTTACATTTAAGGTAATTATTGATAGATAGTTATTAGTTGCTATTTTAATTTTATGCCTGTGTTCCTCTCTCTCTCTCTCTCTCTGTTTCTTCTTCTTCTTACAACAGTCCCTTCAGTGTTTCTTGCTGTGCTGGTTTGGTGGTGGTAAATTCCTTTAGCTTTTTTTTAATCCATGAAGCTCTTTATTTCTCCTTCAATTTTGAAAGCCTTGCTGGATAGAGTAGTCTTGGATTCAGACCCTTGCCTTGCATTACTTTGTACACTTCATGCCACTCCCTTCTGGCCTGCATCATTTCTATTGAGAAATCAGCTGACAGTCTAATGGGAACTCCCCTGTAGGTAACTTTCTGTCTCTCTCTTGCTTCCTTTAAGATTCTTTCTTTGTCTTTGATGTTTGCCATTTTTATTATGATGTGTCTAGCCGTGGGTCTTCTGGGGTTCATCTTGCGTGGGACTCTCTGTGTTTCCTGGACTTGTGTGACTTTTTCCTTCATTATTTCTTTTTCTGTCATTATTTCTTCAAACAGGTTCTCTATTCCTTTCTCTGATTCTTCTCCTTCCAGTATCCCTATAATGTGAATGTTGTTACGTTTTGTATTGTCCCACAGCTCCCTTAAACTCTCCTCCTGCTTTTTAAATTTTTTTTCCATTTGCTGCTCTATTTGGGTGTTTTTCTCTACCTTGTCTTCTAAGTCACTGATTCAGTCTTCAGCTTCTTCTAATCTACTATTGAACCCTTCTAAGGTATTTTTCATAACAGCTATGTCATTCTTTATTTCCTCCTGATTTTTATGCATAGCTTCTACCTCTTTTTTTAGGCTGAAGTAGATCCCAGTGAGCTCTTCATAATTCTTATTAAGATGCTTGTAGTTCTCACCAAATTGTTTGAGCACCCTTAAAATAATTGCTTTGAATTCTTTATCTGACAAGTTGCTGTCTTCCATTTCCTGTAGTTCCTTTTCTGGTGATTCCTCTTTTTCTTTCCTTTGGGTGTTGTTTCTTTGTCTCCCCATTTTAGCTGTCTGGTAGCTCTAGACCTGGTGAGGGATGTTTGGATGTGTAGGCGGCTCACTGTATATCAAATAAGGCTACTGTTCCTCCCAGACTGTTTTGTTGCATGTCGCCTCTTGCCTGCTGTGGATCCTGGAGGGTTGACTACTGGGGGCTGGTATTGGAGTGTCCTGGTAGGTGCTGCTGTTGGATCATGTGGGCCCCTCTGGAGCTGTGTTCCCAGCTGGTCACTGGTGCCACCTATAGCTATATATCTCAGGCATTGTTGGAGTCCGCTCCCTGCCCGTACCGTGGGCAGCTGTGTTGCACAGGCCTCACTGGAGCCCTGGCTCCCCGCCAATCTTGTGGGCAGCTGGGTTGTACAGACCCCATTGGAGCCCCCACTTCCCGCTGATCCCGTGGGCAGCTGGGTCGCACAGGCCTCTCTGGTGCCCCAGCACCCAGCAGGTCCCGTGGGCGGTTGGATCGCACAGGTCCCTCTGGATCCCCGGCTTCCCACCACTTTTGTGGGCCGCTGGGTTGCACAGTTCTTTGTGGAGCCCCAGGTCCCACCGCTGGTGGCTGGGAAGTGCTGCTGCCCCATGGGGCTCAGCTCCTGCTCAGCCTTTGCTGTAGTTTTTGGGGATGGGTCTCAGCTACGGGTCTGTGCTTCTGTTGCCTGGGGCTGGATGTCTGCTCCCCAGCCTCTGTTGCTGGGGGTATATCTCGACTCTGATCAGGCTGCTACTGTCGGGGATGGTGCTGGGCTCCCGGCCCTTTGCAGCTTCCGCAACTGGCACCTTGGCAGCTCCACTACTGTGCACTGGTCTGTGTTGACACAGTGTTTCCACTGGTCTGAGAGTGCCAGGTGCACTGGTGGGCTCAGGTTGCTGGGCCCTAGCCACTCCTACTGCCTCCTCCCAGAGAAGACCCCGGATCTTCCAAGATGGTGGGACCTCCCCACAGTGCAAGGAGAAGCACCCTGAAGAGTGGCTTTCTGTGGTAGCCGGCTGCTCCAGTCCACAGCACAGGAACCTTCTGCTCCAAGTCTCTGCACTGCAGGAGTTTGGTCGTCCACCTTCACGTCCACTCACACTCTCTTAAACACTAGCTCACTCTCACTCACCCTCCCTCTGGTCCTGCCTGCTGCCATCTTCCCTATTTGGGGATTTTTGACACTTATAAATGCATTTAATAATCAATCACTTCTCATGGTCTTCTTCAAAACCATCTTGCTAGCAGGAGGATTTCACTTCAGTTTTGTCAGTATTTTCTATAATCAACTGCTGTCACAATTACTCTCTATAGCACAGCAATAATGATCCTTTTAGAAAGTTCATTTGTGCTCAGAATTCTCTAATTGATTTTCACCCCTGTCAGAGTACAGGCTCAAGTGAAAACATGGCCTTAAAGACCTCTGTCATTGTCCCACAACCCACCCAACTATTTGAATTTAATGATACCTCCTTCACTCAGCTTCTTACCAGGGACGCATCGCTCATGGGCACAGGAACTCGTCTTCACCTGCCTCTTCTTAAATAAAAAATACTGAAATTTTTAAATATTTTATGACTTTAAAAGGTGATATTGTTATATATATATAATCAGGTACATTTTTCTCTGAATAGAAATTGAAATGTAAAACATCTGTGGGCCCCTATAAAGTACTCTGGGCTCTGGCCACTCGGCCTACAGTGTCTGGTGGCCAGGTGGGCCCTGTTCCATATGCTTTCTGAATAATATACTTTATACTTGATAAGGGATATCCAAATTGTGATGCCTCCAAATAACCACAGGTATATTGTAAGAAATAATTATATTTCTTAAAATGAATTTTTTAGGATGATCTGCCAGGTTCAATTACACTATAGAGAGGCTTATGTAAGTGAAAGAGATTATACTCACACTAAGAGGGAGGCACAGCCTGTGGGGGACCATATGGCAGGAGCTCCAATGGAGCAAAGAGAGTGAGAACCCATGGGCAAGTGCCGTTATTGAGGGTCAGGGTGAAGCAAACAAGATAAAGTCATGAAGGGATTTCAATGGTGCATTTGAATTGCACAAGGTCACAGGCAAGGGAGGGGAGGAAGGGGAGCTTGTGGCAAGGACCAGCTTTCATACTGGTGCACCCAGTTGCCTGGACAGAGTGCTCACAGACTGTACACAGGGATGTTGAGGCATCAGGAAATATAAAGTTTTAAAAAGTCACAAATACATAAGAGTTGTTTCTACAGGTCTCTTCTCTCAAAAGCCTTTTTAAACCTTACTATAAAATATATATATATATATATCTCCAGCTCCAGCGTTTCTTATCCTCCTCACTTGTCTTTTTTCTCTGCCTTGCATTTTTTAAGAGCTGACATATTTTATTCGCTTGTTTGTTTTGTTTAATCAGTTATCTCTCAAAACAAGAATGAGTGCTATATGAGAAAAAAAATGCTTTGTGTTTTTGCATTGCTTTTTTTCAAACTCCTAGAAGGTTCAAATAAATCTAGCATGTAATAGATGTTCAAAAAATAAATCATCTACTAAAATGTTGTGTAACTGGAAAAAAGAGTAAGGTAGTTTCTTACAAAACCAGACAAGTGCTTATCATACTACCCAGCAATTGTACTCTTAGGCATTTTTAGTGAATAAAATTGTTTTCCTAATTTTATTTGTGCTAGTGTATAAAAACACAATTGATTTATTTTTATTTTTTAAAATATTTTATTACTTTAAAAATGAGTTAAAAACAGTTAATCTGTACAGAACCATTTGCACAAGAGAAAAGCATATACAGTAAAACCTCGATACAATGGACTAATTTGGGTGAGAAGGTGAGCAAAAGTCTGTTATATAATAAAGCAGTTTTTCTAAATACATATGTTAAAAA
Source organism: Tadarida brasiliensis (assembly GCA_030848825.1). NCBI lineage: Eukaryota > Metazoa > Chordata > Mammalia > Chiroptera > Molossidae > Tadarida > Tadarida brasiliensis. Next base: position 62,903,349 of record CM061267.1, on the reverse strand, counting down.
ATTGACAAATTAGTTTACCTGTTTTTACTCATATAGACATGTTTTTCTTTTTTTTAAATTAATTAATTAATTAATTAATTTATTTTTGTTACAGATGTTTCTCTTTTTTCCCCCATTGACACCCTCTTCCCAATCCCATCCTCACCTCCCAGCATTATTGTCTATGTCCTCGTTTACATATACATGAGTAAAAGTTCTGTCATTTATCTTTTCCTCCCCCCACATCCACCTCTTCTGAGGTTTGTCAGTCTGCACCCCACTTCCATGTCTCTAGGTATATTTTGTTCCTCAGCTTGTTTTGTTCATTATATTCCACAGATAAGTGAGATCATATGATATTTGTCTTTCTCTGATTGGCTTGTTTCCCTTAGGATAATACTCTCCAGGTCCCTCCATGTGGTCTCAAAGGATAAGAGATCTTTCTTTCTTACAGCTGCATAGAATTCCATTGTGTATATGTACCACAGCTTTTTTATCCACTCATCTATTGATGGACATTTGGGCTGTTTCCAGATCTTAGCTATTGTAAATAGTGCTGCTATGAACATAGGGGTACATATATTCTTTCTGATTGGTGTTTCAGGCTTCTTAGGGTATATTCCTAGAAGTGGGATCACTGGGTCAAATAGCAGTTCCATTTTTAATTTTTTGAGGAAATACCATAGTGTTTTCCATAGTGGCTGCACCAGTCTGCATTCCCACCAGCAGTGTACTAGAGTCCCCTTTCCTCCACACCTTCGCCAGCACTTGTTGGATGATTTGTTGATGACAGCCATTCTGGTAGGTGTGAGGTGATACCTCATAGTTGTGTTGGGAGAAGTGGACAGCTACATGCAAAAAAATTGAAGCTAGACCACCAACTTACACCATACACAAGAATAAACTCAAAATAGATAAAAGACTTAAATGTGACCAATGAATCTATAAAAATCCTAGAAGAAAATGCAGGCAGCAGACATCACACACAGCAGAATTTTCACTGATACAAGGCCTAAGGCAATAGAAACAAAGGGGGAAAAAAATGAACACATGGGACTACATCAAACTAAAAAGCTTCTGCACAGCAAAAGAAACAACCATCAAAATGGAAAGGGAACTCACTATATGGGAGAGCATAATTGCCAACGATACATCAGATAAGGGGCTAATTTTCAAAATATATAGAATATTCTTACAACTCAACAAAAGGAAGACAAAGAACCCAATTAAAAAATGGGCAGAGAACCTAAATAGACACCTCTCCAAACAGGACATACAAATGGCCAAGAGACATATGAAATAATGCTCAAAGTCACTAATCATCGGAGAGATGCAAATTAAAACACAATTGATTTTTTTATACATTAATATTTATTTAACCTGCAACTTTGCTGAGTTAATTTATAACTTCTGATCATTTTTAAAGGAGTTTCTATATATAAGATCATTACATCTGCAAATAGAAATAATTTTACTTCTTCTTTTTCAAACTAGACTTTTATTTTTATTTTTCTTGTCTAATTGCCCTGCCTAGAATATCCAGCTAAATTAAAGTGGTAAGACAGCACATTTTTGTTGTTTCTGATCTTAGGAAGAATGTGTTCAGTCTTTCACACTTACCTAGCTATAGGTTTTTCATAAATGCCTTTTATCATTATGAAGAAGTTCTCTTCAATCCCTACTTTGTTCTTTTTTTTTTAAATGTATTGGGTTAGATTTTGTCAATTTTTTTCTGGGTCTATTTAAATACACTGCTTATTTTCATATGTTAAACCAACCTTCCATTTATCGGATAAATTTCACATTGTCATGTTGTATAATCCTTTTTACATGTTGCGAGATTTGGTTTGTTAGTATTGCGTTGAGAATTTTTGTATCTTGTGGTGTTTTTCTTACAATGATTTTGTCTGGTTTTGGTATTAAGGTACACACTGATCTCATAGAATCTGTGGGAAAGTGTTACCCTCCTCAATTTTTGGAAAAAAAATTAAGATTTTTTATTATTTAAATGTTAGGTAGAATTCACTAATGAGGCTATCACTATTTGAACTTTTATTTGATGGAAGGTTTTTAATTATCAATTCAATTGCTTTACTCATTAGGTCTAGTTCGATTACTTGTTTCTTCTTGAGTCAGTTTTGGATTTTGTGTCTTTTTAGAAATGTATATATCACATCTAAGTTATTTAATTTGTTAGTATGCATTTTTAATAGTATCTCCTTATTTTCACAGGCTTTGTCTTTGTTTCTGTAATGTAAGTAATTAGGTTCTCTTTCATTCCTGATTTTAGAAATCTGGGTCTTTTCTCTCTTGCTCTTTGCTCTCTTTGCTTGGTAAAATCTGCCAATGTTGTTGATCTTCCTAAAACTAACCTCTGGTTTTGTTGATTTACTATATTTTCCTATTCCCTCTTTCATTAATTTGTATTCTAATCATATCTATCATTTCCTTATTCGTGCTTGCTCAGGTTTAGTTTGATCTTTTTTTTTTTTCTAAGTCATGTTTTGAAGTTCTGTGACAAAAATAAAGAAGTATGTAAATTTTTTAACATCGTAGCTGGGGAAAAATAATTTTTCAGTAAATTTTACATTGTATTTATGTCAGTAAAGTCACTTTATCTCATATAGGGACAAAAAAATTAAGATATAAGAACATTTGTATCAAAAGAGACTTATGCATTCCAAACACACACACATAAGAGAAGTGATGCCATTAATCAGACTTATAATGTGAAGAAATAAAATTATATTCCTAAAGGAGAACTAAATAAATAATTTGCATGTTGTAATTCAAGAGAAAGAATGATGAAAGTAATATTAGATTGCCTTTTTTAGAAGGAGCATCATAATAGCATTAAAAAAATTCTACTCTTCAATGCATATTTCCAAAAGCAATAATTTTGACACATGATTTATTTGTTCCCTTTGATAAATAAACATGATTTATCTTTTATAAATGAACTATGCAAGCATTATATGCTCTTTCTTCTTTTTTAATGTGTCAGAATACAAAAGCAATAACAGAATGCCAGAGACAATAACAAACTTTGAGTAGCTCAGTACTCAAATTGTGTGGGTGGTACCTAACATTTTACATAAACACAGAACAAATTTCAAGGCAGTGGAATTAAAGTGTTTTACTGTTCCCAATAGAAAATAATGTGGCTTCTCATTATCACAAACTTCAAAATGTGATATGCTTTATAAGCTATTTTTTTTAAAAAAATAGAAACTAATGAAAGAGAAGACCATTTGCCTAAATATCACATATTTTTATGTAATGCAGTGTACATGCTGCCAAAAGTGACCACAAAATAAAGCAGTACTTACTTAACATTGCAGACCCGATAAAAATTTCTTAGCAGCAGAAGCATTATAGTCATAGACATTTATTTTTTTCAAGACTAAAAATAAAAATGTTTAATAACAAAAAAATTTACTAGATTATGTCACTATGATGTGTTTTATTTTTAAAATACCCACACAAAAGGCTTAGTAATTGTGAATTAGAGAATGCACAATATTAAATAATGTTAAGTAATTAAATCTGATATATGTAAGGTTCAAAATGTACTATTTGACCTGTTGATCCCTATTTTTTTTTCTTTTATCCTCAACCAAGGACATTTTTGCATTTGTCTTCAGATAGAGTGGGAGGGAGAAAGGGAGGAAGAGAGAGACAGAAACATCGATGTGAGAGAGACACATTGATTGGTTGCCACCCACACAACCCCAACCCGGGCTGGGGAGGAACTGCAACCAATGTATGTGCCCTTAGCAGGAACTGAAGCTGGGACTCTCTGGTCCACGGCCGACGCTCTAACCGCTGAGCCAAACCGGCCGGGGTGATCCCTATTTTTTTATCTGTATTCTAAAACAGATGCTTTAATTTTAGCATCAAAATGAACTTACATGATTAAATCACACTTCATTTAATTAATTTTGTTTCCTAATAAAAGAGTCTGTTTCTTAAATAAAAATATATCGTTAAGATGGGAATTATGGTATTAATGTAATTAAAATAAAAAATACTGCTTAGAACCTAGTAAACTTCATGCTATGCCCTTAAGTAATATTGCAGTGACTAGCTTATTCAAATGGAAGTAGCAAAGTAGAAAAATAATAAGATGGAATAATGCCTAGGATCAGCAAGTGTACAATTGTATTTCACTGGACTTTTAATCATTTCTTTAGAATGTATAACCATACACACCCCATTATATATACTTTATATTCATACTAGAGCAAATGCACTATAAGTAATATTTTATTTTATCCTGGTTCATTTTTTCTATTATGGCACTTAACATCAAGATGAACTTAAAGTGTGACACTGTGACTTGGAATACACATCATGTTTTATTTTATATTTCTTACAAAACTTTATCTAGATATAGATGTATTTATTTCTCTCTCCATATATATATGTATATATATGTGATTCTCAGCATTGCTCTAATGAGGTATAATAGCAGAAACCTGGTGTGCTTGCCTTACCGATTTCTGTGGCCTTTCTGGTAGCAATACTGTGGTTCTCTTTCTCATTTTCACTCACTAAGGACTTAAGGGAGCTTGAAATACTCCCCATCTCCAAACATACAACATGTCTAGATGTGGCTAACCAGTATATTTCATTATTTTGGCCCTGGTGATTAGGTCAGATGTACCTGTGTAATCCAGTCTAAACGATATCATATTCATATCCCAAGAATTTTGCTGGAAAGAGCCTCTTTCTCTCCCTGAGTTTGTTATATTGATAAATGATGAGCCTGGAGCTTCTTTTGGCTATTTATACCAACATAAATGGGATCGTATCATACCTGAGAAGGAAGCCACAGTCGGGACTGAAGAATTGACTTCTGTTTGGCTGTCTTCTTTTTGGCTATTTCAATAAACTAATATTATTTTTAAGCTAGTTTGTGTTCATGTTCTGTCCAAATGTAAAAAATTTCTAGGACAACATTCTATAAATACTTAACTATCTTGGCATACCCAATATGTTTGCAGCTTCTGCATTTTTAAAATATGCACCTTATTAAACATCTTAAAGAACCTGATTTCTCATCTGTTTAATGAAGTTTTGGGGGCCTATTGATTTATCACTTTTCTTTCATCCTCATTTATAGCAGGAATAATTGGCTTGATTTTCATGCTTTTATTCATACATGTTGGTCAGGGTGGACAGTGGAATAAGAAATATCTTACCTAGGATTAGGGATTAATGAGCAACATATAATAAAAGACATGAGGCAAAGGAAAATGAGGTAATAGTGGGGGGAAAAAAGTGTTGAAGTGACCACAGTATCAAAACCATGAGTCAAAGCCAACCTGTCTTTGTAGATATTAGCTTTTATGTTGCTCACTATTGCCTTCTGAAGGCCAAGCATGATGCCTGGTATACATAAAATGCTAGTTCATTTTTATTAAAGCCAAAAAAGAGTGATGGATTAAGAAAGTAAGGAAGAATATAGTAAAAGTCACAAGTGGTGGCATGTGACTCTTATTCTGTTAAGAAATATTATTTTTTCTCAGAAGTACCAATATATCAAAAATTTGCATCTGAAACCCTTTATGCAGAACCTATACCCAATAGTTCAGAATATTTCTACCTATCCCTTTTGTTATATATCTCATTTGATTTATAAATTCATGCTATCTATCTTGCCCCTGTATACATTTTAGTTAGTGACATTTTAGTATAAAGAGTTTAGCAATCATCAGATTTTTCCAGAAAAGTATTTTTGTCAATAACATATATATATTTTTTTCTTTTTTAAAATATTTTTATTTAATTTTTTAGAGAGAAGAGGGGAGAGACAGAAACATCGATGTGAGAAACAATGATCGGCTGCCACCTGGGCATGTGCCCTGACCGAGAATTGAACCGGGACCTCTCAGTCCCTGGGACAATGCTCAATCCACTGAGCCACACTGGCTTGGCCAGAAAACATCTTTAGTAAATAAATAAAAGAGAGATGAACATATATATAATTAATGTATACATTATATCATTACAGTATAAAAACAAACTTGAGATATTAGTGCACTAATTATCAGTACACTATTAATGTAATAAATAGTAGCTTAAAATAAATTCCAACAGAGCAAGAATCAAGACTAGCAGTGAATTTTGCCTTTATAATGTTCTCTAAAGTGATACATTTGCTTTAGCATAAAATGCATTATAATATCAAGTAATATGTTTCCAATCTTAATATTTAATAAATATTAGGTGAGCATTATTAATATACAGCCATGCTTTAATAAAATGTTTAAAGTAATTTCAAACATTATTTGGGACTTCAGAATAGTATTCATAGATCATTTAGAACTCAATCACCATATTTTACAAATGAGAAAACAAATATAAAAATGGTAATAATTTTACAACACACAGCTAAACTATGATAGAAACAGACTATCATCTTGACTTTCAACCCTCAACTCTTTGCATTAAACCACTTTCTGTTAGGGTGGGCCAGGTTGGGTAACTAATACTCCCAAGCACAACAACTTCTTGCTATTTAACAGGGAAATTCTAATGCTCCTGATTAATCAGTGGTTCTCATACATTTTTAAACTTAATTCCTAAAAGCCTTGGGCCAGAAATGACATAAATCAGTTTTGTTTACATTCCATGAGACTTGAACTTGGCCACACCAGCAAGGAGTGTAGTTTGTGTGTACCCAGGAATAATATAATCATTGAAAATTTTTGTTGATGCATTTGCTCAAAGTATCAAGTTGAAATATCTTTCTCTTTCATTTTGTGTAACCTTTAAAATGTCCTGTCTTCTCTAACTTAATATCCTACATTGCTATTATGCCCATATTTTCTCAGTGTGAAGGGGAGGGGGTTTTAAGAACCAATTCTTTTTTTAAAATGCTTTTGTCAAATATTAAAATGGTTCTTTCATTAGGCAGTTGTATGGGTATCACTATAACTTTTGTTTTATATAATTAAACTTTCTTGGGTATAGTAGTTCAGGGTTTATTATTTAACCATCTTATAATGAAGACTATATCAAGAGAATAAGAAATCTATCATCTTTGTCGTTGTTGTTATTTAGCATTTAGATATAATTTCCTAAAAGGTATTGGAGATACTGAAACCTTCAATCCCTAGGCTATTTACTGCAAATCTTTTATATTTGCCTATATATCTCTGGAGCCTGGCATATATTAAAATATTTAAATTTTGATAAATTATTAAATAAACACCTAAATGGATCATCTTTCTAGGAATCTTATCTTCCAATGAGTGTAAAAATAAATTTGTAAAAATTAAAACAGTAAGAGATCCCTCCATCCTGCCCTTTGTTATTCCATTATCATATTGACTCACAGCTTCAATCACATGACTTGATTGGATCACTGTAAATGTGACAGAGGCAGAGAAGGAAAAGTGCTTTCTCATTGAGACGCGCCCAATCTTGTAGCTACAGGAAACACTATACCCACCTACTATGTGAATGAACCAGGAGGCCTTTGGATGATGAGAAATGCTAGCTGAGTCATCCTCATCTCCTAGGTGACACTGAATCTGCTGACAGAATAGAAGCATCATAGACCATCTTATTCCAGCCAACCTGCTAAAGAGTGACCAGCTATGCTGCCTGGATTACAACTTGCCAGTGAATTCAAAGAATTGGAACAAAAATACTATTTGCTGATTTAAGCCACAAGTGTTAGGTTGATTATATACTTAATAAAACATAAGTGTATATAGTACTTGGGAAACTGGAACTTGTCAGGAGATTCATACTAGAAGTCTGGAAGTAATTGAAAAAAGATGTTTATAACAATCACAGCGTATCACACTCTTTACAGAACTGAGGGTATTTTTTCACATCATGCTCATTAGTATACAATTACTATTTAATTGCATGTTCTTTGTTTCTGAATTGTTTATAGAAACAAAAGATAAAGATAAAACAAAATAAACTGAGGAGGGAAGAAAAATAAACCATAACCTGAAGTGGGTTGGAATCTACTAACTCACATGTTGTTGTATTTCTGAAATTGAATTATAATTATTTATTATTATTTAACCTATCTTTTAGGTTGCTAGCCTAAATGAAAAAGATTGTTTCAATGCATAAACAAAGCTGAAAATCTTTATGTCCATCTTCTGAATGCAGCTCCGTTCTCTTTAAAAAAACAAAAACAAAACTCCACATTCAGCATATATTCTTTGAAGTAAACAAATTTTCAGAGGACATTGCTTTAATCATTTGACACTTTAGAGATTAAGTGAGCTATTTTTAGTGCTGGCCCAAATCATCTTCATAATTTTCCTATCAATCAAATCCATAGAAGTTAGCTAGCACTTGTCACTTCAACAATCCCAGTGAAATAAATGAAATAAGAAATGACAGGATGGACAAAGACATTTCAGTCTGAGAACAAGAACAATATCAGAAATGGCATTTCACAGAAATAATGAATCAAAACATAAACTACAAGATAATTGAAGACAAATTTATATGAAATAAAAGTGATGGAGATAGTATACTCTTCAAAAGTCAGTAGGTTTAAATAATTAACTACAAGTTTCCATTTTTAAGGCAGTATCAAATTTCCTCCGTTTTCTATCATGTTCACTGTGAACAGCTACTGGCTGCTTATAAATGTAACAGGTGATAAACTATGAGGTTCTGAACTTTTGCCCCTCACTCTATAATTGAAACCAGCTGTGAAATAGTGTCAATCAGCATCTTTACTCTTAACTTTATGTTTCCTTTAAGTACTACAGACAGTGGCTAATATCTTAGCTATGTTAATATTAATTATAAAATACCTACTCAGCTTCAATATAAAAAGGGCTCTCAGAATGAGAGTATTAATTTTTATTCTTCCCTCTTCTTATTCTTTTGTCTCTTCCTCCTTTTCCTCCTCCTCTTCCCTCCACCTTCTTCTCCTTTTACTTCTCATCTTCTGACTCTTTATCCTCAAAAGTTATGAATATTATTTCAATGACAGCTAAACCGCTTATATTCAGAACTACCATGAGCCTCTCTGAACCAAGAAATCTATAGGAAATAAATTTGATATACAAATCTGTATTTAAAGTGTCATAATTTTGAAATACATGCAAAGTATCATTTGACCCACTTTTCTAATCTCAGAAAATAATGTATCTGGAATTGAATTTTTATGGAGTTTGGAAGTGAGGAGTAGCACTATCTTCTCATATGTAGACATAAGAAGAAAAAAAAAAGGAAACCTAAAACAAAGAGCAAGTTTTCAAGCTACATCTCTAGTTCTAGAAAAAGTTCTGGGGTACAAAAGCAGACAATAATTTACTTGAAGTTTATGGAGGTAACAAACACATTGACACGCTTGAGGGCTCATTACCTGTAACCAGAGACATGGGTCTTGACTGTTATTGGTAGCAAATACCTAAGTAGTTTGATCAGCACTGAGGGTCCTGGGTCTAGGTGAGAAACTGTCACAAGATTTTGGGTACAACCACATCAGTAAGAACTGGTTCTGAACTAATGAGATCAACTTCGAGAACTGGTGTGGGGGAAAAAATTATATATATGTGTATGTATGCATATATATATATATATATATATACGCACACACACACACATATATATACATATATATACATATATATACACATATATATCAGATCTTCTTTATCAACTCATCTTTTGAGGGGTACATATAATTTATTTAAATTAGTGTTTTCATTTTATTTGGATAAATCCCCAAAGTGTAATTGCTGGGTCATATAGTAGTTCTATATTTAAACTTTTGTGGAACTTCCATATTATTTTCCATGGTGGCTACACCAATTTACAATACTACCAACAGCACACAAGGGTTCACTTTGCTATATATAGATAATGAATAATAGAATTGTACACTTGAAATCTATATAATATCATTAACTAATGTCATCCCAATAAATTTAATTAGAAAATTAGAAGTAATCTTGAAAACAGATTTTTTTCCTGGGTTAAAATTTAAAAAATTAAAACAACAACAAAAAAAAAATGGTTGTTTTCTCCACATCTTCGCCAACACTTCTTGTCTTTTTTATAAAAGCCACTCTGACAGATGTGAGGTAATACCTCATTGTGGTTTTGATTTGCATTTTCCTAGTGATTTGTGATGTTGGGCATCTTTTCATGAGTTTGTTGGCCATTAGTATGTCTTATTTGGAGATATGTCTACTTAGTCTTCTGCTTATCTTTTCATTGGATTGATTTCTTTTGATGTTGCTTTTATGAGCTCTTTATATATTTTAGATATGAACCCTTTGTCAACATATTGTTTGCAAATATCCTCTCCCATTCAGTAGGTTGTTTTTTTGTTTAGTTGATGATTTTCTTTGGTGTGCAAAAGCTTTTTAATATATATAGTCCTATTTACTTACTTTTGCTTTTGTTGCCTTTGCCCGAGAAGACATATTCAAAAAATATCGTTAAGGTCGATGTCTCATAGTTAACTGCCTATGTTTCTTCTAGGAGTTTTATAGTTTCAGATTTTACATTTAAGACTTTAATTTATTTTAAATTTATTTTCTATATGGTGTAAGAAGGTAGTCCAACTTAATTTTTCTTTTCAGGTATCTGTTCAGTTTTTCCACACCATTTAATGAAGATACTGGCTTTTCCCCATTGTATGTACAGTATTCTTGCCCCCTTTATTTTCAATTAATTCACCATATAAAAGTATAGGTTAATTTCTGGGTTTTCTATTTTGTTCCATTGATCTACATTTCTGTTTTTGTTCTAGTACCACACTATTTGATTATTATAGCTTTGTAGCATAGTTTGAAATCAAGGAGTGTGATACCTTGAGCTTTGTTAATCTTTCAAGATTGCTTTGGCTATTTAGAGTCTTTTGTCATTCTATATACATTTTAGAATTATTTTGATAATAATCTGTAGATTGCTTTGTGTAGTGTGGACATTTTAATGATATTGATTCTTTCAATCCATGAGCATGGTATACTTCCAGTTATTTGTGTCTCCTTTAATTTCTTTAAAGCATCAGTGTCTTATATCTTGTGTCCTTTTAACATCACGTTCTCATCTTTTTTCTTTTCTTTTTTAAAGCATATCTGTATTTTCTGGCACCATAAGATGCTACAGATTTTCTATATTCTTTGTCCAGTCCTAGAATTGTCCAGGGATTCTTGATTTGTTTTATTGGAAAGTAGTTTTTGAAACCAGGATATGAATGCTAGATGTGCTCATTGTTATTGGAAGTCACTTAAGTATTTATTTCTATATTTGCCAAGAGACTAAAAAAATGAATATTGTTACAACTGTTTGTTATTTTAATAATAGACTGAAATCACCTAAACTATGTTATCTATTTCATGAAAAGAAAATAGGTGAACTACAGGAAGTAGAACCATTAACAGGAGGGAAACTCTAATTCTCCAAGAACTGTTTTTGCCTTTAGTTAGAGAATCAAAAATTAACCTATAACTATGAACTATAACTATAGTCTGATATTAACTGATAGTGTAACTTCAGGATAAGAATGTATGAGTAAAAAACATATATTTTCTTTTTCTTTTTTTAATTTACAATATTTTATATGGAGTTAGCATTTTTCAGGATTGTGAAAATTCAAAAGAAATAACAATTACCAAGCACATAACCCAAAACACTGATTCAAAAGAATATATGCAGCCTTCTGTTCTTTGCAACATTATTTACAATAGCCAAGATCTGGAAACAGCCCAAGTGCCCATCAGTAGATGAGTGGATAAAAGAGCTGTGGTACATTTACACAATGGAATACTACTCGGCCATAAAAAAGAAAAAATTTTACCTTTTGCGACAGCCAGTCAGAGAAAGACAGTACCATATTATTTTACTTATATGTAGAATCTAACAAAAAAAAAAATAGAAACAGACCCATAGATACAAAGAACAGATGGGCAGCTGTAAAAGGGGAGGGAGATTGGGGGACTGGATGAAAAAGGTGAAGCGATTAAGCAAAAAAAAAAAAGAAAAGAAACTAAAAAGAAAAAATACATGCCTGCCTTCATTCCACCATTAGAATCAAGAATAGAAATAAGGCCCTGACCAGTTTGGCTCAGCGGTTAGAGCGTCAGCCTGCGGACCAGAGAGTCCCAGGTTCAGTTCTTGCTAAGGGCACATACCTTGGTTGCAGTCTGTCCCTGGCCCTGTTTGGGGCTGTGTGGGTGGCGACCAGTCGATCTCACATCGATGTTTCTCTCTCTCTCTTCCTCCCACTCTCCCTCCTGCCCTATCTCAAGATAAATGCAAAAATATCTTCGGGTGAGGATTTAAAAAAAAAGAATAGAAATAAGTCTGTCCTTCAATCCATAATATTACTTTTTTCAAATAATATAAATATCTACATATTTCAATTCACAGGAGGCATACATGTTCTCCAAATCTTTAATATATAGTTCCAACTAAACAAGAAAGACAATTTATCTTTCCTTCACTTCTTTGCAAGCTTTGTTTCTAGAATATTACTAAACTCTCTGAAAACCTATAATAACCGTTGTAATTTTTCTTGAATTGCAATTTCTATAGTTATGCAGTATCGTCACCTCTTGGTCTTATAGCCATTCCTCACCTGTAAACAACATGGCATAGAAATTGTAAACATTCTTTGTCCCTTAACACTTCATCCTTTCTATTTTCCTTGTTTCCCCCCTAGTTAATGTTAGATACTGCTAGCAAATCAATTTTGGTTGTCCTATATACAAATTCCCCTCCAAGGCAAGTAAAATTTCAAGAGGCTGGCTCAACACGGGATGAGAGAAATTCCTCAGACTGCAGACTATAGAACTCAGAATGAATTTAGAGTCTCATAGAAAAAAACTCTGGTATCAATCCAAAGAGTTTAGGCAGAGTGGCAGAAGCCAGATTAGATTCAATAGCACAAGAATTTTGTAAAAACTCAAGAAGAGAGTTTTAGACGGAAGGTAGATGGCACTCTTAGAGTTTATCTACCATGGGCATGTATGATGTATATATGCATGCATGCATGCATTGTGTACACATTGTCTCAGGCGTGGACAAGGAGAGAATTTTTAAAGACAACAACCCATGGATGTTCTAAATTTTTCTATACCTTCAGCCCACTATTTTATCAATCACAACTGCTTGGGAGATTTATATATCTATCCCATCAAAGTTGTGTTTTACCTCTTTTCCCACAAAAAACTTAAGGCAGTGAGCGTTTCTCAAATATCTTGCCCTAGATAATGAGGAAATAAAGGTAGTGTTAAGATACACATAGAGATAGATTAGATTAGATTAGATTAGATTAGATTAGATTAGATTAGATTAGATTAGATTAGATTAGATGATTAGATAGATGAACAGATAGATATAAACTATCTGCGATGTACCTTTATGCCAGAGCCTATAAATCATCTAAATAACTCTGAAAAAAATAGCATTAAAGACCAATATCACCAGTAAAGAGTCATGGGAAACCTCAAGAAACATTAACCATGTGAAAAGTCCCTTATTCAATCCCTCGTTTTATATGTGTTTCACTTTATATTTTTGTTTCAATATATGTGCTTTTTATTCTTAAAAATCATTAAACCTGACAATATATCTCTTGATGTATATCTGTATGTAGCAGTAAATATGCCTTTGGTCTTCAAGAAGTAGATCTTCGTGGCAGTGAAGTTGATTCATTCTTTTTTAAGAACCATTTTACTGTGGACTCCAGAAGTTCAATATTTATTGAGTGAGATCTCTTTGAAGTACTATTCTGTAATATACACTTCATTGTTAACTTATTTACACTTAAAAGCACTTGGGCAGAGTTCAAGCTCGTTTTGAGAAGTTTCCTAGTCGTGGTTGTCCTGTCGCAGTAGCATTTTAGGAGGAGGACATCTTGTGTAAATGATGCACTTCAGACAAGTCTGAGTGTAATTCCCTGGCAATCAAACATCTTAGATTTCTGGAAAGGATGCTGTATGGCCTGAACTGTTTTAAACATACAATGATAGAATTGATTCAAGGACAAGGCTAGATGATGTACTCCTGCACCCAAATGCTTCAAACCATTTTGAAAAAAAAAAAAAAGGTGCATCATTAGCACTACATCAGAATATATTTTTATTCAGTCTAGTGATCAGCATCAAATATTTACATTATTCCCTTTTCTACATAATTATTACATAATAATATGGTGCCTTAGAAAGAAAATTATACTGTTAAGTAAAATCTGGGTGCTAAAGGACCCTCTCATTCCTCATACTCTGTTAAATGCCTCTACATCAATTTTCTGGAATTCTGCAACTATAAAATCCTACCATGTCTTGGGAGAATACCATATAACACAGTTACATATAGTTCTAGTCTCCTCAGCCAGAGATTTTCATACTTTGCCTTATTTGTAAAGATTGTTTAAAAGACCTGTCACTTGATGGCAACCAATTAAGAGGCAGACTATTCTAAGTTATCTGGCTTCTATATTTACTTCTCTCATAACTCCTGCCATATTCCATATAATTCCTGAGGGATCTATTTAAAATAACAATAAGACTATAGTTGACCACTCATATGTCTGGGTTTTGCTTCCATAGATTCAACCACCATGAATTGAAAATATTTGGAAAAAAAGTTATGTTGTTGCTGACATGTACTACGTAGTAAGGGCTATGATTGTTGGGCCCATACTAAACATTTACAGACTTTTTCCTTGTCATTTTTCCCCAAAAAATACAGTATTGTAACTTTTGATATAGCATTTATATTGCATCTGGTATTATAAGTAATGTAGATATGATTTAAAGTATATGGGAGGGAGGATGTGTGTATATTATATACAAATATGACACCATTTCATACAAGGGATTTGAGCATTTATGGATTTTGGTATCTGCAGGGGTCCTGGAACCAATTTTCCGTGGATACTGAGGGGAGACTGTATGGCACTTGTTACTCAATGTCTTACTATGATGTATGCATGAAGTGGTACACAGAGAATCTGAATTAATTTATTAGCAATACCAAACTACAGGCTCTCCATGCTAAGATCACCAACTCTCTACCCACCTTTGTTTAATTTCTCATTGCTCCTTTCTTGTGATTTCTCTTAACACTTACTTCCTTCTATTCACCTCATTAGATTCTACTCCACTAGAAATTAAGCTGTAAATGTAAGTCATCCACTATAATGTTTAGTTCATTGCCTTTTCACCAGCACCAGTGTATGGCATATAATAGATTCTCAATGAATATTTTCTGAAGAAATGAATGAATTTCTTAAAGTTTAGCTTTATTGTATACTGTTACAGAAGGCCTTCCCTGCTTTTCCTCCAGTACCATCTACCCAAATTAGATGCCTTTCCACAGTTAGTATTAATACATACATTTTTTCTATTACTGTACATGCTACATTATTTATTGATATGACTGTTTATCTCTAGACATTAAATTCTTTGTCATTATGTTTTCTGTTTTATTCATATTTGTTTTTCAATTTTTTTCATGCTTAGCAGGACAGATGACACATACTGGGCATTTATAAATATATGTTAAATGCATGAATACATTTATTTTCAATTCTACCTAGGCTTATTCCAGGTTTTGTCAAGATTACGTGTGTATTTGCTTTCTGGGCTAGCTTCTATTTTGGCTCTTTTGATAAAAAAGAAACAAAAATTTTAGATTACCAAAGGACAGAGGTTGCTCAAGTGTCTTTCTTTATTGTTGATGTGTTTTTTTTTAATTTACATGCTCTTTATTCCTTTTCAAACTAAATACTATAAATACTATACATTCACATTTTATTCATATTTTATCCAACCTTCTGAAGTGTGGAAATTGTATTTTCAATGACTGAAGTACATGAACTATCAGTTACATCTTCCATTACGTGTCATCTTATACAGTTGCCAAGAATCTATACCTAATTTGGACAATATCCAAAGAGTATTCATGATGAAGTTTTGCTAAGGTTTCTATATCTCAAAATGTGATGAGAAACCAGGAAAGCATATATCAAGTGAAATGTGAAGGTCAAGGCAGAAATGGATCCATTAACAGAAATTAAAATGACATATCCAGAAGATAAATTCATTGGAAAGTTCATAAGGCTTTTTAGCTTTAGAATTGATAGTGTGTAAGACCAAATGGTTAGCAAATAATTCACAGGAATCACAGTGAACAGTAACAAGAAGTCCTAAATCCTATGATCAGCACAAAGAGGACCTGACACTAAGATTGTTGTTCTATAGGGTTGTTCAAGATGTTCAGTTGCTTTTATTCCTCTCTCCTTCAAATAAGACTCATTAAGAAACAAACATGACCTACAGGCCTGTGTAGAATTATAATATAAAACATCCAAATGCTTCATATTGCAATAAAACTAGCAATAACAGTAGTTGCAGAAAACTTAAAAATTTTATTTTTTTTCTATATTTATGTCATAAAACAGAATGACTCTGTTAATTTCTCTTTTTACTTTTTGTCTGAGAGAAAAGGCACAAACCTTAAGTGTATGGCTCCATGAAATGTTCACAAACTACACACACCCATGTCACCATCCCAGATCAAGACTCAACCTTCCCGGACCATCCCCATCATGTCCCATGCTGATTGGGCCCAACATACCAAGCAAAGTCACTACCTGACTTTTAACTTCAGAGTTGAATCTGAAAACACTAAAAAATTAAGTTTCTGATCCTTATAAAACAGGAAATCTGCATTTCTGCCATCCTTTGAGGAAATTAGATCTGACAACCCTGGGTGTACACTCCCTCTAGACAGCCGCCTGCTGTTCCTTAGGGGCATGGCCTCTCCAGGCCCACCCAGCGCCCCTCCTGCTGTCACCTGCCTGGCCTTCTGGTATAAGAGGTTGCAACACTTGCCTTTTCCATCTCTTAATCCCATTTTCAATTATCTTGTACTTTTGACCACCCGAGCCTTTGTGCAACAAGGTAGTATTAGAAAAATAAATAAAATTTTAAAAAGTAAGTTTTCTTTTTTTTCAACTGAGTTATACTTCAGTAAGGGATTTAACACCAGTATTTCAAAGCTAGAAGTTTCTATAGCTATCTATAAATAAAGCCATGTGGAAATATGCTTCCTCTGACAATTACAATAATCAGGATTTTTAAAATCTGATGTGGGTGTAAAGAATTTTGGCTAACTCAGGATTATAGAGTACTTATGGATGGATATTGAAGTATAAAATACTTTGACTCTACTGTTTTGAACCCATCATTTCAACTGGTTGTAAGATTTCACACTGCTTTTAATCTTGTAGACCTTTAAGATCTATAATGATGAATGCAAATACTTTAATCATAATTAAATATTCAGTTTTGAGATATAGTTTTGAAGTTAACGCAAATTGATTTTTTAGAAGTTTCCCTAATTTGAAGATAAGCTGCTTGCATTCTTTTACTTTCATATGCATTGATTTTTCTTTCATAAGTTTTATAATGAAGACTAGATTCATTTAATTCTTAAATATGTATCAAATTTTATCACTAATAGCCTCTGTCATTTGCAATCATATTTCTGGCCATTATTTATACTAAGTATATTTTGCTTGTTCAAATTTGAAGACAGTTTACAAAGAAGATATAGTTCTCTTGTCATATTTTAATCAATAACAAATTTTATCAAGTACAAATTATTGCTAATGCCCATTTTTACTGAAGCTAATATACTTTTTAATATTATTAACAACATAGGGATTTCCAGAATTATATGTATAGAATTTTAGTGTGTAAATTTCATTATATTTAGCATTATTGTTTTTGTCTTTTGATTTTATGATAGTAATAATAAATTTATAAAAATAATAAAACTAATGTTTTTATTTTTTTACCTATTATATCTGATAATAACTATGAGTCCTTTTGGTATTGCAAATTGTTCCCATTTTCAAAGCTCAAAGACTTCTCTATTATATCTTTTTTCAGATTGTGGAGGTGATTTTCCTAGACTATACAAATTATATATATTTGGTGGTTTTGTATTTGATCATGGGAGACTATGTTGATGAATTTTCATGTTGTAGATTCATCTCTTAGGAATCATGTGCTCACACACACACACACACACACACACACAATGACATGATATATGTAGCATTTGTAACAAAGATACAGGATTTGAATACTGAGATAGGTCATATATTCTTAAGAATAAAGTGTTGGGGAGAAAACAGTGGACTCAACATGCCCTATTCAGGTACACATGCTAAAGTAAAGTTAAAGAACTAATAGGTCCGCAAGCCCCACAGTTAACGCCAGCTCCCAGTCACCGCCAAGAATGGTTCTCTTGCCTTTTATCTGCTTATCACTTGAAAAACTCCAGGAAAAGCCCTCCTCTTTGAGCAAAAGATTTCAGAATTTCTATCCAAAAAGTACTGCTTGCTGTTTACTCCAACCTGAATCTGTGTGCGTGTGTGTGTGTGTGTGTGTGTGTGTAATCACCTAGACAGGGATTAGCAGGAAACTCCTCAAGAATTCATTTCATGGCTAATGATGGAAAACCCCAAGATTTAAAAGGAGCAAGAAGCCCAGCCGGTATGGCTCAGTGGATTAAGCACCGTCCCATGGATTGAGAGATCTAGGTTTGATTCTTGGTCAGGGCACATGTCCAGGTTGCGGGCTCGATACCCAGTAGGGGGTGTACAGGAAGCAGCAGATTGGTGTTTCTCTCTCACATTGATGTTTCTATCTCTCTTTCCCTTCCTCTTTCTCTAAAAAAATCAGTAAAAACATATTTTTAAAAAATTAATGAAAAATAAAAGGAGCAGGAAAAAAAACGCCCGACTTGCTTTCCAGACAGATGTAAAATCTTCACCTTCCCTATAATTAAAGTCTTGAGCCCTACGGTGAGGTGGGATGGGGAGAGAAGGAAGTACAGGCCCTGAGAGCAGGAAGGTAATGTCAAAATGCTGATCCCTTGGTGGCACCAACCATTGCTGAAGAGATGAAATCTGATGATTTCCCCCTCTCGGCCTCCCAGCTTCTTTTTTTTTTTGTTATCCTCACCCGAGGACATTTTTGTATTTTTCTTCAGACAGAATGGGAGGGAGAGAGAAAGAGAAACATCGATGTGAGAGAGACACATCGAGTGGCTGCCACCCACATGACCCCAACCAGGGCTGGGGACAAACTGCAACCGATGTATATGCCCTTAGTGGGAACCGAACCCTGGACTCTCTGATCCACAGGCCAATGCTCCAGCCGCTGAGCCAAACCGGCCAGGACCCTCCCAGCTTCTTTCAGTTTTTTTCCTACTTAGCATATTTTTAATTATTAATTTATTTTTGTTACAGATGTTTCTCCTTTTCCTCCATTGACACCCTCCTTCCGATCCCCCCCCATGGCATTGTTGTCTATGTCCATTAGTTATGCATATATGCATATAAGTTCTTTGGTTTATCTCTTCCTCCCTCCGCCCCCCTCCTCTGAGGTTTGTCAGTCTGAACCCTACTTCTATGTCTCTGGGTCTATTTTGTTCATTATATTCCAGAAATAAGTGAGACCATATGATATTTGGTCTTATTTCGCTTAGTGTAATACTCTCCAGGTCCCTCCATGTCATCTCAAAGGATAAGAGATCTTTCAAGAAAGATCTGGAAACTATTATCCTAAGTGAAACAAGCCAAGCAGAGAAAGACAAATATCATATGATCTCACTTATTTCTGGAATATAATGAACATAACAGTCTGAGGAACAGGGTAGTCCCAGAGACGTGGAAGTAGGGTACAGACTGACAATTGCCAGAAGAGGGGGTGGGGGAAGGGAGCAATAAACCACAGAACTTATATGCATGTACTCATAACCAATGGACATGGACAACAAAACTGGGGATGGGGCAGGGAGGGAGGGGGAGGAGGGAGTCAATGGGGGAAAAAGGAGAAACATCTGTAACAAAAATAAATTAATATAAAAAATAAAAATTTTAAAAAAAATTAAAAAAGAGATCTTTCTTTCTTAAAGCTGTATAGTATTCTATTGTGTATATATACAACAGCTTTTTTATCCAAAATATATAGAGTAGTTATACAACTAAACAAAAGGAATCAAAGAATCTAATTAAAATATGGGCAGTGGACCTATATAGACACTTCTCCAAACAAGACATACAAATGGCCAAGAGATATATGAAAAACTGCTCAGTGTCACTAATCATCAGAAAGATGCAAATTAAAACAACTGTGAGGTATCACCTTACACCTACCAGAATGGCTGCCATCAACAAATCATCAAACAACAGCTGCTGGCAAGGATGTGGAGAAAAGGGGACTCTAGTACACTGCTGGTGGGAATGCAGACTGTTGCAGCCACTATGGAAACAATATGGGGTTTCCTCAAAAAACTAAAAATTGAACTGCCATGTGAACCAGTGATCCTACTTAGCATTTTAAAGACTTCAATAAGAAAGGGCATCCTGCAGAGAACAAACCACATCCTGAAGGAATGTTCCAAGGCTGGCCTTCCAAATTTTCTATGGTGTAAATCCTGCTGCTCCACAGAGACAGCTTCTCCTTTCCCAGCCAGCTGAGCCCTCCTCACCCACTCCCATTCTCTCTCTCTCTTTTCATTTATCCTCCCCTTCTTTTCTTTTTGAGTCCTTCTCAGAATCCTGACAGTCACCTCCCTCCCTGGCTATAATGCTGCACCAGAAGGCTGGGCTTTCTTTCTTCATGGACCATGGCTGCCCATGACTGAAACACCAAGCCCTATATCAGTTGTCCTTCCAAGGCCTCTCTATCAAGCCAGCCACTGCAGGAGGAGGGAAGTATTTTGCCACAAATGACTGTTCTTCTCCAAAGAACTCGTGATGCAGGCGATTACTTGAGTAGCTTGGTGGTCTCAGGGCTGTGTCACCCAAGAGGGGCTGCAATAGAAGGGTCTGTGGAGTAAGAAGGCAAATAACCCTTTAAAATGTGGTTTTCCATACAATGAATATTATTCAGTCATTAAAAGGAATGAAATACTGATACATGCAACTACATGGACAAAGCCTGAAAAGATCATGCTAAGTAAAGTAAGTCAAAAAAGGCCACCTATATTATATGATTCCATCTATATGAATATCCAAATAGGCAAACTCATAGAGACAGAAAGCAGATTAGTGGCTACCATGCACTGGGAAGAGAGGGAAATATGAAATACCTTCTTTTTAGGTAATGGAAATATTTTGGAACTAGATAGCAGTGATGGTTGTACCACATTCTGAATGTTCCTAAATATCCTGCATGGTAAATTTTATGTTGTGTGAATTTTATCACATTTTTTTAAAAAAAGAACCTAATGAGTTTAAAGAAGCCATAGCTGCAATGACCACCCTGACCATCATCTTTACCCAAGGCCTTCATTCCAGAATTCAGCCTTGTTAAAAGCTTCCTTGAGTTAATCAACCACGGATATTCCTCAATCAACCTCATAAGGTAATCATTTTATTAGGTGGGCTAATGCCAGATAATGTACACTGACCTTGGTCCGTATGAATCATCAAAATGCTGCCATCGCAATGGACACATACGAAGGTTTCTCACAATGGCAGTGGAGATTTTCTTCAAACCAGGCAACAGCTGTCAGATTCATTTCACCTTGGGAATGAAAGGTGGTTCAAGGGTCTGAGACTTTGATTGCATGACTCCTTTTGTGTAAACAAAACAGCACATACAAACATGGAGATAGATATGCAATATACCCATACATGTTTTTCAGGACAGAAACAGAAACTTGTCAAGTGTCACCTTAGGGAAAGGCACTGACTGGACAGGGAGACTTTGTATTTTGTATTTTTTAAAACCACTTACATTTTCTAATCATGTAGTTATATGACTTTTATAATACATATTTCTATATTGATATTTGTATGTAAATACAGAAAATACTTATAGTATAAAAATAATAAATAAATAAAAGAATTGATAGGTCCAAGGCCAAAATTTGCCCACATTCTTTTAAAGCTACCTCTCCAGACTCCCTTTCATTATATGGAGGAATAAGATTGCCATGTGGTGCTCAATGAAGTGAGGAATCCCTCAGAAGACACTTGTAAGATTATTAAAAAGATTTAACTCATAAAATCCTTTGAGACCACCCTTTTAGCCATTGAGCTGTAAGTAATACATGGTTGAATTCCTAAGTGTGAAATGTATACATAACAAAAAGAAAATGTCTGGATTGTATTGACTAATGGTCTTTTCCTCCTATGTTCTTATGTTCAAAGAACTGGATGGGCCATGATTTGCAGATTGTAGTTGCCAACTGAGTTACAATATTTCTGGGAAGAAATGTCAGGTAGAAGCCAAGAGTTCTTTGATTAAGTAATTTTATAAGATATATAAATATATTAAACCCTATCTACTGTTGTATGTTAGCTAAACAGAAACAAAAGCAAAAACAAGACAATAAAACAAATATAAACAAAGAAGCAACTAAAGAATTCATTCCATTTCACTTTATTGTATGCCCTAGAACACAACACTCAATTTCCCCGTAGTAGTCTGTACACAAATGAAGGGTTGGAAATCTTTCAGAACTTTCTTTCTTTTTGTGTTTTTACTGAGTGTGATGTGTATGGTAAAAAGCAACATTGTCAGTATTGGTAGGAAATTCTGAGTCATTTGATAAATGTTTGCTAAAATAATGAATAACTTAGAATGAAAAACAAACATAAAAAATATAAGCTAGCGTTCAGTTGCTTAAAAAAAAGTTTTCAAAATCCATCAAGTAGATATTGACATGGTTAAAAATATACTTACCCAAAAGACAAAGTTGCTTGGAAAGATATTTAAACCTTCCTAGTAAAAGAGTGGGTTTGTTAATGAAAAATAGAATGCTGACATTCTATTACTTGTTCCTTTTCAGATGAAACACTGAAGAAATTGGAACTTTGATTACAAACTTTAAAAGTTTTTTTTTTTTTAATATAGGAATAGAAGGCCTTGAGAGCAAAGAAAGTGAAATTGAAGTGCGTTGAAATCGAATTCCATACAGCATTTCACCTTTCAACTATTTTCTTTCTGCCATATGGGAACATATACCTGCTTTCACTTTAGGGCTCTGGGATGATCATGGTCAAATAAAGTTTTGTCCTTAAAAGGAATTCTTAAAACATTTTCTGCCTAAACAGCAACTGGACATAGTATTGTACAGGTTTTCTCTATAATAATTCAAAATTCCTCTGTTTTGGTAGAGACTGTCAAGGCCATACAACCCAGAATGATATCATTCTCTTTCCTCTTAATTATAACAACACCCAAAATCTGTACTACTTTTTATTACCCATTCCCTGAAGCCAATCTAACTCTATTCCTTCACAATCATTTTCTCATGGTTCTTTTTTTATGGCATGTTAAGTGTCATTGCAAATTCTATAGGGTTGTATGGTGGGTGATGGGTTGCAATACCTAAGAGCATGTGTAGAACAGTAATAAACACAGAATTCCATAGACTAAGTAGGAAGTCCCTATGGGGTGTGTATGGTTATACGATTACAATCATATGAGACACCTAAATACTATCTTTAGAAGTCTCCTCTTTGAATTTTTAATTATAGGCTAGATTCCATAAATGTAGAACAAAAGAAATGTAGCTATTTGAACTGTTCTTTGGGCACTCTTTTCTATGCAAGACAATATTTTCACATCTCTTATGATTATTTGCTACAGCCTATGTATTTAATACATAGCTATCATTATCCCTGATTCTTAATCTTTTCTCTTTTAATTCCAATTTTTATATACATGAATTACTAAAACTTTTCTACATTTTATTATATTTATAAAATGTATTGACCAGTGCATAAATCCTACTCAGTATTTTTTAGCTTATTTTATAACATTTACTTAATTAAATACAGTCCACACCCTTCTCTATGACAACCTGTGTCAAGTATTTTCAAGACTTAACTTACTCATTTGAATTTCTTCCCACAGTTTCTTTTTGTTAGCTTAGCCTCATAGTTAGAACTTCAACCAACTATTACTTTCAACTTATTTTTTAACAGATTTTTTTAGTTATGTTATTCCAGAATGCTAGGTACTCAGTATTTCAAACCAAGCAAAACTATCTCTGTATAGATCATTGGAGGAAGGAGTCATACATTCATAACTTATACTGTGTCTCATGGAGCACCCACAAGAAAACACTGATTAATCTTGAACACTCCTCTTTCTCTTAAATATATCCACTCTCCCAGTTTTTCCTTTCTGACTTGATCTTATTCCAATCACACTTGAATTTTCTGTGAAAAATCTGGTTAGTATAAAAGTTTAAACTCATTGCCCAGCCAGTGTGGCTCAGCGGCTGAGCATCGACTCATGAACCAAGAGGTCACCATTTCAATTCCCAGTCAGGGCATTCCCAGTCATGCTCAAGTTGTGGGCCAAATCCTCAGTTGGGGGCATGCAGGAGGCAGCCAATTGATGTTCTCTCTTATCAATGTTGCTATCTCTCTCTCTCCTTCTCCCTTCTTCTCTCTCTAAAATCAATAAAGAAAAAAAATTATTTTTAAAGATTAAACTCAAGAAGATTCCAAAATGGTGGTGGAGTGAAGGGAAGCTACACAGACTATCTCCCAAGACCAAATTGAAATTACAACTAAAATAAAGACAAATCATCTGGAAAAATGAATAGAAAATCAGCTAGAGAGGACTCATATAATCACAGACAAAAAGAGGACACTAAATCAAGCCTGCTAGGAACTGCAGAGGCACAAGAAGGCGGGCTGGGAGCCCACAGACAGCAGCAGTTTTAGCTGTAAGTAGCTCCCTTGGGGTTAACATCCCAAGCCAGCTCCACAGTGCAGAGGGCTGGACAGAGCACTAAATTAACTACAGCCACTCACCTTGGGCTCTGGCAGAAGGAGGGCAGACTGGACTGGAACTGTGTGGAGAGTCTCAGGATTTGGAGGGCTAGCAGGGCACTGGGAGTTTTGTGCTGAATCACTCCATCATAAGACATTAACCATATTACTCAAAGAGCAACTTCCCAGAGCCCTGGGGTGAAGCATCAGCCCCTACCACAGGAATGTAACACCACCCGGCCAAGCCAATGAAATGCAAATTGAGACTCATTAACAGACAGCAAGCATCTGCCCCACCCTCCGGAAATCCTCTTACCCTGAACACCTGAGGGATTTTTTTTATCCTCACCCGAGGACATTTTTGCATTTATCTTCAGATAGAGCTGGAGAGCAGGAGGGAGGAAGAGAGAGAGAAACATCAATGTGAGAGAGACACATCCAGTGGTTGACAACCACATGACCCCAAAGGGGGCTAGGGACAAACTGCAACCAAGGTACACACCCTTAGTGGGAACAGAACCCAGGACTCTCTGATCCACAGGCTGATGCTCTAACTTCTGAGACAAACTGGCCAGGGAAGCCTGAGGGATTTTTTCATTCAGTTGAGGGTTCCAACACAAGGCTCATCAAGTAACTGAGGTTACTAGCCTCCAGGCAAAAAGCTAGAGGATAACTTAATGTTTCCTGGGCTTGCAATTCTACCCAGGAAAGTAAGACTTGACAGTGGTGTTGAGTGAAGGTCCCCCACACACATCCAAACCCAACAGAGAGAGCCACAAGCAGTGGAACACCAACTCCCAAAGGGAAAACCCACTGGGACAGTCAAAATGGTGAAATAAAAAAACAAATCCCAAATGAAAGAACAAGATAATTCAACAGAAGATGAAATAAATGAAAGGGAATTGAGGAAGAAATCAGAAGGAGAGTTCAGAGTAATAATCATGAGGAAGATCAACAGCATGACTAAAGATATAAAAACATTGAAAACCAACCACTTGGAAATGAAGGATGACATAGCAGAAATAAAGAACACATTGGAACGAATAACAGCAGAGCAGAGGAAGTTGAGGACCAGATCAGTGAATTAGAAGACAGAGTAGAAAAAACTGCCCAATCAGAGAATCAAAAAGAAAAAAACAATTAAAAACAGGAAGACAGCCTAAGAGAACTGTGGGACAACATGAAATGGAACATCATCCACATCATAGGAGTACCAGAAGAAGAAAATGAGCAAGGGTTAGAGAATATATTTGAAGAAATAGTGACAGAAAACTTTCCTAACTTGGTGAAGGAAAAAGGCATACAAGTACAAGAAGCACAGAGAACCCCAAGTAAGAAGAACCCAAACAGGCCCACACCAAGACACATAGTAATTAAAATGCCAGAAATTAAAGACAAAGAAAGAATCTGAAAGGCAGGAAGAGATAAGCAATAGGTTACCTACAAAGGAACCCCCATAAGGCGATAGCTGACTTCTCAACAGAAACACTACAAGCTAGAAAAAAATGGCATGAAGTAATCAAGGTCATGAAAAACAAGGATCAGAATCCAAGACTATTCTATCCAACAAGGCTATCATTCAAAATAGAAGGTGAAATAAAGACCTCAGACCAAAAAAAAAAAAAAAAAAAAAGGGGTAAGGGAATATATTAGCACCAAACCAGCACTACAAGAAATGTTAAAAGGACTGCTTTAATTTGTAGAATAAATAGGAAGAAAAATATAACCACACTGAACAAAAATGGCGATAAATAAGTACATATCAATACTAACCTTAAATGTAAATGGACTGAATGCTTCAATCAAAATACATAGAGTAGCTGATTAGATAAGAAAGCATGACTCACATATATGTTGTTTGCAAGAGACCCACCTCACAACAAAAGACTCACATAGGTTGAAAGTGAAGGGATGGATGCGAATATTCAACAAAAATTGAAAGGAAAAAAGACGTGGGGTAGTAGTACTCATATCCAATAAAATAGATTACAAAATGAAGGCCATAACTAGAGACAAAGAATGCCACTACATAATATTAAAAAGATCTATCCAATAGGATGATATAACCTTGGTAAACATATATGCACCCATTGTAGGAGCACCAAAATATATTTTAAAACTTCTGGAGGACTTCAAAGGAGAAATTGACAGCAATACAATCATAGCCGGGGACTTCAACACCTCACTGACATCAACGGATAGATTCTCTAGACAAAAAATGAGCAAGGAAACAGAGATTCTAAATTATGTGCTATATCAAATGGATTTAGTAGATATCTACAGAGAATTACACCCCAAAACTGCAGAGTTCACATTCTTCTCAAGTGCACATGGAACATTCTCAAAGATAGACCACATGTTAGGACACAAACTTAAGTCTCTGCTAGTTCAAGAAGACTGAAATCATATCAAGCATCTTCTCAGATCACAATGACATGACAATAGAAGTCAATTACAACAAAAACATGCAGAAACATTCAAACACATGGAGGCTAAATACCATGTTATTAAACAATGAATGGATTACCAAGGAGATCAAGGAAGAAATTAAATCTTCTTGGAAACTAATGAAAATGAACACACAACAACACAAAATTTTGGGGATGCAGCGAAAGCAGTCCTGAGAGGGAAATTCATAGCACTACCAGCCTACCTCAAGAAACAAGAAAAATTTCTAATTGACTATCTAACCTCACAACTTAAAGAACTAGAATGCAAACAATAAGAAAAACCCAGAGAAAGTAGAAGGAAAGAAATAGTGAAGATTAGAGCAGAAATAAACAACACTGAGACTAAAAAACAATTCAAAAGGTCAATGAAAAAAGAGCTGGTTCTTTGAAATGATAAACAACACTGATGGACCCTTAGCTAAACTCACCAAGAAACAAAGAGAGAGGACCCAAATAAACAAAATCAGAAATGAAAGAAGAGAAGTAACAACTGACACCACAGAAATACAAAGGATCATTAACAGATACTATGAACAATTATATGCCAACAAATTGGACAATCTAGGTGAAATGGACAAATTTCTAGAAACACATAGTCTCCCAAAACTGAACCGGGAAGAGATAGAAAACTTGAACAGACCAATAAAAACTAAGAAAATTGAAGATGTATCAAGAATCCCCAGCAAACAAAAGCCTGGGCCTAGATGGCTTCATGGAGGAGTTTTACTGAACAGTCAAGGAAGAACTAACACCCATTTTCCTCAAACTACTGCAAAAAATTCAAGAAGAAGGAAGAGTTCCAAATTCATTTTATAAGGCCAGCATAATTCTAATTCCAAAACCAGATAAAGACACTACAAGGAAAGAAAACCACAGGCCAATATCCCTGATGAACATACATGCCAAAATCCTGAACAAAATATTAGCAAATCGGATCCAGCAATACATTAAAAAAATTATTTACCATGACAAAGTGAGATTCACCCCAGGGATACAAGGCTGGTACAATATTTGCAAATCAATAAATGTGATACACCACATAAACAAAATAAAAGATAAAAACCATATGATCATATCAATAGACACTGAAAGAGTATTTCACAAAATCCAGCACCCATTTCTGATAAAAACACTCAGCAATGTGGAAATAGAAGAATCATATCTTGACATCATAAAGGCCATATATAAAACATCTACACCCAACATCATACTCAATGGACAAAAACTATAAGCATTTCCCTTAAGAACAGGAACAAGACAGGGATGCCCACATTCACCACTCTTATTTAACATAGTACTGGAAGTCTTAGCCACAGCAATCAGACATGAAGAAAAAATAAAAGGGATCCAAATTGGAAAGGAGGAAGTGAAACTGTCATTATTGGCAGATGACATGATATTATACATAGAAAACCCTAAAGACTCCATCAAAAATCTACTAGACTTAATAAATGAATTTTGCAAAGTAGCAGGATATAAAATTAATGTCAAGAAATTGATGGCATTCTTATACACCAATGATGAACTCACAGAAAAAGAAACTAAAAAACAGTCCCATTTACCATCTTGGCAAAAATATTAAGATACCTAGGAATAAACTTAACCAAAGAAGTAAAAGACTTATCTGCAGAAAACTACAGGACATTGAAAAAAGAAATAGAGGAAGTTATGAAAAAGTGGAAGCACATATTTTGTTCATGGATTAGAAGAATTGGCATCATTAAAATGTCCATACTACCTAAAGCAATCTATAGATTCAATGCAATCCCCATTAAAATATCAACAGCATATTTCACAGACTAGAACAAATGCTTCAAAGTTCGTATGGAACCAAAAAAGACCCCGAATAGCCACAGCAATCTTGAAAAAGAAGGACAAAGTATGAGGGATCACAATACCAGATATCAGGTTATACAACAAAGCAATTGTAATCAAAACAGCCTGGTACTGGCACAAGAACAGGCATATAGACCAATGGAAAAGAAGAGAGAACCTGGAAATTAACTCAAAACATTATGCTCAATTAATATTTGAGAAAGGTAAGAGTATACAATGGAGTAAAGACAACCTCTTAAATAAATGGTGTTGGTAAAATTGGACAGCTACATGCAAAAAAAATGAAACTAGACCACCAACTTACACCATACACAAGAATAAACTCAGAATGGATAAAAGAATTAAATGTGACTCGTGAATCCATAAAAATCCTAGAAGTCAGTGCAGGCAACAAAATTTCAGACATCATACTCAGCAGATTTTTCACTGATACAATGCCTAAGGCAAGAGAAACAAAGGAAAAAATTAATACATGGGACTACATCAAACTAAAAAGCTTCTGCGCAGTAAAAGAAACAACCAAACCATCAAAATGGAAAGGGAAAGCACTAAATGGGAAAACCTAATTGAAACCGATACATCAGAAAAAGGACGAATTTTCAAAATATACAGAGTACTCATACAACTCAACAAAAGAAAGACAAAGAACTTAATTAAAAAATGGGCAGATGATCTAACTAGAAACCTCTCCAAAAAGGACATACAAATGGCCAAGAGACATGAAAAAATGCTCAATGTCACTAATCATCAGAGAGATGCAAATTAAAACAACTATGAGGTATCACCTCACACCTGCCATAATGGCTGCCATCAACAAATCATCAAACAAGTGCTGGTGATGGTGTGGAGAAAAGGGGATTCTAGTACACTGCTGGTGGGAATGCAGAATGGTGTAGCCACTATGAGAAAAAATATGGTGTTTCCTCAAAAATTTTAAAATTGAACTGCCATTTGACCCAGTGATTCTACATCTAAGAATATATCCTAAGAAGCCTGAAACACCAATCAGAAAGAATATATATACCCTTATGTTCATAGCAGCACTATTTACAATTACTAAGATCTGGAAATAGCCCACATGTCCATCAGTAGATGAGTGGATAAAAAAGCTGTGGTACATTTACACAATGGAACTCTATGTAGCTGTAAGAAAGAAAGATCTCTTATCCTTTTAGACGATATGGAGGGACCTGGAGAGTATTATGCTAAGTGAAATAAGCCAATCAGAGAAAGACAAATACCACATGATCTCACTTATTTGTGGAATATAATGAACAAAATGAGCTGATGAACTGGAGACTCAGAAATAGACCCAGAGACATAGAAAGGAGTATGGTTCAGACTTACAAACCTCAGAGGAGGGGGCTGGGGGGGAAGGAATGAGATAAATCAAAGAATGCATATGCATGTATGCATAACCAATGGACATAGATAACAATCCTTGCAGGGGCGAGGGGCGGAATCGGGAGGAGGGTGTCTGGGGCGAAAAAGGAGAAACATATGTAGCAAAAATTAATTAATTAATAAAAAAAGTTTAAACTCATTAATGAACCATCTAATTACATGTACACCGTACATGTAATTAAAATTAATGTTGTATTTTAATATTGTATTTGCCCTCTAGAAGGAACTGCTTTTTGGGTCCTCCCAACCTGCCACTCCCACCATCCATTCAACAAATCAAAATCTCAAAGAATTTTATTGCTACACTGACCTCAGTAAGGACCACACATCTCTAAAAATAACTAATAACGTTAATTTTTTACTGATTATTCAATCAAGAGCCTGTCTTCTGATAAACTCAGAATTTAAATCATCATGCTAAAGCATTTTATTTCACCTTTTTAAAAATATGTTTTTATTAATTTGAGAGAGAGAGGAAGGGAGAGGGAAAGAGAAAAACATCAATGAGTGAAACATCCCTGGGCTGCCTCCTGCATGTCCCCTCCCCAGGATCGATCCCTCAACCCAGGCATGTGCCCCAACCTAGAATCTAACCAGCGACCTCTCTGTGCATGGAACAATGCTCAACCAACTAAGCCACAGTGGCCAGGGCATTTTATTTAATCTTAATTATTACTTCATTGCAGCTGTCAGTATTTCATTCTAGGTGAGTCATTCCAAGGCATTATTCTGATCAGCTTCTACTTGTCAGACCTTCGATTGACACAATCCTCTATTCTCTATACTTTTGCTTAACTACACCAAGTAGATGTTATGAAAGCCTAAACAGAAAGATTGTATTACATTAGGGACTGTCAAAGTCTACATATTTTCTATGGAACTGAGTTTGTCAGAATACTTACAATAATTTGCCTTTCAGTGGATTTAGATAATAGAACCAAAATGCATGCTATTAACTTGAATTAAACTCTCAAAGTAAAAAGCAGGGTATGCTAGCTTGTAGGATCAAATTAGCAGGCAGTCAATAAAAACTGAAAAATTTTCATAAATTCCATGAGAATCATATTACTTAAAAAACAGAAAGCCTTGATTTAATCAAATAGTCATCGTATGAGTGTTTCTAACCTTTTTTTTTTTTAATCCTCATCCGAGGACATTTTTCCATTTTTGTTCAGATAGAGTGGGAGGGAGAGAGAGGAAGAGAGAGAGAGAGAGAAACATTGACGTGGAAGGGACACATCGAGTGGCTGCCTCCCGCATGACCCAACCAGGGCCGGGGACAAACTGCAACCGAGGTACGTGCCCTTAGCGGGAACCGAACCCAGGCCTCTCTGGACCGCAGGCCGACGCTCTAACCGCTGAGCCAAACCGGCCAGGGCGTATGAGTGTTTCTAAAATTTAAATACAAGTAGCTGTTTTTTATTTTAATATTTAAGTAGTCTTTTCACCTTAAGACTTTCAGACACACAAAACATGCACATATCTGCAGAAAGCACTGGTTTGATGAGCAGACGTTAGCCTTGATTGTCTATCGCAGAGTAACAGAGAGACCTTGCGTAGCAGGGGCCCTGGAGGAGCCAGGATGGAGAGCTCAGAAAAATTAACTGCTCAATTTAAAATTTCTCTGGAAGAGACATTTCAAGGAATGGGGTAAAAACAGCTCCTCTAATTGGACAAAAAAAGTTGAAGATAAGAATATGACAGCCAACTTTTATTTGGTGTTAAACTAATTACTTGGTCTTCTTCCTCATGTGTCAAACATGTAAACAGTTTAATTTGTGTCCTCGTGTTTTCTCATCTCCGTTTATGTGTTCCTCTGACTCCTGGCTAAAGATAGAATTGGGTTTGTACCTTAGCAATGTATGATGCAATTCTCAGTCTGTTCCACAACTTGTCTCCCCTTCATTTTGCCCATTAAGTACCTAAAATTCCAATTGCCTTACTTTGGTTTTGCATTACTGGTTATTTTGCTCCCACATTTTCAACCTCTCTTTCTCTTTCTCTCTCTCTCTCTCTCTCTCTCTCTCTCTCTCTCTCTCTCTCTCTCTCTCTCCGTATATACATATATATGCAAAAATGTCCTCGGATGAGGATAAAAATAAAATAAAAAATAAAAAAAATTATTCTGTACCCATGCACCAAGAGGTCACCTGTTCGATTCCTGGTCAGGACACATGCCCAGGTTGTGGGCCTGATCCCCAGTGGGGAGCATGCAGGAGGTGGCCAATCAATGTTCTCATCGATGTTTCTATCGCTCTCTACCTCTCACTTCCTCTCTCTCTAAAATCAATAAAAGGAAAAATAATCTAAAGAACTAAATAAACTTGCATGGTGTTTTCTAATGACTATGAAAACTATTGTTCATTTATTCTTACATTCATTAATTTATGTACTAATTCATTCATGCATTAATTGATTCAAAAATTCTAATGTACATTTACAGCCTCTAATTTTTCACTTTAGATACTCACTTTTATCTAGCATAATGCACGTTTTGCTACCTAAACTCTCTTTAATGCCCTCTGGCAATTGTCAACACAGTCCTGCATTGGGTAATGTCCTTTTTTGTCAATGATGGACCAAATATATGACTATGGTCCCATAAGATTATAATAGAACTGAAAAATTCCTATTGCTTAGTGACCTCATAGTCACTGTAATTTCGTAGTGCAATGCATTACTCATGTGTCAGTGGTGATGCTCGTGTAAACAAACCCACTGCACCGCTATAGAAAAGTGCAGCACATGCAATTACAGCAGTAAGCTATACCATCTAGGTTTGCATAAGTGCACTCTGTGATGTTCACACAAAGAAGAAATCGCCTAAGAATGCATTTCTCAGAATATATCCCCCTTGATAAGTGGTGCATGTCTTCAAAATTATGGGGAAAAGAAAATACTGACTAATGGTTTTTTTCAGTCTTAAGTTACTCCACTGCAGTATTATACATCAGTGATTCTTCCCTTCCCAAAGGTCTCTCTCTCTCTAACCTTCTTGCTTTCTCTTCTGTGCTCCTGTAGTTTCTACTCAATCCTCGTGATAGGTTTCTTTATGTATTTATCTGTTGGTGTTTACAAAAGGCTGGTCTCATTCTCTGGATTATCTACTGCATTCTTGGTTTTGTTTTGTTTTGTTTAAAAAAAAAAAAAAAAAAAAAAAAAAAAAAAAAAAAAAAAAACCTCTCTCTATTCTCAAGACAGTAAAATTGCTATATCAAAAAAAGTCTTCTGATTCACATGATACCAGCTGCTTATATCTCTATCTGGGTTTTCCTGGAAATCCTCAGATTGAATATGTTTTAAAAGATCTACTTTTCTTCTGTATCTGAGCACGTGGCATTATCTGTGTTCACTCACCATGTCAGAAACCTGAAGACTCTTCTTTTCCTCTTCATTCAAATCTTAGCAAAAATAGATAACTGTTTCATTCATTTTATTTTATTTATTTTTCTATATAATGCAATTCCATCTCGTTATGTAAAACAAAGTTTACTGACTTAGTTAAGTCTCCCACCCTTTACTTGATTATTGATGGAGATTTCTGCAGAGCTTTTTCTTTCCTATGTCTTAGGAAAGGGCTCTTTAAAGGGCTCATAGAATTTTGTAACTCAAACAGAAACCTGACCATTTTTCTATGCTACTAAAATCTTTCAATAATAACTATTATACAGAGAGTAGTCCAACGTTCTTTTACAGGAAAAACAATATTTCAGTTCTTACATGATCTCCCAGAGATTTGATACTTCCCAATTATCAGTTGAGTCTATTTGCCCTCCCATTTAAACACGGTGGGCCCCTGTGACTGATTTGATAAAGAGACGAGAGCACAAATGATGTTGTTTGAGTTCTAAGGTTAAGTAGAAAAATCAATGCATTTCTCCCGGGCCCTCTGCCAGGTTGTTCATCCTTGGGAACCAGCTACTATACTGTGAGCCCAGGCCACCTGGAGAGACCACATATAGGTCTTCCAACAAACATCCTCAGCTAAGGTCCAAATTGAATACCAGCATCAATGATGATGTGTGAGTGACCACATTTGAGTGAATGGACTCTCAGATATTAATAAGCCTGTAGGCACTGAGTCACCCCCATACAACTTAACCAATTATCTCAAAAGGAACACTGTGAAGTCATTTCAGAAATCAAGAAATAGAACACTGACAATAGCCCTAGATTTCTGCCTAGACTTCTAAACTTATATTTCAGTTTTCCTGTTTTTCAACTTCATATAAATTGTTGCAGATAGTAAGTACATTTTTTTTATTCTAGTTTCATTTACTCAATAATTTTAATCAAATGTATTCCTTGTTGCCTATGATTTGATTCATTTTCATTATGGTATATTATAGCACTGCTTGAGTAGATTGATTATGATTTATTTATGCTTTCAGCTGTTTAAGGATATTTGGTTTGCTATAAATATATTTTGCATGTGTCTATTGAGACAAATGTTTAGTATGTCCATTGAATGTACCTAATAGCAGATTTTTTTTTCATAAATAAATATTCCTTTGACTTTGATGGATCATTGCAAACAGTATTTCAAAGAAAGTTTATCCTCACAACACTGTATGAGAGTGCTGTCACTCCACAGTCTCACCAACTCTTGGTGTGGCCATCCAAATATATAATAATTTTGTAATTATCCCTTTATTATTGATGCCTAGGTTTTTGGGTTGTGTCTAAAGAACATATTATCCAGCAGTTCTCAACTTGTGGGTCGCGACCCCTTTGGGGGTCGAACAACCCTTTCACAAGGGTCGCCTAAGACATAACAGTGGCAAAATTACAGTTATGAAGTAGCAACGAAAATAATTTTATGGTTGGGGTCACCACAACATGAGGAACTGTATTAAATGGTCGCGGCATTAGGAAGGTTGAGAACCACTGTCTATGATGTCATTCATTTGAATTTTAGTGAAGATTGTTAAATGGCCCAGCATATTATCAATTTTATAAATGTTCCATATGTACAGTGAAATATGTATTCTACAGTTGTTGGATGAATTGTTTAATATACAAACACACTATTAATTATATATTAAATTACTTATATAACTTTACATTAATTAAATTTTAGGTAATAAGACAGACATATAAAATTTTGCCTAAGGGCTATTGAATGGTCTGTTTCACCTTTTAGTTTAATAAATTACCACTTTATATATTTTTATGCTATTTTATAGGTACACACAAATTTAAAATATTTATATTTTACTGGTGAATAAAATTTTTAATTGTCATGAAGTATGTACCCTCTTTACATTTCTGAAAGCCTTTTATTTTTTTAATTTTTAAATTTAGTTCAGTAGGTACTCAGAGCCATTAGCCATCAGAGATCAACTCAGTCTAATTCTGTAACTGAGATCATGGAAGCTGGGCTAATCTCTCTGCAAATACTACACTACTGTCTCTCCTTTTTTAAAAAAATCCTCATCCGAGGATATTTTTCCATTTATTTTCAAATAGAGTGGGAGGGAGAGAGAGAGAGAGAAACATCAATTGGTTGCCTCCCGTATGACCCGGGCCGCAACCAAGGTATGTGCCCTTGACCAGAATCAAACCTGCAACTCTTTGGTCTGTGGGCCAACGCTCTAATCACTGAGCCAAACCACCCAGGGCTACACTACTCTCTCTTAGGATGTATCCCTTTGATGTGTGGGAGTTTAACATGCAAACTCCTTGGCATGTCTTGTCTAACTTTTGTTCTAGAACCGATTAGGTTTGTTGACCTACTCAGCCTCTTAACCACCATTTTCTTTCTTTCTTTTTTTTTCATTGGGGCAGGGGTAGGAGTGGGGCAACAGAATGAGAGAGACAGGCAAATGGCTTTAATGGAATAGTGGCACCTAATGCCATTCTCGCCTGTCTATATTTCCCACTTTTCTTAACTTTTTGGTTGGTAAGTGTTTACTGCCATGTTAGATTTCCAATTAATTTAGGCAGATGATTATTATAGTCTCTCTGCTTGTCTTACATGGGGGGGGGGGCATTACCTAGTTTGTCATTATCAGAAGCAGGATTCCATTTATTAATTTACAGAGTCAACATTATTTTAGGATTTTCAACATATTTACACCTTTGTTTGTTCACTATATCTTCCTGAAATTCAGACTTTGGACAAGGAAATACTTCATATTTCTTTAAAGCACATCTTTCAGAATTTCCTTGAGTGAGAGAGTCTGTTGGTAACAAAATCTCAGTTTTTGTTAGTATAACATTGCCTCTTTTCCACTCTAATTTTTTAAAGATTCTTACTGATTATTCTTTTTTATATATATATTTTTATTAATTTTTTTTTTAGAGAGAGAGAGAAATATCAATGTGAAATAGAAACATGATTGGCTGCCTCCTGCACACCCCCTACCGGGGATCAGGCCCACAACCCAGGCATGTGCCCTGACCAGGAATTGAACCTGGACCTCTCAGTCCATGGGATGATGCTCAATCCACTGAGCCACACCAGCTGGACTGATGATACATTTTTTATTTATTTTATTTTATTATAAATATATGTATTCTCACATAGTTTCCACTTTTGTACTTAAAAAATTGGAATCTTATTTTTATTTATTTGACCATAATCTTTCTTTTCTCTGTATATTATTGTAAAGTCTTCCCACATTATGTGCTATGATAAAGTTACCCAATAGTTTATTATGATGTAAATTTTTTTTATCTTGCTTTGGATTTTTTGGAATTCCTGATTAAGAAGATTAGAATTTTTCATAAGTTCTAGAACATTCTCTTATTATCTCTACAAATATTGCCTTTATAGTAATCCTTTCTTTCCTCTCTTTCTGTAACTGCATTTGAACAGAAATGAAACCTCACTTTATCCAAAATTTCTCTAAATTATTTTTTATATTTTATATGGTTTTGTCTTTCTACATTGTTTCATATAGATATTTTTAACTATGTCTCTGAGTTCACTAATTCTTCATTTTGCTTTTATAGTCAGCCTTTACACCCATCCTCTGAAGTTTTTATTTTGGGGGACTATTATTAATCACTTTTTATGTCAAAAAAAGGTTGTTGTTTTTTGCTGTTTTTTAAATCTATACTGTCATTTAGATATTCTCCTGCTCTATATTTATATTTTAAATTCCTTTTTATGTCCTCAAACAAAATAAATGTTTGTTTAATCCATATAGTGTGATTTCAGCTGGACAATGCATAGAAGGACTGGATTATGGTTACACATTCTCATGATTCATTCTTCTACTCGGTGCCAAGATTGTACATGGCACTCTGGTGAACAGTTTTATTTATAGTACATTTTTCCCCTGATTGTATACCTCCATGAGTACCTAATTTTGAATTAGAAGTAAGGTAATGCCCTATTAGATTTTTCATATTGAATATTTTTTAAACATTTTAATTTTTATTTCCTATGTTCTTATTCATCTTTTCAGACTAGTTCAGACACAAATAACTCTACAAAGCATCATTATGCATGCTAATGGCCAAGGTATAATTGATCACTTTCACTTTTGTGCTCACAGTAAATACAATGCATATCAAAAAACTATACCTACAATATCTTTAAAACCTATTTTTCTAGTATTTATTTCTCCCAACAGTCTACAAACTTCTTAAATCAAAACCAAGTATAATTTATTTATATTCATAACACCTAGTAATACCATTGTAATTAGCTAGTTATTAATGATAGGAAAGGAGCAAAAGGGAAGGTCAGACATTATAGGTATGTCATTTGGGCAGCTTCACCAGGAATCTGCAACTTTTCACTCCCCAGGGAACACCAGCCCATTCCCTACAGATCAGTGGGGGTTGGGGTCCAACAAAGGAAAAATAGACACATGCCCAGTGAAATTGGGTGACATAGGGAAGATACTTGCCTGTCACTCAAACCTGGGGACAGAGATGGTTGGCCAGAATGGGCATGGCCACTGCAAGCCCATGAAAACTGGGAGACACATAATTCCCTAAACAAAGTAATTTTTTCTCTTGTTGAGCTTGACTCTTGGCCCATGGAGCTCTTTTGCTCCTGCTTCCTTACATTCCCCCATGTTTCCCCCATAACCATATGAACATGCAGAACCCATATGCAATGAACTGAAGGACTGCAGTGGGGAAACACAAATTTAACTACCCTGATGCTGTATTGGGCTGTGTAGACATGGAAAGGAAATTTTGGGCACTGGCTCTGATTTAAGCCCTGCTAAAGACAAAATGGGACTTCTTCCTTGGTGGGACTGAGAGAAATGAAACCTTGGAAACTCAGGGGTTTGATTCCACAGAAATAAAGCTTTCTACAATATCTCATCCTCCCGTGTGAATCTCAGAAAATTCTTTTTCTGAGGATATCACAAGAAATCCACCCCCACTAGCAACCGGGGGAGACAAGGACCTCTCCCCACCAGTAATACTAGCACCACTTTTAGTTCATAAGATGCACTCAATAAACACTTGGGTATCTATAGATTTCAAGACTGGATTCAGAAATAACTTCCATTTCTGATTCACAAAGATTTCTCCATTAGACTTATTGTGCTTTCTTCTTTAGTGCATCCAAATAGTATTTTGTTACTTTTAAAGTGGCTTCTGTGGTTTGAATAGAAACTTGGTCTAGATTCTGTGGAATAGAATAACTCATTCAATTTATAAATAATTTCTTGAGTGCCTATAACATGTCATATTATATGCAGGATGCTAGCATTGCAGTAGTAACTATTAAAAAGTGAATGTAAAGGTTATGAATAAAAACCAAGATTATTTTCTCTTTCCTCTATTGCTTTTTTCTGACCCTTAGATAAAATCTAGGGCAACTCCTATGATTTATGCAGTCATACTCAAGTGATAAAAATATCTCCTGTCACTTTTGATCAAAAGTATATTTTCATTTTAGAAACAGTCAAATCTACAAATTTTATTTGAATGCAGTGTTTTCTTCCTGCTCCACTTTGTCTGCAGTGGGAAAAGGGGGTCATGATTGGCTTCTTCATTATTTCTTTAGCTAGGCTTTTTATATCAGTCTTCCTGTGACATCTCTCAACTAAGAGTGGAGTAGGAAACCAGAAAAGGTCCCATTAGATTAATATTGCTTCAAGTAACTTTGATTTCCTCTGGTTGTAGCAGATACTTAGAAATACTATTTCTCCTTCAGAGTGCTTTGTGAGCTCATTGCAGACATCCTCAAATTGCTCATCACTTGTCTAGTGCACTTTATAGTAGGTAAAGCACTCCACTGTACAGTTGGACACTTGTTATTTTCCCTATAGCTTCTGATCATGGCAGTCCACTTACATTGTAAGGGTCCTTATGAGGATCCATAGTCAAGGAAATCTAAGTGAAAATCATTTAAGACAGTTGCAAACAAGTTATCTCTGTCTTTTTTTTTTTTTTTTTTCTTTACATGGCCACATTTGATCTTTGGGAAACACACTTTTGAATCTATATCTACAGAAATGTTATAAGTTGTCTAAGTATAACCCTCTATTCTGTTATGAGATGTAATTTCAGTCAAATTCTCACCCTTAATATTTCCTGTGCATGTATTAGTTTATAGCACCCCTCAAATGCCAGAGGATACATATCAAGCTCTTCAAATGGTCTGTTTGAAGCCTCCCTTGCCAGGTTTAAAGTGAAGAAAAGTAACCTTTCTTCTTGTTTCTATTGGGTTATGAATTGTTATTCAAGCCAAAATTTTCTGGAAAGAAATATTTCCAATTTCCAAAACTTTTTTGAATAATCAATTTTATAGTCAGAAAATGAGTGATTACAAAACTCATTTTTATCTATCTCCTAAGCAAATTCAATATTGGTTGCTTACAATAGTCTTTAGGAAATACAAATATTCAGTACCTGTTATCTTAGGATCT
The DNA here is from genome assembly GCA_030848825.1 of Tadarida brasiliensis. NCBI lineage: Eukaryota > Metazoa > Chordata > Mammalia > Chiroptera > Molossidae > Tadarida > Tadarida brasiliensis. Next base: position 62,863,069 of record CM061267.1, on the reverse strand, counting down.
CAGCTGAAACTGAGAGAGAATCTTATTTCTATCATCCTTCTGTGAAATGATGACTAGGTGCATACTATACTGGAGTCCACATTCTAGGAAAAAAATAATTGGTATACAAATAATTACTAATAATATGATACTTGCTTTAATGTACACATACACTAGACAGTCTGAAAGCTAGGAACTGTGAGAGAATAACTGTCTGGTTATGTCAGATAACTTTAAAAAGGCAGAAAATATTTGAGGAAAATATTTGAAAGATGTGTAAAAGTTTGGCTGGAATAGAATAGCAAAGATTACCCAAGTAGAGTGATCTCTATGTTCAAAAGCAAATAGTAGTAAGAAAGTAAGATTTGGGAGAAAAAATTAAAAGTTTTGGTGTATCTAATGACCAATGCATGAGATATGGTAGCAGGAAGAAGTGATGGATAGAAATGATGCTGGTCACAAATTTTGGACAAGATGTACACAGTTTTATCCCATGTTTTTATAAAATGGGGATTTATAATCACAAGAGTAATATGATGAGATTTGGATGAAAGTGAAATATTTATCAAGATGTACTGCATGGAAAAATGATGGAGAGGAAGTGGAGGGTCCTAAAGAAGCTCTTCAAAAACAGGCTCTATAATTAAATGTTTGAGATAGTTGGTATTCAACTTACCATGCAGACAAGTCTATTGATTAGTCTGACAATTTCTGAGGTAAAAGAACCTTTTAGCATTGAATTAACTCTGTATCAGTCAAATGTGTTCATACCCATAATTTTAAACAATTATGACTTACAGAAATATTGAATAGTAAAAAATATATATCTTTCGGGTAGCCTGGTGTTGATGACATTTATGAGCATTTAGAGGCTATTTAGAAAGTGATCATAATGATACACATGACAGAATGTGAGAGCCTTCATTAAAAGCATGACAGTTTGGATGACTCAGAGAACCCATGTAGAGAATTTATTCCACTGTGGGACATGGGTGGACAGTTTAAAAAGGAGTGAAATTTCACTCTGAGTGCGCTACATTTCAATGGACTGTGAACGTTCAACCATTCACAGATAATAAGAAAACTTACTAAACTTATGTTTAAATTTTAATTTGTAATTAAAAATATTAGTTTGATCATCTTGAAACTATTTTGTATCCTATTAAATCTGCTAAATACTATTTTATTGTCTGCCTGAATGTGAATCCCAATATTAATTCAATTGCTAAATCTTTAGGAATTTAACACTCATAAGACTTATTATTCCACTGCACACCCACAGCAGATTCCTGTCTCAATCTTGAGGAACTATCTCTGAATAACACCGAAACCGAGAAGCAAATATCCAGGTGTTTGGAAAAAAATCCTGCTGAGATCACAAACAATAGTCTATTAATGTTCTTGGTTACATTTGTTTCTTTTCTTTCTTATGTCTACAATTTTTAAAGGGGAGGGTTATAAAAGATTTTTTTAAGTAGCCATGTTAATACCTTGAAGAAAAAAACTTACTATTTTTTCATTAAAAAGCTATCTTGTGACTTCTATTTCCAGTAACAGTGCTGACTATATAGTATGAGAACAAAGGGAAAAAAACAAAAACAGCTGCTGACATAAAATACATAGAAATGCTATTTCTGAATGTATAGCTGAACTCGCAAGATGCTGAGGGAAATCCCCAGAAGCATAAAATGAAAAATAAGCTGAACACCACAGTGTTAAGTGAGCCCTGAAATCATGAATGTCCTGAGGGCATTTACTGAGTTCAGTAGCTGAATTTTGGGTTGAGTGTCTGCATAAGGAATAGGAAGGAGTCAGTGCTTTGGGCATGGTAAGGTGGTTATTATAAATAAGACTTCTGCCTAAAATAAGACCATTGAAGAGATGCAACTTTAGGAAAGTGTAGAGTTAAGAAAGTTTTCTACAGGCAATATCAGACAACTGAAATATATATTTATATCAGTGTGGATTCAGGAAATAATTTTAAATATAGCAAAAAAAAATTTTGTTGACCATTCATAAAATATGTGTGGCCTCATGCAGATACTGGTTTGAGTTTACAATTGTTAAGTAGTTACTAAGTCAAAGTTCAATTTATATTAAGTTAATGCTTAATAACAAATTTATAATTAGTATTATATTTAATATTACTGAATATTAGAAACATTCTTTAAAATCAGAAAAAATTAGTCTGGCCAGTGTGGCTCAGTGGTTGAGCATCGACCCATACACCAAGAGGTCACAACTTTGATTCCCAATCAGGACACATACCCAGGTTGTGGGCCCCATCCCCAGTGGGGAGCACACAGGAGGCGGCCAATCAATGTTCTCTCTCATCGATGTTTCTATCTCTCTCTCCCTCTCACTTCTTCTCTCTCTAAAATCCATAAAGAAAAAAAAAATTTTTTTAAGAACATTAACTTAAAAAAAAAAAATCAGGAAAAATTAACATACTTGCTCATATTTAGCATTGTACAGGGAATTGTAGTTACTATATTATGTCGGAATAACCAAAGCAAGAATTGCAAAATAAGTAAAATGGACTCAAATTATTTAAAAAATTATACTATTGAAAATAATATGATTGGCTACTTAGAGACTTAAATAACCAAAATATATATAGGATTTAAGAAAAAAAATTAAAGAATGATTAATGCATAAAAAGTTAATTTATGACCACTAGTTATATACTTATATACCAGCAAGAAGTAGGTAGAAATCACCTACATGATTTTTATGGGTCAAACTCCCTCTGAGAAAATATGTCAGCCATTTTTAGACCTGTTTGTTATTGGCATTTCATTTTGGCTACTTATAATTTTCCTTTGGCTCATAAATCACTGTTGCTCACATTCTTTGTATTGTAGAAAAATAATTAGAGTCATAGACTTTAATTAGTGGATTAGACTTTAGCTAGTTTAATTAGATTTTAATTAGTTTTATTAGACTTTAATTAGTTGAATGTGGGATGAGAAAGTAGATTATCATTTTCTCAGAAATCAGCTATGAAGGTGAAAGAACTGTCAAAAAAAGTATTTCATTGTAAAAACTGACCCAAGACATACAAACATTTATGCATAAAAATTGCTAAACTTTGCATAGAAAGAGGGTGATTCTGTAGTATTCTTATTTGAGACTGTTTTCATGCCTCACTCCCAACTCTGTCCATGTGATTCAACAACACAGGGTGTCTGTGTGTGCGTGCATGCATGCATGCATGTGTGTGTGTATGAGAGAGAAGATGTGACACTGCTTGGAAGAAACTAAAAGAAAAGGGAAGACTTCAAAATGGCCTGAACTTTGAATGCACTCTACAGGACACACACAGTTCTATCTTCAGAGAGTATAAACCCTGTTGACTTGAACACTGTCTTTTGTCAACTTGCAGCTGAACACAGGCTGTGTAGACCCAGGGATAAGCATAAGAAGCAGGCTTATCAATAAGCATAAGAAAATAAACCGATCAAGAGATTTACACACAAATATATCATAGGTAAGCTCATAAACTCCAAAGGGGGGAAAAAACCCACAAATATTAGAAACAACAAAAGAAAAACAACTCATCGTGTATAAGAGAAAAATATAATGATTGAATTTCTATCAGAAAAAAATAGAGGCCCAAAGTCAGCAGAAAGACATATTTTTAAAGAGTGGAAATAAAATAATCTATCAACTAAGAATTATGTACCTAGAAAAGTTTATCTTTAAAATATAAAGGTAAAATAATGATATCCAGATTTTTTAAAAAACTGAACTTGGTACTATTAAAGCTGTCCTACAAGAAAGACTAACATATGTCCTTTAGGTTAAAACAAAGTGATGCCAGAAAATAAACTGAATTCATGAATAGAAAGAAAGAATATCAAACATGGCAAATATAGGGTAAATATAAAAGAATTTATGCATATATTTTTCATTTGGTTCATTAATCTTATAAGATTGTATAGAGCAACAAATGTTATATTTTGCTGTGGGGTTTATAACGTGTAGATTTAATGAATATGACAATAATGCACTTAGGAGGGAGGAAGAAAATATATTGAAACAATTTTTTTTATATTTTACAAGAAGTAGGTTAGTATTATTCTAAAGTAGAATATAATAAATTAAAATCTATTTTTTAATTTCTCAAGCAATAACTAAGAAAATTGATGGAAAAGGGTTAAAAGTCAACAGAAGAAATAAAATGGTAGACAAAAAATTCTGAAACAAAATAGGACATGAAAAGAGAAAGAATAAAGGAAAAAGGGCATCAATAAAATAGAAAGCAAAGAGAGAATGTCTGAAATTCAATCATAATAGTTATACCTTAAGAATGAATGGACTAAACATTCATTCAAAAAGGGAGAGACTGACAGACTTGATAAAAAGATACTCAACTATATGCTGTCTAGAAGAAAAATTACTTAGATACAGAGATAGAGCAAGGTGAAAATAAAAGTATGAAAAAGTAGATTGTGTAAAGAGTATCTATCAGAGAGATGGAATGATTATATGAATATCAGACAAAATCATCCATAAGATAAGAAATAGTCAAGAGAAAAATCATTGTAAAATGGTCAGTACATCAGCAGGGTATAACATTGTATATGAATTAACAGTAGAATTATGAAGCCAAAACTGACATTTTAAAAATGGATGATTCAAAAAAAAATAGTTGCAGATTTCAGTATATCAGTCTCAAAAAAATGATAGAACAACTAGATAGAAAAACTAGCCAGGGAATAAAAGATGAGCTATATTATTGACCATCCAATGACTGCAGATTCTTGTAAGTTCAAATGGAACTTACTCTAGAGATACAAAATGCTGGACCATACATGCACACACAAAAACTCAATAAATAAAAAACTTTAAATTTTACAAAGTGAAATTGAATATCTGGGAAAACCTATAATACTTAGAAGTGATTAAAAATTGCTATCACAAGATAAATTAAAATATATTTGAAACTGTATGAAAATGAAAATATAGCATGTCAAACTTTATCAGATGCAGCTAAAGCAGTGGTCAGAGAAACATTTATAGCTTTAATCTCCTAGATCAGTAAAGGAGAAATGAATCAAATCAAGAAACTAAGCTTTGAGACTTCCAGTCAAGATGGTGGAGAGATAAATGCAGAACTCGCCTCCTCCCACAACCATATCAAAATACCAACTAAACTACAGAACAACCATCATTCAGAACTGCCTGAAATTGAGATGAATGGAAGTCCTACAATTACGAAATTAAAGAAGCCACAAGGACACTGGTAGGAGGGCTGGTCCCACAACCACGTGTGTTGGATAAAAATCAGGAGGGATACCTCAGCTATGAAGGTCCTCCCTGAGGAGTGAGGGGTCCCTGTCCCACACCAGGCCCCCCAGCTCAGGGTTCCAGTGCCAGGAAGAGAAGTCCCCATAACTTCTGGCTGTAAAACCCAGTGGGAACTGAGGCTGAGGGAGGCTGAGGCTGCTGGTTCCCCAGGCAGTTCCTCTTAAAGGGCCCATGCACGGACTTACTCAGACCCTGCTCCCTCCAGGCTCCAGCGTGGGGGAGGCAGCTTGAAAGGCTCCAGAGACATACAGGGAAGAACTGAATTGTTTGACACTGGGGCGAGAGCTGGAGGGGCAGCTTTCTCCTAGACAGACATGCTGGTTGAGGCCTTGCTCCTTTGGTGAGCCCTTCCCCAGGGCAACAAACAGGTGCCATATCTGGGACTTCAGCAACCTGGCTCACACAGTTTGCCCTGCCCTGGTGATTCCCTGAGGCCCTGCCCCACCCAACTTTCTGGCCCACCCAAGCTGTTTCCAGTGGCTTTACCACAGGACTGGCCTATCTTTGATCCTGCTTCAGATTTTCCTAAAATCTCTCAAACAAGCAGCATCTGGTCTCAGCAAGCCCCATACCTCTCATTAAGTGGCCCCAGACCTGGCATTAGAAGCAGCCAGCCTTGGTTCACAACTTGACTTTGCCTGGGCACCTCCAAACCCAGCACAAGAAGCAGCCATCTGCAGATCACTTTGTAGCTTATGCCGAGTGGCCCCTGGTATAACACAGGCAGTGGCTGACCTTGCCCCAGAGCCAGCACACCCAGTGGACAGATTCAGACCACATTGAAGCACCACCACTCAACCACCTCCACAAGTGACACAATCAATGAGTGGACTCAGTGGGTACCAGAACCCTGCTGAAGGAAGTCTTGCTCTGTGTGGTGGGCCCCTACATAGCTGATTCTCCAAGGTAGTCAGAGGCCAGTGGTCAGTGGGCACAGTCAGTCCTTACAGCTAATCAGCCTGAGTAAATCCCTCCCATTGATGTGCCAACAGCAATCAAGACTCAATTACAACAGAAGGGTGTATAGTCCACACTAGGGGTGCACCTCAAGGGCCCAGCTGGGGTGATCAGGGAGGCTGTGCCACTGGACCCTACAGGACACCTACAACAATAGGCCACCCTTTGAAGCCTAGGAGACCTAGCAACTCTACATAATATTAATACATAGAGACAAACACAGAGAGGCAGCCAAAATGAGGAGATAAAGAAACATGTCCCAAATGAAAGAAAGAAACAAAACTCCAGGAAAAGAACTAAACAAAGTGGAGGTAAGCAATCAATCAGATGCAGTTCAAAACACTGGTTATAAGGATGCTCAAGGAACTTAGTGAGAACTTCAAGGAACTTAGTGAGAACATCAAAAACATAAAAAAGGACCAGTCAGAAATGAAGTTTATTTCACTAACTGAAATAAAGAATAATTTACAGAGAATCATTAGTAGAGTTAGTAAAGCCAAGAAGCAAACCATCGCTTTGGAATATAAGGAAGCAAAAACAAAACAAAACGAAACAAAAAAACACCCAGAATAGCAAAAAGAAAAAGGAATCAAAAAAAAAAAAATGAGGATAGTGTAAGGAGCCTCTGGGACAACTTCAAGCGTACCAACATTCACATCATGGGGGTGCCAGAAGGAGAAGAAAGAGAGCAAGAAATTGAAAACTTATTTGAAAAAATAATGACAGAATCCCGCTGGTGTAGCTCAGTGGTTGAGTGTGGACCCGTGCACCAAGAGGTCACCGGTTCGATTCCTGGTCAGGGCACATGCCCAGGCTGTGGGCCCAATCCCCAGTGAGGGGCATGCAGGAGGTGGCTAATTGATGTTCTCTCTCATTAATGTTTCTATCTCTCTCTCCATCTCCCTTCCTCTCTCTCTAAAATCAATAAAGAAAAGATTTTTTTTATTAATTTATTTTTGTTACAGATGTTTCTCTTTTTTTCCCCATTGACACCCTCCTCCCCATCCCCCCACCCCGTCCCCAGCTTTGTTGTCCATGTCCATCAGTTATGCATATATGCGCTTAAGTTCTGTGGTTTATCTCTTCCCTTCCCCCCCCACCCCCTCTTCTGAATCCAGTAATACATCAAAAAAATAATTCACCATGACCAAGTGGGATTCATCCCAGGAATGCAAGGCTGGTTCAATATTCGCAAATCAATAAATGTGATACACCACATAAACAAGATGAAAGATAAAAACCACATGATCATATCAATAGACACTGAAAAAGCATCTGACAAAATCCAGCGCCCATTTCTGATAAAAACGCTCAGCAATTTGGGAATAGAGGGATCATATCTTGATATAATAAAGGCCATATATGAAAGACCTACAGCCAACATCATACTCAATGGGCAAAAACTAAAAACATTCCCCTTAAGAACAGGAACAAGACAGGGATGCCCACTTTTGCCACTCTTATTTAACATAGTACTGGAAGTTTTAGCCACAGCAATCAGACATGAAGAAAAAATAAAAGGAATCCAAATTGGAAAGGAGGAAGTGAAACTGTCATTATTCGCAGATGACATGATATTATATATAGAAAACTCTAAAGACTCCATCAAAAATCTACTAGACTTAATAAATGAATTTGGCAAAGCAGCAGGATACAAAGAAAAGATATTTTTAAAAATGAAAAAATAATGACAGAAAACTTCCCTAACTTGGTGAGGGAAATAGACATACAAGTCCAGGAAGCACAGAGAGTCCCAAACAAGATAAACCCAAAGAGATCCACACCAAGATACATCATCATCAAAATGCCAAAGGTTAAATACAAAGAGAGAATTTAAAAGCAGCAAGAGAAAAGCAGTTTGTTACCTACAAGGGAGCTCCCATAAGACTGTCAGCTGATTTCTCACAAGAAAGTCTGCAGGACAGAAAGGAGTGGCAAGAGATATTTAAGGTGATGAAAAGCAACAACCTACAACCAAGATTACTCTATCCTGCAAAGCTATCATTTAGAATTGATGGATATATAAAGAGTTTCCCAGACAAGAAAAACTAAAGGAGTTCATCACCACCAAACCAGTATTATATGAAATGTTGAAGGGTCTTCTTGAAGGAGAACAACAAAAATATGAATAATAAAATGGCAATTAATACATATCTATCAACAATTGAATCTACAAACAAAATGAACAAGCAGAACAGAAACAGACTCATAGATACAGAGAGCTTTTTGTTGCTTGCCAGATGGAAGGGGGCTGGGGGAATGGGTAAAAAAGGTGAAGGAATTAAGAAGTACAAATTGGTTGTTAGACTGATATACCTTAAAGGGAAGGGGGGAGGGAGGGTGGGATGAGATAAACCAAAGAACTTCTATGCATATATGCATAACCAATGACACCGAAAATAGTGTGGGGAAGGCAGGAGGGGGGTGGGATTGGGGAGGAGGACATCAATGGGGGAAAAAGGGGGGCACATCTGTAATACATTCAACAATAAAAATAAGTTAAAAAATTAAAATAAAAAAATAAATAAACAAACTAAGCTTTCACTACAGGCAAATAGAAAAAAAAAAGATTAAGTCTAAAGGAAGCATGAAAAATATAAAAATAAAGATTAGAGCAGAAATCAATAATACTGAAAAGAGAAAATAATACACAAAAAACAAAAAAACTAAATTTTTTAATAAAAGAAATCAAGAAAATTGTCAAACAATTAGCATACTGAACAAGAAAATAATTCAAAATTAGAAATAAAAGAGGAAATCACTAAAAATCTTATACAATTTAAAAGAATTATAATGACACATTATGAACAACATTATGCGAACAAGTAGAAATATTTATCCAAAATGGACAAATTCCAAAGACACAAACTTTAAAATTTGACTAAAGAAAAAATAAAAAATTGGAATAAACTGGCAAGTAAGAAAATGAATTAGTGATTTAAAATCTTCCCACAAAGATAAGCTCCAAACCAAATGGCTTCACTAGAGAATTCTATGAAATATTTAAAGAGGTAATAATAGTATTTCCAAAAGTCTTTCAGAAAGCAGAGGGTGAGTAGGCATTTCCCAGCTCATTCTGTGAGGCCAGTATAACCATTACACATGGACAGGGAATACTATTGCAAGAAAGAAAACTATCAATCAATAGCCCTCATGAAAACAGATGCAAAATTCTTAATAAAATATGAGCCAACTGAATCCAGCAATATATAAAAAGAATTACTAATTATAGCCAACTGTAATTTCTACCAGGAATGCAAGGTTGATTCACCATCAAAAATAGAATAAATGATTAAAACACATGATCCTTCCAACAGACTCAAAAAGAGCATTTAACAAGTTCTTTTATAACAATACTTAAACTAGGAATAGAAAGGAAATTTCTCAACCTGATGGTGCTCATTTTTGAAAGACCTGTAGCTAATATTAAATAAAATAGTGACTGAAAAATGTCCCTTTGTTTGGGAATAAGGAAAGGATGTTGACTTTTGACATTTCTATTCAACATTGTACTGGTAGTTCTAGCTAATGCAAGAAGAAAGAGAAGGGAAGGGAAGAAAAGGAAAAAAGAAAGAATAAGAAAGGATAGAGAGACAGAAACAGGCCTGGCTGGTGTGGCTCAGTGGTTGAGCGTCGACCCATGCACCAAGAGGTCGTGGGTTCGATTCCTGGTCAGGGCACATGCCCAGGTTGTGGGCCAAATCCCAAGTGGGGGGCATGTAGGAGGCAGCCAATCAATGTTCTCTCTCATTGATGTTTCTATCTCTCCCTCTCCCTTCCTTTCTCTCTAAAATCAATAAATCAATAAAAAAATTTTTAAAAAGAGAGATAGAAACAGAAATGTGAAAATGAAAGTGAAAGTGAGTGTGTGTGAGAGTGTGTGTGTGTTTCAGAGAAAGTGTGTGTTTATATGTAGAAAGTCCTAATGAATTCATAAAAATATTACTAGAACTAAGTAAAGAGGTCACTGAACACAAGATGAATATATTAAAATAAAATATAATTTTATATATAAGCAATAAGCAACCCAAAAATAATATCAAGAAAAGAACTCTTTATAATTATATCAAAATTAATAAAATTAAGAAACAACTATAAAAGCACATGCCATATTTATACACTGAAATCCACAAAATATTGCTGAGAGAATATCAAGAAGATGTAAATAAGTATCAAAATCCTCCATGTCCATGCATTGGAAGATTCAATATGGTGAAGATGATATTTATCACAAAATTGATCTATATATTCAACATAATTATTATCAAAATTCCAGCAGCAATTTTTGTACAAGCTAATTAGCTAATCCTAATATATTTATAGAAATGCAAAGGACCTAAGATAATTTATAAAGAGAGGAGAAATTTTGAAGAATTTATACTACCAAATTTTAAAAGTTATCATAAAGCCACAGTAATAAAAACACAGCTATAGCCCTGGGCGGTTTGGCTTAACCATTAAGAGTGTCAGCCCTTGGACCAAAGAGTTGTGGGTTGGATTCTGGTCAAAGGCACGTACCTCGGTTATGGTTTGGTCCCTGGCACTGGTCCGGGTCGTGTGGGAGGCACCCAATTGATGTATCTCTCTCCCATCGGTCTCTCTCTCTCTCTCTCCCTCTCCCTGAAAATAAATGGAAAAAATATCCTCGGGTGAGGAGTTTTTTAAAGTAATAATAAAAAACAACAACAACAAAAAAACACATCAATAGAACAAAAATAAGAGTTCAAAATAAATCCTTAAATTTCTGGTCAATTGGTTTATGACACAGTGTTTTCAATAAAATATTCTGATATCATTGTTTTAATCCAAATGCAATGACCTGAACTTAGACACTTCCCACAGTACACAAAATTTAGAATGGATCATTGACCTAAATGTAACAGATAAAATACTAAAATTGTTACAAGGAGACAAAGGATAAAACCTTTATGACCTTGGGATGGGTAATTTCTTAGATGCAGTACCAAAAGCATAAATTTTAAAATAGGGGAAAAAAAAAAAAGCTAACTTGAAAAAAAAAGTGAGCAAAATAATTTAATTGAACTTCATTAAAATTAAACTTTATATATTAAAAGACACCATTAACTAAATCAAAACACAAGCTACAGGATGGGAGAATATATCTGCAAATAAGAGGTACAAGCAACATCCCCAATGGTTTTTCCTAGTGTCGATGCCTTCGTTTAATTCTGTCCCATTCAGTATGGTTAGGCCCTTTGACTTGCTTGTAATTTATAGGATATGGCACCAGTAATGAGATATCACTCCCATCATAAACTAGATTATGTAAAACTCTGTCTAAGCAGACTGGAGCAAGATAATCTCCTTACTGGCTGTATGCACTATGCAGCCATAATGAGGAAGTTAATGCATCAAGCACTTGTGGGTTTCCTCTAGCCGAAAGCCAGTAAAAAGCAAGGACCAGCATTTATAGATCAACAAGAAAATGAATTCCGCCAACAACCTGAATAAACCTGCAAGCAGATCATTCCCCAGCTGAACCTCCAGAAGAAAATAATGTCCTGCCAAATCTGAAGGCAGCCTCGAAAGACCCTGAACAGATGATTCAACTAAGCCATGCCTAGACTTCTGACTCAGGAGAGCTATGAGATTATATATTTGTGTTGTTTTAAGCCAGTAAGTTTGTGGTAATTTGTTAAGCAGCAATATAAATAAAATAAACCATATTTATTCTAAAATACATAAAAATGGATCAAAAAATATGAACAGCTTTTAAATTTGATATTATGAAGTCAAATATTCCAATTAAAAGTGAGCAAAATAGTCCAGCTGATGTGGCTCAGTGGTTGAGCGTCAACCCATGCACCAAGAGGTTGCCGGTTCGATTCCCGGTCAGGACACATGCCCAGGTTGTGGGCCCGATCCCCAGTGGGGGGCATGCAGGAGGCAGCCAATCGATGTTCTCTCTCATCGATGTTTCTATCTCTCTCTCCCTCTCACTTCCTCTCTCTCTGAAATAAAGGAAAAAAGAAAAAATTCTTTTTAAAAAAAGTGAGCAAAATAATTTAATTGACATTTCTCTAAAAAAAAAAAAAAGACATATAAATGGCTAATAAGCACATAAAAAGGTACTCAACATGATTATTCTTTTGGGGGATGCGAATTGAAAGCACAAAGACATACCGTATTCCACCCACTGGAAGGGCTATAATTGAAAGGACAGATAATGCCAAGTTAGGGCCAGAATGTGAAATAACCAGAACTCAACAACCCAATATTAAGTATTTTCATTCAATGGCATTTGAACAACCCTTTGAGAGATTAGTAATTGAACCCACTGCAAGATTAAGAAAGAACTAATTATTGTTTAAATAACTACTAAAATGACAGGTGACTTTTATATGATATCCCATTTAATCATAAACTCGGGATATATTATAATTTGCCCATTCTATATTTGAGGAAACTGTGACAAAATAAGAGTAAATAGTTATATAGTAATAGATAACATTTATTGATCAAGTACTATGTTCCAAACATTGCTCTAAGTGCTTTATGTAAGTTAATCTTTATAAGAACCTATGAAGTAAGTATAATTATCATGACCACTCACTTTGGGAAATGAGAGAAAAGTAAAAGAGTGAGTGGGAGAGAAAGAGACTTAAACAAGTTAAGGAACATGTGCACCATTAAATATTAAGTGACAAAGCTGAATATGAATGCAGTATGGTTGGACATCTCACTTTTTAACCCCTATGTATAAATCCTCCCCAACCCTATGCATCATAGCTATAAATTGACAGATTCACAACTGGAAGATATTTACTGTATTTGCTTCCAAAGCCTGTGATATTTTCTTTACACTATACCTCTTCACCGTCTACAGTAATATGTCTGCTGGGGTTGGGGGCAGGCACTTGAATGATTTTTTTTCTTGTGTATTTTAGGAGCGACAGAGGAAATTGAATAAAAACTGAAGATGGTACAGAGTAATTGTTACCCATGACCTCACGATCCTATGATTAAATTGTTAGGCTGCAGAGAGAAATGGATTCCCTACGACACTATGTTCTGTGTCTCCAAACAACCTTTTTGTTTTTCCTCCTCCAGGTCAAGACAGTAATACACAAGGGTAAGGCCAGGGCTTGGATGCTTTGGCTCCGCATCAGCCTAGATGACTGACTCCAAATTACTATGCCTTCTCTGCTTCAAATTTTCTCCAGAATTAGAGCTTTTTCTCTCTGTATAGGGTCATCTCTCACAATCTAAGCTGTCATTGCCCACATTCCCTGTCCTAATGCACTTATTTCTAGAACATTATCCTATAGCAGTGCAGAATTTATTTTCAGGCTAGTGTTAATTATAACGACCCCACATAAAGTCATTCTGTAGTGAGAGAATGACTTTTTCTCCATTACACAAAGCGATTTTCTCTGACATATTAACCTTCACTGAACATTTTTCTAATTTTATCCAGGCAGAATCACACATATGAAGGATATTTTACAGGGACTTTTTAAAAACTATCAGAAAGTTTCTTTCTTTTGAGAAAGAAAGAATAAAAGAACTAGAGAGATTTACATTTTAGTATTTCCTCATCATTTCTATTTTAGCTAGTATAATAAATTCTCAGAGGATTGAAGACAATGTCCTAGAGAATAAGATAAATGGCAAAATACTTTGCAATCTATTTAAGAAATTTTAATGGCATTGAAAAGAAAATGGGCTAAATTAGCTACACTTTCAAGATTTTTCATTAAAATTTTTTTAATTAAAATTTTCTGCTTTATTGAGGCATAATTGATAAATGTAATTGTAAGATATTTAAATTATATAACATGATTTAGATGCACACACACATTCTGAGCGGATTCTCTTCACCTAGTGGTAATTTATCTTTTTTTTTTTTTAGGACATTTAAGTTCCATCTCTTAGCAAATTTCAGTTATATAATACAGTGTTATCAACTTAGTCACCACATTTTACATTAAATCCTCAGGCCTTATTTACATTATAGCTGAAAGTTCGTACTCTTTAATCAACCTTTCTTATTTCTTGCACTCCCAGGTCCTCAGCATCACTTTTGTACTCTCTGTATGTGTAAGTTAGACTTATTTTTTAGCTTCCACATATGTGATACCATACAGTATTATTTTTCATTCTCAATCGGGGTTATTTAATCGAGGTTATTTTATTTAATATAATGCCACACAGATCCATCCATGTTGTTGCAAACATCAGGGTTTCCTTCTGTCTTGTGGCTGAATAATATTCTATCATGTGGTTGTGCATATGTATATATGTGTGATATATTTTTGACGTGTATCACATCCTTTTTTTTTTCCAGACAGAGTGAGAAGGAGGGAGAGAGAGAGGAAGAGAGAGAAACATCGATATGAGAGAGACACATTGATAGGTTACCTCCCACATGACCAGGGCCGGGGACCAAACCGCAACCGAGGTATGTGCCCTTGACCAGAATCGAACCCGCAACTCTTTGATCCGTGGGCTGATGCTCTAACCACTGAGCAAAACTGGCTAGAGCTATATCACACCTTCTTTATCCATGTATCCAATGATGGACACTTAGTTTGTTCCCATGCCTTCACTATTATATGTATTGCTGTAATGAACATGGGAGTGCAGATTTTTCTTCGAGATCCTGTTTTTATTTCCTTTGGATATACATAGACCCAGAAGTGGGATTGCTGGACAATATGGGACTTCCATTTTTAATATTCTTTAATTTTTTGAGGAACCGCTCTACTGTTTTCCATGGTGATTGCACCAATTCCATTCCCACCAACAGTGCACAGGAGTTCCCTTTTCTCTGTGTCTTTGCCAACAGTTATCTCTTGTCTTTTTGATAACTTATCATATATATGACACATACAAGTGGAATAGATATGGAAAAAATATGGTTAAAGCCTATAGTCCCATCAACTTTGCCCCCCACCCCCCTTTCCTCATAAGGCAGTCCCTGAGATACCTCTGTGTAACTCTAGGGCTCCAGTTTGAAAACCAGTGAAATTATTTATTATAAACTTCAGAAAATCACCTTCAGATACAAAAGTAGGCACCACCATTAACAAGGCAGCATCAGGAAAATTTGTTCATAGATGGGATTTTCATGAGAAAAAGGAAACAGACATAAGAATATGCTCTGATGAAATGCTCATTGATCTGTAGCAAATCAGTAACAAAATCAGATCTACCACAATAGAATAATTTTTTAAAAACCCATTTTCCTCTTAACCTCCTTTCCCTCTCCCCACTCATCTATTCCTCTCTAAACCATTCTCATTATCATCTTTACTTAAGTCCTAGCTATGTGGACAGCCAAGCCGAACTGTTATAATAGCCACAATAATAAGCCTCATAATGAGAAAATTGTAAGAGTGAGTAGTTGACCTGGTTTTAATGACTGTGGCATTATAATCTAAAGAAAAAAAAAGCAAAGCAAAATTTTTCTGTAAAGATCCAGATAGCAAATGTTTTAATCTTTGTAAGCTATACCTAATGTCTATTGCATTTTTTTTGTTGTTGTTGTTTTTGTTCATGCACTCTTTTAATATAAAAACCATACTTAGCTCTCAGGCCTTACAAAACAAGTCTCAGGGCTATATTCCACCGGTCATAGTTTTCCCAGTCCATGGTCTAAACAATCTCTTTATTCTCAGACCAAAAGAAGTGAGAAGAACCTCGAAAGCCATATTCTATCATAACTAACATGCAATGCACTGTATGTACTCACACACAAAATCATTAAGTTTCAAGATCTATCTACAATCGCTGCTCCGGAGGAACAATTGGTGAATATTAACCTGTTTCCTTGGTTTGGTTCTCAGATGGTATTTTGGGGATCTGTGGGGTCATTTTGGCTTGTCACACTGACCATGAGAGAGGAAGGTTGGACTGAAGAGAGGGGATTTAATAACAGGCATTAATTGCCTAGGAGTATGTGAGAGTCAGGAGTGCTAAATATCCTCCAATGGAAGTTTTAACCATAAGTGAAAATTACCCTTCTAACATACTAATAGCAGCCATGTTATGAAATACTAGACTTTTGCGAAAAATATTTTATCCAGATTTCAGAACAGATTTACATGTTGTAGGGCCTAAAAACCTATGCAATTTGAGGGCTTTTATTTCAAGAATATAAAATTGTCAGCACAAAATTTGGCATGAAATGAATGTTTATTTAGAATGAGAAAATAAAACCCTAAATACTTCACATTTTTAAAAAGCTGATAAATGCTGAGATGTCACAAAATATTTAAAAATGTAAATATTACTTGTCTAATAGTCTTGTAATTTTATGTTGTTATAATTGTTCTTTTACCCTACATTTTTTTTTTGCTGCATACTCATTGATAGTCTCCTCATATGACAACAGTTTTATAATATTTTTGCAGA
This sequence comes from Tadarida brasiliensis, assembly GCA_030848825.1. Lineage (NCBI taxonomy): Eukaryota > Metazoa > Chordata > Mammalia > Chiroptera > Molossidae > Tadarida > Tadarida brasiliensis. The sequence continues at coordinate 62,846,443 of CM061267.1, read as the reverse complement.
ATCTATAGAAAAATATAGTTTAATATTTCCTCTAGCATGGTTGCTCAGCAGTTTTTTAATCTATTGGTGACAGTCTCAGTTCATCACCATAATGCAGTATCTGTAACTTTTCAGGTTCTTTCTCAGGGGGTGCTTCCCATGGAGGCAAGGCTTTGGGGAACTCCATCCCCTCTGATCTCATCTGGCAGCCACTATAGCAGCTGGGCCAGCTTTGCCTAGTACGCTCTAGTTCAGTTTCCTCCAACCACTCACAGGTCACTTGTCCTCAGCAAAAACTTAGCAGCATGTTAGCCATGCCTTTCTCCTTGACCTCAAGAAGGGAGTTTCAGATGCTCCTCTCGGTCCACTTACTACTAGAGGCATGCTTTTGCTCTGAGCCCTGCCCATACCCAGCCCCAGATGCAACACTAGGGCTAAGTGGGTGACTCCCATGCTGGGGCAGCGCTCCGAGCCTCTGGCTCAGGCTGGGGTCTGCTGTTTTCTCCATGTACTCCCTACGGAAAATCTCAGGAATTAAAGGTAACTGGGCAACTGAGGAGCCCTGGAGAATAAAGCTTTATTTAAGCTGTATTGAGATCAGGTAATGTCATTTCTGCCAGCCTGGATCCATTCAACTGGGTTTCATTATTATATGACATTCATTTTTTTTTTCTGCAATATCTGCTTCTGAATCACTTTTTTCTTTGCTTAAACAGTTTCTCACATCACAGATTTAAGAGTCATGTTATGATCAATCCACTGATTAGAAGAGTATGTTTCTCATCAGTACACTACAGTATCTTCATTCTCTCTCTCCCTCCTTCTCTCTCACTTTTTAAGTCCAGGGTTATAAATTTGTGTATCACTTAGAAACATATTGTTTATGTACATGCAGTAGCCTCTGTGAGCATTATCTTAATTCCTTTTATTGCTTCAAGTATAAAATTTATCTCCATCGTGTTGTTCCATGATGCATTTAGTATAACACAACTTACTAACTCTCTGCAGAAATATGTTGGAGTATTAATATTTAAAATCAATGGTGCTCCTTTAATAGATGTTGAGTTTTATTCTTTAAAGAACTTTTAATCACTATTTTCTTAGTATCTTAGCATAGCTCTCTTCTTCTAACACTCCCAATTCTATACAAATACATGGCAGAAACAGGAAATGATATCAATATAGAGCAAAATATTAACTGTAATCACTTATTTTCTTATAAAATAAAGTTAAATACAGTTAAATTTAAGAAGACCCCTTCAAAGAATATATATGTATATGAAAGAATCTTAGATTGTTGTACCTTAAGGCAATAAAAGCTCTAAGTCAGTAAGTAAAGTTTTGGTCCATCATACTTATATGTTTCTCTGATAAATTTTTCATCTTATTATGAGGTTTCCTCTTATATTTTAAGTAAAATAAATAATACGTTTTATATAAAAATAACTCAGAGAAATAGAGGTATTATAACAGTAAACGATGTACATGAGGAACAAGAGTATTCATTTTTCCTAAAGCAAAGATATATGGCATAATTCTAGCAGAAAGCATCCTACTCTTTCCCAAATAAGAAAGATACAATGTTCCTGGCTGGTGACACTCAGTGGTTGAGCATCACCCCATGCACCAAGAGGTCACCGGTTTGATTCCCAATCAGGGCACATGCCCAGGTTGTGGGCCCAGTCCCCAGTTGGGGGGCATGCAGGAGGTGGCCAATCAATGTTCTTTCTCATTGATGTTTCTATCTCTCTCTCCCTCTCCCATCCTCTCTCTAAAAATCAATAAAGAAAAAATAATTAACAAAACAAAAACAAAAAAGAGAAAGATACAATGTGTTTTTGTAACCTGGGAACTCTGTATATGTTACTTTCAGAATTGGGGGGTTTCCTGAATTGCCATGTCAGTTAAGGTGATGTTATCTTTTTTTAAATTTTATTTATTTTTGTTACATATGTCCCCCCCCCTTTTCCCCCACTGATATCCTCCTCCCTGCTTCCATCCCCTCTCCCCACCTTCACAGTATTGTTGTCTGTGTCTATTGGTTACGGATATATGAATATAAGTTCTATGGTTTATCTCTTCTTCTCGCCCTCCCCCTCATCCCTCAGAGGTTTGTCAGTCTGTTCCCTACTTCCATGTCTCTGGGCTTGTTTTGTTCATCAGCTTATTTTATTCATTATATTCCACAAATAAGTGAGATCATGTGATATTTGTCTTTCTTTGATTAGCTTATTTTGCTTAGCAGGTCCCTCCATGTTGTCTCATAGGGTAAAAGATCTTCCTTACAGCTGCATATTATTCCATTATGTAAATGTACCACAGCTTTTTTATCCACTCATCTACTGATGGGCACTTGGGCTGTTTCCAGATCTTAGTTACTGTAAATAGTGCTGCTTTGAACATAGGGGTGAATATACTCTTTCTGATGGGTGTTTCAGGCTTCTTAGGATATTTTCCTAGAAGTAGGATCACTGGGTCAAATGGCAGATCAATTTTTAATTTTTTGAGGAAGCACCATATTGTTTTCCATAGTGGCTTCAACAGTCTGCATTCCCACCAGCAGTGTACCAGAGTCCCCTTTTCTCCACACCCTCACCAGCACTTGTTTAATGATTTGTTAATGACAGCTATTCTGGCAGGTGTAAGGTCATACTTCATAGTTGTTTTAATTTGCATCTTTCTGATGATTAGTGACATTGAGCATTTTTTTCATATATCTCTTGGCCATTTGTATGTCCTGTTTGGAGAGGTGTCTATTTAGGTCCTCTGCCCATCTTTTAATTGGGTTCTTTGTCTTCCTTTGGTTGAGTTGTATGAGCACATTATATATTTTGGAAATTAACCCCTTATCTGATGTGTCGTTGGCAGTTATGCTCTCCCATACAGTGGGTCCCTTTCCATTTTGATGGTTATTTCTTTTGCTTTGCAGAAGTTTTTTAGTTTAATGTAGTCCCATTTATTTTTTCCTTTGTTTCTCTTGCCTTAGGCATTATATCAGTGAAAATTCTGCTGCATATGATGTATTGGCACAAGAACAAGCATATAGATCAATGGAATAGAACAGAGAACCCAGAAATTGACCCAAGACTTTATGCTCAATTAATATTTGACAAAGGTGGCAAGAGCATACAATGGAGTAAAGACAGCCTCTTTAATAAATGGTGTTGGGAAAACTGGACAGCTACATGCAAAAAAATAAATAAATAAATGACACTAGACCACCAACTTACACCAAGTTTATACAAGAATAAACTCAAAATGGATAAAGGATTTAAATGTGACTCGTGAATCCTTAAAAATTCTAAAAGAAAATGTAGGCAACAAAATTTCAGACGTCATACTTTGCATTCACTTTTTAATATCTTCCTCTATGACTTTTTTCAATATCCTATAGCTTTCTGAGAACACGTCTTTTACTTCCTTGGTTAAGTTTATTCCTAGGTATCTTAAATTTTTGTTTGTTTATTTGTTTTTTGCAATGGTAAATGGGATTGATATTTTAGTTTCTCTTTCTGTGTGTTCATTCTTGGTGTATAAAAATGTCAATAATTTCTGGATGTTAATTTTGTATCCTGCTACTTTGCTGAATTCATTTATTAAATCTGGTAGATTTTTGGTGGAATCTTTAGGGTCTTCTATGTACAATATCATGTCATCTGCAAATAATGACAGTTTCACTCCCTCCTTTCCAATTTGGATGCCTTTTATTTTTTCTTCTTGTCTGATTGCTGTGGCTAAGGTCTAAGACTTCCAGGGCTATGTTGAACAAGAGTGGCGAAAGTAGACATCCCTGTCTTGTTCCTGTCCTTAAAGGAAATGCTTTTAGTTTTTGCCCATTGAGTATGATGTAGGCTGTGGGTTTGTTATATTGACCTTTATTATGTTGAGGTATGATCCTTCTATTCCCACTTTGCTGAGAGTTTTTATCAAAAATGGTTGCTGGGTTTTGTCAAATGCTTTTTTGGCATCTATTGATATGATCATATGATTTTATCTTTCATTTTGTTTATGTGGTGTATCACATTTATTGATTTGCAAATATTTTACCAGTCTTGCATCTCTGAGATAAGTCCCACTTGAGCATGATATATAATTTCTTCAATATATTGCTGGAGCCCTGGCCGGTTTGGCTCAGCGGTTAGAGCGTCAGCCTGCGGTCCAGAGAGACCCGGGTTCGGTTCCCGCTAAGGGCACGTACCTTGGTTGCAGTTTGTCCCCGGCCCTGGTTGGTCGTGCGGGAGGCAGCCACTCGATGTGTCCCTTTCACATCGATGTTTCTCTCTCTCTCTCTCTTCCTCTCTCTCCCTCCCACTCTATCTGAACATAAAATGGAAAAGTGTCCTCGGGTGAGGATTAAAAATATATATATATTGTTGGAACTGATTTGCTAAAATTTTGTTGAGAATTGGTGTCCATGTTCATCAGGGATATTGGCTTGTAATGGCTTGTAATATTCTTTTTTTTGTAGTGTCTTTATCTGGTTTTGGAATTAGGATTATGCTGCCCTCATAAAAAGAGCTTGGAAGTCTTCCTTCCTCTTTAATTTTTTGAAATAGTTTGAGAATGGATGTTAGTTCTTCTTTGAATGTTTGGTAAAATTCCCCTGTGAATTTGTCCAGACTGGGATTTTGTTTGGTGGGAATTTATTGATTAATGTTTCTATTTCCTTAGTTGTTATTGGTCTGTTCAAGTTTTCTGACTCTTCTCAGTTGAGTTTTGGAAGACTGTATAAGACTAAGAATCTGTCCATTTCACCTAGGTTGTCCAATTTGTTGGCATATAATCGTTCATAGCATTTTCTTACAATCCTTTGTATTTCTGTGGTGTCAGTTATTTCACCTCTTTCATTTCTGATTTTATTAATTTGGGTACTCTCTTTTTGTTTCTTGGTGAGTCTGGCTAAAGGTTCATCAATCTTCTTTATCTTTTCAAAGAACTAGCTCTTGGTTTCATTGCTCTTATATATTTTTTTAGTCTCTATGTTATTTATTTCCACTCTGATATTTATTTATTTTTTCTTCCTTCTACTAACTCTGGGTTTTTCTTTTTGTTCTCTTTCTAAATCTCTAAGTTGTAGGATTAGTTTATTAGAAATTTTTCTTGTTTCTTGAGGTAGGCCTGTATTACTATGCACTTCCCTCTCAGAAATGCTTTCACTGTGTCCCATAGATTTCGTGTTGTTGTGTGTTTATTTTCATTAGTTACCAGGAAGTTTTTCATTTCTATTTTTACCTCATTGGTAACCCATTCGTTGTTTAATAACATGCTATTTAGCTTCTATGTGTTTGAATGTTTTTGTTGTAATTAATTTGTAGTTTCATGCCATTGTGATCTGAGAAAATGCTTGATATGATTTAAATATTTTTTAATTGTAGAGACTTAATTTGTGTCCTAACATGTGGTCTATCTATGAGAATGACCCCTGTGCACTTGAGAAGAATGTATATTCTGCAGCTTGGGGGTAAAATGTTCTGTAAATGTCAATTAAATCCAGCTGATCTAGTGCATTGTTTGGGGTCTCTGTTTCCTTGTTAATTTTTTGTCTAGAAGATCTATCCAGTGGTGTCAGGGGGGTGTTAAAGTCCACTACGATGATTGTATTGCTGTCAATCTCTCCCTTGAAGTCCTCCAGAAGTTTTTAAATATATTTTGGCACTCCTATATTGTGTGCATATATGTTCACTATGGTTATATCCTCTTGTTGGATCTATCCTTTTACTACTATGTAGTGTGACTTTCTTTGTCTCTTATTATGGCCCTCATTTTGAAGTCTGTCTTGTCAGATATGAGTATTACTACACCAGTTTTGGGGTGTTTTTTTTTTTTTTCATTTCCATTTGCCTGGAAAGAAATTTTCCATACTTACATTTTCACTCTGGGTGAGTCTTTTGTTCTGAGGTGGGTCTATTGTAGATAGCATATACATGGGTCATGTTTTCTTATCCAATCAGCTACTCTATGTCTTTTGATTGGAGCATTTAAGCAATTTACATTTAAGGTTATTATTGATAGGTACTTATTTGTTGTCATTTTTATTCTTTATGCCTGTGTTTCTCTCTCTCTCTCTCTCTCTCTCTCTCTCTCTCTCTATATATATATATATATATATATATATATATATATATATATATATATATATATATTTCTTCTACTTACAACAGTCCCTTTAGCATTTCTTGCAGTACTGGGGTTTGGTGGTACTAAATCCTTTAGCCTTTTTTTTTTGTCTGTGAAGCTCTTTATTTCACCTTCAATTTGGAATGATGACCTTGCTGGATAGAGTAGTCTTGAATTCAGACCCTTGTTTTTCATTACTTTGTATACTTTCTACCACTCCCTTCTAGCCTGCAATGTTTCTATTGAGTCATCAGCTGACAGTGTAATGGGAGCTCCCTTGTAGGTAACTTTTTGTCTCTCTCTTGCTGCCTTTACAATTCTTTCATTGTCTTTAACATTTGCCATTTTAATTATGATGTGTCTATTTGGGTTCATCTTGACTGGAACTCTCTGTGTTTCCTGGACTTGTGTCTTTTTCCCTCACCAGGTTAGGGAAGTTTTCTGTCATTATTTCTTCAAATAGGTTCTCTATTCCTTTCTCCAATTCTTCTCCTTCTGGTACCCTTATGAGGTGAATGTTGTACATTTTGTATCGTCCCAAAGCTCCCTTAAACTCTCCTCCTGCTTTTTTATTTTTTTTTTCCATTTGCTCCATTTCAGTGTTTTTTTTTCTACCTTGTTTTCTAACTCGCTGATTCAGTCTTTAGCTTCTTCTAATCTATTATTGAATGTTTCCAAGGTATTTTTTATATCAGCTATGTCATTCTTCATTTCCACTTGATTTTTATTCATAGTTTCTAACTCTATTTTTATGCTGGTGTAGTTGTCATTAAGTTGCTGTGGTTCTAAGTTGTTTGAGCACCCTTAAAACAATTGCTTTGAATTCTTTATCTGACAGACTGCTTGCCTCCATTTCATGTAGTTCCTTTTTTGGGAATTCTTCCCTTTCACTTGAGGGTTGTTTCTTCACCTCACCATTTTAGCAGTCTGGTAGTTTGGGGCCAGGTGAGGCATGTTGAACCATGTAGGCAGGTCAGTGTGTATCAGATAAAACTGCTATGCTTCCCAGTCTTGGTGTGGTGGTCCTCTAGAGGGATCCAATGGAGTAGTCCCATTAATCTTCTGAGCTTGGTGCTGTTGGAATGACTCTTGTGTGGGTTATGTGGGCCCTCCTGTTGAATTTGGGTCTGAGTTCTGTTGTCATTTGTGGGTTGGCTGTGTCCTAAAGGGTTGTTAATTATAAGTCTCACCCTTGACCCTGTCGACTCTGTCATGGCAACCATTATATAGGGGTTGAGAGAATAAAACCAAAGCAACCAGACCAAACCAAAAAGAACCCCCCACAAAATATCAGCCTCAACAATAATAGAAGCAACTGTTCCAACAAAAAGATTAAAAGACACACAAATAGCCCAGCTGATGTGGCTCAGTGGTTGAGCATTAACCCATGTACCAAGAGGTCACTACAGGGAACATTCTCAGGTTGTGGGCTCAATCCCCAGGGGGAGGCATGCAGGAGGCAGCCAGTCAATGTTCTCTCTCATCAATGTTTCTCTCTCTCCCTCTCCCTTCCTCTCTCTCTAAAATCAATAAAGAAAAAAAATTTTTTAAAAACAAAAAAGACACACAACAAAAAATATACTCACACACACAAAGAACACTAGGAAGTGAGAGACTAAAAGAATTAGAAGAGGGATAAAGAAAAAATTAATAATAAAAGTAAAAAAGGCAATGCCCAACCAGACTAAATAAAAAAAGAACCTGAAAAAAACATCAGCTTCAGAAATGATACAAGCCCATGGCTCAACAAAAAGATTAAAAGACAAACTGAAGACACACATACACACACACACACACACACACACACACACACAGAATAATACTAGAAGGTGTGAGATGGAACAAATTAAAAGAAGAGAAAAAAATATATATGAAAGTAAAGAAGGCATAGCAATAGCAAACCAAACCAAAGAGCACATTGAACAAATATCAGCATCAACAATGATAGAAGCACTCACCTCAACAAACAGCTTAAAAGACAAACAAACAACCAGAAAACACACACACACACACACACACACACACACACACACACACACACACAGAATACTAGAAAGCATGAGACCAAAAGGGTTAGGAGAGGGGAAAAACACACACACAAAAAAAAGAATATAAAAGCAAAGAAGTCAGAGACCAGAAATAGGGTGAGTATTAAAAAAAAAAAAGGTAGAAAATAATGACTGAAATAATAATAATAATTTTAGAACATAGTAATGCTAAATTGAATGAAATATGGAATAAGAACATAGAAAATGGGAAAAGAAATGAAGAGGGAAAAACTCAATTAAAAAATAAAACAAAGAAAAAACCCACACACCAAAACAACCACCATCATAATCACAAAAAAACCTTGGATCTACTCCTTATGTGGCTCACTGGATTTTGCTCTGCTATAGTTGGATCTGGCCCCTTGTGTGTGGGTCTCTGTCCTCTTGGAAAGTTCTCTGGTGCAGACCATTGTGAATCGCTGTCTCTGCCTGGTCCTTGGCCTCCTGGCTGAAGCCCTTCAGGACATGGTCCCAGGCAGTCCAAATGGCTGGGTTTCCCTAGCCTAGAGGCTGGGTCACCTTCAAGGCTAGCCACTGGTATGTATTTGTTCTGGGCTGCTTTCTCTTCCTCCATGGCACTGGGCTCTGCAGGGTATCAGGTCCAGTCAGGGTGGTTTACACAGATTTGTGTTGGGGGTAGTGCCTGAAGCTTACAGGAGAGGTAGGCAGTCTCTTCCTCTTCTTCCAAAGCCTCATTTCTGCAACATACTCAAGGGGCAGGCTCAGTGGGCACAAGAGCCCCACTGAAGTAAGTCCTGCTCTGTGGGGTGGGCCCCTGCACAGCTGAACCTCTATGGTAGTTGGAGGTCAATGGTCACAGTCAGTCCTTGCAGCTGATTGGCCTGGATAAATCCCTCACATTGATGTGCCAACAGCAATCAAAGCTCAACTGCAATAGAAGAGTGTCCAGCCCACACAGGGAGCACACCTCAAGTACCCAGCTTGGGCGATTGGGAAGGCTATGCCCCTGGACCCTAAAGGACACCTACTACATTAGGCCATGCTATCAAGCCTGGGAGGCATAGCAGATCTACCTAATATATAGAAACAAACACAGGGAGGCTGCCAAAATGAGGACACAAAGAAGCATGGCCCAAATGAAACAATAGAACAAAATTCCAGAAAAAAGAACTAAACAAAATGGAGACAAGCAATCTACTAGATGCAGAGTTAAAAACAGTGGTCATAAGGATGCTCAATAAATTTAATGAGAACCTCAACAGCATAAAAAAGAACAGTCAGAAATGAAGGATACACTAACTGAAATAAAGAATAATTTACAGGGAATCAACAATAGAATAGATGAAGCAGAGAATCAAATCAGTGATTTAGAATATAAGGAAGCAAAAAAAATCCACTCAGAACAACAAAAAGAAAAAAGAATTTAAAAAAATGAGGATAGTGTAAGGAGCTTCTGGGACAACTTCAAGCATACTAACATTTGCCTCATGAGGGTACTGGAATGAGAAGAGAGAGAGCAAGAAATTGAAAACCTGTTTGAAAGAACAATGACAGAAAAATTCCCTAACTTGGTGAAGGAAACAGACATAAAAGTCCAGGAAGTACAGAGAGTCCCAAACAAGATGAACCCAAAGAGGCCTATACTAAGAAACATTATAATTAAAGTGCCAAAGATTAAAGTCAAAGAGAGAATCTTCAAAGCAAGAGAAAACCTACAAGTGAGCTCCCATAAGACTGTCAGCTGATTTCTCAAAAGAAACTTTGCAGGCCAAAAGGGATTGGCAAGAAATATTCAAAATGATGAAAAGCAAGGACCTACAAACAAGATTACTTTACCCTTCAAAGCTATCATTAGAATCGAAGGACAAAGAGCTTCCCAGACAAGAAAAAGGTAAAGGAGTTCATCATCACCAAACCAGTATTATATGAAATGTTAAAGGGTCTTTTTTAAAAAGAAGAATATGCCCTGGACAGTGTTGCTCAGTGGTTAGAGAGTCAGCACACTCTGAAGTGTCTCAGGTTCAATTCCTGGTCAAGGTACCTGGGTTGCAGGTTTGATCCCCAACCCCAGTTGGGGCATGTGTGTGAGGGAGGCAACCAATCGATGTGTCTCTCTCATATTGATGTTTCTCTCTCTGTCTCTCTCCCCCTCCCTCCCTTCCACTCTCTCTAAAAATCAATGGAAAAAATATCTTCAGGTGAGTATTAACAAAAATAAATAAATAAATAAAAATAAAATGATAAAAAATGTGAATAAAATGGCAATAAATACATACCTATCAACAACTGAAACTAAAAGCAAAATAAACCAACAAGCAGAACAGAAACAGACTCACAGATACAGAGAACATTTTGATGGTTGCCAGATGGGTGTGGGATGAGCAAAAAAGATTAAAGGATTAAGTACAAATTGGTAGTTAGAATAGTCATGGAGATGTAAAGTACAGCATAGGGAATATAGTCAAAAATATTATAATAACTACATATGGTGTCAGATAGGTACAAGATTTATTGTGATGATCACTTACTAAGTTATGTAAAGTCTAATCACTGGGGTGTACATCTGAAACTAATAGGATAATGTATGTCAACTATAATTGAAAATAAAAAATAATTTTATAAAAAGACAAAAGGACTTTGTACTATGCATTTTTGGGCTTGATATTCCACAGTGAGGTTTCATATCTAAGTTGATGAACCAAATCTAAAACCTAATAGAGAAGTCAGCTTCCTAGAAATATCTTACCTAAACCATTCATCATAAGTTGAATTTGCCATATGTGGATAGAGACGAAAGTTAGAACCAAGGACTCATAAGTATTGGAGAATGTACCCCAAAGAATACACACGTGCACATCTTTTTAGTAGGTAAATATTTCAGCTTCAGAGAGTCCAAGGCTTTCTTTTGGCCTAGAAAATAGCACATCATATTTGTAAATTACTTTAAGAATCATACAACATATCTTTATCAGTGACAGCAACAGCAAGAGAAACCATAAAGCAGGAAATCAAATAAAATTACAGGGCTGAAACATCTAACCCTGCAAGAAGCCTGAGCTCTCGGGACCAAACTTTATGGCATGGCTTCTTGCAGAAGTCATGCTACAGAAACAATCCAGACCTCTTAGCAGAGAGGGTATTTCCATCGCCATGCTTCATAGGCTCCGTAAGAAAGACCCAGATGAGCTGAGCTCAGAAGCCTATAATAACTCACATATATATAAAGTCCAAAATTGGGTTTCAGGTTAATAATCTCCACAGGAAAAAAAAATCTGTCCTAATTGTCTCAGCCTCTTAAAACATTCCCTTTACTTGATAAATAAGGTCTGTGGCCTTTTGGGCACCAAACAGTTTTAGAATCAAAATGAATTATGAAAGTTTCTCTAAACCCAATCACTTGTTAATAGAGCTCTCTCCAAAAAAGACTTCTGTCTTTATCTGAGGTCCTTCTGTATTATCACTCTAATGGATTTAATCTATATCAGAGACAACCTACAGATCTATCTGGGCCCAACCTCATAGTATATCATTTGCTATTCTATAAAAGAACTCTGCTGATCAATACTTAGAATCTTGTGCTATGAACGGAAATACAATTCATTCTGCAATTTGAGCCTTCCTGGTTTAGGAAGTAGGGCCTAGAGTGTAAAACATAATAAAAAATAAGACAAAAAGAACAAAATAGGCTGAAAAGCTTCATAATAACCAATGAAGTAAGCATGCATCTTCCTCATACAACATTTATCTATTTCTTCAGCCAAAATTTGTTGAAGGTTTATTTACATGTTGAATTTAATATAGATCACTGTGGCATCCAGGCCACTGAACTCATTCTCCTGAATTACCGCAGTAACCTGCTGCTAATTAGCCTTTTCTTCATTCCACCATTGTTTTTTCTAATCTTTCCCCATTCAACATTCAGTGATCTTTCTAATATACAGATCTGACTATGTGAACCCCAGAATAAAACCTTTCAGTACCTTTGCAATGCACTTAGTATAAACTCCCAATCGGCCCTATGTGATCTGACCCCCTCTCCAACTCTCCAGGCTCCCTTTTTTTTTTTTTTAATTTTTTCTTTATTGAGTTTTAGAGAGAGGGGATGGGAGAGAGAGAGAGAGATACAGAAACATCGATGAGAGAGAACATTGATTGGCTGCCTCCTGCATGCCCCTCCCCCCAGTGGGGATCAGGCCCACAACCTGGGCATGTGCCCTGACCAGGAATTAAACTGGCAACCTCTTGATGCATGGGTCGAAGCTCAACCACTAAGCCACACCAGCTGGGCTCTCCAGGCTCCTTTTATGCCACCTTCCCCCTTACTCTCTAGCTATATTGGACTTTTCTCACTTCCTCAAACTCACAATGCTAGTCTAATTTAGCATGTGTCACCTACATGCTCTCACAGTACCACGTACATAACTTGATTATAACATTTTTCCACTTTACTGCATTTGTCTTGCCTCACCAGAGTGTAAGCTCCTCAGATAGCAGACCACACTTGATCAGCTTTGCACCCCTACTTTCTTGTAGTGCCTGACTCAATCAAAGCTTGTTGAGTGACTGACTGACCAAATGAAGGAAAATACAGAAGACAGCAGGAGGAAGAGCTAGACTAGAGAAAGACAATGTTTGTTTTTAAATATATTAAGTTTGAGGTAGTATTGGTTTAATGGAATAGAAATGGGCAAGAAGTTAATAAAGAGAACAGGTCTGCAGATGTCGATTTTATCCAATGACAGAACTAATAAGTGTTCTTAAATGATTTAATGAGGTCTTAGTTTTAATGGCTGAAGTTATGAGAATGGAGTTTTAAAACTAAATTAAAACAAAATCTAAATTTCAGAAAAGCATATGATTTTTATGAGTAACAGAATAAAAAATGACAAAGTAACTTTATAATTCAAATTTTCTTAACAAATGTAAAATAATTTGATTATGCTATCATTCAGAACATTGTTAAACAAATTTGTCTTTAGCTTACTGGCAAAATAAAGGCAATTCTATCGGCTCTTTATCAAACTCAGGAGACTAGATCATAAGAAGTTGATTCTTACTAGATTTAATACCCTTAAATTTTCATCATGTAACTAAGAGTTGTCTATTCAGCACAATATTGTTAATATTCTATTATTTTTAACAGACTGCTTTCTTAACATATAAAATTTAAATTTAAAATACAGTGGGTCCTCCCATGCTCATCCAAACCCAGTAGAGGGAGCCACAAACAACAGAACACCAACATCCAAAGGAAAATTTGGCAGGCTCCAAAAACCACTGAGATAGCCAAAATGGTAAAAAAAAAAAAAAGACACAGATCCCAAATGAAAGAACAAGAGACCTCTACCAAAGATGAGATAAATGAAACGGAGTTAAGCAAGTTAACAGTGCTAGAATTCAGAGCCATGATCTTGAGGAAGCTCAACAGCATGAGTAAGGACATCAACACCTTGAGTAAAGACATCCATACCATGAGCAAAGACATAGAAACACTGAAAACCAACCAAGTGGAAATGAAGAAGCAGCAAGAAGAAATGAAGAAGCAGCAAGAAGAAATGAAAAAGCAGCAAGAAGAAATGAAGAATGACATAGCAGAAACGAAAAACACATTGGAAGGACTAAACAGCAGAGTAGAGGAAGCTGAGGACCGGATCAGTGAATTAGAAGACAGGGTAGAAAAAATCAACCAATCAGAAAACCAAAAGGAAAAAACAATGAAAAAACAGGAAGAAAGCTTAAGAGAACTGTGGGACAACTGGAAACGTAATAATATTCGCATCATTGGACTCACTGAAGAAGAAGAAAATGAGGAAGGGTTAGAGAATATATTTGAAGAAATAATGACAGAAAACTTCCCTAATTTGGTGAAGAAAGAAGGTATTCAAGTTCAAGAAGCACAGAGAGTCCCAAGTAAGAAGAACCCAAACAGGCCCACACCAAGACACATAGTAATTAAAATGCCAAAAATTAAAGACAAAGAGAGAATCCTCAAGGCAGCAAGAGAAAAGCAACAGGTTACCTACAAAGGAACCCCCATCAGCTATCAGCTGACTTCTCAACAGAAACACTACAGGCCAGAAGAGAATGGCATAAAGTAATCAAGGTCATGAAAAACAAGGATCTGAATCCAACTACTCTACCCAGCAAGGCTGTCATTCAAAATAGAAGGTCAAATAAAGAGCTTCTCAGACAAAAAAAGGCTAAGGGAATACATTAGCACCAAACCAGCACTGCAAGAAATGTTAAAAGGACTGCTGTAATTAGTAGAAGAAATAGGAAGGAAAGTAGAACCACACTGAACAAAAATGGCAATAAATAAGTACATATCAATAATCACCTTAAATGTAAATGGATTGAATGCTCCGATAAAAAGACACAGAGTAGCAGATTGGATAAGAAAGCATAACCCATATATATGTTGTTTACAAGAGACCCACCTCACAACAAAAGACTCACATAGGCTGAAAGTGAAGGGATGGAAAAAAATCTTCCAAGCAAATGGAAAGGAAAAAAAAGCTGGGGTAGCAATACTCATATCTGATAAAATAGATTTCAAAACGAAAGCCATAACTAGAGACAAAGAAGGTCACTACATAATATTGAAAGGATCTATTCAACAGGAAGATATAACTTTGGTAAACACATATGCACCGAATACAGGAGCACCAAAATATATTAAAAATCTTCTGGAGGACTTCAAAGGAGAAATTGACAGCAATACAATCATAGCAGGGGACTTCAACACCCCGCTGACATCACTGGATAGATCCTCTAGACAAAAAATTAACAAGGAAACAGAGACTCTAAACAAAGCACTAGACCAAATGGATTTAATAGATATTTACAGAGAATTACACCCCAAAACTATAGAATTCACATTCTTCTCAAGTGCACATGGGACATTCTCAAAGATACACCAAATGTTAGGACACAAACGAAGTCTCTAAAAGTTCAAGAAGATTGAAATCATATCAAGCATCTTCTCAGATCACAATGGCATGAAACTAGAAATCAATTGCAACAAGAACATGCAAAGACATTTGAATACATGGAGGCTAAATAGCATGTTATTAAACAATGAATGGGCTACCGAGGAGATCAAGGAAGAAATTAAAAACTTCCTGGAAACCAATGAAAATGAACACACAACACAAAATCTATGGGATGCAGTGAAAGCTGTTCTGAGAGGGAAGTTCATAGCACTACAGGCCTACCTCAAGAAACAACAAAAATTTCTAATAGACTATCTAACCTCACAACTTCAAGAACTAGAAAGCAAACAAAAAGAAAAACCCAGAGCAAGTAAAAGGAAGGAAATAGTAAAGATCAGAGCAGAAATAAATGACATAGAGACCAGAGAAACAATTCAAAGGATCAATGAAACAAAGAGCTGGTTTTTTGAAAAGATAAACAAGATTGATGGATTCATAGCTAGACTCACCAAGAAACAAAGAGAGAGAACCCAAATACACAAAATCAGAAATGAAAGAGGAGAAGTAACAACTGACACAACAGAAATACAAAGGATCATTAACAAGTACTATGAAGATTTATATGGCAACAAATTCGACAATCTAAGTGAATTGGACAAATTTCTAGAAACACATAGTCTCCCAAAACTGGACCTGGAAGAGATAGAAAACTTGAACAGACCAATAACAGCTAAGGAAATTGAAGATGTAATCAAGACTCTCCCAGCACACAAAAGCCTAGGCCCAGATGGCTTCATACGGGAGTTTTACCGAACATTCAAAGAAGAATTAACACCCATTCTCCTCAAACTATTTCAAAAAATTCAAGAAGAAGGAAGACTTCCAAACTCGTTTTATGAGGCCAGCATAATCCTAATTCCAAAACCAGAAAAAGACACTACAAAGAAAGAAAACTACAGGCCAATATCCCTGATGAACGTAGATGCCAAAATCCTAAACAAAATACTAGGAAATCGGATCCAGCAATACATCAAAAAAATTATTCACCATGACCAAGTGGGATTCATCCCAGGGATGCAAGGCTGGTTCAACATTCGCAAATCAATAAATGTGATACACCACATAAACAAAATGAAAGATAAAAAACACATGATCATATCAATAGACGCTGAAAAAGCATTCGACAAAATCCAGCACCCATTTCTGATAAAAACGCTGAGCAATTTGGGAGTAGAGGGATCATATCTTGATATAATAAAGGCCATATATGAAAGACCTACAACCAACATCATACTCAATGGGCAAAAACTAAAAACATTTCCGTTAAGAACAGGAACAAGACAGGGATGCCCACTTTCACCACTCTTATTTAACATAGTACTGGTAGTCTTAGCCACAGCAATCAGAGGTGAAGAAAAAAATAAAAGGAATCCAAAATGGAAAGGAGGAAGTGAAACTGTCATTATTCGCAGACGATATGATATTATATATAGAAAACCCTAAAGACTCCATCAAAAATCTACTAGACTTAATAAATGAATTTGGCAAAATAGCAGGATACAAAATTAACGTCAAGAAATCAAGGGCATTCTTATACACCAATGATGAACTCACGGAAAGAGAAACTAAAAAAACAATTCCATTTACCATCGCGGCAAAAAAATTAAGATACCTAGGAATAAACTTAACCAAAGAAGTAAAAGACCTATTTGCAGAAAACTACAGGTCATTGAAAAAAGAAATAGAGGAAGATATAAAAAAGTGGAAGCACATACCTTGTTCATGGATTGGAAGAAATAACATCATTAAAATGTCCATATTACCCAAAGCAATCTATAGATTCAATGCAATCCCCATCAAAATACCAGTGACATATTTCACAGAACTAGAACAAATATTTCAAAAGTTCATATGGAACCAAAAAAGACCTCGAATAGCCACAGCAATCTTGAAAAAGAAGGACAAAGTAGGTGGGATCACAATACCGGACATCAGCTTATACTACAAAGCTACTGTAATCAAAACAGCCTGGTACTAGCACAAGAACAGGCATATAGACCAGTGGAACAGAACAGAGAATCCAGAAATTGACCCAAGACATTATGCTCAATTAACATTTGAGAAAGGTGGCAAGAGCATACAATGGAGTAAAGACAGCCTCTTTAATAAATGGTGCTGGGAAAATTGGACAGCTACATGCAAAAAAATGAAACTAGACCATCAACTTACACCATACACAAGAATAAACTCAAAATGGATAAAAGACTTAAATGTGACTTGTGAATCCATAAAAATCCTAGAAGAAAATGTAGGCAACAAAATTTCGGACATCATACGCAGTAGAATCTTCACTGATACATCACCTAAGGCAACAGAAACAAAGGGAAAAATGAACACATGGGACTACATCAAACTCAAAAGCTTCTGCACAGCAAAAGAAACAACCATCAAAACGGAAAGGGAACCCACTGTATGGGAGAGCATAATTGCCAATGATACATCAGATAAGGGGTTAATTTCCAAAATATACAGAGTGCTCATACAACTCAACAAAAGGAAGACAAAGAACCCAATTAAAAAATGGGCAGAGGAGCTAAATAGACACCTCTCCAAAAAGGACATACAAATGGCTAAGAGACATATGAAGAAATGCTCAACATCACTAATCATCAGAGAGATGCAAATTAAAACAAAAATGAGGTATCACCTCACACCTGTCAGAATGGCCGCCATCAACAAATCATCAAACAACAAGTGTTGGCTAGGGTGTGGAGAAAAGGGGACTCTAATACACTGCTGGTGGGAATGCAGACTGGTGCAGCCACTGTGGAAAACACTATGGTGTTACCTCAAAAAATTAAAAATTGAATTACCATTTGACCCAGTGATCCCACTTCTAAGAATATACCCTAAGAAGCCTGAAACACCAATCAGAAAGAATACATGTACCCCCATGTTCATAGCAGCACTATTTACAATAGCTAAGGTCTGGAAACAGCCCAAGTGTCCATCAGTGGATGAATGGATAAAAAAGCTGTGGTACATATACACAATGGAGTACTATGCAGCTGTAGGAAAGAAAGATCTCTTATCCTTTGAGACGACATGGAGGGACCTCAAGAGTATTATCCTAAGCGAAACAAGCCAAGCAGAGAAAGACAAATATCACAGGATCTCACTTATTTGTGGAATATAATGAACATAACAGTCTGAGGAACAGGGTAGACCCAGAGATGTGGAAGTAGGGTATAAACTGACACCCCTCAGAAGAGGGGGTGGGGGGGGAGGGAAGAGATAAACCACAGAACTTATGCGCATGTATGCATAAGTGATGGACATGGACAACAAAGCTGGGGACAGGGAGGGGGGATGGGGAGGAGGGTGTCAATGGGGATAAAAGGAGAAACATCTGTAACAAAAATAAATTAATTAAAAAAAAGAGTGTTAAAAAAAACAAAAGTATTTTTATAATGATGCTAACATGTTTCTTGCTTTTGTCTTTCACATTCTCTTACAAGAGTACAGTGGAGTTTTCTAGAAGCTACATGACGTGATGTGAAGGCAGACTGAATATAAAGGATATGAGAACCCAGCTGTCTTCTATTGAGCCAGGCATTAACAAGGTTTGCAAACATGTGAAACAATGCCATTTTTCTTACTAATTTGCCTCCTAATTTTAAAAATCTAGTTGCTTCTTCATAAAAATTATGGACTCATTATTGTTGTTTTAAATAAACTGATAAAACAATTTAAAAAATAAAATAAAATAAAATAAAGCTTGATCTTATGAAGACACCCACAGCCAGAGCCACCACCACCACACACTTTCTTTTTTGATGCTGATAAGATTTAAAGGAAAACCTCACCAGCATTTTTAGTATGTACATGTATTATCTATACAACAAATATTTTTAAAAGTAGTATCAGTGATCAATACAGCCAGAGGTAACTAGGAAAAATGTGCAAAGCTTTTCATATTTCTGGGATTGCGAATTTGTTATACTAAAAGAACAAGTTTTCAATGTGCATAATACCAAAGCAAATTCCTATTTATTCGAATCATACAAAGTTAACTTTAAATCTTGCATTATATGTATCTTGTTGATTTTTAAGTCCAAGAATTAGAAAGCAGCTGTACCAGAAAAAAAAAATTAATGATTTTAAAAATTTTCAATTGTGGTAAAAACACATTACATAAAATTTATCATCTTAACCATTTTTAAGTTTACAGTTCAGTAGTGGAAAGTATACTTACAGTTGTGCAACAGATCTCCAGAACTTTTTCATATTGCAAAACTGAAACTCTATACCCATTGTATAACTCCCATTTTTCTCACCCCCTTCTTTCTGTTTCTATAAATCTTACTCCTTTAGATATCTCATATAAGTGAAAGCATATAGTATTTGTCTTTTTATGCTGGTTAAATTCACTTAGCATAATATCCTTAAGGTTCATCCATGTTGTAACAGGCCTTTCTTCCTTTTTAATGCTAAATAACATTCCACTGTATATAATATATACCACAATTCATTTATCCATTCATCCATCAATAGACATATGGCTTGCTTCTACCTCTTGGCTATGGTGAACAATGCTGCTTTAAACATGGTATGCAAATATCTCTTTGAGATAAGAAAATTTTTTAGATCAACTTTATCCAATGATAGGACTAGTGAATATTTTAAACAAAATGTCTGCATTGTGTTACTGATCATCAGTAATAGTAATAGTTACTGATAATCAATAATAGTAATAACACCAAAATGTAACAATGGAAAAGAATAAAAGACTAAAACTGAAAGTAAGCGTACCATATTTCTACTTATGTATTGACAATGACTGCTACAGTGAGATGTAGCCTCCTTGCTAGTAATTACTATACCATCATCTTTATGAGCTTTAGCCATCTCTTGAACGTGGACTTCTGACTTCACAACAACCTCTTTTCCTGATAACTATAAAGGAGCTTTAAGAGAAGATGCAACCTTGACCAGAATAGAGCCTGTAACAAGTTTATAGGAGAGCTTATTAATGCAAAAAAATCAAAAGTACCAGAGCCTATTACAAAAATGAATGAATGGGTAGCATTGCTCCTGGTACACTGTCTTTATTCCTTAGTATTTTACTTAAACAGCAGTGTCTTTTCCTTACTCCCAGGGGGGTCAATATTTCCTTATTCTGAAGGCATTGAAAGTAACTTCTGTCAAGAGTATGAGTTATTAGGACATTATGAACTAACTATTTCTTCTTTTGTCAAAAGCATTCATCACAGAAAAATGAGTGGTTTATTACACATGAAACTTGTAGAAAGGATTTACCATTAATCCAGCAAAGGGATCTTAAATCTGTGAGAGCTTTAAAAATGTTAAGAAATGCAAATAGTTTTATCTGCATCTCTTTCCACATCCTTCAAAAACAAAAACCATCACTACCAGTAATCCATTACTATTTATGAATAAAGAATTCTCATGACTTGAAAATTCCCAAATCTTTGATGTGATCTTTTTTTTAGAAAGGAGAGCTCTTGCTATATCTTCAACCTCTTTTCACTTCATAAACTGCTTCATGGTTATTGACATCAATAATATCATTCTTTTAAAATTAAAAAGTTAGATTCAAAATGGCAGCGGAGTGAATGGAAGCTACACAGATCATCACCCAGGATGAAACTGGAATTACAACTAAAATAAAGACAAATTGTTGGGGAAAAATCAACAGAAAAGCAGCTGGAGAGGACGTATATAACCAGGGACAGGAAAAAAGGACACTGAATTGAGCCTGATAGGTCTGCAGAGGCACAAGAGGGCGGGCTGGGAGCCCAAATACAGCAGCTGTTTTAGCTGTGAGAAGCTCACTAGGGGTTAGCACCAAGACAGCTCAACAGCGCAGAGGGCCAACTCAGAGCACTAAATTAGCTACAGTCAGTCACCTTGGGCTCCAGCAGAGGGAGGGCAGACTGGACTGGAAGTGTGTGGACACTCAGGAGTTTGGAAAGCTGGGAGGGCATTGGGAGTTTTGTGCTGAAACACCATCTCACAGGACAGTAGACATCTTACTCAAAGAGCTCCTTCTCAGAGCTCTGGGAAAAGCAACAGGCCTTCTCTCAGAAATTTAACTTAACTAGCTGGGCCAGAAATATGCAAAATGAGGCTCATTAACAGCCAGCATCTGCCCCACCCTCTCAAAATCCTCTTACCCTGAACACCTGAGGGATTTTTTCACTCAGCTGAGGTCTACGACCCAAGGTTTATCAAGTAACTGAGATTAATAGCCTCCAGGCAAAAAGCTAGAGGATAATTGAACCTTTCCTGGGCTTACAAATCTACCCAGGAAAGTAAGACTTGACAGAGGTGTTTAACGTGGGTCCTCCCACACTTACCCAAACCCAGTAGAGGGAGCCACAAACAGCAGAACACCAACACTCACAGGGAAAATTTGGCAGGCTCTAAAACTCACTGAGATAGCCAAAATGGTGAAACAAAGAAACAAATCCCAAATGAAAGAACAAGAGAATTCTACTGAAGATGAGAAAAATGAAAAGCAGTTAAGCAAATTAGCAGAGGTAGAGTTCAGACTGATGATAATGAGGAAGCTCAACACTCTCAGTAAAGAGCTCAGCACCATGAGTAAAGATATAGAAACATTGAAAACCAACCAACCGATCAGAAATGAAAAAGACATAGCAGAAATAAAGAATACATTGAATAACCAGCATAGTAGAGGAAGCTGAGGACCAGATCAGTGAATTAGAAGACAGGGTAGAAAAAAATCACCCAATCAGACAAACAAAAAGAAAAAAACAATTAAAAAACAGGAAGAAAGCTTAAGAGAACTGTGGGACAACTGGAAACGTAATAATATTCGCATCATTGGAGTCACTGAAGAAGAAGAAAATGAGGAAGGGTTAGAGAATATATTTGAAGAAATAGTGACAGAAAACTTCCATAACATGGTGAAGGAAAAAGGCATTCAAGACCAAGAAGCACAGAGAGCCTCAAGAAAGAAGAACCGAAACAGACCCACACCAAGACACATAGTAATTAAAATGCCAAAAATTAAAGACAAAGAGAGAATCCTAAAGGCAGCAAGAGAAAAGCAACAGGTTACCTACAAAGGAACCCCCACAAGGTGATCAGCTCACTTCTCAACAGAAACATTACAGGCCAGAAGGGAATGGCATGAAGTAATCAAGGTCATGAAAAACAAGGATCTGAATACAAGACTACACTATCCAACAGAGCTATCATTCAAAATAATAGGTAAAATAAAGAGCTTCCCAGACCAAAAAAAAAAAAAAAAAAAGGCTAAGGGACTATATTAGCACCAAACCAGCACTGTAAGAAATGTTGAAAGGGCTGCTGTAATTAGTAGAAGAAATAGAAAGGAAAATAGAACCACAATAAACAAAAATGGCAATATTTAAGTACATATCAATAATAACACTAAATGTAAATGGATTAAACATTCCCATAAAAAGACATAGAGTAGCTGATTGGATAAGAAAGTATGACTCATATATATGTTGTTTACAAGAGATCCACCTCACAACAAAAGACTCACATAGGTTGAAAGTGAAGGGATGGAAAAAAATCTTCCAAGCAAATGCAAAGGAAAAAAAAGCTGGGGTAGCAATACTCATATCTGATAAAATAGATTTCAAAATGAAGGCCATAACTAGAGACAAAGAAGGCCACTAGATAATATTGAAAGGATCTATCCAACAGGAAGATATAACCTTGGTAAACACATATGCACCCAATATAGGAGCACCAAAATATATTTAAAATCTTCTGAAGAACTTTAAAGGAGCAATCAACAGCAATACAATCATAGCAGGGGACTTCAACACACCGCTGACATCACTGGATAGGTCCTCTAGACAAAAAATTAACAAGAAACAGAGACTCTAAATTATACACTAGATCAAATGGATTTAATAGATATCTACAGAGAATTACACCTCAAAACTACAGAATTTACATTCTTCTCAAGTGCACATGGGACATTCTCAAAGATAGACCACATGTTAGGACACAAACTAAGTCTCTACAAGTTCAAGAAGATTGAAATCATATCAAGCATCTTCTCAGATCACAATGGCATGAAACTAGAAATCAATTACAACAAAAAACACACAAAGACATTTGAACACATGGAGGCTAAATAGCATGTTATTAAACAATGAATGGATTACCAATGAAATCAAGGAAGAAATTAAAAAACTCCCTGGAAACCAATGAAAATAAACACAAAACAACACAAAATTTATGGAACACAGCAAAAGCAGTCCTGAGAGGGAAGTTCATAGCACTACAGGCCTACCTCAGGGAACAAGAAGAATTTCTAATTGACTATCTAACCTCACAACTTAGAGAACTAGAAAGAAAACCCCAGAACAAGTAGAAGGAAAGAAATAGTAAAGATCAGAGTGGAAATAAATGACAGAAAGACCAAAAAAAAAAAAAAATTCAGAAGATCAATGAAACAAAGAGCTGATTCTTTGAAAAGATAAACAAGATTGATGGACCCTTATCTAGACTCACCAAGAAACAAAGAGAGAGAACCCAAATAAACAAAATCAGAAATGAAAGAGGAGAAGTTACAACTGACACCACAGAAATACAAAGGATCATTAACAGATACTATGAACAATTATACAGCAACAAATTGGACAATCTAAACAAAATGGATAAATTTCTAGAAACACATAGTCTCCCAAAACTGAACCGGGAAGAGATAGAAAACTTGAACAGACCAATAGCAACTAAGGAAATTGAAGATGTAATCAAGACTCTCCCAGCAAACAAAAGCCCAGGCCCGAATGGTTCCATGGGGGAGTTTTACTGAACATTCAAAGAAGAACTAACACCCATTCTCCAAACCATTCCAAAATATTCAACAAGAAGGAAGACTTCCAAACTTGTTTTATGAGGCCAGCATAATTTTATTCCAAAACCAGAAAAAGACATTACAAAGAAAGAAAACTATAGGCCAGTATCCCTGATGAACATAGATGCCAAAATTCTTAACAAAATATTAGTAAATCGGATCCAGCAATACATTAAAAAAAATATTCACCATGACCAAGTGGGATTCATCCCAGGAATGCAAGGCTGGTACAATATTCGCAAATCAATAAATGTGATACACCACATAAACAAAATGAAAGATAAGAACCACATGATCATATCAATAGATGCTGAAAAAGCATTTGACAAAATCCAGCACCCATTTCCGATAAAAACACTCAGCAATGTGGGAATAGAGGGATCATATCTCAACATAATAAAGGCCATATATGAAAGACCTACAGCCAACATCATACTCAATGGGCAAAAACTAAAAGCATTTCCCTTAAGAACAGGAACAAGACAGGGATGCCCACTTTCACCACTCATATTTAACATAGTATTGGAAGTTTTGGCCACAGCAATCAGACATGAAGAAAAAAAAAGGGGGATCCAAATTGGAAAAGAGGAAGTGAAACTGTTGTTATTTGCAGATGACATGATATTATAAACACAGAAAACCCTAAAGATTCCATCAAAAATCTACTAGAATTAATAAATGAATTTAATGAATACAAAATTAACATCAAGAAATCAAGGGCATTCTTATAAACCAATAATGAACTTATAGAAAGAAAAACTAAAAAAAAATCCCATTTACCATTGTGGCAAAAAAATTAAGATACCTTAGGAATAAACGTAACCAAAGAAGTAAAGGACCTATCCGCAGAAAACTACAGGACATTGACAAAATAAATAGAGGAAGATATAAAAAAGTGGAAGTACATACCTTATTCATGGATTGGAAGAATTAACATCATTAAAATGTCCATACTACCCAAAGCAATCTATAGATTCAATGCAATCCCCATCAAAATACCAATGACATATTTCACCGAACTACAACAAATACTTCAAAAGTTCATATGGAACCAAAAGAGACCCTGAATAGACACAGCAATCTTAAAAAAGAAGGACAAAGTAGGAGGGATCACAGTACTGGATATCAGGTTGTAGTACAAAGCCATTGTAATCAAAACAGCCTGGTACTGGCACAAGAACAGGCATAGCAATCAATGGAGCAGAATAGAGAACCCGGAAATTGACCCAAGACTTTATGCTCAATTAATATTTGACAAAGGTGGCAAGAGCATACAATGGAGTAAAGACAGCCTCTTTAATAAATGGTGTTGGGAAAATTGGACAGCTACATGCAAAATAATGAAACTAGACCACCAACTTACACCACACACATGAATAAACTCAAATGGATGAAAGACTTAAATGTGACTCATGAATCCATAAAAATCCTAGAAGAAAATGTAGGCAACAAAATTTCAGACATCATACGCAGCAGAATTTTCACTGATACAATGCTTAAGGCAAGAGAAACAAAGGAAAAAATGAACTCATGGGACTACAACAAACTAAAAAGCTTCTGCACAGCAAAAGAAACAAGCATCAAAATGGAAAGGGAACCCACTATATGGGAGAACATAATTGCCAATGATACATCAGATTAAGGGGTTAATTTCCAAAATATACAGAGTGCTCATACAACTCAACAAAAGGAAGACAAAGAACCCAATTAAAAAATGGGCAGAGGAGCTAAAGAGACACCTCTCCAAACAGGACATACAAATGACCAAGAGACGTATAAAAAAATGTTCAACGTCACTAATCATCAGAGAGATGCAAATTAAAACAACTATCAGGTATCACCTCACATCTGCCAGAATGGCTGTCACCAACAAAATCATCAAACAAGTGCTGGCGAGGGTGTGAAGAAAAGGGGACTCTAGTACACTGCTAGTGGGAATGCAGACTAGTGTAGTCACTGTGGAAAATAACATGGTGCTTCCTCAAAAAAATTAAAAATTGATCTACCATTTGACCCAGTAATCCCACTTCTCGGAATATATCCTAAGAAGCCTGAAACACCAATCAGAAAGAATATATGTACTCCTATGTTCATAGCAGCACTATTTACAATAGCTAAGGTCTGGAAACAGCCCAAGTGTCCATCAGTAGATGAGTGGATAAAAAAGCTGTGGTACATATACACAATGGAATACTATACAGCTGTAAGAAAGAAAGATCTCTTATCCTTTGTGACAACATGGACAGACCTGGAGAGCATTATGCTAAGCGAAATAAGCCAATCAGAGAAAGAAAAATACCACATGATCTCACTTATTTGTGGAATATAATGAACAAAATAAGCTGATGAACAAAATAGATCCAGAGACATAGAAAAGAATATGGTTCAGACTAACAGACCTCAGAGGAGGGGAGCAGGGGGGATGGATTTGATAAACCAAGATACTTATATACATGTATGCATAACCAATGGACATAGACAACAATGCTGGGGAAGGGTGGGAGGGTGGGATGGGGAAGACGGTGTCTAGGGGCGAAAAAAGAGAAATATCTGTAACAAAAATAAATTAATAAAAATTTAAAAACAGAAAATGGATGAAGAAAGTCTGCTAGACTAGGGGAAGAAGAAAAAATATAGTCAAATCTTGAATAACCTGGGTTTGAACTTTGTAGGTTCATTTATACATGAATTTTTTTCAATAAATACAGTCATGCCCTGAAAAAAAAAAATGTTAGTGATAAACTAATACTAACAGCATCATTTATTGAAGGCACACTATATTGAAATTAGTGGTTTAATCAAGGACTAGTAGTTTAATTTTAAGTGAACAAGTCAGTATTCAGATACAGGCCAAACTCTCAAGTCTTTCTGAATGAATTAATAAGGTCCCATGTTGATTTTCAGAGAGAGAGAGAAAACAAGCAAAGTAACCCTCTTTTTCCCATGGCAAAATGTTGGAGACCTAAGAGACGTGAGTGGCTGGTTCTTGAATCCTACAGCAAGTCAGTAGTAGAGTCGGAAAGGATTAAAGATGTCTTTACTAACCAATAAGCAACAGAATCCTGAATAACGTTCTATTCTGAAAAGTTACTGTTGCCAAATGTAGTGAGAAGAGACATAAAGTAAGATAGAAATCTTTGCTTCCAGTTATCCTGAAGCTTCTGCCAATAACATGGTTCCAGTAGGAGAAAACACAAATTTGTAATCTTAATCAAATTTTGCAAGATCACATGCCATTTCAATAGGTTACTGAAATAACATTCCAAATAACACTCAAAAATATTTCAAGTAGATGAAGATTAATAATGCTTTTTGTTTGTTTTGTTTTACTTTTCTGCCCATCCATACAAAACAGGAAAAAAAACTTTCATTTAAGAGCTTTTACTCTGTTACTAGTTACATTAAATGTAGTAATTGTTTGTCTTCTTCTCTTTGGGTCTTCATAATAAGAAAATGCAATTACATGACTTTTATGGCATTCATAAAATACCCTGAATAGCATTATTGAAGCTCTTAGAAATTTATCAGACCATGATATTATTTAAAGGGAAAAAAATGTGATCTTGAGAAATCAAATCATACCTGTGTCAGCAATAATTTGTTTCAGACCTCTGTGTTGTAGTTTTATTTTGACACTCTGACAAGTGAGCCTCATTGACCAAAGAAATATTAAACCAATTTGGGAAAGAAATTACTAACAGCAGGAACAACTAACTGGTCTTTGTAAGGAAGTATTTTCCTTGTTATCCCAATATGCAAGAGCTTCTAGACTTTATTGTTAAAAATTTTTATACAGAGCTGTGGTTCTTAACTTTCTGCGCTCAGGCCACTTCAGCCCCTATGGCCAAGTTACTCCAAGTACCCAAGCCACTTGCCACCGTGCATGTGTGCATGTGCATCTACACAGCATTCAAATGACTCAAAAATGCATGACTTTTAATGAAAGACCTGGCCTCTTAGAAAAAGTTATTTGTATTGGTAGTAAGATTATAGAAAGAGACACATAATAAGTCTTTTTTTTTTAATTTTTCATTTTTATTGATTGATTTTTAGGGAGAGGGGAA
This sequence comes from Tadarida brasiliensis, assembly GCA_030848825.1. Taxonomy (NCBI): domain Eukaryota; kingdom Metazoa; phylum Chordata; class Mammalia; order Chiroptera; family Molossidae; genus Tadarida; species Tadarida brasiliensis. The sequence goes on along the minus strand of CM061267.1, from coordinate 62,818,452 downwards.
GGGAGGGAGAGAAAGAGAGAGAGAAACATTGATTTGTTGTTCCACTTATTTACACATTCCTTGGTTGCTTCTTATATGTGCCCTGAAGGGAGATTGAACCCACAACCTTGGCCTATCAGAGCTACAGGGCCAGGGCCTCATAATAAGTCTTGATACTTCAAGAGACTAAGTCAACAATCACTTTAGAGGACCTTCCTGGTGCTACCTTTATTTCAGCATCACATTCTGAAAAATATTACTCTAGAGTGATGGCCTCAGAAGGTCCACTTCCAGACTGGTAGAAAAGTTTCCAAAAGAATGTATGAGAGCATTTTCCAAAGAATATTCTATTTCAGACACAAAGCTAAACTGAAAAACCCGAACACTAACACTAAAACATTTTATAATAATAGAGAATCAATATATTACAACACCTTTGTTTGTACTACAAAGGGTAAGACAGTCTTCATGGCCATCTGTCCCCGAAGTTTCAAAGATCACTGGGCTACGGGACTAGTACTCCAGTCTTTAAATCAGGTTCTATCAGAAGAAATTTTCTTGAAATTATTGTGTCAGTACTATAGATAAAATAATTTGACCACCTGTTTCTTGAATGTTATGTAAAACCTTCCTTACACCATATGTCAAAATAAGACATTCCACTTGGCTAACCTTTATGGGACTTCAATTCTACCTTCCCCAGTTGGCTAACATAAACATCTAAGGCACCCTGATGAGTTGAGGCTTTTAGACATTCAGAGGACAAATCTAGGAGGAAAGAAAAAGACCATAAACATAATCATTCTTATTTGAGTAACTGGAATTATAAACTTGAAATAAAAAGCTCGGCTTCAGCATTAGGCTAAGGAGCTGAGTCTTGTGAGGTTTCTTCTTATAACTATGCCATCTTCTGCTTTAAAATGAAAACAGGAACAGAAATCTAGAATTATACAACCAGACAATAAAAAATCCCTATGTCTATAGTAACCTGCATAACTTATCTCTAAACATTTGAAGCACCCTGTCTAAATAGGTTCACTCTAAAACCTAATGTGCAGGAGGGACAGTGCACAAGCAGTGACTACTTGACAGCCAAGACCATTAAGCATCACTGGTACATTTAGTTTATTATCAACTTTCAATGTTTACTAAAGAACTATATCTCGTGTACAGTCACATATAAGTAGTGGCAAAGTTAACAAAAATCAAAACCTCTTATATTTTCTCCTTTTAGCAAATTTGCTAAGTACTAGAAAGTGCTGCTCAGAGTGAAAGATTACTCTGTATAAGGTTTTGTTGCATTTCTTAGAGGGACAGAAATGGGGGAGTCACTTGAAAAGTGGGTGAAGTTAGTTTATATCTAAATACTTCTCTTCAAGTTTCTGCAATTAACAGGTATCTTTAAGTCAGGGGGAGAAAATCCTAAATAAGGTGGTCCTGATTTGACACTCAAATTACCTTGTGTCATCATTGACTTCCATTTTTCAATCAGCCAGCATTTCAGTTCAAAACAGAGATAAAGAAGTAAGAATGATGTTGAAAAGTCAGTGCTAAGTAGCTTCCCCTTCTTTCTCCTCTCCCATGTCAACTGAACCTTTAATTGAATATTCTATCTGACTGCCCTGAAAAAGCCAAAGCATATTTTTTTTAGAGAACCCTCTTAAAAAGCATATTTTATCTGGAGCTTTTACTACTTCAAAGTGGAAACAAACTAGGGAGTGTGATAAAAAACTAATGCCAAAAATTATACTTTTATACTTTTTACAAAATACAGAAAAAAATTTGCATACTTATAAAGGAACCAACATTTTTTTTTTTTAATTTTAGATGACTCCAAAGACAACTTGGGAACAAACTGTTCAAAATTTGACTCCACAATAATTTATAATAATTTATCTCTAGTCTATGCTGAAAAATGTCCTTTATCAGAACCAATTAATTTAATTTTTAAAATTTAAGTATAGTTGGCATACAATATTATATTAGTTTCAGGTTATAATATAGTGATTCAACATTTATTTAATTTTTTAAATGTCAAAAGACATTAAAATACTGAGAAATTAAGCCACTAGACATGAACAACACAGAATAGTTGGACAAAGATGAATCTTTCTCTCCTCAGGTACCAACAAAAATTCCTTTTAAAGCCCCTTACTGCATCCTAAAAGAAGCCAAGTAAAAACATATTATGATAAAAAAATGTGGACTACACAATGTGTGCATTATCCCAGGTTGAACAAAATAAAATATTTGAAACATTATTTTGATTTCTTGCTTTCTCTAAGGGGAAAATATACAAAATTTTTACGTGGTTCATAAATAATACTTTTCACTTCTCTCCCCCTCCCCCTGCAAATGGGAAATAAACCCAGATAAACAATGATATCCTAAGCTACTAAGTAATTAAATTCTCATGTTATCAGTGTTGAGCTCTGATAATGGCTCATCCCTAGGAGGCTATCAAAAAAATATTTTAATTTAAGATGCATTTTTAAAAGAGAAAGCAAAGGTGATATTGAAAAAGCTATGTAGCAAAATATAAACTAATTTTTTTTCTATAATACAAGTGATTGGAACTAAAAAGTATCAAGGGTCAAATTAACGCTTCCTTCACAGAATTTCATATTTTGGATATTCACATAATAGAGAAATGCTATTGTTCTGGGAGGAACCTTAAAGGGAAATAAGCATCAGAGGGTGATTAAGGAGTGAATAGAAATTGTTAGTTCAGACAGTGTTTGAAATAAGTAGACTCTATAGTTTTGTATCATAATATTATTTGGGACAAAGGTCTTATAAGTCTGACAGAGACCACTGAGTTTTCCCAGAAAATTACACATACAAAGGAGAAAAAAAATTGATGTCAACTACCAGCTAACACTATATGCAACCAAAGAAATAGATATTTGTAATGTGCACTTTGCTAATAGCAAAGAATAGCAAATAAGTTTAAAAGACTAAAATCCCAAACTTTGCTAATTTTCCTTCAGATAAAGGAGAATTCTCTCAAAATTGGTCAAGCAAATTCAGAAAGTTCTTCTGAATTTTTATAATTCTACCTCGTTTCAACATGTAGATACTAAGAAACAGCAACACAAAAGATATTTCTTGATTTTTGCAACTTGATTCCTATATTTCCAAAGCTACACTAATTGCAAGAATAAGGAATAAATTTTATATATAGTACTAAATATAGAAGCCTTAATTTGACTCTTAATTCTTTTTGGTTGCAATCATTTGTAATATAGTGAAAGATTTGCAAAGGCAGAATTTTAAGGTCCCTTCAAGTCAAGTTTTCTAAATTAGTGTCCTGCCTAGGTATTCTGTTTTGGGGAAGGAGCATATAGGAGGCTGGGTTTATGAAAAACACACAGGGCAACTGTAATTACCAGTACACAGCTTCTGGCGATGCCTTCCAAAGGAGGCAACATAGGACAGAGAAAGTCAAGCTAGGTGAGCAACTCTGTTAACACCACTATCCCACATTATCTATTGTCAAGTTCTGCCCTCTCCTTTTTAAAATGAAACATAACATGGCGTTCCAGAAGAAAGTTATTATTTATAAAAATATGAGTTTAGCCCTGGCCAGATAGTTCAGTTAGCTAGAGCATTGTCCCAATATGCCGAGGTTGCAGGTTCGATCCCAGTCAGGGCATATACAAGAAACAACCAATGAATGCATGAATAAGTGGAAAAACAGATCAGTGTTACTCTCTATCTATCTGTCTATCTATCTATCTATCTATCTATCTATCTATCTATCTATCTATCTATCATCTATCTATCTATCATCTATCTACCTACCTACCTACCTATCTATCTATCTCCCTTTGTCTCTCTCTCTCTAAAATCAATTTTGAAAAATGAGTTCAAGGAAAATCAGGATTTTGATAATAAAATATTTTATACTTCAGCTTCTGAGCTCTGTATTATGAAAATTAGGAAGAACAGGGTTTCGGGAGGTAGGTTAGAATGTATACAAAATCCAAATGACTGATGAGATTACATAAAAAGCTGGTCTAAACTAGAAATAAAGGACCATAATAATACATATTCTTCTTAATAAAGAAATCATGGAGAGGACACAGTCTATTTCCCTGAAATCAGATAGGATAATATCTAAATCATCTCAAGTATCTTAATATTCCAATTGGATAATATTATATAACCTTTTCTCAACACCCACTTCAATATTTTGAAGTTCCTGCTATTCTAACATATTTCCCTCTCAGGTTCCTACAAATCATTTTTTGTTCCTTTGTAACTGTTTTGCTTCTGCTAATCTCAATTCCTTAACATCCAAGTCACTCAGTAGACTTTATTTTTTTAATCCTCATCCAAGAATATGTTTTTATTGATTTTGAGAGAGATGAAGGGAGAGGGAGTCAGAGAGAGAAACATTGATGTGAGAAAGAAACACCGATCAATTGCCTCCCATACACATGCCTACCAGGGATCGAATCCACAACCTAGGTATGTGCCTTGACTGGGAATTGAACCCATGACTAACTGAGCCACCACACCAGGGCTTTATTAGACTTTAATTAGGTTGTCACAATTTGTAAGAGCTGCCTTCAACTTTGCTCAAGTAAATCTTTTGTTTTAAGAACACAAACCAACGAATCAAGGAATTTCAAATAAGCATTACGCACTTGTCACCTTTGGGATTAAAGCATCAAACACAAAATTTTTCCAGAAATATAACAACAATGGGTTTTAGGCTCTAGAACAGGGTCACTAAACTATAGCCACCCCTTGTTTTGATTAATAGAGTTTTATTGGAAGATAGACACATCGATTTGTTTCTGTATTGTCAATGGCTGCTTTTGTGTTAAGATGACAAAGTTTTATAGTACAAATAGACTATGTGGCCCAGAAAGCCAAAAATATTTACTATCTGGCCCTTTATTCACAAAAATCTGTCAACACCTAGAGCAAACCATTTTGTTTCAAGGAAATGAGTCCCCTCCCCCCCCCCAAAAAAAAAAACAAAATGTAAAATTCGATTCTACTTAAAACAAAGAGATTTACCAATTTACCGAAACCAGCTCTTTTTCTAAGGGCTGAGTAATTTACAGTTAGTTATAAAATTCTTGCTTACAGAAATGAAAACACTTGTCTCAAGGCAGTTCTAACTTCTCATTGTCCCCGACTGCTTACCATTAAGAAAATAAACAGCCAAGCCGCAGGCTGAGAGAAAATACAGGAAAACAGTGTCTAACAAAGGGTTTTTCTCATGATATATAGAGAACTCCTACAACTCCATAATAAAAAGACAAATAATCAAACTGAAAAGTAAATGGGCAAAAGATATGAACAAAACTTCATAAAGGAAGATATACTAATGATCAATAAGCACATGAAAAATTACTGAACACCATTAGTCACCAGGAACATGTAAATTAATACCAGAGATATATTACTATTCACAACCAGATGTGTAAAATCACAAAGACCAACCTTAAAAATTGTTGGTGATGATGTAGAGCAACTAGAATTTTCATACATTATAGGAGGGAGGATAAAATGGAACTCTGGGGAAAAGTGTGGTAGTTAATCACAAAACTAAATATATACATACCTACTCAACCCAGCAAAACACACACACACACACACACACACACCCCATACAATGACTTGTCTAAGAATGGCCAAAGCAGCTTTATTGACATTGCCCCAAACTAGAAACAGCCCAGGTATCCAGTAACAAGAGAATGGGTCAACAACTTAAGCTTTCTAGTCACTTGTTTACACTTCTGGCACATTATGAAACAGCTAGGGTTGCTCTTTTAAAATATATATTATTATCCTCCCCCTGGGTAACACCCTGTGGTATGAAGTCCCCATTCTTACCATATCTATAATACAAGGCCCAATGATCTAGCACTCGCTTACCTCATCTCCCACCACTCTCTCCACAAGTCTTCTTTCTATACCTCAAAAATGATAAACTCATTCCATTTTCAGGACTTGCACTGGCTGTTCCTTTATCTGGGGAGCTCTGCATCTAGAATTTTACATGCCTCTTTCCCATTATTCTAACCTCAGTTCAAATATCTCTTCTCTACACCCTCCCTCGCTGCTAAATGAAATAGCTTCCTTTTCCCCACTCTCTATCCCATTACCCTCTCTTATTTATTAATTGTGCTACTGAAATGATCTTTTCTTATTTACATGATTATTGTCTTTGTCCTTGGTCTTAAATTGAATATGGTGACTATGTCTTGTTGATCAATTTATTTCCCAGTATCTGAAAGAGTTTCTGATTTAGAACAGTCACTCAATAAAGATGTTGACTAGTTACTGCCATACCCAGTATTGTTTTCAAATACTAACACAATTTACCAATAAACAGTAAAATCGTTTATGTTTTTCTTTCTTACAAAGTCTTAATATAGATATTCAAAGAACTAAAGGAATTTATAAAATGGATACTTTCCTTATAAATGAAAGTTAAAACATAGTGATTTAATGGTTCTATATTATAGATAATAAACTAGAAGAGAAAATAGGATAATTATTGAATGATTACCATGCATTGGACTATAATTTATATACTTGATTTAATTTCTCAACAACCTTGTGCTACATGGGTGGTATCCATTCTCTGTATGACAATGAAAACTTGGAGAGACTTAGTAATTTACTAAAAGTCACACAGCTACTATTTGGTAGTGTTATTGGAAAAAAGCATGGATGGTCTTTCTCTGTTGCTAAGTGGGAATGGGGTTCTTGGGGTACCACTGGAATAAGCATTTCCATAGCCTTTCCCCACCCCCCAGGAGGATGAAATGTGGTAGAAAGCTTTCTTTTCGTGGAATTACATCCTTGGTTTTCCAAAGTCCCATTTCCCTTAATCCTGTCCTGCAAAATGAGCAGCTGGGGATTAAGTAGAGCTCAAAGCAGAGCCAGTGTCCAAAGTTTCCTTTCCATAGTGGAATTGGGTCCAGTTTAGCATGAGGCTAGTTGCAGTCCATTAGTCCATTATGTGGGGTCCACACAGCTGTGGGCCATGTGGGCAAATGCAGGAGCATGAGAGCAAGCAAGAGAGCCAGGAGCCAAGAGAGCAAGAGAGCAAGCACACGAACTCCTTTGTTGAGGGGATTAAATATCTCAAATCTTCCTGTGCTGCTGTGGTCATGTCTACTCTGGCCAATGACCTGTTCCCAGGTGTGACTGACAGGCAAGTACCTTCCCTACTTCACCCAGACTTTACTGGGCATGTGTGGATTCTCCCACCATGTTCAGTCTCTTCCCCCAGAGATCTGTGGGGAATGGACCTTTGGCTTCCTGGGGAGTGTTAAACTGCAGCTGCCTGGCAAAGCTGCACAAAGGATGTGCCTGTATTGTTTGGCCTTCCCTTTGCTCCCTTCCACTTATAAATAGTTGGATAACAGTAGGAACAAAATTCACAGTCAAATCTACTTCTAAAGTCCATGTTTTTCCACACTATCACAGAATCAATACATAACTTAAAAATGTATACTTTTTCTCTGATTTTGATTCTTGAAAAACAGAACTCAAAATTTACCAATGATGTTTACAAAATAAGAGATCCCACCTTTATCTACCTTCACATATTTGTGTACTTTTAAGAACAATCTAAATTTTTAAAAAGTTTTTAAAAAGAACATAAAACCACAATTTGTTGCGCTAAAGAAAATTATAAAGGATCACTAAATACTTCTATAATTTTGGTCTATCTATAAGATATAGATATATAGATATCATATATATGTATAAATATACATATATACGTATCATATACATATATGATATCTATGTACATCTATAAGATATTTCTTAACTCTGGGCTCAGGTAATTTTCTTTGAGTGAACAGATTTATCTAAGAAAAATAAAACATCTTGCTTAAAAATCTCTCTAATACTTAACAGTAGGAAAGGGGAAAAATTTTAGGGAAAATTAACAACAATTCACACTGTTAATCACATATAAAGAGCATGAAACCACCCTGGCCAGTATGGCTCAGTGGTTAGAGCATTGGCCCATGGACCAGAGAGTCATGGGTTCAATTTTGGTCAAAGTAACATACCTTGATTGCAGTTTGGTCCCCAACCCTGGTTGGGGTCGTGCAGGGGGCAACCAATTGATGTGTTTTTCTCTTTTTCTCTCTCACTCTCCCTCCCTCTCATTCTATCTGAAGATAAATGGAAAAATATCCTCAGGTGAAGATTAAAAAAGAGAAAAAGGGGATTCCAAAATGGTGGCAGAGTGAATGAAAGCTACACAGACGATCTCCCAGGACCAAACTGGCATTACAACTAAAATAAAGACAAATCTTCGGGAGAAAGCAACAGAAAAGCAGCTGGAGAGGACCATATAACCAAGGACATTGAATCAAAGCTGGTAGGTCTGCAGAGGTGTGAGAAGGGGGTGGGGAGCCCACGGACAGCAGCGGTCTTAGCTGTGAGAAGTGGTCTTACTATAAGCAGTGCCCTCAGGGCTAAAATACCAAGCCAGCTCCACACACAGAGGGCTGGGACAGAGCAATAAATCCACTCACCTTGGGCTCCAGCAGAGGGAGGATGGACTGGACTGGAACTGTGTGGACACTCTGGACTTGGAGGGCACTCAGATTTTTTGCTGAGTTGCAGCCACGCAGGATGTGGCCATCTTGCTCCTTCCCAGAGCCCTGGGGAGAAGTAGCAGCCCCTCCCTCAGACATTCAACTTCACCCAGCTGGGCCAAAGAAATGCAAATTGAGGATCAATAACAACCAGCATCTGCCCCACCCATGGGAAATCCTCTTACGCTGAACACCTAAGGGAGTTTTTCATTCAACTGAGAACCCAAGGCTCTTCAAGTAACTGGGACTAATAGCCTCCAGGCAAAAAGCTAAGGGATAACTGAACCTTTCCTGGGCTTGCAAATCTACCCAGGAAAGTAAGACTTGACAGTGGTATTTAATGTGGGTCCTCCCACCCTCATCCAAACCCAGTAGAGGGAGCCATAAACAGCAGAACACCAACACCCACAGGGAAGAATTGGCAGGCTCCAAACTCACTGAGATAGCCAAAATGGTGAAACAAACAAGTCCCAAATGACAGAACAAGAGACCTCTACCAAAATGAAATGCAGTTAAGCAAGTTATCAGAGGTAGAGTTCAGAACCATGATCTTGAGGAAGCTCAACAGCATGAGTAAGGACATCAACACCATGAGTAAAGATATAGAAACATTGAATATCAACCAATTGGAAATGAAAAACCACCAAGAAGAAATGAAGAATGACATAGCAGAAATAAAGAACACATTGGAAGGAATAACCAGCAGAGTAGAGGAAGCTGAGGACCATATCAGTGATTTAGAAGACAGGGTAGAAAAAAATCAACCAATCGGAAAACACAACAGAAAAAAATAGGAAGACAGCTTAAGAGAACTGTGGGACAACTGGAAATGTAATAATATACGCATCATAGGAGTCCTCAAAGAAGAAGAAAATGAGCAAAGGTTAGAGAATATATTTGAAGAAATAGTGACAGAAAACTTCCCTAACTTGGTGAAGGAAAAAGGCATTCAAGTTCAAGAAGCACAGAGAGCCCCAAGTAAGAAGAACCCAAACAGGCCCACACCAAGACACATAGTAATTAAAATGCCAAAAATTAAAGACAAAGAGAGAATCCTAAAGGCAGCAAGAGATAAGCAACAGGTTACCAACAAAGGAACCCCCACAAGGCGATCAGCTCACTTCTCAACAGAAACATTACAGGCCAGAAGGGAATGGCATGAAGTAATCAAGATCATGAAAACCAAGGATCTGAATCCAAGACTACTCTATCCAGCAAAACTATCATTCAAAATAGAAGATCAAATAAAGAGCTTCCCAGATTAAAAAAAAAAAAAAAAAAAAAAAGCCTAAGAGAATATATTAGCACCAAACCAGCACTGCAAGAAATGTTAAAAGGACTGCTGTAATTAGTAGAAGAAATAGGAAGAAAAATATAACCACACTAAACAAAACTGGCAATAAATAAGTGCATATCAATAACCACCTTAAATGTAAATGGATTGAATGCTCCGATAAAAAGACACAGAGGAGCTGATTGGATAAGAAAGCATGACTCACATATATGTTGTTTACTAGAGACCTACCTCACAGCAAAAGACTCACATGGGTTGAAAATGAAGGGATGGAAAAAAATCTTCCAAGCAAATGGAAAGGAAAAAAAACTGGGGTAGCAATACTCATATCTGATAAAATAGATTTCAAAATGAAAGCCATTACTAGAGACAAAGAAGACCACTACATAATATTGAAAGTATCTATCCAGCAGGAAGATACAACCTTGGTAAACATATATGCACCCAATATAGGTGCACCAAAATATATTAAAAATCTTCTGAAGGACTTCAAAGGAGAAATTAACAGCAATACAATCGTAGCAGGGGACTTCACACCCCGTTGACATCACTGGATAGATCTAGACAAAAAATTAACAAGGAAACAGATACTCTAAATAAAGCACTAGATCAAATGGATTTAATAGATATCTACAGATAATTACGCCCCAAAACTGCAGAGTTCACATTCATCTCAACTGCACATGGAACATTCTCAAAGATAGACCACATGTTAGGACACAAACGAAGTCTCTAAAAGTTCAAGAAGATTGAAATCATATCAAGCATTTTCTCAGATCACAATGGCATGAAACTAAAAATTAATTGCAACAAGAACATGCAAAGACATTTGAACACATGGAGGCTAAATATCATGTTATTAAACAATGAATGGGTTACCAAGGAGATCAAGGAAGAAATTAAAAACTTCCTGGAAACCAATGAAAATTAACACACAACAACACAAAATCTATGGGATGCAGCAAAAACACTTCTGAAAGGGAAGTTCATAGCACTACAGGCCTACCTCAAGAAACAAGAAAAATTTCTAATTGACTATCTAACCACACAACTTAAAGAACTAGAAAGCAAATAAAAATAAAAATAAAAAACACCCCAGAGCAAGTATAAGGAAGGAAATAGTAAAGATCAGAGCAGAAATAAATGACATAGAGACCAAAAAAACAATTCAAAGGATCAGTGAAACAAAGAGCTGGTTCTTCGAAAGATAAACAAGGTTGATGGACCCTTAGCTAGACTCACCAAGAAACAAAGACAGAGAACCCAAATACACAAAATCAGAAATGAAAGGGGAGAAGTAACAACTGACACCACAGACATGCAAAGGATCGTTAACAAATACTATGAACAATTATATGGCAACATATTCAACAATCAAAGCGAAATGGACAAATTTGTAGAAACACATAGTCTCCCAAAACCGAACAGGGAAGAGATAGAAAACTTGAACAGACCAATAACAACTAAGGAAATTGAAGATGTAATAAAGACTCTCCCAGCAAACAAAAGCCCAGGCCCGGACAGCTTCATGGGGGAGTTTTACTGAACATTCAAAGAAGAACTACACCCATTCTCCTCAAACTATTTCAAAAGATTCAACAAGAAGGAAGACTTCCAAACTCGTTTTATGAAGCCAGCATAATTCTAATTCCAAAACCAGAAAAAGACACTACAAAAAAAGAATACTACAGGCCAATATCCTTGATGATCACAGATGCCAAAATCCTAAACAAAATACTAGCAAATCAGGTCCAGCAATATATTAAAAAAATTATTCACCATGACCAAGTGGGATTCATCCCAGGGATGCAAGGCTGGTACAATATTCACAAATCAATAAATGTGATATACCACATAAACAAAATGAAAGATAAAAACCACATGATCATATCAATAGATGCTGAAAAAGCACTCGAAAAAAATCCAGCACCCATTTCCAATAAAAACACTCAGCAATGTGGGAATAGAGGGATCATATCTCAATATAATAAAAGCCATATATGAAAGACCTACAGCTAACATCATACTCAATGGGCAAAAACTAAAAATATTTCCCTTAAGAACAGGAACAAGACAGGGATGCCCACTTTTGCCACTCTTATTTAACATAGTACTGGAAGTCTTAGCCACAGCAATCCGACATGAAGAAAAAATAAAAAGGATCCAAATTGGAAAGGAGGAAGTGAAACTGTCATTATTCGCAGAAGATATGATATTATACATAGAAAACCCTAAAGACTCCATCAAAAATCTACTAGACTTAATAAATGAATTTTGCAAAGTAGCAGGATATAAAATTAATGTCAAGAAATTGATGGCATTCTTATACACCAATGATGAACTCACAGAAAAAGAAACTAAAAAACAGTCCCATTTACCATCTTGGCAAAAATATTAAGATACCTAGGAATAAACTTAACCAAAGAGGTAAAGGACCTATTTGCAGAAAACTACAGGACATTGAAAAAAGAAATAGAGGAAGATATAAAAAAGTGGAAGTACATAACTTATTCATGGATTGGAAGAATTAACATCATTAAAATGTCCATATTACCCAAAGCAATCTATAGATTCAATGCAATCCTCATCAAAATACCAACGACATATTTCACAGAACTAGAACAGATACTTCAAAAGTTCATATGGGACCAAAAAAGACCCCGAATAGCCACAGCAATCTTGAGAAAGAAAGACAAAGTAGGTGGGATCACAATACTGAATATCAGGTTCTACTACAAAGCTACTGTAATCAAAACAGCCTGGTACTGGCACAAGAACAGGCATATAGACCAGTGGAACAGAACAGAGAATCTGGCAATTGACCCAAAACATTATGCTCAATTAATATTTGACAAAGGTGGCAAGAGCATACAATGGAGTAAAGACAGCCTCTTTAATAAATGGTGCTGGGAAAATTGGACAGCTACATGCAAAAAAAAATGAAACTAGACCATCAACTTACACCATACACAAGAATAAACTCAAAATGGATAAAAGACTTAAATGTGACTCATGAATCCATAAAAATCCTAGAAGAAAATGTAGGCAACAAAATTTCAGACATCATACGCAGCAGAATTTTCACTGATACATTACCTAAGACAACAGAAACAAAGGAAAAATGAACACATGGGACTACATCAAACTAAAAAGCTTCTGCACAGTAAAAGAGACAACCATCAAAATGGAAAGGTAACCCACTATATGGGAGACCATAATTGCCAATGATACATCAGATAAGGGGTTAATTTCCAAAATATATAGAGTGCTCATACAACTCAACAAATGGAAGACAAAGATCACAATTAAAAAATGGGCAGAGGAGCTAAATAGACACCTCTCCAAACAAGACATACAAATGGCCAAGAGACATATGAAGAAATGCTCAACATCACTAATCATCAGAGAGATGTAAATTAAAACAACAATGAATTATCACCTCACACCTGTCAGAATGGCTGCCACCAACAAATCATCAAACAACAAGTGTTGGCGAGGGTGTGGAGAAAAGGGGACTCTAGTACACTGCAGACTGGTCAGCCACTGTGGAAAATACTGTGGTGTTTCCTCAAAAAATTAAAAATTGAATTGCCATTTGACCCAGTGATCCCACTTCTAGGAATATACCCTAAGAATCCTGAAACACCAGTCAGAAAGAATATATGTACCCCCGTGTTCATAGCAACACTATTTACAACAGCTAAGATCTGGAAACAGCCCAAGTGTCCATCATTAGATGAATGGATAAAAAAGCTGTGGTATATATACACAATGGAGTACTATGCAGCTGTAAGAAAAAAAGATCTCTTATCCTTTGAGATGACATGGAGGAACCTGGAGAGTATTATCCTAAGTGAAACAAGCCCAGCAGAGAAAGACAAATATCACATGATCTCACTTATTTATAGAATATAATGAACATAACAGTCTGAGGAACAGGGTAGACCCAGAGACGTGGAAGTAGTGTACAGACTGACAACCCTCAAAAGAGTTGGGGGGGAGGGAGGGAAGAGATAAACCACAGAACTTATATTCATGTACGCATCACCGATGGACATGGACAACAAAGCTCGGGACAAGGTGAGGGGGCGATGGGGAGGAGGGTGTCAATGGGGAAAAAAGGAGAAACATCTGTAACAAAAATAAATTAATAAAATAATAAATTAATAAAAATAAAAATAAAAAAAGAGTATGAAACCATCTGCACAGATGTAAATTACTGCACATTTCAATCTTGCTATTACTATTTTTTTCCGGTATAGTTAAATGACTATTTCCAATTTTAGACAGAATGGTATTCTCTTTATGTACCCACATTTCCAACCAAGAATAATACTACCATTATATTATATTATATTATATTATATTATATTATATTATATTATATTATATTAATTTATTATATGCATTCACGTTCTCATTTGCATAAATAGCTGCTAGTAGGTAGTGAAACTCCCTGTGCCTTCTTTTGGGAAGATCTCCTCCTTTCCCCTCTTCCCTTACTGCTACAAACTCCACCCATGTCTTGTCAGCGTACCTTTTTGTTCACCCCAGAAACTTTCCTGACTATTCCCAGATGCATCCTCCTGATGAAATGGCCTGAAGAATCAACAGTAAATCTTGATTTGCCACTGGAACAGAGGTTAAGTCCTTCTGTCATGTGTAAGTTAAAATGATTTATAATTATCACTGAGGAAGCCTTTATCTTCTATTTATCCCCCATTCAACATAAAAGTTACAATCTCTAGAAAACTTAAAGGATGGGCACTTTAAGCCAGAAAATCCAGAGGTGATAGTGAAAAAGATTGTTGGACATATTCACTACTTCAATTAGCACAAAGAAAGGAAAAATGTAAAATGTCAAAAAGGACAAAACTAGGAGGCCCTGAGCATTCATACTGGTGCCCAATCTCCCCCACAAAGATCCCACTTTCCCATCCCAAATCCCCCACCCTCTAAGGACTAAAAAGCCACAACCACTCAGAGAGCTCAGAGTGTGCCTTCGCCGAATAGGCAAGCAGATGCTACTTGGGACAGAGAAAAGTTTTATCTAAACTATCTTGAAACCTGAACTTTTTCCTCCAGCAGGCACAGCATCACATGCAGTGATTAGGTCTAACGTACCATTAGCCACTATTAGTTCTGGCCTAGGATTAGAACAATAACAATAATAAAAATGGGTATTATTTATTAAACTTTTACCATATGTCAGACACTGTGCTAAAGTATTTCATATATATACAAAATCTTGTTTAATCCTTATAACAACCCTATATGATAGGCATTTACTATTATTTTTATTTTTTCACATGTGGAAACTGAGCCACAGAGAAGTTAGGTAATTTGACCATGTATAGAAAGTGGTAAAATCAGAATTCTAACCCTATTCTAATGCCAAACCAATAATTATACAATATTTATAGGATAATTAACCAACCAATAAATTTCCAGAAATAATTTCACATATTCATACATTGGGTCTGCCTCTATTTAACTTGCATATCAGGATCCAATGAAGTCATCAGCTAAACTACAGACTTTATTTACCCAAACAAAATATCACAAATACAGCCATTTAAAAAATTTACCAACTAGCACATACTTACTGTGATGTTACCCATCTTGCTTTGTAATATTATATTACCTATAAAAGAGAAAAAGAAAGACAATTTTATTTATCAGGAATAATCTAGAAAGGAACTGTGTTATATGGCATCCTAAAACATGGTTGGATATCCACAATGTTATTTAATAACATTGTTTTTGTTGTTGGCAATTTATCACAGGATCACACAACAATCAGAGGTTTAGTTGCAACTCTGAAATGAAAAGCTTTAGGCATCTATACACACTCACTTCCTCCACTCCGTTTTAAGCATAACTACAAAACATACCACCATACATTCTGGGAAACGTGGAAGAAACACTATATTTCTAAAATCCTTGAATGAAAAAATTACTTAACTAGATGAAAGACAGTGAAGGGATTAGCCAAAGAATATATATGTATAACCCACAGACACAGACAACAGTTTGGTGTTGGATAGAGAGAAGGAGAGGGCGAGGGCTAAGTGGAGGTATGTAAATGGGGGGGAGGCTATCAGTAATAATGTAAACAATAAAAAAAAGAAAGAAAAAATAATTACTATTATTTTTCAGACCAGTATGCCATGCCTATATGTTAGAGTAAAGTGGTTTCTGTGCCAAGAGTTAAAGAGGTTTGGGGCAAGAATAATGAATACATCGAAATATGACTAACAAGGAAAAAAGCTTCAGAGGTTCCCATCTTTCAATGAAAATATATTTTCCAGGACAAGTATGAGATATTGAAACTATTCTTCCCAGTCCCCCTCCTCCAGTACCAAAAATAGTGGGGTATTTCTTCATATGTGTGTTCGTAAGTATAATTACTCTGGAGCCATACTACCCATATTTACTACACTGAAGGTGTAAGCAATATTACCTCTTCTACCATAATTCAAAGACCACACTAAAAAGCAAAGAAATAATTATTATCTTAAAATTAATCTAGGATAAGAGTAAACTCATTTATTTCATTTCATGGGCACATGATTCATTTGTCCAATAGTCAGATGTGGTTTGATTACAAAATCTCTGAAAAGTCTTATATGGCATCATACTTCAAAGGAATATATGAGTAACGGGTACATTTGTGTAGAAACAAAACTTGGTTTGTATGAAGTTAAGCTTGTAAAATTATTTTCAAGTCTCAGTAAGTTATAAGGTTGTAAAGAAACTATTAAATGTGTTATGTAAATAATATTTCATTGGTGTGTTCTAGACACTCTCTTCTAATTTCAAATCCAGCAAATGCAGATTTACCATCACATGCAAATAGTGGCCAAAGATCATACAGCTGCTTAGATCAGAGGCTTGCAATGATCCCTGCCTCTCAAGTCCTTGTATAATCTCCTCCCCTCATGTGTAGGCTGGACTTAATGGTTTGTTTATGACAAAGAAAATAGGGCAAAAGTGATGGATGTTACTTCCAAGATTAGGTTACAGAAAGATTCTGGCTTCTGTCTTGCTTCCATCTTTTGCTGTGATGGAAGCCAGCTGGACATGTTGTCAACTGCCCTATGAAAGAGGCTCACAAGCAAGGGACTCAAGGAGGCCTCCATCTAACAGGATCTGAACTGAAACCTGCCAACAACCACTCAAGTGACCTAGGAAGCAGATTCTCCCCTGTTGAACCTTCAAACGAGCCCACAATTACAACCTCATGAGGGATCTGGAGGCAGAGGACCCAGATAAGCTGCACCCAGATTCCCAACCCATCCAGACTGTAAGACAATAACTTGTTTTCAGCTGCTACATTATGGGGTAATTTGTATCACAAGAGGAGGTAACCAGTACAGATTTTGAGAGCTGGAAGTGGGGTGCTGCCATAATAAATACCTAAAAATGTGGGAGTAATTTTAGAACTTGGCAGTGGGTAGAGGTTGGAAGGATTTTGAGGAGCATGTTAGAGAAAGCCTAAATTGCCTTGAACAGACTGTTAATATGCTTCCCACGAGGGGTCAAAGGGAAATGAGGGGAAATGTTATTGGAAATTGGAGGAAGGAGGATCCTTGTTAAGAAGTAATAGAAACTTAGCAACACTATCACCTTCAGTAATGTGGAAAGTAGGAAATATGCCCAATAAACTGAATGATCTAGCTAAGATTTTTAAGCAGTCAGTGTTGTAGGTGGTGCTTATTTTATTTCTTGTTGCTCACAGTAAAATGTCAAAGAGAGATAAACTTAAAAACTGTTAAACAAATAAACAACCAGGACATAATATTTTTTAAACTTCTCAGTCTCTCAAGGTGGCAAAAGATGCTAAAGTTAAGAATGGCTTCCAAACAAACTTTTCATCCAGGGCACTGCCACACATGGCCTAAAAATGAAGCTGAGGGGTAACTGTAAAACCTTTTGTTAAGACCCCAGAAAGATCGAGAATGGTACCTCACAGTATTAATGTTACACAAAAAATCCTTTAAAAAGATTAAGGGCATGTCTCATAGATGCTCTCAATCAAACAATGGGCCCTCTAGAAAACTGGAGGGTGTTGTACCTCAATACCTCTGCAGAAGCCCATATTTTCAAAAGATTCTTGGATGTGGCTTTTATCTAGTGGAATAAACTCCAACATGATTCACAGGAGGCTGACAAAATTTTTGACAGAATTATATCAGCAGACACACTGCAAAGTTGGACTAAAAGCAGCAAGGACAGTAATAAATGAAAAGAGACCACTGGACCCACAAAATTCTACTGGCAGGAAGCAGACTGAGAAAACTACTCCACTGTAAACACATGCTACATTTCATGAAAAAGGAAGGATGACTCAGTGGTGGGAAGCCAGAACTCAGAGAGCAGCCTAGAAGCCTAAAGAATTATTCCCAGGCCTTGAAGTATAATCAAGGAACCTCCAATATTTGCCCATTCAAATTTCAAAATCACTATGGACCAATAACTCCTTTGTGCTTCTCATTTCCCCTCTTTGAATAGGAAAGTTTAGAGCAATTGTGCTATGCCTGTTTCATCATTGTATATTGGGTGTGTAGTTGGTGTGTGTGTGGGTTGAGGTGGGGGGACTAGAGAGTTTGTTTCTTTAAGTCTTCAGATTCAGAGGAACTATAATGCAGGCATACCTCGGAGATATTACAGGTTTGGTTCCAGAACACCACAATAAAGCAAATACTGCAATAACGCAAGTTGTAATCATTTTACTGGTGGAAGGTCTTGCCTTCAGTTTATAAAACATGCAATATTTATGAATCACAATAAGACAAGGTATCTGTACTTCAGTAACTCTACCTGAGGAGCCTCATCTACCCTGGATCTGATATTGATATAGAGATTCTGGACTCTGAGGTGATGTATAATGGTATGAGACTTTTGGGATCCATGGAAGGAAGGGAATGTATTTTGCATGTTGGGGAACTTGAATCATGAGGGATGGGGGTGGGGACAGAGAACAGACTGGAGATCCAAAATCTTATTAGATATCTGGGGAGATGCACAAATGAAAAGTTAAAAGTTAGCATTTATCAATAGTAATTATAAATTAATCTCATAAATGAACAGTATGAAATAGGTGCCAAAGCCATTCAGAGAAAAGAGACTAAAATGACCTAACATGCACAGAGAGAATAGTCATATTGTAGATTATCACCAGAGTTGAGATTTGAAACATGGATAAAATTTGAATATGCTGAGGGGGAAAGATTTTCTGGGAAAAAGAATTACATAAGCAAAGATAAAAAGGAGGAACTATACATGTTATGTTTAAATCATGTGAATCAGTTAGGCTGGAGAAATTAGGCAAGTCTATGAGGACAGGAATCATGTATTATTTAGCATTATATTTCAAGAGCTCAGCATAGTGCCCAGTACATACACAGTAAACACAATTATTTTTTAACAATTGTTCAAATTTAGTTTGGGAAAATAGGTAAAAATCAATCTGTAGCAGAACCATGGAATGCTAGTCTACTGACTTTATCCTACACTGAAGGTATCAGGGAAGAATTTCAAGATGGAATCCAATACACTAAAACCATGCTTTAGGAAAATTAAGCTAGTGTGAGACAGTGGATGCTTCCACTCTGAATTCTCTTTACTGCTTCCACTTCCTGAACACTTCAAAAATAAGATGAAGCAGACACCTAATATTTGTGATTTTAAGTATTAGTAAAGAACAAAAACATAGTTTTTTATTGTTGTTGTTGTGTGTTTTTTTTTAATCCTCACCCAAGGATATTTTTTTCCATTGTTTTTAGAATGTGGAAGGGAGGAAGGGAAGGGGGAGGGGGGGAGAGAGAAAGCATCAATGTGGAAGAGACACATCGATTGGTTGCTTCCCGCACATGCCCCAACCAAAGCCTCAGATAGACCCTGCAACCCTGGTATGTGTCCTTGACTAGAAATCAAACTCGTGACCCTTTGGTGCATGGGTCAATGCTCTTACCACTGAGCCACACTGGTCAGAGTGCAATGACATAATTGTATAGTCAGTCATTTAGTTAGTGAGTCCAGTCACCCACTCAGCAAGGCAAAGGAGCTTTATTATCTTATACTAGTCTTCAATGAATACAGTAAAACTTACTATTTTTTAATGAAAATATGGTCTTTCTTAAAGAGTGTATCATTAGTGCTCATGAAGAAAGTAAAGCAATCTCAAGAAAATAATGGTTCTTAGAACCATAAATTAGAAGTTTTAAATTCATTAAAGAATGAGGACTAGTTCATATTATAGTGGGACCTATAGTTTCAGACTATATCTCTCTTGAATGTAACAGTTCAATACAGTAAAAGAATAATAGAAAAAGACAACTATGGAAATGAGAAATATTTGTAAATATAAAGACTATTTTAAAATATTTTTGTCAATGGTAAAGGATTTTTAAAGCAATGAACAAAATATATTTTCAACTCATATCAAAATTTTTAGAAAATCTCTATCCTAAAACAGAAACATTCCAAACTTATTAGAATATTTAAAAAAATGGGTCTCCTACCTTAAATACTTTGTTAAACAAGGTAGAATAGTTAAAAGTACACAAATCAACCAAGTGGGCATTACTAGCACAATGTTCTGTATTTTGTTTTCACCTATTTCATCTCCAATCACTGAAAACAACAAATAAACTATTTGAGAGGAATAGGTCTTTGTGAAAGACTTCTTTCCAGTGAAGCAGATGCCATATGGTCTGTAATAACTACGTGTGCTTACTCTACACTCAAGTTACACAACTTTTCCACAAACCCCAGTGTTTGAGGAAAATACATAGTTTTCCTTAGCTAGTAACTCTTCATTTTGCATGGTGAGAGGGAAAAATAAGCCATCAATTTAAAAATAAATATTAGTTTATTTTTCTTCATTAAAAGAAATGTTATTATGGTTAAAACAGCACATATACTTACATAATCCAAACAGAGAAATCAAATGTCCATAAAGGTTAAATCCCTTTTATGTGTGTTTTTTTTCCTTTGAGGACTGGAGCATAGGAAGGGAGGCACTTGCAATTTGGAAGCCACAGTGCTAAATGCTAAGAATATATAGATGAAGAAAACATGATCTTTGCTCCTGAGCAGTTTATAATTAAGAAAGAATTTATGGGTCAATGGAAAGTAAAATATGAGGAGGGGATGCCTGAGTACTGGAAGATTACTAAAAGTCAACGGGATAAAGAAAGCTGGGGAAAGCATTTTAGGAAGACTATAAACAGAATAATCAGTATAATCAAAGGCTCTAATCAAAGGCACAGAAGTATAAAACAGGTAAGAATGTACAGAGGAAAAAATAAGAGATTGTATAATTCTGGAAGACAAAGCAGAGGGTCAGAAGAGGGAAATGGTAAGTTAGCCAGGTCATTAGGAAAATGTTTGAGTAAGAGAATACCATGTTCAATGTGCATTTACAGTAAACAACCACAACTATAGTGAGGAGGAAAGATTTGAAGAAGGCAAGACTGGAAACAAAGTTATTGCTCAAGTTAAGGCAAGAAATGACAAGAATCTGAAGTAGAACAGTAGAAATTAGAAAGAAAACAATGGGATAGATTGAAGAAATATTTAGATGGTAAAACCTACCTAAGCTTGGTGATTGACAAGATGTGGAAGGTGAGGGAGAGACAGGAATTTAATACAGGTATACCTTGTTTTATTGCACTTAACTTTATTGTGCTTCAGAGGTATTGCTTTTTTTTTTTTTTTTTTTCCCCAAACTGAAGGCAAGACCTTTCACCAGCAAAAAGATTAAGATTCACTTTATCGAGATACTCACTTTATTTGGGTGGTCTGGAACCGAACCTTCAATATCTCCAAGGTATGCCTATATTACTTATAGATTTCTAGTTTGGGGAGTCAGACACATGGTAATATCAAGAACAGCCAATGGAAGTAAAAATGGAGGAAAACACAATATGGATGGGGTTGGGGAGCTAGAAAAGTAGGAGAAAGGAGTTAGAAATGGTGAGTTTGAGCTGCCTGTAAAGATCCAAATGGCTTTGCCTACAGCAAGCAGATGGATGTGTAAGTTGGAAGTCAGGACTAGATATACAGATTTGAATAATTAGAAAACAAGAGTAGTTAGATACAAAGTGTATTAGATGTTCAAGGAAAAGAAGGAAGAGAAAGAACAATGGAACAAGGATGAAGTCTTGAAGAATACCAAGGGGGTGGAAAAATCAGGAACTCATAGAAGTTTGACAAAGACTACTAGTGCCCTCTAATACTTGTGTGCTTTTCTCCTTCCTTAGAACACTATTAAACTCTGTATTTCAGCCTCTGCAGTCAGATAAAGTCATATAAAAATATTCTGGCTAAAAGTATATGATGGGAGTAGTGTATGCACTTCTAGGTCTGATTTCTGAAACTTCTCACATGATCCTCTATGATCTCTCTTCCTTTCAAGGGAGACTGGAAGTCATACACTGAAGATGGCAGCATCACCTTTACGGAAGCAGCCAAGTCCCTCCAAGGAGCTCAGTGAGCTGAGTCCAAACACCACATGGAAGAGCAACATTTAGTATCACATGTCTAAATCCTGAAAAAAAATCTATGCTGTCTACACCACGAGGGAAGCTGTAATTCCTTTCTAGTATTTCCTATAAAAAAGTCTTAAGTCCAGATTCAATATTAACATAACATTATCACAGGTCAAAACGATAATCAAACCAAAATTTCACAGTGGACTTAATACTAGAATTTGAACAAAGCATTTCATGAACTTCAGGAAAAGTTATGTTTAATCCAATAAAAGCTTCTTTCTTTTAAAATTTTATGTTATTTCTGACTTTACAAGGCAGATTTATAAATTCACCAGTGACTACATGTCCTTCTTAAGGCAAACTGGGACATTTCTTTATGAAATTCTCAGTGCTATCAAAGTTATTAACTGGGTTTGTATAGTTAATGTAACTTTTCTGTGAAAGTTTCTAAAAGCTGCAGTGGTTATTTATGGAAGAGCTTAAGCACGTACATATTGCTAAATCTTTGGGGAACAAAGGACTTTTGAAGTGTTGAGAAAATAAGAGAACTAATACTCTGCAATTTATTTATCAAGGTATGTTCCCTAAAAACCTAAAATAAGTATTTAAGTATTTAAAATGAAATGTTGTTCATTAATCACTTATTCCAAACAATAAGTTAAATATAAAACACTAAAATAACTACCATGAATACTCCCACATATTAAACCTAACCAATATGTTTAAATTATAAATAAAACCAATTATAACAAATCATTTCAAGGAAGCTTTTCTTTCTTTCTCTGAGTCAGGAGACTATATATATATTTATATTTTCAAATATATATTTAGTAGAACACATGTAAATACATATATATTTTACATATACATGTATAAAATTCTTTAGAATCACAAATCTTCAAATAGCAGAATATAATACAATGTACTTACAATCTAATTTTTGATAATTTAGAAGGAAATCAAAATAGTGTGCTGTCACAAAATCTTTTATCTAAAAACAAACTATCCAAGTACCTATTCTCTCACTAGATTCCCAGTGCCAGAACAGTGGGGAATATTTGTTGAATCAATGAATAAAGTAGTTCCTTTTGTATTAGAAGGCATAAATACTTATTAATTGTGATTCAACCAACTTTACAAATAGTAAATATTATGTGTCAATTACCTTATTCATTACTCATTTCTCACTACTAGAAAATACAGGGTGGGACAAAAGTAGGTTTACTTTCATTGTATGGAAAATAATACAACAATTAATAATAATACAATAAACTCTGTTTTGTGTAGTCACAACTGGAAATCTACTTTTGCCACACCCTGTATGTTGAATGAATCAATAAATATAACTGCAGTGGATGCTGTGACTCACCATCAGAACCCCCTTTGTCACTGAAGGGCTTATTTTCCTAGCTGTTGGGAGCAATGCTGGCAGGCAGCCCTCAGCTGTCAGCCCTCTGAGGGGCTCACATAAGGAGAGCCATTTGGCCCAAGATCATACTCCTTCCTGAGGCAGCTGCATCTAACTGAGGCAGGATAGTAAGAAACTAGGAAAATTCCTGGGCAAGTGGAATGGGAAAACTGAGACAAGATAATGAAACAAGGCCAAACAATTTAACCAATTCACAGCCAGTGAGTAGTGAATCGCAAGACCTCATCTTCTCTAACCAAGGACACTTGAGAACAAATGGTTTATACCTCTCCTCTCTGACCAGAGAATACATAGCTTAAATCATCCTGGTCAGGGAGATAGAGGACGGAAACCCAATTAATGTCATTTGTGCCAGCCAAACCCAATGATGGATGAAGTCAGAGGAACAAATACCAAATACCCAATTATAGCCAGACAGACCCAAGATAAAAGTAAAACAGTAGAGCTCACCAGAGAATAATCCCAAACTATGCTATATGCTCATTTTGATTCATCTGCATATTAAAAATACACCTAGAAAGCTGATGAATATTCTGCTGAAACCCTCCCCTAAGATTATCACCCTCAGAAGAGAGGTAAAACCCTCAAGACAAAGGATGTGGGGCGGGCTCTCTCTGCAACACAGCCATGTCCTTTCTCCAGCATGCACTTTTTACTTCCTTTCTCCTAAACTCTAAGAGTCCCCACGAGACTTGCAACCAAGGGAGCAGCGGGTGGTGGCATCTCATCCCAGGCTTACTGCCGGACCCTATCTCCAAAGACCCCTTTTCCTCTGACTTTCCAGTGAGCTAACAGCAGCCCTGCCTTGGCTTACTTTCTAGGGAGACAAAGCAGCACACCACGCAGACTCTCTCCTGTTGCTTCTTCAATCCTAAACCCTTCCTTTGTTTCACTGTCCCCAGCTTTAATAAGCATACTCTCAAAATCTCCTGGACTGGTGTTATGAAATCTTTCCCGCAGGAAGTCAAGAACCCACATACTACAGGTGGGCCCAAGGCAGATCTGCCCTGGGTCCAGTCCCTGTTCAGTAACATAATAATGGGGGATATAAAGGTCCAGCTCCCCTCAACTCAACTTGAGATAATTATGAGGATCATCCCAGTTTCACAGCTAAGTCTTGAGGTTGTTGAGACTGCATCACAGTCCAACTTCCATGGAAACTGGGCTTCCTTCCTTTGCGGCATTGGTCCCAAAAGGCCTCCCTAGTAAATTTGCTGCACTTTAATTTCCATCTGAGAGTCTGCTTTCAAGAAACCCAACTTGAAACAACTGTGCAAAAGAGGATCTAGGTCTGATCCAGATTTAAAACACGCAAGGAAAAAGTCAATAAATACCAAAGGCTAAGGAATGATAAACTCTTATCCCTACAATTTGTTTCCATTTCAGTTACTTGAAGTAATCAAGAGACCTAGAGTATTTTGAGGGCTGCCTCAAAAAAGTACATCTGTTTTACTATCATGTAAGCTATCAATGACAAACTGTACCAAATGCAATTCTTGTCTAACTTAAAAGAATACCAAAAAAAAAAAATTAAACATTAATGAATTTAGTGTAAACATGGTATAAAGCACTGCAAAGGACAGAGCTGTTCTTATCATGGGTGTTAATTAAATCTGACTTGATAAGAATCTGCTTTACCACTAAAAGCTACTCAATACATTAAGTACAGTTCTTTTTTTTTTTTATCCTCACCTGAGGATAAGTTTACTGATTTTAGAGAGAGGGGAATGGAGATAGAAACATCAACGTGAGTGAGAAATATTGATCAGCTGCCTCCCATATGTGTCCTGATAGGGGATCAAACCCATAACCTAGGTATGTGCCCTGACTGGGAGTTGAACCTGCAACTTTTTGGTGAGCCAACCAACTGAGCCACCTGGCCAGGCCTTAAGTACAGTACTTTTCATTGTAATTGATAGAAATGCAATGCTTACAAAAAAAGTCATTGTTAAAATATGAAAAGTTACAAATTATCACAACTATTCAAGGCATAGCTGAGTAAAAAAAAAAATAAATGAATAAGTAACAAAACTATTTGCTTTATCTGGATACAGCTCCATTGGCCTCAAGCTATTTTAGACTTAAATAATACCTTAACAATGCAATGGTTGATGAAGTTTAAATATTAATTTGAGGCTCAAGCCCAGCTGGTGTGGCTCAATGGATTGAGGGTCGTCTCATGGACTGAGAGGTCCCAGTTCAATCCCTGGTCAGGGCACATGCCCAGGTTGTGGGCTCAATCCCCAGATGGGGGTGTGCAGGAGGCAGCTGATCGATGTTTCCTTCTCATATTGATGTTACTATCTCTCTCTCCCTTCCTCTCTCTCTAAAAAATCAACAAAAATATTTTTTAATTGAGGCTCAAGAATTATTTCAAGAATATAAGTACTCATTTCCTAAGAGTTTTTTAAAATATGTTTTCATTGATTTTAGAGAGTAAGGAAGGGAGCGGGAGAGAGGGGGAGAGAGAGAGAGAGAGAGATTGATCAGTTGCCTTCTGTACAGGATTGAACTCAAAATCTGGGCATGTGCCCTGACTGGGAATCAAACTGGTGACCTTTTGGTGCACTGGACAACACTCAACCAACTGAGCCACACCGGCTAGGGGAAGATTTTTAAATTGTAAGACTATTCGCCAATTTGCTACACAGGTTGGCTAGCACTAGACATACTCTCTAATATCACCTAATAATTCATGCTCACTACTGAAATCTGGAGGTTTTGCTAAAGTGTATAGATCCCAATATTCAGCTTTCATATACAAGTTAAATGAGTGGTCTAATATGGAAAAAGTTTCAGACTATACTCTCTGGAAAATGGTCCAAAAGGCATTTGGTAGATGTGTATATACTGTACTTCTTGCCAGGATAAATGACGCTTAATTCTGTCTATAAATATATTTCAGAAAATGTACCTAGACTTAAATAATCTGATATGTAAAAATTTAAGCAACATGCTGAGTGACACTGAATACCAGCATGCCCTTTGCCATATTTCTTCAGCATTATGCTCTCTTCTTTTCTTTCAATAAAATGAATCAACTAAGTAATATTACTTGTCCTCAGAGACATGTCTTGAAAGTCACAAGATAATATTTAATCAAAGAAAACTGAAAATAGCAGGGTACTGAAAGGACCTGCTGTCAGTACTGTCAGTACTGTCAGTACACATGAAATATTTTAGTTAGAATTAGTATCACTAAGTTACCATAAATGGATTCCACACAAATATTTCATTAATTTAATCTTTAGCATTCCTAACATAACATAAAAGCAACCACTCAAAACCCATCCTTACGCCCAGCCAGTGTGGCTCAGTGGTTGAGCATTGACCCATGCACCAAGAGGTTATCGGTTCAATTCCCAGTCAGGGCACATGCCCAGATTGTGGGCCAAATCCACAGTGGGGGGCATGCAGGAGGCAGCCAATTGATGTTCTCTCTCATCAGTGCTTCTATCTCCCTCTCCCTCTCCCTTACTGTCTCTCTAAAATCAATAAAGAAAAAAAATTTTTTTTAAGAGCAATTAAAAAAAAAAAATCCTTATTTTATTTATTATTTTTTATTTTGCTAACCCTTACCTGAGGATATTTTTTCCATTGATTTTTAGAGACAGTAGAAGAAAAGAAAGGAGGGGGAGGGAGAGAAAGAGAGAGTAACATCGATGAGAGAGGTACATCGATTGGTTGCCTTCCGTGCACAGGCCAACACTCTAACCACTGAGCTTAGCAGCCAGGGCCCATGTTTTTTTTTTTTTTTTTAACACTGCTTTTATTTCTTTGTTTTTTCCTCTCAACATCTCCTGCACATAGTTCCTTATTGTTGGTTTCTTTTTATAAGGAAATGCATTAAAAAACAGAGTTATTATTACTTTCATGTATAAACAGCATAATATTCAATTTTTTGCCAAAATTAAATATCTTGTAAGTCATTTTATTTTATGGGTTTTTAAAAAGATGGCTACTTTGTAATTAATTAGTTAGAGCACCAGCTTCCTAATGGCAGACCCTTTAACTACAGAGAAACAGAGTCATCTCTTAAAATGTACATTATGTGGAAAGTCTGAGATGTATTAGGCTTTTGTCATCTTACCATGAACACTTCTTAATGTAATATTCCCAGCTGCAGAAGATAGAAATGATGATTCTGGGTAAAGATACTTGGCTTCAGTAAACCATCTTCAGTAGATATATTAACAGAACTTCCCTGCAGTTTATCTATGGTCACAGTCTAGAAAGAGAAAGACTAAAATCAGTTCATTATAAAGCAAAGACTGTTAAAATGCCAAAATGGTACCTACAAAAGTAGCAGGTAACTACATGAAAACTTACCCAATCACTGTATTGACCTTGATTCTTTAACTCTATCAATTACAAGATTGAGAGTAACAGTGTATTCTCTGTGGGATGTGAAATGGACCCATTCATTATATTTCTTCATTTATTTAGTTCTTCTTTAATTTCCCTTAAAAATGTTTTATATTTTCTATGTAGTTTTTCTTTTGTTAAATTTATTCCTATTTGATATTTCTAAGTGCCACTATAAGAGATATTTTTGCTTCATTTTATCTTAGTTGGTTTTTTTATTTGATCTTAAATCCAACAACTTCACTAAACTCACTAATTCTAATAATTTACCTGATTTTTTTTTTTTTTTTAACGTGTTATAGCCCAGCTGGTGTGGCTCAGTAGACTGAGCGTTGTCCCATGGACTGAGAGGTCCCAGTTCAATTCCCAGTAGGGGGCGTGCAGGAGGCAGCCAATGGATGCTTTCCTCTCACACAGATGTTTCTATCTCTCTTTCCCTTCCTCTCTCTCTAAAAAATCAATAAAAATCAATAGTTTTTAAAATTTACATGCTTAATTATATTATCTACAAGTGACAATTTAATTTCTTCCCTTCTAAGCTTTATATTAATAATGTTTTCCCTGCTCCTTCCTCCCATACTATCGATCTGGCTCAGGCCTCCAATTCAAATGGTGAATAGAAGCCATGGGATAGCAAGAATTCTCATCTTATTCCTAGTTCTCAGAGGAAAAGCTTACAACATTGTATCATTGAGTAGGATGTTTGCTATAGATACCTTTTTGATCCCTTTTATCAGATTAAGGAAGTCCCCTTATATTTCAAATTTGTTTTGTTGTTGTTGCTATATAAATCATAATGGATTTTGAAATTTGGCACATACTTATCTGATTGCAGTAGACTATCATGATTATTCTTTTTTAGTCTATTAATGCAGTGAATGCACTATAATTTTTAGAATTTTTCCACCTTACATCTAATAAGGCAGTAGCTTTCCAATGACCAAAATGAAAGGGATTTTGTATTTATCCCTACATTTCCCTAACAAAATGCTGTATGTATTTATGTCTCAAATACTAAGCACAATATAAAATGAAGATATCTAGCGTAGGGATGTAAATCATCTTTGTAGTATTTTAAACAAACATTTTTAAAGCATGAAGTGAAGGTTAATATAAAATTGTTGATATAGAAACTGAAGTCACCAGGAAGGCTTGCCAGTTTTTCCCAGGATCAAATTCAAGTATTACACTGGGATGTTTAAAGAACATCATTGGTTTACAACACATGGGCATCAGTGTAACCTGTTCTTAATATGTCCTTTAAAAACTATTAAGAATTCAAAATATTTTCAATGAGAATTGAGTTTCAAGCATACTAAAATATGTGAAGACAAATACGAAAAGAGAAAGAAAAGTACCCTGAGGTTCTTATGGGAAGCAAATTAGAATCACTTGACCCTCTGGATTTGAAATACATAACTTTCTTTTTCAATGGACTTTTATTAAAAATATAATATACTTCCAAGTGCTTCTTATCTACTACAGTTTCTTTTAAGCTAATTACGGATTCACAGGAATTTTTACTTTAAATTTAGTTTCAATAATTCTGTCAAAGAAAGATGATATATTCAAACTTGCAAGAATACAAATGTTATGCATTCTTCAGTGTTATAGTAAAGGTATAAAATTCTTGGAAAATTTATCTTTTACCTACAAAGTTTCTTCATGAAAAGCTGCCTTATGCATGGTTTTAAATTCTCCAAGTTCCCATAAAGTAGATAACAAGTAGGAATACTCTAGCTTTTTATAGACATAGGAGCTGTTTTAGTGAACATAAAAAAATAATAGATAAATACTGAGAGAATATTTGAAACAATTAAACTGGCAAGGGAGCACTTTTCATTAAACGCTCCCCACAACCAAATAAAGCCTTTAAGAGACTTTTTTTTTTTTATCCTCACCCAAGGACATTTTTCCACTTTTGTTCAGATAGGGTGGGAGAGAGAGAGAGAGGGAGAGAGAAACATTGATGTGAAAGGGACACATCAAGTGGCTGCTTCCTGCAGGACCCCAACCAGGGCCGGGGATGAATCGCAACCGAGGTACATACCCTTGACCGGAATCGAACCCACAACTCATTGGTCCGTGGGATGACGCTCTACTGCTGAGCCAAATCGGCCAGGGCAAGAGACTCTTTATGAATATCTGGAAAATGATTTACTTTGTTCATTAAACGCTAAATATTTTATTCTGTAGAGAACTAGAAAAATATCCTCCACTGCCCCACCAAAGCAAGTGAAAATACAAGACTTCCCTCACCACAATAATATAGTTATTTTAACCTACCATTCTATGAAATTAATTTCAAACAAATTCAAAATTCACTAATATATCAGATAATAACTAGAACAATTAAACTTAGAACACCACAGTTTACAGAAAAATATTGAGGCTCTGATTTCCAGTTATTAATAATAATGAAATAAATCATCCTAAATAGTCTCTTTGGATTAAATTATAAGCTTGCTTATTAACAGAAATAGCCATTTAAAGAAAAAAAATAGATCCAAGAATCAATGCCTTCTTGGAAGAGATATTGCTATAAATTAATTTTCTTTTCTATAAAAGAGAAAAAACTTTCATAAGTTTAGTTGTTAGAAATCAAGTTTTAAGGAAGCACTGTGGCTTTGTAGTCCAACCTAAGAAAGATGTCAGCTGACAACTATGTCATTAATTCATCCAACAATCAGAGGAATTTCTATCTTCTCTGTACCAAACTTAGGATACCGAATTAATGATACAATTTAAAAACAGCAACTCCATATAAAATAACATGTAAAGAATGCTGTCAAGTGTTTGTAGAGCTCATTTCATTCTCACAATCATGTTGACTAGGAAAAACAAATGATACCATGCCTGTTTCACGAACAATGAAACCGAGTCTCAGTAAAGTGAACTGGTAGATCCAGGGCTGCTCCAGTTCTCTTTGTTAGCTGTGTTTCATTTACCTTTATCATCATCATTATAATAAATCATTATAACTATATTAGAGTTAGCTAAATGCCAGATGTTGTTTTAAGTACTTTGTCTGTATTAACTCATTTAATCCTCATAACAACCCTCTGAGTGAAGTACGTTACCATTATTCCATTTTCCGGAAAATGCAGACACATAGATAGAGATGTGGTAATTTGTCTCAAGTTAAAGAGCTTAGTAAGTAGCTGAACCAGGACTGAAACCCAGGTAGTTTGGTTCTTAATTCTGTGCTCGTAACTAATTCACAATGCTGCCTCTCAAATATGCCTCTCAAAGCACAGGTCTGTAAAAGTAGTATATTAAAAGTTAACATGTTTCATAAGCATTTATTTTCTATGAAAACCCCTGAAACTTAGAAATATGCTTTAAAAATTAAAACCATAATATAAATAAAAAGAAATATCTAGACTGATTCTTTAGTACAACACAAAACTCAATCAACCAAGAAAACAAAACAGTGTAATAGGAAGTAGGAATAAATGAATATTCGATAAACCATGAAAGTTGAAAGAAAGAATGAGTGGAAACAGTGGCCAAAATATTCAAAATAGCAAATAATTAAAAGATGATTTAAATTCTCCTTTGATACTTATATTTGAATTCCAATATGTAACATTCTGGTACCTTAGGTCATTTCAGATAACATAAGCTATCATTTAAAGGACAGAGTTTGAAGGAGTGACGAAGTTGTCCAATTTCCCTTTTGTACCTACAAGACCACAACAATCTGAGAGTTGAAACGAAATGTCTTTTAGTACTTTCCTAAATTTAAATGTGTGGGTTTAAACAGTCTCCCACAGGTTGATGACAGAAAACAAAAGTGACAACAGTAGAAACATCAGTGTTATAATCTACCTTGTTTCATTATGCCAACAGTAATCTACCTGTAAGATGTACTCACAACTCCTCCCTACCAACTAGCTGAGGATACAGCTGAGTATGGAATTTAACAAATGTATAGCCAAAGATCCTTGCAAACTGCCTAAGTACAAAATAAAAGGTGACTTAGATCTTTCCCAAAGATTTAAAATATTATCAATCATGTTTAAAAAATTGTGACAATTTATACTTCAAAATTATACCTTTACTCATAATAATACTATGCTAAATCACAGAAAGCAACAGAAGTTGATTTAAAAATACAATTTTCTTATAACAACCAAAATCCCTATGGCTAATAAAAGATTCCTGAGAACAGCAATGCTATCTGGTGGTGCCATCTTGTGGAAAATACTGAAGAAAGATGAGTTTTGAAACTCATCTTTCAGTTGCATAAAGGCAAAGTAAACAGGTCTTGGAAAAATACTCAAATAAACCAAACACATAAGAAAAATTTAATCACAATTATGGTGGTATTACTTAATGATCAATTTTAATCAATGATCATAAAAATCGCTTCAGAACTAGAATTAAATATTAAGTATTTAAAGATGTTATTGATTCTAAATAAGAAACTAAATAACTGTCAAAAATATTAAATCACAAACTGAAATTTAAATTGTATAATATTTAATCACCTCATTTGAAATTTGAATTTGCTAATGAACTAAAATGCAGTGAAGGGGAATGTTTCACCACAAATTTTGTAGAATCTACCCCCTGAATGAGCCAACTTGATGTAAAACTGAAATTAGCAACAACAAAAAGTTTCAATCTTACACTTTTATCTGAGGCATGGATATCTATATTTCCATAAACTCTTCCCAGACAGATCGCTTTGCCTCCTTTTGTTTGAACATGTAATTTTTGACTCTGAAAGACAAATACAAAATACATACAGAGAAAAAGAGAGAATAAATTTGACTTATATTAATCAGATTTCTAACATTTTATATATTTCTTTTAAATAAATACAAAGCAGAAAAGAGGAACCAGGAATTAAATGGAAATGCACTGTTTGGAATAATAACATCAACTAGAAAAGAATGTCAACTGCTGTGAAGGAGATTAAATAAGTCATGTGGACTCAAAGGGGAAAAGAGCTACCTGGGTGCTCCAGTAGCTTCACTGAAAAAGAGCTTGGGAATCAAAGATCACTGACTGGTTAACTAAATATAAATGATAAGGAGGATGGCAACAATACTCACTGTTATTGTTCATTGTTATTAATATTCATGATTATTAATAACAATATTTATCACTTACCTGACATTTCTTTGCATCAAAATACAATGTTCACTACTATACATTAACTATCATTTAATACAACAAATCAGAGAAATGAGTATCATATTTATTTCAGTTTACAGAAGGAGAAATCCAAGAATCATAAAAGTTAAATAACATTATCAGGCAACGTGGTTAGAAGAAAAAAAAAAAAAAAACTAACAGTCAAGCTCTGTATAATGTCAAAACCCACACTCTTATGACTGGGTTCATCTGAAGGATATATTCACACTTAGGATAACAGCCCACTGACTGTTAAACTTTTTGTACAACACCCCAGAAACTAGAATTAAGTGAAAATTCCTCTAAGCAAAAATAAAACAGCAGTCACAATAGCCTCCTTTGCCAGACCAAAAAAAAGAATGAGAGTGAGTGTGTAACTTGATTTCACATTTGGCAACTGTAGCAGAAACTACTCCTGGTCCAAAAAAACAATCAATTTTCCCCCCAAAGTAATAGGAGTATAGCTGGGCCCATGAAGAGACTGTCTCTTAGGTGTTGCTAAGTTCTTGCCAAGAGAATATAAGTGAAAATGCCATGTGCAGTTTCCAGGCTTGAGCTTTGAGAAGAGTTGGTGCGCCTTCTCTGTGCTCTGCCCCTCCCACCAGCTGAGTGCAGGCTGCAATAAGGTTATAAGAGATGGCAGGGCCACAGGATGGAAGGAACCTGGGATCAGTGATAGAAAAGAGCCACCAACACATCTGGACACAAGTGAGAAATAAACTACAGCAGTTTATGAACCATTAGATGTTTGGTCTACTTTTTAGGGTAGCTTACTTTACCTTAACCATTTACAAATGTCTTCAGTCTGCCACCATTTATGTTATGATTGTTTTATTCAGGGAGAAAAATAGTAAAACCTTAGCCCAGAAACAGATTTCACAAAAATTTAGTGAAAAGGGAAAAATGAATCATTCTTAAATGTATATCTGTATTACAGCATAATAGACTACTTCATGTCCATAGTGACATGAGTCTGAAATCAAATGGCATATAAAATAGTCTTTATCAAGCAGACAAGTAATTGATGAACATCAGAAAACAGTATCTCCAAAACAACTGTTATTGTAAATCAAGAGTTCTTAAGCAAGCCTACACTGAATTTCTAGTGACTCTGTGAATTTTATGAAATTATAAACAAAATTTCATATACATGTACATATTTTTGAGACAATCATCAGATCTTCGGAGGTCAAAGCTCAAAAATGTTGAGGTATTATTATAATTTAAAGCTCATCTAATTCCAAAAAAAAGATAAATAGACTATAAAATTTTTTAAATATTAAAATAAATGTTTACATCATTAACTATTTAGTATAATATAAACTATTATACTGCATTTAAACAATGCAAATGTGTGGCATTCAATGAGTTAAGGGTCTATTGCCTAAAATATTTTCTTAGTTATTCTAAGAATGCTGAATAAATGTAGTGTTGCCATATATTTTGCTTGGACAATAAAGAAAAGTGGAAAGATCATGAGCATGGAAATCAGAAAGACCCAAATTCAAATCTCAGCTCAGTTTATTAGCTTTGTGAACCTAACTGAGTTTCTCAGTCTCTTGGTGCCTCATAGTTTCTTCCTTAATAAAAAGGAGATAATTCAAAGATTAAATGAAGGCTTAGCTAAGTTTTCGGGTACATAAAAAGCACTGATAAACACTAGCTATTATCGTTGCTATAAACATTTTATTACATAGATCAAATATATTTCAAATCCTTAAAATAAATGGAAAAGAAACTTATACCTATAGGTTATCATTAATTCGAGAAAATTATATTGTACCATATTTAAAACAGATATTTTACCAAGTGTTCCCATTTGTGAATTTAAGTCAGTTAAATCCTAAGATCTCAAGAATAATTCTCTTAACCCTTGGTATATACCACTAGGATCCACTGGACCCAATTTTAGTTTTTGAATTTATTTATTTTTGTAAAGACTGGTATTTCATAACTTTTACTCTTCCTTAGAGTTCTTCGAAAGCACAAATAGAAAATTTACTTAGTTCTTAAAAATGGAATAAAACTCATTCTATCTTAAAATTACTGTATCAGTCCATTGGACTCTTTATAAAATCTAAAATACATTACAGGATCTTGTGTTCTTATTTTTCAAATGTCTTATAACATTTTGCTATTTCATTATCCCAGGAATTATTTTATCATTATTAGTCAATTATTCCCAACTATGCTTTAAAAAAAAAAAAAAAGCAAAAATAATAAGGTAACAGAAGGGTGATAGACTTGCCTAGAATGTTAGTTCTCAGCTAAAGGTGATTTTGTCTCACAGAGACATTGGCAACGAGTGGAGATATTTTCATTGTCATAGCTGAGGCGTGTGTTACTGACATACAGTAGTTAGAGGGCAGGGATGCTGCTAAACATTCCACAGTGCATACATAGGTCAGCTCCTGACAACAACAAATTATCTGGCCCAAAATGTCAACAGTGCCAAAGTGGAGAAATCATTTTTTATTTTATGCCCACAATGGCAGAAAGAAGAAAGTTGACAAAAAGATCTTTTAAAATTATCAGATGAATCAAAAGATGAATTACAGCAGCATACTAGCTTCTGAATTTTTTTTTAAACCTCACCCAAAGACTTGTTTTCATTGATCCCAGAGATGAGAAATACATGCCAGTACATGCCAGGACCAGAAATCAAACCTACAACCTAGGTATGTGCCCTGACCAGGCATCAAACCCCCAACCTTCTGGAGTACAGGACGACACTCTAACCAACTGAACCACCCAGCCAAGGCAGCTTCTGAGTTTGATTGTGAAATTGAAAATCTAAGACTCTGAGTTTTCAGAGGACAATATTTTATATGAATTTTCCGAAACTCAAGCATTGATGACAACAATATCTTTCTAAAGGAAAAAAGAACTATGCTATTCCATTCTATTAGTCATTCAACATGAAGACTTCATTGTTCAATCTTTTATAAGACCCTGAAACATTTCATTTTGCTACAGGGACATGTTACAGTATTCTTTAATCTTTTATATTTGTGCAACTAAATTTACTTGAAATGGTTCACATATGGACTGATGTTAAAAGCAGGTGTGCAAATAAAAGTGATTGGAACAAAATAAATAACATAAAATATTTAACATGGGGTCAAAAAAAGGCAGAGGAGTGGATGGAAGCTACACAGACTGTCTCCCAGGACCAAACTGGAATTACAACTAAAATAAAGAAAATTCATCTGGAAATACCAACTGAAGAGCAGCTGGTGAGCACCCTTATAACCAGGGACGTAAAAAGGACCCTCAAATCGAGACTGGTAGGAGTTCCAGAGGCGTGAGAGGACTGGCAGGAATCCCACAGGCAGCAGCTGAGGGCTATCTTAGCTGTGAGAAGGTCCCTCTGAGAAGTCAGGCGTTTAAACCCCAAGCCAGCTCCCCTGCACAGAGTGGCAGAACAGGGAAAGGTGCCCACAGAACACCTGGCAGAGAAAATCACCAGAGCAGAGGTTCTGTCTGGCAGGGAGAGGTTCTGGGAACACCAGCACTTCCCTGAAGGGTCAGGGCACTAAATTACAGCTACAGCCACTCACCTTGGGCTCCAGAAGAGGGAGGGCAGACTGGACTGGAGATGGGTGAAAAGAGTAGGGGGTTTACAGCACTGGGGAGAGAGCTGGGAAGGAGGCCATTAGGAGCCCTATGCTGAGTCATTCCCGCACACTGCAATAGTCACATTTCTCAAGCAGCCCCTTCCCATCAGAGTGGCTTTAGCCCTAAGGAGAAGCAACTGCCCCTCCCTTGGGAACCTGAGGCTCATTAACTGTCAGAGACTACCTGCCAGCTAGTAGGCAGAGATCAGTCTCTGAAGGCTTTGAGCCTTGAGCCTGGCTCTAGGTTGTTGGGTTACATGGTTCTGGGAACAGCTGTGAAGACTGAGGCATGGGTCCCTGTGCTGAGCCAGGAACCATTCTCCTAAAGTATAGAGTTTTCACATCAAAGCAGCTATAGCCCAGAGGGGAAGCAACTACCCCTCAACTGGGAATTTAACCCTGCCTAGCCTGAAGAAGCACAACCCGAGTCTTATTAACTGCCAGAGACTACCAGCAAGCCTGCAGGCAAAGAGTAGGCTCTGAGCACACTGACCCTTAGGCCCAGCTCATGGTCATTGGTTACTGGGATTTGAGGCTCTGGGGTCAGCTGCCTGGGCCCCAGTGTTGAGTCATTAACCCACACTGCAGAAAATCTCTTCTTTATGCAGAGTTTTCCTCTCAAAGTAGCTTTAGCCTGGAGGTGAGCAATTACCCCACCCACTGGACATTCTCTTACCCTGCCCACCTGGGGGATTTTTCATTCAGTTGAGGGCTACAAATTGAGGCTCATTAAGTAACTGAGACTAACATTCAGCCTGCAGGCAAAGGCTCTGGGATAATTAAATCTTTGCCTGGCCTGTGACTCTATCCAGAAAAGTAAGACTAGATATTGATGTTCAGTGTGGTCCCTTCCATACTCATCCAAACCCAGCAGAGGGAGCCAGAATCTGCAGAACATCGATACTCACAAGGAGATTTTGGCAGGCTTCAAATTCTGCTAAAACAGCTAAAATGGTGAAACAAAGAAACAAATCCCAAATGAACGAACAAGTGAAAAAATGAAACTAGACCACCAACTTACACCATACACAAGAATAAACTCAAAATGGATAAAAGACTTAAATGTAAATCGTGAAACCATAAAAAAAAAATCCTAGAAGAAAATGTAGGCAGGAAAATCTCAGACATCATACATAGCGCAATTTTCCCTGATACATTGCCTAGGACAAGAGAAACAAAGGAAAAAATTAATACATGGGACTACATCAAACTGCAAAGCTTCTGCATGGCAAAAGAAACCAGAATCAAAATGAAAAGGGAATCCACTCTCTGGGAGAACATATTTGCCAATGATATATTCTAATAGATAAGGGTTAATACTCATACAACTCAACAAAAGGAAGACAAAATCCAATTAAAATAGGCAGAGGTCCTGAATAGACACTTCTCCAAACAGGACATACAAATGGGCAAGAGACATATAAAAAAAAAGGTTAAACGTCACTAATCATTAGAGAGAAGCAAATTAAAACAACTACGAGATACCACCTCACACGTGCCAGAATGGCTACCATCAACGAATCCTCAAATAACAAGTGTTGGTCAGGATCTCGAGAAAAGAGTACTCTAGTACACTGCTGGTGGGAATGCAGACTGGTGCAGCCACTATGGAAAACAATATGGAGTTTCCTCAAAACCTTTAAAATGGAATTGCCATTTTATCCATTTGACCCAGTGATCCCACTTCTAGGAATATATGCTAAGAAGCCTGAAACACCAGTCAGAAAGTATATATGCACCCCTATGTTCATAGCAGTGTTATTTACAATAGCTAAGATCTGGAAACAGCCCAAGCTCCATCAGTATATGAGTGGATAAAAAAGCTGTGGTACATCGGTTATGGTTTGTCCCCAGCCCTGGTCAGGGTCGTGTGAGGGACAACCAGTCAATGTGTTCTCTCTCTCTCTCTCTCTCTCTCTCTCTCTCTCTCTCTCTCTCTCACTCTCACCCCCTCCCTCCCACTCTATCTGAAGAAAAAAATATTTTTTAAGCTGTGGTACATTTACACAATGGAATACTATGCAGCTGTAAGAAAGAAAGACTTCTTATCCTTTGAGACAACATGGAGGAACCTGGAGAGTGTTATGCTGAGTGAAATAAGCCAGTCAGAAAAAAGACAAGTACCATATGATCTCACTTATTTTTGGTTTACCATGAACAAAATAAGTTGTTGATCAAAATAGATCCAGAGTCATGGAAGTAGGAAAAAGACTGACAAACCTCAGAGGGATGGTGGGCAGGGTGGGAAGAGATAAACCAAAGATCTTATAAGAATATATGCACAACCAATGGACACAGGCATTAGTGTGGGAAAAGCAAGAGGGGGTGGGAGCGGGGAGAAGAAGGTCAATGGGGAAAAAGGGGGGATCTATAATATTTTCAATAATAAAAATAAATAAATGAATAAAGATTTAAAATTTTTAATGCATTAAATTAATCATTCTAGTGTTTATAAATA
This sequence comes from Tadarida brasiliensis, assembly GCA_030848825.1. Lineage (NCBI taxonomy): Eukaryota > Metazoa > Chordata > Mammalia > Chiroptera > Molossidae > Tadarida > Tadarida brasiliensis. Next base: position 62,779,077 of record CM061267.1, on the reverse strand, counting down.
TAAAATAAAAAGAATATTTTGCAATTATGAAGCAAGGATGACCGACTTCTCTTCAAAGTTACCTGCCATCAAAGTTCACAAAAGTATTGTGAGTATTTTGAATATGCAACTATAAGAAGTATCAGTAGTAAGGATAAGCCAGAACCTATCAGAGATGTATTTGAAATCATTTAGAACTGAAACCAATCTAATTTTAAGAAAATGAAGTCTAAAAAAATGTCATTACAAAACAAGATGGATCATTTATGGTTTAGCACAAATACCTACTTAATCTTTAAGTAATGAGCTGACTGGTACATTAAAAATATGATTAATCTAATGTTTTTTAAATGTACTCTTAAGATTCTCTTACATCAACTGCCTAAGAGTCATGCTGTAAGAAGCAACAACCTCTCTTCCTCTCCCATCCGCTCTGCAGCTGCAAAGCAGCAACCATGCATGAGTGCATCTCCATCCACGTTGGCCAGGCTGGTGTCCAGATCGGCAATGTCTGCTGGGAGCTCTACTGCCTGGAACATGGCATCCAGCCCGATGGCCAGATGCCAAGTGACAAGACCATTGGAGAGGGAAATGACTCCTTCAACACCTTCGTCAATGAGACAGGTACTGGCAAGCATGTTCCCAGGACAGTGTTTGTAGACCTGGAACCCACAGTCATTGATGAAGTTTGCACTGGTACCTACTGCCAGCTTTTCCACCCTGAGCAGCTCATCACAGGCAAGGAAGATGCTGCCAATAACTATGCCCGTGGGCACTACACCATTGGCAAGGAGATCACTGACCTCATCCTGGACCAAATTGGTTGACCAGTGCACCGGTCTTCAGGGCTTCTTGGTTTTCCACAGCTTTGGTGGGGGGACTGGTTCTGGGTTCACCTCCCTGCTGATGGAACATCTCTCTGTCGATTATGGAAAGAAGTCCAAGCTGGAGTTCTCCATTTACCCAGCCCCCCAGGTTTCCACAGCTGTAGTTGAGCCCTACAACTCCATCCTCACCACCCATACCACTCTGGAGCACTGTGATTGTGCCTTCATGGTTGACAGTGAGGCCATCTATGACATCTGTCATAGAAACCTTGATATTGAGCGCCCAACCTACACTAACCTGAATAGGTTGATAGGTCAAATTGTGTCCTCCATCACTGCTTCTCTCAGGTTTGATGGATCCCTGAATGTTGATCTGACCGAATTCCAGACCAACCTGGTGCCCTATCCCGCATCCACTTCCCTCTGGCCACATATTCCCCTGTCATCTCTGCTGAGAAAGCCTACCATGAACAGCTTTCTGTAGCAGAGCTCACCAATGCATGCTTTGAGCCAGCCAACCAGATGGTGAAATGTGACCCTCGCCATGGTAAATACATGGCTTGCTGCCTGTTGTACCATGGTGACGTGGTCCCCAAAGATGTCAATGCTGCCATTGCTACCATCAAGACCAAGTGTACCATCCAGTTTGCGGACTGGTGCCCCACTGGCTTCAAAATTGGCATTAATTACCAGCCTCCCACTGTGGTACCTGGTGGAGTCCTGGCCAGAGTACAGCGAGCTGTGTGCATGCTGAGCAACACCACGGCTGTTACTGAGGCCTGGGCTCGCCTGGACCACAAGTTTGACCTGATGTATGCCAAGCATGCCTTTGTCCACTGATAGGTGGGTGAGGGCATGGAGGAAGGAGAGTTTTCTGAGGCCTGTGAGGACACGGCTGCCCTTGAGAAAGATTATGAGGAGGTTGGTATGGATTCTGTTGAAGGAGAGGGTGAGGAAGGAGAGGAATACTAAAGTTAAAATGTTACAACGGTGCTGCTTTTAAAGGGAAGCTTATTCTGTTTTAAGCATTGAAAAGTTCTGGTCTTCTCAGTTAATTTCTATGTAGCAGTGTATACTCTCATATACAATTACTGGCCTGTGCTTTAAAACATGATGCTTGGTTACAAACCCAACCTGTCCATTTCTCTGATGGGTTTGAATAAAGTATTCCCTGTCTTTATTTTATTTTTTTTTTTATCCTCACCTGAGGACATTTTTCCATTTTTTGTTCAGATAGAGTGGGAGGGAGAGAGAGGAAGAGAGAGAGAAACATTGATGTGAAAGGGACACATCGAGTGGCTGCCACCCGCACAACCCAACCAGGGCCGGGGACAAACTGCAACCGAGATATGTGCCCTTAGCAGGAACCGAACCTGGTTCTCTCTGGACCGCAGGCTGGAGCTCTAACCGCTGAGCCAAACCGGCCAGGGCAAAGTATTCCCTGTCTTTAAAAAAAAAAAAAAAAAAAAAAAAAAATGTGCTCTTAGTTTCACTGTACACTTCAAAATGAAATCTAAAAGGAATATGAGGGGAAAAATCTTCAAAATTGCTACAACTTCTATACTTTCAGAACAGAACTGATTTCAAGGCATAATTTTTGCAAGTAATTTCTGAGTGATGAATAAATCATACTCAATATTTACAATAAATGATATTCAGAATAATAGTTGTAGTCTGATACTGCAGTTCATAGTTTAAGTTTTGTTTTTTTAATAATGCTGAAAAAAACATTAGAAAAATGCTTACCTTAACAGACTATGAGATGCTAGTCCCCTGCTCAGTTTCAATTTTGCAATTATCACACACAATATTTTGGACTTTTATACAGCCAGACCCTGATGACTTGATATTCAAATGTAGAAATGAAAAAAGAAAATACAAGTTAGTACTATAGTTAATGGGCTGCAAAGCATTTCAATACCCCCTAGAAATCCAGCTCTTCAGTTATCGTCATCATATTACTGAACCCTGGAGAGAGCACAGTTGTCAGTAGTCTCTCTCTAAAGGTAAGGGGTCTCCACCATGGCAACAGGACCAAATGTAAGGCCTTTCTCTGCCAGTTTTCAGAAATGGAGCAGTTATTTCTTTTAGCCAGTATCAACTAAAGAGAGAAAGTAACATAGAAAGGAAATAAAGAAGGTCAGAAACTACAAATCTTAAAGGTACTCCTGGGAAAGATCATGTAAGCTTCTTTCCCACTGAGAAAACACACACACACACACACACACACACACACACACACAGTTTTAGCAAGAATACAGCAAGCTAAAAAATCATTATGGTAAGCTGGATAAGTCAATTAGATTCTTCCTTAGATTCATGAAGATTTAAAAATGTGGTCCTAAACCTCCCCTAAATTAAATGCATTTTACAGAAGTAGCGTGGATCAGTGTATTTGATCATGAACTAATATTTCAAATCCAATCTCTAACCTCTTATATCTAAAAAAGAGGATGTTACCATACAGCTATATCACAAGGTATTTTCAGTAATAAAAAATGGAATCAACTTTGAAAAACCTAGTAATAAACAGTATTAAAACCTCAAAATTGTGGATAAATAACAGTATCATCCCAAGAAAATTGGAAAATAAAGAGTCACAGGTGCCATGCTTGGCTATCAAATTAAAGTATAATCATAGTTGCCTCTGTATAAAAATTTTTTTAAAAGACAACACTAATATTTAATATTTAATTCAAATAAATATTGATGATTTCCCTTAAACCAGACTAGTGAAATAAACACTGTGTTGACCCAAACATAAACTACTGGGGTAAACACCACAATTTCAATGGTTAGGGCCTAAAAATCAATTTCTACAGTTGTGTATATTGCAGTCTCTACTCTAGAAAGGCTTAAAATGACAGCAATGCTTTGGTTGGGATTAATCTAAAATATATAAAAAGACATTACCTCATACTTCCATGGATGCAAATTTTTTACCCAGTTGTGTTCCAACATAAGGCTTGGTCTAAGGCAGTTGATAAGATGTGGAAAGAAATGAACAGATTCTAAACATGCTCTACCCTCACTAGGTAGGTAGAGAAGTTAAGGCTAGACACTGAATGGCAGTAATGCAACTCTTACCCATTCACTGCAATGGGACTAAACAAACTGGAAGAATAAGTGAAGAAAACTGAATTATGTCGATTTAAGGGGCCCGTGGAATCAGCACATGGAAACAGTTCATTGGAAATGGGGTTCTGGCTCTAAAAAGGGGAATCAACAAATAATGAGGTTTGGGATCGCCAACACAGATAGTTCCATTTTTATCTGTGTTGCCATAAAATTTTGTGTATCTCTATTCCAAAAATCAAGTCTATTTTGTACTACAGTCTGCCCCACCCCAGACTGTTACATTTTGAGGTCAAGGGTCTCATTGATCTAAGCTAGTTAGAAGTTGAGAAGCAATAAAGCATAGTGGTTCAACAGACTCCAGTCAGTTCAAATCCCAATTCCACCACTCTTTGAGAGCAAACAGGTGTATTTCTTGATCTAACCTCACTAGAATATAAATTTCATGAGGCATGGATTTTTTCTATTGGTTCACCCACAGTAAATACGTACTTTATTAACTTGCTGCATCTCAATTTCCTTATCTGAAATGGTGACAATAACAGTTATCTACTTTATAAGTATAATTGTAAAGATTAGAAAAGATTATTTTGGAAGTGTTAGCTGCTGGTATGATCATCAACAATATCATCCTTCAGTCTCCGGAAGGAGGAGACCCTGGGAAGACTTTCCTAGAAAAGTGTTGGTTTGCATTTGAGAAATAACATGCAACCCAAACACCTAGGAAACATATCTTGAAGTTGAAGTTTCCCAGGCAGTCTTACTAAGTGTTTTTCTTCAAAACCTGCTACTCACGGAAAATTTACTTAGGCCAGAATGAATGCAAACGTATTGAGACAGGCCAGTAAGCCAGGACAAGTGGACTAGACAGATAGCTGAACAAACTGACAGAGCAATTGACCACACATAGAAAGGTCCCCTCTCTAGAAACATCTAGGCCTTAGGTGTATTTCACTTCTAGACCCAGAAAAGCAGCAAAAACAGGTGGGCGACACTAGGACCAGCTGCAATGACTAAGGGACCCCCTGCCCTGACAATGACCAATCGTTGATGACCACGACCCTGAAGGAGCACACCTGGAAAACTGATGCAATTCTATCAAAACCCTCCCCTAAGAACCTGCACACTACCAACCGGCCCTAGGCAGACTGCCAAGAGCCAGGTCCCCTTTCTGGTAACAGAATCAATAAGAAGGTGGGTGTCTATTTGAAACCAAACACTTGGTCCAGGTTAGAAATGGAACATCCAATAGGCAGGGATGTTTGGGGCAGAGCCAAAAGCAAGGGGAAATGTGGATGGACTGCCATACCATTGAAGATTATCAAGAACCGTGAACTCTAACAAATAAACCACTTGTCTACTGACAAGGTGCAGTGACAGAAATAGGAACAAAGTGCCAAAGGAGAACACAAAGGACTCCATAAATGTTATTTGACAAAAAAAAAGAGGAAGCTTTTGAAGGTGACAACTGTAATTTAGGTTAGAAAGTCAAATGCAAAGGGATCAACTAAAAGTACACGTGGGCCTGGGATCCAAACCCGTTTTAACTTTCCTTCACTTGCCAAACATAAGGGACGCGTTTGCCTGGGGGTCAGTGGTGTCAGACACAACTCACCTCCTCAGCGCCTCTTCCACTCCACCCGCCAGCGCCGGGTCCTGCGCACCGCCCTGCACTGGGCTCACGACGACCGGCATGTGGCTGGAGTCCAGGTAGCTCAGGGGGTCTAGAGACCTCAGGCCTGGTGGCACGGAAGCCACGCCCGCAGCACACCCAAGGGGCTCACCAGCAGCGCCCACTCCGTCAGCGTCATGCGCGCAGCCAGGCAGAGAGATCTCGGGCTCGGACCCAGGCCCGCGCAGGGTAGAAAACCAGTAAGAGCAATTGTGCCCAGAAGGCGCTAGTTCTTTGACTCCAACCCATTAGCCATTGGAGGGACCAAAAGAAAGATCTATATGGGAATTCTGCTGGCCAATGGAAAGCGGGGGCAGGCAAGGTGGGCAGGGCTTTGTGGTTTCCTTGGATACCGAGGATGCGATTTCTTTGAAGAGAGTGGAGCTTTAGAGTGAGACTCCGGAGGCCCTAACCCTCAGGGAAACATAGTATCTTAAATAAAGATCAGTACCCAGGGAAGCGGTAAGAAACAACGGTTTTAGAGGTGAGAAGTACATGCACCCTCACTGGTGGGTAGGTCTGAATGTCACTAAACTAGAATGAGGTGCCCAGGGATGGAGAATCCCTTGGCAAGAGGATAAAAAGCCAGATTGGGACTCTTTGAGGGAATTTACTCTTTGACAGAATATATTGGACTGTAGTTAGAGTCCTGATCATTCTGACTCTAAATGATCTTAGGCCAGTCATTGGAAGTCTCTGTGTTTTAATTGCTGGCTCTTAAAATGAGGTCAATAATACCCTTTCTTTACTTATCTCAGAAGGTTTTGTAAGGATCAAATGAGATAATGGACATTCGTGAACTCAGAGCACAGGCCATGAAATTGCAATGTAAAGTATTTTTATTTTAGGGATGACATTGAATCTAAGTTACCAAGAAAAATCTGAGAAATCAGGATTTTTGTTGACAGTAGCACTGATCTCTTTGTCTAAAAATGAACCTGGGTTTTAGGACTAAAATAAGATACAAAAAAAGAGAATCAAGCCCTGGCTGGTTTGGCTCAGCGGTTAGAGTGTTGGCCCACAGTCCAAAGAGTCATGGGTTCAATTCTGGTCAATGGCACATACCTTGGTTGTAGTTTGTCCCGGCCCTGGTCGGGGTCCTTTGGGAGGCAGTCAGTTGATGTGTCTCTCTAACATTGATGTTTCTCTCTCTCTCTCTCCCTCCCACTCTATCTGAAGATAAATGGAAAAGTGTCCTCTGGTAAGGATTAAAAAAGAGAGAGAGAGCGAGCCCTGGCTGGTTTGGCTCAACGGTTGGAGTGTTGGCCTGCAGACCAAATGTCTCAGGTTTGGTTCTGGTCAAGGGCACGTACCTCGGTTGCGGTTGGTCCTGGCCCTGGTCGGGGTTGTGCGGGAGGCAACCGGTCGATGTATCTCTCTCACATCAATATTTCTTTCTCTCTCTTTCTCCTTCTCCCTCCTACTCTGTCTGAAGATAAATGGGGAAAAAAATGTCCTCGGGTCAGGATTTAAAGAGAGAGAGAGAGAGAGAGAGAGAGAGAGAGAGAGAGAGAGAGAGACAACATAGTGCAATGGGAAGAACATGGGACTGATTATTTTCCTGGCTCTGCCACTGGTGTATCTGTGTCACCTGGACCTGTTTCTTCAGCCTTAAAATGAAGAGATATTTTTACTAAATGACTCTATGAGGTCTTTTTTACCTTTTATTATTCTGTGGATAATTTAAAAAATGAAAAAGAAAGTTTTTTTCTCCTTTCCTGCTTATTTTTCCCTTTCGGTACAACTTCCTCTTCCTACAAATTATTCTCTTAAGTTCTCAGCAAAAACACTGCAAACAATGACATTTAATAAAATGCAAGTACAGAAACTGAACGCCTTAAAAAGTTGCAGCCCTTGGCCAAGTGATGTAGCCAGAATTACTGGGAGCTATCTAGTGACAGAGTAGGGCTAGATTCCTAATGAGGTGGGCTAACGTCTTACAGGCCCAAGTCACAGGGTTCTTTGCTACCCATTACCTTTGCTAAAATTTAGCATTTTCTTAAGTTATTCTTGCCTCCTTTCTGTCTTAGTCCTTCTCCCTCCTTATTCTTCCTCCTAGTGAAGGCTCACAATAGATGCTAGCCTTTAGGTTCACCAAGTCCCCACTAAATACTAGTTCTGTTCTTGGCTTTTGTTTCATTTGGTCATAATTATTCCGACTGACCTTCAAACTGTCTATTTTAATGAAAACCCATGGGAATAACTTCGAAAAAGAATTCAAAAAAGGTGTTGGTTTAAGCAAGTTGAGAATGCACTCAAATTTGTTGAACACATGCCATATATTTTTAGATTAAATAGGAATTTCTAATAGATCATTTTGTTTCTATGATAATTTCTTTTCTGACACAAACCAAGTAAATGGAATTGGCAAATGAACCTTAATTGTCTACATGACAAAATGATTGTTTTACTATTTTGAAGTAAATACAATAAAACTAAAGATAATTGAAAAATTACTTTTTTGTCATATGAGTTTGAAAACGAAGAAAAGTATTTATAATTAAGATTAATGCAAGATATCAAAAAGTTATTGAGCCCTGGTTGGTACGGCTCAGATGGTTGGAGCATTGTCCGTGCACTGAAAGGTGGCACGTTCAATTCCCAGTCAGGGCACATACCCAGGTTGTGAGTTCAGTCCTCTGTCAGAAGCATTTTGGAGGGAGCCGACAGTTATTTCTCTCTCCATCAGTATCTTTCTTTCTCTCTCTCTCTCCCTCCCTTCCTCTCTCTAAAAATCAACAGAAAAACATACCCTCGGGTGAGGATTTTTAAAGTTATTGATACCTCAATAAGTCTATTGATTTATGTATCAAATCTGTCTACATGTCAATAATGACTAATAAACATACTACCTTCCATCTGTATGACGTTATAGTTTCAGAGCATGTTCACACGTATCCTCACAAAACACTGTTTAGCAGAGCAAGTATTATTATCTTCATATTGTAGATGAGGAAACAAATTCAGAAAGTTTAAACAGTTAAAAGGTCTGGCCCTCGTACTACTCTACCAAAAGGTCCTACCTTCCTGACACCTTTGAAGAAAAAGAAGTATTCATCAAATTTGAGAATGCACTCAAATTTGTTGAACACATGCCATATATTTTTAGATTAAATAGGAGAATCATATAAAAATTTCCCCCCTTATTTCAGGTTTACTTGTAAGATGTTTTCACATTTTTAATTTTTAAAAAGCCATTCCTGTGGTCATGAACATGTACTGCTGATAGGAATGTAAGTTATTACAAACTTCCCAGCAGTCAGTTCAACAATATACATAAAACACCTTAAAAATATGTGTATCTGTTACCTGGGAATTGCACTTTTTAGAATTTAATGTAAGCATAAAGTTAGTGATATTCAAAAAAACTTATGTTCAAGGAATTTTGTTTTACAGGGTTATTTATGATAGTAAAGGATTGAAGCAACTTAAAATGTTAAAAAAATAGGAGGGTGTTCACATAAATTAGTGTACATCTGGATTATTATGCAACAATTTAAAATTATATTTGGAAGACTATTCAAAGATATGGGAATGTTTCCATAATACACTTGTAAAGGGAAAACTTCTGGTTCTCCTTCTGTGTGTGTCCCCTTGACTCTCATACTATTACCACACTCACAACACTTCACTTCTGACATTCTCGTCATCAAATGCATGGGGCTTCTCCCCATAACAAGCAATTCTCTGCGACACCAGCTGGGTGTCCTACAGTTTAACTCAACTGTGACACTATCTACCTGGAGGAAATGTCAGACCCCACAGGTTCAGGGCTCAGTACCACAAAACTGCCTGCACCCACTTCAGATGCCAATCACAAATAGTAGGTCTCTTGGTTACCCCAACTTCGGTCTGATTTGGCTACAAATTGGAGATTCCCATGACCCTCTCCTCAGGTTTAATTAATTTGTTAGAATGGCTCACAGAACTCAGGGAAACATTTAACTTACATTTAGCAGTTTATCAGAGGATGTGATAAAGGATACAGACAAAGAGCCAAATGAAGAGATATGTAGTGCTAGGTCTGGGAGGGTCCCGAGAGCCAGAATCTCTATCCCTGTAGAGATGGGGTGCACGAGGGTGATGCACCCCATCTCTGCAGGGATAGAATAAGTTTCCGCTCTCAGTAATATTAATTGAAAAGGGTAGAATACCAAAATGTATGTCTAGTATGATCCCAATTTTGTAATAATAATAGTAATTTTAATATAAAACTATATTTAAACATATATTTCATTGAAATAATTCCGGAGGAAAACAATAGAACTTGATAACAAAGGTTATCTCTGAGTAGTGAGATAAGGAATTATTTCATCATTGTGTGTGTATGTTTGCAGTAGCAAACATATTACATTTATAATTTAAAATATTTGAAGCATTTCTTACCATATGTTGCTTCCTCAGGGTGACTCAATATGTAAATGTCTATGAATATTTTATTTAATAATTTATATTCAATAAATGGACAGCAGAGGGCATGAGAGAACTTTCAGAAAAATGTAACCTAAACAAAGGATTATAGAATTCAGCTTAAGTGAGGGAAGCCCAAGGAATTTGCTAACTTTCTTAATTATAAACTTTTAAAATAAATATATCTATGACTTCTTATAAAATATGAATAAACCCAATAATTTATACTACTAACCAACAGCACTAAGAAGCATTTAATGAACAGGTAGGTAGTCCCATTTGACATTTATGTTGTATTTTTCCATGCAGATGATGTACAGGAAAAAGTTTGTTTTATAATGTGGTCAAATTTTCCCACTTTAAACACCTTGAGAAGTTACCTAGGTTACAAATATCTCATGAAGGCCGGCTGGTGTGGCTCAGTGGTAGAGCATCAACCCACGTACCAAGAGGTCACCAGTTCAATTCCCAGTCAGGGCACATGCCCAGGTTGGGGGCTCGATCCCCAGTGGGGGGCATGCAGGAGGCAGCTGATAGATGTTTCTCTCTCATCAATGTTTCTATCTCTCTCTCCTCTCCCTTCCTCTCTCTCTAAAAATCAATTTTTAAAAAGATGTTTAAAAAAATATATGAAAATTCTTAAAGTAGGAGATGTGAGTACTTTGTACATGAAAGCAATATGTACTTAGGTGTGTGTGTGTGTGTGTGTGTGTGTGTGTGTGTGTGTGTGTAAGACAGTATTTATTGCACCTGTCCAGGTGGCTCAGTTGGTTAGAGCATTGTCCCATAAACCAAAAGGTTGTGGGTTCAATTCCCAGTCAGGGCACAAACCTAGGTTGCGAGTTCAATCCCCATGGGAAGCAACCAACTGATGTTTCTCTCTTACATCGTTGTTTGTTTCTCTCTCTCTCTCTCCTCCTTCCTCTCTTTCTTATAAAAAAATTAATTTAAAAGAAAAACATATCCTCAGATGAGGATTGAAAAAAAAAGTATGCATTGCAATCACAGAGTTTACTTACAATAGAAAAAATTTAAAAGCTTACTTCAGACTAGAGTTCTTGTGGTGCTAATGCTTCATTCCATTTGGACAAGGCAGCAATAGTGTTTCAACCAGTCACACAGTAGTAGCATCGATATATTCTTTGAGTAGAAATTGCATTTACATTGTATATATTTTGAGGCTATGTTGTTAGTTATATATGATTCAGGATTATTATTGCTTCCTAATAACTTTCTTGGTCATTAAATAATGGCTGTCTTTATCTCTAGTATTGTGTTCTGTCTTTGATGTATATTTTTATCTAATAATATTTTCATCTTTTTATTTCATACCTGTCACATTGTATTTGGGACTTGTCTCCTATAAACAGAAATAGCTCAATATTTCAAATCTGTTTTATTTGAGAATCTGTTTAATAGGTAAATTTAATCCACTTACATTTTTTGTAATTACTTTTACATTTATACTATTCTTACCATCTTATTTTCCTTGCCTTTTTTGCCTTTTTTGTTGTTCCTCTTTTTCTCTGTTTAATCTTTTTTTAGTCAAAATGTTTCTCTTTACTCACCTTTTTCTTCTATAGTAGTTTGGAAGGCTATTTTCTTTTCTTCTAGTCATCATCCTTAAAATTATAGCATACTCACGGGACTTAGCAGACGTATGCTCAATATCTTCATCCTCCTTTCAAACAACAGAATTTTTTAACATCAGTCTTTTCCCTTCCATCTTCCATGACATTCACTGCCTTGTGGATTTTAGTTCCAACTTCTTTTTGAAGCCACACAAGTAGTTCTTATTATTGTTGTCCCTGTTATTGATCAAATCCTTTTTAAAATTTATCCATGTTTACCAATTTACCACTTTCCTCTAGGATGTTTCCATTTTTACTGAGGTCTATCCATTATATTTATTCAATGAATCTCTGAGTTTCAATGTCTGAAAATGACTTTATTTTACCCTAATTTTTAAATAATAATTTAGTTGACAGTTACTGTCTCCCAGTACTTTGAAGAAGTACAATTTTTATTCATGAGAAGCCTTCTAGCTATCTAATTTTGTTTCTTTGTAGAGAATCTGTCTTTTCTCTTTGGTTATTATTGGAACTTTTTTCCTTTATTTTGATAGTCTGCAGTTTGGTGGTATTTTGTTTGTTTGTTTGTTTTTTGCATTTTCATATCTTTTTAAAATTTATTTTTAAATTTTTAGTATCTTTATTGTTGAAAGTATTATAGCTATTCCCCCCCTTTTTACAATGGATACCCTCTTTCTCACTTCCATTCCCCATCCCTCTGAAGTTTGTCAGTCTGTTCCCTACTTCCATGTCTCTGGATCTATTTTGATCATTAGGTTATTTTCTTTTCTATATTCCATAAATAAGCGTGATCATGTGGTACTTGTATTTCTCTGACTGGCTTATTTTGCTTAGCATAATGCTCTCCAGGTCCCTCCAAGTGGTCTCAAAAGTTAAAAGATCTTTCTTTCTTACAGCTGCATATTATTGCATTGTGTAAATGCACCACAAGTTTTTTATCCACTCACGTACTGATGAGCACTTGGGCTGTTTCCAGAATTTAGCTATTGTAAATAGTGCTGCTATCATCATAGGGGTTTATATATTCCTTCTGATTAGTGTTTCAGGCTTCTTAGGATATAATATGAGAAGTGTGATCACTGGGTCAAATGGCAATTCCATTTTTAATTTTTTGAGGAAATATATTGTTTTCCATAGTGGCTGCACCAGTCTGCATTCCGACCAGCAGTGTACTAGAGTCCCCTTTTCTCCACATCCTCGCCATCACTTGTTATTTGATGATTTGTTGATGGCAGACATCCTGGCAGGTGTGAGGTGATACTTCATAGTTATTTTAATTTGCATCTCTCTGATGGTTAGTGACATTTAGCATTATTTCATATGTCTCTTGGCCATTTGTATGTCCTGTTTGGAGAAGTGGCTATTCAGGTCCTCTGCCCATTTTTAATTGGATTATTTGTCTTCCTTTTGTTGAGCTGTATGAGTACTTTATATATTTTGGATATTAACCCCTTATCCAATGTATCATTGGCAAATATGATCTCCAAGACAGTGAATTTCCTTTTCATTTTGGTGCTGGTTTCTTTTGCCATGCAGAAGCTTTTCAGTTTGATGTAGTCCCATGCATTAATGTTTTCCTTTGTTTCTCTTGTCCTAGGTGATGTATCAGTGAAAATTCTGCTACATGTGATGTCTGAGATTTTCCTGCCTACATTTTCTTCTATGATTTTTATGGTTTCACGAGATACATTTAAGTCTTTTATAACTTGGAGTTTATTCTTGTGTATGGTGTAAGTTGGTGGTCTAGTTTCATTTTTTTGCATGTACCTGTCCAATTTTCCCAACATCGTTTATTGAAGAGACTGTCTTTACTCCACTGTCTATGCTCTTGCCTCCTTTGTCAAATATTAATTGGGCATACTGTCTTGGGTCGATTTCTGGGTTCTCTGTTCTGTTTCACTGACCTATATGCCTGGTTTTGTGCCAGAACCAGGCTGTTTTGATTACAATGGCTTTTACTACAGCTTAATATCTAGTATTGTGATTCCTCCCACTTTATTCTTCTTTTTCAAGATTGTTCTGGCTATTTGGGGTCTTTTTTGGTTCCATATACACTTTTGGAGTATTTGTTCTAGATCTGTGAAATTACCATTGATATTTTAATAAAGATTGCATTGAATCTATAGATTGGTTTGGGTAGTATGGACGTTTTAATGATGTTGATTCTTCTAATCCATGAACATGGTATATGCTTCCACTTTTTTATATCTTCCTTTATTTCCTTTTTAAAATGTCCTGCAGTTTTCTGAGAACAAGTCTTTAACTTTCTTGGTTAAGTTTATTCCTAGGTATCTTAACATTTTTGCTGCAATGGTAAATGGGATTGTTTTTTTAGTTTCCCTTTCTGAGTGTTCATTATTTGTGTATAAGGATGTTAATTTTGTATCATGTTACGTTGCCAAATTAATTTATTAAATCTAGTAGATTTTTGATGGAGTCTTTGGTATTTTCTATGTACAATATCATGTCATCTGTGAATAATGACAGTTTCACTTCCTCCTTTCCAATTTGGATGCTTTTTATTTTTTCTTCATGTCTGATCACTGTAGCTAAGACTTCCAGTACCATGTTAAATAAGAGTGATGAAAGTGGGCATCCCTGTCTTGTTCCAGTCCTTAAGGGAAATGTTTTTAGTTTTTGCCCATTGAGTATGATGTTGGCTGTAGGTTTTTCATATATAGTCTTTATTATGTTGAGATATGATCCTTCTATTCTCACTTTGTTGAGCATTTTTATTAGAAAGGGGTGCTGGATTTTGTGGAATGCTTTTCCAGCATCTATTGATATGATCATATGGTTTTTATTTTTCATTTTGTTTATGTGGTGTATCAGATTTATTGATTGGTGAATATTGTACCAGCCTTGCATTCCAGGGATAAATTCCACTTGGATGTGATGAATACTTTTTTTTTTTTTTTGATGTATTGCTGGATCTGATTTACTAATATTTTGTTAAGAATTTTGGCATCTATATTCATCAGGGATATTGGACTGTAATTTTCTTTCTATGTAGTGTCTTTATCTGCTTTTAGAATTAGGATAATGCTGGCCTCATAAAAGAGAGCTTGGAAGGCTTCCTTCCCCTTGAATTTTTTAGAATAGTTTGAGAGAGAGAGAGAGAGAGAGATCAAATGGTTGCCTTCCACATGACCCTTACCCAGGCCAGGGATTGAACTTGCAACCCAGGACTCAAACTTGAGATCCTTTGGTCCATAAGCTAACACTCTAAACACTGAGCCAAATCAGCCAGGGCAAAATTCTTGAGTTTTAAGAATACTAAACAGTGAGAAAACAAATACAAGTATGAAAAGATAAAGAAGAGTAACCTGAGGTTCTTATGGGAAGCAAATTAGAATCACTTGGTGGATTTGAAATATATAACTTTTCTTTTTAATGGACTTTTATTAAATATGGACTTTTATTAAATATATAACATACACCCAACTGATCTGTTTTAAGCTAATTACAGATTCACAGGAATTTTTTCTTTAAATTTAGTTTCAATCATTCTGTCAAAGAAAGATAGATAGATTCAAATTTGTGAGTATACAAATTTTTACATTCTTCAGTCTTATAGTAAAGGTATAAAATTCCTGGAAATTGTATCTTTTACCTACAAAGTTTCCTCATGAAAAGTTGCCTTATGCATGGTTTTCAATTCTCCACGTTCCCATAAAGTAGATAACAAGTAGGAACACACTAGCTTTTTACAGACACAGAAGCTAATGTTTTAATGAACATCAAAAGATAATACATAAATACAGAGAGAATATTTGAAACTTAATTGAACTGGCAAGGGGGCAATTTTCATCAGATGCTCCCCACAACCAAATAAAGCCTTTAAGAGACTCTTTATGAATATCTGAAAAAGGATTTACTTGTTCATTAAACACTAAATATTTTACACTGTAGAAAACTAGAAAAAAACGCTCTACTGTCCCACCGAAGCAAGTGAAAGTACAACACTTCACCCACCACAATAATATAGTTATTTTAACCTATCATTTTATAAAATTAGTTTCAAACAAATTCAAATATCATTAATATAATGTAATATATCAGATAATAATTAGAATAATTAAACTTAGGATACTACAGTTAACAGCAAAATATTAAGGCTCTGATTTCCAGTTATTAATGATAATGAAACAAATCATCATAAATAGACTCTTTGGATTAAACTATATAGCTTGCTTATTAACAGAAATAGCCATTTAAAGAATGAAAAAAAAATAGATCCAAAAATCAACCTTCCTGACAGAGATACTGTTATAAATTAATTTTCTTTTCTATAAGAGAGAAAAAACTTTCATAAGTTTAGTTATTAGAAATCAAGTTTTAAGGAAGCACTGTGGCTTTAAAGCCTAACCTAAGAAAGAGATGTCAACTGACAACTATGTCATTAATTCATCCAACAATCAGAAATGTCTATCTTCTCTGTACCAAACTTAGGATACCGAATTAATGATACAATTTAAAAACAGCAACTTCATATAAAATAACTTGTAAAGAATGCTGTTAAGTGTTTATAGAGCTCATTTCATTCTCACAATCATGTTGACTAGGAAAAACAAATGGTACCATGCCTGTTTCACGAACAATGAAACCAAGTCTCAGTAAAGTGAACTGGTAGATCCAGGGTGCTCCAGTTCTCTTTGTTAGCTGTGTTTCATTTACCTTTATCATCATTATAATAACCACTATATTAGAGTTAGCTAAATGTCAGACGTTGTTTTAAGTACTTTGTCTGTATTAACTCATGTAATCCTCATAACAACTCTAGAGTGAAGTACATTACTATTATTCCATTTTCCATAAACTACAGACACATAGAGATGAAGTAATTTGACTCAAGTTAAAGAGCTTAGCAAGTAGCTGAACCAGGACTGAAACCCAGGTAGTTTGGTTCTTAATTCAGTGCTCATAACTAATTCACAATGCTGCCTCTCAAATGTGCAAAGCACATGTCTGTAAAAGTAGTATATTAAAAGTTAACATATATTATAAGCATTTATTTTCTATGAAAACCCCTGAAACTTAGAAATATCTTTTAAAAATTAACACTATAATATAAGTAAAAGAAATATCTAGACTGATTCTTTAGTACAACACAAAACCCAGTCAAGCAAGAAAACAAAAGAGTATAATAGGAAGTAGAAATTAGTGAATATTTGATAAACCATGAAAGTTGAAGGAAAGAATGAGTGGAAACAGTGGCCAAAATATTCAAAATAGCAAATTCTAAAGAGATGATTTAAGTTCTTCTTTGATACATTTAATTGAATGACAATATGTAACATTCTGGTACCTTAGGTCATTTCAGGTAGCATAAGCTATCATTTAAAAGACAGAGTTTGAAGGAGTGACAAAGTTGTCCAGTTTCCCTTTTGTACGTACAAGACCACAGCAATCTGAGAGGTGAAATGAAATGCCATCTCAAAAGATAGCAAGGCAGTGTCTTTCAGTACTTTCGTAGTTTAACTTCAAAGGATCAAATTAAATGTGTGGGTTTAAACAGTCTCCCACAGGTTGATGACAGAGAACAAAAGTGACAACAGTAGAAACATCAGTGTTATAATCTACCTTGTTTCATTATGCCAACAGTAATCTACCTGTAAGATGTACTCACAACTCCTCCCTACCAACTATCTGAGGATACAGCTGAGTATGGAATTTAACAAATTTATAATCAAAGATCCTTGCAAACTGTGTAAGTGAAAAATAAAAAGGTGACTTAGATCTTTCCCAAAGATTTAAAACAATAATCATGTTTAAAAAAAAATTGTAACAATTTACACTTCAAATTATACCTTTACTCATTATACCATGCTAAATCACAGGAAGCAACAGAAGCTGACTTAAAAATACAAAGTATCTTATAACAACCAAAATCCCTATGGCTAATAAAAGATTCCTCAGCCCTGGCCAGTTTGGCTCAGCGGTTAGAGCGTTGGCCTGCGGTCCAGAGAGACCCGGGTTCGGTTCCCACTAATGGCACATACCTTGGTTGCAGTTTGTACCCGGCCCTGGTTGAGTCGTGCGGGAGGCGGCCACTCGATATGTCCCTTTGACGTCGATGTTTCTCTCTCTCTCTCTTCCTCCCACTCTATCTAAACAAAAATGGAAAAACATCCTCAGGTGAGGATGACAAAAAAAAAAAAAAAAAAAAAGATTCCCAAGAACAGCAATGCTATCTAGTGGTGCCATCTTGTGGAAAATACTGAAGAAACATGAGTTTTGAAATTCATCCTTCAGTTGCCTAAAGGCAAAGTAAGCAGGTCTTGGAAAAATACTCAAATAAACCTAACACATAGGAAAAATTTAATCACAATTATGGGGGTATTACTTAATGAGCAATTTTAATCAATGATCATAAAAGAATCTTCAGAACTAGAATTAAATATTAAGTACTTAAAGATGTTACTGGTTTTATATAAGAAACTAAATAACTGTCAAAAATATTAAATCACAAACTAAAATTTAAATTGTATAATATTTAATCACCTCAATTTGAAATATGAATTTACTAATGAACTAAAATGCAGCAAAAAGGTATGTTACGCCACACATTTTGTAGAATCTACCCCCTGTATGAGCCAACTGGACATAAAACTGAAATTACCGACAATAACAAAAAAGTTTCAATCTTAAACTTTTATCTGAGGTATGAATATCTATATTTCCATAAACACTTCCCAGAGAGATCACTTTGCCTCCTTTTGTTTGAACATGTAGTTTTTCACTCTGAAAGACAAATACAAAATACATATAGAGAAAAAGAGAGAATAAATTTGACTTACACTCTTAAGATTTCTAACATTTTATACATTTCTTTTGAAATAAATACAAAGCAGAAAAAAAAAGAACCAAGAAGTAAATATAAATGCACTGATGTTGCTAAGTTCTTGCCAAGAGAACAAAAGTGAAAATGCCATGTGCAGTTTCCAGGCTTGAGCTTTGAGAAGAGCTGGTGGGCCTTCCCTGTGCTCTCCCCTCCCACCAGCTGAGTGCAGGCTGCAATAAGGTTCTAGAAGATGGCAGGGCCACAGGATGGAAGGCACCTGGAATCAGGGAGTACAAAAGAGCCACCAACACATCTGGACACAAGTGAGAAATAAACTACAGCAGTATATGAACCATTAGATGTTTAGTCTATTTTTCAGAGCAACTTACTTTACCTTAACCATTTACGTATGTCTTCATTCTGCCACAATTATAGAGAGAAAAAGAACAGGTAAATAGCAGAGAAAGAAAAGTAGCTAAAGCAAACTCACCAATGACATGACCAGCAATAGCAGAGAAGCATCTAAAACACAGGGAATAAAAAATTCAAAACAATCATTTACCTTATGGTTGCTTTATTCAGGGGGAAAAATAGAAAAACCTTGGCCCAGAAAGGAATTTCAAAAACATTTAGTAAAAAGGGCAAAATGAATCATTCTTAAAAGTGTATGTGTATTACAGCATAACAGACTACTTCATGTCCATAGTGACATGAGTCTGAAATCAAATGGTATATAAAACAGTCTTTATCATGCAGACAATTGATGAACATCAGAAAAGAGTATCTCCAAAACAACTGTAATTTTAAATCAAGAGTTCTTAACCAAGCCTACACTGAATTTCTAGTGAGTCTATAAATCTTATGAAATTATTAACAAAATTTCATATACATGTGCATATTTTTTGAGACAATCATCATATTTTTAAAGAGGTCAAAGCTAAAAAATTTTGAGCTATTATTATAATTTAAAGCTCATCTAATTCCAAAAAAAATAAACAGGTTATAAATTTTTTTTAAATATTAAAATCAAAATAATTAAAATGAATGTTTATATATTAACTATTTAGTATAATATAAACTATTATACTACATTTAAACAATGCAAATGTGTGGCATTCAATAAGTTAAGGGTCTATTGTCTAAAATATTTACTTACTTATGCTCTAAGAATGCTGAATAAATGTGGTATAGAAATGCATTTTGCTTGAATAAAGAAAAGTGGAAAGATCATGAGCTTGGAAATCAGAAAGACCCAAGTTCAAATCTCAGCTCAGTTTATTAGTTATGTGAACCTAACTGAGTTTCTCAATCTCTTGGTGACTCCGACTTTCTTACTTGATAAAAAGGAGATAATTCAAGGATTAAATGAAGGCTTCGCTGAGTTTTCTGGAATGTAAAAATAACTGGTAAACACTAGCTATTATCGTTGCTATAAACATTTTATTACATAGATCAAATAAATTTCAAGTCCTTAAAATGAATGGAAGAGAAACTTATACAATAGATTATCATTAATTTGAGATAATGATATTGTACTATATTTAAAACTTAAAACAGATATTTTACTAAGTGTTCTCCTTTGTGAATTTAAGTCAGTTAAATCCTAAGATCTCAACAATAATTCTCTTAACCCATGGCATACACCACTAGGATCCACTGGATCCAATTTTAGTGCTTGAATTTATTTTTTTGAGCTGTTCTATTTGTAAAAACTGGTATTTCATGACTTTTATACTTTCTCAGAGGTCTTCAAAAGAGCAAATAGAACATTTACTTATTTCTTAAAAATAGAATAAAACTGTATCTTAAAATTACTGTATCAGTCCATTGGACTCTTTGTAAATCTAAAATACATTACAGAATCTTTCTTTCTTATTATTCAAGTATCTTATAACATTTTGCTATTTCATTATCCCAGGAGTTATTTCATCATTAGTCAATTATTCCCAACTATGCCAAAACTAAAAAAAATAATAAGGCAACAGAAGGGTGACAGACCTGCCTAGAATGTTAGTTCTCAGCTAAAGGTGATTTTGTCCCCCAGAGACATTGGCAATGAGAGGAGATATTTTCATTGTCATAACTGAGGAGTGTGTTACTGACATATAGTAGTTAGAGGGCAGGGACGCTGCTAAACATTCCACAGTGCATAGGTCAGCTCCTGACAACAACAAATTATCTGGCCCAAAATGTCAATTCTGAGAAATTATTTTTCATTTTATGCCCACAATGGCAGAAAGAAGAAAGCTGACAAGAAGATCTTTTAGAACGATCAGATGAAGTAAAAGATGAATGACAGCAGCATAGTAGCTTCTGAATGTTTTTTTTTTTTTTTTAATCCTCACCTAAGGACATGTTTTCATTGATCCCAGAGAGGGCAGGAATGGGAAGGAGACAGACAGAGAGAGAGAGAAATATCCATCAGTTGCCTCCAGTACATGCCAGGACCAGGAATCGAACCTAAAACCTAAGTATGTGCCCTGACCAGGAATCAAACCCCCAACCTTCTGGAGTACAGGATGATACTTTAACCAATTGAAACACCCAGCCAAGGCAGCTTCTGAATTTGATTGTGAAATTGAAAATCTAAGACTCTCAGTTTTCAGAGGACAATATTTTATATGAGTTTCTGAAACTCAAGCAGTAACAACAGTATCTTTCTAAGGGATAAAAGAACTATGGTATCCCATTCTATTAGTCATTCAACATGAAGACTTCATTGTACAATCTTTTATAAGAACCTGAACCATTTTATTTTGCTACAGGGACATGTTACAGTATTCTTTAATCTTTTATATTGGTGCAACTATATTTACTTGAAATGGTTCACATGTGGGCAGATGTTAAAGGCAGGTGTGCAAATAAAAGTGATTGGAACAAAATAAGTAACGTAAAAAATTTTAATGTATAAATTTATTATTCTAGTATTTATAAATCTAAATATAAAAATGTGTTGCCTTGGCCTGTTTGGCTCACAGTTAGAGCATCGGCCTTCGGACCAATTAGTCTTGAGTTCAATTCCGATCAAGGGCACGTACCTCAGTTACGGTTCATCCTCAGCCTTGGCCAGGTCATGTGGGAGGCATTCCATAGGTGTGTTGATGTTTCTCACATTGATGTTTCTCTCTCTCTCCCTCCCTCCCACTCTATCTGATGATAAATAATATATTATATATCCTCAGGTGAGGATAAAAAAAAATGTTTGCAATTATGAAGCAAAGATGACAAACTTGTCTTCAAAGTCACCTGCCATCAAAGTTCACAAAAGTACTGCATTTAGAATATGCATGCATAAGAAGTAACAGTAGTAAGGATAAGCCAGAACCCATCAGAGATGTATTTGAAATCATTTAGAACTGAGACCAATATAATTTTAAGAATATGAAGTATAAAAAATTGTCATTACAAATCAAGATAAATCATTTGTTGTTTAGCAGCAATACCT
Source organism: Tadarida brasiliensis (assembly GCA_030848825.1). Lineage (NCBI taxonomy): Eukaryota > Metazoa > Chordata > Mammalia > Chiroptera > Molossidae > Tadarida > Tadarida brasiliensis. The sequence continues at coordinate 62,757,293 of CM061267.1, read as the reverse complement.
ACTTAAACCTTAAGTAGTGAGCTGACTGCTACATTAAAAATACAATAAATCTAATGTTTTTCAAATGTGCTATTAGTTTCACTGTACACTTCAAAATGAAATCTAAAAGGAATACAAGGGAGAAAATCTTCAAAGTTGCTACAACTTCGATACTTTCAGAACAGAACTGATTTCAAGGCATAAATTTGGAACTAATTTCTAAGTGATAAATAAATGATACTCAATATTTATAATAAATGATATTCAGAATAATAGTGGTAGTCTCATACAGCAGTTCATAGTTTAAGTTTGTTTTTTTTAAATAATGCAGAAACAAAATTAGAAAACTGCTTATACCTTAATTAACAGGCTGTAAGATGCTAGTCCCCTGCTCAGCTTTCATTTTGCAATTATCACACTCACTAATTTGGACTTTTATGTAGCCAGGCCCTGATGACTTCATATTCAAATCTAGAAATGAAAAAAGGAAATACAAGTTAGTACTATGGTTAATGGGCTCCAGAGCATTTTACTACTCCCTTGAAATCCAGCTCCTCACTTGTCATCATCATATTACTGAACCCTGGAGAGAGCCTAGTTGTGGTAGTCTCTCTCTAAAGGTAAGGCGTCTCCACAATGGCAACAGGACCAAATGTAAAGCCTTTTTCTGCCAGTTTCCAGAAATAGAGCAGTTATTTCTGTAGGCCAATATCAACTAAAGAGACAAAGTAACACAGAAGGGAAGTAAAGGAGGTCTGACACTCCAAATCTTAAAGGCACTCCTGGGAAAGATCACATAAGCTTCTTTCCCACTGAGAAAACACACAAACACACAGAGAGAGAGAGAGAGAGAGAGAGAGAGAGAGAGAGAGAGAGAGAGAGAGAGAGAGAGAGAATACAGCAAGTTCACAAGTCATTATGGTAAACTGGATAAGTCATTTAGCCTTCTCTTCCCTATATTCATGAAGATTTGAATTTTGTCCCCTAAATGAAATGCATTTTGCAGAAGTAGCGTGGATCAGCGTATATGATCATAACTTACTATTTCAAATCCTATCTCTAACCTTTTGTATCTAAAAAAGGGAGACCTCGGGCTCGGACCCGGGTCGGCGCTCGCGCCCACCTGGGCGGTCTACCGGGCCCCAAGCCCCACACGCCCAGCGCCCCGCGGCCTCCAGCACCCACACTCGGAGGTCACCAAGCGGGAGGCAGCTGAGCCTCAACCGCACCCGCCTCGGCTGCACGTGGGAATTTCGAAGCTGGGGCTATCCACCCTGACCGCCTCCCCTTTCGCAAAGGCAGATGGGATAGTTAGTTCTAAAGGGAGCCCAGCAGCAAGCGTTCTGGTTTGCTCAGAAACTACATATCCCAGGAGGCAATGCGCAGAGTAAACCGCTAGTAAGAACCGTTGTGCTGAAAAGGCGCGCGTTTTTTAACTCCAACCCATTGGCCATTGGAGGGACCAAAAGAAAGATCTATATGGGAATTCTGCTGACCAATGGAAAGCGGGGGTGGAGCAAGGAGGGCAAGGCTCTGTGGTTTCCTTGGATACCAAGGACACTACTTCTTTGGAGAGAGTGGAGCTTTGGAGTGAGACCCTGGAGGCCATAACCCTCAGGGAAACATAGTATCTTAAACAAGGATCAGTATCAAAGGAAGCAGTAAGAAACTGCGGTTTTAAAGGTGAGAAGTACATGCACCCTCACTGGTGGGTAGCTCTAAACTTTACTAAACTGGAACAAGGTGCCCAGGGATAGAGAATCCACTGGCAAGAGGATAAAAAGCCAGATTGGGACTCTTTGAGGGAATTTCCTCTTTGACAGAATATATTGGAATGTAATTAGAGTCCTGACTCATTCTGACTCTAAATGATCTTAGGCCAGTCATTGGAAGTCTCTGTGTTTTAATTGCTCGCTCTTAAAATGAGGTCAGTAATACCCTTCCTTGACTTATGTCAGAAGGTTTTGTAAGGATCAATGTCAAGATAATGGACATTGGTGAACTCAGAGCACAGGCCATGAAATTACAATGTAAAGTACTGTATTTTTATTTTAGAGATGACATTGAATCTAAGTTACCAGGAAAAATCTGAGAGATCAGAACTTGTGTTGACAGCAGCACTGATCTCTTTGTCTACAGATGATCCTTGGTTTTAAGACTAAAGACACAAGCCATGGCCAGTTTGTCTCAGTGCTTAGAAGGTTGGCAGCAAACCAAAGAGTCTGGGTTTGATTCTGGTCAAGGACACCTACTTGGGTTGTGGCTCTTCAGGACCATGGTCAGGGTCCTACCAGAAGCAGCCAGTCCTTGTGTGTCTCATGTGGATGATTCTGTCTGTCTCTCTCTCTCTCTCTCTCTCTCTCTCTCTCTCTCTCTCCCTTCCTCCCTCCCTCACTACCTCCCACTCTATCTGAAGATAAATGAAAAAATATATAGGGTAAGGATTATTTAAAAAAAACTAACTGAATAATATAGGACACAAAAAAGAGGGTCAACATAGTGCAATGGGAAGAACATGGGACTGATTATTTTCCTGGCTCTGCCACTGGTTTATCTCTGTTACCTGGACCTGTTTCTTCAATCTTAAGATGAAGAGGGTTTTTATGACTATGAAATGGTGTGTGACTATGAAATATCTTTTACCTTTTATTAATTTGTGAGTAAATTAAAAAATAAAAAAGAAATTTTTTTCTCCTTTCCTGTATATTTCTCCCTTTCAGTGCCACTTCCTCTACCTACAAATCATTCTCTAAGTTCTCAGCAAAGACACTGCAAACAATGACATTTAATAAAATGCATTAAATAAATGAACGCCTTAAAAAGTTGAAGCCCTTGGCCAAGTGATGTAACCAGAATTACTGGGAGCTATCTAGTGACAGAGAAGGGCTAGATTCCTAATGAGTGGGTTAACGTCTTACAGCCCAAGTCACAGGGTTCTTTGTTACCCATTACCTTTGCTAAAATTTAGCATTTTCTTAAGTTATTCTTTCCTCCTTTCTGTCTTAGTCTTTCCTCCCTCCTAATTTTTCCATCTAGTGAAGGTCACAATAGATGCTAGCCTTTAGGTTCACCAAGTTCCCACTGTTCTTGGCTTTTGTTTCATGTGGTCATAATTATTCCGACTGACCTTCAAACTGTCTTTTTAAATAAAAACCTGTGGGAATGACTTTGAAAAAGAATTTGAAAAATGCATTGGTTTAAGCAAGTTGAGAATACACTCAAATTTGTTGAACACACACCATATATTTTTTAATTAAATAGGAATTTCTAATAGATCATTTTGTTTCTATGGTAATTCCTTTTCTGGGACAAACCAAGTAAATGGATTTTGCAACTGAACTTTAATTGTTTATATGGCAAAATGATTGTTTTACTATTTTGAAGTAAATAAAATAAAACTAAAGACAATTGAAAACTTACTTTTTTGTCATATGCGTTTGAAAGTGGAGTAAAATATTTATAATTAAGATTAATGCAAGATATTAAAAAGTTATTGAGCCTGGGTGGTGCGGCTTAGTTGGTTGGAGCGTCATGTATGCACTGAAGGGTGAGTGTTTAATTCCCAGTCAGGGCACACACCCAGGTTGTGAGTTCAACCCTGCAACCTGGGTGCCTGCCTTTGACCAGGAATCAGACCTGAGACCCTTTGGTCCGTAGGCCAACGTTCTAACCGCTGAGCCATACTGGCCAGGCCAGTAATAGGTTCTTTTTAAAAACTGCTTTATGGCATTGAAAAATGTATGTGTGTTAAAGGAGGGAAAGTCCAAATGATATCAATATCTATTCATATCACATTAAGACAACCTGCTATTTAGTGCCTCCTGATAGAAGTTCAAGCTGCCACCTATGACGTATTTTTGTTGTGGGAAGAGGAAAACTAGTGCATGTGTAATTTATAGCTATGGAAGAAAATAAGAAATAGAGAGTGGAGTATAGCAGTCCAGAGGCATTATCACATTTAACTTGCATATATTAGTAATTTTCAACCGGCGTGCCACAGGAATTGTTAAAACATGCAATATCTGACTACTAGTGAGGGGCACTGACCTCTTTTCCCTTAGACAGTCAACTAAAAAAATGACAAAAGCCAACACAACAGTAGCTGTCTGGTGTGAATGAATGAAAATTATACCTTTTTTCGTATGTTAGATTGGCAAAAAATGGTGTGCCACAGAATTTTAGTAAAAAGTTTATGTGTGCCATGGGATGAGAAAGGTTGAAAATTGCTGGCATATGGTATTTATGAAGCAGAAAAATTAGTTACGTTACTCGTCTTTTAGAGAGGAAGAAAGGACCTTAATGAATAAATGACTGCCTGTGGCCACCTGACTAATAAATTCAGGAACCAGAGCCTAGCTGACCTTCTGGATTCATGTTGTAGAATATGCTTTCCATAGGACAAGGATGGGGATCCCTAGGATCAAGGAGCAGCTAACCTGATAACATAGACATGAGAGATGATACACGTTCAACAGAAGATGCGGACCTTAAAATTGTGACAGTTGGTTATATACGGTGACAGATAGACACTAGACTTTGGGTGGTGAGCACTCAATGCAATATACAGATGATATGTTGTAGTATTGTACACTTGAAACTTACATAATGTTATTTACCAATGTCAGACCAATAAATTTAATGTTTTAAAGAAAAAATGATGACTTTTGGACTTTTAGCAAGAGAAGAGTACAGGTATACTCTCCTGTGGCATGTAAATTCATATATTTCAGAGATGAAAAGAGCAAATGATTAAATTGATATTCTCTTGTGCAATGGAGGCCTCTCACCAGCTCTCTAGGAAGGGAACCATCCCAATGCCACCAAAGGGGGCCAATGAAGACCTTGCAGACCAACACAGGGGCCCTGTTAGAAGTTGCTCTGGGTCCACTTGAATACATGAACAAATCAATGTATTCATAGGTGTGTGACCTGTGCAGCCATGTATGGACCTGCTCTCAGAAGGGTCTTGCATTTAGTTTAATGCTCTGGTATCATCAACTTGATATTTTAATAATTTTGTTTTTGCACTTATGCTTTGTAAGTGAAGTCTGATGGGACAATTGAGCATACACATGAGCTGCAGAGACAGGCCAGCTGGCAGTGCACACAAGCGTAGACCCGAGCTGTGGCCACAGCAGGCAGTGTGGGTGTTGAGCCCTTAGCCTGGTGGCCTGCAGAGCAGGTGCATGTCTCAGGCAGTATAGGGCACCCAGGGTGTTGGTTTTATTTTCCAAAAATTATTTAAATAAACTTTGTGTTGCATTTTCAGGATGAAGGTTTATTGATTTACCCAACCAATGAACAGTAATTGAGTGTCTACTACCATGCTCAGTAAACAAAATTAGATTTCTGCCCTCACGGAGCTTGCATTCTAGTTATATATATGTTTTTCCAATTGATGCAACAATAATCTACTTTTTAAATTAAAATTATTGATTAAGTGTAACAATGAAGAGTGTCTTTATAACCAAGCAGGCTTTTATAATAACATGATAATAGCTAAGTTTCCTGACCTAGATTGTTCCATTGCAGAATAACCAAACCTGTTGAGCTTTGCTTGCTTTTCTTATTTTCCATGAATTTTACTTTATAAGTGAAGACATCCCAAAATAGCTGAATATAGAATGATTTTATTTTAGAATTGTGAAAAATGGAAGACAGCACCAGAGACACAGAAAAAGCAGAGGAAAAGGAAAAAGATCCAAAGGATCAAGAAGATCCCGTTGATGCCACAGCACCTGCGATTATCATCCAAGATGAGCGGTTTGTTGATTTATCTACAACTCCAGCGCTCAACTGTCTGCATGAGGTATATTTATTTCTCTTCACATATTACTACAGTAAGACCTGAATCATCTACCTAAAAATTCAGATGAAGTCAATATCATTATCAAAATAACATATTACATATAATCTGTAGGCAATGTGTACAGTTTGAAGCATTTTCAAATAAAATAGTTTCTAACTTCTCTTCTAAGAGCTTATCATGGAACCCTGGACTAATGCAGTAGTGCAGGTTCTGATACTTTTATAGCATAATGAATATTTGCATATATACAGTCAGTTAAGTACATTCCATAGGTTGGTAAATGAAGTAAGAGAGATTTATTTCATTATTGATATACCACATCTTCCGATAGAGTGGCAGGGAGGGAGAGAGGGAAAGAGAGAGAAACATTGATGTGAGAGAGACATATGGACTGGTTGCCTCCCACACAACCCTGACCAGGGCCAGGATGTACCACAACCGAGGTACGTGCCTTTGATCTGGATTGAACCCACTGCTCATTGGTCTGCGAGCTAATGCTCTAACCACTGAGCCAGAGCAGCCAGGGCTCTTCTGTCTTTTGGTCATTTTTCCACCAAGTTCGAGTGTGGGCCCTGTGCAGGGCACAGGAGCACACTGGTGAGACCCTTTCTCTGCCCGCTGTAGGAGGTTGTGGAGCGGGACTCCCTCCAGGCCCGGCAGCTGCCCAGCCCCCTCAAGTCCTCCAGCAGGGATCCCACACCCAGCCCACCCAGCAGCCACTCCAGCGAGGAGAAGGAGCACCTGGATGCGGAGCTGGCGATCACCAAGGCCAAGCTGTGTCATGTCACGCAGGAGCTGTGAGTACTCCAGTGACCCCCTGTTTTCTGCTCTGCTGCCATGTGTCACCAACACACTTCTAGCACATGAGGGTCACTGCTGTGCGCTGCCACTAGAAAGAGAGCTCTGCCTTGGGCCCTGGAGTGTCTGGACTCTGCTCCAAGCTAGGTCCCTGTTTCACCATGGACTGGTCCACTCCCTCCCCGGGCTGCACAGGAGGGGTTCTGCCGGGTCCTTAGGGCAGCTGCCTGTGCAGACATTACAGACTTCCTGAAGCAGCCTGCTGTTCACCCTCAATCCCAGTGGGGACTCGAATGGCCACACGCAAGTGTGTGTTCTTGGCTGGAGGGAGGATGTGTCTCCCCCGTCTGGGCAGCCTGTTCCCCTTTCCTGACACTGGTGATGTCACTTTGCCAGCCATCTCAGGAGCTGCCCCCCATCACGCCCCCCCCACAGTGGGCCTCGCACCTGCCTGGCTGTGGAGTGGCACGTGCTCCTGGGGTGTGCTTACCTGCCCCGCACCCTCAGAGGAAACTCAGTGTCTGCCGGGTGTAGTCTGAGAGCAGGCACTGAAAACTTCAAAACGACATTGGGAACATTTTTGCAAACCCCACATGCAGACTCCCCTCCTCACCCCCAGAAGCCAGGTCCCCTGCCCTCTCCCGCTGTGGTCTCCCAAGGTGGTGAGGTTTCAGGTGTTCTGAGGGAGCCCTCACCACGCATCCTCTGAATCCCCCAGGGAGGAGAAGACCACACAGCTCAGGGACAGCCAGCACAAGGTAAACCAGCGGGTGCTGGGTCAGCAGGTACCCAGCGGGAGGTGAGCGGGAGGCCTGTCGTGTGTGGAGGGTGGGGGTAGGATGCCCCAGTCACCATGGCCCCAGGTCCAGGAAGGTAACCGCAGGACCTGCCAAGAGAGGCCTGTTTCCTTCCCACTCAAAGCAACGCTGCCTGAGAGCAGTTGTCCTGAGAGCTGCTGTGGGGATGACATGTATTGGTTGCAGCGTGGGGCCCCCAACAGTGGCCTGCACACAGCCACTTGGCCACCAGGAACTGGCTTGTCCTGGGACTGCAGGGACATGGCCCTATTGTCCCCACTCCGGAGGGTGCCTGAGCTCGGTACCCTGCCTTTGTCCACCTCCCAAAATATACAGTTGGTGGTTTGGGGCCAGCGTGTTAAAACCTTCCAAGAACAGCTGGACTCTCTGAAGGAGAAGGCGAAACGAGCAGACCAGCTGCAGATGGAGCTGGTGCGCTGCAAGGATGAGCTGGGCAACCTGGACTTCTACAAGGCCGGCCTGGAGGTGAGCCTGGCCGGGCAGGCGGCTGTGGGCACTTCTGTCCGGAGAGAGGAAGAGAGGCCATGAGGCTTCTCCAGCTGACCTTCCCCTGCACCCAGCCTGTCTGCACCACTCCAAGGGCCTCCCTCCCTTCGTGGAAGGAATATGGTTGAAGAGCCCTGATTGCCTTTAGGATTTTTTCTTTTCCTAATTCATACTCAGGTGATGACCTTCTGTTCCAAATCTTTTTTTGTTAATCCCCACCCAGGGATATTTTTCCATTGTTCTTTAGAGAGAGAGGAAGGGAGGGAGGGAGGAGAGAGAGAGAGAGAGAGAGAGAGAGAGAGAGAGAGATGTAAGAGAGACACATCGATTGGTTGCCTCCCGAATGCACCTGGACAAGGACCTGGAGATTGAATCTGCAACATTGGTACGTGCCCTTGACTGGAATCACACCTTCAACCCTTCGATCCATAGGCTGACGCTCCAAACACTCATCCAAATCGGCCAGGGCGTGTTCACCAATCTTTTTAAAAGGACTTTTGCAATTTCTGTGGCTTAATCTTGCCAGGACTGTTTACTCATCTAAAAACCAGATAATTGTACTACTTCTTGAGGTTTCTACAGCGAAAGAGGGAGAAGGCCTGGTGTTTGTGCAGGTCCCATACTGAGCTCTCAGTGGTGTAGCCTACTCTGATACCGAGGCTATGGGTCCGTTCAGGGGAGGGTGTCATGGCAAAGGTGGGACAGAGAGCAAGACCCAGGCGGGATTACTGACGCTTTGGCAACTCACCCGACTGCCTCACGTCCACAGCAGTTTCCAGACCCTCTTTCCCAGGATTTGGAATTTTGCCCTTGTTGCTGATCCCATGGTTAGAGGCACTTTAGCAAGCAGGTGAAATCAGGATGTCAGCTCATACCAAGTGGGTCTGTTTGATGGTACAAAATCATCCCCATTGCCAGCCAGGAAGCTTTTGAGGGGACTGAACACAGGTCTGGGGAGCATGGGCTGTCCCTCTCCCTGCCCAGCTGCTGGCAGGCAGGTATGCTAGGGGCAGACTGTTTGGCCAGAAACCTGGGCGTGCTCTCCTCTGCAGACAGGCCCTGGGGTCCCTGGGCCAGGCAGAGGTGGCTTGGGGGTGGCTGTGGGCCAAGCCTGTTTGAACCTCTGACCTACTCAGGACTTGTCTCTGCCCCCAGTAATGTTAGTGAAGCACGTGCACTGCCCCCTGTGGGGAAGGCGCCCCAGGCAGAGGTGGGTATGGGAGACCATCTCTGGGCTTTGTCCTGGAAATGGTCCACTGGCCCTGCTGGTGATGAAGGCATAAATCTGCAGCACAGACAGGGTCTGGGACATGGACACACAGCCCTTACTGGAAATGAGACCATTGGGAGATCAGGGACAGTCATGCACAAGCTTCCCAGGTTGCTGCCTCTGCAGCCCCTTCTGCACACTGGGGACCTAACGCAGCCCCCACATCTCACCCGACACTTCGTCCCCATGGATGGGGGTGGATTTCAGAGCTCAGTCTCTGTCTCTGTGGTTTTTCCTGGTCTGTCCAAGCATCCTGGCTTAGTCAGGCAGCCAGAGCGAGTTAACGCCTGTGTGGTGCCAAGCCCTGCACCAGGAGCAGGAGACCTAACACAGAACAAGATCGCTTCCTGCTTCAGGAGCTTCTGGGCTTTTGGAGGGTTTCACATGGGAACCCCTTTGCCACGTTCTCAAGTTGCATGCTTCTGTATAATAACAGCAATATTTTTCATATTGATTAATAATTTTACTGTGGAATAGTAATGCCTGAAATTTTGCATTAGTGAATTTCAAGAGAAACAGTGTGGTCCGTGGAGTCCAGGCCATGACAGAGGATGAGTCACAGTGTTCTCAGGGGCCAGGGGACAGTGGGGGACAGTTGCTTGCACACGCATCCTTGAATTGGAGTAGTTACAACAGCCCTGCAGACTGTCCACAGACCTCCCCTCAGCCGGGCTCTGCCAGATTCTCTGTGTGCACCCTGAGCCCTGAGGGAGGGACAGGGTCTTATTTGATGGCATGCCTGGGACCTGGAACACACAAGGCACTTGGTAGTCACCACACAAATCGAGAAAAATCCGTCTCTCAGCAATGAAAGGACTTGCAGTCTTCAGGGAAGGACGTGGAAAATCACGAGGTTTGTCTCCTTCGGAATAGCAACAGTGTCGGTTTGATGGGCAGAGAGCGGAGCACGATTGTCACGTTCATGTCGGCTCATGTCTGTGGACACGCAGCATGTGGGGAACCCTCCTCTATGTACAGGGGAGCCACAGATGGCCAGGGTATCCTCCCCACGAACCTGTCCAGTGTCACCACTGAAAAGCACATAGAAAGGGGAGAGTGTTGCCCGGCCTTGGGGCTCCTTCCTTAATTTACCCAGGTCAGCCTCTTCATGTGTAAGAAGGGCCTGTCCCTGCCTCCTTCTCGGGGCTGCTGTGAAGAGTGAATGAGGCAGGGACAGAGACTGCCTAGTGCAGGGCGGGGACAGGCAGCGAGAGAACGGCCAGGTGAATCCAGGGTCTTAACGACCAGACCCTTCCTGCTGCCAGGCTCTGATCAGAACTGTGTCCACTGACAGTGAGGTGCCTGGTTTCCCTCCACCGAGAATCTCGGACTGTGGCCCAGGCCAGGAATGAACACGTGAGTGGTGAGCAGGAACTACTGGCACACTCCCCGTGGTCAGAGGCCGTGAGTGGGGCGAGCCTTGGAAAACTGCCCGCTGAGAGAAACGCCCACGTTCCCGTGTGTGGATGGATGTTCACAACCTGGGAAGGCATCAGGGAGACTCAGTCCCCCTGAGACACTGAGTGGGGCTGTGAGGGTCCGGGCGTAGGGAGCAGGATGAGGGGGACAAGCTGATCCTCATCCCGGTGTGTGCTGGGCACCTGCGACAGGACTGAGTCCATCTGACGCCTGGGGGAGGGACTGCGAGGGACCAGCACTGTGTTCCACTCTGCATGTGCCTGACCCACAGTGGCCACAGCACTTACCTTCTGTGTGTCTTACAAGCACCTCATTTCCGGGAAACTGCCGAGAGCTGTTGTTTTTGCGAGAGCACTTGTGTAAAATGTTGCAGCAGGAACTGTGTACTGAACAAAAACTCGTCTGAATAGCCATTTTTTCCCCAGGACCCAGATCAAGAGAATAAATGTTGAAATGAGAGGCCGAGACTCAGCCCTCAAACCCGGGACAGACTCTTAGCCCCACCCCTTCCTTGTTAAGGAACTAGGCTCAGTGAAGTCCCTTACCTGTCAGCAGGTACACTGATCCACCCAGATGAGGTTGCACAGGTCAAACACTCTCCCGCCACGGTCAGCATAAAGCAGACACTGAGGCCCTGGACAGTGTGGCTGAGCAGTGAGAGCATCAGTCCTCGGACTGAAGGGTCGCAGGTTTGATTCCAGTTCAGGGCACGTACCTGGTTTGCAGGTTGGCTCCCTGGCCCAGTTGGGGCAATCGATGTGTCTCTCTCACATGGATGTTTCTCTCTCCCTCCCTCCTTCCCTCCCTCACACTCTCTCTAAAAATCAATGGAAAAATATCCTCGGGTGAAGATTAACGAAAAGATTTCTTTAAAAAAACTAGACACTGAGCAAGTGTTTTCTTTCCCAAATTTAAATCATGTCTTGATTCGGGGATATTTTTCCATAAAGTCCACTGGGCCTGGCCTCGTGGAAAAGGTGCAGGTGCTAAAAGGTGGAGACAGAACTTCCCGGAGCAGCAGTTTGATCCCGAGGTGGTTGGTTGGGTCCACATCCTGGGAGAGCGCTGTGGTCATGAACCGAGCGCCTTGATCTGATGGTTCTCGTGTTTCCCAGGAGCTGAGAAAACACAACAGCATTTTAGTGGAAGCCAAGTCCATGCTGGAGGAACAGGTCACTGTGGCTCAGGCCTGGCGGGATCAAGTTGACGAGCTAGAAAAAGAGAACCTGCAGCTGAAAGCTCAGCTACGCAACATGGAACTGGTATTACAGCTGCTGTCACCATGTGTGAAACAGAGGGGTCAGCTCCAGGGTGATACTGTGCCCTTCTCTCACGGGCAGCTCCTGGAGTGGCCCGTTGACCGCCGATAGTTGCTTGCTAAGCTCAGTGGCTTCAGTGGGCTCTACTTAACGCCCACAAGACACATAGGGCTTGACTGCTGTATTGCTTTTCTGTGAGTGTGTATGTATGTGAGTGTCGGCTGGTGTCTGTGGTATGGGTTGAGCTGTGAGGTGTGAGTTTCTATGGCCTTTCCAAGGTGTGTGAGGCCTGCTAAGTGGCCACGAAGCTGCCTGTCACTGTATGGCTTTAAAGACCTGTGCTGTGTGCCACTTTGGTGAGACACCACTCAGTGAGAGACCTCGGGTCTCTTCCTCACCTAGGTCACTGGGTGAACATATCTTTTAGTGGCTGTAACTCTCACAGCTGGGCCCCAGGCTGGAGTCATATCTGTGCAGCCGTGTGTTTGGAAGGGGGCAGGTACACGGAGGCCCTTCATCCTGGGGAATGAGGGTAGATGCCCAGGTCCAGGGCCTGTCCAGAGGGTGCCCCGGGCTGCATCCTCAGCCATCCTCTCCTCCTGCACTAGGACCGAGACATAGACCATAAATACATTCAGGAACTCCTGGAAGAGAACATCGTCCTCGAGATCGCGCAAAAATACAACATGAGCGAGTCCGCTCACCTGGTCTGGGAGCTGGAGCAGCTGTCCGAGAACACAGAGATGTCAGATGACCTGTCACATGGTAGGCAGCCTCCCTGGTGTCTGGGAGCCAGCCTGGCTGTGGCTTCTCCCTCATCCCGGGGCTGAGCCCTTGGCTGTGAATCTTGGGATTCAGCCCATCCTCACCCCAAGTACACAGGAGTTTATTCAAGGGCCATTTGGAACCCTTTGATTGCAATCTCCCCAAGGAGAACGTGAGGATCTGGCAGCCTGGATGTCAGGACGAGATACAAAGTAATTGTTGCCAGAATTCTCAGATTCCACATGGACAGTCCCAGGAGAGTCCAGATTACAGCACACTGACAGCCAGGGGACATCATAGATCCCTCCATGGATGATTGAAACTCTGGGTGGCAGATGTCCCCAGTGGTCACTAATCTCCATTATAAATGGAAATCTTTTTCTGGGCACTATTTCCTCGGTTCATTTGCATAACTGGGCAGGATGGATGCACTCTGCTCTCTGTCTCCCTGGATAGGGGCTGCTAAGTAGCTGCTTTTCACAGGACCCAGGCCTCTTCCTCTCCTCCTGGTGTTTGCGTCCCTGCCCAGCACCCAGATGAGGTGTGGAAGGGGGGTAGGGTGGCAGTCCTCAGTGCAGCAGGAAGCCTCAGCACACAGCAATCAAAAAGCCCGTTCCTGTGTTCAAACATAGCACACATGCCCCTGGGAGTGGGAGTCCATGTTTACTTAGCACTTCACGGAGCACAGGAGGCTTTAGGCTGGTTTGGGGAGGGGCTGCTATTTCAATTCTGATAAACGTTCCGAAGCATAATGGAAAGGCTGATGAAAGCAGTTGGATATTCCATCTCTCCACTAGGTCCCATTAGTTCCAAACCTAAAATCAGTTCATTAAACTATTAATCTGTGTGAGACATTAGTTCTCTGTGTGGTTTGGTGTCTGGGCACTGCTGGGCAGAGGGTGGGGATCCTGGCTCTGGGAGCTCAGGTTCATGGGGAGGACCACTGCCCTCTGGTGGAGCATGGAAGTGGTGCAGGCTGGCTAGGACCAGCTCAGACCAAATGTGGTTCTGTAAGAGGCCAAGGTGGCTGATGGGGTTGGAAGCCTCACTGGTTCAGTCTGCTCAGTATAGTTTGTGAGCCCTTTCAGGTCTGTGACTGTGGTTTACTCTGGATGTTCCCAGCTTCTACTGCTTAGCTTAGCTGGCAGGTAATGAACAAAGCATGAATGTAATTTTGCATGGATGGTGTGGTGGCTTCTTGAGTCAAAGAGACCTGCCTTAACATCCTGACTCATCACTTGTCAGCTAGGTGACCTCTATTAAACCTCCATTTCTTCGCTGGATAACGGGGGTGATGAGGCTGCCTCACATGCGTTTCTTGTGAGAGGAGACAGTGCCTGGCCTGTGGGGCCCCAGGAAAGGGTGCTGTCCTTAGCGCCCTTGCCTCACTAAAAGATGTCCCATTACTCTGGTTCTTAGGGAGCTCATGAGCATAGCACCCAGTAAAGAACCATTGGTAGTTTCCCCAATGAACTGGTGTGTCATCATAATAGTCTGTGAGTCACTGACTTTCACAGAAATGAGGCTTGTAATCAACTCCACTGTTGAACTTGGAGAACCTTCAGAATTCTCTTCTGTGAGCACAGAACTTTGGGGTGAGATCATGAAAAAGTCTGGAGGGGGATGGTCTTGATAGTTGCAGAACAGTGGGAATGTAGCTAATGCACAGAACTGTATGCTCAAAAAGGGTTAAAATGGTAAACTCTATGTTGTATATATTTCACCACAATTTTTAAAAATGTTGTTTTTGAAGTGAATGCTGCAAAGGTACCATCTGATGATCAGACGTAAATGAGTGCAGTTTGAGTCAGTCAGTGTCTTTTGCAGCCTTGTCAGGACAAAGGCCCTCACACGTTGTGTTGAGGACATGCGTGTCTGTGTGTGGTCAGCGCTGGGGTGGGGTCGGGGCCTCTCCACTGCGGCACTGCCTGTAGCTGGGGTCTTTCCGAGGCTGTGGCTCCTTGGGTCTTCACTGCCCTCCTTGTCACAGGATGAGAACTCAGAGCGGGATGCAGACGCTTTTTCATCCTTATGATCATCCCGAGTTGCTGAACACACACATTCTGATTCCAGCTTGATGAGCCTGCTATGCCGGCCATCCCTCTACGTGTGGTGATGAATAAGAAGCAGGTGGGGTGCAGCCGTGTGAGCAATACAGGGTGACAATGCTCCCAGGGCTGAGGCTGTGGCACCGGAGGGACGAGGGTGGGAGCCGCCATGACCCCTCTTTGAGGGCGCTCATGTACCTTCATTTCCTCCTGAAAAAGCCCCAGGGTTTACCTAAAGTCACGCACCTGGCTGTGGCTGGTGAGGCCGAGAACGTCTGCTCTCCTTGGGTCTGTGCTCCCTTTTTTATTTGCATTCAAGCTGTTTAAAAGCAAAGTACAAAATCTGCCTTTTTCTATCTGAGTTATGTCTTCATCTGGCTTAGAGTTTTTAAACAGTTTAGATATACCATCTCATTCTTTCTCCAATACAGTGTGAAATCACAACATGAAACCTCTGTCCGAAGGACCTTATGCAGGGGGGGCAAGTCCTGGGCATGCGCACCTCATAGCCTCCCCTGGCACACATCCTAGTCAATTATCATGTCCCCTCCCTCCCAGCTGAGCCAGCCCAGACTCCCCCTGCTCTCAGGCTGGCACAGAAATGTCATCTTTTGCCATCTCTGTGAGTCTCTAAAATCCTTGACTTGATGGTCAGCTTAGAACTTGGTAAAAAGTGGTTCTAGCAGTTCCATGGAGTTAAACTTTTGCATTGGCTTCTCCACGTCACCTGCTTTCTTCCTAGGCTCTGAGCTGCTCCCCTAACAGGCCCCAGCTGAGCCAGTAGAGGGGCCGTCACTGCCTGAGGAACCTTCAGGTCTGACAGCAATAGCACCCTTTGAAAAAGGGAGGGCACCCGGCTGAGCTGTGGGAGCCCATCCCTGCCCCTCACCCCTATGGCCACCTCAGGGCTGGGAGCAGAGAGTGGCAGCCAAGGCCTCTGGATCTGGGCTCTGACCTGCCTCTGCCCTTCAGCCTCCAGGAGGTGCTCTGTGCCTGAGCTGAGCCAATGTGCCTCCAGCCGCATCCTGACGCTGGAGGAGAAACAGCGCCTCAGGTGCAGTGAGCTGGATGAGGAGAACCAGCAGCTCAGCAAGAAGGTACCAGGGGTGGTGTCCAGAACACACGGGCAGGGAGGTGGCCTGCGGGAGCACCCAGGTGTCGGCCAGGATGCGCAGCTGGGAGAATGCAGATCCAGTGACAGCACAGTTGTGATAGAGGGACAAGAGTAATCACTGAGAAGTCACAGGGCAGCATGACGTGTCCCCGCAGCTGTGTGACTGGACACGATTGGCCTGTGAGCCTCGTGCCTCACCTGTGAAATGGGGTTAACGATGTACCCACCGATAGGTGTTGAGAGGATGGCATAAGTCGGTGTAGGTCAGGGGTCCAGCACCTAGTAAGTGCTGAATGCACAGAGCAGCGCCCTGTGAAGAAGCAGTGGGTGGGCGTGGGAGAGAAGCAGTGAAGGAGGACACGCACGTGTGGGCAGGACCACAGGTGGGCCCTCTAGGGCTCTGCTGGGGGTACAGCGAGAACAGGCTCACTCTCTCCTTTCAGTGGATGGGATGAGGAAGAAGAGATGACTCAGCCTCATGTCCTTTCAGGACCACCCCAGGTCTTCCTGGGAGCACAGTGGGACACAGACATCTGAGCACAGGCAGGCTTCCCAGCCAGGCACGTCCTACAGTTAGGAGGGCCTCCATTCACATGACAGGAAGCGCCCTGCAGAGGCCAGGATGGGGCAGAGGGCATGGGCACAGATAGGCACACCGAGGAGGGCACAGCTGCACGGTGGGCTCTGAGCACCCCTTGACCAGGGGCCGGGTTCCGGGTGAGGGAGGGGCAAGAGCACTCTAGCTCACTGACCCCCTGCTAGGACTGGGCCTTTTGGGTGTCTGGGTGTCTGTCCCAAGCTGCACATGAGTCCTGCCAGTGTCATTTGCTGAGGCTGCACCGGAAATGGGGGAGACATGGGCTGCAGACAGGAGACCTGGGTTCTGCTGGTCGTGCTCTGCTGGTTCTTCATCTGTGGGGGAGACTTGGGACCGCCCTTCCCCCATGAGGGGGTGTCTCCAGGCCTCTCGTGGGAGGTCCGAGGTTCGGTCACTCACTCCCCTGTCCCTGTGAAGCACTGTGTGCCTCACGTCAGAGCAGCTGCCAAACAGTTTGTCCTTCCTTGTGGGATGAGAGGAAGCTGGCTCATGCCTTCTTTCGGGCAGCACAGCACAGGGAAAGCACCAGACAGTTTGGGTTTTGTCGAGTCACGTGGGCCGGGACAGGTCATGTCTCTATAAATGGCAGTGGGACCTCAGCCAAGATGAAAAATAATTGACCTTGAGAGAGATGAGAACCTCCAACTCGGTGGGTCCTCAGGGTCTGCCGCAGAAGGCCTGCGAGGTGCTCCTCGGCCCAGCTCCCAGCAGGCCTCAGACACGGCCGCTGACCCTTCCCCTGCCCAGGGGTCCACTCCAGTCCCTCCTCCACACACACAGGACTGGCGGTGTGCTCGCCTCTCCAGCATGACTCCACAGCCCCCCGTCTCTCGGGTCCCTCTCCTGCTTCCTCTCTGCACCAGTTCCCTGGGAGGACACCCTGGCAATCCTGCCCCAGCCCTGGGATGTCTGGGCCTAGAGGCCCTGGTAGAAGGGCGGTGCTGCTGTCCCAGACCAGAGCTGTCCTGTGTGGTGCCAGGCATCCTGGGACGACGGCCCTTCTGCTCACCAGAGCGCTGCACCTTCCTGGACGCATGTATCCTGACCCAGCAGGGCTGGTTCTGCGTTTTTCCCCCGAGCCTGGCAGGTCACGGTTCCTCCCTAGTGTTAGACAAATGGTGTGTCTTGGCCATCGCTGAGCGCTACAAGGACATGGCCCGACACTGACCCATCCACACAATGTGGCCACTCTGGGAGGCAGGGGCTGAGAGGCAGGTCCCTGGCACCTGTGTGCTCTGGGGACCTGGATCCTCACCACATGAGCCCTCGGCCTGAGCCTGGTACTTGGGGGAGAACAGGAAACCCTCTGAGACCAGCTCACATCTCAGCCCAGTGAGCTGTCCTTAGGGGAACCGAGGTCCTTCAGGGATGGACAGGAGTAGGGACTCCAGTCCCACAGCAAAAGAAGTGGACAAGGAGACACAATGGGGCATCCCACAGTGGTGGGTGGGACGGGGGCAGTCATGTCTTCAAGCTAGAAGCAACGACAATCAGAAGTTGGAATATCACCCCTTTCTGGGAGGGAAGGAGCAGCAGGGGGAAGTATAAATAGCAAGGCTGGGGTGCAAGGTGGGGGTTTGGGGGCACACACCACAGGCCCCCACAGAGTGAGCAGGGCTGGGGTCGGCCTACTGCTGTGCATCCCAGCTCTGCCACGTCCCCACTGTGAGGCTTCGGGAAAATCACTGGACCTCTCTGAGCCCCAGGCCCATCTCTGAATGATGGTTGCGTACAACTGCCCAGCCCAGACCCAGCAGATCAGAAACTCAGGCATTCTCATAGGGCTACGGGTGTGGAGGGGGAGCCCATGGGGAAAGAAGACAGGCCCTGGGAACACATTTACTTGGGGGGTGAGAGGAAGGAGAGACATAGCAGAAGACCACTCTGAGCAGTTGGGTGAATAGGAATGTCACCGACCCGGTGACATCCATGCAGGGCATCCAGCAGTGGTGGCAGCTGGGCGCAGAGCATGTGGCCTGACCCTCTGGATAGTAGACATGGCCAAAGATGGAAGCAGGAGGGTGAGGATTGGGGAGCCACGTGCCCTTTCTGTCTGCTTGATCTGGAATGCACTCAGTGGGCTGAGTCCATGGTCAACGGTGTGGGGAGGTCACTGCAGAACAAGGCCTGGACGGGGACAGCGGCTCACGGAGGCCACCCAGGAGCCAGGCTCCCTGCTTCCTGCTCAGACATTCTCAGCAGTGGCTGTTGCACCTCCCCAAGAAGTGAGCGGGAAGAAGTTTTTCCTGGAGCAAAGTCCTGTTGAAGTTCTCCACGGGGCCGACAGGGTCTGGGTTTGTTTTAAAACATAGTTCGCTTGGCAAAACTGACTTTTGCACGGCTGGGTCTCTGGCTCTGCAGATTGAAGAGTTACAGAATGAGCTCGAGAGTGAAAGGCAGACCATCAGTGATCTCCAGAGCTACAGTGAGGAGCTGTTAGAAGAAAAAGAGCAGATGCGGTCTGACCTGCAGAGCCTGAGAGCGAACAGCAGCATGCAGGTGAGCCTTCCAGAGCCAGTGCCTCCCTGGGAGCCCTGCCCACAAGGGGGAGAGTCCAGGTCATAGCCCTGTCCTGGCCATCGATGAGTAGGGATACGTGGAATACCTGTTTCCTTGCTCAGCTGTTCTCGGGCCAGCAATTCTCAACCACAATCGGGGGACGGGGATTGATTTCACCTCCCAGTGACACTGGTGATTTGTGTTTGATTGTCATGACTTGGGGGAGGAGAGAGGAGGTGATCCTGGCGGTGGTGGGTAGAGATCAGGGATGCTGTTTAGTGTCCTAAAGCTCACAGGACAGCCCCACAGGACAAAAGAAGGCCCCGCTCCAAATGTCCAGTGTCATGCTGAGAACCCGGAAAACCTCCGGGGTGGATTTTCCTCACACTCCAGTCAGTGCCCGGGTAGGCAGTCCAGTGCTGGGGCAGAGGATCAGTGATGCCCCCAGGGGCCGGGCTGCTCTTTTCCTGCTCAGCCAGTCCTGGCAGTGGCTGCTGTACCTCCCAAAGAAACAGGCCAGAAGAAAGTAGAGAGTGAAGGGGCAAAGGGAAGGCCTCCCCAGCACCCTCTGTTAACATCTCATTGGCCAGACCCGACCCATGACTACCCCGAGCTGCAAGGGAGGCTGGGTGTCAAGTACTTGCGTTTTTCAACCTCTCTAGTAGAGCAGAAACAAGGGGGTTGGGATGGTGCTTGTGTAGTGAAAGACAGGCATGGCCCCACCCTGATGTGGCTCACAGTCCAGAAGGCAGAATGGCAGGGGCCTTCAGACGTGTGCTCCTAAAGAAATAAACGTGGGTCCAGGGAGAGAGTCCTGCCAGTTGCAGGGCATTTGGAATCCTGGTGCGGGCTGCTCTGAGGAGCTGGCTCTCACGCTGAGCCCTGGAGGATGAGAAGGGGCCAGTGCGCTGAAGGCCAGGTGAGGTCAGTGAGGACTGTAGGCGGAGGGAAGATCACCTGCGGTGTCTGCTTGGCGAGAGAGCTTCCTGAAGACCAGGACAGAAAGCACCAAGGGAGTCCTTTCATTGTTTTGTTTTATTATTATTTATCTAATCCCCACCCCAAGATATGGTTCCATTGATTTATTAGACAGAGTGGGAGGGAGGCAGGGGAGGAGAGAGAGAGAGAGGGAGAAAAATATTGATGTAGAGAGACACATTGACTGGTTGCCTCTCTCACAGCCCAGACCAGGGCTGGGAATCGAACCTGCAACCAGGTACATGCTCTTGACCAGGAAGCGGACCCACAACTCTTCAGTCTGCGGGCCTATGCTCGAACTGCTGAGTCTAACCGGCCAGGGTACTTTCATTGTTTTAAGTAAGAGGTATAGTTTATGTTTCTAGATCATCCCGGCTGCTATGAATGTATTTGGACTTGAACTGTGTCCGTGGGGGTCTCCATGCCCTTCACCTTGTGTCCATGTCACGCTTCTGGGAAACATCAGGACTTCCTTTGGGCACACGGTGGGACGGTCTTTCCGGGCCGACACTTTAGTCCCCCAGTTTGGACCCAAATCACTGAAATGCATTTGTGCAGCCGCCTATGTCGTTTCCATTATGTGTTCCTGCAGGTCCAGATGCTTGAGGAACAAAATCATCATCTCAATCAAGCAGTGCTCATGCTGCAGGTGATGTCACTGGGCAGCAGTGAGGTCTGCACAGAGGACATTGAGCCAGAAAATCAAGTCCTCCACGAGACCAGCAGCAAACTCAGCAAGCTGGAGTTCGAGAGGCAGTGCCTGCGGCAGGACCTGGAGCAGATGCAGGAGAGGGTGAAGCAGGGAGAGCAGCTGGAGGAGACCATGCGCTCCACGAGTGCCAATATGGCTCCGATCGAGATGGAGAACCAGGAGCTTAGGCAGGAGGAGGAAGTGAGTGCAGAGGACCTGCAGCTGCGGCAGACCCCGGAGAGCAGGAGCCAAAAGGCGCAGGCCCTGCAGCAGGAGCTCCGGGAGCCACAGGCAGAAAACCAGGCCCAGCAGCGGGAGCAGGAAGCCCAGCGGCTCCTCAACGAGCAGCTGGAGGGGTCCAAGGACAGGAAGGCCCTGGAGCAGGAGGGGGCCCGGCTGCAGAAAGACCAGAAGCGGCTGGAAGAGGAAGTGAAGCAGCCGCAGCAGCAGGAGGAGCTGAAGGACGCGGTCTCGGACGACAGAACCGCCAAGCTGTCCTCAGCTCTGGACCAGGGGTTGGCACACTGCAAGGATGTGGCCACCCAGCTTCAGGAGCTGGACAAGGACAACAGACACCTCACCAATCAAGTCACCGTGCACACGAAGAGGCTGAGGACCCTGAGAGTGGTGAGCTGGGTGCGGGCAGCCCCTCCGAGGGGAACGGCGGGGTTGACGTCTTTGTCCAGAGCTGCAGGGGCGTGCAGTAGGGGCCGCTCCGGAATGGAAGTGGGACTGTGTGTCCTCCTTAAATGTTTTCCCTGGTTCTAAACAGTGATAATCGGCGCTTCTCTTACTGCCCAGAGACAACCACTGCCATGCCTGCATGTCCACACACACACACACACACACACACACACTCACACTCACACGGTACCCTACTCTCTGCATTTTCACCCTATGTGTTTTGCATTTATTGTACCTTTTCTCATTACATTGCATAGGCTTTAAGCCATGATTTCTAATGGCTGCCAGATATTAATTCTATAGACTTCCTGTAATTCTTTTGTTGGCATTTAGGTTGTTTCCATTTTTCCACCCTTGTGAATAACGTTGGACATCCTGCGCGTGTTCACCTCCACAAGTACATCCTCATTCTGAGCATGATCCCTAGAAGTGTAATTATGGGACCAAAGGGTATGAACGTCTTGCGGGTTCTTGGTAAAAGACGTGTTCCACATTTCCCTGGAGCTTCTGCCCGGGCCACCTGGGCGTTTCTGCAGCACGTCCCAGGGAACAGCTGCTCTCCTGGCTGAGTCATCGGAACGGCCCTGCACAGAAGTTGAGCCTCGGGTGTGCAGGAGCTCAGTGTGGCTGTTCCCAGGTGGCCTTCGCACAGTGACTTGGGCAGCTGGCTTCCTCCACCCAGTAGTGGCTCAGCCATCCCCCAGGGGAGCCCTGTTTAAGCTCTTTGGCATGTGGCCAGTAGGTGAGAAAGAGAGTGAGTGAGAAAAGCCACACTTCACAGGGCAGAACTCGGTCCCACGTCTGAACTTAGCCACGAGGGAGGCTGGGAAGTGTGTTCCAGCTGTGCGCCAAGGCAGAAAAGGACAGAGGTGTGGTGAGCACAGGGCTCCATGTTCACCAGCGGACAGGCAGTGCAGGCAGAGGAGTGTGCTGTGGACCCGCAGTCCCTGCCTCTGTAGGCATGGGGTAGGTTGTGCTGCAGTGACAGACGACCCCGGAGTCCCAGCGGATTACCACATCACGGCTGACTTCTCACACACCAGAGTCCAGGTGACTCTCTTGGGAGCCTGTCATCTGTACTGTGACCCAGCTGCTTTGATCTTAGGGCTCCACCATCTCAACACAAGGTTTGGGCATTGCCATAGCAGGGCAAAGGCCGCTGGAAGGTCACACACCAGCTCTGCTGAGCTGCAGCTGGGAAGTGACACATCCCATCTCCACCTCCAGCCCATGGGCTAGACCTGGTCGCCTTGGCTTCAGCCAACCACAGGGTGGCTGGGGATCTGCAGGTGGCATGTCTGGCGAGCCCCATCCTCTGTCATGCTGCGGGTCCAAGCCTGCAGACCAGGCGGGGCAGGCATGCGTGCAGACAGCTGGGACACCAGGCAGAACATTGCAGCCGCGGGATGCAGCCCCACAGAGAGGTGTGCAAGTGGAGGTGGACCAGGCTGCGTCCACCAGCTCAGTGAGAGCAGCACCCACTGTGACAAGTGAATCCAAACCAGGATTTAAAAGGAAATCTTTCTCCTTTTTATCCTTTTTGTTCCAAATTCTTTGCAACTTGCATTTAGTTATGTTGCTCCCTAGAAAAGGAAAATTTTGAACCTACTACTTAAAGGTCAGCAAAACAGTATTTCAAACCCACGTTTCAAGTGTTGGGAGCTCACTGGATCCGTCCTGACACACGGCTGCATGGCCTGGTCATCTGTACAGGGCTAGAGAGCGTGGTCACCCCTTCCCTTTGGAAGATGTCCTTGAGGTTCACCGGTCCCCATCGAACCACCTGCCCAGCACTCACGACACCTGAGTCGGCCATGACTTGGGAAGACAGTTGTTCATCCTTGAGAAGGGCCTGTGTCCGGCCCGCCGACCATTTCTGCTGGACTCCGGTCCCATGTTTGTTCCCTCCCTGTCCCTGCAGGACCTGGTGCTGGAGAAGGTGAAGAACCAGCAGCTGAACACTGAGCTGGAAAAACTGAGCCAGGATTTGGAGATGAGGCGCCGCCGCAAGGTGCTGCCGCTGCAGGACGATAGCAGCCACAGCAACATGTGAGCACCCCTCCCCACGTGGTCTGCAGGTTTGACAGCTCACACCCACGTCCACGTGTGCCATGTCCCCGTGTGCAGGAGGCTGGCAGGGTGACTGGGCGGTAATAAGGTAAAAGGGACTCCAGCTAGCCGCTGGGATGGAAGCACTAGTGACACCTGGGACGGCACAGGGTCTGCATTTGGATAACCTCACCTCCCACACCTGTGATGCGGATTGTATCGGGCATGGGCACCTTCCGCCTCTAACCTCAGCGACCCCGTGAAGGAGATACAGGCCATCCCCATCATCCATGCATTCCCTATTTGTGAGCTCACCTACTCGCTGAGTATACTTGTAACTCCAGTCGGTACCTGTGGCCCTTCGTGGATGCTCCCAGAGTGTGAGAGACTGGAGTCATGATGCGCACGATTGCAGCTGAGGATGAGCACAGCCTTTGACTGCTGCCTGGTTTCAGCGCTTCTACTGCAAACCAGCATCTTTTCATGGCCCATTCAGTGCCATGATTTGCTTTCTAATGTGTGCTTTCTGGTGGTGGTTATGCTGTTTGAAATGCCCCTCAATGGAGGGCTGAAGTGCTGTCCAGGGTTCCCCAGGGCAGGGGTGCGCTGGGCCTCATGGGGATATACTTGAGTTCATTCAAGCAGGACCTGGGGTGCTGTTGGCTGTGAGGATGATGCATAAGGCCCCTTGATGTCTCCATCAGTGGACAGAAATGCAGCCAGACACTCACAGGAACCTTTGGGAAGAGTTTGAGTGCACACTACATCAGTGTTCACGCCACGAGTAATGAGAATTGATTGAGCCCTTATCCTTTTTTTTTTTAAAAATAGATGAGGAAACAGGCGCAGAGATTAAATAACTTGTTCAAGTCAGTCTCCTAGTTGGCAGCACAGTCAGGATTGACGCCAGGTCTGGTCTCAACCCAGGGGCATGATCAGGAAGCCGCTTCCTTCCACAGCCTTGAATTTTTGTTGTTAATATATTTTTCTATTGATTTTTAGATAGAGTAGAAGGGAAGGAGAGAGAGACATCAGTGTGAGAGAGACACATTGATTGGTTGCCTCCCACAGGACTCCAACCAGGGCCGGGGATTGAACCTGCAACCCAGGTTCGTGCCCTTGACAAGGATCAAACCAGAGACTCTTCAGTCTGAGGGCTGATGCTCTAACCACTGAGCCAAACCGGCCTGGGGCCCACAGCCTTAACATGTCCTGGGGGCTACTCACTGCGGTGCCCCCAGTGGCCAGGCAGGAGAAGCACATGGGGAAGGAACCTCAGGACAGACCAGACTGACCTAGAGAGCCACCCTGAAGGCTGTCAGCCTGGAAGCAGGCCAAGGGCTGCCAGGTTTCCTTTCATTTATGCTTTTTTCTTGTGAGAAGCTAGACATCTGAATGTTGATGTGAAACTTTACATTTTTTCAGTGTTGATAAACTAATTAATTTTTATTCAAAAACCTGTGTTGGCCAAACTGCACACATTTGTGGTCAAATTGAGACCTTGAACCTCTGGTAATTTCAGCTTTCTGATAGAAATCTTCCCCCAGGACACCCAGTTGGTAATGATGCTGATGATGACCATTTCAGCGGATTTACATAATTCCACAATATATATTTTATTTATCTCAGGAGTTGAAATTAGAAGGGGGCTTGGAATTGGACAGAAGAGTTGGACATAGACATAGAGTTTTAGAGCAAAAATATTCTGATTCAATGTTTTTTAAAAGTGTTTTAATAGAAGAACTCTTTTATCCAAGGAGGCAGATATGCCAAAGCCTTAAATGGAAAAGATTTAACAGTGAGGCTCCATTGAAGTGGTGTTTGAGCCTGCCTGTTCTACTCCCCTAGCCCAAGTGGGGTGCCAGGGGGAGCCTCATAGAACCCCAACCGACACAGTTTGAAAACTACTGCTTTTATTTAACCCCTCATTTACACATAAAAAAAACGAAGGCCCAGAGAGGTTGCAGGTTTGATGAAGGCTGCACAGTGAGGAAAGAGCCTGGAATTGCTCCTCAGCCCTGACCCCATGGTTCTGCACCCCCAGGGCCAATTTCCTGCACCAGAAACTGAAGGGGCAGCGCGAGGAGCTGCGCATCCACATCCTGCGGCTGGAAACCTTGCTGCAGCACTCGCAGCTGGGGCTGAGCCACCGGCAGGCCCAGGTCGACCAGCAGAAGGAGCCGCACCAGAGCTTGGACAATCACCATGAGGTGAGGCCTGGGGCCGGTGGGCCTGGGGACACCGGGTCCTGTTCCCTGGGCTGACAGCCTTGGGCTCAGCCAGGTGGGATGGGTACTCATTGGCTTCCGTGCTCTAAGACTGTGTGAAGGTCACACTGAGGCCCAGAGGAAGCCAGAGGCATTCGAAGGGGACGAACACCATGACTGGTGGGGATGTGTCAGAAAACACCTTTCATCAGACCTTTGCTTCTTGCAAGGTTGGGGCGGTGCATGGACACAGCCGAGTCCAGCTTCATTTCCGTCCTCTCAGCTGGGCACTTTGCTCTGTGCTTACCTGTGTCATCCATTTAGTTCTCACAGTGATCATGTGAGCTGGGGTTCCCATCCTCATCCCTCATAACTAGTGGGTGGGAACCCAGTTTGTCTGAAGCCAAAGCTTGAGACTTTCCTGCTACAGCAACAGCGGTGATATTCCAGAGCAGGAGTGTGGCCAACCTCAGCCCGAAATTCAGATCTAGCACCCACCGGTTTTTATACATCTGTGAACCAAGGATAGCGTTTACAGGTTTTAATGGTTGGGAAAAATCAGGAGAAGACTATTTGGTGGCAAGTGAAAATAATATGACATTTGTGTGTCAGTGTCCACTAGTAGAGTTTTTGTGTGTGTTTTAACACAGCCACACCCATGCGTGTACATTTTATCTGTGGCTACTTCCTGCTGTAATAACAGAGTTGAATAGCTGCCACAGAGACCACCGTCCTGCCTGGAAAGCCTAGACTACCTACCGTCTGGCTCTTTACACAGACAGTGTGCCAACCCTCTTCTGGAGCGGAGATGTCCAATGGGAATGGAATGCAGGCCACCCCATGTCATACAAACTTTGTAGCAGCCACATTAAAAAATTAAAGGAAATGGGTGGGATTAATTTTAGTGATATATCTTGTTTAGCCATTGTATATAAAACATCACATGTAACCCCAAAAGCATATTCTTAAGATATTTTACATTCTTTTTTTCTGTATTGATTTAGAGAGAGAGGGAGGGAGAGAGATAGAAACATCAATGAGCGAGAACATCGATTGGCCACCTCCTGCATGCCCCCCATGGGAATTTGGCCCACAACCTGGGCATGTGTCCTGACCAGGAATCCAACCTGCGACCTCTTGGTGCATGGGTTGATGCTCAACCACTGAGCCACTCTGGCCAGGCTTCATTAATTTTTTTTAATTGTTATGTAAGTCCTCAGAAACTGTTCTATTTTGGGCACTTATGGCACGTGTCAGCCAGGACAGGCTGTGTGTCCAGTGCTCAGCAGCCTCACGTGGCCAGTGGCTCCTTGATTGGACAGTGCAGTTGCACAAGGCTTGGCCCTCCCCGTGTCGTTGGCCGTACTGGTCCTTCCGACAGCTGCAGATAATACCGAAATGGCCATCTTTGTGCACGTGGCCTTTTTCTTCTTCTGGAAGTACATTCCCAGCAGTGGATTCATAGGGACGCATGGTGGTTGAGACATTGTCGATCTGTGTTTTAGCTGCTCTCTCATCTCAAGGAGAATTTGGAGGGAAAAAATCCTCACCTCATGGGCCAGCTCAATATGTTGAACCAGCAGAACCAGGAGCTTCTAGAGCAGAACACGGAGAGCAAGGAGCCGGACCACGAGGAACAGAAGCAATCCATGTAAGGGGTGTGGCTGGGGGACACCTGTCAACAAAGGGGCCCTGGGTCCCAGCTCCCGGCCTACAGTGTGACATTCTGGGTGTCCCAAGGGCAAGAGGACAGACTGTGTTACCAGCTCATCCTTCTTTCATTGTCCCTGGAATGGTTCTAGATTTCTGCAAGTAGGTGTGGTTGGTTTTTGTTTGCTTTTCAAAGACACTGCTCTCTGGCAGACGCTTCTTATTCTGCTTTTGGAATTAAGTTCATTTAAAAAAATATGACAGTGGTAAAGAGAAAGAATTAAGACCGAAGGCTGAGCCCTTTCTGTGTCAGTTTTCCTCTGAGTGGGCTGGACGGTGTGCTGTTGGTAGACCGTGGTTGTCCTCCCTCTGCTGGTGTTTACTTGTCCTGGCTTTGGCGAAGGCCCTGAGAGGTGCACAGAGCCAGTTCCCTGGTCGCCAGCAACTAGTAGGGGTGACGAGATGTGAGCAGAGCTCTGTGCACACCGGACAGTGTTGAGGAGCTCCATGGAGGCGCAGAAGGAAGCGTGGCAGTGGAGTTAGGGTTCTGCTGCTGACACGAATGGGGAGAAGGCTGCCAGTGGGGGAGGACCCTGAAGGGGGAGCATGGCCTGGTCTGGGTGCAGGGAAGGTGCAGGGAGCGCCAGGAGGGAAGGGTGGGGAAGCAGGGCTGAGCCCTGGAAGGCTGCCATGCCCCTGCCCAGCTAAAGAGTCGGACTCACTGGGAAGTGAGTGTCTAAGGGATGCTGGTCTCTGGGGCCTAGGAAGCTGCCAGAAATGAGGTCAGGAGGAAGAGCCTTGGTGCTGGAAACTGTGGTTTGGAAGACAAGTAATCTGAGATGCACTGTGGGTCCAGGGTGGTCTTCACCCCTCCGTGCTGTGCTGATGGGACTGTCCTTCCTGTGATCAGGAAGGGCTGGGCAGTGTGGGACGGAGGGAGACTGTGCCAGCTTGCGGGGTAATGATGCTCCTTCACTGTTCTCCCAGCTTCCTCTGCTCATCGACAGGTGGCTCGACACCCACCAAAGGACGGTTTACATGGAAAACCACACTGTAGTTTTGGTGTAGAAATGACTGTTGCCTGACGTTGGCCCTCTATAATCCAGCTGATAAAAATGACCAGCAGTGGTTGGGCAGCTACAAACTAGAAGAGTAGGAGCCTGGTACCCAGGGGGGTGATTTGATGACGGTTTTGCATTAGAGAGAGTTTGCAGGAGTCCAGGGAGTGGACAAGCCTCCAGAGCCTGCTCTGAGCAGAGCACCTTCCTCAGTACAGCCCTGCCCTGGGGGATTGGGGGGGAGGGGTGCCTGCCCTCCCTGAGTTTGTGCAGCTTCAGGGGTGCCGGACCCAGACATGAAAGCACTCTAGCATAAGGCCAGGCACCACAGCTGTGGGAACAGAATAACACAGACCAGAACCAGATCTGGAGCCAGGGGCTGGGAACAGAGCAGGGTCGGTGGTCCGGGGCCCAGTGGTTCACGAGCTACCACTTTTCATGAGGTGCTCACTTCACAGTGAACTCTCGGGAAAGCCCTGGGGTCCAGAGGCCATTTCCTGGCCCCGTAGACCACTTCCCAGTGAAGCTGACTCATTGGCTGGGCAGGGGCATGGCAGCCTTCCAGGGCTGAGCTCTGCTCCCTCCAGCCTTCCCTCCTGCTGCTCCCTGCACCTCCCAGTACCCACACCAGTCCATGCTCCTGCTTCAGGTCCCTCCCCGCACTGGCCAGCCTTCTACCTATCATGTCAGCAAGGAGACCAGGGGTCCCAGCTGTTGAGGCAGGAAAAGGGCAGCAGCCCGGCCAGCGGGCAGCACTGTGCACAGAGCCCCGCGTGCAGCACTCTGGGACACGACCACACAAGAGCACGGTGTGTGTCTCAGGAAGGCCAAACGCTCTCTCCCAGGGAGTAGCGGTTCCTCTGGCAGCCCAAGGTTCAAGAGGTGTCTCTTGGGTCCTTTCTGTGTTTTTGAAAATGGGAACTGATTTCCAACATTCATTAATCAAGAGATTTTGCTTTACAACCTGGGTTTCCAGATTCTTTGGGAAAAGCAATCAGATCTCCGCCCCATCTGGAGCAGCACTCAGTTTGCAGGTCCTGCATTCAGTCCCACCTGGCACCCTGCACTCAGTGGCACCCCACTACCCGCCAACCCGCTGGTCTTTCCAGGCCCGCTTTGCTCCCTGTCATCTCCGTCTGGCCCCTAAAGTCCTTGACTTTGCTTCCATGGCAGTGTTATTGGAAACCCGACACTGGAATGGGTCGGTTCCGAGGTCTCACTTTACTAAACTGACTTTTTTATCTTGATGCCCATCTAACTCACTGAGGACAGACCTCTCCCCACCACTAGCTGTTGTGACCCTGTACCCACAGGAGCTAGCCTAGCCCTGTGTGTGACCCGAGTGCACAACGTCCTGAATTGACCTGGCCGGAAAGTCCTTGGGGTTTCCGAGCTGAAGTTTTAGATGGTTTAGGGTTGATCTCCTGTGGTTAGGTACAGCCTGATCCTAGGTGCATCCACAGGTCTCCTCAAGGTGTTAGGGTTCCTGGACCCATGTCAGATGCTTCCATTCACATTTTCCCAACTCGACGATCACGACGGCCATGAGCACTGTGATGTCTGAATCCCAGAAAAGTAGCAGCCCCTTCTGGGCCAGGTCCCAGGCTGGGCTGATGAGTAAATATGTGTGCTTTATTTAAAACCTGACTGGATTTTCTGTCTCCTCTGTCTGCAGAGACCAATTAAATGCCTTACAGAGGAAATCGGTGACACTGGAAGAAAAAGCAAGGGAACAAAATGAGTCATGTGATCCTGCTCCAAAGAAGTGAGTTGATTTAAGCTTCAGTAACTTCAGCAGAACAGAGAGCGTGCTTTTTCCCGAGCAGGGGACAGCTGTAGCCTCTAGAGCAGTGAGCAGTGTGTGGGGCCTGGACCGCCCCCTGTGTGGGTCATCTGTGTGCAGGTCCCTCCCAGCACAGAGAGAATTGAGAGAGTCTTTCAGTCCCGCCCTCCGTGCTCAGGGTCATCCCAGGAGGGATGCAAATGTCCACTGGCCAGGAGCCCGGTTAAGGGGCGCAGAGTCTGTGGTTTTGGAGCCACTCAAGCCGGAGCATCAGGTTTTGTCTCAACATTTCAGGACGTAGAAAACCATGTTTCTGTTTGGGGAAGGAAACGGGTCAGACACCTGGACCGGCACCCATGGTCTTCAAACACAGAACCTTTTGGTCTTACCTAAATTACTTCAGGTTCACTGGACCCCTGGGTGGTTCAGAAACACTTTCCCTTCTCCAGAGAGCAGCAGCCCTGCTTATGGGCTGGCTTGGTCCTGGAGACTGGCTGGCATCTGTCCAGCTGGGCTTCCCCTGGTCCCAAGTCAGAGCCCAGGAGCTGGCCCTTGAGATTGGTCTGTCCCAGCCCAGTCTTGAAGTCCAATCACCATGAATCCTGCGAGGCCTCTCTGTGGAAATCACAGAACCACAGACTGTCAGAACCCCCTCCCCAGCAGAGGAGTTGAGAACAGAACTTCTCAGCAGAGCAGGTGAGGCCCCGATGAGGAGTGGGGTGATCTGTGTGAGCACAGTGCTGTTTGGTGGCAGAGCCAGGACTGGAACCCAGGGGTGGTTCTTGTTAGGTTAGGATGCCCTCATTTCCGGTTCACTGCAGCATGTGACTTACCCCTTAAATCCACTATTTTTCATTCAAACGGCCCACTCTACCTGCCCTCTTCCCCTCACCCAGACTCCTCAGTGCTGGAATGGTCAGAATAGGCCTATTTCACTGATTGTTAACTCCAGCAGAAAACGAGGCGGTCCCTGACTCCTCCATGGCATTTGATGGAAAGTTGCCGACATACATGGATCGAATTGGCCCAGCACCACTCCCAGCATTCCACACAGTCAGGAGCTGAGGGCTGAGTTTGAAGTTCCGTTTTCCCGAGAGGCTAGTGAGGGTTTCTGCCAGGATGAGCGCTTCTCCCATCCCTGGGTCTGTGCAAATTAACTGCAAACTCTGTTCCACCTCCTGAGGCCACGTACCATGACTGTGGAAATGGGAAGAGCACCCTCATTCTGTACCCCATCTGTGTTAGGCCACCCAGTGACCTGCTGGAAGGTCAGGGCGGGTTGGCTGTGTCCTAAAACTCTACTTCTAACTAGGAAACACCACCTGATTGGAGCCAAAGGCTTCATCAATTTCATGAAAAGGAAGAAAGAGGGCGGCACAGAACACCTCCAGTCAGCCTCAGATGGCACTCCCTGGCCACTGGAGTCCTCAAACCCGGCCATGCCCTCGAATTCTCAGCCTCCGAAGTCACCACTGGAGCCCCTCGAGGCCACCCCATCGTGCTCAAAGTGGGTAGAAGAACGGGACACCCCCAAGGTGCCCTCGGGAAAAGGTAGGAGGGGCTGACCAGCTGCAGGCTGCAGGTGAGGGGGAGGATCCCAGGTCTCCCTCAGGGACAGGCTGGAACCAAGGAGGAGGCATGGGGGTGGATGTGCACACGTGTGTGTAGGAGCCTGAAAGGGGGTGTGCTCCATACACACACATCTGCCTCCTTAGATATGTTCACAGCCAAGTCGGAAATATAAACCCACGTCAGGGTTGTGGCAGTTTCATCCCATACTTTAGTTACTTTAGCATTCGAAGCCTCCCGCATCATGTACAGGGTGGTAGGGACTCGAATACCCAGAGCTGATGTCCACACAGGCTCGGCTGAGACAAGCTCAGCAGGGTGTGTTTTGGGGTGTCCTGGTACCTGTCTGGCCTAGAGTAAGCCATCTCTTCAGGGAGATCCCCGGTGCATGTCACACGTGAGGACAGATGCCAGATCTTCAGCAAGGCCTTGTGCAGCTCTGATCTTTTCGTCATTTTGACAAGCAGCTCTGCTTCCCTTTCCAACCTGACCTGGCCTTGAGTCCACCCACCAGGAGTACGGAGTACCTCGTCATTTAGGCTGTCCTTTGGAGTCTGTCAGAGGTTCTGAACTCGATTTCTAGTTGCATACACTGTAGGTATTTCATCGAATCTAAGAGGCTGTCTATAAGCTGCACAACTGTGTGCCCATAAAAAGAAAAGAACTGCCACCTACCACAGTGACCGTGAGACCCACGTGAAGCTGCATTCTGATTTCAGAGATGTGAAGGTTTGGAGGCAAAGAAAGTGCATCTCACATTCGATTAAACAATGCCGTTGCCTTAAACATGTTTTAATTGTCAAATCTACACTCAGCCCTTGTTTATCGCGGTTAATCAGTTCCAGAACCTACCGCAATAAATGAATTTCCAGAAGGAGGATTGTTTATTCGTACAGTCGTCCCTCGCCACTTCGTGCTTCGACATTTGCGGCTTCACTCTATCGCGGTTTTTTCAAATACTATAGTATAGTATAGTATAGTATAGTATAGTATAGTATAGTACAGTAGAGTACAGTATAGTATAGTACAGTACAGTACAATATAGTATAGTATAGTACAGTACAGTATAGTACAGTACAGTATAGTACAATATAGCACAGTATAGTACAGTACAGTGTAGTATAGTACAGTACAGTACAGTATAGTACAATATACTATAGTATAGTACAGTACAGTATAGTATAGTACAGTACAGTATAGTACACTATAGTATAGTATAGTACAATACAGTATAGTATAGTACAGTACAGTATAGTACACTACAGTATAGTACAGTACAATACAGTACAGTATAGTATAGTACAATATAGTATAGTATAGTACAGTACAGTGTAGTATAGTACAGTACAGAACAGTACAGTACAGTATAGTATAGTACAATATAGTATAGTATAGTACAGTACAGTATAGTATAGTACAGTACAGTATAGTACAGTACAGTATAGTATAGTACAGTGTAGTGTAGTATAGTACAGTACAGTATAGTACAGTACAGTATAGTATAGTACAGTACAGTATAATATAGTATAGTATAGTACAGTATAGTATTTGAAAAAACCACGATAGAGTGAAGCCGCGAACGTTGAAGCGCGAAGTGGCAAGGGACGACTGTACTTTACAATATCACTTTATAGAGTATGTATCTATAAAGCTGCCCACTGTGCACCCTGAGAAATTGGAAGTCTAGGAAGGACTCTAGGACTTTCTGAAGACCAGGCCCTTGCCTGAGACCCGTGCGCTCTCAGGGGCTGAGGCTGCAGCACCGAGGGCCACTGGAAGCCATCTTCTCAGTGTGACATGTGTTCAAAGGTTTCCGGGTGACAGTCACCACTTCAAGTCCTGGTGGGTCACTGCAATGCAACAGGGAAGTGTACACACGCACACTCGGTGGTGGGGACTATTGCCTGCATTCCCAGTCTCACAGGCGATGACGTAGGTCACATGCTCACGTGCAGGTCGATGACGAAGGAGCTTATTAGTATGTGTTTTACCCAGACGGGTTCTGTTGCCTCAGGTTTTTGTACTGGCTACTTAAGATTTTTTACCTTTATCACCTCAACTCATGTTATTGCCTAAGTTGACTTATTGCCTCCCTGAGTTAGCACCACTTTCAGAGAAAAGAGTGCTTGATGGGTCCAAACTGTGGTGCTGACCCACGAATGAGCAGGGCCGGGGTACCTGTGAGTGACAGCAGCCATGTGATCGGTGCTCTTTCTGGGCTCGCACACCCCCACCCACACTACTTTACACGCTTTATCTAACTCATTGCATTCTAACTACCATGTGAGGTCAGCACGATTCCTGTCCCCTTTCTGGAGCTGGGAAAGTGAGGCTTGTCAACCTTAAGCACTTGCACAGAGAAGAAGTGTTAGAGCTGGGATCCGAACACAGGGCTGACAGATTCCAGAGCCTGGGCTCTTAACCACTGTGAGCACTGCCTGCAGCTAAAGCTGCTGTGGTCCCAGAAGATGCTAAACAAACCTGGGCACCAGCCCTGAACAGTGGGTCCCTTATCCTGTGGTGTGAGCTGTGGCCACCGGGTGGTGCTGTGGAGGAAGGAATAAGGGAGTTTCTGCTATGGACTTGAATCCTAACTCAGAAATCAGATTAAGACAGTTGTGTTAATGTACCTGACATGTTCAGAAAGGGAGACCAATTGTTTGCTCTGATAAGACTCTATAATTTAAAGGTCATGAAGTGTACTTTTGGAGTAGAGGATGCATAGGGATCTAAATGGAAATAATTCTTGAAATTGAGGTTGTTTAGGTTCAAAAAGAAGTATGTTCATGATTTGCAAACTTATCCTGCCAGAAAAGGTTATTTTAGATGTACAAGAATTATGAGTGAATAGTTCAGGTAGACTATTTTACTACAACAGGCCAGAAACAGATCCTTAAATGTTCCCAAGGTCTTGGAACAAAAGCAGGAGTTGTGTGTGAGCCAACTTGTCAAGGAGCCTGTCATTAAAACGAATCAGTAAGAAAAAGCTGGGTCCTAAATTAATAAACATTCTTATTTAATAACACATTGAAATTGAACAACAGTCAAACACATTGGCTCCTTGAGCAATATAGGATTCTCCTCACGTGCTCAGTAAAGCATGGGGCACAAGGATGCCACTAACTCCATTAAACAGAGCATGAACGATTCCCCAAACCCTGATTCTGGTTGTGCTGTGGGTCTTGTCTCTCCTGGGCTGGACAGGATTCTGGTTTCCCCAGTACACTTGGCTAATGTAGCGCCATTTGTTATTACTTTTTTCATTTATTTGCTCTTTTGTTTTGTTTTTTCCTTCCTCTCTGTGTTATCCGGGGGATAACAATTTAGCAACTCGGCGCATAAAGAATCCGTTTTACAGAAGGAACAGAAAAAATAAAGAGAAGTCTACAGCGGCCCAGCCGAATTTCCTTAAACGCCTGTGGTGCTGGTCATCCCCTGACGGCCCATCCTCTCCTGAAGAGCCTCTCCCTCCTTCAGAACAGGGAGATTGCTAGTCCTGTCCCCTCATCAGTCTCTTCCTCCTGTTCCCCCTTCATTCCTGTTTTATATTTTCTATGTAGTTTTTATCTTTTGTTAAATGTATTCCTATTTGATATTTCTAAGTGCTACTATAAAAGATATGTTTAACTTCATTTGATCTTGGTTGGCTTTTTTATTTGACCGTAAATCCAACAACTTCACTAAACTCACTAATGCTAACAATTTACCTGAATTTTAAAAAATACTTTTACATACTAATTCTATTACCTACAAGAGATAGTTTAATTTCTTCCCTTCCAAGTTTTATATTAGTAATGTTTTCCCTGTTCCTTCCTCCCATACTATCAATCTGGCTCAGGCCTCCAATTCAAATGGTGAATAGAAGCCATGGGATGGCAAGAATTCTCATCTTATTCTTGGTTCTCAGAGGGAAAGCTTACCACTTTTTATCATTGAGTAGGATGTTTGCTATAGATCCCTTTATGATCCCTTTTATCAGATTAAGGAAGTCCCCTTATATTTCAAATTTGTTTTGTTACTCTTGCTGTTTAAATCAAAATGGGTTTTGAAATTTTGCACACACTTATCTGATTTTATTAAGCTATCATGTTTTTTCTCCTTTCATCTATTAATGCAATGAATGCACCATTGTTTTTAAAATTTTTCCAATTTACATCTAATAAGGCAGTAGCTTTCCACTGAGGAAAATGAAAAGAATTTTGTGTTTATCCCTAAGTTTCTCTAACAAAATGTAGTAAGTATTTATGTCTTTTTATATTGAGCACAATATAAATAGAAGATATCTAGTTTAGGGATGCAGATCAACCTTGTAGTATTTTAAACATTTTTAAAGCATAAAGTGAATGTTAATATAAAATTGTGGACATACAAACTGAAGTCACCAGGAAGGCTTGCCAGTTTTGCACAGGGTCAAATTCAAGTATTACACTAGGATGTTTATTTATTTATTTATTTATTTA
The DNA here is from genome assembly GCA_030848825.1 of Tadarida brasiliensis. Taxonomy (NCBI): domain Eukaryota; kingdom Metazoa; phylum Chordata; class Mammalia; order Chiroptera; family Molossidae; genus Tadarida; species Tadarida brasiliensis. The sequence goes on along the minus strand of CM061267.1, from coordinate 62,721,302 downwards.
TTTATTTATTTATTTATTTATTCATTTATTTATATGTTTTTATTGATCTATTTAGAGAGAGAGGAAGGGAGAGAGAGATAGAAACATCCATGTAAGAGAGATACATCGATTGGCGGCCTCCTGCATGCCCCCTACTGGGGATCGAGCCTGCAACCCCAGCATGTGCCCTGACTTGGAATCAAACTGGGACCTCTCAGTCCATGGGACCATGCTTAATCCACTGAGCTACTCAGACCGACCTACACTGGGTGCTTTAAAGAGAGAACATCATTGTTTTTTATCACATGGGCATCAAAGTAACCTGCTCCTAATATGTCCTTCAAAAACTTTTAAGAATTCAAAATAGTTTTTATGAGAATTGAGTTTCGAGAATACTAAACTGAGAAGACAAATACAAGTATTAAAAGATAAAGAAAAGTAACTTGAGGTTCTTATGGGAAGCAAATTAGAATCACTTGGCCTTCTGGATTTGAAATATATAACTTTCCATTTTAATGGACTTTTATTAAATATATAACATATACTCAACTGATTTGTTTTAAGCTAATTACAGATTCACAGGAATTTTTTCTTTAAATTTAGTTTCAATCATTCTATCAAAGAAAGATAGATTCAACTTTGTGAGAATACAAATGTTTTACATTCTTCAGTGTTATAGTAAAGGTATAAAATTCCTGGAAATTTTATCTTTTACCTACAAAGTTTCTTCATGAACAGTTGCCTTAGGCATGGTTTTCAATTCTCCACGTTCCCATAAAGTAGATAACAAGTAGGAACACACTAGCTTTGTACAGACGCAGAAGATAATGTTTTAATGAACATCAAAAGATAATACATAAATACTGAGAGAATATTTGAAACTTAATTGAACTGGCAAGGGGGCACTTTTCATCAGGTGCTCCCCACAACCAAATAAAGCCTTTAAGAGACTCTTTATGACTATCTGAAAAAGGATTTACTTTGTTCATTAAACACTAAATATTTTACACAGTAGAAAACTAGAAAAAAACCCTCCACTGTCCCGCCGAAGCAAGTGAAAGTACAACACTTCACCCACCACAATAATATAGATATTTTAACCTATCATTTTTTCAAAAAAATTTCTAACAAATTCAAATATCATTAATATAATGCAATATATCAGATAATAACTAGAATAATTAAACTTAGGATACTACAGTTTACAGCAAAATATCAAGGCTCTGATTTCCAGTTATTAATGATAATGAAACAAATCACCGTAAATAGACTCTTTGGATTAATCAATATAGCTTGCTTATTTACATAAATAGCCATTTAAAGAATGAAAAAAAAAATAGATCCAAAAATCAACCTTCCTGACAGAGATACTGTTACAAATTAATTTTCCTTTCAATAACAGAAAAAATCTTTCATAAGTTTAGTTATTAGAAATCGAGTTTTAAGGAAGCACTGTGGCTTTAAAGTCCAACCTAAGAAAGAGATGTCAACTGACAACTATGTCATTAATTCATCCAACAATCAGAGAAATGTCTATCTTCTCTATGCCAAACTTAGGATACCAAAATTAATGATACAATTTAAAAACAGCAACTCCATATAAAATAACATGTAAAGAATGCTGTCAAGTGTTTGTAGAGCTCATTTCATTCTCACAATCATGTGGACTAGGAAAAACAAATGGTACCATGCCTGTTTCACGAACAATGAAACCAAGTCTCAGTAAAGTGAACTGGTAGATCCAGGGCTGCTCCAGTTACCTTTGTTAGCTGTGTTTCATTTACCTTTATCATCATCATTATAATAAATCATTATAACTATATTAGAGTTAGCTAAATGCCAGATGTTGTTTTAAGTACTCTGTCTGTATTGACTCATTTAATCCTCGTAACAACCCTCTGAGTGAAGTACATTACTATTATTCCATTTTCCGGAAAATACAGACACATGGAGATGAAGTAATTTGTCTCAAGATGAAGAGCTTAGTAAGTAGCTGAACCAGGACTGAAACCCAGGTAGTTTGGTTCTTAATTTGGTGCTCGTAACTAATTCACAATGCTGCCTCTCAAATATGCAAAGCACATGTCTGTAAAAGTAGTATATTAAAAGTTAACATATTTTATAAGCATTTATTTTCTATGAAAACCCCCTTAAACTTAGAAATATGTTTTAAAAATTAACACTATAATATAAGTAGAAGAAATATCTAGAGTGATTCTTTAGCACAACACAAAGCCCAATCAAGCAAGAAAACAAAAGAGTATGATAGGAAGTAGAAATTAGTGAATATTTGATAAACCATGAATGTTGAAAGAAAGAATGAGTGGAAACAGTGGCCAAAACATTCAAAATAGAAAATTATTAAGAGATGATTTCAGTTCTTCTTTGATACTTTAACTGAATGCCAATGTGTAACATTCTGGTACCTTAAGTCATTTCAGATAGCATAAGCTATTATTTAAAGGACAGTGTTTGAAGGAGTGACAAAGTTGTCCAGTTTCCCATTTGTACGTACAAGACCACAGCAATCTGAGAGGTGAAATGAAATGCCATCTCAAAAGATGGCAAGCAGTGTCTTTCAGTACTTTCGTAGTTTAGCTTTAAAGGATCAAATTAAATGTGTGGGTTTAAACAGTCTCCCACAGGTTGATGACAGAAAACAAAAGTGACAACAGTAGAAACATCAGTGTTATAATCTACCTTGTTTCATTATGCCAACAGTAATCTACCTCTAAGATGTACTCACAACTCCTCCCTACCAACTATCTGAGGATACAGCTGAGTGTGGAATTTAACAAATTTATAAGCAAAGATCCTTGCAAACTGTGTAAGTGAAAAATAAAAAGGTGACTTCGATCTTTCCCAAAGATTTAAAACAATAATCATGTTTTAAAAAAATTGTAACAATTTACACTTCAAAATTATACCTTTACTCGTAATACTATGCTAAATCACAGAAAGCAACAGAGTTGATTTAAGAAAACAAAGTATGTTATAACAGCCAAAATCCCTATGTATGGCTAATAAAAGATTCCCCAGCCCTGGCCAGTTTGGCTCAGCGGTTAGAGCGTCAGCCTGTGGTCAAGAGAGACCCAGGTTCGGTTCCCGCTGAGGGCACGTACCTTGGTTGCAGTTTGTCCCCGGCCATGCTTGGGTCGTGTGGGAGGCAGCCACTCCATGTGTCCCTTTCACATTGATGTTTCTCCCTCTCTCTCTTGCTCTCTCTCTTCCTCCCACTCTATTGAAACAAAAAAATGGAAAAATATCCTCAGGTGAGGATTAAAAAAAAAAATGATTCCTAAGAACAGCAATGCTATCTAGTGGTGCCATCTTGTGGAAAATACTGAAGAAAGATGAGTTTTGAAATTCATCCTTCAGTTGCCTAAAGGCAAAGTAAACAGGTCTTGGAAAATACTCAAATAAACCTAACACATAAGAAAAATTTAATCACAATTATGGGGGTATTACTTAATGACCAATTTTAATCAATGATCATAAAAGTGTCTTCAGAACTAGAATTAAATATTAAGTACTTAAAGATGTTACTGGTTTTATATAAGAAACTAAATAACTATCAAAAATATTAAATCACAAAATAAAATTTAAATTGTATAATATTTAATCACCTCAATTTGAAATATGAATTTACTAATGAACTAAAATGCAGCAAAAAGGAATGTTACGCCACACATTTTGTAGAATCTACCCCCTGTATAAGCCAACAGGACATAAAACTGAAATTACCGACAATAACAAAAAAGTTTCAATCTTGAACTTTTATCTGACGTATGAATATCTATATTTCCATAAACACTTCCCAGAGAGATCATTTTGCCTCCTTTTGTTTGAACATATAGTTTTTCACTCTGAAAGACAAATACAAAATACATATAGAGAAAAAGAATAAATTTGACTTACACTCTTAAGATTTCTAACATTTTATACATTTCTTTTGAAATAAATACAAAGCAGAAAAGAAGAACCAGGAATTTAATAGAAATGCACTGATGTTGCTAAGTTCTTGCCAAGAGAACAAAAGTGAAAATGCCATGTGCAGTTTCCAGGCTTGAGCTTTGAGAAGAGCTGGTGCGCCTTCCCCGTGCTCTCCCCTCCCACCAGCTGAGTGCAGGCTGCAATAAGGTTCTAGGAGATGGCAGGGCCACAGAATGGAAGGCACCTGGAATCAGGGAGTAGAAAAGAGCCACCAACACATCTGGACACAAGTGAGAAATAAACTACAGCAGTATATGAACCATTAGATGTTTGGTCTATTTTTTAGAGCAGCTTACTTTACCCTAACTATTTACATATGTCTTCATTCTGCCACAATTATAGAGAGAAAAAGAACAGGTAAATAGCAGAGAAAGAAAAGTAGCTAAAGCAAACTCACCAATGACATGACCAGCAATAGCAGAGAAGCATCTAAAACACAGGGAATAAAAAATTCAAAACAACCATTTACCTTATGGTTGCTTTATTCAGGGGGAAAAATGGAAAAACCTTAGCCCAGAAATGAATTTCAAAAAAAATTAGTGAAAAGGCCAAAATGAATCATTCTTAAAAGTGTATGTGTATTACAGCATAACACACTACTTCATGTCCACAGTGACATGAGTCTGAAATCAAATGGTATAAAACAGTTTTTATCATGCAGACAACTGATGAACATCCACAAAGAGTATCTCCAAAACAACTGTTATTTTAAATCTAGAGTTCTTAACCAAGCCTACACTGAATTTCTAGTGAGTCTATAAATCTTATGAAACTATAAACAAAATTTCATATACATGTGCATATTTTTTGAGACAATCAACATATTTTTAAAGAGGTCAAAGCTAAAAAATGTTGAGCTATTATTATAATTTAAAGTTCATCTAATTCCAAAAAAAAGTTAAACGGGTTATAAAATTCTGTTTAATATTAAAATCAAAATAATTAAAATGAATGTTTACATTATTAACTATTTAATATAATATAAACTATTATTCGACATTTAAACAATGCAAATGTGTGGCATTCAATGAGTTAAGGGTCTATAGCCTAAAATATTTACTTAGTTATTCTCTAAGAATGCTGAATAAATATAGTATGGAAATACATTTTGCTTGAACAATAAAGAAAAGTGGAAAGATCACAAGCTTGGAAATCAGAAAGGACCAAGTTTAAATCTGAGCTCAGTTTATTAGCTATGTGAACCTAACTTAGTTTCTCAATCTCTTGGTGCCTCCTACTTTCTTCCTTGATAAAAAGGAGATAATTCAAGGATTAAATGAAGGCTTTCCTAAGTTTCCTGGAATGTAAAAATAACTGGTAAACACTAGCTATTATCTTTGCTATAAACATTTTATTACAAAGATCAAATAAATTTCAAGTCCTTAAAATGAATGGAAGAGAAACTTGTACAATAGATTATCATTAATTTGAGATAATGATATTGTACCATATTTAAAACTTAAAACAGATATTTTAATAAGTGTTCTCATTTGTGAATTTAAGTCAGTTAAATCCTAAGATCTCAACAATAATTCTCTTAACCCACGGCATACACCACTAGGATCCACTGGATCCAATTTTAGTGCTTGAATTTATTTTTTTGAGCTGTTCTATTTGTAAAAACTGGTATTTCATGACTTTTATTCTTTCTCAGAAGTCTTCAAAAGAACAAATAGAACATTTACTTATTTCTTAAAAATAGAATAAAACTGTATCTTAAAATTACTGCATCAGTCCACTGGACTCTTTGTAAATCTAATATACATTACAGAATCTTTGTTTCTTATTTTTCAAGTGTCTTATAACATTTTGCTATTTCATTATCCCAGGAGTTATTTCATCATTATTAGTCAATTATTCCCAACTATGTCAAACTAAAAGAAATAATAAGGCAACAGAAGGGTGATAGACTTGCCTAGAATGTTAGTTCTCAGGTAGAGGTGATTTTGTCCCCCAGAGACATGGGGAATGAGAGGAGATATTTTCATTGTAATAACTGAGGAGTGTGCTACTGACATAGAGTAGTTAGAGGGCAGGGATGCTGCTAAATATTCCACAGTGCAAAGGTCAGCTCCTGACAACAACAAATTATCTGTCCCAAAATGTCAATAGTGCCAAATAACTTCTGAGAAATAATTGTTCATATTATGCCCACAATGGCAGAAAGAAGAAAGCTGACAAAAAGATCTTTTAGAATGACCAGATGTAGCAAAAGATGAATGACAGCAGCATAGTAGCTTCTGAATGGGTTTTGTGTTTTTTTTTTAATCCTCTCCCAAGGACATGTTTTCATTGATCCCAGAGAGGGGAGGGTTGGGAAGGAGAGAGAGAGAGAAGAGAGAGAAATAGCGATCATTTTCCTCCAGTACATGCCAGGACCAGGAATCAAACCTAAAACCTAGGTATGTGCCCTGACCAGGAATCAAACCCCCAACCTTCTGGAGTACAGGATGATACTCTAACCAATTGAAACACCCAGCAAAGGCAGCTTCTGAATTTGATTGTGAAACTGAAAATCTAAGACTCTCGGTTTTCAGAGGACAATATTTTATATGAGTTTTCTGAAACTCAAGCAATGATAACAACAATATCTTTCTCAGGGATAAAAGAACTATGGTATCCCATTCTATCAGTCATTCAACATGAAGACTTCATTGTACAATGTTTTATAAGAACCTGAAACATTTTATTTTGCTACAGGGACATGTTACAGTATTCTTTAATCTCTTATATTTGTGCAACTATATTTACTTGAAATGATTCACATGTGGGCAGATGTTAAAGGCAGGTGTGCAATTAAAAGTGATTGGAACAAAACAAGTAACATAAAAAATTTTAATGCATGAATTTATTATTCTAGTATCTGTAAATCTAAATATAAAAATGTCTTGCCTTGGCCGGTTTGGCTCACGGTTAGAGCATCGGCCATCGGACCAATTAGTCTCGAGTTCAATTCCGATCAAGGGCACGTACCTCAGTTATGGTTCATCCTCAGCCTTGGCAAGGTCATGAGGGAGGCATCCAATAGGTGTGTCTCTCTCACATTGATGCTTCTCTCTCTCTCTCTCCCTCCCTCCCACTCTATCTGATGATAAATAGAAAAAAATATATATCCTCAGGTGAGGATAAAAAAAATGTTTGCAATTATGAAGCAAAGATGACTAACTTCTCTTCAGAGTCATCTGCCATCAAAGTTCACAAAAGTACTGTATTTAGAATATGCAAGTATAGAAGTACCAGTAGTAAGGATAAGCCAGAACCTGTCAGAGATGCATTTGAAATCATTTAGAACTGAGACCAATATAATTTTGAGAATATGAAGTATAAAAAATTGTCATTACAAATCAAGATAAATCATTTGTTGTTTAGCAAAAATACCTACTTAAACCTTAAGTAGTGAGCTGACTGGTACCTTAAAAATATGATTAATCCAATGTTTTTGAAATGTGCTATTAGTTTCATTATACACTTCAAAATGAAATCTAAAAGGAATACGAGAGGGAAAATCTTCAAAGTTGCTACAACTTCTATACTTTCAGAACAGAACTGATTTCAAGGCATAATTTTTGCAACTAATTTCTAAGTGATAAATAAATGATACTCAATATTTACAATAAATGATATTCAGAATAATAGTTGTAGTCTCATACTGCAGTTCATAGTTTAAGGTTGTTTTTTTAAAATAATGCTGAAACAAAATTAGAAAAATGCTTATACCTTAATTAACAGGCTGTAAGATGCCAGTCCTCTGCTCAGCTTTCATTTTGCAATTATCACACTCACTAATTTGGACTTTTATATAGCCAGGCCCTGATGACTTCATATTCAAATCCAGAAATGAAAAAAGGAAATACAAGTTAGTACTATGGTTAATGGGCTCCAGAGCATTTTACTACTCCCTTGAAATCCAGCTCCTCACTTGTCATCATCATATTACTGAACCCTGGAGAGAGCCTAGTTGTGGTACTCTCTCTAAAGGTAAGGGGTCTCCACAATGGCAACAGGACCAAAAGTAAAGCCTTTTTCTGCCAGTTTCCAGAAATAGAGCAGTTATTTCTGTTGGCCGTTATCATCTAAAGAGACAAAGTAACATAGAAGAGAAGTAAAGGAGGTCTGAAACTCCAAATCTTAAAGGCACTCCTGGGAAAGATCATATAAGCTTCTTTCCCACTGAGAAAACACACAAACAGAGAGAGAGAGAGAGAGAGAGAGAGAGAGAGAGAGAGAGAGAGAGAGAGAATACAGCAAGTTCACAAGTCATTACGGTAAACTGGATAAGTCATTTAGCCTACTCTTCCCTATATTCATGAAGATTTGAATTTTGTCCCCTAAATGAAATGCATTTTGCAGAAGTAGCGTGGATCAGCGTATATGATCATGACTTACTATTTCAAATCCTAGCTCTAACCTTTTGTATTTAATAAAGAGAGACCTCGGGCTCGGACCCGGGTCGGCGCTCGCGCCCACCTGGGTGGTCTACCCGGGCTCCAAGCCCCACACGCCCAGCGCCCCGCGGCCTCCAGCACCCACACTCAGAGGTCACCAAGCGGAGGCAGCTGAGCCTCAACCGCACCCGCCTGGGCTGCACGTGGGAATTTGGAACCTGCAGCTATCCACCCTGACCGCCTCCCCTTTCGCAAAGGCAGATGGGATAGTTAGTTCTAAAGGGAGCCCAGCAGAAAGGGTTCTGGTTTGCTCAGAAACTACATATCCCAGGAGGCAATGCGCAGGGTAAACCGCCAGTCAGAACCGTTGTGCTGAAAAGGCGCGCGTTTTTTAAATCCAACCCATTGGCCACTGGAGGGACCAAAAGAAAGATCTATATGGGAATTCTGCTGACCAATGGAAAGCGGGGGTGGAGCAAGGTGAGCAAGGCTCTGTGGTTTCCTTGGATACCAAGGACACTACTTCTTTGGAGAGAGTGGAGCTTTGGAGTGAGACCCTGGAGGCCATAACCCTCAGGGAAACATAGTATCTTAAACAAGGATCAGTATCAAAGGAAGCAGTAAGAAACTGCGGTTTTAAAGGTGAGAAGTACATGCACCCTCACTGGTGGGTAGCTCTAAACTTTACTAAACTAGAACGGGGTGCCCAGGGATAGAGAATCCGCTGGCAAGAGGATAAAAAGCCAGATTGGGAGTCTTTGTGGAAATTTACTCTTTGACAGAATATATTGGAATGTAATTAGAGTCCTGACTCATTCTGACTCTAAATGATCTTAGGCCAGTCATTGGAAGTCTCTGTGTTTTAATTGCTCGCTCTTAAAATGACTTATGAGTCAACCCTTCCTTGACTTATGTCAGAAGGTTTTGTAAGGATCAATGTCAAGATAATGGACATTGGTGAACTCAGAGCACAGGCCACGAAATTACAATGTAAAGTACTGTATTTTTATTTTAGAGATGACATTGAATCTAAGTTACCAGGAAAAATCTGAGAGATCAGAACTTGTGTTGACAGCAGCACTGATCTCTTTGTCTACAGATGATCCTTGGTTTTAAGACTAAAATAAGACACATGCCATGGCCAGTTTGTCTCAGTGCTTAGCAGGTTGGCAGCAGACCAAACAGTCTGGGTTTGATTCTGGTCAAGGACACCTACTTGAGTTGTGGCTCTTCAGGACCATGGTCAGGGTCCTACCAGAAGCAGCCAGTCCTTGTGCCATGTGTCTCTCATTGTCGATGATTCCCTCTCTCTCTCTCTCTCTCTCTCTCTCTCTCTCTCTCTCTCTCTTGCTCTCGCTCTCTCTTTCCCCCTTCCTCCCTCCCTCGCTACCTCCCACTCTATCTGAAGATAAATGAAAAAATATATCAGGTAAGGATTTTTTTAAAAAAACTATCTAAATACTATAGGACACAAAAAAGAGGGTAAAAATAGTGCAATGGGAAGAACATGGGACTGATTATTTTCCTGGCTCTGTCACTGGTTTATCTCTGTTACCTGGACCTGTTTCTTCAATCTTAAGATGAAGAGGGTTTTTACTGAATTACTATGAAATCTCTTTTACCTTTTATTAATTTGTGAGTAAATTAAAAAATAAAAAAAATTTTTTTCTCCTTTCCTGTTTATTTCTCCCTTTCAGTGCCACTTCCTCTTCCTACAAATCATTCTCTAAGTTCTCAGCAAAGACACTACAAACAATGACGTTAAATAAAATGCATTAAATAAATGAACACCTTAAAAAGTTGAAGCTCTTGGCCAAGTGATGTAACCAGAATTACTAGGAGCTATCTAGTGACAGAGAAAGACTAGATTTCTAATGAGTGGGCTAACATCTTACAGGCCCAAGTCACAGGGTTTTTTGTTACCGATAACCTTTGCTAAAATTTAGCATTTTCTTAAGTTATACTTTCCTCCTTTCTGTCTTAGTCTTTCCTCCCTCCTAATTCTTCCTCCTAGTGAAGGTCAGAATAGATGCTAGCTTTGAGGTTCACCAAGTTCCCACTGTTCTTGGCTTTTGTTTCATTTGGTCATAATTATTCCGACTGACCTTCAAACTGTCTTTTTAAATAAAAACCTGTGGGAATGACTTTGAAAAAGAATTTGAAAAAGGCATTGGTTTAAGCAAGTTGAGAATACACTCAAATTTGTTGAACACACACCACATATTTTTAAATTAAATAGGAATTTCTAATAGATCATTTTGTTTCTATGGTAATTTCTTTTCTGAGGCAAACCAAGTAAATGGATTTTGCAACTGAACTTTAATTGTTTGTATGGCAAAATGATTGTTTTACTATTTTGAAGTAAATAAAATACAACTAAAGAAAACTGAAAACTTACTTTTTTGTCATATGCATTTGAAAGTGGAGAAAAATATTTATAATTAAGATTAATGCAATATATTAAAGAGTTATTGAGCCTGGGTGGTGTGGCTTAGTTGGTTGGAGCGTCGTGTATGCACTGAAGGGTGAGTGTTCAATTCCCAGTCAGGCCACATACCCAGGTTGTGAGTTCAACCCTGCAACCAGGGTGCCTGCCTTTGACCGGGAATCAGACCTGAGTCCCTTTGGTCCAAAGGCCAACGTTCTAACCGCTTAGCCATACTGGCCAGGCCAATAATAGGTTCTTTTTAAAAACTGCTTTATGGCATTGAAAAATGTATGTGTGTTAAAGGAGGGAAAGTCCAAATGATATCAATATCTATTCATATCACATTAAGACAACCTGCTATTTAGTGCCTCCTGATAGCCATACATGCTGCCACCTATGACGTATTTTTGTTGTGGGAAGAGGAAAACTAGTGCATGTGTAATTTATAGCTATGGAAGAAAATTAGAAATAGAGAGTGGAGGATAGCAGTCCAGAGGCATTATCACATTTAACCTGCAGATATTAGCAATTTTTCGCTGGCGTGCCACAAGAAATGTAAAAATATCTGACTACTAGTGAGGGACACTGACCTCTTTTCCCTTAGACTGTCAACTAAAAAAATGACAAGGACCAACACAACAGTAGCTGTCTCGTGTAAATGAATCAAAATTATACCTTTCTCCGTGTGTTAGATTGGCAAAAAATTGGTGTGCCACAGAATTTTAGTAATAAGTTTATGTGTGCCATGAGATGAAAAAGGTTGAAAATTGCTGGCATATGGTATTTATGAAGTAGAAAAATTAGTTACTGTTACTACTCTTTTAGAGAGGAAGAAAGAAACTTAATAAATAAATGACTGCCTGTGGCCACCTGACTAATAAATTCAGGAACCAGAGCCTAGCTGACCTTCTAGATTCATGTTGTAGAATATGCTTTCCATAGGACAAGGATGGGGATCCCTATGATCAAGGAGCAGCGAACCTGATAACATAGACATGAGAGATGATACCCATTCAACAGAAGATCCAGACCTTAAAATTATGACAGTTGGTTATATACGGTGACAGATGGAGACTAGACTTTGGGTGGTGAGCACTCAATGCAATATACAGATGATATGTTGTAGTATTGTACACGTGAAACTTACATAATGTTATTTACCAATGTCAAACCAATAAATTTAATTTTTTAAAGAAAAAATGATGACTTTTGGACTTTTGGCAAGAGAAGAGTACAGGTATACTCTTCTGTGGCATGTAAATTCATATATTTTAGAGGTGAAAAGAGCAAATGATTCAATTGACATTCTCTTGTGCAATGGAGGCCTCTCACCAGCTCTCTAGGAAGGGAGCCATCCCAATGCCACCAAAGGGGGCCAGTGAAGACCTTGCAGGCCAACACAGGGGCCCTGTTAGAAGTTGCTCTGGGTCCACTTGAATACATGAGCAAATCAATGTATTCATAGGTGTGTGACCTGTGCAGCCATGTATGGACCTGCTCTCAGAAGGGTCTTGCATTTAGTTTAATGCTCTGGTATCATCAACTTGATATTTTAATAATTTTGTTTTTGCACTTATGCTTTGTAAGTGAAGTCTGATAGGACAATTGAGCATACACATGAGCTGCAGAGAAAGGCCAGCTGGCAGTGCACACAAGCGTAGGCCCGAGCTGTGGCCACAGCAGGCAGTGTGGGTGTTGAGCCCTTAGCCTGGTGGCCTGCAGAGCAGGTGCATGTCTCAGGCAGTATGGGGCACCCGGGGTGTTGCTTTTATTTTCCAAAAATAATTTAAATAAACTTTGTGTTGCGCTTTCAGGATGAAGGTTTATTGATTTACCCAACCAGTGAACAGTAATTGAGTGTCTACTACCGTGCTCAGTAAACAAAATTAGATTTCTGCCCTCACGGAGCTTGCATTCTAGTTATATATATGTTTTTCCAATTGATGCAACAATAATCTACTTTTTAAATTAAAATTATTGATTAAGTGTAACAATGAAGAGTGTCTTTATAACCAAGCAGGCTTTTATAATAACATGATAATAGCTAAGTTTCCTGACCTAGATTGTTCCATTGCAGAATAACTCAAACCTGTTGAGTTGCTTGCTTTTCTTATTTTCCATGAATTTTACTTTATAAGTGAAGACATCCCAAAATAGCTGAATATAGAATGATTTTATTTTAGAATTGTGAAAAATGGAAGACAGCACCAGAGACACAGAAAAAGCAGAGGAAAAGGAAAAAGATCCAAAGGATCAAGAAGATCCCGTTGATGCCACAGCACCTGCGATTATCATCCAAGATGAGCGGTTTGTTGATTTATCTACAACTCCAGCGCTCAACTGTCTGCATGAGGTATATTTATTTCTCTTCACATATTACTACAGTAAGACCTGAATCATCTACCTAAAAATACAGATGAAGTTAATATCATTATCAAAATAACATATTACATATAACCTGTAGGCAATGTGTACAGTTTGAAGCATTTTCAAATAAAATAGTTTCTAATATATCTTCTAAGAGCTTATCATGGAACCCTGGACTAATGCAGTAGTGCAGGTTCTGATACTTTTATAGCATAATGAATATTTGCATATATACAGTCAGTTAAGTACACTCCATAGGTTGGTAAATGAAGTAAGAGAGATTTATTTCATTATTGATATACCACATCTTCCGATAGAGTGACAGGGAGGGAGAGAGGGAAAGAGAGAGAAACATTGATGTGAGAGAGACATATGGACTGGCTGCCTCCCACACAACCCTGACCAGGGCCAGGATGTACCACAACCGAGGTACGTGCCTTTGATCTGGAATGAACCCACTACTCATTGGTCCCCAGGCTAATGCTCTAACCACTGAGCCAGAGCAGCCAGGGCTCTTCTGTCTTTTGGTCATTTTTCCACCAAGTTCGAGTGTGGGTCCTGTGCAGGGCACAGGAGCACACTGGTGAGACCATTTCTCTGCTCGCTGTAGGAGGTTGTGGAGTGGGACTCCCTCCAGGCCCGGCAGCTGCCCAGCCCCCTCAAGTCCTCCAGCAGGGATCCCACACCCAGCCCACCCAGCAGCCACTCCAGCGAGGAGAAGGAGCACCTGGATGCGGAGCTGGCGATCACCAAGGCCAAGCTGTGTCATGTCACGCAGGAGCTGTGAGTGCTCCAGTGACCCCCTATTTTCTGCTCTGCTGCCATGTGTCACCAACACACTTCTAGCACATGAGGGTCACTGCCGTGCGGTGCCGCAAACAGGAGAGCTCTGCCTTGGGCCCTGGAGTGTCTGGACTCTGCTCCGAGCTAGGTCCCTGTTTCACCTTGGACTGGTCCACTCCATCCCTGGGCTGCACAGGAGGGGTTATGCCGGGTCCCTAGGGCTCCTGCCTGTGCAGACATTACAGACTTCCTGAAGCAGCCTGCTGTTCACCCTCAATCCCAGTGGGTACTCGAATGGCCACACGCAAGTGTGTGTTCTTGGCTGGAGGGAGGATGTGTCTCCCCCGTCTGGGCAGCCTGTTCCCCTTTCCTGACACTGGTGATGTCACTTTGCCACCATCTCAGGAGCTGCCCCCCATCACGCCCCCCCCCACAGTGGGCCTCGCACCTGCCTGGCTGTGGAGTGGCACGTGCTCCTGGGGTCTGCTTACCTGCCCCGCACTCTGAGAGGAAACTCAGTGTCTGCCGGGTGTAGTCTGAGAGCAGGCATTGAAAACTTCAAAACGACATTGGGAGCATTTTTGCAAACCCCACATGCAGACTCCCCTCCCCACCCCCAGAAGCCCTCTCTCGCTGTGGTCTCCCAAGGTGGTGGGGTTTCAGGTGTTCTGAGGGAGCCCTCACCACGCATCCTCTGAATCCCCCAGGGAGGAGAAGACCACACAGCTCAGGGACAGCCAGCACAAGGTAAACCAGCGGATGCTGGGTCAGCAGGTACCCAGCGGGAGGTGAGCGGGAGGCCTGTCGTGTGTGGAGGGTGGGGGTAGGATGCCCCAGTCACCATGGCCCCAGGTCCAGGAAGGTAACCGCAGGACCTGCCAACAGAGGCCTGTTTCCTTCCCACTCAAAGCAACGCTGCCTGAGAGCAGGTTGTCCTGAGAGCTGCTGTGGGGATGACATGTATTGGTTGCAGTGTGGGGCCCCCACCAGTGGCCTGCACACAGCCACTTGGCAACCAGGAACTGGCTTGTCCTGGGACTGCAGGGACGTGGCCCTATTGTCCCCACTCCGGAGGGTGCCTGAGCTCAGTACCCTGCCTTTGTCCACCTCCCAAAATATACAGTTGGTGGTTTTGGGCCAGCGTGTTAAAACCTTCCAAGAACAGCTGGACTCTCTGAAGGAGAAAGCGAAACGAGCAGACCAGCTGCAGATGGAGCTGGTGCGCTGCAAGGACGAGCTGGGCAACCTGGACTTCTACAAGGCCGGCCTGGAGGTGAGCCTGGCCGGGCAGGCGGCTGTGGGCACTTCTGTCCGGAGAGAGGAAGAGAGGCCATGAGGCTTCTCCAGCTGACCTTCCCCTGCACCTCAGCCTGTCTGCACCACTCCAAGGGCCTCCCTCCCTTTGTGGAAGGAATATGGTTGAAGAGCCCTGATTGCCTTTAGGATTTTTTCTTTTCCTAATTCATACTCAGGTGATGACCTTCTGTTCCAAATCTTTTTTTGTTAATCCCCACCCAGGGATATTTTTTCCATTATTCTTTAGAGAGAGAGGAAGGGAGGGAGTAAGGAGAGAGAGAGAGAGAGAGAGAGAGAGAGAGAGAGAGAGAGATGTAAGAGAGACACATGGATTGGTTGCCTCCCGAATGCACATGGACAAGGGCCTGGAGATTGAATCTGCAACATTGGTATGTGCCTTTTACCGGAATCAAACCTTCAACCCTTCGATCCATAGGCTGACGCTCCAAACACTCATCCAAATGGGCCAGGGCGTGTTCACCAATCTTTTTAAAAGGACTTTTGCAATTTCTGTGGCTTAATCTTGCCAGGACTGTTTCCTCATCTAAAAAACAGATAATTGTACTACTTCTTGAGGTTTCTACAGTGAAAGAGGGAGAAGGCCTGGTGTTTGTGCAGGTCCCATACTGAGCTCTCAGTGGTGTAGCCTACTCTGATACCGAGGCTATGGGTCCATTCAGGGGAGGGTGTCATGGCAAAGGGGGGACAGAGAGCAAGACCCAGGCGGGATTACCAACGCTTTGGCCACTCACCCGACTGCCTCACGTCCACAGCAGTTTCCAGACCCTCTTTCCCAGGATTTGGAATTTTGCCCCTGTTGCTGATCCCATGGTTAGAGGCACTTTAGCAAGCAGGTGAAATCAGGATGTCAGCTCATACCGAGTGGGTCTGTTTGATGGTACAAAATCATCCCCATTGCCAGCCAGGAAGCTTTTGAGGGGACTGAACACAGGTCTGGGGAGCATGGGCTGTCCCTCTCCCTGCCCAGCTGCTGGCAGGCAGGTATGCTAGGGGCAGGCTGTTTGGCCAGAAACCTGGGCGTGCTCTCCTTCTGCAGACAGGCCCTGGGTTCCCTGGTCCAGGCAGAGGTGGCTTGGGGGTGGCTGTGGGCCAAGCCTGTTTGAACCTCTGACCTACTCAGGGCTTGTCTCTGCCCCCAGTAATGTTAGTGACACACGTGCACTGCCCCCTGTGGGGAAGGGCACCCCAGGCAGAGGTGGGTATGGGAGACCATCTCTGGGCTTTGTCCTGGAAATGGTCCACTGGCCCTGCTGGTGATGAAGGCATAAATCTGCAGCATAGGCAGGGTCTGGGACATGGACACACAGCCCTTACTGGAAATGCGACCGTTGGGAGATCGGGGACAGTCATGCACAAGCTTCCCAGGTTGCTGCCTCTGCAGCCCCTTCTGCACACTGGGGACCTAATGCAGCCCCCACATCTCACCCGACAATTCGTCCCCATGGATGGGGGTGGATTTCAGGGCTCAGTCTCTGTCTCTGTGGTTTTTCCTGGCCTGTCCAAGCATCCTGGCTTAGTTAGGCAGCCACAGCGAGTTAACGCCTGTGTGGTGCCAAGCCCTGCACCAGGAGCAGGAGACCTAACACAGAACAAGATCGCTTCCTGCTTCAGGAGCTTCTGGGCTTTTGGAGGGTTTCACATGGGAACCCCTTTGTCATGTTCTCAAGTTGCATGACTCTGGATAATAACAGCAATATTTTTCATATTGATTAATAATTTTACTGTGGAATAGTAATGCCTGAAATTTTGCATTAGTGAATTTCAAGAGAAACAGTGTGGTCCGTGGAGACCAGGCCATGACAGAGGATGAGTCACAGTGTTTTCAGGGGACAGTGGGGGACAGTTGATTGCACACGCATCCTTGAATTGGAGTAGTTACAACAGCCCTGCAGACTGTCCACAGACCTCCCCTCAGCCGGGCTCTGCCAGATGCTCTGTGTGCACCCTTAGCCCTGAGGGAGGGACAGGGACTTATTTGATGGCATGCCTGGGACCTGGAACACACAAGGCACTTGGTAGTCACCACACAAATCGAGTAAAAATCCGTCTCTCAGCAACGAAAGGACTTGCAGTCTTCAGGGAAGGACGTGGAAAATCACGAGGTTTGTCTCCTTCGGAATAGCAACAGTGTCGGTTTGATGGGCAGAGAGCGGAGCACGATTGTCACGTTCATGTCGGCTCATGTCTGTGGACACGCAGCATGTGGGGAACCCTCCTCTAGGTACAGGGGAGCCACAGATGGCCCGGGTATCCTCCCCACAAACCTGTCCAGTGTCACCACTGAGAAGCACATAGAAAGGGGAGAGTGTTGCCCGGCCTTGGGGCTCCTTCCTTAATTTACCCAGGTCAGCCTCTTCATGTGTAGGAAGGGCCTGTCCCTCCCTCCTTCTCGGGGCTGCTGTGAAGAGTGAATGAGGCAGGGACAGAGACTGCCTAGTGCAGGGCGGGGACAGGCAGCAAGAGAACGGCCAGGTGAATCCAGGGTCTGAACGACCAGACCCTCCCGCTGCCAGGCTCTGATCAGAACTGTGTCCACTGACAGTGAGGTGTCTGGTTTCCCTCCACCGAGAATCTCGGACTGTGGCCCAGGCCAGGAATGAACACGTGAGGGGTGAGCAGGAGCTACTGGCACACTCCCCGTGGTCAGAGGCCGTGAGTGGGGCGAGCCTTGGAAAACTGCCCGCTGAGAGAAACACACACGTTCCCGTGTGTGGATGGATGTTCACAACCTGGGAAGGCATCAGGGAGACTCAGTCCCCCTGAGACACTGAGTGGGGCAGGGAGGGTCCGGGCGGAGGGAGCAGGATGAGGGGACGAGCTGATCCTCATCCCGGTGTGTGCTGGGCACCTGGGACAGGACTGAGTCCATCTGACGCCTGGGGGAGGGACTTCGAGGGACCAGCACTGCGTTCCACTCTGCATGTGCCTGACCCACAGTGGCCACAGCACTTACCTTCTGTGTGTCTTACAAGCACCTCATTTCCAGGAAACTGCCGAGAGCTGTTGTTTTTGAGAGAGCACTTGTGTAAAATATTCCAGTAGGAACTGTGTACTGAACAAAAACTCGTCTGAATAGCCATTTTTTCCCCAGGATCCAGATCAAGAGAATAAATGTTGAAATGAGAGGCCGAGACTCAGCCCTCGAACCCGGGACAGACTCTTAGCCCCACCCCTTCCTTGTTAAGGAACCAGGCTAAGTGAAGTCCCTTACCTGTCCGCAGGTACACTGGTCCACCCAGACGAGGTTGCACAGGTCAAACACTCTCCCGCCACGGTCAGCATAAAGCAGACACTGAGGCCCTGGCCAGTGTGGCTGAGCAGTGAGAGCATCAGTCCTGGGACTGAAGGGTCGCAGGTTTGATTCCAGTTCAGGGCACGTACCTGGTTTGCAGGTTGGCTCCCTGGCCCAGTTGGGGGCAATCGATGTGTCTCTCTCACATGGATGTTTCTCTCTCCCTCCCTCCTTCCCTCCCTCACACTCTCTCTAAAAATCAATGGAAAAATATCCTTGGGTGAAGATTAACGAAAAGATTTCTTAAAAAAAACTAGACACTGAGCAAGTGTTTTCTTTCCCAAATTTAAATCATTTCTTGATTTGGGGATATTTTTCCATAAAGTCCACTGGGCCTGGCCTCGTGGAAAAGGTGCAGGTGCTAAAAGGTGGAGACAGAACTTCCCGGAGCAGCAGTTTGACCCCCAGGTGGTTGGTTGGGTCCACATCCTGGGAGAGCGCTGTGGTCATGAACCGAGCGCCTTGATCTGATGGTTCTCATGTTTCCCAGGAGCTGAGAAAACACAACAGCATTTTATTGGAAGCCAAGTCCATGCTGGAGGAACAGCTCGCTGTGGCTCGGGCCTGGCGGGATCAAGTTGACGAGCTGGAGATAGAGAACCTGCAGCTGAAAGCTCAGCTACGCAACATGGAACTGGTATTACAGCTGCTGTCACCACGTGTGAAACAGAGGGGGCAGCTCCAGGGTGATGCTGTGCCCTTCTCTCACGGGCAGCTCCTGGAGTGGCCCGTTGACTGCCGATAGTCGCTTGCTAAGCTCAGTGGCTTCAGTGGGCTGCACTTAACGCCCACAAGATACATAGGGCTTGACTGCTGTAATGATTTTCTGTGAGGGTGTAAGCAAATGGGTGTCGGCTGGTGTCTGTGGTATGGGTTGAGCTGTGAGGTGTGAGTCTCTATGGCCTTTCCAAGGTGTGTGAGGCCTGCTAAGTGGCCATGAAGCTGCCTGTCACTGTATTGCTTTAAAGACCTGTGCTGTGTGTCACTTTGGTGAGACACCACTCAGTGAGAGACCTCGGGTTTCTTACTCACCTAGGTCACTGGGTGAACATATCTTTTAGTGGCTGTGACTCTCACAGCTGAGCCCCATGCTGGAGTCATATCTGTGCAGCCCTGTGTTTGGAAGGGGGCAGGTACACGGAGGCCCTTCATCCTGGGGAATGAGGGTAGATGCCCAGGTCCAGGGCCTGTCCAGAGGGTGCCCCGGGCTGCATCCTCAGCCCTCCCCTCCTCCTGCACTAGGACCAAGACATAGACCATAAATACATTCAGGAACTCCTGGAAGAGAACATCGTCCTCGAGGTCGCACAAAAATACAACATGAGCGAGTCCGCCCACCTGGTCTGGGAGCTGGAGCAGCTGTCCGAGAACGCAGAGATGTTGGATGACCTGTCACATGGTAGGCAGCCTCCCTGGTGCCTGGGAGCCAGCCTGGCTGTGGCTTCTCCCTCATCCAGGGGCTGAGCCCTTGGCTGTGAATCTTGGGGGTCAGCCCATCCTCACCCCAAGTACACAGGAGTTTATTCAAGGGCCATTTGGAACCCTTTGATTGCAATCTCCCCAAGGAGAACGTGAGGGTCTGGCAGCCTGGATGTCAGGACGAGATACAAAGTAATTGTTGCCAGAATTCTCAGATCCCACATGGACAGTCCCAGGAGAGTCCAGATTACAGCACACTGACAGCCAGGGGACATCATAGATCCCTCCATGGATGATTGAAACTCTGGGTGGCAGATGTCCCCAGTGGTCACTAATCTCCATTATAAATGAAAATCTTTTCCTGGGCACTATTTCCTTGGTTCATTTGCATAACTGGGCAGGATGGATGCACTCTGCTCTCTGTCTCCCTGGATAGGGGCTGCTAAGTAGCTGCTTTTCACAAGACCCAGGCCTCTTCCTCTCCTCCTGGTGTTTGCGTCCCTGCCCAGCACCCAGATGAGGTGTGGAAGGGGGGTAGGGTGGCAGTCCTCAGTGCAGCAGGAAGCCTCAGCACACAGCAATCAAAAAGCTCGTTCCTGTGTTCAAACATAGCACACATGGCCCTGGGAGTGCGAGTCCATGTTTACTTAGCACTTCACCAAGCACAGGAGGCTTTAGGCTGGTTTGGGGAGGGGGGGTGTTTTTTCAATTCTGATAAATGTTTCGAAGTATAATGGAAAGGCTGATGAAAGCAGCTGGATATTCCATCTCTCCAAGAGGTCCCATTAGTTCCAAACCTAAAATAAGTTCATTAAACTATTAATCTGTGTGAAACATTAGTTCTTTGTGTGGTTTGGTGTCTGGGCACTGCTGAGCAGAGTGTGGGGATCCTGGCTCTGGGAGCTCAGGTTCATGGGGAGGACCACTGCCCTCTGGTGGAGCATGGAAGTGGTGCAGGCTGGCTAGGACCAGCTCAGACCAAATGTGTTTCTGTAAGAGGCCAAGGTGGCTGATGGGGTTGGAAGCCTCACTGGTTCAGTCTGCTCAGTATAGTTTGTGAGCCCTTTCAGGTCTGTGACTGTGGTTTACTCTGGATGTTCCCAGCTTCTACTGCTTAGCTTAGCTGGCAGGTAATGAACAAAGCATGAATGTAATTTTGCATGGATGGTGTGGTGGCTTCTTGAGTCAAAGAGACCTGCCTTAACATCCTGACTCATCCACTTGTCAGCTAGGTGACCTCTATTAAACCTCCATTTCTTCGCTAGATAACGGGGGTGATGAGGCTGCCTCACATGCGTTTCTTGTGAGAGGAGACAGTGCCTGGCCTGTGGGGCCCCAGGAAAGGGTGCTGTCCTTAGCGCCCTTGCCTCACTAAAAGATGTCCCATTACTCTGGCTCTCAGGGAGCTCATGAGCGTAGCACCCAGTAAAGAACCATTGGTAGTTTCCCCAATGAACTGGTGTGTCATCATAATAGTCTGTGAGTCACTGACTTTCACAGAAATGAGGCTTGTAATCAACTCCACTGTTGAACTTGGAGAACCTTCAGAATTCTCTTCTGTGAGCACAGAACTTTGGGGTGAGATCATGAAAAAGTCTGGAGGGAGACGGTCTTGATAGTTGCAGAACAGTGGGAATGTAGCTAATGCACAGAACTGTACGCTCAAAAAGGGTTAAAATGGTAAACTCTATGTTGTATATATTTCACCACAATTTTTAAAAATGTTGTTTTTGAAGTGAATGCTGCAAAGGTACCATCTGATGATCAGACGTAAATGAGTGCAGTTTGAGTCAGTCAGTGTCTTTTGCAGCCTTGTCAGGACAAAGGCCCTCACACATTGTGTTGAGGACATGCGTGTCTGTGTGTGGTCAGCACTGGGGTGGGGTCGGGGCCTCTCCACTGCTGCACTGCCTGTAGCTGGGGTCTTTCCGAGGCTGTGGCTCCTTGGGTCTGCACTGCCCTCCTTGGCTCAGGATGAGAACTCAGAGCGGGATGCAGACGCTTTTTCATCCTTATGATCATCCCGAGTTGCTGAACACACACATTCTGATTCCAGCTTGATGAGCCTGCTATGCCGGCCATCCCTCTACGTGTGGTGATGAATAAGAAGCAGGTGGGGTGCAGCCGTGTGAGCAATACAGGGTGACAAGGCTCCCAGGGCTGAGGCTGTGGCACCGGAGGGACGAGGGTGGGAGCCGCCATGGCCCCTCTTTTGAGGGCGCTCATGTACCTTCATTTCCTCCTGAAAAAGCCCCAGGGTTTACCTAAAGTCACGCACCTGGCTGTGGCCGGTGAGGCCGAGAACGTCTGCTCTCCTTGGGTCTGTGCTCCCTTTTTTATTTGTATTCAAGCTGTTTAAAAGCAAAGTACAAAATCTGCCTTTTTCTATCTGAGTTATGTCTTCATCTGACTTAGAGTTTTCAAGCGGTTTAGATATACCATCTCATTCTTTCTCCAATACAGTGTGAAATCACAACATGAAACCTCTGTCCGAAGGACCTCATCCAGGGGTGGCAAGTCCTGGGCATGCGCACCTCATAGCCTCCCCTGGCATACATCCTAGTCAATTATCATGTCCCCTCCCTCCCAGCTGAGCCAGCCCAGACTCCCTCTGCTCTCAGGCTGGCACAGAAATGTCATCTTTTGCCATCTCTGTTAGTCTCTAAAATTCTTGACTTGATGGTCAGCTTAGAACTTGGTAAAAAGTGGTTCTAGCAGTTCCATGAAGTTAAACTTTGCATTGGCTTCTCCACGTCACCTGCTTTCTTCCTAGGCTCTGAGCTGCTCCCCTAACAGGCCCCAGCTGAGCCAGTAGAGGGGCCATCACTGCCTGAGGAACCTTCAGGTGCTGACAGCAATAGCACCCTGTGAAAAAGGGAGGGCACCCGGCTGAGCTGTGGGAGCCCATCCCTGCCCCTCACCCCTATGGCCGCCTCAGGGCTGGGGGCAGAGAGTGGCAGCCATGGCCTCTGGATCTGGGCTCTGACCTGCCTCTGCCCTTCAGCCTCCAGGAAGTGCTCTGTGCCTGAGCTGAGCCAATGTGCCTCCAGCCGCATCCTGACGCTAGAGGAGAAACAGCGCCTCAGGTGCAGTGAGCTGGATGAGGAGAACCAGCAGCTCAGCAAGAAGGTACCAGGGGTGGTGTCCAGAACACACGGGCAGGGAGGTGGCCTGCGGGAGCACCCAGGTGTCGGCCAGGATGTGCAGCTGGGAGAATGCAGATCCAGTGACAGCACAGTTGTGATAGAGGGACAAGAGTAATCACTGAGAAGTCACAGGGCAGCATGACGTGTCCCCGCAGCTGTGTGACTGGACACAATTGGCCTGTGAGCCTCATGCCTCACCTGTGAAATGGGGTTAAGGATGTACCCACCGATAGGTGTTGAGAGGATGGCATGAGTGGGTGTAGGTCAGGGGTCCAGCACCTAGTAAGTGCTGAATGCACAGAGCAGCGCCCTGTGAAGAAGCAGTGGGTGGGCGTGGGAGAGAAGCAGTGAAGGAGGACACGCACGTGTGGGCAGGACCACAGGTGGGCCCTCTAGGGCTCTGCTGGGGGTACAGCGAGAACAGGCTCACTCTCTCCTTTCAGTGGATGGGATGAGGAAGAAGAGATGACTCAGCCTCCTGTCCTTTCAGGACCACCCCAGGTCTTCCCGGGAGCACAGTGGGACACAGACATCTGAGCACAGGCAGGCTTCCCAGCCAGGCACGTCCTACAGTTAGGAGGGCCTCCATTCACATGACAGGAAGCGCCCTGCAGAGGCCAGGATGGGGCAGAGGGCATGGGCACAGATAGGCACACCGAGGAGGGCACAGCTGCACGGTGGGCTCTGAGCACCCCTTGACCAGGGGCAGGGTTCCGGGTGAGGGAGGGGCAAGAGCACTCTAGCTCACTGACCCCCTGCTAGGACTGGGCCTTTTGGGTGTCTGGGTGTCTGTCCCAAGCTGCACATGAGTCCTGCCAGTGTCACTTGCTGAGGCTGCACCGGAAATGGGGGAGACATGGGCTGCAGACAGGAGACCTGGGTTCTGCTGGTCATGTTCTGCTGGTTCTTCATCTGTGGGGGAGACTTGGGACCGCCCTTCCCCCATGAGGGGGTGTCTCCAGGCCTCTCGTGGGAGGTCCGAGGTTCGGTCACTCACTCCCCTGTCCCTGTGAAGCACTGTGTGTCTCACGTCAGAGCAGCTGCCAAACAGTTTGTCCTTCCTTGTGGGATGAGAGGAAGCTGGCTCATGCCTTCTCTCGGGCAGCACAGCACAGGGAAAGCACCAGACGGTTTGGGTTTTGTCAAGTCACGTGGGCCGGGACAGGTCATGTCTCTATAAATGGCAGTGGGACCTCAGCCAAGATGAAAAATAATTGACCTTGAGAGAGATGAGAACCTCCAACTCGGTGGGTCCTCAGGGTCTGCCGCAGAAGGCCTGCGAGGTGCTCCTTGGCCCAGCTCCCAGCAGGCCTCAAACATGGCCGCTGACCCTTCCCCTGCCCTGGGGTCCACTCCAGTCCCTCCTCCACACACACAGGACTGACGGTGTGCTCGCCTCTCCAGCATGATTCCACAGCCCCCCGTCTCTCGGGTCACTCTCCTGCTTCCTCTCTGCACCAGTTCCCTGGGAGGACACCCTGGCAATCCTGCCCCAGCCCTGGGATGTCTGGGCCTAGAGGCCCTGGTAGAAGGGCGGTGCTGCTGTCCCAGACCAGAGCTGTCCTGTGTGGTGCCAGGCATCCTGGGACGACGGCCCTTCTGCTCACCAGAGCGCTGCACCTTCCTGGACGCATGTATCCTGACCCAGCAGGGCTGGTTCTGCATTTTTCCCCCGAGCCTGGCAGGTCACGGTTCCTCCCTAGTGTTGGACGAATGGTGTGTCTTGGCCATCGCTGAGCGCTACAAGGACATGGCCCGACACTGACCCATCCACACAATGTGGCCACTCTGGGAGGCAGGGGCTGAGAGGCAGGTCCCTGGCACCTGTGTGCTCTGGGGACCTGGATCCTCACCACTTGAGCCCTCGGCCTGAGCCTGGTACTTGGGGGAGAACAGGAAACCCTCTGAGACCAGCTCACATCTCAGCCCAGTGAGCTGTCCTTAGGGGAACCGAGGTCCTTCAGGGATGGACAGGAGTAGGGACTCCAGTCCCACAGCAAAAGAAGTGGACAAGGAGACACAATGGGGCATCCCACAGTGGTGGGTTGGACGGGGGCAGTCATGTCTTCAAGCTAGAAGCAACGACAATCAGAAGTTGGAATATCACCCCTTTCTGGGAGGGAAGGAGCAGCAGGGGGAAGTATAAATAGTAAGGCTGGGGTGCAAGGTGGGGGGTTGCGGGCACACACCACAGGCCCCCACAGAGTGAGCAGGGCTGGGGTCGGCCTACTGCTGTGCATCCCAGCTCTGCCACGTCCCCACTGTGAGGCTTCGGGAAAATCACTGGACCTCTCTGAGCCCCAGGCCCATCTCTGAATGATAGTTACGTACAACTGCCCAGCCAAGACCCAGCAGATCAGAAACTCAGGCACTCTCACAGGGCTGCAGGGTGTGGAGGGGGAGCCCATGGGGAAAGAAGACAGGCCCTGGGAACACATTTACTTGGGGGGTGAGAGGAAAGAGAGACATAGCAGAAGACCACTCTGAGCAGCTGGGTGAATAGGAATGTCACCGACCCGGTGACATCCATGCAGGGCATCCAGCAGTGGTGGCAGCTGGGCGCAGAGCATGTGGCCTGACCCTCTGGATAGTAGACATGGCCAAAGATGGAAGCAGGAGGGTGAGGATTGGGGAGCCACGTGCCCTTTCTGTCTGCTTGATCTGGAATGCACTCAGTGGGCTGAGTCCATGGTCAAAGGTGTGGGGAGGTCACTGCAGAACAAGGCCTGGACGGGGACAGCGGCTCACGGAGGCCACCCAGGAGCCAGGCTCCCTGCTTCCTGCTCAGACATTCTCAGCAGTGGCTGTTGCACCTCCCCAAGAAGTGAGCGGGAAGAAGTTTTTCCTGGAGCAAAGTCCTGTTGAAGTTCTCCACGGGGCCGACAGGGTCTGGGTTTGTTTTAAAACATAGTTCGCTTGGCAAAACTGACTTTTGCACGGCTGGGTCTCTGGCTCTGCAGATTGAAGAGTTACAGAATGAGCTCGAGAGTGAAAGGCAGACCATCAGTGATCTCCAGAGCTACAGTGAGGAGCTGTTAGAAGAAAAAGAGCAGATGCGGTCTGACCTGCAGAGCCTGAGAGCGAACAGCAGCATGCAGGTGAGCCTTCCAGAGCCAGTGCCTCCCTGGGAGCCCTGCCCACAAGGGGGAGAGTCCAGGTCATAGCCCTGTCCTGGCCATCGATGAGTAGGGATACGTAGAATACCTGTTTCCTTGCTCAGCTGTTCTCGGGCCAGCAATTCTCAACCACAATCGGGGGATGGGGATTGATTTCACCTCCCAGTGACACTGGTGATTTGTGTTTGATTGTCATGACTTGGGGGAGGAGAGAGGAGGTGATCCTGGCGGTGGTGGGTAGAGATCAGGGATGCTGTTTAGTGTCCTAAAGCTCACAGGACAGCCCCACAGGACAAAAGAAGGCCCCGCTCCAAATGTCCAGTGTCATGCTGAGAACCCGGAAAACCTCCGGGGTGGATTTTCCTCACACTCCAGTCAGTGCCCGGGTAGGCAGTCCAGTGCTGGGGCAGAGGATCAGGGATGCCCCCAGGGGCCGGGCTGCTCTTTTCCTGCTCAGCCAGTCTTGGCAGTGGCTGCTGTACCTCCCAAAGAAACAGGCCAGAAGAAAGTAGAGAGTGAAGGGGCAAAGGGAAGGCCTCCCCAGCACCCTCTGTTAACATCTCATTGGCCAGACCAGACCCATGACTACCCCGAGCTGCAAGGGAGACTGGGTGTCAAGTACTTGTGTTTTTCAACCTCTCTAGTAGAGCAGAAACAAGGGGGTTGGGATGGTGCTATGTGTAGTGAAAGACAGGCATGGCCCCACCCTGATGTGGCTCACAGTCTAGAAGGCAGAATGGCAGGGGCCTTCAGACGTGTGCTCCTGAAGAAATAAACGTGGGTCCAGGGAGAGAGTCCTGCCAGGTGCAGGGCATTTGGAATCCTGGTGCGGGCTGCTCTGAGGAGCTGGCTCTCATGCTGAGCCCTGGAGGATGAGAAGGGGCCAGTGCGCTGAAGGCCAGGTGAGGACAGTGAGGGCTGAAGGTGGAGGGAAGATCACCTGCGGTGTCTGCTTGGCGAGAGAGCTTCCTGAAGACCAGGACAGAAAGCACCAAGGGAGTCTTTTCATTGTTTTGTTTTATTATTATTTATCTAATCCCCACCCCAAGATATGGTTCCATTGATTTATTAGACAGAGTGGGAGGGAGGGAGGGAGGGGAGGAGAGAGAGAGAGAGAGAGAGCGAGAAAGAGAGAGAGAGAGAGAGAGAGAAATATTGATGTAGGGAGACACATTGACTGGTTGCCTCTCTCACAGCCCAGACCAGGGCTGGGAATCGAACCTGCAACCCAGGTACATGCTCTTGACCAGGAAGCGAACCCACAACTCTTCAGTCTGCGGGCCTATGCTCGAACTGCCGAGTCTAACCGGCCAGGGTACTTTCATTGTTTTAAGTAAGAGGTGTAGTTTATGTTTCTAGATCATCCCGGCTGCTATGAATGTATTTGGACTTGAACTGTGTCCGTGGGGGTCTCCATGCCCTTCACCTTGTGTCCATGTCACGCTTCTGGGAAACATCAGGACTTCCTTTGGGCACACGGTGGGACGGTCTTTCCGGGCCGACACTTTAGTCCCCCAGTTTGGACCCAAATCACTGAAATGCATTTGTGCAGCCGCCTATGTGGTTTCCGTTATGTTTTCCTGCAGGTCCAGATGCTTGAGGAACAAAATCATCATCTCAATCAAGCAGTGCTCATGCTGCAGGTGATGTCACTGGGCAGCAGTGAGGTCTGCACGGAGGACATTGAGCCAGAAAATCAAGTTCTCCACGAGACCAGCAGCAAACTCAGCAAGCTGGAGTTCGAGAGGCAGTGCCTGCGGCAGGACCTGGAGCAGATGCAGGAGAGGGTGAAGCAGGGAGAGCAGCTGGAGGAGACCATGCGCTCCACGAGTGCCAATATGGCTCCGATCGAGATGGAGAACCAGGAGCTTAGGCAGGAGGAGGAAGTGAGTGCAGAGGACCTGCAGCTGCGGCAGACCCCGGAGAGCAGGAGCCAAAAGGCGCAGGCCCTGCAGCAGGAGCTCCGGGAGCCGCAGGCAGAAAACCAGGCCCAGCAGCAAGAGCTGGAGGCCCAGCCGCTCGTCAACGAGCAGCTGGAGGGGTCCAAGGACAGGAAGGCCCTGGAGCAGGAGGGGGCCCGGCTGCAGAAAGACCAGAAGCAGCTGGAAGAGGAAGTGAAGCAGCCACAGCAGCAGGGGGAGCTGAAGGACGCGGTCTCGGACGACAGAACCGCCAAGCTGTCCTCAGCTCTGGACCAGGGGTTGGCACACTGCATGGATGTGGCCACCCAGCTTCAGGAGCTGGACAAGGACAACAGACACCTCACCAAGGAAGTCACCGTGCACACGAAGAGGCTGAGGACCCTGAGAGTGGTGAGCTGGGTGCGGGCAGCCCCTCCGAGGGGAACGGCGGGGTTGACGTCTTTGTCCAGAGCTGCAGGGGCGTGCAGTAGGGGCTGCTCCGGAATGGAAGTGGGACTGTGTGTCCTCCTTAAATGTTTTCCCTGGGTCTAAACAGTGATAATCAGCTCTTCTCTTACTGCCCAGAGACAACCACTGCCATGCCTGCATGTCCACACACACACACACACACACACACACACACACACTCACACGGTACCCTACTCTCTGCATTTTCACCCTATATGTTTTTTATTTATTGTGCCTTTTCTCATTACATTGCATAGGCTTTAAGCCATGATTTCTAATGGCTGCCAGATATTAATTCTATAGACTTCCTGTAATTCTTTTGTTGGCATTTAGGTTGTTTCCATTTTTCCACCATTGTGAATAACGTTGGACATCCTGCGCACGTTCACCTCCACAAGTACATCCTCATTCTGAGGATGATCCCTAGAAGTGTAATTATGGGACCAAAGGGTATGAACGTCTTGCGGGTTCTTGGTAAAAGACGTGTTCCGCATTTCCCTGGAGCTTCTGCCCCGGCCACCTGGGCGTTTCTGCAGCATGTCCCAGGGAACAGCTGCTCTACTGGCTGATTCATCTGAACGGCCCTGCACAGAAGTTGAGCCTCGGGTGTGCAGGAGCTCAGTGTGGCTGAACCAGGTGGCCTTCGCACAGTGACTTGGGCAGCTGGCTTCCTCCACTCAGTAGTGGCTCAGCCATCCCCCAGGGGAGCCCTGTTTAAGCTCTTTGGCATGTGGCCAGTAGGTGAGAAAGAGAGTGAGTGAGAAAAACCACACTTCACAGGGCAGAACTCGGTCCCACGTCTGAACTTAGCCACGAGGGAGGCTGGGAAGTGTGTCCCAGCTGTGCGCCAAGGCAGAAAAGGACAGAGGTGTGGTGAGCACAGGGCTCCATGTTCACCAGCGGACAGGCAGTGCAGGCAGAGGAGTGTGCTGTGGACCCGCAGTCCCTGCCTCTGTAGGCATGGGGTAGGTTGTGCTGCAGTGACAGACGACCCCGGAGTCCCAGCGGATTACCACATCACGGCTGACTTCTCACACACCAGAGTCCAGGTGACTCTCTTGGGAGCCTGTCATCTGTACTGTGACCCAGCTGCTTTGATCTTAGGGCTCCACCATCTCAACACAAGGTTTGGGCATTGCCATAGCAGGGCAAAGGCTGCTGGAAGGTCACACACCAGCTCTGCTGAGCTGCAGCTGGGAAGTGACACATCCCATCTCCACCTCCAGCCCATGGGCTAGACCTGGTCGCCTTGGCTTCAGCCAACCACAGGGTGGCTGGGGATCTGCAGGTGGCATGTCTGGCGAGCCCCATCCTCTGTCACACTGCGGGTCCAAGCCTGCAGACCAGGCGGGGCAGGCATGCGTGCAGACAGCTGGGACACCAGGCAGAACATTGCAGCCGCGAGATGCAGCCCCACAGAGAGGTGGGCAAGTGGAGGTGGACCGGGCTGCGTCCACCAGCTCAGTGAGAGCAGCACCCACTGTGACAAGTGAATCCAAACCAGGATTTAAAAGGAAATCTTTCTCCTTTTTATCCTTTTTGTTCCAAATTCTTTGCAACTTGCATTTAGTTATGTTGCTCCCTAGAAAAGGAAAATTTTGAACCTACTACTTAAAGGTCAGCAGAACAGTATTTCAAACCCACGTTTCAAGTGTTGGGAGCTCACTGGATCTGTCCTGACACACGGCTGCATGGCCTGGTCATCTGTACAGGGCTAGAGAGCGTGGTCACCCCTTCCCTTTGGAAGATGTCCTTGAGGTTCACCGGTCCCCATCGAACCACCTGCCCAGCACTCACGACACCTGAGTCGGCCATGACTTGGGAAGACAGTTGTTCATCCTTGAGAAGGGCCTGTGTCCGGCCCGCCGACCATTTCTGCTGGACTCCGGTCCCATGTTTGTTCCCTCCCTGTCCCTGCAGGACCTGGTGCTGGAGAAGGTGAAGAACCAGCAGCTGAACACTGAGCTGGAAAAACTGAGCCAGGATTTGGAGATGAGGCGCCGCCGCAAGGTGCTGCCGCTGCAGGACGATAGCAGCCACAGCAACATGTGAGCACCCCTCCCCACGTGGTCTGCAGGTTTGACAGCTCACACCCACGTCCACGTGTGCCATGTCCCCGTGTGCAGGAGGCTGGCAGGGTGACTGGGCGGTAATAAGGTAAAAGGGACTCCAGCTAGCCGCTGGGATGGAAGCACTAGTGACACCTGGGACGGCACAGGGTCTGCATTTGGATAACCTCACCTCCCACACCTGTGATGCGGATTGTATCGGGCATGGGCACCTTCCGCCTCTAACCTCAGCGACCCCGTGAAGGAGATACAGGCCATCCCCATCATCCATGCATTCCCTATTTGTGAGCTCACCTACTCGCTGAGTATACTTGTAACTCCAGTCGGTACCTGTGGCCCTTCGTGGACGCACCCAGAGTGTGAGAGACTGGAGTGGCCGATGCGCACGATTGCAGCTGAGGATGAACACAGCCTTTGACTGCTGCCTGGTTTCAGCGCTTCTACTGCAAACCAGCATCTTTTCATGGCCCATTCAGTGCCATGATTTGCTTTCTAATGTGTGCTTTCTGGTGGTGGTTTTGCTGTTTGAAATGCCCCTCAATGGAGGGCTGAAAGTGCTGTCCAGTGTTCCCCAGGGCAGGGGTGCGCTGGGCCTCATGGGGATATACTTGAGTTCATTCAGGCAGGAGCTGGGGTGCTGTTGGCTGTGAGGATGATGCATAAGGCCCCTTGATGTCTCCATCAGTGGACAGAAATGCAGCCAGACACTCACAGGAACCTTTGGGAAGAGTTTGAGTGCACACTACATCGGTGTTCACGCCACGAGTAATGAGAATTGACTGAGCCCTTATCATCCTTTTTTTTTTAAACAGATGAGGAAACAGGCGCAGAGATTAAATAACTTGTTCAAGTCAGTCTCCGTGTTGGCAGCACAGTCAGGATTGACGCCAGGTCTGGTCTCAACCCAGGGGCATGATCAGGAAGCCGCTTCCTTCCACAGCCTTGTATTTTTGTTGTTAATATATTTTCTATTGATTTTTAGATAGAGTAGAAGTGAAGGAGAGAGAGAGAGACATCAGTGTGAGAGAGACACATTGATTGGTTGCCTCCCACAGGACTCCAACCAGGGCCGGGGATTGAACCTGCAACCCAGGATTGTGCCCTTGTCAAGGATCAAACCCGAGACTCTTCAGTCTGAGGGCCGATGCTCTAACCACTGAGCCAAACCGGCCTGGGGCCCACAGCCTTAACATGTCCTGGGGGCTACTCACTGCGGTGCCCCCAGAGGCCAGGCAGGAGAAGCACGTGGGGAAGGAACCTCAGGACAGACCAGACTGACCTAGAGAGCCACCCTGAAGGCTGTCAGCCAGGAAGCAGGCAATGGGCTGCCAGGTTTCCTTTCGTTTATGCTTTTTTCTTGAGAGAAGCTAGACATCTGAATGTTGATGTGAAACTTTACATTTTTTCAGTGTTGATAAACTAATTAATTTTTATTCAAAAACCTGTGTTGGCCAAACTGCACACATTTGTGTTCAAATTGAGACCATGAACCTCTGGTAATTTCAGCTTTCTGATAGAAATCTCCCCCCAGGACACCCAGTTGGTAATGATGCTGATGATGATCATTTCAGCGGATTTACATAATTCCACAATACATATTTTATTTATCTCAGGAGTTGAAATTAGAAGGGGGCTTGGAATTGGACAGAAGAGTTGGACATAGACATAGAGTTTTAGAGCAAAAATATTCTGGTTCAATGTTTTTTAAAAGTGTTTTAATAGAAGAACTCTTTTATCCAAGCAGGCAGATATGCCAAAGCCTTAAATGGAAAAGATTTAACAGTGAGGCTCCATTGAAGTGGTGTTTGAGCCTGCCTGTTCTACTCCCCTAGCCCAAGTGGGGTGCCAGGGGGAGCCTCATAGAACCCCAACCGACACAGTTTGAAAACTACTGGTTTTATTTAACCCCTCATTTACACATTAAAAAAAAAAAAAAAAAAAAAAAGGCCCAGAGAGGTTGCAGGTTTGATGAAGACTGCACAGTGAGGAAAGAGCCTGGGATTGCTCCTCAGCCCTGACCCCATGGTTCTGCACCCCCAGGGCCAATTTCCTGCACCAGAAACTGAAGGGGCAGCGCGAGGAGCTGCGCATCCACATCCTGCGGCTGGAAACCTTGCTGCAGCACTCGCAGCTGGGGCTGAGCCACCGGCAGGCCCAGGTCGACCAGCAGAAGGAGCCGCACCAGAGCTTGGACAATCACCATGAGGTGAGGCCTGGGGCCGGTGGGCCTGGGGACACCGGGTCCTGTTCCCTGGGCTGACAGCCTTGGGCTCAGCCAGGTGGGATGGGTACTCATTGGCGTCTGTGCTGTAAGACTGTGTGAAGGTCACACTGAGGCCCAGAGGAAGCCAGAGGCATTCGAAGGGGACGAACACCATGACTGGTGGGGATGTGTCAGAAAACACCTTTCATCAGACCTTTGCTTCTTGCAAGGTTGGGGCGGTGCATGGACACAGCCGAGTCCAGCTTCATTTCCGTCCTCTCAGCTGGGCACTTTGCTCTGTGCTTACCTGTGTCATCCATTTAGTTCTCACAGTGATCATGTGAGCTGGGGTTCCCATCCTCATCCCTCTTAACTAGTGGGTGGGAACCCAGTTTGTCTGAAGCCAAAGCTTGAGACTTTCCTGCTACAGCAACAGCGGTGATATTCCAGAGCAGGAGTGTGGCCAACCTCAGCCCGAAATTCAGATCTAGCCCCCGCCGGTTTTTATACATCTGTGAACCAAGGATAGCGTTTACAGGTTTTAATGGTTGGGAAAAATCAGGAGAAGACTATTTGGTGGCAAGTGAAAATAATATGACATTTGTGTGTCAGTGTCCACTAGTAGAGTTTTTGTGTGTGTTTTAACACAGCCACACCCATGCGTGTACATTTTATCTGTGGCTACTTCCTGCTGTAATAACAGAGCTGAATAGTTGCCACAGAGACCACCGTCCTGCCTGGAAAGCCTAGACTACCTACCGTCTGGCTCTTTACACAGACAGTGTGCCAACCCTCTTCTGGAGCGGAGATGTCCAATGGGAATGGATGCAGGCCACCCCATGTCATACAAACTTTGTAGCAGCCACATTAAAAAATTAAAGGAAATGGGTGGGATTAATTTTAGTGATATATCTTGTTTAGCCATTGTATATAAAACATCACATGTAACCCCAAAAGCATATTCTTAAGATATTTTACATTCTTTTTTTCTGTATTGATTTAGAGAGAGAGGGAGGGAGAGAGATAGAAACATCAATGAGCGAGAACATTGATTGGCCACCTCCTGCATGCCCCCCCATGGGAATTTGGCCCACAACCTGGGCATGTGTCCTGACCAGGAATCCAACCTGCGACCTCTTGGTGCATGGGTTGATGCTCAACCACTGAGCCACTCTGGCCAGGCTTCATTAATTTTTTTTTAATTGTTATGTAAGTCCTCAGAAACTGTTCTATATTGGGCATTAATGGCACGTGTCAGCCAGGACAGGCTGTGTGTCCAGTGCTCAGCAGCCTCACGTGGCCAGTGCTCCTTGATTGGACGGTGCAGTTGCACAAGGCTTGGCCCTCCCCGTGTCGTTGGCCCTATTGGTCCTTCCGACAGCTGCAGATAACACCGAAATGGCCATCTTTGTGCACGTGCCCTTTTTCTTCTTCTGGAAGTACATTCCCAGCAGTGGATTCATAGGGACGCATGGTGGTTGAGACATTGTCGATCTGTGTTTTAGCTGCTCTCTCATCTCAAGGAGAATTTGGAGAGAAAAAATCCTCACCTCATGGGCCAGCTCAATATGTTGAACCAGCAGAACCAGGAGCTTCTAGAGCAGAACACGGAGAGCAAGGAGCCGGACCACGAGGAACAGAAGCAATCCATGTAAGGGGTGTGGCTGGGGGACACCTGTCAACAAAGGGGTCCTGAGTCCCAGCTCCCGGCCTAGAGTGTGACATTCTGGGAGTCCCAAGGGCAAGAGGACAGACTGTGTTACCAACTCATCCTTCTTTCATTGTCCCTGGAATGGTTCTAGATTTCTGCAAGTAGGTGTGGTTGGTTTTTGTTTGCTTTTCAAAGACACTGCTCTCTGGCAGACGCTTCTTATTCTGCTTTTGGAATTAAGTTCATTTAAAAAAATATGACAGTGGTAAAGAGAAAGAATTAAGATCAAAGGCTGAGCCCTTTCTGTGTCAGTTTTCCTCTGAGTGGGCTGGACGGTGTGCTGTTGGTAGACCATGTTTGTCCTCCCTCTGCTGGTGTTTACTCGTCCTGGCTTTGGCGAAGGCCCTGAGAGGTGCACAGAGCCAGTTCCCTGGTCGCCAGCAACTAGTAGGTGTGACGAGATGTGAGCAGAGCTCTGTGCACACCGGACAGTGTTGAGGAGCTCCATGGAGGCGCAGAAGGAAGCGTGGCGGTGGAGTTAGGGTTCTGCTGCTGACACGGATGGGGAAAGGCTGGCCAGTGGGGAAGGACCCTGAAGGGGGAGCATGGCCTGGTCTGGGTGCAGGGAGCGACAGGAGGGAATGGTGGGAAAGCAGGGCTGAGCCCTGGAAGGCTGCCATGCCCCTGTCCAGCTAAAGAGTCGGACTCACTGGGAAGTGAGTGTCTAAGGGATGCTGGTCTCTGGGGCCTAGGAAGCTGCCAGAAATGAGGTCAGGAGGAAGAGCCTTGGTGCTGGAAACTGTGGTTTGGAAGACAAGTAATCTGAGATGCATTGTGGGTCCAGGGTGGTCTTCACCCCTCCGTGCTGTGCTAATGGGACTGTCCTTCCTGTGATCAGGAAGGGCTGGGCAGTGTGGGACGGAGAGAGACTGTGCCAACTTGTGGGGTAATGATGCTCCTTCATTGTTCTCCCAGCTTCCTCTGCTCATCGACAGGTGGCTCGACACCCACCAAAGGACGGTTTACATGGAAAACCACACTGTAGTTTTGGTGTAGAAATGACTGTTGCCTGACGTTGGCCCTCTATAATCCAGCTGATAAAAATGACCAGCAGTGGTTGGGCAGCTACAAACTAGAAGAGTAGGAGCCTGGTACCCAGGGGGGTGATTTGATGACAGTTTTGCATTAGAGAGAGTCTGCAGGAGTCCAGGGAGAGGACAAGCCTCCAGAGCCTGCTCTGAGCAGAGCACCTTCCTCAGTACAGCCCTGCCCTGTGGGATTGGGGGGTGCCTGCCCTCCCTGAGTTTGTGCAGATTCAGGGGTGCTGAACCCAGACACGACAGCACTCTAGCATAAGGCCAAGCAGCACAGCTGTGGGAACAGAATAACACAGACCAGAACCAGATCTGGAGCCAGGGGCTGGGAACAGAGCAGGGTTGGTGGTCTGGGGCCCAGTGGTTCACGAGCTACCACTTTTCATGAGGTGCTCACTTCACAGTGAACTCTCAGGAAAGCCCTGGGGTCCAGAGGCCATTCCTGGCCCCGTAGACCACTTCCCAGTGAAGCTGACTCATTGGCTGGGCAGGGGCATGGCAACCTTCCAGGGCTGAGCTCTGCTCCCTCCAGCCTTCCCTCCTGCTGCTCCCTGCACCTCCCAGTACCCACACCAGGCCATGCTCCTGCTTCAGGTCCTTCCCCGCACTGGCCAGCCTTCTCCCTATCATGTCAGCAAGGAGACCAGGGGTCCCAGCTGTTGAGGCAGGAACAGGGCAGCAGCCCGGCCAGTGGGCAGCACTGTGCACAGAGCCCCGCGTGCAGCACTCTGGGATACCACCACACAAGAGCACGGTGTGTGTCTCAGGAAGGCCAAACGCTCTCTCCCAGGGAGCAGGGGTTCCTCTGGCAGCCCAAGGTTCAAGAGGTGTCTCTTGGGTCCTTTCTGTGTTTTTGAAAATGGGAACTGATTTCCAACATTTATTAATCAAGAGATTTTGCTTTACAACCTGGGTTTCCAGATTCTTTGGGAAAAGCAATCAGATCTCCGCCCCATCTGGAGCAGCACTCAGTTTGCAGGTCCTGCATTCGGTCCCACCTGGCACTCTGCACTCAGTGGCAACCCCAGTACCCGCCAACCCGCTGGTCTTTCCAGGCCCGCTTTGCTCCCTGTCATCTCCGTCTGGCCCCTAAAGTCCTTGACTTTGCTTCCATGGCAGTGTTATTGGAAACCCGACACTGGAATGGGTCGGGCTCCGAGGTCTGACTTTACTAAACTGACTTTTTTATCTTGATGCCCATCTAACTCACTGAGGACAGACCTCTCCTCACCACTAGCTGTTGTGACCCTGTGCCCACAGGAGCTAGCCTAGCCCTGTGTGTGACCCGAGTGCACAACGTCCTGAATTGACCTGGCCAGAAAGTCCTTGGGGTTTCCGAGCTGACGTTTTAGATGGTTCAGGGTTGATCTCCTGCGATTAGGTCCAGCCCGATCCTAGGTGCTTCCACAGGTCTCCTCAAGGTGTTAGGGTTCCTGGACCCATGTCAGATGCTTCCATTCACATTTTCCCAACTCGGCGATCACGACGGCCATGAGCACTGTGATGTCTGAATCCCAGAAAAGTAACAGCCCCTTCTGGGCCAGGTCCCAGGCTGGGCTGATGAGTAAATATGTGTGCTTTATTTAAAACCTGCCTGGATTTTCTGTCTCCTCTGTCTGCAGAGACCAATTAAATGCCTTACAGAGGAAATCGGTGACACTGGAAGAAAAAGCAAGGGAACAAAATGAGTCATGTGATCCTGCTCCAAAGAAGTGAGTTGATTTAAGCTTCAGTAACTTCAGCAGAACAGAGAGTGTGCTTTTTCCCGAGCAGGGCAGAGCTGTAGCCTCTAGAGCAGTGAGCAGTGTGCGGGGCCTGGAACTCCCCCTGTGTGGGGTCATCTGTGTGCAGGTCCCTCCAAGCACAGAGAGAATTGAGAGAGTCTTTCAGTCCCGCCCTCTGTACTCAGGGTCATCCCAGGAGGAATGCAAATGTCCACTGGCCAGGAGCCGGGTTAAGGGGCGCAGAGTCTGTGGTTTTGGAACCACTCAAACCGGAGCATCAGGTTCTGTCTCAACATTTCAGGACGTAGAAAACCATGTTTCTGTTTGGGGAAGGAAACGGGTCAGACACCTGAACTGGCACCCATGGTCTTCAAACACAGAACCTTTTGGTCTTACCTAAATTACTTCGGGTTCACTGGACCCCTGGGTGGTTCAGAAACACTTTCCCTTCTCCAGGAAGCAGCAGCCCTGCTTATGGGCCGGCTTGGTCCTGGAGACTGGCTGGCATCCATCCAGCTGGGCTTCCCCTGGTCCCAGGTCAGAGCCCAGGAGTTGGCCCTTGAGATTGGTCTGTCCCAGCCCAGTCTTGAAGTCCAATCACCATGAATCCTGCGAGGCCTCTCTGTGGAAATCACAGAACCACAGACTGTCAGAACCCCCTCCCCAGCAGAGGAGTTGAGAACAGAACTTCTCAGCAGAGCAGCTGAGGCCCCGATGAGGAATGGGGTGATCTGTGTGAGCACAGTGCTGTTTGGTGGCAGAGCCAGGACTGGAACCCAGGTGTGGTTCTTGTTAGGTTAGGATGCCCTCATTTCCGGTTCACTGCAGCATGTGACTTACCTCTTAAATCCACTATTTTTCATTCAAACAGCCCACTCTGCCTGCCATCTTCCCCTCACCCAGACTCCTCAGTGCTGGAATGGTCAGAATAGGCCTATTTTACTGGTTGTTAACTCCAGCAGAGAATGAGGAGGTCCCTGACTCCTCCATGGCATTTGATGGAAAGTTGCCGACAAACATGGATCAGATTGGCCCAGCACCACTCCCTGCATTCCGCACAGTCAGGAGCTGAGGGCTGCGTTTGAAGTTCTGTTTTCCCGAGAGGCTAGTGAGGGTTTCTGCCAGGATGAGCGCTTCTCCCATCCCTGGGTCTGTGCGAATTAACTGCAAACTCTGTTCCACCTCCTGAGCCCATATACCATGACTGTGGTGACGGGAAGAGCACCCTCATTCTGAAACCCCATCTGTGTTAGGCCACCCAGTGACCTGCTGGAAGGTCAGGGCGGGTTGGCTGTGTCCTAAAACTCTACTTCTAACTAGGAA
Organism: Tadarida brasiliensis; assembly: GCA_030848825.1. NCBI lineage: Eukaryota > Metazoa > Chordata > Mammalia > Chiroptera > Molossidae > Tadarida > Tadarida brasiliensis. The sequence goes on along the minus strand of CM061267.1, from coordinate 62,682,644 downwards.
ACACCACCTGATTGGAGCCAAAGGCTTCATCAATTTCATGAAAAGGAAGAAAGAGGGCGGCGGAGAGCACCTCCAGTCAGCCTCAGATGGCACTCCCTGGCCACTGGAGTCCTCAGACATGGCCATGCCCTCGACTTCTCAGCCTCCGAAGTCACCACTGGAGCCCCTTGAGGCCACCCCATCGTCCTCAAAGTGGGTAGAAGAACGGGACACCCCCAAGGTGCCCTCGGGAAAAGGTAGGAGGGGCTGACCAGCTGCAGGCTGCAGGTGAGGGGGAGGATCCCAGGTCTCCCTCAGGGACAGGCTGGAACCAAGGAGGCGGCATGGGGGTGGATGTGCACACGTGTGTGTAGGAGCCTGAAAGGGGTTGTGCTCCATACACACACATCCTCCTCCTTAGATATGTTCACAGCCAAGTCAGAAATATAAACCCACGTCAGGGTTGTGGCAGTTTCATCTCATACTTTAGTTACTTTAGCATTCGAAGCCTCCCGCATCATGTACAGGGTGGTAGGGACTCGAATACCCTACCACCATCAGCTGATGTCCACACAGGCTCGGCTGAAACAAGCTCAGCAGGGTATGTTTTGGGGTGTCCTGGTACCTGTCTGGCCTAGAGTAAGCCATCTCTGCAGGGAGATCCCCGGTGCATGCCACACGTCAGGACAGATGCCAGATCTTCAGCAAGGCTTTGTACAGCTCTGATCTTTTCGTCACTTTGAAAAGCAGTTCTGGTTCCCTTTCCCATCTGACCTGGCCTTGAGTCCACCCACCAGGAGTGCAGAGTACCTCGTCATTTAGGCTGTCGTTTGGAGTCTGTCAGAGATTCTGAAATGGATTTCTAGTTGCATACACTGTAGATATTTCATGGAATCTAAGAGGCTGTCTATAAGCTGCACAACTGTGTGCCCATAAAAAGAAAATAAATTGGTTGTCAGATATGCCACCTACCACAGTGACCATAAGACCCACGTGAAGCTGCATTCTGATTTCAGAGATGTGAAGGTTTGGAGGCAAAGAAAGTGCATCTCACATTCGATTAAACAATGCCATTGCCTTAAACATGGTTAATTGTCAAATCTACACTCGGCCCTTGTTTATCGCGGTTAATCAGTTCCAGACTCTACTGCAATAAATGAATTTCCAGAAGGAGGATTCTTTATTCATACAGTCGTCCCTCGCCACTTCGAACTTCGACGTTCGTGGCTTCACTCTATCGCGTTTTCTTCAAATAGTATAGTATAGTATAGTATAGTATAGTATAGTATAGTATAGTATAGTATAGTATAGTATACAATAGTATAGTACAATACAGTACAGTACAGTATAGTATAGTACAGTATAGTATAGTACAGTATAGTACAGTACAATATAGTATAGTACAGTACAGTACAGTATAGTATAGTATGGTACAGTATAGTACAGTACAGTATAGTACAGTACAGTATAGTACAGTACAGTATAGTATAGTATAGTACAGTACAGTACAGTATAGTACAGTACAGTATAGTATAGTACAGTATAGTACAGTACAGTATAGTACAGTACAGTATAATATAGTATAGTATAGTACAGTGTAGTACAGTATAGTACAGTATACTATTTGAAAAAACCGCGATAGAGTGAAGCCACGAACGTCAAAGCGCGAAGTGGCGAGGGACGACTGTACTTTACAATATCATTTTATAGAGTATGTATCTATAAAGATGCCCACTGTGCACCCTGAGAAATGGGAAGTCTAGGAAGGACTCTAGGACTTTCTGAAGACCGGGCCCTTCCCTGAGACTCGTGCGCTCTCAGGGGCTGAGGCTGCAGCACCGAGGGCCGCTGGCAGCCAACTTCTGAGTGTGACATGTGTTCAAGGGTTTCCAGGTGACAGTCACCACTTCAAGTCCTGGTGGGTCACTGCAATGCAACAGGGAAGTGTACACATGCACACTTGGTGCTGGGGACTACTGCCTGCATTCCCAGTCTCACAGGCGATGACATAGGTCACATGCTCACGTGCAGGTCCATGACGATGGAGCTTATTAGTATGTGTTTTACCCAGACGGGTTCTGTTGCCTCAGGTTTTCGTACTGGCTACTTAAGATTTTTTACCTTTATCACCTCAACTGACGTTATTGTCTAAGTTGACTTAGTTAACTATAATCAGCCTCCCTGAGTTAGCACCACTTTCAGAGAAAAGAGTTCTTGATGGGTCCAAACTGTGGTGCTGACCCACGAATGAGCAGGGCCGGGGTACCTGTGAGTGACAGCAGCCATGTGATCGGTGCTCTTTCTGGGCTCGCACCCCCCCCCCACGCTACTTTACACGCTTTATCTAACTCATTGCATTCTAACTACCATGTGAGGTCAGCACGATTCCTGTCCCCTTTCCGGAGCTGGGAAAGTGAGGCTTGTCAAGCTTAAGCACTTGCCCAGAGAAGAAGGGCTAGAGCTGGGATCCGAACACAGGGCTGACAGATTCCGGAGCCTGGGCTCTTAACCACTGTGAGCACTGCCTGCAGCTAAAGCTGCTGTGGGCCCAGAAGATGCTGAACAAACCTGGGCACCAGCCCTGAACAGTGGGTCCCTTATCCTGTGGTGTGAGCTGTGGCCACCGGGTGGTGCTGTGGAGGAAGGAATAGGGAGGTTCTGCTATGGACTTGAATCCTAACTCAGAAATCAGATTAAGTCAGTTGTGTAAAGGTACCTGACATGTTCAGAAAGGGAGACCAGTTGTTTGCTCTGATAAGACTCTATAATTTAAAGGTCATGAAGTGTACTTTTGGAGTAGAGGATGCATAGCGATCTAAATGGAAATAATTCTTGAAATTGAGGGTGTTTTGGTTCAAAAACAAGTATGTTCATGATTTGCAAACTTATCCTGCCAGAAGAGGTTATTTTAGATGTACAAGAATTATGAGTGAATAGTTCAGGTAGACTATTTTACTACAACAAGCCAGAAACAGATCCTTAAATGTTCCCAAGGTCTTGGAACAAGAGCAGGAGTTGTGTGTGAGCCAACTTGTCAAGGAGCCTGTCATTAAAACGAATCAGTAAGAAAAAGCTGGGTCCTAAATTAATAAACATTCTTATTTAATAATGTAACACATTGAAATTGAACAACAAACGCATTGGCTCCTTGAGCAATATAGGATTCTCCTCACGTGCTCAGTAAAGCACGGGGCACAAGGATGCCACTAACTCCATTAAATTGAGTCAGAGCATGAACGATTCCCCAAACCCTGATTCTGGTTGTGCTGTGGGTCTTGTCTCTCCTGGGCTGGACAGGATTCTGGTTTCCCCAGTACACTCGGCTAATGTAGCGCCATTTGTTATTACTTTTTTCATTTATTTGCTCTTTTGTTTTGTTTTTTTCCTGCCTCTCTGTGTTATCCGGGGGATAACAATTTAGCAACTCGGCGCATAAAGAATCCGTTTTACAGAAGGAACAGAAAAAATAATGAGAAGTCTACAGGGGCCCAGCCGAATTTCCTTAAATGCCTGTGGTGCTGGTCATCCCCTGATGGCCCATCCTCTCCTGAAGAGCCTCTCCCTCCTTCAGAACAGGGAGATTGCTAGTCCTGCCCCCTCATCAGTCTATTGCTCCTGTTCCCCCTTCATTCCTGTTTTACATTTTCTATGTAGTTTTTATCTTTTGTTAAATGTATTCCTATTTGATATTTCTAAGTGCCACTATAAAAGATATGTTTAACTTCATTTGATCTTGGTTGGCTTTTTTATTTGACCTTAAATCCAACAACTTCACTAAACTCACTAATGCTAATAATTTACTTGAATTTTAAAAAATACTTTTACATACTTACTTCTATTACCTACAAGAGATAGTTTAATTTCTTCCCTTCCAAGCTTTATATTAGTAATGTTTTCCCTGTGCCTTCCTCCCATACTATCGATCTGGCTCAGGCCTCCAATTCATTGGTGAATAGAAGCCATGGGATGGCAAGAATTCTCATCTTATTCTTGGTTCTCAGAGGGAAAGCTTACCACTTTTTATCATTGAGTAGGATGTTTGCTATAGATCCCTTTATGATCCCTTTTATCAGATTAAGGAAGTCCCCTTATATTTCAAATTTGTTTTGTTACTCTTGCTGTTTACATCAAAATGGGTTTTGAAATTTTGCACACACTTATCTGATTTTATTAAGCTATCATGTTTTTTCTCCTTTCATCTATTAATGCAATGAATGCACCATTGTTTTTAAAATTTTTCCAATTTACATCTAATAAGGCAGTAGCTTTCCACTGAGGAAAATGAAAAGAATTTTGTGTTTATCCCTAAGTTTCTCTAACAAAATGTAGTAAGTATTTATGTCTTTTTATATTGAGCACAATATAAATAGAAGATATCTAGTTTAGGGATGCAGATCAACCTTGTAGTATTTTAAACATTTTTAAAGCATAAAGTGAATGTTAATATAAAATTGTTGACATACAAACTGAAGTCACCAGGAAGGCTTGCCAGTTTTGCACAGGGTCAAATTCAAGTATTACACTAGGATGTTTGTTTATTTATTTATTTATTTATTTATTTATTTATTTATTCATTTATTTATATGTTTTTATTGATCTATTTAGAGAGAGAGGAAGGGAAAGACAGATAGAAACATCCATGTAAGAGAGATACATCGATTGGCGGCCTCCTGCATGCCCCCTACTGGGGATCGAGCCTGCAACCCCAGCATGTGCCCTGACTTGGAATCAAACTGGGACCTCTCAGTCCATGAGACCATGCTTAATCCACTGAGCTACTCAGACCAACCTACACTGGGTGCTTTAAAAAGAGAACATCATTGTTTTTTATCACATGGGCATCAAAGTAACCTGCTCCTAATATGTCCTTCAAAAACTTTTAAGAATTCAAAATAGTTTTTATGAGAATTGAGTTTCAAGAATACTAAACTGAGAAGACAAATACAAGTATTAAACGATAAAGAAAAGTAACCTGAGGTTCTTATGGGAAGCAAATTAGAATCACTTGGCCTTCTGGATTTGAAATATATAACTTTCCTTTTTAATGGACTTTTATTAAATATATAACATATACTCAACTGATTTGTTTTAGCTAATTACAGATTCACAGGAATTTTTTCTTTAAATTTAGTTTCAATCATTCTGTCAAAGAAAGATAGATTCAACTTTGTGAGAATACAAATGTTTTACATTCTTCAGTGTTATAGTAAAGGTATAAAATTCCTGGAAATTTTATCTTTTACCTACAAAGTTTCTTCATGAACAGTTGCCTTAGGCATGGTTTTCAATTCTCCACGTTCCCATAAAGTAGATAACAAGTAGGAACACACTAGCTTTTTACAGACGCAGAAGCTAATGTTTTAATGAACATCAAAAGATAATACATAAATACTGAGAGAATATTTGAAACTTAATTGAACTGGCAAGGGAGCACTTTTCATCAGATGCTCCCCACAACCAAATAAAGCCTTTAAGAGACTCTTTATGACTATCTGGGAAAGGATTTACTTTGTTCATTAAACACTAAATATTTTACACAGTAGAAAACTAGAAAAAAACCCTCCACTGTCCCGCCGAAGCAAATGAAAGCGAGTGAAAGTGCAACACTTCCCCCACCACAATAATATAGATATTTTAACCTATCATTTTATTAAAAAAATTTCAAACAAATTCAAATATCATTAATATAATGCAATATATCAGATAATAACTAGAATAATTAAACTTAGGATACTACAGTTTACAGCAAAATATTAAGGCTCTGATTTCCAGTTATTAATGATAATGAAACAAATCATCATAAATAGATTCTTTGGATTAATCAATATGGCTTGCTTATTTACATAAATAGCCATTTAAAGAATGAAAAAAAAATAGATCCAAAAATCAACCTTCCTGATAGAGATACTGTTACAAATAATTTTCTTTTCAATAAGAGAAAAAAACTTCCATAAGTTTAGTTATTAGAAATCAAGTTTTAAGGAAACACTGTGGCTTTAAAGTCCAACCTAAGAAAGAGATGTCAACTGACAACTATGTCATTAATTCATCCAACAATCAGAGAAATGTCTATCTTCTCTGTGCCAAATTTAGGATAGCAAAATTAATGATACAATTTAAAAACAGCAACTCCATATAAAATAACATGTAAAGAATGCTGTCAAGTGTTTGTAGAGCTCATTTCATTCTCACAATCATGTGGACTAGGAAAAACAAATGGTACCATGCCTGTTTCACGAACAATGAAACCGAGTCTCAGTAAAGTGAACTGGTAGATCCAGGGCTGCTCCAGTTCTCTTTGTTAGCTGTGTTTCATTTACCTTTATCATCATCATTATAATAAATCATTATAACTATATTTAGCTAAATGCCAGATGTTGTTTTGAGTACTTAGTCTGTATTAACTCATTTAATCCTCATAACAACCCTAGAGTGAAGTACATTACTATTATTCCATTTTCCGGAAAATGCAGACACATAGAGATGAAGCAATTTGTCTCAAGGTAAAGAGCTTAGTAAGCAGCTGAACCAGGACTGAAACCCAGGTAGTTTGGTTCTTAATTCGGTGCTCGTAACTAATTCACAATGCTGCCTCTCAAATATGCAAAGCACATGTCTGTAAAAGTAGTATATTAAAAGTTAACATATTTTATAAGCCTTTATTTTCTATGAAAACCTCTTTAAACTTCGAAATATGTTTTAAAAATTAACACTATAAGTATAAGAAATATCTAGACTGATTCTTTAGTACAACACAAAACCCAGTCAAGCAAGAAAACAAAAGAGTATAATAGGAAGTAGAAATAAGTGAATATTTGATAAACCATGAAAATTGAAAGAAAGAATGAGTGGAAACAGTGGCCAAAATATTCAAAATAGCAAATTATTAAGAGATGATTTCAGTTCTTCTTTGATACATTTAATTGAATGCCAATTCTGGTACCTTAGGTCATTTCAGATAGCATAAGCTGTCATTTAAAGGACAGAGTATGAAGGAGTGACAAAGTTGTCCAGTTTCCCTTTTCTATGTACAAGACCACAGCAATCTGAGAGGTGAAATGAAATGCCATCTCAAAAGATAGCAAGGCAGTGTCTTTCAGTACTTTCATAGTTTAACTTCAAAGGATCAAATTAAATGTGTGGGTTTAAACAGTCTCCCACAGGTTGATGACAGAAAACAAAAGTGACAACAGTAGAAACATGAGTGTTATAATCTACCTTGTTTCATTATGCCAACAGTAATCTACCTCTAAGATGTACTCACAACTCCTCCCTACCAACTATCTGAGGATACAGCTGAGTGTGGAATTTAACAAATTTATAACCAAAGATCCTTGCAAACTGTGTAAGTGCAAAATAAAAGGTGACTTAGATCTTTCCCAAAGATTTAAAACAATAATCATGTTTAAAAAAAATTGTAACAATTTACACTTCAAAATTATACCTTTACTTATAATACTATGCTAAATCACAGAAAGTAAGAGTTGATTTAAAAATACAAAGTATCTTAAAACAGCCAAAATCCCTATGGCTAGTAAAAGACTCCCAAGAACAGCAATGCAATCTAGTGGTGCCATCTTGTGGAAAATACTGAAGAAAGATGTTTTGAAACTCATCCTTCAGTTGCCTAAAGGCAAAGTAAAGAGGTCTTGGAAAAATACTCAAATAAACCTAACACATAAGAAAATTTTAATCACAATTATGGGGGTATTACTTAATGACCAATTTTAATCAATGATCATAAAAATCTCCTCAGAACTAGAATTAAATAATAAGTACTTAAAGATATTACTGATTTTATATAAGAAACTAAATCAGTGTCAAAAATATTAAATCACACTCTAAAATTTAAATTGTATAATATTTAATCACCTCAATTTGAAATATAAATTTTACTAATGAACTAAAATGCAATAAAAGGGAATGTTACGCCACAGATTTTGTAGAATCTACCCCCTGTATGAGCCAATTGGATGTAAAACTGAAATTACCAACAACAACAAAAAAGTTTCAATCTTACACTTTTATCTGAGGCATGAATATCTATATTTCCATAAACTCTTCCCAGAGAAATCACTTTGCCTCTTTTTTGTTTGAACATGTAATTTTTCACTCTGAGAGACAAATACAAAATACATACAGAGAAAAAGAGAGAATAACTTTGACTTACACTGTTAAGGTTTCTAACCTTTTATACATTTCTTTTGAAATAAATACAAAGCAAAAAAGAGGAACCAGGAATTAAATAGAAATGCAGTGATGTTGCTAAGTTCTTGCCAAGAGAACATAAGTGAAAATGCCATGTGCAGTTTCCAGGCTTGAGCTTTGAGAAGAGCTGGTGCGCCTTCCCCGTGCTCTCCCCTCCCACCAGCTGAGTGCAGGCTGCAATAAGGTTCTAGGAGATGGCAGGGCCACAGGATGGAAGGCACCTGGAATCAGGGAGTACAAAAGAGCCACCAACACATCTGGACACAAGTGAGAAATAAACTACAGCAGTATATGAACCATTAGATGTTTGGTCCATTTTTTAGAGCAGCTTACTTTACCCTAACCATTTACATATGTCTTCATTCTGCCACAGTTATAGAGAGAACAAGAACAGGTAAATAGCAGAGAAAGAAAAGTAGCTAAAGCAAACTCACCAATGACATGACCAGCAATAGCAGAGAAGCATCTAAAACACAGGGAATAAAAAATTCAAAACAACCATTTACCTTATGGTTGCTTTATTCAGGGGAAAAAATAGAAGAACCTTAGCCCAGAAATGAATTTCAAAAAAATGTAGTGCAAAGGGCAAAATGAATCATTCTTAAAATTGTATGTGTATTACAGCATAACAGACTACTTCATGTCCATAGTGACATGGGTCTGAAATCAAATGGTATATAAAACAGTCTTTATCTTGCAGACAACTGATGAATATCAGAAAAGAGTATCTCCAAAACAACTGTTATTTTAAATCAAGAGTTCTTAACCAAGCCTACACTGAATTTCTAGTGAGTCTATAAATCTTATGAAATTATAAACAAAATTTCATATACATGTGCACATTTTTTTAGACAATCATCAAATTTTATAAAGAGGTCAAAGCTAAAAAATGTTGAGCTATTATTATAATTTAAAGTTCATCTAATTGCAAAAAAAAAGTTAAACAGGTTATAAATTTTTTTTAATTTTAAAATCAAAATAATTATAATGCATGTTTATGCAAATGTGTGGCATTCAATAAGTTAAGGGTGTATTGCCTAAAATATTTACTTAGTTATTCTCTAAGAATGCTGAATAAATCTAGTATGGAAATACATTTTGCTTGAACAATAAAGAAAAGTGGAAAGATCATGAGCTTGGAAATCAGAAAGACCCAAATTCAAATCTCACCTCAGTTTATTAGCTATGTGAACCTAATTGAGTCTCTCAGTCTCTTGGTGCCTCATACTTTCTTCCTTGATAAAAAGGAGATAATTCAAGGATTAAATGAAGGCTTAGCTAAATTTTCTGGAACGTAAAAATAACTGGTAAACACTAGCTATTATCGTTGCTATAAACATTTTATTACATAGATCAAATATATTTCAAGTCCTTAAAATGAATGGAAGAGAAACTTATACAATAGATTATCATTAATTTGAGATAATGATATTGTACCATATTTAAAACTTAAAACAGATATTTTACTAAGTGTTCCCATTTGTGAATTTAAGTCAGTTAAATCCTAAGATCTCAACAATAATTCTCTTAATCCATGGTATATACCACTAGGATCCACTGGACCCAATTTTAGTGCTTGAATTTATTTTTGAGCTTTTCTATTTGTAAAGACTGATAGTTCATGACTTTTATTCTTTCTTAGAAGTCTTCAAAAGAACAAATAGAACATTTACTTATTTCTTAAAAATAGAATAAAACTGTGTCTTAAAATTACTGTATCAGTCCATTGGACTCTTTGCAAATCTAAAATACATAACAGGATCTTTGTTTCTTATTTTTCATATGTCTTATAACATTTTGCTATTTAATTATCCCAGGAGTTATTTCATCATTATTAGTCAAATATTCCCAACTATGCCAAAACTAAAAAAAAAAAGCAAAAATAATAAGGCAACAGAAGGGTGATAGACTTGCCTAGAATGTTAGTTCTCAGGTAGAGGTGATTTTGTCCCCCAGAGACATTGGCAATGAGAGGAGATATTTTCATTGTCATAACTGAGGAGTGGGTTACTGACATACAGTAGTTAGAGGGCAGGGATGCTGCTAAACATTCCACAGTGCATAGGTCAGCTCCTGACAACAGCAAATTATCTGGCCCAAAATGAAAACAGTGAGTGTCAAATAATTTTTGAGAAGTAATTTTTCATTTTATGCCCACAATGGCAGAAAGAAGAAAGTTGACAAAAAGATATTTTAGAATGACCAGACGAAGTAAAAGATGAATGACAGCAGCATAGTAGCTTCTGAATGTTTTTTTTTTTTTTAATCCTCACCCAAGAACATGTTTTCATTGATCCCACAGAGGGCAGAAGTGGGAAGGAGAGAGAGAGAGAGAGAGAGAGAGAGAGAGAGAGAGAGAGAGAGAGAGAGATATCGAGATCAGTTGCCTCCAGTACATGCCAGGACCAGGAATCAAACCTACAATCTAGGTATGTGCCCTGATCAGGAATCAAACCCCCAACCTTCTGGAGTACAGGACGACACTCTAACCAACTGAAACACCCAGCCAAGGCAGCTTCTGAGTTTGATTGTGAAATTGAAAATCTAAGACTCTGAGTTTTCAGAGGACAATATTTTATATGAGTTTTCTGAAACTCAAGCATTGATAACAACAATATCTTTCTAAGGGATAAAAGAACTATGGTATCCCATTCTACTAGTCATTCAACGTGATGACTTCATTGTGCAATCTTTTATAAGAGCTTGAACCATTTTATTTTGCTACAGGGACATATTACACTATTCTTTAACCTCTTATATTTGTGCAATTATATTTACTTGAAATGGTTCACATGTGGACAGATGTTAAATGCAGGTGTGCAAATAAAAGTGATTGAAACAAAACAAGTAACATAAAAAATGTTAATGCATAACTTTATCATTCTAGTATTTATAAATCTACAAATAAAAATATTTTGCCTTGGTAGGTTTTGCTCAGTGGTTAGAGCATCGGCCCTCAGACCAATAAGTCTCCGGTTCGATTCCAGTCAAGGGCACGTACCTCAGTTACGGTTCATCCCCAGCCCTGGCCAGGTCATGCGGGAGGCAACCAATAGATGTGTTTCTCTTACATTGATGTTTCTCTCTCTCTCTCTCTCTCTCTCTCTCTCCCTCCCTCCCACTCTATCTGATGATAAATAGAAAAAAATATATATCCTCAGGTGAGGATTTAAAAAAAAATGTTTTGCAATTATGAAGCAAAGATGACTGACTTCGCTTCAAAGTCACCTGACATCAAAGTTTACAAAAGTACTGTATTTGAAATACACAAGTATAAGAAGTACCAGTAGTAAGGATAAGCCAGAACCTGTCAGAGATGTATTTGAAATCATTTAGAACTGAGACCAATATAATTTTGAGAATATGAAGTATAAAAAATTGTCATTACAAATCAAGATAAATCATTTGTTGTTTAGCACAAATACCTACTTAATCCTTAAGTAGTGAGCTGACTGGTACATTAAAAATACGATTAATCTAATGTTTTTTAAATGAATTCTTAGTTTCACTGTACACTTCAAAATGAAACCTAAAAGGAATACGAGGGGAAAAATCTTCAAAGTTGCTATAACTTCGATACTTTCAGAACAGAACTGATTTCAAGGCATAATTTTTGCAACTAATTTCTAAGTGATAAATAAATGATACTCAATATTTACAATTAATGATATTCAGAATAATAGTTGTAGTCTGGTACTGCAGTTCATAGTTTAAGGTTTTGTTTTTTTTAAATAATGCTGAAACAAAATTAGAAAAATGCTTATACCTTAATTAACAGACTATAAAATGCTAGTCCCCTGCTCAGCTTTCATTTTGCAATTATCACACTCACTAATTTGGACTTTTATATAGCCAGGCCCTGATGACTTCATATTCAAATCTAGAAAGGAAAAAAGGAAATACAAGTTACTACTATGGTTAATGGGCTCCAGAGCATTTTACTACTCCCTTGAAATCCAGCTCCTCACTTGTCATCATCATATTACTGAACCCTGGAGAGAGCCTAGTTGTGGTAGTCTCTCTCTAAAGGTAAGGGGTCTCCATCATGGCAACAGGACCAAATGTAAAGCCTTTTTCTGCCAGTTTTCAGAAATAGAGCAGTTATTTCTGTTGGCCAATATCATCTAAAAAGAGAAAGTAACATAGAAGGGAAGTAAAGGAGGTCTGAAACTCCAAATCTTAAAGGCACTCCTGGGAAAGATCATATAAGCTTCTTTCCCACTGAGAAAACACACACACACACACAGAGAGAGAGAGAGAGAGAGAGAGAGAGAGAGAGAGAGAGAGAGAGAGAGAGAATAAAGCAAGTTAACAGGTCATTATGGTAAACTGGATAAGTCAGTTAGACTACTCTTTCTTACATTCATGAAGATTTGAATTTTGTCCCCTAAATGAAATGCATTTTGCAGAAGTAGTGTGGATCAGCGTATATGATCATGATTTAGTATTTCAAATCCTATCTCTAACCTTTTATATCTAATAAAGAGAGACCTCGGGTTCGGACCCGGACGGCGCTCGCGCCCACCTGCGTGGTCTACCCGGGCTCCAAGCCCCACACGCCCAGCGCCCCGCGACCTCCAGCACCCACACTCGGAGGTCACCAAGCAGGAGGCAGCTGAGCCTCAACCACACCCGCCTGGGCTGCACGTGGGAATTTCGAAGCTGTGGCTATCCACCCTGACCGCCTCCCCTTTCGCAAAGGCAGATGGGATAGTTAGTTCTAAAGGGAGCCCAGCAGCAAGGGTTCTGGTTTGCTCAGAAACTACATATCCCAGGAGGCAATGCGCAGCGTAAACCGCCAGTAAGAGCCGTTGAGCTGAAAAGGCGTGCGTTTTTTTACTCCAACCCATTAGCCATTGAAGGGACCAAAAGAAAGATCTATATGGGAATTCTGCTGACCAATGGAAAGCGGGGGCGGGGCAAGGTGGACAGGGCTGTGTGGTTTCCTTGGATACCAAGGACGCTACTTCTTTGGAGAGAGTGGAGCTTTAGAGTGAGACCCTGGAGGCCATAACCCTCAGGGAAACATAGTATCTTAAACAAGGATCAGTATCAAAGGAAGCAGTAAGAAACTGCGGTTTTAAAGGTGAGAAGTACATGCACCCTCAGTGGTGGGTAGCTCTAAACTTTACTAAACTAGAACGAGGTGCCCAGGGATAGAGAATCCGCTGGCAAGAGAATAAAAAGCCAGATTGGGAGTCTTTGAGGAAATTTACTCTTTGACAGAATATATTGGAATGTAATTAGAGTCCTGACTCATTCTGACTCTAAATGATCTTAGGCCAGTCATTGGACGTCTCTGTGTTTCAATTGCTCGCTCTTAAATTGAGGTCAATAATACCCTTCCTTGACTTATGTCAGAAGGTTTTGTAAGGATTAAACGAGATAATGGACATTGTTGAAATTGCAATGTATAGTACTGTATTTTTATTTTGGGGATGACATTGAATCTGAGTTACCAGGTAAAATCTGAGAGATCAGAACTTCTGTTGACAGCAGCACTGATCTCTTTGTCTACAAATGAACCTTGGTTTTAAGATTAAAATAAGACACAAGCCATGGCCAGTTTGTCTCAGTACTTAGAGGGTTGCCTAGCAGACCAAAGAGTCTGGGTTTGATTCTGGTCAAGGGCACCTACTTGGGTTGTGGCTTGTCAGGACCATGGTCAGGGTTCTACCTGAAGCAGCCAGTGGATGTCTTTCATGTAGATGATTCTCTCTCTCTCTCTCTCTCTCTCTCTCTCTCTCTCTCTCTCTCCCCCTCCCTCACTACCTCCCACTCTATCTGAAGATAAATGAAAAAATATCCTCAGGTAAGGATTTAAAAAAAAAAAAAACTAACTAAATTAAATAGGACACGAAAAAGAGAGTCAACATAGTGCAATGGGAAGAACATGGAACTGATTATTTTCCTGGCTCTGCCACTGGTGTGTCTGTGTCACCTGGACCTGTTTCTTCAACCTTAAGATGAAGAGGGATTTTTATTGAATGACTCTATGAAATCTCTTTTACCTTTTATTAATTTGTGAGTAAATTAAAAAATGAAAAATAAGTTTTTTCTCCTTTCCTGCTTATTTCTCCCTTTCAGTGCCTCTTCCTCTTCCTACAAATCATTCTCTAAGTTCTCAGCAAAGACACTGCAAACAATTACAGTAAATAAAGTGCAGGTGCAGAAACTGAGCGCCTTAAAAAGTTGAAGCCCTTGGCCAAGTGCAGTAACCAGAATTACTGCAAGCCCAAGTCGCAGGGTTCTTTGCTGCCCATATCTTGGTAAAATTTAGCATTTTCTTAATTATTCTTCCCTCCTTTCTGTCTTAGTCCCTCCTCCCTCCTTATTCTTCCTTCTAGTGAAGGCTCACAATAGATGCTAGCTTTTAGGTTCAACAAGTTCCCATTGTTCTTGGCTTTTGTTTCATTTGGTCATAATTATTCCGACTGACCTTCAAACTGTTTTTTTTAATGAAAACCTGAGGGAAAAACTTTGATAAAGAATTTGAAAAAAGGCGTTAGTTTAAGCAAGTTGAGAATACTGTACACTAAAATTTGTTGAACACACGCCATACATTTTTAGATTAAATAGGAATATCTAATAGACCATTTTTTTTCTATGGTAATTTCTTTTCTGAGGTAAACCAAGTAAATGGATTTTACAACTGAACTTTAATTGTCTATATGGCAAAATTATTGTTTTACTATTTTGAAGTAAATAAAATATAACTAAAGATAATTGAAAACGTACTTTTTTGTCATTAGTATTTGAAAATGGAGAAAAATATTTATAATTAAGATTAATGCAAGATATTAAAAAGTTATTGAGCCTGGGTGGTGTGGCTTAGTTGGTTGGAGCATCGTGTATGCACTGAAGGGTGAGTGTTCAATTCCCAGTCAGGCCACATACCCAGGTTGTGAGTTCAACCCTGCAACCTGGGTACTTGCCTTTGACTGGGAATCAGACCTGAGACCCTTTGGTCCATAGGCCAATGTTCTAACCGCTGAGCCATACTGGCCAGGCCAATAATAGGTTCTTCTTAAAAACTGCTTTATGGCATTGAAAAATGTATGTGTGATAAAGGAGGGAAAGTCCAAATGATATCAATATCTATTCATATCACATTAAGACAACCTGCTATTTAGTGCCTCCTGATAGAAGTTCATGCTGCCACCTATGACGTATTTTTGTTGTGGGAAGAGGAAAACTAGTGCATGTGTAATTTATAGCTATGGAAGAAAATTAGAAATAGAGAGTGGAGGATAGCAGTCCAGAGGCATTATCACATTTAACCTGCATATAATAGCAATTTTCAATCAGCGTGCCACAAGAATTGTTAAAACATGCAATATCTGACTACTAGTGAGGGGCACAGACCTCTTTTCCCTTAGACTATCAACTAAAAAAATGACAAAAGCCAACACAACAGTAGCTGTCTGGTGTGAATGAATCAAAATTATACCTTTTTTCGTGTGTTAGATTGGCAAAAAATGGTGTGCCACAGAATTTTAGTAATAAGTTTATGTGTGCCATGAGATGACAAAGGTTGAAAATTGCTGGCATATGGTATTTATGAAGCAGAAAAATTAGTTACTGTTACTCCCCTTTTAGAGAGGAAGAAAGGACCTTAATGAATAAATGACTGCCTGTGGCCACCTGACTAATAAATTCAGGAACCAGAGCCTAGCTGACCTTCTGGATTCATGTTGTAGAATATGCTTTCCATAGGACAAGGATGGGGATCCCTAGGATCAAGGAGCAGCTAACCTGATAACATAGACATGAGAGATGATACACGTTCAACAGAAGATCCGGACCTTCAAATTATGACAGTTGGTTATATACGGTGACAGATGGAGACTAGACTTTGGGTGGTGAGCACTCAGTGCAATATACAGATGATATGTTGTAGTATTGTACACGTGAAGCTTACATAATGTTATTTACCAATGTCAGGCCAATAAATTTAATTTTTTTTAAAGAAAAAATGATGACTTTTGGACTTATCTCCTTTGGCAAGAGGAGTGCAGGTATACTCTTCTGTGGCATGTAAATTCATATATTTCAGAGATGAAAAGAGCAAATGATTAAATTGACATTCTCTTGTGCAATGGAGGCCTCTCACCAGCTCTCTAGGAAGGGAGCCATCCCAATGCCACCAAAGGGGGCCAATGAAGACCTTGCAGACCAAGACAGGGGCCCTGTTAGAAGTTTCTCTGGGTCCACTTGAATACATGAGCAAATCAATGTATTCATAGGTGTGTGACCTGTGCAGCCATGTATGGACCTGCTCTCAGAAGGGTCTTGCATTTAGTTTAATGCTCTGGTATCATCATCTTGATATATTAATTATTTTATTTTTGCACTTATGCTTTGTAAGTGAAGTCTGATAGGACAATTGAGCATACGCATGAGCTGCAGAAACAGGCCAGCTGGCAGTGCACACAAGTGTAGGCCCGAGCTGTGGCCACAGCAGGCAGTGTGGGTGTTGAGCACTTAGCTTGGTGGCCTGCAGAGCAGGTGCATGTCTCAGGCAGTATGGGGCACCCGGAGTGTTGGTTTTATTTTCCAAAAATTATTTAAATAAACTTTGTTACATTTTCAGGATGAAGGTTTATTGATTTACCCAACCAATGAAGAGTAATTGAGTGTCTACTACTGTGCTCAGTAAACAAAATTAGATTTCTGCCCTCACGGAGCTTGCATTCTAGTTATATAAATGTTTTTTCCAATTGATGCAACAATAATCTACTTTTTAAATTAAAATTATTGATTTGAGTGTAACAATGAAGAGTGTCTTTATAACCAAGCAGGCTTTTATAATAACATGATAATAGCTAAGTTTCCTGACCTAGATTGTTCCATTGCAGAATAACCAAACCTGTTGAGCTTTGCTTGCTTTTCTTATTTTCCATGAATTTTACTTTATAAGTGAAGACATCCCAAAATAGCTGAATATAGAATGATTTTATTTTAGAATTGTGAAAAATGGAAGACAGCACCAGAGACACAGAAAAAGCAGAGGAAAAGGAAAAAGATCCAAAGGATCAAGAAGATCCCGTTGATGCCACAGCACCTGCGATTATCATCCAAGATGAGCGGTTTGTTGATTTATCTACAACTCCAGCGCTCAACTGTCTGCATGAGGTATATTTATTTCTCTTCACATATTACTACAGTAAGACCTGAATCATCTACCTAAAAATTCAGATGAAGTTCATATCATTATCAAAATAATTTATAACATATAACCCTTAGGCAATATGTACAGTTTGAAGCATTTTCAAATAAAATAGTTTCTAACTTCTCTTCTAAGAGCTTATCATGGAACCCTGGACTAATGCAGTAGTGCAGGTTCTGATACTTTTATAGCATAATGAATATTTGCATATATACAGTCAGTTAAGTACATTCCATAGGTTGGTAAATGAAGTAAGAGAGATTTATTTCATTATTGATATACCACATCTTCCGATAGAGTGGCAGGGAGGGAGAGAGGGAAAGAGAGAGAAACATTGATGTGAGAGAGACATATGGACTGGCTGCCTCCCACACAATCCTGACCAGGGCCCGGATGAACCGCAACCAAGGTACGTGCCCTTGACCTGGATTGAACCCACGACTCATTGGTCCCCAGGCTAATGCTCTAATCACTGAGCCAGAGCAGCCAGGGCTCTTCTGTCTTTTGGTCATTTTTCCACCAAGTTCGAGTGTGGGCCCTGTGCAGGGCACAGGAGCACACTGGTGAGACCCTTTCTCTGCTCACTGTAGGAGGTTGTGGAGCGAGACTCCCTCCAGGCCCAACAGCTGCCCAGCCCCCTCAAGTCCTCCAGCTCGGAGCCCACACCCAGCCCACCCAGCAGCCACTCCAGCGAGGAGAAGGAGCACCTGGATGCGGAGCTGGCGATCACCAAGGCCAAGCTGTGTCATGTCACGCAGCAGCTGTGAGTGCTCCAGTGACCCCCTGTTTTCTGCTCTGCTGCCATGTGTCACCAACGTATTTCTAGCACATGAGGGTCACTGCTGTGCGCTGCCACTAAAAGGAGAGCTCTGCCTTGGGCCCTGGAGTGTCTGGACTCTGCTCTGAGCTAGGTCCCTGTTTCACCATGGACTGGTCCACTCCCTCCCTGGGCTGCACAGGAGGGGTTCTGCTGGGGCTCTAGGGCTCCTGCCTGTGCACACATTACAGACTTCCCGAAGCAGCCTGCTGTTCACCCTCAATCCCAGTGGGGCATCGAATGGCCACACTTAAGTGTGTGTTCTTGGCTGGAGGGAGGATGTGTCTCCCCCAAATGGGCAGCCTGTTCCCCTTTCCTGACACTGGTGATGTCACTTTGCCAACCATCTCAGGAGCTGCCCCCCATCACACCCCCCCCCCAGTGGGCCTCGCACCTGCCTGGCTGTGGAGCAGCACGTGCTCCTGGGGTGTGCTTACCTGCCCCGCACTCTCAGAGGAAACTCAGTGTCTGCCGGGTGTAGTCTGAGAGCAGGCATTGAAAACTTCAAAAGGACATTGGGAGCATTTTTGCAAACCCCACATGCAGACTCCCCTCCTCACCCCCAGAAGCCAGGTCCCCTGCCCTCCTCCGCTGTGGTCTCCCAAGGTGGTGGGGTTTCAGGTGTTCTGAGGGAGCCCTCACCACTCATCCTCTGAATCCCCCAGGGAGGAGAAGACCGCGCAGCTCAGGGACAGCCAGCACAAGGTAAACCAGCGGGTGCTGGGTCAGCAGGTACCCAGCGGGAGGTGAGCGGGAGGCCTGTCGTGTGTGGAGGGTGGGGGCTAGGACGCCCCAGTCACCGTGGCCCCAGGTCCAGGAAGGTAACCGCAGGACCTGCCAACAGAGGCCTGTTTCCTTCCCACTCAAAGCAACGCTGCCTGAGAGCCAGTTGTCCTGAGAGCTGCTGTGGGGATGACATGTATTGGTTGCAGCGTGGGGCCCCCAACAGTGGCCTGCACACAGCCACTTGGCCACCAGGAACTGGCTTGTCTTGGGACTGCAGGGACGTGGCCCTATTGTCCCCACCCCGGAGGGTACCTGAGCTCGGTACCCCGCCTTTGTCCACCTCCCAGAACATCCAGCTGGTGGTTTTGGCCCAGCGTGTTAAAACCTTCCAAGAACAGCTGGACTCTCTGAAGGAGAAGGCAAAACGAGCAGACCAGCTGCAGATGGAGCTGGTGCGCTGCAAGGACGAGCTGGGCAACCTGGACTTCTACAAGGCCGGCATGGAGGTGAGCCTGGCCGGGCAGGCGGCTGTGGGCACTTCTGTCCGGAGAGAGGAAGAGAGGCCATGAGGCTTCTCCAGCTGACCTTCCCCTGCACCTCAGCCTGTCTGCACCACTCCAAGGGCCTCCCTCCCTTCATGGAAGGAATATGGTTGAAGGACCCTGATTGCCTTTAGGATTTTTTCTTTTCCTAATTCATACTCAGGTGATGACCTTCTATTCACAAATCTTTTTTTGTTAATCCCCACCCAAGGATATTTTTTCCATTGTTCTTTAGAGAGAGCGGAAGGGAGGGAGTAAGGAGAGAGAGAGAGAGAGAGAGAGAGAGAGAGAGAAAGAGAGAGAGAGAGAGAAAGAGACACATTGATTGCTTGCCTCCCGCACGCACCTGGACAAGGGCCTGGAGATTGAATCTGCAACATTGGTACGTGCCCTTGACCAGAATCAAACCTTCAACCCTTCGATCCATAGGCTGACGCTCCAAACACTCATCCAAATCGGCCAGGGCGTGTTCACCAATCTTTTTAAAAAAACTTGTAATTACTGTGGCTTAATCTTGCCAGGACTGTTTCCTCATCTAAAAAACAGATAATTGTACTACTTCTTGAGATTTCTACAGCGAAAGAGGGAGAAGGCCTGGTGTTTGTGCAGGTCCCATACTAAGCTCTCAGTGGTGTAGCCTACTCTGATACCGAGGTTATGGGTCCGTTCAGGGGAGGGTGTCATGGCAAAGGGGGGACAGAGAGCAAGACCCAGGCGGGATTACTGACACTTTGACCACTCACCCGACTGCCTCACGTCAACAGCAGGTTCCAGACCCTTTTTCCCAGGATTTGGAATTTTGCCCTTGTTGCTGATCCCACGGTTAGAGGCACTTTAGCAAGCAGGTGAAATCAGGATGTCAGCTCATACCCAGTGGGTCTGTTTGATGGTATGAAATCATCCCCATTGCCAGCCAGGAAGCTTTTGAGGGGACTGAACACAGGTCTGGGGAGCTGCTGGCAGGCAGGTGTGCTAGGGGCAGGCTGTTTGGCCAGAAACCTGGGCTTGCTCTCCTTCTGCAGACAGGCCCTGGGGTCCCTGGGCCAGGCAGAGGTGGCTTGGGGGTGGCTGTGGGCCAAGCCTCTTTGAACCTCTGACCTACTCAGGGCTTGTCTCTGCCCCCAGGAATGTTAGTGACACTCCTGCCCTGCCCCCTGTGGGGAAGGCGCCCCAGGCAGAGGTGGGTATGGGAGACCATCTCTGGGCTTTGTCCTGGAAATGGTCCACTGGCCCTGCTGGTGATGAAAGGCATAAATCTGCAGCACAGACAGGGTCTGGGACATGGACACACAGTCCTTACTGGAAATGCGACCGTTGGGAGATCGGGGACAGTCATGCACAAGCTTCCCAGGTTGCTGCCTCTGCAGCCCCTTCTGCACACTGGGGACCTAACGCAGCCCCCACATCTCACCCGACACTCCGTCCCCATGGATGGGGGTGGATTTCAGGGCTCAGTCTCTGTCTCTGTGGTTTTACCTGGCCTGTCCGAGCATCCTGGCTTAGTCAGGCAGCCACAGCGAGTTAACGCCTGTGTGGTGCCAAGCCCTGCACCAGGAGCAGGAGACCTAACACAGAACAAGATCGCTTCCTGCTTCAGGAGCTTCTGGGCTTTTGGAGGGTTTCACATGGGAACCCGTTTGCCATGTTCTCATGTTGCATGACTCTGGATAATAACAGCAATATTTTTCATATTGATTAATAATTTTACTGTGAAATAGTAATGCCTGAAATTTTGCATTAGTGAATTTTAAGAGAAACTCCATGGACAGTGTGGTCCATGGAGTCCAGGCCATGACAGAGGATGAGTCACAGTGTTCTCAGGGGACAGGGGACAGTGGGGGACAGTTGCTTGCACACGCATCCTAGAATTGGAGTAGTTACAACAGCCCTGCAGACTGTCCACAGACCTCCCCTCAGCCGGGCTCCGCCAGATGCTCTGTGTGCACCCTGAGCCCTGAGGGAGGGACAGTGTCTTATTTGATGGCATGCCTGGACCTGGCACACACAAGGCACTTGGTAGTCACCACACAAATCGAGTAAAAATCCATCTCTCAGCAATGAAAGGACTTGCAGTCTTCAGGGAAGGACGTGGAAAATCACGAGGTTTGTCTCCTTCGGAATGGCAACAGTGTCGGTTTGATGGGCAGAGAGCGGAGCACGATTGTCACGTTCATGTCGGCTCAGGTCTGTGGACATGCAGCATGTGGGGAACCCTCCTCTAGGTACAGGGGAGCCACAGATGGCCCGGGTATCCTCCCCACGAACCTGTCCAGTGTCACCACTGAGAAGCACATAGAAAGGGGAGAGTGTTGCCCGGCCTTGGGGCTCCTTCCTTAATTTACCCAGGTCAGCCTCTTCATGTGTAAGAAGGGCCTGTCCCTGCCTCCTTCTCGGGGCTGCTGTGAAGAGTGAATGAGGCAGGGACAGAGACTGCCAAGTGCAGGGCGGGGACAGGCAGCGAGAGAACGGCCAGGTGAATCCAGGGTCTTAACAACCAGACCCTTCCCGCTGCCAGGCTCTGATCAGAACTGTGTCCACTGACAGTGAGGTGCCTGGTTTCCCTCCACCAAGAATCTCGGACTGTGGCCCAGGCCAGGAATGAACACGTGAGTGGTGAGCAGGAACTACTGGCACACTCCCCGTGGTCAGAGGCCGTGAGTGGGGCGAGCCTTGGAAAACTGCCCGCTGAGAGAAACGCACACGTTCCTGTGTGTGGATGGATGTTCACAACCTGGGAAGGCATCGGGGAGAGTCAGTCCCCCTGAGACACTGAGTGGTGCTGTGAGGGTCTGGGCGGAGGGAGCAGGATGAGGGGGACGAGCTGAACCTCAGCCCAGTGTGTGCTGGGCACCTGGGACAGTACTGAGTCCATCTGACGCCTGGGGGAGGGACCTCGAGGGACCAGCACTGCGTTCCACTCCACATGTGCCTGACCCACAGTGGCCACAGCACTTACCTTCTGTGTGTCTTACAAGCACCTCATTTCCGGGAAACTGCCGAGAGCTGTTGTTTTTGAGAGAGCACTTGTGTAAAGTGTTCCATTCCAGTAGGAACTGTGTACTGAACAAAAACTCGTCTGAATAGCCATTTTTTCCCCAGGACCCAGATCAAGAGAATAAATGTTGAAATGAGAGGCCGAGACTCAGCCCTCGAACCCGGGACAGACTCTTAGCCCCGCCCCTTCCTTGTTAAGGAACCAGGCTCAGTGAAGTCCCTTACCTGTCAGCAGGTACACTGGTCCACCCAGACGAGGTTGCACAGGTCAAACACTCTCCCGCCACGGTCAGCATAAAGCAGACACTGAGGCTCTGGCCAGTGTGGCTGAGCAGTGAGAGCATCAGTCCTCGGACTGAAGGGTCACAGGTTTGATTCCAGTTCAGGGCACGTACCTGGTTTGCAGGTTGGCTCCCTGGCCCAGTTGGGGGCAATCGATGTGTCTCTCTCACATGGATGTTTCTCTCTCATATCCTCTGGTGAGGATTAACAAAAAGGTTTTTCTTAAAAACTAGACACTGAGCAAGTGTTTTCTTTCCCAAATTTAAATCATTTCTTGATTCGGGGATATTTTTCCATAAAGTCCACTGGGCCTGGCCTAGTGGAAAAGGTGCAGGTGCTAAAAGGTGGGGACAGAACTTCCCGGAGCAGCAGTTTGATCCCCAGGTGGTTGGTTGGGTCCACATCCTGGGAGAGCGCTGTGGTCATGAACCGAGCGCCTTGATCTGACGGTTCTCCTGTTTCCCAGGAGCTGAGAAAACACAACAGCATTTTAGTGGAAGCCAAGTCCATGCTGGAGGAACAGCTCGCTGTGGCTCGGGCCTGGCGGGATCAAGTTGACGAGCTAGAAAAAGAGAACCTGCAGCTGAAAGCTCAGCTACGCAACATGGAACTGGTATTACAGCTGCTGTCACCACGTGTGAAACAGAGGGGGCAGCTCCAGGGTGATGCTGTGCCCTTCTCTCACGGGCAGCTCCTGGAGTGGCCCGTTGACTGCCGAGAGTCACTTGTTAAGCTCAACAGCTTCAGTGGGTTCTACTTAACGCCCACAAGACACATAGGGCTTGACTGCTGTGCTGCTTTTCTGTGAGGGTGTAAGCATGTGGGTGTCGGCTGGTGTCTGTGGTGTGGGTAGAGCTGTGAGGTGTGAGACTCTATGGCCTTTCCAAGGTGTGTGAGGCCTGCTAAGTGGCCACAAAGCTGCCTGTCACCATATGGCTTTAAAGACCTGTGCTCTGTGTCACTTTGGTGAGAAACCACTCAGTGAGAGACCTCAGGTCTCTTCCTCACCTAGGTCACTGGGTGAACATATCTTTTAGTGGCTGTAACTCTCACAGCTGGGCCCCATGCTGGAGTCATATCTGTGCAGCCATGTGTTTGGAAGGGGGCAGGTACACGGAGGCCCTTCATCCTGGGGAATGAGGGTAGATGCCCAGGTCCAGGGCCTGTCCAGAGGGTGCCCCGGGCTGCATCCTCAGCCCTCCCCTCCTCCTGCACTAGGACCGAGACATAGACCGGAAACATATCGAGGAACTCTTGGAAGAGAACATCGTCCTCGAGGTCGCGCAAAAACACAACATGAGCGAGTCCGCCCACCTGGTCTGGGAGCTGGAGCAGCTGTCCGAGAACACAGACATGTCGGATGACCTGTCACATGGTAGGCAGCCGCCCTGGTGTCTGGGAGCCAGCCTGGCTGTGGCTTCTCCCTCATCCAGGGGCTTAGCCCTTGGCTGTAAATCTTGGGGGTCAGCCCATCCTCACCCCAAGTACACAGGAGTTTATTCAAGGGCCATTTGGAACCCTTTGATTGCAATCTCCCCAAGGAGAACGTGAGGGTCTGGCAGCCTGGATGTCAGGACGAGATACAAAGTAATTGTTGCCAGAATTATCAGATTCCACATGGACAGTCCCAGGATAGTCCAGATTACAGCACGCTGACAGCCAGGGGACATCATACATCCCTCCATGGATGATTGAAACTCTGGGTGGCAGATGTCCCCAGTGGTCACTAATCTCCATTATAAATGGAAATCTTTTTCTGGGCACTATTTCCTCGGTTCATTTGCATAATTGGGCAGGATGGATGCACTCTGCTCTCTGTCTCCCTGGGTAGGGGCTGCTAAATAGCTGCTTTTCACAGGACCCAGGCCTCTTCCTCTCCTCCTGGTGTTTGCGTCCCTGCCCAGCACCCAGATGAGGTGTGGAAGGGGGGTAGGGTGGCAGGCCTCAGTGCAGCACGAAGCCTCAGCACCCAGCAATCAACAAGCCCGTTCCTGTGTTCAAACATAGCACACATGCCCCTGGGAGTGCGAGTCCATGTTTACTTAGCACTTCACTGATCACAGGAGGCATTAGGCTGGTTTGGGGAGGGGCTGCTATTTCAATTCTGATAAACGTTCCGAAGCATAATGGAAAGGCTGATGAAAGCAGCTGGATATTCCTTCTCTCCAAGAGGTCCCATTAGTTCCAAACCTAAAATCAGTTCATTAAACTATTAATCTGTGTGAGACATTAGTTCTTCCTGTGGTTTGGTGTCTGGGCACTGCTGAGCAGAGTGTAGGGATCCTGGCTCTGGGAGCTCAGGTTCATGTGGAGAACCACTGCCCTCTGGTGGAGCATGGAAGTGGTGCAGGTTGGCTTGGACCAGCTCAGACCAAATGTGTTTCTGTAAGAGGCCAAGGTGGCTGATGGGGTTGGAAGCCTCACTGGTTCAGTCTGCTCAGTATAGTTTGTGAGGCCTTTCAGGTCGGTGACTGTGGTTCACTCTGGATGTACCCAGCTTCTACTGCTTAGCTTAGCTGGCAGGTAATGAACAAAGCATGAATGTAATTTTGCATGGATGGTGTGGTGGCTTCTTGAGTCAGGAAGACCTGCCTTAACGTCCTGACTCGTCCACTTGTCAGCTAGGTGACCTCTATTAAACCTCAGTTTCTTCTCTGGATACCGGGGGTGATGAGGCCGCTACACAGACTGCCATGCGTTTCTTGTGAGAGGAGACAGTGCCTGGCCCACAGGGCCCCAGGAAGGGTGCTGTCCTTAGCGCCCTTGCCTCACTAAAAGATGTCCCATTACTCTGGTTCTTGGGGTGCTCATGAGCGTAGCACCCAGTAAAGAACCATTGGTTGTTTCCCCAATGAACTGGTGTGTCATCATAATAGTCTCTGAGTCACTGACTTTCACAGAAATGAGGCTTGTAATCAACTCCACTGTTGAACTCGGAGAACCTTCAGAATTCTCTTCTGTGAGCACAGAACTTTGGGGTGAGATCATGAAAAAGTCTGGAGGGGGACGGTCTTGATAGTTGCAGAACAGTGGGAATGTAGCTAATGCACAGAACTGTACGCTCAAAAAGGGTTAAAATGGTAAACTCTATGTTGTATATATTTCACCACAATTTTTAAAAATGTTGTTTTTGAAGTGAATGCTGCAAAGGTACCGTCTGATGATCAGACGTAAATGAGTGCAGTTTGAGTCAGTCAGTGTCTTTTGCAGCCTTGTCAGGACGAAGGCCCTCACACGTTGTGTGTTGAGGACATGCGTGTCTGTGTGTGGTCAGCGCTGGGGTGGGGTCGGGGCCTCTCCACTGCTGCACTGCCTGTTGCTGGGGTCTTTCCGAGGCTGTGGCTCCTTGGGTCTGCACTGCCCTCCTTGGCTCAGGATGAGAACTCAGAGCGGGATGCAGACGCTTTTTCACCCTTATGATCATCCCGAGTTGCTGAACACACACATTCTGATTCCAGCTTGATGAGCCTGCTATGCCGGCCATCCCTCTACGTGTGGTGATGAATAAGAAGCAGGTGGGGTGCAGCCATGGGAGCAACACAGGGTGACAAGACTCCCAGGGCTGAGGCTGTGGCACCAGAGGGACAAGGGTGGGAGCCGCCCTGACCCCTCTTTTGAGGGCTCTCACATACCTTCATTTTCTCCTGAAAAAGCCCCAGGGTTTACCTAAAGTCACGTACCTGGCTGTGGCCGGTGGGGCCAAGAACGCCTGCACTCCTTGGGTCCGTGCTCCCTATTCTATTTGCATTCAAGCTGTTTAAAAGCAAAGTACAAAGTTTGCCTGTTTCTATCTGACTTATGTCTTCATCTGGCTTAGAGTTTTTAAACAGTTTAGATATACCATCTCATTCTTTCTACAATACAGTGTGAAATTACAACATGAAACCTCTGTCCGAAGGACCTCATGCAGGGGGGGGCAAGTCCTGGGCATGCGCACCTCATAGCCTCCCCTGGCACACATCCTAGTCAATTATCGTGTCCCCTCCCTCCCAGCTGAGCCAGCCCAGACTCCCTCTGCTCTCAGGCTGGCACAGAAATGTCATCTTTTGCCATCTCTGTTAGTCTCTAAAATTCTTGACTTGATGGTCAGCTTAGAACTTGGTAAAAAGTGGTTCTAGCAGTTCCATGAAGTTAAACTTTGCATTGGCTTCTCCACGTCACCTGCTTTCTTCTTAGGCTCTGAGCTGCTCCCCTAACAGGCCTCAGCTGAGCCAGTAGAGGGACCGTCACTGCCTGAGGAACCTTCAGGTGCTGACAGCAATAGCACCCTGTGAAAAAGGGAGGCCACCCGGCTGAGCTGTGGGAGCCCATCCCTGCCCCTCACCCCTATGGCCGCCTCAGGGCTGGGGGCAGAGAGTGGCAGCCAAGGCCCCTGGAATCTGGGCTCTGACCTGCCTCTGCCCTTCAGCCTCCAGGAGGTGCTCTGTGCCTGAGATGAGCGAATGTGCCTCCAGCCGCATCCTGACGCTGGAGGAGAAACAGCGCCTCAGGTGCAGTGAGCTGGATGAGGAGAACCAGCAGCTCAGCAAGAAGGTACCAGGGGTGGTGTCCAGAAACACGGGCAGGGAGGTCGCCTGCGGGAGCGCCCAGGTGTCGGCGAGGATGCGCAGCTAGGAGAATGCAGATCCAGTGACAGCACAGTTGTGATAGAGGGACAAGAGTAATCACTGAGAAGTCACAGGGCAGCATGACGTGTCCCCGCAGCTGTGTGACTGGACAAAATTGGCCTGTGAACCTCATGCCCAGCTCCCAGCAGGCCTCAGACATGACCACTGACCCTTCCCCTGCCCTGGGGTCCACTCCAGTCCCTCCTCCACACACACAGGACTGGCGGTGTGCCGCCTCTCCAGCATGACTCCGCAGGCCCTCGTCTCTTGGGTCCCTCTCCTGCTTCCTCTCTGCACCAGTTCCCTGGGAGGACACCCTGGCAATCCTGCCCCAGCCCTGGGATGTCTGGGCCTAGAGGCCCTAGTAGAAGGGCGGTGCTGCTGTCCCAGACCAGAGCTGTCCTGTGTGGTGCCAGGCGTCCTGGGACGATGGCCCTTCTGCTCGCCAGAGCGCTGCTCCTTCCTGGATGCATGTATCCTGACCCAGCAGGGCTGGTTCTGCATTTGTCCCCAGAGCCTGGCAGGTCACGGTTCCTCCCTAGTGTTGGACGGATGGTGTGTCTTGGCCATCGCTGAGCACTACAAGGACATGGCCCGACACTGACCCATCCACACAATGTGGCCACTCTGGGAGGCAGGGGCTGAGAGGCAGGTCCCTGGCACCTGTGTGCTCTGGGGACCTGGATCCTCACCACATGAGCCCTCGGCCTGAGCCTGGTACTTGGGGGAGAACAGGAAACCCTCTGAGACCAGCTCACATCTCAGCCCAGTGAGCTGTCCTTAGGGGAACCGAGGTCCTTCAGGGATGGACAGGAGTAGGGACTCCAGTCCCACAGCAAGAAGAAGTGGACAAGGAGAAACATGGGGGCGTCCCCCAGTGGTGGGTGGGACGGGGGCAGTAATGTCTTCAAGCTAGAAACAACGACACTCAGAAGTGCACAGGTAGGAATAACACCCCTTTCTGGGAGGGAAGGAGCGGCAGGGGGAAGTATAAATAGTAAGGCTGGGGTGCAAGGTGGGGGGTTGGGGACACACATCACAGGCCCCCACAGAGTGAGCAAGGATGGGGTCGGCCTACTGCTGTGCATCCCAGCTCTGCCACGTCCCCACTGTGAGGCTTCGGGCAAATCACTGGACCTCTCTGAGCCCCAGGCCCATCTCTGAATGATGGTTGAGTACAACTGCCCAGCGCAGACCCAGTAGATCAGAAACTCAGGCACTCCCACAGGGCTGCAGGGTGTGGAGGGGGAGCCCATGGGGAAAGAGGACAGGCCCTAGAAACTCATTTACTTGGGGGGTGAGAGGAAGGAGAGACATAGCAGAAGACCACTCTGAGCAGCTGGGTGAATAGGAATGTCACCGACCTGGTGACGTCCATGCAGGGCATTCAGCACTGGTGGCAGATGGGCCCAGGGCATGTGGCCTGACCCTCCGGATAGTAGACATGGCAAAGATGGAAGCAGGAGGGTGAGGAGTGGGGAGCCGCGTGCCCTTTCTGTCTGCCCTGAGCTGGAATGCACTCAGTGGGCTGAGTCCATGGTCAAGGGTGTGGGGAGGTCACTGCAGAACAAGGCCTGGACGGGGACAGCGGCTCACGGATGCCACCCAGGAGCCAGGCTCCCTGCTTCCTGCTCAGACATTCTCAGCAGTGGCTGTTGCACCTCCCCAAGAAGTGAGCGGGAAGAAGTTCTTCCTGGAGCAAAGTCCTGTTGAAGTTCTCCACGGGGCCAACAGGGTCTGGGTTTGTTTTAAAACATAGTTCACTTGGCCAAACTGACTTTTGCACGGCTGGGTCTCTGGCTCTGCAGATTGAAGAGTTACAGAATGAGCTCGAGAGTGAAAGGCAGACCATCAGTGATCTCCAGAGCTTCAGTGAGGAGCTGTTAGAAGAAAAAGAGCAGATGCGGTCTGACCTGCAGAGCCTGAGAGCGAACAGCAGCATGCAGGTGAGCCTTCCAGAGCCAGTGCCTCCCCTGGGAGCCCTGCCCACAAGGGGGAGAGTCCAGGTCATAGCCGTGTCCTGGCCATTGATGAGTAGGGATACGTGGATTACCTGTTTCCTCGCTCAGCTGTTCTCGGGCCAGCAATTCTCAACCACAATCGGGGGACGGGGACTGATTTCACCTCCCAGGGACACTGGTGATTTGTGTTTGATTGTCATGACTTGGGGGAGGAGACAGGAGGTGATCTTGGCAGAAGTGGGTAGAGATCAGGGATGCTGCTTAGTGTCCTAAAGCTCACAGGACAGCCCCACAGGACAAAGGGTGGCCCCGCTCCAAATGTCCAGCATCATGCTGACAACCCGGCAAACCTCCGGGGTGGATTTTCCTCACACTCCAGTAAGTGCCCGGGTAGGCAGTCCAGTGCTGGGGCAGAGGATCAGTGACGCCCCCAGGAGCCAGGCTGCTCTTTTCCTGCTTGGGCAGTCTTGGCAGTGGCTGCTGTACCTCCCAAAGAAACAGGCCAGAAGAAAGTAGAGAGTGAAGGGGCAAAGGGAAGGCTGCCCAGCACCCTCTGTTAACATCTCATTGGCCAGACCAGACCCATGACTACCCCGAGCTGCAAGGGAGGCTGGGTGTCAAGTGCTTGCGTTTTTCAACCTCTCTAGTAGAGCAGAAACAAGGGGGTTGGGATGGTGCTATGTGTAGTGAAAGACAGGCATGGCCCCACCCTGATGTGGCTCACAGTCCAGAAGGCAGAATGGCAGGGGCCTTCAGACGTGTGCTCCTGAAGAAATAAACGTGGGTCCAGGGAGAGAGTCCTGCCAGGTGCAGGGCATTTGGAATCCTGGTGCGGGCTGCTCTGAGGAGCTGGCTCTCACGCTGAGCCCTGGAGGATGAGAAGGGGCCAGTGCGCTGAAGGCCAGGTGAGGACAGTGAGGGCTGAAGGTAGAGGGAAGATCACCTGCGGTGTCTGCTCGGCGAGAGAGCTTCCTGAAGACCAGGACAGACAGCACCAAGGGAGTCCTTTCATTGTTTTGTTTTATTATTATTTATCTAATCCCCACCCCAAGATATTGTTCCATTGATTTATAAGATAGAGTGGGAGGGAGGGAAGGAGAGAGAGAGAGAGAGAAATATTGATGTAAGGAGACACATTGACTGGTTGCCTCTCTCACAGCCCAGACCAGGGCTGGGAATCGAACCTGCAACCAGGTACATGCCCTGGACCAGGAAGCGAACCCACAACTCTTCAGTCTGCGGGCCTATGCTCGAACTGCTGAGTCTAACTGGCCAGGGTACTTTCATTGTTTTAAGTAAGAGGTGTAGTTTATGTTTCTAGATCATCCCGGCTGCTATGAATGTATTTGGACTTGAACTGTGTCAGTGGGGGTCTCCATGCCCTTCACCTTGTGTCCATGTCACGCTTCTGGGAAACATCAGGACTTCCTTTGGGCACACGGTGGGACGGTCTTTCCGGGCCGACACTTTAGTCCCCCAGTTTGGAGCCAAATCACTGAAATGCATTTGTGCAGCCGCCTATGTCGTTTCCGTTGTTTTCCTGCAGGTCCAGATGCTTGAGGAACAAAATCATCGTCTCAATGAAGAAGTGCTCTTGCTGCAGGTGATGTCACTGGGCAGCAGTGAGGTCTGCACAGAGGACATTGAGCAAGAAAATCAAGTTCTCCACGAGACCAGCAGCAAACTCAGCAAGCTGGAGTTCGAGAGGCAGTGCCTGCGGCAGGACCTGGAGCAGATGCAGGAGAGGGTGAAGCAGGAAGAGCAGCTGGAGGAGGAGCTGCACTGCCTGCAGAAGGAGAACAGGAAGCTGGCCCAGGAGTTCACCTCCCTGACAGCAATGACCAGCGAGAAAATCGATGCTCTGGAGTGTGAGAACCAGGGCCTGAGGCTGGAGAACCAGGAGCTGTCCAAGTCTCTGGACACCCTGCCCAAAATGTCGGTGCAGCTCGAGGGGCTGGAGAGGGACAACAGAAAGCTGAATGAGGAGAACCTGGAGCTGCGCAGGATGGTGGAGACCATGCACTCCACGAGTGCCAATGTGGCTCCGATCGAGATGGAGAACCAGGAGCTTAGGCAGGAGGAGGAAAAGCTGTGGAAAATTGTGGAGCGGAAGGCCCTGAGCAGGAAGTTGGAGAGCCTGGAGCTCAGCCACCAGAACCTGAGTGCAGAGGACCTGCAGCTGCGGCAGACCCCGGAGAGCAGGAGCCAAAAGGCGCAGGCCCTGCAGCAGGAGCTCCGGGAGCCACAGGCAGAAAACCAGGCCCAGCAGCAAGAGCTGGAGGCCCAGCCGCTCGTCAACGAGCAGCTGGAGGGGTCCAAGGACAGGAAGGCCCTGGAGCAGGAGGGGGCCCGGCTGCAGAAAGACCAGAAGCAGCTGGAAGAGGAAGTGAAGCAGCCGCAGCAGCAGGGGGAGCTGAAGGACACGGTCTCGGACGACAGAACCGCCAAGCTGTCCTCAGCTCTGGACCAGGGCATGGCACACTGCAAGGATGTGGCCACCCAGCTTAAGGAGCTGGACAAGGACAACAGACACCTCACCAAGGAAGTCACCATGCACACGAAGAGGCTGAGGACCCTGAGAGTGGTGAGCTGGGTGCGGGCAGCCCCTCCGAGGGGAACGGCGGGGTTGACGTCTTTGTCCAGAGCTGCAGGGGCGTGCAGTAGGGGCTGCTCCGGAATGGAAGTGGGACTGTGTGTCCTCCTTAAATGTTGTACCTGGGTCTAAACAGTGATAATCCGCTCTTCTCTTACTGCCCAGAGACAACCACTGCCATGCCTGCATGTCCACACACACACATACACACACACACACACACACATACACACAATCACACGGTACCCTACTCTCTGCATTTTCACCCTATGTGTTTTGTATTTATTGTGCCTTTTCTCATTACATTGCATAGGCTTTAAGCCATGATTTCTAATGGCTGCCAGATATTAATTCTATAGACTTTCTGTAATTCTTTCGTTGGCATTTAGGTTGTTTCCATTTTTCCACCATTGTGAATAACGTTGGACATCCTGCGCGTGTTCACCTCCACAAGTACATCCTCATTCTGAGGATGATCCTTAGAAGTGTAATTATGGGACCACAAGGTATGAACGTCTTGCGGGTTCTTGGTAAAAGACGTGTTCCGCATTTCCCTGGAGCTTCTGCCCGGGCCACCTGGGCGTTTCTGCAGCACGTCCCAGGGAACAGCTGCTCTCCTGGCTGATTCATCTGAACGGCCCTGCACAGAAGTTGAGCCTCGGGTGTGCAGGAGCTCAGTGTGGCTGTTCCCAGGTGGCCTTTGCACAGTGACTTGGGCAGCTGGCTTCCTCCACCCAGTGGCTCTGCCATCCCCCAGGGGAGCCCTGTTTAAGCTCTTTGTCATGTGGCCAGTAGGTGAGAAAGAGAGTGAGTGAGAAAAGCCACACTTCACAGGGCGGAACTCGGTCCCACGTCTGATCTTAGCCACGAGGGAGGCTGGGAAGTGTGTCCCAGCTGTGCGCCAAGGCAGAAAAGGGCAGAGGTGTGGTGAGCACAGGGCTCCATGTTCACCAGCGGACAGGCAGTGCAGGCAGAGGAGTGTGCTGTGGACTCGCAGTCCCGGCTCTGTAGGCATGGGGTAGGTTGTGCTGCAGTGACAGACGACCCCGGAGTCACAGCAGTTTCCACATCACAGCTGACTTTTCACTCACCAGAGTCCAGGTGACTCTCTTGGGAGCCTGTCATTTGTACTGTGACCCAGCTGCTTTGATCTTAGGACTCCACCATCTCAACACAAGGTTTGGACAGTTGCCATGGCAGGGCAAAGGCCACTGGAAGGTCACACACCAGCTCTGCTGAGCTGCAGCTGGGAAGTGACACATCCCATCTCCACCTCCAGCCCATGGGCTAGACCTGGTCGCCTTGGCTTCAGCCAACCACAGGGTGGCTGGGGATCTGCAGGTGGCATGTCTGGCGAGCCCCATCCTCTGTCACGCTGCGGGTCCAAGCCTGCAGACCAGGCGGGGCAGGCATGCATGCAGACAGCTGAGACAACAGGCAGAACATTGCAGCCGCGGGATGCAGCCCCACAGAGAGGTGGGCAAGTGGAGGTGGACCAGGCTGCGTCCACCAGCTCAGTGAGAGCAGCACCCACTGTGACAAGTGAATCCAAACCAGGATTTAAAAGGAAATCTTTCTCCTTTTTATCCTTTTTGTTCCAAATTCTTTGCAACTTGCATTTAGTTATGTTGCTCCCTAGAAAAGGAAAATTTTGAACCTACTACTTAAAGGTCAGCAGAACAGTATTTCAAACCCACGTTTCAAGTGTTGGGAGCTCACTGGATTTGTCCTGACACACGGATGCATGGCCTGGTCATCTCACAGGGCTGGGAGAGCGTGGTCACCCCTTCCCTTTGGAAGATGTCCTTGAGGTTCACTGGTCCCCATCAAACCACCTGCCCAGCACTCACGACACCTGAGTCGGCCATGACTTGGGAAGACAGTTTTTTATCCTTGAGAAGGGCCTGTGCCCGGCCCACCCGACCATTTCTGCTGGACTCCGGTCCCATGTTTGTTCCCTCCCTGTCCCTGCAGGACCTGGTGCTGGAGAAGGTGAAGAACCAGCAGCTGAACACTGAGCTGGAAAAACTGAGCCAGGATTTGGAGATGAGGCGCCGCCGCAAGGTGCTGCCGCTGCAGGATGATAGCAGCCACAGCAACATGTGAGCGCCCCTCTCCACGTGGTCTGCAGGTTTGACAGCTCACACCCACGTCCACGTGTGCCATGTCCCCGTGTGCAGGAGGCTGGCAGGGTGACTGGGCGGCCACCCCGGGCTCCTGTCCCCTTCGTTCTGGCCCCTCGTGTTTCCTTTGGACACGCTGTCCCACAGTGAGGAGAAGTAAATCAAGTCACCCTCAGTGGTGTGGAGTTTATGCAGCCCAGACTGAGGGACAGGAGGGTCCCCAAGGGGAGAATGGCATGTATGCTAATCCCAGCTCAGGGAAACCACGTGTCACCACTGGGGCCCCTGTTCCCTGAGCATTCCTACCCCCTCTTCCTTTCCTCTCCAATCCAAGGACAAGAGGGGAGGCTCACCACAGCTTTGGACTTACAGTGACGTGCCCTTCCTAGCTGCCCAGCCTTTCCCTCCCTGTCACAGTCTGGACTTCTTTCTCTTTTTTTAAATTTTGGAACCTTGTGGATACATGGAAATATACAGACTAGTATAGTGAAAGCCCCGGGTCCCACCCCAGGCGTCAGCACTTATCCACATTCTGCCGTTCCCATTGCACCTGCACCTCCTACCGTCCATGCACACTCCTTTTTTTAAGGTAACACTGATGAACACTGAAATGCAGAAATCCTTTCTTCTCTTTTCTCACTTATTATTCATTTTTATTACAGATGTTTCTTCTTTTGCCCCCATTGACACCCTCCTCCCCACTTCCGTACCCCCCCAACCTGCACAGTACTGTAGTGTGTGTATATTGGTTATGCATACATGCATGGACAGTCTTCTGTTTACCTCTTCGCGCCCTCCCACCCCCACTCCCTCAAGGTTTGTCACTCTGTTCCCTACTTCCATGTCTCTGGATCTATTTTGTTCATGAGCTTATTTTGTTCATTATACTCCACAAATAAGTGAGATCTAGTGGTATTTGAAATGCATAAATCTTAACTTTGCGCTCTTGACAAATCAGGGCTTTGTGTGCGTGGAGTCAGCCAACATGTCCGGACCTCCTGCCCTGGCAGATCCCTGGTAACGGTATATTTTTACAAAGCCTGTCGTGGTAACAGTGGTGGTAATAAGGTAAAAGGGACTCCAGCTAGCCGCTGGGATGGAAGCACTAGTGACACCTGGGACGGCACAGGGTCTGCATTTGGATAACCTCACCTCCCACACCTGTGATGCGGATTGTATCGGGCACGGGCACCTTCCGCCTCTAACCTCAGGGACCCCGTGAAGGAGATATAGGCCATCCTCATCATCCATGCATTCCCTATTTGTGAACTCACCTACTGGCTGAGTATACTTGTAACTCCAGTCAGTACCTGTGGCCCTTCGTGGACGCGCCCAGAGTGTGAGAGACTGGAGTGGCCGATGCGCACGATTGCAGCTGAGGATGAACACAGCCTTTGACTGCTGCCTGGTTTCAGCGCTTCTACTGCAAACCAGCATCTTTTCATGGCCCATTCAGTGCCATGATTTGCTTTCTAATGTGTGCTTTTTGGTGGTGGTTTTACTGTTTGAAATGTCCCCTCAAGGAGGGCTGAAGTGCTGTCCAGTGTTCCCCAGGGCAGGGGTGCGCTGGGCCTCACGGGGATACACTTGAGTTCATTCAGGCAGGAGCTGGGGTGCTGTTGGCTGTGAGGATGATGCATAAGGCCCCTTGATGTCTCCATCAGTGGACAGAAATGCAGCCAGACACTCACAGGAACCTTTGGGAAGAGTTTGAGTGCACACTACATCAGTGTTCATGACACAAGTAATGAGAATTGACTGAGCCCTTATCATCCTTTTTGTTTAAACAGATGAGGAAACAGGCAGAGATTAAATAACTTGTTCAAGTCAGTCTCCTAGTTGGCGGCAGAGTCAGGACTGACGCCAGGTCTGGTCTCAACCCAGAGGCATGATCAAGAATCCGCTTCCTTCCACAGCCTTGTATTTTTGTTGTTAATATATTTCTCTATTGATTTTTAGATAGAGTAGAAGGGAAGGAGAGAGAGAGATATGAATGTGAGCGAGACACATTGATTGGTTGCCTCCCACAGGACTCCAACCAGGGCTGGGGATTGAACCTGCAACCCAGGTTCGTGCCCTTGTCAAGGATCAAACCCGAGACTCTTCAGTCTGAGGGCCGATGCTCTAACCGCTGAGCAAAACCAGCCTGGGGCCCACAGCCTTAACATGTACTGGGGGCTACTCACTGCGGTGCCCCCAGTGGCCAGGCAGGAGAAGCACATGGGGAAGGAACCTCAAGACAGACCAGACTGACCTAGAGAGCCACCCTGAAGGTGATCAGCCAGGAAGCAGGCCCAGGGCTGCCAGTACTCCTTTCGTTTATGCTTTTTTCTTGCGAGAAGCTAGACATCTGAATGTTGATGTGAAACTTTAAATTTTTTCCATGTTGATAAACTAATTAATTTTTATTCAAAAACCTGTGTTGGCCAAACTGCACACATCTGTGTTCAAATTGAGAACATGAGCCTCTGGTAATTTCAGCTTTCTGAAAGAAATCTCCCCCCAGGACACCCAGTTGGTAATGATGCTGATGATGATCATTTCAGCAGATTTACATAATACCACAATATATATTTTATTTATCTCAGGAGTTGAAATTAGAAGAGGGCTTGGAATTGGATAGAAGAGTTGGACATAGACATAGAGTTTTAGAACAAAAATATTCTGATTCAATGTTTTTTAAAAGTGTTTTAATAGAAGAACTCTTTTATCCAAGCAGGCAAATATGCCAAAGCCTTAAATGGAAAAGATTTAACAGTGAGGCTCCATTGAAGTGGTGTTTGAGCCTGCCTGTTGTACTCCCCTAGCCCAAGTGGGGTGCCAGGGGGAGCCTCATAGAACCCCAACCGACACAGTTTGAAAAGTACTGGTTTTATTTACCCCTCATTTACAAAAAAAAACACAAAAAACAAACAAACAAACAAAAAAAACCAAAGGCCCAGAGAGGTTGCAAGTTTGATGAAGACTGCACAGTGAGGAAAGAGCCTGGGATTGCTCCTCAGCCCTGACCCTATGGTTCTGCACCCCCAGGGCCAATTTCCTGCACCAGAAACTGAAGGGGCAGCGCGAGGAGCTGCGCATCCACATCCTGCGGCTGGAAACCTGGCTGCAGCACTCGCAGCTGGGGCTGAGCCACCGGCAGGCCCAGGTCGACCAGCAGAAGGAGCCGCACCAGAGCTTGGACAATCACCACGAGGTGAGGCCTGGGGCCAGTGGGCCTGGGGACACCGGGTATTTTCCCTGGGCTGACAGCCTTGGGTTCAGCCAGGTGGGATGGGTACTCATTGGCGTCTGTGCTCTAAGACTGTGTGAAGGTCACACTGAAGCCCAGAGGAAGCCAGAGGCATTCGAAGGGGACGAACACCATGACTGGTGGGGATGTGTCAGAAAAATCCTTTCATCAGACCTTTGCTTCTTGCAAGGTCGGGGCGGTGCATGGACACAGCCGAGTCCTGCTTCATTTGCATCCTCTTGGCTGGGCACTTTGCTCTGTGCTTACCTGTGTCATCCATTTAGTTCTCACAGTGATCATGTGAGCTGGGGTTCCCATCCTCATCCCTCTTAACTAGTGGGTGGGAACCCAGTTTGTCTGAAGCCAAAGCTTGAGACTTTCCTGCTACAGCAACAGCGGTGACATTCCAGAGCAGGAGTGTGGCCAACCTCAGCCCGAAATTCAGATCTAGCCCCCACCGGTTTTTATACATCTGTGAACCAAGGATAGCGTTTACAGGTTTTAATGGTTGGGAAAAATCAAGAGAAGACTATTTGGTGGCAAGTGAAAATAATATGACATTTGTGTGTCAGTGTCCACTAGTAGAGTTTTGTGTGTTTTAACACAGCCACACCCATGCGTGTACATTTTATCTGTGGCTACTTCCTGCTATAATAACAGAGCTGAGTAGTTGCCACAGAGACCACCGTCCTGCCTGGAAAGCCTAGACTACCTACCGTCTGGCTCTTTACACAGACAGTGTGCCAACCCTCTTCTGGAGCGGAGATGTCCAATGGGAATGGAATGCAGGCCACCCCATGTCATACAAACTTTGTAGCAGCCACATTTAAAAAGTAAAAGGAAATGGGTGGGATTAATT
The DNA here is from genome assembly GCA_030848825.1 of Tadarida brasiliensis. Lineage (NCBI taxonomy): Eukaryota > Metazoa > Chordata > Mammalia > Chiroptera > Molossidae > Tadarida > Tadarida brasiliensis. Next base: position 62,644,552 of record CM061267.1, on the reverse strand, counting down.
TTAATGATATATCTTGTTTAGCCATTGTATATAAAACATCACATGTAACCCCAAAAGCATATTCTTAAGATATTTTACATTATTTTTTTCTGTATTGCTTTAGAGAGAGAGGGAAGGAGAGAGATAGAAACATCAATGAGCGAGAATGTCGATTGGCCACCTCCTGCATGCCCCCCAATGGGAATTTGGCCCACAACCTGGACATGTGTCCTGACCAGGAATCCAACCTGCGACCTCTTGGTGCATGGGTTGATGCTCAACCACTGAGCCACTCTGGCCAGGCTTCATTAATTTTTTTAATTGTTATGTAAGTCCTCAGAAAATGATCTATATTGGGCACTTATGGCTCGTATCAGCCAGGACGGGCTGTGTGTCCAGTGCTCAGCAGCCTCACGTGGCCAATGGCTCCTTGATTGGACGGTGCAGTTGCACAAGGCTTGGCCCTCCCCGTGTCATTGGCCCTATTGGTCCTTCCGACAGCTGCAGATAATACAGAAATGGCCATCTTTGTGCACGTGGCCTTTTTCTTCTTCTGGAAGTAGATTCTCAGCAGTGGATTCATAGGGACGCATGGTGGTTGAGACATTGTCGATCTGTGTTTTAGCTGCTCTCTCATCTCAAGGAGAATTTGGAGGGAAAAAATCCTCACCTCAGGGGCCAGCTCAATATGTTGAACCAGCAGAACCAGGAGCTTCTAGAGCAGAACACGGAGAGCAAGGAGCTGGACCACGAGGAACAGAAGCAATCCATGTAAGGGGTGTGGCTGGGGGACACCTGTCAACAAAGGGGCCCTGGGTCCCAGCTCACGGCCTAGAGTGTGACATTCTGGGTGTCCCAAGGGCAAGGGGACAGACTGTCTTACCAGCTCATCCTTCTCTTGTTTTCCATGGAATGGTTCTAGATTTCTGCAAGTAGGTGTGGTTGGTTTTTGTTTGCTTTTCAAAGACACTGCTCTCTGGCAGACGCTTCTTATTCTGCTTTTGGAATTAAGTTCATTTAAAAAAATATGACAGTGGTAAAGAGAAAGAATTAAGATCGAAGGCTGAGCCCTTTCTGTCTGTGTCAGTTTTCCTCTGAGTGGGCTGGACGGTGTGCTGTTGGTAGACTGTGGTTGTCCTCCCTCTGCTGGTGTTTACTCATGCTGGCTTTGGCGAAGGCCCTGAGAGGTGCACACAGTCAGTTCCCTGGTCACCAGGAACTAGTAGGGGTGACGAGATGTGAGCAGAGCTCTGTGCACACCGGACAGTGTTGTGGAGCTCCATGGAGGTACAGAAGGAAGTGTGGCGGTGGAGTTAGGGTTCTGCTGCTGACACGGATGGGGAGAAGGCTGCCAGTGGGGGAGGACCCTGAAGGGGGAGCATGGCCTGGTCTGGGTGCAGGGAAGGTGCAGGGAGCACCAGGAGGGAAGGGTGGGGAAGCAGGGCTGAGCCCTGGAAGGCTGCCATGCCCCTGCCCAGCTAAAGAGTCGGACTCACTGGGAAGTTAGTGTCTAAGGGATGCTGGTCTCTGGGGCCTAGGAAGCTGCCAGAAATGAGGTCAGGAGGAAGAGCCTTGGTGCTGGAAACTGTGGTTTGGAAGACAAGTAATCTGAGATGCATTGTGGGTACAGGGTGGTCTTCACCCCTCTGTGCCGTGCTAATGGGACTGTCCTTCCTGTGATCAGGAAGGGCTGGGCAGTGTGGGACGGAGGGAGACTGTGCCAGCTTGCGGGGTAATGATGCTCCTTCACTATTCTCCCAGCTTCCTCTGCTCATCGACAGGTGGCTTGACACCCACCAAAGGACGGCTTACATGGAAAACAACACTGTAGTTTTGGTGTAGAAATGACTGTTGCCTGACGTTGGCCCTCTATAATCCAGCTGATAAAAATGACCAGCAGTGGTTGGGCAGCTACAAACTAGAAGAGTAGGAGCCTGGTACCCAGGGGGGTGATTTGATGACAGTTTTGCATTAGAGAGAGTCTGCAGGAGTCCAGGGAGAGGACAAGCCTCCAGAGCCTGCTCTGAGCAGAGCACCTTCCTCAGTACAGCCCTGCCCTGTGGGATTGGGGGGGGTGCCTGCCCTCCCCGAGTTTGTGCAGCTTCAGGGGTGCCGGACCCAGACATGAAAGCACTCTAGCATAAGGCCAAGCAGCACAGCTGTGGGAACAGAATACCACAGACCAGAACCAGATCTGGAGCCAGGGGCTGGGAACAGAGCAGGGTCGGTGGTCTGAGGCCCAGTGGTTCACGAGCTACCACTTTTCATGAGGTACTCACTTCACAGTGAACTCTCGGGAAAGCCCTGGTGTCCAGAGGCCATTCCTGGCCCCGTAGACCACTTCCCAGTGAAGCTGACTCATTGGCTGGGCAGGGGCATGGCAGCCTTCCAGGGCTGACCTCTGCTTCCTACAGCCTTCCCTCCTGCTGCTCCCTGCACCTCCCAGTACCCACACCAGGCCATGCTCCTGCTTCAGGTCCCTCCCCGCACTGGCCAGCCTTCTCCCTATCATGTCAGCAAGGAGACCAGGGGTCCCAGCTGTTGAGGCAGGAACAGGGCAGCAGCCCGGCCAGTGGGCAGCACTGTGCACAGAGCCCCGCGTGCAGCACTCTGGGCCACCACCACACAAGAGCACGCTGTGTGTCTCAGGAAGGCCAAACGCTCTCTCCCAGGGAGCAGCGGTTCCTCTGGCAGCCCAAGGTTCAAGAGGTGTCTCTTGGGTCCTTTCTGTGTTTTTGAAAATGGGAACTGATTTCCAACATTTATTAATCAAGAGATTTTGCTTTACAACCTGGGTTTCCAGATTCTTTGGGAAAAGCAATCAGATCTCCGCCCCATCTGACAGGCACTCAGTTTGCAGGTCCTGCATTCGGTCCCACCTGGCACCCTGTACTCAGCGGCACCGCAGTACCCGCCAACCCGCTGGTCTTTCCAGGCCCGCTTTGCCACTGTCATCTCTGTCTGGCCCCTAAAGTCCTTGACTTTGCTTCCATGGCAGTGTTATTGGAAACCCGACACTGGAATGGGTCGGGCTCTGAGGTCTGACTTTACTAAACTGACTTTTTTATCTTGATGCCCATCTAACTCACTGAGGACAGACCTCTCCCCACCACTAGCTGTTGTGACCCTGTGCCCTCAGGAGCTAGCCTAGCCCTGTGTGTGACCCGAGTGCACAACATCCTGAATTGACCTGGCCGGAAAGTCCTTGGGGTTTCCGAGCTGAAGTTTTAGATGGTTTAGGGTTGATCTCCTGCGGTTAGGTACAGCCCGATCCTAGGTGCTTCCACAGGTCTCCTCAAGGTGTTAGGGTTCCTGGACCCATGTCAGATGCTTCCATTCACATTTTCCCAACTTGGCAATCACGACGGCCATGAGCACTGTGATGTCTGAATCCCAGAAAAGTAGCAGCCCCTTCTGGGCCAGGTCCCAGGCTGGGCTGATGAGTAAATATGTGTGCTTTATTTAAAACCTGACTGGATTTTCTGTCTCCTCTGTCTGCAGAGACCAATTAAATGCCTTACAGAGGAAATCGGAGACACTGAAAGAAAAAGCGAGGGAACCAAATGAGTCATGTGATCCTGCTCCAAAGAAGTGAGTTGATTTAAGCATCAGTAACTTCAGCAGAACAGAGAGCGTGCTTTTTCCCGAGCAGGGGAGAGCTGTAGCCTCTAGAGCAGTGAGCAGTGTGCTGGGCCTGGACCTCCCCCTGTGTGGGATCATCTGTGTGCAGGTCCCTCCAAGCACAGAGAGAATTGAGAGAGTCTTTCAGTCCCGCCCTCCGTGCTCAGGGTCATCCCAGGAGGGATGCAAATGTCCACTGGCCAGGAGCCTGGTTAAGGGGCGCAGAGTCTGTGGTTTTGGAGCCACTCAAGCCGGAGCATCAGGTTCTGTCTCAACATTTCAGGACGTAGAAAACCATGTTTCTGTTTGGGGAAGGAAACGGGTCAGACACCTGGACCGGCACCCATGGTCTTCAAACACAGAACCTTTTGGTCTTACCTAAATTACTTCAGGTTCACTGGACCCCTGGGTGGTTCAGAAACACTTTCCCTTCTCCAGGGATCAGCAGCCCTGGTTATGGGCCGGCTTGGTCCTTGAGACTGGCTGGCATCTGTCCAGCTTGGCTTCCCCTGGTCCGAGCCCAGGAGCTTGCCCTTGAGATTGGTCTGTCCCAGCCCAGTCTTGAAGTCCAATCACCATGAATCCTGCGAGGCCTCTCTGTGGAAATCACAGAACCACAGACTGTCAGAACCCCCTCCCCAGCAGAGGAGTTGAGAACAGAACTTCTCAGCAGAGCAGCTGAGGCCCCGATGAGGAGTGGGGTGATCTGTGTGAGCACAGTGCTGTTGGGTGGCAGAGCCAGGGCTGGAACCCAGGTATGGTTCTTGTTAGGTTAGGATGCCCTCATTTCCGGTTCACTGCAGCATGTGACTTACCCCTTAAATCCACTATTTTTCATTCAAACGGCCCACTCTGCCTGCCCTCTTCCCCTCACCCAGACTCCTCAGTGATGGAATGGTCAGAATCGGCCTATTTCACTGATTGTTAACTCCAGCAGAGAATGACGAGGTCCCTGACTCCTCCATGGCGTTTGATGGAAAGTTGCCGACATACATGGATCAGATTGGCCCAGCACCACTCCCTGCATTCCACACAGTCAGGAGCTGAGGGCTGCGTTTGAAGTTCCGTTTTCCCGAGAGGCTAGTGAGGGTTTCTGCCAGGATGAGCGCTTCTCCCATCCCTGGGTCTGTGCAAATTAACTGCAAACTCTGTTCCACCTCCTGAGCCCACGTACCATGACTGTGGTGACGGGAAGAGCACCTCATTCTGAACCCCATCTGTGTTAGGCCACCCAGTGACCTGCTGGAAGGTCAGGGCGGGTTGGCTGTGTCCTAAAACTCTACTTCTAACTAGGAAACAGCACCTGATTGGAGCCAAAGGCTTCATCAATTTCATGAAAAGGAAGAAAGAGGGCGGCACAGAACACCTCCAGTCAGCCCCAGATGGCACTCCCTGGCCACTGGAGTCCTCAGACCCGGCCATGCCCTCGACTTCTCAGCCTCCGAAGTCACCACTGGAGCCCCTCGAGGCCACCCCATCATGCTCAAAGTGGGTAGAAGAACGGGACACCCCCAAGGTGCCCTCGGGAAAAGGTAGGAGGGGCTGACCAGCTGCAGGCTGCAAGTGAGGGGGAGGATCCCAGGTCTCCCTCAGGGACAGGCTGGAACCATGGAGGCAGCATGGGGGTAGATGTGCACACGTGTGTGTAGGAGCCTGAAAGGGGGTGTGCTCCATACACACACATCTGCCTCCTTAGATATGTTCACAACCAAGTCGGAAATATAAACCCACGTCAGGGTTGTGGCAGTTTCATCCCATACTTTAGTTATTTTAGCATTCGAAGCCTCCCGCATCATGTACAGGGTGGTAGGGACTCGAATATCCAGAGCTGATGTCCACACAGGCTCGGCTGAGACAAGCTCAGCAGGGTATGTTTTGGGGTGTCCTGGTACCTGTCTGGCCTCGAGTAAGCCATCTCTGCAGGGAGATCCCCGCTGCATGTCACACGTCAGGGACAGATGCCAGATCTTCAGCAAGGCCTTGTGCAGTCTGATCTTTTTGTCACTTTGACAAGCAGCTCTGGTTCCCTTTCCAACCTGACCTGGCCTTGAGTCCACCCACCAGGAGTGCGGAGTACCTCGTCATTTAGGCTGTCGTTTGGATTCTGTCAGAGGTTCTGAAATGGATTTCTAGTTGCATACGCTGTAGGTATTTCATCGAATCTAAGAGGCTGTCTATAAGCTGCACAACTGTGTGCCCATAAAGGGAAAATAAATTGGTTGTCAGATTTGCCACCTACCACAGTCACCGTGAGACCCACATGAAGCTGCATTCTGGTTTCAGAGATGTGAAGGTTTGGGGGCAATGAAAGTGCATCTCACATTTGATTAAACAATGCATTTGCCTTAAACATGGTTAATTGTCAAATCTATACTCGGCCCTCATTTATCTCAGTTAATCAGTTCCAGACTCTACCGCAATAAATGAATTTCCAGAAGGAGGATTCTTTATTCATACAGTCATCCCTCGCCACTTCGCGCTTCGACGTTCGCGGCTTCACTCTATCGCGGTTTTTTCAAATAGTATACTATACTGTACTATACTATACTATACTGTACTATACTATACTATACTGTACTATACTATACTATACTATACTATACTATACTATTTGAAAAAACCGCGATAGAGTGAAGCCGCGAACATCGAAGCGCGAAGTGGCGAGGGATGACTGTACTTTACAATATCACTTTATAGAGTATGTATCGATAAACCTGCCCACTGTGCACCCTGAGAAATTGGAAGTCTAGGAAGGACCCTAGGACTTTCTGAAGACCGGGCCCTTGCCTGAGACTCGTGCGCTCTCAGGGGCTGAGGCTGCAGCACCGAGGGCCGCTGGCAGCCAACTTCTGAGTGTGACATGTGTTCAAGGGTTTCCGGGTGACAGTCACCACTTCAAGTCCTGGTGGGTCCCTGCAATGCAACAGGAAGTGTACACACACACACTCGGTGCTGGGGACTACTGTCTGCATTCCCAGTCTCACAGGCCATGACGTAGGTCACATGCTCACGTGCAGGTCGATGACGATGGAGCTTATTAGTATTTGCTTTACCCAGACGGGTTCTGTTGCCTCAGGTTTTCGTACTGGCTACTTAAGATTTTTTACCTTTATCACCTCAACTCCTGTTATTGTCTAAGCTGACTTAGTTAACTATAATCAGCCTCCCTGAGTTAGCACCACTTTTAGAGAAAAGAGTGCTTGATGGGTCCAAACTGTGGTGCTGACCCACAAATGAGCAGGGCCAGGGTACCTGTGAGTGACAGCAGCCATGTGATCGGTGCTCTTTCTGGGCTCGCACACCCCCCACGCTACTTTACATGCTTTATCTAACTCATTGCATTCTAACTACCATGTGAGGTCAGCACGATTCCTGTCCCCTTTCTGGAGCTGGGAAAGTGAGGCTTGTCAAGCTTAAGCACTTGCCCAGAGAAGAAGGGTTAGAGCTGGGATCCGAACACAGGGCTGACAGATTCCGGAGCCTGGGCTCTTAACCACTGTGAGCACTGCCTGCAGCTAAAGCTGCTGTGGTCCCAGAAGATGCTGAACAAACCTGGGCACCAGCCATGAACAGTGGGTCCCTTATCCTGTGGTGTGAGCTGTGGCCACCGGGTGGTGCTGTGGAGGAAGGAATAAGGGAGGTTCTGCTATGGACTTGAATCCTAACTCAGAAATCAGATTAAGACAGTTGTGTTAATGTACCTGACATGTTCAGAAAGGGAGACCAATTGTTTGCTCTGATAAGACTCTATAATTTAAAGGTCATGAAGTGTACTTTTGGAGTAGAGGATGCATAGTGATCTAAACAGAAATAATTCTTGAAATTGAGGGTGTTTAGGTTCAAAAAGAAGTATGTTCATGATTTGCAAACTTATCCTGCCAGAAAACGTTATTTTAGATGTACAAGAATTATGAGTGAATAGTTCAGGTAGACTATTTTACTACAACAGGCCAGAAACAGATCCTTAAATGTTCCCAAGGTCTTGGAACAAGAGCAGGAGTTGTGTGTGAGCCAACTTGTCAAGCAGCCTGTCATTAAAACGAATCAGTAAGAAAAAGCTGGGTCCTAAATTAATAAACATTCTTATTTAATAATATAACACTTGAAATTGAACAACAGTCAAACACTTTGGCTCCTTGAGCAATATAGGATTCTCCTCACGTGCTCAGTAAGGCATTGGGCACAAGGATGCCACTAACTTCATTAAATTGAGTCAGAGCATGAACGATTCCCCAAACCCTGATTCTGGTTGTGCTGTGGGTCTTGTCTCTCCTGGGCTGGACAGGATTCTGGTTTCCCCAGTACACTCAGCTAATGTAGTGCCATTTGTTATTACTCTTTTCATTTATTTGCTCTTTTGTTTTGTCTTTTCCTTCCTCTCTGGGTTATCCGGGGGATAACAATTTAGCAACTCGGCACAGAAAGAATCCGTTTTACAGAAGGAACAGAAAAAATAAAGAGAAGTCTACCGCGGCCCAGCCGAATTTCCTTAAACGCCTGTGGTGCTGGTCATCCCCTGACGGCCCATCCTCTCCTGAAGAGCCTCTCCCTCCTTCAGAACAGGGAGATTGCTAGTCCTGTCCCCTCATCAGTCTCTTCCTCCTGTTCCCCCTTCATTCCTGTTTTATATTTTCTATGTAGTTTTTATCTTTTGTTAAATGTATTCCTATTTGATATTTCTAAGTGCCACTATAAAAGATATGTTTAACTTCATTTGATCTTGGTTGGCTTTTTTATTTGACCTTAAATCCAATAACTTCACGAAACTCACTAATGCTAATAATTTACCTGAATTTTTAAAAATACTTTTACATACTTAATTTTATTACCTACAAGTGATAGTTTAATTTCTTCCCTTCTAAGCTTTATATTAGTAATGTTTTCCCTGTGCCTTCCTCCCATACTATCGATCTGGCTCAGGCCTCCAATTCAAATGGTGAATAGAAGCCATGGGATGGCAAGAATTCTCATCTTATTCTTGGTTCTCAGAGGGAAAGCTTACCACTTTGTCTCATTGAGTAGAATGTTTGCTATAGATCCCTTTATGATCCCTTTTATCAGATTAAGGAAGTCCCCTTATATTTCAAATTTGTTTTGTTACTCTTGCTCTTTACATCAAAATAGGTTTTGAAATTTTGCACACACTTATCTGATTTTATTAAGCTATCATGTTTTTTCTCCTGTCATCTATTAATGCAATGAATGCACGATTATTTTTAAAATTTTTCCACTTTACATCTAATAAGGCAGTAGCTTTCCACTGAGGAAAATGAAAAGAATTTTGTGTTTATCCCTAAGTTTCTCTAAGAAAATGTAGTAAGTATTTATGTCTTTTTATATTGAGCACAATATAAAGAGAAGATATCTAGTTTAGGGATGCAGATCAACTTTGTAGTATTTTAAACATTTTTAAAGCATAAAGTGAATGTTAATATAAAATTGTTGACATACAAACTGAAGTCACCAGGAAGGCTTGCCAGTTTTGCACAGGGTCAAATTCAAGTATTACACTAGGATGTTTGTTTATTTATTTATTTATTTATTTATTTATTTATTTATTTATTATTTATATGTTGTTATTGATCATTTTAGAGAGAGAGGAAGGGAGAGAGAGATAGAAACATCCATGTAACAGAGATACATCGATCGGCGGCCTCCTGCACTCCCCCTACTGGGGATGGAGCCTGCAACCCCAGCATGTGCCTGACTTGGAATCAAACTGGGACCTCTCAGTCCATGGGACCATGCTTAATCCACTGAGCTACTCAGACCGACCTACACTGGGCGGTTTAAAGAGAGAACATCATTGTTTTTGTCACATGGACATCAAAGTAACCTGCTCCTAATATGTCCTTCAAAAACTTTTAAGAATTCAAAATAGTTTTTATGAGAATTGAGTTTCAAGAATACTAAACTGTGAGAAGACAAATACAAGTATTAAAAGATAAAGAAAAGTAACCTGAGGTTCTTATGGGAAGCAAATTAGAATCACTCGGCTTTCTGGATTTGAAATATATAACTTTCCTTTTTAATGGACTTTTTTTTTTTTTTATCCTCCCCGGGACATTTTTTCATTTTTTGTTCAGATAGAGTGGGAGAGAGAGAGAAACATCGACGTGAAAGGGACACATCGAGTGGCTGCCACCCTCATGACCAACCAGGGCCGGGGACAAACTGCAACCGAGGTACATGCCCTTAGTGGGAATCGAACCCGGGTCTCTCTGGACCGCACTCCGACGCTCTAACCGCTGAGCCAAACCAGCCAGGGCTTTAATGGACTTCTATTAAATATATAACATACACTCAACTGATTTGTTTTAAGCTAATTACATATTCAAAGGAACTTTTTCTTTAAATTTAGTTTCAATCATTCTGTCAAAGAAAGATAGATAGATTCAATTTTGTGAGAATACAAATGTTTTACATTCTTCAGTGTTATTGTAAAGGTATAAAATTCCTGGAAATTTTATCTTTTACCTACAAAGTTTCTTCAAGAACAGTTGCCTTATGCATGGTTTTCAATTCTCCAAGGTCCCATAAAGTAGATAACAAGTAGGAACACACTAGCTTTGTACAGACGCAGAAGATAATGTTTTAATGAACATCAAAAGATAATACATAAATACTGAGAGAATATTTGAAACTTAATTGAACTGGCAAGGGGGCACTTTTCATCAGGTGCTCCCCACAACCAAATAAAGCCTTTAAGAGACTCTTTATGAATATCTGGAAAAGGATTTACTTTGTTCATTAAACACTAAATATTTTACACAGAAGAAAACTAAAAAAAAAAACCTCCACTGTCCCGCCGAAGCAAATGAAAGTGAGTGAAAGTACAACACTTCACCCACCACAATAATATAGTTATTTTAACCTATCATTTTATAAAAAAATTTCAAACAAATTCAAATATCATTAATATAATGCAATATATCAGATAATAACTAGAATAATTAAACTTAGGATACTACAGTTTACAGCAAAATATTAAGGCTCTGATTTCCAGTTATTAATGATAATGAAACAAATCATAATAAACAGACTCTTTGGATTAATCAATATAGCTTGCTTATTTACATAAATAGCCATTTAAAGAATGAAAAAAAATAGATCCAAAAATCAACCTTCCTCACAGAGATACTGTTACAAATTAATTTTCTTTTCAATAAGAGAAAAAAGCTTTCATGAGTTTTGTTATTAGAAATTGAGTTTTAAGGAAGTACTGTGGCTTTAAAGTCCAACCTAAGAAAGAGATGTCAACTGACAACTATGTCATTAATTCATCCAACAATCGGAGAAATGTCTATCTTTTCTGTGCCAAACTTAGGATACCAAAATTAATGATACAATTTAAAAACAGCAGCTCCATATAAAATAACATGTAAAGAATGCTGTCAAGTGTTTGTAGAGCTCATTTCATTCTCACAATCATGTGGACTAGGAAAAACAAAGGATACCATGCCTGTTTCATGAACAATGAAACCAAGTCTCAGTAAAGTGAACTGGTAGATCCAGGGCTGCTCCAGTTCTCTTTGTTAGCTGTGTTTCATTTACCTTTATCATCATCATTATAATAAATCATTATAACTATATTAGAGTTAGCTAAATGCCAGACATTGTTTTAAGTACTTTGTCTGTATTAACTCATTTAATCCTCATAACAACCCTCTGAGTGAAGTACATTACTATTATCCCATTTTCTGGAAAATACAGACACATAGAGATGAAGTAATTTGTCTCAAGTTGAAGAGCTTAGTAAGTAGCTGAACCAGGACTGAAACCCAGGTAGTTTGGTTCTTAATTCGGTGCTCATAACTAATTCACAATGCTGCCTCTCAAATATGCAAAGCACATGTGTGTAAAAGTAGTATATTAAAAGTTTACATATTTTATAAGCCTTTATTTTCTATGAAAACCCCCTTGAACTTAGAAATATGTTTTAAAAATTAACACTATAAGTTAAAGAAATATCTAGACTGATTCTTTAGTACAACACAAAACTCAACCAAGCAAGAAAAGAAAAGAGTATGATAGGAAGTAGAAATTAGTGAATATTTGATAAACCATGAAAGTTGGAAGAAAGAATGAGTGGAAACAGTGGCCAAAACATTCAAAATAGCAAATTATTAAGAGATGATTTCAGTTCTTCTTTGATACTTTAACTGAATGCCAATGTGTAACATTCTGGTACCTTAGGTCATTTCAGGCAGCATAAGCTATCATATAAAGGACAGAATTGAAGGAGTGTCAAAGTTGTCCAGTTTCCCTTTTGTACGTACAAGACCACAGCAATCTGAGAGGTGAAATGAAATGCCATCTCAAAAGATAGCAAGGCAGTGTCTTTCAGTACTTTCGTAGTTTAACTTCAAAGGATCAAATTACATGTGTGGGTTTAAACAGTCTCCCACAGGTTGATGACAGAGAACAAAAGTGACAACAGTAGAAACATCAGTGTTATAATCTACCTTGTTTCATTATGCCAACAGTAATCTACCTCTAAGATGTACTCACAACTCCTCCCTACCAACTATCTGAGGATACGGCTGAGTGTGGAATTTAACAAATTTATAACCAAAGATCCTGGCAAACTGTGTAAGTGAAAAATAAAAAGGTGACTTAGATCTTTCCCAAAGATTTAAAACAATAATCATGTTTAAAAAAAATTGTAACAATTTACACTTCAAAATCATACCTTTACTCGTAATACTATGCCAAATCACAGAAAGCAACAGAGTTGATTTAAAAATACAAAGTATGTTATAACAGCCAAAATCCCTATGGCTAATAAAAGATTTCTGAGCCCTGGCCAGTTTGGCTCGGCAGTTAAAGCGTTGGCCTGTGGTCCAAAGAGACCCGAGTTCGGTTCCCGCTGAGGGCATGTACCTTGGTTGCAGTTTGTCCCCGGCTCTAATTGGGTAGTTCGGGAGGCAGCCACTCGATGTGTCCCTTTCACATCAATGTTTCTCCCTCTCTCTCTTCCTCTCTCTCTTCCTCCCACTCTATCAGAACAAAAAATGGAAAAATATCCTTGGGTGAGGATAAAAATAAAAAAAAAGATTCTGAAGAACAGCAATGCTATCTAGTGGTGCCATCTTGTGGAAAATACTGAAGAAAGATGAGTTTTGAAACTCATCCTTCAGTTGCCTAAAGGCAAAGTAAACAGGTCTTGAAAAAATACTCAAATAAACCTAACACGTAAAAAAAATGTAATCACAATTATGGGGTTATTACTTAATGAGCAATTTTAATCAATGATCATAAAAATGTTGTCAGAACTAGAATTAAATATTAAGTACTTAAAGATGTTGCTGATTTTATATAAGAAACTAAATAACTGTCAAAAATATTAAATTACAAACTAAAATTTAAATTGTATAATATTTAATCACCTCAATTTGAAATATGAATTTACTAATGAACTAAAATGCAGGAAAAGGGAATGTTATGCCACAGATTTTGTAGACTCTACCCCCTGTATGAGCCAACTGGATGTAAAACTGAAATTACCAACAATAACAAAAAGGTTTCAATCTTACACTTTTATATGAGGCATGAATATCTATATTTCCATAAACACTTCCCAGAGAGATCACTTTGCCTCCTTTTGTTTGAACATGTAATTTCTGACTTCGAAAGACAAATACAAAATACATATAGAGAAAAAGAGAGAATAACTTTGACTTATAAGATTTCTAACATTTTATACATTTCTTTTGAAATAAATACAAAGCAGAAAAGAAGGACCAGGAAGTAAATAGAAATGCAGTGATGTTGCTAAGTTCTTTCCAAGAGAATATAAGTGAAAATGCCATGTGCAGTTTCCAGGCTTGAGCTTTGAGAAGAGCTGGTGCGCCTTCCCCGTGCTCTGCCCTCCCACCAGCTGAGTGCAGGCTGCAATACGGTTCTAGGAGATGGCAAGGCCACAGGATGGAAAGCACCTGGAATCAGGGAGTACAAAAGAGCCACCAACACATCTGGACACATGTGAGAAATAAACTACAGCAGTATATGAACCATTAGATGTTTGGTCTATTTTTCAGAGCAACTTACTTTACCTTAACCATTTACATATGTCTTCATTCTGCCACAATTATAGAGAGAACAAGAACAGGTAAATAGCGGAGAAAGAAAAGTAGCTAAAGCAAACTCACCAATGACATAACCAGCAATAGCCGAGAAGCATCTAAAACACAGGGAATAAAAAATTCAAAACAACCATTTACCTTATGGTTGCTTTATTCAGGGGAAAAAATAGTAAAACCTTACCCCAGAAAGGAATTTCAAAAAAAATTAGTGAAAAGGGCAAAGTGAATCATTCTTAAAAGTGTATGTATATTACAGCATAACAGACTACTTCATGTCCATAGTACATGAGTCTGAAATCAAATGGTATATAAAACAGTCTTTATCATGCAGACAATTGATGAACATCAGAAAAGAGTATCTCCAAAACAACTGTAATTTTAAATCAAGAGTTCTTAACCAAGCCTACACTGAATTTCTAGTGAGTCTATAAATCTTATGAAATTATTAACAAAATTTCATATATATGTGCATTTTTTTGAGATAATCAGATTTTTAAAGAGGTCAAAGCTAAAAAATGTTGAGCTATTATTATAATTTAAAGCTCATCTAATTCCAAAAAAAAGTTAAACAGGTTATAAAATTTTTTAAATATTAAAATCAAAATAATTAAAATGAATGTTTATATATTAACTATTTAGTATAATATAAACTATTATACTACATTTAAAAAACGCAAATGTGTGGCATTCAATAAGTTAAGGGTCTATCGCCTAAAATATTTACTTAGTTATGCTCTAAGAATGCTGAAAAATGTAGTATGGAAATACATTTTGCTTGAACAATAAAGAAAAGTGGAAAGATCATGAGCTTGGAAATCAGAAAGATCCAAGTTCAAATCTCATCTCAGTTTATTAGTTATGTGAACCTAACTGAGTTTATGAATCTCTTGGTGCCTCCTACTTTCTTCCTTGATAAAAAGGAGATAATTAAGGATTAATGAAGGCTTCGCTAAGTTTTCTGGAATGTAAAAATAACTGGTAAACAGTAGCTATTATCGTTGCTATAAACATTTTATTACATAGATTAAATAAATTTCAAGTCCTTAAAATGAATGGAAGAGAAACGTATACAATAGATTATCATTAATTTGAGATAATGATATTGTACCATATTTAAAACATAAAACAGATACTTTACTAAGTGTTCTCATTTGTGAATTTAAGTCGGTTAAATCCTAAGATCTCAACAATAATTCTCTTAACCCATGGCATACACCACTAGAATCCACTGGATCCAATTTTAGTGCTTGAATTTATTTTTTTGAGCTGTTCTATTTGTAAAAACTGGTATTTCATGACTTTTATTCTTTCTCAGAAGTTTTCAAAAGAACAAATAGAACATTTACTTATTTCTTAAAAATAGAATAAAACTGTATCTTAAAATTACTGTATCAGTCCACTGGACTCTTTGTAAATCTAATGTACATTACAGAATCTTTGTTTCTTGTTTTTCAAGTATCCTATAACATTTTGCTATTTCATTATCCCAAGAGTTATTTCATCATTATTAGTCAATTATTCCCAACTATGTCAAACTAAAAAAATAATAAGGCAACAGAAGGGTGATAGACTTTCCTAGAATGTTAGTTCTCAGGTAGAGGTGATTTTGTCCCCCAGAGACATTGGCAATGAGAGGAGATATTTTCATTGTCATAACTGAGGAGTGTGTTACTGACATATAGAAGTTAGAGGGCAGGGATGCTGCTAAACATTCCACAGTGCAAAGGTCAGCTCCTGACAACAACAAATAATCTGGCCCAAAATGTCAATAGTGCCAAATAATTTCTGAGAAATAATTTTTCATATTATGCCCACAATGGCAGAAAGAAGAAAGCTGACAAAAAGATCTTTTAGAATGACCAGATGTAGCAAAAGATGAATGACAGCAGCATAGTAGCTTCTGAATGGTTGTTTTTTTTTAATCCTCACCCAAGGACATGCTTTCATTGATCCCAGAGAGGGCAGGGTTGGGAAGGAGAGAGAGAGAGAAGAGAGAGAAATATCGATCAGTTGCCTCCAGTACATGCCAGGACCAGGAATCGAACCTAAAACCTAGGTATGTGCCCTGACCAGGAATCAAACCCCCAACCTTCTGGAGTACGGGATGATACTCTAACCAATTGAAACACCCAGCCAAGGCAGCTTCTGAATTTGATTGTGAAGCTGAAAATCTAAGACTCTCAGTTTTCAGAGGACAATATTTTATATGAGTTTCTGAAACTCAAGCAGTAACAACAATATCTTTCTAAGGGATAAAAGAACTATGGTATCCCATTCTATTAGTCATTCAACATGAAGACTTCATTTTACAATGTTTTATAAGAACCCGAAACATTTTATTTTGCTACAAGGACATGTTACAGTATTCTTTAATCTTTTATATTTGTGCACCTATATTTACTTGAAATGGTTCACATATGGGCAGATGTTAAAGGTAGGTGTGCAATTAAAAGTGATTGGAACAAAACAAGTAACATAAAAAATTTTAATGCATAAATTTATTATTCTAGTATTTGTAAATCTAAATATAAAAATGTCTTGCCTTGGCCAGTTTGGCTCACGGTTAGAGCATCGGCCCTCGGACCAATTAGTCTCGAGTTCAATTCCGATCAAGGGCACGTACCTCAGTTACAGTTCATCCCCAGCCTTGGCAAGGTCATGAGGGAGGCATCCAATAGGTGTGTCTCTCTCACATTGATGTTTCTCTCTCTCTCCCTCCCTCCCACTCTATCTGATGATAAATAGAAAAAAATATATATCCTCAGGTGAGGATTAAAAGAAAATGTTTGCAATTATGAAGCAAAGATGACTAACTTCTCTTCAAGTCATCTGCCATCAAAGTTCACAAAAGTACTGTATTTAGAATATGCAAGTATAAGAAGTACCAGTAGTAAGGATAAGCCAGAACCTGTCAGAGATGTATTTGAAATCATTTAGAACTGAGACCAATATAATTTTGAGAATATGAAGTATAAAAAATTGTCATTACAAATCAAGATAAATCATTTGTTGTTTAGCACAAATACCTACTTAAACCTTAAGTAGTGAGCTGACTGGTACATTAAAAATATGATTAATCCAATGTTTTTGAAATGTGCTATTAGTTTCATTATACACTTCAAAATGAAATCTAAAAGGAATACGAGGAGGAAAATCTTCAAAGTTGCTATAACTTCGATACTTTCAGAACAGAACTGATTTCAAGGCATAATTTTTGCAACTAATTTCTAAGTATAAATAAATGATACTCAATATTTACAATAAATGATATTCAGAATAATAGTGGTAGTCTCATACTGCAGTTCATAGTTTAAGGTTGTTTTTTTTAAAAAAATAATGCTGAAACAAAATTAGAAAACGGCTTATACCTTAATTAACAGGCTGTAAGATGCCAGTCCCCTGCTCAGCTTTCATTTTGCAATTATCACACTCACTAATTTGGACTTTTATATAGCCAGGCCCTGATGACTTCATATTCAAATCCAGAAATGAAAAAAGGAAATACAAGTTAGTACTATGGTTAATGGGCTCCAGAGCATTTTACTACTCCCTTGAAATCCAGGTCCTCACTTGTCATCATCATATTACTGAACCCTGGAGAGAGCCTAGTTGTGGTAGTCTCTCTCTAAAGGTAAGGGGTCTCCACAATGGCAACAGGACCAAATGTAAAGCCTTTTTCTGCCAGTTTCCAGAAATAGAGCAGTTATTTCCGTTGGCCGTTATCATCTAAAGAGACAAAGTAACATAGAAGAGAAGTAAAGGAGGTCTGACACTCCGAATCTTAAAGGCACTCCTGGGAAAGATCACATAAGCTTCTTTCCCACTGAGAAAACACACAAACAGAGAGAGAGAGAGAGAGAGAGAGAGAGAGAGAGAGAGAGAGAGAGAGAGAGAGAGAGAGAGAATACAGCAAGTTCAGAAGTCATTATGGTAAACTGGATAAGTCATTTAGCCTACTCTTCCCTATATTCATGAAGATTTGAATTTTCTCCCCTAAATGAAATGCATTTTGCAGAAGTAGCGTGGATCAGCGTATATGATCATGACTTACTATTTCAAATCCTATCTCTAACCTTTTGTATCTAAAAAAGAGAGACCTCGGGTTCGGACCAGGGCCGGCGCTCGCGCCCACCTGGTCGGTCTACTGGGCCCCAAGCCCCACACGCCCAGCGCCCCGCGGCCTCCAGCACCCACACTCGGAGGTCACCAAGCAGGAGGCAGCTGAGCCTCAACCGCACACGCCTGGGCTGCACGTGGGAATTTGGAACCTGCGGCTATCCACCCTGACCGCCTCCCCTTTCCCAAAAGAGATGGGATAGTTAGTTCTAAAGGGAGCCCAGCAGCAAGGGTTCTGGTTTGCTCAGAAACTACATATCCCAGGAGGCAATGCGCAGGGTAAACCGCCAGTAAGAACCGTTGAGCTGGAAAGGCGCGCGTTTTTTAACTCCAACCCATTGGCCACTGGAGGGACCAAAAGAAAGATCTATATGGGAATTCTGCTGACCAATGGAAAGCGGGGGTGGAGCAAGTTGAGCAAGGCTCTGTGGTTTCCTTGGATACCAAGGACACTACTTCTTTGGAGAGAGTGGAGCTTTGGAGTGAGACCCTGGAGGCCATAACCCTCAGGGAAACATAGTATCTTAAACAAGGATCAGTATCAAAGGAAGCAGTAAGAAACTGCGGTTTTAAAGGTGAGAAGTACATGCACCCTCAGTGGTGGGTAGGTCTAAACTTCACTAAACTAGAACGAGGTGCCCAGGGATAGAGAATCCGCTGGCAAGAGGATAAAAAGCCAGATTGGGAGTCTTTGAGGAAATTTTCTCTTTGACAGAATATATTGGAATGTAATTAGAGTCCTGACTCATTCTGCCTTAAATGATCTTAGGCCAGTCATTGGAAGTCTCTGTGTTTTAATTGCTCGCTCTTAAAATGAGGTCAATAATATCCTTCCTTGACTTATGTCAGAAGGTTTTGTAAGGATCAATGTCAAGATAATGGATATTGGTGAACTCAGAGCACAGGCCACGAAATTACAATGTAAAGTACTGTATTTGTATTTTAGAGATGACATTGAATCTAAGTTACCAGGAAAAATCTGAGAGATCAGAACTTGTGTTGACAGCAGCACTGATCTCTTTGTCTACAGATGATCCTTGGTTTTAAGACTAAAATAAGACACATGCCATGGCCAGTTTGTCTCAGTGCTTAGAAGGTTGGCAGCAGACCAAAGAGTCTGGGTTTGATTCTGGTCAAGGACACCTACTTGGGTTGTGGCTCTTCAGGACCATGGTCAGGGTCCTACCAGAAGCAGCCAGTCCATGTGCCATGTGTCTCATTGTCGATGATTCTCTCTCTCTCTCTCTCTCTCTCTCTCTCTCTCTCTCTCTCTCTCTCTTTCTCCCTTCCTCCCTCCCTCCCTCGCTACCTCCCACTCTATCTGAAGATAAATGAAAAAATATATCAGGTAAGGATTTTTAAAAAAAAACTAACTAAATAATATAGGACACGAAAAAAGGGTCAACATAGTGCAATGGGGAAGAACATGGGACTGATTATTTTCCTGGCTCTGTCACTGGTTTATCTCTGTTACCTGGACCTGTTTCTTCAATCTTAAGATGAAGAGGATTTTTCCTGAATGACTATGAAATCTCTTTTACCTTTTATTAATTTGTGGGTAAATTAAAAAATAAAAAAGACATTTTTTTCTCCTTTCCTGTTTATTTCTCCCTTTCAGTGCCACTTCCTCTTCCTACAAATCATTCTCTAAGTCCTCAGCAAAGACACTGCAAACAATGACGTTAAATAAAATGCAATAAATAAATGAATGCCTTAAAAAGTTGAAGCTCTTGGCCAAGTGATGTAACCAGAATTACTGGGAGCTATCTAGTGATAGAGAAGGACTAGATTTCTAATGAGTGGGCTAACGTCTTACAGGCCCAAGTCTCAGGGTTCTTTGTTACCCATAACCTTTGCTAAAATTTAGCATTTTCTTAAGTTATTCTTTCCTCGTTTCTGTCTTAGTCTCTCCTCGCTCCTAATTCTTCCTCCTAGTGAAGGTCAGAATAGATGCTAGCTTTGAGGTTCACCAAGTTCCCACTGTTCTTGGCTTTTGTTTCATTTGGTCATAATTATTCCGACTGACCTTCAAACTGTCTTTTTAAATAAAAACCTGTGGGAATAACTTTGAAAAAGAATTTGAAAAAGGCATTGGTTTAAGCAAGTTGAGAATACACTCAAATTTGTTGAACACACACCACATATTTTCAAATTAAATAGGAATTTCTAATAGATCATTTTGTTTCTATGGTAATTTCTTTTCTGAGGCAAACCAAGTAAATGGATTTTGCAACTGAACTTTAATTGTTTGTATGGCAAAATGATTGTTTTACTATTTTGAAGTAAATAAAATACAACTAAAGAAAATTGAAAACTTACTTTTTTGTCATATGCATTTGAAAGTGGAGAAAAATATTTATAATTAAGATTACTGCAAGATATTAAAGAGTTATTGAGCCTGGGTGGTGTGGCTTAGTTGGTTAGAGCGTCGTGTATGCACTGAAGGGTGAGTGTTCAATTGCCAGTCAGGCCACATACCCAGGTTTGAGTTCAACCCTGCCACCAGGGTGCCTGCCTTTGACCGGGAATCAGACCTGAGACCCTTTGGTCCATAGGCCAATGTTCTAACCGCTTAGCCATACTGGCCAGGCCAATAATAGGTTATTTTTAAAAACTGCTTCGTGGCATTGAAAAATGTATGTGTGTTAAAGGAGGGAAAGTCCAAATGATATCAATATCTATTCATATCACATTAAGACAACCTGCTATTTAGTGCCTCCTGATAGCCATACATGCTGCCACCTATGACGTATTTTTGTTGAGGGAAGAGGAAAACTAGTGCATGTGTAATTTATAGCTATGGAAGAAAATACGAAACAGAGAGTGGAGGATAGCAGTCCAGAGGCATTATCACATTTAACCTGCAGATATTAGCAATTTTCCACTGGCGTGCCACAAGAAATATAAAAATATCTGACTACTAGTGAGGGGCACAGACCTCTTTTCCCTTAGACTGTCAACTAAAAAAATGACAAGGACCAACACAACAGTAGCTGTCTCGTGTAAATGAATCAAAATTATACCTTTCTCCGTGTGTTAGATTGGCAAAAAATGGTGTGCCACGGAATTTTGGTAATAAGTTTATGTGTGCCATGAGATGAAAAAGGTTGAAAATTGCTGGCATATGGTATTTATGAAGCAGAAAAATTAGTTACTGTTACTCCTCTTTTAGAGAGGAAGAAAGAAACTTAATAAATAAATGACTGCCTGTGGCCACTTGACTAATAAATTCAGGAACCAGAGCCTAGCTGACCTTCTGGATTCATGTTGTAGAATATGCTTTGTATATTACAAGGATGGGGATCCCTAGGATCAAGGAACAGCTAATCTGATAAGATAGACATGAGAGATGATACCCGTTCAACAGAAGATCCGGACCTTAAAATTATGACAGTTGGTTATATACGGTGACAGATGGAGACTAGACTTTGGGTGGTGAGCACTCAATGCAATATACAGATGATATGTTGTAGTATTGTACACTTGAAACTTACATAATGTTATTTACCAATGTCAAACCAATAAATTTAATTTTTTAAAGAAAAAATGATGACTTTTGGACTTTTGGCAAGAGAAGAGTACAGGTATACTCTTCTGTGGCATGTAAATTCATATATTTTAGAGGTGAAAAGAGCAAATGATTAAATTGACATTCTCTTGTGCAATGGAAGCCTCTCACCAGCTCTCTAGGAAGGGAGCCATCCCAATGCCACCAAAGGGGGCCAATGAAGACCTTGCAGGCCAACACAGGGGCCCTGTTAGAAGTTGCTCTGGGTCCACTTGAATACATGAGCAAATCAATGTATTCATAGGTGTGTGACCTGTGCAGCCATGTATGGACCTGCTTTCAGAAGGGTCTTGCATTTAGTTTAATCCTCTGGTGTCATCATCTTGATATTTTAATAGTTTTATTTTTGCACTTATGCTTTGTAAGTGAAGTCTGATAGGACAATTGAGCATACACATGAGCTGCAGAGACAGGCCAGCTGGCAGTGCACACAAGCATAGGCCCGAGCTGTGGCCACAGCAGGCAGTGTGGGTGTTGAGCCCTTAGCCTGGTGGCCTGCAGAGCAGGTGCATGTCTCAGGCAGTATGGGGCACCCGGGGTGTTGCTTTTATTTTCCAAAAATAATTTAAATAAACTTTGTGTTGCATTTTCAGGATGAAGGTTTATTGATTTACCCAACCAATGAACAGTAATTGAGTGTCTACTACCATGCTCAGTAAACAAAATTAGATTTCTGCCCTCACGGAGCTTGCATTCTAGTTATATATATGTTTTCCAATTGATGCAACAATAATCTACTTTTTAAATTAAAATTATTGATTAAGTGTAACAATGAAGAGTGTCTTTATAACCAAGCAGGCTTTTATAATAACATGATAATAGCTAAGTTTCCTGACCTAGATTGTTCCATTGCAGAATAACTCAGACCTGTTGAGTTTTGCTTGCTTTTCTTACTTTCCATGAATTTTACTTTATAAGTGAAGACATCCCAAAATAGCTGAATATAGAATGATTTTATTTTAGAATTGTGAAAAATGGAAGACAGCACCAGAGACACAGGAAAAGCAGAGGAAAAGGAAAAAGATCCAAAGGATCAAGAAGATCCCGTTAATGCCACAGCACCTGCGATTATCATCCAAGATGAGCGGTTTGTTGATTTATCTACAACTCCAGCGCTCAACTGTCTGCATGAGGTATATTTATTTCTCTTCACATATTACTACAGTAAGACCTGAATCATCTACCTAAAAATTCAGATGAAGTTAATATCATTATCAAAATAATTTATAACATATAACCCTTAGGCAATATGTACAGTTTGAAGCATTTTCAAATAAAATAGTTTCTAATATATCTTCTAAGTGCTTATCATGGAACCCTGGACTAATGCAGTAGTGCAGGTTCTGATACTTTTATAGCATAATGAATATTTGCATATATACAGTCAGTTAAGTATATTCCATAGGTTGGTAAATGAAGTAAAAGAGATTTATTTCATTATTGATCTACCACATCTTCCGATAGAGTGGCAGGGAGGGAGAGAGGGAAAGAGAGAGAAACATTGACGTGAGAGAGACATATGGACTGGTTGCCTCCCACACAACCCTGACCAGGGCCCGGATGAACCACAACAGAGATATGTGCCTTTGACCTGGATTGAACCCACGACTCATTGGTCCGCGAGCTAATGCTCTAACCACTTAGCGAGAGCAGCCAGAGCTCTTCTGTCTTTTTGGTCATTTTTCCACCAAGTTCGAGTGTGGGCCCTGTGCAGGGCACAGGAGCACACTGGTGAGACCTTTTCTCTGCTCGCTGTAGGAGGTTGTGGAGCGGGACTCCCTCCAGGCCCGGCAGCTGCCCAGCCCCCTCAAGTCCTCCAGCTCGGAGCCCACACCCAGCCCACCCAGCAGCCACTCCAGCGAGGAGAAGGAGCACCTGGATGCGGAGCTGGCGATCACCAAGGCCAAGCTGTGTCATGTCACACAGCAGCTGTGAGTGCTCCAGTGACCCCCTATTTTCTGCTCTGCTGCCATGTGTCACCAACACACTTCTAGCACATGAGGGTCACTGCCGTGCGGTGCCACAAACAGGAGAGCTCTGACTTGGGACCTGGAGTGTCTGCACTCTGCTCCGAGCTAGGTCCCTGTTTCACCATGGACTGATCCACTCCCTCCCTGGGCTGCACAGGAGGGGTTCTGCCGGGTCCCTAGGGCTCCTGCCTGTGCAGACATTACAGACTTCCCGAAGAAGCCTGCTGTTCACCCTCAATCCCAGTGGGGACTCGAATGGCCACATTTAAGTGTGTGTTCTTGGCTGGAGGGAGGATGTGTCTCCCCCGTCTGGGCAGCCTGTTCCCCTTTCCTGACACTAGTGATGTCACTTTGCCACCATCTCAGGAGTTGCCCCCAATCATGCCCCCCCCACAGTGGGCCTCGCACCTGCCTGGCTATGGAGTGACCCGTGCTCCTGGGGTGTGCTTACCTGCCCCGCACCCTCAGAGGAAACTCAGTGTCAGCCGGGTGTAGTCTGAGAGCAGGCATTGAAAACTTCAAAACGACATTGGGAGCATTTTTGCAAACCCCACATGCAGACTCCCCTCCTCACCCCCAGAAGCCAGGTCCCCTGCCCTCTCCCGCTGTGGTCTCCCAAGGTGGTGGGGTTTCAGGTGTTCTGAGGGAGCCCTCACCACTCATCCTCTGAATCCCCCAGGGAGGAGAAGACCGCGCAGCTCAGGGACAGCCAGCACAAGGTAAACCAGCGGGTGCTGGGTCTGCAGGTACCCAGCGGGAGGTGAGCGGGAGGCCTGTCGTGTGTGGAGGGTGGGGGCTAGGACGCCCCAGTCACCGTGGCCCCAGGTCCAGGAAGGTAACCGCAGGACCTGCCAACAGAGGCCTGTTTCCTTCCCACTCAAAGCAACGCTGCCTGAGAGCCAGTTGTCCTGAGAGCTGCTGTGGGGATGACATGTATTGGTTGCAGTGTGGGGCCCCCACCAGTGGCCTGCACACAGCCACTTGGCCACCGGGAACTGGCTTGTCTTGGGACTGCAGGGACGTGGCCCTATTGTCCCCACCCCGGAGGGTGCCTGAGCTCGGTACCCCGCCTTTGTCCACCTCCCAGAACATCCAGCTGGTGGTTTTGGCCCAGCGTGTTAAAACCTTCCAAGAACAGCTGGACTCTCTGAAGGAGAAGGCGAAACGAGCAGACCAGCTGCAGATGGAGCTGGTGCGCTGCAAGGACGAGCTGGGCAACCTGGACTTCTACAAGGCCGGCATGGAGGTGAGCCTGGCCGGGCAGGCGGCTGTGGGCACTTCTGTCCGGAGAGAGGAAGAGAGGCCATGAGGCTTCTCCAGCTGACTTTCCCCTGCACCTCAGCCTGTCTGCACCACTCCAAGGGCCTCCCTCCCTTTGTGGAAGGAATATGGTTGAAGGACCCTGATTGCCTTTAGGATTTTTTCTTTTCCTAATTCATACTCAGGTGATGACCTTCTGTTCCAAACCTTTTTTTGTTAATCCCCACCCAAGGATATTTTTCCATTGTTCTTTAGAGAGAGAGGAAGGGAGGGAGTAAGGGGAGAGAGAGAGAGAGAGAGAGAGAGAGAGAGAGAGAGATGTAAGAGAGACACATCGATTGGTTGCCTCCCGAATGCACCTGGACAAGGGCCTGGAGATTCAATCTGCAACATTGGTACGTGCCCTTGACCGGAATCACACCTTCAACCCTTCGATCCATAGGCTGACGCTCCAAACACTCATCCAAATGGGCCAGGGCGTGTTCACCAATCTTTTTAAAAGGACTTTTGCAATTTCTGTGGCTTAATCTTGCCTGGACTGTTTACTCATCTAAAAAACAGATAATTGTACTACTTCTTGAGGTTTCTACAGCGAAAGAGGGAGAAGGCCTGGTGTTTGTGCAGGTCCCATACTGAGCTCTCAGTG
The DNA here is from genome assembly GCA_030848825.1 of Tadarida brasiliensis. Taxonomy (NCBI): domain Eukaryota; kingdom Metazoa; phylum Chordata; class Mammalia; order Chiroptera; family Molossidae; genus Tadarida; species Tadarida brasiliensis. The sequence continues at coordinate 62,619,307 of CM061267.1, read as the reverse complement.
GTGTAGCCTACTCTGATACCGAGGCTATGGGTCCATTCAGGGGAGGGTGTCATGGCAATGGGGGGACAGAGAGCAAGACCCAGGTGGGATTACCAACGCTTTGGCCACTCACCCGACTGCCTCATGTTAACAGCAGGTTCCAGACCCTCTTTCCCAGGATTTGGGAATTTTGCCCTTGTTGCTGATCCCACGGTTAGAGGCACTTTAGCAAGCAGGTGAAATCAGAATGTCAGCTCATACGGAGTGGGTCTGTTTGATGGTACAAAATCATCCCCATTGCCAGCCAGGAAGCTTTTGAGGGGACTGAACACAGGTCTGGGGAGCATAGGCTGTCCCTCTCCCTGCCCAGCTGCTGGCAGGCAGGTATGCTAGGGGCAGGCTGTTTGGTCAGAAACCTGGGCATGCTCTCCTTCTGCAGACAGGCCCTGTGGTCCCTGGGCCAGGCAGAGGTGGCTTGGGGGTGGCTGTGGGCCAAGCCTGTTTGAACCTCTGACCTACTCAGGGCTTGTATCTGCCCCCAGTAATGTTAGTGGCACTCCTGCCCTGCCCCCTGTGGGGAAGGCACCCCAGGCAGAGGTGGGTGTAGGGGACCAGCTCTGGGCTTTGTCCTGGAAATGGTCCACTGGCCCTGCTGGTGATGAAGGCATAAATCTGCAGCATAGGCAGGGTCTGAGACATGGACACACAGCCCTTACTGGAAATGCGACCGTTGGGAGATCGGGGACAGTCATGCACAAGCTTCCCAGGTTGCTGCCTCTGCAGCCCCTTCTGCACACTGGGGACCTAACGCAGCCCCCACATCTCACCCGACACTCCGTCCCCATGGATGGGGTGGATTTCAGAGCTCAGTCTCTGTCTCTGTGATTTTTCCTGGTCTGTCCAAGCATCCTGGCTTAGTTAGGCAGCCACAGCGAGTTAACGCCTGTGTGGTGCCAAGCCCTGCACCAGGAGCAGGAGACCTAACACAGAACAAGATCGCTTCCTGCCTCGGGGAGCTTCTGGCCTTTTGGAGGGTTTCACATGGGAACCCCTTTCCATGTTCTCAAGTTGTATGCCTCTGGATAATAACAGCAATATTTTTCATATTGATTAATAATTTTACTGTGGAATAGTAATGCCTGAAATTTTGCATTAGTGAACTTCAAGAGAAACAGTGTGGTCCATGGAGCCCAGGCCATGATAGAGGATGAGTCACAGTGTTCTCAGGGGCCAGGGGACAGTGGGGGACACTTGCTTGCACATGCATCCTTGAATTGGAGTAGTTACAACAGCCCTGCAGACTGTCCACAGACCTCCCCTCAGCCGGGCTCTGCCAGATTCTCTGTGTGCACCCTGAGCCCTGAGGGAGGGACAGGGTCTTATTTGATGGCATGCTTGGGACCTGGCACACAAAAGGCACTTGGTAGTCACCACACAAATCGAGTAAAAATCCATCTCTCAGCAATGAAAGGACTTGCAGTCTGCGGGGAAGGACGTGGAAAATCACGAGGTTTGTCTCCTTCGGAATGGCAACAGTGTCGGTTTGATGGGCAGAGAGCGGAGCACGATTGTCACGTTCATGTCGGCTCACGTCTGTGGACACGCAGCATGTGGGGAACCCTCCTCTATGTACAGGAGAGCCACAGATGGCCCGGGTATCCTCCCCACGAACCTGTCCAGTGTCACCACTGAGAAGCACATAGAAAGGGGGGAGTGTTGCCCGGCCTTGGGGCTCCTTCCTTAATTTACCCAGGTCAGCCTCTTCATGTGTAGGAAGGGCCAGTCCCTGCCTCCTTCTCGGGGCTGCTGTGAAGAGTGAATGAGGCAGGGACAGAGACTGCCTAGTGCAGGGCGGGGACAGGCAGCGAGAGAACGGCCAGGTGAATCCAGGGTCTTAACAACCAGACCCTTCCCGCTGCCAGGCTCTGATCAGAACTGTGTCCACTGACAGTGAGGTGCCTGCTTTCCCTCCACCGAGAATCTCGGACTGTGGCCCAGGCCAGGAATGAACACGTGAGGGGTGAGCAGGAGCTACTGGCACACTCCCCGTGGTCAGAGGCCGTGAGTGGGGCGAGCCTTGGAAAACTGCCCGCTGAGAGAAACGCACACGTTCCCGTGTGTGGATGGATGTTCACAACCTGGGAAGGCATCAGGGAGACTCAGTCCCCCTGAGACACTGAGTGGGGCTGGGAGGGTCTGGGCGGAGGGAGCAGGATGAGGGGGACGAGCTGATCCTCAGCCTGGTGTGTGCTGGGCACCTGGGACAGGACTGAGTCCATCTGACGCCTGGGGGAGGGACTTCGAGGGACCAGCACTGCATTCCACTCTGCATGTGCCTGACCCAGAGTGGCCACAGCACTTACCTGTCTGTGTGTCTTACAAGCACCTCATTTCCGGGAAACTGCCGAGAGCTGTTGTTTTTGAGAGAGCACTTGTGTAAAATGTTCCAGTAGGAACTGTGTACTGAACAAAAACTCGTCTGAATAGCCATTTTTTCCCCAGGACCCAGATCAAGAGAATAAATGTTGAAATGAGAGGCCGAGACTCAGCCCTCAAACCCGGGACAGACTCTTAGCCCCACCCCTTCCTTGTTAAGGAACCAGGCTCAGTGAAGTCCCTTACCTGTCAGCAGGTACACTGGTCCACCCAGACGAGGTTGCACAGATCAAACACTCTCCCGCCACGGTCAGCATAAAGCAGACACTGAGGCCCTGGCCAGTGTGGCTGAGCAGTGAGAGCATCAGTCCTCGGACTGAAGGGTCGCAGGTTTGATTCCAGTTCAGGGCACGTACCTGGTTTGCAGGTTGGCTCCCTGGCCCTGTTGGGGGCAATCGATGTGTCTCTCTCACATGGATGTTTCTCTCTCATATCCTCTGGTGAGGATTAACAAAAAGGTTTTTCTTAAAAACTAGACACTGAGCAAGTGTTTTCTTTCCCAAATTTAAATCATTTCTTGATTCAGGGATATTTTTCCATAAAGTCCACTGGGCCTGGCCTCATGGAAAAGGTGCAGGTGCTAAAAGGTGGAGACAGAACTTCCCGGAGCAGCAGTTTGACCCCCAGGTGGTTGGTTGGGTCCACATCCTGGGAGAGCGCTGTGGTCATGAACGCAGTGTCTTGATCTGACGGTTCTCATGTTTCCCAGGAGCTGAGAAAACACAACAGCATTTTATTGGAATCCAAGTCCATGCTGGAGGAACAGCTCGCTGTGGCTCGGGCCTGGCGGGATCAAGTTGATGAGCTAGAGAAAGAAAACCTGCAGCTGAAATCTCAGCTACGCAACATGGAATTGGTATTACAGCTGCTGTCACCACGTGTGAAACAGATGGGGCAGCTCCAGGGTGATGCTGTGCCCTTCTCTCAAGGGCAGCTCCTGGAGTGGCCCGTTGACTGCCGAGAGTCACTTGTTAAGCTCAACAGCTTCAGTGGGTTCTACTTAACGCCCACAAGACACATAGGGCTTGACTGCTGTGCTGCTTTTCTGTGAGGGTGTATGCATGTGGGTGTCGGCTGGTGTCTGTGGTATGGGTTGAGCTGTGAGGTGTGAGTCTCTATGGCCTTTCCAAGGTGTGTGAGGCCTGCTAAGTGGCCACAAAGCTGCCTGTCACCATATGGCTTTAAAGACCTGTGCTCTGTGTCACTTTGGTGAAACACCACTCAGTGAGAGACCTCGGGTCTCTTCCTCACCTAGATCACTGGGTCAACATATCTTTTAGTGGCTGTAACTCTCACAGCTGGGCCCCATGCTGGAGTCATATCTGTGCAGCCATGTGTTTGGAAGGGGGCAGGTACACGGAGACCCTTCATCCTGGGGAATGAGGGTAGATGCCCAGGTCCAGGGCCTGTCCAGAGGGTGCCCCGGGCTGCATCCTCAGCCCTCCCCTCCTCCTGCACTAGGACCGAGACATAGACCGGAAACATATCGAGGAACTCCTCGAAGAGAACATCGTCCTCGAGACCGCGCAAAAACAAAACAAGAGCGAGTCTACCCACCTGGTCTGGGAGCTGGAGCAGCTGTCTGAGAACACAGACATGTCGGATGACCTGTCACATGGTAGGCAGCCTCCCTGGTGCCTGGGAGCCAGCCTGGCTGTGGCTTCTTCCTCATCCAGGGGCTTAGCCCTTGGCTGTAAATCTTGGGGGTCAGCCCATCCTCACCCCAAGTACACAGGAGTTTATTCAAGGGCCATTTGGAACCCTTTGATTGCAATCTCCCCAAGGAGAACGTGAGGGTCTGGCAGCCTGGATGTCAGGACAAGATACAAAGTAATTGTTGCCAGAATTCTCAGATTCCACATGGACAGTCCCAGGAGAGTCCAGATTACAGCATGCTGACAGCCAGGGGACATCATAGATCCCTCCATGGATGATTGAAACTCTGGGTGGCAGATGTCCCCAGTGGTCACTAATCTCCATTATAAATGGAAATCTTTTTCTGGGCACTATTTCCTCGGTTCATTTGCATAATTGGCAGGATGGATGCACTCTGCTCTCTGTCTCCCTGGGTAGGGGCTGCTAAGTAGCTGCTTTTCACAGGACCCAGGCCTATTCCTCTCCTCCTGGTGTTTGCGTCCCTGCCCAGCACCCAGATGAGGTGTGGAAGGGGGGTAGCGTGGCAGGCCCCAGTGCAGCATGAAGCCTCAGCACCCAGCAATCAACAAGCCCGTTCCTGTGTTCAAACATAGCACACATGCCCCTGGGAGTGCGAGTCCATGTTTACTTAGCACTTCACTGATCACAGGAGGCATTAGGCTGGTTTGGGGAGGGGCTGCTATTTCAATTCTGATAAACGTTCCGAAGCATAATGGAAAGGCTGATGAAAGCAGCTGGATATTCCTTGTCTCCAAGAGGTCCCATTAGTTCCAAACCTAAAATCAGTTCATTAAACTATTAATCTGTGTGAGACAGTAGTTCTTCCTGTGGTTTGGTGTCTGGGCACTGCTGAGCAGAGTGTAGGGATCCTGGCTCTGGGAGCTCAGGTTCATGGGGAGGACCACTGCCCTCTGGTGGAGCATGGAAGTGGTGCAGGTTGGCTTGGACCAGCTCAGACCAAATGTGTTTCTGTAAGAGGCCAAGGTGGCTGATGGGGTTGGAAGCCTCACTGGTTCAGTCTGCTCAGTATAGTTTGTGAGGCCTTTCAGGTCGGTGACTGTGGTTTACTCTGGATGTTCCCAGCTTCTACTGCTTAGCTTAGCTGGCAGGTAATGAACAAAGCATGAATGTAATTTTGCATGAATGGTGTGGTGGCTTCTTGAGTCAGGAAGACCTGCCTTAACGTCCTGACTCGTCCACTTGTCAGCTAGGTGACCTCTATTAAACCTCAGTTTCTTCTCTGGATACCGGGGGTGATGAGGCCGCTACACAGACTGCCATGCGTTTCTTGTGAGAGGAGACAGTGCTTGGCCCGCAGGGCCCCAGGAAGGGTGCTGTCCTTAGCGCCCTTGCCTCACTAATTGATGTCCCATTACTCTGGTTCTTGGGGTGCTCATGAGCGTAGCACCCAGTAAAGAACCATTGGTAGTTTCCCCAATGAACTGGTGTGTCATCATAATAGTCTCTGAGTCACTGACTTTCACAGAAATGAGGCTTGTAATCAACTCCACTGTTGAACTCGGAGAACCTTCAGAATTCTCTTCTGTGAGCACAGAACTTTGGGGTGAGATCATGAAAAAGTCTGGAGGGCGACGGTCTTGATAGTTGCACAACAGTGGGAATGTAGCTAATGCACAGAACTGTACGCTCAAAAAGGGTTAAAATGGTAAACTCTATGTTGTATATATTTCACCACAATTTTTAAAAATGTTTTTGAAGTGAATGCTGCAAAGGTACCGTCTGATGATCAGACGTAAATGAGTGCAGTTTGAGTCAGTCAGTGTCTTTTGCAGCCTTGTCAGTACGAAGGCCCTCATACGTTGTGTGTTGAGGACATGAGTGTCTGTGTGTGGTCAACGCTGGGGTGGGGTCGGGGCCTCTCCACTGCTGCACTGCCTGTTGCTGGGGTCTTTCCAAGGCTGTGGCTCCTTGGGTCTGCACTGCCCTCCTTGGCTCAGGATGAGAACTCAGAGCGAGATGCAGACGCTTTTTCATCCTTATGATCATCCCGAGTTGCTGAACACACACATTCTGATTCCAGCTTGATGAGCCTGCTATGCCGGCCATCCCTCTACGTGTGGTGATGAATAAGAAGCAGGTGGGGTGCAGCCATGGGAGCAACACAGGGTGACAAGACTCCCAGGGCTGAGGCTGTGGCACCAGAGGGACAAGGGTGGGAGCCGCCCTGACCCCTCTTTTGAGGACTCTCACATACCTTCATTTTCTCCTGAAAAAGCCCCAGGGTTTACCTAAAGTCACGTACCTGGCTGTGGCCGGTGGGGCCGAGAACGCCTACACTCCTTGGGTCCGTGCTCCCTATTCTATTTGCATTCAAGCTGTTTAAAAGCAAAGTACAAAGTTTGCCTGTTTCTATCTGACTTATGTCTTCATCTGGCTTAGAGTTTTTAAACAGTTTAGATATACCATCTCATTCTTTCTACAATACAGTGTGAAATTACAACATGAAACCTCGGTCCGAAGGACCTTATCCAGGGGTGGCAAGTCCTGGGCATGCGCACCTCATAGCCTCCCCTGGCACACATCCTAGTCAATTATCATGTCCCCTCCCTCCCAGCTGAGCCAGCCCAGACTCCCTCTGCTCTCAGGCTGGCACAGAAATGTCATCTTTTGCCATCTCTGTTAGTCTCTAAAATTCTTGACTTGATGGTCAGCTTAGAACTTGGTAAAAAGTGGTTCTAGCAGTTCCATGAAGTTAAACTTTGCATTGGCTTCTCCACGTCACCTGCTTTCTTCTTAGGCTCTGAGCTGCTCCCCTAACAGGCCTCAGCTGAGCCAGTAGAGGGACCGTCACTGCCTGAGGAACCTTCAGGTGCTGACAGCAATAGCACCCTGTGAAAAAGGGAGGGCACCCGGCTGAGCTGTGGGAGCCCATCCCTGCCCCTCACCCCTATGGCCGCCTCAGGGCTGGGGGCAGAGAGTGGCAGCCAAGGCCCCTGGAATCTGGGCTCTGACCTTCCTCTGCCCTTCAGCCTCCAGGAGGTGCTCTGTGCCTGAGATGAGCGAATGTGCCTCCAGCCGCATCCTGACGCTGGAGGAGAAACAGCGCCTCAGGTGCAGTGAGCTGGATGAGGAGAACCAGCAGCTCAGCAAGAAGGTACCAGGGGTGGTGTCCAGAACACACGGGCAGGGAGGTGGCCTGCGGGAGCGCCCAGGTGTCAGCGAGGATGTGCAGCTGGGAGAATGCAGATCCAGTGACAGCACAGTTGTGATAGAGGGACAAGAGTAATCACTGAGAAGTCACAGGGCAGCTTGACGTGTCCACGCAGCTGTGTGACTGGACATGACTGACCTGTGAACCTCATGCCTCACCTGTGAAATGGGGTTAACGATGTACCCACCGATAGGTGTTGAGAGGATGGCATGAGTCGGTGTAGGTCAGGGGTCCAGCACCTAGTAAGTGCTGAATGCACAGAGCAGCGCCCTGTGAAGAAGCAGTGGGTGGGCGTGGGAGAGAAGCAGTGAAGGAGGACACACACGTGTGGGCAGGACCACAGGTGGGCCCTCTAGGGCTCTGCTGGGGGTGCAGCGAGAACAGGCTCACTCTCTCCTTTCAGTGGATGGGATGAGGAAGAAGAGATGACTCAGCCTCATGTCCTTTCAGGACCACCCCAGGTCTTCCTGGGAGCACAGTGGGACACAGACATCTGAGCACAGGCAGGCTTCCCAGCCAGGCACGTCCTACAGTTAGGAGGGCCTCCATTCACATGACAGGAAGCGCCCTGCAGAGGCCAGGATGGGGCAGAGGGCATGGGCACAGATAGGCACACCGAGGAGGGCACAGCTGCACGGTGGGCTCTGAGCACCCCTTGACCAGGGGCAGGGTTCCGGGTGAGGGAGGGGCAAGAGCACTCTGGCTCGCTGACCCCCTGGTAGGACTGGGGCTTTTGGGTGTCTGGGTGTCTGTCCCGAGCTGCCCATGAGTCCTGCCAGTGTCATTTGCTGAGGCTGCACCAGAAGTGGGGGAGACATGGGCTGCAGACAGGAGACCTGGGTTCTGCTGGTCATGCTCTGCTGGTCCTTCATCTCTGGGGGACACTGGGGACTGCCCCTCCCCCATGAGGGGGTGTCCCCAGGCCTCTCGTGGGAGGTCCGAGGTTCGGTCACTCACTCCCCTGTCCCTGTGAAGCACTGTGTGCCTCACGTCAGAGCAGCTGCCAAACAGTTTGTCTTTCCTTGTGGGATGAGAGGAAGCTGGCTCATGCCTTCTCTCAGGCAGCGCAGCACAGGTTAAGCACCAGACAGTTTGGGTTTTGTCGAGTCACGTGGGCCGGGACAGGTCATGTCTCTATAAATGGCAGTGGGACCTCAGCCAAGATGAAAAATAAGTGACCTTGAGAGAGATGAGAACCTCCGACTCGGTGGGTCCTCAGGGTCTGCCGCAGAAGGCCTGCGATGTGCCCCTCCGCCCAGCTCCCAGCAGGCCTCAGACATGACCACTGACCCTTCCCCTGCCCTGGGGTCCACTCCAGTCCCTCCTCCACACACACAGGACTGGCGGTGTGCCGCCTCTCCAGCATGACTCCGCAGGCCCTCGTCTCTTGGGTCCCTCTCCTGCTTCCTCTCTGCACCAGTTCCCTGGGAGGACACCCTGGCAATCCTGCCCCAGCCCTGGGATGTCTGGGCCTAGAGGCCCTGGTAGAAGGGCGGTGCTGCTGTCCCAGACCAGAGCTGTCCTCTGTGGTGCCAGGCGTCCTGGGACGATGGCCCTTCTGCTCGCCAGAGCGCTGCTCCTTCCTGGACGCATGTATCCTGACCCAGCAGGGCTGGTTCTGCGTTTTTCCCCCGAGCCTGGCAGGTCACGGTTCCTCCCTAGTGTTGGACAAATGGTGTGTCTTGGCCATCGCTGAGCGCTACAAGGACATGGCCCGACACTGACCCATCCACACAATGTGGCCACTCTGGGAGGCAGGGGCTGAGAAGCAGGTCCCTGGCACCTGTGTGCTCTGGGGACCTGGATCCTCACCACATGAGCCCTCGGCCTGAGCCTGGTACTTGGGGGAGAACAGGAAACCCTCTGAGACCAGCTCACATCTCAGCCCAGCGAGCTGTCCTTAGGGGAACCGAGGTCCTTCAGGGATGGACAGGAGTAGGGACTCCAGTCCCACAGCAAAAGAAGTGGACAAGGAGACACATGGGGGCGTCCCGCAGTGGTGGGTGGGACGGGGGCAGTCATGTCTTCAAGCTAGAAGCAACGACAATCAGAAGTTGGAATAACACCCCTTTCTGGGAGGGAAGGAGCGGCGGGGGGAAGTATAAATAGTAAGGCTGGGGTGCAAGGTGGGGGGTTGGGGACACACATCACAGGCCCCCACAGAGTGAGCAAGGATGGGGTCGGCCTACTGCTGTGCATCCCAGCTCTGCCACGTCCCCACTGTGAGGCTTCGGGCAAATCACTGGACCTCTCTGAGCCCCAGGCCCATCTCTGAATGATGGTTGAGTACAACTGCCCAGCGCAGACCCAGCAGATCAGAAACTCAGGCATTCTCACAGGGCTGCGGGTGTGGAGGGGGAGCCCATGGGGAAAGAGGACAGGCCCTGGGAACACATTTACTTGGGGGGTGAGAGGAAGGAGAGACATAGCAGAAGACCACTCTGAGCAGCTGGGTGAATAGGAATGTCACCGACCTGGTGACATCCATGCAGGGCATCCAGTAGTGGTGGCAGCTGGGCCCAGGGCATGTGGCCTGACCCTCCGGATACTAGACACGGCCAAAGATGGAAGCAGGAGGGTGAGGAATGGGGAGCCGCGTGCCCTTTCTGTCTGCCCTGAGCTGGAATGCACTCAGTGGGCTGAGTCCATGGTCAAGGGTGTGGGGAGGTCACTGCAAAAAAAGGCCTGGACGGGGACAGCGGCTCACGGAGGCCACCCAGGAGCCAGGCTCCCTGCTTCCTGCTCAGACATTCTCAGCAGTGGCTGTTGCACCTCCCCAAGAAGTGAGCGGGAAGAAGTTTTTCCTGGAGCAAAGTCCTGTTGAAGTTCTCCACGGGGCCGACAGGGTCTGGGTTTGTTTTAAAACATAGTTCGCTTGGCCAAACTGACTTTTGCACGGCTGGGTCTCTGGCTCTGCAGATTGAAGAGTTACAGAATGAGCTCGAGAGTGAAAGGCAGACCATCAGTGATCTCCAGAGCTTCAGTGAGGAGCTGTTAGAAGAAAAAGAGCAGATGCGGTCTGACCTGCAGAGCCTGAGAGCGAACAGCAGCATGCAGGTGAGCCTTCCAGAGCCAGTGCCTCCCCTGGGAGCCCTGCCCACAAGGGGGAGAGTCCAGGTCATAGCCGTGTCCTGGCCATTGATGAGTAGGGATACGTGGAATACCTGTTTCCTCGCTCAGCTGTTTTCGGGCCAGCAATTCTGAACCACAATCGGGGGACGGGGACTGATTTCACCTCCCAGGGACACTGGTGATTTGTCTTTGATTGTCATGACTTGGGGGAGGAGAGAGGAGGTGATCCTGGCGGTGGTGGGTAGAGATCAGGGATGCTGCTCAGTGTCCTAAAGCTCACAGGACAGCCCCACAGGACAAAGGGTGGCCCCGCTCCAAATGTCCAGCATCATGCTGAGAACCCGGCAAACCTCCAGGGTGGATTTTCCTCACACTCCAGTAAGTGCCCGGGTAGGCAGTCCAGTGCTGGGGCAGAGGATCAGTGACGCCCCCAGGAGCCAGGCTGCTCTTTTCCTGCTTGGGCAGTCTTGGCAGTGGCTGCTGTACCTCCCAAAGAAACAGGCCAGAAGAAAGTAGAGAGTGAAGGGGCAAAGGGAAGGCCTCCCCAGCACCCTCTCTAACATCTCATTGGCCAAACCCGACCCATGACTACCCTGAGCTGCAAGGGAGGCTGGGTGTCAAGTACTTGCGTTTTTCAACCTCTCTAGTAGAGCAGAAACAAGGGGGTTGGGATGGTGCTATGTGTAGTGAAAGACAGGCATGGCCCCACCCTGATGTGGCTCACAGTCCAGAAGGCAGAATGGCAGGGGCCTTCAGACGTTGCTCCTGAAGAAATAAACGTGGGTCCAGGAAGAGAGTCCTGCAAGGTGCAGGGCATTTGGAATCCTGGTGCGGGCTGCTCTGAGGAGCTGGCTCTCACGCTGAGCCCTGGAGGATGAGAAGGGGCCAGTGCGCTGAAGGCCAGGTGAGGACAGTGAGGGCTGAAGGTGGAGGGAAGATCACCTGCGGTGTCTGCTTGGCGAGAGAGCTTCCTGAAGACCAGGACAGAAAGCACCAAGGGAGTCTTTTCATTGTTTTGTTTTATTATTATTTATCTAATCCCCACCCCAAGATATTGTTCCATTGATTTATAAGATAGAGTGGGAGGGAGGGAAGGAGAGAGAGAGAGAGAGAAACATTGATGTAGAGAGACACATTGACTGGTTGCCTCTCTCACAGCCCAGACCAGGGCTGGGAATCGAACCTGCAACCAGGTACATGCTCTGGACCAGGAAGCGAACCCACAACTCTTCAGTCTGCGGGCCTATGCTCGAACTGCCGAGTCTAACCGGCCAGTACTTTCATTGTTTTAAGTAAGAGGTGTAGTTTATGTTTCTAGATCATCCCAGCTGCTATGAATGTATTTGGACTTGAACTGTGTCCGTGGGGGTCTCCATGCCCTTCACCTTGTGTCCATGTCACGCTTCTGGGAAACATCAGGACTTCCTTGGGCACACGGTGGGACGGTCTTTCCGGGCCGACACTTTAGTCCCCCAGTTTGGACCCAAATCACTGAAATGCATTTGTGCAGCCGCCTATGTTGTTTCCGTTATGTTTTCCTGCAGATCCAGATGCTTGAGGAACAAAATCATCGTCTCAATGAAGAAGTGCTGTTGCTGCAGGTGATGTCACTGGGCAGCAGTGAGGTCTGCACAGAGGACATTGAGCAAGAAAATCAAGTTCTCCACGAGACCAGCAGCAAACTCAGCAAGCTGGAGTTCGAGAGGCAGTGCCTGCGGCAGGACCTGGAGCAGATGCAGGAGAGGGTGAAGCAGGAAGAGCAGCTGGAGGAGGAGCTGCACTGCCTGCAGAAGGAGAACAGGAAGCTGGCCCAGGAGTTCACCTCCCTGACAGCGATGACCAGCGAGAAAATCGATGCTCTGGAGTGTGAGAACCAGGGCCTGAGGCTGGAGAACCAAGAGCTGTCCAAGTCTCTGGACACCCTGCCCAAAATGTCGGTGCAGCTCGAGGGGCTGGAGAGGGACAACAGAAAGCTGAATGAGGAGAACCTGGAGCTGCGCAGGATGGTGGAGACCATGCGCTCCACGAGTGCCAATGTGGCTCCGATCGAGATGGAGAACCAGGAGCTTAGGCAGGAGAAGGAAAGGCTGTGGAAAATTGTGCAGCGGAAGGCCCTGAGCAGGAAGTTGGAGAGCCTGGAGCTCAGCCACCAGAACCTGAGTGCAGAGGACCTGCAGCTGCGGCAGACCCCGGAGAGCAGGAGCCAAAAGGCGCAGGCCCTGCAGCAGGAGATCCGGGAGCCGCAGGCAGAAAACCAGGCCCAGCAGCGGGAGCAGGAGGCCCAGCCGCTCGTCAACGAGCAGCTGGAGGGGTCCAAGGACAGGAAGGCCCTGGAGCAGGAGGGGGCCCGGCTGCAGAAAGACCAGAAGCAGCTGGAAGAGGAAGTGAAGCAGCCACAGCAGCAGGGGGAGCTGAAGGACACGGTCTCGGACGACAGAACCTCCAAGCTGTCCTCAGCTCTGGACCAGGGCATGGCACACTGCAAGGATGTGGCCACCCAGCTTAAGGAGCTGGACAAGGACAACAGACACCTCACCAAGGAAGTCACCATGCACACGAAGAGGCTGAGGACCCTGAGAGTGGTGAGCTGGGTGCGGGCAGCCCCTCCGAGGGGAACGGCGGGGTTGACGTCTTTGTCCAGAGCTGCAGGGGCGTGCAGTAGGGGCTGCTCCGGAATGGAAGTGGGACTGTGTCCTCCTTAAATGTTTTCCCTGGTTCTAAACACTGATCATCGGCTCTTCTCTTACTGCCCAGAGACAACCACTACCATGCCTGCATGTCCACACACACACACACACACACACACACACACACACACAATCACACGGTACCCTACTCTCTGCATTTTCACCCTATGTGTTTTGCATTTATTGTGCCTTTTCTCATTACATTGCATAGGCTTTAAGCCATGATTTCTAATGGCTGCCAGATATTAATTCTATAGACTTCCTGTAATTCTTTCGTTGGCATTTAGGTTGTTTCCATTTTTCCACCATTGTGAATAACGGACATCCTGCGCGTGTTCACCTCCACAAGTACATCCTCATTCTGAGGATGATCCCTAGAAGTGTAATTATGGGACCAAAGGGTATGAATGTCTTGCGGGTTCTTGGTAAAAGACATGTTCCGCATTTCCCTGGAGCTTCTGCCCGGGCCACCTGGGCGTTTCTGCAGCACGTCCCAGGGAACAGCTGCTCTACTGGCTGATTCAGCTGAACGGCCCTGCATAGAAGTTGAGCCTCGGGTGTGCAGGAGCTCAGTGTGGCTGTTCCCAGGTGGCCTTTGCACAGTGACTCTGGCAGCTGGAGTCTTCCACCCAGTGGCTCAGCCATCTCCCAGGGGAGCCCTGTTTAAGCTCTTTAGCATGTGGCCAGTAGGTGAGAAAGAGAGTGAGTGAGAAAAGCCACACTTCACAGGGCAGAACTCGGTCCCACGTCTGAACTTAGCCACGAGGGAGGCTGGGAAGTGTGTCCCAGCTGTGCGCCAAGCCAGAAAAGGGCAGAGGTGTGGTGAGCACAGGGCTCCATGTTCACCAGCGGACAGGCAGTGCAGGCAGAGGAGTGTTCTGTGGACCCGCAGTCCCAGCTCTGTAGGCATGGGGTAGGTTGTGCTGCAGTGACAGACGACCCCGGAGTCCCAGCGGATTACCACATCACGGCTGACTTCTCACACACCAGACTCCAGCTGACTCTCTTGGGAGCCTGTCATCTGTACTGTGACCCAGCTGCTTTGATCTTAGGGCTCCACCATCTCAACACAAGGTTTGGACAGTTGCCATGGCAGGGCAAAGGCCGCTAGAAGGTCACACACCACCTCTCCTGAGCTGCAGCTGGGAAGTGACACATCCCATCTCCACCTCCAGCCCATGGGCTAGACCTGGTCACCTTGGCTTCAGCCAACCACAGGGTGGCTGGGGATCTGCAGGTGGCATGTCTGGCGAGCCCCATCCTCTGTCATGCTGCGGGTCCAAGCCTGCAGACCAGGCGGGGCAGGCATGCGTGCAGACAGCTGGGACACCAGGCAGAACATTGCAGCCGCGGGATGCAGCCCCACAGAGAGGTGTGCAAGTGGAGGTGGACCAGGCTGCGTCCACCAGCTCAGTGAGAGCAGCACCCACTGTGACAAGTGAATCCAAACCAGGATTTAAAAGGAAATCTTTCTCCTTTTTATCCTTTTTGTTCCAAATACTTTGCAACTTGCATTTAGTTATGTTGCTCCCTAGAAAAGTAAGATTTTGAACCTACTACTTAAAGGTCAGCAGAACAGTATTTCAAACCCACGTTTCAAGTGTTGGGAGCTCACTGGATCTGTCCTGACACACGGATGCATGGCCTGGTCATCTGCACAGGGCTGGGAGAGCGTGGTCACCCCTTCCCTTTGGAAGATGTCCTTGAGGTTCACTGGTCCCCATCAAACCACCTGCCCAGCACTCACGACACCTGAGTCGGCCATGACTTGGGGAGACAGTTTTTCATCCTTGAGAAGGGCCTGTGCCCGGCCCGCCCGACCATTTCTGCTGGACTCCGGTCCCATGTTTGTTCCCTCCCTGTCCCTGCAGGAACTGGTGCTGGAGAAGGTGAAGAACCAGCAGCTGAACACTGAGCTGGAAAAACTGAGCCAGGATTTGGAGATGAGGCGCCGCCGCAAGGTGCTGCCGCTGCAGGACGATAGCAGCCTCAGCAACATGTGAGCACCCCTCCCCACGTGGTCTGCAGGTTTGACAGCTCACACCCACGTCCACGTGTGCCATGTCCCCGTGTGCAAGAGGCTGGTAGGGTGACTGGGCGGCCACCCCGGGCTCCTGTCCCCTTCGTTCTGGCCCCTCGTGTTTCCTTTGGACACGCTGTCCCACAGTGAGGAGAAGTAAATCAAGTCACCCTCAGTGGTGTGGAGTTTATGCAGCCGAGACTGAGGGACAGGAGGGTCCCCGAGGGGAGTATGGCATGTATGCTAATCCCAGCTCAGGAAAACCACGTGTCACCACTGGGGTCCCTGTTCCCCTGAGCATTCCTACCCCCTCTTCCTTTCCTCTCCAATCCAAGGGCAGGAGGGGAGGCTCACCACAGCTTTGGACTTACAGTGACGTGCCCTCCCTAGCTGCCCAGCCTTTCCCTCCCTGTCACAGTCTGGACTTCTTTCTATTTTTTTAAATTGTGGAACCTTGTGGATACATGGAAATATACAGACTAGTATAGTGAAAGCCCCAGGGCCCACCCCAGGCGTCAGCACTTATCCACACTCTGCCGTTCCCATTGCACCTGCACCTCCTACCATCCATGCGCACTCCTTTATTTAAGGTAACATTGATGAACACTGAAATGCAGAAATCTTTTCTTTTCTTTTCTCACTTATTATTTATTTTTGTTACAGATGTTTCTTCTTTTGCCCCCATTGACGCCCTCCTCCCCACTTCCGTACCCCCCCAACCTGCACAGTACTGTAGTGTGTGTACATTGGTTATGCATACATGCATGGACGGTCTTTTGTTTACCTCTTCGTGCCCTCCCACCCCCACTCCCTCTGAGGTTTGTCACTCTGTTCCCCACTTCCATGTCTCTGGATCTATTTTGTTCATCAGCTTATTTTGTTCATTATATTCCACAAATAAGTGAGATCTAGTGGTATTTGAAATGCATAAAGCTTAACTTTGTGCTCTTGACAAATCAGGGCTTTGTGTGCATGTAGTCAGCCAACATGTCCAGCCCTCCTGCCCTGGCAGATCCCTGGTAACGGTGTATTTTTACAAAACCTGTTGAGGTAACAGTGGTGGTAATAAGGTAAAAGGGACTCCAGCTAGCCGCTGGGATGGAAGCACTAGTGACACCTGGGACGGCACAGGGTCTGCATTTGGATAACCTCACCTCCCACACCTGTGATGCGGATTGTATCGGGCACGGGCACCTTCCGCCTCTAACCTCAGGGACCCCGTGAAGGAGATATAGGCCATCCTCATCATCCATGCATTCCCTATTTGTGAACTCACCTACTGGCTGAGTATACTTGTAACTCCAGTCAGTACCTGTGGCCCTTCGTGGACGCGCCCAGAGTGTGAGAGACTGGAGTGGCCGATGCGCACGATTGCAGCTGAGGATGAACACAGCCTTTGACTGCTGCCTGGTTTCAGCGCTTCTACTGCAAACCAGCATCTTTTCATGGCCCATTCAGTGCCATGATTTGCTTTCTAATGTGTGCTTTTTGGTGGTGGTTTTACTGTTTGAAATGTCCCCTCAAGGAGGGCTGAAGTGCTGTCCAGTGTTCCCCAGGGCAGGGGTGCGCTGGGCCTCACGGGGATATACTTGAGTTCATTCAGGCAGGAGCTGGGGTGCTGTTGGCTGTGAGGATGATGCATAAGGCCCCTTGATGTCTCCATCAGTGGACAGAAATGCAGCCAGACACTCACAGGAACCTTTGGGAAGAGTTTGAGTGCACACTACATCAGTGTTCATGACACAAGTAATGAGAATTGACTGAGCCCTTATCATCCTTTTTGTTTAAACAGATGAGGAAACAGGCAGAGATTAAATAACTTGTTCAAGTCAGTCTCCTAGTTGGCGGCAGAGTCAGGACTGACGCCAGGTCTGGTCTCAACCCAGAGGCATGATCAAGAATCCGCTTCCTTCCACAGCCTTGTATTTTTGTTGTTAATATATTTCTCTATTGATTTTTAGATAGAGTAGAAGGGAAGGAGAGAGAGAGATATGAATGTGAGAGAGACACATTGATTGGTTGCCTCCCACAGGACTCCAACCAGGGCTGGGGATTGAACCTGCAACCCAGGTTCGTGCCCTTGTCAAGGATCAAACCCGAGACTCTTCAGTCTGAGGGCCGATGCTCTAACCGCTGAGCCAAACCGGCCTGGGGCCCACAGCCTTAACATGTCCTGGGGGCTACTCACTGCGGTGCCCCCAGTGGCCAGGCAGGAGAAGCACATGGGGAAGGAACCTCAAGACAGACCAGACTGACCTAGAGAGCCACCCTGAAGGTGATCAGCCAGGAAGCAGGCCCAGGGCTGCCAGTACTCCTTTCGTTTATGCTTTTTTCTTGCGAGAAGCTAGACATCTGAATGTTGATGTGAAACTTTAAATTTTTTCCATGTTGATAAACTAATTAATTTTTATTCAAAAACCTGTGTTGGCCAAACTGCACACATCTGTGTTCAAATTGAGAACATGAGCCTCTGGTAATTTCAGCTTTCTGATAGAAATCTTCCCCCAGGACACCCAGTTGGTAATGATGCTGATGATGATCATTTCAGCAGATTTACATAATACCACAATATATATTTTATTTATCTCAGGAGTTGAAATTAGAAGAGGGCTTGGAATTGGATAGAAGAGTTGGACATAGACATAGAGTTTTAGAACAAAAATATTCTGATTCAATGTTTTTTAAAAGTGTTTTAATAGAAGAACTCTTTTATCCAAGCAGGCAAATATGCCAAAGCCTTAAATGGAAAAGATTTAACAGTGAGGCTCCATTGAAGTGGTGTTTGAGCCTGCCTGTTGTACTCCCCTAGCCCAAGTGGGGTGCCAGGGGGAGCCTCATAGAACCCCAACCGACACAGTTTGAAAAGTACTGGTTTTATTTACCCCTCATTTACAAAAAAAAACACAAAAAACAAACAAACAAACAAAAAAAACCAAAGGCCCAGAGAGGTTGCAAGTTTGATGAAGACTGCACAGTGAGGAAAGAGCCTGGGATTGCTCCTCAGCCCTGACCCTATGGTTCTGCACCCCCAGGGCCAATTTCCTGCACCAGAAACTGAAGGGG
Source organism: Tadarida brasiliensis (assembly GCA_030848825.1). Taxonomy (NCBI): domain Eukaryota; kingdom Metazoa; phylum Chordata; class Mammalia; order Chiroptera; family Molossidae; genus Tadarida; species Tadarida brasiliensis. The sequence continues at coordinate 62,601,222 of CM061267.1, read as the reverse complement.
CAGCGCGAGGAGCTGCGCATCCACATCCTGCGGCTGGAAACCTCGCTGCAGCACTCGCAGCTGGGGCTGAGCCACCGGCAGGCCCAGGTCGACCAGCAGAAGGAGCCGCACCAGAGCTTGGACAATCACCACGAGGTGAGGCCTGGGGCCAGTGGGCCTGGGGACACCGGGTATTTTCCCTGGGCTGACAGCCTTGGGTTTGGCCAGGTGGGATGGGTACTCATTGGCGTCTGTGCTCTAAGACTGTGTGAAGGTCACACTGAGGCCCAGAGGAAGCCAGAGGCATTCGAAGGGGACGAACACCATGACTGGTGGGGATGTGTCAGAAAACACCTTTCATCAGACCTTTGCTTCTTGCAAGGTCGGGGCGGTGCATGGACACAGCCGAGTCCTGCTTCATTTGCGTCCTCTTGGCTGGGCACTTTGCTCTGTGCTTACCTGTGTCATCCATTTAGTTCTCACAGTGATCATGTGAGCTGGGGTTCCCATCCTCATCCCTCTTAACTAGTGGGTGGGAACCCAGTTTGTCTGAAGCCAAAGCTTGAGACTTTCCTGCTACAGCAACAGCGGTGACATTCCAGAGCAGGAGTGTGGCCAACCTCAGCCCGAAATTCAGATCTAGCCCCCACCGGTTTTTATACATCTGTGAACCAAGGATAGCGTTTACAGGTTTTAATGGTTGGGAAAAATCAGGAGAAGACTATTTGGTGGCAAGTGAAAATAATATGACATTTGTGTGTCAGTGTCCACTAGTAGAGTTTTGTGTGTTTTAACACAGCCACACCCATGCGTGTACATTTTATCTGTGGCTACTTCCTGCTGTAATAACAGAGCTGAATAGCTGCCACAGAGACCACCGTCCTGCCTGGAAAGCCTAGACTACCTACCGTCTGGCTCTTTACACAGACAGTGTGCCAACCCTCTTCTGGAGCGGAGATGTCCAATGGGAATGGAATGCAGGCCACCCCATGTCATACAAACTTTGTAGCAGCCACATTAAAAAAGTAAAAGGAAATGGGTGGGATTAATTTTAATGATATATCTTGTTTAGCCATTGTATATAAAACATCACATGTAACCCCAAAAGCATATTCTTAAGATATTTTACATTATTTTTTTCTGTATTGCTTTAGAGAGAGAGGGAAGGAGAGAGATAGAAACATCAATGAGCGAGAATGTCGATTGGCCACCTCCTGCATGCCCCCCAATGGGAATTTGGCCCACAACCTGGACATGTGTCCTGACCAGGAATCCAACCTGCGACCTCTTGGTGCATGGGTTGATGCTCAACCACTGAGCCACTCTGGCCAGGCTTCATTAATTTTTTTAATTGTTATGTAAGTCCTCAGAAAATGATCTATACTGGGCACTTATGGCACGTGTCAGCCAGGACAGGCTGTGTGTCCAGTGCTCAGCAGCCACTCGTGGCCAATGGCTCCTTGATTGGACGGTGCAGTTGCACAAGGCTTGGCCCTCCCCGTGTCGTTGGCCCTATTGGTCCTTCCGACAGCTGCAGATAATACCGAAATGGCCATCTTTGTGCACGTGCCCTTTTTCTTCTTCTGGAAGTACATTCCCAGCAGTGGATTCATAGGGACGCATGGTGGTTGAGACATTGTCGATCTGTGTTTTAGCTGCTCTCTCATCTCAAGGAGAATTTGGAGGGAAAAAATCCTCACCTCATGGGCCAGCTCAATATGTTGAACCAGCAGAACCAGGAGCTTCTAGAGCAGAACACGGAGAGCAAGGAGCCGGACCATGAGAAACAGAAGCAATCCATGTAAGGGGTGTGGCTGGGGGACACCTGTCAACAAAGGGGTCCTGGGTCCCAGCTCCCGGCCTAGAGTGTGACATTCTGGGTGTCCCAAGAGCAAGGGGACAGACTGTCTTACCAGCTCATCCTTCTCTCATTGTCCATGGAATGGTTCTAGATTTCTGCAAGTAGGTGTGGTTGGTTTTTGTTTGCTTTTCAAAGACACTGCTCTCTGGCAGACGCTTCTTATTCTGCTTTTGGAATTAAGTTCATTTAAAAAAATATGACAGTGGTAAAGAGAAAGAATTAAGATCGAAGGCTGAGCCCTGTCTGTGTCAGTTTTCCTCTGAGTGGGCTGGACGGTGTGCTGTTGGTAGACCGTGGCTGTCCTCCCTCTGCTGGTGTTTACTCATCCTAGCTTTGGCGAAGGCCCTGAGAGGTGCACAGAGCCAGTTCCCTGGTCGCCAGGAACTAGTAGGGGTGACGAGATGTGAGCAGAGCTCTGTGCACACCGGACAGTGTTGAGGAGCTCCATGGAGGCGCAGAAGGAAGCGTGGCGGTGGAGTTAGGGTTCTGCTGCTGACACGGATGGGGAAAGGCTGGCCAGTGGGGAAGGACCCTGAAGGGGGAGCATGGCCTGGTCTGGGTGCAGGGAGTGCCAGGAGGGAAGGGTGGGGAAGCAGGGCTGAGCCCTGGAAGGCTGCCCAGCCCCTGCCCAGCTAAAGAGTCGGACTCACTGGGAACTGAGTGTCTGAGGGATGCTGGTCTCTGGGGCCTAGGAAGCTGCCAGAAATGAGGTCAGGAGGAAGAGCCTTGGTGCTGGAAACTGTGGTTTGGAAGACAAGTAATCTGAGATGCACTGTGGGTTCAGGGTGGTCTTCACCCCTCCGTGCTGTGCTGATGGGACTGTCCTTCCTGTGATCAGGAAGGGCTGGGCAGTGTGGGACAGAGGGAGACTGTGCCAGCTTGCGGGGTAATGATGCTCCTTCACTGTTCTCCCAGCTTCCTCTGCTCATCGACAGGTTTCTCGACACCATCAAAGGACGGTTTACATGGAAAACCACACTGTAGTTTTGGTGTAGAAATGACTGTTGCCTGACGTTGGCCCTCTGTAATCCAGCTGATAAAAAGCACCAGCAGTGGTTGGGCAGCTACAAACTAGAAGAGTAGGAGCCTGGTACCCAGGGGGGTGATTTGATGATGGTTTTGCATTAGAGAGAGTCTGCAGGAGTCCAGGGTGTGGACAAGCCTCCAGAGCCTGCTCTGAGCAGAGCACCTTCCCCAGTCCAGCCCTGCCCTGGGGGATGGGGGGTGCCTGCCTTCCCTGAGTTTGTGCAGCTTCAGGGGTGCCGAACCCAGACATGAAAGCACTCTAGCATAAGGCCAAGCAGCACAGCTGTGGGAACAGAATAACACAGACCAGAATACCAGATCTGGAGCCAGGGCGCTGGGAACAGAGCAGGGTGGTGGTCTGGGGCCCAGTGGTTCACGAGCTACCACTTGTCATGAGGTGTTCACTTCACAGTGAACTCTCAGGAAAGCCCTGGTGTCCAGAGGGCATTCCTAGCCCCAAAGACCACTTCCCAGTGAAGCTGACTCATTGGCTGGGTAGGGGCATGGCAGCCTTCCAGGGCTGAGCTCTGCTTCCTCCAGCCTTACCTCCTGGTGCTCCCTGCACCTCCCAGTACCCACACCAGGCCATGCTCCTGCTTCAGGTCCCTCCCCGCACTGGCCAGCCTTCTCCCTATCATGTCAGCAAGGAAACCAGGGGTCCCAGCTGTTGAGGCACGAACAGGGCAGCAGCCCGGCCAGTGGGCAGCACTGTGCACAGAGCCCCCCGTGCAGCACTCTGGGCCACGACCACACAAGAGCACGCTGTGTGTCTCAGGAAGGCCAAACGCTCTCTCCCAGGGAGCAGGGGTTCCTCTGGCAGCCCAAGGTTCAGGAGTTGTCTCTTGGTTCCTTTCTGTGTTTTTGAAAATGGGAACTGATTTCCAACATTTATTAATCAAGAGATTTTGCTTTACAACCTGGGTTTCTGGGTTCTTTGGGAAAAGCAATCAGATCTCTGCCCCATCTGAGCAGCACTCAGTTTGCAGGTCCTGCATTCGGTCCCACCTGGCACCCTGCACTCAGTGGCACCCCAGTACCCGCCAACCTGCAGGTCTTCCCAGGCCGGCTTTGCTCCCTGTCATCTCTGTCTGGCCCCCAAAGTCCTTGACTTTGCTCCCATGGCAGTGTTATTGGAAACCCAACACTGGAATGGGTCAGGCTCCGAGGTCTGACTTTACTAAACTGACTTTTTTATCTTGATGCCCATCTAACTCACTGAGGACAGACCTCTCCCCACCACTAGCTGTTGTGACCCTGTGCCCACAGGAGCTAGCCTAGCCCTGTGTGTGACCCGAGTGCACAACGTCCTGAATTGACCTGGCTGGAAAGTCCTTGGGGTTTCTGAGCTTAAGTTTTAGATGGTTCAGGGTTGATCTCCTGTGGTTAGGTACAGCCTGATCCTAGGTGCATCCACAGGTCTCCTCAAGGTGTTAGGGTTCCTGGACCCACGTCGGATGCTTCCATTCACATTTTCCCAACTTGGACGATCACGATGGCCATGAGCACTGTGATGTCTGAATCCCAGAAAAGTAGCAGCCCCTTCTGGGCCAGGTCCCAGGCTGGGCTGATGAGTAAATATGTGTGCTTTATTTAAAACCTGACTGGATTTTCTGTCTCCTCTGTCTGCAGAGACCAATTAAATGCCTTACAGAAGAAATCGGAGACACTGGAAGAAAAAGCAAGGGAACCAAATGAGTCATGTGATCCTGCTCCAAAGAAGTGAGTTGATTTAAGCTTCAGTAACTTCAGCAGAACAGAGAGCATGCTTTTTCCCGAGCAGGGGAGAGCTGTAGCCTCTAGAGCAGTGAGCAGTGTGCTGGGCCTGGAACTCCCCCTGTGTGGGGTCATCTGTGTGCAGGTCCCTCCCAGCACAGAGAGAATTGAGAGAGTCTTTCAGTCCCGCCCTCCGTGCTCAGGGTCATCCCAGGAGGGATGCAAATGTCCACTGGCCAGGAGCCCGGTTAAGGGGCGCAGAGTCTGTGGTTTTGGAGCCACTCAAGCCGGAGCATCAGGTTCTGTCTCAACATTTCAGGACGTAGAAAACCATGTTTCTGTTTGGGGAAGGAAACTTGGGTCAGACACCTGGACCGGCACCATGGTCTTCAAACACAGAACCTTTTGGTCTTACCTAAATTACTTCGGGTTCACTGGACCCCTGGGCGGTTCAGAAACACTTTCCCTTCTCCAGGGAGCAGCAGCCCTGGTTATGGGCTGGCTTGGTCCTGGATACTGGCTGGCATCCGTCCAGCTGGGCCTCCCCTGGTCCCAGGTCAGAGCCCAGGAGCTGGCCCTTGAGATTGGTCTGTCCCAGCCCAGTCTTGAAGTCCAATCACCATGAATCCTGCGATGCCTCTCTGTGGAAATCACAGAACCACAGACTGTCAGAACCCCCTCCTGAGCAGAGGAGTTGAGAACAGAACTTCTCAGCAGAGCAGCTGAGGCCCCGATGAGGAATGGGGTGATCTGTGTGAGCACAGTGCTGTTTGGTGGCAGAGCCAGGGCTGGAACCCAGGTGTGGTTCTTGTTAGGATAGGATGGATGCCCTCATTTCCGGTTCACTGCAGCACGTGAGTTACCCCTTAAATCCACTATTTTTCGTTCAAACGGCCCACTCTGCCTGCCCTCTTCCCCTCACCCAGACTCCTCAGTGATGGAATGGTCAGAATAGGCCTATTTCACTGATTGTTAACTCCAGCAGAGAACGAGGAGGTCCCTGACTCCTCCATGGCGTTTGATGGAAAGTTGCCGACAAACATGGATCAGATTGGCCCAGCACCACTCCCTGCATTTCGCACAGTCAGGAGCTGAGGGCTGCGTTTGAAGTTCCGTTTTCCCGAGAGGCTAGTGAGGGTTTCTGCCAGGATGAGCGCTTCTCCCATCCCTGGGTCTGTGCAAATTAACTGCAAACTCTGTTCCACCTCCTGAGCCCACGTACCATGACTGTGGTGACGGGAAGAGCACCTCATTCTGAACCCCATCTGTGTTAGGCCACCCAGTGACCTGCTGGAAGGTCAGGGCGGGTTGGCTGTGTCCTAAAACTCTACTTCTAACTAGGAAACACCACCTGATTGGAGCCAAAGGCTTCATCAATTTCATGAAAAAGAAGAAAGAGGGCGGCGGAGAGCACCTCCAGTCAGCCTCAGATGGCACTCCCTGGCCACTGGAGTCCTCAGACCCGGCCATGCCCTTGACTTCTCAGCCTCCGAAGTCACCACTGGAGCCCCTCGAGGCCACCCCATCGTGCTCAAAGTGGGTAGAAGAACGGGACACCCCCAAGGTGCCCTCGGGAAAAGGTAGGAGGGGCTGACCAGCTGCAGGCTGCAAGTGAGGGGGAGGATCCCAGGTCTCCCTCAGGGACAGGCTGGAACCAAGGAGGCGGCGTGGGGGTGGATGTGCACACGTGTGTGTAGGAGCCTGAAAGGGGGTGTGCTCCATACACACACATCTGCCTCCTTAGATATGTTCACAGCCAAGTTGGAAATATAAACCCACGTCAGGGTTGTGGCAGTTTCATCCCATACTTTAGTTACTTTAACATTCGAAGCCTCCCGCATCATGTACAGGGTGGTAGGGACTCGAATATCCAGAGCTGATGTCCACACAGGCTCAGCTGAGACAAGCTCAGCAGGGTATGTTTTGGGGTTTCCTGGTACCTGTCTGGCCTAGACTAAGCCATCTCTGCAGGGAGTTCCCGGTGCATGTCACATGTCAGGGACAGATGCCAGATCTTCAGCAAGGCCTTGTGTAGCTCTGATCTTTTCGCCACTTTGAAAAGCAGCTCTGGTTCCCTTTCCAACCTGACCTGGGCTTGAGTCCACCCACCAGGAGTGCGGAGTACCTCGTCATTTAGGCTGTCGTTTGGAGTCTGTCAGAGGTTCTGAAATGGATTTCTAGTTGCATACGCTGTAGGTATTTCATCGAATCTAAGAGGCTGTCTATAAGCTGCACAACTGTGTGCACATAAAAAGAAAATAAATTGGTTCTCAGAACTGCCACCTACCACAGTGACCGTGAGACACACGTGAAGCTGCATTCTGGTTTCAGAGATGTGAAGGTTTGGGTGCAAAGAAAGTGCACCTCACATTCGATTAAACAATGCCTTTGCCCTAAACATGGTTTAATTGTCTACACTCGACCCTCGTTTATCCCGGTTAATCAGTTCCAGACTCTACCGTGATAAATGAATTTCCAGAAGGAGGATTCTTTATTCATACAGTCGTCCCTCGCCACTTCGCGCTTTGACGTTTGTGGCTTCACTCTATCGCGGTTTTTTCAAATAGTATCGTATAGTATAGTATAATATAGTATAGTATAGTATAATATAGTATAGTATAGTGTAGTACAGTACAGTACAGTATAGTATAGTACAGTACAGTATAGTACACTATAGTATAGTACAGTATAGTACAGTACAGTATAGTATAGTATAGTACAGTACAGTATAGTACAGTGCAGTATAGTACAGTACAGTACAGTATAATATAGTATAGTATAGTACAGTGTAGTACAGTATAGTACAGTATATTATTTTAAAAAACCGCGATAGAGTGAAGCCGCGAACGTCGAAGCGTGAAGTGGCGAGGGACAACTGTACTTTACAATATTACTTTATAGAGTATGTATCTATAAACCTGCCCACTGTGCACCCTGAGAAATTTGAAGTCTAGGAAGGACTGTAGGACTTTCTGAAGACCAGGCCCTTGCCTGAGACCCGTGCGCTCTCAGGGGCTGAGGCTGCAGCACTGAGGGCCGCTGGCAGCTGCCTTCTGAGTGTGACATGTGTTCAAAGGTTTCCGGGTGACAGTCACCACTTCAAGTCCTGGTGGGTCCCTGCAATGCAACAGGGAAGTGTACACACGCACACTCAGTGCTGGGGACTACTGCCTGCATTCCCAGTCTCACAGGCGATGATGTAGGTCACATGCTCACGTGCAGGTCGATGATGATGGAGTTTATTAGTGTTTTACCCAGACCGGTTCTGTTGCCTCAGGTTTTCGTACTGGCTACTTAAGATTTTTTACCTTTATCATCTCAACTCATGTTATTGTCTAAGTTGACTTAGTTAACTATAATCAGCCTCCCTGAGTTAGCACCACTTTCAGAGAAAAGAGTGCTTGATGGGTCCAAACTGTGGTGCTGACCCACGAATGAGCAAGGGCAGGGGTACCTGTGAGTGACAGCAGCCATGTGATCGGTGCTCTTTCTGGGCTCGCACCCCCCCACGCTACTTTACACGCTTTATCTAACTCATTGCATTCTAACTACCATGTGAGGTCATCACGATTCCTGTCCCCTTTCCGGAGCTGGGAAAGTGAGGCTTGACAAGGTTAAGCACTTGCCCAGAGAAGAAGGGTTAGAGCTGGGATCCGAACACAGGGCTGACAGATTCCGGAGCCTGGGCTCTTAACCACTGTGAGCACTGCCTGCAGCTAAAGCTGCTGTGGGCCCAGAAGATGCTGAACAAACCTGGGCACCAGCCCTGAACAGTGGGTCCCTTATCTTGTGGTCTGAGCTGTGGCCACCGGGTGGTGCTGTGGAGGAAGGAATAAGGGAGGTTCTGCTATGGACTTGAATCCTAACTCAGAAATCAGATTAAGTCAATTGTGTTAATGTACCTGACATGTTCAGAAAGACAGACCAATTGTTTGCTCTGATAAGACTCTATAATTTAAAGGTCATAAAGTGTACTTTTGGAGTAGAGGATGCATAGGGATCTAAACGGAAATAATTCTGATATTGAGGGTGTGTTGGTTCCAAAAGAAGTATTTTCATGATTTGCAAACTTATCCTGCCAGAAGAGGTTATTTTAGATGTACAAGAATTATGAGTGAATAGTTCAGGTAGACTATTTTACTACAACAGGCCAGAAACAGATCCTTAAATGTTCCCAAGGTCTTGGAACAAGAGCAGGAGTTGTGTGTGAGCCTTCTTGTCAAGGAGCCTGTCATTAAATGAATGAGTAAGAAAATGCTGGGTCCTAAATTAATAAACATTCTTATTTAATAATGTAACACATTGAAATTGAACAACAGTCAAACGCATTGGATCCTTGAGCAATATAGGATTCTCCTCACATGCTAAGTGAAGCATGGGGCACAAGGATGCCACTAACTCCATTAAATTGAGTCAGAGCATGAACGATTCCCCAAACCCTGATTCTGGTTGTGCTGTGGGTCTTGTCTCTCCTGGGCTGAACAGGATTCTGGTTTCCCGAGTACACTCGGCTAATGTAGCGCCATTTGTTATTACTCTTTTCATTTATTTGCTCTTTTGTTTTGTTTTTTCCTGCCTCTCTTGGGTTATCCGGGGGATAACAATTTAGCAACTCGGCGCATAAAGAATCCGTTTTACAGAAGGAACAGAAAAAATAAAGAGAAGTCTACCGCGGCCCAGCCGAATTTCCTTAAACGCCTGTGGTGCTGGTCATCCCCTGACGGCCCATCCTCTCCTGAAGAGCCTCTCCCTCCTTCAGAACAGGGAGATTGCTAGTCCTGTCCCCTCATCAGTCTCTTCCTCCTGTTCCCCCTTCATTCCTGTTTTATATTTTATATGTAGTTTTTATCTTTTGTCAAATGTATTCCTATCTGATATTTCTAAGTGCTACTATAAAAGATATGTTTAACTTCATTTGATCTTGGTTGGCTTTTTTATTTGACCTTAAATCCAACAACTTCACTAAACTCACTAATGCTAATAATTTACCTGAATTTTAAAAAATACTTTTACATACTTAATTCTATTATCTACAAGTGATAGTTTAATTTCTTCCCTTCCAAGCTTTATATTAGTAATGTTTTCCCTGTTCCTTCCTCCCATACTATCGATCTGGCTCAGGCCTCCAATTCAAATGGTGAACAGAAGCCATGGGATGGCAAGAATTCTCATCTTATTCTTGGTTCTCAGAGGGAAAGCTTACCACTTTGTCTCATTGAGTAGGATGTTTGCTATAGATCCCTTTATGATCCCTTTTATCAGATTAAGGAAGGCCCCTTATATTTCAAATTTGTTTTGTTACTCTTGCTGTTTAAATCAAAATGGGTTTTGAAATTTTGCACACACTTATCTGATTTTATTAAGATATCATGTTTTTTCTCCTGTTATCTATTAATGCAATGAATGCACCATTATTTTTAAAATTTTTCCACTTTACATCTAATAAGGCAGTAGCTTTCCACTGAGGAAAATGAAAAGAATTTTGTGTTTATCCCTAAGTTTCTCTAACAAAATGTAGTAAGTATTTATGTCTTTTTATATTGAGCACAATATAAAAAGAAGATATCTAGTTTAGGGATGCAGATCAACTTTGTAGTATTTTAAACATTTTTAAAGCATAAAGTGAATGTTAATATAAAATTGTTGACATACAAACTGAAGTCACCAGGAAGGCTTGTCAGTTTTGCCCAGGGTCAAATTCAAGTATTACACTAGGATGTTAGTTAATTAATTAATTAATATGTTATTATTGATCATTTTAGAGAGAGAGGAAGGGAGAGAGAGATAGAAACATCAATGTAACAGAGATACATCTATCGGCGGCCTCCTGCACGCCCCCTACTGGGGATCGAGCCTGCAACCCCAGCATGTGCCCTGACTGGGAATCAAACTGGGACCTCTCAGTTCATGGGACCATGCTTAACCCAATGAGCTACTCAGACCGACCTACACTGGGCGGTTTAAAGAGAGAACATCATTTTTTTTTTTTTAATCACATGGGCATCAATGTAACCTGCTCCTCTATGTGCTTCAAAAACTTTTAAGAATTCAAAATAGTTTTTATGAGAATTGAGTTTCAAGAATACTAAACTGTGAGAAGACAAATACAAGTATTAAAAGATAAAGAAAAGTAACCTGAGGTTCTTATGGGAAGCAAATTAGAATCACTTGGCCTTCTGGATTTGAAATATATAACTTTCCTTTTTAATGGACTTTTATTAAATATATAACATACACCCAACTGATTTGTTTTAAGCTAATTACAGATTCACAAGAATTATTTCTTTAAATTTAGTTTCAATCATTCTGTCAAAGAAAGATAGATTCAAATTTGTGAGAATACAAATGTTTTACATTCTTCAGTGTTATAGTAAAGGTATAAAATTCCTGGAAATTTTATCTTTTACCTACAAAGTTTCTTCAGGAACAGTTGCCTTATGCATGGTTTTCAATTCTCCAAGTTACCATGAAGTAGATAACAAGTAGGAACACACTAACTTTTTACAGACACAGAAGCTAATGTTTTAATGAACATCAAAAGATAATACATAAATACTGAGAGAATATTTGAAACTTAATTGAACTGGCAAGGGGGCACTTTTCATCAGATGCTCCCCACAACCAAATAAATCCTTTAAGAGACTATTTATGAATATCTGGAAAAGGATTTACTTTGTTCATTAAACACTCAATATTTTACACAGTAGAAAACTAAAAAAAAACCCTGCACTGTCCCGCCGAAGCAAATGAAAGCAAGTGAAAGTACAACACTTCCCCCACCACAATAATATAGATATTTTAACCTATCATTTTATAATAAAAAATTTCAAACAAATTCAAATATCATTAATATAATGCCATATATCAGATAATAACTAGAATAATTAAACTTAGGATACCACAGTTTACAGCAAAATATTAAGGCTCTGATTTCCAGTTATTAATGATAATGAAAGAAATCATCATTAACAAACTCTTTGGATTAAACAATATAGCTTGATTATTTACATAAATAGCCATTTAAAGAATGATAAAAAACAATAGATCCAAAAATCAACCTTCCTGACAGAGATACTACTATAAATTAATTTTCTTTTCTATAAGAGAGAAAAAAACTTTCATAAGTTTAGTTATTAGAAATCGAGTTTTAAGGAAACACTGTGGCTTTAAAGTCCAACCTAAGAAAGAGATGTCAACTGACAACTATGTCATTAATTCATCCAACAATCAGAGAAATGTCTATCTTCTCTGTACCAAACTTAGGAAACTGAAACTAATGATACAATTTAAAAACAGCAACTCCATATAAAATAACATGTAAAGAATGTTGTTAAGTGTTTATAGAGCTCATTTCATTCTCACAATCATGTTGACTAGGAAAAACAAATGGTATCATGCCTGTTTCACGAACAATGAAACCGAGTCTCAGTAAAGTGAACTGGTAGATCCAGGGCTGCTCCAGTTACCTTTGTTAGCTGTGTTTCATTTACCTTTATCATCATCATTATAATAAATCATTATAACTATATTTAGCTAAATGCCAGACATTGTTTTAAGTACTGTGTCTGTATTAACTCATTTAATCCTCATAACAACCCTCTGTGTGAAGTACATTACTATTATTCCATTTTCCAGAAAATACAGACACATAGAGATGAAGTAATTTGTCTCAAGTTAAAGAGCTTAGTAAGTAGCTGAACCAGGACTGAAACCCAGGTAGTTTGGTTCTTAATTCGGTGCTCGTAACTAATTCACAATGCTGCCTCTCAAATATGCAAAGCACATGTCTGTAAAAGTAGTATATTAAAAGTTAACATATTTTATAAGCCTTTATTTTCTATGAAAACCCCCTTAAACTTAGAAATATGTTTTAAAAATTAACACTATAATATAAGTAAAAGAAATATCTAGACTGATTCTTTAGTACAACACAAAACCCAATCAAGCAAGAAAACAAAAGAGTATGATAGGAAGTAGAAATTAGTGAATATTTGACAAATCATGAAAGTTGAAAGAAAGAATGAGTGGAAACAGTGGCCAAAATATTCAAAATAACAAATTATTAAGAAATGATTTCAGCCCTGGCCGGTTTGGCTCAGCGGTTAGAGCATTGGCCTGCGGTCCGGAGAGACCCGGGTTCGGTTCCCACTAAGGGCATGTACTTTGGTTGCAGTTTGTCCCCGGCCCTGGTTGGTCGTGCGGGTGGCAGCCACTCGATGTGTCCCTTTCACATCGATGTTTCTCTCTCTCTCTCTCTCTTCCTCTCTCTCCCTCCCACTCTATCTGAACAAAAAATGAAAAAATGTCCTCGGGTGAGGATAAAAAAAAAAAAAAAAAAAAAAAGAAATGATTTCAGTTCTTCTTTGATACTTTAACTGAATGCCAATATGTAACATTCTGGTATCTTAGGTCAATTCAGGTAACATAAGCTATCATTTAAAGGACAGAGTTGAAGGAGTGACAAAGTTGTCCAGTTTCCCTTTTGTACGTACAAGACCACAGCAATCTGAGAGGTGAAATGAAATGCCATCTCAAAAGATAGCAAGGCAGTGTCTTTCAGTACTTTCATAGTTTAACTTCAAAGGATCAAATTAAATGTGTGGGTTTAAACAGTCTCCCACAGGTTGATGACAGAAAATAAAAGTGACAACAGTAGAAACATCAGCGTTATATTTACCTTGTTTCATTATGCCAACAGTAATCTACCTCTAAGATCTACTCACAACTCCTCCCTACCAACTATCTGAGGATACAGCTGAGTATGGAATTTAACAAATTTATAACCAAAGATCCTTGCAAACTGTGTAAGTGCAAAATAAAAGGTGACTTAGATCTTTTCCATAGATTTAAAACAATAATCATGTTTAAAAAACAATTGTAACAATTTACACTTCAAAATTATACCTTTACTCATAATACTATGCTAAATCACAGAAAGAAACAGAGTTGATTTAAAAATACAAAGTATCTTATAACAGCCAAAATCTCTATGGCTAATAAAAGACTCCTGAGATCAGCAATGCTATCTAGTGGTGCCATCTTGTGGAAAATACAAAGATGAGTTTTAAAACTCATCCTTCAGTTGCCTAAAAGCAAAGTAAACAGGTCTTGGGAAAATACTCAAATAAACCTAACACATAAGAAAATTTAATCACAATTATGGGGGTATTACTTAATGACCAATTTTAATCAATGATCATAAAAATGTCTTCAGAACTAGAATTAAATATTAAGTACTTAAAGATGTTACTGATTTTATATAAGAAACTAAATAACTGTCAAAAATATTAAATCACAAACTAAAATTTAAATTGTATAATATTTAATCACCTCAATTTGAAATGTGAATTTACTAATGAACTAAAATGCAGTAAAAGGGAATGTTACGCCACACATTTTGTAGACTCTACCCCCTGTATGAGCCAACTGGATGTAAAACTGAAATTACCAACAATAACAAAAAATTTTCAATCTTACACTTTTATCTGAGGCATGAATATCTATATTTCCATAAACTCTTCCCAGAGAGATCACTTTGCCTCCTTTTGTTTGAACATGTAATTTTTTACTCTGAAAGACAAATACAAAATACATATAGAGAAAAAAAAAATAAATTTGACTTACACTATTAAGGTTTCTAACCTTTTATACATTTCTTTTGAAATAAATACAAAGCAGAAAAGAACCAGGAATTAAATAGAAATGCACTGATGTTGCTAAGTTCTTTCCAAGAGAACATAAGTGAAAATGCCATGTGCAGTTTCCAGGCTTGAGCTTTGAGAAGAGCTGGTGCGCCTTCCCCGTGCTCTGCCCTCCCACCAGCTGAGTGCAGGCTGCAATAAGGTTCTAGGAGATGGCAGGGCCACAGGTTGGAAGGCACCTGGAATCAGGGAGTAGAAAAGAGCCACCAACACATCTGGACACAAGTTAGAAATAAACTACAGCAGTATATGAACCATTAGATGTTTGGTCTATTTTTCAGAGCAACTTACTTTACCTTAACCATTTACATATGTCTTCATTCTGCCACAATTATAGAGAGAACAAGAACAGGTAAATAGCAGAGAAAGAAAAGTAGCTAAAGCAAACTCACCAATGACATGACCAGAATAGCAGAGAAGCATCTAAAACACAGGGAATAAAAAATTCAAAACAACCATTTATCTTATGGTTGCTTTATTCAGGGGGAAAAATAGAAAAACCTTAGCCCAGAAATGAATTTCAAAAACTTTTAGTGAAAAGGGCAAAATGAATCATTCTTAAAAGTGTATGTGTATTACAGCATAACAGACTACTTCATGTCCATAGTGACATGAGTCTGAAATCAAATGGCATATAAAACAGTCTTTATCATGCAGACAATTGATGAACATCAGAAAAGAGTATCTCCAAAACAACTGTAATTTTAAATCAAGAGTTCTTAACCAAGTCTACACTGAATTTCTAGTGAGTGTATAAATCTTATGAAATTATAAACAAAATTTCATATACATGTGCATATTTTTTGACACAATCATATTTTTAAAGAGGTAAAATGTTGAGCAATTATTATAATTTAAAGCTCATCTAATTCCAAAAAAAACAAAAAACAAAAAAAAAACGTTAAACAGGTTATAAAATTTTTTTAAATATTAAAATCAAAATAATTAAAATGTTTACATTATTAACTATTTAGTATAATATAAACTATTATACTACATTTAAACAATGCAAATGTGTGGCATTCAATAAGTTAAGGGTCTATTGCCTAAAATATTTACTTAGTTATTCTCTAAGAATGCTGAATAAATGTAGTATGGAAATACATTTTGCTTGAACAATAAAGAAAAATGGAAAGATCACGAGCTTGGAAATCAGAAAGACCCAAGTTTAAATCTCAGCTCAGTTTATTACCTGTGTGAACCTAACTGAGTTTCTCAATCTCTTGGTGCCTCCTACTTTCTTCCTTGATAAAAAGGAGATAATTCAAGGATTAAATGAAGGCCTAGCTAAGTTTTCTGATACGTAAAAAGGACTGGTAAAAACTAGCTATTATCATTGTTATAAACATTTTGTTACATAGAACAAATATATTTCAAGTCCTTAATATGAGTGGAAGATAAACATATACCAATAGGTTATCATTAATTTGAGATAATGATATTGTACCATATTTAATACATAAAACAGATATTTTACCAAGTGTTCTTATTTGTGAATTTAAGTCAGTTAAATCCTAAGAGCTCAAGAATAATTCCCTTAACCCTTGGTTATACCATTAGGATCCAGTGGACCCAATTTTAGTGCTTGAATTTGTTTTTTTTGAGCTGTTCTATTTGTAGATATTTCATGACTTTTATCCTTTCTTAGAGGTCTTGGAAAGAACAAATAGAAAATTTACTTATTTGTTAAAAATAGAATAAAACTCATTCTACCTTAAAATTACTGTATCAGTCCACTGGACTCTTTGTAAATCTAAAATACCTTACAGAATCTTTGTGTTCTTATATTTCATATGTCTTATAACATTTTGCTATTTCATTATCCCAGGAATTATTTCATCATTATTAGTCAATTATTCCCAACTATGCCAAAAAATAAAAAAATAATAAGGCCACAGAAGGATGATAGACTTGCCTAGAATGTTAGTTCTCAGCTAAAGGTGATTTTGTCCCACACAGACACTGGCAACAAGTGGAGATATTTTTCATTGTCATAACTGAGGAGTGTGCTACTGACATACAGTAGTTAGAGGGCAGAAATGCTGCTAAACATCCACAGTGTATACATAAGTCAGCTCCTGACAACAACAAATTATGTGGCCCAAAATGTCAACAGTGCCAAAGTTGAGAAATCATTTTTCATTTTATACCCACAATGGCAGAAAAAAGCTGACAAAAAGATCTTTCAGAATTATCAGATGAAGCAAAAGATGAATGACAGCAGCACACTAGTTTCTGAATGTTTTTTTTTTTTAATCCTCACCCAAGAACATGTTTTCATTGACCCCAGAGAGGGAGAAGGGGGGAGGGAGGGACTGAGGGAGGGGGAGAGAGAGAGAGAAACATGGATGTGAGAGAGAAATATCGATTGGTTGCCTCCAGTCGTGCCTGGACCAGGGATCGAGCCCACAACCTAGGTATGTGCCCTGACCAGGAATCAAACCCCCAACCTTCTGGTGTACAGGACAACACTCTAACCAACTGAACCACCTGGCCAGGGCAGCTTCTGAATTTGATTGTGAAATTGAAAATCTATACTCTCAGTCTTCAGAGGACAATATTTTATATGAATTTTCTGAAACTCAAGCATTGATGACAACAATCTTTCTGAAGGAAAAAAATACTATGGTATTCCATTCCATTAGTCATTCAACATGAAGACTTCATTGTACAATCTTTTATAAGACCCTGAACCATTTCATTATGCTACAGGGACATGTTACAGTATTCTTTAATCTTTTATATTTGTGCAACTAAATTTACTTGAAATGGTTCACCTATGGACAGATGTTAAAGGTAGGTGTACAAATAAAAGTGATTGGAACAAATAACATAAAAATTTTAATGCATTAAATTCATCATTCTAGTGTTTACAAATCTAAAACTAAAAATGTTTTGCAATTATGAAGCAAAAATGACCGACTTCTCTTCAAAGTTACCTGCCATCAAAGTTCACAAAAGTATTGTAAGTATTAAGAAGAAGTACCAGTAGTAAGGATAAGCCAGAACCTGTCACAGATGTATTTGAAATCATTTAGAACTGAGACCAATCTATTATTAAGAAAATGAAGTATAAAAAAAAAAAATGTCATTACAAAACAAGATGAATCATTTGTTGTTTAACACAAATACCTACAAATCCTTAAGTAGTGAGCTGACTGGTACATTAAAAATATGATTAATCTAATATTTTTATATGTACTATTGGTTTTACTGTATACTTCAAAATGAAATCTAAAAGGAATATGAGGGAAAAAAATCTTCAAAGTTGCTACAACCTCTATACTTTCAGAACAGAACTGATTTCAAGGCATAATTGTTGCAAGTAATTTCTGGGTAAGTGAATAAATGATACTCAATATTTACAATAAATGACATTCAGAATAATAGTTGTAGTCTGATACTGCAGTTCACAGTTTAAGGTTTTTTGTGGGTTTTTTTTTTTTTAATAATGCTGAAATTAAATTAGAAAAATGCTTATACCTTAACAGACTGTAAGATGCTGTAGTTCCCTGCTCAATTTCAATGTTGCAATTATCACCCTCAATATTTTGGACTTTTATACAAGTTAGTACTATGGTTAATGGGCTCCAAAGCATTTCAATATCCCCTTGAAATCCAGCTCCTCAGTTATCTTCATCATATTACTGAACCCTGGAGTGAGCCTAGTTGTGGTAGTCTCTCTCTAAATGTAAGGGGTCTCCACCATGGCAACAGGACCAAATGTAATGCCTTTTTCTGCCAGTTTTCAGAAATAGAGCAGTTATTTCTGTCAGCCAATATCATCTAAAGAGAGAAAGTAACATAGAACGAGGGTAAAGGAGGTCAGAAACTCCAAATCTTAAAGGCACTCCTGGGAAAGATCATATAAGCTTCTTTCCTACTGAGAAAACACAAACACACACACAGTTCTAGTAAGAATACAGCAAGTTAACAAGTCATTATGGTAAACTAGATAAGTCAGTTAGCCTAGTCTTTCTTATATTCATGAAGATTTAAATTTTGTTCCCAAACCTCCCCTAAATTAAATGCATTTTGCAGAAGTAGCATGAATCAGTGTATATGATCATGACTTAGTATTTCAAATCCTATCTCTAATCTTTTGTATCTAAAAAAGAGGATAGCCCTGGCCGGTTTGGCTCAGTGGTAGAGAGCTGGCCTGCGGACCAATGAGTCGCGGGTTCAATTCTGGTCGAGGGCACGTACCTCGGTTGCGGTTCATCACCAGCCCTGGTTGGGGTCGTGTGGGAGGCAACCAGTTGATGTGTCCCTCTCACATCGATGTTTCTCTCTCTCTCCCTCCCACACTATCTGAAGATAAATAGAAAAATATCCTCAGGTGTGGATTTAAAATAATAATAATAAAATAAAAATAAAAAGAGGATATTACCATGTACCTATATCACAAGGTATTTTCAGTAATAAAAACTGGGAACAACTTTGAAAAACTTAGTAATAAATAGTAATAAAACCTCAAAATTGTGGATAAATAACAGTATTATCCATAGAAAATTGGAAAATAAAGACTCACAGGTGCCATCCTTGGCTATTAATTTAAGGTGTAATCCTAGTTGTCTCTATATAAAAATTAAAAACAAACAAACAAAAAAAACAACAACCAACAGTGAGATTTAATACCTAATTCAAATAAATATTGATGATTTCCCTTAAACCCTGTTATGTTGCCCAAACCCAAACTACTGGGGTAAACACCACAATTTCAATAGTTAGGGCATAAAAATCAATTTCTACAATTGAGTATATTGCACTCTCTACTCTATAAGGGCTTAAAAATAACAGTAATGTTTTGGTTGGGATTAATCTAAAATATATAAAAAGACAATCTTACCTCATACTTCCATGGATGCAAATGTAACTGCAAAGTTTTTACCCAGTTGTGTTACAACATAAGGCTTGATCTAAGGCAGCACTGACAGACGTGGAAAGAAGTTAACAGACTCTAAACATGCTCTACCCTCACTAGGTAGGTAGAGAAGTTAAGGCTAGACAATGAATGGCAGTAATGCAACTCTTACCCATTCACTGAAATGGGACTAAACAAACTGGAAGAACACATGAAGAAAACTGAATTATGTAGATTTAAGGAGCCTGTGGAATCAACACAAGGAAACAGTCCATTGGAAATGGGGTTCTGACTCTAAAAAGAGGAATCAACAAATAATGAGGTTTGGGATCGCCAACACAGATAGTTCCATTTTTATCTGTGTTGCTATAAAATTTTGTGTATCTCTATTCTAAGACTCAAGTCTATTTTGTACTACAATCTGCCCCAGCCCAGACTTACATTTTGAGGTCAAGGGTCTCTTATTCATCTAAACTAGTTAGAAGCTGAGAAGCAATAAAGCACAGTGGTTCAGCAGACTCTAGTCAGTTCAAATTCCAGTTCCACCACTTTTTGTCTGAGAGCAAACAGGTGTATTTCTTGATCTAACCTCACTAGAATATAAATTTCATGAGGCATGGATTTTTTCTATTTGTTCACCCATAACAAATACGTACTTTATTAACTTGCTACATCTCAATTTCATCTTATCTGAAATGGTGACAATAACAGTTATCTACTTTATAAGTGCAACTATAAAGATTAGAAAAGATTATTTTAGAAGTGTTAGCTGCTGGTATGACCATCAACAATATCATCCTTCAGTCTCCAGAAGGAGGAGACCCTGGGAAGACTTTCCTAG
Organism: Tadarida brasiliensis; assembly: GCA_030848825.1. Classification (NCBI taxonomy): domain Eukaryota; kingdom Metazoa; phylum Chordata; class Mammalia; order Chiroptera; family Molossidae; genus Tadarida; species Tadarida brasiliensis. The sequence continues at coordinate 62,581,237 of CM061267.1, read as the reverse complement.
AAAAGCATTGGCTTGCATTTGAGAAATAACATGCAACCCAAACACCTAGGAAACATATCTTGCAGGCATTATCAGTTGAAGTTTCCCAGGCAGTCTTACTAAGTGTTTTTCTTCAAAACCTGCTACTCACGGAAAATTTACTTAGGTAGAATGAATGGAGACGTATTGAGACAGGTCAGTAAGCCTGGACAAGTGGACTAGGGAAACTGAGACAGATAGCTGAACAAACTGACAGAGCAATTGACAGCACATACAGAAGGTCCCCTCTCCAGAAACATCTAGGCCTTAGCTGTATTTCAGCTCTAGACCCAGAAAAGTAGCAAAACTAGGTGAGCGACATTGGACCAGCTGCAATGACTAAGGGACCCCCTGTCCTGACAATGACCAATCAGTGACGACCACAACGGTGAAGGAGCACACCTAGAAAACTGATGAAATTCTGTCAAAACCCTTCAGAGACCTCCCCTAAGACTGTCAAAGCAAGAGAGAAATAACAGTCTCAAGACAAAGGACCCAGCAGAGAGCATGTCCGCACCCCCTCCCTCTTATTCTTCCCCCACATGCATGCACCTTCTGGACTCTAAGGGACCCACAAGGCTTGCAACCAGGGCAGCAATGGGCAGTGGCAGTCCATCCCAGGTAAACCCCCTGAACCTGTCCCCAAGATCCCTTTTCTCTGTCCTCTTAGTGAGCCAAAGCTGACCAGCCTAGGCTCATTTCCCCAGCCTTTTCTTGTTTCACTGCACCCAGTTTTAATAATAAATGTCCTCTAAAATTCATCTGAACTCGTGTTGTGAAACTTTTCCTGCACAAAGTCAAGAACCCACACACTATAAACCGGCCCTAGGCAGACTGCCAAGAGCCAGGTCCCCTTGAAGATTATCAAGAACCGTGAACCCTGAAAAATAAACCACTTTTCTACTGACAAGGTGCAGTGACAGAAATAGGAACAAAGTGCCAAAGGAGAACATAAAGGGTTCCATAAATGTTATTTGACTTAGATTATTCTAAAACATGTTTCCATTCGATTTGTAAAACTTTTATGAATGGGATACGAATTTGTAACTACCACTGGGAAACAAAACAAAATAGAAAAAAAAAAAAAAAGCGGAAGCTTTTGAAGGGGACAACTGTAATTTAGGTTAGAAAGTCAGATGCAAAGGGACCAACTAAAAGTACACGTGGGCCTGGGACCCAAACCCGTTTTAACTCCCTTTCACTTTCCAAACCTCAGGGGCGCGTTGGCTTCCACCGACGCCTGGGGGTCAGTGGTGTCAGACACAGCTCACCTCCTCAGCGCCTCGTCCACTCCACCTGCCAGCGCCGGGTCCTGCGCGCCGCCCTGCAGTCCGCTCAGGGCGATCTGCACGCGGCAGGGTCCGGGTAGGTCAGAGGTCCAGGGACCTCAAGCCAGATGGCACGGAAGCCGCGCCCGCAGCCGACCTGAGGGGCTCACGAGCAGCACCCACTCCAGCGTCCCGCGCGCGGGGCGGGCGGGGAGACCTCGGGCTCGGACCCAGCCGGCACCCGCCCCCACCTGAGCGGTACACCCGGGCCTCACAGGCCCCACACGCCCACACTGGGCCGCAAGTTGGCTTTTCGAAGCGGTAAGTATGCACTGGGACCGCCTCCGCTTTCGCAAAGGCAGACGGGATAGTTAGTTCTATATGGAGCCCACTAGCACGGCTTCCGCCGCGGAAACTACATTTCCCAGGAGGCAATGGCAGGAGAGAAAGCGAGTAGAGCGGTTGTGCCCGGAGGCGCGGGTTCTTCACCGCAAACCCATTAGCTATTGGAGGGACGGAAAGAAACATCTATATGGGCATTCCGCTGGCCAATGGAAAGCGCGGGCGGGGCAAAGTGTGCAAGGCTGTGTGGTTTCCTTGGATACCGAGGACGCGACTCCTTCCGAGAGAGTGGAGCGTTAGAGTGAGACCCTGGAGGCCAAAATCCACAGAGAAACATAGGAGCTTAAATAAGGATCAGTACCAAGGGAAGCAGTAAGAAACTGCGGTTTTAAAGGTGAGCAGCACATGCAAACTCGGAGTACCCTCAGTGGCGGTTAGGCCTGAACTTCGCTGAAGTAGAAGGAGGTGCCCTGGGACGGAGAATCCCTTGGCAAGAGGATAAAAAGCCAGATTAGGACTCTTTGAGGGGAATTTACTCTTTGACAGAATATATTGGAATGTAGTTAGAGTCCTGCCTCATTCTGACTAAATGATCTCAGGCCAGTCATTGGATGACTCTGTATCTTAATTACTTACTCTTAAAATGAGGTCAATAATACCTTCCTTGACTTATCTCAAAAGGTTTTTGTAAGGATCAAATGAGATAGTGGACGTGAACTCAGGAACACAGGCCACGATATTGCAACATAAAGGACTATATTTTTATTTTAGGATGACACTGAATCTAAGTTACCAAGAAAAATCTGAGAGATCAGGACTTGTATTGACAGCAGCACTGATCTCTTTGTCTACAAAAGATCCTGGGTTTTAGGGCTAAAATAAGATACACACACAAAAAGAGAGTCAACATAGTGCAATGGGAAGAACATGGGACTGATTATTTTCCTGGCTCTGCCACTGGTTTATCAGTGTCACCTGGACCTGTTTCTTCAACTTTAAGATGAAGAGGGATTTTTACTGAATGACTTACTCTATGAGGTCTCTTTTACCTTTTATTATTCTGTAATTTAAAAAATGAAAAAGAAAATTTTTTTCTCCTTTCCTGCTTATTTTTCCCATTCGGTGCCAAACAGTGACGTTTAATCAAATGCAAATGCAGAAACTGAACACCTTAAAAAGTTCAAGCTCTTGGACAAGTGCAATAACCAGACCTACTGGGAGCTATATAGTGACAGAGATGGGCTAGATTCCTAACGAGGTGGGCTAATGTCTTACAGGCCCAAGTCACAGGGTTCTTTGCTACCCTTGAACTTTGTTAAAATTTAGTATTTTCTTAAGTTATTCTTTCCTCCTTTTTGTCCTAGTCCTTCCTTCCTCTTTATTCTTCTTCTTAGTGAAGGTCACAATAGGTGCTAGCTTTTAGGTTCACCAAGTTCACACTGAATACTAACTAGTTCTGTTCTTGGCTTTTGTTTCATTTGGTCATAATTATTCAGACTGACATTCAAACTGTCTTTTTTAATGAAAACCCATGGGAATGACTTGGAAAAAGAATTAGAAAAAGGCGTTGGTTTAAGCAAGTTGAGAATGCACTCAGATGTGTTGAACACGTGTCTTATATTTTTAGATTATGTAGAATTTCTAATAGATAGATCATTTTGTTTTTATGGTAATTTATTTTCTGAGACAAACCAAGTAAATGGAATTAGCAACTGAACCTTAATTGTCTATATGGCAAAATGATTGTCTTACTATTTTGAAGGAAATACAATAAAACTAAGATAATTGAAAAATTACTTTACTGATCATATCTGTTTGAAAATGGAGAAAATTATTTATAATTAAGATTAATACAAGACATTAAAAAGTTATTGAGCCCTGGACGGTTTGGCTCAGCTGTTAGAGTGTCGGCCTGCAATCCAGAGAGACCCAGGTTCGGTTCCTGCTAAGGGCACGTACCTCAGTTGCAGTTTGTCCCCGGCCCTGGTTGGGTTGTTCGGGAGGCATCTACTCGATGTGTCCCTTTCAGGTCAATGTTTTTCTCTCCTTCTCTCTTCCTCTCTCACCCTGAACAAAAAATGGAAAAATGTCCTCGGGTGAGGATTAAAAAAAAAAAGTTATTGAGCCCTGGGTGGTGTGGCTCCGTTGGTTGGTGGGTCATCTGTGCACCGAAGGGTGGCAAGTTCAATTCCCAGTCAGGGCACATACCCAAGTTGTGGATTCAGTCCTCCATCAGGAGTATTTCAGAGGCAGCCAATCATTCTTTCTCCATCAATGTTTCTCTCTCGCTCTAAAAATCAACAGAAAAACATATCCTTGGATTGAGGATTTAAAAGAAGTTATTGATACCTTAAAAAGTCTGATGATTTATGTGTCAAATCTGTCCACATGTCAATAATGACTAATAAAAATACTACCTTCCATCTGTTTGACATTATAGTTTTAGAGCATGTTCACATGTATCCTCACAAAACACTGTTTAGCAGAGCAAGTATTATTATCTTCACATTATAGATGAGGAAATAAATTCAGAAAGTTTAAACAGTTAAAAGGTCTGGCCCTCTTACCACTCTATCAAAAGGTCCTATCTTCCTGACACCTTTGAAGAAAGAAAAGTATTCATCAAATGAATGGAGAATCATTTATAAATTCCCCCCCTTATTTCAAGTTTACTTGTAAGATATTTTTATATCTTCAGTTTTTAAAAAAGTCATTCCTATTGTCATGAACATATACTGCTGGTGGGAGTGTAAGTTATTACAAACTTCCCAGCAGTCAGTTCAGCAAGATACATAAAGCACCTTAAAAAAATATGTATATCCGTGACCTGGAAATTGTACTCTTTAGAATTTAATGTAAGCATAAAGTTAGTGCTATTCAAAAAAACTTATTTTCACCCTGGCCGGTTTGGCTCAGCAGATAGAGCATCAGCCTGCGGACCAAAGAGTCGCGGGTTCGATTCTGGTCAAGGGCACTTATCTTGGTTGCAGTTTGGTCCCCACCCCTGGTTGGGGTCGTGTGGGAGGCAGCCAATCGATGTGTCTCTCTCACATTGATGTTTCTCTCTCTCTCTCTCTCTCTCATCTTCTACTCTATCTGAAGATAAGTGGAGAAAAGTATCCTCGGGTGAGGATTTAAAAAAAATAAAAACTTATGTTCAAGGAATTTGTTTTACAGGGTTATTTATGACAGCAAAGAATTGAAGCAACTTAAAATGTTAAAAAATAGGAGGATGTTAACATAAATTAGTGTACATCTGGATTATTATGCAACAATTTAAAATTATATTTGGAAGACTATTCAAAGATATGGGAATGTTTCCATAACACACTTGTAAAGGGAAAACCCCTGGTTCTCCTTCTGTGTGTGTCCCCTTGACTCTCATACTGTTACCACACTCACAACACTTCACTTCTGACATTCTCATCACCAAATGTGTGGGGCTTCTCCCCATAACAAGCAATTCTCTACGACACCAGCTGGGTGTCCTACAGTTTAATTCAACTGTGACACTGTCTACCTGGAGAAAATGTCAGACCCCACAGGTTCAGGGCTTAGTCCCACAAAACTGCCTGCACCCACTTCAGATGCCAATCACAAATAGTAGGTCTCTTGGTTACCCCAACTTTCAGTCTGATTTGGCTACAAATTAGAGATTCCTATGACCCTTTCCTCAGGTTTGATTAATTTGCTAGAATGGCTCACAGAACTCAGGGAAACATTTAACTTACATTTAGCAGTTTATTAGAGGATGTGATAAAGGATACAGACAAACAGCCAAATGAAGAGATATGTAGTGCTAGGTCTGGGAGGGCCCCGAGAGCAGGAACTTCTTTGCCTGTAGAAATGAGGTGCACGAGGGTGATGCACCCCATCTCCACAGGGATAGAAAAAGTTCCTGCTCTCAGTAATATTAAGTGAAAAGGGTAGAATACCAAAATGTACATCTAGTATGATCCTAATTCTGTAATAATAATAGTAATTTTAACATAAAGCTATATTTAAAAATATATTTCATAGAAAATTTTCAGAGGAAAATATACACTTGATAGCAATGGTTATCTCTAAGTAGTGAGATAAGGAATTATTTCTTTATTTGTGTGTGTGTTTTCAATAGCCAGCATTACATTTATAATTTAAAATATTTGAAGCATTTCTTAGCATATGTTGCTTCCTAAGAGTGACTCAATATATAAATGTCTATGACTTTTATTTAATAATTTATATTCAATAAATGGACAGCAGAGGGCATGAGAGAGTTTTCGGAAAAATGTAACCTAAACAAAGGATTATGGAATTCAGCTTAAGTGAAGGAATTTGCTAACTTTCTTAATTGTAAACTTTTAAAATAAATATATCTTATGACTTCTTATGAAATCTTAATAAACCCAATAATTTATACAACTAACTAACAGTAGTAAGAAGCATTTAATGAACAGATAGGTAGTCCCATTTAAAATTTATGTTATTTTTTTCTATGAAGATGATGTACAGGGAAAAAGTTTGTTATTTAATGTGGTCATATTTTCCCACTTTAAACACCCTGAGAAGTTAACTAGTTACAAATATCTCATGAAGATTCTTGAGATAGGGGCATGTGAGTACTTTGTACATGAAAGCAATATGTATTCGTGTGTGTGTGTTTAAGGCAGTATTTATTGTGCCTGGCCAGGTGTCTCAGTTGGTTGGAGCATTGTCCCATACACCTAGAGGTTGTGGGTTCAATTCCCAGTCAGGCACATACTTAGGTTGGGGATTCAATCCCTATGGGAAGCAACTGATCCATGTTTCTCTCTCTCTGTTTCTGTCCCCACCCCCACCCCCGCCCTCTGCTCTCTGTCTCTTCCCTCTCTCTCTCCCCCTTCCTTTCTTAAAAAAAAAAAAAAAAATTATATATATATATATATATATATATATATATATATATATATCCCCTCAGGTGAGGATTAAAAAAAAGAGTGTTTATTACAATCACAGAGTAGTTTACTTACAATAGAAAAACTTTTAAAGCTTACTTTAGACTGGAGTTCTTGTGATGCTAATGTTTTATTCTGTTTCTGTAAGGTAGCAATAGTGTTTCAATCAGTCACACAGTAGCAGCATTGATATATTCTTTGAGTAGAAATGACATTTACATTCTGTATATTTTGAGGCTCTTTTGTTAGCTATGTATGATTCAGGATTATTATTGCTTTCTGATAACATTTTTGTCATTAAATAATGACCCTCTTTATCTCTAGTATTGTGTTCAGTCTTTGATGTATATTTTTATCTAATAATAATATTTTCATCCTTTTATTTCAAACCTGTCACATTGTATTGGCACTTATCTCCTATAAACAGAATACAGCTCGACATTTTAAATCTGTTTTATTTGAGAATCTGTTTTAACAGGTAAATTTAATCCATTTACATTTTTTGTAATTACTTTTACATTTATACTATTCTTACCATCTTATTTTGTGTTTTCCACTAACCTTGCCTTTTTGCCTTATTATGTTGTTCCCTTTTTTCTCTATTCATGTCTTCTTTTAGTCTAAATGTTTCTCTTTACTCACCTTTTCCCTCTATAGTAGTTCGGAAGGCTATTTCCTTTTCTTCTAATCATTATCTTTTAAATTGTAGCATACTCACTGGACTTAGCAGACATATAATCAATATCTTCATCCTCCTTTCGAACAACATAATTTTTTTTTAATCAATCTTTTCCCTTCCATCTTCCATGTCATTTATTGCCTTGTGGATTTTAGTTCCAACTTTTGAAGCCACACAGTAGTTATTATTATTATTGTCACTGTTTCTAGTCAATGCTTTTTTAAACATTTAGCAAGGTTTACCAATTTACTGCTTTCCTCTAGATTGTTTCATTTTTTACTGAGGTATATCCATTATATTTATTCAATGAGTCTCTGAGTTTCAGACTATGTCTGAAAAAGACTTTATTTATCCTCACTTTTTTTTTTTTTATTAATTTATTTTTGTTACAGATGTTTCTCCTTTTTTCCCCATTGACACCCTCCTCCCCATCCCCCCACCCCGTCCCCAGCTTTGTTGTCCATGTCCATCAGTTATGCATACATGCGTATAAGTTCTGTGGTTTATCTCTTCCCTCCTCCCCCACCCCCTCTTCTGAGGGTTGTCAGTCTGTACCCTACTTTCACATCTCTGGGTCTACCCTGTTCCCCATACTGTTATGTTTATTATATTCCACAAATGAGTGAGATCATGTGATATTTTTCTTTCTCTGCTTGGTTTGTTTCGCTTAGGATAATACTCTCGAGGTCCCTCCATGTCGTCTCAAAGGATAAGAGATCTTTCTTTCTTACAGCTGCATAGTACTCCATTGTGTATATGTACCACAGCTTTTTTATCCATTCATCCACTGATGGGCACTTGGGCTGTTTCCAGATCTTAGCTATTGTGAATAGTGCTGCTATGAACATGGGAGTACATATATTCTTTCTGATTGGTGTTTCAGGTTTCTTAGGGTATATTCCTAGAAGTGGGATCACTGGGTCAAATGGCAGAAAATGTAGGCAACAAAATTTCAGACATCATACGCAGCAGAATCTTCACTGATACATCACCTAAGGCAACAGAAATAAAGGAAAAAATGAACACATGGGACTACATCAAACTCAAAAACTTCTGCACAGCAAAAGAAACAACCATCAAAACGGAAAGAGAACCCACTGTATGGGAGACCATAATTGCCAATGATACATCAGATAAGGGGTTAATCTCCAAAATATATAGAGTGCTCATACAACTCAACAAAAGGAAGACAAAGAACCCAATTAAAAAATGGGCAGAGGAACTAAATAGACACCTCTCCAAACAGGACATACAAATGGCTAAGAGACATATGAAGAAATGCTCAACATCACTAATCATCAGAGAGATGCAAATTAAAACAACAATGAGGTATCACCTCACACCTGTCAGAATGGCCGCCATCAACAAATCGTCAAACAACAAGTGTTGGCGAGGGTGTGGAGAAAATGGGACTCTAGTACACTGCTGGTGGGAATGCAGACTGGTGCAGCCACTGTGGAAAACACTATGGTGTTACCTCAAAAAATTAAAAATTGAACTGCCATTTGACCCTCACTTTTAAATAATAATTTAGTTGACAGTTACTGTCTCCCAGTACTTGGTTTTGTTTTTTGGTGTGTTTTTTTTTTTAATCCTCACCTGAGGACATTTTTGCATTTATCCTCAGATAGAGCGGGAGGGAGAGAGGGAGTAAGAGAGAGAGACACACATTGATGTGAGAGAGACACATCAAGTGGTTGCCACCCACACGATCCCAACCGGGGCCGGGGACAAACCACAACCGAGTTACGTGACCTTAGCAGGAACCGAAACCGGGACTCTCTGGTCCCTGGGCCGATGTTCTAACCGCTGAGCCAAACCGGCCAGGGCTCCCAGTACTTTGAAGAAGTATAGTTTTTGTTAATGAGAAAAACTGCTATCTAAAAACTGCTATATAATTCTACTTATCTAATTTTGTTTCTTTGTAGAGAATCTGTTTTTTTCTCTTTGGTTATTATTGGAATTTTTTTCTTCATCTTGATAGTCTGCAGTTTTATTTATTTATTTTCATTTCCATATCTTTTTACATTTATTTTTTAATTTTTTTATCTTTCTTGTTGAAAGTATTGCAGATAATTCCCCTTTTCCCCCATTGATACCCTCCTCCTTGCTCACATTCCTAATCCCTCTAAGTTTGTCAGTCTCTTCCCTACTTCCATGTCTCTGGATCTATTTTGATCATCAGCTTATTTTGTTTATTATATTCCATAAATAAGTGAGATCATGTGGAACTTGTCTCTCTGACTGGCTTATTTCGCTTAGCATAATACTTTCCAGCTCCCACCGAGTTGTCCCAAAGGTTAAGAGATCTTTCTTTCTTACAGCTGAATATATAGTATTCCAATTGTGTACATGTACCACAGCTTTTTTTTTTTTTTTATCCTCACCCGAGGACATTTTTTTTTCCACTTTTTGTTCAGATAGAGTGGGAGGGAGAGAGAGGAAGAGAGAGAAACATCGACTTGAAAGGGACACATTGAGTGGCTGCCTCCCGCACGACCCACCAGGGGCCGGGGACAAACTGCAACCAAGGTACGTGCCCCCAGCGGGAACCGAACCCGAGTCTCTCTGGACCACAGGCTGACGCTCCAACCGCTGAGCCAAACCGGCCAGGGCACCACAGCTTTTTTATCCACTCACCTACTGATGGGCACTTGGGCTCTTTCCAGAATTTAGCTATTATAAATAGTGCTGCTATGAACTTAGGGGTGCATATATTCTTTCTGATTAGGTTTCAGGCTTCTTAGGATATAATCGGAGAGGTGGGATCAGTTCCATTTTTAATTTCTTGATGAAACACCATATTGTTTTCCAAGTGGCTACACCAGTCTGCATTCCCACTAGCAGTGGTCTAGAGTACCCTTTTGTACACACCCTCGCCAGTACTTGTTGTTTAATGATTTGTTGATGGCCGCCATTCTGGCAGGTGAGAGGTGATATCTCATAGTTGTTTTAATTTGCATCTCTCTGATGATTAGTGACATTGAGCATTTCTTCATATGTCTCTTAGCCATTTGTATGTCCTGTTTGGAGAAGTGTCTGTTCAGGTCCTCTGCCCATTTTTATTTTTATTTTTTCGTTTTGTTTTATTAATTTATTTTTGTTACAGATGTTTCTCCTTTTTTCCCCATTGACACCCTTCTCCCCATCCTCCCCACCCCGTCCCCAGCTTTGTTATCCATGGCCATCAGTTATGCATACATGCGTATAAGTTCTGTGGTTTATCTCTTCCCTCCTCCCCCACCCCCTCCTCTGAGGGTTGTCAGTCTGTAACCTACTTCCACGTCTCTGGGTCTACCCTGTTCCTCAGACTGTTATGTTCATTATATTCCACAAATAAGTGAGATCATGTGATATTTGTCTTTCTCTGCTTGGCTTGTTTCGCTTAGGATAATACTCTCGAGGTCCCTCCATGTCATCTCAAAGGATAAGAGATCTTTCTTTCTTACAGCTGCATAGTACTCCATTGTGTATATGTACCACAGCTTTTTTATCCATTCGTCCACTGATGGACACTTGGGCTGTTTCCAGATCTTAGCTATTGTAAATAGTGCTGCTATGAACATGGGGGTACATGTATTCTTTCTGATTGGTGTTTCAGGCTTCTTAGGGTATATTCCTAGAAGTGGGATCACTGGGTCAAATGGCAATTCAATTTTTAATTTTTTGAGGTAACAACATAGTGTTTTCCATAGTGGCTGCAACCAGTCTGCATTCCCACCAGCAGTGTACTAGACTCCCCTTTTCTCCACACCCTCACCAACACTTGTTGTTTGATGATTTGTTGATGGCAGCCATCCTGACAGGTGTGAGGTGATACCTCATTGTTGTTTTAATTTGCATCTCTCTGATGATTAGTGATGTTGAGCATTTCTTCATATGTCTCTTAGCCATTTGTATGTCCTTTTTGAAGAGGTGTCTAGTTCCTCTGCCCATTTTTTAATTGGGTTCTTTGTCTTGCTTTTGTTGAGTTGTATGAGCACTCTATATATTTTGGAGATTAACCCTTTATCTGATGTATCATTGGCAATTATGCTCTCCCATACAGTGGGTTCCCTTTCCAATTTGATGGTTGTTTCTTTTGCTGTGCAGAAGCTTTTGAGTTTGATGTAGTCCCATGTGTTCATTTTTCCTTTGTTTCTGTTGCCTTAGGTGATGTATCAGTGAAGATTCTGCTGTGTATAATGTCCGAAATTTTGTTGCCTACGTCTTCTTCTAGGATTTTTATGGAATCATGAGTCACATTTAAGTCTTTTATCCACTTTGAGTTTATTCTTGTGTATGGTGTAAGATGATGGTCTAGTTTCATTTTTTTGCATGTAGCTGTCCAATTTTCCCAACACCATTTATTAAAGAGGCTGTCTTTACTGCCACCTTTGTCAAATATTAATTGCGCATAATGTTTTGGGTCAATTTCTGGGTTCTCTGTTCTATTCCATTGATCTATGTGCCTGTTCTTGTGCCAGTACCAGGCTGTTTTGATTACAGTAGCTTTGTAGTATAACCTGATATCCAGTATTGTGATCCCACCTACTTTATCCTTCTTTTTCAAGATTGCTGTGGCTATTCGGAGTCTTTTTTGGTTCCATATGAACTTTTGAAGTATTTGTTCTAGTTCTGTGAAATATGTCACTGGTATTTTGATGGGGATTGCATTGAATCTGTAGATTGCTTTGGGTAATATGGACATTTGAATGATGTTAATTCTTCCAATCCATGAACAAGGTATGTGCTTCCACTTTTTTATATCTTCCTCTATTTCTTTTTTCAATGCCCTGTAGTTTTCTGCAAATAGGTCCTTTACTTCTTTGGTTAAGTTTATTCCTAGGTATCCTCTGCCCCACATTTCTGCACTGCTCAAGGTTGGTCATCCACACTCACATCCACTCACACTCTCTCTCACATTCGCTTATACTCTCACATACTCACCCTCGCTCCGGTCCTGCCAGACGCCATCTTCCCTTGTTCTGTCATCTGGGAAACTCTTTTTATGTCCATCAATTCTAAATGATAGCTTTGCAGGATAGAGTAATCTTGGTTGTAGGTTTTGCTTTTCATCACTCTGAATATTTCTTGCTACTCCTTTCTGGCCTGCAAAGTTTCTTTTGAGAAATCAGCTGACAGTCTTATGGAAGCTCCCTTGTAGGTAACTAACTGCTTTTCTCTTACCTTTTTAAGTATTTTCTCTTTGTTTTTAACCTTTTGCATTTTGATTATGATGTGTCTTGGTGTGGGCCTCTTTGGGTTCATCTTGTTTGGTACTCTCTGTGCTTCCTGGACTCGTATGTCTGTTTCCTTCACCAAGTTAGGGAAGTTTTCTGTCATTATTTTTTCAAATAGGTTTTTAATTTCTTGCTCTGTCTTCTCCTTCTGGCACCCCCATGATGCAAATGTTGGTATGCTTGAAGTTGTCCCAGAGGCTCCTTACACTATCCTAATTTTTTTGGATTCTTTTTTCTTTTTGCTATTTTGATTGGGTGTGTTTTGCTTCCTTATATTCCAAATCAATAGTTTGCTTCTTGGCTTTACCTATTCTACTACTGATTCTCTGCAAATTATTCTTTATTTCAGTTAGTGCTTCCTTCATTTCTGACTTTTTTTTTAATGCTTTTGAAGCCCTCACTAAGTTCATTGAGCATCTTTATAAGCAGTGTTTTGAACTCTGCATCTGTTTAGGTTGTTTATCTCCATTTCATTTAGTTTTTTTCCTGGAGTTCTGTTCTGTTCTTTCATTTGGGACATGTTTCTTTGTCTCCTCATTTTGGCTGCCTCCCTGTGTTTGTTTCTATGTATCAGGTAGAGTTGGTATGTCTCTTAGGCTTCCTAGGGTATCCTATTGTAGTAGGTGTCCTGTAGGGTCCAGTGGCACAAACTCCCTGATCACCTCAGCTGTGCCCTTGAGATGCACCCCTTGTGTGGACTGAATCTTGATTGCTGTTGGCATGTTAATGGGAGGGATTTACTCAGGCTGATCAGCTACAAGGACTGGCTGTGCCCACTGACCACTGACCTCTGACTACGTTGGAGGACCAACTATGCAGGGGCCCACTACACAGAGCAATATTTACTTCAGTAGGGCTCTGGTACCCACTGAGTCCGCTCTTTGAGTATATCGCTTGTGCAAGTGTTTGGGTGGTGGTGCTTCACCATGTTCTGAAGCTGTCCACTGAGTGTGCTGGCTCTGGGGCAAGGTCAGCCACTGCCTGTGTTCTACCTGGGGCCACTAGGCATAAGCTACAAAGTGATCTGTAAGATGGCTGCTTATTGTGTTGGGCATGGAGGTGCCCAGGCAAAACCAAGCTGTGAACCAAGATGGCTGTTCCTAGTGCTGAGCCTGGGGCCTCTTAGTGAGAGGTATGGAACTTGCTGAGGCCAGGTGATGCTTTTTTGAGAGAATTTAGGAAAATCTGAAACAGGAGCCAAGACAGACCATTTCTATGGTAAAACCACTGGAAACAGCTTGGGTGGGCCTTAAAGGTGGGTGGGGCGGCGCCTCAGGGAAGCACCAGGGTGGGGCAAACAGTATGAGCCAGATTGCTGGAGTCTCAGATATGGCAGCCCACTGCCTGCCCTGTGGGGAAAGGGCTCACCAAAGGAACAACGGACGCCCTGGCCGGTTTGGCTCAGCGGTTAGAGCGTCGGCCTGCGGTCCGGAGGAACAACGGCCTCCCACAGCAAGCCCGTCCAGGAGAAAGCTGCCTCTCCAGCTCTCACCCCAATGCCAAACAACTCAGTTCTCCCCCATATGTCTCTGGTGTCTTTCAAGCTGCCTCTCAACACTGGAGCCTGGAGGGTGTGAATTTGAGTAAGTCTGTGCTCAGGCCCTTAAAGAGGAACTGCCTGGGGTTCAGCAGCCTCAACCTTCCTCAGCCTCAATTCCCCCTGGTTTTTACAGCCAGAAGTTATGGGGACTTCTCTTCCTGGCACTCACTGGAACCCTGAGCTGAGGGGCCTGGTGTGGGACGGGGACCCCTCACTCCTCAGGGAGGACCTTCACAGCTGAGGTAACTTCCTGATTTGTATCCACCACATGAGGTATAGGACAAACTCATCTGCGCCTCCGCCCTTCCTACCAGTCTCAATGTGGCTTCTTTAATTTTGTAGTTGTAAGACCTCCATTCAGCTCTATTTCAGATGGTTTTGAATGATGGTTGTTCTGTAGTTTAGTTGTAATTTTGATGTGGTTGTAGGAGGAAGTGATACCGTATTTACCTGTTCCACCATCTTGACAGGAAGTCTGGTTAATTGATTTTTGAGAAAGGTGCCATGATAGCTCAGGAAGAAGAGGATACATTTCACAACAAGTAATGCTGGAACAATTAGATATCCATATCAACCTTCCTCCCCCCAACACCACCCACCCTGCACCCAAGAATATCAACCTGTACTTAACACCATACATAATAACTTGAAATAGATAAAAAAAGATGCATATAGGAAAGCTAAAACTATAAAAGTTCTAGAAGAAAATATATGTGGAAATCTGTGACCTTGAGTTTGGCAAAGATTTCTTAAATAAGATACAAAGAATATAAACCATGAAAGAAAAAAATTCAAAAATTTTGCTCTTCAAAATAACAATGCTAAGGAAATGAAAATACTTGGGGAAACTGAGAGAAAATATTTACAAAACATATTGATAAGGAACTTGTATCCAGAATATACAAAGGACTCTTACAAAAATAATAGGAAGAAAAACAGCCTGATTTTTTTTAATAGGCAAAAATGTTTTAATATACACTTCACCTAAGAAGATGTGTAACTGGCAAATAAGCCCATTCAAAACAGTAAGTCATAATGGAAATGCAAATTAAAACCACAAATTAAAAATTAAAATTAGATACCACTACACACTCACCAGAATGGCTAAAACTAAAAGTACTGACAATACTAAGTGTCGAAAAGGATGTGAAACAGTGGACACCCTCCTACATTGCTGGTGAGAATATAAAATGGTCTGAAAACAATTTGACAGTTTTTAGAGAATTAAACATATACTTCCCCTATGACCCAGCAATTTAACTGCTAGGTATTTACCAAATGAAAACATATATCCACATGAAGACCTGTACTCAAATGTTCATAACATCTTCATTCATAATAACCAAAAAGCAAGAAACAAACCAAATGTCCATCAACTGGAGTAAGGCAAGTAAATTGTGGTATATTTATACAATGGAATATTACTCAGCAATAAAAGGAATGAAATGCTGACAATCCAGAGCAATGCAGACGAACCTCAAAAACTTTATGCTAAATGACAGAAGTCAGACATCTATGATTTTATTTACAGAAAATTCTAGAAAAGGCAAAACTACTAGTGATACCAGGTGCCTAAGATGGAGGAGATGGGGATAGGAGAAAGCACTGATTGTAAAGGGGCACAAAGGAACTTCTTAGAATGATCAGAATGTTTGTGGCAGTGATTATACAACTGTCAGTATTTGTAAAAAAAAACTAATCAAATTGTACACTTAAAATTGTTAGTTTTTTTGCACATCAACATTACCTTAATAAAGCTACTTTTTGGTTGATCCAAGATGGTGGTAGAGTAAGGGGAAACTACACTCACCTCCACCCAGGACCAAACTGGAATTACAACTAAAATATAGAGAAATCAACCTGAATAACCAACTGAAGAATAGCTGAAGAGAAGTCTTATAACGAAGGGTTTACAGAAGAAGCCACATCAAGACTGGTAGGAAGGGCAGAAACAGGAAAAGTGCTGGCCCCAATTCCAAAGATGTGGGGGGGCTGAGATTCCATAGGGAAATCTCATCTGCAAAGGTTCCCCCTGAGAAGAGTAGGCTCTCAACCCCAAGCCAGGCTTCCCAGCCCAGAGCACTAGAGCCAGAAAGAGGCACCCAAATAACATCTGGCTGTGAAAATTGGCAGGGATTCTGTCAGCCAGGGAGAAACAGGAGACTACTAGAGACACAGGTGCCCTCTTAACGGGCCAACACACAAAATATCATTTGCTGCCACTCACCCTGGGCTCTGAAGGAGGGGGGGCAAAGTGGACTGGAGGCATGTGTGGAGAGACTGGGGTTTGTGGCTCTGGGGAGAAAGCTAAAGGTACAGCCACTAGGATCCCAGTGCTGAATCACTCTCACACAGATGCCATCTTTCTTGGGTGGAACACTCCCCTAATTAAGGCATCAACATGGGGGAATGAAATAGCCCCAGTCTCTGGACTCCCTGTCACCCCACCCTGCAGAGCTTGTGCCTTGTTGAGGAATTAGCTGCCTGGGCCAGTGTCTAGAGGTCTGAGCAGACTCAGAGGTGTCAATGACTTAGTTGTGTGGCTTTGGGATGGGGGTCATCACTCCTATTTTCCTTGTGAACCTGATTTGTGCCTCCCCCTCACTGGCAATACACTAGCCCCACTTAACAGGCTCCTGGCAGCCTCACACTACTAACTCTGGGTGGCCCCACCCTGTCAAGGTCTGGGAAGAATACAAGACAGTTGTGTGACTCTGGGGTGAAGGCCACTCCCCCCGTCTTCTCCCAAGCCTGTCCAGCACCTCCTCTTCATGGGAGATCCACTAGCCCCATCTGCCCAAATCCCAGCAACCCATCCTGCTGAGCTCGGACTCTGTTCAAAATCTGTCACAGACTAAGTTGTGTGGCTCTAGGATGGGGGCCATTTCTTCCTCACATGCCTGACCAGTGTAGAGCCCTCCCTTTACCTGGCCAAATCTTAGTCTGTTTGGGCCTGATAAACTCTGCTGGCATCACCCTGATGATTCCCTGAGACCCTGCCCTACCACAAAGGTGTGTGAGCACGAAGGGGGAGGCAGCTAGACTTGGTATATCCTGGGACATTTGCTAAGTGTCCTCATATCCAGCACTGGCACTGAGTTTGAACCTGTATCAATCTGGTGAACGCCACTTGCCCCTACTTGGTGACTCACTGAGAACCTACCTCATAGAGCTTGACTATCACCAGAGGCTCTTTCATTGACTGAGTCTAACAGGCAGTTGGCAAGTGGAGTCAAGTGGAGACAGATCTCAGGGTGCCTTGGGACTTTAGCTGGGATGCATGCCCAGGTTGTGGGCCCCATCCCCAGTGGGGGGCATACAGGAGGCAGCCAATCGATGTTCTCTCTCATCGATGTTTCTATCTCTCTCTCCCTCTCACTTCCTCTCTCTCTAAAATCAATAAAGGAAAACATTTTTCGAAAGAAAAAAACAAAAGAATAAACTCAAAATGGATTAAAGACTTCAATGTTCAACTCAAAACCATAAAAACCCTAGAAGAAAGCATGGGCAGTAAAATCTCAGACATTTCATGTAGTAATATTTTTTTCTGATATATGTTCTTGGACAAGGGAAACAAAGGAAAAAATAAACAAATGGGACTATATCAAACTAAAAAATTTTTGCACAGCAAAGGAAACCATCAACAAAATGAAAAGACAACCCACTGAATGGGAGAACATATTCACCAATGATACATCTGATAAGGCGTTAATATTCAAAATTTATGAAGAAAATTCTACACCAAAAAAAAATAAACAATCAAATTAAAAAATGGGCAAAGGAACCTGAATAGACACTTCTCCAAAGAGGACAATGGCCACCCTGGCCGGTTTGGCTCAGCGGTTAGAGTGTTGGCCCACGGACCAGAGGGTTCCACTAAGGGCACGTAACTTGGTTGCAGTTTGTCCCCGCCCGGTTGGGGTCGTGTGGGTGGCAACCACTTGATGTGTCTCTCTCACATCGATGTTTCTCTCTCTCTTCACCCCTCTCTCCCTCCCGCTCTAGCTGAAGATAAATGCAAAAATGTCCTCGGGTGAGGATAAAAAATAAAAAAAAGAGGACAATGGCCAATTGACATATGAAAAGATGCTCAACGTCACTAATCATCAGAAAAATTCAAATTAAAACCACAATGTGATATCACCTCACACCTGTCAGAATGGTTATCATCAATAAATCAACAAATAACAAGTATTGGCAAGAATGTGGAGAAAAGGGAACCCCGGTTCATTGTTGGTGGGAATGCAGAGTGGTACAACCACTGTAGAAAGCAGTATGGAGTTACCTCAAAAAATTAAAAATGGAACTTCCTTATGACCCAGTGATTCCACTTCTGAGAATATAACCGAAGAAACCAAAACACTGATTGAAAGAGTATTTGTACCCCTATGTTCATTGCAGCAGTATTTACAATAGTCAAGGTTTGGAAACAGCCCAAGGGCCAATCAGTAGATGACTGGATGAAGAATCTGTGGTACGTTTACACAATGGAATACTATTCAGCCATAAAAAAGAAACTCTTACCTTTTTCGACAGCATGGATGGACCTGGAGAGTATTATGCTAAGTGAAATAAGCCAGTCATAGAGAGACAAGTACCATGTGATTTCACTTATGTGTGTAATCTAATGAATAAAGTAAACTAACAAAGAGAATAGAAACAGGCTCATAGATATAGAAAACAGACTGACAGTTGTCAGAGGTGGGAGGTTTGGGGGCCTAGGTGAAAAATGTGAAGAGATTAAGGAAAAAACAAACATATAAACACAGACAACAGTATGGTGATAACCAGAGGGAAAGGGTGTTGGTGAAACGTACAACAGGGTAAAGGGGGGTAAATGTTGGTGGAAGGAGAATTAACTTAGGGTGGTGAACACAATAAAATATACAGTTGCTATATTATAGAATTGCATACCTGAAACCTATATAATTTTATTAACCAATGTCACCCCAATAATTTCATTAAAAAATAAAGCTATATTTTGAAAAATGAAACTTAATTCATGTTTCCCTTTTCTTTGCCTTCTCATGGGCATGAGACCCAAGTTCAGGGTTATTAGGTAGCATTATGGCTTCAGGATGGTTGTCTGATCAGTGTTTAGTATCTGACCACATTGACTCTCCTGAAATGTATATCTACTTGGGTCTCAGACATGGGTCTCCATGCTGGCATCTTCTGAGAATTCTGATTTCCATCTGGTTCTCAGTTGTATGGTCCACAAAACTTAAAGAAGCAGTCTTTTCATCAAAACATCAAGGGTTCTTGGGATTGCAGTACTCTCAACCAGCCTCAACACCTCTTCCATGCCGCTCTGTGAACTCTCTTGGGCCCTTTCTGCCTAGGTAATCCTCTGCTACATCACATGAAGGGGTAACATTGATGATAGCTCTGGAACCTTGCCACTTTCCCCAAGTCTCAGTTGGGAAAGGAGGCACAGTATCCCTCTGATGTTTATGTATATCCAAGTTCCACTATTTCATTTTCTAAGCCTGGTCCTAGGTAGACAGGGTACCTCAGGGGCTTGTGCCAACTTGTTTTTCTCACCAACTTTCCTTGTTCCCCAGCTCAGAGGAACATTTTTTTGTTTATTTATTATTATTATTATTATTTTTTTTTTTGAAAGGAGAGGGAGAGACAGAAACATTGATGAGAGAGTATTGATTGGCCGCCTCCTGCATGCCCCCCACCAGGGATGTGTCCTGACCGGGAATCGAACCGGCGACCTCTTGGTGCATGGGTCGATGCTCAACCACTGAGCCACACTGGCCAAGCTATTTATTATTATTATTAATATTATTATTATTCTTTTATTAATTTTTTGTTGTTAATCCTCATCTAAAGATATTTCCATTGATTTTTAGGTAGAGTGGAAGGGAGAGGGAAAGAGAAAGAGAGAGAGAGCAACATCAATGTGAGACACATCAATTGGTTGCCTCCCACATGACCGATGGGTTGTCTCCCACACGACCCTGACCACGGCTGGGGATCAAACCTGCAACCCAGGTATGAGCCCTTGACTGGGAATCGAACCCGAGACCCTTTGGTCCATGGGCTGATGCTCTAATCACTAAGCCAAACTGGCCAGGGCTATTTTTATTTTTTATTTCCTCTTCCAATGTAAAATAGAAAGATTGACTTGGTAAATATTCTTGTAACCTTATAATTAATGTAAGAACCTTTGCCTTTAGACTGCAGGGGTGGGGAACCTTTTTTTTGCCAAGAGCCTTTTGGATATTTATAACATCATTCATGGGACATACAAAATTATCAACTTAAAAATTAGCCTGTTATATTTGGTCAGGCTAATTTGGTGAGGTGTGTGATGTTAGCTGGTATTGATTTCGAGGACCTTATAGGGCCTGTGGGCCAGAAGTTCCCCACCCCTGCTTTAGAGGAAGGAAAGAAATTGAGTAAGGGAAGCTGCCCAGGGGGAGGAAGACTAAAGTGGAGATCTGCCTAGGGTCAGGGGAAGCCTGAGAACGGGAAATACTTATGCAATGAGAAGAGAAGACTATGAAATTTCTAGACATGGCAGAGGGAACTTTGCCTCTTTTGCTTAATTGTCTAAAGCTGGCTCTGCATATAGTTGGATTTGACACATATTCTTTTAAGGACTTTTAAAAATAATGTGTTGCTTCCTCTCTCCCTCCCCAGCACCCAGTGTCCTAGACAGTCTTTCTTACCCCAGATTTAAACATCTCACAGTGGAATTTGAAGATTAGGTTTACCAGAACTCTCACACCAAATCCTCAGGAGTGCTCTGGGACAAAATTATGCTAAAGAGAACTCAGATCACCTTTTCCAAGATATAGATTCCCAAGCTGACCTCTATTTCTTTGTTCCCTATCAAACTAAGTTAAGGCATATTCTACATGAAAGCAAGAGGACCAGGCAGTGGTGCGAGGGAGCTAACACTTATTGAGGACTATACATGCTGGGCTCTGGGCTGAGACTTCACATGCATTGTCCCATTTAATCTTCACAACTTTTAAATCATTGCATTTAGGGAAACAGCCACTGATTGCCACTGAGAGGTTGAATCTTGCCCAAGGTCACACAAGAAGGAGAGAAATGAAATTCAAGCCTAAATTGATGAACTTCAAAGTAGTCATTTTCTTTACCTCATGCTGTCATCCTAGTAGACTAAGTTAAAACCTCTAATCGCCTTCTTAGATGACATAATATGAGGAGAAGGAGAGAGAGAGGGAGGGAAGGAAAGAAGGAACCTGGGCTGTTGCAGAGCAAAAGCAGTGATAGCCCATATTTCATGAAGTTCCTTGCTAAGTAAACAAACCTATCTAGATCCACACTTTTACTATCTAGAGTATGGAGAAGAGGAAAAGTATGAAAGAGAAGGTTTGCAAGGCAATGGCCTGATTAGATAGGACACGTAGACTATTATGGTAATTTTATAAATGTGCTTTCTGGTATCATTTTTTCAAAATTCATGCAAAGACAGTGGAATTTGAAAAACATGCACAGTAGTTGTAGCAGTAGTAAGGAATGGCCTGCAATGTGAGAATTCTAGATTACATGCAAAAATGTAGACTCTCTGTTTTATAGACCTCTGAAATACTGTCAACTTTAGAGCTACTTGGGTATTCCAAACCTCCCACAGGATTTAGAACCAACTTCTGCTCACTACTGAATTATTTTGAAACTATTAAGGGAACTGATAGGACCTCTCAGGCACCCTTTGAATTTCTGAAGCCTGAATGGACTTGCAGAATGATTGTAAATTATTGCAGTTATGAGACCAGTGTTTCTTGCCACACTTTATATATGTGAAGGCTTTCGTTTGTTTTGTAACTATAGCAACAAGTTCTGTAGTCCATTGTTTTGCACAACTCAGTCTTACCACCTCATGCACTGCCTAATTACTGCTCTACTAAAATTAATTTTTCTTTAATTGATTTACACAGTGTAGACCTGCTCTATGCTAAAGGGGTCCTAGTTTTATACCTTTGCAGAGACAGAAGTTGAGTTCCATCATCCTGACTGTATTCTTGATTCTGCTTTCCATTACTGGAGACCAAGAGGAAAGGGCTTTGCTAAGGCCATGGCAAGAGTCCTGTACAGTGTAATAGAAAATGGTAAGGTATTTGGAGCCAGTGGATGTGAGTTTGAATAAATATTGCCATTTATAGTTGTGAGATCTTGGACACATCATTTATATTCTCTGACCTTCAATTTTCTCACTTATAAAATCAGCATAATTCTTATGGAACATGGTGGTTGTGAGTATTAAGTGAAATAATATGAAGGAAAGCTTTGTTTAAATTGTGTAGAGCTATATAAATGTTATTATCAGGTGCACAGGTGAGTGACCACTAGGCAGGAGTGTCTGCATGCTAATGAGGGTGAGCAGAGGATATGTTAGAGACAAAAATCATGTCTGTTTCTATGATAGTTCTTTCACATGGACAATGTTCCCCATCATGTCCCTACATGTTATACCCACTCAAAAATGAATAATATAGAGTTCCTTTGGGCTTTGTAGGTTTCTGAGAAGAAAGGTGGAAAATACAAAGTCTATGTTTGGGGTGGGGTGAGAGAGGCCAAAGGGAGGAAAAGGGAGAGAGAAATGAGTTGGGAGGAGGCATAACTCTTTCAGCATCCTTCCATCCCAGACAGGAAACTTATTCTGTAACAGAGTCTTAGGTTCACCATGACAGCAGGCAATTATATAATTTAAGATTTACTGTCTAATACTGTGAACATTTACTTTGAAACCTAGATATGCCTTTGGAGCTTCCTTGCAAGAGTTTTGTTTTCTTTCATGTGTATGTATGGTTTTAATTAAAGGTAGTCCAAACCACGTTGTTACTTTAATGCTTCAACTATGAGGCAAATTTATTTGCACATACTTACTGCACTAGTTTTATTTTTTTCTGTGCCAGAATGGGTTGTTTTGCAGGATTCTTTTTTGAGAGGGGTTTTTCTTTTTTACTTAAAAAAAAAAAAAAAAAAAAAAAAAACAGAAGGAAGTTGTGGTTTAATTTGTTGAGTCATTGAACAACAATGCTTTTCTACCCACTCTTCTATTTTTTTTTAATATTTATTTTTCAATTACACTTGACATTCAAGATTGTATTAGTTTTAGGTGTACAGCATAGTGGTTAGACATTTATGTAACTTACAAAATGACCCCCCATAAGTCTTGCACCCACTCGACACTATACATAGTTATTAAAATATTACTGGCTATATTCTCTAATCTGTACTTTACATCCCCATGACTATTTTGCAACTGCTAATTTATACTTCTTAAACCCTTCACTTTTTTCACCCAGGCCCCCAAGCCCCCTCCCATCTGGAAACCATCAGTTTGTTCTATCTATGAGTCTGCTTCAGTCTTCTTGTTTGTTTGTTTTTTAGATTCCATATATAAGTGAAGTCACATGGTATTTGTCTTTTTCTGTCCAATCCACTTCACTTAGATCAATATTCTCTTGGTCCATCTGTGTTGTCACAAATGATAAAACTTTAGTTTTTATGGCTAAGTAGTATTCCATTGCATATATGTACCACTTCTTTATCCATTTATCTTTTGATTGGAGCATTTAATCCGTTTAAATTTAAAGTAATTACTGATAGATATGTAGTAATTGCCATTTTATTAATTGTTTTCTGATTGTTTATGTGGTTCTTCTCCATTCCTTTTTTATTCTCTTGTTTCTCGTATGTTCATGACTCTGTAGTGTTGTATTTAGATTCCTTCCTCTTCGATTTGTGTATATCTTGTAATTTTTTGGTTTGTGTTTACCATGTGCTTCATATATACCAAGCTATGTTTATAGCAGTCTATTTTATTTATTTTTTAAAATATGTTTTTATTGATATTTTAGAGAGAGAGGAAGGGAGAGAGAGATAGAAACATTGATGTGAGAGAGAAACATCGATTGGCTGCCTCCTGCATGCCCCCTACTGAGGATCGAGCCCACAACCCGGGCATGTGCCCCAACTGGGAATCGAACCAGGACCTCTCAGTCCCTGGGATGACGCTCAATCTGCTGAGCCACATTGGCCAGACTATAGCAGTCTATTTTAAGTTGAGGTTCACTTAAGTTCAAACACATTCTACAATCACTACCATTTTTACTCACCACTGAATGTTTATTGTTTTGTCATTATTTTTTACTTTTGTGAGTGTGTGTGTGTATCCCTTAATTTACTGTTGTAATTGCACATGATTTTCCTACTTTTGCTTTTTAACCTTTACAATAGCTTTAGTGTTGGTTGATTTACTCACTGCTTTTATTATGTTTGCATTTGTCAGTGAGAATTTTCTTTCTTTGTGATATTTCCTTATTCATATTATTTATTTATTTATTTTCTTCTTCTTCTTACAGAAGTCCCTTCACATTTCTTGTTATACTGGTTTGGTGGTGGTGAACTCCTTTAACTTTTTCTTGTCTGGGAAACTCTTTATGTCTCCTTTGATTTAAAATGATAGCCTTTATAGGTAGAGTAATCTTGGTTGTAGGTCCTTGCTTTTCATCACTTTGAATATTTTGTGCCAATCCCTTCTGGCTTGCAAAGTTTCTGTTGAGAAATGAGCTGACAGTCTTATGGGAGCTCCCTTGTAGGTAACTAACTGCTTTTCTCATGCTGCTTGTAAAATTCTTTTTGTCTTTAACCTTTGGCATTTTAATTATGATGTGTCTTGGTGTGGGCCTCTTTGGGTTCTGGGGACTCTCTGCGCTTCCTGGACTTGTGTGTCTATTTCCTTTGCCAGGTTAGGGAACTATTCAGTTATTATTTCTTCAAATAGGTTCTCAGTTCCTTGCTCTCTTCTCTTTCTGCTGTGCCTATGATGCAAATGTTGTTATGCTTGATGTTGTCCCAGAGGTCCCTTAAACTATCCTAACTTTTTAAAATTCTTTTTTCTTTTTCCTGTTTCAATTGAGTATTTTCTGCTACCTTGTCTACCAAATTGCCTAGTCAATCCTCTGCTATTGAGTCCATCTAACATATTCATTTCAGTTACTGTATTCTTCATTTCTGACTGATTCTTTTTCATGGTTTCTGTCTCCTTTTTTATGTTTCCTATCTCTGTTGAAGTTCTCACTGATATCATCTGTGCTTCCCTTAAATTTTTTGAGCATAATTATAACCAGTGTTTTGAACTTTGCATCGGTAGATTGCTTGCCTTCATTTTGTTGTCTTTTTTTTTTTTTTTGGAGTTTTGTCCTGTTCTTTAATTTGGGACATGTTTCTTTGTTTCTTCATTTTGGCTGCCTCCATGTGTTTTTTTATATGTATTAGATAGATCTCCTACTTCTCTCAGTCTTATCAGAGTGGCCTTATGTAGTAAGTGTCCTGTGGGGCCCAGTGACTCAATCTCCCTGTTCGCTTGAGCCAGATGCTCCAAGGATGTCCCTTGTGTGTGTTGTGAATGCTCTCCTATTGATTGCTATTGGCACGTCAGTAGGTGGGATTGACCCTCAGGCTGACTGACTATGAAGACTGTCCATGACTACAGTGGACAAACTGTTGTATAGGGGCTGACACCATGGAGCAGGATTTGCTTTAGCAAGGCTCTGGTGCCTGCTGAGTATGTCATTTGTGGTCCTAAGTGGGTGGTGGTCTGGTATGGTTTGAAGCCATCCACCAGGTGTGTTGGTTCTGGGGCTGCCTGGGAGGGGCTCTGGTGTAGGCCAAGGTCAGCCACTACCCATGTCTGGCCCAGGGCCACCTGGTAGGAGCTACAGAGTGATCATTGGTTGGTAGCTGCTTATGCTGGGCTTGGAGGAATCTGAGAGTGGTTATGCTGTGAACCAAAACTGGCTGCCACTAGTGCCAGGCATGGGCTGCTTAGGAAGAGGTGCAGGGCACACTGAGGCCAGTCACTGTTTATTTGGGGTTTGTGGACCTTTGAGAGATTTTAGGAAAGTCCACAGTGTGGGCCCAGGCAGGCAGCTTCTGTGGACTAGCCTCTGAAAGAGATTTGGGATGGATGGGGTCTCAGAGAATAACCAGGGTGGGACAAGAGCTGTTAGCCTGGCTAATGGAACCTCAGACTGGTCACTCACGTGTGCCTGCTGACTGTGTGGAGGGAAGACTCAACCAAAGAATGATGGCACCTGCAAGAATTTTTTTTTTAAAGAAACAATTTTTTTTCTTTATTGATTGTAGAGAGGAAGGGAGAGGAAGAGAGATAGAAATATTGATGAGAGAGAACATCGATTGGCCGCCTCCTGCATGCCCCCCACAGGGGATTTGGTCCATACCTGGGTGTGTGCCCTGACCAGGAATCGAACTGGTGACCTCTTGGTACATGGATCAATGCTCAACCTCTAAGCCACACCAGCTGGGCTCCTACAAGCATTTTAATCCTTCCAGCCCTTACCTTGAAGCCAGACAATTCAGTTCCTTCCCATATGTCCCTGCTATCCCTTTGCTGGAGCTTAGTGCAAGTGTTTGTGAGTGAGTGAGTGTTTGTATGGACCCTTTAAGAGGACACCTGGGTCTCCAGCAGCTCTCTGTCTCACCCAGACAGAATCCCCACTGATTTTCACAGCCAGATTTTGTGGGGACTCCTCTTCCCAGCACTGATGGTCCGGGCTGAGGAGCTTCATGAGGGGCTAGAAACCCTCACTGCTCCACAGCTGAGATATTGCTCCCTATTTTTAACTGCTACACATGGGTGTGGGACCATCCCTTCCATGTCTCTGCCCCTCCTACCAGTCTCAACATGGCTTCTTATATCTTTAGTTATAGGAGTTTTGTTCCACTTGTTTTCAGGTAGTTCTTTGGGATGGTTGTTCTATAATTTAGTTGTAATTTTGAGATGATCATGGGAGGAGGTGAGCACAGCATTTACCTACTCTATAATCTTGACCAGAAGTCTCTACCCCATCTTTTTTAAAGCATGACTTGAAACTGTATTTATATCTTTAAAAAAATGTTTCAAGTCTAATCTTGTCTTTATGTAGTAATAATGGGTATTACACAATAGGATATAGAATAAATGATCTAGACAGGAATGAGTGTAATAATTGGATATGTTGCATTTAAAACTGCCAAGCTGGTAGTATCTGATGATTTTGTTGTTGTTGGATTAAGTGGATCTGAGGTAACTGTAGGCTGCATGTCAAATTGGCTGCCCTCTCATATTGTAAGCCTCTCATATCATGGACCAGAGGCCTTTCAGAAAAGGCCTTTAATGTAGATTTTTAACATTATTTCCAAAAGAGAATATACATATAATCACAGACATACAGTGACAGGATTAAGAGGATAGAAATAGAAATATACCACAATTTTTGTAGCCCTA
This sequence comes from Tadarida brasiliensis, assembly GCA_030848825.1. Classification (NCBI taxonomy): domain Eukaryota; kingdom Metazoa; phylum Chordata; class Mammalia; order Chiroptera; family Molossidae; genus Tadarida; species Tadarida brasiliensis. The sequence continues at coordinate 62,553,973 of CM061267.1, read as the reverse complement.
TTTTGACATATCTATATTTTGCTTTTTTTAATCCTCACCCAAGGATATGTTTTTATTGATTTCAGAGAGCGAGGAAGGGAGAGACAGAGAGAGAGAGAAAAACTTCGATGTGAGAAAGAAATATCAGTTGGTTGCCTCCTGCATGCCCTGACTAGGGATTGAACCCACAACCAAATATGTGCCCTGACTGGGAATCAAACCCGCAACCTTTTTTGTGTATGGGACAATGCTCCAACCAACTGAGCCACCCAGCTAGGGCAGCATATCTATGTTTTTAAATAAATATAAGGAACTGAAACAACAACAACAAAATCGGTCTCCCAGACTTCTCCCTTCCTCCAAGACGTCTGGCCCTGAGTTACATAAAATCAGTCACGTAACTAACCTATAGCAATGGGAGGCGGGGGAAAGGAGCACGTGACCATGTTTCCAGGGCAGTTAGAAGAGCTAAATTATGAGAAAGAATGTTCAGGTTCTGTGTGGGACCAGGAGAGAAACATGTTTGACTTTATATTATACCCTCATTTTCTAAAATGAGCAAAACTGTGCTTTTTTAGTGACAAGTCATATTGAAAGACAAAGTGGTTTCCTGCTACATCTTTCTTGGAGCAAGCATTACCATTTTACCTTCAACATTCCACATCATTTGTGTATCCCGCCTCATGCACTGATGCATGGGTATTTGTTTTTTGCACACGCTCCTTATAACTATCAGGAAAAAATTTCCTTAAAAATTCAAAATCAAAACAAAATGATGGATCTCCTTTTTAGATTTAGAGAAGAGGAAGTAGTGATGTGTTTTACAAAACAAGGCATACCCTGCAATGCTCATTGCTTAATATTTCTTTGTGAAGCTTCCTATTTTGGCTTTACAGTATCTTTTAACCCTGAGATGAAATTTGAATAATATAGGGTTCGATGTTCCTCTGTAATAGGACTAAAGCTTGATTTACCTTTCTTTCTCCTTCACTGGCCTTTTGCTTTTCTGTGTCAAAGTACAGTACATGTACTCTTCCTTTTAGAAAGCCCCATAAAACCATGTCCTCTATTCTTCAGACTCCTACAGCACAGATGGTTCTGCCTTTGCTCAGGCTCTCATCATCTAACCTTCCTATCAGGGCTGCTTCGCTGCAGAACTTGCTATGCAAATGGTACCCATTGGAAGTGTGCAGTACACAGCAACCCTACTTCTCTGGTCCAGGCTTTTATAGCACCTGTTTAAGGTATATATATCTAAATATATATATATATATCTTTGCAATTCTTTTATTAATTTCTGCCTTGCCCACCAGCCTGTGAGCCCCCTTGAGGTTAGGGACCTTGTCTGGTTTTGCTCACCACTGAATCTGTCTCCTACTCATAGTACAGTAGCTGGCGCATATCCTCTAAATCGTCTCCTTGCCTCCAAATTCACATCCTTTCCAAACCATTCTTCTCACTATCACTAACATCTTTAAAAACTCAGATAACTCCTTTCAACAAAAGAAATAAAAAAGTAATTGCTTCAAATACCTATAGATTAAAATCTAAATTCCAGGCTACAAGATGCTTTTTAATCCTTGTCTACCTTCCTGAGAGCATTGCTTTTTATTTAGGCTTATTTTACATTACTTTATCTGATACAGAGCTTGTTATTTCCCGACCTTGTTTCCTCTTTAGATTGCAAATCGCTTGCATCTTTGTAAACACTTGGTCCTCATAAAATTCAGTTAATAGTTGTTTAATTGACTTATTATGGAGCTATGTCGAGAATTACTGTACTTGATAGCTATGTAGTTCTTCCTACATGAATTTAAGATGTTTTATAAATATTCTTTTGTTTATATCGGTGTAGACTGAGAATATATTTTATTCCATTGTTTCATTTACAACTGTCAATCATATTGCCTGCAGTATGGTAATATTAATACAATAGGTTTTGCAATCCTATATTAATGAAACCCTGAATATTTGTTTTATCTATTAAACTTTGCTATCTACTTACGCCTTTCCATTCTATTATTTAATTAAATTAATTAGTGTTTTAGGTTTTAATCCACATGATACTTATATGTTTGCCTCCACTGTATTTTTTTTACTTTCCTATTCACTCTTTCTTTTCTAAGGGTTAAAGTTTGTCTGATAATGTCTATCAAAACTCCATCATAGTGTCTTTTAGTTGCTTCCCTATGTAAAATAAAAGTTTTACTTGCTTTAGAATATTTTCAAGATAAAAGAAAATTAAAACTCGGTAGAATGAGAATTTGTACAAATACAACAAATACCTGTCTTTTGTTGCCTCGGTAAGTTGTATCATATTCCAAGGTGCAGTGCTTTAAGAAGGTTGCCTTAGCTTAAGTTTTCAAAGTTAATGCCATCTTGAATACAAAGATTCCAAGAGCTTTCTAAAAATATTTAAAAATAAATAGATGTACTATACTTTGCAAAACTGTAATAGCAAAAATTGGAAACATTCCATATGTTTATAAATTGGGGATTATTTGAATAACTTGTGGTGATGCCAAGGAGTGCTATGCAGTTGTGTAATAGAATGAGGACTATCTCTGTATATTATTATGCAGTTCTTCAGGATATATTATCATGTTTACATACCTAGGTTTTGCTTCAAAATAATTAGGAGAGTGGAGAGGAGAAGTAGAAGGGTTTAGATAAAACAGAATTGCTTATGAATTGATATTTGTTGAAGCTGGCTGATGAGTACTTGAGGAGTCATTGTACTATTCTGCAGCTTTTGTTTATATTTGAAATATTAAAGAAAAGTTAAAAACAACAGGTATGGTCTAACATTCTGAAGGAAACATTTTCCTGGGATAGTCATTAACATTTGACAACATGAAATGACTGAACATACAAATTGTATCATATAAAATACAAACAAATCTAGATGTATAACCAAACCATTTTCCTCTCCCTGAAGATTTAAACAATAAACTGTGATTACTTACCAAATGTAAAGTGTTGTGATGCCTTAATAATTATAGGTCCTTTTTTTCTTTTTGTTAATCCTCACCCTAGGATATTTTCCCATTGAATTTTAGATAGAGTGGAAGGAAGGGAGGAAAGGGGAGGGAGTGAAGAGAGAGAGAGAGATCAATTAGTTGCCTCCTGCAAGACCCTGACTGGGGCTGGGGATCAAACCTGCAACCCAGGTACGTGCTTTGACCAGGAATCGAACCTGAGACCCTTTGGTCTGTAGGCCAATGCTCTAACCACTGAGCCAAACAGGCCAAGGCAATAATAGGTTATTTTTAAAAACTGCATTATGGCCCAGCCGGTGTGGCTCAGTGGTTGAGTGTTGATCCATGCACCAAGAGGTTACCAGTTCGATTCCCGGTCAGGGCACATGCCCAGGTTGTGGGCCCTATCCCCAGTGGAGGGCATGCAGGAGGCGGCCAATCGATGTTCTTTCTCATCGATATTTCTGTCTCTCTCTCCCTCTCCCTTCCTCTCTCTCTCTAAAAATCAATGAAGGAAAAAAAATTGGGGGGAAAAAAACTACATTATGGCATTGAAAAATATATGTGTGTTAAAGGAGGGAAAGTCCAAACGATATCAATATCTATTCATATCACATTAAGAAAACCTGATACCTAGTGCTTTCTGATAGATGTACACGCTTCCACCTATGACGTATTTTTGTCATGGGAAGAGGAAAACAAGTGCATATGTAATTTATAGCTATGGAAGAAAATTAGAAATAGAGAGTGGAAGCTAGCAGTCCAGAGGTATTATCACATTTAATCTGCATATATCAGTGATTTTCAACCAGTGTGCCGCAAGAATTTTCAAAACATGCAATATCTGACTATTTAGTGAGGGGCACTGACCTCTTTTCCCTTAGATTGTCAACTAAAAAAATGATAACAGCCAACACAACAATCGCTATCCAGTGTGAATGAATCAAAATTGTACCTTTTTTCGTGTGTTAGATAGGCAAAAAATGGTATGCCACGGAATTTTAGTAATAACTTTATGTGTGCCATGAGGTGAAAAAGGTTGAAAATCACTGGCATATATTCTTTATGAAGCAGAAAAATTAGTTACTGTTACTCTCCTTTTAGAGAGGAAGAAAGAAACTTAATGAATAAATGACTGCCTGTGGCCACTTGACTAATAAATTCAGGAACCAGAGCCTAGCTGACCTTCTGGATTCATGTTGTAGAATATGCTTTGTATATTACAAGGATGGGGATCCCTAGGATCAAGGAGCAGCTAACCTGATAACATAGACATGAGAGATGATACACGTTCAACAGAAGATGCGGACCTTAAAATTGTGACAGTTGGTTATATACGGTGACAGATGGAGACTAGACTTTGGGTGGTGAGCACTCAATGCAATATACAGATGATATGTTGTAGTATTATATACTTGAAACTTACATAATGTTATTAACCAAAGTCAGACCAATAAATTTAATTTTTTATAAAGAAAAACTGATGACAGTTGGAGTTATTTCCTTTGACGGGAAGAGTGAAGGTATACTCTTCTGTTGCATGTAAATTCAAATATTTCAGAGATGAAAAGAGAAAATTATTAAATTGACATTCTCTTGTGCAGTCAAGGTCTCTTACCAGCTCTCTCTTGGAAGGGCAGCCATCCCAATACCACCAAAGTGGGCCAATGAAGACCTTGCCGGCCAAGACAGGGGCTCTTTTAGAAGTTGCTCTGGGTCCACTTGAATACATGAGCAAATCAATGTATTCATAGGTGTGTGACCTGTGCAGTCATGTATGGACCTGCTCTCAGAAGGGTCTTGCATTTAGTTTAAAACTCTGGTGTCACCATCTTGATATTTTAATAATTTTATTTTTGCACTTATGCTTTGTAAGTCTGATGGGACAGTTGAGCATACACATGAGCTGCAGAGACAGGCCAGCTGGCAGTGCACACAAGCATAGGCCCGAGCTGTGGCCACAGCAGGCAGTGTGGGTGTTGAGCACTTAGCCTGGTGGCCTGCAGAGCAGGTGCATGTCTCAGGCAGTATGGGGCACCCGGGGTGTTGGTTTTATTTTCCAAAAATAATTTAAATAAATTTTGTGTTGTATTTTGAGAGTGAAGATTTATTTCTTTACCCAATCAATGAATAATAATTGAGTGCCTATTACCGTGCTCAGTAAACAAAATTAGATTTCTGCCCTCATGGAGCTTGCATTCTAGTTACATGTATTTTTTCCAATTGATGCAACAATAATCTACTTTTTAAATTAAAATTATTGATTAAGTGTAACAATGAAGAGTGTCTTTATAACCAAGCAGGCTTTTATAATAACATGATTATAGCTAACTTCCTGACCTAGATAGTTCCATTGGAGAATAGCTCAAACCAGTTGAATTTTGCTAGCTTTTATTATTTTCCATGACTTTTACTTTATAAGTGAAGACATCCCTAAATAGCTGAATATGAAATGATTTTATTTTAGAATTGTGAAAAATGGAAGACAGTACCACAGACACAGAACAAGAAGAAGAGGAAAAAGAAGAAAAAGATCAAGAAGATCCCGTTGATGCCACAGCACCCACAATTAACATCCAAGATGAGCGGTTTGTTGATTTATCTACAACTCCAGCTTTCATTTGTCTGCATGAGGTATATTTATTTCTCTTCATATATTACTACAGTAAGACCTGAATCATCTACCTACAAATTCAGATGAAGTTAATATCATTATCAAAATAATATATTACATTTAACCTGTAGGAAATGTGTACAAGAGCTTTTCATGTGACCCTGGACTAATACAGTAGTATAGGTTCTGATACTTTCATAGCATAATAAATATTTGCATATATGCAATCAGTTCAGTAGATTCCATAGTTTGGTAAATGAAGTAAAAGATATTTATTTCATTATTGATATACTATATTTACTTCCAGAAAATGAAGATAAAAGACCTTATCATATAATGCTACGAAGAATACATGTTTACCTAACTAAATGTAGTTATATGGACAGAGCACTGTGCTGTTTCCTTCAGCAGAGGAGCAAAAAGAGGGATATTATATATAGTTTCATTGTCTAATTTTTAAAAAAAAATAAAGGATGAACAATTACAAAATACTCATATAGGAGGATTTTAAAAAAGATATTAACTGACCATATATGCAACTGTTACTGCGTTATGCCTGAGATCTACTTTAGAATATGGTTTAATTCTGGACTATTAACTTTATGTGAATATAACTGAATAAAACATGTAAGAAATTAAACAGTCATAATAAAAATAAGCTATAAAGCCTTAAAGCAAAAACAGAGTTTATTCAAAACCAAGAATGAAAACTAAATCTGCCGCCCCAAATATTTAGTTGATGTAAATACTTTAAACAATTACCACAATGACTGTTGAGTGTGTGTATATATAACATATATAATACATTATATAATATATGTAATGTAATCTGTAATATACATAATATCAGGACCACATGATGTCAACTTGTCCCATTACTGGTGGTATTAACTTAGATCACTTTTTTAAGGTGATGGCTTCTAGATTTCTCCTCTATAAAGTTATTATTCTTCTGGTTGAAATTAATAAGCACCTATGGGGAGATACTCTGAGAATATTTATGTATCCTACTCCTCCTAAAATTTTTACCTATTAGTTTTACATTTCTTGATGATTCTTGCCCAAATCAATTATTATTATTATGGGTGCCAAATGGTGATTTTCTAATTCCATCATTGCTTCCACATTTATTAGTTAGATTCCTATTGCAAGGAAGTACTTTTTCTTATCTATCTGTCTGTCTGTCTATTTAATCTATCTATGTGGACTATGAGTTCTTATTCTATTCAATGGGATATCATACATCACTGTCATTACTCATTTTGATGCTTCAATTGTCCCAGATTTGATTCTTTGTGCACTTTTTATGTCATAAGAATATGTTCCAGGCTCATCTTTCATTTTCCTTGCTCCAACCCTGGAATCAGCCATTTCTCATAGGATTTCTTGTGCCTTTTAATGGAGAATGATATTTGGAAACTAGTATCTTAATACTGGGCATGTTCATTGCTACTTGTTTGTCATTACTTCTAAGTTCTCTCAGCAGACAGAGCTATGAAAGAGATGCATGATTATATTTATTCACACAAACTTATATCTATTTCTATATTAGCCTTTATATATTTAAAACCATGAGTTCATATCTCTAGTTTTAATATTTTTAAATGAGCAGAGTTCTCTATTTCTGCTAAAATTCATCACATGCCCAACTTTGCAATAGGAGTTCTACTTTTATACCACTACCTTAATAATTCTATCAAACAAAAAATAAGGCTAAAGTAGAGTTTATTTCTACCAAAGGGCATGCTAACAATAAAAATTATAGTCCCGTTTTTTAAGCCACAGATAAAGAAACATGAAAGGTATTTTTTCAAAGTCAAAGGAGAACTTTGGACATCTCTTGCATGTTGAGTATCAATGTAACAATTTATTAAGTATTTAGAGTCTCTCAATACACATGTATGCACAAATAATAGTTATTAATTCTTAGGTATAACCAACCCTTGATGAAGTGGATACCTTATTATAGCATCAAAGACCTATCTTACCTACACTTTTGAGTACAGTCAAACCTTGCATAGCAGACTACTTCAGGCAAGGGGTGTCCATTAAAGCTGAAAGTCTGTTATATAATAAAGTAGGTTTTCTGAATGCATCTTTTAAAAAATTGACAAATTAGTTAGTTTACCTGTTTGTACTTCTGTAGACATGTTAGTGTAATTAAAATTAAGTATGTATGAAAAGTTTAATTTCACAGAAAAGTTTTCTATATGCATTACTGTAATTTTAAATTTATACTGAATAGGTATTCATGCATTCACCAGTCACCACAAGTAAACAAATGCACATTGGCTGGGGTGTGGCTTAGCACACATGGGAACATCACCTACAGGCATTAAAACTGCTGCAGAAAGTCATACCACGTGACAACAGAACCAGTTACCATGAGCAATTCAGTATGATCACATGCTAATTATTCTCCAAACATTGTTTATGAGCAGTGACTCTTGGATTTAAGTATGTAGACTATAATTGCAGATATGTAATATCTATTTATGTTGGTGAAATTACTACAGTGTTTTTTCCAACATATGGCCTACTCACTAAAATTTGTTAAAAATTAATAACAGAAAATAACCTGTTAATTTAATTATAAACAAACTTGCTATAAAATTATCAGGGTGTTAATTTTCACAAATGATATATGGACTGGAAATTTTGTCTATTAAATCCGAAGTTCGTTAAATCGAGGTCCACAAAATCGAGGGTTTACTGTAATTTTATTGCGTGTGAACTGGTCCTCAAGCCACCAAAATCTTACAGAATGAATTATTGGCTTCAAACAACTTTATTTCCATAAAACACACCACTGAGATTGCTCCCACTGGCCTCTATAACTTTGTTTTCTAATTCTTTTGACATTTCTCTAAGATTTATGAATCTTATAAAAATGTTTAGCCTACTTTGTACAAGCTATCCCCCTTCGGTTGTATAAACAGAAGCTGTATCTGCAGAATAGCAAGAGTTCAGATGGCAAGTGAAAGAAAAGTCAGAATCCACTTCCAAAGGTCCAGATGCTTGGCATCACATTGTGAGAACCAGAAGCTGCTTCCGGCATTTATTGTTATTAATGTTAGTCGCATAACTGGCCCAGCGCTGCTGAGTTGCAAAACATGGATGTCATGCATACATCTAATATTGCCTACAGAATGTGTTCAGTGTGGCATTTGTGGCACTCGGCAATTTGTGCCCAAACTGTTTTTGCAATTAATCATTCGCTTAGACCTTCGTGATCTTCTGTTTATGTTGCTCCCTTAGGAAGTCTCTCATGTTCAGGTGCCTGGGAAACTGGCACATTCACAAAGCATAATGCAAGGTCATGGACTTCCACAAATCTTCCAGTCACACTGCCTCTTGAAAAATGGTGCCATTCAAACTAAAAAATCAAATAAAATACTTATATAGGCCACACTTTACAAACCCTGCATCTGTTCTAACCTTTTAGAATCTGGCTCAATTTCCAAGCCCTCTGAGAAACTTTGCCTGAGCAACCAGCTCACACTGGTTTCTCCAACCTCTCAACTATTACAGCATTTGTAGGCTGTACCTGTCACTGGGTACTAATGTCATTAACAAATATGTATTGAATATTATCTCATTATAAAGTATTTCTTATAGAAAATTTAGAACTCCACCGACATAATGATCACATTAAGCAGCAAGACCAAACAGGGCAGCCCTGGCTGGGTGGCTTAGTTGGATGGACATCATTCCCTATATCAGAAGGTTGTGGGTTTGATTCCCAGTCAGGGCACATACCTATGTTGTGAGTTCAATCCCTGGTCGGGGCACATGCAGGAGGCAACCAACCGATGTTTCTCTCACACGGTGATGTTTCTCTTTCCCTCTCTCTCTCTAAAAAAAAAAAAAAAAATCACTAAAGACCTAACAGGGCAGAACTACACTGTGTTAATTCACACTTTGGGATGAATGTTCAAAGTAATGCTTTGGAACTATGCCACATAATTCCCATCAGGGAACTGTGTGGGTTAATGCTGGACACCTGCTCCCCAACTCTGCCATTGCTGCCTGACTGTGAGGCCTGGCACTCCACAGGCTTTTCTTGTCCCACTGGAAATTCGATCCTGCTCTATTTTATTTTTATGAAAACAAATTTTATAGTATAATGTATATACAGCAAAGCTCACAAAAATTCAGTGTACAGCTTGGTGACTTTTTACATATGGCTGTAACCAACATGTTCAGAACTGAATTCATCATTCTTCTCTCAATTCTAATTCTCTTCCTGTGTTCTCTTTGTCAGTTTGAGAATTAAATATCTCTTTTAAATATCTCTTGAATGTATCTGCTCACTGTAAGATGAGATGATCTGGAAAAAGTTTTTTGCAGGCAGTTGGACATGAGAGGGGATAGTTCATCCAAAGCCGTGGCCTCCACTGTGAACCTACATTTTATCCTTAAGCTCTGCCCATACCCACACATGCACATACTTGGAATATCTTCACCTGGATGACCCCCAAGTTACTAAACATGCTCAAAACTAAACTCATTATTCTCCTCCCAAGCCCAAGTCTCCTCCTGTATTTGGTCAGTTTGTTCTCTCTGAGATATTTATTAAATTTGTTTCCTTTCCATTCCCCCCATATCACCAATTAGAATGCCATGTCAGTGATTGAGATAACGTATGAAGAGAGACTGAACCAAGGGTTGGCAATGGAAAAAAAGTTAGAATACGCATAGGAGAGATGTTACGGAAGTATAAAATGCTGGACTTAGTGTCTGAATGAGTGGGGAGCTGGTGGTGAGGGAGACGAAAGAGTCTAAATTGATGCTTGAATTTCTGATTTTAGAAAGCGGCTTAATTGTGGTACTATATAGGTGACAGAGAATTCAGTAGAAGCATCAGGTCTGAGGGAAATGTTCAATATGTGGATTTTGAGTTTACCAGGGAAATATATAGTCATAACAGGTTCTTGATAGTGTTGATATTACTTTCTGAAAAGATTGCATACTGTTTCTTATGTATATTTAACAGCACAGTCTACCATTGTGTATTTATAAGATGTTGCCATCCTTCACTAATCCTCCACTTTTAAAATTATTTCTTTACCAAGATGTTCATATATTCAAAAGATACTTTCTTATTTTTTATACATTTTGTTCTTTTAAGTCTGGTACCAGATTAAATACACACATTTTGGAATTTTTAATAAAAATTTTAGATGAATTACTAAAAATATTGATTTTCTGATACTATTAAAGCTTCCTATATTTTCTAGGTTGGAACTCCTATAGAGTTACTGATGAGTTTCTTGAGATAATCCATAACTAACTTTAAAATGCTTTTTAAGGAGACTTTCTCCAGCCCTTCTATGATAGTCAGCAGCTCAGCATATTTGTTTTAAGGCACCTGGCTGTCCCCAGTTCCCTGGATGTAGCCTAGTGATCCTGGATAGTGGCCCAGAGTCACTTAGCAGCTACCAGTTCTGTGAGGACATTGCCATGAACGTAAATAGTAGCTGCACATGGGTCCAGCAGAAAAGAAGATAGAATTGGATCCTTCCCACAGCCAGTATCTGCACTTGGATGTCTCTGGCTTTCTCATTTACTTTAATAAGCTATTACATGAGTTCAAAGATAGGCTCCTGAGATGGCAGCAGAGTGAATGGAAGCTACACAGAACATCTCCCAGGACCAAACTGGAATTACAACTAAAATAAAGACGAATCATTGGGAAAAACCAACTGAAGAGCAGCCGGAGAGAGTCAGTACAACCAGGGACAGAAAGAGGATGCCAAATTGAGCCTGGTAGGAACTGTGGAGGCGTGTGAGGGCAGGCTGGTGGCCCTTGGACAACAGTGGAGGGCTGTATTAGTGGTATGCACTTCCTGCTGAGAAAGTAGGGGGGTTTTCAAAGCACCAAATCAGCTACAGACACTCACCTTGGGCTCCAGCAGAGGGAGGGTGGACGGGACTGAAACTGTGTGGAGAGAGTCCAGGGCTCCTGGCTCAGGAGAGAGCTGGACGTGAGGACACCAGAAGTCTTGTACTGAATCAGATCCTCTCAGGACAGTGGCCATCTTACTCAAAGAGCCCCAGAGAGAAGCAACGGCCCCTCCCTCAGGGAAGCAACACTACCAGGACAAGCCAGAGAAATGCATATTGAGGCTCATTAACATCTAGAGTCTGATAGAGAGCAAGTGCCCCACCCGCCAGAAATCCTCTTACAGATGAGGAATTTTTCATTCAGCTGAGGGATACAAATCAAGGCTCATCAAGTAACTGAGACTAATAGCCTCCAGGCAAAAAGCTAGAGGATAACTGAACCTTTCCTTGGCTTGCAGATCTACCAAGGAAAGTAAGACTTGACAGCAGTGTTTAACATGGGTCCTCCCACACTCATCCAAACCCAGTAGAGCAGTGGTTCTCAACCTGTGGGTTGCGACCCCTTTGGGGGTCGAATGACCCTTTCACAGGGGTCGCCTAAGACATAACAGTAGCAAAATTACAGTTATGAAGTAGCAACAAAAATAATTTTATGGTTAGGGGTCACCACAACATGAGGAACTGTATTAAAGGGTCACGGCATTAGGAGGTTGAGAACCACTGCAGTAGAGGGAGCCACAACCAGCAGAACACCAACATCCACAGGAAAAATTTGGCAGACTCCAAAACCCACTAAGGGAGCCAAAATGGTGAAACAAAGAAACAAATCCCAAATGAAAGAACAGGATAACTTGACAGGAGAAGACATAAGTGAAATGGAATTGAGCAAGATATCAGAGGGAGAGTTCAGAATAATAATCATAAGGAAGCTCAACAGCATGAGTAATGATATAGAAGCAATGAAAGCCAACCAATTGGAAATGAGGAATGACATAGCAGAAATAAAAAACACATTGGAAGGAATAACCAGCAGAGGAGAGGAAGCCAAGGACCAGATCAGTGAATTAGAAGACAGGGTAGAAAAAAATCACCCAACCAGAAAACTAAAAAGAAAAAACAATTAAAAAACAGGAAGACAGCCTAAGAGAACTGTGAGACAACATGAAACATAACAATATCTGCATTATAGGAGTTCCAGAAGAAGAAAATGAGCAAGGGTTAGAGAATATATTTGAAGAAATAGTGACAGAAAGCTTCCCTAGCTTGGTGAAGGAAAAAGGCATAAAAGTTCAAGAAGCACAGAGAGCCCCGAATAAAAAGAACCCAAACAGGCTCACACCAAGACACATAATAATTAAAATGCCAAAAATTAAAGACAAAAAGAGAATCCTAAAGGCAGCAAGAGATAAGCAAGAGATTACCTACAAAGAGCCCTGGCCGGTTTGGCTCAGCAGTTAGAGTGTTGGCCCGCGGACCAGAGAGTCCCAGGTTCGGTTCCCACTAAGGGCACGTACCTCAGTTGCAGTTTGTCCCCGGCCTCGGTTGAGGTTGTGTGGGTGGCAACCATTCGATGTGTCTCTCTCACGTCAATGTTTCTCTCTCTCTCTTCCTCCCTCTATCCCTCCTGCTCTATCTGAAGATAAATGCAAAAATGTCCTCAGTGAGGATAAAAAAAAAAAGAGAAAGAAATTACCTACAAAGGAACCTCCATAAGGCTATCAGCTGACTTCTCAACAGAAACACTACAGGCCAGAAGGGAATGGCATGAAATAATCAAGATAATGAAAAACAAGGATGTGAACCCAAGACTACTCTACCCAGCAAGGCTATCATTCAAAATAAAAGGTGAAATAAAGAGCTTCCCAGACAAAACAATGGCTAAGGGAATATATTAGCACCAAACCAGCACTCCAAGAAATATTAAAAGGACTTCTGTAATAAGCAGAAGAAATAGGAAGAGAAGCATAACCATAATAAACAAAAATGGCAATAAATAAGTACATATCAATAATAACCTTAAATGTAAATTAAACACTTTGAGCAAAAGACACAGAGTAGCTGAATGAATAGGAAAGTATGACTCATATATATGTTGTTTACAAGAGACACACCTCACAACAAAAGACTCACATAGGTTGAAAGTGAAGGGATGGAAAAAAATCTTCCAAGAAACAGAAGGGAAAGAAAAGCTGGGGTAGCAATACTCATATCCAATAAAATAGGCTTCAAAATACAGGCCATAACTAGAGACAAAGAAGTCAACTACATAATACTGAAGGGGTCTATCCAACAGGAAGATATAACCTTGGTAAATATATATGCACCAAACATAGGAGCACCAAAATACATTACATACTTCTGGAGGACTTCAAAGGAGAAATCAATAGCAATACAATCTAGTAGGGGACTTCAACACCCCATTGACATCACTGGATAGATCCTCTACACAAAAAATTAACAAGGAAACAGAGATTCTAAATGATGCACCAGATCAAATGGATTTAATAGATACCTACAGAGAATTACACCCCAAAACTGCAGAATTCACATTCTTCTCAAGTGCACATGGGACATTCTCAAAGGTAGACCACATGTTAGGACACAAACTAAGTCTCTACAAGTTCAAGAAGATTGAAATCATATCAAGCATCTTCTCAGATCACAATGGCATGAAACTTGAAATCAATTACAACAAAAACACACAAAAACATTCAAACACATGGAGGCTAAATAGCATGTTATTAAACAATGAATGGATTACAAAGGAGATCAAGGAAGAAATTAAAAACTTCCTGGAAACTAATGAAAATGAACACACAACAACACAAAATCTATTGGACCCAGTGAAAGCAGTCCTGAGGGGGAAGTTCATAGCACTACAGGCCTACCTCAGGAAACAAGAAATATTCCTAATTGACTTTCTAACCTAACTTAAAGAACTAGAAAGTAAACAAAAAGAAAATCCCAGAGCAAGTAGAAGGAAAAAAATAGTAAAGATCAGAGCAGAAATAAATAACATAGAAACTAAAAAAAGAAATCAAAAGATCAATGAAACAAAGAGCTGGTTCTTTAAAAAGATAAACAAGATTGATGGACTCTTAGCCAACTCACCAAGAAACAAAAAGAAAGGACCCAAATAAATAAAATCAGAAACGAAAGGGGAGAGGTAATAACTGACACCAGAGAAGTACAAAGGATCATTAAAAAATACTATGAACAATTATACACCAACAAATTGGACAATCTAGGTGAAATGGACACATTTCTAGAAACATACAGTCTCCCAAAACTGAACCGGTAAGAGATAGAAAACTTGAACAGACCAATAACAACCAAGGAAATTGAAGATGTAATCAAGAAACTCCAAGCAAACAAAAGCCCAGGCCCGGTCGGCTTCACAGGGAAGTTTTACTGAACATTCAAAGAACATCTAACACCCATTCTCCTCAAACTATTCCAAAAAATCAAAGAAGGAAGACTTCCAAACTTATTTAATGTGGCTAGCATAATTCTAATTCCAAAACCAGATAAAGATACTACAAAGAAAGAAAACTACAGGCCAATATACCTGATGAACATAGATGCCAAAATTCTTAACAAAATATTGCATATCGGATCCAGAAAACATCAAAAAAATTATTCACCATGACCAAGTGGGATTCATCCCAGGGATGCAAGAATGGTACAATATTCCCAAATCAATAAATGTGATACACCACATAAACAAAATGAAAGATAAAAACCATATGATCATACCAATAAATGCTGAAAAAGCATTCAACAAAATCCAGCACCCATTGCTGATAAAAATGCTCAGCAATGTGAGAATAGAGGGATCATATCTGGGTATAATGAAGGCCATATATGAAAAACTTAGAGCCAACATCATATTCGATGGGCAAAAACTAAAAGCATTTCCCTTGAGAACAGGAACAAGACAGGGATGCCCACTTTCGCCACTCTTATTTAACATAGTACTGGAAGTCTTAGCCACAGTGATTAGACAAGAAGGAAAAAAAGAGATTGAAATTGGAAAGGAGGAAATGAAACTGTCATTATTTGCAAATAGCATGATATTGTACATATAGAACACCCTGAAGATTCCCTCAGAAATCCACTAGAGCTAATAAATGAATTTGGCAAAGTAGCCGAATACAAAATTAACATCAAGAAATCAACGGCATTCTTATATACCAATAATGAACTCATAGAAAGAGAAACTAAAAAAACAATCCTATTTACTATTGCAGCAAAAAAATCAAGATACCTAGGAATAAACTTAACCAAAGAAATAAAGGACCTGTTTGCAGAAAACTACAACACATTGAAAAAAGAAATAGAAGAAGATATAAAAAAAGTGGAAGCATATACCTTGTTCATGGATTGGAAGAATTAACGTCATTAAAATGTGCATACTGCCCTGGCCGGTTTGGCTCAGCGGTTAGAGCATCGGCCTGCGGGCCAGAGATTCCCGGGTTCGGTTTCCGCTAAGGGCACGTACCTCGGTTGCAGTTTGCCCCCACCCCAGTTGGGGTCATGTGGGTGGCAACCAGTCGATGTGTCTCTCTCACATCTATGTTTCTCTCTCTCTCTTCCCACCTCTCTCCCTCCTGCTCTATCTGAAGATAAATGCAAAAATGTCCTCGGGTGAGGATTAAAAAAAAAATGTGCATACTACCCAAAGCATTCTATAGATTCAATGCAATCCCCATTAAAATACCAATGACATATTTCATGGAACTAGACTAAATACTCCAAAAGTTTATAGGGAACCAAAAAAGACCCTGAATAGCCACAGCAATCTTGAAAAAGAAAAACAAAGTAGGAGGGATCACAATACCGGATATCAGGTTATGCTACAAAGCCATGGTAATCAAAACAGCCTGGTACTGGCACAACAGGCATATAGATCAATGGAACAGAACAGAGAACCCAGAAATTGACCCAAGACATTATGCTCAATTAATATTTGACAGAGGTGGCAAGAACATACAATGGAGTAAAGACAGCCCCTTTAATAAATGGTGTTGGGAAAAGTGGACAGCTACATGCAAAAAAATGAAACTAGACCACCAACTTACACCATACACAAGAATAAACTCAAAATGAATAAAAGACTTAAATGTGACTCATGAATCCATAAAAATCCTAGAAGAAAATGTAGGCAACAAAATTTCAGACATCACCTGCAGCAGAATTTTTCACTGATACAATGCCTGAGGCAAGAGAAACAAAGGAAAAAATGAATAAATGGGACTACATTAAACTAAAAAGCTTCTGCGCAGCAAAAGAAACAAGCAGCAAAATGGAAAGCGAACCCACTATATGGGAGAGCATAATTGACAACGATACATCAGATAATGGGTTAATTTCCAAAATATATAGAGTACTCATACAACTCAACAAAAGGAAGACAAAGAATCCACTTAAAAAATGGGCAGAGGACCTAAATAGACACTTCTCCAAACAGGATATACAAATGGCTAAGAGACATATGAAGAAATGCTCAACATCACTAATCATCAGAGAGAAGCAAATTAAAACAACTATGAGGTATCACCTCACACCTGCCAGAATGGCTGCCATCAACACATCATCAAACAACAAGTGCTGGCGAGGGTGTGGGTAGTACACTGCTGGTGGGAATGCAGACTGGTGCAGCCACTATGGAAAACAATATAGTGTTTCCTCAAAAAATTGAAAATTGAACTGCCATTTGACCCAGTGATCCCACTTCTAGGAATATATCCTAAGAAGCCCGAAACACCAATTGGAAAGAATATATGTACCCTTATGTTCATAGCAGCACTATTTACAATTCCTAAGATCTGGAAACAGCCCAAGTATCCATCAGTAGATGAGTGGGCAAAAATGCTGTGGTACATATACACAATGAAATACTATGCAGCAGTAAGAAAGATCTCTTATCCTTTGAGAGGACATGGAAGGACCTGGAGGGTATTATGCTAAGCAAAATAAGCCAATCAGGGAAAGACAAATACCACATGATCTCACTTATTTGTGGAATATAATGAACAATACAAGCTGATGAACAAAATAGATCCAGAGACATAGAAGTGGGGTACAGACTGACAAACCTCAGAAGAGGGGGACGTGGGGTTAGGAAAGAGATAAACACAGAACTTGTATGCATGTATGCATAACCAATGGACATAGACAACAATGCTGGGGAGAGGGGAGGACCGGGATCGGGAGAAGGGTGTCAAAGGGAGAAAAAGAAACACCTTTAACAAAAATAAATTAATAAATTTTCAAAAAAAAAATGCTTTTTAATAATTAAAAAGTTTTAGCCCTGACAGTGTGGTTTAATGGTTGAGCATCAACCCATGCACCAAGAGGTTATCGGTTTGATTCCTAGTCAGGGCACATGCCCAGGTTGTGGGCCAAATCCCCAGTGGGAGACATGCAGGTGGCAGCAAATTGATGTTTTCTCTCATCGATGTTTCTAGCTCTCTCTCCCTCTCCCTTCGTTCTCTAAAATCAATAAAAAATTTTTTTTTAAGTTTTGTATTTCTTTCATACATTAATCAAGTAACTGATAACAAAGGTGAAAATATAAGATCCCCATCCTTAACGAGCTTACAGTCAATGTAGTTTCAAGTATGTAATTTAATTTTCACAATGATTCCATAAGGAACAGCGGTTTGAGATGCCATTATTTTTATCTTAAAGGTTCTGAAAGATTGAGACCTATGCGAGGTTGTCCAGGCGGGCAGAGGCAGGCATGTAACCCAGTCTCCTATCTTTTATGTTAGCACACATTTCACCTAACATTTTTCACTTGACATTCACATATTTAAACACTGCTATTTTAGGATTTTACAAATTGACGTTTTAAGTAAAATGTATATGAAAAGAAAAAAATAATGATAAATATTTAACACAGTATTTAAATATTTCTCCTTAGTCTCCCTGTCCTTCTCTTAGCTATCACACTTCACTAAGAGCTGTACTTAGAGGATATGCATTAAAAAAAAAACTACCAAATTTCTTTTTATAATCTTTCTACGAGTCTTGCTGTTGTTGGCATGTTTTTGCTTTTCCTTCACACATACAGACAGCCTCGCAAGAATCTTGTTCGACTGTCAAGAGACTTTAAACAGACTGATAACTTATTAAACAATATAGATAGATTCCATTTTCTCATAAAGGTTTTTTGTTTTGTTTTGTTTTTTAACTCTGACAGTTTGGTGGAAATATAAAAATCTTTCCAGTATGGAAGAAAACCCTGGGACATGCCTGGAATGCACTTAAACATTTGGAGTATCGTCATGCCTCATAACTATTTACAAAGATTAAAGATTTACATTAGAATTACAGGAATACAAGCCATATTCCACTTTGCAAAGTAGATTAATACCCCTAAATTCAATCAATAAAATTGTATACTGCAAATGTGTCCAGGGTAAGAGATTAGAAGGTCCCATGTTAGGGTATTCTTACATTGTTACGTTCAAAATTAAAAAAAAAAAAAAACAAAAACCACAAAAATAAAATATGAAGTTTGATTCTGACCAGGAATCTGGGGTATTGTCAGAAAAACTCTGCTATCTGAACAGGCTATGATCAGTAGCAAGTAGGAGTCAGAAGAGTGTTTAACATCAGGAACAAAAGAATGGACAGTTCCTGTGCCTCCTGTCTGGGATTATCTTCCTTTACTCACTCTGATAATCTTCACTAAGTATCGACCACATGCTAGACTCAGGGCTAGTAACTAGAGGAACAGCAGGCCTACCCTCAGCAGCTTATCTGTCCCTGTCTGTACGGTTAATTCTCTTTGATTTCCCTTTCTCTTTTTCAGTTCCTTTACTGACATAATGAGGACCTGGTTTGTGTGCGTGTCTGTGTGCACGTTGGAGTGTTTTTTTTTTTAATTATATATTTAACAAAGTTTTCTTTGCCTCTATTTTTCACTGCTTCTCTAGCTAATGTAACCAGTTCAATATTAAAAATAATAACCTCAACTCTGATGTTGTTTTTTAATAGTCACTGAACAGATGTTCCTTTTTAAAATAAGGGTTGAGAAAAGTAATTAATGATATTGTTTTCTCTTTTGAGACAGTACTTGACAGAAAAAATAAGTTGGCTTTTGAAAGCATGTTGGCTCTCAGTAGAGAAGGTGCAGCTTGTGAAACAATACCTTTCGTGATCCAAGTACCGCAGTCATGCACCAACAAAAGACGGATACATTCTGAGAACGGCGTTGTCAGGGGATTTCCTCATTGTGCGAACATCATAGAGTGTAGTTAACACAAACGTAGATGGACAGCCTACTGCTGAGATTGTATGTGCTCTGCTATGACATGGCTGGCAGCGCAACAGGTTTGTTGCACCAGCATCACCACAAACCCGTGAGCAATTGTAGTATAAGCCCTGACAGTTGGCTTTTGTTTTTGTAGTGCAAGTGCCTGACTTAAATTGTGGAGGCAACCACTTCAGTGAGGCATTCACTTCAGCAAAGTCGATTTCCAATAAACATGCTAGATAAAGAGCCAGGTCATCTCTCCCCACTTCCTCCAGCCCTCCACACCCCTGCTGAAAGTCTTTTTTTAGAGATCTTGGTTGATTTTGATAGCTGACCATTTAAGCTATTTTCCCTCTTTTCTTGAGCTTTAAATTCCTGCTCTTATGTTTTAAATTCACCAATAAAAAGTGAGCCTTTGGCCCTGGCCGGTTTGGCTCAGCGATTAGAGCGTTGGCCTGCAGACCAGAGTCCTGGGTTCAGTTCCCGCTAGGGGCACGTACCTCGGTTGCAGTTTGTCCCCAGCCCTGGTCGGGGTCGTGTGGGTGGCAGCCACTCGATATGTCTCTCTCACGTCGATGTTTCTCTCTCTCTCTTCCCCCTCTCTCTTCTTTCTCTCTCTCTAACCCCCACTCTCCCTCCCGCTCTATCTGAAGATAAATGGAAAAAAAAAATGTCCTCGGTTGAGGATTAAAAAACAAAAGTGAGCCTGTGAAACCCTAGGCCCCACCCTCAACCCCAATAATAGCAGACCCCCAAGGCCTGTATGTTCTCTCCCCACCCCCATGACCTCCCTCTGTAACCCCTGGCTTCTAGCATGCTTCTTATGCCCTAGGGCCTGTAAGTAATATTTTTTTTTCAAAGTTTCCTAATGGTTATTGCTTATAATACTAATAAGAAGAACTACAGAAGTCAGTCCAGTTGTAACACTGGTTTGGAAAAGGGAGATGTCTGCAGAATGCTCACCAGGTCCCAGGTGAATGCCCCCAGGCATTTCTAGCCCATCACATTACTATCAATAGACTGAGACCCACACAAAACAGTAATACTTTGTTCTACATTACAATAGCTATAAATTCACTAGATGGTAGGAATTTTTCACCTCCATTCTAATCTTATGGGACCATCATCTGTAGTTGTTTACCAAAACATCCTTACGTGGAATATTTTAGATACTAAAGATGACGGATTAAGGATTAAAATAAATAATGCCTTTTTCAATTAAAATCTATTATATACAGGTGGATGGGGAGAGGGTACCCTTGTCTGTTGGGTAGATTCTTTGGGACAATAAAGCAGAAGGGAGTAGGACTGGGAATTTGACTCTCCAGTAACTGGAGTTACAGTCCATATCAGTCAATGAGTCAGCAGTCGTGAACACCAGGAAATTCAGCTAAAACAAAGCAATCGTTATAGTTTTCACCAGGCAAGTGAGATGAGAGTCTCAGTGGTTAAGTAGTAAGATACAAGCCACACTAGGAAGTTAATGAACAGTATCAGAGAGCCATGTAATAATGTTTTTTCAACTACAGGATTAGTTTTTTTCCCCCTTTTTATCTATTTTTAATACACAAAATATGCCATAATATAAAATTCAACAGGTGCAGAATAGTACATTGTAAAAGTAAGTCAACCTCCCACCCTATTCCACAATCCACTGTCCTCCTGCTCAGAGGGAACTATTATTGAGTGTTATATAAAGCCTTACAGAAGTCAATGCACAAACCAGCAAGTGGTAGTATAATATACACACTTGCTTTTTTTCAAATAATATAAATAATACAATAATATAATTTATACAGTTTTATAATTTTTATATTATTGTAATGGTTATATATAGTATTTCAATGAATGAATAGATTATACTTTAACCAATTTCCTATTATAAGATCCTTAGGTCATTTTAAATCTGTTATTCCGACAATGAGAGAGTCAATAACTTATACAGGCATCATTTCACACTGGAATAATCACAATAAAAGGACACATTTCTAATAGTGGGATCAATGGGTTTGCTCATTTAATTTTTTTTTAATTGTGGAAACGTACACTTATCATAAAATAAACCACCTTAACTGTTTTTAAGTGTGCAGTTCAGAGATATTAGGTATATTTACATTGTTGTGCAACCAATATCTAGAACCTTACATCTTGCAAAACTGAAACTCTATCCCCATTAAACAACTTCCCATTTCCTTCTCCTTCCAGCCTCTGGTAACCACCATTCTACTTTCTGTTTCTGTAAATTTACTCTAGATACGTCATACAAGTGGAATCTTATAGTATTTGTCTTTTTGTAACTTATTTTACTTAGCAAAACATTGTCAAGGTTCCTACATGTTGTAGCATGTGATGGGATTTCCTTCCTTTTTAAGGCTGAATCATATTTCATTAGGTGTACATACCACATGTTATTTATCCATTCATCTGTAGTGGACACTTGGGTTACTTTCACCTCTTCGCTATTACGAATACTGCTGCTATGAACATGATGTACAAATATCTCTTTGAGATTCTACTTTCAATTCTTTTGAATATATACCCAGAAGTGAAATATATGAGTTTGTGCATTTTGTTTTTATTGCCAAGGTACTTTCCATAGAGGTTGTAATAATTTATGTTCCCACCAACAGTAAATGAATGTCTCTTTACCCATACCAGCTATCTAACTTTATGATCTCTGTCTCTCTGATAGGGGAAAAATATATCTCATCATAGTCTTTAATTACATTTATCTTAAAATGGGTGGAGTAGAGCTTCTTTTTATATGTTTAAGACTATTTTAAAATATAGTGCATTAATAGAAAATGTGAGGTATAGGAAGGCCAACAGATCAAGAGACAATTGCCATTGAAATGATAGTTTATTACAGTTCCTAAGAGAAAGGGGCATGCATGTCACAGGGGTCTTTATGGGGAAGCAGTGGGTCAGTTAGGAGGCAGAGGGAGAGGGATGAATTGTGGGTAAGAGTCTTCATTGTGGTTTCCTTGGGAAGGAATGGGTGAAGCAGGGTAAGCAGGTGTAGGATTGGCTAGTTTGAATAATTTCAGCTGGCTCTGGAGCATAGGAGATGTCCCTAGTTATGTGGTACCTGGCACTGGGGTGATTAGGTCAAATGTATAGTGGCACGAGTGTGAGAACCTCGGAAATGGTTGAAGAGTGTGGACTTTGGATTGGTTGGTTTGTATTTGGAGAGAACTCCATTCAGTGGTGGGATGGGGGTGGGGCACCAATGAGGAAGGCAGAAAGCCAAGGCGAGGTGACTCAGGCATATTATCAGGCTGTCTAGAACAACGTGTATCCAGTGTAAGCATGCAGGGCAGACGTTAAAGCACCGACTTTACAGAAGCTGAAAGCATGATTAATGCAAACACTCATTTATACTTCCTTTTTTGTGAATTCTATCCACATCTTTTTTCCATTTTTCTATTATGTAGTTTTTTACTTATAGATTCATGGAAACTATACATTTAGAAAACAGGCCTTTGTGTATAATATGCATTGCAAAAATCTTTCTCTCAGTTTGTTGGACTTCATTTGAATTTTTTCCTCCATGTAAAATTTTATTTTCTT
The DNA here is from genome assembly GCA_030848825.1 of Tadarida brasiliensis. Taxonomy (NCBI): domain Eukaryota; kingdom Metazoa; phylum Chordata; class Mammalia; order Chiroptera; family Molossidae; genus Tadarida; species Tadarida brasiliensis. The sequence continues at coordinate 62,530,719 of CM061267.1, read as the reverse complement.
ATGTGCGCTTTTTTTACAGCTTCAGGCTTTTGTGTCACACTTCAGAAGACCTTTGTTACTACTCTGAGATGATTAATTTGTTTCCTGTTTTCTCCTAATACGTTGACAGCCCGAGTCAACATATTTTAACCTTTGTCCCATTGGCATGTCTGTTGGTGTAAGGGGAAACAGAAAAGAGGCGCCAGCAACGAGTTTAGAACTTAATGCCAATCTGTTATCCTCTGAGGCAAAAGTTCTTTACATATTCCCAGCCCATATATACCTGGCTGGAGGCCAACAGGTATACCCAGGTGGCATCAGAGATAAGAAGTAAGAGGGTTCAAGAATTACTAGACATCAAACCTCAAATTAAGATGACAGGAATATTGCTGTCTGTAAAAACTATGTCTAAGAACGGACAGGCTCAAAATGTCTTAAATCTTAACAGTTTGAAAAGAAAATTCTCTGACGAGCTAGGGCGGGTGGGGGGATGGTTCAGTAAAAACGAGTGTCAGTTCTTGCCCTACATGTCCTGGCCATGCAGCCTTCAGCACGTCATCTCAGTGCTTGGGGCCTCACCTGACACTAATAGTACATGTCTCAGCTTATGATCCTTAAGGGCACCCCACTGCCTTCCATAGGGGTTTCACCCTCTTTGTAAACTGTCTCACCTTCTCCGGTGGAAATCTTACACAGATGCACAATATGTAAAACAGATTTGGATGTGGTGGGTGTAGGGGCGAAGGATGCAGAGGTGAAGGTCCCCTGTTCTCTCCCCTTCACTCTACATCACCACCTGCACCACTGCCCCAAGGCCCTGAGCACACTGGGGAAAACCATGCTCTGTACAGACAGTTTTTGGACTGAGTGAAACTGAGCCCTCTCTCTCCCACCTTCAAACCCGTCTCACTCAGCACAGCCACACACCTGCCTCCAGAATGTTTTAAAAAGCGGTTTGAAGCCCTGGCCGGTTTGGCTCAGCGGTTAGAGCATCGGCCCGTGGATCAGAGAGTCCCCGGTTCAGTTCCCGCTGAGGGCACGTACCTCAGTTGCAGTTTGTACCCGGCCCCAGTTGGGGTCATGCGGGTGGCAGCCACTGGATGTGTCTCTCTCACATCGATGTTTCTCTCTCTCTCTTCCTCCCTCTCTCCCTTCTGCTCTATCTGAAGATAACGGCCAAAAAAAGCAGTTTGGCGACATTGGTTTCCATCAGGGACCACAGCAGGAGTTCCACAGCACATCATATAGCAAAGCTTCCGAAATTTCCTCATGCAGAAGATGCCTCTCCCACACCCTCTGATCCCCTCTTTAAAAACTTCTCCAGAAGGTTGTTTTCCTACCCTCAGGCTGGTTTTCCCCCCTTTGTATTTCCATCCATCTTCTCCTTGACATCTTTGACTATTTCATTATTTTGTACAACAGTCTTCAGAATTCCTTCATTTTCCTTCCCACCCAGCATCCTCTCATCACCTCACAGGCCCAGGCCCAGGACTGAGCAATCAGTAGTTGGCACGGGAGATTGCAGATACTTAGATTTGAATTTTCCTTGCCCTTTCAGAAGGATTAAATGTCACCACTTTGACTTTGCAGTCAAATCCCTCTACGCTAGTCTGATCCATCATTCCTTTCTTCCTTTTGTCACTGTCCGCTGCCACATACCCCATGCTCCAGCTAAATTAGACCTACTGCTGTTTTCTTAACTAGCTCCTGATTTTCCAACCTGCTGGTGCCTTTGCTCATCCTGTGCCCAGTCAGGAGTGCTCTTCTCCACAATTCTGTGCGTCAGAATTCTACCCATCTTCAAGCATTTCACTTCTTGACAGTGTGATCACTTCTGTTTCTGTAGCCTCGCATCGTGCTTGTACATACCTTATGCCACTCATTTTCTTTCCTATTTTTAAGCTAACTGATAGTAACTTTGGGAACATTGAAAGCAGGAAGCCTATGGTATTCTTCTCGATATTCCTTGTGAACTCTTAGCTCATTGTTGTGCATGTAGCCACGCCATTTTCAAAGGAATTATGTACATGGTAATTTGTAAAGCCCTCCACTAAAATAATCACATGACCGAATCACTATTTTACAAGACAAACTTAAAAAGGAAAATTTTCTTCTGAATTTCTGAATGTATTTTCTACCTCAAGTCCACCTAAATTTTCAGATATTTAAATGTTTAATGTTAGAAGAAATATCATACACATTAGAACCATCATGCGTCTATTCCAGTTTTATTTTGCTGGCTGAGCTCCCAAAGGAATATGCAAGGGGGAAGCAATGATTTTTCAAATATTTTTTTAAAGAAAAACAAAATCTTTTCTCTAAGTGAAATGGAAGGTGGAGCCCCAAGATATAAAATAAAAACAGAACTACTCAAGGTGAACGGTGTTTCATGCATCATACATTGGTTCTGGCTTTTTTCTTATTCGTGAAATATGTCTGCAGAGCTTTAGGGTCTCTGATGACACAGTTTGAGAACCCCTACTCTAGCAGTTCAGGGTCTTAAATACTAATACTGTACTCATCATAAAAGCATCAGTTTTCCTGTCCAATTTCCATACCTATCCATGATATCACAGCCTCTCTAGATTTCTAATTGTTGGTTTGATCAGATAAAGACAAAATTTTTGTTATAAGACAGAAATTAAAAGTCTTCATTGACATCATTCATTTGTAAATTATATTCACATTTTAAAATAATTATTTTATGTAACAAATGAAAATAAGAACTTTAGTGTTTACCAGATAAATCTTTCAGCCTCCAAAGAACTCATAAAGTGATTTGAACTTAAGCAATATGCTCTCATCAGTGAATTCTGCCACGTAACCATGGAAGTGAAATTGTGTTTGGAGAGCATAGAAACTTGTTTGCCTTTTCTGTCAGAGTTGTTATAATTCTGACTTAGCTGCAGGAAGAAAATAATTTTTAACCACTAGGTTAAGTAGGGACATTAACACACTTAGAAAATATATTAATTTTTTAAGTATCTCCTGTCAACAGAATATTATGTACCTGTTTTTGATATGATACAAAAAGAGATGTTTCATCCTAAGATGAGATTTAATTGAATCATTTCCCACTTTATAAATTTACACAGAAAGTCAGAGCAGGGGTGATACTGAGATTTGCTATGTGGATACTTCACTGTGGAATTACCAGGGGTAGTTTAAAATGGAAAATTAGCCCACTTCATGAGAGATACACCAAGCAAGTCAGGGAAGCTGAAAACAGGTAATGATCCACACATGATAAACAGCTTGTACAGAACAGAGGTTTGTTTGAGTTTTTCCAGGGAAGGCTTTGTGAGTAAAAACATTACCTCCTTACTGCAGCATTAATCATAGCAGATGAGATAACATTGCAAATGCTCCTAGGAAAGTGTCCGCACATGCTTGGCAATCAGTAAGTGACAGCTGCTTAGCATTATCAGTATTTAGAATCATGAATCTCTAAACAAAAATTAAAACAGGTTACTTAGGTTAACTGAAAAAAACTATGATACTAGTATTACTGAAGGGAAATAACTGTAAGGAACTAGTTTTGTGGACCTTTCTTTTATAAACTTTCACAACATAAGCACAAATTATTTGCTTCTTGTGGAAGATGAGAAAAGCCAACTTCCAGAGATAGAAATTCAACAAATTTCAGATCCAGATGCTGAAAATGGTAAGAGGCCTTTGTAATAGAGAAGCAGTTTATCTTAAACAGTATCATCCTTAATTACTCAGAGAATACCTTGAATGTTAGAAATTAAACTCAGATTTTGAGAGTTTAGAAAGTTATTATTTGAAAAAAATCTCATTCAGAATACTTTGATAAGCATATAGCACCATGCTATGTACACACCAGGCAGGTGATAATATTTATTGGATTGAAATAAATATAAATGTAGTATCAATCATTTTAAGGGGCTAAAATGAAAAATGGTACTTATTTTTAAATGTGGTATTTTCTTGCTTTCAAATGAAGAGCATATATTCTCAGAGACATAGTATAGATTTTCTCCTGAAAAGGGCTAATAAGATAATACAGATCTTTTTGAAAGACCATGTGATGTCTGGAAAGATGCTGATCACAAGTTAGCTAGCTCTTGGTTTTAAGTTTGGTTTCCCTTTGGAACTCTTGGTGACCAAAGGTGCAGAGGCAGAATTGAGTATGGGCATTGGGACAGCAGGGTGCTGACCTGAAAGAGAAGTCATCAAGGAGTAGAAGGAGCGAATGAGAAGGAGTTATTCCATGGGGTTGTGGAGGAGAAGAGAGGCAGGAAAGAAGGAACTGTTCAACAGCAGCAGTATTAATAGCATATAATTTGTTATAGGGGATTTAAAGAGACTAAAGTTCCATTTTATCTTTATCTATTTCAGATAATATTGCTTAAAATAAGCTAGCTTTGACCATGGTAGTTTTTGTTGTGTTGACTTTTGACTACATCAAGAGCTGCATATCCATTTTATTTCAATTAGCAGGTTTCCTTTCATGTTATAGCATATGTGTTACAAATAGCATTTTTAGCATGTATGTGCATAATATCTGTACATGTGTAGTGTGTGTGTGTGTGTGTGTGTGTGTGTGTGTGTGTGTGTGTGTGTACCACAAGGGGAACCTACCCACATGAAAAGAACTACACTCATTTCCACCTGAAGCTGGACCCAACATTAAGTGAACATTGCCAGTCAGATTCATGTATAGCCATTCCAGTATTAATACTTTGAAAGGTATTAGAAACATTAGATTTAGGTTACCTCCAATTTAGATAACTTTTGGAGTGTATTTGTGAATGGAACAAGGTTTAAGATCATTAATGTCTCTAAAATAAAGAGAAAAGGAGTAAAAAATGTCTCTGCTTAACTAAAGTAGTACGCTTATGACTTAAAATGATCATACATGATACCTCAAATTTGGGCATTAGGCTGTTAACAAAGAATGTTTTTTGGTCTATGGCCTAGTTCATATTTCCTTTGCAATATGCATATATATACTCACACATGCATATGTACACACACACACACATACACACACACACACACTGTATCCTTCATGACAACACTCCAACTACACAGTTGTGTCTGTCAAAAGATGCAATAGGCCATTGCCTAAGTCTAAAGCAGTGATTTGTAGAATACTGTCGTGGAATACCATAACGGCTTTTAAGATGTATGGTAACTCAACAAAATAGTTGCTGGCAGAAACAGGAAAAAGAACACCCAAATCTAAATAATCTAGAGAAAGTATCTGTTCCAGTGGAAATAAATCTCTGCCCTCTCCATTATGAAGCTGCCCTGGAACCTCTCAAATGACATAGTTACAGGATGTGTGGATGGGATGCAACTGTGCTGGTTCCTCTATCTCTCCAACTCCTTCTGTGTAAGTCTTTGCTTCTTGTACATCATTTACTGGGTTAGCTCAGCTAGTCCCATGGATTCATTACCATCTATATTCTAGCAACTTTAAAATGTATTTCTAAATACTAGGTGTCTTCCCTGAATGTCACGCTAATATTCAAATGCCATCCATGTGAATGTCATAGATATTTGAACTTAGATGTTTAATACTGCTGATTCCCCCACCCCACCCCCACACACTTTCCAAACAGGCTCCCCCTGCAGTCTTCCTCATCTCAGTTAAGAGCAGCTCCATCTTTCTAAGTTGCTCAGGCTAAAATACTGTAGTTTTTGGTGATACCTGCAATCTTTTCACTGTTCACCTCTTTTCTTTCATCAGCAAATTTTGTCAACTTTAAATATTCACCTCACTGCAACCACCATGGTGCATACTTTCAGCATCTCTCTTCAAGATTACTGCAAACACAATCTAACTGGTGTTCATGCTTCAGTCTTGTCTCCCAGCAATCTCTTCTCCACTCAACAACAAGAGTGATACTTTTAAAACTGAATGAGATCACGTACTTGCTCTGATAAAAACCCTTACATCTCTTACTTACTCAAAGTAAAGACAAATCCTTACCATGACTTACAAGGTCTAGATCTGGCAGCCCCCATCCCACCCCGTATTTAACCCCAACCTCCTAAACTCTCTCTGATCTCATGTCCTAAATCTCCCCCCCCCCATACTGTCTGCTTTTCCTACATTGGCCTCCTTACTGACCCTAAAACATACCAAGCACCTTTGCACCTGATGCTCTCTTTGCTTGGAACATATTTCTTCCAGATATCTGCTTGGCTTGTTCTCTCATACCTTTAAGTCTTTGTTCAACTGTCACCTCCTCAGAGGTGCCTCCCCAGACTACCTATATAGAATAGCACCCCTCCTCTGGTACTCCTTCTCTCCCTTACCCTGCTTAATTTTTATGGCATTTATCATATATTGCTTATTTATTCATCTCCTCTGATAAAATATAAACTCCCCAAGTATAGGATTTCTGTCTGTTTTGGTTACTGATATGTCTTTGGCTTCCTACAAGACTGCCTAGCACATGGTATACATTCAATAAATACTTTTTGAGTGAATTACAGCTAAATTCACTCCAACATTTCTATCTCCATAAGTCTTTTAGTTCCAAGCTTTAGGCTTCCCAGCTTTAGTTAGTATAGCTGCTGTTGAATCTAGGTTTGTGTTAACTAATCAAGCAAGCCATTAGAACCAAATGTATCTGCTCAAGCCAGCCCATTGAATTAAGAATTTCTGGTAAATATACCTATATCAATGAATCCAATCATACCTGAAATTCTGTTTTTTTCTTCCTTAGTCAAGCAACCTTAAAACCTGTCTCCACATGTATTCCCCAGTTTTCTGCTGATGTAATTAGCAAAGTAGTATAAAGGCTTCTCCTCCAATTTGACTTTACAACTGACCTTAGGGCATGCCCTGGTTACAGATCTGGAGATGGCGAAGAGTGAGATGAAGGCACCTAAAGGGGAATTAAGGTTGCTCCCGCATGAGAAAAAGCAACAGTGTCTTCTAGCAAGAGGAGACTTAGAGACCACTTCACTTTTGGAAATTAGGGGCCCCTGAGTTCTCCAAGTATATAGCCAACTTCTCTCATTTCTATTCTCACTTCCAACTCTTTCCAATTGATAAAAGAAACCTGGCAAAGCTTTGATTCAGCAAATGTTGCAACTTGGCAACACACAGAATGAAATTATAGTTTGGATTCAGCCAAATCTGCTTGTTAACTCAGGGGAGAGGGAGCAGATTTAGAACTGAAGATGGTTTCCAAAGGGGTCTTTAGTCTAATCTGTAATTTTGAAAAATTAAAGCATTTATGGATCTTGTATGATTAAAATTAATTTCAAAATTACATTATAGTATAAGAAGTACAAAAATACTTTTTTCTTTAGAAACTCAGGTAGAACAATCACTGTCCAGCCCGGTATAGCCATACCCTCTATATGACATGTACCCAGAGGCTACTTCCATGGTTGGGGGCTGGCCCTGCCCGGGCAGGATCTAGGGGCTTTCACATGTCAGACAACATCCAGGTTCTTGACTTGTGCAGGAAATTTTTAAGACACGAGTCCAGATGAAAATGAGAGTAAGTTTATTAAAGCTTGGGGCAGTGAGGCAAAGGAAGGGCCCCTGGAAACAGGATCATGGGGTAAGCCCAGGACGAGCTACCACTACTCATTGCTCCAGGTCTCATCGGGACCCTTAGAGTTTAGGATAAAAGCAAAGTACTCACCTGAGAAAGGTGGTGGTAGTGGTGGGTGGGGGGATGCTCAAAGAAGAGTATGCATGGTGTCCTTTGTCCTGTGGGTTTTATCTATCTTCTATAGGCAGGAATTTTAGGGGAGATCCCAGGGGAGGATCTCAACAGAATATTCATTAGATCTCCAGGTGTGTCATTAGAATGCTAATGTAACAAAATAAGCCTAGTGGGGTCAGGAGTCATTCTCTGGTTAATTTCACCTCTATCTCAGATTAGTCTGGCTCTAATTTCTTTGTTGTTGTTGTTGTTATCTTTCTCCCTGACCAAGGTGATCTTAGATATCTTTGGTTAGGGAGGATAGGGTCTTATGATTTATTAGCTGGCTGTTAATTGCTCAGTTATTCCTGCCATTTTTTCAACCATTTGTCTCAGTTTCCTCATTCCACTTGTCAGAGAATTTTCTCAGTTTCTTACTAACCTGCCTCAGTTCCCAGACCCCTTCTAAAAGTTGGCCACTGTTACGTACCCAGTCCTATAGTATACATCTGATCCTGTCTTTCCATATTTTCCCCTGCCTTCAATCTCTTCTCACCTGTATATACCATCTCCCAAGTCCTCTGATTTGAAAGTACCCACTCCTTCCCTAACTATAATTCTGGCTTCTTTAGACTATAGCCCTTCCTCTGTGGTAACATATTCATGAACCACTTTGAATAACAACACACCTGTCTCAAATGTCCTATACATCCTAGACAGATTGATTTCATGGTAGAACCTAGATAATTGTTGAATAATATAATGTATAAGGAATATTACAGTGGTACAGGACCAAAGAGGAGAGGTACTAAACTCCTCCTAATGTCATCAGAGTAGACTGCCCAGAAGACATAACTATTTAGGGTGATCGATGGTGATACATATGTATATTCTGAGTGCTTTACGTATGTTATCTCATTTACTCCTCTCAATAACTCTAACAGGAAAATTCTCTTGATACCACTATTTTATACTTGAAGAGACCAAAGAAGAGTGAGATTCAGTGACTTTGCATGTGATCGCACAGCTTTCAAATGGTGGAGCTCAAATTCAAACCTAGCAAGTCTGGTTCCTGCGTCCCTGCTCTTAACTCATGGGTGAGAAGATAAAACTCAGCAGGGGTTGAGGATGGCATTCTGTGTAAACCAAGGGAATAGTACACGCAAAGTCATGAGGATAAGAGAACATGGTTTGCACAACAACAAGGCGTTCAGTGTGGCAGGGGTGGGAGTCCCAGTGGAAAAGGGCACTGAAAGGGCAGCAGACACCAGCTCAGGAAGCAGCATATTTGCTAGATTTTATCTGTAGAAAATGAGGATTTGTTGAAAGGTTTTAAGCAGGACAACATGATCAGAACTATATTTCTGAATAATCCCTCTGGCAGTGGTATGGAGGACAGATGGGAATAGATTGAAACTGGAGGCCCAGGTTCCTATTAAGAAGCATTTGCATTTTCCTAGGGGGTTGATGAGGGCTGAACTAGAGCAACAACATTAATGATGGAAAAACAGGAGATGGAGTTGAATGCCTCAAAATGAAACTAAAACTTTTATATTTCAAATGTGTCACCAGTATTCTAGTAGAGGGAAATAAGATAATGGTGTTCCTCTATTTGCCTCTGTCTTCTGTTAGTAAAACAGTATTCATTATAGTCCTCAAAGAGCCAAAGATACTGTCTGGTTAGGTAAACATTATACAACTTTTCAGACAAGAGGAAATATATAATTATTTCACAGTCAATAATGTTTAATATTTTCACATTGAAGAAATAAATAGAGGTGAAGATTAAATCTTTTATTTTACAGGGTCTTTAAAAGACATGAAACAAATTTATTTATAAAGAAAAATAAGAATTATAAAAAGGAGCTTATTGTGATGACATTACCCATCACTTTTACCTTTAAAACCTTTCCTTGGGTAGGCATTCAAAAATAAGGACCAGCAAATTTTGTTACTAGAATATCTTCTATGCTTTGCATATTTAAGCTCTTTATCTATTAGATGGATGTGTCTAATAGCATTACTGCTTATCAGAAAAATTTGATTTTTTTCTCAGTGATGAGTGAATCAGTTCCACTCAGAATTTCTGAGGACCTACTTTTAGTCACTATTTTCAAAGAATGATAAAGCTCAGAAATAAAGTCTTAATTAAGAAATCAAATATTGTCAATTAAAATGGAACCAAGACAAGACTCTAAAATAATATATTTGTTAATAGTAAATCCACATTTATGAACATTAGCGTATATTAGTAGTTACCTTTTTTAGTAAATAGTTATCTTAAAGCAAAAGGCTCTCTTAAATATAATGTACTTCCATCAACATGTTAAAGATTATAAAAATATAAAATATTTAATAATAAGTGGCATGAAATGATTTAAAAAATGAATTTCTATGTTACAGATTTTTTTATTATAAAAGTGTCATAAAAATATAATAGAAAATAAAATTTTGATCCTTTGAAATAAGGTGGAAAGATAGAAGTACAAACTTTTGAGTATTTATATGGACTAATGAGTTATATGCTGGATTCTCCTGAAATGATACCTAGTTCCCATAAAATCAGTGCATACTCACTATATGAGCTATTTCTCCTTAGAACTGTATTCTATGAGGAGTCCATTTTTTATCACAGAAATTTAAATTTACTTAACCTTATACGTATATTAATAATTGTATATAGTAAATCAAAATGCTCTTATCTGTAATAAATACATTGTATAATATCAAAATGCTCGTTTTTTAAAAAAACAACAGAGAGAAATAAAGAGTAAATCAGTTACATTTACATTTGGTATCCTATTAGATACACAGCCTTTGAAATCTACAATGATAGATTTTGGTCTACAGTGATACATTTTGGTCATAACTTAATTCTATTTGTATTTCTCTTTAACATTTTAATAGTATTAATAATAACTTGATTTTCATGTTTACCTAAAAACTTTGTATGCTATATATTATTAAAAGAATATTTTGCTTCTTTTTTATTAGAATTTTCTGTAAAAGGCAATACTCGAAAAATTAACTTGGTAACCTAAGGCAACTATCCTCCTTAATCATTTTCAAATAATGCATAAATATGCATCTTTGTGAATATATTTTGAAATCTTGGTTATTATAGTAGAAACAGCCACTAGAAATTAAAGATTGAATATATTTCTATGACTCACATATAGTATTTCAGATGAGATCAGGCACATTCAGGGTGGTACGGCCGTAGACTATAGTGAGTATTTCAAATTTTATTCTAGAGTATTTTTAAACATGCAGCAGAATACTGCTGTTCTCTCTGAAATTATCCCTTTTTACAATGATGAAACTTAATGTATTATTTTTTATAATCTTTTGAGTAGGATATTTGCATTCCAGAATTAATTAATGAGTTATAAAAGATCCAGATACTTTGGTTTGGTTAAAAAATAGGCAGCTGTATTTGAATCTTCTGATAGTAAAATAACCAACACACCAGTTAGGGTTAAAATATATACTATTTGAAAATTCATATGCTTTTTATAAATATATTTATCTATTTGTCCTATAAAACTTAGTTTTAAAGCTACTGTTGCTTTGGATGTAAAATTGGCTTTCAGAGTATTATTGCCTATAAGTAAATGTTTCATTCTTCCCCCATACCAACCTCTCCAAAAGAAAGCTTACCAGTAGTCTTGCACAGAAGTGAGCAATCTTAACTTAAAAACTATTAGGCATAGAGAGCAAAGGAAGATAATTTTTACGTTACAGCAGTTTTCACCAACAAATATCTAAAGAGTTATAAATTGTGAATGAATTACCTTTAAACCATGGTCTTTACAGTTAAATTAATTTTCTGAATGTTTTTAGGAGCAACATTATGCTACTACATTTTAAAATATTTTAAATGACAAATACTTTACATTTCATAAACAGTATTAATTTGCCTGGGAACTAAAATACTATAAGGTCTTTCTGACCCAAAGTAAATGCCATAAATTGAAAAAGTATACTCTGAATGAGGATTAGGGTATTTACACACAAATAAATACCCAAATAACTCTTTATAGCCCAAAAAGAATGGCATACCCTCAGATGTGTTTGTCATAGCCAAAATACAAATTACTTATGTAAAATCTAGCTTGCTGAATAAACAATTATTTTTAAATTATAGCAAGTAGTACAACTAATAGAAAACTTTTCAGTTAATAGAAATTCAGAGAATTATAAATCAAATGTGTAATCCTCAATACTCCCAGGTGCTTGCAAGTGTTCTTTTGCATAACAGCATAACAGAAACAAAGGACTCCTTTAAAATGTATATTTTTCAGCTTTATTTTAAATGCTGTGTAGCATAAGAACCCACTGCTCAGAGATAAATTTGTAACCATGGAAAAGGAATAAGAAAAGGAATTAATTGCCCTATTAGGTAATGAATACTCAGAGGAATGAGCATTAGTGATTTATGGCTTGAAATGCTTGGGTCTGATCATCATTTTGGCCTCTTTGAAGGAGGACTTATAGCCACCAGGCTGTGCCTCACTCACACCAGGCCAGGTGCCCCAGAAAATCCCATTACGGACACCTCTGTATTTTTGGTGATAATATTTGCCATTTAAGTTTGCAGAAAGACATGCATCAAACCACCAACCTGAACTGTAGAAGAGCCCACAGTTCCCAGAGGGATATCGATCATTATCTCTATCTGGGGTGGAAAAAAACTTCATATCATGGTTGTAGTGTTTACTGAAACGTAAGGCATCTCCAGCCGTGCCATTATAGTTACCAATGTGTAAGCGGTATTTGAGAAACTCATTGGCCACATAAAACTGATCATACAAGGCATAGAGTTTGACACCATTAAAGTCTTCAAGATCTATTCTTAGAATCATCTCCTTACTCTTGGTCAGAAGATGAATTTTATCATTCCCCAGCCAAAATTCTCTTCTGAGGTTTCCAAAGCCTACTTTGTAGTCTTGCCATGTTTTGGTGAAGTTGATGCTTCCATCGAGACGTGACTGCAGCACTGTCCAGCCTCCCCCCATGGTCTCCATGTCACAATAAACTTCGAAGCTGCTGTTTTTGGGATCCGGTGTAACTCTGTAGGTCTCACTGCTTCTTTTGCCTATTGTGTAGTAGTCAGAGCAATCTTTATATATTAGATGTAGAACTGAAGGGGGGGAAAAAAGACATTGGATTTTGTTAAAAACTATGCATCTGAAGAATTCTTTGTATATACAAAAGCAGTTTGACGGTTCCATCAATGGTGATAATGGAACCTTGCTCTGTTAAACTTGCTTGAACCTGTTTAGCAAATGCTTGCTAAGGCCTCAGAATAAGAACCTGGTGTTAAAAAGCAGACAACATACTCTTGGTTGGTAATAATATTGACATCAACAACAAACAAGAAGAAGAAGAAAGAAAAAATAATAATTTTAATAATTTAGAAATATTTGGTGAGGGCTACCTTCAGTAGGTATTCTGCCAAAGGCTTGATAACATTTGTACACTTAATCTTGCACGTGAACGTTATGATGTAGATATTACTGCAAATCTGCTGGTGAGAATATTTATGTTCAAAAAGGATCGGTGGCTTGCCCAAGTTCACAGAAGCATTAAGTGGCAGAGTCAGGACTCAGATCTAACTGGCTGCAAAGCCTGTTATTGTAACCATTGCATTCCTGGGTCCTGAAAGCCAGATAATTCCGGCTCTCTTATTCCATGCATATATAGAGGAATCATAGACTTCATTTCCTTCCACGAAAAGTTTTATAGAATATGTTCCAAATGACGTGTTAAAATTCTAATGTACAGCATTGATCATACATTCACATTTCTTTTACTTGCTCGTGCACTAAATAAAGAAGCTCAAGTAAAAAGTGATTTTTTTCAATACTATATCAATATTCTTGTTCTGAATTTATTATCCAGGAAAGCATTTGGCCAGATTTCATATGTTTGGTTTCTAGAAAGATATGACAGGTGATCATGTTCAGAATAAGTATAATAATTAGTTAACATGGTTCCATAGGAATCAAATACAGGTATTTATTCCCAGATAATTTTTATAAAAATTTGTGCCAGACAAGGTAAGTTTAATATAAACTACTATGAGGCACAAGAAACCTATTTGGATATTTTCCCAAAACTTTTAGTAAAAAAATAGACAAGAGAATCTGATGTGTGCCCAAGGATGTCACCTAAGATGTGAACCTCTCTGCCTTGCAATGTGTGGGGTAACCTCAGATACTGGCTGCCTGGTGTATTAGCAACAGTGGTCCCTGAAGCCCCTACCTGCCTTCACTGGCAGATTCCCTGGGGATGGAACATGCATGAGGTGCTTGTTCCAAATGATCCCTGCCCTAGGCACCATATCCCTTCAACGTCACACTCACGGTAAGTCCTAGTCCTAATGCAGAGATGGCTTTCCAGCGTGTAACAAGACCATCAGCAGCAGTGGCCCCAGGAACTCAGATGGAAAGCCAGGGTTTGGAGGAACCAATGCCACAGCTGGTTCATGGGCAGAATAGGCAGCTGGGTTTGTTGTCTTTTTTAAAAAAATATTTTTAGAATATGTTTTTATTGATTTTTTTAGAGAGAGGGGACGGGGGAGAGAGAGAGAAACATCGATGTGAGAGAGAAATATCTATAGGCTGCCTCCTGCACGCCCCCTACTGGGGATCGAGCCCTCAACCCAGGCATGTGCCCTGACTGGAAATCGAACCGGAATTTGAACCCGGGACCTCTCAGTGCATGGGCCGACGCTCAATCCACTGAGCCACACCAGCCAGGCAGGTTTGTTATCTTTAACATATATTTATTAAAGTTAATTCAGGTAATCTGGATGGTGAGGATGGGTTCTACTTTTATATGCTTAAAGTCTAGTTTAAGGTAAAAGAAGGAAAGAAATAAGAATGTATTCCTTCCCTTAGTGGCATTCCAAAACTCCCCTTAAAATGTTTGTGTCACTAGGTCTCAAAGCAAAGAGTTTTACACACACATGAAACCATATAATTGCTTTCATTCCATCTATAAAAGCTCCCATTTTCACTAGATACTTGGGATTATGAACTGCAGATTACTTGCTAAAATCTTTCAACGTGTAACAAGACCATCAGCCACATAAGAAGGAGCAGTCAGCAGCAGATCACAAGAAACAGAGTACAGCCGAAAACACTGCCTTATCTCTATTGTTTTCAAACACTTCAGTAAAGAGATAAGTTAAATGCACTCACTAAAACTTTAAGAAATCCTATTTCTCTACTTCTGTTTATGTGTAGCTTTGGCATCAGCAAAGATCTCTGAACTTGAAAGTGCTTTCTAATGGATACAGAACTAATCTTGATTTTTGTAACTATATCATTTCTGTGGTCACACATTTGCAAAGATACTAGTTTTTCCTGTACTACCTTGATAAATAAAAGGCTTATTTTATTTAATCTGTCATTTATTTAACTGATTTGCTCAGGTTAATGTTTATAAATATTGTCTAGCTCTATAACATTCATGAACAAATGATAAGAACATGGTATTATACATACCTGGACGTGACTGTATTTGTTCTTGATTGGGACACTTAGATGAACATTTACCATCCAAACTATTGACAACAGATGTTAGATTTGCCACTTTACTATCAACAAAATTTTCTATATTGTTCATATTTACAAGATTCAGCTTCTCCAGGCGACCCTGAAGCACATCGATGTCCTCCTTTGCATTCTTGAGGTCAGAGGACAGCTTGTTAACCTCGCTCTCTAATTCTGTAACCCTGTTGTCACCAGCCTCTCCCGGGGCTCCTGTGCCCGGTAACAGCAGTCCATCTCTGCCCAGGTCTCGGTTGTCATCACCCTGCAGTTTGCAGTCTTGGCAGCATTTCTTCAGGCTATTTACGATTTCCTTGAGGTTCTGGACTTCTTTGAACACCTCCTCGATCCTGCCGAACTGCTTCGGGAGCTGAACAGTCAGTGGGGGTAGGTTCACCTGGTAGGGGCATTCATCTCCCTCGCATTTCCCTCTGCTCTCTAGTCTCACCGGGCAGGCGTCCTTGGCCGTTTCATCTTTAACTTCTTCTGTTACATTGTTTGCTGCAACCAAAACACCGTAAGCAGCAAGGACAGCTGAGCTCAGCCAGCAGCAGGTCGCTAGCTTCATCTCTGCAGTGACGCTCACCCCAGCAGGCAAGTGTGGAAGCGGCAGGGCTGGGGCTGTGGCAGCTGTGGCAGCTGCCTGCCTGAGTCAGGCTTTCTGTGTTGTCAGAAAAGGGCGGGAGCACTTGCATCACAACTTTCAGAAACTCAGAGGCCAGCAGATTGTCCTCATCCAACACGGTTTGCCAAAAACTGTTATTCTCAATCAAAAGTATTGGTCCAGTGCACATATTGAACAATTTTTACTTGCATCGTTTATTTTATAAAGCACAAGAAAAATCTTGGATTTCAAAATAATTATGCTTGAAGTAAATCATTTAATTGAACTTAACTCCACTGGGGAAAAAATATTTTTAATATAAAAATTAAGTGCTATTTATTCAGACTGTCTGAAGAACAGAAATATTTACAAAAATGGAAATGGTCCTTTTTCCTTTTAAGTAATGGGGCATTAAATTTTTTTCATGTTAGGTGAAATCTTAAGCACTTAAATTTTTTAAAAAAATCTAATGAAGTGCAGCTTTCTGACCTGTGCCATGGACTATCTGAAAAAGGAAATAAAACTGGTAGAGAATAAAAGGGCTGCTTTCTATTCCTTTGTTCACTACATCGTGCAGTAGATATGACTAAAACAAGTTAAAAGTACATCATTGTCTTTCATCAAAGTCAGCAGCCTCCTCCTTTGCCCTTCACCATTTTTGAGATTATGTTGTCATTTTTCACAGCAGCTCAAGTGTAAATCTGAACTGTTCCTGCCTGTGCTCTGATTCTTCTGTCTCTGAGCAACTTTGCCTTCCCCTCCCATTGGCAGCCCTGATAGCCCCACCTGTGATTCCTGCCTCTACAGTGTGTCCCTTCACCTGCTCTCTATGCCTCTTGGAATAATATCCCAGCACTCAAGACTTTTCAAACTTCTCAGTTTCATTTTTTTTTTTTTTTTAGTTTTCATACTTCTCCTCAGAGGCCAAGGGCAGGAAGAAAGAACAGCTTCAATTGGAGAAACCACCAATATGAATTTGTTTTGCATATTGGCATCTAACATAAGATTTCTTATTTAAAAGAATTGTATTGCTTTAAAAATAATTTCAAAATGACTGATGTGGATAAAAATCCAAATTCTTTATTATATTATTTAAGGTACTCTGTAAACTCTCTCATATTTATTTCTTTAACTTATGACTTTCCTGAAAACCCTCCTCATTCCGGCCAAACTACCCTGTTCATGTTCTCTAAATGTAAATGTGTCAGGCTCACTTTACATTCCACAAGTGTACTTACTCCTGAATACTCAGGAGGCCTGGACCCCACCCCTGCGTCTACCTCTTATTGGATATAGAGATCGTTAACTTTACTCCGCCTTGTTTCTTGTAACTGTGAAGGAGGAATTTGGCTAGTCTTCCTTCATACAGGAATGATAGTTACAAAAAACTTTGAGTGGAGTGCTTCAGGGGGAAAAAAATGTGTGTATAAATGTAACATTCCTTCCAAACAAATTTGTCAGACATGTTCTACACACCCTATGCCTCATTTTTCCTCCATCTTCTTCCAGTCTTTAAAAAATTTAAGTTGTTTTTCTCTTCATTTCATTCAATGTATTCAAATACATTTTATACAGAAAATTTTACTTTCTGACTCAAAAGATGTATTTAACCTCCTATTTTATTTCTCTCCCCTCACCCACATTCAAGCTGTGACACTCCTCTGTTGTGAGGAGAGAAATAAATGGTTAGATACATTTTAAAAGAAAGAGAATGATGATAATATAGATTATATAAAACATGTTTTATAGAGCAGAAACATAAAAAACAAAGTAATGTTTTTAAAGAAAGAGAATAAAGATAATATATAATAATATTGTATAAAGTAGAAATATATCGGAATACTGTTTAGTTTAAGGTACATTATTAAGTGCCCTTGACTGGATAGGGTATATATAAATCCATATATTTAGCCAGTCAAGTATTTATTAAGGATCTTCTGTATACTCAGCCCTATGCTAGAACATATAGAAGATATGTAAGCCATGGCCTCTTTCACTTGTTCATTCATTCATTTATCCATCCATCCATCATATATTAACTGAGCACCCTTTACATACAAGACACCATTCCAGGCACTTGAGCTACACTAGTGAGCAAATCAAACAAAAATCCCTTTTACTTCTTAGGAAGACATATTGAGGACCTTGTATTTTCTTCTTGTGGGATTATCATATAAATCAGAAACACTTAAAAGTTTTAAAATCTAACAAAAGACCAGCTTTCTGACTCTTATAATGGGCTTTTGTTTCATGTGTTCGAATCCAGGATTTGCTTTCCAAGCACTGCTGCTGATTCTTGGACCCTGCGCTCCCCGCTTAACCAAGGGCCAGTGGCATAGTTCCACCTAAAAAGGTTGAATGTGCTGTGGGAACTGGCTCCTGTTCCTTCAGGACCCATGAAAAGTTTCCCAATATAGGGTGAAGAACTGCTTTATTACTCAGTTTTTAATGATAGTGATAGCTGGTCCTCTGGGTTCTCTATTTAGAAAATCATTTGTCACTTACTACAGGCAAACACTAAGTGACTGCCCCATGAAAGAGGCTCAACCTGCCTAATGATTGATAACCCACGGGCACAGAGGGTGTTGAGCTACAATTACTGCAAGAAGCTTTCACAAAAACTATCTCACTGCATCCTCCCATCACACAATCACTGCCTGTACTTGCAGATGAGCAAAGAAAGGGCTCAAAGCAATCAATGATTTGTCTGTGGTTTTACAGTATTTAAGATATAGAGTTGGAACTTGAACCTGAATCTGATTCCAAAGTTCATGTCTTTGCTCCTATGCCACACAGCCAGGCATGTTGGTAGCATTTATGAAGAGCCTGGTGCTTCATCACTGCTTCAATCAGGTGGGGCCAATGAAGGTTTCTGAGGAAAGGAAAAATATAATCAGTTAAGCACTTCAGATAAATTAATTTATCAGTGAAATACTAGGTGCATTGGAAAAGGGAAAGATTAGGCAAGGAGAGCAGTTTAGAGGCTATTTAAATACTCCAAGCCATTTTTTCCTAAAATGTGTTTTCCAGAACATGAGTGACTAGATGTTGATGAATGTTATATGAAAGCAGTTCCAGGACAAGCACCTCTGAAAAATATCAGTTTTATAATAATGTGTATATGGCTGACCAAGAGGAAAGTGATGTATACTGCATTTTTCAAACATCAGTTAACAATAGGAAACTTTTATTTTCTAGGATCATTTTTAGGAAGGAACCTTCTGCTAGAAACCAGCAGAAAGTGGTATTCTCGGTGAGCGGTATCAGTGTGGTGGCAGGTACTGGGTAAGCAGCGAGCCAATGTAGTGGGAGGAGGGGGTGGTAAAGGGGTTGTAGACATTATTATAAAGAGTGATAGGAGCCATAGGATCTGATAAGTGATGAGAAATGGAAAAAGAGGAGGGAGAGTTGAGA
The DNA here is from genome assembly GCA_030848825.1 of Tadarida brasiliensis. Taxonomy (NCBI): domain Eukaryota; kingdom Metazoa; phylum Chordata; class Mammalia; order Chiroptera; family Molossidae; genus Tadarida; species Tadarida brasiliensis. The sequence continues at coordinate 62,511,523 of CM061267.1, read as the reverse complement.
GAGAAGTGTGGAATATGACTCTGGTTGAAGTAATGTCAAGGCAATGAGAGTAGAAAGGGAGCAGTAGGTTGGGGAGTATGGAATTCCCACCCTCTCACCTTGACTTTGGCCTCCTTCCTCACATGCAGCCTGCCCTGGACTCCTACTATCATCCACTGATCTGCCTCCAACACAGAACTGACACATTATGCCCATTTACAGATTTGTTTTTCAGGTCTAAACAAATTATTTAACACCAATATATGGTGGAGTTTCAAAGTAACAAGATTTGTTTCTATAAGCCTAATGTGAAAATTACTTTCATCACATTCACAACATATTCAGACTTCTTTATTTTTTTCTTATACAATGTATATTCAAGGGAGGATCTGTATTTACTGTATTTGGATCAGATTCCAAAAGTAAATTTTAATTTCCTCTAATATAGTTTTTTCTTAAGGAAACACTATGTGTCTCTATTTGTACCAAAATAAGTAAATTTAATGATGGTTATTATTTATAGTATTGAGATCCTTTCACTGATATTATGTTTATTAATTTAACATATTTGTGGTTGCTGATTTATTAAATTTAGGGGGCTTTGATTATTCTTTAGGGAATGCATGCTTTTGTGATAAAAAAAATTTAAAACATTCATTTTTTTAAACTACTTGATCTGAAATGTCGATAAATAATGTTTAATATTCCTTGGAGGTCTTAGTTGTTGTTCATTATAAATTTAATGAAAAGAATGTTAAACAAAATCCTGAACTTTAAACAAAAATACAACTTAAAAAGAGATCAAGAATTGCCTGATTTGGGTTAAAACTAGAATAGTTGGTAGTTTCTTTGGTCTGTCATACTAGTACCCCACTCTAGCATAAATGAAGAGATTCAGACTAGAAATCCACATGGAGAATGGCAGAAGGGGAGGAGATGCAGAATGGGTGGTCCCACACCCGTGTGGTAGATTAAAAATGGGAGGGATATCTTGGCTGCAGAGGTTTCCCCTGAGGAGCGAGAGGTCCCTGGCCCCACATCAGAACCCCCAACTCAGGGTTCCAGTGTTGGGCAGAGAAGTCCCCATAACCTCTCACTCTGAAAACCAGCAGGGATAGAGGCTGAGGGAGACAGGGGGCTGATGGAGTACCGGGTGTTCCTCTTAAAGGGCCTGCATATTTACTTATTCAGATGTACTCCCTCTGAGCTCCAGCACTGGGGCAGCAGCTTGAAAGGTACCAAGGACATACAGGGAGCAACTGAATTGTATGGCTTCAGGACAAGGACTGGAGGAGCAGCTTTCTCCCAGATAGAAGAGCAGGCAGAAACCATTGTTCCTTTTCTGAGCCCTCCCCTCACAGAGCCTGCAGTGGGTGCCATATCTGAGTCTCCATCAACCTGGCTAACACTAGTGCTTCCCTGAGACCCTGCCCCAACCAACTTACAGGCTCATCCAAGCCATTTCTAGTAACTTTTCCATACAAATAGCCTCTCTTGGCTCGTGCTTCAGACTTTTCTAAAATCTCTCAAACAGACAGCATCTGGCCTCTGTACCTTGTACCACTTGTTAAGTGGCTTCAGGCCTAGCACTAGCAGCAGCCAACATTGGTTCAAAGCTTGGCCTCTCCCAGGGAACCTCCAAGGCCAGCACAAGTAGCAGCCACCTGCAGATCAACTCATGCCAGGTGGCCCCAGGCAGTGACTGACCTCCCAGGAAGACCCAGAACCAGTGCATCCTCTGTATAGCTTCAGACCATGCGCAATTACAACCCAACCACCTCCACAAGCAACACTCTCAAGGGGCAGACACTGTGGGAACCAAGCCCCACTGAAGCGAGTCCTGCTCCGTGGAGTTGGCTCCTACAGCTCCTCTGCTGTAGTCACAGTTGGTCCTTGCAGCCTCTGGGCCTCTGGGGGTCAATCCCTCCCAGTGATGCCAATAGCAATCAAAGTTCAAGTACAACAGGACAGTGCACACAACCTACACAGGGGGCACACCTGGGGCACCTAGCTTGGGTGACTGGGGAGGCTGTACCACTGGGCCCTACAGGACACCTACTACACAAGGCCACTTACCAAGTACAGGAGACATAGCAGCTCTATCTAATACATAGAAACAAACACAAGGTAGCAGCCAAAATGAGGTGACAAAGAAACAAGTCCCAAATGAAAGAACAAGAGAAGTCTCCAGGAAAAAAAAATTAACTAAATGAAATGGAGGCAAATTACCAGATACAAAGTTCAAAACAATGGTTATAAGGATGCTCAAAGAATTTAGTGAGAACTTCAACAACATAAAAATGGACATGGAAACCATAAAAAGAACCAATCAGAAATAAAGAATATACTAACTAAAATGAAAAATACATTACAGGTAGTCAACAGTAGATGGAGGAAGCAGAGAATCAAATCAGCAATTTAAAAGATAAGGAAGCATTTGAGAAATTTTAGGAAAGTCAGGGGGCAAAAAGATAAGGAAGCAGAAAACACCCAATTAGAACAGGAAAAAGGAAAAATAATCCGAAAAATGAAGATAGTGTAAGGAGAATCTGGGACAACTTCAAGAGCACCAACATTTGCATCATGGTGCCAGAAGGAGATGTAAGAAAGCAAGAAATTGAAACCTATTTGAAGAAATAATGGCAGCAATATTCCCTAACCTGGTGAAGGAAACAGACATACAAGTCCAGGAAGCTCAGAGAGTCCCAAACAAGATGAACACAGAGAGGCCCAGACTAAGATACATAATAATTAAAATGCCAAAGGTTAAGGACAAACAGAAAGACAGTTACCTACAAGGGAGCTCCCATAACACTGTCAGCTGATTTCTCAACAGAAACATTTCAGGCCAGAAGGGATTGGCAAAAAATATCAAAGTGATAAAAAAACAAGGACCTACAACCAAGGCTACCCTACTCAGCAAGGCTATCATTTAGAGTTGAAGGAGAAGTAAAGAGCTTCCCAAACAAGAAAAAACAAGGTGTTCATCACCACCAGATCAGTATTACAAGAAATATTAAAGAAACTTCTTTAATAGTAATAGGAGAAAATGATTAAAAATATGAATAATAAAGTGACCATAAATACATATCTATCAATAATTTCTTTAAATGCAAACAGATTAAATGTGCCAATCAAAAGAAATAGAGTGACTGAACGGATAACAAAACAAGACCCTTACATTTGCTTTTTACAAGAGACTCACTTCAGATGGAAAGACACAGACAGTAAAGGGAAGGGAAAATATATTTCATGAAAATGGAAACAAAACAAAGCTGGGGTAGCAATGTTTATACCTGACAAAATAGACTTAAAAACAAAGGCTATCATAAGAGACAAAGGACCCAACAGATCCACTTCTGGGTATTTATTCAAAGAAACCCAAAACACTGAATTAAAAAACATTGGCACCCCTATGTTCATTGCAACATTATTTACAATAGCCAAGATATGGAAACAACCTAAGCGTTCATCAACAGATAAATGGACAAAGAAGAAATGATGCATATATGCAATGGAGTATGATTTGGCCATAAAAGAATGAAATCTTGCCATCTGCAATAACATGGATAGACCTAGAGGGTATTATGCTAAGTGAAATAAGTCAGAGAGAGAAAGATAAATGCCAGATGATTTCACTCATATTGGAATCTACAAAACAAATCAACAAACAAGCAGAACAGAAACAGACTCATAGATACAGAGAATATTTTGACAGTTGACAGATGGGAGAGGGGTTGAGGGATAGGTGAAAAGGTGAAGGGATTTAGAAGTACAAATTGGTAGTTACAGAATAGTCATGAGAATGTAAATTACAGCATAGGGAATATAGTCAATAATATTGTAATAACTATATATGGTGTCAGATGGGTACTAGATTTATTGGGGTGATCACTTTGAAAGTTATACACCTGAAACTAATATAATATTGTATATCAACTGTAATTTAAAAATTAAAAAGGGTGCCCTAGCCAGTTTGGCTCAGCGGTTAGAGCATCAGCCCATGAACTGAAGGGCAGCGAGTTCAATTCCTCGTCTAGGGCACATACCTGGGTTGCAGGTTCAATCCCCAGCCCCAGGCGGAATGGTGCAGGAGGCAACCAATTGATGTGTCTCTCCTGCATCAATGTTTCTCTCTCTCTCTCCCTCCCTCCCTCTCTTCCTTCCACTCTCTCTAAAAATCAATGGAAAAATATCCTCAGGTGAGGATTAAAATAAATAAATAAAATAATAGTAATTTTAAGAAAGGGTAAAAAAAGAAAAAATATATATATAGTTGATTTATTAACATGGAACTCATGACAAACAGAACTTCCTCAAAGAAGAGGAAGCTTATCTAACCTGTTTTCTCCATAAGGCACATCACAACCTTCTTGTACTTGAGAACACTAGACAGCACTTGAGCACTAAGCTCAGGAGCCTTTTAAACTGTAAAATCATCAACAAAAAGCACAAAAATGAAAAATAGATACTTAGACCACAACAAGGACACTTGTTTACAGTATGAGAGCTAAAACAAGACAGCAGAGTGTTGCCATGTGCGTGTTGGGCTACTCAAATGTTCAACCACCTACACGTCTACAAGTGATCTCAAAAGCCCACAAGTATTATCTTGGGATTACAAACAAATTTTAATGAGTAGGTGAATTTGTAAACACAGAACCCAAAAATAATGAGGATTGACTCTATATTATTATAAAATCCATAGCTTTGAATTCTTGGAAATGTCTATACATTCATTCTAAGCTAATATGATTAATTTGGTATTGCCTGTTTTACCACTGGCATTCCTTGAGTTATTGTTTGTTTTGTCTGTCTTTATTTGGCATTTAAAAATAATATATAAATATGAGTTTATATAATATATAACATATTACATGTATATACATTATGTTATATAATATATGTTAGGTAATCTATATAAATATAAATTGAAACAAAATTTAGCTTAAGAATTTTAATATTTTAATTCATTTATAAGAATAGTGTACATCTTAAATTATTGTGGAAAAGTGAAAATATTAAACTAATTCCATGCTAACTGAATAATTTTATGCTGAATGCATGTCTTTTAACTGCCTGTCCTTACTCTCTTTGAAACACGTTTTTAAAAGATACAAGTTTATCTTATGAAATATGTATGTCAACATCTGAACTCTCAATAAATGTTAATTTAAAGGTGATTTCCACTGTGTTGGTAACTAAAGAAAATTTATGAAATGGGGTAAATGTTACAGTGTTAATAGTAAACACTGAAATACACTGATAGCTGATCATGCAAGTTCTTCTAAGAAAATCTTTTACATGATTTTAAGTATAGCATTCTAGAGTATAACATTATCTTGTTTATTTCCTTTTCTGCTTTTAGTTTGACAATATCTATGATTTGAGTCATTTCCTGTTCTTTTCAGTAAAAACTTTTCAGGGTAGAAGAAACCACTTCATGATCATTATCAACAGATACAAAATTGCTTGGCCCTTATCTTATTTTAAGGTATTCACCATTATTTATCACAGCTTTTCTTGGCTTGTGTATTTAACACAAAATTATTTTGATCATGTTTACGTGTACAAATGATATGGCATGTGTTTTGACAATGGATACAAAGTTTAGCTTCAACAACTGCTGTTGAAGATGACAAAATAGACACACAAGCTGTGTAGTTACATTTAAATATAAATTTAAAATAAACTTCCATTCATTACTGCAATAATCATCTCAAAAAAAAAAGCGTGACATGAGAGAAAAGAGCCTTAGAATGGTAGTCAGGGAACACTGCTTTTCAGTGAGGAATCTTCCACTATCTAGCCACTTAACTAGGCCTTAGTTTTCTCATCTGTAATATGAGAAGGTCAGATTCGAGGTCTTTAAGATCCTTTTCAGGTGCTTATGACTCTAAATATTATTAATTAGAAGCCTTATAATAGCAAAGCAAATCATCAAAATGTAATCATAAGTACAGACTGTCCTTTAAATCATTCATTCCAATGCAAAATTATAAAGATCTACCTCATTGCAGATATTCATTCATTCAATGAATATTTCTTTTGCATTTATTGAAGCTACCCCTGGGAATGGCAAGGGTGAAAAAACAGACATATCCCTCACTTAGTAGAGCATCAAGTTGCAGAGCAATGTGTTTCCAGCCAGAGTCAGCCTTGGCCAGAGGCAATGGCTTTGGTCTTAGAGGGGGTTCAGTATGCACACCAAGGCCTCTTCTGAACTCCTCAATTCCCTCTCAGTATGCCATGGCATTAGCCCCTCTTTTTGCTAACTCTGAAATGGCCACTTTTAGAGTCATTTCCCTCCCCAGATTAGACCACAAAAGTTGTACAGTGTCTGTAAACAACCACAGCTATATTGGATATATGCTGCCTGGCAGAGAAGAAAGCTTCCTGTTTCTCTCCTTTATTAGCTCTATTTCTTTGCCTCTTAGCCCACCTTTCTAGCTACTACCACTATAAAATCTCCCACTTATAAAGCAGAAAAAGGAAGTGTTTAGAATGATAGGAACTTTTTAACAGAAAATCTTATCTCATGGAAATGACATGTGTAATATCCTTCAGTCTAAAATTTATTTAATGAGTGTAGGGTAATTTATCAATTCCATAAATTACAGATTCTGCAGAATGTACAGAATAAAGATATTATTTATTAATTACTATATTATTTTCCATACAAACCTACTTTTGCCCCACCCTTTATTTACCTCGTGTGTTTTAATATTTTCAGTGTTACAGCTATGTCTTTATTCTGCTGTAATCCCTATTTTCCCCTCCTTTTTATATTTTTGCTTCTGCAGTGTAAAGCATTGGGGATAAGGAGAAGGAAGAAGAAGAAGTTGCTTTTTAGCAACTTAAAAACATATGGATCTGGGGATTTTACTTTTCTCTTTTCTAAGGCAAGCACTAGAAGAGGAGCTGGCCTGACTTGGAGAATCTAGGCCAAGTTTAAGCTGTTCCTCACCGCGCCACAAATAGCCAACATCTGCTGCTGATTATGTGGCCTATCTTCTCTAATTTTTCTAATTCCCACCCAAACACAGAAGACAGGAATACAGTGTAGAGGAGTGAAATGGAGCCCAGAAAGATGACAGTGGTAGGATAAAGAAGACAGACAAAGAAACTGAGAAAAGAGACTCGAAGGAAAAGGAGGGAGAGAAACTGAATCATGGTGGGAGCTGTACCACAGTCCTTTATTTAATGAAGATATTAAGTCCATATGTAAAGTTAATTTTATAGGATTCTTTGTTTTCCAGAATGAATATGGAAAGAACAAAGTTAGAGGACATTATTAGTATCAGAGCATTAGGGCATCAAAGATAAATGCCTTCTCCATCATTTTGAAAATGGCCAGTTATACTTCAGATTATATTATTATATTGCCCATCAATAAAGTTAAATAAACTTGTAGGACATACAAATTCCAAACAGCTTACCTTTATAAATAGTGTGAATTTTTAGCCAACTTCCCAATTTCCATGTGTTTAAAGGAGTTTTGCTGTGCAACTGTTTGCTTTTTTAACAATTTATTCTAATTTTTTTTAGTTTCTCATATTTTAAAACACCAGTACTACAACAAGTAGCAAATAACGTTGTCAGATGGAATTGATTATACTAGATATATATTCCAGTAATTAATAGAACATATTTAGAACAAAGAGCACTTAGAGTTTATTAAAACAATTTTAATATTAAACTGCTATTTCAAGCTTATCTTTCACAGTGCCATAAAACCTCAGGAAATGACGTTACATGTTATCAAAACCAGCCCCTTCGTTTTACAGCTTAGTAAACAGATCTAAGGAAAACTTAGATGACCTGTCCAAGCCTGACCAAGTTTGCTCAGATCTCTAATTTCCAGTCTATGCATTCTGGATTGATCTCTATAGTATCCTTAACTTGTAGCTAGACTATAGAAAAGATGCCACAAAATACAACTTACCAATATTAAAACTTTTCTAATACAATGCTCCTGGGATTTTAAAAAACAGTATATTTTCTTCAGGTCTTTCAAAATAATTGGGAGTTCCCACAAGTGCTATTCATATGCCTTGCTGTACATGGAAATGATTCAGACAATTTCTCTGATATATACTAATATGTCTCTAGAAATTTTCCCCATTTTTCTTTCTATGTTTATGCTTACATGTGTTGTCTGGCTTAGAGTATAAATTCTTAGAATAATATATATATTTTTTTAAATGTCCTGTGCCCCACCCTGCCCAGAGCTGCATTCTAGAAGGCATGTGACACATTTTTTTAAAATCTTTTTTCTGAAAATAATTATTTTCTAAAAAAATGAAATACTTGCTCATTGTAAAAAAAAAAACAAAAAACTAGAAATATAGAAATGCATATGACAACTGTAATCCTACTACCTTTTTTTAAACTAATTTAATTTTAAAATTTTTTTCTTTATTGATTTAGAGGAAGGGAGAGGGACAGAGAGAGAGAAACATCAATGAGAGAGAACATCAATTGGCCGCCTCCAGCACAACCCCCGCTGGGGATTTGGCCCACAACCTGGGCATGTGCCCTGACCAGGAATTGAACTGGCGACCTTTTGGTGCATGGGTCGATGCTTAACCACTGAGCCACACTAGCCAGGCTCCTACTACTTTTTATTGTGATAAAATATACATAATATAAAGTTCACCATTTTTACCATTTTTAAGTGTACAGTTCAACGGCATTAAGTACATTCACATTGCTGTGCAACCATCAGTGCTGTTAATCTCCAGAACTCTTTTATCAGCATTTACTTAAAGTCTGCATCCATTAAGCACTAACTTCCCATTCCCAGCTGTCCCAGCTCCTGGTAACCACTGCTCTGCTTTCTGTCTCTCTGAATTTCTCTATTCTAGATATCTCGTATGAGTGAAATCATACAATATTTGTCCTTTTATATCTGGCTTATTTCTCTTAGAATACTGTCATCAATGTTAGTTCATGTTGTAGCCTGTATCAGAATTTCGTTCCTTTTTAAGGCTGAATAATATTCCATTGCACATATATATGTACATTTTGTTTATCTACTCATCTGCCAATGAACATTTGGGTTATTTCCACCTTTTGGTTATAATGAATAATGCTGCTGTAAGCATGGGCGTACAAATAACTGTTTGAGTCCCTGCTTTCAATTTTGTGTGTGTGTGATATACCCAGAGTGGAATTGATTGATCAATTCTATGTTTAATTTTTTTACATTCCCACTATCCATGCATAAGGGTTCCAATTCCTCCACATCCTTATGAACAATTGTTATTTTCTGTGTGTGTGTGTGTGTGTGTGTGTGTGTGTTTTCTTAATAATAGCCATCCCATTAGGATCATTGTTTCCTAATGATTAGTGATGTTGAGTGTCTATTCATGTGCTTATTGTCCATTTATATTCTTCTTTGAAGAAATGTGTATTCAAGTCCTTTGTCCATTTTGAATTGGGTTGTATATTAGTTGTTGAATGTGATATTACTACTTTTATTAACATTTTGGAACATTTCAAATTATTTTTCTGAATATATATGTATGTTTATACTAATTTTATAAAAATTAGACCATCTTCTACATAGTTTTTCATCTTTTTAAAATTTGAAGTATAATACACATATATTAAAGTATCCAAAATATAAAGTTACAATCCAAATCAAATACTCAACCACCACCCAGGTCAAAAAATAGAATATTTCCACCTCCTAGAAATTCCCCCCAAGTCCTGTTACTCACTGGTTATCATGTGCTGACTTTCATAATAATCCTTTTCTAGTAGTTCTTCATAGTTACGACTTAAACATGAATCCTTAAACATCACACTTTTGTTTTGCCTATTTTAAAAATATAGAGTCATACAAAATGTATTCTTTTGTATTTGATTTCTTTCATTCTATACTTGTGAAAGCCATTCATATTTTTCATGTATTTCTGTTGTATGGCTATACTACAATTTATCCATTATATTGCTGATGGATATTGGGGGTTGTTTCCAACTTTCATTTATTACTAATAATGCTACTTGAACATTCAAACTTTTAAATATTTAAAGTATTTTTATAAAATGTTCGTTCTAGAAATGTTGTTCCTTTATGCTTTCTTTTCAAACTACATGATATAATCTATTCTAATTCTGTGGTACATTGTTTTATCATCTCTTTGGCTGGCAAATATTTATTTTCTGATGATGGTTTTGGGTTTGAGGAAAGCTTACATAGAGCTAAGTCTGGTGATTGAACTAGGAAAGAAAGCCAACTGATAGTGATTTTGTTTAACAGTAAGCTTAGCTATACTTATGAGTAAGTATTTATAATATTGATAATTATGGCATATGTATATAGAAACAATATAATATTATTAGAATAACTTGGTAGCCTTTGAAGTGTCACTTGAATATTGTAAATTCTGATACTTTTGGTTATCAAGAAAGGTATAACCTTTTAATGAAAAATTTCAAAAATTTAATAATGATCCTATGTAAAAGTAAAGAATAAATCCTCAAGTACTCATAACCTAACTTCAGCAGTGATCGATATATGGCCAATTTTGTTTCATCCTCTTTTCCTACAACACCAAGCTCCAGATTATTGTGTAGCAAAATCCTTATTATCAAAGCATTTTGTTTATAAGTATTTCAGTATGTATCTCTAAAAGACAAGAACTCCCTTTTTAAATGTAGCTACAACGTCATTATCATACTCCCCCAACTAGCAAAATTTCCTTAATACCATCAGATATCCAATCAGTGCTCATACTTCCCTAATTGTCCTAAACAATTTCTGTTATTATTGTTGGTTTGGGTTTTTGTTTTGTTTTTTCTATAGTTTACTGATTTGAACTGGAATCCAAATAAGATATCCATGTAAGTTCCAACCATTGCAACTGAGTCTTTATTCTTTAGGTTCCCTCTATCAAATTTTTTTCAAGCAAAAAAAAACTTTGTTTAAGAGACTGGGTGATTTGTCCAGTAAAATTTCTCACAGTCTGGATTTTGCTTACTACATCCCACCATTTTGTTTAACATGCTCCCTCTTCCCTGTATTTTCTTTGCTTTCATAGAGGCTTAAGCTGAGTCACATTGAAATATGTGTGCATATGGCAGGGTGGGGGGGGTTAGGCAAGACTGCTTTCTAAATGGTGGCATATACTTTCATTAGGAGGCACATAACACTGGTTTTCTCCCTTTGTGTGAGGTCACCAACCATTGTTGATCCTTGTCTGGATCCATTAATTCACTGGAGATTGCAAAATGATAATTTTTTAATATTACCATTTCTTCTTCATTTATTAATTATAATTTTAAAAAGAAAAACTTCCTCTCATCAACTGTTTGACTACCCTGAAGTAGAGTTCATGCAGAAGAGGCATAATAAATACTTAATTTATTCCCTTGATTTACCAGTTTTCAAAGTGCTTAATTGATACTATCCTCCAAAGTTGAGAAGGTTTTTTTTTTTTATGAACTCATTTATGTAAACATATTCACTTCAGTATTTTGTAGTTACTATCCTTACTGTCAACCTGACTCATTTTTGTCCAGTGAGAGCCTTTTGACATGATTTTGAATCCCTTTGATGTATAATAACTCTAATAGCTTTTGATAGCTTTTTTTGATTTCTGAAGTGACAGGTATTCAAGGCTCATTTTGTTCTTTTCATGCTCCAAACTTGGAATGAGTTACTTCTCCAAGGAGCTCTATTTCTTATAGTGGGAAGTGGCATTTGGAAACTAGAATCTGGGGACTGGAGGTGCTCATTGCTACCAGATTGATCTTGGACAGAGCAGGGAACTATTATATTTTTACATAATATATAATAAAGCATGATATAGCAAAGTCAGTAAGAAAGGGAATTTGCTTAACCTCATCTTTTTTTAAAAATCCTCACCTGAGGATATGTTTTTATTGATCTAGACAGAGAGGAAGGCAGAGGGAGAGAGAGAAACATCAATGTGAGACAGAAACATTGATCAATTGCCTGTCGTATGTGCCCTGACTGGGGATAGAACCCACAACTTAAGTATGTGCCCTGAAATCAAACCCACAACCCTTTGTTGTATGGAACGCCACTCCAACCAACTGAGCCACCCAGCCAGGGTACTCTCATCAATCTTATAGACATATCTCTTTTCCCCACATCAAAATCATGGTTTTTAATGACACTAGTATATTTACTCATTGACTTTATTCCACAATATGCACATAATAGTTTCAGAATAATACTACTACCAACAATGTGATTACAGAAAACAGATGCAGGTCTTTTTGTCCTTATGGTATAAACTGCGTAGGATTTATCGTCAGATTGGGATGGTTCCTCTCTGTGCAGTTGTGTACCAACTTGATATATAGTTTTGGTCAATTGATTCATTTTGTTGTCAGTGTTTAACAATTGTTTTTAAACTGAATTATAATTCTATAATCAAGGTATATAATTTTATAATTAATGTACTATTTGTAAATAAGATATGCTAGATCATATCTAGTAAACAAAGTATACTCAAAGCATTCTAGCTTCTGTCTCTATTTTCTCTACCCTGTTCCCTCCCCTCTTCCTATAGTATAACTCTACTTTAAGATTTCTTCTTCCTTTATATTTATATATGTCTTTTTTTATTCACAGTATAGCTTCTGGAATTTAGCAAGGTTTGTGCTTTGTTATAATGGCTATATTTATATTCATACCATTACATAATGCTCTTACCCTCTTTCTTTATAATTATTTTGGCTTTTTCTCTTGTTTTCATACTATAATTCATATAGAAATTTGCTCATGCATCATCTTCCCCCATCCTTCCTCACAGCATTGGTTTGACATAGTGTCCTTCTATAGATATCATCCTCCCTTACATGGTCTTTTACGTCAGTCAACCTATACTACCGAAGTTCTCTAAATGTGTTTCATACTGTTTCTATACAAGCAACAAGACTGTACTACTCATTTCTGAGTTTCTCTAATTCACTTAAAAATGAGTAACAGGATAGGATCATGGTCAAATCCCTAAGAGCCTCTCACCAGCTTTGTGACCTGATCAAGTTACTCAATCATCTTGAGTTTTATTTTCTCTTATTTTTAAAAATTTGCATTGTAATGCTTATTTCAGAGGACTATTATGAGGACTAAATAAAAGAACATACATAAAGTACCTAACATAATAAATATCAATCACTCAATAAATAAATAAATGTTAATCATTACTTTCAATAAGATAAAAGAGAAGAATTATTAATTTGTACTTCTCATGTATTGGTTTGGTAAATATGTATTAAATAAGTTTATTTCATGAGTTATTTAGTTAATATTTATTGAATGACTGTTATTTGCTAAGCACTCCCATGTACTCTTTCTTTCACTCACTCAACAAGTATTTATGAGCTGTACATGGGCTAGACTTTTGCAATACACTAATGGGAAAGATGGACGTGGTCCCTACTTTAATAAAACTTCCAGTCTTCCATTTTACCAGAACTCATAAAATATGCCATTTTTTAATACGTTATTTTTGTATCAGTAACACCCCTCTTATAATCCCTGGTGTGCTGATGATTAATTTGCCTGGAAATAATTTACTCATTTGACTGTATTACTGGATCTTCACTTCCTGTTTAGCTCAAATCTCTACTAAAATGATAACTGCTGGGGTAAGTTGTTCAGAATTTATCTGCACTTCCCTTAAAAATTACAATGTGCTTTTTTTGTCAAAGCTCATAAAGTACAGAGCCAGAGGGAACATTAGTTCCTAGGGAAGAAAAAGTTCTTTACGTTAACTGAATGTTTCCTCTTTTTAAGCCACCACAAAATTTAGCCGACTCACACATTTTGTCACTGTCTTCATAGTCTTTTTAGGTTATATTTTGTTCCATGGTATGTTTCATTGAATTGAAAATACGTTTGAATACCCAAGTAACAAATTATTTCCATTTAAATAATTTTTAAATAATTCAATTAGTCAAAAAAGTATCAGACTCATGTTTATTTAATCTTTTCATAAAATTATCAGAGGCTAAAGTGGAAAACCAGTAGGAAAATATCAGAAACTTTAAAGCATCAAGTTCTAAACCTCAGCTGATACAGCCATACACCCTTATGCTAAGGAAGGTATAGGGATAGGCAAGGGAGACAGAAGCAACTCTGAAGAATACGAATTCCAAAAAGTCTGTGCAAGAACTTTGTAAGTGGAGTCATTCTCTCAATCATTGAATATTTTCTACCTTTAAATATATATAGTAGAAAATATTCATAAAAATAAAAAAATTATTTATAAGTATAAAGCAGGGTCCCAATCTCAAATGCCTACAAGGTCCATAAAGTAACACAAATGAGTGAAACAGCCTAGGTGTTATGTTAGTACATTGCATTTACATTGAATGGGTGGGGCAGACTGTGCTCCTTTAAAGGGGGCAGCCTCTTTTAGTACCACTGAAAGTCAGTCTCAGCTAAATGGAAATTGATTGCTGTAAAGTTAGAATATTAATCCAGTGTTATCAAATCTAATACTTTTTCAAGAGAGTCTGACAATTCAGATTTCTTATGGTAAATCCACCAATTTTTTTTTTTTTATCCTCACCCAAGGACATTTTTTTTGCGTGTATCTTCAGATAGAGCTGGAGGGAGAGAGGGGGGAAGAGAGAGAGAAACATCGATGTGAGAGACACATTGACTGGTTGCCACCCACACAACACCAACCAGGGTGGGGACAAATGGCAACCGAGGTACTTGCCCTTAGCAGGAACCGAACCCAGGACTCTCTGGTCCACAGGCCGACACTCTAACCACTGAGCCAAACTGGCCAGGGCATAATCCACCAATTTTTTTTTTCTTTTTTCTCCAATTTTTATTAATTTATTTTTGTTACAGATGTTTCTCCTTTTTCTCCCGTAGACCCCCTCCTCCCCATTCTGGCCCCCTACCCCTCTAGCATTGTTGTCTGTGTCCATTGGTTATGCATACATGCATATACCGCCCCCCTACTCTGAGGTTTGTCAGTCTGAACCATACTCCTTTCTATGTTTCTGGGTCTATTTTGTTCATCAGCCCACCTTGTTCATTATATTCCACAAATAGGTGAGATCATGTGGTATTTGTCTTTCTCTGACTGGCTTATTTCTCTTAGCATAATACTCTCGAGGTCCCTCCATGTTGTCTCAAAGGATAAGAGATCTGCAGAGTGTAGTTATGCTATTGGCTGCTACTTTTCTATCTCTGGCATGAAAGACACTGTTATAACATGGATAAAGGTCTATTTTACATATTTTAAGAGATTTAGGCAGTATCTTTCTTTTCCTGATATAGAAATTTGTAGAAATAGTTACATATTCTTAAACTGTTGCTACCTATTATGAATAACTGGAAATGTGGCATTTCCATGAAATTAGGCTATTTCTGTTTGCCAGAAAGCACATTAAAATATTTTGTAATAGTCAATTTAGTGAACTAGAAACAGCTGTGTTTGGTGAAATGTTTGTTATAATCTATTTTTAAGCCTTTTTAAAATTTCTTTTTACTTTACTTTGCTTGAGTATCAAAGTTAGTATTAAGTGAAAAAAGTTAAAATTACACTTAGTGATTTTACATGGTTTTCTCTGCTTTTTCAAAAACTAAGACAAGCTAAAGTACTATGTCTTCAAATATCATAAAAACCAGATTTCTTGGAAAACTGTTAATTTCTGAATATTCCACCCTTCTCTGAGAAATTCCAGAATAATCTGTTATATAATTGTCATGGGTAATAGTCATCCATCTGTTACCATTCATTAGAGTAGTTCAAGAAATTTATAAGGTAAGTAATTGGTTCATATTAGTTCATAAACTAAAAGATTCTGAGGATCTAACTTTAGGTTTAAATGTAACACATTATAATACCCATTTAGTTATTTAAAAATTCTAGGCCCTGGCCAGTTTTGTTCAGTGGTTAGAGTGTCGGCCTGTAGACCGAAGGGTTGTGGGTTTGATTTCTGGTCAAGGGTATGTACCTGGGTTGCAGGTTTGATCCCCAGCCTGGGTCAGGGTCATGCGGGAAGCAACCTATCAATGTGTCTCTCTTACATCATGTTTTTCTCTCTCTCTCTCCCTCCCTCCTTCCCTTGTACTCTATCTAAAAATCAATGGAAAACTATCTTCCAGTGAAGATTAACAACAACAAAAATTCTATTATCTTGCCCTTTAAAGAGTTTTTGTTAGGAGTCAAATATTCAGGTATTGGATTTTCAATATTAGTTCATATTGGAACTAATATGAACCAATTACTCACCTTATGAATCTCTCTGAATCCTAAATTTGGCCCACCCATCTATAGTAGTTATATATTTTGAGTAACTACAGGCTGAGTTAAGTGTCCTTGGAAGTAGATCATGTTAAATGCTTTCCCTGGTCGGCAAGCTGTCAAAAGAAAATGTTTGACAAGTTTTCCATTCAGAGGCTCTTAATATTCCATTCCAACCTGTATAGGGAATGTATAGTCCACATACAATCAATCAATCCATAAATCTCCCACAATCAGCATCAAGTTTACATCCTCCTAAGTTTACACATATGTGTGTATCACCACGTATACACACCCTTCAGGCTACTGGTGTTCCTTCTAGACTGATTTCTTTATATTCATTCAGTGATGTCCTTAATGATGACCCCAACCCAATTCACATGTGCATGTGGAAATGGAAAGCCATACATTGAGATTTCCTTCTGTGATATGCTCAGCCCTTCATGCCACACCCCACTTTGCTAGATACTGTTGTTGTTAATCCTCACCTGAGGATACTTTTTCCATTGATTTTTAGAGAGTGGAAGGGAGGGAAAAAGAGAGTGAGAGAGAGAGGAGAGAAAGAAAGAAGCATCAATGTGAGAGAGACACATAATTGGTTGCCTCCCACACATGCCTCAACCTGGGCTGGGGATGGAAACTGCAGCCCAGGTACATGCCCTTGACCGGGAATCAAACCCACGAACCCGTGACCCTTCAGTGCACAGGCCAACTCTCTAACCACTGATTCTTCAGAAAAGTGCTAAGCACCTGCTGTGTGCCATGTACTATGAAAGGTTCTTGGGACACTAGGATGACCCCTGCCTTCAGAGAGCTTCTATATGGTGGACAGACATGTGAGCATGATTTCGACACAACAAGATAAGTGCTGTAATTGGGGAATGTGTAAAATATAGTAGCCTATTTACAATAGCTAAGATCTGGAAACAACCCAAGTGTCCATCAGTAGATGAGTGGATAAAAAAGCTGTGGTACATATACACAATGGTGTACTATGCAGCTGTAAGAAAGAAAGATCTCTTATCCTTTGAGACGACATGGAGGGACCTGGAGAGTATTATCCTAAGTGAAACAAGCCAAGCAGAGAAAGACAAATATCACATGATCTCACTTATTTGTGGAATATAATGAACTAAACAAACTGATGAACAAAATTGACCCAGAGACATAGAGGTAGGGTACAGACTGACAAACCTCCGAAGAGGGGGTCTTGAGGGGAAAGAGATAAACCACAGAACTTATATGCATGTATGCATAACCAATGGACATAGACAACAAAGCTGGGGATGGGGCTGGGGGGATGGGGAGGAGGGTGTCAATGGGGGGAAAAGGAGAAACATCTGTAACAAAAACAAATTAATAAAAGTAATTAAAATAATAAATAAAATAAAATATAGTAGCCTCATTTATTAAATATTTTTAAGTACCTTAATGTCAGGCAGTGTTCTAGATACTAAGGATACATCAAATGAGCAAGAGAGTCAAAGATATTCTGCCCTAACTGAAACATATGAAGAAAGGCTTATACCAGGATTATGAGGATTGGCCTGTATTTTCATGGTTTGTAAATTTAGTTAACAAAATGAAATGGTTTCTACACACTAGCAATAAACAATCCAAAATTGAAATTGCAAAAACAATTTAACTTACAATAGAATCAAAAAGAATAAAATACTTAGAAATAAACTTAATAAAAATTAAACATCTTGTCTAAATATGCTGCCAGGATTTAAAGACCCCTTACCCATGAATTAGCAAGAATGGAACTCAAACATCCCATATTCTGCTCCCAAGTTTCCATTTTTATGGTATCAGTTGGGAAATTGAAGCTGAAGGTTTGAGTTTTTGTTCTTTTTTAGAGAACAATTCTGTGATTAGCAGTGAAAGGCTTCATTGCCCATCACACTCTGCCTGCTACAAGGGGAAGTGGATAGTGCTGTAGCAACACACTTCTGGGAAGCATGGCTTTCTGGATGCTTTTATGCTGAATACATTGTTAATTTATGAATACTGGAAATGGTACTGTGGGCAGAAGCATCCTCAAAACAGGAAGGTGGGTACCAGAGGTCCAAGTTTCTCTGTTGTGGGGAGTGACTATGTCCCTTTCCTGAAACCTCATAAACTAGAGCTGGGAGACACTGGTGCTCTCAGCACACAAGAGGAGGTCTGAAAGGTGGGCATCCACATGTACTCAGCAGCATAGACAGCAGCCAGTCCCAGGGATCCAGCCCCCTGCTCCCTGAGCTCAGACACATTTACAGTGACAGACCCTTAGGACAGGGTCAGGACAAGACCATGAGATAAACAATTTACTAGCTGTGGGCATCTTCTTCATACATTAGTAACCCTTGTGTGAGAGATGCACTGGTCTCTAAGGACCCCAGCTCCATTTCACATTTCTCACTGCCTAAACACACTCAGAGATTTTTATAGTGCACTAGAGGTGGGAGTTCTGCATGTGAAAGATTGAAAGCTAAATGATCAGAGTCAACTGGCAACACAATTTTTTCTGGGACTGTTGCTAATCCTGCCCCCACCCCTTTTCTTCTGGTTCCTGTTTTGTGATTTTAGTCATTCACTGGTTTTAAACTGGCTCTGTTTCCTGACCCTGATTTTCTCCTGACCTGTATGTGAATAGCCCCCATGGCACCTGGGTTTCAATCTGGCTTGTTTCCTGCCTTCCAGGCTTACAGCCACTCCAACCTGCTACCAACACTCTCCAGGATCTTTGAAAATAGAGAGGAAATTTTTTTTTCCTTTATTGATTTTAGAGAGAAAGGAAGGGAGAGGAAGCGAGAGATAGAAACATCAATGAGAGAGAACATCAATTGGCCGCCTCGTGCATGCCCCCCACTGGGGATTTGGCCCACAACCTGGGCATGTGCCGTGACCAAGAATCAAACCGGCGACCTCTTGATACATGGGTTGATGCTCAACCACTGAGCCATACTGGCTGGGCAGGAGGAAATAATTTTGAACAAGGATTAAAATGATTGTTAAAGTTCCAAGCAATTGCAGTTTCACTGGGACAAATGTGAGTTTTTAAAGGAATACCACTCATTAGCATGTACGTGCTTAGGCATGCTTTTTGCCTAATTGGCTGGACATGTTATCTTAAAATTATTGTAACTTAACTTTGAAGTCTTACATATAGCTAAGCACCTGCATTACTCATCCACAATGTCCATTATATTTGATACCTTAACTCTTGGGAGGCCCTGTTTGTCACTTGTGGCCTCTTCATCACATTCCTGTGGTGGGTCACCAAAGGAGGAACAGAGAGCTGTGAGAGAACAGTCCCAGACCTCTCTGCTCCTCTGTGAGCCTTGCCAACCACACAGAAGGGAGGAAAAAAGCTGTAGATAAGGTAGCCAGTTTTGTATGGCAGATTCTCTGCTCTTTCAAGTCTATATATAGGCCAAGTTACTTTTTACTATTCCTCCTTTTCCACTGCCTTCTCTGACAGGTAAATTAGGACGGAAGTGAATGAATAAATAAGACTTCTAACTATATCATTGATTTTTATTTAAGCTTAAATCAAGAACTGTTTAAGATGGCCTAGAGACATATGAAAAGATGCTCAATGTCACTATTCATCAGAGAAATGCATATTAAACCACAATGACACCTGTCAGAATTGCTATCATCAAAAAATCAACAAACAACAAGTGCTGGTGAGGATGTGGAGAAAAGGGAACCCTCATGTACTGTTGGTGGGAATGCAGATTGGTGCAGCCACTGTGGAAAGCAGTTTGGAGTCACCTCAAAAAATTAAAAATGGAACTACTTTATGAACCAGTGATTACACTTCTGGGAATATATCCTAAAAATCCCGAAACACCAATTCAAAATAATATATGCACCCCTATGTTCATTGCAATGTTACTTCCAATAGCCAAGATTTGGAGGCATCCGAAGTACCCCTCAGTGGATGAGTGGATACAAAAATCATGGTACATTTGCACAATGGATTACTGCTCAGCTGTAAAAAAAAAAAAAAAAAAAAAAAAAAAAAAAAAAAAAAAAAAAAAAAAGCTAAAGGAGTTTATCACCACCAAATCAGCAATGCAAGAAATGTTAAAGGGACTGCTATAAGAAGAAGAAGAAATAGAGAGAGAATGGAACATAGCCATAAAGAATTAAAATGGCAATAAATAATAACCTTAAATATAAATGGATTAAATGCTCTAATGAAAAGAAATAGGATAGCTGAATGGATAAGAAAACATAATCTATATGTTATCTACAAGAGACCCACCTCAGAACAAAAGACTCTCACAGGATGAATGTGAAGGGATGACAAAAAAAAAAAAAAAAAAAAAAATGGAACTGAAAAAAAAAAAGCAGGGGTAGCAATACTTATATCTGACAAAATAGACTTCAAAGCAAAGCCATAAAAACAAACAAAGAAGGCCACTATATAATACTAAAAGGATTAATCCAACAAGAGGATATAACACTGGTAAACAAATATGCATCCAATATAGGAGCACCTAAATATATAAAAAAGCTCTTGGAGGACTTTAAGGGAGAGATTGACAGCAATACAATCACAGTAGGGGACTTTAACACACCACTAACATCACTGGATAGATCTTCCAGACAAAAAATGAACAAGGAAAAAGCAACCTTAAATGACAAACTAGATTGATGGATTTAATTGACATTTACAGAACATTTTACCCTGAAGCTGCAGAATATACATTCTTCTCAAGTGCACATGGGACATTCTCAAAGATAGCCCACATGTTAGGACACAAACTAAGTCTCTACATGTTTAAGAAGACTGAAATCGCCCTGGCTGGTGTGGCTCAGTCGTTAGAGTGTTAGCCCATAGACCAAAGGGTTGAGGGTTCTATTCCAGTCAAGGGCACAAACCTACCTGGGTTGCAGGTTTAATCCATGGCCCCAGTGGGGGTCATGCAGGAGGCAACCAATCGATGTGTCTTTCACATTGATATTTCTCTCTCTCTCTAATTCCCTCCCTCCCTTCCACTCTCTCTAAAAGATCAATGGAAAAATAAGCTCAAGGGAGGGATAACAGAAAAAAAAAAAGAATATTGAAATCATATCAAACATCTTCTCAGTTCGCAATGGCATGAAACTAGAAATCAACTACAATAAAAATACTCAAAAAATTCAAACAAATGGAAGCTAAATAGCATGTTATTAAATAATGAATGGGCCCGGCCAGTGTGGCTCAGTGGTTGAGCATTGACCCATGCACCAAGAGGTCGCCAGTTCAATTCCCGGTCAGGGCACATGCCCAGGTTGTGGGCCCAATACTCAGTGAGGGGCATGCAGGAGGCGGCCCATC
This sequence comes from Tadarida brasiliensis, assembly GCA_030848825.1. NCBI lineage: Eukaryota > Metazoa > Chordata > Mammalia > Chiroptera > Molossidae > Tadarida > Tadarida brasiliensis. The sequence continues at coordinate 62,489,977 of CM061267.1, read as the reverse complement.
GATGTTCTCTCTCATCAATGTTTCTCTCCCCCTCTCCTTTCCTCTCTCTCTCAAATCAATAAAGAAAAATTATTATTCAAAAATATATATATTAAATAATGAATGGGTTAACAATGAAATCAAGGAAGTAATCAAAAAGTTCTCAGAAAAAAAAGCAAAAATGAACACACAACTACCCAAAATCTATGGGAAACAGTGAAAGCAGTCCTGAGAGGGAAGTTCATAGCATTACAGGCCTACCCCAAGAAACAAGAAAAATCTCTAATAAACTATCTAATCCTACAACTGAAGGAATTAGAAAGATAACAACAAGAGAGCCCAGAGTAAGTAGAGGAAGTAAATAATAAAGATCAAAGCAGAAATAAATAACATAGAGACTAAAAACAACAACAACAACAAAGGATCAAAGAAACCAAGAGCTGGTTCTTTGAAAAGATAAGTAAGTTTGATGAACCTTTAACCAGACTCATCAAGAAATAAAGAAAGAGGATTCAAATAAATAAAATCAGAAATGAAAGAGATGAAATAACAACTGGCACCACAGAAATAAAAAGGATTGTAAGAAAATACTGTGAACAACTACATGCTAACAAATTGAACAACCTGGGAGAAATGGACAAATTCCTAGAAACATACAATCTTCCAAAACTCAATCAGGAAGAATCAGAAAACCTGACTAGACCAATAACAACTAATGAAATTAAAGCAGTAATAAAAAATACTCCCAGCAAACAAAAGCCTTGGACCAGAGGGCTACACAGGGAAGTTTTACCAAACACTCAAAGAACTAACACCTATCCTTCTCAAACTATTCCAAAAAATTCAAGAGAAAGAAAGACTTCCATGCTCTTTTTATGAGGCCAGCATTGTCCTAATTCCAAAGCAAGCTAAAGACACTACAAAGAAAAAAAATTATAGTCCAATATCCCTGATGAACATAGATACTAAAATCCTCAACAAAATATTAACAAACAGGGTCCAGTAGTACATTATAAAGCTCATACACTATGACCAAGGGGAATTTATTTTGGGGATGCAAGGCTGGTATAATATTTGAAAATAAATTAATGTGATACACCACATAAACAGATGGAAAGATAAAAATCATGATTATATCAATAGATGCAGAAAAGGCATTGGACAAAATTCAGCACCCATTTTTGATAAAAACTCTCAGCAAAGTGGGAATAGAGGGATCATACCTCACAATAATAAAGGCTATATACAACAAATCTAAAGCCAACATCATACTCAGTAGACAAAAACTAAAACCATTTCCCTTAAGAACAGAAACAAGACAGGGATGTCCACTTTCACCACTCTTACCATAGTACTGGAAGTTCTAGTCACAGTGATCAGAAAAGAAGAAAAAATAAAAGGCATCAAAATTGGAAAGGAGGAAGTAAAAAGTCATTATTCTAAGATGACATGATATTGTACATAGAATATCCTAAAGACTCCACCAAAAACTACTAGAGTTAATAAATGAATTCAGCAAAGTAGCAGGATACAAAATTAACATGCATAAATTGATGGCATTTTTATACACCAATAATGATCTCTCTGAAAGAGAAACTAAAAAAAAAAAAAAAAAAAAAAAATCCCTTTTACTATTGCAACAAACAAAAATAAGATACCTAGGAATAAACTCAACCAAGAAGGTAAAAGACTGGTACTCAGAAAACTATAGGAGGTTGAAAAAAGAAATAGAGGAAGATAAAAACAAGTGGAAGCATATTCTGTGTTCATGGACTAGAAGAATTAACAACTTTAAAATATCCATACTACCCAAAGCAATCTATAGATTCAAAGCAATTCTTATTAAAATACCAATGGTATATTTTATATAGATCTAGAAAAATAATCCCAAACTTTATATGGAATCAAAAAAGACCCCGAATAGCCACAGCAATCTTGAGAAAAAAGAACAAAGTTGGAAGGATCACAATAATGGATATCAAAATATACTACAAAGCTATTGTAATTAAAACAACCTGGTACTGCCACAAGAACAGGCATAGAGATCAATGGAACAGAACAGAGAACCCAGAAATCGACCCAAGCCATTATGCTCAATTAATATTTGACAAAGAAGGCAAGAACATACAATGGAATAAAGACAGTTTCTTCAGCAAACAGTTTGGAAAATTGGACAGGTACATGGGAAAAAAAGAAATTAGACCACCAACTTATACCATACAAAGAATAAACTCAAAATGGATAAAATACTTAATTGTAAGTCACGAAACCACAGAAATCCTATAAGGAAACAGGCAGCAAAATCTTAGACATCTCAGGTAGCAGAATTTTCACAGATACATCTCCTAGAGCAAGATAAACAAAGGAAAAAATAAACAAATGGGACTATATCAAATTAAAAGGCTTCTGCAAAGCAAAAGAAACCATCCTCAAAATGCAAAGGGAGCTCACTGTATGGGAGAACATATTTGCCAATGATACTTCTGATAAGGGGTTAATTTCCAAAATATATAAAGAATTCATACAACTCAACAAAAGGGAGACAAACAATCCAATTAAAAAATGGGCAAAGGACCTAAATAGACAGTTCACCAAAGAGGACATACGGATGGCCAAGAGACATATGAAAAAGTGCTCAAAGCCACTAATCATTAGAGAGATGCAAATTAAAACAACTATGAGGTACCACCTCACACCTGCCAGATTTGCTTCTATCAGTAAATCAACAAACAAGTGCTGGCAAGGATATGGAGAAAAGGGAACCCTAGTACACTACTGGTGGGAATGCAGACTGGTGCAGCTACTGTGGAAAGCAGTATGGAATTTCCTCAAAAAAATGAAATTCAAGTCTTAGCCGGTTTGGCTCAGCGGTTAGAGTGTCAGTCTGTGGACCGAGGAGTCATGGGTTCAATTCCAGTAAAGGGCATGTACCTCAGTTGTGGTTCAGTCCCCAGCCGTGGTTGGGGTCATGCAGGAGGCAGCCAATCGATGTGTCTCTCTCACATAAATATCTCTCTCTCTCTCTCCCTCCCTCCCTCCCACCCTATCTGTAGATAAATGGAAAAATATCCTCCAGTGAGGATTTTTTTTAAAAAATTGAAATTCAAACTTTCATTTTACCCACAGATCCCACTTCTAGGAGTATATCCTAAGAACCCTGAAACACCAACCAGAAAGAATATATGTACCCCTATGTTCATAACAGCATTGTTTACAATAGCTAAGATCTGGAAACAGCCCAAGTGCCCATTGGTAGTTGAGTGGACTAAAAAATGGTGGTACATTACACATTGGAATACTATGCAGCTGGAAAAAAGAAAGACATTTTACCCTTTGAGACAGCATGGAGGGATCTGGAGAGTACTATGTTAAGTGAAATAAGCCAGTCAGAGAAAGACAAGTATCACATAATCTCACTTACATGTGGAATCTAATGAACAAAATAAACTGATGAACAAAATAGGCCCAGAGGCATGGAAGCATGGCACAGACTGATAAATCTCAGAGGGAAGGGAGGTGGAGCAGCGGGCAGAGAATAACCAAAAATGTTATATGCATATATGCATAATCCATGGACACAGACAATAATGGGGTGAAGGCCTGGGGTGGGGTGGGAGCCAGGTGGAGGTGGGCAATGGGGAAAAATTGGGGACATCTCTAATACCCTCAACAATAAAGATAAATAAATTTTTTTAAATAATAAAAATAAAATGTAAAAACTAATTAAATAAAAAGAAAAAAAGAGTGAAGACTACATCCTGGGCAGCACCAACATTTTTTTTTTTTTATTCCTCACCTGAGGATATTTTTCTATTTCTCATTAGATAGAGTGGGAGGGAGGGAGAGAGAGAGACAGAGAGACAGAGAGAAACATTGATGTGATAGAGCCCCATCGACTGGCTGCCTCCCATATGACCCAACCAGGGCCAGGGATGAACCGAAACCAGGGTTCGTGCCCTTGACCAGAATCAAACCTGTGACTCATTGGTCTGCATGTCAACACTCTAACCACTGAGCCAAACCAGCCAGGGCAATACCAGCTTTTAGTGAGAGGACCAGAGGAGAAAAAAGAATAATAAGGAGAGAACCGTGAGACCACATGTCATAGGATACAGAGGTGGAGAGAATTCCAGGAATAATGAACTGTAAATAAGTCAATGGTAATAAATGTCATAAAATTATCAAGTAAGATAAAGACAGAGAAATGCAATTTGAACTTAATAATTAAAAGTTCACTGGTGCTTCACTTCCAGCCAAATGGAGTAAAAGGAACTAGATATACCCTTCTACCTTAAATCACTAAAAAACTGATCAAATGTTATGAGACAATGGTTTTCAGACTTTAGACAACAGACAGCACAGGACAGTGATCCCTCGGAATAGGGAAATAAATGAAGTGAAGCCTTAGTTTTCTGGCTTACTATTTAGAGTTTCCAGTGAGAGCACAGAGAGGAAAACACACAGCCAAGTCTTGCTGATTTGAGGAAATAGAGTTTGGGGTTCAGGGAGGTCAAGTTGATAAACTACATAGGTCAGGAGAGGAGAGAGTTTTACAGAGAGAGAGATCCAGAGATCTGCAGAAGAGTACTGATTAGTGCATACTTGCTGAGGATGTCAAAATAACTCCGAGAAAGGAGGTGTGCAGCAGTACCTAGAGCTCACACAGGGTCAAGAATAGCTTGTGTTCCCATCAACCAGAATAGAAAGACTTCTTTATACAATGGAATCTCCGTTCTAGAACTTAATTTGTTCTGGAAGGCTGTTTGAGAGGCGATTTGTTAAAAACAATGAATCATTTTTTCCCATTAGAAATAATGTAAATTGAATTAACCCATTCCAGACCCCCAAATGATTCCCTTTTTTATATACAGTACATGTCTAATGTACTGTTTAATCTATAGATAATCACTTTAAAAACAAAAGGAAATGAACTATAAATGAAAGTTTTAGCCTTTTTTATATACAGTACATGTCTAATGTACTGTTTAATCTATAATCACTTTAAAAACAAAAGGAAATGAACTATAAATGAAAATTTAACAAAGGAAATGAAATGTACAGTAAAAAATTGAAAATTTATGTACACACTGGAACTTACCTTCAATGTTGAGAGCTATTGATGACTGAGTATGGAGAGGAGGGATGGAGGGATGTAATTTTTTGAAAGAGGGGAGTCCCTTTCCATAAAAAGGTTAGGTAGCTGTTCTTCTGGAGTTCTTTCTTTCTTTTGTCTTTGCTCCATTAGAACTTGCGTCAGGCTCACTGGGCCTCTGTCTCACTAAAAATCTATGTAATGATGTTTGTTTTTCCCTGCATTTTAACACTTACCTGAAGTGTCATGTCATTGAACAAGTTTATCTCACAGTTCGCTAATTCTTTGTCACAGTGATATTTCTCAATAAATATCCACAGCACAATTTCCTGAGATGTTAACAATGCAAGGCTTAGCAGTGACCTGATGCATACTCACACATTCTCTCCTTTGTTTGTTACCTGAGGGACGTGTGACTGATCATACAGATATCAGCATGGAAAGGTTGTTGAGTTGAGAACCAAAGTTTTGTTTGACAACCAAGACATTTTTCTGTGAACAGCTTGGTCAAGAATCGAATTGTTTGAGATGGGAGACATTCAAAAACTGAGGTTTGACTGTATATAGGCTCTGAATAGAAGGGTATTGACTCAGTAGTGGGGCCAAATTAGCCCTAGACAAAAGATTATATATTTAAAAGAGGAGTATATGTTTGAGAGCATGGGTGGATGAGTTAAAAGCAAGTCTTGAAAGGACCAAACTGTTTCCAATGGTTTAAGTTAACTGTAATTCACAAAACCCAAAAATATTTAAGGGAACACCAAAAATGTTTTGTCTCCCAACAGTGTAAAATTCACAATGTCTGGCATCCAGTGAAAAGTTACTATGCATGTAAAGAAGCAGAAACATATGACATATAATAAGAAAAATAAATTGAGTAGACACAGCAATAGAATTAGTAGACAAGGACATTAAAACAACTATTACACATATTTTGAATGTTGGAAAACAAGGTGGAGGAAAGCATGAGCATAATGAGAGAAGTGGAAGTTATAAAAAGACCCAGATCAAACTTCTAAAGATGAAAAATACAGTAGCTGAGACAAAATATTCACTAGATGGGATTAACAGCAGATCATATACTAAAGAAAAAGAGATTAGTGGGCTTTATGATATAGCAATAGAAACTATCTAAAATGAAACAAAGAAAATAGACTAGAAGATTAAAATGAACAGAACATTCATGATCTGCGGACATCATGTGGCCAAACATATGAATAATCAGAGTCACAGAAAGAGAGGAGAGGGAGACAGAAAAAATATTTAAAGAAATAACATAAGAAAATTGTCCAAATTTGATGAAAACTATAAACCCACAGATCCAAAACTTTGAGCAAATCTAAAGCCAAAGAAAACCACACGAAGACATATCATAAACAAATTACTGAAAACCAGTGATGAAGAAAAAAATATCAAAATCAGCCAGGGACATGAGGAAGTCATTGGTCAGTTTACCAATTTGGTGATGTACTGGTAGTCTGGTCACTATGGGCTGTTGAGTGACTGCTAGATATGGCAGTGGAGATAAAGAGCAGAGACTACTCTTTTTGAGAAAAACTGAAATGAAAGTGAAGGAGAGAAAGAAAGGGGGACTAGATGGGAGCATAGTATCCAAGGTGAATTTTGTCTTCTTTTTTTAATGAGAAAAACTTGAGCAAATTTATAGATTGAGGATATTGTTAATGATAATAATGATAAAAATAAATGACATTGATTAAACCCTTACTTTTGTATTAATTACTATACTAAATACCTTACATATACTTAATCATTTAATCTTCAGTCTACAATCTAATGAAATGGGGCTATTTTTGTCTCTTTTACGACTGAAGAGACTGAGGCACAGATTGATTCACTATTACTCCCAGTTATATAGTTAAGAAGTAGCAGAGCTGGCCCTGGCCGGTTTGGTTCAGCGGTTAGAGCATCAGCCCGCGGTCTAGAGAGACCTGGGTTCGGTTCCCACTAGGGGCATGTACCTCGGTTGCAGTTTGTTCTCGGCCCTGGTTGGGTCATGCGGGTGACAACCAGTCGATGTATCTCTCTCACATCGATGTTTCTCTCTCTCTCTCTCTCTTCCTCTCTCTCCCTCCCTCCCACTCTATCTGAACAAAAAATGGAAAATGTCCTCTGGTGAGGATAAAAAAATTTTTTTTTTAAAGTAGCAAGCTGGAATTCAAACCAAATCCACTTGTGATATACTTGATTACTATATGCTGAGCCAGAAAAAGGAGAAGAGTAGAAGTTATAAAGGAGAGAAGGTATAATTGAAGATTTAATGTCTAGGAAGAGGTAGAAGAGTATATATTTGAGAGCATGGGTGGGTGAGTTGGTCTTAAGCAGAAGGAAAGGATGACTTCGTTTTGAGATCTGGGGAAACAAGTGAAGGGTGGATGTGGGTGTAGATAAATGAGTCTGTTGATGAAGAGGTTGAGTTTGGGTGGCCTAAATTTGTTTGGTGAATGAGTTAGGTGTATGGGAAAGCTAATGCTTCATATAACTGCTAAGGGGAAAAGTCAAACAAAAGGAGTGATTAATCATTGTTGAGAGCTCAGTTGGATTTGGAAATTACTTCAAATGGCTATATTGTTTATTTCCAACGGTGAAAGGGACAGTGTGAGGGAGATGAGGATGATAAGGATTTCAAGTTTATGCTGTCTCACAAAGCATGGCAACTATTTCTCAAAATGAAACTAAACCAGTAGGTATTATCAAAGGAGCGACAAGAATAGAGTAGATTAATAATCATGGTCACCTTGGTTGCCCTGCAGACACTCACACAAACACGTAATTGTTTCCTTATGCTCACCCCCTTCCAGATAAGTTCACTTCGTATAAGCTCTTACTGAGCTATTACTTTCCTTGGAATGTCCTAGAATTTTAATTTTTCAAATTTTTTCCATATTGTTAAATGTTATCTATGAATCATGAACTCCTGTTAAACTTTTAGCTCTAGAGTAAATGTTTCCTTCCAGTCTCAATCACCAACAAGGCAATTCAGTAACACAAGTATCTATTGTGAAATCATAGTTATGAACTTATGACATTATATCTAACCTTTCATTGTGTATACTCTTTGGCAATTTAAGATTGGTCTTTGTGCTCTATCTTGGATTCTGCATTTTTAAAACATGACAAACTTATGAAAATGCAACTATTTTTCCATACTATGTTTATACGTGAAGCATTTTATCTACTAGAACTGAGTCTGAAGCTTCTAATCAGAGTTGGACTTGCTTAAAGAGACAATTTACAATTTTACAGAAATGTCAAATTTTTATGAATATTAACTTTCTGATTATGAATTTTTGTTTTTAAGGAAGGTAAAATCCATTCGTCACAGATTGGTCTTTTTTTTTTTTTTTTGAGAGTTTATTTTTTAATAGAGTAAATCAAATAAAAGATAGCTTATCAGTCCTCTTTCTGAACATCTATGATTTAATCTTTTCCAATTTGTGTGGAAACTACAAAGACATATCTGATGTTTGCCCTGTAAAGCTTTCTTCACAGTTCCTTAGGCACCAAAAGCAGTGGAGTGATGGGAAAAGCAAATAGGAAAGGAAACCTCTCTATCCTCCTGCTTTTCCTGTGGTCATAAAACTTGCCAACATGCATTATTGGCCCACCTCCCAACAGACTTCAAATTACTGCTATTTGAGAGGAGATTCAACTTAGGGAAAATATAGCTGAGTTTTCACTAAGTCTGAGCTAGGCTCTGGTTGTATCTGCCACTAGGATCTGCTGTGAATCCCTCTTATTTTCAAGCCCAATAGTTTTCCAGCTTATTTCAATCACCTCTTATTAGTAAAAGCATTAAGTACATGTCAGAAAAAAATTAGAAAATACAGATAAGCAAAAATAAAAAATATATCTATTTTTAATATATAATAAAATGTATAAAAATACATTCTTACTATCCAACAAACATCAATTTGACATCTTAGTTCTTATCCTCCTAGATCAATACCTATTGATAGCCTCTGTTTGATGAATTGTCATCATACTCTCTTTTAATTCTTTAAATATGGTTTTCTTTAATATTTTGAACATATTTATAATTCTTGCATGAAGTCTGCAGTTTCTTTTGAGATATCAACTGACAGTCTTATGGGATCTCCATTGTAAGTAACTAATTGCTTTTCTCTTGCTGCTTTTAAGATTCTCTCTTTGTCCTGGCCAGTTTGGCTCAGCTGTTAGAGCATCCGCCTGTGGAAAAGAGTCTCAGGTTTGATTCTGGTCAAAGGCATGTACCTCGGTTGCAGTTTGGTCCCTGGCCCTGGTCAGGGTCGTGCAGGAAGCAACCAATAGATCTGCCTCTCTCACATAGATCTTTCTCTCCCCCCCCCCCACTCTATCTAAAGATAAATGGAAAAATATCCTCAGGTGAGGATTTTTTTTAAAAAAGCTCTCTCTTCCTGGACTTGTATGTCTGTTTTCTTCATCAAGTTAGGGAAGTTTTCTGTCATTATTTTTTCAAATAGACTTTCTGTTTATCGCTCTCTCTCTTCCCCTCTGGCACCACCATGATGTGAATGTTGGTACGATTGAAGTTGTCCCAGAGGCTCCTTACACTATCCTCATTTTTTTGGATTCTCTTTTCTTTTTGCTGTTTGATTGGGTGCTTTTTGCTTCCTTATATTCCAAATTGATGGTTTGCTTCTTGGCTTCACCTACTCTACTATTGATTCCCTTAAATTATTCTTTATTTCAGATAGTGCATCTTTCATTTCTGACTGGTCCTTTTATATGTTGTTGATGTTCTCACTAGGTTCCTTGAAGTTCTCACTAACTTCCTTGAGCATCCTTATAACCAGTGTTTTGAACTCTGCATCTGTTTGATTGCTTATGTCCATTTCATTTAGTTCTTTTCCTGGAGTTTTGTTCTGTTCTTTCATTTGGGACATGTTTCTTTGTCTCCTCATTTTGGTTGCCTCCCTGTGTTTGTTTCTATGTATTAGATAGAGTTTCTATGTCTCCTAGGCTTCATAGGGTGACCTATTGTAGTAGATGTCCTGTAGGGTCCAGTGGCACAGCCTCCCTGATCACCCCAGCTGAGCCCTTGAGGTGCACCCCTCGTGTGGACTGTGCCCCCTTCTGTTGTAATTGAATCTTGATTGCTGTTGGCACATCAATGGGAGGGATTTATTAAGGCTGATCAGCTTCAAGGGCAGGCTATGCTCACTGATCACTGACCTCTGACTACCTTAAAGGATCAGCTGTGCAGGGGCCCACCACACAGAGCAAGACTTACTTCAGCAGGGCTCTGGTACCCACTGAGTACAATCCTTGAGTGTGTTGCTTGTGGAGGTAGTTGGGTGGTGGTGCTTTGACACGGTCTGAGGCTGTCCTCTGGGTGTGCTGGCTCTGGGGCAAGGTCAGCCACTGCCAGTGTTCTACCTGGGGCCACAAGGCATAAGCTACGAAGCAATCTGCAGATGACTGCTTCTTGTGCCAGAATTGGAGGTGCCCAGGCAAAGCCAAGCTGTGAACCAAGGCTGGCTGCTTCTAGTGCCAGGCCTGGGGCCACTAAGCAAGAGGTATGGGGCTCACTGAGGCCAGATGCTGTTTTTTTTGAGAGAATTTAGAAAAATTTGAAGCAGGAACCCAGACCAGCTAATCCTATGGTAAAGCCACTGGAAATAGGTTGGGTGGGCCTGAAAGTTGGGTGGGGTAGGGCTTCAGGGAATCACCAGGGTGGGGCAAACAGTGTGAGCCAGGTTGCTAGAGTCCCAGATATGGCATCCATCTGCTGGCCCTATCAGGGAAGGGCTCACCAAAGGAACAATGGCCTCTACCAGCAAGTTTGTCCAAGAGGAAGCTGCCCCTTCAGCTCTCGCCCTGATGCCAAACAACTTAGTTCTTCCCCATATGTCTCTGGCATCTTTCAAGCTGCCTCCCCATGCTGGAAAGAGTGAGTTGGAGTAAGTCCTTTTGTGGGCCCTTTAAGAGGAACTGCCTGGGACTCTAGAAGCCTCAGCCTCAGTTCCCTCTGGGTTTTACAGCCAGATGTTATGGGGACTTCTCTTCCTGGCACTGGAACCCTGAACTGGGCACCTAGTGTGTAAAGGGGACCCCTTGTTCCTCAGAGAGGATCTTCACAGCCGAGATAACCTCCTGACTTTCATCCTGCTAGTCCACACCTCCATCCCTCCTAATAGTCTCAGCGTGGCTTCTTTAATTTCATAGTTGTAGGACTTCCATTCAGCTCAATTTCTGAATGATGGTTGTTCTGTAATTTAGTTGTAATTTAGATGTAGTTGTGGGAGGAGGTGAGTACCGTGTTTACCTACGCCGCCATCCTGACCAGAAGTCTCCCTCCTGGGCTTTTTGTTGTTGCTCTTTTGTTTTGTTATGGTTGTTCATATGTTCATTTGTTTAATGACTTGGCTGCACTAATTCTATGAAGTGTGTTTCCTCCATAGTGTTGAGGCTCTGATATCTCTGGTTAGATATTCTTTCCTTGTTTTATTTTTAAATTTGCTTCCTGGTGATTGTCCCTATGTCAACAAAGCTTAGTGGTCAGCCACTGATTGGTCAGAGATTGTGTGTTAAGCCTCCTGAAACAGTAACATTTTCATCTGTTTCCGCTGAGTCTGTGTGTGGCTTAGGGACCTCTTTTAGAGCTCAGGGAATTTACCACCTGGCCAGACTTTAGCTTGGGGACTGATAATTTGGAAGTTCCCTCTCTGTGGTCACTCCTGTGTGGTCACAGCCTTGGGCTTTTCCACAGCCTTCTGGACCATCAGTACCAACAGTGATTTTAGCAGAGTCCTCTTTGGCTGTCTGGCACCCCAATTTCTCTGTTAAACTTCTGCTCATCTGCCTCTACTGGTATCACTAAGCTGTTAGCCTCCACTTACTGTTAACCCTTGTGATATCTATTGTTTCTGACAATGTTATGGGGCATGGATAATCTACACTCTGTTCCAAAAAGTGAGTATTCCCAGGCAGAGCTGCAAGTCTTCACAGCTTTAGTAGCCCCACCTTGATCAGCAGGAGTTGGGGGACAGGGAACTCTGATCTTCTTGGGTTTTTCACCCAGAGTCTCCCTGTAAAGCTTGGGATGTGGAGATGGGCACCATTGAACAGTTGCAGCTATCCATCTGGTAAAGCTCTTTCACAATAGAGCTGGGGGTAAGGAGGATGAGTGCAGCAGTTTTCTGGGGCTGCCCCACCCATCTGAATAGATCTTCAGCAATTGGAAGGTAGAGGAGATGGGTTTTTCACTGGCTGCCAAGCCTGCCCAGAACAGTTCTTCCACAACATGGAGGTAGGGATGAGAACACACGCATGGTTCAAATGCCACAGTCTTCCACTGTTCTGAGCTTCAGTATATTTTGTTGAATAAATGCTTCTCAGTTTGTTGCACACCCTTAGATCAATTTGCAGAGACTATACATTGTTATCTTGGATAATTTCGACCAGTTTAATCAATGATTTTTTGAGAGAAAGGATTCATCAAGCTCTTCACACCACCATTCCAGAAGTTCCACCCCTGACAAGGGTCTGTAATTTATAATTTTACTTATTTTCTTTGACTTGTAATATGAAGAAAATGGTAAAATGGCAAATATAATTATTTACTGACAATAAAACTACTGCGTGTAGTTTAAATGTTCTGTAATTCCTTTTGTGTGTGCCTCCTCCACCCATGAGCCACCTGAGGGCAGGGCTATGTCACATTCACTCTGTTTTCATCATGCAGAGCAGTAGGTAGGAGATAATGGTCTTTTCATTTTAAAGACAAAACCAAATACCACATGTGTTTTAAAACAAATGAGTCCATACTTACCTTACCCAGTGGCTTACCTCCTGAAGCTAGCTTGTTGGCGAGTTACAAGGCTGGCCCCACATGACCTTCACAGTACACACATACCTATGCAAACACACACTCTCATGCTTACCTTTTCCCAGTAACTTTTCTTCTGTAAGAGTGCCCATATGCAAAGCTTTTTTTTTTCCCCCCAACCTATTAGACTTTAAAGGCATAGTGCCTATGTCCTTACCTCCTTTTCAGGAACCAATGAAAATATTTGAGACCTGAAATAAATTATGTATTGGCTCAAAAATACCAGAAAAAAAAACCCCTGCAGAACCAAAATAAGTGTGTTTAATTAAATACCTGTAAAATATAGCATTAGGTCAACCTACCAACAGCAACTCAACACTTAAGAAGTTACATATAAATTATATTTAAGGTGACATATGAATATGTTTAAAGATATTTCATATAATAAGTAGTGGGACCTCATCAAAGGTTTAAAAAATCTGTTCACTATATTTCACCCATATATTAAAAATAAGGTTGTAGGGATTGGAGCCTAGGGCTGGTACCAGCTTGTAGGGACCTCATGAATGATCCCAAACACTTTCACAAAGCAGTAACTGTTTTATAGTACACCTAACAACGGTTTTCTGCTCTGATTTGGGTAGAGACCCCATGAAACCCCACTGTGCAGACTCAGACTTTTGCCATTTTATCAGTTACATTCATTCATTTGCTCCCTCGGCAAACATTTGCCAAGCACCTACAACATTTCTATAGTTCCACTGGCTGATGATAGCGTGAAGAGCAAGGTAACCTGGGCCCTTTCCTCATGATGTTTATTAACTAGTTGGGGAATAACATTTTTTTTTAATCACATAAATGTATTACTGCTTATTGTAATATAAAAACCAGAGTTCTTTAGGGGTGGGTGATGTACGTGGATATCTAAGATTTAGAAGTCAAAGAAGATGGTCTTATGGGTTGATATTTAAGCTGAGGTAGGAAGAAAGAGTCGGAGTGAAGTGAGGAATGGCCAATACAGAACCCTTGGGAAGGAAAGAGAGTCATGTGTTTACGGAAATGAAAGGCAGCTCGCGCCTGGGGCGCTGTGAGGTGGGGAGGCTGTTGTGAAAGAAGCTGGGAGGCTGGCAGGTCATACAGGACCTTAAGGGTCATTTCAAGGGTCTTGAATTCTATTCCACTTGAAGAGTTTTGATCACCCAGCATAACAAGACCTTGTTTGATTTTTTAAAAGGTCTCCATGGAAAGTACATGGACAGTGATGGGGAGGGGAGCACAGCACAGGTTCTGTAGTATAGTCCGCTTGACAGGCGGTGAGACTTACACTAGTGAGATCAGGGAAGGGAGAGGAACGTGTATAGATTCAAGAAATATTTTAGAGGTAAGAACAACCTGGCACTAAAAAACACAAATCTTTTTCTTAATTCTATTTTTCAATACGATGTCACTAGCAGTTCAGTTAAAGTCAAACCTAATACAAAATACTCATTGCATTATGATAAAACTTTAGTGTTTGATGTTGTGTTATGATGTCTATTAGCTACTTATCACCTAACTCAGAGAGTAAATCAAAAGTTCTTTTATCAGAAGTGAAAAAGGAATAAATAACATTGCTTTCTGTACTGGATAGGCTTTCATGTTCCTTTGACAGTCGAGGCAGAGGCTTCGTGGTACAAGATGTGAACGTGGAATTTTGGAGCTGAGCCACTCAGGTTTCAATCCTGATTCTGCCTTTAACTAACTGTACCTTCGAACAACTTAACTTTTCTAAACGTTCATTTAAAATGGAGATAGTACCTACTTCACAAAACATTTGTGAGAATAAAATAACTGATGTACAACGCTTGCTCATAATATATGCTCAATAATTATTCTTTCAGCATACAAATAGCCATCCTAGTAATCTACACCATTCAGGTTGTTGTTTTTTAGATTGAAGGAATTTAACTCAGTTCATTCCTTCAATTTACAGGTGAAGAAATCACGGTCTTCATATAAAGAGGAAAAAGACTTGCCCAGGGATGCAGAGCTTACTGGAGGCAGTATAGAACTACAAATATTTTCTCCAAACTTCCAGTTTTCTCTCTAGTGTTTAACTGAAAGGTTTTATAAGCTGTCCATATATCCATGTTATCTCTGCTTAAAGCATAAAGAGGATGGTGGTTAATAGTGACCCTGTGTTCTCTTTGCTAGTTACATGCTATGGGAAAACTTGCTGGAACCAGACTGGCAGAATTAAAAGCCAAGTACACCTCACTGCATGACACTGTTGTAAGGTATGCTATTGACTGATGTGGAGACATCTTCAATCGTTTATATTTCTTACTGTCATGGGACCTATCTTATTTTGTATTCCCCCCAAAAGCAGACCCTGAGGCAAGGATTTGAGCTCAAGTAGTTTGAGAAGTGATACCAGAAAGTATCGTGAGAGAGTGGGGAAGTGAGACGGAGATGGGCGGAATCCAGCTGGGGAAGTGCTAATCTTCTGGTTAACACTATGGACAACTGGGGCTGTCTCACTGAGGACACTGGGTGACTGCGTAGAACACACATCAGAACTCTTCCCCCGATGGGCAAGGAAACTGGGGTATTTTCCATCCCTCTTTGATGAAAGATTGCTCCTAGAAAGATGAGCTCCTGGCACGTCCTAGCTTGCCCTTTGAAAAGCCCAGCAAGCTCCTATGGCCAGAGAAAGTTCTCAGGCAGAAGCACACAGGTGCTCTTGATATATATCAGAGTGGGCCGAGGGGATTTGGGTGGGGCACTGACATTGTCTGCTACAGGACACTGCTGGGGGATTCGTCTCCCCACCTCCCTTCACCACTCAGAGGTGCAGGTTCTATGACAACCCCAGCCTACATCTGCTGAGACTTCCGTCTTTACTTCTCACCTCTTTGTCCTACCCCAGGCTGCTCACCTTAGCCCAGTCCCAGTCAGTAACAGGTCAGAAAAATAGGCTTCCACAGAATAACTCAACAAGGCTTCCTAAGCACCTACTGTCAGCCCTTGGGAATCAAGGGGAAAGAAGCGTAAAGAGAGAAGGGAAAATCCTGTCCTGCCGCTGCTCCTTACTACTCCCAAACCTCCTTTTTCCCTTCCTCCACTTCCTGCTTCATAGCTTTGCATGACATCTCCATCAAAAACCAAGGAGAGACAGCAATGGACAGAAACTCCATCCTGCCATTCCCCAGCCATCCTCTCCTCCAGTCTCCAACCATTATCCCTATTTCTTTTCTTGCTCAGTCATTTGGCCACTTTGAAGATGGGAGCAGGAATGAGGGGCTAGGAGAGCAGAGCTGCACCCCTCCGCACCCTTCACTTTCACCCCACCCCATACGTACTCTACCCAACCAAGGCCCCTCACCACACTCCAGAGCTTTGGCCCCTCCTCATCCTCCTCTCCATCCCCAAGCTAAATCCTCACCCTCGTCCCTAATGGAGCCTCTGTTTCCCACAAATAGTCCTGCCTACCAGTGTGCACATGTAGTTCTCAAGACTCAGGAACTTAAGGATTTAGATGGAAAGTCTGGGGTAATCTTTCCCAACACACTTCACACTGCTTAACTGGGGGAAAACTCCATGCAGTTCTTGGAGGCATCCCTCTGAACCTCTTTGCAGATACAAGGAATATTGCAACATTTCTCACGCTCTGGATAGCTCTAATTTAGAGCCCTGCAGGGCCTTGCTGGGTGCTGGCTTGGCTTCCTCATTGCCTGTCCCACAGCTCAGTTCCCTGGGCCCCAGTGACAGAGAGCAGTGCCGGACCAAGGCTATGGCGTTATTTCTTCCTACTTCCAAGTTGTGTTGCAAAACTATTACTCTCTTTCTGCCACCCACATTTTAACCCTTCTTGACCACTTAGTTCTCCTTTTTGTCATTAAAAACACCCACCACTCTCTCGCACTCCCAGTCCCACTGCCAGGTGGTGGGAAAGGCGTGATGAAGGAGACGTTTCACTCTTGCTGCCGGGACTGTAGCAGGGCTGATATAGGCTGGAAATGCTGAACTGAAACTGAGTGCGTTTTCCATTGAAGCTGTTATAAGGGTTGTTAAATTCTCTTCTGCTGACGCTATATTTCAAGTCCATGTGGCTAAATTAGCATTTGTGTTCTGGCTGGAACCCTAACTGCCTTGTCCACCTCCTTTCTGGGAGAAAACAGGCACTGGGTGTACTCACTGTGTGCATCTCTGTTCTTGTGGAACATAGCACACAGGAGTCAGAGGTCCAGCTGCTCCAGAATGCCAAACGTTTCGCTGAGCAGATACAACAGCAGCAGTTCCACCTGCAGCAAGCTGACAACTTTCCAGAGGCGTTCTCCTCCGAGGTCTCCAAAATGAGAGAGCAGCTTCTCAAGTATCAAAATGAATACAACGCAGTGAAGGAAAGAGAGTCCCATAATCAGTACAGGTTGAACAGGTAAGTACACAGTTCTCTCAAGCACACTAAAGACAGATATGAGCCAATGAGCCATGTGGCTTCTACATACACAAAATTAGAAAAATTAGACTAAATTAGGAATTTCAGGTACAATGAGTATGAGATGGCAATGTTTACATGATTACAAGCCTATCTCTTTCCTTGATTCCCTAGAACGGGCAGTCCCTGAACAATACAGTTTCACAACTTCCAGAAGAAAGCTCAGGTGACATGGAGACCTCTCAGAAAAAGGTGTTTCCTGCCATGTTTCCCATGCGTCAGGGAAGCCACGAGCACTGGAAGCTGCAGCCAGAGAATTCACTCTCCAGAACAAGGTCTGGCACACGCCAGCCCTCTGCAGCCCTGACAGGGCGCCTGAGCCTTTTTGTAGCATCAGTTCCTGTGTCTGCATGGCATGTGCCCCCCACACACTTTCCAGACAAGCCTACGTGAGCTGAGGGTCTTATCTGGCTCACTGTCGTCTTCTAATATCAGAAGTAGGACCACATAGTCAACCTCATTCTCCCATTACTAAATTATTACTTAGAATCAAGGAAGAAAGTTACATCGTTTGGAAGACACATTTACTCATCCAAATCTACAGTACGTCATTCAGTGAACTAAAGCAGAAATGTATTGCTAAAAGGGCAAATGTTATTTCCAAAATCTTTATTCACATTCTTCTTGTGAGTAGCAAGTCAGTGGGAGAGTTTGTTCAGCAAATCATACTATTTAAATTGAATTTCAAAATGAGTGTGATCCAGGTTTTGTGCTGCGGTGTGGCGTGCTGTGCCTGGGTACTGGAGAGAAAGCCAAACCATCTCTCCTAGAATTGGTTACGATTTAGGGCGACAGAACTTTCTCTGGCTATTTTTAAGAGTAGGTAGATTTCTGACCAAGGGAATGTAATTCAGTCCTGCTGATGGATAAGCAAATGACTTGAGTGACCTCCTGGGGCCCTTGCAAGTCCTGGGTTTTGAATCCTCACTTTGGGGCCTATTTTTTCAGCTGAGGGGTGAAGAAGACTAGCTTAATCAGGAGAATTATATTCAGGAGGAAAACATCTGAGTTCTTTTTTGTCTTTCAATCTAAACTTTTTTCAGGCTCACCAGTGAGATCTATAAAAAGAAAGCAGCTATTTCTGTGCTCTGTAAGCACTCTTTCAGTTGAGAAAATAATGAAATTAAAACAATTGGTGGTTGTTTATTAGTATTGAAAATATGAATGCTTGACATTTCCATGAAAGGGTAAGAAGAACATAAGTCACTTGATATTTAGTTGTTTAAAATTTCCAACTATTTCTGCCAAGGGAGTGGGGAACAACCCAGAACTCTTGCCTTTTAGGTATAGACAGGCAAATTGTTCATTGAGTTACTTGGGATAGGGAGGGACTGGGCACACTGACCAACAGTGAACAAGAACATTCAAAACGCACATTTGCAAAAATGCTTAGTGTGTATTCTTTTTGGATTTGTAATGGATGATACTTTAGCTTGAGCAGACTCCTTTGCATTCTCAAACGTTAACAGCTCAATAAGTAGCAAACGCATTTTCATAAAAATAATGGTGATACCAAAAGAAATATCAGGAAAGAATAATAGGCTGCATATTTCATTGGCTTAGCATATTAGTTACATGACACAGAAACAAATTCAGTCAACACTCTTTCCCCAGGAAAAAAAAAGGAGATATTTCATTCCCACATCAAAATAAGCCAGTTAGAGACTATTCATCCACATATGCACATGATATTTTTCACATCAGCACAACAAACCTTCATTTTATTCAAGGTCCAAATAATAGAAACCCAAATAATTAGCACTCCTCCACTCCAACATCTGTAGGAACTTCTGAATCACTGATAACAACTGAGAATAATATATTGTTCAAATATGCTATAGAGAAAGAATTTCACTCTGTAATTTGGTTGATTTTCTCATGTTTTCACATAATATAAATTATTTAATAAATGCTAATGGTAAATATAATCATGTGGTCAGCTAATAATTAAATCTGTTATAGTATGTAGTTTTGGTTTGGAGATTAATATTTACTGATGACCTCTTGATAAATATGCAGCTCAGGAAATAATATGTAACCTACTTAAATAAGTCAAATGAATACATTATAAATAAATAATGAAGTAATTAAATAAATACTGTTCATATTTTATTTTGAAACAAAGTAGAACTCATTATATTTCTAGAAACTTTCCCTGAAAAGATATTCCAATATTCTTTTCAACCTTTTCTTTGCCTTCACTTTACCTTTTTTTTGACTTCTCTACTTTCTTATGATTCCTAAGATTTGGAAACCAAATAAATTGAGTCTCTCATGCTAAATCTGATGCATTCTGGCTAGTGTCAATCAGCTCGGGAAACAATGCCATTGTCAGCGCTGTCTGTCGCAGGAGCGGGCTAGAGCGTAGGGACACTGGTGCTGCACATGTGAGGGACTGTCCGAAAGTGGCTTTGGCCTTAGTGACTCTTTACTCTCCCATGGCTCACCTGTGGGTGCTCACCCAGAGTATAGTAATTATTTTCCATTTTTACTCCAATAGTGACAGCAACATTGGAACCAAAACAAACAGATCCAGTAAGAAGGGAACAGGAATTATTTTAGCAATGCATCTGGAATTCCAGTGAGTTAGAATATGACAGAGGGGCACACAGGTCATCAGGATTAGCAGTAAGGAAAAACTCACAGCTGGAACAGACTTTACCTTCTGAACTTAAAAACTCTTTCCTGCCTGCCTGCCCTGTGGCAACCAAGAACAGAAGCAGCTTAGAACTGGTTTGCAGTGTAATCCTCATAACCACAAGAGAAACACTGAGATACTTGGGCAGCTCCAACTCTAATGATTCTGATTTCTTTCTAAGCCTTGCCACCTAAGGTGACATTTGAATTTTTTACAAGCCTCCTATGTGGTCCTGATTCATGCCAGAGTTTGAGAACTGTTGTTCCCAAAAGTGGTTCTCAGCCCTGCCTACATGTGAAAATCACCTGAGTCTTCTCTCGGTGACCACTCAGTCTATGCTTCAACACCTCCGGTGACAGGATCGCTCCTCCCACAGCAGCCATGCCAGCTTTGGACAGCCTGACTCCGAGGTGGTTATTGCTTGTATTGGTTTGGAAATCTACCTTCTTTCAACTTTCACCCATTAGGCTGGTTCTACTCCTGGTGGTGAATAATGCCTCTTGCACATGGCAGCATACACGGTTCCTACATTGTCCGTTCACCCACAAGTCCCTGAAATCAAAAACCTTTGATGACATGGTTTTAGTTAGGACTCTCTTGCTGCAGAAAATAAATTAATCCTGAGGAGGTTTGACATTGAAGCACCCCTTTGTCAGGAGAGCTGAAAATGTCAGACAGGTTTCCATTTTAATGTCAGTTTAAAAGGTTAAGTGTTAATATATATCAAGAGGCACACACAAAAAAATGTGTTAGTCCCCACAATGCTATGCAAAAATGAGAATCTAAAAGGAGAAAAAAAAGACATTATAAATAATATGTTTATTACATTGTTATTTATAAAAGTGAAAAATTGAAAGCAATCTATATTCTTAAAAATAATGGAATGTTAAAATAATAATGTAGCCCTGGCCGGTTTGGCTCAGTGGTTAGAGCATCGGCCTGCGGTCCAGAGAGACCCTGGTTCGGTTCCCGCTAAGGGCATGTACTTCGGTTGCAGTTTGTCCCCGGCCCTGGTTGGTCGTGCGGGTGGCAGCCGCTCAATGTGTCCCTTTCACGTCGATGTTTCTCTCTCTCTCTTCCTCTCTCTCCCTCCCACTCTATCTGAACAAAAAATGAAAAAATGTCCTCGGGTGAGGATAAAAAATAATAATAATAATAATAATAATAATAATAATGTATTCCAGAGGTGGCTTGATACTGAAAAACCCTCTGGAGTCAGATAGGAATGGGTTTGAATGTTAGTTCAGCCAGGATGGTGTGACTCTGGAAAGATGCCTAGCTCCTCAGTTTCTTCATTTGTACAATCAAGATAACAATACTTTTAGCAAGGTTCTGAAGGTTAGAAATGATGCATGTACCTGGCATATAATAGGTTCAGTAAAAGACAGATAATATTTAGGATTATTATTTTTTTCAACTTATCTTTATTGTTGAATGTATTACAGATGTCCCTCCTTTTTTCTCCCCTTGAGCCCCTCCTCCCCACTGCCACCCCCCTCCTGCCTTCCCCACACTATTGTCTGTGTCCCTTGGTTATGCATATATGCATATAAGTTCTTTGGTTTCTCTCTTCCTACCCCACCTCCCCCCTTCCCTTTGAAATTCATCAGTCTAACAACCAATTTGTACTTCTTAACCCCTTCACATTTTTCACCCAACCCCTCTCCCATCTGGCAACCAACAAAAAGTTCTCTGTATCTAAAAGTCTGTTTCTGTTCTGCTTGTTCATTTTGTTTGTAGATTCAATTGTTGATGGATACATATTTATTCCCATTTTATTGTTCATATTTTTTTATCTTCTTCAAGAAGACCTGTCAACATTTCATATAATACTGGTTTGGTGGTGATAAACTCCTTTAGCTTTTTCTTGTCTGGGAAATTCTTTATATGGCCATTGATTCTAAATGATAGCTTTGCAGTATAGAGTAATCTTGGTTGTAGGCCCTTGCTTTTCATCACTTTAAATACTTCTTGCCACTCCCTTCTGGCCTGCAAAGTTTCTTTTGAGAAATCGCTGACAGCCTTATGGGAACTCCATTGTAGGTAACTAACTGCTTTTCTCTTGCTGCTTTTAAGATTTTCTCTTTGTCTTTAACCTTTTGCATTTTGATGATAATGTATCTTGGTGTGGACCTCTTTGGGTTCATCTTGTTTGGAACTCTCTGTGCTTCCTGGACTTATATGTTTGTTTCCTTCACCAAGGTAGGGAAGTTTTCTGTCATTATTTTTTCAAATAGGTTTTCAATTTCTTGCCCTCTCTCTTCTCCTTCTGGCACTCCCATGATGCAAATGTTGGTATGCTTGAATTTGTCCCACAGACTCCTTATACTATCCTCATTGTTTTGGATTCTTTTTTCTTTTTGCTGTTCTGACTGGGTGTTTTTTGCTTCCTTATATTCCAAATCAATGGTTTACTTCTTGGCTTCACCTACTCTACTATTGATTCCCTGTAAATTATTCTTTATTTCAGTTAGTGCATTCTTCCTTTCTGACTGGTCCTTTATTATACTCTTGAGGTTCTCACTAACTTCCTTGATGTTCTCATGAAGTTCCTGGAAATTCTCACTAAGTTCATTGAGAGTCCTTATAAGCAGTGTTTTGAACTCTGCATCCTATAGATTGTTTATCTTCATTTCATTTAGTTATTTTTCTGGAGTTTTGTTCTGTTCTTTCATTTGGGACATGTTTCTTTGTCTCCTCATTTTGGCTGCCTCCCTGTGTTTGTTTCTATGTATTAGGTAGAGTTGCTATGTGTCCTAGGCTTCCTAGGGTGGCCTGTTGTAGTAGGTGTCCTATAGGGTCCAGTGGCACAACCTCCCTGGCCACCCAGCTGGGTCCTTGAGGTGCACCCCTCATGTGTACTTTACACCCTTCTGTTGTAATTGAATCTTGATTGCTGTTGGCACATCAATGGGAGGGTTTTACTCAGGCTGATCAGCTGTAAGGACTGGCTGTGCCCACTAACCACCAACCTCTGACTACCTTGGGGTAGTCTGTGTTCTACCCGGGGCCACCAGGCATAAGCTATAAAATGATCTGCTGATGGCTGCTTCTTCTGCTAGGCATGGAGGTGCCCAGGCAAAGCCAAGCTGTGAACCAAGACTGGCTGCTGCTAGTGCCAGGCCTGGGGCCATTTAGTGAGAAGTATGGGGCTTGCTGTGGCCAGATGCTGCTTGTTTCAGAGAAATTAGGAAAATATGAAGCAGGAGCCAAAACAGGCCAATCCTATGGTAAAGCCACTGGAAACAGCTTGGGTGGGCCCAAATTTTGGGTAGGGCAGGGCCTCAGGGAATCACCAGGTCGGGGCAAACTGTGTGAGTCAGGTTGCTGGAGTCCTGGATATGGCACCTGTCTGCTGGCCTCATTGAGGAAGGGCTCACCAAAGGAACAATGGCCTCCGCCAACATGTCTGTCTGGGAGAAAGCTGCCTCTCCAGCCCTCGTCCTCATGCCAAACTACTCAGTTCTTTCCCATATGTCTCTGGCACGTTTCAAGCTGCCTCCCCTCCACACTGGAGCTTAGAGGGAGAGGGTCCAAGTAAGTCCCGTGCATGGGCACTTTAAGAGGAACTGCCTGGGACTCCAGAAGCCGCAGCCTCCCTCAGCCTCAGTTCCCACTGGTTTTTACAGCCAGAAGTTATGGGGACTTTTCCTCCTGGCACTGGAACCCTGAGTGGGCGGCCTGGTGTGGAGTGGAGACCCCTTGCTCCTCAGGGAAGACCTTCACAGCTGAGGTAGCCCTCCTGATTTTTATCCACCACACGTGGGTTTGGAACCAACCCATCTGCACCTCTACCCCTCCTACCAGTCTCGGAGTGGCTTCTTCTTTAATTTCGTAGTTGTAGGACTTCATTCAGCTCACTTTTAGGAGGTTGTGAAGGATAGTTTAGTTGTAATTTTGATGTGGTTGTGGGAGGAGGCAAGTGTCGCATTTACCTATGCCACCATCTTGACTAGAACCCTAGGATTATTTTATTATGGTATGTTCACCCACCAGAAAACCTTGAAACTATCTATTAAATTATTAATTATGAAGTTTGTTTTGCAATTGGGAAAATATTTTAATTACAAGTTGGGTTAAAATGGAATCAATCATATATACAGAGTTAATATAATTTTATTAAAAGCTACTAAAAGGAAATAATATGAATATGTTAATTAAAATATAATAATAATATAGATAGTAAATATCTTTAATATTTAAATATGAAAGATCTAAATATTTTCTTTATTAGATCTATTAGATTTATTAGAATGATATGAAAGTAATATGAAAGATATTAAAAGGAAGATAAAAATGATCAACTGGTATGATGGGGTGGGATTATGAATGATATACAGTTGACCCTTGAACAACATGACAGGGCTAGGGTCGCTGACCGCCCCACAGTCAAAAATTTGCATATAACATTGACTTCCCAAAAACTTTACTAATAGCCTACTGTTGACCAGAAGGTTTACCAATAAATAACATAAACAGTTAATGAACATATATTTTGTACATTATATATATTATATACTATATTCTTACAATAAAGTAAGCTAGGGAAAAGAAAATGTTATTAAGAAAATCATAAGGGAGAGAAAATACAGTTAGAGTATTTATTGAATGCAGTTCAAGCCCATATTGTTCAACAGTCAATTGTATTTCTCTATAAATATAAAAGCACACATTTTTTAAAGAAAAAAAGTCAATCAGTGTTTCTTAATAAAAAAGATAAAAATGAATAATAGAAATATAGTTAATTAAAACTACCCTAAAGAATTAGCCACTTTATGTTCGTTTTAAAAAAAAGGTTATGTCTTGACTTGTGAGAGAGTTTCTTGTCACCATTTTGAAACTCAAGGACACTAAGTTTGCCTTTACAACTAAAAGATGTCAGCACACTATCGCCCCCTTATGGCAGGATGGATGAGGTGTAGGATCAATAGCTTGGAAGTAAAATATCAATTTATATGCAAGCTCTAACAGCAAAAGCATAAGCATTCAAAGCTCTGAAAAATTCAGCTTTAGCTTGTTGCCAAGACAACTAACCTATATTAAATTCCATGTGGCACATATTTATTATACTAACCTTAATTTATGTTATTGCAAATAAAATTTCATTTAAAATAAAAACTGGTATACATGCA
The DNA here is from genome assembly GCA_030848825.1 of Tadarida brasiliensis. Taxonomy (NCBI): domain Eukaryota; kingdom Metazoa; phylum Chordata; class Mammalia; order Chiroptera; family Molossidae; genus Tadarida; species Tadarida brasiliensis. The sequence goes on along the minus strand of CM061267.1, from coordinate 62,464,870 downwards.
TCTTTAGCTCCATGTTCCAACTTACTGACTAGTAGAACCTCCTTATCTGGTGGAACCAGTGGAAGTTGTTGCAGTAATCCAGGGAGACATTAGTTCATTGCAAATAATGTAAAGAAGAAAAGGCCCAGACCCTAGAGGGGAGGTCATGATCCCAAGTAGTTATAATGTGATGAGGTAACTGCTCCAATGAGTGTGTGTACACTGTGTTGTGGGAGGACTGCAATGAAGCACCTAAATGGGCCTGTGGGAGTCACTGAAGCCATCAAGAAAAATGAACACTAGCATGGGAAGTACACTGGGAGAAGAGAAGAGAAAGTTATTACTGTAGAAATAGCTAACTCTTGTACTTTGTCAAACCTCCTCTTTAATTTTTTTTTTCAGCTTACAGGAAGAAAAAAGTCTCATAATAAAGGAATTTGAGAAGATCCCTAAGCCAGGAGTAAGTCTTATATAGATAGTCTAGAGTTTTGTTAAATACAGCTAGATTCAAACATCCTTTTCGATAAATAATTAATTTGTCAACACAACCATACCCTGAAACATTTGAAAGATCCAGAATTCTTAACTATGGACAATGCTGAAAGGAATATTGGTATAACTTCTAGAGTAAACATAGGTGGTGCCTATTATAGGCTTTAGCCATTTGGCACCTAATTTAGGCTGTGTTTAGTTGGACAATATTTGCTTTGTTTACAGAAGAAACAAAAAGGATTCTGTGGTTGGCGTTTTAAAACATTATTTTTGCTATAGCTATTACCCTCATACTTTCCTGAACAGCTTATTATAAAAAAATTTGTATAAAAATGTATCACTTATCTGTTCTGCATAACAAAATGCCCCAAAACTTAGTGGCTTAAAACAACAACTATTTCTTATTTTTCACAGTCCTAAATTTTTCTGGTATACGTTGGATCAGCTGGGGCTGAGTGGTCTAAGGTGGCTTCATTTGTAAGTCAGCCAGGGGGCAGGCTAGTTGGTTTAGGGCCATGTGTCACTAGTTAGTCACATGATGGTGGAAGGGTTTTCAGGCTCAAGAAAGAAACAAACTCAAGAGAGGGCAAACCCCAACATGCAAGCAATTTTCAAGTCTGTGCTTAAATTATTTGGGGGATATTTTATTGGTCAAAGCAAGTCACACGGCCAAGTCTAAAATCAAGGGGTAGAGGAATAGGCCCAATAAAAGGTCTGAGCCAGCGGGAGATCACATCCACAATGCAAGGCCAATGTAGAGCAAAACGATTTTATTGCATATGCGTGAGTGCAGGTGGGCTGAGCCCAAAAAGGGATCAGCCTGGAATAACAGTTGGGGTGTAGGTTATATACTCTACTTCTAGCTTCCGGCAGATCCTGCTGACGTACTCTGCCTGGCCCATTGTCCACTTTGCAATTGGACTGGTCTGGTATCACATCCTGCATCTGCTGGGTGATTCATTGTCTTATGGACGACCCGATAATCCTTACTCAACAGAAGGCTGAGCAAAGGTCATGCAAGCAACGTATTTTTCAGTTTCTGCCTTTTGCAAGCTTTTACTTTCACCCTTTAAAACATTACTAACGCTTTCAGGCCCCACCTCTTAATGGGAATAATGACAAAGACAGGCATAAGAGAATTTTTGTCTAATTTTTGCAATCTATCATGCAGAGTAAAGAGAGAGATCATCACACTTTGTATTGCTTTCACCTTTCGAATGGTTGTATTACAGAAGCACGTTGTTGGCGTTGTAGTTCCAAGACACAAAATCCTATTTAGCATAGAACAAAATACTATTTTATATATGTATATATATGAATAATATGTATATATATTATATATGTGTGTGTATATATATATAGTATGTGTGTGTGTGTGTGTGTGTGTGTGTGTATATATATATATATATATATATATATATATATATATATATAATGTACAATATATACCTAACCACCAGATGGGAAAAGCTTCTCTTCCATAAGTCAAACACTCCCCAAATAATCAGTCATGGGAAACAAAGATGTGCTATGAGTCTGGGGTGGAGGACATTTGAGGAGAATGTGCATGAAATGGGAGAAGTAATATCAGTAAGAAAGTGAGAGATTAGAAGTGCAAAGTATTTGGAATTCCAAATACAAACTCTCTAATCTCATGTGGGACTCAAGTTAATCCGAAGCCAGATAGTCAAAGATTATGTGCATCTAATTTTGTCAAATCACAAAGCTACTTGGAAATAGCCTGGAAGTTTTCACTAATACTTTTTGGTATAAGATAAAAATGAACTCAGAAAAAGGAAACATTTAAAATATAGGAGGATAGAAAAGAGCACTAGTTAAGAAAAAGAATATGAATCTAATGCAAAATGTTTAATACGTGCAGTACAATTGTCATGCCTTTATTGAAAACTTGGTGAGAAATCAGTCATGAAACTCAAAACAAATATAATCAAAATGGTGAGTAAAATTATTTTTAATTTGATATTTAAGTAGACAAATGTTTTGCTCTGACTCTAAATAACCTAATAATTTTCACAACTTTTAAAGGAAATGGAGAAGAAGATGAGACTATTGAGAGAAAGCACTGAAGAAATACGTAAAGAAATAATGCAGAAGAAATTAGAAATTAAAAATTTACGGGAAGATTTAACATCTAAGCAGAAGCAATTAGTAAAGGAGCAGAAGGAACTAGAAGAATTGTTGGAATATCAGGTCAACCTAAAGGTGTGCTACTTATAGTTCATAAATATTGTACCTGCATGGACATAAAAATGCATGGGTATCAAGTTTGACCGCATAGGTTTGACAAAGAGGAGTGCTATCCCATAAACAAATGTTCAGCATTGTGAGTGAGCCAATCAAACTAAACCTGGACTCTGGGAATTCACAAAAGTCTATAGAGTGTTTGGTAGTATCACTGTAATTTGGAGCCCCACTTGGAGACAGACCTCTCTAGACTTTGCCAAGCATTTTTTGACATTAGAAATGAACGCCACAAACATAATCTCTTCCTTGAGCAGGAACCAAATTTCCTAACCTCTTCTGTATATTTTTATCACCTTATCCTTGTCTGTTTGATTCCACTCTACTTCCCTCTCACCATGCACATGATGAGGGGCCTGTATTTATGTTTTAGGAGATAATTTAAATTCATTTTATTTTGAAAAATGTGTCATAATTCTCAAAACAGTTTAAATAAACTAGAGTTATTTTTAAAATAACATCTGACATTCTTTGGCTTAGAGGGCAAGTATGATATGCTTTGACCTCTTTTTGCTTATGAATCTTAGAGCAGTTGGCCAAGATGTACCCACTGCGACCTGGAACTTAGGAACTGAGCAGAGATGGATTTATGAGGAGCACAATGAAACTAAAGCTTCAGGCCCCTCACTTGCATGAACCTCTTCCAAAGCCCTATACCTAATTCAGCATTTGTAATTTTCTACTCTTTTCCTAAAAGAACCCCACCCCCAAAAATTGTATAGGTTTCAGCCTGGAAAAGCTCAGATCTGCCCCAGGACTGAGCAAGATCCTAGGGAGAAGTACACACACTTCAGTGATGTGGTCACCCTCCATGCACGTGTTACCCCAGGCCACAAAGTCCACTGTGATCCTCAGGCCAAAGGGGCTCTTCCGTGATATCACCCATGCCATTTCTTGAGCTAAAACTGAACCTTCTATGAACCCACAAAACATACTGGAAAGTGGTGTTAGACAAAGTTAGCTTCTGATCTTGGCCTGGAAACTTACTAGCTGTGTGACTTTGGGAAAATTATTTAACTTCTCTGAGCATGAGTCTTAGGCAGGGTTCCCTAGAATCAGAGCTTAGACAAGTATTCATGGAGGGAGGACTCTAAATCTGATAAGGCAGTGAGGGAAGCAGGATAGAGCTGGGGAAGAAACTGAGCCAAAAATATGGTTTCCAGAGAACCTTAGTATCAACCTGATCCCATGGGGAACTCTTGACCATGAATTGTACCACAGAGGTTGTTCCACCCAGAGGTGGGGGTGGGGGGAAGGGGGTCGCAGGGGGGATGTTATATCACCACCTCAGTTAGCCATTTCACAGCCTCTTCTCCCCTTCTCTCCATCCTCTATTCCCCAAAAAGTCAGTTCTGCTCAGCTATGGAGAAGAGAACAAGCATGAACTGTTAACAGCCAATTCCTGGAAACTCTGATGGATGAGTGCACCTCCATAAAAGGAATCTGGGTAGAGCACCAGCTGTATTTGTTAGACCCAGTTATCTCCCCTTTAAAATGGTAACAACCAGAAGTATACTGTAAGCTCCTGGGGAGTATTAAATAGAATAATTAAAGCACCCTGCGTAGTACAGAACAGATAGTGGAAGTTCTACATATTGTAGTTCTTCTCTCTCCTATTTAATTTGCTTATCTTACGTAATTTAACATGGTTCATTTACTTTACTAGGATGAAGTGGTCCACCATCAAGCCATCCCTGTACAAATTGGAAAAGAGATAGAAAAAACAACACGCAAAAAAGTGTATGATTTAATATTTTTATTTTTAATTATTCCCAGCCCACTCCCCCAGGTTATGTGTGTACCCTAAAACAAGGATATTAACCACTAAACACATCAAATTACTGCTATAATTTTAGAAATATTTGCATTTGTTCCTTCTAGGTTGTGTATAGCAAGTTCATTAAAGTAGAGCTGCATATCACTGTCATCCATAATACTCATTATGTCTTAATTTGGGGACAATATTCCCTTTCCAATTTATAAAGCATATCTTTATGGAGATCTCCAGTTGAGTTTAACAGAGATGTTCAGGGATAAATTATTTGAACTGTGTAGAATTTCATGTTTAGAACTATGTCAGCCAGCCAGAAGCCTAAAGCCCAAATGGTAGGAACTCTTTGCCACCTCTTCACCTGTGTAATGCCCCCCTCAGAAGTCACTGAGGGCATTTTCAAGGTTTAGAGGAACAAAAAAAGGTAAAGATAAGTGAAGACACAACAATTCTGGGGAAACAAAATGATTTCTCTGGTGACTCAAAAGAAGAGGGAAAATGAAGTAGGCTCTAGCCAAGCCCACCAGCACCAAAGTTGAGAAATTCAGGTCAGTTCTGGGACACTGGTCAGGAAGAGGGCAGAACCCCAGGATCAGGGAAGAAAGTGAGTCGGCTGGACAAATGCCCGCCCTCAGTGGCACTCAGTGGAGATACCCTCTGAGTCCCACCTATCTGTGGTCTTCACTCCACTTCCAAGATCACTGAATTTATGACTAGCTCTTCTGTTGCCTGGTAAGGAAGTAAAAATAGGTAAAGACAGCATGGGCTCAAAATAAGGCAAATGCTTATATGTGTATGTATGTATGTATGTATCCCTCACAGTGAAATGGAAAAGAAAAAAATTATCTTGGAATATGAACTCAAAGAACTAAATGACTCCCTAAAGAAAGTTGAAACCAAAGTTAACACTATAATGGAAGAGAAGGAGGATATAATAAAGGAAGTTGAAGGCAAACGAGCCTTACTTGAAATCAAAGAACGAGAATATAACCAATTGGTCAAGCTATTGGAATTAACCAGAGAGAATGAAGCAACTCTACTAACTGAAAGGTTAGTTATATGTATGTCATCTAAATTTTTCTTCAATTTATATATTAGGATTCAAAACATAAACAAATTTGTTTTTTATAGAACTTTTCAATAAACATTTTATAGACTTTTAAATCAATTTTTTTACCATTAATAAAACATATATTATTAAATAAAGCATTTTAGAAGTATTTTTTCCATCCTTTACTCATTGTTTTCCTCAATATCCTGTGACCAAATCTTAAGGACACAACCTGTTATGTTTTATAAGTTTCTGAAATATGCCTCTGGAAAATCAGATCACTGGAGAGTGCTATAGTTGAGGGATTTTTTTCCTACAAATGAATGCTATTTCTGAGGTAATTATTACCTTTTCATAATGGGAGCAAATGGTGGTGTGATTTCCTGAGAGAGTGTAGCTTCCTAATTTTAAGTAAAATTGCAGGGAAATTGGGAGCCTCTGTCTCTGCCAATCTGCTCTTCCATTTATGGTTTTTATAAGACTGTGGCATTAAATGATACCAACTTGCAAACAAAGTTGCTTTGGGCATTATTTACAACTTGATTCTAGCATGAGAATAGTTCTGTATGGATATGCTGAGCATGCTGTCTTTAAAAACATGAAGGGAAGCTGATGACTAATCACTTTCATTTGGTCTCTACCTGGAACAGAGGGATTTTGGATCTCAGTTTGCGAAACTGTCTCATTGACAAACAGAACTACCATGATGAACTTTCTCGAAAGCAAAGGGAGAAAGAACGAGATTTTCGAAATTTGAAAAAAATGGAGCTACTCTTGAAAGTGTCCTTGGATGCCCTCACTCAAACTCAAGCACTGCATCAAAGGTTTCTGTTAGAGGTGGGTACTGTATGCCACTATCTACTTTTAAGCTCAGTGCTGTCTTTTTGAAGTAAAAAAAATTTAAGAAGTTATTTTTGCTATCAATAGAAAAAGAAGAGGAAAAAAGGAAGAACAGAAAAAAAGTCATTTTAAAATGTATCAAAGCGATCATAGAGTCTATAGTCCTGTAATGTTTTCCAATCTCTATTTGCTATCCCACGATTAGAGAAATGTCTTATTTGGATTTGGCCAGGGGAAGCAGCTGAGCCATCCAGTCACTACAGGGTAGGACCAAGTAAACCACTATCTTTACCTTTGAAAGAGATCCAGAATGATGTCATTGTAGACTCTAACAATCAGAGACTAGATCAAATCCTGTCAGTATAACTGGTCAGTTGGCCTGCACCTCCAACTAGCCAAGGGCAATTGGAACCCAAGGTTTAGGCTACCTGGCTAATTCTGTGCACTATTAGAGAGTACTCCAGTCAGAGAATGATCAAGACAGCTGTTACTCTCTTGCTCCCTCTGTGCTCCCAAGTCAGGGGTTTTGGTCCTGTTGCCTCTGATTCTCTCCTCTCTCAGGTGGCACTCCCTGCTAATCAGCCAAGCACTGCTGAAAGGCTTCATCCTTCAGAGGCTTCATCCTTGTGCTGGACCTTGGCCAGTGCTTCCTTTGGTAAAAAAAAGAGAGAAAGAGAGAGAGAGAGAGATCATCAAACTCTGAAATGAAGCAGGAGGGTGTATAGAAACCGTATTCATTCTCTTGAGTATTGTCATGCTCCCTGACCTTATGGAGATTCATGACCTCAGAAATTTAAGCAGAAGTTTCCAACTGTGGTAGACACTTCCGATCCTAACCTTTGCCTAGTTCTCTCATTTGAAGGAACTGAATGTATTACCCATTGCAGTGAAGGAGAACACACACCTTGGGGAACAGTAGGGTATCTCCGTAGAGTGTATTAGAAATGACTTAAAAGGATTTGGGCTTGTGTTATATGATTTGGGGGATGGCTTAAGGAAATGAGGCTTTGCCCTGGATTTGGATGTTGTCAGAAAGTGAGAATAATTCTATGGTTAAGTATCTTAATAAATCTTAGCTAGAAAGAGAAAGACTAGATTAGGGTAAAGCTGTAATTGGAAAGAAAGACTGTGAGATAAAAGTCTGTGCTATTTTGTGGATTAGACAGTGTTCATGTTTTTGTGTGTGGTGAAACACAAATACAGTGTGATTTTGTTTTTGTCTGTTATCATAGAATGATCTAGTCTGATGGTTATTTTCCTGAGATTGTGTTCAACAGGAGAACACCAAGGCCTAGCTGTGAGTGCCAGATCAGCTCCTGGATGCCAGGGGCTGCTTTTCCCTTTCTTGGCCTTCTGATCTCTCATTGATCTCATTTCTCTATATGGGTACTCCCCAGCTTTTATCTTAGGAGACTTACTCCTTCATCTTGGTGACTCCCTTCACCCCTCTCCTATGTTGGATCCCCTATTTCATGGACTTCTTCTATTTCTCTTTCTTGGCTTACTCTCTTTTTGTGGGAGGAGTATGCCTTCCCATAGCTTCCTGAGAAAAGGTAAACAACGAGTCATTTTTTAAGGCCTTGTGTGTTAGAAAATGCATGTCAGAACACATTGCAGGTCAGAAAATATTTTAACTTTTCACTAGACTTACAGATAATTAGTAATTTAACTGGATATGGAATTTTTGCTTGGAAATCACTTTCCCTCATAATGAAGGCATTGATCAGTTGTCCTTTACCTTTTGGAGTCACTATTAAGAAACTTGGTGTCATTCTGATGCTTGATCTTTTGTTTAAAGTCAGTTTGGTTTTTTCATGTTGGAAATTTGTAGGATTTTTTTTACATGCCTCCAGAATTTTTAAATTACACACTGATGTTCCTACTTGTGGATCTTTGTTTGTGTGTGTCTCTCTTTTTTAAAAAATTATCTTTATTTTTGAAAGTATTACAGATGTTCTCCCCTTTCTCCTCCATTGACCCCCTCCACCCAGTCCCGACCCCCCACCCCTGCCTTCACGGTACTATTGTCTGTGTACATTGGTTATACATATTTGCATATAAGTTATTTGGTTAATCTCTTCCCACCCACCCTCTTCCCTCTGATATTCATCAGTCTGTCCCATGCTTCTATGTCTCAGGGTCTATTTTGTTCATCAGTTTATTTTGTTCATTAGATTCCACATATAAGTGAGATCATCTGATACTTATCTTTCTCTGACTGGCTTATTTTGCTTAGCATAATACTCTCCAGGTCCCTCCATGCTGTCCCAAAGGGTAAGAGATCCTTCTTTTTTATGGCTGCATAGTATTCCATTGTGTAAATTTACCACAGCTTTTTTTTTTTTTAATCCTCACCTGCAGATATTTTTCCATTGATTTTTAGATAGAGTGGAAGGGACGGGGGGAGAGAGAGAGAGAGAGAGAGAGAGAGAGAGAGAGAGAGGTGAGAGAGACACATCAATTGGTTGCCTCCTGAACTACCCTGACCAGGGCTGGGATTGAACCTGCAACCCAGGTACGTACACTTGACCAGGAATAGAATCCACAACCCTTGGGTCTGCAGGATGACACTCTAACTGCTGAGCCATACCAGCCAGGGCTGCCACAGCGTTTTTATCCACTCATCTACTGATGGGCACTTGGGCTGTTTCCAGATCTTAGCTATTGTAAATAGCACTGCTATGAACATAGGGGTAAATATATTCTTTCTGATTGGTGTTTCAGTGTTCTTAAGATATATTCCTAGAAGTGGGATCACTGGGTCAAATGGCAGGCCCATTTTTAATTTTTCAAAGAAACTCCATAATGTTTTCTACAGTGGCTGCAGCAGTCTGCATTCCCACCAGCAGTGTACTAGGGTTCCCTTTTCTCCACATCCTCGCCAGCACTTGTCATTTTTTTATTTGTTGATGGTAGACATTCTGGCAGGTGTGAGATGATACCTCATTGTAGTTTTAATTTGCATCTCTCTGATGATTAGTGATGGTGAGCATTTTTCATATGTCTCTTGGCCATCTGTATGTCCTCTTTGGAGAAGTGTCTATTTAGGTCCTTTGCCCATTTTTTAATTGGATTGTTTATCTCCCTTTTGTTAAGTTGTATGAGTTCTTTCTTTCTTTTTTTTCTTCCTTCCTTCCTTCCTTCTTCCTTCCTTCCTTCCTTCCTTTCTTCTTTTTTTAATCCTCACCTGAGGATATATATTTTTTTTCATTTATCTTCAGATGGAGTGGGAGGGGGAGAGAGAGAGAGAGAGACATTGATGTGAGAGAGACACATCAACTGGTTGCCTCCCACACAACCCCAACCAGGGCCAGGGACTAAACTACAACCGAGGTACATGCCCTTTACAAGAATCAAACCTGTGACTCTTTGGTCCGTGGGCCAATGCTCTAACCGCTGAGCCAAACCAGCCAGGATTGTATGAGTTCTTTATATGTTTTGGAGATTAACCCCTTATTAGAGATATCATTGGCAAATGTTATCCATTATCTTGGACACTTAGTGGGCTCTTTGTATACAGAAACGTACGTGCTTCAATTCTAAGACTCTGTCTTGAGTAGTTTCTTTAATTATATCCACTCTTTCTTTCTGGGAATCCTATTACCCAGATGTTGGACCTTTAAAAACAGTCTTTTAAGTAAAGGACCTATTTGCAGAAAACTACAGGACATTGAAAAAAGAAATAGAAGAAGATGTAAAAAAGTGGAAGCACATACCTTGTTCATGGATTGGAAGAATTAACATCATTAAAATGTCCATATTACCCAAAGCAATCTATAGATTCAATGCAATCCCCATCAAAATACCAGTGACATATTTCACAGAACTAGAACAAATATTTCAAAAGTTCATATGGAACCAAAAAAGACCCCAAATAGCCACAGCAATCTTGAAAAAGAAGGACAAAGTAGGTGGGATCACAATACCGGATATCAGCTTATACTACAAAGCTACTGTAATCAAAACAGCCTGGTACTGGCACAAGAACAGGCATATAGACCAGTGGAACAGTACAGAGAATCCGGAAATTGACCCAAGACATTATGCTCAATTAATATTTGACGAAGGTGGCAAGAGCATACAATGGAGTAAAGACAGCCTCTTTAATAAATGGTGTTGGGAAAATTGGACAGCTACATGCAAAAAAATGAAACTAGACCATCAACTTACACCATACACAAGAATAAACTCAAAATGGATAAAAGACTTGCCCTGGCCAGTTTGGCTCAGCGGTTAGAGCGTTGACCTGCGGTCCAGAGAGACCCGGGTTCGGTTCCCGCTAAGGGCATGTACCTCGGTTGCGATTTGTCCCCGGCCCTGGTTGGTCGTGCGGGAGGCAGCCACTCGATGTGTCTCTTTCAGGTCAATGTTTCTCTCTCTCTCTCTCTTCCTCTCTCTCCCTCCCATTCTATCTGAACAAAAAAAAATGGAAAAATGTCCTCGAGTGAGGATTAAAAAAAAAAAAAAATGGATAAAAGACTTAAATGTGACTCGTGAATCCATAAAAATCCTAGAAGAAAATGTAGGCAACAAAATTTCGGACATCATACGCAGCAGAATCTTCACTGATACATCACCTAAGGCAACAGAAACAAAGGGGAAAATGAACACATGGGACTACATCAAACTAAAAAGCTTCTGCACAGCAAAAGAAACACCCATCAAAACAGATAGGGAACCCACTCTATGGGAGAGCATAATTGCCAATGATACATCAGATAAGGGGTTAATCTTCAAAATATATAGAGTGCTCATACAACTCAACAAAAGGAAGACAAAGAACCCAATTAAAAAATGGGCAGAGGAACTAAATAGACACCTCTCCAAAAGGGACATACAAATGGCTAAGAGACATATGAAGAAATGCTCACCATCACTAATCATCAGAGAGATGCAAATTAAAACAACAATGAGGTATCACCTCACACCTGTCAGAATGGCCGCCATCAACAAATCATCAAACAAGTGTTGGCGAGGGTGTGGAGAAAAGGGGACTCTAGTACACTGCTGGGGGGAATGCAGACTGGTGCAGCCACTGTGGAAAACACTATGGTGTTACCTCAAAAAATTAAAAATTGTATTGCCATTTGACCCAGTGATCCCACTTCTAAGAATATACCCTAAGAAGCCTGAAACACCAATCAGAAAGAATACGTGTATCCCCATGTTCATAGCAGCACTGTTTACAATAGCTAAGATCTGGAAACAGCCCAAGTGTCCATCAGTGGATGAATGGATAAAAAAGATGTGGTACATATATACACAATGGAGTACTATGCAGCTGTAAGAAAGATCTCTTATCCTTTGACACGACATGGAGGGACCTGGAGAGTATTATCCTAAGCGAAACAAGCCAAGCAGAGAAAGACAAATATCACATGATCTCACTTATTTGTGGAATATAATGAACATAACAGTCTGAGGAACAGGGTAGACCCAGAGATGTGGAAGTAGGATATAGACTGACACCCCTCAGAAGAGGGGGTGGGGGGGGAGGGAAGAGATAAACCACAGAACTTATGCACATGTATGCATAACTGATGGACATGGACAACAAAGCTGGGGACGGGGGGGGGGGGGGATGGGGAGGAGGGTGTCAATGGGAAAAAAGGAGAAACATCTGTAACAAAAATAAATAAATAAATAAATAAATAAATAAATAAATAAATAAATAAATAAAAACAGTCTTTTAATTTCCTTGTCTTTTTTATCTTATTTTTATTCCTTTGTCTTTTGGAGTTGCTACAAGGGGAGATTTCCTCAGTTTTTCCTTCCAATCCTATTTAATCTTTCATTCTGGTACCATATTTAAAATTTTCATGAACTCTTTTTCTTTGAATGTTTCTTTTTTATATTATCCTTATATTCTTACTTCATATCTTCTTTTATTTCACTGAGGATATTAATGATCATTTGTTTTTTTTCTCTGCATAGACTTTATTTTCTGCAATTTACATTTTCCTGTTTTTTGTTTCTTTATTTATGTGTTTGTTTTTGCCTCTTTCTTTTTAGAAATCTTTCTCAAATATCTGGTGGTCTTAGCTATCTGCTTATGTTTAAGAGTGGGACACTATAAAGCTAATTGGATGCTGTTTCCGATGATGAGACTTGCCCACTGTAGGTTGATCTGGCTGGACACAAATATATAAGGAATGGCCCTTGACCAAAGAGGATATTATAGTAAAATGCTCACAAGTTGTTTATATTTTAATAGATAAATGCTATTTATATTAGGACAGTTTTAGCTATTAAGTTCACAAAATAGCACTCATAGACCATAAAACTAACAGAAATGAAAATGTATTAAAATCCTCTTCCATCATTGATTTTTAAGAAAAATCTATGTTTACCATCTCTACCTTCATCTGGTTTAGTCATTCAACAAGAAGAAATAAATATGAAATTCCAACAACAAGAAATGAACAAAAGATTGGAGCTGAAGACCTTAAGTGCTTGCTTTTCGCCATTGACTAGATAACTAGCACTATCTGCATTATCTGTGCAGCATGGGTTTATTATTTTTTTCTAAAGACATCTCTTTTTGGTGATGACAAACATGGTTTTTGGGGTTTTGCTTAAAAAAAAAAAAAAAAAAAAAAAGCTGGTTTTCCTCATTATACCTTTAAAGGTTTTTAAAATGTTTCATATCTGGTCAAGTTGAGATTTTTAAGAACCTCATTTTTGCCCTGGCTGGTTTGGCTCAGCGGTTAGAGCGTCAGCCTGCGGTCCAGAGAGACCCAGGTTCGGTTCCCGCTAAGGGCATGTACCTCGGTTGCAGTTTGTCCCCAGTCCCTGGCTGGGTCGTGCAGGAGGCAGCCACTCGATGTGTCCCTTTCACATCGATGTTTCTCTCTCTCTTCCTCTCTCTCTCTCCCTCCCACTCTGTCTGAACAAAAAATGGAAAAGTGTCCTTGGGTGAGGATTAAAAAAAAAAAAGAACCTCATTTTTAATTTGTAATAAAAGATTACAACTTGATTTTTTCAAAAAGTTAACATACTGCAAGCACCTGTTAATAAAGGTCTTAAATGATTGTCTTTGTGTACAAAAAAAAAGAAAGAAAGAAAAATCTGTTTTTGTCCTAATAAAGTTTCAGTGAGACACTAACTTCCTCTTTGACCTTGTGACTTATAATTGTCCCAGCCACAGTCCTCCAGTGGGTTGGTAGTACTTGCAAACAGGAGTGGTTCAGGCCAGTTACTCCCATCCTGAATGAACATTTCAGATTTGCACACAATCCAAAAAGGAGAGAGATAAAAGGTAAGCATGAAGGGCTGCGGCTATTTTTCAGAATTTGTTTTCCCCTAGAGACAACTATTTGATTCTCCCATGGCCTTTGATCATAGAGACTGTCCCAGAAATTCAAGCCACAAACCTCCTGAATGTTTGAAATATTTCAGAAAAATATCAAAGCCTTAAAGAAACTGAGGTTCACTGATACCAAGTAACTGGGATGTTTACGGCAACAGAATAATATCTAATTTCTTAACTTTTGTGAAAGTTATTGATATTTGTTCGTGCATTGAAAATGTCAGAAAGAACAGACTCCAAACTATTAACGGTGACACCTAGGGAGTAGTATTTGAAGAAGAGGTGGGAAACAGAAATGTTTAACTTCTTACTTTGCATATTTTTTAATGGTTACAATAAACACAATACTTTTTCTAAGTATGAAATGCTACTCTATAAATAAGCTTACAAAAACTGCTGATACATGCAATTGGGGGCTCAAATGTAATGCTAAATATCTCAAGTCACTCCAGTATTATAACATAGCTGGAATATAACTAGAATCAATTAGGTCTGCCATTTGGCTGTAAGAAGTAATAGAAACTCAATCACAGTGGCTTACCTACATGGAGGGTTGTTTTATTCACAGAATAAAAATATTAGATAATCAGAGGTAGGCACAGCAGGTAATTTCATATAATTAAAAGTCCAGGATCCTCTTAGCTTTTTTATCTGTCATCCTTAACATGTACATATTTTCTCCAAGATCACAAGATGGCCATTTCACCTTTAGGCATAAGATCGTACTGAAGTGGGGAAGGGCAGAGAGCAAAAGAAACATAGCAACTGACTTTCCCAGGAGTGCTATCCAGCAGACTTTCACTTACACTTCATTGGCCTGTCCTGGCTCGTATGGTCATCCTTCAACTGCAAAGGAGTCTGAGGACTCCTGGATACATTGCAGCACTGAACAAAACTGAGGTTCTGTTAGCAAGGTCAAAGTGGAGGGTGGATATTGTTGTCTAGGCAACCAGCAGGCTCTGCTGCCAATGGCTCACCTTGTTACCTCTTCCAAGAAAGCAAGAATACTTAATTCTTGCCTGAAACTAGAGGGTTGTATTTATGGAGAATTGAGAAAGGTGTCAGAGAAGCAACTAGCCCGAGTTTAAAATGAATACATTTTATTGCCGTATTATTTGTAATTCGAAACATTGGAAATAACTAAATGTCTGAAACCTGAAATCAGGAAAATTAGTTGAGAGCCTTTAGTTGACAGAGTAGCTGGTGAGTGTGTTCTCATCATACCATCTATAAAAGCCTTATAAACATCTCTGGTCCCCGTTATTGTTCGTGTACAGATTTGCTGACACTTGGGAGCAGAGCATTTAGAGCAGCCCACTCTTGGGCACCTGTGGCAGAGAATCAGGCACCAGGATGTCTGCCGGGCTTCCTCTGTGCCAGGAGAATTGACTCTACTTTCTAGAAGGAGACATTAAACTCTTCCTTACTGATTTCTTAACTCTTCCATGAAATCCTCCCTGATGCTCCAAATCTATGTTGGGCTCTCTCTTTTCTGACCAGCTATAGCAATTACCTGCTAATTAAAACCACAAATTCTGTATATTGTTATATGGAAATAAGATATAAGACTATATCTTATTTCCCTAAGTCGAGTGTGTGCTTCTCAACAGCTAGTTCTCTGTGATAGGAGAGGCCCTGGAAAGCAGGATGTCCTTGGACATCTGAGGGCAGAGAAGGTGCTACTGAAGATGCACAGGTCCATGGACATTGGGGCCTCTAAAGACACCCTGTAGCTAGTTTAAAAGAGCAGCATGAACCTCAGAAGGATCTTGTCAGATGACCTTTAAATCACTAAGCAGTATGATCTTCCCTTCTTGGGACATATTTTAGGCAATGTTCTACCTTGGTGCCTAGAAGTGTGTGCTTTCACAGAAGATAAACTACATCAGATTGGAGTCATGTGCTTTCAGTATAAAGGTCCAACTGTAAACCTGCCCTAAGTCAAGAATGCTGTCAGCCCCCCGTGATAACCCTTCTTGGGGGTATTTCCCCAGCAGCTGCCATGTGTCCTCCTCCTCTCTTCTCTCTTCTCCATTATAAAGAATCTGACAAGCTCATTCCTAATAAGACAGCAAAGACTGATGGAATGAGATGTTGCCTTCTCCCCAAAGTACTTTAACAGAGGACAGAAGCACAAACCAATACAATAGAAATGTAATGATGGAATTTCTGGTATCAACAAAAAAGATTAAGAGGCTTTTCTTTTGTGTAAGAAATTTCCGGCTGTTCATCAAACTATTACGTATGAGTAACCAACTATTCTCACTGTCAGTAATAAAGAGCTCCTGTTTTTTCATTGATCTATAGGATTTAATAAATTACTTCACACATTATAATAAATATCATTTGAATATACATGTTTCCAAAGTACTGAGTGATGAGTTAGAGAGGCAGTAAAATACAGCATTATGATCATGGGCTCTAAGTCTAACTGCCTGGGTTTGTACCTACACCATTGAGCCAAGTTGCCTAAATGACTTCGTTCCTCATTCTCCTCATCTGTAAAATTGGAGATAATAATGTTACACACCTCGTGGAGTTATTGTGAGGATTAAATAAGACCATACGTATAAACACCCAGGACTTTGCCTGACACATAGTTAATGCTTTATATGTTAGCAGCTATTATTAATGAGACTTTTTAAATTTTCCAAATGAATGAGTAAAAGAATATTTGCAGCTAGGGAATTACAGATTTTTGGCAGGTCTTTATAATTTAGTTTTCAATGACTTTATAAAGACTATTCAGCAAAATAGGCGGTTCCTATAAAATTGAGAATCGTAATTTGCCCACCATTTTCAAAAGGTACATGATGGGGTTCACTACATGACCTTGAAAATTTCTTTCTTGTATAAATGCCTGTTTTAAATTTTGACTTCCAGATTGAAGCCATCCCTAAAGATGATACTACATTATCTGAGAGGAGGAGAGAACTCCACAAGGAAGTTGAAGTAGCTAAAAGGAATTTGACCCAACAGGTTAATATCACCTCTCGTTTGAGCCTCTATCTAAGAATGATTAACATGAAGTTGGGTTTTTAAGAGTGCTCCACGAAACCTCATCAGTAAGAGAGTCAGCAAATAGAGTATGATCCTACCTAATGTGGGTCTGTTTCTTCATCTTAAAGTCCACTCCAACATTAAATTTGAGGGGGAAGGGAGGATGTGCTTGAACCAGCAAAAATTATACAAATTCATAAGATTTTTAAATAGAAGGACTATTGATTACATTAAAAAATACACAATAAATGTTTTATTTCACCAATATTCAAATTTTGTTTATTCAAGCCATTGTCAAAGTATTTTAAAACATGCTTTTATGGCTCTTCTTTTTCTTAAATTTACTTGAAAATATAGTCTGAATAAGAAAACATTCTGTCATGTTAAACCTGTTACCATATTTGTACATTCTTTTATAAGATAAAAAAAGTACTTGGAGCTAAGGCAGTAGAGTTACTTTGTTTTATGTTTTAATAAAAGAAATTCTACATAGGAATTAAAAAATAATCTAAGATAATGGCCTTGGGTGTTCTTTCAAAGAAATATCACAATGTTTTGTGTTTTTCAAAAGAAACTCCTATCAGAAGCTGAGTCTAAGTTAGTAGAACAGCAACTTGCAGAAGAAAACACGCTTTTAAAGGAGCAAGAACGCATGCGAGATCTGGTATTCAGCCTTCTCCGTATGACTCAAATCAAAATTGATGAGAAGGAGCAAAAATCCAAGGATTTCCTGAAAGCTCAGGTAACTGCATTTTTGTAACCATCCATAAATTACTGCAAGAGTTCAGGGTAGCCTCATTTCATTAGAAAGCTACAATTGTTGCCCTGGCCGGTTTGGCTCAGCGGTTAGAGCGTCGGCCTGCAGTCCAGAGAGACCCGGGTTCGGTTCCCGCTAAGGGCATGTACTTCGGTTGCAGTTTGTCCCCGGCCCTGGTTGGTCGTGCGGGTGGCAGCCACTCGATGTGTCACCTTCACATCGATGTTTCTCTCTCTCTCTCTTCCTCTCTCTCCCTCCCACTCTATCTGAACAAAAAAATGAAAAAAAAGTGTCCTCGGGTGAGGATAAAAAAAAAAAGAAAGCTACAATTGTTAAGTCTCCTTCAAATTCCAATGATGATACAGCTTCCCAAAGCAAGACTCAATCATGCCCTGAAAAATAGTCCCAGGATTCAATTAGTGATAATCAACAATCTGGAGAGAGAAAGAGCTAGATCAATCACAATGAGTGGAGCATTTGAACAGATGACAATCAGTAAGAATGAGGTGGTGGACATGGGTGACAAACTGCACAGGCCACAGATATCTCACATCCAACTGTGATTTGCCTTGGAACGACTCAAGAGCGGGTCGCATTAGACTGCTCTCCTTCCCAAGTTCATCAAGCCATCATCATTTAAACCAGTGCTAGGATAACCTTAGCTACTGCTTCACTCAGATGACTTTTCTGGGCTCCCCACGAAGTGTCAGAGCTGACCCAGTACAACGTGCCTAAACCAAAACAACAATAAAACCAATGACAAAAACAACCCTCCCGTCATGCTAGCTAAAAATCTAATGTTAGAAACATTTATTCCACTTAAGAATTATTTCCAGAGGTTCCCTGTTAAAAATGAATGACCTGACATATTACTAAACTAGAAAACCTGAAATTTACCGTGTGGCCCAGATATTGGTCATTTCTAAGGGCAACCTTTGTTCTAATTCTGAGCAAGTATTTATACAGAGTAGCATTTCTTCTTGTTCCCCAGAAAGAACTCACATCAAAGCATAGTGAGCAATGAGGTTAAATAAAGATTTTGCAGAGAAGACTCAGGAAAAGATCACCACACAACCCACAGCAAACTCTTCAGATTCCCCATTAACTGTTTATTTTTTCCACCTTAGAACACTTGAGAAACTACAAGAAGTTTAGTATGGTTGGCCCAGTAGAGTTCATGGAGTAGCTGGGTTTCACAGAGTAAAGAAAGGAAAGGCAGTGGCCAAGGAGGAATGAAGGCAGCTTGAGAGAACAGGGTGGCCGAGGGGAGGAGGAGCAGGAGCGAAACAAGGAAAGGAGAGAGCAGAGGGAGACTTGTTACAAGGGATAGTGACCTGTTTTATGAATTGAACAATTTTCAAATTCATTTCAAAAATCGATACATATGTTATCCATGTATCAAACCAAACCTCATTATTAAATGTCCTCATTCTTATAAAAGCACACTATTCTTTCTCTTAAAATAGGGAAGTTAAGAAAGGGAAGATATTGTTTTTCTTAAGTATTCTTAGCCCTGAAGCTTGGTCTGTTAAATATTACCTGTAATAAAATAAATTGCCATAAGACAATAGTCAGTCTTATCATTTCATTTTACGCATCATCTACATCCTCCAAAAAAGACAAAGGGTGAAGGAGAAAACCATTGTTGCTATTCCCCCCGAAATGGAGTTGATGATACTAAATTTTTATATCTGTTTAATTCTTCACACACAGAGTTACTTAAATAATATTAGTTTCTTCCTGATTCCTATTCTCACTGAGAACAACATAAAACTGCTACATGGCAATCTTGGTTCTGATGCCTAATTTCTTTTTAACCACTCATGCCAAATGAGTTTGCTTTCACAGTCCTCAAAAGAAGGCCAACAGAAACTATTTCCTCTGGTTTCTTTCAGCAAATACTTCATCTTTGAATCTGTTTCTTTCACTAAATAAAGGACGCAGTATCTTTATATTTGAAGAACATAACTAGTGTACTTAGATTTGGTATATTTTTAGGATTTTAGAACTATAAGTGCTGACTTAAAATATTCATGTATACTCTGTAACATCTTATGGCTGATCTCAGTGTGGTGCTTTATTGAATAGGAAAACACTCAGTGTAAAAATAAAATAAATTATAAAAAGGAAAAGTGCTTTAAAACCATGGCTTGTCTCTCACAAAATACCGCAGAGGACTCAATAAATAACATTTATCAAAACTTACTACAAATCCCCTTCCCTCATCTGTATTCCAAAAACTCCTCACCCACCCAGCCCACTCTTTGGCTCCCTCAAATGTTCCCCAAACATTTCCCTCAAACTCATCCTGTACAGGCTCTTTCTTTTCCTCCTCCCTTATTCTTTCACTTCCTTAATTAACTCTTTGTCCTCGCTAGTGTGATTTAGTTCAGCTGGTTAGGCAGGTTTCAGATCTCACAGAATCTGCACAAAGGGCTTCTCTTAATAGATAGGAATGAGATGGGGTGAGGCTGAGTATTCACATGTTGGTGGTGGTGGGCTCTATTATTTTTATTATTTCACACATAATTGTTATATTTCAGCAAAAATATAACAGTATTGTGAAGGAGATCAAAGCAAAGGATATTGAAATCAAGATACACAAGAAGAAAAAGCGTGAAATTCATCGAAGGTGAAAGAATTACATTATGATTTATCTAGTTAGGTGGTGGTGGGGGGACATCCTAATTTCAAAAGTTTCAAAAACACTTGTATTTTCACAGACTTGGAGAGTTTGCTAATCTTTATGACACTATTCGAAATGAAAGAAACAAATTTGTTAACTTACTTCACAAAGCTCACCAGCAAGTAAATGAAATAAAAGAAAGGTATAAAATGTCATTAAATGAACTGGAAATTTTAAGAAATAGTGCAGTTTCTCAAGAAAGGTAAGTGGTATAATAACTATTCTCCTTTCAAAGTTTTCTGATTCACTGAACTCTAACACACCCTGGAGATTATAAAGTAGATAATAAAGCTAGAAAAGCCCTTATTCAAACACCTTGCTTTACAGATGACAGTCTAAGCATCCGAATGTGATTCCTCATGCTTCTGCTCTTTGGGAGTCATCAATTTTTTAAGTGATTGAAAAACTACAGTATATACCTATGCTTACTATATTTATTTTCATTTATCCAATTAGAATAAAAAGCATCAACTTGATAATTTGCATTTAAAGTTAGAAGACAACCAAATGCATATTAACCAGCATTCCCTGGTTGTAGATTTGAAGCATCTAATATGCTTGTGAGAGCAGTGTAGCGGTTAAGACAAGTGGCTTTCTAGATTCAAATCCCAACCCTGCTACTTAGTAGCTGTGTGACCTTAGGCAAAATACCTTACCTCTCTGAGCTCACTTTTTTACCCATAAAAATTGTCCTTATTGTATAGGACTTTTTATTATTAAATGAGTTAAACCATGTAAAAATACTCATAAATATCTGACAAATAGTTGTTGTTTTTTTAATTTATTACTTACCCTGTGCCAAGATCTGTTTGACTCTTTCACTTATGTTTAGTCCCAGATCTACCTGAAATGTTTCTGGTGGCCATTATTGCCCAGTTTCCTTTTATAAAGATATTACAAAGTGGACCCTTGTGTATGGGTAGTGGAGGGGGAGGGGTAAATGGGGTAAAGGATTTTTATGAAAAGGAAAATCTAATTTCCTAATCAGGTTCTAATCCTACATAAAACAAATAGATTATTTATAGAAGCCATGCATTCATTCAGCATTTATTGTGATGCTTTATTGAGTCAGGGTCCAGCTTGAGGCCAGTGGACATTATCAGATATAACCGTCTCTGCCCTTAAGAGAGCACAGTCCTAGGAACAACAGAGCAGTAAACTAATTACTATAGTCTCTTGCTTCGATAAAGGGGTGGGGCAGGAGAGTCTTGGGGCACAAAAGAAAGATGTCCTAATCCAGATGGAGGGGGAATCTGAGACCTGGGAAGATCACAGAAATTCCTGAGGATCATGTGATGAATATCATTATTACTATTGTCATTTCAAGGGCTGTACTAAAGCGAGAGCTGCTTTGCTACTGTTTGTGTTCAGAAGTCTTCATTGTTTTTAAAGAAACTAAAGAAAATTGTAATCTCATCCATTTCCCATTATTTTTAAAGAAAACTACAAAATTACATGCTGAAACACGCCAACAATGTTACCATCAGAGAAAGCATGCAAAATGATGTATACAAAATTGTAGCAAAACTTCAGGAAATGAAAGAGAAGAAGGAAGTCCAGTTAAATAACATTGACAGACTTGCCCATATGATCACAATGGTTGAAGAGGAGATGGTGCAGCTTCGCAAAAAATATGAGCGAGCTGTTCAGTGTCGAAATGAAAGGTAAAAATCAGGAAACTACTGGGAGAACAAAGCAACCAGAGGTCCTATTTAAAAATGTTTCCCCTTTTCCTATCTACACTTGACAGTGGGTGGTGAGGGACATTTGACATTCAGGTTTTATTAGTTTTGGAGGGGAGGAGTAGCTGTATGTTTTGCCTGAAAATAAGAAGCACTGCACTGGCCAGGTAGCACAGTTGGTTAGAGCATTGTCGCGACGCCAAAGTTGCGGGTTCAATCCCTGGTCAGGGCACATACAAGAATCAACCAATGAATGCATAAATAAGTGGAACAACAAAATCTCTTTCCCTCTCTCAAATCAATAAATTAAATTTAAGAAAAAAGGAAAGAGAGAGACAAAGAAAGAAAGAGGAATAGAGAAAGAAAGAAAAAAAAGAAAAAGAAAGAAACTGTCCTTGTAAGAGAGACAAGCAAGAGTCAAGTTTGGGGAGTTGCTTACTTGAAGATTAAAGTTCTTTCCCAGATCACCATTCAGGATGCCTCTGACACCACCAAATTATTTCAGTCAAGTTGACATATATAAGTCTTTGGATCACGTATCTATTTTTGTGACGGGTTTGTTCATATTATGATATTTATTCAGCCATTCTCCCAGTTTGTTTTCTCAGCAAGTGAATGAACTTTAGGAGTAGCATCATTTATTCCTGGCTACAATTAAATCATTACTCAATTACTACTTTAGCAGTTTTCCCAAGATTCTTGTGCTTTGAGAAATATGGCATGTGAGATTGTAGAGCCCTATAGTAATTACATCTGGCATCAGATTGCTTTTCATCAACCCTTGGTTGTGTTCTGTGTAAGTGTTGGACCCTGAAAGGACAAAAGGATAATAGGGCATTGCTCCTGTTTTCTATTTTCAAGAGAACCGAGATAATGAGAAGAACCAATAAATGGCAAATGAGACAAAATATAGAGCTAGGATTGGTCCAATACAACTATGTAAACACATGTTTTGAGGAGAAGAGAGAGAGAAGCAATTAAAGATTAACTCTGGGATAATGGATATGCACACTGTGTGGGAAGCACTTCAGGGTGGTGAAGAATACCATTCATTTTTCAAAGGGTTGGCAGGTGTTTTCTCTGGGGTAAAAAAAAAAAAAAAAAAACCTTCACATTTGGCTCCTGGCACAAACCAAAGCACTTAGGCAGCATACTCCCAGGCCCTGGTCAGATCCTTGGGGCTGAAATTAGAAATTTCTTACTTTGTTTCTTCCCCATATTTTCCTCACAAAGAGGGGTCTTTCCCCTGGCACTATTATTCATGACATAATTTGTCTATTTATTAGAAAATTTACATCAGAAACAGTCAACTTTAAAAGAACCTAATGGGCTGGGCAAGTCACATAGAACAGAATCACTGCAGAAATACATTCTCTGGCCCTCTGCCCAGGTACATCTGGCCAGACCTTGATTGGCAAGTCTGGTCCAAGAAAAGGGTCTGCAGAAAATCAGACTATGGGATCACTTTGTTCATGCATGGGGAATGACGTTCTTTCCCACCCCAGGAAACCTTGGGGACTTGCAGAGATACTATGCCAGCCAACCATGTGGTCAGCTCAGAGCTGAGACGCTAAGCAACTATCCCTCTCCTATCCCCCAAAATTCAAAGTGTGGAGTTCAACTAGAAAGCCATTGGTAGATATCTCTTGTCTTCCAGAATTATGCAATGTTGATGTGTACTTTACACGCAAGTCCAGAGGGAACCACAAAAGCTAGTAAAACTGTGGCCTCGACATCTTCTTAACCTCTGCTCTCAATTTGACCATAGTGGCGTTCAGCTGATAGAGCGGGAAGAAGAAGTGTGCATTTTTTATGAAAAAATTAATATCCAAGAGAAGATGAAACTAAATGCAGAAATTGAAATACATGTCTTGGATGAAAACATCCGATTCCTGAAACTGAAGATTGCTGAGAAGCAAAGACAGATTCACGTGACCCAGAAATTACTGCCAGCCAAGAGATCCCTGGATGCTGACCTAGCAGTGCTCCAGATTCAGGTGGGAATGTGCCTGGGACCATTTGCTTTTTTCCTCCCCACCATTATTGGTCTGTAGGTTGTATAAGTTCTTACATGTAAATCAAGCCATGCTACTCCTGGAACCTGGAAGAACCTATGAGTTATGTGGCTTATTTCAAAATGCCGTGGAACACTGCAGCAGGGGCTGGAGCTTCAGATGTCTTTTTTCCCATGAAGCATTTTCTGCCTTTCCGGGAATACACACCCTCCCAAATCTCAACTCCAGCTCAGCTTTCTCAGAGCTCAAAACTTAAGTAATTTCACAACTGCCAGTATAATTGTGTTTTTGATGCTTGCTGAAAAGATCTGGCTCTCTTATTTTTAGCACCCTCGCCCTCTAGAGCCGAGATTGTTGTTTGTTATGAATTGGCAATCACATATAATTAGACTCCTTGTTAACCCTTGTAGTTTCCCTGTAATTTAATGACATGTTCTCTTTTTTTTTTTTTTTTATCCTCACCCGAGGACATTTTTTCATTTTTTGTTCAGACAGAGTAGGGGGGAGAGAGAGGAAGAGAGAGAGAGAGAGAGAGAGAGAAACATCGACGTGAAAGGGCCACATCGAGTGGCTGCCACCCACACGACCAACCAGGGCCGGGGACAAACTGCAACCGAGGTACGGGCCCTTAGCGGGAACCGAACCCGGGTCTCTCCGGACTGCAGGCCGACACTCCAACCGCTGAGCCAAACCAGCCAGGGCTGACATGTTCTTTTAAAAAGTGTGATAAAGCCAAAAACACGAAATAACAAATAAAAGAAAGAAAATAAGGCTACTTTCTTCACATGTAATAATTGCAATTTTTTCTTAATGAAATATAAGAAATATTTTAACTAAAAAAATCTATGGCTTAGTCCAGCTGGTGGGGCTCAGTCTCATCCCATGGACAAAGGTCCCGATTCGATTCCCAGTCAGGGCATATGCCCAGGTTTGGGGCTCAACCCCCAGTAGCGGGCGTGCAGGAGGCAGTCAATCGATGTTCCTCTCTCACAT
Source organism: Tadarida brasiliensis (assembly GCA_030848825.1). NCBI lineage: Eukaryota > Metazoa > Chordata > Mammalia > Chiroptera > Molossidae > Tadarida > Tadarida brasiliensis. Next base: position 62,440,033 of record CM061267.1, on the reverse strand, counting down.
CGATGTTTCTATCTCTCTCTCCCTTCTCTCTCTAAAAAATCAATAAGAACATATTTTTTTAAATGTGTGGCTTAAACTTGGAAACATTGACTCAATGTAGGAACAAACTTTAACCTACAAGTTTTCTAAAATGTCATATTTGTTTCAGATTTTTTCTGATTATAAAATTAAGACATGTTCAGTTAATAATGTTTTGAAAAAATAAAAAGTTTTTAAAAAAGAAAATAAAATTGTATCCCCAAGAGATAATCACTTTAATTATCAAAAATCTGGAAGAGATCCTTCTAGTCTTTTTCTATGTGTAAAAGTAAATGTTTTTTATTAGCTCATGTTGTAAACACAGTTTTGGATCTTGCCTTTACATATATATGTGTGTATATATATATATATATATATATATATATATACACACACACACACACACACACACACACACTGAAAGACACTAAAGACCCTTGGCTATGTGATTTTAAGATTTACAAGCAACTTATATGCATATATGCATAACCCATGGACACAATAGTGTAGAGAAGGCCTGGGGATGGGTGGGTGCAGGGAGGAGGAGGTCAGTGGGGGGGAAAGAGAGGATATCTGTAACACCTTCAACAATAAAGATAATTTTTTTTAAGAAGAAAAAAGATTTACAAGCAAAAGAGTTAGTTTTAAAGTTAATGTTTCTTTTTTGTTTAATAGTTTTCACAGTGTACAGACAGAATAAAAGACCTGGAGAAACAGTTTGTAAATCCTGAGGGTAAGAACAGAACTCGCTTCCTTCCAGGGAAAGATATGACTAAAGAAGAAATGGTAAAAAAATTAGATTGGGTAAATATTCTTTTCCTTATTTTTTATTTTTTTTACTTATTGAATTTATTGGGGTGACATTGGTTAATAAAATATAGTTTTCGGGAATACGATTCTATAATACATCATCTGTATATTATTGTACTGTGTGCTCACCAGCCTAAGACAAGTCTCCTTCCATCATTATTTATCTCCCATCTTGTTCCCGATCTTAAGGGAAATGCTCGTAGTTTTTGCCCATTGAGTATGATGTTGGCTGTGGGTTTTCATAGATGGCCTTTGTTACACTGAGGTATGTTCCCTCTATTTCCACTTTGCTGAGAGTTTTTATCATAAACAGGTGCTGGATTTTATCAAATGCTTTTTCTGCATCTATTGATATGATTATGTGTTTTTATCCTTCATTTTGTTTATATGGAGTATCACATTTATTGATTTGCAGACAGTGTACCAACCTTGGATCCCTGGGATAAATCCTACTTGACTATGGTGTATGATCTTTTTAATATATTGCTGGATCCAGTTTGCTAATGTTTTGTTGAGAATTTTAGCATCTATGTTCATCAGGGATATTGACCTACAATTTTCTTTCTTTGTAGTGTCTTTATCTGGTTTTGGAATTAGGATAATGCTGGCTTGGTCAAATGAACTTGGGAATCTTACCTACTCTTGAATTTTTTTTAACAGTTTGAGAAGTATAGGTGTTAGTTCTTCTTTGAATGTTTGGTAAAATTCACCTGTGAAGCCATCTAGTCCAAGACTTTTGTTTGTTGGGAGTTTTTTAAATTACTTCTTTAATTTCACTACTTATAATGTCTGTTCAGATTCTCTGATTCTTCCTGATTCTGACTTGGAAGATTGTAGGTTTCTGGGAATTTATCCATTTCTTCCAGATTGTCCAATCTGTTGACATATAGTTGTTTGTAATATTTTCTTAAAATCCTTTGTATGTCTCTGGTGTCAGTTGTTACTTCTCTTTCATTTCTGCTTTTATTTATTTGGGTCCTTTCTCTTTTTTTCTTGATGACTCTGGTTAAAGGTTTGTCATTCTTATTTATCTCTTCAAAGAACCAGCTCTTGGTTTCATTGATCTTCTGTGTTGTTTTTTTAGACTCTCCTTTATGTCTGCTTTGATCTTTATTATTTCCTTTCTTCTACTCACTTTGGGCTTTGTTCTTTTTCAAGTTCCTTTAAATGTAAAGTCAGGTTGTTTATTTGAGATATTTCTTGTTTCTTTTATCCTCACTTGAGGATACTTTTTTCCATTTATCTTCAGATAGAGTGGGAGGGAGGGAGGGAGGAAGAGAGAGAGAAAAAAACATAGATGGGAGAGAGAGAAATCGGCCTGCTGCCTCTTGCACAACCCCAACCAGGGCTGGAAGCCAAACCGCAACCGAGATACGTGCCCCTGACCAGAATCAAACCCATGACTCTTTGGTCCGCAGGCTGATGCTCCAACAACTGAGCCAAACCAGCCAAGGCGGTTTTGGCTTTTTAAAAATATGTTTTTATTGATTTTTAGAGACAGGAAGTGAGAGAGAAAGATCAATGTGAGAAAAAGCATCCATCAATTGCCTCCCATACGTACCCCAAACAGGGATTGAACTTGCAACCTTTTGGTGCATGGGATGATGTTCCAACCAACTGAGCCACCCGGCCAGGACTCAAGGTATCTGTTGATTTTTTTTCTTTGATCTTATTGTTAACCCATGCATTGTTCAGTAACATGTTATTTAACCTCCATGTCTTTGTGTATTTTTCAGGTTTTTTCTTGTGATTTATTTCTAATTTCATACCATTGTGGTCAGAAAATATGCTTGATATAATTTCAATCTTCTTAAATTTATTGAGACATGTTTTGTGTTTTAATATGTGGTCTATGCTAGAAAATGTTCCATGTTCACTTGAAAAGAAAGTATCTCCTGCTGCTTTGGGGTGAAATGGTTGAAGATATCAATTAAATCCATCTGATCTAGTGTGTCATTTAAAGCTGCTGTTTTGCCCTGGCCGGTTTGGTTCAATGGTTAGAGCGTCGGCCTGCAGTCCAGAGAGACCCAGGTTCGGTTCCCACTAAGGGCACGAATCTCGGTTGCAGTTTGTCCCCAGCCCTGGTTGGGTCGTGCGGGAGGCAGCCATTCGATGTGTCCCTTTCACATCGATGTTTCACTCTCTCTCTCTCTCCTTCCCATTCTATCTGAACAAAAAATGGAAAAATGTCCTCAAGTGAGGATTAAAAAAAATTTTTTTTTAAATAAAATAAAATAAAAATAAAGCCGCTGTTTTCTAGTTGATTTTCTGTCTGAAAGATCTATCCATTGATGTCAATTGGGTGTTAAAATCCCCTACTATAACTGTATTACTATAATCTCTCCCTTTATGTCCATCAAGATTTGCTTCATATACTTAGGTGCTCTTATTTGGGCACATAAATATTTACAAGGATTATATGCTCTTGTTTGATTGTTCTCTTTATCATTATGTAGCGTCCTTTTTTGTTTCTTACTATAGCCTTTGTTATAAAGTCTATTTTGTCAGGTATAAGTATTGCTACTCCAGCTTTTTCTCTTTTTCTTTTTCATTTGCATGAAATATCTTCTTCCATCCCTTTACTTTTAGTGTGTATCTTTTGTTCTGAGGTGAATCTCTTGTAGACAGCATATATATGGCTCTTATTTTCTTATCTTTTCAACTACCCTATGTCTTCTGATTGGAGCATTTAAGCCATTTATATTTAGAGTGATTATTGATAGGTATGTATTTATTGTCATTTTATTCTTTTAAGTATGTTCTGTTTTTCTTCTTCTCTTTCCCTTCCTCCTCCTCCACCTTCATATTCTTATTCTTATTCTTATTCTTTCTCCTTCTCCTCTTTTCTTCCTTGTTCTTAAGGAAGGTCCTTTAACATTTCTTGTAATACTGGTTTGGTGGTAACAAACTCTGCTAGCTTTTTCTTGTTTGGGAACTCTTTATTTATCCTTGAGTTTTTGTTTGTTTGTTTGTTTTTTGGTATGTGCCCCTAGAGGGAACCGAACCCAGGACTCTCTGGTCCGCAGGCCGACGCTCCAACTGCTAGGCCAAACCGGCCAGGGCATTATCCTTGAGTTTTAAATGATAGTCTTGCTGGGTAAAGTCTTGGTTGTAGGTTCTTTATTTTCATCACTTTGAATATTTCATTCCAATCCCTTCTGGCCTGAAATGTTTCTGATGAGAAATCAGCTGTCAGTCTTATGGGTGTTCCCTTGTAGATAATTGACTGTCTCTCTCTTGCTTCCCTTAAGAGCCTCTCTTTGTCTTTTACATTTTCCACTTTAATTATGATGTGTCTTGGTGTAGCCTCTTTGGGTTCATCTTGTTTAGGACTGTGTCCTTTATGGACTTATGTGTCATTTTCCTTTGCCAGGTTAGGGAGGTCTTCAGTCACTATTTCTTCAAATAGGTTCTCAAGCTCTTGGTCCTTCTCTTCTCCTTCTGGTACCCCTATGATGTGGATGTGGTTATGCTTCATGTTGTCACAGGTCCCTTAGACTTTCCTCATTTTATAAAATTATTTTTTTCTGTTTGCTGCTCTGATTGGGTGTTTTCTGCTACCTTGTCTTCCAAATCTCTGATTCAGTCCTCTGCTTCATCCAACCTACTGTTTATTTCTTCTAATGTAGTCTTCATTTCAGATATGGTATTCTTCATTTCTGATTGGTCCATTTTATGGTTTCTATGTCCTTTTTCATTCTATTGTAGTTCTCACTAAGGTCCTTGTAGTTCTCACTAAGTTCATTGAGCTTCCTGATAATCATTTTTCCTCATCCCCCCCACCCCCCGCCCCATCCCCAGCTTTGTTGTCTATGTCCATCGGTTATGCATACATGCATATAAGTTCTGTGGTTTATCTCTTCCCTCCCCCCACCCCTCTTCTGAGGATTGTCAGTCTGTACCTTACTTCTATGACTCTGGGTCTATTTTGTTCATCAGTTTGTTTAGTTCATTATATTACAGAAATAAGTGAGATCATATAATATTTGTCTTTCTCTGCTTGGCTTGTTTCGCTTAGGATAATACTTTCCAGGTCCCTCCATGTCGTCTCAAAGGATAAGAGATCTTTCTTTCTTACAGCTGCATGGTACTCCATTGTGTATATGTACCACAGCTTTTTTATCCACTCATCTACTGATGGACACTTGGGCTGTTTCCAGATCTTAGCTATTGTAAATAGTGCTGCTATGAACATAAGGGTACATATATTCTTTCTGATTGATGTTTCAGGCTTCTTAGGGTATATTCCTAGAAGTGAGATCACTGAGTCAAATGGCAGTTCAATTTTTAATTTTTTGTGGTAACACCATAGTGTTTTTCATAGTGACTGCACCAGTCTGCATTCCTACCAGAGGTGTACTAGAGTCCCCTTTTCTCCACACCCTTGCCAGAACTTGTTGAATCTTTTTTTTGAACTCTATATCTAATAAATTATGTGCCTCCATTTCATTTAGTTATTTTTCTGGAGATTTCTCCTGTTCTTTCATTTGGGTAATATTTCTTTGTCTCCCCATTTTAGCTGCCTCTTTTGTTTGTTTCTATGTAATAGGTGGATCTGCTATGACTTCCAGTCTTTGTATGGTAGCCTTATGTAATAGGTGTCCTGTGGGACCCAGTGGTGCAGTCTCCTTGATCACCTTACCTGGGTGTTCTAGGAATATATCTTGTGTGAGTTATGTGGGCCCTCCTGTTGTAATTGAGTCTTGATTGCTATTGGCCCATTCATGTGTGGGGTCAGCCATCAGGGTGGCTGACTATGAGAATCAACCCCAGTCACAGTGTACTAGCTGCTGTGCAGGTGCTGACCACATGAAGCTGAATTTGCTTTATCAGGGTCTGATTCCTGCCAAGATCTCCCTTTGTATATACCACTTGTGAAGCTAAATTAACCTGCTCTGATGTTGTCTAAAGCTGCCCCTGGGTATGCTGGTTCTGGGGCCTCTTGGGAGGTATTCTAGTGCAGGTCAATGTTAGATGCTACTTGTGACTGGCCCTGGGCCACATGTTTGGAGTTCATGAGTCATCCACAGCTTGTGGCTGCCTCTGCTAGGATTGAGTATGCATGGGAAGGACCAAACAGCACACTAAGGCTTGCTTTTACCAGGATTGGACCCAGGGAAAAGGTCAGCGAAAGTTTCAAGGAACCCTGAGATTCGCCTCCACCTGCCTCTGACTGCTGGCTGATTTTTAGGCTCAGTCAATGAATGAACCTCAGTGGTACTTGAGTTGCATGAGGTAGGTTCTAAGTGAGTCACCAGGTAGGGGTGATTGGTGTTTACCAGACTGATATAGCTGTGCCAATGCTGGGTCTGAGGCCACTCAGCCAATGTCCCAGGGTATACTAAGTTTAGTTGCCACCTGCTAGGTGCTCACACACCTTTGTGGTGGGGCAGAGTCTCGAGGAGTCATCAAGATGAGGCCAGCAGAGTTTATTAGGCCCAAACAGACCAAGATTTGGCCATGTGAAGAGAAGGCTTTCCACTGGCCATGCAAGTGAGGGAAAAATGGCCCTCATCCAAGAGCCACACAACTCATTCTATTCCAGATTCTGACCAGAGCCTGCTCTCAGCAGGTCAGGGATGCCAGGAGTCAAGAGGGTAGGGCTAATGGATCTCCTGTGAGGGGGCAGGTGTCAGTCCAACTTGGGGAAAGGTGGGGAAGTGGCCCTCACCACAGAGCCACACAACTCAGTCTGTCCCAGATTCTTCCCAGACTTCAGCAGAGTGGAGGCATCAGGAGTCAGGAGAGTGGTGCTGCCAGAAGCCTGGCTAGTGGGGCTAGCAGATCTCCCATGAAGGAGAGGCACGAGTCAGGTTCACAGGAAAGCGAGAGGAATGGCCTTCACCCCAAAGCTACACAACTCAGTCACTGATAACCTGTAAGTCTGCCCAGATCTCCACACCCTGGCCCAGGTAGCTGACTCCTCAGCAGGGTGCAAGCACCACAGGGTGGGGCAGCAGGGAGACCAGAGAGTGGGGCTATTGGTTTCTCCCAGGCTGATGCCATATTGATGGGAGTGTTCCACCCAAGAAAGATGGCCTCTGCCGTGTGAGAGAGGGACTCAGCTCTGGAACTCTGGCAACTGTACCTTCAGCTCTCTCTCCAGAGCCACAAACTCTAGTTTCTCCTCACACAACTCTAGTCCACTCTACCCTCCCTCCGCTGGAGCCAAGGGTGAGTGGATGTGAACAACATTTTGTCTGTTGGTCCTTTAAGAGGGCACCCGGGTTTCTAGGAGACTCCTGTCTCTCCCTGGTGGTCAGAATCCCTGCTGATTTTCACAGTCAGATGTTATGCGAATGCCTCTTCCCAGCTCTGTGCCCTGGCTGGGGGAGATTGGTATGGACTTGACCCCACACTTCTCAGGGGGAAACCCTCAAAGCTGAGATACCCCTCCAGACTCTCAGCTGCTGCCCATAGGAGCAGGGCCAGCCCTTTTTGTGTCTCCACCCTTTCTACCATTCTCTTTGTGGCTTCTTCTGTAAATCCTTTGTTATAAGACTTCTCTTCAGCTAGTCTTCATTTGGTTATTCAGGTTTATTGTTCTATAATTTAGTTGTAATTCCAGTTTGGTCCTGGGAGAAGGTGAGTATACCTTTCACCTACTCCATTGCTATCTTGGATCCCCAAATATTATTTTTTTAAATAGCATCTATTTCCCCTCATTGTTCACAGTGCCACAGATATCTGTACTAGTGTTTCATGTTATGTGGACAGATTTATGCCTCATTATTCTAGCCACTGATATAGTCCTTTGATTGTAGCCTAGTAACAAAACCTAAGCTTGATTTTAAATGCTTGCCAAAAGAAGTAAAAATTGAGTGGTTTCAAGATGCCCATCTTTGTATCATAGCCGAAAGGAAAAATTTTGGCATCTTGAAGGGATTAATTTGTCTTCCTACGGGAGCATATCAGGGGAAGGGCAATGGAAGGTAGATGGAGGTGAGAGGGCCATTCTCTACCGTGGGGAGGAAGAATCCCCAGAGCTGTCTGGAGGGGGTTGCAGCAGGGGAAGTCATGACTTAGCCCAGCTCTAAAGACTTTCTAGAGGTATCTTAGCAACTACAAAAGCAATGTGTCTTCATTAAGGGCGGGGGGAGTTACTTGCATGACCTTTTTACCCCTTTCCTATTGCAATTGTTTTCTACCTTAGCTGGAACTACAGCTGGCCAAGAAGGAGGAGCAGTTATTGGAAAAGGATTTCATCTATGAACAGGTCTCCCGACTCACGGAAAGGATCTGCAGCAAAACTCAGGTCAACAAGGAGGACACACTGCTCTTGGCCAAGAAGGTCTGTCCGAGAGCCTGCCTTTTCTTTTCTGCCCTTACTGCTCTATTATAGTTCATTTTCCACAGACTGCTTTACTTACCAAGCAGAGCACTGGAGAGATTGGGCTGTATGACAGACAAACATAAAGAAGAATTTAAAATGCAAAGATGACTCAGAGAATTGTCCAAAGTAGTTTCCAATCTTGTTCCCTGAATGAATTCACTTTACAGTGGGAAAACCTAAGCTTTTACATGGCAGTATACAAGTTTCACTTAACTGGGCACCTACTCAAATATGACAGTCATTATCTTTATATTCCATGTGTCAAGTTCAATCCTTTCTGGCTCCTTGTAAATGGAAGGCTTCACTTAAACAGCAATCTGCATAGGAACTGCGTGGAACTCAGCCAGAACCCAGAAATGGAAAGAAACCGTTCAAGACATGTCACAGCTAGACCCCACTAGTGAGGAGAGGCCAGGAACACAGAGCTTCCTATTTCATAAACTTAAAATACTGTAACAGGACTATGATTCAACGCTATAGGGTCAGACAGGGACTGCTGGAAGGTACCTTGAAAGGGGCAGACAGCAGGAGGGAGGTTGGTGATTATGACTCAGAGCGCAGAGGGGACTTGCACCATAGGGTGGTCAGAGGATTGCCTGGCCTCCATGGCCCCTTGGAGCATCCCACTGTGACAGCACAGGGATTTGAGTTAGTCAGTAATACTTGGGTGCTATGTGCTCCCCTCCCCGGCGTGGGGGCAGAAACAGGAAGGGGCACATTGTCCACAACGTTGAGTGCAGGGACACAGGTAGGAAAATAGATTGTGGGAACACTCCCACCTGACTGTGGGCTCCAGAGGGCAGTGACTGTTCCTCATTCTTCTTAGTTTCCCCAATGACTCATGTGTACTAAACTCTAGAACGACATTTATTGAATAGGTTAATGGTCAGTCCTGTTCTAAATACAGTTATGTCCCACTAAATACACAAGAAGTTATTGTAAATCTCAAGCGTCCTGTGCCATTTATCTGGCGTTTATGCTCCGCTCTGATGACTTACTAGTGGATGGCCACTGCAGCGCACTTGTGTGATTTACAACTTTACCTCAAAATAAGAATGTCAAGACTTTTAGATTCATGAACTTTGCCTGAATTAGCATGCCCGATATTTCTTTAAATGCTGCCTTCCTTCCTTTTGCAAAACGAATTTCCCTTTCTTTGGAGAAAGTCGGTGTTAGCTGAGGACTGGCTTGTCAAAGCTGATGGCACTGTGCCTCCTGAAGTCAACAGTAATGCTGGAGAAATACTGAGTGTCAGGAGGATTCCAGGGTAACTGAGTTAAGGCCCAGTGATCTGTCTACCCTTTCCTTCCCCACCTTCCACCTTCTCTATCTGGATTTTCTTTTTAATTATAATGTCCTGCTCTGACCGATTTGACTCAGCGGTTAGAGCGTCAGCCTGCAGACTGAAGGGTCACAGGTTCAATTCCCATCAAAGGCATGTACCTTGGTTGCAGGTTCGGTTCCTGGTCCTGGTCGGGGTTGTGCAGGAGACAACCAATCAATGTGTCTCTCTCACACTGATGTTTTTCTCTCTCTCTCTTTCTCCCTCCCTTCCACTCTATCTTAAAATCAGTGGAAAAATGTTCTCAGGTGAGGATTAACAAATAAATTAATTAATTAAATTACAATGTCCTCACAGTATCCAGAACTTGAAGGTAAAAATATGTTTGATCTCAGATACTAGCAAATGACCTTGAGAAAGATACATAAATGACCTTAAATCTGGTTTTCCTGATACGTAAAATGGGTGTGATATCAGCTAAAGCTGTTGCAAGCATTACGTAGTCAAGCAGAAGGAGCCTAGTTGTTTGTGGGTGCTCAACAAAAATGCACGTCACCTCAAGCCTCACATCTTTCCTACACAGCTTATGGCTCATCTTCAAGTTTCCCAAATGAACAGAAAATGGAAAAATATCAGCAAAAAGTCAGAACAACCCAGAATAATACCATCCTTTTTTTTTTTTTTTTTTTTTTTTTTTTTTGATTTGTAGAGGAGAAGGAGGTTGGCTAGTTCACATACACACAACACTCAAGTGTGCAGTGACTGATTAATTAATGAAATTAGATAGAGATAATAACTCACCCCTGAAGCTTTAAATGGTAACATTTGATTCAATGTATGCTTCCTAAAAATTACTGAGGTGTAGAAGTGTTTAAAAATTTATATTCCATTAAGGAGACACAGTGTGTACATAATAATCAGTTGTTACATTTCAGAGGCAGATAAATCACTGGCAGCAGCATTCCTCCGAGACAGATCAGTGAGTGCTCTATTAGGAGACGAAAGTGCTTTGAGGTCAGGTGTAGTTTTTGGAAGTTCATATTCATGTCTCAATTTACCCTGGTTCAAAGGACTGAAGGATTAAAATAGACTAAGAATTTACTCATTCCTTCAGTTAACAAACATTCCATTTTAATTTTTCTTGGTCCCTCCTATGTTCCAAGCACCATTCTGGACACTGGGAATATGATGAATAAAACAAAAAGGCCTTTTCCTCATGAAGAGTACATCCTTGTGGGATGACAGACTATAACCAAATAGCCAAATACATACATATATAATACAGTGTAAGTAGTGAAAAGGATAGAAATTAAAAATAAAGCAGGGTAATATGACAGTGTTGGCGGGTGGGAGGGGTCACCACTCAGTGCCCCTCGATGGCTATGGCCACACTAAAAGGTTGTGCATTGGACCAGAAAGCTTAGAGGAACCACCAATTCCAACTTTGCTTCTTTTCTGTCTTTTAAAATCCATTATTCCACTAGGTCCTATCTTTTAATTCTTTGATGATAAATGGCTGATATGAAATGATAAACACACACACACAACCAGAACATGTCATTTCAAATTATTGGCCAGATTTTCCCCAGTTCAGCTCATGCTTGCTTATGACCTAATAATTATGCATCCCAGAAATTATTATCAATAATACAAACATGTTGAGGTATGACAGTTTCCATTAAAAATAATTTCACATGCAGGACCTCTGCTGATTACTTTATATAAGTAAAGAGTAACTTTTAAATATAGTTTTTATTCTACCAAATTTTCTACCACTGGATAAGTGGCAAACTAATAACATGGCAAAATTAGGCCAGAACTTAGACATCAAGAACACTCTATTCCCCTCTTCTTATCACCTCTTAAATATAGAGACTTAATTATTCCCCTGAATGTTATCCACTGGGACGTCTGGTAACTCAATGAACATACTCTTTCTTTTCACTCCTTGTCACTATTTACACAGCTAGGGTGTTAGGCTCAATCTCCAAGGTCTCCTCCAATTCTTATTTTCTATAAATTCCCATTTAAACTCTTTCCTTTGGGCAAGAATGCCCCCCCCCCCATCCACCCACCCACATTATAGACAGCCAGCAGCCTGCCATTTTCTTCAGTTCTTCATGGAATGTATAAACAGGCTAAGCCTTGGGCTCTTTAATTCTAGATGAATGGCTACCAGAAAAAGATCAAAGATACTACAGAAAAAATGATGGCTCTTGTAGCTGAGCTATCCATGAAACAAGCTCTGGCCATTGAACTCCAAAAGGAAGTCAAGGAGAAAGAAGACTTCATCTTGTCTTGCAATTCAAGGATAGAAAAGGGTCTGCCACTCAATAAAGAGATTGAGAAAGAATGGTTGAAGGTACTGCGAGATGAAGAAATGTATGCCGTGGCCATCGCTGAAAAGTCTCGGGTATGGTTAGCTTCTATATTGCATTTGTAAAGTGGCCGGGAAAGGATGTGTTCAGGGGTTTCAATCCTCCCAAAATATATGAAAAATTTTCCACTCTACCATACATAGTCCAAACAGTCAGAAGAAAGTTTTCAGGTCTTTAAAGATATTATATAGACACATCAAAGTACAATAGTCCAAAGCACCATAATGTTCTTTGGGGAACACCTGGCAAGCACCAAGTTCCACCCCACAATCTTACATTCTGGGCTGGTGTGGCTGAACATCATGGACTCCCACTGGCATGGCAATTACCAGCTGGTAATTTGGTTTTATCCATAGATCTCCAATCTCTGTCCTTGCACCCCTGCTCACACCACGACGTACTCTTCCATGTCTACATGCTGCGGCCATCACAGCATATGTGAGGCCTCCAGCATATTAAGGTTGTCACAGCCTTTGCAGACTCTGCACTTGGTGTGCATCAGAGGCCTCAATGCCACCCCCTTTTCCCCTGCCACTGGCCTAAGTCTAGGTCTATCACTGATTCCACACACATATTCAGTGCTCAGTTCTTCTGCCTAAACCCATGACCTTTCATATTCTTCTAATGGAATTGGGCATCTCTTTTTAAGTAGACTGTGTCTTGGGGACATACAACTCACTCTCAGACTGTCAAGTAGACATCCTCAGAAAGATCTCTATTCACTAACTAGCCCAAGAAAAAGGTACATTCCAAACACATATTAGGAATAGCTGAAATCAGGGTCTGATTTGTAATTCCCACACTGCCCAGGACTATATTTTCTAGGGCCTTCAGATTTTACCAGTGGTGTACTGGCATCATTTACCCGTCTCCATTATTTAGAATTCTTTTTAATGCTGTAAGAGAGTCCTATACTTTCCAGAAGCACAGGCAGAATCTTGAGGATCTTGAGGTTCAAGGCACATTGCTCTCCACTTCTTTCCTCTGGTTGTACCTTACTCCTTATCTCATCCTTTCTAATATTTGTTCAACAATGACTTACCAAAGGGAATATATTGTCCTACCTCTGTCAAAAACAAAACCATGGAAATAATTAGTAATTGATGAAAGATACTGAGGTTGAAATACACTGAAATTTAGAACCCACCAACCAGTTTATAATAAACCATAAACCCCAGGAACAGTGTGAGGCTTGAACAACAGGGGTATCCCAGTGAGATGCAACATGTGAGTGAGTGTGTGAGTGTGTATCACATCCTCATACCCTCCTGTCCTTTGGGGGAATATCAAACAGCACAGCCTAAGAAGACTCATACCCAGCTGTGTCTGGTGGGCCCTGGGGAGAAGTGACTTCACCAGAGTTTTCAGAAAACTGAAAAGCAAACATCATTCTTTGCAGGAGTCCTTGGAAGCAGATAATCGCCAGCTGCCCAATGGTGTTCTGACGACTGCAGAGCTGCGTCCAAATGCCTACATCCCAGAGGCAGAAGCCACTCTTCCTTTGCCAAAACCATATGGTGCTTTGGCTCCTTTTAAGCCCAGTGAGCCTGGGGCCAACATGAGGCACATAAGGAAGCCTGTTATAAAGCCAATTGAAATCTGAATGTGTAACCAATCCAGGCTTCCCAAGGAGACACTTCAGCCAGGTTTCCTCATATCACAGCTGGAAAATATCAGCATAATAGCTCTAAATTACAGACAAATACAATACCCACAATTAACAACAGGAACAACATACTTTCCTTTTTACTCACCAACTACTATATTTTAGTTGATGATGTTGAGTAGGATATAGAAATCATTTCTTTATTTTTCACTGTCTACATTGAAACCTTTCAGAAATATATATTAGGCCAGGTGCTATAAAAATGCAATAAAAATAAATCATTTTTCAGTGAAGAACAGAAATCAGCAGAGTGGTCCTTATTTATTAAAGAAAAAAAGGAAATACTGTTCAATATACTGACTTTAAAGAAAAAGATAGAATGATCAAGAATCACAGGGGCTTAACTCACTTTGTTAAATAAATGGTTGCATTTAAAGTTAATGTTATTAGCCCTAGCTGGTTTGGCTCAGCAGTTAGAGCATTGGCCCATTGACTGAAGGGTTGCGGGTTCAATTCCTGGTCAAGGGCACGTACCTGGGTTACAGGTTTGATCCTTGGCCCTGGTTGGGGTCATGCAAGAGGCAGCTAATTGACGTTTCTCTCTCTCTCTCTCTCTCTCTCTCTTCCTTCCTTCCTTCCTTCCACTCTATCTAAAATCAATGGAAAAGTATTCTCAGGTGAGGATTAACAAAAATTAAAAAAATAAAAAGTTAATGTTGTTAAATCTAAATCAAGTAAAAAGCAATAGGGAAGCTTGTCATTTTCAAGATAACGTATGGTGATTCTTTTTATAACACTCCTTTTACAAAAATAATTATGCCCTAATTTATTTCTTATAAGTCTAGATTTATCAAAATGTTGGCTGCAAATAAACTCATGATTATTTTAAGTTTTGATACCAGATTTTTCAAACTTCAAATGAAAATATTTATAATTTGGCATGTGGAAGAGTTTAAAATGAGGCTGATTCCCCTTATTTATTACTCTAATTTTATTGCATTTCACCCAAATATATTCCTAATTCTGTTGTTATACTTTCTCATTTATGAATATATACAAGATTTCAAACTTGTGATTTTACATTCATTAATATGCTCAATCTATCTTTATTTCATACTGGTATCAGTTGTGAATTTTGGTTCACAACCCTGGGCGTGAGAAATACCACATTCCTTTATTTTGCTAAATCAAACAAAATTTGTTCCAAGCTCCTATCCTGCCAGATTGGAGGGAAATTTAATCTCATTCTCAGTCTACAAATTCTGACTCTAACCCAGTTGCTTTGTGAAGTCATTAAAAAGCAATTCCTTGGGAGTACCTATAAGTAACATTGTAGAAATCGTTTGTTCAACACAAAGAAATGCATAAACACCATTGCTGTGTTAGGAATTAGCAATCACATTAGCGATTTAAAAATATATATATATACATAGGAAGCGTAACATAAGAATGAAAACAATTTTTAAAAATCACAAAGGAATGGATACTTAAAATATTAAAATATGTGCTACTGGTTGAGGGGTGGACAGGTGGCGCTGTGTGCTGGAATGACCAGGGATCACAGTCAGATGGAACTTTTACCTGGCCCTTAAGCATAAATAAGATTTTAACAGGTGGAGAAGGGATTCCAGGTGGGGAAATACCCTGAGCAAGTCTTAGAAGTAAAAAGACAAAAGTTGTGTTCAAGGCCCAGTGAGCTGAGCTGGCTGGAACATAATGTTCATATTGGGGAATTGTACAAGGCTGGGATTATGGTGAGTTGGCATTTTATCCTGTGATTTTGAACGTGTGTTTGAATTTTATCCTGTAATGAATGGCAAGTTATTGAAAGACTATGAGCAGAGGATCAAACTAGTGTTTATCTCAAGTATAAGTCAGATGAATTAGGCCTTAAAAAGCGGCTAAAACAAGCCAGGTATGAAAAGAAAAGGGTAGGGAAAGAAAAATAATGCCCTTATGAGGAGAGAAAATCAGCACTGCCTTGCTCGTGTGGCTCCAAGATTTTGAGCCTCAGTAACCATGAAGTATTTGATCAAAAGGGGGAATTCTGTAGGAGAGGACACTTTTTAGAATACAATGATCGTTTTAGAAAAGAAGTTGAATTATTATGCCAGTTAGTGATGTTTATAATGATTAAAATCTCACATGTTCACTGAGGAAAATAATGTGAAAAGAGAAAAGCAAACAGTCATGGGCTGACCCCAGGAAGTAACTGTATTTATGGGTCAGAATAAAGTCACTGTAGATGAGAGAGGAGAAAAAGTGGGAGAACTAGTTACATGTCATGGGGAACTTTGGGGGAATATGTTTATAGACTCATGATTCCTAGCTGGAATAAAAAGGCTTTGTAGTCAGGCCAAAACTTTCAGTTTTTGTTTTTTGTTTTTGTATTTTAATGATAAGGTATTTCTAAATCAAACTTTTATAAATATAAAAAAGCTTAAAAATATTAAATACAGTTCCATCTGAACCATCACAAAAAAGACAAATCTTACTCTAAACAGACTGTATGTACAAATTGCTGCATGTTACAAATTATTCTATACTGGAAATAGCAGATTTGATGAGGTCCAAATTCAGTGTTTTAAAAACTATCCTCTTTTACAAATACAGTTTTTGTGCAACATTTAATTTTTCCCACTTGTCATATGTTATTTTCAATGACACATCTAGTTTTTGCTTTTCTAAGCACTATTTCCTACATTTTTAAAGCATATTTTATTTCAGAGTGCAATAGACACTAGCTTTTGGTCTATGAAGCCACTAGGAAGAGCATCATTCAGCGACTGCCTGCCTCCTTGCACTGCCTGCCATTTCTCCCCCCTGACGGCTCATCTGCTGTCCAAGACAGGATGAGGTACAGCAGTTGACTTCTGTCCGAACAAGTACCAGACTGAAATTCAGATGGCCCAACAGTGTATTCTGATTTTGGAAACCAATTTTAAATATTGCTAGAGAATTCTCAGTAGAAGTTGAGCTAATGAGCAAGATTAAAACTTGGAAGCTGATACAATTACATTTTCTTCTTTATAAGCCTAAAAGCATCGTGGTGTGCTTCAGAGCTGCTTCCTCCACAAATTTCGCATCCACGTTGTCATGTCCTATAAAAGCATGCAGAGCTGGAAAGAGAAAGAGAAGAGTTACTGTGGAGCCATGCAACATATCTAATGTCATGCCCACAGCTCTTTGAAATCATAATTATTTTGTATTTTAGTAAAACACATTGTTCTGAAAATGTGTAGTTAAAATTTATTAAACCTTGGGACCAAGAAAGGCCATTTGCATCA
The DNA here is from genome assembly GCA_030848825.1 of Tadarida brasiliensis. Lineage (NCBI taxonomy): Eukaryota > Metazoa > Chordata > Mammalia > Chiroptera > Molossidae > Tadarida > Tadarida brasiliensis. The sequence goes on along the minus strand of CM061267.1, from coordinate 62,423,319 downwards.
ACCAAATGGCTTTTTAACAACTTAAACCCTTTTAAAATTTCAGAGGTGATCATTCCTTTGGTAATTTACTCTAGGTAAATGGTGTATTGCTAATTAAAACCAATTGCAATGAGGACCTACTTATAAGTAAGGGGTATTTTGGAAAGAAAAGGGTACAGAGAAATAAATAGAGTCTGGTTGCTATGTCAAGGGAAAAGCAGGAAAACGGAGAACAGAGGAGTGAATTACCTTGATTGGAGGATTCTATGTCTGTCAGTGTTTCAATGAAGTAGTTCAGAGGCAGAAATTCCACACTGAATGACGACTTGTCAATCACAGAACTCCGAGGCTAAAAAGGAAACCACTATGGTATTAGTTGATTATCCAAAACAAGCACAGACTTTAAAAAAGAAAAAAAAAAAAGTGGTAATAACTACAATGGCTGCCCATATAGATATGCTGAAATGGGCAAATAGGATCCAAAAAACATTTAGTGGGGCTGCACTTTCACACTGACGCACCTGTTTCTTATAGTTCTGAAGCAGCTGCTTTACATGGTTCCGGGAAATAATGTTAGAACTCATAGGATGATCCCAAAGTCGACAGATCTTCTGACCTATAAGCTATTATGTAAATTGAAAAATAGGTCAAGGAGGATTTTTAGGGCAGTAAAAGTACAACACTGTAATGACGGCCAAATTCATAAAATGAACACCACCAAGAGTGAAACCTAATGTTGACGCTGGACTTTGGATGATTGTAATGTAGGTTCAGTACTTGTAACAAATGGACCACTCTGATGGGGATGTTGATAATGGGGAGGCCATGCATGTGTGGGGGTGGGGGGAGGGGTATGGGAAATCTCTATACCTTCCACTCAATTTTGCTGTGAACCCTAAACTACTCTAAAAAAGAAAGTCAATAATAAAAATAAAAGGATGGAAAAACATATGGAGGAGAATATAGTTCATACTGCATTAAGTAAATGTACCTTCTATCTATTCATAATTTAAAAAGACATCATTCCAGTCCAGCTGGTGTGGTTCAGTAGTTGAGCGTCGACCTATGTCAAGAGGTCGCTGGTTCGATTCCCAGTCAGGACACATGCCCAGGTTGTGGGCCCGATCCCCAGTGGGGGGCATGCAGGAGGCGGCCAATCAATGTTCTTTCTCATCGATGTTTCTATCTCTCTCTCCCTCTCCCTTCCTCTCTCTAAAATCAATAAAGGAAGAAAAAAGAAAAGATATCATTCCAAAGTCACTAGTTAGGCCCTTTATGCCTAACGACCCTTGGATAAAGGCCATTTCCTAGGAGGTACACTTCTGAATTTTGAGTAAATACTCCATGAAATGCAAGCCTGAGAAAGCTAGTTAAACACTTATGTTGCCAAATTCTTTTTCTGAAATGGAGTTCATCTGCTCTTCAAAACTGGGGTCCTGCGTGCCTCTAAGTGATGTTTTGATAGGAAACTAAAGGTTATAGTCATGTTCTCTGCCAATGTCTTGCCCAGAAAATTTTAATTCCCTAAGAGTATGAGGCAAAAATAAAACAAAATAAAATAAAATTTTAGAGACCAAAATAAATGTTCAGAGACAATCCCCAGAGAGACCCAGCCATGGAAAATATGCTTTGTTTTCTATTCTTGCCTTTGCTTCAGTAAGCCTGTGAAGGGGAGAGCGGGCGTGTTACAAAGCAAGCTGATTAGGTCCAAAAAGGCAACGGACACCCCTTCGTGGGAGGATGGTGCCAGAGATCAAGTGCTCCAGGTATGTAAACAGGCAAAGAGCCGGCTGGCCCGGGCGCCCAGGCTCAGGGAGTTCACAGTCAGGCTCTGAAGACCTTGCTGTGGAATTTCATACTTTAAAAGCATTTTTACCTCCAAGAGCTAAAATTCCCCACAAAAACAAGGAGTGTCCATATAATGCTTTCCCTCCTGTTTCTCATTCTTCCTTCGACTGGGGAATATTTTCCAGTCCTACTGGACCGACAGTGGGAGGAAATGCAGTTCCAGAACCTCCTGACCTTACCTGTATTTAAATTTCTTATCAGTTTAAAAGCCAAAAGCACATGTTTCCCCTCTCCCTCCCCTTACACTCCCAGAAGTAAATATTACTGTGGTTTCCTAAGAGAAGAAAATGGCTAGCTGTTTTGGGTGGGCCGTGCCAGGGCAGAACAAAGCTAGAGGAGTGAGCACTTCGCAGGCCCGAGGGGAGCAGCTGGCAGAGGGTGGGGATGGATGGATTTCTTGGAAAGAGCTGAGAAGCGAAACAATTCAGCTGACTTTAGCCCAGATCAAGTAAATTCTTTTGCAAGAAGAAATTGAAGGAGGTTCATGCCAAGGCTTAGGGAGAAAATAAAATAGAATTCAGGATTACCGGAGGAAGCCGCACAACGATGCTGAATTTTAGCTTTTCGTTTTTCTCTGTGTTGTCCAGATCTACAAAAAAGTTAGATTGGCAAACAAAACACAAAGCTCCATTTTAATATCTGGACAAGCTACTAATACTTCAGTGGTTCATCCTGATAACACATATCCCAACCACGTACTCTCAAGCTAAATCTAATAATGCTTGGAAAATTTTAGTTTGTGTCTCTCTGAATAAAAGGGATTTTTAAATGAAGCTTTTTCTATATATCATGGAACACGGTTCTGCAACAGGCTGCTAGTCAGAAAACAATTTCATTGACTAAAAACAGAAAGTACCTTAAGGAATGGGAAATACTTCAATATGTATTAACAAAACTCATCTATAAAATACCACAACTGGCCTTGGCTGGTTTGCTCAGTGGTTAGAGCATCGGCCCACGGACCAAAGAGTAGCGGGGTTCAGTTCCGGTCAAGGGCACGTACCTCGGTTGTGGTTTAGTCCCCAGCCCTGGCTGGGGTCGTGTGGGAGGCCACCAATAGATGTGTCTCTCTCACATCGATGTTTCTCTCTCTCTCTCTCTCTCTCTCTTTCTTTCTCTCTCTCCCTCCCCCTCTGTCTGAAGATAAATGGAAAAATATCCTCAGGTGAGGATTAAAAAAAAAAATACCACAGCTGAATTATTTAAGTGAGAGCGATTATACTACAGACCATATTTAAAGTTCAAATTCACATAAGCACTGCATTTCTCATTAATTTTTCTTACATTTCAAGTCTAGCTTTGCAACAACAGAGTTAATCAGCTGAAAGTAAGCCATTTCATGACATCTTCTTGAGAAACACGCTTCAGAGTCTGCTATCCTCAAGTGCCCTCATGTGCAGAAAAGGAATCTAATAGCTGTGTGTGGATTGAGAAGCCATTCAGGGTCTCCTGAAGAGTAAAGACACTGTAAATGAGCCCAAAAGATAGTTACAGGAAATGAACTGTACTCAAAAGGACCAGATGCATAATTTATGGTGCCCAATGGGGGAAAAAAATGAGGAACCCCTTGTTCAAATATTAAGAATTTCAAGATTTAATGCAAAACATTAGATTAAGCGTGGGGCCTGTCTGAGTGTTGCTGGCCCTGTGCGACCACGCAGCTGACACACCCTTGCAGCCAGCCCTGGTGGTGCTCAGACTAGACTAGCACCCAGCCAGCTCAGAGCCTCTTACCTTCCATGAGCCTTGTGACAGCTGTTTCTGTGAGAAGCAACACCCCATTATCAATGTAGCGTAGCAGGTTATGCAAAGGGAGACAGTGGACGCCAAGGATCGTATGCAGAGTGTGAAAACCTAGGATGAGAGATGCAGAGGAGGGTAAACAGCCAGCCAGCATCTCCAGCCTTTCAGGCAGAATGAAATCAGTGGTGTTAATAAAGCACTCAGCTGCCCTGGCCAGTTTGGCTCAGCGGTTAGAGCGTCGGCCCGCGGACCAGAGAGTCCCGGGTTCAGTTCCCGCTAAAGGCACGTACCTCGGTTGCAGTTTGTCCCTGCCCCAGTTGGGGTCGTGTGGGTGGCAACCAGTCGATGACACATCGATGTTTCTCTCTCTCTCTTCGTCCCTCTCTCCCTCCTGCTCTGTCTGAAGATAAATGCAAAAATGTCCTCGGGTGAGGATAAAAATAAAAAATAAATAAAGCACTCAGCTCAGTGCTTGGTGCCTAGAGTCAACTACATGCTGCTTGAAGACAAGACTAAGCATTATCAAGACTAAGCATTGTGCTGGGTATATAAGTTTCCAACACTTCACCTGTGTCTCTTTTGGCAAAAAGAGGAAAAGAGCACAAGACCTGCTCGATGAAAGATGGTTTTACAGTTTACAGGTTGGCAATTCTACAGTAAGATGGCAAAGGAGAACAGTTAACAGAAGACCTTCAAACTCCACATGCCAGGCTAAAAGGCTGATGGACAGGGACCATTTTGCTAAAGAGGAATAATCCAGAAGGAGGCAGCTTATATGCCTGGTCTGTGGGTATATTTTGGGGGTCTACTTGGACTAAATTATATAAAAGAATTAAAATGATATGATCAGATAGCAAATCTATAGGAATTCAATAGAGAGGAAAGCTCTCCCAAACCCGAGTATCATGGGGAAGGCTCCTCAAACATGAAGAAACCTAGAGCATGAAGTGCACTATTAATAAACAATAAAAATAACATCCATGCGAGAAGGTATCAGACCAGGAGAGAATCAGAAAAGCCCTCTTAGAAAAGATGGCATGTGAGGGGAGCTGTGAAGGGTAAATGTGATTCCTGGAGGTGAAAACGAGGCAGGGGGCCATGGAGTGGAGATAGCAGAAAATGTCGTGTTCATATGAGCAGACAGAGGCTGGGATCCTGCCATGTCACGCACCAGCTGCAGGCAACTAAGCCTTGTGAGCTTCTGTTTCTTCATCCTTCCAATGGAACCACCGGTCCCTTTCTCGCAGGGCTGCCCTGAGACTAAGGGCTGGTTTACGAGCGTTCATAGTATAACAGAGACTAACACTAAACGTGCACCGAGGCCTTCAACCTACACACTGGCTCACTTGATCCTCACACAACCCCATGAAGTGGGAACCAGTTTGTAAATGGAGAAGCTGAGATTCACAGGAGCTAGGAAATTTGCCCAGGATCATACAAATAGTAAGTGGCCAAGTTGAAATTTGAACACAGGCTGTGGGATATCAGCCTAGGCTACCACCGTAACATTATCCTGCCCCAATAACTGGTGGCTGTGTTAACAGAATGATAAGAGTTGGAGTCAGGTGTATGACAAGAATAACAGGAGGCCCAGCTGGTGCAGCTCAGTGGTTGAGCATCGACCCATGCACCAAGAGGTCGCTGGTTCGATTCCCAGTCAGGGCCCATGCCCAGGTTATGGGCCAAATCCCTAGTGGGGGGCATGCAGGAGGCGGCCAATCAATGTTCTCTCTCATTGATGTTTCTATCTCTCTCTCTCCCTTCCTCTCTCTAAAATCAATAAAGAAAAGAAAAGAAAAAAAAAAAACAACAAAGAATAACAGGAGGTAAGGTTGGAAAGGTTGATTTAACAAATCACTTCCATACACCAGGCAAGGGGCTGGGCGTAGGACAATGAGCAAAACAGGTACAACAGCTGTTCCCATCTACCTTCCAGTCTGAAGGGAAGACAGAAAATCAAATAATCACAAAAAATCGATGTATAGTTTTTAAAGTGACCAGTTCTATGAAAGAAAAGTGCAGGTTGCTCTGAGTAAATGTGATGGGCTGATGCTGAATGCCAGCGAGAACTTTACTGTTTAGTAGACTTAGGGGAAGCACTGACAGTTTTTAAGCAGTGTGGAAAGGGGATTTGAACTTTACTTTTGGAATATTAAAATGGCAACAGGCAAAGAAGGGACTGGAGTAATAGTTTGCTACCAGAGGTATGAAGACCTGTTGGGAGGCAATTGCACGAACCAGGGCAAGAGGTATTGAGGGTGTTGACAGTGAAAGAGGAGGGAAGGAGTGGGAGAGGCATGGCAACATGTACGGGCTTGGAAACTGATTGGAAGCGGGCAGGAAATGTCACAGAATCATAGCCTAGTCATGGGAGCTTACATGACAAAGAAATTATACCCAATTCAGAGCAGGGGCTTGAATTCAGATAAATCATGGAGTTCTTTCCCTCTCTCTCCCTCTCTCTCTCTCTCTCTCTCTCTCTCTCTCTGAGCACATGAATCATGATCAGTGAGGGACTCGATTCCCAAGTCCTGGCAACATCGAGGGCCACATAAAATTCAGACTCTGCCCACAAGCAGGTGTTACTGGGCAAACAATGGATAACTCCACTAGCTTCCCTGAATCCAAAATAAAATAGTGATTTTACTAGCTAATTAACATGCGATTTTTTTTCAAATAGATTTGGACATTCTTCCCAAGATTTAAAAAAGTTATGAAACTATTTCTGAATAAAAGTTTATAAATCATATAGATTTTTTGGACTCAAAATTCCTCTCCAGCCCTGTGTCTATGTCCCAAAGATCCCTGTTGACCCTTCATCCTCTATCCCTAGGGCACAGTCCCAAATTCAACAGTACGTTCTTGGCCTCCTCGCTGCGTGTCAGCTCTAAGAGACAGAAAAAACTGGCTAAAAGTAGGCATCAGTTCCAAAAGAGAGCTTTTCCAGCCAACTCTTGTCCTCATCTTCTAGAGGTCCTGGCCTCCTCTAGCCAACAAGGGGAACACAGGTCCCTTTTAAACTGCAAATGCTCCAGCTCTAAACCATGACTTCCTTTTTGTGGTCCTCATTCTTTTTTTCTTTAACCAATTTGGGTTACCTGTTTCTGACTCTCGAAACTTGGTTTTTGCTACGCTAGGAGGCCTGGAAAGCATGCACACTGACACGTGTAAATGAAAGAAGACCCTGCATTTATATACACATGGTCCAGCGTCACTCCACATCCATTTCCATGTCACACGAGGAAAACAAACATTTACGAGAAAAGGGATAGAAACTGCTCTTCCCTACTTGACCCATGGCCACAAGCCGTTAAGTCTGCTCAAAATAATTCTCAATCACTACAGATAACATTCTCCCATGTTTTCCCTCTTTGTCCATCCCCCTCTGAAACAATGCAATCTTTGGCAGAAAGTGAATTTTTATTATCTCCCAGGAATAATATTGTCCCCAGTAAGTCAGTTTTATTAATTTACAAAAGGAGCCTGAACCTCCATGGTGAACAAATGTGAAAGTGTCAGTTCATTCCTCTACCAAGTTGTGTTCATCACCAATAATTAAGAATTTAAGGCAGAAAGCTATACACAGTTTTCATGAAATCCCTTCACATTATAGAGGGCACCTCACAATTCATATTCCATTCCATCGGGATAATTTTAAGTCATCCATTCTCCTCATACATGGCCACTTTCAGATTCCTACAAAGTCAAAAGAAACCTGTTTGTGTACCTCCACTACATGCAGACCTTTTAAGATAAAGTGTGTGGACAGAGAAGATATGAAGGATTCCACACTATATTAGATATATCACAAATGCAGAGAAGTTCAGATATGCTGTAGGGATTTTCTGGGCCCATAAATAGCCAAAGTTTGAGCATCAACTAATTCAACTAGAATATAAAACTCAAAAGGCAGCACAGAATAGTAGTTAAAAGCACAGATTTTGGAGCCAGTCTGCCTGGATTTGAATACTGGTTCTATTGCTTAATAGTTATGTGACTTTAGGCAAGTTACCTTTTCACTTTCTGTGCCTCAATTTCACCATCTTTAAAAGGGGACAACATTAAGTGAAACCATATGAAAGTGCCATTTGTGTTGGTCAAAAATATACTGTGGTTCAGTTTAAGCTCCTACCACTCAGGATTATTATGAAAACGAAATGTGCTTATTTATGTAAATTACGTAGAACAGTACCTAGCACAAAATAGGCACTATATGCATATTGGCTTAAGATGAACAAATAAAGAAATAAATTAACGATAGATGAATGGATAGCTGTATATGAATAAATTAAACTGGCTGATATATTATTAATAAATCAACAAACAACAAGTGTTGGCAAGAATGTGGAGAAAAGGAAACCCTTGTGCACTATTTGGTGGGATTATAATTTGTGCAGCCACTGTGGAAAACAGTATGGAGGTTCCTCAAAAAATTAAAAATAAATCTATCATATGACCCAGCAATTCCACTTTTGGGTATTTATTTAAAGAAATCCAAAACACTAATTTGAAATGAAATGCACCCCCATGTTCATCGCTTCATTATTTACAATACAGCAACCTAAGTGCTCATCAATAGACGAATGGATAAAGAAGATGTGGTCCATATATACAATGGAATATTACTCAGCCATAAAAAAGAATAAATTTTTGCCATTTGTAACAACATAGATAGAACTAGAAGGTATTATGCTAAGTGAAATAAGTCAACAGAGAAAGACAATACCATATGATTTCACTTATATGTGGAATCTGAAAAACAAAATAAACAAACAAAACAGAAACAAACTCATAGGTACAGAGAACAAACTGATGGTTGTTAGATGGGAGGGGGATCAACGGATAGATGAAACAGGTTAAGGGATTAAGAAGTACAAATTGCCAGTTATTAAAAAAAATAGCCGCAGGAATATGAAGTACAGAATAGGGAATATAGTCAATAATACTGTAATGACCATGTATGGTGTAAGATGGGTACTAGACTTATCAGGGAGATCACTGTGTAAGGTACACTAATGTCTAATCACTATGCTATACACCTGAAACTAATATACTATTGTATGTCAACTATAATTGAAAAAAAAGAATAAGAATTAAAAGATTATCTAAAAATATATTAAAAACTGACTTATATGTAATATGTAGTGATAGCTATCATAAAGCTTACATTAGGACTTGTATGTAATGAGCATAAGGCAGGTAGTTTATAGCAATCAGGGGCTTATTTGTTTCTTATAATGATTACTGATTTACATGCACATCTTCCCAACTAGGCTTTGTTAATTTTTGTAATTGCTCTCATTTCTAGCACAATACCTGGTATGTAATAATTGCTTGACAAATGTTTGTTGATTGAATGAATAAATGCCCAATTCAATGAATGACTGCATACACATGTGCCAAGGGTGTTTTGAGGCCTGATTTGGTCCTGTTTCAAAATGCTAAGGGAAATTTTTAGCTTCCAAGTATGTAAGAATCAGCTCAGTTTTGACACCCAGCCAGACCCATTTCCTTCTGTGTGTTAAACAGATAAACTAGGCTTACAGACATCAGAGAAAGATCTCCCTGAATCAGCTCCACTGGTTCAAAGTATCCTAGAAAGTTACAAGGGGGCCAACCTAGGCTCCCTAAACTTAGTGACAAACTACAGTCTAGTTTAATAATTGGGGGCGATCTCGTCAGCAGAGACCAACCTCAGGCCCACCTCTCAGAGTGACAACAGACACAATTTCTCCGACACAGTAGATCTCATCCTTAAACTCAGAATGTGCCCAAGTCTAGGGACCATGTGAAGAAGAAAGAAGAAATTTATTACAACAAAGGATAAAAGAGCCAAGACTTACCAGGAGGCAGAGGTAAAAACAAACTGCTAGTAGCTTCCAAAATCCTGGTCATGATGTGGAAGACTGCAAATTCAGCAGCACTAGCTCGCCTGTTGCTGGGGGAAATGCAAAAGCAGCATGTCAGCCAAGGAGCTCATCTCTGAAACTCCATGTATCTAAGCAGTGGCTCTAAGGACAGACAGATGGAATCCGTGCTAATGGTGAAAGGCTATGCCCTGTAGAAAGCTTCAAAAATATAATGGTGCCCTGGCCAGTGTGGCTCAGTGGTTGGGCATCGTCCCATGCACCCAAAGGTTGCTGGTTCAATTCCTGGTCAGGGCACATGCCCAAGTTGTGGGCTCGATCCCGGGTAGGGAGCATGTAAGAAGCGGCCAATTGATGTTACACTCTTACACTCTCTTCTCCCTTCTCTCTCTCTAAAAATCAATAAACTATTCTTTTTTAAAAAATAATTTTAAGCCCTGGCCGGTTTGGCTCAGCGGTTGGAGCGTCGGCTTGCGGTCCAGAGAGACCCGGGTTCGGTTCCCGCTAAGGGCATGTACCTCAGTTGCAGTTTGTCCCCAGCCCTGGTTGGTCGTGCGGGAGGCAGCCACTCGATGTGTCCCTTTCACGTCGATGTTTCTCTCTCTCTCTCTCTTCCTCTCTCTCCCTCCCACTCTACCTGAACAAAAAATGGAAAAATGTCCTCGGGTGAGGATAAAAAATAAAATAAAATAAAATAATTTTTAAAATATGATGGTGACCATCAGCCTAGTGCCTAGAATCTAACCAGATAGTTGGCACATAAATGATAAATTATGTTCATTTCAATTCCCCTTCTTCACAGTATTGCGCTCATGTGCCCCTCCCTCCTCATAAACCATATACCAGGAAAAAGGATGAGTGAAATAACAGGGGCATAACTTTAAACGTTGAGTACAGAATTAAGATAGATGGTGTCAGGACTGGTGAGAATTGCTTTCAACTGGTAAGTTTCAAAAAGGCTTTGCTAAAACAAGCAGCAATCAGAGTTGTTTTGGCTCTTCGCACACCATGATAAAAGAGCGAGAAATACTTGCGTACAAGTGGAGAACCCAGGGATGAAGATTATGTTTCCTCCAACTGGTTTCCAATATTTGGCAAATGAGATCCAGCTGGAAGAGAAAGACAGTCTGTCAACCTCTGCTCACTCCCCTCCTTCAGGGGCCCCACAGCTATCCTTCCACACTCTGACACACATGTTCAGGGCAGCTGGCGTTCCAGCTGTTCCCGGACACAGAACCAGCCTTTCTGAGGTCAGTTCTGAGGCAATGGAATCCAAAATGGAAAGACTGAAAATGCACCCCAGAGTCTAACAGAGCACCCTCTGTCTATGTGGGCAGTGTCCCAGCTGAGCTCCCCCAGCCTAGCTAACAGGCCCTCAATTACGGGCCCTTGTCCATCAGTGAAGGTCAAGGGCAACTGGGTTTGCTCTAGGCCTGCTATGTGATGACGGCCAACAGCTGACAGTGAGAAGAAAGAAGACACTGAATAGAATAAAGGTCCTGAGCATGGGCTGGGGGGTAAGACTGGTTTCAAGTCCCCAGGTTCAACATTTTACTAGTTTGTCAATAATAGGATAGTGTCTACCACACAGTTGTCAGCCATGAATCCATGCACTGCACATGTGGGCAAAGGACAGGGTCTCCCTACAGGCACAGAAAAATGCCATTTATTCTCAATGAAATAGATTCTCAGTTTCTCTTTGACTGAAATCAGGTAAGATAACACGTGAGTCATTTAATCAGGTTCTGCAGCAACTTCTGAGAATTTGTTTTAGAAAAGCTATCCAGTCACCCTCCTGAGAGGGGACTGGGAAATGTGACTGTTGGCTGCTAGGCAGGGGCAGGCAGATGTGGCTTCGATCATAACCGCTGAGGAGGAAAGACAGGGGCACTGAGTTTCCTGAGACTACATCTGAACCATTTCTGGTCCTATGCTTCTAGGAGTGGTTAACACAAACTAGTGTTAAAACTTTTATATGACTATGGGGAAGAAGGATGCTTGAACAAGAACTCTTAACACTTAGGAAGGTGAAATTTAAAGTCAACAGAAATAAAGGTGATAGGTGGATGTGTTAAATAGTTGTGAGTTAGTTAAAGGACTAAGGAAGCAAGTTAATATCAACATAGGGAAGATCAATAACACATTGGTAAAAGTCAGCCCCTCATATAGTTCTACAACAAGGGGGGGGATTATTTAAGAAAGTTTCAATGCTCTGGCTATAAATATCAGTATATGAGAATACCAACCTCTCCTAATATATTAAAAACCATTAATTGCAAAGATATTATTTTAAAAACACACACTAATGACTACAATAAAGGCAGAACCTTTAAAAATAAACATGAAATTAAATGGGGGCCCTATCTAATAAATTTAACTAATCTTCCAGGGTTCAATGCAAAAAAGTATGTATTTGCACACTGGCTCATTTACATAATGGTCTTACCCAAACTTGGAGAAATGGAGTGTTCTTTCTCTTTCTATATATTTAAATACTTTAAAATTTTTTCCAGCCTATTGTTTCTAGGTTCTAAGCAGAGTCAGGCTTCAACTCCATATGAGCCAGTGTGGCTCAGTGGTTGAGCATCGACCCATGCACCAAGAGGTCACTGGTTTGAGTCCCAGTCAGGGTACATGCCCAGGTTGTGGGCCCAATCCCCAGTGGGGGGCATGCAGGAGGTGGCCAGTCGATGTTCTTTCTCATCGATGTTTCTATCTCTCTCTCCCTGTCCCTTCCTCTCTAAAAATCAATAAAGACAAAAAAAATTTTTTTTATATAAAAAAATAAAGGCCTCAAAACAGCCTTAAAATTGGATCTAACAACATCACTTCTATTTACACATGAACCGGTATTACTAATTTGGATTACACAATTTTAATAAGTGGTGACCCAGTAGATGAGCTGCCAATATCATCAGCAGAATCGAATGTGGTAGTATTTATACAACTAACTGGAATCTGGCCTAATTGGGCTGTTGGAGCTAATTAAGAATTGAAGTTCAAGTTGTCTCATGTCTGCATAAACCTCCATGTACAGAAATCATTACCTACTGTTTAATAATAAACTGGAAAATGCCAAGGTGAGATGTGAACACAGTCAATCATGCTAAATTCATCACTGTTCTATGTTTCATGAGCATATAATCACTATTTGAAGGGAGTGCAATAAGCCACTTTCAAAAATAAGTTCTCTTTCTTTTGAGGCCTCCCCCCACCCTTTCCTCATTCTATAGCACCAAATATACTGGTTTGAGAATGGGAGACCTCCAAAAACCTAATTTGGAAAACATACTGAACCATATACTAGAAACTATATAGCAGAGGCCCAGGAGTAAAAAGCAAAAATCAAAACCAACCAGTTTTGAACTGTAGTCCAGAACCATCTGTTCAATTTTCTTCTTTTCTACACCCTGTAGGTGTCTCAAAAGATGGTCTTTTAGTTCAGACACCATCTGAAAACAGGATATAAATTAGATAAGTTACAACCTATCCATTCACACCTGCAACTGGTTTGAATTAGATACATTTATTAACATTCCTTATTAATATGAAAATATTGGATCTGAAGATCTGACCAGCAGAAATGCATAACCCTCAATCTTCCTCTGATGAGCATACATCAATGTTTCAAGAGGAACTATTTCTGATTCACCCAAAGTCCAGGGAGTAGCTGAGAGTCAAGCTCCAGGCTCTGATGAGAATTCTCCAAAGAATTCTCAAACAAAAGTTGTTCACCATATCCCCAGTTATTTTGTCAGACTAAATTCCTAGAAATAGAATTTGTTGAGTCACACACTTAAGGTTTGTGGAGACATCACCAAAACGCCTTCCATTGTGGTTACATTAATTCTCAACTGTATTGAATGAGGCTGTCCAATTCCCTGTATCCTGAAGTTTGCTAGTGTGATTTTTAAATTGTTGTCAATTTGATGGGCAATAAAAAACAAACAATCAAAAACATGTGTTCTATTAGTCATTTGATTATAGCCATGGTAAAACAAATATTTTTCTTCTCCTCTCCTAACTCGAGATGTTTGGCCTAATTTACTTTTAAAAAAATTCATTGGTCACAGTCTTTATTCATTTCCCTTCTGATGTGTTGTTCTCTTACTGATCTATAAATTTTACTTATATACCAAATGTTAATCACTTATCACATATATTGCAAATATTTTTTCCAAATTTATTTTTTGACTTTTGTTTTTAGGTTTTCAATCTATCTTTTTCTATGTCTATGTTCAATAATACACTAAAAGGCCTTTTGTATTTCAGAACTATTTAACTATCCAAATTCTTTTATAATGTTAAACATTTTATATTAGACTCCTTTATTTATCTGATAATTCTGTTGGTTTATGGCAGCAATTTTCAATACTTTTCACCACAAGAATTTTTAAAACGTAATGCCTAACTATTTAGTCAGGGACACTGACCTCTTTTCCCTTGATTGTCAAATAAAAAAATGACAACAGCCAACACAACAACAGCCCTCAGGTGTGAATGAATCAAAATTATACTTATCTTTTTTGTCAGGTTGGCAAAAAATATATTTTTTGGTATGCTGCAGAATTTTAGTAATTAGTTTATATGTGCCGTGAGATGAAAAAGGTTGAAAATCATTGGTTTATGGTATAAGATGGTGTTAATTGGGAGAGGAAGATTCTAACTTAATTTTCTTTTACAAATAGACACCCATTGACTGGTTGGTTTATTAAAAATTATTTCTTTCCACATTGACTTTAAATGCCTCACATACCATACACTACAGATTCTAATTTAAACTAGAGTCTACTGACTGTCTATTTTTGTACAAGCACCATATTGTTTCTGCCAGTGTAGATCAACAACACATTCAGATATCTGGTAATGACAGTCCCACACCTCTTTACTGTGTCACTGAGTCATTTAGTCAACTGTCAGAGAAATGTATTGGCTTTTAGCTTGTATGCTGTTAACCTAAATGCTAAGTACTTATAAATGGGTATTGTTTTTCATTATTATTTCTAAATGGTTAATCCTGGTTTTTAAAAAGACAATATATATAGAATCACCAGTTTACTAACTTGTTCCTTATTTTTCATTTTCCCAGTTGATTATTTTGTTGGTTTGTAGCATTAGACAGTCTTAGCGTCTTCTTTTACTTTTGTTTCTTATTGCATTGGCTAAAATTTCCAGAACCATGTAAAATTTTAGATCACAAGGATCCTTAACTTCTTTCTGATTTTAATAGGAATGGCTCCAACATTTCATTAACAAGGATGTTGGCTATTAGTATTAGATTATTCTTTGTCTTTTTGAGTTACTGTATTTCAAAAGTAGAACTTTACTTTTATCAACTTTTAGCATCTATAGAGATGATCGTTTTTCTTCTTTGACCTAGTAATGTGATGAATTACATTAATATATTTCCTAATATTAAACTTCCCTAGAAAGAACCCCACTTGGACATACTGTATTTTTTAAAAGACCACTGGAAAGTACTTTAAGATTGTGGTATCTATATTCATAAGTGAAAGTGATCATTGTCAGATTTGGGTTTTAAGGTTATGCTGGCTTTTTAAAAGTGATTAAGAAGCTTCCCATCTTTTTTCAAAAATAATTTACATACCATGAGAATGACGTGGTCCTTAAAAGTCTGAAAGAACAGACTCATTAAATAACTTGGGGCCTTTTTTGGAGACAGTCTTTGACATGTTTTTCTAATCATTTTATAGTTCTTGTGCTTTCAGGTCTTCTATTTCTTCTTGGCTTAAGTTTGGTCATTCTATTTGCCAAGGATACTTTGTTTAACTAGAATTTTTAAGTGTATGAATATTTATTTAAACATATTTTTCTCTTTTTTTAACTTGCCATATCTGGTAATAGATTATACCATTCTTAAGCCTGTACAGTATTAAAAATGTTTTATGAGACTTTCCTGATGTCTCTAATTAGTCTTTTAAAGATTTGGAGTTATTTACCAGTTCTGCTCTTTAATTAATTTATTTTGCTTTATATTTCTTTGGTCTTCCTAGTAGTAGGACTTCTTGAGAAAGAATACTTTATTCTGTTTTATTTTAAACCCGATATACAAATGCCACAGAGATGTTGCTTTTTCCTCATTTTAAAAACTCTCAATGTACATTTCCTTATGATGTTTTATAATTATATATTTATTGGTATAATTGATTAATGTGTGCCTCCTCCAACTAGACTATAATTCCAAGAGGGCAGAAATCATGTATGTGTTCCTCACCACTGAACACACAGGGCCTACAGTGGCTGGACACAGCTGTGTTGGAAGAATGAAAGGCGAGATCCAAATGAGAAGTACAGTCTAGCCCTTTCCTCTTTCTTGGAGTCCATTGTTTATTAAACAGCCCATAGACCACTTACCAGCCCCACAAGTAGCCTCTGGTGGTTGTCTTCCTCCTGGAAGAGGGGTGCCAATCTTGGCTCTGAAACTAAACAGAGCAATTGTCAAGCAGGGTGGTTTACAGGAAACGGACTGGAAAAGGAGCAATCAGCCTGGGTTTCCCCTCTCTTAGTCATTGGGAAAACATAACAATTCCCAGATAAAATAAAAAGTTTTCACTAGGTAAGTGTGACCCAAGTCCTGCAAGTTGAACTTCTCATTCAGGTGACTTATAGAGAGCTCTGGGCAACAAAGACAGGCAGAGACCAGGAGGGAATGAAGGAAAGGAGGAAGGGAGGGAGGAAGGGAGCAAAGAAAGAAGGGAGGAGGAAGGAACACATATGTCAACACCAACAGGCTCTGGCTTTGATTTCTCTTCAACACAAAAACTCACCACTGTCTGAGAATTTCTGCTTCACTGGAGACAGAGTAACCTCTCTTAACTCTAAGGGGGACGAAAACCCAGGGACAGGGACTTGGTGGAAGGATCACATGACTCCCTTCTTTCTGGCCTCCCATAGTTCAGTGTCTTTGGGGACCAGTCAATTACTGTGGCAATAATACTAATTGATATAAGTTATCAGACTGAAAGACAACTAGATCAAGATGGAAAAGTGACATGTAAGGTCAAATCAAATAGCACTTCTCCACCGTGACTTGCACTTCACCAGCAAGACCGGAGGGACAGGCCAGCAGTCTCATTGGAAGATCTGCCCCAACACTCCCTCTAATGGTCCTCAGCACCTCTGCCCAGCTCTTCCTGTCCCAGAGCCGCTGAGGCACAGCCCGTCAGGAGGACCAAACTACACTGGTCTGAGCTGACAACTCCTGTGGGAGGTCGTGGATGCCTCCGGATGCCTCAGGAGAAAGCCTATCTGGATCCTACATAACCTTCCTGATTAAGATGAAACAGTGCAGGACTTGAGCCTGGCAGCCCTGAATTTCACAGAGTGTTCCTTTTCTGGCAGTGATGTCATCCTTCCTAGGAAACTAGCACAAGCAAAGCAGTGCAAGGAAGGGGCAAGTTCCCAAAAGGGTGTCAAGAGAAAATGACCAGTCACAGGATGCAAGCAGGCCTGACGGACAGGGGAGGGAGGGTGGGCACACCAGGAATAGACCATACCAGCAACATTTCCTATATTGTAAACCCCTGGATCACACACATTCACACCCCCGTGCACTGGGCAGGACCCTGCCAACTGCTGCTGCCTGGTGCTGGTGACAGAGACCCTGGCTTCCGACATGAATGACCTGGTGACAGGGCAGAGGCTGGTCCCAGGGGCTGTGCAGTGGGCCCAGGCTCTGTCTGCCTGGGCTGGCTGACAAGTTCACTGTCACGGTTCATGTGGGTTGTGTGCACAGCTGCGGATGAGTAGCAACACACTGTATAAAATAATTTCCATTACGGTCACTCAACATATACCTAAATATCCAGGCCCATAAAACAGAAGTGAGATAAAAAAACAACAGCTTTTAAAATAAAGACTGACTTTTATGAGCCATGAAAAAGTTTCACTGACAAAACCACAAAAGGGTTTATATCTGAATATGCTTAGCATTCTCTTCCCCCAGTTTCACCCAGCTAAGTCCCCAACCATCCCCACTCCTGACCTCGCCCCTCCACCCTGCACCCTGTAGTTACATAACACCTGTCACCCGGTTTAGAAATTATGTGTTAGCATTTCTTCCTCATACACCAATGATAACCCAGCCACCCCAGGTCTCCCCCATGTGCCAAGCGCTGTAGTAGGTGCTATAAACATTATACATTTACTCTCCTTTTCTCCTCACCCTTACAAAATGGAGGACCACACAAAATGGATAAATGGCTTGCCTAAGAGGACACGGTTAGCATGTGACCAAGCTGGAACTGAGGCCCGGTTCTGTCTGGCTCCACGCCCGTGCTCTTCCCCCAAAATCACAGTGCTTACCTAGAGGCTCCTCATCTCTGCGCCCTTATGACCTGGCCCAGTGAGTGCCCAAGTGTCAACCAAAATGAAAGGACACACAAGTCAAAGGCCCTTGTATGAACAGACAGCTGGAGGGAGCGCAGCCCTGGGCCAAGGGAATTTCCAAAGTGCATCCTGTGGGTACAGCCAGTGGGCATGTTAACTAGATCAACTCCATGAGGGAAAATAATGAAAACCAGAGGCCCACACTCAGGGACCGTCCAGTAAAAGCACATTCAACAGCTGTCCCTGAAGGTCCTGGTGCCAAGACAGACATGGAAGGAGCGGGGCAGCCACTCGGACAGGAAGACAGTAAAGGGAGCTGCCTTCCCTACACTGCTGGAAGTGGTTTTCTTGCCAACCCACAGTGGGAGGACGAAGGGTGTTACAAACAAAACACTGGCTGGAATCCAGAAGGCTCAATTACAGGTCTTTTCTTACCCAAAGTCTTTGCTTCTAGGTTAGAAATCACCCTACAAAGAAATTAGCCAATGTTATTCACACAGGAAGCATTTTTAAAAAACAAAAGCCACAATACCATACAAAGAGATCCTCCTTTAACAACCCATAAAACCCCTACAGAAACTGTTCTCAGACTGGTGAAAACCTCAAAAACTTTAATCAACTTGGCAAAAGCCACATTAGGCAATTATAAAACTTTAATCTCTTTAGTGCAAACAATGACAATACTTTAGAACAATTGCAGCTCTCAGTTATTGGAAATAAAGAGAAAAGAAAATAGAACAGAGGTTGGAATGGGGCCTATACTTGTAGTACTCTGAGATGACTCACTATCCAGAAAATCTGCTGTCAAAATAAAAGCAAGCTCACCAGCACACTAACACTTTATTATTATTATTATTATTATTATTATTATTATTGTAAACTTATCTTTATTGTTGAATGTATCATAGATGTCTCCTCTTACTTGCCCCATTGACCCTCTCCTCACAGCTCCCGCCTCTCTCCTGCCTTCCCCACACTATTGGCTATGTCCATTGGTTATGCATATATGCATATAAGTTCTTTGGTTTATCTCTTCCCACCGCCCTCCTTCCTTTTGAGGTTCGCAATCTAACAACCAATTTGTATTTCTTAATCCCTTCACCTTTTTCACCTATCCTCCCAACCCCCCTCCTGTCTGGCAACCAACAAAAAGTTCTCGGTGTATATGAATCTGTTTCTATTCTGCTTGCTCATTTTGTTTGTAGATTCAATTGTTGATAGATATGTATTTATTGTTATTTTATTGCATATATTTTTTATCTTCTTATTCTTCAAGAAGACTCTTCAACATTTCATATAATACTGGTTTAGTGGTGATGAACCCCTTTAGCTTTTTCTTATCTGGAAATCTCTTTATATGTCCATCGATTCTAAATGATAGCTTTGCAGGATAGAGTAATCTTGGTTATAGGTCCTTGTTTTTCATCACTTTGAATATTTCTTGCCACTCCCTTCTGGCCCGCAAAGTTTGTTTTGAGAAATCAGCTGACAGTCTTACGGGAGCTCTGTTGTAGATAACTAACTGCTTTTCTCTTGCTGCTTTTAAGATTCTCTCTTTGCCTTTAACATTTGGCATTTTGATGATGATGTGTCTTGGTGTGGGCCTCTTGGGGTTCATCTTGTTTGGGACTCTCTGTGCTTCCTAGACTTGTATGTCTGTTTCCTTCACAAAGTTAGGGAAGTTTTCTGTCACTATTTTTTCAAATAGGATTTCAATTTATTGCCCTTTCTCTTCTCCTTCTGGCACCCACATGATGCAAATATTGGTGTTTTGAACTCTGTATCTGATTGATTGCTTATCTCCATTTTGTTTAGTTCTTTTCCTGGAGTTTTGTTCTGTTCTTTCATTTGGGACATATTTCTTTGTCTCCTCATTTTGGTTGCCTCCTTGTGTTTGTTTCTATGTATTAGGTAGAGTTGCTATGTCTTCTAGGCTTCTTAGGGTGGCCTATTATAGTAGGTGTCCTGTAGGGTCCAGTGGTACAACTTCCCTGATCACCCCAGCTATACCCTCCAGTTGCACCCCTTGTGTGGACTATCCACTCTTCTGTTGTAATTGAGTCTTTTTTTTTTTTTTTTATCCTCACCCGAGGACATTTTTTTTGCATTTATCTTCAGTTAGAGCAGGAGGGAGAGGGAAGAAGAGAGAGAGAGAAACATCAACATGAAAGAGACACATCAGTGGTTGCCACCCACATGACCCCAACTGGCACTGGGACAAACTGCAACTGAGGTACATACCCTTAGCAGGAACCAAACCCGGGACTTTCTGGTCTGTGGGCCAAAAAGTCCAGCTTTAACCGCTGAGCCAAACCAGCCAGGGCGTAATTGAGTCTTGATTGCTATTGGCCCATCAATGGGAGGGATTTACTCAGGCTGATCAGCTTCAAGGACTGGCTGTGCCCACTGACCACTGACTGACTACCTTGGAGGATCAGCCGTGTAGGGGCCCACCACACAGAGCAAGACTTACTTCAGCAGGCCTCTGGTACCCACTGAGTCCACTCCTTGAGTGTGTCACTTGTGGAGGTGGTTGGGTGGTGGTACTTCACCTTGGTCTGAAGCTGTCCACTGGGTGTGCTGGCTCTGGGATAAGGTCAGCCACTGCCTGTGTTCTGCCCAGGGCCCCTGGCCTAAACTACAAAGTGATCTGCAGATGGCTGCTTCTTGTGCTGGGCTTGGAGGTGCCCAGGAAAAGCCAACCTATGAACCAAGGCTGCTGCTTCTAGTGCCAGGCCTGGGGCCACTTAGGGAGAGGTACGGGGCTCCCTGAGGCCAGATGCTGCTTGAGAGAATTTAGGAAAATCTGAAGCAGGAGCCAAAACAGACCAATCCTATGGTAAAGCCACTGGAAATATCTTGGGTGGGCCCAAAAGTTGGGCCGGGCAGGGCCTCAGGGAATCACTAGGGCAGGGCAAACAGTGTGAGCCAAGTTGCTGGAGTCCCAGATACGGCGCCTGTCTGCCTGCCCTGTCGGGGAAGGGCTCACCAAAGGAACAATGGCCTCTGCCAGCACTTCTGTCTGGGAAAAAGCTGCCTCTCCAGCTCTTGCCCCCATGCCAAACAACTCAGTTCTTCCCTGTATGATTCTGGTGCCTTTCAAGCTACCACCCCATCACTGGAGCCCAGAAGGAGTAAGTCCAAGTAAGTTCATGGGCAGGCCCTTTAAGAGGAACTACCTGAGACTCTAGAAGCCTCAGCCTCCCTCAACCTCAATTCCCACTGGTTTTTACAGCCTGAAGTTATGGGGACTTCTCTTTCTGGCACTGGAACCCTGAGCTGGGGGGCCTCGTGTAGGATGGGGACCCCTTGCTCCTCAGGGAGAACCTTCACAGCGGAAGTGTCCCTCCTGATTTTTATCTGCCACATGTGGGTGTGGGACCAGCCCTTCTGTGTCCCCACCCCTCCTACCATTCTCCATGTGGCTTCTTCTTTAATTTTGTAGTTTTGTAGGACTTCCATTCAGCTCAGTTTCAGGTGGTTCTGAATGATGGTTGTTCTGTAGTTTAGTCATAATTTTGATGTGGTTGTAGACGAGGTGAGTACCACATTTACCTATGCTGCCATCTTGACCAGAAGTCCCCAATAACACTTTTCTAAATCAGCCTACTGACAGTACCCCACTAAAGTGCTCAATAAATAAGAGCTTTGTTTGCCACTTCCTCATCAATCTTCCATCCATAGGATGCAAACCTGTAAGGCTTAACAGATAAACTTTTCCACTAGAAACCCCTGTAGGGTCCAGGTGGCTGTACTCAGTAAACTATCAATCAGCATCAGACACAAAGGATACACAAAGAAAGTAAGCTATTTCCATGAAAGGTAGCGAACAAAATAATGCAAATGGTAACCATCTTACAGATATAAGAATCCTCAATTTTACTTACTTTACTGCATTATCAAGAATATTCCTCACATACACCTTGGACCTTCTTTTTCCTGTTTTCTAGGAATGAGAATATGTCAGAGGTGTGAAAGGTGAAGGTCTTGTGGGTGACATTTCTCACATCAAGGTCATAATGTAATACAATTAACAGTTACAGAAAAAAAGAAATGTACTTTCCAGGTAAACAGGTAAAAAACCTAGATTATTAAGAAACTGTTTCTCTGAAACTATTATAGATTTACAGGAAGTTGTAAATCAGCAACAAATCAGGACTGTTGTATATAGTTGTAGTGTTGTTGTATATACAACTACAACTATATACAACAGTCCTACAGAGAGATCTCATGTACTCTTCACATGAGCTCTCCCCAGTGTTTATATCTTATATAAATGACTATACATGGTACGCTATCCAAATCAGGACACTGAGACTAGTACAATGAGTGTATAGTTCTGCCATTTTATCACATGTGTAGATTCATGTACCACCACAATCAAGAGACAGAAGAGTTCCATCACCCAAAGAAGCATCAGAGAAGCCCCTCTGTCTGCCTATTGGGAGATCAGTAGCAACAATGTAAAAGTGCCTGGTAACTGGGGAGGGTGCTGCAAATGTAAGCCAGCCTTATGACTTGCAGGTATTACCTGGATCTAACATGCTATGCTTTTGCCTCTTGCTTTGTTCTCATGAACCCACACATACCTCTTCTGAGATCAGGCTGTGCCACTCTCTCCTGACCACGCTGTTCTTATAGTATAAGTGTGGCTTGGAGTACTTAACATATTCCAGGTTGGCGTTCAGTTTTTCCCAGTAGTTCTTAAAGCTATGTACCTGTAGGAGACAAAAACATCAGCAAGCTTGAGCAGTGGGCCTTGTTGGCCAAACTACCCAGAAGGACCACGCAAGCCTGCTGCAAACCTGGGCTCCCTTACTTCCTCAGCTCGTATGGCGTAGCATTTCCAAGTGAATACTTCCCACGAAGTACAGCATTCTCATCCCAAAAGGGATTCTAAAATAGAGAGACTTAAAAAGTCTTGCCTTCCCCACTTCCTTTCCTAACCCCTTTTACATGGAGAGAGCTGCTACTCAATTCCCCAAACTGCTATGACTCCCCTAGGTTAAGGCTAAGCGTCTCAGCCTATGTTAAACACACAATGTTGCATCAACAATGCCATGTTCAATCAGAGAATGTTCATGAGATTTGGAGTGCGTGGACTAGGCTTACTTTCCCACTAAGCTTATTTACTTCCAAAGGATTTTTTTTCAAAACCTAGAAATCAGAAAGTCAAAGTGAACTAGTTTCACATTCAGTTGTCAAATACTCCAGAACAGAATAGTTGGCGTCCTATCTAGGTCTTTGACTTATTGATATAATTGTACTATGTTGAAGCAAGAATGTATCCATTAGGTTCATCTTTTAATTAAACGCAATATTATACTTTTTTGTAAATGTCAAGGGATATACTGACACAAACTGTTTTTTATAATCAATGAGGATAAATTTATGATACCCACATTCTTGCCAAAAATATGCAATTATAAAAGGTTTGACTGGGGCCAAGGATGCAATGTGTAGCCATAAAACAAAGAGAGCTAATGCCTACTGTGGTAACAGTCTTGGCTGCAATGCAAGAGAAAAAAAAAAGAAATAAAATATGCCTCAATCAAGAAATGTGCCCTTGTGTTAAATAAGAGCACATTATCCAAATTCTTATTGAAAAGACTGTCATAATTGGTTCAAAATGGATTTTGGAGTATCCGTAAAGTGAGCTACATAATAATAACTTGCTGTTTTAGGAGACTGAAAGCCCAGTTCAGTCAACATTCCTTCTCATAAAGACAAAAATCTGTTTCCAAGAAAGTGCCATTTCTAGGGGAAATCAGAACACTGGAATCAGGTTGTACTCCCCACCTGACTTATCTCGTTCACCTTTTCTTTCCTTTTCCATTTATTTATACTGAATATATCTTTATTCACCCTTTGGCCTTCCTTGTATTAAAAATAATAATAATAATGAAAGCAAATCCTGCCGACATTTGGCAGTATTGGGTCCCTGATGGGAAGTCACTGCAGCGTTCTTGCCATTCTACTTCTGGGCTCAGGCGCACTACTCATTGGTGTTGTGGTGACATCTAGTGGCCAATGAAGCTATTAGCTCTGACTGATTTGCCACAGGAGTTACACCATGTGGCCGTCCAACTTTGCTCAGGACAAGACATGTGAGGGGAGGAATGCTGGTGTCCTTCTACCTGTCACAGGGCCTCTTCTCCTCAGACCAAATGCCACCCTCCTGTCAGAAGCCCCCACTCACACACCCACACTGTGTCTCCTAAGAAAAGACCTCTCCTAAACTACCTTCCTTCTCCTCGCTTCCCCATGTAAAATATCCCTTTTCTCAGCTGAGAAAAAACAGGTAAAACAAGTCATGGACAGGCTTCAAAGGGGCTGGCAACGCCACTGATGGTGTATAAAATGGAGCGTATGTTTGTAGGAGCGCTTTTCTAGGAAGGACTATAGTTTGCACCAGATTTTCAAAGGGATCCATGGCCTAAAATAGTTGAAAACCACTGAGTTTGAAGGAAAAGAATCTCAGTTTAAAACAATAATAACAACAGCTTACATTTAAATAAGAAACACTGTCGGCCAAAAGTCCCCAAAATATTTTAATATAAACTTATAGGTCTTTCAAGGAGGTTACTGGGCTGCATGTTATACTATAGCTATTGAGAGCGTACAGACCAAAACAATTCATAGCATATGTCACTATGTGGTAGCTACTAGACAAGGGATGCAATCTTTTAAGTTATAAAAATTCATGGAGATCATTGTAAATTGGAAGGTCTGTTCAGAAGTCTGGTTAATAAATGAGACCCAGAGCATGAAGATGGGTTTGAGTAAGTGAAGGATAAGAAGAGGATGTTCTACGTGGGGCTCTGAGGACGTGAGTGAAGACTGAGACACCTAATGTGGATTTGGGGCTTAGGTCAGAGACAGAGCATTAGAGAAAGCAGAGAAAACAACCTCCAACACTTCATTCTTTGTGGTGAAGATATCGGCCCTAGAGTTCATTCCAAACTTCAGCAGCCACCTGGATCCCATCTCCTAGAGATTTAAATGGTTTGGGTGTGACTTGAGCCTCCTGAGTTTTACGAGTTCCCCAGGCAATCCTAATGCTCAGCCAGGGCTGAGAACACCGCTTGAGCAGGTCCAGGTAATCCCGGGCTCGACTCCCACCCTCAAACGTGTTCCTCAATCTGCACCTCTGGCGTAAAGGCTGAAGAAGATTGTGACTGTGTTGTTAGATAACAGCATTAAAGTGGGGGTTATGGCCAATCCGTGAAGGATCTCAAATGCCAAGTTCACACCAGCATGCTCATTAACCCAGAGAATAAAAGAAGCCCAAGATAAAATTTTAGATGTTGTAACATAATATTGGGGAGGGGGAAGCAGGGGGGAAATGGAAGCTGCACAATTACATCCTAACAGCCAACCTAGGAGCACAGAAACCCACTCTTCTCAGTCCACTAGCACTTATGGAACTAGTTGAGTACTGAGAGCTGTGTTCATCAGAAACAGCTGAGCAAAGTGAAAGCCCAAGAAGCACATACCAACTACTTAAAAAGGACTCACAGAACTTTAAAACACACACACACACACACACACACACACACACACACACACACACACACACTTTATAAGAAAACTACCCATGAATTTATCTGCTTCCAGGAGACTTGGTGTTAGAAGCCATTAGATACTCCAGGAATGATCCTGAAGCATTTTCCTGCTCAAGGAGGAGTTTAAACTTTGATTTTGAAAGAAGTCTCTTCTTAAGAAATAATCTTTTTTTATCTCCTAGGATGACATGAAATAATTAACAAACGTAGACCATGACAACTATTAATTGAACAAAAGGATGAAAGAGTTACATGAAGGGATTGTTTTCTATTAATGATTTGAATTGCCAGCTGATTTACAGCAAAAACAAAAACCTGTGGTACCGGCTCATCTGCAAATTACCATCAGGAGAAAATATCTGCCCTTCATTCCTAAGCAGCCCTCTGGCTTTTGTCCTAAGTCTTCTGATTAACCAGCATCTTCTTACAGGAGAGGAAGCCAAGTCAGAGAGAACCTTCACTCTCCATGCCAGGGCTCAACCAGCAGAGCTAAAGCTCCATGCACGTCAGCTCTTCAGTGGATACCACCTCATTATCAGCTTTTACTTCCAGCACAGACAGGCTAAAATAGAAACATCTATGTGTCCACAAAGCTAGCGAGGCACCATACTAAGCCAAGATGCTCTAGTAACTGGAATGCCTCATGTAACAGAGTGAAATGCTCAGCCTCTCTGACTGCAAGCCTGTGTTGTTCCCATGGTCTCCAGGTTAATAGTGTCTGCTTAGTCTTGCATATAGACATGCTAATCATTAGAGGAATTCCACTTGCACCTTGAGTTTTACAAAAATAGTCCCTTACCAGAAAATACCTTTCCCACAGAGATAAGGGAAGTATGTATAAAAATAATCATTGTTTATCAAAGATTTGCAGGAACCTCAAGACTGGACTCGCATCAACTAGAGTCAACGGGCTAAGAACAAAGAAGTTTCACAATCTTCCTCAGACCCCTGCTAATGCCCAGATGTCTGCCATCCTCAATCACCTTTTGCCCCTCCCCTTTCAGTCTTCCCTTGGTATAAAAGAAGCCTGAATTCTGTACTTTCTCAACATGGTTCTTTGGGATGCTAGTCCACCATATTCTCAGCTTGCTGGCTTTTTTTTTTTTTTCTTTTAATTAAATTTATTGGGTGACATTGGTTAATATGATCATATAGGTTTCAGGTGTGGGTTTCTATGTTACAAGACATGTATATTGCACTGTGTACACATCACCCAAAGTTAAATCATCTTCCATTACCATATATTAGGCCCGCTTCAGCCCCCACACACCCTCCCCCTTCCCTCTGGCAACTACCACACTGCTGTTTGTATTCACAAGTTTCAGTTTTATATCCCACATATGAATGAAATCATATGGTTCTTAGCTTTTTCTGCCTGACTTATTTCACTTAGCATAATATTCTCAAGATCCATCCATGTTGTTGCAAATGGCAGTATTTCATCCTTTCTTATGGCTGAGTAGTATTCATATACACAATATACATTGTGTATATGTACCACATCTTCTTTATCCAATCCTCTATCGCAGGACACTTTGATTGTTTCCATGTCTTGGCCACCATGAATAATGCTGCAATGAATGTAGGGGTGTGTATATCTTTGCAAATACATGTTTTCAAGTTTTTTGGGTGTATACCCAGGAGAGAGATTGTTGGATCATATGGTAGCTCTATTCTTAACTTTTTTAGGAATCACCAGATTGTTTTCCATAGTGGCTGTACCAGTCTACATTCCCACCAGCAGTGAATGAGGGTTCCCTTTTCTCCACAACCTCTCCAACAATTACTTGCCTTGTTGATAATAGTCATTCTAACAGGTGTGAGGTGGTACCTCATTGCAGTTTTGATTTGCATTTCCTTAATTGTCAGTGAGGTTGAGCATCTTTTCATATATTGGCTGTTTGTATGTCTTCTTGGGAGAGGTGTCTGTTCAGGTCCTCTGCCCATTTTTTTATTGGGTTGTTTCGTGTTGAGTTTTATGAGTTCTTTATATATTTTGTATATTAAACCTTTGTTAGAGTTATTGTTTGCAAATATCATCTCCCATTTGGTCAGCTGCCTCTTTGTTTTGTTGTTGGTTTCTTGTGTTGTGTAAAAGCTTTTTAGTTTGATATGGTCCCATTTATTTATTTTTGCCTTTATTTCCCTTGCCTTTGGGGTCAAGTTCATAAAATGTTCTCTATGGCCAAGGTCCATAAGTTTAGTACCTCTGTTTCCTTCTATGTAATTTATTGTTTCAGGTCTTATATTTAGGTCTTTGATCTATTTCGAATTTATTTTTGTACATGGGGACAAACTTTAATCCAATTTCACTCTTTTGCATGTGGCTTTCCAATTTTTCCAGCACCATTTATTGAAGAGGCTATCTTTACTCCATCATGTGTTTTTGGCTCCTTTGTTAAAAATTATCTGCCCATATACATGGGGTTTTATATCTGGCTCTCAATTCTATTCCACTGATCTGTGTGTCTATTTATCTGCCAATACTATGCTGTTTTGATTATCATAGCTCTGTAGTATAATTTGAAGTCAGGTAGTGTGATATCTCCAGCTTCATTCTTTTTTCTCAGGATTGCTTTGGCTATTTGGGGTCTTTTGTGGTTCCATAAAAATATGATGATTTTTTTTTAATGGCATTGGGATTTTGATGGGGATTGCATTAAATCTGTACATTGCATTGGGTAATATGGCCATTTTAACTAGGTTGATTTTTCCAATCCATGAACACAGGATTTTTTCCATTTTGTTGTGTCTTTTTCAATGTCTTTTAATAATGCTTTGTAGCTTTCAGTACATAGGTCTTTCACAGTTTCTTTGTTGAGTTTATTCCTATGTATTTTATTCTTTTGGTTGAAAATAGTAGAAAGACCTCTTCAGAGAAAGCTGCTAGAGAAGGGCCAATAACACATACATAATACACAAAAGAGACCAGCAAATACCATGAATAACCATGGAAACAAGGAAGCTCAGAAAGAAAATGAAAAATCTCCAGAAATCAAGCTGGAATACATGGAAATATGTGATATAAATGACAGAAATTTCAAGATTGGTTCTAAAAATACACAACAAGATGCAAGAAAATACAGGCAATTCAATGCACTCAGAAAACAAATTTATGAGCAAAATGAGTACTTTACCAAAAAGACTGAAACTTTAAAAAAGAATCAATCAGAAACCCTGGAAATGAAGTGTACAATTAAGGAGATTAGGAATGAACTACTGAGCATAGGAAACAGAGCCAACCAGATGGAGGAAAGAATTAGTGATATAGAAGATAGGAGTCTAGAAGTGACGCAGAAGGAAGAAGAGAGAGACCTGAGCATAAAAATAAAAAAATAAAAAGAAAGAGCTCTACAAGGACTGCTCTTTCATTTCTGACTCCATCAAAAAAAGCAATATTAGAATAACAGGCATGCCAGAAGCAGAAGAGAGGGAGAAAGGAACGGAGAGCCTATTCAAACAAATAGTGGATAAGAACTTCCCAAACCTATGGAAAGAATTAGATCCTCGAATCTAAGAAGTAAACAGAATACCTAGTTACCTCAAATTGAAAAGGCCCTCTCCAAGGTACACTGTATTAAAACTGTCAAAAATTAATGACAAGGTAAAAATTCTCAAAGTAGCCAGGGAAAAGAAGGAAGTGACCTACAAAGGAAAACCCATCAGAATATCATCTGATTTCTCAGCAGAAATTCTATAAGCCAGAAAAGAGTAGACCCAAATATTCAAATGTCTGAGAAAGAGATTACCAGCCATGAATAATATATCTAGCAAAGTTATCCTTTAAATATGAAGGAGAAATAAAGACTTTCCCAGACATACAGAAGCTGGAGGATTTTATCTCCAGAAAACCTCCATGGTAGGAAATATTCAAGGGAGTTATTCTACCTGAAACAAAGAACATAAGGTCACAACACTACGAGTAAGGTCACCAAAAATCTTACAGCATAAACAGGGATAATTTGTGATGGCAAAAACATAAAAGGAAAGGGGGTAAAGGTCTGAACTGGCAAAGGAGAATGAAGATCAGATGTATTCAGAAGAAAAAGAACTACTGTATATATGCAACTTTCTTTTTTACAAACCTGATGGTAACCACACATAAAAATCCCCAAACTAAGACACATGGCTTAAAGAGGAAACAGAGGAGAGAAGTAGGGAATACCACCAAACAAAAACAACAGACAGAAACACAAAGGAAAAGAACCAATGGAGGCACAGAGCCGCCAGAAAACAAAAGATAAAATGGCTATAGGAAATCCTCATACATCAATAATTACCTAAATGTAAATACACTGAATTCACTAATAAAGAGGCACAGAGTAGCAGAGTGGATCAAAAACCAAAACCCAACCATATGCTGCCTACAAGAGACACATCTAAGCTGCAAAGACAAAGGTAGATTCAAAGGAAAAGGGTGGAAAATGATTCTCCAAGCAAATAACACCCACAGAAAAGCAGGTGTAGCCATACTTATATTTGACAAAATAGATTTCAAGATAACAAGAGACAAAGATGGACATTTCATAATGTTAAAGCTGGCTTTCTGAATAAAGTCACTTTTCCTTGCCTCAACACCTTGTTACTCAACTTACTGTCTGCCGTGCAGAGAGTGGTACGAGCTTGGACTCGATTGCACTGAGGCTTCCTGTAAAGGGGATTGCATGTTATAAGTGCAAGTTCTCCTATTTATAAATGAACTTCCTCCTTTTCCCAACATCTAGTAAAAAAGAAATCTGTCTTCCTTCCTAGCTGGGTAGTTCTCTTAGCCATTTTTCATAGGTTGGATTTTAATGTAATCACTAAATATACCTCTAAATTATTCCATCGCAAAATTAGCATATACCCTGAGAAAGTCAATGCTAAGTTATTTCTCTCCTCTTAACCTTAAGAATTAAACATTATGCCTCCAACCAAAACTATGAATAAGAGCAGCACAGCCTAGTGACTAGTGGAGAAAAACAAAAACAAGAATCCTTGTTCCTCAATTTCATCATCTGAGAAGTAATCCGTAGCATCATCTGAAGCTACCCCCATCTCTACAGATATGACTGAGTGAATTTACCAGTCTGCTACTCTGTTTCTAATAAGTAGTGTTTCCCTTGTAGTATCATAAGATTATGTTTTACAATATTAATTTTACTTGCCATAACTCACAGTCTCAGAAAATATGTTGTATAGAAAAAAATTATTTTTTCTCTACAACAGTCTACTCACAGAATACTTCACTTCTGGTCACCAAATATGTGAGAGTTTCTTCCCCACATCCATCAATTCTCCAACATCAGTTGGGTGTCCGACCATTTAACTCAATTCCGACACTATCTGCCTAGGGACAGTGTTGGATCAGTCCTATAAATTTCCCTCTTCAGATGCCAATCGCAAGTCCAGGTTGTCACCTATGCTTCTAACTGACGGTCTATAAATCGGAGGTTTCCAGAACCTCCTCCTTGGGTTTGATAATTTGCTGCAGTTGTTCACAGAACTCAGGAAAGCAGTTTACTCATTATAAAGAGACAACTCAGGAACAGCCAGATGGAAGAGATACGTAGGGCAAGGCATGTGGGAAGGGGCTATGAGCTTCCATGCCTTCCTCAGGCACACCACCCTCCCTGAACCTCCACACACTTATCTGACCCAGAAGCTTCCAAACCCCTTCAGTTAGGGTTCTTTACAAAGACTCCCTCACAAAGGCATGGTTGGTTAAATCACTAGCCATTGGTGATTGAACTCAATCTCCAGCACCCTCGCCTCAGGAGGTGGGGAGTGGGGGTGGGGCTGAAAGTTCCAACCCTCCAATCATGTGGTTGCTTCTCAGGGCCACAGTCCCCATCCTTAGGTGTTTTTCAAAAGTCACCTCATTAGCATAATCTCAGATGTGGTTGAAAGGGGCTTGTTATAAATAACAAACACATTCTTCTCACCTTCGTGCCATGGAGCTGCTTCAGAAACTGGGAGCAAACACTAAATATTGTAACAAAAGAGGTCCCTACAACACTTGGAAATTATAAGGATTCGGGGAGCTCTGTGCCAGGAACTATGGATATATTTGGAAGACCAAATATATATTTCTAGTTATAACACAATATCACATGTGTATAAACTGAACTTTGGGAAATTAATTAGTATTTCCCACATAACCAACTGACACTTCTGGTATTGCTACATTTTTGTCAAAGCAACAATTCTTTTTTTTTTTTTTTAATCCTCACTGGAGGATATTTTTCTATTTATCTTCAGATAGAGTGGGAGGGAGGGAGGGAGAGAGAGAGAGAGAGAGAAAGAGAGAGAGAAACATCTACAGGTTGCCTCCCACATGACCTCGACCAGGGCCAAGGTACCAACTGCAACTGAGGTACATGCCCTTGTCTGGAATCGAACTCACAACTCATTGGTCTGCGGGCCGATGCTCTAACCACTGAGCCAAACTGGCCAGGGCAACAATTCTAATTTTTAAAAACTGTCACCTGTGGGGCATGGCGGTGCACGGTGGAGCCCAGTGTCCCAGGGCCTTGTGGCCACAGGGCCTGGCAAAGTCTATTAAATGTCGAGGAAAAGTTGGGAGAGGGAGGAAGTAGGGGGGAGAGAGAGAGCTAGTGAGAGAGAGAGAGAGAGAGAGAGAGAGACATCATGTAAGAGAGAAACATGGATCTGCCACCTCCTGTATGCGCCCCGACCAGGGATCAAACCCACAACCCACTGATAATCACTGTGTATTTAATAATAAGGTGTCATTCCACTGATAATCACTGTGACATGTGACAAGTTCCATGGGGGAATCTGGGCACATCTGTCAGAATCACAAAGCTTGGCGATCCCACTTTAAGACTTGGTCCTGTCAGTGATCTCACACACATGCGCTAGAAGCTTTATCACGAGGCTCATGGAAACATTGTATGTGATTGTAAAAGGGCAGAAACAACTTAAATATTACCAGTAGTAATATTAATTAAATAAAGTATGGCACAGCCCTAGTATGAAATTTTTAAAAATAAAATAAAGGTGACATCCCATTGTGGCTCTAGCTTTGCAAAAATTGTTAGCTATTACTCTGTGATTCCCTTGACACTTTGGATCTCTAACAAACCTTTTGTGTGGTGGTGGTTGTCTGTATTGGGAGGGTCAAGGAAAGGGTGTCTTTGTGTTTCATTAAGCAATTAATTATACTCATGCTTTGCCCAAAGGGGGGATATCTATAATACTTACAACAATAATGAAGAAGAAAAAACAACAGTGGTTTTTTTTTAACTTTTTAAGCAAAGAAGCATAAATAAACAAGTCTAAATGGGAAACAGCCCAGGTGTCAACCACTCTCCCAGTTGCTCAGGGGCATTTCGATCCTGATAGACACTTGCCGTAACACCCTCACTTCTGAGTGGCCGTAACTGGGAAGGGGCTTTAAGTCTTTCTGGACGTCCCAGTCTCTGGGTCAGGTAGTTAATAATCTCTAAACAAATGATTAAATAAAAGGCTTCCTTACTTTATAAAACGAAACTAAAGATGTCTGGCTTAAAAATACTTGGGTAAAAAGACTACATTTCTCCATCTGTGGCATGTTCTTTCAACTTTTATCTTTATAGTCAATTAAGTTACTCTTTCTCTTTTTAATCCATATATGCTTCCTGTGGTAGGGCAGTTTTATTAGTTTCTCTTCTCATTATAAAATCAATGCTAATTTTTAACCTTTTATAAAAGTTGCCGTTTCCCTAGAGAAAACCGTGTTTTAAGAAGGTAAAATCACTCTTACGAAGTAGCTCTTGATGACAATCCTTTTAAAGTAAGACTTGTTTCAATAAACTTCTTTTTTCATTTTTAAAATTCTTTGGAAGTCATTTTATAAAGTAAAGAAGGCTTTTGTCTTTCAGGTGACAATCTTCCAAGTCATCCTAAAATGTTCAATCGGGGTTGGCAAAAGTAGGTTTACAGTTATAAGTACGCAAAACACAGTCTATTCTAGTATTTTTGTTTATAAGTTATTCATATTATAACTGTAAACCTGTATATTGAACTTTGTAAAGTGCTCCACTTCAAGCTAAAATTATTTGCAGAGAGAGCAGGAGGAAAGTACATATCTAGTTTCATTTTCCCTTCCCTCACCCGACCCCTTATCAGAGCAGTCATACCAAGCAGAACAGAATGAAGTGCGGGTCAGAGTGAGCAGGGGGTTCCTGGCAGCAAGTATGCTTTCCAAGGTGGCTTATGATTCGGGTCATGGGTGCTCAGAGCCAAGTCCTATCAGTTAAGCATGGCAAGAACAGTCTCTTAAGTGGGGCTGGGCAGGAGAAGCAGAGGGTGGGATATGCCACTGCAACCAGGTCCCTCACAATATAATTAAGCTGAAACTTGGGGCAGAAAAAGGAGGTCAAAGGCAGCAGCTTATAGTGATGGCTATTACTCAAGCAGAGATGGAGGAACAAATGAGAAATATCAGGGCCAGGTGTCCTGTGAACCGGAAGGTACAGATTAGTCTCCCAGGATGAATGATTGGGGTGGGGGTCAGGGAGCTGGCCAAGCCAAACCCAGTACCATCTTCTCCTGAGCCCAAGGCCACTCCCAGCAGTGTGCATTTGCCTTCCCCATGGATCGTGTAGATCGTGAAGAGATCTACAGTTTAAACTTGTCCTTGGT
Organism: Tadarida brasiliensis; assembly: GCA_030848825.1. Lineage (NCBI taxonomy): Eukaryota > Metazoa > Chordata > Mammalia > Chiroptera > Molossidae > Tadarida > Tadarida brasiliensis. Next base: position 62,389,340 of record CM061267.1, on the reverse strand, counting down.
AACATTTCCTGCTAGCATATGGGCACGTGTGGAGTTGCCAAAGAGCTCCCAGGCAGCTTTGAGAATGGTTAATGGGAAACAACTGTCTGCAGGGCCAAATGCTAAAGATAGTTAAGGGAGAGGAGAAAAAGTGACAAGGCAGAATGAATAGCCAAGGAGAAAAATGAACACGAACAACATAAAAACACATTATTCACACACACATGGCGGGGGGGGGGGGGGGGGGGGGGGACAAGAACCAGAGAGTGCCAAAATAAGTTACTTTGTTCCTAAGCAAAGCCAAATCATATTCTTGGAATAAGCCAATAGGTAAAAACTTTAAGAGAACTTTCCAATCACTCTTTATACTTATTAAATAAAAATACACAATGTTGATAAGATTATAATAAACTTATCAACTCATAAATCCCTTGTAACAGTATAAATTATCACAACTTTTTTTAATATCAATTTGGTGATAAGAATCAAAAGCTATAAAAATTGTCATAGCTATTTGCCTAATAATACTCCTCGGCATTTAACCTTAGGGAAGTAAATCCAAAGAAAAGCTGTCTATATAAAGATACTCACTGCAAGATTATTTGTAATAGTAATTTTCTGAAGTGGGAGCTGGAGACAAACTAAATGTCCCAAAACAGAATGATTAAGTAATTAAGACACAGCAACCCAGTAGAATCCATGAAGTCATTAGTAATCATAATTATGAAATTTATGTAGCAACATGCAAAATGTGGATGATATATTATAATTTGTCATCTTTACCGAATGTGTCCTAGATTGCCATGACTGCTAAGTAAAAATGCATACCTATAACGAAGACCAAGGGGAAATGGGGAGAAATAGACAGTTGATGTGGACAGGAGCTGTAGAATGATGGGTGACATTTGTTTCTTTTTATAATTCTCTTCACTAGTTTGTTGTTTGTTCATTAAACAAATTATGGGTTTGGCAGGATGAGTTGTAGAAGCAGAAACAAGAAAATGAAAGGATGGAGGTTCTTAATAAGAACCTTTTAAACTATTAATCAAACCTTTCTTTTCCTTTCATCTTCCTACCTTTGTAGAGCAGTGGTCTAGAAACATACCTTGTAAGTCTCTCCTTAAAGCACCATTCTTAGGACCAAACCCAGAACCACGAAGCCCCCCTGTGGGCCCTCTCTCATCCCCAGTGCATCACTGTGACCTCGAACACCTACAGCTTTCCCCTGTTGCCCAGGCCGGGCCAGCCCTTCGTGGATGCAAAAGAATCAAACATAAAAAGGCAGCAGCACATTGAGCTGCCTGCTGCCAAAAGTTGAGATTTCCCAGTACACACCAATCTATAATTAACAGCAGGCAATGCCAAAAACAACAAAGGAGCTTCAAGGAAACTGTACTAAAATACTCCCCAGTTTTAACTACATATGCATTCTCTTCTACTCACCCACCCCACCCCATTCTCCCTATTGTATTCAGACACTCTTGTGAAACCACCAGACTGAGACCACCAGACTGCAGAAAAACACTAATAGCTGCCACTTCAGGGGCAGGAAGGAGGAGTACAGAAGCTTGCCTGAGGCCACAGACAGCCAAGGCAGGCCACTCCTGAGAAACAGAAAAGCTGTTCTTAGAACCAGAAGGAAATGAAATAATCTCAGCTAGGTTACTTAATGGTTTTAAGATTCGGCATGTGTGTGTGTGTGTGAGTGGGTGGGTGTGGATGTGTTATGAGGAAGTGACAGCACAAATGCCATAAAAAAAAATAGCTACCACACCTTAAGATCATTTACAAGAACTAACGGATTTGAGATGCAGTGGAGAGTCCTAGCTCTAGTACTAGTATGGTTTACATTGAGCCCTGTCATTCTCTACCTTCAGAAAACATCCCTCTTTAAGAGCATTCCTAAGAATGCCATAATGTGTCCTGGCTGGTTTGGCTCAGCGGTTGGAGCGTTGGCCAGCAGACCAGAGAGTCCCAGGTTCAGTTCCCACTAGGGGCACATACCAAAAAAATTAATAATAATAATAAAAGAATGCCATAATGTAATCCTTAGTGACTATGCAACCACTTAGGAAGGATTTTCTCGAAAACTAGCCCGAACAGTTCACAATCCCTTTGGAACCACCATAATACTCAGGGCAGCAGAGGTTTAACTCCAGTGTGAAGGCAGCAAGGAAGCCAGGCACGTCTGTGGTTGTAAGTCTCTGACTGTATGGGACTCACCTTCATTAGAGGCAATGTGATCTCTTCCGTCACAAGGGTTATCCCAGGAATTTCCTACAGTGGGGGGAAAACAGATGTACAATGTCAACTCCTACAAGCTCAAGCCTTCAGGAAGTGATTTCTGCACCGACAGAAGCTGAGGGCAGCTTCCAGTTTGCTAACCTCTACTTTAAATAAACCTCGGAGTTTATAAATAATAGTGAGTACAGCCTAACTCTTGCCTCAGGAAGAAAAATACTCTTCAAAGTTATGATTATAATAGTAGACAGTGTTTCTAAAGGAAAGAAGACTAATGAAGAAATACATAGCAAACAGTATATTGTTTACACATTTCCATTTCCATTTGCACTATCAGTGTAATAACGGGGGGGGGGGGCATATTCCATATTTTGTAATCCTTCCTCCCTTTTCTTCTCTTTAATTTAAATGCACCACATTTGGCTACGCCTCACTAGCAGGAATGAAGATTGATGGGATTCTTGTATGACTTTAGTAGAAAAGTTTTCTGCACCTCATCCTCCACCATGATTTCAGAGCTAAGAGAACCCCATGCAGAGTTGACGCAGCTCTGTCGCCACGGCAGATGCCAAGGATGTGCAGTTCATCTCAGGAAGTCCCCGTTATAATATCCTGCTAACTAGGGAGCGTTAAAACAGACACTTGAATAAAAGGATAAACTTCCAAAATTCCCCTTTTTTCACTGTTATTTTCAAAGTGTTTTTCTATGTGAATTATGTGTATCAGCCTCTCAACTAATCAATTCATCTTTCATTTCCTTAAAAAAGGTACATAATATATGAGAAAATAATTTCAAAAGTGTTATGTAGAAATAAAATCTGATATTTGGATAGGACTTAAATATCCTGGATTTTAGTGGTACACAACCATCCTGTGAAAAGGTGATTAAAGCAGTGGACAAATAAATTTCGAGAACATTTGAGCCATTGAGTTCTCCTCTGTGAGAATAAAAAGCCTGTGATAAAAATCTTCTGTGTGCTTCACAACATAGGACACTTCAAAAAAATAAAAAAGCATTAAAATGTCGCTACAGCCTTAGGTTATAAATAACATCTTAAAATAGGTATAACAAGGCTAATTGTTTGCATACCATAATTCAGGATATCAATGTGAAAGAGCACCATATTTTCTAGTATCTTAAAAAATCCAGTTCAGTTATTTACAAATATAATCTGCCTCCATACGAAGTGTGAAAGTAATGTTTTCTATTGTGGCAAGTGTTTACTAAGGGTGTGGCATTAAAAGCATTTGCAGGTTAGAGAAAGGAAAAAGTAAATGATTTGCATCCTTGCTAAGGATAAGCATAGACTTATAAAATTTCAGGATTAGAAGAGACCTAAGGTTACCTATTGCAACCACAAGAACTTTAAAGCAATGTGGTAAACCCTAAAATAAGCTTAATACATAGGCAGTTAGAATTTTAGGGTTTTTTTACATTGTATCCCTTCTAGGATGTCACTTTCTATGTCCACAACAGCTCCTCTGCCGCACAGTCATGAGAAATGCAAAAGTGAAGACTTGCCTGCCAGGCTGACGTGCTCGATCTTAAAACACAACCCTAAAAACTAGAGGTCCTGTGCCTGCCTCCCAGACTGAACGTGACAGAGCAGGCCAGCAAGAGAGAGAGTGGGTGGCCAGCGAAGGAAGCTGAGAAGTGCATTTCCTGGGTGATTCAACCTGCAAACTTCCTCCCACAGAACCACAGTGTCTGCACATATATTCACAAGGGATCTTAAAGAAAACGATGAGGACCTGAGAAGGAACAAGCTCAGGTCTCCCCCTTATAATTCTACAGTGAGGCATGGAAGTTTAATAACTCTAACAGTAAAAGACAAGAACAAAGGGCCTTTAGGAAAACACTATCATTGTGCACAACAAAAATTGAGATATTAATCAAATACACCGGATATGTCTTTTGTAAGGACTGTATTTAAATAGTCTAACTACAAAACGGTAAGTGTCGCAATTTATCCTGGAACATCCTCTCCTAGGGCTGTGTCATTGGAATTTAATTAATTTTTCTAAATGCCTTTTTGATACGAACCTCTGCCTCCAGACAAAGCATGTAGTTCTGACATCTAAAAATGGAAGGAGAGGAAGCAGAGCCTCTCTCAGGGGATGCCTATGTATGCTCTCCACTGTCTGATCCAACAAAGCGCAGTTCATTGCACAAGGTTCGAGAGAAAATGAACAATGCTTCAGCTCAGCACTTCCTAATTAAAAAGGAGGGAGTCTGGACCAACCAGAAGAAAAGGTTAAATGAGTGAGTTTGCGTAAGGTTACCGATTTCCACTGATTGTAAAGCTCTGGAGTTATTACAGATTTTCTTTGTAAAGCTGAGAAAATGGGTCAGGAAGGTGTTGATCTACTAAATCAAGAGAACCACTCAGATTAACAGCAGTGGTCCAGCCTTGCTCATTTATAAAACCCTAAGAAATATTCTAATCCACTCTAGGTGCTAATAAAACATTAACCATTTGAAGATGATAAAGGTTTAGGTCTGCTTGGTAGTAGGAAGAGTAACAAATATCTTATACCCTCTCCTCAAGTCTCCTGTTTTATAAACACCTTTGGCCAATGGCAAGGATTATTTTTCTGCCAGAAAACGCCAACTCAGTTCCTTATCGGTCAAAATGAAATCACAACCTAGGTCACTGTGACAGGGATGTCCTACAAATGACCCACAACTGTTAGTTAATTTTCATTACACAAGGAATACAAAAACTTTAACTTACTGTATTCCAAGTGAGCACTGAAGAATATGGCAAAAGTTTATCCATGTTACTTGTCTCTGGGTATATGCTCCAATAGGAAGAAGCTGAGCAGGTTTTCGAAAGAAAAAAAATACACATAGTTTAATAATAATCAGGCAGTAGATACTGTAATTTGCCAAAATAAGCAAACCAACATAAGTTTTCATCCTCTAAAAATTAACCATTATAATTTTATCTACTTTTGTAATCACAGACATAGACAACAATGCTGGGGACAGGGTGGGAGGGGGCACCGGGGGAAGGGGGAGGGTGTCAATGGGGGAAAAAGGAGAAACATCTGTAACAAAAATAAATTAATATAATTTTATCTACTGATTAAAATGTTCAGGTTCTGCTTTTGATAATGAGAATTAAAAAAAAAAATTTTAATCCTCACCTGAGGATATTTTTCCATTTATTTTCAGACATAGTGGGAGGGAGAGAGAGAGAGAAACATCAACGTGAAAGAGACACATTAACTGGCTGCCTCCTGCACAACCCCAACCAGGGCCGGGGACCGAACTACAACCGAGGTACATGCCCTTGACCAGAATCGAACTCGCGATTCTGGTCTGCAGGCCAATGTTCTAACCACTGAGCCAAACCCACCAGGGTGAGAATAAATTTTTAAAAAATTAATTTGCACTCTTAGCCACTGTGGCTCAGTTGGTTGGAGCATAGTCCCGTACACCAAAATGTGGCAGGTTCGATTCCCGGTCAGGGCACATACCCAGGTTGAGGGTTTGAACCTCAGTCAGGGCATGTATGGGAGGCAACCAATCGATGTTTCTCTCTCACATCAATGTTTCTCTCTCTTTCTCTCTTCCTTCCTCTCTCTAAAATCAATTTTTTTGTTTTATTAATCCTCACCCGAGGATATTTTTCCATTGATTTTTTTTAGAGAGAGAAAAACATTGATGTGAGAGAGACACATCAATTGGTTGCCTCCTGCATGACCCTGACCTGGCTGGGGGTCGAACCTGAAACCCAGGTACATGCCCTTGATCAGGAATCGAACAAGACCCTTCAGAATGCAGGCTGACGCTCCAACCATTGAGCCAAACCAGCCAGGGCTCTAAAATCAATTTTTTTTAAAAATAAAAGTAAGAATTGCTTTAAAAATATTATTTGGCATTATACTACTTCATATCAAACCAGCCAATACAAAAATGAGCTAAGAAAGCTACATTTTATTGAAAAAAAATAACTGATGAGGTTTACAGAATCAAAATCATATCCTATTCTTATATCTCATCAGTCTCTAAATAGCCACAGCTTCTCACAAAACCACAAGAGAACGAAATTTAATTAGCTGCCAACTACAATAGAGAAAAAAAAAGAAAAAGCTCCTAAGCAGCAGTTTGACAGGTTGCGACATTATCAATTTACTGTTTTCCCTCAGGCAAAAGGGTCAAGGATTCAACTTGAGCAATACCTACCAATTATAAATTCCTGAATGGGGTCAAATAAATAACAGGCAGAGATGTTCTCAGAAATCCACTGAATAATCTTTAAAAAGTAAGAAGATGATTCTGTTAATATTTAAATCTGCACCCTGCCCACACTACCAAAGAAGTATAAAATATACATGAATCTTATAAATTCTATATCTATTTTGGAATTGCCTAAGAATACACTTACCTCTATACTACCTACAAGATAGATAATGGAAAACTGTGTGAGGAAAACAGTATTATAAATGAGGTCCATTGTACACGTCTTTTTAATAAGTGCCCTTGGCTGGAATCCAAATAGACCTTCCTCAACCCAACGTTTGTTTTTACTAGAGGAGGTCGTATTCTAGCACAGACCAGTGGAAAGGGCTGTGGGGTGGAGAAAACAAACCCACTGAGCTTGGAGGCAGCAGATCAGGGTCTGAATTCCAGCTCAGTAATCAGTACGAACATTGTCACACTATTTAACAGCACTGTACTATCCTCTCAAGGGAGGGATAATCCCTGTGATAGTATCAGTTCTCTCATAATCTCCAAAACCATCTTCATCTGCTAGAGGAATAAAGCCCATTGTCCCTACCTTAGAATTGACGGGTACTATAAGGCTTGCCTAACCATAATAGACTCTCACACTCCTGCTCCTACCAATAATTTGTTTTTTCCAAATCTATTCATGCTAATTGTATTTATTTTCACAAGCAGGTAATTTAATAAACTATTACCATAGACAATTGAAATATGGATGCAGAAAGTGTTGTTGGGTCAACAAAAGTTGGATGCTTAGGAAAGATTCTAAAACACTTTTTTTAAAACTAGGTACAGGCTAGATTTCTATAAAAGATTGAAAATACATTGCCCTATATACAGACTGCTTTGAAATTATTGCTCTCCTTAGGAAAAGAAAAGAAAAAGCTACTAGCAGGAAGAGACAACACATTGCTAGTTGTTTAATGTAAGAAAAAAGATTTTTAACTTCAGTTAGCTGACATTCAAATAAAGGGCTTTCATTTACATCAGAGAATGGCTGAATAAATGTACATTTATATGTTCTCGGTTAAAATAAAATGTTTAAGATATCTTTTTTACAATAAACCAACCACCCATTGGTCCCAATTAAGTCTCTGACTTCACAGGATAGCTATAAAATTAAATGACAGAATGCATAAAGGTACTTTGTAAACTATAATGTGTCATTTAAATGTAATTTTTAATAGAATATATGCCACCAGATTTTAGTCCATTTGACAATATATATCAAATACAGAACAGATGAAAAAGTAGATATTTATGAAACTCATTATTTACTGAGCACTTCCTTGGCATGTTACTGATGTAGCTAAACACTTATTCACGATACTGCAAAGAGAGGAGTCAATAAAACATATGCACCCTCACAGTCTGAGGTCTGGTTGGGATCCCTTAAAAAGGAGCACAGGAGAAAAGTATATTCAAGTTGGGACGGAGACCTTCAACCTCGATTAACTGTTAACAAATAAATTAACTTCTGTTCATATTCAACCACTAAATAAATACATTTGATATTGTCTATTTGCCCATTTTTAAACGTAAGCTATGTTCCCACCTTGGCTTCCAGGAACTCTGGGTCCCGGCCACACGCCAGCATGCAGTGCAACACGGCCATCTTCTCCCAGTCTAGCCGGGTGCTCCAGAGGAACTCTAATAAATAGGACTGGTTGAGGAATGCTCTATAGAGCTTTCCAGAACACCAATCCAGCACCAGGGACCCTGACAGTGACTGTAAAGGACTATGAGGTAGCATATCAATCACTTCACTGTTTCCTGGCCCAAAAAGAAACAAAATTAAAAAGATCAGCAAATATAAGAAACCCTTCTCACCCAAATATAAACATTAAAGTCAAAACAAACTCAAATGGACCATGTTTATGAAGGAAAAACTAGAGCTGTACCTGTCAAAAACAGACTGTGGCAGATCAGGTCTGGATGCTGAATGTTAAGTAGATGAAAGAAATGACCAGGTAAGTAAACAGCCACGTAATAGTCTGTGGAAGAGAAAGATTTCAGTCATCTACATGTGGTCAGAGTATCTCTTTCTCTCTTTTTTTTTTAATCTCTTAAAACACAAAAGCTTTGACCAATGTGACAATTAGCTGTCTGAGGTCAGTACATTTCATCCTACTAGCAGATCTCATTTATTTCTATCTGTGGCTAATTTTACTCAGACATATAGCCATGGTTACCTTAATTTAATCTATAGTTTTGTTTCTAAGTGAATTGTGACATTATATGAATCTAAATAATCTTTGGGAGCAACTTAGAATAGAAAAGATTAAGCAACATGAATTATTCCTTAATCTGATAAACTGGAAATAGTTTATAATGGGAATTTCCTTCATAGTTTCTGCCAGTTTGAGGAAGCTCTAAAATGTAGTTTCCTATGTTTATCCATACTCATCATCATCATCATCATCATCATAGTCATCCTTATCACTGCCGTTATCATTATTGTCATCATCATCATCATCACTTTGTTTAGAGAACCTTTAAATTGATATTCAATCTCAGCTGGCATTCTGACACTTTACGAAGTACTAGTTTACTTCCTTGCATAGCTAGCTGCCTCTATAGAATTCACACCTTCAGGGTCCCTGCACTAGATATCTTTGTACCAAGAACATTCGTACACAGATTGAGCCAAGGTGTAAAATTAGATTTCTAGAGAATGGGAGGGTAGAAATACCAATAATTTTTCTAGGATCTTAAGAAAACAGAAATTCACATGATTGTAGTGAATTTCATACAGATGAAACATTTGAATTATAAGTGAGCCAGCTGGAATATTATTTTCCAAAGAAGCAAAGAAATATATGCTAATCATTTGCATAGAAGGCATTCTATGCAAAGGAAAGGAAAGGAAAGAGGACATAAAACTCTAACCAGTCACCATGGAGCAAGTGATGTTAAAGTGCTTAGCACAAATGGTTACAATAATATAATTATGGCGAACCTGATGTAGAAAAACACGAATAATAATATCGTAGGGCACAGTGGTGAGAGTTTGGCATCAAATGACCTAGGTTAACCAGTTATTTAGGATGGTACTATCTATGTCCCTGAGAGAGGGGGCATTTGGAAATATATGAAGGTGTTTTGGGTTGTCACAATCATTGGGGTGGAGGGAGATTCCTATTACGATTTGGTGAATGAGCTCCAAGGATGTTAAATCCCTCAGTGTGCAAGACACTCTCCCACAAAGAATTATATATTATCTCACCAAAAATGTCAATAATATCTGTGGTAAGCTAAACAATGGCCTCCAAAGATGTTCAAGTGCTAATCACCAGAGCTCATGAGCCTGTTACCTCGAGTGATAAAAGGGACCTTGCAGATGTGATTCAGGATCTTGAGATGGAGATGGTATCCTGCATGATCCAGTAGACCCAATGTAATCACAGATGTTTTTATAAGAGGAAGATTTGACCTCAGAAGAGAAGATCGTATGATGAAGGAGACTAAGCCAAGAAACGCTAGCCTCTAGATGCAGTAGGAGGCAAAGAACCCTTTCTTCCCTGGCATCTCCAGAAAGCCATTTCTGCCCACATGTTGATTTATCTCCTCAAGACTCATTTCAGAATTCTGACTCTCAGAACCATGCGAGAAACTTTGTGTTGTTTTAAGTCCTAAATGTATAGTGACTGGTTTCAAAAGAAATAAGAAACTATAATAATGCCCCTCATAAGAGATGCTAAAGGAAGCCTGGGCACACATTTTAGCCTTTCTGAGCCCCAATTTGATTATCATCACCAAGCAAAATTATTGTAACAGTCGAGATAACTTAAATAAAACAGTATATAGTATTAATTTTTTTAAATGAAATTTTTTTATTTATAAACATATCTTTCTTATATAGTGGTGCATGGGGGTTCATTGAAATTTTCCAAAAAAAAACTCTATTTTTTAAAAATTTTTAATTAATATAAGCCCCTTTTAACAGGGTGGCAATTGAAGGAAATTGCACGCAATTAATAGTAAAAAGTACCTCATTCAAAAAAGCAATATTGTCGCCCTGGCCGGTTTGGCTCAATGGTTACAGCTTCCGCCACGTACTAAAGAGCTGCAGGTTTGATTCCGGTCAAGGGCACGTACCTCAGTTGCGGTTGCGGTTTGATCCCCGGCCCTGGTTGAGGTCCTGCGAGAGGCAACCAACTGATGTCTCTCTCACATCGATGTCTCTTTCTCCCCCCCCCCCCCCCCCCCCCCCCCCCCGCTCCCATTCTATCTGAAAAAATCAATGGAAAAATATCCTCAGGCGAGGATTTAAAAAAAAAAAAAAAGCAATATTTTTGTCATAAAAATTACTTCTAGAACAGTTTTAATCAGGTACAATTTTGTGCCTATAAAATGTGTTTAAGAAGGAAATATAACCTATGCAAGACAGCCTATTTTCACAAAGCGCTAGTATTTCTGCCTTCTCCAGATTCTGAACACCGTAGATTAAATCATGCCTGCCCTTTTCAAGAGTCACTCCCAGGAGTAAAAAGAAAAGGGAAGGGTACCTTTGACCTCAAAAAATGCTAAGTTTTTTTAGTGGAAAGTTTCCACATCACTCTTGAGATAGGATGCTGATAAGAATCAGGTCCCAGTCCCAAGAAATCTAGTATTTATCTCTTACCACAGGAAGCAAAAGCACCAGGCCTCTTGAAGGCCATTTCCCACAGGTTCAGAGCTCACAGAATCTGCCTCATACTGGCCCACATAGCATAAGCTATTTTACCTCACCAGTAGTATCATTCAAAATAAAAATCTTTTTATGAACATTCTTATCATTTGGGTTCTCACTTTGCCCTGTTCCCTCACATCACACCTTCCTAAACCTTTGTCATAGTAGTAGCTTTCCCTTTTTAAAAAAAAAAAAAAAAATTTTTCCCTTTATTGATTTGAGAGAGAGAGAGGAAAGGAGGGGAAGAGAGGGATAGAAACACTGATGAGAGAGAACATCGATTGGCCGCCTCCTGCATGCCCCCCACTGGGGATCTGGCCCACAACCTGGGCATGCGCCCTGACTGGGAATCAAACCGGTGACCTCTTGGTGCATGAGTCAATATTCAACCACTGAGCCACACTGGCCGGGCAGCTTTTCCTTTTTAAATAGTATGCTATGTCCCATATGTGGGCAAGCAACAGTTCTGTTGTTTAGCCTTGTGCTGGCCTGTATGTGCCCCACATCTCAATTAGCATGGAGAAGCCACTTTCAGTAGAGAGGTACAATAAACCCCTTCTTTATTTTCTTCCTCATAGACTCCCTTAATACAACCCAAGTCCCCTTTACCATATTTACTCAATGAGAACCAACTCACTTAAGCTGATCCATTAATCATTTGTGGGACTTGGGAGCTTTTAGCAATTAGCAACAGGGAGTGGACAATTTCCCAAACGCCTTTATCCTCTCCATAATCAAGGCCAACATGATATATTATTTCTCATAGGCTTTTAGGGAACATCTCATTCACTGTCATCATTTTTACACTCCCGAAATGGCTTTTATGACTGCTACTAAAAACATAAGAAAGCTCACAGTGTAGGTTCTCTAAAAGGAGAAATGCATCCTCACCTCAGACCCCCATAAAGGCTGATGGAGTTGGGAAGGAGGCTCCAGAGAAACCTTGTCCTATCAGCTTTCAAAAAGGTCAGTGATTGCTATTGCAATCCAGGTCACAAAGAGAGATGAGAAAATGAGGTGTACAGAGAAGAAAATGAGATACAGAGGCTGAGGCATAACACGTACTGGAAGGAGGGATCAGAACAGAGAGATGTCTCTCTCTCTGTCACTCACCAAGGTTAAGAAAAGTAATGCCCTTTGTCACATGTGAGTGAGCACTCCCAAGAGCAGCAGTGAAGGTCTTGCTATACCCTGTGGAGAGAGAACATGAAGCCAGAGAAAGCATGTTAAGAAACAAAGAGCTGGCATTCCACCTAAGGCAGTGACTCTGTGTATTACTCTCAACATTTAGTACCTGTGACATGGATAAAGCAAGCATCTCTGACTTCTAGATTTCATAGTTTCCCATCATTCTCCAAAAGCCAGCATTAAGGGTGGATGACCTGAGTACAGTCATATTCCAATAGTTGTTCTGGGCTTATATATAATCTTAGACCTTAACAGGTAGGTTGTGCTGGGAGGGAATGATCCAAAGGAATCTACTTAAGGATCCACGAGATGGAGGAGATCTGGTGACTCGCTGGCCCTCAGGCCTCAGGCTCCCTGCTGTACTCCTAAAGTCATCCAGACCCTTTGAGACTCGTTGGGTCATTATGTAATAGCACTTTGAGTTAGAAAGGGTATTGTACTATCTACTAAACTCAGTGTATTAGGCTTCGTTCTCCACTTTTCTAACTCTTACTAATCTTCAGAAAACTTTTATTTATGGGTTTTAATTATTAATCATTAGAAAAATGTGTGAAAACTTTCTACAATATATCAAACTTATACTATTAAAAAAGCATGTATTTATGCCTAGTTCTGAAGTTACTTTTATTTTCCTCATTATTGAGTAAGTTTTAAGCTTTTTTACCTTGAGCTCTAACTTCTGAAGGAAATATTAGGCACACTTGCAGAATAAAAAACTGGTGTGGTCTGGCATAAAGTTTTTCAATTTTGAAAAAAAATCCATCTTAACATTTTTTAACTTCACCTACAATATGTACTGCATAAATATCAATGTCTAAGGAACTAAATAAGCAAAATAAATACTCCTGAGCATGGTTCAGACTAAAACTATTAAGGACACACTGTGGCCAACTACTGAACTGGAAAAGGTTGGACACTTTATTCCTTCTCCCCAGGCTGGCTCTTGACATATCAATTTTTTGGGTCACAGATGCGTGAAATAAAATAAACATATCTTAGGTCTAAGACCTGTTAAGGTCTGAGATCATGGAAGCTTTTAACTAAAACCTTAGGTATCTTTGTAAGTTAAATCTATTGACGCTTTCCAACTAGTAATAATAGAAAACCAAACAAACACACTTTGGGCAAATACGTCCATTAGGATTGATCTACAGGTCTAGAAAAATATATAGGTCTGGATAAAAAGTATATAAGATATAAAAATATTTAGCTAACTTAATATTCATCACTAGTGAATTTCTTCAGGAAACATGTATTATATAGGTATAAGGTATAGAATTTACTTAATAATACTAAAATCTGTCAAATTTGCTGCTATTTGGAAAAAGTGATTATGTGAAAGTAAACACCAAGTAAATGAGAAGTACCTTTATGAAAGTAAAACACTGAATATGTGACTTGTTCCCAAGAGTCAAACTTCGGGCTGTAACACACACATAAACTTCCTAGAAATAAGATGATGTTTAGTAGAATCATAAACAAATAAAAAGATTCCTAAACCACTTAATCTTACTTGTATTCCTTTAGACGTCTTGCCTCAATTTATTTCATAGATTATTCCCAAATTCTAGAAATGGTCTATTAACAAGTTGCTAAGAAATTTCAATCCAACCATTACTCAGCACACACTATAAGCAGTGTATTGTGGCAGGCTATGAAGGGAAGGAAAATGAATGGAGACACACTCCTGTGCATGAATCACGTGAGACTAGAGAAGTTTGCAAAGCTTCATGAGATTCTCCTAATATACATGTACTGCCCTGCCCTCTTAGCCGGCTTGCCTTCCAGTCATTACTAATAGCTATAGACCCTACTTTATCAAAAATTGTCTCCTCTTTACACAAAGTTTCCAGTCTTCTTATTTATCTAGAATAAAAGGCGAACTGGACAATCTTGTGGAGCAATAAGAGCAAATGTGGTATGTGAGCCCCCCACCCCAAACTGGGTCACTGAGGCCTTGGCCCAAGGGCAAAGGAGAGCTCCTAGCATAGAGTTGTCTTTCCAGAAGAGCCTGAACACCTTCACTTATCCATCACTCCAGGACACCCCTGGCCTTCCCACCTCCTTCAATGTGTGTGAAACCGTACATCATCTCTAACAATTGTTGCTATACGGATAACTAGATAATGTTCATCAGTGACCTACAAATGAGGGCATTGTGCTTAAACTGATACTTCATTCTAATGCTAATGTTTATGTGATTAACCGAAATAGGAGATCTCCCAGGTGGAAAGGAACTTGACAAAGAGTCTGGAAACCTGGGTTCTAGTCCCCAAGCTGATATTTAACTAGCTGTGTGAATGTAATCATTGCTCTACTTTAGAGAATCACACTATTTCCTCCATGAACTCCACTAGTGCCTTTATGAAAGAATTATGGTAGGGAAAAAAGTCCATTTCCCCTAAGAAGGTTATTTAAGGACTATTATAAGCATTCTGTTATGCTATTTATCATTTGTGACTACTTTCAATGACATTTAAGACTGCAATATATTGTTAGAAGTACATTTCATTGCAATATCTTAAACAAAAAAAGAATAACTTTATCAGATAAAAATAATAACAATTATGTTAGATATAAAATTACTGTTTATATCTACTGAGTAAACAATGATATAACTTTTCTTTAAAATCACAGCAGACTCACTAAGAACAAAAGTAATGCTATACTAAATCATAAACAAAAATAATAATTATGAGAGTTACAAAAGTCCCATGTAGCACTTGGATTACTTTCATATAGCAAACATACTATCAGCCAAAAATGACTGGTTTATCCTGTCCTTTTATATTCCACGATCACAAGGAGAAAGAAATTTTCAGTCAACATAGTTGAAACTTCAGCCTCTCTGATACAAAGAAATAAAAATTAAAACAATGCACCATATTTTTCCTTCCAAATTAATAAAGTTTTAAAAATTCTGTCAAGGGAACAATAAACAGAACATTCTCAAATAATAGTAATGAAAGACTGAACTAGTACAACCTCTCTGAAAATAGTTTGGCAGAAGATTAAACACAGTCATACTGTTGATCCACTAATAATTTATTTAGGAATCCATCCTGAGGAATAAACACAACATGTTTATATCAGGATATAAGGAAGATCACAACCTCCATTCCAGCAAAACCCTCCACACACCATTGTTTAAGAATGGGGGTTATTGTTTTTCTTGTTTTGAAGAAAGTTAAAGTAAGATGTAGAATAAATGTACTTGATTACATACACTGAGAGCCATATTCATGTCTCATAAGCAAATATTTCCAAATAGTTTGTCGCTTAGTTCCCCCTCCCAATTCCAAAAGAAAAAAACAAAAACCTCAAGGTGAAATCGGGTATGCACAGGCAACTACCTCATTCATAGAATTTTCTTTGATAATGTAAATGTTCTATATCTTTGCCGTCCCATATGGTAGCCAGTAGCCACACTTTAAATGTAGTTAGTGTGAGTAAGGCACTCCTCTTTCATTTTATTTTGTTTTAATTAAATTTTAAACACAGGTGGCTAATGGCTACCATATTGGACAACACAGATCTGGAGCGCTGGTTCTCAACCCTGAAAGTATGTTAAACTTACCTGGGCTCACAGTTGCCCAGGCTCCACCTTAGATCAACTAAATCAGAATCTCTGGGGGTGAGACACAGGCATCCACATTTTTTAAATTTGCTTGAGGCAAATCAACTAAATTCTCTAAGCCTCTGTTTCCTCACCTGTAAATAAACAAAATATAGAACATTCTGCATATGATTATTATGTGAGAAGTAAGTGAGATAAAGGTTAGCTGCTATTATTATTCTTCCAGAATAATTTTGCTACTATTCACAAGTTGGAGAGAGTCACAGTTTGAAAAAACAAAGTGTGCTCTTAATGGTGTATCCAGAGATGTTTAATAAATATTCATCAATGATGAAGATAACATCTCAAAGTTGGCTAGCCTTTGGGAAACCACTTGGAAAATGAAAGCAATTATGGACCATGTTTTCCAAGGGAAATTATCTCATTGTAAAAGGCTGTACAAAATGCTAAAACACAGGCCTAATTCTGGAAACTTGTCAAGGGCAACTCTTACAATTATATGAATTTACACTTTTCACCCCTCACTACCTCCCAGTAGGTAGTGCACAAGAAAGAATTATAGCCACTGATTTAGAACACACAAGAGTGCCCTCAGTACAGCTTCAAGGTTGACTATCAGCCAGGAAAGGAATGAGAATATTTTCTTTCCTTCAGTGCTTTAGGGAGTCTCTGATTTACCCTCCCTCTGTAGAAGATTTATTAGAAAAATCTGTATGAACTCATAATCTTAGCACCTACGTGGCCTGACAACAGCAGCAGCACTTTGCCCACCATCAGCTCTCAGGAGCACCGCCATCATCCAGGTTTCAGTCTCTAATTCCTTGGAAGTTCTCAGATTTCATTTCTTAGGGCAATAGATTCAGGACATAGGTTTTCCAAAATGTAAGAAGTAACCGTGAAAGGGCAAATTAGCTCCCAATGATGAATATGTGACAACTGAACATCAAATATTATTATAACATCATCATTGATATAAATAGTTAAAATAAGTTGAGTTTGTATGAGGCCCTGAGTCTATCAGCATTCCTTTCATGAACAATGTTTTCTGGAAAACTAAGCTATTATACAGGGAGCCATGTAGAGATTAGACTAGTTGCTACCTTCTTCATTCCTATGTCACTGAAATAGTTTTTTGTTTGTTTCTTTGTTTAATCACAAAGGTAAAAAATCTTTTTTGAAAAGTAATGTGGGAAATACATGAACTGACAATTTATTAGTCAAAACCAAAAAGTTGCTTTTCTGTCATGTTTCAGGTTAAATCTGGAAGCATCCCATTTGAAACAGCCTTATTTTTTCTATTTCAAAGCTGACTATGAAGAGCAAGGCTCATTTTCTATTCTCCCAGACGCTGCTGAGAAAGGAAAAACAGACTCACATTTCATGCCAGATAAACCTAACATTTTATTAAATAAGATATGTCATAGATAGCCCATTTATAAATTATAGCTGCTACTACTCATGAGACATTCCTATAGGAATAAAATCAAAAGGAATAAAATCTTCATAGAATAAAAGCCTAAAATGATTGTTTATGTCCGTAAATGGCACCACTGTTCACCTATTTATTTATGCCAGAAATCTGAAAACCATTCCTCTCCATCTAATTTATAGCCAGTCTTCTCAGTTTCAAGGCATCTCAAACCCATCCGGTTCTCTGCCACTACTGAGCATCCTAGTTTAAGCACTTTCATCTCAAAAGTACGACTACAACCTTGTCCTAACGGCTTATCTCCCCGTTCTTTCTCTTGCCTCGTCCAACTCATTCTTCACACAGCAGCCACAGTGATCTTTTAAAACTACATATCTAATCATATCACTGCCTACTTAAAACACCACAATGAAGGAGCATCAATGAATCCTAAAACCGACAAGTGAGTTGTGAAGGAATAGGATAGTCACATGATGCCAAAGTATCACCTCACAGATTACTAACGCAAAGTTTAAAATGTACCTTTACAAGGAAGACAGACAGTGGTTACCACTTAATCAAATGACCAAACGTAACATCACTAATATCAGGACATCCTGTCATACACCTCCTATTCTGGTACAAATAACATTCACAACATCACCTATGAAGTATTATTACCAAAAATGTTTAACCTAAATCTAACAATGCCTTTAGGACTAAATTCCAATTTACAGGAAATGTAGAGAATAAAGGAAAAAGTTAAATAATTCCACAAGAAAACACTTAGACAAATCCAGAATAGGGACATCCCACAAGGCAAATGGCCTGGACTCTTCAAAATGTCAATGTTGTGAAAAGAAAAAAAAAGGGCAGAGGATAGGAGGTGGGAATTGGTCTACATCAAAAGAGACTGCAAAGACATAACCGAAGACAATGCACGAATCTTGATGGGATCCTGACTTTAAAAGTAATAACATATATACATGTACTTATTTATTTATATACATACACACATATTTTAAAATAATTGTGAAAATCTGAATATGAAATAGTTTACTGATTAATTTCTTTCAGTGACCATGGAACTGAGGTTATATAAAAGAGTATCCTTAACCTAAGGAGATACATGCTGAATTATTTAGTTGTAAATTGTCATGATGTCTACAAATTACTTTTAAAAGGTTTAGTCAAAAGGAAAAAAATGGTACCTATATGTGGGGAAAATGATACAGCAAATCCTCTAAATCAGTGGTTCTCAACCTTCCTAATGCTGCGACCCTTTAATACAGGTTCTCATGTTGTGGTGACCCCCAACCATAAAATTACTTTTGTTGCTACTTCATAACTGTAATTTTGCTACTGTTATGAATTGCCATCGGATATATGTGTTTTCTGATGGTCTTAGGCAACCCCTGTGAAAGGGTCGTTCAACCCCCAAAGGGGTCACGACCCACAGGTTGAGAACCGCTGCTCTAAATGATATAATTGTTTAAGTAAAAGGCACATGGATGTTCATTATGATCCTGAATTTTTCTGTATGCTTGAACATTCTCAAAATAAAATACTATAATAAGAACAAAATCCCTTTAATGACTTATCCTGACTCTTAGGATGAAATGTAAAAGATTTCCCTGGTCTGCAAGGCCTACCTCATCTGGTCCCTGCCTATGTCCAAGAGAGGAAGTACTGTGCTTCCTCTCACAGTACTCTCCCCTTTGCTCTCTCTACTTCAGTCATACTGTTCTTAGTTCATACATCCTTCAAGTGAAATATCACTTCCTTCCCTATATTCCCCAAGACTGGTTTATGGAGGGACTCGTGTGACTGAGGGAGATGAGATGGACAGGGGAAAATGGGATGAATTATGAAAGAGTGAGATGGGAAAGGGAGCAATTTTCAGAACTAAAATAGAACAAGAAAGATGTCTTGGAGAGAGGGAAAAACAGAGATAGACTGGCCAAA
Organism: Tadarida brasiliensis; assembly: GCA_030848825.1. Taxonomy (NCBI): domain Eukaryota; kingdom Metazoa; phylum Chordata; class Mammalia; order Chiroptera; family Molossidae; genus Tadarida; species Tadarida brasiliensis. The sequence continues at coordinate 62,370,076 of CM061267.1, read as the reverse complement.
CTGGAATATATCTGATGATACTAGTATCTTCCATTAAACCTCCATTATATGTTCTCATGGCTTCCTATAATTCTCATTCATATATTTATCATGATTCTATTTAAAAACTATGTGTGTACTTATTCAAAGTCAAAAATCCACACCAAACAGTATCCTCTATATTAATAAAGACTGGATCAGTTTTATTAATCATTGTATCCCCAATACCTAGCACACAGAGAGTGTTTGTTGACTTAAAGAATGCCACATAATTTGGCTTTAAAAGAATACAATTTTAGTCCAAGTACTACTTAACTTGGACTTAACTCACACATTTAACATCCACTGAAGTTGCAATATTAAAAATGGCAATTAGATTTAGTTATTAGAGTTGATTATTTAGATGATTGTTGAAGTTAATGAGCACTTTTTTTCCACGAGATTTGTTCATGTAATCATACTCCTCTCTCATTTTCAGGTATTCTTTTTCCCCTTTTTATTTTCTCTATCTACAATACACACATGTTAAAAGACAGAAGATTGTACATTAACAACTTTATGTCAAGCTTTTATTGTTAGTTCAGAAGGTTAGAGCATGGCTCTTAAAGCAGCTAAGTACATAGGTTTAGAACCCACACACTTCAGTCAAACTGATGAAAAAGTATCCCCATCACTGTGTCATCTGTTAAAAGATGGAGCAGGAGAGAAAATATAGATTGATTAAATGTGAGTCCATCCCCTCTGTTGGAACAATACTACAAAAATAACTATTAGTACAATAATCTTGCTGACTGTGGCTTCTTTTATGTAAGATAGCAGATGTATAAAATTACAGTGGAAAAGATAATCTGGTATATAAAAATCCATATGACCACTTGTGGGAAAATGTGGCTATTATATTTCATTTTCAAGATCCATGTAACTAAACAATGACTAAATTTTGTATAGAACTCAAGTACAGTTGAACAAATGGATAAATGCAACCCTGGTTCTACCTGTACGGTTGGTAAAAACACATAGAGTCGGGTATTTGGGTAATTTCTCTTGGTCTTGAAGAAAACCACATCCAAAGTTGACAAGTCTAAGAATATAAAAGACAAAAAAATTTTAATGAATTTAAAAATAAGCTCCCTCATAAAGGATAGTAACCACTAGAATATACCTATAGAAGTAGAGACATGTCCCTGAGAAATTTAAGTACATACATTTTTTTTTTGTTTAAAAATTCCATGGAACAGTTATTTTTTAAATACATGGTACATAAATGATGTGATCTGGGAAACATAAAAAGTAAAACTACTTTAAACATTCATTTTTTTCTGCTTTAGAGGACTACATATGTTTCAAAATAAGCACAATGATGTTTACATATGATGAAATAAAGCTAGTGAAACAATGAATAGTTTGGGATTATCATTGCTCTAATTCAAGAAGACTTTCCTTTTTCTGTGCATTGATGGCCCTGTGTCTATTTTTTCAAAAGTCTTTCATGTTTTTACTAAAATAGTCTGGGGGAAAAACTCACCTTTTGTGTAAAAAGGAAAACAGAAAAGAAGTAAAGCAATAGATTCAGTTGAACTACAAGTGGATTGATCTGTGACTTCCTCTTTGATGGTTACAAGAAAAGGATTTTGATGTTTGATTCTAAATACATTTTTTTTTTTTTTAGAGAGAGAGGAAGGGAGAGAGAGAAAGAAAGAAGAACATTGATGTGAGAGTGGAACATCGATTGACTGCCTCCTGCATACTCCCCACTGGGATCCAGCCCGCAACCTGGGGTGTGCCCTGTGCCCTGACCAGGAATTGAAGCAGCAACTTTTTGGTGCACAGGATGAGCCACACCAGCCAGGGATGATGTTTGATTCTAAATGTAGCTATCTCTGACTCAGTGGGAGAAGAACACTTTCATAGATCAAATAGATGGAGACACCCTACAGAAATAAATGGCTACAAAAATCAATATGATTGGTTTTACATGGTAAAACCCTGTGTTCATGCTTGATAAAGCTGTTTCTATTCCCTGTAGAGAACCGAAGTATAAAAGAACACACACACACACACACACAGACCCCAAATATCAAATTATCCTTGTATCTTCATACCATAGATTAGGCATAAATCTAATCATTCTTCCCATAAGTGAGTATGAAAACTAATAGAAATCTATGAATAACTTACTTAAATCCTGAGTTACTTAATGATACGTCCAAAGGTGCTTCAAACTGTCAAGAAACCAGGAGAAAACAAGTGAAAAATCACATTAAGTGACACTAGTTCTGAAGACCAGAGCAAGCCTGACAACGCTGTGCCTGCCTAATGATGAAGAGCCCATTTAACCATCATTATCTTCAGAGGTTATTCTGAAGATACACAGCACAGAAAGTCCATGGGGAATACTCTGGAGTTCGTACAGTCACAAGCTTGATGTATATTTATTTCTCAAAGGGCTAATACTTGGCAAACTATGTTTCAGATTTGAATATCATAAACAGATTGTGTAGTAAACCAACTGGAAGGAGTCAACTTTTATAAAGACACAGATGACCGCATAGGGAGGGAAGGACTGCATGTCTTTAGCAGGAGAGTGGATGAGTCAAAAAAAAAAAAATTCTTATTATGGTATGATACCAACCTAGACACCAATATCAGTCCTGGTCAGGAAGAATAACAACATACTGTTCATTACAGATAAAAATATTTATGACTCCTCACCCCAAGGCCAGCATTCCAAATAGCTTTTTCAGGAGTCATGCTAGATTTTTACTAATTAAACTACACCCTCTCACTGACCTTATTCTCAAATCCTCCAACCTCACAAGTCCTTTGGCATCAATGACTGATAACCACTTAAAGCTATTTACTATTGACCACACCTATTACCTTTTACTAATCCTCTCTCTGACATTTGTTTCTTTAATGCAAAGCATTCAGTTAACAGAAATTTCCTGTGTTTATATTAATTGCAATTGTTACAGTGTTGGAGCCTTGAGATGGCAAGAACTATTTCACTTCCTCACACAACTGACTAACAGAACATTAAGAATGCTAAAATGCTGTTTATAGCAACTCTCTTTAAAAGGGGGCAGCAACATGTTAAAACTTTATTCTAGTCCACTCATTTTCTGGACTTACCATTAGGTTAAAGTTCTCATCAGCACAAAATTGGATGCATTTTAAGATACTCCTTGATTTCTAAAAGAGAAAACAGAATAAATGACTATTACTGCCCCCCCAAAATCAACAAAAACACTAGTTAAAAAAGAAAAGAGCATGTGTGAGAGAGAAACAGTCCAAAAACAAACAGTAATGAAAACCTTTGCATTATTTTTAATAAACCATCAATGAAAATGCGGTGGTTAATAAATCACAATAATGATAATGTCAAAATTCAATCATACCTATAAAAAGGAGGGCCAGTGGACTAGTTTTTACCTTTGGGTCGATGTAGTATAATCTCTGCTCTGACATATCCCACTGAGCCCAAACAAAATCCTCTGCTACTCTCTCTCTTGGGAGATGGTCAGAATTTTTAATCACCTAAAGAGTCAAAAAGATTTTAGAAATAAATAACTGTTTTAAAAGAAAAAAGATCTGAAATTCATTATTATTTTGCATATTTTATCTGAATATTACATGTATTTCTACAGTTTATTTTTAACTCATACATATGGAAAGTCTTTTCAGAAAAGATTTAAGTCATCATTTCATTACTTGCTCTTCCCAAACACTTTATAATATACTATTTTATTCTGTTCCTAGTTTGACAGACAGGCTGGTGCTGTTGAAGGCAAGGCCACACCTACCACAAATCAATAACTAGGTTAATAAAAGATTCAGAGCTTCCTGTTCTGGACACAACCCATCAGGTCTCTGCAGATGAGTCCTTCACAGAGGCTGGGACCCTAAGGAAGAACTGCCCAACACAAAGGCAAAGCTCCCCACCTCTGCATTCCTGTGGCACTTGGCATGCTTCTATTATAGTTACCTTTTGTTTTTTAATCCTCACCCAAGAATGTTTTTCCTTTGATTTTTTTCAGATAGAGTGGGAGGGAGGGAAAGAAAGAAAAAGAAACATCTGTGTGAGAGAGACACATCAATTGGTTGCCTCCTGCACAAGCCTGGCTGGGGATCTAACCCACAACCAAGGTACACGCCCTTGACCTGGAATTGAACCCACGACTCTTCAGTTCATGGGCTGACACTCTAACCACTGAGCCAAAATGGCCAGGGCAATTACAGTTACATTTTAATTAATACTCTAAGTCTCCCCACTGACTAAGCACTCTTCTCTAACACCTTCATATTCTCAATGTCTTGTTCCTGGCACGTAACCATACTCAAGGAATGCTTATTCAAAAGAAGAAAAATGAGCCCTGGCCAGTGTCTCCAAAAGGTCATGCAGGTTCCATTCCCAGTTATGTGGTGAAGGGTAAGTACCTGGGTTGCAGGTTCGATCCTCAGCCCCAGTCCAGGCACATGCAGGCGACAACCAATTGATGTGTCTCTCTCACATAGATGTTTCTCTCCCTCTCTCTCTCTCTCTCTCTCTCTCTCTCTCCCCCTCCCTCTCTTCCACTCTCTAAAAATCAATAGAAAAATATCCTCAGGTGAGGATTAACAACAAAAAAAAGAACAACAACAATGAGATAAGGTATGTAAATTGCCAAGGATATTGCAAGTTTACTACAAGGAATTAAGTATTCACTTCCCTCAAAATGCTTATGTAGCAAAAGTAATCTATATGGGGACAAATGAGTAAAGAATGTAGAAGAATGCTGAGGTAGAAGAAATGAGGAAAAAGGGGAACATTTTCATGCCTACACCCTCCCTAATCCTAATAGGGATTTCCCAGCTGAGGCTAACTTGGAACTTGAGGGAGGCACAGGGCATGTGGAATCCTGTGCCTCCAATTCTGGCTTGCCAGTGTCCATTACACTGAGGCTGGAGGAAAGTGATGCTGGAGAAAAGATCCAAGGGGACCTGTCTGTCTCTAAACCTTGAGAAATCCATCTGTTTCCACTGGAGTGTGGCAACCCAGGTTCACATCTCAGTTTTGTACCCATCCAGAACTATGTCACCTCTGAGTCTTGGTTGTGGTTTTTCCTGTAAAAATAGGAATAATAATAATACCACCTCCATCATGCAGGAATATCGTGAGGAGTATGTGGAACCACACACTGCCTCGTCTAAGCCTTTAAGAATGAGGGCAAAGTGCCTCTCACAGTAGGGCACCCATGGGCGAAGGAATGCTGAGGCGGTACCGTCTCGGCAGGGAGAATCCTTTCTGGGTCGCTGACAAATGCCCTCTCCCCTCACTCTTCAGTGCCTTCTGGGCTCCCAAACCCAACCAGCCAGTCCTGTGTCTATGTCCATTCCTAGTTTCTGACCCCTACTACTTTATTTAAATCTCTCCCCTAAATTCCATCACTGGCTATGGGATCCTGCCTTGTTCTTTCCTCTCTGACTGGACCCATTCTGACCACTGGCCCTGACCTTGCCCTCCCGTCGTCCACTTAGCCACTGGTGGTCCAGTGCTCTAGCCACACATGTTCTTCTAGCCACACATTGTCATGTTCTAGCCCGGCCTCTTGATATGAGGTGATCAATAGTAGATACATATTAATAAATGCCATTTATCCATTTCAATTTTCTTTATATAACTTTAAAATTAAAATCTTCAGACAAAACTATTTTTATGCAGACTATTTAAATATTGAAGGAAATCATTTTAAATATCAGTAATATATTAATATCTGATACAAACTGTCAAGAAAAAGACAACCCAGTAGAAAAATAGACAGGAATATAACTAAGCAATTTTTAGAAAAATTCAAATAGCCAATAAGCATAGTAGATGCTCAAACTCACTAATATTAAGGAAAATGCAGACTAAAATAATAATGATATCAACTTATATCCATCCAATTGGAATTTCTTTTTTAAAAAGACAGATACATCTATTAGCAGTATGGATAGAGGAACGGGTTTTGTTATAATTTGCTTTAAAACTGCAAATTGTTACAATTTTTTGAAAAGCAATCTGGCAAAATATATTGAAATTTATTAAAGTACCAACCCAATTATCCATCACTGAGGATTTAACCCCAAGAGATATGTGTACCAAATATGTAAATCTATAGACACAAAAATGTTTGAGACAATTTCTAATGCAAACAAATAAAATAAAATTGGCAATCAAGTAAATGTCCATCTATGGCAGGGGTGAGGATGATATACAATACACATATAGAGAAGAGTATGAAAGGATATATACCAGGTTGTGAACAAAACTTACAGGTGAAAAGGTGAGGGAGAAGTGGAAAACAAGCAAAAAAGAAAAGAGAATGGAACTATATAAAACCCCAGCATATACCCCTGATATATTAAGTAAAAAGCAAAAACAAAAGCAACAAATTAATATATATGTTATAATTCTATTTTGGTAAAAACAACTGTATCCTTGTATATGTGCACCTGACCCAGGTAAAGGGTGTGGAAAGAGTCACACAAGGCTGTCATTATTAGTTATCTCAGGAGACTGAGATTGGAGGCTGAGACAGAGGTAAAGGGAGCATTTAACCCCTTTATGTATCTTGTATTAGTTCGCATTTTACAACAGCAAACTATATAATTTGAAAGACAGCAAATAAATAAAATGTTTCTGTAATATTAACCTACCCTTTTATATGGTTTTTATTGATTTTAGAAATAGAGAGAAAGGAGAAGAGAGAGAGAGAGAAACATCGATCGGTTGCCTCCCATACCCACAACTGGGGTATATGCCCTGACTGGGAATTGAACCAGCAACCTTTTGGTGTACAGGATGAAGCTCAACCAACTGAGCCACACCAGCCAGGACATATTAACCTATCTTTAACAGTCTAGAAATGTCACTCTTTGTGTGTGTTGGGGGGGGGGGGGGGGGGTAGGGGTGAGACTCTGAAGCAAAAGGAATTTCAAATATTTACCACTCTATTTCCATCTTCTTGGATGACTTGGATATGAAATTGTTCAATGTCTTTAAACAAAGAAACAACAGAAAGATAAGTTAAGCCTTCACAAAAGACATGAGTACTTTTTTCACCTAATGATTGTGAATAATTTTTTATAAAAAATGGAGATTAAATAACTGGCTGAAAAATATTATCACAGACAGCAGTCTCACAATAAAGATTCAAAACACAACCCATCTTTCTTCAACTTCTCTTTACAGTCTGTTTCAAGTCCAACATTTACTCTGCTCCGCAAAATCAACAATACATGCATTTAACCTTTCTGTTCCCCTGAGTTCCCTCAACAAGTATTTGCCTCCCCTATACCATCAGTCTTATGTGCAGCTAATAAGGGCTCATTTGCCAGGGTTTATCTTCAGTTTCCAAATACCAAACACCTGTTTGCATGAAAATATCAGATAGAAAACTCATACAAGATATCTGGGGGAGGCATTTTTATAGGGATCAATTTCACTTAACAAAACTAAACATTTTGGGTCAATTTTTAGATGATCCCTTTCTCTCAGTAAGCAATTTAGATTCATTCATCATACTTACCTTCTGCTGGTTCTAGTTACAAAAATATGAGACAGACAGTTGGGCAAGAGCATAGGAACTAAACACAAGCCTAAACCCTCAGATTTATTTTTCCAATTATAAATCAGCAGTTTCATCTTATAACATAAAGGAGACTTATTAGATAAGATCCACCAGTAAGTTTTGTCCTTTCTCCTTCTAACCCCCAACTTGAAAACATTATTAATGGATGTCCCAATCTTATTTGTCTCTACCTGAATTTGACCAAGTTAGTGTGTGTCCTCAAGTTCTGCCATGAAATTCTTCTAGCTTCTAATGCCTTGCCCTGACTCCATCCAAGCCTTTCTCCTTATATCATGGTTATCCACTGTGACAGATATCCTAAAGGAGGATGGACTAAAGAAGGCAAAAATGACCGCACAACTGTTCTACAAACTTCCCACTACATGACAAAATTGGAAATCTGAATATGCAGGAGCCCATCATTCCCAGGATGAGGAAACAAGAAGTGGGACCAAAGGAAAAGCCCTTCCACAAGAGTCCTAGGTCTCAAATGGACATCAGCAGTCAGCAGGACCTCAGCACTGGTGAGTGGACCTTCAGAAGATACAGTCATCTCCCATACTTCATTAGAAGATGTGCCACTCATGAAGTTCCCATGTACCACCTGAAGATGCACTTACATTTCTCTTCTGAGATCAGTAACAGATGGCTCTCTGGAAGAGGATGACTGTCAACATGTGGGTAGAGGAACTGCAAAAAGAAAATCAATCAAAACCATATGCAACTACCTCGCTTACACAACTATTTCAAAAGTTGTATTTGATCACTCTGTTACTACACACCATAGAAGGGACTTGGAACCACAGAACAGTTTAGGTGAGACACGCATTTAGACACACACACACACTACAGATGAAAGCAAGCAGGAAAACGGAACATTTTCAGGAGCTCAGTTTTCCAGGGGGAAATTGATCGTGGGTACATCATAATTCATTTAAACAGTAAGGCTATAAAGTGTAAGCTATTCCTAGGGATGGTGCTTCCTATTTATAATATGTGATTCTGAAGATAATCAGAAACAATGTAACATTTGTACAGAACATTCTATTTCACATGCATTCAATAAGAGCAATCAATACATTCCTTGTGCAACTAAACCCTAGTATGTAATTCAAGAGCTAAGTAAACATACTCTCTACTACAACTTCAAGTCCCACATCCACCAAACAAAGTACAACATAGCAGGGACTTTCCAAGAAAGGACAGTGAGTCACAGTGTGGCATGTGGTAGAAGACTTACAAGCCTCAAAGCACAGAATGACTGCCCTGGGAAAAAAAGATTGATCCACCCCACTTCTCCTCCTCTGTGCTTTCCCATATGTGACAAGCAGCCAGAAAACCAAGGCCTGACGCTGTCAGCTGTGATATGAGAAACACTGGCCATGGGATAACTCCAGTGACTTAATTCTTTCATCATCAAAGGGTTCATTTTGTAACACGAAAGCTTCTAGAGAAGATCCACCAGTGAATTTTGATTTTTCCCTCCAAACTTGAAAGCATAGTGAAAGAACATAATCTTTTATGTCCCTATGTTATAGTTGGCAGCCTCACTACAGACTAGGAAAATTTTGGGCAAAATATATTACGTGGTGTTCTAACTTTTCATAATGATAAATTAGAAATAGAACTGGTCAATTTTTTTTTTTTTTATATCCTCACCTGAGGACATTTTTTCATTTTTTGTTCAGATAGACTGGGAGGGAGACAGAAAGAGAGAAACATCGACGTGAAAGGGACACATCGAGTGGCTGCCACCTGCACGACCAACCAGGGCCGGGGACAAACTGCAACCGAGGTACATGCCCTTAGCGGAAATCGAACCCGGGTCTCTCTGTACCGCAGGCCGACGCTCCAACCGCTGAGCCAAACTGGCCAGGGCAGAACTGGTCAATTTTTAAAAGTATTTCTAGTCAGGTTTCCCCTTTTAGAATTGCAAAACAAAACATTAACTATATTCCATTCTTTATAGTAATAACCTCAAAGTTATAAAATAGATGGCAAATGCAGAATTCAGCCACAAAAATAATGTAGAACTTACCTCCTGATTTGTGAAATGGGGCACATCAAGCAGGATACTTTGGGTTGAGGAGAAGCAGAGATGAGGCACCACATAGGTAACAAAAGAGCAAATGCTCAGCCCCTCAGAACAAGGAGATACTCCTACAGAAGGTGACATGGCCTCCCCTGGGTCCACAGAGGTGGCCAGGGCATGCCCACGTAGGACTGCAACCTGACAAGGTGCTGTGGAATTCTAAACGTTTGCCTGGTCTTTGTGTGGCAATCAGTGACGACATGATTTTTAAAGTCCCATGTAGGTAGTGGTTGTTTTTCTTTCTATTATGAAGAAACAATAGAGCAAGGCCTAGAAGTCAGATTATAAATAGACAGGCTTCAGACACAGCTCTACACAGCATGCAAAGCTTAGGGTATTTGGGGTTTTTTGTTTGTTTGTTTTGTTTTTTGCACTGTGAGTAGAACTACATAGATTTAAGGGAAACAGTTATCTTCACAAATATGGAGCTCTGTTAATATTGTCGTTGGAAAGTATGCACCACAGGGTGTAGATGGGTACCTAAGTATCCTCTGGAACTATCTGAAAGATGCACCTCATGCTGGTAGGGAACCTCATGCTGGTAGGGAACTCTCTAAAGGCACCAGATTAGGTCCAAACCCCTCAATACTGTCCTGCTGAATGGCGTTCCTTTGTGAAGGGGTCAAGATAGGAAGTACACTTAGGGAAATGTACCACTGGAGACCACCATGGATCTTTTGATTTTTAAAAAAAAGGAGGGAGGGAGATAGATGGAAGGGCAAGACCAAACTCAGTGGACAGTGAAGGGTGTTTCTCTAAAGAAGAGAGGGAGGTAGGGAGAGGGGGGAAGGTGGGGATTTGCCACGGATGGAGGTTTGAAGAAGTTTCTCTCTCCAGAGGCACAGATAGGCATGAGGAGCAGGGAGCAGAGGTAGGAGCTGAGATGGGATCACAGGTGAGTACAGGTTTTCCTTTATTTGGGTGGGGACGTTTCCTTTGGCCTATGGATGCAGTCATGCAGCAGGTACATTTTATTTTTTTAATTTGACATAAAATTCACCATTTCAACTATTTTAAAGTATACAAGTCAGTAGTTTCTAATATATTCATAATGTTGCACAACCAAATACTTGTAAACACTTTTCCCTTCCCAGGTTCAAATTCCCTTTATGTGTTCCAATCCTTTAATAGCATAACCATTGCCTATACAGCCCTGGGTAGAGATGCTAAGGAAGCCAAAAGAACAGGCCAGAGAAAGGAAGTGTGCTTGTCCCACAGTCACCCCTGCACAGATGACAGTGTAGAGTGTGGCTTCCTGTGGGAGGGGGAGTGCGGCTCGGAGCTCATGCCAGGCCCTGTCTAGAAGTGAGCAGTGGCCCACAGTGAGGACAAGAGTGGTGGCGAAAATGCACAACTGGAAGGACTGCTGCCAGTGGAGGACCGGATGACAGACAATCTCTATCCTAACACACATTGCAAGAGGGAGACCCATTGGCTAGAGGCTGGCAGTGGATGAGGGGAAAGGAGGCAGATACTTCATGTTACACAAGGACGTTGTGCTGCAACACTGCATGAGCAAGGATCTGTGGTAGCTGTATTCTATAAAGTCACCACAAACACCGTATACTGAATACTGAGCATTGCTCCTAGGGACATACAAGGACAGCTTCCTTCGAGCCTCTAGTCACAACACTGTTGTCAGCAAATTAATACATAACTTTGTTTAATGTGTTTTTGTTTAAAGACACATTATTTACTATATACTGTTGTTTCGTTAGCCTTGAACTCAACAGCACTATAAACTCAAGCCTGAATGGAGTTTATCTAACTAAAATTCATAGTTTCTCTGTAAAGTACCTCACAGCCTTCTTGCACTTAGGAACAACACTAGGCAGCGCTTCAGTACTGTGCTTGGGGGACATTTTAAACAGTGAAATCACTAACAGAAAGTCACAAAATTCAAAAAACCATGGCACTAAATAAAACAGAGAAACAAAATTTGTTTCCAGTATGAGAAGTGAATCAAGAAGTCAGAATGTCACCTTGTTCGACCTCGGCTGGAAATGTGTGCACAACTTTTTCACCAATTTGAACATGTCTGCAAATGACTACGAAAGCACCATGCGTATTGATTTTGGGGTTACAAATAAATTCTAGCAAGTAGCGGAATTCATAAATTCAGAATGTGCAAGTAATGAGGATTAACTGTATGTAGCCCACCCGCATTGTATACACGGTGCTTCTGCATCAAATCATGGAGTCGATAAATGATAGGATCAGGTCATTAATCACAGATATTTCATCTGTCAACTATATGAATGCATTGAATAAACTATTTTAAACTTTCATTAAATGTGCTTGATATTCAATATTTTATCATGTAAAACATTACCTTACTATCAGACAAACCGTGATATAATAGAGACAGAGGAACTAGGTTTGAGTTTGAAAGATTTCCATGTTTGCAAAAAAAGAGCTGATAATTCCTGCCATACCATTTATCAGCATGCTTTGAGGATAAATGTGATAATGCATGTGAAAGCACTTTGTAAACACCATTGCCTCTAGATTCATGCCTTTTGATTAATGAGACAGTGTTAAATGACATGCTCACTTACCTGAACCCAAACACAGCTATCCACTGCTTTTAGAACCTTCACATTGTTAACGGGGTGGATTTCAACCAACAGAGTTAAGCACTTTGATCCTACAAAGTAAAGGAGGCTTTCAGAAATGATACATTATTTTCTCCATATAGGTCTAAACCTGGAAAATGTAAATGTGTTGCCTATTGTATTACACAAAGAAAAGCAATTTTCCTTTTTTTTAATCTTCACTTGAGGATATATTTTTTTTCCATTTATCTTCAGACAGAGTGGGAGGGATGGAGAGAGAGAGAGAAAGAAACAGAGAAACATCGATGTGAGAGAGACACATCAACTGCACGACCCCAACGAGGGCCAGGGACTGAACCGCGACCGAAGTATGTGCCCTTGACCGGAATCGAACCTGAAACTCTTTGGTCCGCAGGCCAACGCTCTAACCACTGAGCAAAACCGGCCAGGGCAAAAAGCAGTTTTCTTAAAATTTACTTTGACAGCCTGGCCGATGTGGCTCAGTAGTTGAGTGTTGACCCATGCACCAAGAGGTCACTGGTTCGATTCCCAGTCAGGGCACATGGCCAGGTTGTGGGCCTGATCCCTAGTGGGGGGCATGTAAGAGGCGGCCAATCGATGTTCTCTCTCCCTCTCCCTTCCTCTCTCTCTAAAATCAATAAAGAAAAAACAGTTTTTTTTTTAAATTTACTTTGACATTTTTTAAAACCCCAAACAGATACAGAAAACATCACAAAGGAGAAGTTGATGCACATGGAGTGAGGAACAAGTTCCTCCCATTCCTCAGCCATTTTTAGCACAACTTCACAGGCCCTCTCAGCTTCTAAGTCTAAGTACCACAACCCACTTCGGTGTCACTCCAGTTCTGCAGCATAATGGCAAATGTTGTTTGTGTATGAAAATATAAAGCTACCCCTGATGCATGAACATGTTACAGTTGACAGCACCCATCAGTAGGACAGGGTCTTCCCTCAGGAACGTGTGGAGCTGCTGATAAACACCCACTTATTTCCTCAGTGTACATTCAAGCAAATGTCATCAAAGATAGCAATTAGAAGGAAGTCCTTGGACACAGGCTATAATGGGATTATCACAGATATCCAAATTTAGGCCAGAAGTCCCCCTCCCCCAAGGTTAAACCTCAAAAGGAGTTGCCTTATACTTGAGTTCTTGGGTATTTTCCAATGACATTTTGAATGACAATATACAACTTGGGGATAGCACAGCAACCCGGAATTGAATCAAAGCCAGTTTTCACTGTTTAAGAAAGTAACCTGACAGCACTGCTTCATTTTTTTTTTAAAGGCAAAGAATGTAAGACAATTTCTGGGATAGCCCTCATAATTGCAAGGGCTGGATATCTCTGTAAACATGCCTTTAAAGATTACTTATAATCAAGACAGTGAGTTATTATGTGGGATCACAAATACATACAACAACAGAACAAATGAAGATCTAATGTTATTTGGTCAACGAATAACTTGTAGCTTAGAATAAAAACCCAGGATCATACACCAATTAAAAGGGGCTGTGTTTCTAATAAATGGGATAGAAAAAAAGGTGAGGTGCTTTAGGAATTTTCCTGATGACTCAAAAAATGGCTCTAGGAATAAGAAAAACATTGGTGTCAAAGGCAGTTGTGATGAAAAATAGAATAGAAATATTCTGTGAAATGTGAGAATAAGGTCAATAGTAACTGAAAAATAAAAATTGTAAATGTGAAAATGAGGGGAAAAAAGCAATTTTCCTTGTTATTTTATGTTATTTTAATTGTGTATAACTAAGTTAATATATTAAGTAGTACAGCTGGCATTTGACTTTTATTTCTTGTCCTAAAAGCTTATATACTTTTAATTGGAATAAAAGCTTTTGGAGGAGCAGGCAGGGGAACCTTCTCATTGGAAAATAAGGAATCACCTTATATTTGACTTTTTTGGCAGTGAATTTGTACCCAAATGAGATAACTAGCTATCAGCTAAATTAACTTGCCTTGAAAATGGGAAAATAGTCAAGGGCAGAAACCATCTTCCTACACTAATATTTCCCTTCTTTAGAGCGGCAGAGAGACACCTAACTAATATAATTAGCATAATGACAAAAGTAATTGTGCAAGTGGGAATTTCTCTCAATATACCCTGTGCTTTCATAGTGTAACAGGAAGCACTCTGAATTAAGAGTCTAGAGACATCAGTTCTAGTGTAAACTCTGCTACTAAACTTATACTACTTTTCAGCAAGTCACAAAGATTTCCTAGGCCTCAGTATCTTGTTATTAAAAAAAAAAAAGTGAAAAACTATAGAACCAGATTACTTCTACAATTACTTTCAACTGTAAAAATCCCATGATTCCATGAAGTGCCTAAAGTTGTCTTAAGAATTTAGAGACTCCATGCCCTGGCCAGTTTGGCTCAGCAGTTAGAGTGTCGGCCCTTGGACCAAAGGGTTGTGGGTTCGATTCCCGGTCAGGGGACGTAATGGTTGCAGATTTGACCCCGGCCCAGGGTGGGGGTCTGGCGGGAGGCAACCAATCGATGTGTCTCTCTTGCATCTATGTTTCTCTCTCTTCCTCCCTTCCACTCTATCTAAAAATAAATAGGAAAATATCCTCAGGTGAGGATTAACAACAACAACAAAAAAGAATTTAGAGACTCCAGATATCAGTGGAGACTGGGAGGATATCACTGAAGGACAAGACAGGGCCAGGCAGGATATGAAGATCCAGAAAGCAGAAACGGCAGGATCAAAAGCAACAACAGGGAAGAACCTTGAGGGCATTATATTAAGTAAAAAAAAGTCAGACAGAGAAAGACAAAAATCATATGATCTCTATTACATGTGGAATCAAAAACAAAACAAAAAACCCACATATATTTATTTATATATGAAAACCAGCTCATAGATACAGAGACCAGGGGTGGGAGAAATGGGTAAAAAAAAAATTTTTTAATTTAAATAAATTGAATAAAAATTTAAGAAAAAAGCACAGGAATAGGGATGGCATGGGGAGGGTGGAGAGTAGGCAAAAGAATCTGGTCTGATGTGGGTGAAGGCGCATGTCAAGAAATGATGACAAGGTTGGAAAAGTCCATTTGGGCCTGGTTCTGAAGAAGCTCTAATTAGAGCCCTTAAATGGAGCATCTGCAGCACTTAACTGTCCATAATGGACTTGGAGGCTCTGGAGATCTCAGTGGCAGTGGGGCCCAGCATAGGTGGTCACCCAGTTGCTGCCCAGTGGAGCTCTCTGTGCCTTGGGGTTAATGAATTCCATAGGGGAGGGTGAAGGGAGCAGCTGGGCCTGGCTTCCTATGGTGGGTCATTTTCTAAATAAAACATTAACTCTGGCATGGCCACAGCCAAGATGATAAGCTGGTGATAAAAACTGTGTTGTAAGGTGTGTGGACCAAGGAATCCTATCTTTCATATGCAAAATGTTAAAGTTTGTTTCATTTGCAATGGATAAAAATTTCATTATAAACAACAGAGTGTTAACACCTTGAGGCCAACTACATATTATAATCAAATGGCTTACCAAGTCATTCACTGACAGATAAAATAAGCCTTTTCAAAATATTTATTTAAAGGCTAAAACATTATAATAGGTCCTATAGTGCTCTCTGGCACATCAGTTCTTAAATCTCAACGGAACAAAAGCCTCCTAAGGGTCTGTACCATCTGTCTGCATGTCCCCCCTGTTCTCCTATGGCCTCAGTTCCTGCTACTCTGTCCCTTGTTCATTCCACTCCAGCTTCATTGACTCCTCACTATCCTTGAACAATAAGTCTACCAAGTACTCTCTGGCCTCGGGGACTTTGTGCTGGCTGTTCACTCTGAGAGAAATGTGCTTTCCCCATGGCCACACACTTGCTCCCTCCCTTCTTTCGGATCTCTGTTTAAATACCCTTCTAATAGTGTTTGCTAGGATCCTCCCCCAAATAAACTAATAGCACTCAAATACTTGCCTCAGACTTTATTCATGGAGAAACCCAAACTAAGACAACAAGTTATCTCAGGGAAAAGGATCACTTTAGCCATGAGGGGCTACCATGAGGGAGTGGGGAGACTGAACCAGGGAGGAGGATGCCAGTACCCAGGGCATTATCAAGTCAGTGACCACCTTGGGTCTTGAGCTGCATGGAATGTACCTCAGAATGATCTGCTTTAGTGATGGAAAGGGGGAGCATTTATCCTTTTTCTCCTTTTCCCCCAATGGCCATGGCTTACCCTACTGGGAATCCTTTCCAACCGTACTTCCAGGTGGTACATATGCAGGTAGTAAACAGATTTTCCCAAGGGCTCTGGGCAAAAAGCAAGAAGTAGGTAAAGCAGCTGAGGTGAGGCACTGTGTGTCAAATGACATTTGGGCAGAGCTGGTTCTCACTGTGAGGCTGGCACGAAAGGTGAGCTAAGAAGATAAAGTATGAGGTATCCAATAACTAACAATGTTCATTCTAATATTTTTGAAGAAGCAGTCAGATAATCTCACTAGAGGTTGCATCAAATTTAACTTGCATCAAACCTCCAAAACTGAGTAAGCATACCTGAATAGGATTTAATGTTATAATCAAACAAAATTACAGTAATATTGGTCTGAAAGTACTACATTTTATAATATAGATACTTGTCATTGTTCTGCATGACAATCAGGCATAGATGACATCATGTAAAGATGATAGTTACTACTGGGTTTACCAGCATAACAATTTCTAAGGCTAAAAAGAATAAGGCTCAAGAATTAGGAGGCTCAGAGACCTAATTCAGCCTCATGATCAGGAAGAACACAAGCAACTGGGCCTTTCTCTTCTTGGTAAAGGAGTTTATTAGCCCAGGAAATCAGGATCATATCCTCATTTTGTCCATTCCCTTGTTTTAAAGGTCAGGACACCAATATCTTAGATCCTATTTCACTTAAGCTAGCCCAGTTTCATTACCTCAGAAGTGAGCGTTGCCCCTGATTCTAAGAGCAGAGGTGTGAAGAGCAGGGCATGGCACGGAAGAGGGAAGAGGACTGCTGTGGTTCCCAGTGAGCATGGAAGGAGGGAAGGTTAGATGAGTAACACACATGAGAAGATTTCAGAGAATGCATCCTGCTCACCAACATCTCCCAGAAACTCTTCTGCTGAGGTCCCTGAGAAGGTCCTACCCAGACTTGACACTCTACATTGGCTCTGTGGGAGCCCAGGACTGCCTCATAAGCCTCACATGGAAAGTATGTAGAAGGGTTTTCCATCACATGCAACCGCAGGAGGATACGTCTGAATGGGAACTATGCTAACAAAAGGAGTTTAAGTGCCAAATAAACAGAACAGATGGAACACACTGCAGGACTGGAATAGTAAGAGACTGAAATGAGATCCACTAGACCAGAGGCTGAAAAATGGTAATCCACAGGCCAGATCCAGCCACAGGTGGTTATCATTGCCCAAGGAGAATTTTTTAAAAACACTTGAGCCAACGTTTAAAAGTAAAATTTTTACATCAATGTCCATACTTCTCTTAAAAAAAAAAAATCTTCACCCAAGGATATGTTTTTATTGATTTTTAGAGAGGGAGGAAGGGAGAGAGAGAGAGAAACATCGATTGGTTGCCTCCCGCACGTGCTCCAACTGGGGATTGAACCCGCAACCCAGGTATATGCCCTGGCCGGGAATCAAACCCACAACCTTTTGGTATATGGGACAACTCTCCAACCAACTGAGCCACCCAGCCAGGGCCATCTTCTCTTGATAAACTGAAAAGCTGGTCCCACTCGGCTTCCTTTGAAGATGGGGCACATGCTCAATGGGGCACCCCCACCCACTGCTAGTCCCTATAACTCACCCTGAGGACAACTGCCCACCACTTTGCAAACCATTGTATCCCCAGCACAAAGCATAGTGCCGGACCCATTGCTGGCACTCAATATTTGTTGAGTTCTGAACAGATAGATGGATATTACAGAATGTTAAAAGGATGGGAGCAGGGCATCACATAGATAAAAAACTATGAAGTGGGCCTTGGCAAATGAGTAGAATTGATTTTATATTTAGATTTGGTAGACTACTCAATAATGCATTAGGTAGTGGTCAATAGTTAACAAGATTTTTTAAATAGTATTCTTAAAGGAGTACAAAGCTTTTACCAACCATTTACACCAGCTTCTGACCATGGTGTTCTAGTGTGCTCTCAATGTATAGCTTGCAGGTACTAATTGCCTTTTTAATACTTCTGATGTCCAGTGTTATAATATTTTCTGTACTTACTTGTTTACTTGAAAAACATTTTAAACTCTTTTTCATGCTTGACGTGACCTCTACCTTTTCATTCTGAGGTGAAGCTTTCATAAAGATGCCTGAAATTTGACTAAGTAGTTCAATAAATCTTCATCTATCAGTAGGGCACTAAAATGTATAATTTCATTACCTGGTTGAAGCTCATTCTTTCTTCCTTCTTTAGTAGATTGAACTAAACTTGCAGCTAATGGAAAAAGAAAAAAATAAGTCATTAGGAAAGGATCCATGCAGTGGCTTGTTAACGTTTACCACTTTCTATCTGAATAAGTGAGGGCTCGACGGGTCTGTCAGTGTATAATTAAGGTGGAATATAAAGCAATCTTTTTTTGTAGATTCAACAGATTCTTTATTTCACATCTGTTCTCCTAAGAGCATCTCTTCACAGAAAATCATTATAATAGACTAATCAAATATTATAAAAATCCGATACTCTGAAACTCAAAAATGTAGTTTAGTTCTTGACATGTAGCAATAAAAGAGTTCAACTTACCAAGCAGAGTTCTCTCACTGTTGACAGAGCAACTGACAACTTGCAAGTCTTTCTCAAATGTATAGAGATGCTATAAAAACAAAATATTTTTTCATTCGGAGTTCATATTAAATAACAATTTTATGAATATATAAAGTATGAATACATTGCCATTTAGCTGTCTACCCAGTGTCATTGTGGCAAACATTTTACTAAAGAACCTTCAATGAACCAGTTTATTCATACTGAGATTATTTTTTAAGAAAAAGGTGTGCTATTGCTGGCCATGCTTGGCACTGAAACAGCCATGAGGCAACAGAGCATCGCAATTAAGACCTTGGAGCCAAACTAGACCCAGGTTTTAATCCTGACTCTGCCACTTGCTAGCTGTGTGGCTTTGGACAAGTTACTCAGCCTCTCTATCCTCCCATCAGTAAAACAGGAATCATAATACCTATCTTAGGAAATTGTTAGCAGGACCAAGTAAGATAATCCATATGAAGCACTTAATACAGTGTTTGCCACACATAATAAGCACTCAAATATTAGTTATTAAAATTATTGAGGCAAGTAAAGTTTTAATCAAGTTATATAACATGATATCACTAGCTATGCCTAAAAGACTGTCACAAGCACATCTCTTACAGGACTCATATTTAGTGCATTGGCAAAGTAATCTTCTATCTTTATTATTGTCTTGTTGCTGTTTGAAGTGTTGTAAGATTCCATTTCCTTGAATGTTAAAGAAAATGGAAATGGTCATGCAGAAGGAGGATGTGAGATTCAGACTGAGGAACTGGAGACAATTATATTAGGCAAACTTACAAAGTACACTCGGAGGATGAGGAAAGATAAAGAGTCTTAGATGTCAGGAGAGAATGGGCTAAGAAACAGTAAGTAGTAGAAGTATTAAGAAGGTAATTAGTACCTGCAGACAAAAAAAAAAGCACTGAGAACATGCTAGAAACCTATGGCCAGAAGCTGATAAAATAAAAAAAAAGTGTTGGGAAGTCAGAAAACACTTCATTACAGAAAGTGAACTTTAAATAAGAGCAATGAATAAGAAGGCTCTAAATTCATGTGAGAAATTTTGGTTTCCTTTGACTCTTGCTCTAATTGAGGAATTCTAATTTGTAAGTAAGAATCATGGATGTAGCCTTGGCTGGTTTGGCTCTGCAGTCAGCCCACAGACCAATGAGTTGTGGGTTCAATTCCAGCCAAGGGCACGTACGTCGGTTGTGGTTCGTTCCCGGCCCTCGTCGGGTCGTGTGGGAGGCAACTAGTCAATGTGTCCCTCTCACATCGATGTTTCTCTCTCTCTCCCTCTCTCTCCCTCCCACTCTGTCTGAAGATAAACAGAAAAATATCCTCGGGTGAGGGTTAAAAAAAAAAAGAATCATGGATATATACACTTAATGTTTAGTGTTTTATCCTTTTAATTATAAAATAACACATGAGCATAATCTCAGTACTTAAAATATGCAAACACTACCAAATAAAAAGTCAAAGCTCTCCATTATGCTCACCCAATCCTAACTCCCTTCGAAAATGAAGCATGTTTGTAATTTGCTCATTAGCCTTCCGGAGTTTTTAATATATAGTTATGCACATGTGCTGCATAGTTTTCTTGCAATTTTTTAAAACATAAATGGAATATATTATTTTTTTTCATGTAACAATGTGTTTTGGAGAAGCTTTTCTGTCAGTGTGCATTTTTAGACTTCTTAATCCCTTAACATTTGTAAATTGTTTTCACATAGGCACAAAATGACTCCCTCCCATTTGCTCCAAGAATTAGAGAAGCCTGTCACATCATAATGCCTTATGTGAATGGCTTGGGGAAAATTTGAGGAAAGCAGACTAAGTTCTATACCTGGATCTTTGAGAAGCTAGGTAAGTGAAGGTTAAGCAGAAGCACAACTCAGAGCCAGAGGTCATTTTGAGGTCCTAAGCTTTTGGAAGCTCACAAATCTTGGGGAGGGCACTGGGCTCCCTACATTCCTACAGAGTTTTGGGTAATTGGTTTGAGGCAATTTTCCTTAAATCTCAAAGGGCTAAGAGACTTCAACTGATGTTTTGGTACAAAAGTCTTTGCACTTAAAAAAAAAAAAAAAAGATAATAGTGCTAAGAAAGGGTAAAAGGGAGAAGAAAAGGCAAAGTAATAAAAACTAAATTTTTAGAAAATAAAATGAGAATTTGTATCTAGAAAAAGGAGGCAGAAAGAAGGAAAATTCTAAAACTAGTAAAGGAACACAATGAGTAATCTATAATTAATGGTGATTTTTTTACCTCATTTTGTTTGGTTTGGCAATCATATAATCCAAAGAAGACATTTCCCTTATTATCCTAAAAAAAAAAAAATTAACTAGACGTTTATTAAATGTCATTGTTTAGAAAGTTAGGATGTTACAAATTTTAAAACAAACCTGCAATAATTCAGTCAATATTAGCAATAAGCACTCTAAAGGCAGCATACTGTGCATGTCAGAAAGGGACCAAACCTGTTTCAGCTCCTCACCTGGGCTCAAAGGGTAAATGGATTAAGAGTGTACACCTCAGTGCGTTTGTGGGATACTGTCAAGTAGGACTGAGCATGGTGAAGGGGTGAATCTCTTTGTACTTCCATTTACTTAAGAGAATATATATGATAAATATTAGGAGTGCCTACATTAAGGCCATAATATTCTTATAAGTAAAACTTTTTGAATCATACAGTTTGTTAAATGCAGCATACTTATAGATACAACTTAAAATAATAACTTTAAGCAAAAACAAATGTTTAGTGATACAACTATGCAAAACAAACTGGTCACTGAAATTATTCTTTCATGTTTCTCTACTATAATAAAGTTATCAGTAAATTTCAATTTTCTTTCCTCAGAACACTTAACATTGAAAATACATTGTTAAATAATAACAAAGTCTGAGCATATCTAAGTCTGAACATGACGTAGAATAATCATATTTGATATCTCCTCAAAACTAAAGATTTAACATGTTAACTAGGTTTAAACATTTTCTACTTGGCATTTTTTTCTCTAGAAAATTGAACTTTTCATTTATTAAAAAAACTGAGTACTGTATCAGACATTATGCGCAGTTTGATTTTATTTAAAACAAAGAAGACTGAATTTAAATCACCCTATTGAATCTCACAAAATAAAAAAAAGTCATATGTTAAAGGTTAAATGTCAACAAGCGTTGCTACCCCTCAATAAGACAGAGCATAAAATTTGTAAAAAAGAGAATATAAATAGTTAAAATAATAAATTTCATGCTATGTATATTTTACAATGAAAAAAGAGAGAGATAGACATACCTTATAGGTATAGATTATATTTCCATTTCTTTCAACATTTAATACATGTAAGCTCTCATAATTATTTTCTAAAACATCTGAAAAGATAATAATAACAAGTTAATACTTAGCAGGAGATGTTTAAGAACACATCTAACAAATATAATATTAAGGGAAAGCCAAGTACAAAAGAATACATACTGATGATTCCATTATAAAGAGTTTAAAAACAGGCAAAGCTAATCTGTTGAATTAGAGGTCAGAATAGTAGTGACCTTTAGGGGAAAGGAAAGGAGTAGTGATTGGGAGGTAGCTCAGGAGAGCCTTCTGAAGTGTTGGTGATGTTGTATATGTTGGGTATACTGTTATGCTCGCTTTGTAATAACTCACTGAACTGTAAACTCTTGTCCTATATATTTTTCTGCATGCATGTTATACTTTAATAAAGTTTAAATATCTATTAGTTTTTACTTTATCTATGTTATTTATTAGGGGCATAGAAATTTAGAACTGATATAGCTTCCTAGTGGATTAACCCGTCAGAAACTCAGCAGAATTGTCATAGTAGTTGATTAAAGCAAAAAGCTGAAAAAGCAAGTAACAGTCAAGCCTTGTATCACTTACAGTGATAGTAAAGCAAAAGGTTAAACCAGAGAAAACACCACTTCCCAGTCCATTTCCCCCACGGAATGGGTGGAGGGTCAGATAGATCAGCAGAGAGGTGCCGATCTCTCACTGCTCAGGAAGCCTCCAACAAAAGGCTCTTGCGGCATTGTGCACCCAAGGGATCAGGGAAGGGAGAGGGAGAAGAGCTAAGAGTGGAAAAGTAATGAGTTCTGAGTCAAAAGAGAGAAAAAGTATCTTCAAGAAAAAGTATCTCCTTTTCCTGCTAAGGTGGTTTCAGCAGAGGCACCTAAGGAAGAGCTCTACTTGAGGCTCCTGATAAAGAAGCCTCTGAATGAAGGCACTGGGCTGGGAACACAGCTATGAATAAGATTATGGGTAACCAGGGGGGCCTTGACTGCAACTGCTTTTAGGGATGGAAGGGCGCTGGCTATGCTCCAAGTCTGGTTTGAGGAGGGCAGCTTTCCCTCATGAGGCCTGCCAAGTAAACCTTTTGTAATTGCATATGGTTGGGCTTGAAAAAAATCACATATAGGTTTTTAACCAGGAGCTGGACTAGTCAATCCTTTTATTCATTATAAAATGTCCTTTAACTTTAATAACTCTTTTTACTTTAAAGGCTACTTTTTCTGATATCAGTATAGCTACATCAGATTTCTTTTGGTTAGTGCTGACATATAACTTTTTCTATCCTTTTATTATTACTCTTCTTGTATCCTTACATTTAAGATGTGTCTTAATGCAGTATCCTTTAAAGTATATAGTCCATTTACATTTAATGTAATCATAATCACTGATATATTGGGTTTATATCAATCATTACTATTTATTTTCTATGTAACTCAACTGTTTTACTCTTTCCTTGGCTTCTGGGTTAATCTAAGTTTTATTACTTCAGTCTCCGATCTATTAACTTGTCAGTTATATATTCCTTTGCTATTCTTTTATTAGTAATCCTAAAGGCTACAACATGAACCTTTAGCTTATTATGCTTTACTATTATGTGGTGCCAAGAAATTTGAATCAATTGAAACTTTCACACACTGCCAATGGGTGTGTAAATTGGGGAACTGGCAGTATATACTGAAATTGAACATAGATGGTTCAGCAAATACACTTGTATACATATCCCAAAAGAAATATTTGCATATTTTGGAAAATGACACATGTAATATTTATAGTACCATAGCTTCTAATAGCCAAAACTGGAAACCCAAAATATCCATCCAGTGGATATCCACACAATGGAATACTATACAACAATAAAAATTAATTAATTTGCTATAACATATAACATAAATAATTGAGCAAAAGTAGCCCAGATCCTCCCCACCCCCCAAAAAAAGTCACAAACTATATGATTTAATTTACACACAAGTCAAAATAAGGCAAAATGACTCTATGATGCTAGGTGAGTGAATGCTTGAAAGGAGTATGAAGGGGACCTTGGGAGTTCTATTAATGTTCTCTTTCCTGCTCTGAGTGCTAGGTAAATAGGTGTGTTTCACTTATGATTTGTGTACTTTTCTGTTTGAAAGCTATATTTTGATGAAGGATATAAAGATTTTTAACACAATATATTTAACTTGTAAGTTAACTGACTATCATGTTTCTTCTAAAATTTTAGGATATTCCTCCCAATTCTAAAGTTAAAGTATTTAAACATTGGTAGATATAACATTGATAATTATCAGCATTCATTGAGGAGAAATGTCTATTTCCACTATTCCCTCAAAATTAATTTGCTTTAACTTGACTCATTTCCCTCATACATGAATAGTGTTTTAGATGTTTAATATTATGTTATGACAAATTCCAACATTTAGACAAAACACATGCAAAATATCCTATAATTCAGAGCAAATTTCAATTTGTATTTCTGGTTAAAACAGAAAATACAAGGTAAAATATAAGGATAATTGGTGAGCTGGACCCCTGCACCAGAGCTGGAGGTGGGAAACATTTAGAGAGACAAAGAGTAGGTTTCACTGAGAACTTAGATCCTGAGATCTCTCTTCCCTACTCCTGACAGGAAGTTGTGTGGATCTTCTCGGGGCAAGACAAAGAAAGGGGGAAGTTATTTTTTATACATGGTATACATACTTTTCAATGTATATTGAACTGTCAGACACATTTCCCACTGATTTAAAAAATAGGGATAATCACTTGGTCTCTTAGGAGAATAATGATTTAATAAGCTTGGTTCTAAGTAGCGCTGTGCAATTTTCGGAGTTCTCATTTGTATTTCATCCACACTATTTAAGGTATTATAGGCCCATTGTAATGATAAAACAATTGAGTTTAAATGAGGTTAAGATAGCTGGCCAGTATCATACATGGAAAAAGTGGCACAGACCAAACTCAAACCTAGACAATGGTAAAGAGAATGAACTAAGTTTTCTATACCACACTTATAGTGGGAAAATGGATAATTACTGAAAAATCCTTTTAAGGTAGATTTTGTAGACATCTAAGGAGAATTTCAGGGAGTTTTTTTTTTCATCCTGCACATGACTCAAAACTTCTGGAATGCACTGTGTCAATATTTTGAGAAGTTTTTTTTTCTTTCAAGATTATAAAGATACTGGGAGAGACTTTTTCCCAAGTACACTTAAAAGGTTTCAGCTAAGATAAGAAACTCCTTTACAAAAAATCTTGCTAAAAAAATCCAATTTCCTTGCAAAAGCACATCTATTTTCAAATCACTAAAAAATTAAGAGAAAAAAATTCTCCAAAAAGTACAGATCACAACAAATGGTATGTGCTTATTTCCTTAAACCAGTAGTGCTCAACCCTGGCTGTGCACTGGAATCATCAGGAGAGCTTTTAAAAGGACATGAATCCCCAAGCCCTACCCCAAAGTACTCTGATTTTATTGGGCTGATGAGGGGCCTAGTCTCTAGTGTATGTGTTTTTAAGTTCCCCAGGTGATTCTAATGAGCAGCCAGAGTTGAGAACCACTAAACTATATATTCATAATACACAGGGGTGGACAAAAGTAGGTTTACTGTTGTGAATACGTGGAACAGAGTTTACTCTTGTATTATTATTACTTTTTTGTTGTTGTTGTTAGTCCTCACCCGAGGACATTTTTTCCATTGATTCTTAGAGAGAGTGTAAGGGAGGGAGTGGGGGGCGGGGGCAGAGACACGTCGATTGGTTGCCTCCTGCGCGTGCCTGATCAGAGCGGTGATTGAACCTGCAACCCAGGTACATGCCCTTGACTGGGAATGAAACCCAAGACCCTTTGGTCTGTGGGCTGACACTCTAACCACTGAGCAAAATCAGCCAGGGCTTTCTTGTATTATTATTTATTAATTATTGTATTATTTTCCTTATGAACAACTGTAAGCCTACTTTTGCCTACCCTCGTATATTAAACAGTATTCATTATATAGCATAACTAGGACCAGCTTATAATGTAGCCATGATAAACAGTTGAAAGAAATAATAAAAAGAATGCCTTCATGGATCTGTTAGGTAGTAATAATTGTAGTTTAAATAAACCTGCAGTTATGTACATGGTTCTCATCTCAAAAACATTTGAATTAGACAAAA
This sequence comes from Tadarida brasiliensis, assembly GCA_030848825.1. Lineage (NCBI taxonomy): Eukaryota > Metazoa > Chordata > Mammalia > Chiroptera > Molossidae > Tadarida > Tadarida brasiliensis. Next base: position 62,343,640 of record CM061267.1, on the reverse strand, counting down.
TGGGCATTGTGGGAAATCCGGAGACCACAGTTAACCCATCAGCCCTTCCTCCCTGGATTAGTTGCTCATTTTTCAGACACAGTCTTTCAAATGAATTATTCCATAACCTCTTTGCTTATTCAGCCTGACTCTTCTCCCAGTAGTTCATCACTGGAAAGTCCAAAGGAGGAAGTTTAGCAATTTCAAATGAGGAAATGAGGTTTAACTTAACAGTTCAGTGTACTCAGTGTTCATGAAGAAAAAATGTAGCATTTTGATAGATAAAATATTTGCATAAGTAAACCTACTAAAGAAAAGGAGAGTACCTAGATATTAAAGGTGTTGGCAAGTCATAGTTCATGGAAAATTGAAGCTGGTTTGCCAGATACATTTGTCCATTTCAATCTATTCTTTGCCATACACAAGTAATTTCACTTGGAAGGAAGATGTTTGGCAAATGTATAAATTTTGTTCCCAACCACTATGAGACAAAAATCAAATAAAAAAGTATTTCTTATCTTTCCAGTGACTATATAGGGGGTGGGGAACCACACAGCCTTATATAAAAATGTGAACTAGTTCCTAATATGCAGTTCAAGAGCTGCCAAAATATTATTATACCTGTGACATTATATTCTGTAAATAATTCATATAAATCCTCAGGCTCAACGTGACCAGATATTATAATTCTTAAATTTATGAAGTAAACATCATTATGTGATTTCAAATTCATATTGTGAATAAAATGAGAAAAGGCAAGGATGGGGTGATTAGTTAAGAAGCAATAAAAAGATATGAAAAGGAGAAAGGAGAGTAGGAAGGTAAGGGAAGAAAAAAGGAAAAGGAAGGACAGCGCCGAGAGAACAGTAAAAAGCCGAAAAGGAGACCCATGTCTACGTGGAAACTTCATGTGTGACAGAGTGGCTTTGCCGTCGATGAGAAGTGGCGAGGCTATTTGGTTAGTGATACTAGAACATATTGGAAAAACAATAAAATTGGATTCCTACATCATATCACACATATAAATAAATTTCCATATGGATTAAAACAAAATATGAATAGCAAAGCTATAGTAGAAGTTAATATAAAAATGTCTTCATGACTTCTGAATAGGGGAGGATTTCACCAAGCCCTGGCCAGTTTGGCTCAGTGGTTAGAGCACCGGCCTGCGGACCAGAGAGTCCCGGGTTCAGTTCCCGCTAAGGGCACATACCTTGGTTGCAGTTTGTTCCCGGCCCCAGTTGGGGTCGTGTGGGTGGCAACCACTCGATGTGTCTCTCTCACATAGATGTTTCTCTCTCTGTTTTCCTCCTTCTCTCCCTCCCGCTCTATCTGAAGATAAATGCCAAAAAAAATGTCCTCGGGTGAGGATAAAAAAAATTTTTTTTTAAAAGATCCCCAAAAGCACAAACCATAAAGGAAAAGACTCATAAATTAGACTATATTAAAATTAATTGTTTATCAAAGGCACTATAACAAACTAAAATAAAAGTAACATTGAGAGAAAATATTTGCAACATATATCGTGAATAAAGGAATAGAATCCAGAATACACTTTTTAAAAAACCCTTAAAAATCAATATGAAAAAAAACACAATAGAAAATAGGCAAAAGAATGACAGACATCTCATGGAAGGGAAAATTCAAATGGCCAAAAAAGTATTCAGAGATACTCAACCTCAGACCACAATGAAATAACATTTAGACCCACCAGTTTGACAAAAAATTTAAAATCTGGAAATATTAAGAGCTTGTGAGGATATAGAATACTGAAAACATTTCTATACTATAAATGGGGATATTAATAAGTTCCACTTCTTAGGAAAACAATTTGGCACTACCCAGGAAAAATAAAGATATGCACAGCCTATGACTCGGCAGCTCCACTGTTAGACATCCCTCTTAGAGAAACTTGCACGTCTGTGCACCAGGCAACATGCACAAGGTTAGTAAAAGCACTAACTGTAACAGCATATCCCGGAAACCTCACAAATGTCATCAATAAGAAAAAGGATAAGTAAAGATGTGTTCTCTGGGATGTTCATTAGGGAGTGCTTAGTAAGGTAGGATTAAAACATGCAGGAGGAAGGAGAAGTCAAGCTGCAATGGAGGCCCATTGGCTTTAGGTAACCTCAGGGTCCTCCATCAGGGAGTAACTAGAACTGAAATAGATTGTCAGAGTTGTCCCATGTTGACTAAAAATGGCCAGGCCTTCATACCTTACCTCAAACCCTAATTAGAAGTGGGCCACACCCAAAAGGCCAGTCAGCCCTCTGTCAAAGCAGTCACTGAAAGGCCTGACAGCTGAAGGCTATCTGCTGACCACACTCACAGCACCTGGGACAAATCCTTCCTTAAAAGGAGGATCTAAACAGTATACTCCATGTCCACCATATTGTTGTATATTCATACAATGGAATACTATACAGCAGTGAAAATTAATGACCTAAAACTACAACAGTCAACATGGATAAATCTTACAATATTGAGAAGAAGAAAAAAAGCAAAAAGAATACATATAGTATGCTTTCATTTATTTAAAATTCAAAAACAAGCAAAATGAAATTATATATTTTTTAGGGAAAATTACATATAGGTTAAAACTATAAATAAGATCAAAGGAATGTTAAAAATATAAAAGTTTAAGTGGGAGATAAGGGTCCTGCCGGTGTGGCTCAGTGGTTGAGCGTCAACCCCTTCACTAAGAGGTTGCCGGTTCAATTCCTGGTCAGGGCACATGCCCAGGTTGTGGGCCTGATCCCCAGTAGAGGGCATGCAGGAGGTGGCCAATCGATGTTCTCTTTCATTGATGTTTCTATCCCTCTCTCCCTCTCCCTTCCTCTCTCTCTGAAATCAATAAAGAAAAAAAGTGTTTAAATAAATAAATAAATAAATAAATAAATAAATAAATAAATGGGAGATAAGGGATAAAGAGAGAAAAAGGATCAGATAGGGAGACAAAACAGCCTCCAAAAGTCTTGATACTATTGTTTTTAAGGTGGGTGCATGGGTTTTTTTTGTTATTATTTATAGCTTACATGTATTAAAATATTCTTTTGAGTAATTGTTTTAATTTTTAAAAAAACACAAATGTTTTGTCCATTTATTTCAGGAAAACCCATTTTCCCAAAGTTCAACCCAGAACCAGGAGATGCAGTAACCAAATCTGGTCTCCTTACTCCTTGACTCCTGGTTGATTAACAGACTGAATTTCCGTGTTAGCCTTGGCTATTTTGCCAGGAATATATCATACTTCATGAGTACTACTTACTACCACTATAAAATCTTCCATTGTATTTGTTGATGTAAAAATATTAAGGCTTCTAATTAAGATAGCAAGTGTGCAGACAGGAGACATTATAATGGTATAATTATTCACAATTTATATTTGAAAAGCTGAGACGTTGAAAGGAAAATAGTTTTCACAAATGTGTGGAGTAATAGCTGTGCTAGAAATAAAATAGAATCTCAGATACTCCTGCCAGTGCTACAAATTACAGCAGAATTAACTTGAGGTGGGGGTGGGGGGGTGCGAGTTGAGCTACCATCCACTGGTAATTATCAGTAATAACAATTTCTTTTAGTATAACACTATCTTGCTAAGGTGTTACTACCAAAATACTACCAATATTTTTTTAAAAGCTGGTCTTCTAGTAAGTTTACTTTCTGAGGACCCAAGGGTACCTGTTGTTTAGTGGAATTTATATATCAAATTTATATTTATATTTCTTCACAGATGAGTGAAAGACACAAGGAAGCCAAAATCTAACTGGCTCACAGAGAGATTTTCAATCACAACACACATTATGGAAACATAAGACTGTGGTATTTCACACTTCTCCTAACTTCTCATTTACAGACATCTTCCATTTAGCTATATAAGGTGGATGTTCACAGAAATGACCACTTTGGGGTGGAAAGCAGACTTGGAGCTGCCTACTGTATTTTTAAAAGTTAAACCTTCAAAAACTCTTTAGATATTCAGGTGCTTTTAAAAATGTCCCCCAAAATGAGAAGTTTTGCTAATAATGACACTAGCCATTAGTCAAATTCACTAGTCAAACTCAAGCCTTGAGCTATAAAAACATGACTCCTTATTTGAAACTGAAAACTAACATGCCAAGACAAGGAACCCTACAAATATTCCATTAAAGCCACGGGGCAGTGTGAGGATATAAGGCAGGCATAGAAAACTTTCATCAGAATTAAGGGGAAAGGAGTTATAAATATGGGTGATTTGAGAGTCCTTCCAAAAAAATGTCCTCCAGTCTACAGTATTTCAAGAAAAACGGGGGGGGGGGGGGCAAGCACACTGGAGTGGAGAGCTACTGTGAACAAGGTGGGATCCAGGGATATCACTGCTCTGAATCTGAATTTAAGCCCTGAAGATGTACCATAGTTTACAGCACACTTCTTAAATACACACACACACCACCTGGGTCACAAAGTTCCCCTTCTTTAAAGTTTTTATTGATTCATGCTGGGAAAATTCAAGTCACTTTTCACTCCGTCATCAAAAATCACAACAGGATTTTTTGTGAACGAAGCCTCAACTGCCAGGAATGAATTCCAATCCTCGCTGAGGAAGTTGGGCAGGAAACCTGAGCATCCATGTGTGTCTCGGGCCGCCCTGGCCCGCCCGCACAGGTGGTGTGCTGCGGTGGCGGGCTTGATGCTTCTTAGGAAAACAGCCGGCTGAAGGTTCATGCTCACAGCCTAAAAGCGGGCTCCTCCCCTCTCGCACTCACACCCGAAGCGGCATTTCCCCTAAATCACGGACACTGTTCACACAGATGCAGAAGTGCGTCTCACATATGTGGGAACAAACTGTGCAGCTGTTAAGTATTTATATACTTTCTTGGTGGCCATGATTCTTTTCTTCCTCACAACGCAAGAACTTCCAAGAAACCCTAGTCTTGTCAGAGCCCCTACGAGGGTGATGAACCTTCTTCCCTTGGCAGGTGAGATGCGAATGAAGCGGAAGGAACGACCCTCTCCCACGCCCCGCAGCCTTGGGCGGGAGAGCCGAGTCTTGGCAGCTGCTCCTCCACTCCCTCCCCTGATGAGATAATGCCGAGGTTATCACTAGTGTCCCTGGCCTTTTTGCTGGGCAACGAGCAAGCCAGTGAGTGGAGGACTCGCTAGGAAAAGAAATGCAGCCCAGGGGCTGCCCCTCCTACCTTCTTCACCCAGTGGCCGGAGGTGAGGGTGGCACAGCCCGGACTCCAAAGAGGGAGGCTCCTGCCTTCAGCACTGACCTTCACAGGTTGGCAGGGACCACAGGCTGCCCACCACCCCCCTTCGATCTGGTCGGTGCCTACCACCTCAGTCCAGTCTGGGAGACCCCTAAGATGAATGGCTCAGACTCCCCGCCTCGCGGTCCCCCACCGGCTCTCCGCCACCCCGGACGCGCGCCGCCAGCACCTGCGCCGCCGTCTGGGACCCCAGCGCCCGCTGACGCCGCCCGCTGTGCCTGTAGCCACGGGAGCACGTCCTTCCGGAGATCGAAGTTGGCGACCAGACGGAGAGCCATCGTCCGGACGCGGCCACGGGGCGGCTCTGGGACCCCGCGCCGCGGGCATTCCCGGCCCGGTGCTCGCCACCTCGCCCCTCTCCCCCTGCGCCCGCCTCCTCCTTCCTCTCTCCGCCTCCTTGGTACGCTGCTGCTTTCGGTTCTGCGGCGTCCTGGCCTGAGAAGCCCGGGGACCGCCTCCTCTCGGCCCTCGCAGAGCACCGGAGCCGCGAGCTGGGCCCGCTGGGCTGGGGGAAAGAGGGACAGAGGCGCGGGGACCAGGCCCACCCGGGCCCGGAACCCTCAGCGTGCACCCTCCGGGCGAGGGACATAAAGGGCAGGAGGATTTGGGGTTATTTTTTTTAAGGGATCTGGAGGAGATGTGGCTATACCAGTGGTTTCCAAACTATGTTGTACATTAGATGTGGGTGCTAGGTACCTTTTTTTTTTTTTTTCCTTTCCTTGCCTTCCCTTGCCTTTCCTTTCTCTCTCTCTCTGTCTCTCTGTCTCTCTCTCTATCTCTCTCTCTCTCTCTCCCTTCTTTTCTTTTCTTTCTTTCTTTCTTTCTTTCTTTCTTTCTTTCTTTCTTTCTTTCTTTCTTTCTTTATTTTCTTCCTTTCTTCCTTTCTTTCTTTTCTTATCCCCAAGTGATTCCACTGTGCAGTGAAGTCTGGAACTCACTTGGCTGGAAGTATTAGTAGCTGCGTGTCCTGAGAAGGTTCAAGTTCATCGCAGGGGCAGAAGTGGGAGGCATTTGGGGCCTATTAGACCCAGTTTCCAGGTAGTAATGTTTAATCAGAGATATTTAGGTAGTAAATAGCAGCAGGAATCCTGTGAATAAGATGCTTCTATTTTAAGAGAGATACTGGAGACACTGGAAATGATTAATCAGCTTAACAGACAGGTTCTCTGGCTGTTTATGGGTTTCCCACCACTGGCTTCAGTGAAGCTGAATTGTTTAGGATTCCCTCTGTGATTGGCCTTTTAAAAGGTGCCCTCATTCTTGTGGGGGCACCTGCCTTCTTGGGCACTTCCTCATCCCTATCATCAAAAACATATCCAGTGTTTTCTGAATCTCCTCTCTCAGCTTTCTTTTCATTCCTGCCCACAACATCATAAGTTTATTGGGTGCTTTGGCTTTGACACTGCCAGCTCCAATCCCTCCTAAACATCAGCACCAGGTTATTACTCACCCTAAAACAAAGCTGTCCTCATTTCCCTTTTCAGAGATCTTGAGTAACAGCTGACTACCCCAGCCAGAATAAAGTGCCTACACTTTACTGAACCCTTCCAGCCTTTCACCCAGAACTTCACCTCCAGGCTAACCTGACTTGCGGAACCCCTCTGATTCTACCCTCCCTCCTCAGAAAGAAATCACCAGACCTTTCCAACCTGGATCCACAAAGCCTTCTCACAACTGCAGCAAACAGTGGCCTTCCCAGCCCTGAACTCCTAGAGAGGTATTCCTAATACACGTCATTTGACAATCATATACTGCCTTGAGACGTGAAAATTGAATCTGGGGTCATGACACACCTCTCTACTCCTTTGCCTCCTACAAGGGGCTAACAGAGTACCTTGAAGGTGCTCAACGAAACTTCAGGTCAAGATGATGGTATAGTTAATAACAGTCCTCGCCTCCTCCCACAACCACATCAAAATTACAACTAAACTATAGAACAACCATCATTTAGAACCACCTGAAATTGAGCTGAATGGAAGTCCTACAACTATGACATTAAAGAAGCCACATCAAGAAAGGTAGGAGGGCAGAGGTGTAGCAGATAAAATCAGGAGAGACACCTCTGCTGTGAAGGTCCTCCTTGAGGAGTGAGGGGTCCCTGTCCCACACCAGGTCCCCCAGCTCAGGGTTCCAGTGCCAGGAAGAGAAGCCCATAACTTCTGGCTGTAAAATCTAGCGGGAATTGAGGCTGAGGGAGGCTGAGGTTTCTGGAGTCCCAGGCAGCTCCTCTTAAAGGGCCTACCCACTGAGTTACTCTGACTTACTCATACTCACACCATCCAGGATCCAGCGTGGGGAAGGCACCTTGAAAGGCACCAGAGACATATGGGGAAGAACTGAGTTGTTTGGCCTCTGGTGAGAGCTGGAGAGGCAGATTTCTCTTAGACAAATGTGCTGGCAGAGGCCATTATTCCTTTGGTGAGCCCTTCCCCCTTGGTGCCAGCAGACAGCAGTCATATCTGGGACTCCAGCAACCTGGCTCACACTGTTTGCTCTGCCCTGGTGATTCCCTGACCCTCTGCCACCCAGCTTTCAGGCCCACCCAAGTTGTCTCCAGAGTCTTTACCATAGGATTGGCCTGTCATGGCTCCTGCTTAAGATTTTCCTAAATTCTCTCAAACAAGCAGCATCTGGCCTCAGCAAGCCCCCTACCTCTCCCTAAGTGGCCCCAGGCCTGGCATTAGAAGCAGCCAGCCTTGGTTCACAGTTTGGCTTTGCCTAGGCACCTCCAAGTCCAGCACAAGAAGCAGCCATCCACAGATCACGATGCAGCTTATGCCTGATGGCCCCGGGTAGAACACAGGCAGTGTCTGACCTTGCCCCAGAGCCAGCACACCCAGTGGACAGCTTCAGACCACAATGAAGCACCACCACCCAACCACCTCCACAAGTGACATGCTCAAGGAGTGAACTCAGTGGGTACAAGAGTCCTGCTGAAGTAAGTCTTGCTCTGTGTAGTGGGCCCCTGAACAGATGATCATTCTGAGTAGTCAGAGGGCAGTGGGCAGTGGGCACAGCCAGTCCTTGAAGCTGATCAGCCTGAGTAAATCCCTCCCATTGACGTGCCAACAGCAATAAAGACTCAATTACAACAGAAGGGTATACAGTTCACATGAGGGTACACCTCGAGGGCACAACTAGGGTGATCAGGGAGGTTGTGCCACTGGACCCTACAGGACACCTACTACAATAGGCCACCCTAGGAAGCCTAGGAGACATAGCAACTCTACCCAGTACATAGAAACAAACACAGGGAGGCAGCCAAAATGAGGAGACAAAGAAACATGTCCCAAATGAAAGAACAGAACAAAATTCTAGGAAAAGAACTAAACGAAATGAAGATAAGCAATCTAACAGATGCAGAGTTCAAAGCACTAGTTATAAGGATGCTCAATGAACTTAGTAAGGACCTCAAGAGCATAAAAAAGGACCAGTCAGAAATGAAGGAGGCACTAACTGAAATAAAGAATAATTTACAGGGAATCAAAAGTAGAGTAGGTGAAGCCAAGAAGCAAACCATTGATTTGGAATGTAAGGAAGCAAAAAGCACCCACTCAGAACAGCAAAAAGAAAAAAGAATCTAAGAAAATGACGATAGTTTAAGGAGCCTCTGGGACAACTTTAAGCATACCAACATTCGCATCATGGGGGTGCCAGAAGGAGAAGAGAGAGAGCAAGAAATTGAAAACCTATTTGAAACAACAAAGACAGAAAACTTCCGTAACTTAGTGAAGGAAACAGACATACACGTCCAGGAAGCACAGAAAGTCCCAAACAAGATGAATCCCAAGAGACCCACACCAAGACACATCATAATCAAAATGCAAAAAGTTAAAGACAAAGAGAGAATCTTAAAAGCAGCAAGAGAAAAGCAATTAGTTACCTACAAGGGAGCTCCCATAGGACTGTCAGGTGAATTCTCAAAAGAAATTTTGCAGGTCAGAAGGGAGTGGCAAGAAATATTCAAAGTGATGAAAAGCAAGGACCTACAATCAAGATTACTCTATCCTGCAAAGCTATCATTTAGAATCGATGAAGGTATCAAGAGTTTCCCAGACAAGAAAAAGCTAAAGGAATTCATCACCACCAAACCAGTATTATATGACATGTTGAAGGGTCTTCTTGAAGAAAAAGATCAAAAATATGAAAAATATAATGGCAACAAATACGTATCTGTCAACAATTGAATCTGCAAACAAAATGAACAAGCAGAACAGAAACAGACTCATAAGATACAGAGAACTTTTTGATGGTTGCCAGATGGGAGGGCGTTGGGTGGATGGGCGAAAAAGTTGAAGGGATTGAGAAGTACAAATTGGTTGTTAGACTGATGAACTTCAAAGGGAAGGGGGAGGGGGCGGGAAGAGATAAACCAAGGAATTTATATGCATATATGCGTAATCAATGGACACAGACAATAGTGTGGGGAAGGCAAGGTGGGGGGGTGGGGGGGTGGAAGGAGCAGGGAGGAGGGGGTCAATAGGGGGGAAAAGGGTGACATCTGTAATATATTCAACAATAAAATTTTTTTAAAGGTGCTCAACGGCTATTGAAGAATTAATAAATACAGTAATAGACGAAAAACACATTGTCACCTGGTTTTTTTTTTTTCTTTATGGATTTTAGAGAGAGAAAGGGAGAGGGAGAGAGAGTAGAAACATCAATGAGAGAGAACATCAATTGGCCGCCTCCTGCATGTCCCCCACTGGGGATCAGGCCTACAACTTGGGCATGTGCCCTGACCGGGAATCGAACCGGCAACCCCTAGGTGCATAGGTCGACACTCAACCACTGAGCCACACCGGCCAGGCTGTCACCTGTTTCTTGAAGCTAGGGTCTGACAACTACCTGCAATGCAGTCATCTGGGAAGCTATTTTATAATGTAAATCTGGGGCTCAAGTCTAGACCTCGGCAAAGCTCAGACATGTTCCTTTTTGCTAAAGCGTCAGGTGATTCTTAGGCTTGCTATGGTTTGAAAACTACTGTAAATAAAGGTAAAAGAGGGATTTCAAGATGGCAGCAGTGTAAGTGGATCTTTCTTGCACCTTCTCCCAGAATCAAACAGGAAATAACTCTGAATTGGAGAACATTCGCCCTGAATTATCAACTGAAGACTAGGTGAAGAGAAGACTTTTAACAAGGACGGGCAGAAACCACCTCAGGATTGGTAGGAAGGACAGGGTCACGAGAAAGGCCAAATCCCAAGCTGGGTTCCCCAGCCTGGAACACCAGAGTGGATTACAGCAGCCCACATAACATCCAGCTATGAATGACGTTAGGGCTTCTATCTGCCAAGAAGAGATGGAGCCTGCCAGACACAAAGTCACTTTAAAAAAAAAAAAAAAAAAAGCACAGGACTTTTTTTGCAGCCACTCACCCAAGGCTTTGGTGGAGGAAGGGTGGTGCGAACAGGAGCCGCCCGAGTAGAGTCTGGGGTGGGAGACACTGGGGAGAGCTGTGGAAGAGTGGCAGCTGGGATACTAGTGCTCAGTCATTCCACACACACACCCCATACCACAGCAGCCATTTTTCCTGAAAGGCACAGCCATCCCAGCAACAACAGCCTGGAGAAAGGCAATTATCCATTCAGCTGTATCCCCATGCTTGGGGATACAGCTGAATGGATAAGAAAACATGACCCATATACATGCTGTCTACAAGAGACCCACCTCAGAACAAGACTTACACAAACTGAAAGTAAAGGGATGGAAAAAAACATTCCATACAAATGAAAATGAAAAAGAAATAAATATAAAAATAGGCAATCTAAAAAAAAGAACAGATTTCAAAAATATAGATAAATTAACAAACAAGCAGAAAACACACACACAAGAAGAATACTAGAAGGCGTAAGACCAAAGAGTTAGGAGAAGGAGGAAAAAAATATGAAAGCAAAGAAGGCAGAGACCAGATATAGGGTACGTATAAAAAATAAAAGGTAGAAAATAATAACTGAAATAATAATAATTTTAGAAAGTAATTATGCTAAATTGAATAAAATATAGAAAAGTAAAAAGTGGATGGGGGGAGAAGAAATAAAATTAAATAAAAAATAAATTTAAAAAAACACACACCAAAACAACCACCACCACCAAAAACATCTTGGATCTGCTATTTATGGAGCTCACTGAATTTGCTCCAATGTTGTTGGATCTGGCCTCTTGGTGTGTGGGTCCCTGTCCTTTTGGGCAGTTCTCTGGTTCAGGCCAATGTGAATCGCTATCCTTGTCTGGCCCTGGGTCTCCAGGCTGAAGCCTGCAGGGCGGGATCGCAGGTAGTGTGGTGGGCAGGGCTTCCTTAGCCCAGAGGCTGGGTCAGCTTTGGGGCTTGCCACTTGAATGTACTTGTTCTGGGGTGCTTTCTCTTCCTGCACAGCACTGGGCTCTGTGCAGTATCAGGTCCAGACAGGATGGTTTAAACAGATTTTCACTGGGGGTGGTGCTTGTACCTTTTGGGTAGGCAGTCTCTTCCTCTCCTTCCAATGCCTCATCTCTGCCTGGGTTTCTGGCACCCTCTGGTCACCACCTCAAGCAGGGGAGAATAAAGAAAGAAAAAGAAAAAGAAAGAAAGGGGAAAAAACCCTGCTTTGCTCATCTCTTTAATCTTTCAGCACAGCCAGCTCACTGGGCAGGGCTTCTGCCCAGGCTCCTACCCTGCCAGATATCCAAATCCCCAGCACAATCAGGCCTTGCTGCTAGGGTGCCCATTTCCAGCCCAGGGCTGTTTTACAGGTTAGGAAGGGATGCCTCCTCTTCTCTCGAGGTGGAGAGGAACATGCCTCTTTCCCCAGGCACTCTGACTAGCCCCTGTCAAAGTTCTTTCAGCAAATACTCAGTCCCTCAGATTCACTGTTGTGTGATCCACTCAGACCTCTCCTCCGGTCTGCCATTCTACTTTGTGGTTCCTCCAGTGCCCACAGTCAGGGCAAGCTTTCCAGGCTGGTGTTGTATCCAAGTTCTAGTCCCCCAGAGGGCCGAATCACCTCTGATTCCCACTGTCCGATGCTACATAGGTTCCCCTTCCCTTCTCTGTTGCTCTTGTTTGGGGATCTTGTGTGGGGCTGAGTCCCCCACTCCCAGGGGGCAGGAGCTGCACATCCGCCCCTCCCCTCCATCTTCTCAGCGCAGCTGCGCAGCTGCATGAGTTCACTCACATACTTCGCATCTTCTCCTGTCCCCTCTCCATGCTTCCTGCTTGCAGTATTTCCAAACAGCTATTTTCGGGTGGCTTTTCAAGTTGAATGTTCTGCATTTTAGCCTCAAATCTGGTCCTGTGCTAGGAGCAAGCAGAACTTCCTTAGGCTTCAGCCATCTTGCCTCTCCCTATCCTCATTCTTTTTTATTCTTTTTTTTTTTCTGTATGCTGCTCTGATTGGGTGTTTTTTTCTACCTTTTCTTCTAAATCCCTGATTCGATTCTCTGCTTCATCCAACTTACTTTTTATTCCTTCCAGTGTTTCTCTTTTTGTTGTTTGTTAATCCTCACCCAAGGATATTTTTTCCATTGATTTTTAGAAAGAGTGGAAGGGAAGGAAAGATGGGGATATAGAGAGAAACATCTATGTGAGAGAGACACATTGATTGGTTGCCTCCTGAACACGCCCTGACCAGGGCTGGGGATAGAACCCACAACCCAAGGATGCACCCTTGACCAGGAATAGAACCCATGAACCTTCAGTGTATGGGCCAACTCTCCATCCACTGAGCCACAGCAGCCAAGGCCAGTGTATTTTTTATGTCAGATATGGTATTCTCATTTCTGACTACTGTAGTTCTTTGTCATGGTTTCTATTTCCCTTTTCATATTGTAGTTCCCATTAAGTTCCTTGAGCATCCTTATAACCATTACTTTGAACTCTATATCTGATCAATTGCTTGCCTCCATTTCATTTAGCTCTTTTTCTAGAGATTCCTCCTGTTCTTTCATCTGGGGCCTTTTTCTTTGTCTCCCCACTACAGCTGTCTCTTTGTGTTTGTTTCTGTGTATTAGATAGATCTTCTATGACTCCCAGTCTTCGTGGGGTGGACTAATGTAGTAGGTGTCCTGTGGGACCTAGTGGTGTGGTCACCTTGACGTCCTAAGTTGGGTGCTCTAGGAATGTCCCTTGTGTGGGTTTTGTAGGCCCTCTTGTTGTAATTTAGTCTTGATTGCTGTTGGCCTATTCATGTGTGGGATCAACCATCAGGCTTGCTGACTGTGAAGCTCAACCCTGACAAAGATGTGCAAGGTGCTGTGCAGGTACTTACTTTTTAGGTGCATCCAAATAAATAAAAGTGTTCAGTGCCAAAATGACTTAAATTAAATGACTGTGAATACTAAGTGTCAGCAAGGATCGAATTGGAACTCTCACATATTACCTTCCATCTTTTTAGGGGCTTCCTTTAAAGACCCATGTCCCAATTTAGGCAGAATAATTTCAATTATCTTAAAGACAAAGACCCCAGTCACAACACCTGAAACAAAAACCTATGTATTTTTCTTATTAACATAAAATAAAATAATAGCCTGGCCAGTGTGGCTCAGTGAATTGAGCATCATCCCATGGACTGAGAGGTCCTGGTTTGATTCCCAGGGCACATGCCCAGGTTGTGGGCTCGATCCCCCAGTAGGGGGCGTGCAGGAGGCAACTGATCAGTCTTTCTCACATTGATGTTTCTCTCTCTCTCTCTCTCTCCCTTAAAAAAAAAATTAATAAAAACATTTTATTTATTGATTTAATTTTAAAAAAACATTATTTCATTTAAAAATAAAATGAAATAATGGTAAAGAAGCAGGCTTTGGGGGAAAATATGCCCATAGAAGCAAAAAGAGTTCATTCTTGATCCTTGATAACTTAAGAATCCCTGGATTAGATCACACCTGAAACTCATTCTATCATCAGACTTTTCAATTAATGAGCCAATAAATTAATTTTATTATTTAAGCCAGTTTGAATTGGATTTTCAGTTACTTCTGCTAAAAGCATCCAAATCTGAGATTCTCAAACTTTAATGAGCATACGGATCATCTGAGGATCTTGTTAAACTGTAGATTCTGGTTCAGCAGGCAGGTGTACATTTTAACAAGCTCCTAAGTAATGCTGTTGCTGTTAGTCCATCGATGATGCTTTGAATAGCAAAATTCTGCTACTTAATGCTGAGATCTTTGCACCTGTGCACTGCTACCTTCCTTTCACCACAGAGAGGGCCAGGTGGGGATAGCTTGGATGGGGCTAGCTGTGGAGATACCCCAGAGCTGAAGGTCTAAGTTCAGAGAGAAATCTAAAATGGGGGTGAGCATTGATTTCATAAGTGAGAACCAGGCTATGGGCCACAAGTAGCAGACCACAGAAAAATAGGCACTGAAGGGAGGAAATTTTAGAAAAAGGGAAAAGGCTCTTATCTCAGCACTTCTAGGAAGCAGAGTCTGGGTAAAGATTAAAGTACTGGCACTTTTAGGAAAGATGCAAACACAAGACAAGAAACAAGGTAAAGCAAGGCAGTGAATCACAATCTGCATTTTAACAAGATCCCTAGATGATTCATGTGCACACTGAAGTTTGAGAAACACTGTTCTAGCTACCATATGTTTTAAATAGAGTTGTTTTCTTTCTTTTCTTTATGACTGAGTTATTGAGTTTCAGACCTGTGTTGATTTGGTGCAGAGCAGAGACTTAACTCCAAGATGCAAGAGGCAAAGGGGTAGGAGTACAAGAGTCCTCCAAAATATACCCAATTTGTGCAAATCACAACACAGTGATCTCAATAAAATAAATGGGCATCCTAAATTAAGATCTTCTTTACATATGTTCAAACTTTTCAGTGTTTCATTTAACATGACTCCAGTAACAGTATTAGAGATCTATATAATAGGAGATGAAAAAAGATGTGGTCTTTCTAGAAAATTTTTTTAAATCTATAAATGTTCAAGGTATATAATCCATATGCCCCTAAATCACTAATTCCAAGTTCTGTTATGATATGATGTTTTTGCAGTTATTTCTTAGAATTTTTTTTTTTTTTAAATCCTCACCCGAGGACATTTTTTCATTTTTTGTTCAGATAGAGTGGGAGGGAGAGAGGGAAAGAGAGAGAGAGAGAAACATCGCCGTGAAAGGGACACATCAAGTGGCTGCCACCCGCACGACCAGCCAGGGCCGGGGACAAACTGCAACCGAGGTACATGCCCTTAGCGGGAACCGAACCTGGGTCTCTCTGGACCGCAGTCCGATGCTCTAACCGCTGAGCCAAACCAGCCAGGGCTATTTCTTAGAATTTTTAAATTGTGTCCTAGAAATGAAAATGAAGCATATTGACATCCCACACATTTTCTTCATCTAAGAAAGGAATCTCATTTAGATATGTTTAGAAACAGAAGATATAGTCCTATTTCTTACAAGCTACACATAGAATTCCAAAGACTATCTCAACTGTTAACAATAGTTATATCTGAGAAATGTAACTATATAAAGTTCTTCTTATAAAAACTTAGGCACATGTTACTTTTTAATTTTAAAAACTAGTTTTAATTTTTTAGAAATCTGTCCTCACTCTGATTTTAATAATATCATTGTTCAGCCCTGGCTCATTTGGTTGGATCATCATACCATACACCAAACATGGCGGGTTCCATTCCTGATCAGGGCACATACCCAGGTTGCAAGTTCGATCCCTGGTCAGGGCATGTGCAGGAGGCAGCAGATCAATCTTCCTCTCTCATATCAATGTTTCTCTCTCTCTCTCAAAAAACCAATAATAAAGAAATAAATAAAATAAAATTAAGAGGTTTAAAAAATATATATTGCTCAAGCTTTAAGGCAACTTCTACCTGACAATTTGTGCCAATTTTTGTCCTCTGTAGTTGTAGAGATGGCTGAATGGCAAGGGACATAATATATTGCTTTTATGTTTTTCTTAGAGATCTGACACTGTTTAAAAGTGATTGATAGAGTAACTGTTTAAATCTGCTTGTTTATCTTTTATGTTAGTGGGAGAGCACTCTCGCTGCAATTTGTTGAAATGACTGACATAGATCTTTTAAGGAAATGTTCTAAAGAATAATAGTCCTATGATTTGGAGGGTGATAAAGGATTGCCATTTAACAGGATGGAGTAGACAATAGTTTGAATCCATTCTAAAAAAATTATGCCTGATTTAATCAGGGAATGAGGAAGAATTGAGGTGAAACAGTTAGAAAGGGTGCTAAATATCTCTGACAGCAACAATACTTCACCAAGGTCCTTTTAAAATTTGGCTGATGAATGAATATTATTAACTGTGTGGGATTACTGTATCTCAAATAGGAAGAACAATGAAATGTACAAAGTATGAAAAGATTATATAAAAATATATAATCATGTGAAAGATGGGTTGTCATCTATAATATATGGATTTTGGTATTACTTATAATAACCAGGGGGCTAAATGTTATATTCTATTTCAGTCAGAAAACACTCCATTTCTTTTTTATCCTCACCTGAGGACATTTTTCCTTTTTTTTTTACTCAGATAGAGTGAGAGAAAGAGAGAGAGAGAGAAAGAAACATCGACGTGAAAGGGACACATCGAGTGGCTGCCTCCCTTACAACCCCAACCAGGGCCAGGGATGAATCGCAACCAAGGTATGTGCCCTTGACCGGAATTGAACCCGAGACTCATTGGTCCCCGGGGCCAACACTCTAACCGCTGATCCAAACTGGCCAGGGCAGAAAACACTCCATTTCTAAGTGGCTTTTTAGATTCCTCTTTTCTTATTTAAACTTAATATGCTTACTTGTGATTCATTTAAACATACATTTTTTTTCTTCCCCCTTTCTTCTTCTTTTTCCTTTTCACTCGAATTCCCTTCTCCCTTCATTCTCTTTCTTCTCTGTTACTAAACAATTCCATCCTAAAATCATCAGGTGGGGCAAAGAATGGTAAACATCTGTACAGATGGGACTGAGGTCTGGGTGTTGGCCAAAATTTGGATTTTCGAGCCCAAGCAGGGTAAAGAGGGTGTTCAAGGGGGAAGGAGTTATCACCCAGCATGAGGTGTCAGAGTCCAATCAGGATGAGTGGTGCATCCACAGGGATGGTAGGTGGGGTAGTTTCTGTCCAGCATGGGGTATCAGATTTTAAGTGGTTTGGGAAGGGCATCTGCACAGGACTGGAAATGACAGCTGAGATGGCAGATTGGCTGCTTACATGGGGATTGATCAGTTAAGTAAATATATTAAGAATAGCACGAGCTATGTTTCTCAGCAGCAGGCAAGGGTGTCAAAGAAAAGAGAAAGAACTGCCCTGGCTGGTTTGGCTCAGCGGTTAGAGTGTTGGCCTGCGGACCAGAGAGTCCCTGGTTTGGTTCCCACTAAGGGCATGTACCTTGGTAGCAGTTTGTCCCCGGCCCCGGTTGCGGTCATGTGGGTGGCAGCCAGTCGATGTGTCTCTCTCACATCAGTGTTTCTCTCTCTCTCTCCCTCCCTCTCTCCCCGCTCTATCTGATGATAAATGCAAAAATGTCCTCAGGTGAGGATAAAAAAAAAAAAAAAAAAGAACTAAATAAACTTTGTAGTATTAGATTGAAATTGGAGGTAGTGGTGTAAATTTACAGTTTTTGTCAGATAGATATATAATAGATATATGATGATAGATATTAATGTAGAAGGGAAAGTAAATGTGAGTATGTGTATATGCATATACATATATATTCCCTAGTTGTATCCACTGAAAGCCTGGGAGCAGCAATACTGATGCATGTTAACATTTAAAGATTTTATTTGAACAAAATTTATTCAAATCAGGCCGCACCAAACAGGAATTGATTAGAAGTGCTCCACTGGGGAAAAACTTCCAGAGAAAAGGAGAAAACAAAGTAAGGGAGTAATTGATTGGCTGTAACTTAAAGCCTGATTGGCTATTTGTGAGTGGCTGTCCTTAGTTTTTAATTTCATAACCTTGAGGTATTTACAGGTTTAGACTTTGGTTTGCTTAAGTAGGCTGCCATGGCATTAGAGCTACCTCAGTGTAATAGCCTTTTTGTTGGATTAATTTAACAAACATTAAACAAAGCAGAAAACCATAGAAAGTTTGATACAGAACAGAATATCCAGATAGTTTCCAAGTACTTCCCCACAAAGTACTTATTAAGCCTAGTGTACACCACCTGAATCAGGGGATCAAAGTGAATATCATCAGTTAGGGGTCCAACAGAAATTATAGGATACAATCACTTCCAAAAATGATAACCTTAACCTAATCCTGGGGAAACATCAGACAAACCCAATTAAAGGATATTGTACAAAATAACTGGATTATTATCTTTTAAAGTGTCAAGGTCATGATAGACACTGAAAGACTGAGAAACCATTCCAAACAGAAGGGGACTAAAGAAACATGACAGATAAATGCTGCATGTGATCATGACCTGGATAATTTTGCTATAAAATTCATTATTGGGTCAAGTGAATAAACTTGAATGGGTCTGAGGATTAGGTGGTGGTGATGTATCAAGGTTAATTTCCTGACTTTGATTGTTATCCTGTGGTTATATAGGAGAATGTTCTTGTTTATAGAAAATACATACTGAAGTATTGGAAGATAATGGGACATCAGATGAGCAATTACTCTCAAATGGTTCAGAAAAAAGTTATTAGTATGGTACTCCCAACTTGTCTGTAAGTTTGTGATTTTTTCAAGATAAAAAATATTTTTAAAAACACAAATGTTGCCCAACCGGTGTGGCTCAGTGGTTGACCAGGGGGTCACCGGTTCGATTCCCAGTCAGGGCACATGCTCAGGTTGTGGGTCAAATCCCCAGTGGGGGGCATGCAGAAGGCAGCCAATCAATGTTCTCTCTCACTGATGTTTCTATCTCTCTCTCCCTCTCCCTTCCTCTCTCAAAAATCAATAAAGAAAAAAAAAATTTATAACATAAATGTTATCAGAATGATTGGTGTTTCAGAAGCTTCATAAGGTTTTTGGTTGTTTTTCCCCCCAAAAAGGAATTATCATCTCCTATCCTGCAAAAAACAAACTTTAAACAGTGACATGGGTGGGTTTTATTAAAACACTGAATGATCAGAAGATGCAAGGCCTTTAAATTAGATTGCATTTTCCTTCTCTACTGCAAACCCATAAAGTTACTGAACTTATTAACCTTGTGCTCTAGGAAGTAAATTCTTCAAAACTGGCTGAAAATAAAAGGAGAAACATGATGGAAAATTATATTGTCATGCCTTAAATGACTATCTTTTTTCCTTAATAGGAATCTTCCATTAACTGGCCTTGGAGGGAGGAAAATTACTAAAACATTTTTTTCAGAGCTATCATATGACTTTATTTCATAGGAAAATTGATGACATGGAATAAATAATATACATTACATGAATATTTTCATTAAAAATGCACATATTGGCCCGGCTGGTGTGGTTCAGTGGTTGAGCGTCGACCCATGCACCAAGAGGTCGCAGGTTCAATTCCCAGTCAGGGCTCATGCCCAGGTTGTGGGCCCGATCCCCAGTGTGGGGCATGCAGGAGGTGGCCAATTGATATTCTCTCTCATCGATGTTTCTATCTCTCTGTCTCTCTCCCTTCCTCTCTCTCTAAAATCAATAAAAATTAAAAATAAATAAATAAAAATGCACACATTGACTTCATGAAATTCACAAAGAATTCACAAAGCACTTACCATTTAAAAAGAAACCTATAACAGATATTTTTGTTTGCAGCAGATTTTTAATGTCCAGTTGCCATGTGTTCTGCACATAGATGTCTTTTTTTTTTTTTTTTTTTTTTCCTCTAGATTTCCAAAACCAGTTGAAGCCATGAGAGAGAATATCTGAAGCAATTCATTAAAATCTTGGCAGCCGGGCCCTCAGCTCCGGCTTTCCCTGAAAGCTGCCTTTACTGAAGCTGACCGCTCTCCCAGCGTTTCCCTCCACAGAAGGGCTATTGTCATGGCCTCTGGAGGAGCAATTCCTGGAGGGACTGCTTCAGCCAACCTAGAGTCTTGAATACACAAAAACCATGCAAATAAATTACCATCTCGAAAGCACTAGGTTACTGTGCTCTTTTGAGTGCTCCTAGGAAAACACGTTCAATTAAAATGAAATATTTTGTTGTATGATGTAAGGTTCCATTTCAGGAGATTCTGGTGTCCCTCCAGCGAGTGTCAGTTGTGGGAGGAAGGGAAATGACAGGCTGTCCTTCAGCTGCTGAATCAGAGGAACCTCTTTTCTTGGACAAGATTTTACATTTAAAATGTTTGTAGGTGATTTAAAATGAAAGATGTTCCTCTTTGTTAAGAACATTGCATTTCCTGCCTTTTTCACCTGTTTTTTGATTCTAAATTTTTTTCAGCTGCTCTCCCACTTGGCTCTGGTAATTAGGGCTGGGAATTTCCTGATTTCAGTGTTCCATGGTAGCCCCACCCCCCCCCAAACCTCCGCCTACCCATTTTCCTTCCAGTGGCCCTATCTCTTTGGTGTCTTTGTTCTCACATAAAATAGTCCCCGCAAGCATTGATCAAAGTTCTATGAATACACACTGACTCATTAGCTACTTAAGATCTTCTTCCTTAAGTATCTTGCTTGTAAATTTCGGTTGTAGTGGTTTATTTTTTATTTGTCTTACCATGAATCACAATACACAAAAGGAACATGATTTGACCTGAGGTATTAAAAAAAAAATCCGTATCATAGAAAATCTGTTTGAAAAAGATTTTACTGTGCCAAAAAATAAAAATAAAACGCAAGCCTCTGAATCATTCTCTGTGTGCAGTCTAATAATATAGACTAATTCAAAGAAATAGAAACCAGCCCAGCACATTCAAAAAAGTATCTAAGAGCACTTTCAAAACAGTCACAGCAATGAGTGCATCATAGGGAATATAGTCAATAATATTGTGATAACTCTGTGTGGTGCCAGGTGGGTACTACACGTATGGTGGGGGATCACTTTGTAAATTATATAAATGTCTAACCACTATGCTGTCCACTTGAAACTAATATAATATTGAATGTCAACTGTAACTGAAAAAAATTTTTTAAAGCAAAATAGGATCTAAACCATTAATCACCAAAATGGCTATACATCACTCCTGTTAAAACCCATTATTTTCTGGAAATAATTTAATTTGTGGAAGTATTGAGTTTTTTTTTTTAATTCCTCACTTGAGGATATTTTTCTACTTATTATCAGATAGAGTGGGAGGGAGGAAGAGAGAGAGACAGAGAAACATCGACGTGACAGAGCCACATCAACTGGCTGCCTCCCACACGACCCGACCAGGGCCAGGGACCAACTGAAACCGAGGTACATGTGCCCTTGACCAGAATCGAAGTCGAGACTCATTGGTCAGTGGGCCAACGCTCTAACCGCTCAGCCAAACCAGCCAGGGCATAAGTATTGAGATTTGTAGGTGACTTTTTAAAATTTTTATTGAGGGTTCCATGAATGTTCTCCCTCATATTCCTTTAATTTTTTGAAGTATTTAATTTAAACCTTCTTCATTCTCAAAAATGCAAACCTTTTCCAAATTTTGAGCTTACCACCTCCATCGCAGAATTTTTCTTTAAAAAGATTATGTGTATCTACTTTATTTTAGTCAAGACTGGTCTCAGGTCTGCTGAAAGAGGGACTACGGAGACAAATTAGAGCCAGTGGGAAAGAGATCTCTCTCTCCCACACGGAATCCGAATACTATCAGAATGCTTAGTATCAATTGCAGCCTGAAGCATGTAACGTGTCACCTCTCCCTTCAGGGCCTCCAGCTTTCCAAATGCCCATCTAATCTGTGTCCACTCCTGGGAGCAGATAGTACAGTTCTGTTTGGGTATTCTTTGATGGTATCAAAACCTCGTCACTTAAGAAAAAACCTGATATCTACACTAGGTTGGCCAACTGCTCAGCTCAGTCTCAAGAGGATAAAGAATTTCAAGTATTAAAAAAAAAAAAAAAAAAGAAAACTAGCAAAGCAAAAGGGTGATGTACTCAGTACTTGTCTGATAGTTAAGAAGCTTGAATTCTTGTCACAACCCTTTCATCAAGTTGCTCTGTGACCTTGGGCAAGTTACTCAAACTTCCTGGACTTGGATCCTTGTTTGTAAAGAAAAGAAGTTGCATTATAAACCCCAAAGTAACTTTTAGTTATAAATAGTTCTATGATTCTTAACTGTAGTACAATAAGATCATCTAAAAAAGATATCCACTCATCAACCCCTGGCACCAAGTCCATATGTAGAGAGAGTCTTAGGGAGAATATAGCAAATCTTGTATCCACAGAAACACAAAATTTTTAACAGTAAAAGATACCCTGTATAGCAGGATGAGGCACATTCTACAAAGCAACCCAGGAAAATGGAATTAAAGATTAAGGAATATAAGGAAGTTTTTAAAAATAGCAGTTCAGTTCCATTTTCCAATTCCCCCTCAAAAAAGCAAACGGAAGATTTATCACAGACTACTGAGAGGTCTTTGGGGGTACTTAAAAGACCTTCTAACTTTCAAGAAGTGTTGCTAATTTTTGCTTTAAAATGCCTTAATCGTGCCCAGCTGTGTGGCTCAGTAGTTGAGCACTGACCCATGCACCAAGAGGTCACCGGTTTGATTCCCAGTAAGGGCACATGCCCAGGTTGTGAGCCAAATCCCCAGTGGGGGGCATGCAGGAGGTGGCCAATCGATGTTCTCTCTCATTGATGTTTCTATCTCTCTCTCCCTCTCCCTTCCTCTCTCTTTAAAATCAATAAAGAAAAATAAATAAATAAATAAAATACCTTAGTCATGGTTTCTTTCAGTGTTAGAAAAATCCTAACTTCCCTGCTTATTGATTATATATGTCCTCTGTCCTTAAGTCAGAAGTCTTTTTCAGTGTGTGTAGCTGAATAATTAGCTCACAAAAAGATTAATATTGTAATAAATAAAGACCCAGATGCCTCAGGTGGCTCAGTCCACTCATCTTGCTCTCTCTTTTTCATATATTTTACATATTAATTTTAAACCATAGGTGAAAATTAAACCCTGCTCTCTCTTTGATGTTGCAAAGATCAAAAGCTTCCTAGAGAAGATTTCTTGCAGGGAATACTGGTTCCACATATGACTAGTCCCAAAATCTGACTGCTAAGACTGTTTAAGCAGAACTGAAATGCTCTGTGGGCCTCAGGAAGTTGGCCACACTGTTAGCCACTCTCCAACAAGGACTGGGGTGGGGATCTGGGGTCCAATTGAAACTAGGTCACCAATAGCTGAAATTGGAACATACAGTACAGTAAAATCTGTTTCAGTGAAAGACAACTTCTATTTCCAGGAATTGCTTTTTGTCTGAGGAGAGGGAGGAGGGAGTGGGGCTGGATACGGGATAGTTATAGTTAGCTAACATGCAATTAGAATTCTGACCCATCAGAATCTTGCAAGCTAATGGGTGAGGTCAGGAACTGGCCTGGGGTATCCTCTCTCTGAGCCATCTCTAGTACATATGTCACATACACTCTGTCACCTCTCCCAGGGTTCACTGGAGAGCATGCTGGACACAGGGAGGTCAAAAGGAAAAGAATAGTGGGAGGGGGTAGTAGAGGTGAGAGATGGTATGGTAGGGATCAAACCTGTTTCAGGCCTGCTTGTCCCTTTTCTCTCCATCTTGGGCCCCTCCTCCAGCTCTGTAAAGGAATGTTATAAGAGCAATAGAGAGAAGCTTTGTCTTCATGGCATACAGTATTAACCACAGGTCAAAATATCTCCCATTAGAGCATTTATCTGAAATGAAATCTGAATCTCAGAGAATATTCCCCTCCCAAAATACAAGTCCTGAGCTGGCTCAGACAGGGGAGTACCTCCTAATGAGTCAGAGGGATGAGCTCAGCCACTACCATACTCCCCAGAGGATGCCAGCCCAGTCCCCACCTCCCTATGACCCTGTGTAATTCCAGTTGTAAGAGGCACCCTTTAGGTATGTATGGGAACCTCCTGGAAGGCTTGTTGAAACTAGCTCCACCCCCAGAGTTTCTGATTTATATATCTAACAAGCTCTCAGGTAATGCTGATGTTGCTGGTCTGGGGAACCATACTTGAGAACCTTTATTCCCCCACACAGCAGGCATTTTACAAACATTTGTTGTTCATTTTCATAATGGGAGGTCAGAAATGCATTATGTGGAACAGAAAAAAATAGGAATCATTTCATTCTGAATTTCTGGGTTTCTACCTATTTGTTCTACTTTCCCTCATTCTGTTTCCCATATTATTGATGAAATTTTAGTACTGTTAATGAAATTTTAACAATTTTCAAGAAACATCTGTCCCTTTCCTCCTTGAAAGACAATGCAGATTTAATAACATGGAAAATGATATTTTGGGGAAAACTAGTGTTTCTGGTGTATCTGTGATAGCCTTGCCTCTTCCAAAATTGACAAGACATAGGGGACATGTCAATTGACTTTTTATTTTCTTTAAAATCTTTAGAAAAAATTGTCAATTTAAAAGATCTAGGTGATCTTCCAAGATTTATACAGGAACTATTTCTTTTAAAAAACAGAAACAGGCACTTCTGACCTGAAGAAATCTTTTCTAACTGAAGTGATCACCTTTGATCATAAGTCCGAAAAATATTACAGTCTGCACAGTGAAGCTCAGGATTGCTGCTTACTTCATGTCATTTCTTTAGCTCATCTTCTTTAGCTTCAAGGCTGAACACAAGTGAATGAAAAGAAAGTGGATGATTTAAAACCTACATTTGTGACTTCTGGTCAAGATGGCACGGTAGGTAAACATGGCACTCTCCTCACCCACAACCACATCAAAATTACAACTAAACTACAGAACAAACATCATTCAGAACTGCCTGAATTCGAGCTGAACGGAAGTCCTACAACTACAAAATTAAAGAAGCAGCCACATTGAGACTGGTAGGAGGGGTGGAGGGTAGACAGGCTAGTCCCACACTCACGTGTGGTGGATAAAAATCAGGACGGATACCTCTGCTGTGAAGGTCCTCCCCGAGGAGTGAGGGGTCCCTGTCCCACACCAGACCCCCCAGCTCAGGATTCCAGTACCAGGAAGAGAAGTCCCCATAACTTCTGGCTGTAAAATCCAGTGGGAATTGAGGCTGCTGGAATCCCAGGCAGTTCCTCTTAAAGGGCCAGTGCACGGAATTACTCGGACTAGCTCCTTCTGGGAGGCAGCTTGAAAGGCACCAGAGAACTACAGAAAAGAACTGAGCTGTTTGGTATTGGGGCGAGAGTTGGAGAGGCAGCTTTCTCCTGGACAGACTTGTTCTTGGAGGCCATTGTTCCTTTGCTGAGTCCTTCCCCGGGGCAGCAGACAAGCACCATATCTGGGACTCCAGCAACCTGGCTCACACTGTTTGCCCCACCCTGGTGATTCCCTGAGGCCCTGCCCCTCCCAACTTTCGGGCCCAACCACACTGTTTCCAGTGGCTTTACCATAGGATTGTCCTGTCTTGGATCCTGCTTCAGATTTTCCTAAATTCTTTCAAACAAGCAGCATCTGGTCACAGGGAGCCTTAAGCCTCTCATTAAGTGGCCCCAGGCCCAGCACCAGAAGCAGCTAGGCTTGGTTCACAAGCTTTGCCTGGGCACCTTCAAGCCCAGCACAAGAACTAGCCATCTGTAGATAGCTTTGTAGCTTATGCCTGGTTGCCCCAGGTAGAACACAGGCAGTGGCTGACCTGGCCCCAGAGCCAGCACACCCAGTGGATAGCTTCAGACCACATTGAAGCACTACCACCTCACCACCTCCACAAGCGACACATTCAAGGAGTGGACTCAGTGGGTACCAGAGCCCTGATGAAGTAAGTCTTGCTCTGTGTGGCGGGCCCCTGCACAAATGATCCTCCAAGGTAGTCAGAGGCCAGTGGTCAGTGGGAACAACCAGTCCTTGCAGCTGATCAGCCTGAGTAAATCCCTCCCATAGACATGCCAACAACAATCAAAACTCAATTACAACAGAAGGGTGTACAGTCCACATGTGGGGTTCACTTCAAGGGCCCAGCTGTGGTGATCAGGGAGGCTGTGCCACTGGACGCTACAGGACACCTACTACAATAGGCCACCCTATGAAGCTGAGGAGACATAGCAACTCTACCCAATACATAGAAACAATCACAGGAAGGCAGCCAAAATGAGGAGACAAAGAAACATGTCCCAAATGAAGAACAGAACAAAACTCCAGGAAAAGAACTAAACAAAATGGAGCTAATCAATCAATCAGATGTACAGTTCAAAACACTGGTCATAAGGATGCTCAAGGAACTTAGTGAGAACATAAACAACATAAAAAAGGACCAGTCAGAAATGAAGGAGGCACTAACTGAAATAAAGAATAATTTACAGGGTATCAATAGTAGAGTAGGTGAAGCCAGAAGCAAACCATTGATTTGGAATATAAGGAAGCAAAAAACACCCAATCAGAACAGCAAAAAGAAAAAAAAATCCAAAAAAATGAGGACAGTGTAAGGAGCCTCTGGAACAACTTCAAGCATGCCAACATTTGCATCATGGGGGTGACAGAAGGAGAAAAGAGAACAAGAAATTGCAAACCTATTTGAAACAATAATGACAGAAAACTTCCCTAACTTGGTGAAGGAAACAGACATACAAGTCCAGGAAGCACAAAGAGTCCCAAACAAGATGAACCCCAAGAGGCCCACACCAAGACACATCATAATCAAAATGCAAAAGATTAAAGATAAAGAGAGAATCTTAAATGCAGCAAGGGAAAAGCAGTTAGTTACCTACAAGGGAGCTCCCATAAGACAGTCAGCCGATTTCTCAGAAGAAATTTTGCAGGCCAGAAGGCAGTGGCAAGAAATATTCAAAGTGATGAAAGTCAAGAACCTACAACCAAGATTACTCTATCCTGCAAAGCTATCATTTAGAATCGATGGACATATCAAGAGTTCCCAGATAAGAATAAGCTAAAGGAGTTCATCACCACCAAACCAGTGTTATATGAAATGTTGAAGGGTCTCCTTGAAGAACATAAAAAATATGAACAATAAAATGACAATAAATACATATCTATCAACAACGGAATCTACAAACCAGTTGAACGAACAGAACAGGAACAGACTCATAGAAACAGAGAACATTTTGTTGGTTGCCAGACGGGAGGGGGTTGGGGGATGGGCGAAATAGGTGAAGGGATTGAGAAGTACAAATTGGTTGTTAGACTGAGGAACCTCAAAGGGAAGGGGGAAGGAGGTGGGAAGAGATAAACTGAAGAACTTATATGCATATATGCTTAATCAATGGACATAGACAATAGTGTGGGGAATGCAAGAGAGGGGTGGGAGCAGGGAGGAGGGGGTCAATGGGAGACATCTGTAATACATTCAACAACAAAGATAAGTTTAAAAAAATATCTGAGGAAGGCAGGAGGGGGAAAGAGGGGGACAGTGGGGAAAAAGAGGAACATCTGTAATACTTTCAACAATAAAAAAAATCTTTCCATATAAAAAAATAAATAAATAAAACCTACATTTGTGGCTGATTATCTGTTCTCCAAACTCCTTCTCTTAGACATACACATGTTGGGGAAAAACTCAGAGCATAAAGGACTAATTTTTATTAATAAAATGGAATAATACATATTCAGCAATATATTGATGACTGGAATTACTTAAGATTTGCAAGGACCACTGCAATAATAATATATTTTCATGTAATTGTACCAAAAGAAAAGCTTTATAGACTTTTAAAATGAGTCTCTGTAACATTCGTCTGAGGTAAATGAGGAACAGTTGCAATTATCCCCTTTCCACAGATGGATAGGCAGACACAAAGGAGGAAACTGAATCAGCCAGGAAGGAAACCCAGCTAAGGGCCCAAATAATTCTAATACAACCTGCCTCTATGATCAATGCCATTTTTCCTTTGATTCATAAAAACATCTTGGGTGAAACTATTATCATTCTTTAGTGATGTTCCAAACTCTGTAGAGACATCTAAAGAGAGGATATGATGAGACTGGTAAATACAGGCAGCAGCAGTGCAAACTAAAACCAAAATTCAATTTTTCTGTATGAATAACATGATCAAGGGCTTTCAATGCTGAATTCCATCAGTACCTGATCAGCTGGCCCCATGCTGTTATTTGCATAAGAGCAAACAGAAAGAGGGTAATATTAAACTAATAGACATAATTGCAAGGCCACAAATTTCTAAAAGTACCCAACATTTGGGAAAAACTAAGCAACTGGGAATTTTTCTGAGTGACAATAGTTTTTAGTGCAGCAGGCTTAGAAAATACGCTGTCTCTGGCCAGAAGCCAAATAGCTAACACAAAAGAACAGAACACAGACTCTGGGGAGAGGAAATACAACCGCCCCAAAATCTGCACCACGGGCCCTCTTTCATATCATGCCATGTTTTGCTAAGAAGAGATTCATGCCCTGGCCGGTTTGGCTCAGCGGTTAGAGCATCCACCCACGGACCAATGAATCATGGGTTCGATTCCGGCCAAGGGCACGTACCTCGGTTTTGGTTCGTCCTGGCCCTGGTCGGGGTCATGCGGGAGGCAACCAGTCAATGAGTCCCTTTCACATCGATGTTTCTCTCTCCCTCCCTCCCTCCCATTCTATCTGAAAAAAAAAAAAAAGAAGAAGAGATTCATACTATAAAAACTGTGTCCTTTAGGAATTATTCATTTAATGATCTCAACTTTCAAGCAATGGACACTATGACAGGTTTATAAACTAGAAGACCTGGAAGTCTCCAGACTGCTGACTTCCATGAAGCTTCTCCATATTCCCAGTGTCTGAGGTCTTCAGCAGCAGCAGGCCATCCCAGCTCTCCAGGGTTCTTGTCATTCCTGACCCTCACACATGCTCCCAGATACCTCCATCCAGTGATTCTGAGACTGCAGGGAATGAAAGGCCACTAAGTCTTCAGAGGGTGGAGACCTCAAAGTACAAAGGTTTGGGGTTTTCCTTTTCTGTAAGTACTGTTCTTTACTAAGTACAGTAAGTTTTTGAAGTATGGAATTCCCCTATTCAAGGGGAATGAGGCAGAAACAAACAAAATTCTCCAAAGAAACAGATACTATCAAATGGGTAACCTGCTATTCTAACAGGTATTTGCCTTAAATTTCAAAAAATAAAAATAAAGGGTCATATCTATGCAGTGTTCCTTCTAATACTTTAAAGTTGAGATCAGTCCCATGGACTGAGAGGTCCTGGTTTGATTCCCAGTCAGGGCACATGCCCTGGTTGCAGGCTGGATCCCCAGTGGAGGGCATGCAGGAGGCAGCCGATCGATGTCTCTCTCTCACACATCAATGTTTCTATCTCTCTCTCCCTTCCTTTCTCTCTAAAAAAAAAAATCAATAGAAACATTTTTTAAAAGATTGGTTATATGAACACATCAATAGATATTTAGAGGAAGGAATAAGTTCTAATCAAATAAAACTTACAGCTTAGTTAATTGGACACTATGCTACATGGTAATAAGATACAGCAGTAAGGAGATCATTGAAATGAATACCACTTTTGACACAACTTGACCAACATTTTTAAGGGTCTTTTTTACTTTGATAGTTTTATCTTTTGCCAATATCAATATTATCAGTCTCTGATTATCAGCATTCATCTATATATTCATACTGGGAACAGAATAAAGAGTGCTGGATCAAATTCCTTTTCACTCAGAAATTTCTTTGTCCCTCCCCAGAACTTAGGTTCCTATTCTTCATATGTCTTCATCCTCCCAGCCCTTGCTAAGTACATTGTCAATTGTTCTTAAACTTATCAAATGGAAATAATTATCTAAAAAGAAAAAAAAGAACTTCAGGCCCACACAATGGATCTCCAGGGGAACTGCTAAGGATCTGTGTATTTAACAAGTGGCACAGGTAATTCTTATCAGGCAAGTTCAGCAAACACTGTACAGGCATACCTTGTTTCATTGAGCATCACTTTATTGTGCTTCATAGCTGTTGTGTTTTTTTGCAAACTGAAGGCAAGACTCTCCACCAACAAAAAGATTACAACTTGATTTATTTAAATATTTGTTTTATTGTGGTGATCTGGAACTGAACCTGCAATATCTCTAAGGTATGCCATATTTTCCAAGTCAAAATTAGAGCACATGGATTTTCTTTTACTGGTAAGTAAATATATTTGCAACAAATGTTTTACTAAGATATACTTACCTTGAATACTTTTATAAATGACATAGAATACAAATGAATGGCTTAAAGATATAGATATTAAATTGCATTTGACTGTTCTATAAAATCTCTTTCTAGTTTTTTCAAAGAAGATGACTACCTGAAAGGGGAACCATCCTGGACATATGGCTCCTGTCTGGCCAGGAGTTCTATCCTGAAAGGGGATGAAGGTTGGAGGCGTAAATGAGGAAGGGAAGATCAGAGCAGTGGCACAGAAAAAGGAGAGGAGAATGAGAACAGATTGGATCTGAGGCTGGGAGGGAAAAACAGAGAAAGTGTTGGAATTAAGGAAGGGACCAGGACTATGTTGGTGGTGGGGCAATCTCTACTGAGTATTTAGCGTCTTCCAACTGCAGCTGTGACTACTGCTGTATCCACTATACCCTTTGGATACAAAATAAGGCCAGAGAAGACAAATACTGTCTTCAGTTTCTTAAGTAACTCCCATAAAAACAACCAAAGCAGATTTACCTTCAGAGCCAACCAAGACAGAATTGGCTTTCAACAGGAAGACAGACAGTGCCCAAAGAAATATTCATCTAGGGAGGAAGAGAAAAGACCATGAAGTACCTTCTCTGTATCAAGTACTATAGAAGGAGCTTTCATATGTAGATGTAATATTCAATCAATAAATTCTTCTTCAGAATGGTGCAAAGCACTGAGTTAGGTGCTAAGAATGTAAAAAGAGATGGTCTGTGCCCTCATGAAACTTACAGTATAATAAAGATAGATGTTTAAACATAAATGTCTTAAAACAACAATGAGGTATCACCTCACACCTGTCAGAATGGCTGCCATCAACAAATCATCAAACAACAAGTGCTGGCAAGGGTGTGGAGAAAAGGGGACTCTAGTACACTGCTGGTGGGAATGCAGACTGGAGCAGCCATTATGGAAAACAATATGGTGTTACCTCAAAAAGTTAAAAATTGAGCCCTGGCCGGTTTGGCTCAGCGGTTAGAGCGTCGGCCTGCGGTCCAGAGAGACCCGGGTTCGGTTCCCGCTAAGGGCATGTACTTCGGTTGCAGTTTGTCCCCGGCCCTGGTTGGTTGTGCGGGTGGCAGCCACTTGATGTGTCCCTTTCACGTCGATGTTTCTCTCTCTCTCTCTTCCTCTCTCTCCCTCCCACTCTATCTGAACAAAAAATGAAAAAATGTCCTCGGGTGAGGATAAAAAAAAGAAAAAGTTAAAAATTGAACTGCCATTTGACCCAGTGATCCCACTTCTAGGAATATACCCTAAGAACCCTGAAACACCAATCAGAAAGAATATATGTACCCCTATGTTCATAGCAGCACTATTTACAATCACTAAGATCTGGAAACAGCCCAAGTGTCCATCAATAAATGAGTGGATAAAAAAGCTGTGGTACATATACACAATGGAATACTATGCAGCTGTAAGAAGAAAGATCTTTTATCCTTTGAGACTACATGGAGGGACCTGGAGAGTATTGTCCTAAGTGAAACAAGCCAATCAGAAAAAGACAAATATCACCTGATCTCACTTATTTGTGGAATATAATGAACAAAACAAGCTGATGAACAAAATAGACCCAGAGACATAGAAGTAGGGTACAGACTGACAAACCTCAGAAGAGGGGGGTGGGGGGAGGTAAGAGATAAACCACAGAACTTATATGCATGTATGCATAACCATGGACATAGACAACAATGCTGGTGGTGGGGGAGGGGATCAGGAGGAGGGTGTCAATGGAGGAAAAAGGAGGAATATCTGTAACAAAAGAAATTAATAAAGAAATTAAAAAGTTTTTAAAAAAGAAAGACTTTGGTCATCCCCACAGTAATAAAAAATAAATAAACAAACAAACAAACAAACAAACATAAATGTGAGTTATGTGGGTTGAAAATTTATAGTCACAACTCAGATGTGCTGGAATGTGCCTTTATCTTTTCTAATGGAAACTTCGTTCTTGAGTCTCCTTTCTGCTGATGGAAGAAAAATTAACTCAATCTTGCCACTTGAAAATAACCCAGTCTCTTTCTGTTTAAAACTAATAATATTTATTTTGATTCAAAGTTCTTCTTTTTCTGTTCCCCATTTTCATGAGCTTGAGCCACCTTCACCAGGAAGCCTTAACTACCCCCCAACCCCACCCCCACCAACATCAGGGGAAAAGGGGCTTCTGTAGTGCAGTTGTCCCCATGGTCCTTGCCGGGTCACACACATGCATCACCTGAAGTGTAGTTGATCACAAATGCTATATGCTATCCATTGCTAGTGTCCATAGTCTTTGCCATTGCATCAGCCTCAAGATCCATACACTCAGTCTCTTCTGGTTCCCTGGACCTCTTTGTATTCTGCCACCACCCGCAAACTGCTCAGGGATGTAACCTCTCAGCGATATCCCTCACACCATCCTGGCATGTGCAGGGTTCTAGAATGCTGCCCTCCGCCCATCTGTCAGGACTCCCTCCGTCCTTACCGCCCAGGTGTCCTATTGTCTGGGTGCTATTCCAAACTTGAGATTCATCTGGGTATTACAGTTACCTCCTTTGGTTTTGCCCCAGTAGGGGACCAGGTGCCAGGAGCAGCTTTTCAGCACCCGTTAGCATCTGCAGTCTACTCACCTCGTCTGAATCTCCTGTTCTCATCTACTTGGAGGACTAACCATAGAGTTTTTACAAGCCTGTGAAATTGGGACAAACTCAGGAGGAAGAAATAGACTCCACCTCCGTTTAAAAAGAGGACTGACAGGGCTTTGCCTGCGGCCGCCAGGAGCCAGCAGTTCTCCACGCAAGGGGCATCTGGTGAGACTTGCCGCGCAGTGACAAAGCAGACATGGGCAGAGCCATGGTCCAGGCTCGGACTGGGGCTGCTCCTTCTGGCGCTGCTCCTACACACGCAGATTTATTCAAATCAAACAACTGCTGTAACACCTGCAAGTAACCCCTCCCACAATACCTCCACTACCCCAAGTCCAGCGAATGCCACCACCAGGGCAAGTGGCGGTCCTCTGCAGTCCACAGCCAGTGTCTTCGTGATCTCGTTGGCTCTCCCACATCTCTACTGTTAGAAGACTCGGGCCAAGAAACATATATACTTCTTCATCTTTAAACCCAATCCAAATGACATCTAGACATCCAGTGTGACAAGGGAAAAACAGATCTTCTTTGAATCTGCTAATTCCACACCTAATTTTATTGACACAGAAAATGTTGAGGATCTCAAATTTGATTGGTTTGAAGAATATGTGCAGGGTTTGACTAGATGATGAATGCCAATATTAGATCTGCTGGACTTTCATGTACAACGTGAAGAGAGATACATCCAAAATTAGTTCAGAGGTGAGTTCCTTAAGGTGGCTTAGGAAGTATAGACACATACAATTCTTGAAAATGAATAGATTTTATTTTATCTAGAGATAAAGGATAGAATTTAGAACAGTCAGTTTTTCATTTGGTTCATTAAAGTTATAAGGTCATAAAACAGGTAATACAAAAAGCTATGGTTCTATTTACATGTACGTTAGAAGGTACGTCCAGGTGTTCTTGTAAATCCTCAATGTATTGTTTCACAGTACTAATTTAATGCTAATATAACTCTAGATAAAATTTTACATTACTAAGCTATCACTGTTCTCTTAGGAGCTGAATTATTTCCTCTGAGGCTTTGGATTTGACACAGCATTTGACTTTTTGTGTAGTAACTGATATGTAGCAGGGCAATGATGGATTGGAATCTACCCCAAATCCAAGCATAATGAGTAAATTTTGCTGATATTCTACAAGAGTGCCAGATTCATTGAGCTAAACTCATTCCAAAGAGTAGAAGTACAATGACCTCAACTAATTTTAAAATGTTTTTTATTTCTGCGTATGTTTAATACTTTTTACAATTTAAA
The DNA here is from genome assembly GCA_030848825.1 of Tadarida brasiliensis. Classification (NCBI taxonomy): domain Eukaryota; kingdom Metazoa; phylum Chordata; class Mammalia; order Chiroptera; family Molossidae; genus Tadarida; species Tadarida brasiliensis. Next base: position 62,309,405 of record CM061267.1, on the reverse strand, counting down.
AAATAATTGATTTTGAAGGTAAAATTGACAAATCTTAAAATTGAAAAGGCAAATATATGAAGGAGCCCAAACTCTAGATTAGGTACTTGGGAAGTGAAGACTAGAAACTTACATTAAATCCAGAAAAACTTTTATGCTCTTTCTATACATACTTTTTAACAACCATGAATCAGAATAGACACATTTGGAACACTTTCTGTTAAATTGTCAATATTTTTAGATAGTTAGAACCTAATCCAAATCCTAATGTGGGCTTAATTCTGGAAAGTACGTCTTTTCACAACTGCCTCAATGCACAGAACCTTTTTAAAGATAGTTACTCCCTAAAGTCTTTTGTTCACATTCTCACACACTGATACTTAGATGTTCTAGTATCTAATATGGCCACAGTAATCTTGACAACCAAAGTCATTTTTTCCCCATCTTTAATAACCTACCCAGGAACACAATACCCAGCAAATCTCAAGCTACTGTGTGTGTGTGAATGAACATTCTCTTTTGTTTCACACCTGAATGCTGTACTTCTATTTAGGGTTGTATATTGTGTTTGTATATTTATGCTTTGATTCATAGTGACTTCTCACCTTATGGAATTGATTTGCATGAACACAAACTGTAAATAAAAGGAAATGGTTGAAAGAGAAAAAAAAGAAGACTGACAAACAACAAGTGTTGGTGAGGATATGGAGAAAAGGGAAACCTTGTGCACTGTTGGTGGGAATGCAGATTGGTGCAGCCACTGTGGAAAGCAGTATGAAGTTACCTCAAAAATTAAAAATAGAACTGCCTTATGATCCAGCAATTTCAATTCTGGGAATATATTCAAAGAAACTCAAAACACTAATTCAGAAGAATGTATGTATCCTTATGTTCATTGCAGCACTATTTACAATAGCCAAGATATGGAAGCAACCCAAGTACCCATCCGTAGCTGAGTGGATAAAAAAGCTGTGGTACATTTACACAATACTACTCTGCCGCAAAAAGGAAGAAAATTTTACCCTTTGCAGGAGCATGGATTAACCTGGAGAACATTATGCTAAGTGAAGTAAGACAGTCTGAGAAAGACAAGTACCACATGATTTTACTCATATGTGCAATTTAATAAACAAACTGAACTACCAAGCAAAATAGTGACAGACTCATAGATAGAGAGCAGGTAGACAGCTCTGGTGGGGGGTGGGGGGTGGGGGCTGGAGGAATTAAGCAAAAAAGAAAAAAGAGAGAGAATTCATGAACGTGAACAACAGTGTGGTGACTGCAGGGAGGGGGGAATGAGGGGTAGAGGTGGAAGAGAGCGTAGTGAGGATAAATGGTGATGGCAAAATTAAATTAAATTAAATTAAATTAAATTAAATTAAAAATAAGAGGACTGATCGACTTCTGGTCAAGATGGCGGCGTAGGTAAACGCGGTATCGCGTGCTCCCACAACCACATCAAAATTACAACTAAACTACAGAACAACCATCATTCAAAACCGCCTGAAATCAAGCTGAATGGAAGTCCTACAACTACGAAATTAAAGAAGAAGCCGCATCGAGACTGGTAGGAGGGCGGAGGCGGACGGGCTGGTCCCACACCCACGTGTGCCGGATAAAAATTAGGAGGATACCTCTGCCGGGAAGGTCCTCCCTGAGGACTGAGGGGTCCCTGTCCCACATCAGGCGCCCAGCTCAGGGTTCCAGTGCCAGAAGAGAAGTCCCCATCACTTCTGGCTGGAAAAACCAGCGGGAACTGAGGCTGAGGCGGCTGGAGCCCCCGGCAGCTCCTCTTAAAGGGCCTGCACACGGACTTACTCGGACTCGCACCCTCCAGGCTCCAGCGTGCGGGAAGGAGCCTGAAAGGCACCAGAGTCATATGGAGAAGAACTGAGCTGTTTAGCATTGGAGTGAGGGCTGGAGAGGCAGCTTTCTCCTGGACAGACGTCCTATCAGAGGCTTTTGTTCATTTTGTGAGCCCTTCCCTGGGCCAGACGCCGCCATATCTGTGACTCCAGCTACCTGGCTCACACTGTTGGCCCCGCCCTGGTGATGCCCTGAGGCCCCGCCCCACGCAACTTCCAGGCCCACCCAAGCTGTTGCCAGTTGCTTTACCATAGGATTGGCCTGTCTTGGATCCTACTTCAGCGTTTCCTAAATTCTTTCAAACAAGCAGCATCTGGTCTCAGCTAGCCCTATACCTCTCGCTAAGTAATACATAGAAACAAACACAGGGAGGCAGCCAAAATGAGGAGACAAAGAAACAGGTCCCAAATGAAAGAACAGAACAAAACTCCAGGAAAAGAACTAAGTGAAATAGAGTTAAGCAGCCTAACAGACACTGAGTTCAAAATACTGCTTATAAGGATGCTCAATGGACTTAGTGAGAACCTCAGTGAACTTAGAGAGGGCCTCAAGAGCATAAAAAAGGACCAGTCAGAAATGAAGGAGACACTAACTGAAATAAAGAATAATTTACACAGATTCAATAGTAGAGTAGGTAAATCCAAGAAGCACACCATCGATTTGCAATATAAGAAAGCAAAAAACACCCAATCAGAACAGCAAAAAGAAAAAAGAATCCAAAAAAATGAGGATAGTGTAAGGAGCCTCTGGACAACTTCAAGCGTGCCAATATTCGCATCTTGAGGGTGCCAGAAGGAGAAGAGAGAGAACAAGAAATCGAAAACCTATTTGAAACAATAATGGCAGAAAACTTCCCTAACTTGGTGAAGGAAACAAACATACAAGTCCAGGAAGCACAGAGAGTCCCAAAAAAAATGAACCCCAAGAGGCCCACACCAAGACACATCATCATCAAAATGCAAAAGGTTCAAGACAAAGAGAGAATCTTAAAAGCAGCAAGAGAAAAGAAGTTAGTTACCTACAAGGGAGTTCCCATCAGACTGTCAGCTGATTTCTCAAAAGAAACTTTGCAGGCCAGAAAGGAGTAGCAAGAGATATTCAAAATGATGAAAAGCAATGATCTACAACCAAGATTACTCTATCCTGCAAAGCTGTCATTTAGAATCGATGGCCATATAAAGAGTTTCCCAGACAAGGAAAAGCTAAAGGAGTTCATCACCACCAAACCATTATTGTATGAAATGCTGAAGGGTCTTCTTGAAGAAAAAGATTAAAAAATATGAACAAACAAAATGGCAATAAATTCATATCTATCAACAGTTGAATCTACAAACAAAATGAACAAGCAGAACAGAAACATTCTCATAGATACAGAGAACTTTTGTTGGTTACCAGATGGGTGGGGGCTGGGGGGAGGAGTGAAAAAGGTGAAGGGATTAAGAAGTACAAATTGGTTGTTAGACTGACAAACCTCAAAGGGAAGGGGGGTTGGGGGGTTGGAAGAAATAAACCAAAGAACTTATATGTATATATGCATAACTAATGGACACAGACAACAGTGTGGGGAAAAGCAGGAGGGGGGCAGGAATGGGGAGGAGGGGGGTAATGGGGGAAAAATGAGGAACATCTGCAATACATTCAACAATAAAGATAAGTTAAAAAAATAAAATAAAAAAATAAAAGAGGACTGAGTAAAGAACAGCATATATATAGGATGACCCCAGCCCAGGAACTAGTTCTTTTTCCCCTGGGAGAAGACAAGAGGAAGGAAGAATTGAATTTGACTTGGTGCTTAGTCACAAGAGAAAAAGTTCCAACATGGAAATGATTATCATGAATTGTCAAGTTTATATTTTTCCATTCCTAGCTAGAAACCATGGTTTGTGTGTTATGCAGAATTGAGTTATACACAAAGTTACATTCATGCACTCCTGACTCTTCTGACTAATAATATGCAGGAACATTTTCTTTCATCTTTAAAGCTGTCTTGTAACTATATCACAGGCACAACAGCAAAATTCAGACTGTAGGGAAAGCTATAGGTCAATATCTGTTTTCTTCAACAGATAAATTGCAAAGAGCAAAGAGCAAAGTCAGATAGATTAAGGAGAAATAGTCACAATGTGGGATACTGGATCTTGATTTTTTTTTAAAAAAAACTTAAAAAGTTGATGTTTATAAAACAATTGGAAAATTGAATACCAACTGCCTATTTAATTACACTAAGAATTTTAGGCATAATAATTGATCTTGTTATTTTTTTAAGTATCTTTGTCTTGTTAAGAAATATCCTTACTTCTGGTCAAGGTGGTGGAATAGGTAAAAGCAATATCGCGTCCTCCCACAACCACATCAAAATTACAACTAAACTACAGAACAACCATCATTCAAAACCACCTGAAATCAAGCTGAATGTAAGTCCTACAGCTACAAACTTAAAGAAGAAACCACATTGAGACTGCAATCAAGACTTAATTACAACAGAAGGGTGTAAAGTCCACTCGAGGGGTACACCTCGAGGGCCCAGCTGGGAGACCAGGGAGGCTGTGCCACTGGACCCTACAGGACACCTACTATAATAGGCCACCCTAGGAAGCCCAGAAGACATAGCAACTCTACCTAATACATAGAAATAAACACAGGGAGGCAGCCAAAATGAGGAGACAAAGAAACATGTCCTAAATGAAAGAACAGAACAAAACTTCAGAAAAAGAACTAAACAAAATGGAGATAAGCAATCTAACAGATGCAGAGTTCAAAACACTGCTTATAAAGATGCTCAATGAACTTAGTGAGAATTTCAATGAACTTAGTGAGGGCCTCAAGAGCATAAAAAAGGATGAGTCAGAAATGAAGGCGGCACTAACTGAAATAAAGAATAATTTACAGAAATTCAATAGTAGAATAGGTAAAGCCAAGAAGCAAACCATCGATTTGGAATATAAGGAAGCAAAAAACACCCAATCAGAACAGCAAAAAGAAAAAAGAATCCAAAAAAACGAGGATAGTGTAAGGAGCCTCTGGGACAACTTCAAGCGTACCAACATTCGCATTATGGGGTGCCAGAAGGAGAAGAGAGAGAACAAGAAATTGAAACCTATTTGAAAAAATAATGATGAAAACTTCCCTAACTTGGTGAAGGAAACAGACATATAAGTCCAGGAAGCACAGAGTCCCAAACAAGATGAACCCCAAGAGGCCCACACCAAGACACATCATCATCAAAATGCAAAAGGTTCAAAACAAAGAGAGAATTTTTTTTTTAAGCCTGCCCCAGCCTATAATAATTTGTTAATAAATGGCAGTGTTATTTGGCTGCTATTGGGTTTTCTTTCATTTCTTCTGAGGTTCCATCATTGTTGCCTTGTCTCCAAGGCATCAGTTTGTCACTGAAGTGTAACCACTGCTACATTCTGAGAGCAGCCCCATTACCTATGAGGAAAGAAATGTCTCATTTCCTTCCTTCCTTTATTCCCTTTTTAAGATTCTTTCTAGTCAGCTGAAAAAGATGGCTCTTTTTATAAAGCCAGGCCAAATTCCCAGGTATTTCCCTTGCCCGGTGGTTTGAGTTAAGCCTTCTTGCCAAAGGTCCCTTTCAGTTGTGTCTACACAAAACCACCAAAAAAAATATTTAGGTGTTTTCTGAATGTCCACCCAAATAGCAACAATTAAAGCATTTCCAAAGGCATGTGACAAAGTCTGCCTGTGGTGGGGAGGTAACTGTGGGAATCACAGGAGGTCATGGAGGTAGATGTGACATAAATTGTAGCCTACAGAGATGCAGGACCGGGAAGTGATCTGGAATACCCTGGGTTCAGGTTGAATTGTGGAAGACGCTGATGGCCTTAAGCCAAAACAGGCAAGAGGTACTTTTGCCCAACACCAGATCTACCAGGCCATGAATTCCCTTTGTGAAATATAAAGAAGGGTGTGGTGTGAGGAATGGGTTGTATGTTTTCATTTGCATTGCTGCACCTGTCAATCAGTTTCTGCCACCAATCAGAATGCAAACAGGACAGCTGAATCACACAATCATCCCATAGTCTCTCCAACAGTTATGGGGTAAATCCTTCTGATGACTGGATAGGGAAAATGGAATTCTATAAATATTACTACCACTACTAATAACAACATCAATAGCTAACATTTACCAAGCACTTACTCTCTGCCAGGCACTGTTTTAAAATCTCGCACCACATGTTGTTCACATTTTATTTTTTTTCTCCTTTTATTTTTTCAATTTTTATTAATTTATTTTTGTTATAGATGTTTCTCCTTTTTCCCCCCCTAGACAGCCTCCTCTCCATCCTGCTCCCCCAGCATCGTTGTCTATGTCCATTAATTACTCATACATGCATATAAGTTCTTTGCAAAGAGAGAATCTTAGAAGCAGCAAGAGAAAAGCAGTTAGTTACCTACAAGGGAGCTCCCATAAGACAGTCAGCTGATTTCTCAAAAGAAACTTTGCAGGCCAGAAGGGAGTGCCAAGAAATATTCAGAGTGATGAAAAGCAAGAACCTACAACCAAGATTACTCTGTCCTACAAAGCTATCATTTAGAATCAAGGGACATATCAAGAGTTTCCCAGACAAGAAAAAGCTAAAGGAGTTCATCACCACCAAACCAGTATTATATGAAATTATATAAAGGGTCTTCTTGAAGAAAAAGAAGATCAAAAATATGAACAGACAAAATGGCAATAAATACATATCTATCGACAACTGAATCTACAAACAAGATGAACAAGCAGAACAGAAATATTCTTATAGATACAGAGAACATTTTGTTGGTTGCCAGATGGGAGGGGGGTTGGGGGAATGGGTGAAAAAGGTGAAGGGATTAAGAAGTACAAATTGGCTGTTAGACTGACAAACCTCAAAGGAAAGGGGGGTGAGGGATGGGAAGAAATAAACCAAAGAACTTATATGTTTATATGCATAACCAATGGACACAGACAACAGTGTGGGGAAAGGCAGGAGGGGGGCGGGAGCGGGGAGGAGGGGGTCAATAGGGGAAAAAGGAGGAATATCTGTAATACATTCAACAATAAAGATAACTTTAAAAGAAAAAAGAAATATCCTTCAAATTTAATTAGACAAAATGATCTGATATCTGTGGTTTGCCTTCGAGTCGGGCAAGTCAAAGAGGAAGAAAACAGCCCTGGCCGGTTTGGCTCAGCGGTTAGAGCGTCAGCTAGCGGTCGAGGGAGCCCCGAGTTCAGTTCCCGCTAAGGGCACATACCTCGGTTGCAGTTTGTCCCCAGCCCTGGTTGGGGTCGTGTGGGTGGCAACTAGTCGATGTGTCTCTCTCACATTGATATTTCTCTCTGTCTTCCTCTCTCTCTCCCTCTTGCTCTATGCAAAAATGTCCTAGGGTGTGGATTAAAAAAAAAAAAAGAGGAAGAAAACAAACCCTGATAGAACAGGACACTGACTCCATTTCCTGCTAAGCTTCTGGAGACAGTACTGGAGTGATCTGGAACAGGCTGCAGTGCGCAGACCCAGCTCCATGGAGCCAGCGTATGCCAGCCAGCATTGGCAACACCAGCTGGAGGACCAGGGACCTTGCTAGACTGCAAGCCCGAGCCTTAATGTTCTGTTTTGAGAACTGGTTGAAGCTATTGTGTCAGTGGCCTCAACAATGATTAGAGAACAGTTAAATGTGGGGCATTTGATGAAAAGATTTCCAGTTGGTGACATGAGCACTTCTGAAATTTCAATCTGTGTACAGCTTGGACTTTGGGGTGTCAGTTTCATTCAGTGCCTATTTTCCTAAAGCTATACTGCATTGACGTGCTTAGAAAGTATGTGTCTGGCCATGCTCTGTTATATAAAATGTTCTGAAAAGAGCATCAATTTCATTATGATTATAATTTAAAAAATGATCTGATGTCTGTAATGTTTGCTTCAAAATAGTATGAAAGGGGAAGTAGATGAGAAAAGGCATGGGATATAAATCGGCTTAGGTTGATGTATATTGGTGCTGAGTGATAGGTACATAAGCGTTCATTGTACCAAAATTCTATCTACTTTTGTGTATATTTAAAATTCTTTACAATTAAAAAAAAAGCCAAAAGTAAAATCTGCCTTGTAATTCTACCCTTCATACATGACTGTGTGTGACTAAACACGTACTACTAGGCATACTGTGTCAGTGGAAAATAGCTGTCATTTTTCTTTATGTCCAGGCATGAATGTATATACACATTATATACATTTAGTCTTACATACATTTCCTGTCTGTTGTCATTAAACAGAAATGGGTACCTGGGTTTCACTTTTCTTGCTTTGATCATGCAGCTCATGTTTCTTACTTTTAACTCCATGTGTCATAGAATTATATACTTGAAACCTATATAATTTTATTAACCAATGTCACCCCAATAAATTTAATTTAAAAAACTTTAATAGTAAAAATAATTAAATCCAAGTAGCCTTTCTACACTAAAAGGTTGCAGTTTGACTCCTGGTCAGGGCACATACCTAGATTGCAGGTTTGATCCTCAATTAGGGTATGTACCAGAGGTAACTGATCAATGTTTCTCTCTATCTCTCTCCCTCTCTCTAAAAATCAATAAACATATCCTCAGGTGAGGATTTAAGAGAGAAAGAGAGAGAGAGAGAGAGAGAGAGAGAGAGAGAGAGAGAGAGAAATGTTGACAAGAATGTAGAGCAACCAAAATTCATACATTAATGACAGAAATATTAAATGGCACAATTATTTTAGAAACAGGTCTGGTACTTTCTTATAATATTAGGTACATGTCTATTTACAACCCAGCAATTCCACTCCTAAATACTTACCCAAGAGAAAGGAAAACACATGTTCACAGATACACTTGTACAAAAAAGCTCATAGCAGCTTTATTTATCATAGGCAAAAATCTGGAAATCATTCAGGTGTTCATCAATAGGAGAATGGGTAAACCAACTATGATACAGTCATATAACAGAATGCCACTCAGCAGTAGAAAAGAACTATTGGTGCACTGACAACATGGCTGAATCTCAACATTAGGCTGAATGAAAGAAATCTTGTCCATAAAGCTATATACTTTATGATTCCATCTGTATGAAGTTGTGGAACAGGTAAAACTAATCTGTGGTGGGAAAAAAATAAGAACACTGGTTGCCTAGAGTAGGAGGAGAGTGGGTGAGGGTCAACTGGAAAGAGGCATGAGCATACTTTCTGGAGTGTTAATAATGTTCTTTGTCTTGATAGGGGTTTAGGCTACACAGATGTATACATTGGTCAAAACTTAGCAAATGGTAAGCTTAATATTGGTACAGGTCCTTATATATACATATTACTTGAAAGAAAGAAAAAAGAACTATAAACCAATTATAACTCTAGTTAATGATACACTTGCTGAAACCTTTAGAGATTAAGTATACTGATATATGCAACATAATGCATCAAAAATGAAGATGGACTGATGGATGGATGAAGAAATGGATAAATGCATAGCTGGGTAACAAAGCAACTATGGCAAAATATTCACAGTAGATTATGTATGGGTGGGTGTATGGATATACACTATACAGATATTTCAACCTTTCTGATTTATTAAAATAAAATGTCAGGTGATGAAAAGAAAAAAATGGAACTTCAATTGTATTTCCTATCATGATGCTTAATAAAAAGATAAACGCAGTTGATAAAAATTAATTTTAGAGCAACAGGAAAAGAGGGAATTGGCCATAAAATGAGGTTAGCTAACATTTAGTAAGCTTCTAGTTCCCTAAAGTGTACCTGAATTTTTATGAAAGATATTAGATTTAATAAAGGTATTAAAACTGTGGACAGTGATGTCAACATCTATCATTCAAAGGATCTGCAGAAAGAAAATCAGTGTCGGGGTGGGAAAGACTACAAATAAGAACAAAGGAAATAAACATGAATTAAAGAGAACAGGGAAAAGCTAATGAACAGTACAAAATGTACCTTTTCATTGTGACCAATTGTATAAGAAAGCCAAATGGCCAATTTTGAATTCTCCAGAATCATGGTGTTGTGTGTTTTTTTTAATCCTCACCTGAGGATTTTTTTTTTCCATTTATCTTCAGATAGAGTGGGGAGGGAGAGAGAGAGAGAGACACATCGACTGGATGCTTCAACCACAACCAAGGTACATGCTCTTGACTGGAATCGAACTCTTTGGTCCGCAGGCCAATGCACAGCCGCTGAGCCAAACAGGCCAGGGCTAGAATCATGGTGTTTTTGTACATACATTTTCAGCTTCTGAATTAAGTGCTTCAGTGAGATTTTATGTACTATTTGAATACTTATAGTCAAAATGGTTGCAACAGAAAAGTAAACACAGCCCGGCTGGTGTGGCTCAGTGGATTGATCATTGTCCCATGCACCAGGAGGGCACTGGTTCCATTCCCAGTCAGGCCACATGCCCAGGTTGCAGGCTCGATCCCCAGGAGGGGATGTGTGTATGTGTGTATGGCGGGGGGGGGGGGGGGGGGTGTAAGCCAATCGATATTTCTGCCTCTCCCTCTCCCTTTCTCTCTAAAATCAATAAAAACATATTTGAAAAATAAATAAACACATTGATCTTGATTTTAATATCTGTCAAAACAGTAATCAAGGTAAATGTGACTGGAGGCTCAAAAACAAAGGGAAGGGCAGAAAAATTCAACTAATAGAATTGAGGTTGGTGGAGGAAAGAAGTGTTACATTGCAATAGACAGAAGATGCTTCAGGAACTAAAAATAAAGATATCGTTATTAGTGGGAAACACACCTGTCCATAATGAAGTATTTGTCTCAAAATAGATGTTCTTTGAGCCTTAAACCCTAAACTGCGCTGTGTCCCTGAGGATATCACAGAATGGCCTATTTTCAGTTGTTAATCCCAGACCTAAATATTAATCTTTTACTTTGCCTGTTAAAGGATTGTTTAAATTAGCTTTATGGATTGCAGAACTAGACATGCATTTAATATATCTTTTATGGCCCCTGACCTAGCAGAGCATGAGAAGCATCTGAAGTATGAAATAAATGCAGAGTGGTGCTCTAAGGGATTATATTTTAAATTGCAAATGCAACATTGATTTAGTTCCTATTTTGCAGATTCTTTTAATTCTACAAAGAAGAAAATCGCGTGCAATATTGAACCACCATTGTTTGCAGTCTGCAAACATAAAAAACTTAAGTCAATGGACTTAATCAATTTAGCACATTTCCATCCCTTTTTCGAGATATAAATTCAATATCCTGCCACTACAACCTTGCCTGCAGTCTTGACATATAGGTTGCAATCTTTTAAAAGATAATACTAGAATTTCACCTAGTTAACCTCATTTGCATGTAAGTACTTTAAGAACATGCTTATTTGGGAATTAAATCATTAGTTTTTCTGTTACAAAAATTGTCAAGGTCTATTTATGAAATAGGATTCTGCAAAAGGATCATTAATCCAGAAAAGCCTTGGACATGACATTCTGAAAAAATAATTTTTCTTGCCATTTAAAACATGAATATAACTTGCCTTTTACAGTTTCACTGGGCTGGGTTGGTCATGCATGGTGACGCTGAGCTAGAGCCAGCCTGGGGAGTCCTAAGTAACTGAGTCGGCTGGTGAGTGGCTCAGAGGTCCTGTGCGCATGGCAGCTCATTGTGCAGGTCCTTCCGCCAGATGTGCAGTAGCAATAGCCACTGTACCAGAGACTTCAAATACCTGGGAGCAAAGCAAATTACTTCCTCCCTACTCCTCTAACCTTAGAGTCGGTCTCAGAAAGAATTACTGAGCCACTAGATGTGGGCACAGAGGAGGTACAGGATCAGGAAGTAAGAAGGAGGGCTCTGTTTCATACATATATTTATCTCACGTCATCTTCACAATCCCTTTAATAAAGTAGTTGCTGTTATTACCTCTTTTGTACAAATAAGGAAATTGAATGTCAGAGAAATTAAGCAATTTGCCTAAAGCCACTGACCAGTCTGTCATCAAACCTGGACTTAAACCCAGGGACTATAAAGCCCTGCGTTTAACCATTACACTACAGAAATGGATCTGAGCCTGGGCGCCCAGGGAAGCTTCCCAGAGGAATGAGAACTGGAAATGGGCAGTAAAGGTTGCAAGGACTGGATGAACAGAGAGAAAAGGCGAGACCTGTCTAGAAGGGAAGAGCAGGAGCAAAAGGACAGAAGCAGGTATGCCTGTTGATGGAATAGTGAGGGAACAAGCCTGACTGGGTTAATGGATCATTCTATTTTGAATAATAACATCGGACTTTGTCACTTTAAAGCACATTTGTATCCATCTCATAGATTCTCAGAACAGATCTTTTAATAAGGGAAAAGTTATTATAATCCATCTTTGCATATATACAGAAATTAAAGATAAAGAGAATAAGCAATGCCTCCATCACATACCCTTCCCACCACAGGGCCTTTTGTACACATTGCTCCTTCTTCCTGGAAAGTACTTCCTGTCCTCTACCCATCCATAAGCTCCGTTTAACCTTAGAGAGTCTTAGCTGACTTCCTCTGCCTTGGTCAAATCCCTCCCTAGTGTCTGCACTCATTGAGCCATGTACTTCTCCTTTGCAGGATGTAACATATGTATTCTACTTGTTAGTGGGAATAAATGCAAAAAGATTAAATAATTGAATAAACAAATTAACATAACCCAGCTCTGCCTGGGGCTGTTGCTCACACATTTTCCACATTATTACACTACTTATAAAAGGTACAATAAAAAGACCTGAGGCTATTTTACCTGGGAAAAAGAAAATTTAGGGGAGAGGATGTTGTCTTCAAATGTCTGAAAAACTATCACATTGAAGGATTAGCCATAGTCTGCATTGCTCCAGAGGGCAGAACAAAGACAAATGGGGTGAAAGTCTAGGGAGGCAGATTTCATGACAGTGTAAGGAAGTGAAATATGTAACAATGAGACCTGTCCAAATTTGAAGTGGGCTGGCTTTTAAGGAGGTGAATGTTCAAACAAAGGCTGAGGAACACCTGTCAGGGTGTTGTAGCGGAAATTCCAGTTCTGGACGGGAAGTTTTTAGCCACTTAATAGAATATGCTTCTCTAGGTCTGGCAGGGACTTGAAAGCAAGACTGAGTTTGATTTTAACTGACCTCAAGGAGAGAGAGCTGTAATGAATAATTGTTCTTATGATTCCCTACTAACATTGGACCCTTTAAGGAAAACATCTGCATTTGTGGGTGCCACTCCAGTGCCACTGATGAAGTCTTTAAGAGCTAGCACTTCAACAGTAGTTAGGGGTGGGCAGCTGCCACTGTGATTAAACAGCAGGGAACACTCCAGTGTACAAGGGACGATTCCAGGGTCATTCCCCTCCCCCAAGCAGACTCTCCCTCTCCCCCACCCTAGGTCTACATACACACAAACACATTTCTACACTGGAAGCTACTGCAGTGTGTTGACAGATCCTGTTCCCAACTATTATCGGAAGCTGTCCTTTTCCCAGCTACTTAAGGCAAACCCTTATGCTGAGAACAAATTTACAGCAATGTTTCTCTTCATGCAAACATTCAGATCATGAAAGAGACATTGGGATAGAAGAAAACTAAAAATCATCTTTTTAATACATAAGTTTTATCTTAAATTCACAAAAAAATGATCTTAGAAAATTATGTGGAGGCTGAAAACTAGGAATCCTGAGTTGGAAAGTGATGTCTAAGGATGCCAATATATGCACAGGTAAGATTGCAGATCTGTAATTTTTATTTTTGGCAGGCACAGGCCTGGACCAACAAGGATAGTTTTTCTTTAGAGAAATGTAATCTGAGTATCAAATAATCAGTATGCAAATTTTGGAATTCAACCCATTTGTGAACAATGAAATTCAGTATATTATAATGTTAAAATTACAAATGATAATCACTTATATTTCAAACCACAGTGTCCATTTTAGTTAAAGGATATTTGGTAATCCAATCATCACATATTTATTGGCTGCCTACTATATGCTAAGCACTATGCTAGGCACTGATTATAGGGAGGTGAACAAAATGGATATGATCTCTGATGTCACAGGTTTATAATCTAATTTAGAAAATAAATAATAAGCACCAAATTAATACAAATTGTGACAACCAATATGAAGGGAAAGAGAGATTCCTAAAATCACAGTAGATTTTTTCTGAGGAAGAGACATTCCACTGAGAAATTAAGAATAAGTGAAAATTAACTCTGTGAAGAGTTAGAGAAAGGACATTCCTTGCAAAGGGTATGTCCCAAAGCTCTGGCATAGAAAAGAATTTGATTCCTTCAAGAAATGGAAAGAAAGCCAATATAAGCAAGGGGAGAAAGCCTTGAGATGACACTGGGGAAGAATGCAAGGGCAGAGCTTGCAGAGCCTTGGAGATTGAAGGTTATTCTAAATACAATGGGAAGCTCAAAAAGAGGGGAGTGGTGCAATTTACATTTTTAAGATGATTATTCAAAAGGTCAAATGTGGAAAATGGATTAGATGGGGGCAAGAAACATGTCTCTTTCTACATAAACTCCTCGTTCACAAAAATGACAACTTCCAATTTATAATCATATTAATGTAGCATATTTAGAGCTATTTCTTTTAAATAATCATAAAAGTTTAACATCTCACACATTTTTTTGTTTACTAGGCAGCTCTCTCCCAAGAGAACATACTATTGCTAAATGAATGAAAACTGAAATCTTTTCTATTTAGGCAGTATAAGTCTAACTTACATTGAGAATTAAAACAAGTTTCTATTTCTAAGAGAAAGGAATAAAAATAAATGCCTTTTCATATAATATTGCATTCAGAATGTTATCTCTATTTTATAATCAGAGAAAACTATGCACTTCACTGAGGATGCTGGGACAGAAACAGAGCTAGAATTAGACATTCTCCATGACTGACTATTTCTGTTTTTGTTGCCCAGTACTATTTCTTTTTGTGGAGCATGTAGGAGCAGGCAGCCAGTCTTCTTCATCATTCTTATCAAATTTAAGTGTAGACTTCTAGAAAAATCAACTATGTATAACTGGGTAACACAATAATACTTTGAAAAATAATGTGTTCTTCTATTACTACTGTGAAAATAGGACTCATGGTATGGTCAGTTCAGGGACCAGAACTAGAAATTAGTACATCTCAAAGGACTACAAAGGCAAAAATAACATTTAGCTTCTGGCATTCACAATAGGATCATGCAGCAATCCAGGCTATTTTCCAAATTCCCTCCCCTCTCCCCAAGCAGCCCCAAAGGGTCCATTCACACAGGTTTTGCTTGTTTGTTATGTGATATTGATATGAAAGTTGAAGCTTTATGGAAGCAGGATATTGCATTAGGTAAAGTAAAAGAAAAGCTTAGTCCTTTAAGTCCCAGAGGATTGTGGAAAAATGTGTGTGTGTGTGTGTGTGTGTGTGAGAGAGAGAGAGAGAGAGAGAGAGAGAGAGAGAGAGAGAAAAGAAGAGTCAGTCAAATATGTATTCTGATTTCCCCTTTCAGTGAATTGCATTAAATCTGTGGTTCTCAGACTTTAACGTGCCTCAAATCACCTGGAATATAGTAACACAGTTACTGGGCTCTACCCCACCCCACCCCCAAAGTTTCTGATTTCTTATGTCTGGTGTAGGACTCAAGAATTTGCATTTCTGAGGGACTTCCGGTCAAGATGGCAGTATAGGTAAATGCAGTACTCACCCCTTCCACAATCACATCAAAATTACAAGTAAACTACAGAACAACCATCATTCAGAACCGCCTAAAATTGAGCTGAATGGAAGTCCTACAACCACAAAATTAAAGAAGCCACATCGAGACTATTAGGAGGGGTGGAGGCGAGGATGGATCGGTCCCACACCCACTTGTGGCAGATAAAAATCAGGAGAGGTAGCTGGCTACCAAGGTCTTCCCAGAAGAGCAAGGGTTCCCCATCCCACACCACCCCCCCCCCCAGCTCAGGGTTAAATTGCCAGGAAGAGAAGTCCCCATAACTTCTGGCTGTAAAAACCAGTGGGAATTGAGGCTGAAGGAGGCTGAGGCTTCTGGAGTCCTGCAGTTCCTCCTAAAGGGCCAGTACATGGATTTACTCAGACTTTCTCCCTCCAGGCTCCAGGGTGGGGGTGGCAGCTTGAAAGGCACCAGAGACATACACAGGAGAACTGAGTTGTTTGGCATCAGGGTGAGGGCTGGAGAGGCAGCTTTCTCCCAGACAGACATGCTGGTGGAGGGTGTTATCCCTTG
The DNA here is from genome assembly GCA_030848825.1 of Tadarida brasiliensis. NCBI lineage: Eukaryota > Metazoa > Chordata > Mammalia > Chiroptera > Molossidae > Tadarida > Tadarida brasiliensis. The sequence continues at coordinate 62,293,360 of CM061267.1, read as the reverse complement.
GTGAGTCCTTCCCCCAGAGGACAAGCAGATGGGTGCCATATCTGGGACTCCAGCAACCTGGCTCACACTGTTTGCCCCACCCTGGTGATTCCCTGAAGCCCTACTTCACCCAACTTTCAAGCCAACCCTAGCTGTTTCCAGTGGCTTTACCATAGGATTGGCCTGTCTTGACCCTTGCATAAGATTTTCTTAAATTCTCTCAAACAAGCAGCATCTGGCCTCAGCAAGCCCCATACCTCTCACTAATTAGCCCCCAGGCCTGGCACAAGAAGCAGCCAGCCTTGGTTCACAGGTTGGCTTTGTCTAGGCACCTCCAAGCCCAGCACAAGAACCAGCCATCTGCAGATTACGATGTAGCTTATGCCTGGTGGCCCTGAGTAGAGCACAGGCAGTGGCTGACCTTGCCCCAGAGCCAGCACAACCAATGGAAAGCTTTAAACCATGTCAAAGCACTACCACCCAACCACTTCCACAAGTGACATACTCAAGGATTGTACTCAGTGGGTACCAGAGTCCCGCTGAAGTAAGTCTTGCTCTGTGTAGTGGGCTCCTGCACAGCTGATCCTCCAAAATAGTCAGAGGCCAGTGGTCAGTGGGCACAGCCAGTCCTTGCAGCTGATCAGCCTGAGTAAATTCCTTCCTTTGATGTGCCAACAGCAATCAAGACTCAATTACAACAGAAGGGTGGACAGTCCACACAAGGGGTGCACCTTGAGAACCCAGCTGGGGTGATCAGGGAGGCTGTGCCACTAAACCCTACAGGACACCTACTATAATAGGCCACCCTACGAAGCTGAGGAGACACAGCAACTCTACCTAATACATAGAAACAAACACGGGGAGGCAGCCAAAATGAGGAGAGAAAGAAATATGCCCCAAATGAAAGAACAGAACAAATCTCTAGGAAAAGAACTAAACAAAATGGAGATAAGCAATCAGTCAGTTGCAGAGTTCAAAACACTGGTTACAAGGATGCTCAAGGAGCTTAGTGAGGACCTCAAGAGCATAAAAAAGAACCAGTCAGAAATGAAAGATGCACTAAGTGAAATAAAGAATAATTTATAGGGAATCAATAGTAGAGTAGGTGAAGCTGAGAAGCAAACCATCGATTTGGAATATAAAGAAGCAAAAAAACACCCAATCAGAACAGCAAAAAGAAAAAAAGAATCCAAAAAAATGAGGACAGTGTAAGGAGCCTCTGGAACAACTTCAAGCGTACGAACATTCACATCATGGGGGTGCCAGAAGGAGAAGAGAGAGGAGCAAGAATTTGAAAATATAATGATAGAATACTTCCCTAACTTGGTGAAGGAAACAGACATACAAGTCCAGGAAGCATAGAGAGTCCCAAACAAGATGAACCCCAAGAGGCCCACACCAAGACACATCATCATCAAAATGCAAAAGGTTCAAGACAAAAAGGGAATTTTAAAAGCAACAAGAGAAAAACAGTTAGTTACCTACAAGGGAGCTCCCATAAGACTGTCAGGTGAATTCTCAAAACAAACTTTGCAGGCCAGAAGGGAGTGGCAAGAAATATTCAGAGTGATGAAAAGCAAGAACCTACAACCAAGATTACTCTATCCTGCAAAGCTATATTTAGAATTGATGGACATATAAAGAGTTTCACAGAGAAGAAAAAACTAAAGGAGTTCATCACCACCAAACCAGTATTATATGAAATGTTGAAGGGTCTTCTTGAAGAAGAAGATTAAAAATATGAACAATAAAATGGCAATAAATATGTATCTATCAATAACTGAATCTACAAACAAAATGAACAAACAGAAAGAAACATACTCATAGATACAGAAAACTTTTTGTTGGCTGCCAGATGGGAGAGGAGTTGGAGGAATGGGTTAAAAAGGTGAAGGGATTAAGAAGTACAATTTGGTGGTTAGACTGAACCTCAAAAGGAAGGGGGCGGGGGCAGGATGAAATAAACCAAAGAACTTATATGCATATATGCATAATCAATGAACACAGACAATAGTGTGGGGAAGACAGGAGGAGGATGGGAGCAGGAAGGAGGAGTCAGTTGGGGAGGAAAAGGGGGGAACATCTGTAATACATTCAACAATAAAGATAAATTTTTTAAAAAGCCACCTAATTATGATATTGGAAGGGGTTGTAGTTAAGAAATATTTGTTGAATGAGAAAAAAATAATAATTTGCATTTCTCACAAGTTCCCAGGTGATCCTGATGCTGTTGGTCCAATGAGAACCACTGTCTTGAATAAATAAAAGTAATCTCAAGGGAAAAAACTTCCTTGTCCTTGATTTTCATGTAATGCCCTAGGAAGACATCATCTCTATGACTGGCCCCTGCTCAAATCTCCCCAACTCATCCCTCATCAGTAGGAACATATAAACCATATCCCTCTTCCATTTACACCAGGGCATCTTCCTAAAGAGAAAAACTAGATGGGTTGGAGCATCTCAGTCATGGACCACTTTTTCCCCCAAAAAGACATAGCATTGCCTAAGGGACAGTTGAAATTCCCAAATTTAACTATTCTTAAATCATATTGGACATGGTCAGATTTCTTTCTTTTTCATTTACCTTTCTAATAACCATGTCAGGCTTCATAAGGCCTTCTGCTTCCCTTTTTCCTTTTCCCATTGGCTGGAATGACCCAGTTGGTATGGTGGTGAGTCATCTTCAGCAGTGTGAAAGACAAAGGCTATATCTTCAAGAATGGCAAAGCCAAAACAGAGATGTAGCCTCAGACCCAGACACTATCAAGCCACCTTACAGATACTGGATTTTACTTAAGTCATTGTGTGTTGGGCCTATCTGATACAACAGTTTTATCTGTATCCCAACCAATACAAGTGGAATGAGAGATATGAGTGGTGTGGAAATAATACATAAATTCATTGCAGTGCTTAAAATTTGCAAACACATTTTTCCTGTTATACTTTTCTATGCTGATTGTCAGTGATTCACACAAGACTTCAATTAGATCAGTCCTTTACTGTTTCATTCTTCTAATTTCCAGTCTTCCTTCTCTTTCTTGACTGTTCTTTGTCTATCATCATTGCACTTATTTAGATCTAGCAGTCTACGTAATTTCACCTCATATTTTATTAGCATTTCTTCTATAGCTGCTTTAGAGTTGTTACAAATTGTTCAGGCACTTTTCATACTTTTGAATATCAGAATAAGTAATAAATATCCAAAAGATTATACTTGTTTTTGTCATCATCAACCTTTCACTGCCTAGTGAAATAGTAGGTAAGATATTGATTAAGGTGATAATATAAAAATTATAGTCAGCTGAATCTGGTACAACATACCTAAGAATACAAAGATATATTTATTTATATATACGTAATTATTTTTATATATTTATCTATATATCCCCCTAAATATTTAGTTTATATATATATAGTATGTACAACAAATTGTATATAAATATTGGACACAAAGATAATTTTTATTGCATATAAAGCCCTATAAAATACATTATCAAATCCTTTTTATTTAGTAGTCAAATATTTTAATCGTTTGTCTTTATAAACTCAATATATATATTCATATAATGTTAAACATTCTTAATATTTTTGCTTTTCTCCCCAAACAAATGTATTATACATAATAAAAATAACCTCCCAGGCATTGCTAAGACTGTAGGGCAGTATATCAATGCTAAGGTCATACTGAGTCCTCGGTGAATGCCAATTTTGAAATAATTTTGGTTGTTTATAGAAGTCACAATCCTCAGAATACAAATCACTCAAAACAACCAGTAAGTATTCCGAATTCCTTCCTGAATTGTCATGTCATTAACTTGGTTTGGTCAAGATAAAACAATCTGTAAAAGAAATGTATACATCACAGTTTAACTCCTTCCTGGGCCAATTAATGTAATACTATTTTATACTTCCTCCACTGAAAGCACCAATAGTCAGACAGTCCTCTTTCCAAACAAACAAACAAAAATACAGCTTTAAAAGTAAAATAAGTACTCATAGCATCATCAATATAAAATTATAAAAACATGTCAAATTGTATTTAAAACATTTTGGAGTACTTTTAAATATAGTTTCAGAGGAAGGGAATAACTGAATGTATTCTATTAAGCTCTAATGCTTCAGGAAACCACAAAACAATCATTTTATGACCCTACCCAGCTACTGATCATAGAGATGGGATGAGAAGCCATGACCAGGAGACTGAAACAATGAACCTTTGTGACCAGCTACAGGAATACAGCAAACCCAGAGACATAAGCATTGCCTGGGAGCCTGTGTTCAAGACAGAGCCAGTAGTCAGAAGTCAGGAGAGCCATCATGAATTATAGAGCACACACATACAGGAGTTCAAAGAAAGTCTTGAATCACATAGATAACAGAGGCCAAAGCCAGGCACAGAATCAAGAATCAAAACAAGAATTCAGAATCATGCGTATGGAGCACACACTGTCCTGCCCATTGGTCATTTGAGTAGATCTAGTTGCAGCAAGAATAGTGTGTGTTCTCATATGTGGGATATAAAACTGAATCTCATGAACACAGACAACACTGTGGTGGTTACCAGAGGAAAAGGGGTGGTGGAATGGTGGGAGTTGGAGGGGGCCTAATATACGGTGACAGAAGATGGTTTGACTTTGGGTGGTGGGGACACAGTGAAATAACACAGATTTTCTGTCATAGAAATATACACTTGAAACCTATATGATCCTATTAACCAATGTCACCCCAATAAATTTAATAAAAAATTAAATTAAAAAATTTTAAAGAGAATAGTGTGTGTTAGCTGCAGGTAAATCAGTCCCAGCCATTCCTTCCACTGTAGTGGTCTCCCAGACACTGGGGACTAAGCATGCCATTCATTTTTCCCACTATCCATCAGTTGGAACTTCAGAAGGAAAGTCAGACTGGTTACAGACTAAATAAAGAACTTATATTTTCTTTTCGTGTCTGAGTTGTAGTGTGAGTTAAATTTCCACCCTGCTACATTAGCTACTGGCTAGACTTCAAGCAGAATTAAAGGGCAAAGCAAGTCTGAAATTAGCATGGGAATGCCCAGCTAGCCAGAGCTAGGAGACAAAATTAAATGGAACACACACACACACACACACACACACACACACACACACACACCTTTTTTCTTTTTCACAGCTTTGTTCACATATAATTCACATACTGTACAATTCACCCATTTAAAGTATATAATTCAATGGCTTTTAAAATATTCAGATTTGTACATTCATCACCACAATCAATTTTAGAACTTTTTTATTAACTCAAAAGGAAATCATACTCCCCTTAGCCATCACTCTAGGCAATCACTAATCTACTTTCTGTCTCTATAGATTTGTCTATCTGGACATGTCATATAAACAGACTCATACAATAAGTTGGGGTATTTGTTTTTTGTGACTAGTTCCTTACACTTAGCATGTTTTCAAGGTTCGTCCATGTAGTAGCATGTATCAGTACTTCATTCCTTTTAATTGTTAAATAATATTCCTTTTTATGGAGATGGCAGATTTTATGTATCCATTCATCAGTTAATGGACATTTAGGTTGTTTCCACTTTTTGGCTACTATGAATAATGTTGCAATAAATATTTATGTACAAGCTCTTGTGTAGACATATGTTTTTACTTCTCTTGGGTATATACCTAGGAGTAGAATTGCTGAATTATGTGGTAATTCTATGTTTAACTATTTGAGGAACTGCCAGACTGTTTTCCAAAGTGGTTGTACCATTTTCCAATCCCACCAACAGTGTGGGAATGGAATAAGGATTCCAATTTCTCCACATTCTTGCTAATAGTTATTATTATTATCAGTCTTTTTTATTACAACATCCCACCCTTTATTTGAAAACCTCAAACACATCTTCTAGATATTTGGATCTGGAAATTGAACCAGTTCCCCAGTTAAAGAAGCCCAATTACAAGAGGAAAAATTCTGAGAACAGACATACCTAATGAACAAGAAGAAAAGAAAAGGTCAGAGTTGCCTGGATGTGGGTGGGGATATGAGGGGTAACCATGTGAAACTGCCAACAGTCAACCACTTTTTGGCCTACAAAATAGTACATTCATATGGTTCAATCTAATACAAAATAATTCCCATGGTCTGTAGGATGAATGTTTAGGACTTACAGTGAATTAGTTAGATAAGTAGTTGGAGTGAGTAGGAAGAGCTTTGCATTGTCTTCTAAGTTTCAACTTTATCCCATAGGTGATAGAGAAGTCAATTCACAAAAGAACTTTTCACAAATGGCCAATAAATGCATCTTTAAATGTTTAAAACATTTTAGGTTTAAAAGAAAACTATATATTATTTTCAGTATCATAAAGAAAAAATATTTAATGATAATATTCAATATTAATAAGGACTCAGGGAAACAGGCTGCTCTCATATTTCTGGGTGTGTAAACTGGAAAAATCTTTCTGTAAGGCAATCTGAATACCCTTTGAGCAAGCATTCTTCTTCTAGGAATTAATTCCAAGGAAACAGTCATGGATAGTTTCCAAAAAATGTTTAGCTACCAGGATATTTTTAATGTCCAAAAATATCAAGTTCATTAAATAAATCATGAATCATCCTTATAAGTAACTACTAAATAGCTACTTTAAATATTTAGATTAATATGTAATAACATGGAAACGCTCATAAAATTTTGGTATATGAAAAAAATTAGGTTATAAAAGTATGTGTGTCAGTCAGGGCTCTTAAGAACTGTATCAGACTGACTAGATTTGAGTTTCAGAGCCACCATTTACAGTTATGTGACCTTGATCAAGTAATCTAACATCTCTGTAACTCAGTTTTAACATCTCTAAAATGGGGATAATACCAGAACATACATCATAGGGTTGTTGTAATAATTAAATGAGTTAATACACATAAAACACTTTGAAATTTGCCTGACACATATCTTAGACAGTAAGCACTATTTAAGAGTTACTTACTATTATAATTTGCTGTCAGTATATTAAGTCAACGTTTACACTGATTTAAGAAAAGGTGGGAAGACAAAACACTGAGCAAGAAATATACACAAAACATTCCACAGAGCTGGTCCTGTGAAGTCATCACCGCAGCTGCCAAGCACTGACCCCATGGCTTGTTCTGTGAAGTCCTCAGATGCTGGACACTGCACACTGCCACGAAACAGCTGTCTCTGCTGCCACTGGAAACCGGATGCAGCTGCCATCGCCACCATCCCCTGGCCAGAATGGATTCTGCGTCATTCCTGCTGCTTTGAGTCACCAGCTCCCGAATCAAAGTCTAGAGAGGATGCATCTGCCTGGCTGCACCAAGTCCCTAGTTCCCAGATGAAAGGGAGGTTAAGAAAAGGAGCATTGAGTGTTTTTATCATATAGAAAAGGCAGATTCTACTTTACAAGACAGAGGATTCAACATACTTAGAGAGCAAATTTATAAACTGGGCAACAAACAAAAGATATAAAAAATTCCTTTATGGCTTAAAAAAAATAGAGGTATAGCCTGAATATATATTTACATGCAAAGAAAAAAAGGACTAAAGAATATACATCAAACTGTGAATGATTAATTGTGAATTAACTATTTTGGCTGATTTGAATTTTTTTATTTCCTGACTCTATAACTTTCCAAATCTTCTATGACATATAAAAGACCTATTCTCTTTTAAAGCAAGTCTAGGTGATATCAGATCTCTATTTTGAAAAAGAACTGAGTTTGTCTTAGGAGTGGCCATGGAATGGGAAGTGGAAGATTAGGCTCAGGTGGCCATTGTTACCCTAGAGCAGGCCCTTGCTACTCAAAGTGTGGTCAACAGACCAGCAGCATCAGTTTGACTCAGAAGTGTATTAGAATTCATAATCTCAAGCCCCAACCCCAATCTACTGAAAGCAAATAAAAAGATTAATCAAGAGATATTCTAGAAGTATAAGCAGCAAGACTTGACAATTGACAACATGAAAAAAGTCATGGACCTTGGAAACATTTCCAAACTTGGAAGAAGGAAGGGTCATTAACAGAAAGGAATTACTAAAACAGGATCCAGTTTTAATGGAAAAAGATAAATTTGGTTTTAAATCTATGAGGTTTGAGAACTTGAAAGATGGCCAGATGAATATGCTCAGCCTGGGAAATGTAGAACTGGGAGTCAATAAGAAATGTCAAGATTGGGTTTACAAATTTGAGAGTAATCTAAGAAAAGGAGATAATAGAAGCCACAAGAGCATGCAAAGCAAGAGAAGAGATCCAAACAAGATCTTTTAATAATACCTATATTTTGGAAACAGAAGAGGCCAGACAATGGATGTCCACTACTAAGATCATCAGGAGACAATAGAGTCAAAGAAAGGAAAGGACATATGTTTCATTATTATTCTTTTCTCCTTTCATGCCAAACTAGGAGTGGTATACACAATTATACTCACACTAAAGGGGACAGTGATAAATTAATGGAGATCTTAATTCTTGAGACATAGAATGACCAAAATATTTGGAGGTGGGGTGGAAGAGGAGAACATTAATAGTAATAGGTCTCATCATCAGAAGATATTCAAAGTTTTGTTGCTTTTTAAAAAGTTATGATGAAAATTTTGTAATTTTAACAGTATTGCAAATCAAATAAGACCATGACTTACCTCTGTTTTATCCATTCACTCATTCATTCATGTATTCATTCAGCAAACATTTAATGAGCACTTACTACAAGCCAGGCACTCTTCTGCATGTTGACAAAACAGTTAATAAAACAGACAAAACCCTTTGCTCTTCTCGGGCTCACCTTCTAGAGAGGGAGACAAATAATAAACAAAAGAAGTAGCCCTGACTGGTTTGGCTCAGCGGTTAGAGCGTCGGCCCACGGACCAATGAGTCACAGGTTCGATTCCAGTCAAGGGCAAGTACCTCGGTTGTGGTTCATCCCCGGCCCTGGTCCGGGTCGTGCAGGAGGCAACCAGTCGATGCCTCTCTTTCACGTAGATGTTTCTCACTCTCTCTCCCTCTCTCCCTCCCTTCCACTCTATCTGAAGATAAATGGAAAAATATCCTCGGGTGAGAATTTTAAAAAAAAAGAAATAAGTAAACATATTGTATGTTAGATGGTGGCAAGTATTATGGAAGGAAGGGATATAGAGGTGGTTTCAGAGTTATAATTTTAAAAGAGGACAGGGAAGATACCACTGGGAAGATGAATAGAACTAAGGGAGCCCTGGCGGGTTTGGCTCAGCGATTAGAGTGTCGGCCTGTGGACCAGAGAGTCCCGGGTTCGGTTCCCACTAAGGGCACGTACCTCCGTTGCAGTTTGTCCCTGCCCCGGTTGGGGTTGTGTGGGTGGCAATCAATCAATGTGTCTCACTCACATGATGTTTCTCTCTCTCTCTTCCTTCTTCTCTCCCTCCCGCTCTATCTGAAGATAAATGCAAAAAAAGAAAGAAAAAGAGAGAACTAAGGGAAATGAGGAAGACACTCATGCAGATGTCTGAGGGAAGCACATTCCAGGGCAAGGCTGAAGTGGACATGGTATGGTCAAGGAGGCCAGTGTGGCTGGACTGAGGGAGTGAAGGGGTGAGCAGCAGAAAAGGAACCCAGAACTCTTAACTCTTCTAGTTAAATAATTCTGTGTATTTTCACATTTATCTTCAGCCACACAGAAAAAAAGTAAGCAATTTAATTTAAAAATTTAAACTTGATTCAAACATATAATATGTTTAAATAGTTAAATCTCCTTAGTTATTACAGCTTCAAGAAAATGTTTTTTTGTATGTTTTTTTTTCTTGATTTGTTTTTTTAGAGAGAGAAGAAGGGACAGGGAGAGAGAGAGAAACACCGATGAGAGAGAACATCAATTGGCCACCTCTTGCATGCCCCCCACTGGGGATTTGGCCCACAGGCTGGGCATGCGCCCTGACCAGGAATCAAACTGGCGACCTCTTGGTGCATGGGTCGATGCTCAACCACTGAGCCACACCAGCCGGGCAAGAAAATGTTTTTTAACAAACTAAAAATCATTATCACCATGTCAATAAATTTGTACTTAGGCCAAGGTAACAATAAAAGAAACCGATCATTTATTTTAAAGACATGAGCAATATTTTTGAAGTGGAGAGTCACTAAATAATGACTGATTCTGAAAGGTACAATTTTAAACCTTCCACTCTTTCAATGTTATAATTAAAACAAAAATGAAAGTGAAATCTAGAGAGTACACCCAGAGATCTGAGGAACATCAGGACATGTAATTTGCATTTTCTATGGATCTGAGACCAAAGCCTCCATTTATTTGCTAAAGATTAAAAGGATAAACTGATTATTTGTTATTCTAAAATAGAGAGGCAACTGTGAAGTTAAACACTGATGCAGAAAGAAGAGGGTAATATATTAATATATAATAATATCAGTAGGGTAATATATTAATATTACCTTACTTCAGCAATTTTCAACCAATGTGCTGCAAGAATTTTTGAAACAAGCAATACCCGGCTGTTTAGTCAGAGGTACTGACCTCTTTTCCCTTAGATTGTCAGATTAAAAAATGACAAGAGCCAACACAACAATAGCCATCCTGTGTGAATGAATAAAAATTGTGCTGCCCTGGCCGGTTTGGCTCAGCAGTTAGAGCGTCGGCCTGCGGTCCAGAGAGACCCGGGTTCGGTTCCCGCTAAGGGCACGTACCTCGGTTGCAGTTTGTCCCCGGCCCTGGTTGGTCGTGCGGGAGGCAGCCACTCGATGTGTCCCTTTCGCGTCAATGTTTCTCTCTCTCTCTCTCTCTCTCTCTCTCTTCCTCTCTCTCCCTCCCACTCTATCTGAACAAAAAATGGAAAGGTGTCCTCGGGTGAGGATAAAAAAAAAAAAAAAAAAAAAAAAAATTGTGCCTATTTCTTTTGTTAGATCGGCAAAAAATACATTTTTTGCTGTGCCACAGAATTGTAGTAATTTAATTTATGGGTGCTATGTGATGAAAAGGTTGAAAATTGCTCCTCTAGATCTGTAGAGAGGTTTATTGTGTACAAAGAACTTCCACTACCATTATCTCATTTGAGTCTCACAATAGACCTATTAATATCACTGTTATTAATTTACAGATGAAGAAACCCAGACTCAAAGAGGTTAAGGGACTTATCCAAGGCCACCCAACTAATTAGCAAGTACCAGAACTGGGAACAGATTCATCACTTCCCAGTCCACTGCTCTTCATACTATACCAACCTGTGTTCTTTTCTAGATATAGAATTGGGGGAAATTTTTTTTCCCTGTGCAGGAATAATCAGATCAGCAAGCTCAAAGATGGAAAGCAGTACCTATGGAAAGGTACTAGCTTGGGAATAATAGTCTTATGGTAAATTTTGTCAGCCCCATTTAATGTTAGAAAAACCAAGGAAGAAAGGTTTGTTAGTCAAACACTGTGTCTTTAATAATTCAGGGGCTGGCTTGCCGCTTAGGCAAACCTTCAGTCTTTTTCACTACTCCCCTTTAAGGCTTGCTTGATCTTCTGGCCTGCTCTTTCGCACCTCCACCAGAGGGCAGGCAGGACAGGAACCGAGCATTGGAACCTGTTTGATTAAAAAGTTGGAAGAACAAAACTTAAGTCAATATCTCAATTTAGGCTTTTGAAGTATTTCTAAATTTCAGTTTTTAATAAAAACTTTGCCACCATTCTCCTAGATAGACCTAGAATAAACAATACAGCAAAATAATTTCAGAACTAAAGGTTAACATTGCATCATACTTCTTTATATTTCCACTCTGATTTTTCTAAATGATAAATATAAAATGTTAAATCATTTTTTAATGTTTTTATTGATTTTTGAGAGAGAGAGATAGAAACATCGATGTGAGAGAGAAAGATCAATTGGCTCCTGCACGCCCCCGACTGGGGATCCAGCCTGCAACTCAGGCATGTGCCCTGACTGGGAGTCGAACTGGGACCTCTCAGTCCATGCGACAATGTTCAATCCACTGAGCCACATTGGCTGGGCAAAATGTTAAATCTTTAAATACATAACACTTAAGAATGTGGGGAAATATATGGGCAATGAACATGAACAAAAAATTCACAAGAGAGGAAATTCAACTAGCAGTGAACATGGAAAAATATCCCATTTCACAGGCAATTAAAGAAATAATTTATAACAAAAACCATCTTTCATCTGTCAAATTAATGACTATTAAAAATGAGAAGTATTGATAAGGGTGTAGTAAAACAAGCATTTTAATATATTTTTAGAGGAAATGTAAATTGGTACCATCTTTCTGGAGAGAAATCTAACCACAAAGAGAGACTAATCCTGACAGAAGAAAATCAATTTTCAACTATCCAAGTTGGAACTAAAAACTGATTCTTTTTCCTCAAATCAAGTGAGCCCTTCCACGAAGAATATAAACTCATGATATGATACGTGATAGAAACAACAAGTTTATGCCACTTTCAGGCCTCTGCAGTCTCAAAGGGGTGGAAAGGTGAGGGTTCTTACCCCAGGAGAGAATAAGGTTTACAATGCTCACCACTCCAGGGGAGATGCAACAGCACACTGACAATGGACAGGGCTGGAAGCACCTGGGTGCCTATGAGTCTTCCAGGATCACAGGGTCTGACTCATACCTACAAGAGAGGAAAGTGTTATTTTCTGCAGGTTCCAGCAAGTATAACATAGCACAGTGACCTGCATCCTATTATACCAGGTTGCCCCAGAGAGACGGAAAGCCAAAGGGTTCTGATATTTATTGAACTGTCCAGATATAGTCATGGTCTTGTCAACAATGGACAGGTATGCATGAACTAGACCACCACATACCCTCAAATTACAATGCTATAAGCCACTCACAGTCTTACAAGTCAAATACAACATTTGCCCTTAAATTCAAACCACTGCACTGAAACAGAGTTGCTTGATCTTGCTTATAACTTAACACCTACTAGCTTCCGCTAATTTAAGAGACAATCTGATGGTGAAAAGGAGAAAGTCTCATTATTAAAAGGCCTGAGCCAGCGGGAGATCACATCCAAGACACAAGGCCAATGTAGGGCAAAACGATTTTATTGCATATACTGGGGTGCAGGCGGGCTGAGTCGAAAAGGGGTAAACCTCAAATAACAGTTGGGGTGTAGGTTATATACTCTACTTCTAGCTTCCGGTAGTTCCTGCTGACGTACTCTGCCTGGCCCATTGTCCCCTTTGCAGTTGGACTGGTCTGGTATCACATCCTGCATCTGCTGGGTGATTCATTGTCTTGCGGATAACCCGATAATCCTCACTCAGCAGAAGGCTGAGCAAAGGTCATGCAAGTAATGCATTTTTCACACTTTCCGCCTTTTGCAAGCTTTTACCTTTACCCTTTAAAATGTTACTAACCCAAATAAATAAATAAATAAATAAATAAATAAATAAATAGATAGATAGATAGATAGATAGATAGATAAATAAATAAATAAATAAATAAATAAATAAATAAATAAATAAATAAAAATAAAATGTTACTAACCCTTTCATTCCCATCTTATAATGATGATAAAAAGGAAAAAGGGGTGAAGTTTCTCTTTGTGTACTTCATGTAGGTGTGGGGTTGCCGTGGACTCCTAAAAAGAATTTGTTAGATAACTTCTTGGGAAATGGGGTGTTAGGGTCCTTTTACCTGTGCTAGAACAAATTGTCCAACTGTCTGTTTGACTAAAATTTGCAGTTGATTTTGTACAAACCTAGTAATCAAGGACAAGAGGCAGGGTCCAAAAAGCAATAATAAGAAGGCTAATACTAGGGGCCCAATAAAGGGGAATAGGCAGGTTAGTTTAGGTAAGGCTGCTTCTATACTTGTGCAGATAGATTGGGCTAGATGATTCTGACTGAATTCTTTTAGCCACTGGCCATTATCTAAAATGTGTTGTGTCCTCTCCTCCACAGGTCAGTTGAATTAACATACAAGCTACAAGATGTATTTGCTATCATGCATACACCTCCTTCTTCGGCTAGCAAATAATCTAGTGCAGTGCGATTATCTATTACCATGCAGACAAGAGAGTTAAGGGATTTTGAAAGAAGTTTGACATTTTCACTTGTATCTCTACCTATATTTGCCATGGTGGCAGTTATGTTTTTTGCTGTTATGGCATTATGAGTAATTCCTCCCACGAGGCCCCCAGTGGTAATTGCAGCTATGACTCCTGCTATGAGGAGTCCGACTTTCCTTTTTGCCCCATGATGGCTTCTGGGCTCAGGGCCTGATGAGGTTGAATTAGGGATGAAGAAATGCATTAAGGTATTGCCTGGGGTGACATATCCTATTGCTCATAAGCCACCCTGTTTTTCTGGGTTTAGGCATTGAATAGCAATTCCTCTCCTGGGGGCAGAAATGTTAAGTGCACCTAAAAATGTCATTCCTGCTGGTAAGCAAAGTAGTCCAGTCATATTTGGGCCAGGGAGGTGTTCCCACAGTAAGTCTCGAATGATTAAACCATGGTAAAAGGAGGAGGGGACTAGTGCCACCGGCAGAACTGAACTGCACCCTGGATAGTGACTAATTTCCCTGGTATGTTTTTTTTTTTTTTGGTAGTGCATCAAATCCCTCTGAGCTTGCACATATAAACTCCCATTGCAGAGGTTAGACACATCATGAATAGTTAGATTGCAGGTACCCCTCGTAAGGTTATATTGAGAGATATTATATGTAGTACCTGCTATCACAGTCTGTATTCATACTGAAAATCAAAATCAAGTGAGCCTTTGCCCTTCTGCTTCACCAGAGGTTTCTGTCCTCCCTGAGCTCGCCTTAGGACACCTGCATTACCAATTTGACAGGTGTACCGCCCCAGTCAAACTCCCCATCTGGCACTGTCCCAGGAGTAGGTCGTGCCCAACCAGCGCAGCCTGGTGCTTGGAGCCAGAAGCAAAAGCCCCTTGGGACTTGCCATCCCAGCCTCACTGGGTCAGTGAAAAAATGATAAGAGTGGTGGTATTTCACCCTGGGCCTGCAAGGCCAGAGGACCCCGCCACGCCCCCTTGAGGGGAGGGACGGGTGCCGAGGGAAGCAGATTCTTAGAGGAGACAAAGTAAAAAATGAGAGAGGTTGGTGGGGAGGGTAGGATCAAAGGTTAAAGTAGCATGGAGTTTAGATAGAATTCCTGCCCTAACAAGGGAGTGGGGCAGGCTGGTAATGCAAGAAAAGAGTGGAGAAAAATATAAGGGCCTAAAGAACAAGTGAGTGTCTGGGTTGCCCTAGGTTGCGATATTTGGCTGTCAATTCCCACAACTGAAACCCCAAAGCGTCAAAGAGGTCCCCTGAACTCAGGGAGGGCAGAGTAGGTTGCCCCGGTATCAATTAAAAATGAAATTGACCTACCTGCTACCATCAGAGTTACTCGAGGTTCAGAGTATGAGATCACAGTCGGAGCGTCCGTTCCTGGGCACCTTCAGTATTGAGCCACAAGGCCAATCAGATCAAAGCCTGGATTACCCATTCCGCTAGCCTGAGGAAGGGATGAGGACCGACTCTGCACAATCTGTCCTCAGTCCAACTTCCAGTGGGGTCCTCCACATTGAAGACATGGTTTCGGCGGTGGTCGGGGGTTGGGGCACTGCCTCACCCAATGGCCAGTCTGATTACACTTAAAGCAGGGATGTGGGGGTCTGCTCTGCTGTTCTGATGGGTGCCCTTCTTCTGTCCCTTGAAGGGGGTTTGCTGACCCCTTTGATTAGTGGGGCCTCTGATGGCAGAGGCAAGCATTTGGAATTCTGTTATTCTTTGCTGTTTAGCCTCTACATTGCAATTATTAAAAACCTTAAAGGCTAGACTTAGAAGTTTCTGTTAAGGGGTTTGAGGGCCATCTTCAAGTTTTTGTAACTTTCTCCTAATGTCTGGGGCCGACTGAGAGATACATCTCAGGTTTAAAATGACAGTCCCTTCTGGGCTAGGAGGATCTAAGTTAGTATATCTTCTCATAGCCTGTGTAAGGCAGGATAGAAAGATTGCAGTGTTTTCATTCCTTTCCTGGATTATTTCACACAGTTTTTCATAGTTAATAGCTTTGTGTGAGGCTTTTTTAAGTCCCTCAATGAGACATATTACCATATGGTCCCTGGCTTTCCTACCCATCCCACTGTCCTGATAATTCTACCTGGGGTCCTGGCTAGGGACTGCTTCATCCCCTACGGGGTTAGTGGGGGCCTGTTGTCTCAGAGCATCGGCATGGCCCTGGGCATTAACTCAGACTCGATTTTTATCTTCTGGATTAAGGGTGGAAGAGAGAATAACATGAATATCATTCCAAGTTAGATCATAGGACTGGGTAAAGTACTCAAATTCCTGAGTATAATTGGTGGGATCCTCAGTACAGGATCCTAGTCTTTTATTTATTTGGAACAAATCTGAGAGAGAGAAGGAAACATGAACTCTGACAATCCCTTCAGCTCCTGCTACTTCCTTCAGGGGGCATTCTAAAACGGGGGCCGAGGTAGGGGACAGATTGGGACCAGAGATGGTTCCCGATCGCGTGTGTGAGGAAGTGGGAACCAGAGTAGGAGGTTCAGGGTAAGGTGGTAGGGAGCCCGCAGAAGGGGCTGGAGGAGGAGGCCGTGGAGCAAAATTGGCTGGTCAAAGGAGGAAACAGGAGAAGTTAGTGCATAGTTTTCAGAAAGAGGTTTGGGAGGACTAGAGTGGAGTAAGAAGAGTTGGGAGGGAGAGCAAGAATCACATAAAGAGGGGTGTGATCTGAGTGCAAAGGGGCATGGATGTAAGGAATCTCAGACCATTTTCCTTGCCTTCAACAGAAATTGTCTAGGTCGGTGAGAATGTTGAAAATGCTGTTCTCAGGCTATTGTGACCCATTGTCTAATTTGTATTGAGGCCACACAGTGTTGCAGTGAAAAATGAGTTGCTGAACGAAGATTGAACATTTCCCATGTTGCGGTGTGAGATGTCGCAGCCTAGTGGTCTGACGGATACACTAGTGGAAGAAAAAGGCATCCCCCTTCTCCCCTAGAGTAGAGAGACGTGCAACTCACCTATATCAGGCGTCTCTAGATATATGGTGAGCTAAAGGAACCTAGTTCCCGAGGAACATGTCCTGACCAGCACTGGATTTTGGGAGGGATGATCACACAGAAGTGACCGAGAGATCTGGCTCTCTTATGTCCCAGATGGGGGATAACAGGACATCTCTGAGACTCAGACCAGTAGGCAAAAATACTCACCAGCGAATTAGTGTCTGGTGTTGATGTTCCATCGGCAGGAAAGGTTGGAAGTCCGGTATCCGGCTGAGGATGTGATCAATCCTGGTCCAACAGGAGGCCCAGAGGACTCCTGGGTCCTGTGGTTGCCCCCTACACGGGATCCTCACAGACCTCCCAGTTTGGGCACCAAATAAAAGATCTGAGCTGGTAGATCACATCCACAACACAAGGTCAATGTAGAGCAAAATGATTTTATTGCATGCACCTGGGTGCAGGTGGGCTGAGCCAAAAAGGGGCTGATGTACTCTGCCTGGCCCATTGTCCACTTTGCAGTTGGACTGGTCTGATATCACATCTTGCATCTGCTGGGTGATTCATGTCTTGCGGATAACCCGATAATCCTCACTCAAGAGAAGGCTGAGCAAAGGTCATGCAAGCAATGCATTTTTCACACTTTCCACCCTTTGCAAGCTTTTACCTTTACCTTTTAAAACGTTACTAACCCTTTTGATTACAATAAGAATTTGCTTGGAAGTTCCAGGCCCCACAAAGAGAGAGATTTTCTTGAGTTATCTTAACCATCATAATTTAAATAGGGAGAAAATGGGAACAACTTAATAGTCTAACCAAGAGTATAGTATGCACCCACTAACCATTTAACAAAAAATGGAAAATGCTTATCCTAGAATAAGAAGCTAAGATATCAAATACAGAGGTTCCAGTTCCAGAGAAGCTGACTAGCCCTGGTGAGTTTGGCTTGACAGTTGCAGTGCTGGCCCACCAGCCAAAGAGTCACAGGTTTGATTCTAGTCAAGGGCACGTACCTGGGTTGCAGGTTTGATCCTGGCCCCAGTCAGGGTCATGCAGGAGGCAATCAATCTCTCTCTCTCTCTCTCTCTCTCTCTCTCTCTCTCACTCTCTCTCTCTCCCTCTTCCAGTCTATCTAAAAATCAATGGAAAAATATCATAATACTAAATGTATTGATAAAACAAGAGGATTTAACCCTGGTTAACATACATGCACCCAATATAGGAGTACCAAAATATATTTTAAAACTTATGGAGAACTTTAAGGGATAGAATGACAGCAATACAATCATAGTAGAGGACATTAACACCCCACTGACATCATTGGATAGATTTTCTAGACAAAAAAAATCAACAAGGAAACAACAACCTTAAATGACACACTGGATCAGATAGATTTAATTGACATTTACAGAACATTTCACCCCAAAGCTGCAGAATATACATTCTTCTCAAGTGCACATGGGACATTCTCAAAGAAAGACCACAAGTTAGGATGCAAACTAAGTCTCTATAAGTTCAAGAAAATCGAAATCATATCAAGCATCTTCTTGGATCACAATGGAATGAAACTAGAAATCAACAATAAAAACACTCAAAAATATTCAAACACATGGACGCTAAATAGCATGTTATTAAACAATGAATGGGTTACCAATAAGATCAAGGCAGAAATAAAAACCTTCCTGGAAACAAATTAAAATGAACACACAACAACCAAAAATCTTTGGGACACAATGAAAGCAGTCCTGAGAGGGAAGTTCATAACTCTACAGGCTTGCCTCAATAAATAAGAAAATTTTCTAATAAACTATCTCACCCTAATGCTGAAATAATTCGAGAGAGGATAACAAGAAAAGCCCAGCGTAAGTAGAAGGAAGAAAATAATAAATATCAGAGTGGAAATAAATGACATAGAGTCCAAAAGGAACAATAACACCAAAAACTGGTTCTTCAAAAAGATAAACAAGATTGATGAACCTTTAGCCAGACCCACTGAGAAACAAAGAGAGAGGACCCAAATAAATAAAATCAGAAATGAAAGAGGTGAAGTAACAACTGACACCACAGAAATACAAAGGATGTAAGAAAATACTATGAACAACTATCTCTCAACAAGCTGGACAACCTAGATGAAATGGACAAATTCCTAGAATCATACAAGCTTCCAAAACTGAGTCAGGAAGATTCAGAAACCTGAATAGGCTTAAAACAACTTATGAAATTGAAGCAGTAATAATAAAAAAAAAACTCCCTGGCGGGGGTGGGGGGGGGAGCCCTGGTCTGATATCTTTGCAGAGGAATTTTACCAAACATTAAAAGAAGAAATAACACCTATCCTCCTCAAATTATTCCAAAAAATCCAAGAGGAAGGAACACTTCCAAGCTCTTTCTACAAGGCCAACATTATTCTAATTCCAAAGCCAGACAAAGACGCTATAAAGAAAGAGAATTATGACCAATATTCTTCATGAACATAGATACTAGAATCCTCAACAAAATATTAGCAAATTGAATTTGGTTTTTTAATTGATTTTTTAAAAGAGAGGGAGAGGGAGAGAGAAATAGAAACATTAATAAGAGAGAAATATTGATCAGCTGCCTCCTGTATGTCCCCTACTGGGGATCGAGCCCACAACCTAGTCATGTGCCCTAACCAGGAATGAACCCCATGACCTATTGGTGCATGGGTCAATGCTCAACCACTGAGCCACACCAGCAGGAAGAATTTAGCAATGTATTAAAAAGATCATGACCATGACCAGTGAGATTTATTCCAGGGATGCAAGGCTGGTACAATATTCACAAATCAATAAATGTGATACATCACGTAACAAATTAAAAGATAAAAATCACAAGATCATATCAATAAATGCAAAAAAACCTTTCAACAAAATCCAACACCCATTTTTGATAAGAACTTTCAGCAAAGTGGGACTAGAGGGATCATACCTCAATATAACAAAGGCCATTATATGTCAAACTTACAGCCAACATCATACTCAATGGGCAAAAACTAAATTTCACCTTAGACCAGGATCAAGACAAGGATATCCACTTTCACCATTCTTATTCAAAATAGTACTGAAAGTCCTAGCCACAGCAATCAGACAAGAAGAAGAAATAAAAGGCATCCAAATTGGAAAGGAGGAAGTAAAACTGTCATTACTACCTGGCCAGTGTGGCTCAGTGGATTGAGCATCATCCCATGGACTGAGAGGTTGTGGTCCAATTCCTGGTCAGGGCACTTGCCTGGGTTTCAGGTTCGATCCCCAGGAGGGGGCATGCAAGAGGCAGCCAATCAATGTTTGTCTTTCACATAAATATTTTTATCTCTCTCTCCCTTCCTCTCTCTCTAAAAATGCCGTCTCTCTTGGCCTGCTGGGAGTTGGCACAACGCAATGAACTACAAGCACACGCTGGTTGGAGTGAGGGGGAGCACTGCAAAAGAGCAAATGCTCCAGGTCTCTGGATGCAGCCCAATTTATTTGCAAAGTGGTTCCCCAGGTTACATGTTGATTTAGGTAATTATTTCCTTGAGATGGCGTCTCTGCTGACCACACAGACAAGCCCTGTCTCTTGCTTTTTACAGTGAAGAAACATCAAAGGAGATAAAAAATAACAAACCCATCCATGCCTGGGCTTCCTCGCCCATTATCCTCTTGGAGTGGTCTTCCAACCCTTTGACATACAAACCTAATCTCTTTTCATGCAAACAAAACATTCAGTTCCAAAAGGGGCTGTCTTCCTGTCCTCCGAGCAAACCTATCTGTCCACACACACACTTTGATCCTAGGCTGGCCAGGTCTTGAGAATGCATATCACAAGGTTACATTTTGTTCATCCACCAAACCCCCATCCCTACATCTCCCCTCTTTTTGTTTTCTTGTAATTGAGGAATCACCACGGCTGCAGTGGTCAGGAGCATCATTACTCACTTTTCAGTCTTCTGCATAGAGGACACCATTCACCAAAGTCCTCAGAGTGCTATGAGGCCAACACAAACAAGAAAACAACCAATAGCAGTAAAAATCCAGATTCTAAGATTGAAACCCTCAAACCAATGTTTTGGATTGAGCCATTGGACATTATCTGAGATTGCCTTTAAAACATTTTGTTGAGCAAGTTGTATATCTGCTAACTGTGCTTCCAGAGCCTTTTTTAGATTAGCTACTTGCCCTCCAAGGTTGCCAGCAAAAGCTCCTTGTAAGTGTTGCTTGACTGCTGTCCAATTGTGGGAGGTGGCATTCCAAGGCAATGCAGTTACACACATACTATGACTAAATTCCCAATCACAGTGTAATGTAGAGCAAGTAGCTAAGGCCTCTTCATGCTCTCCTAGCCATAATACAGCTGCCTCGAAGGCATCTAATCAAGTCAGAATTCCTTGATCAATTTTGGTCTGGGAAGTCATATCTTTAGTAACATTGGTCATTACTTTAGCCACTGTATGTGCCATTTGGACTGATTCTGTCAAGGCCATGACTGAAAGAGCTGCAGTAGCAGCAATGATTATAGCTGAAATGATGAATGCTATTAACCACCCAATAAATCTCCTTTTATGGGGGTGTCCAAATGCTTTAGTTAATTGTGCTAGGCCAGATTCACCCTCCCATGGTCGAGTAAGGTTTACTGGTATCCATACTTCTGCTCTATGGTGCATGGGAATAATGCTAGTAATATTAAGCATAGTAATATTTTCATGAGTAATGTAGCTTAGATAATAAGGTTGATTAACAGAAATGTTAAATCTATTATTACTTTCAGAGATAGTTAAAGAAGAAGCAGCCAAGAACATATATGGGTGAGAGGTGCAAATCATTATGATGAGCTTGTCGGGTTTGTATTTGAGTAGTTATTTATCTAAGTTCTTGCTGTGCCTCTATTGATAGAGTTCTAGGTGAACTTAGTGCTGGATCACCTTTGAGAGTATTAAATAAATGAGTTAATTGTTGAGTAGTGATACCAAGCATAGGTCGAAGCCAATTGACAGCTCCCAATAATTTTTGTAATTCATTTAAAGTTGTCATTTTTACTGGAATGGTAAGTTTCTGGGGCAAATAGTTCTTGCCCCTAATATCCACCCTAAGTATTGCCAAAGTTTTAATTGCTGTACCTTGTCTGGAGCAATTTGTAATCCTGCCTCTTTTAAAGTTTCCTGAAGCATTACATAGGCCTAATTCAATTCTTCTGGGGTAAAGGCAGCTAACAAAATATCATCCATATAATGGTATAGATAAATGGCAGGAAATAGTTTCCTTACTGGATCAATAGCATGATGGACATAGCATTGACAAATTGTTGGACTATTTATCATTCCTTGGGGTAGTACCTTCCATTGAAACCATTGCATTGGTTTACTATTGTTAATGGGAGGAACAGAAAAAGCGAATTTCTCTCTATCTGTAAGGACCAAAGGGATAGTGAAAAAACAATCTTTAAGATCTATAACAATTACATGCCATTTTTCAGGAATCATTGTAGGGTTGGGAAGTCCAGGTTGTAGTACTCCCATGGGTTCTATAATAGCACTGACTGCTCCCAAATCATGTAGTAATCTCTATTTACCACCTTTTTTAGGAATAACAAAAATGGGAGTGTTCCAGGGACTGACTGAAGGTTCTAACTGTCCTTTTACTAATTTGTTTGCTTGTAATAATTTTTCCCCTTTTAAGGGCCACTGATCAACCCATGCTGGCTCTGTTGTTTTCCAGGCCAATGAAAGGAAGGGAATTTTACCAGTGACCCCTAGCCAAAAGGCTGTGTTTGAATAATCATTCCCCATTGAGAGACAAGATCTCTTCCCCACATATTTAGGGGAGACTCCATGACATAAGGTTGAATCCATCCTTTTTGTCCATCTGGACCTACACAAGAAAAGGAGCAAGTACTTTGTTGAGGAGCTTGAGTTCTTCCCACTCCTGTTACTAGCAGGGGTACTGGGGCTTTAGGCCATTCCTTAGGCCATTCTCTAATTGATATAATAGAAGTGTCTGCCTCTGTATCCACTAATCCTGAAAACAGTTACCCTTGTATATTAATGGAGAGCAAGGGATTTTTGGTGTTAATAGCAGCCATCCAGAACATCACACTGATCAGTGCTCCCAAACCCTGAATTTCCTCTTACTATGGAGGTGGCTCTGGGGACCCAGTATGGTAACAGAAGGAGTTGAGCTAGTCGGTTCCTGGTGTTAATACATGAAAGCCCACCACCTTAAGCATTATTTTAATTTCTCCTTCAAAATCTGAGTCAATTACCCCTGGCATCACTTGTATTCTTTCATTGTTAAACTAGATCTTCCAATCACTAAACCCACATTTCCCCCTCCAGTAAGGGGCCATAAACTCCTGTAGGAGCTAAACAAATAACATCAGACTCCTTAAGGGTTAATTCTGTGGTGGTGACAAGATCCAGGCTAGCACTTCCTGTTGTGGAGGCTCAGAGGTCTCCAACCCTCCACTTAATTGACTGAGAAAAGCCTGAGGCTGAGGGACCCAGGGAGTTGTCTGGGTGCTGGGTCTCGTGCCCTTCTTCCCATTTCCCGACAAGGTGATTTCCAATTTTGTCATAGTTAGACTTACACTGATTGGCCCAGTGCAGACCTTTGCCACATCGAGGACAAGGCTTAGTAGGAATGCCACTGGTTCAGACCTTTCCTTTGTTACATTCCTTCTGAAAATGTCCTGGCTTGTCACAATTGAAACATAATTTGGACCCTTGTTGTCCTATATTGAATTCTCCAATTTGCAACGTCCTGAGAGCAGCAGCTAATGCTCTAAACCGATGCGTTTCTGTCCCTATATTTTGACATGCTTTTATATATTCCCCTATCTTTGAGGTTTTTCCCTTCAAAGGAGCAAGTACAGCTTGACAATCTGCATCAGCATTCTCATTGGCTAATTGTAATAACAATGTATCAGCTGTTTCTGCATTATCTACCTGTCTACTTACTGCTGCTTGCAACCAATTAATGAATGACACATACGATTCCTGTGCTTCTTGCCTAACTGTAGCAAAAGAGCCTGTTCTTTCTCCAGACTCTGGAACCCTTCGCCAAGCTTTAGTAGCTAAATCTGAGGCCTGATGAAACAATCTATCATCTTGCCTGCACTGGGGGATCTAAATAGTTTCCTTGTCCTAGTAATAGGTCTTGTTCAATAGGAAACTCTGTTCCAAGATTTTCCATTGCCTGTTGTGCAGCTCCCTCCTGATATTCTAACTTCCACATGGCGAATTGGGCCGGCATCAACACTGTTTTTATGAGCACTGTCCAATCCCAGGAAGTCATCTGATAACTACCAGCTATTCCCTCCAACATTCCTATAGTAAAGGAACTTTGCAAACCATTTTCCATTATGTTTTGCCTGAATTTTTAAAAAACCTGATAGGGCAAACATTCACGCACAGGTTGTTGACTTGGCCGTATTATAGCTGGGAAAGCTCCAAAATCTCCAGCTTCCCTGCCTCTTTAAGACAGCCCCCCATTGCTGGGCATGGAGAGACTGAGGAATCCTCCACAAAAAGTGGAAGAGGGGGAGGAGAACTTTCCTCCTTTGATGACTATGCAGAGACAGACAGTTCCGGAGTCTTCTCCAAAGGAGAGATTGGAGCCACCGCACTGCTGGGAATGATTTCCTTAGTTAGCGGCTGCAATGCTGAAAATACCAATCACCATAAAAGAAGGGTCGAGGTGGAAAGATTACATCCTAAATCTTTGCACACCCTAAAAATTTCCCCTACTTTGAACCACATGTCAGAATCCAACGTGCCCTCCTTAGGGAACCATGGGCAGTGCTCCTGCGTGTCCCTTAGAAGCTGCCAGAGCTTCCGCTCTGATACAAAGCAGTGAGCTGCTTCCAGCCGCTGTAGTAAGACTTGCACATAAAGTCGCTGATCTTTAGAAAATCCCAACCCCGTGATGTCTTACTGGGAAACCCCTCACAATACTAGATATGTGGGCAGCTGTCCCAAGCCAGACACCGCTGACTCAAGAAAACTGGAGCATATTTTTACTTTTGATCCAGATTGCTAATTCCCTTTTGCATACTGTTACATTGCTGGTCATGATGAATCATGTCGCTGCCTATTCGAGTCACTTCAGGATCACCACTTGCCATCTCTCTCAGCCTGCCAGGGGTCAAGGCAATGCAATGAACTACAAGCACATGCTGGTTGGAGTGAGGGGGAGCATTGCAAAAGAGCAAATGCTCCAGGTCTCTGGATGCAGCCCAATTTATTTGCAAAGTGGTTCCCCAGGTTATATGTTGATCTAGGTAATTATTTTCTTGAGATGGCATCTCTGCTGACCACACAGACAAGCCCTGTCTCTCACTTTTTACAGTGAAGAAACATCAAAGGAGACAAAAAATAACAAACCCATCCACGCCTGACCTTCCTCACCTGTTATCCTCTTGGGGTGGTCTTCCAATCCTTTGACATGCAAACCTAATCTCTTTTCATGCAAACAAAACATTCAGTTCCAAATGGGGCTGTCTTCCTGCCCTCCAGGCAAATCTATCTGTCCACACACACACTTTGATCCTAGGCTGGCCAGGTCTTGAGAATGCATATCACAAGGTTACATTTTGTTCATCCACCAAACCCCCATCCCTACAAAAAAAAAAAAAAAAAAATCAATGAAAAAAATAATAATAAAAAAAATTTTTTACTGTCATTATTCGCAAATAGCGTGGTATTGTATAGAGAAAACCCTAAAGACTCCACCAAACAAACTACTAGATGTAATAAATAAATTCAGCAATGTAACAGGACAAAATTAACACCCAGAAATTGGTGGCATTCTTATACACAAATAATGAACTCTCAGAAAGAGAAACTAGCCCTGGCCATTTTGGCTCAGTGGTTGGAGCGTCGGCCTGTGGACCAGAGAGTCCCAGGTTTGGTTCCTGCTAAGGGCACGTACCAAAAAAAAAAGAAAAGAAAAGAAAGAGAAACTAAAAAAACAAATGCATTTACCATTGGAACCAAAAAATTGAGATACTGAGGAATAAACTTAACCAAGGAGGTAAAAGACCTGTACTCAAAAAACTACAGGACGTTGAAAAAAGAGATAGAGGAAAATATAAAAATGTGGAAGAATATACTGTGTTCATGGATTGGAAGAATTAATATAATTAAAATGTTCATACTATTCAAAGTAATCTATAGATTCAATGCAATCCCAGTTAAAATACCAATGGCATTATTTCATAGATCTAGAACAAATACTCCAAAAATTTATATGGAACCAAAAAAGACCCCATATAGCCGTAGCAATCTTGAGAAAGAATAACAAAGCAGGAGAAATCACAATACTGGATATCAAGTTATACTACAAAGCCACTGTAATCAAAACATCCTGGTACTGACACAAAAACAGGCATATAGATCAATGGAACAGAACAGAGAACCCAGAAATCGACCCAAAACATTATACTCAATTAATATTTGACAAAGAAGGCAAGAGCATACAATAGAGTAAAGACTATCTCTTCAATAAACGGTGTTGGGAAAATTGGACAGGTTCATGAATAAAAATGAAACTAGACCACCAACTTATACCATACACAAGAATAAACTCAAAATGGCCCACAATCTGGGCATGTGCCTTGACCAGGAGTCGAACTGGTGACCTCTTGGTACTTAAATGTAAGTAATGAAACCATAAAAATTTTACAAGAAAATGTAGGCAGCAAAATCTCAGGCATCTCATGAAGCAGAATTTTAACCAATACATGCCTAGGGCAATGGAAACAAAGGAAAAATAAACAAATGGAACTACATCAAACAAGAAAGCTTCTGTATAACAAAAACCAGCATGCCCTGGCCAGTTTGGATCAGAGGTTAGGGCATTGACTTGAGGAGGGTTGTGGGTTTGATTCCTGGTCAAGGGCACATACCTGGTTTGCAGGTTTAATCCCCGGCCCCTGTTGGGGTCATGTCTCTCTCACATCGATGTTTCTCTCTCTTCCCCTCCACCCTTCCACTCTGTCTAAAAATCAATGGAAAAATATCCTAGGGGGAAGATTAACAACAACGACAACAACAAAAAGACAAAGAAACCAGCATCAAAATGAAAAGGGAACCCACTGTATGGGAAAACATATTTGCCAATGATACATCAGATAAGAGGTTAATTTCCAAAATATATACAGCACTCATACAACTCAACAAAAGGAAGACAAACAATACAATTAAAAAATGGACAGAGGAGCCCGGCTGGTGTGGCTCAGTGATTGAACGTCAACCCATGCACCAAGAGGTCACCAGTTCGACTCCTGGTCAGGGCACATGCCCAGATTGTGGGCCAAATCCCCAGTCGAGGGGCATGCAGGAGATGGCCAATCGATGTTCTCGCTCATCAATGTTTCTATCTCTCTCTCCCCCTCCCTTCCTCTCTCTCTAAAATCAGTAAAGAAAAAAAATAAAAATAAAAATGGGCAGAGGACCTGAATAGATACTTCTCCAAAAAACATACAAATGGCCAAGAGACATAAAAAATTGCTCAACATCACTAATTATCAGAGAGATGCAAATGAAAACAACTATGAAGTATCACTTTACACCTGCCAGAATCAACAAATAAGTGCTGGTGAGGATGTGAATAAAAGGGGACCCTAACACACTGCTGGTGGGAATGCAGAATAGTGTTTCCTCCAAAAATTAAAAATGGAACTGCCATTTGACCCAGTGATCCCACTTCTAGCAATATATCCTAAGAAGCCTGAAACACCAATCAGAAAGAATATATGAACCCCTATGTTCATAGCACCGTTATTTATAATAGCTAAGATCTGAAAACAGCCCAAGTATCTATCAGTAGATAAGTGGATAAAAATGCTGTAGTACATGTATACAATGGAATACTATGCAGCTGGAAAAAAGAAGGATCTCTTACCCTTTGCAACAGCATGTAGGGACCTGGAGAGTATTATGCTAAGTGTAATAAGCCAGGTAGAGAAAGACAAGTATCACATGATCTCACTTATTTGTGGAATATAATGAACAAAATAAGCTGACAAACAAAATAGATTCAGAGACATGGAAGTAGGGGATGGGAGGACATAAACCAAAGAACTTATATGCATATATGCATAACCAATGGACACAGACAATAGTGCAGTGAAGGTGGAGGGAGGGCGGGAGCCGGGAGGAGGAGGTCAATGGGGGGGAGAAAAGGAGGGACATCTGTAATGCTTTCAACAATAAAGATAAATTTAAAAAGAAAGAATTGGAATAGTGGACATGATATTGGCAAACTACATAAGAGATACAATGTGGATCTATCACAGGTAGCTGGGAATGTAAATCTAAAACACAGAGGAGAGATCTGGGCTAAAATTATATGTTTGTGAATCATCTGCATTTAGAAGTCATTTAAAACTAAATACCCTAAATATTTTCTCCTTATTACTGAATAGCAGCTAATTACTGAGATTTTTCTCATTGCATTCTTTTGTATCTGCTCCACTGAAGAAGTAAAAGATAAGACCAGTTGTTACAATTCTAAAGACGGAGTCTATCTTACCACTGATAAAAGTAAATAGGGTTTTATTTAGTTCTAGGCCTGGCTCCTAAACCAGTGGTCTTTAGACTCTGTTTGCATGTTCCCTAACATAATTTTGAAAAACTTTATATTCCTTCACACATTTTTTTAATGTTTTTATTGAATTTTTAGAGAGAGAGGAGGGAGAGATAGAAACATCAGTGTGAGAGAGATACATCCATTGGCTGCCTCTTGTACACCCCCTACTGGGGATCAAGCCCACAACTCAGGCATGTGCCCTGACTGGGAATCGAACCAGGACCTCTCAGTCCATGGAATGATGCTCAGTCCACTGAGCCACACCGGCCAGGTGCATCTAAACTTTTTCATCATACATTTAAATAGTGGCAAAAGATATGATTTCTGGTGTATTATAACTATTGACATGCTTAAATTACACTATTGTGTCCTGGCTGTTCTGGCTCTGCATTTAGAGCTTTAGCCTGTGGACTAAAGATTCGATTCCTAGTCAAGGGCACATACTTGAATTGCAGATTGGATCCCTGGCCTGGTCAGGGTCATGTGGGAGGCAACCAATTGATGTCATTCTCTCACATAGAGGTTTCTCTCTCTCTCCCTCCCTCCCTCTCTCTCCCCTTCCCTTCCATCCTATCTAAAAATCAGTGGGGAAATATCCTCGGGTGAGGATTTTAAAAAATAAAATAAATTCCATTATTATATCACTCAAATACAATCAAGGAATTTAAATACCATAGAGATTTGATTCCCACCATCATCCATTTAAATATCTATATATGAACAAACTCTTTTAATTGGCAGAAATTTCACATCATTTCTTTTTCTCCTTGAACTCATATTTCAATTCCATTTCCCCTGAGATTTTATCCAAATATGCCATATTTTGATGCTTGAAAATCTTTGATCACTCTATCATAATTCTTTGCAATAAAAATATGCATACAGCCCGGCCGGTGTGGCTCAGTGGTTGAGTGTCGACCCATGAACCAAGAGGTCACCAGTTCAATTCCCGGTCAGGGCACATGCCCGGGTTGTGGGCCAAATCTCCAGTGGGGGGCATGCAGGAGGTGCTAATAGATGTTCTCTCATCGATGTTTCTCTCTCTCTCTTCCTCTCCCTTTCTCTCTCTTTAAAAATAAAGAAAAAAATTTTTAAATCAATAAAGGGAAAAAATATATTTTATAAATATATATATGCATACAAATTGAAATATTCTCTGGTTCTATAATACTGTTAAATTTTTCTTCTGTATTTTAGTTACCACCACAGTTATTAAATACACAAAACTAATCAAACAACATAATTGATACATTTAGGTAAATGTTAGCTATAGAAAGATAAAATTTTATTGTAAATGTATCTTTTAATGAAATAATGAGGCCTTTTTTCAATTAGCTTATGCATCTATGGGTTAATATTATTCATTGCCAGAATTAGACATACTTTTTTTTATGTAAGCTCTGAAAAAATTTATTCACATAAATGAGAAGTTGGAGCTGAAAGGAATTTTATTACAGCAATAGCCTGCAATTATTTGAAACTCTTAAAGTTATATAACTAAAATCACATACTAATGTATCATTAAAAATTCTTTTTAATGAGTCACCAAGTGACCAGTCAATTAAGTCCTCCTTTAATTTTGTTAAGAGTAAAGAATTGAAAACCTTCTGAGTTTCAAAAGGATTATTATAATTATGCCCCCCTCTCACTGTCTACACCATTAATTTGAATTATCTTCTCGTTTGGCACTTCAGAGGTTCTTCCACCCCAATGCAATGTGATGCTGTAACATCTGAGAGGGAGGGAGGCCTTTCTTTCATTATGTAGGGGTGGTGGTGGGGATTATGTAAGGAAAGGTGAGAAAGGAGAATGGAGCACACAGCAAGGGTATTCTCACATCAGTTTGAAGGAAATTGAAGATCCGGAATCTAGATCTATCCAGTAAATCTATCTTTAGGCCCTCTTACCCCTTAGATATCTTTGCACACCTATAGTTGATTTAAACTAACTAGCCTTTTCTTCCTCTCATCATACCCTACTGATTGGGGGAGAGGAAAGAAAATATAAACCTGGGAGTATTTTTTGAGGGATAAGGAAAATTCTTTAGGGAA
Organism: Tadarida brasiliensis; assembly: GCA_030848825.1. Taxonomy (NCBI): domain Eukaryota; kingdom Metazoa; phylum Chordata; class Mammalia; order Chiroptera; family Molossidae; genus Tadarida; species Tadarida brasiliensis. The sequence goes on along the minus strand of CM061267.1, from coordinate 62,262,793 downwards.
GTGGGTTGAGGAGGAAGGAAGGAGTGGTAGGTATCCATGGGTCAGGTAGATAAGGGACTACTCCTACCTTCCATCCTCAGAAAGTGGTAGAATCTTGAGATAAGGCCTCTCCTTCCTGGATTGGCCTTCTGGGATTGCATTTCATTCATTCCTTCATTCAACAAACATTTTTAGTCACTTTCTACATCAGCCTCTGTACCAGGCCCCAGGGATACAAAGACCTTTACATTCCTTGTCTTTAAGGCACTTACAAAAGCTGGTCAGGACTTAGGCTCTTCGCTGAGGTGCTCCAGCCCAGCCAGCCACCCTCTCTACTTCTCACCAAACACTTCTCTATGTCCAGGGATTTCTCTTCACATCCCTGTTCCCTATTCCACAATAGGAAAAGCTATGCTCATCTCATTTCCTCCAGACAGTATTGCATGTTTTCTAATGCAGAGTGGGGCATGCCATAGTGGGTGCTGCCAATGGATTAAAATCGGTGACAGAGATGGCCAAGATAGCGGCTCAATAATTCAGCGGAGAGGACTGAAACCTTAGCATTAGGAGGCCACAGTTCAGACACCCCTAGGTAACAGGAAACTTCTTTCAGTGTGCTATACAAATATTATCATATTTTTATGTGTGCCCTGGTGTCAAATATGCTGGGAAGCACTGTAAACTAACTTATCAAAGTATGAAACAGCAGGTCTGAACAGAAGTCCAACTGTTCTGGCAGGAAGCTACATCTGTTCTGCACACAACTTTGGGTTAGCAGATACAGTGTTGATTATTACAAAATAATTTATTTGCAACATTTAAAAAAATACACATAAAAATCTAGATATCTGGCCTCTCATGAAAAATTGATCCAGAGCTGTAGTCTCATATTGCAACAGTCAGCTGGCAATCAGTAACAGCCCTTTCCACTTTACCTGCCTTCTTCCATCTACTCGACTTGCATGCCCTCCCCATTTCCATCACCACTTCAGTTTCTCTCCACTGTACTGCACTAGAATATAGTTAGTTTTTATGCTACCTTCACACTTATCAGGTGCACACACACACACACATGCAGCCCCTGCTGCCTCAGTAACAAGACCCTCAAAAGCAAAACTTTGAAATGCAATTTAATTATTTTTATTCTAAAAACAATACATATGTATTATAGAATTTAGAAATGAAAAAAGGAAAAGGAAAAATTATTAAATCACCGGTGATCTTGCTACTGAAATACAGTGTTAATACCGCAAAATGTATTTTTCTGAGTTTTTTCTATTGTTACATACAAAGCTACACTGACACATTAGGTAGGTCTGAGTGGGCTTATATTTTTTAGTACTTCAAAGTCATTATTATTTTCCTTTGTGTTTAAAACTATGGAATTTGTTTGGCAATCATAATTTCATCTACTTGTAACTTTATTGTTCAATCCAATGTTACATATATAGAACCTTATATAATATTTTAATTTGTGTAGAACTCATTACATGCATTAACCTTGTATAACACTTTTTATTTATTTCAGATTGGTTTGAGGTTCTCAGAGGGTATGTCAGATGCTTTGGAGCTTAGATAATAAAATAGATCACTTGGTTCTGGTAGAGAGCAGTATGCTATCACTTTTGCTTTCCATATCTCAGATGTCTACAATAGCCCATTTCAGATAAGTTTCAAGTGAGTGTGGCCAGTAGTTGTACCCTGTCATTTGTTAATGTGTATATTACAAAAACACATGAGATATAGCTGGTTAGATAATGAGAATAATGACCAAACACTCCTTCTCTCCATCCCCTCTAACACCCAGGGACTACATCAGTCCCCAGAAGGAAAGAAAAGTCCAAATTGACTGCAGTTAAGTTTCTGTCACCTCTCATTCTAGCCTTTCTACTGGGGCTTATAGAGAAATTAAGTTCACAGAATGACAGACATATAAAAAAAAAATAAGGAAATATTTCCTGGGTGCCCAAGTTTATTGAGATTCATCCTTGCTTTGCCTGTTGTTTCTCTCTATGAAAGTATACTGTTTTGGAACTTGCATTTTTCACAGAATTACATTGTGAACATATAAGTAAAATTTCTAATAACTTTACAGAAATCTTTGAAGAGGTGTAAACAGTAGTTATCTCTTTGGTTTTAACTGGGATCGAAAAGGTTACAGAGATTTAAGATGACAGTGATGCCCTGACCAGTTTGGCTCAGTGGTTAGAGCATTGGCCCACAGACCAAAGGGTCTTGATTCCCAGTTAAGGGCTACCTGGGTTGCAGACTTGATCCCAGCCCTGGTCGGGGTTGTTTGGGAGGCAACCAATTGATGTATCTCTCTCACATCAATGTTTCTCTCTCACTCTCTCTCCCTCCCTCCCTTCCACTATATCTAAAAAAAAAAAAAAAAAATCAATGGAAAAATATCCTTGGGTGAGGACTAACAACAACAACAACAACAACAAAGATGACAGTGATAACTGCAACTTGAGAGAAGAGAAACTATGATTTTATGAAATTATGGAGGGGGGGAGGTTGCCTTTCCATTCCAAGTAAAATAAAAGAGTATCAGGAAAGGTGGCTGCTGTTTAAATATGGTTCTTTTTAGTCAGGTAGAAAATCATGTTTACTGTGAGTTTTTTGTACTCTTTTGGGCCTTCCAGTCATAGGTTGTAGCAGCTGCAATAGCATTAAAAACAATTTGAACCAATCACTGTCATAATTAATCCCATTTTAAAGTTGCTCTAGTTGAACTTCTCTTTCCTGGATTATTTATGCATTGGTTATTTAACATACATTTACAGAATGCACACTCTGTGCCAGGCATTGTGCTAAATGCTGAAAGAAAAGGGTGAACAGACAGTCCTTTCCCTTTAGGAGATCTCAGTGTAGAGAAACACAGACTAGAGCAATGATGAAGTGCACTTTAGAGTAGAGTGAAATATGCAGTGAGAGATACATGGGAACATACTGGCATAATCCCAAACTGGACGAGTGATTAAAGATTAAGAAAGGAGATGGCCCTGGCCGGTTTGGCTCAGCGGTTAGAGAGTCGGCCTGCGGTACAGAGAGACCCGGGTTCGGTTCCCAATAAGGGCATGTACCTCGGTTGCAGTTTGTCCCCGGCCCTGGTTGGTCGTGCGGGTGGCAGCCACTCGATGTGTCCCTTTCACATCGATGTTTCTCTCTCTCTCTCTTCCTCTCTCTCCCTCCCACTCTATCTGAACAAAAAATGAAGAAATGTCCTCAGGTGAGGATTAAAAAAAAAAAAAAAATGAAAGGAGATGGTAGCTGAGTCTTAAAGGATGAAGCCATTCCAAGTAAGAGGAGCAGAATGTGCAGAAACGTGGGGAGAGGAAGCAATATTCAGTATGTCAGTAATTTTCAGTAATTTAGATCAGTATAACCAATAAGTTAAGTTGGAGAGAGGAAGAGAGTGCTGACAGGTAAGGCTGATCACAAAGGCAAATGTCAGACCATAAAGAATCTTGTATGTTATGCTAAAGGTTTGAATTTTATTCTCAAGGCAATGGGAATACATTGCAGGTTTTTAAATAGAAGAGGGCCATGATCAGATTTGTGTTTTAGAAGGTCAATTTGTTAGCAGAACAGAGAATCAATGTTGGAAACAGGTCTAGCTGCTGGGAGCTGGTACAATCATCCAGGTAAGAAATGACAATGGCGAAAGCTTAGGTAGTGACAGTGAAGACAAAGAGGATGCAACTGAAGACACTCATGATATAGAGTCAGTAAGACCTGGTAACTTTCTGGATGTGAGAAAGGAAGGACTTCCTGTTCATGATCATTATAAATGCTTGTGAAAATGTTTGATTAGTATAAAACTTGGATTAAAACAAATAATATTCATTCTTATTTTTGAGTCCTAAAATTTTATATTGAAATCTTTTCACTCTCTTAAATGAAAAAGACTTTGATGGTCTTGTCTGTCTCATCAGTACATCTTTTTCCGAATCATAAAACCACCACTTGCTGAGAAGGTGACAAAAAAATGGGGATGTGGTTCTTTAGAATTGCAGCAATTTAGCATCTCTGTCACCACAATCTACTACACCTGTTCATACACCCACCTCCTGTCATTATTAATAGTCCTTCGCTTTCTCAATTTTCCATTCAAACCTAACTTTTAAAAACAGACTGACCACCAAATTGGGTGAGTCACTTTTAAAGCCATTCTTATGGTTAGTGGAGTTTCAGTTCTCAAATTTGTTTTAAATAATGAGAGTTATCCTAAATGTCCAAAAATGTGGTTGAGTAATCCCACCAACCTTGTTAAATATATCAGAAGAAGGCAAGGGAATTGTAATGTTATATGAATTTAAATTTAGGACTCAAGACATGTACTATGATAATTACATCTATTAAATTTGAACTAGAAGGGGTTGGAGGTTGTGTGTACACATAACTTCAATTAATCAAAAGAGTGAAATTTTTTTTTTTTTTTTATCCTCACCCGAGGACATTTTTGCATCTATCTTCAGATAGAGCGGGAGGGACAGAGGTGGGAAGAGAGAGAGATTGAAACATCGAAGTGAGAGACACATGGAGTGGTTGCCACCCACATGACCCCAACCGGGGCCGGGGAAAAACTGCAACCGAGGTATGTGCACTTAGCAGGAACCGAATCCGGGACTCTCTGGTCTGCAGGCCAACGCTCTACCGCTGAGCCAAACCGGCCAGGGCATGAGTGAAATTTTTTTTAATTTAGAATGAGTTTTTATTTGGCATAAACACAGCAATGAGACTAAGCTGACCATGACTTGCTTAGAGATTAGAGATTCTGTTTTAATAAGTGGATATGGATCATAGGTATTCAACAAGTAATCAGCATATATCACATGTTCCATCTCACCCTACATCAATGGGGTCTACAGCACAGACAACTTTTATCTAATTTGTGATTTTCAGAAGTTCTAATTATGGTGTTATTGTAATTATGAACTATCTCCAGCAAATAAAAGTGGAGCCCTGGCCGGTTTGGCTCAGCAGTTAGAGCATCGGCCCGAGGACCGGAGAGTCCCGGGTTCAGTTCCCGCTAAGGGCACGGACCTCGGTTGCGGTTTGTCCCCAGCCCCGGGTGGGGTCGTGTGGGTGGCAGCCACTCGATGTGTCTCTCTCACTTCGATGTTTCTCTCTCTCTCTTCCTTCCTCTCTCCCTCCCGCTCTATCTGAAGATAAATGCAAAAAAAAATGTCCTCGGGTGAGGATAAAAAAAAAATTTAAAAAGTGGAGGCCCAGCAGGAAATTGCATCAGAGGGCCTGGGTAGAGCCCCAAACAGGAACATTCTCTGTCTCTAGTTCCTTGTCTCCTCATATTATCTAACATGAACTGTGAAAAGAAACAGGGGAGAGAGTCATGCTAAGGATATGACATATAAGAGTCCTAGGATTTATTGGGAATCTTGATCTTCATATGCAATATTCAATTGTAGTTATTTGATTCCTGGCCGTTAAATTCTTTTTTAAAAATCTGTGTTAAAAGTGCTTACAATTGAGACACTTGGCTGCTCAGTAGTATTCATTTTCATATAGGCTAGGTGGGGCCCTGTGTCAAAGGAAGTTCAAAGCAATAAAACAATTACTCAAGCCCTTGCTGCTGAGCCATTATTATTCAAGAATCAGGCTATCATTAAAGAATCTACCTTCTGAATCTTATCATGTACTGGAAACTCTTTTCATAAAGTGATAGGTACTCCTAATCAGTAGGAAAGGGAACTGACATTTGAGCATCTGCAATGTGTTTTACATGTTTCCACATTCTCACAACAGCTCTGTAAGAAACGTATTACCCCATTTCACAAATAAATGAACAAATTCTGAGAAATGAAGAAAGTTGCTCAAGGTCACATAGCCAGAAGACTGGTCTGTCTAATCTGAAAGTTCAAGTCCATTTCACCATGCTCTGCTCTTTCCCCAATTTAAGAAGAGGTGGAAGATCCCCAAATCGCCGTTCATAGTAAAAATATATTATAAAATCCAATATCCTTTGGATATGAAGAGAGTTAACTTTGCTATGATGCCAGATTATGCCTCTGTGCATTTTATCTGTAAAAATCTGATGGCTATCCTTCACTTCAAAGAGCCAGAAAGTATCTCTGTGATTAACTAACTCTAGGGTGGGTGTTTAAGAAATGCAATTTGATGATGACTATGGGAACATTTGCTTCACAGCCATCAGACCAGACCTAATCCCAGCTTCACAGTACAGTATTGAGATTGACAGATGCCAAAAGAAGTGATGACAGGGCCCAAGGCAGATGTTATGATAAATTAACAAGGAGGCTGCAGGACAGGAAAGAGTCATAAAGTGTTGGAAGCATACATTGAAGTATAATTTCAAGTCATCTAGCATTGTTGACTGGAAGGCTGTCAGAAAAGGAACTCAGTTTTGACTGAAAGAGCCACAGAGACGAGACAGCTGAGATCCAGGCAGGGTCTGGTTTTGTCATTAGTAGTTTCACTGCTCTCCAGCTAAGCTGTTGGACTGGCTTTCACATGCAATGGGATTGTGTAAAATGGAACATTAGGTCATGGCCAGTTTACCAGAGCCAGTCAAGTGTGTTCTACATTTAGAAAAAGAGGAAGAATTTCTGGGCCCCTGCCCCCTTAGAAGGCCACAGGACAACCTAAGGTCAATCAGAATGACAATGTCTTGGTTTCGCTTACCCTACATATACATGGAAATTGTCCCTAGCACTATATAAGCCAAATTTTTATATTCTTCATCCTGGAAAAGTAGCAGTAGTATTTTCATCATATTCACAAAGATGAATATTAAAGACCTGCCTAATTGTGATGATTCACACACATTTTTTCAGTGCGAATTATCTCCCAAATATGCTGATCACAAAAATGCAATGGTGTATTGAAGGGGTCAAAGAATAAATGTGTTAAAATATAAATATGTCAAAACAGAAAATGTTTTTAACCAAAAACCAAAAGACATGCAAACAGCACTTTAAAATGTGAAAAAAAAAAAATGTTCGCCATCACACTAATAACCAAAGATGTACAAAATACAATTGCAATGAGTTCACTTTTTTGCCTCTAATATTAAAAAATTATAATATTCAATGCAATAAAGGGCTCAGTGAGATGGCCTTTCAATACTGATAAGAAGGAATATAAACTGCTCTGAGCTCTCTGGAAAGTAATTTACCACTATATTGTAAAAGCCTTAAAATATTCATAAGCCTCTGAAAGCAGTACAGTAGCATCAGAAACTCTGGGGTGGGACAAAACAGTCTGTTTCAACAAGCTACCCAAGTGGTTCTGATGCACATTTAAATTTGAGAATCACTGCCCTAGGGACTCTCACCTACTCCAATGACTTAATGACCATCTCTAAGCAGAAGAGTTCTAAATCTGTATTTGTACCCAAGATGTCTTCTCTGAATTCCAGATCCATACAACTACCCCCTTGGAATTTCCTTTTTTGATATTTCATAGATACTTTAATATAAACACGTTTAACATTAGGTTCAGATATTTTCCCCCAAAATATTCTCTAACTCCAGTGATCTAAATCTCCAAAAATGGCAACTATCATTTCTACTCAAGCTAGAACCCTAAGTGTCATCCTTGACTCCCCTACCCTCTTCCACCTCATTCCTATATCTAATCAAGCACTATTTCCAAAAATATAAGATATTGTTACAGACTAAATTGTGTTCCCTAAAGTTCATATGTTGAAGCACTAAGCCCCACTGTGACTATATCTGGAGAGAGGGGCTTTAGGAGGCAATTAAAGTTAAATGAGGTCATAAGGTTGGGGCCTTAAACCCATAGGACTGTGGCTTTATAAGAAGAGGAAGAGAGAGAGAGAAAGAAAGATCTCTTTCTGCCATGTGACATGGCCATCTGCAAGCCAGGAAAAGAGCTACACCAGAAACTGACTCTAATGGACCTTGATCTGAGATGTCCAGCTTCCACAACTGTAAAATAAATTTCTGCTTTTTTTTTAATGTGAAGAGATGTGAATGCTTTTTTTAAAAAAATTTTTTTCTTTATTAATTTTAGACAGAGAGGAAGGGAGAGGGAGAGAGAGATAGAAATATCAATGAGAGAGAACACCAATTGGCTGCCTCCTGCATGCCCCCACTGGGGATTTGGCCCATAACCTGGGCATGTGCCCTGACCGGGAATCGAACTGGCGACCTCTTGGTGCATGGGTCAACACTCAACCACTGAGCCACAATGGCTGGGCATAAATTTCTGCTTTTTAAGTCACCTAGCCTTTGTTATATATTTTATTATGGCAGCCCAAGCAGACTAAGACAAACATCTACAAATTTTCCATTTTGTTTTATCTCCACTGCTACTATTGATACACAGACTACCATCATCTCTTGTCTACACTATTGCAATATCTTCCCAGCAGTTTTTCCTCTAGATCAGTCTCACCTCCTTCAAACAATTATCTATACCCAGCTAGAAGGATATCATCAATTCAGGTTTCTATTTAAAAGCCTGCCCTGGCCGGTTTGGCTCAGACATTAGAGCATGGGCACTCAGAACAAAGAGTAGCGGGTTCAATTCCAGTCAAGAGCACATACCTTGGTTTCAGTTGAGTCCCTGGCCCTGGTCGGGGTCCTGTGGGAGGCAACCAGTCGATGTGTCTCTCTTACATCAATGTTTCTTTCTCTCTCTTCCCCCGCTGTCTGAAAATAAAAATGGAAAAATATCCTCAGGTGAGGATTAAAAAATAGTAATAATAAATAAATAAATAAAATCCTTCAGTGGTAGCCTGGCCAGTGTGGCTCAGTGGATTGAGCGTTGTCCCATGGACTGAGAGGTTCTGGTTCAATTCCCGGTTGGGGCACATGCCTGGGTTGCAGGCTCCATCCCCATTGGGGGGGGTGGGGGGTGCCAGAGGCAGCCAGATCAATCTTCCTCTCTCACATCAATGTTTCTATCTCTTTCTTCCTCTCTCTCTAAAAAAATCAATAAAAACATTTTTTTAAATAATAATAAAATAAAGTCCTTCAGTGGTTTTTCATTATCTTTTAAATAAGGCCCAAATACTTTATATATATATATATATATATATATATATATATATATATATATATATATATATATATATGTCAGGATGATATAAGAAATACTAACTGATGGACTCCAACCCCACCCCAATATACACTGATCCCTTGTTCCTCCTTCTCTAGACACTTGCTGCCGTAGTGTGCACATTACCTCGCCAGCACCCTCTTGGTCAGCCTGTTCTTCAGTGTCACTTTCTGCCACAATGGAAATATCTGGCTGCTCCCTACAGCTGACCGGGAATGGTCTTTATCTGTGAGACTGCGTCCAGGTGCCTCTCTCAGGCACCCTGTGCAGACCCTGTACTATATACTCTCCCTCAGCAAGTATACTGCCCCAACTTTGCTAATTTGCAGCTTGATGCTTTTTTGGTTTAGACTTAAAAGCCCAAAATTTGAAGTTTCTGTTATTGGTTTTCTTTGTGGCATCCTTTCTACCTCTGAGGGGAATACCTCTTGGTTTATAGGTCAAATGGTGGCAGGTTGAAGGTAATATAGTACTGGCATTAAAAATATAGTTCACCAGTCTCTCCAGTTTTATTGGGTAAAAGCCATGCTGACTTTTAGTTCCTTAAATAGACTATGCCCTTTCCCACCTTAGGTCTTTGCACATCATGACCCATCTGTCTGGAATACTTTTTTTGCCCTTCCTTATGCCTATTTACCTTTCATGTCTCAATTTTAAACATCGTTTCCTTAGGAAAAACACAATTTTGACCACTTTTATACAAGTTAGATCTCCTGTCCTACATTCCCAACATACTTAGAATTTCTTTCAACTTGTAATTTATGCACTTATAATTATTTACAAGTATTTGTTTAGTATCTATCTTCCCTGCTAGGCTATAAATTCCAGATGTTTGTTTTCTCTAACTTAATCTCAGTATCTAGAACATACTAAGTATTCAATGAATATTTATGACTGACCTACTGACAAAGTTAAATCATTATAGGGTAGATTTCAGAATTAGGATTCTGGTACCATATCTGTTTATTTACAGTTTCCCAAGATTGAAAAACATGTTTTAAAAAACGATTCCATTTGCAACTACTTTTCTGAATAAATCAGGATTTCATCAGTATAAATTTGGAAAGAAATTTGTTTGCCTACATACTACTATTGTGCATACACCCTAGTTTTACATTTTTATCTCCATAGAAATAGCCACACTGTTCTCATGAACACAGTCAACAACTTTAGAATAAATAAATGGTATACATTAGAACTCAATCAAGTACAGTTACATTTATGAAATATTATTTCTGCAAAAGATTTCACTTGAAAGAAGAGCTGGAAAGCCTCTCTAAAACAATGGCTTTAAGTCCTGGAGAAGAAACAGATCTTTTATAATAGGATGGAATAAGAGTCTAGAGTTGTCCTTCACACAAAGACCTGTGAGAGAGCTGCAGGAACAGCATTCTTTTACCCTATCTAGTTTGTGGCCAACTGAAATATGTACAATAATTCTTGTAGTTTTAGTTTTTATTTTCTACTCTTTCATTAATCCTACATAATTTTCCTTCCACAATTTACACAACCAAGTTATATTTATCACTAGGCTGGAGAAAAGGGAAGAAAGGATTGAAAGAGAGGGGAAGGACAGATCTAAGGGAAAGAGCTGGGCCTTGGGCATCTCCTAGGCAACCTATAATTCTGATTATCCTACCATGAATCTTCTCACTTTTCCTCTTATACAAAACATGTTTGACTCCATGTCATATTGGGAATGATGCCAATAGATGTATGTCATCTTCAGGACAATCACGGTTGCACCACATTAAAGAAATAATTTAGTTGCCTGGCTGGTGTGGCTCAGTGGATTGAGCGTCGTCCCATGGACTGAGAGGTCCCAGTTTGATTCCCAGTCAGGGCACATGCCTGGGTTTTGGGCTTGATCCCCAGTAGGAGGCATGTGGGAGGCAGCCAATCAATGTTTCTCTCTCACATCGATGCTTTTATCTCTCTCTCCCTTCCTTTCTCTCTAAAAAGTCAATGAAAACATTTTTTAAAAAAAAGAAATAATTTAGTTACAGCAGTGATTCTCTGAAGTCCACTCAACAGAGAATCCACCCCACTAACCAATCTCCAGAGCTGAGTCATCAATCCATTACAAGCTACCAACAATAGATCATCTTTTTTTGGATGCCAAACCCAACATACCTCAAATGGAATGAATTCATTATTTCCTCCACAAACTGGTTTTCCTTATTAATTTACCTGTTTGAACCAGTGCTACTATCATAATCCTAGTCATCCAAACTTACAACCTAGAGCTATCTTTAACGTTTCTCTTTTCTCATCCTCCACAGTACAGGAAAGAAAGAAGGAGCAAGGGCCTACTCTCTGTCCCAACCACTGACATCAGAGAATTGTCAAGGTATAGTATAGGCCAATGGGTCAGAATGCCCTGTTGCATTTGTTAAAAATGCAGATTTCCAGTCATACTTCAGACTTACTGAATCAGGTTGGGGTGGGAAGTCTACATTTTAAATTAGCTCTCCAGGGAACTTCTTAGGCTAACTAAACAGAATACCCTAAAGGAAATGACCCAATTGCAGAAAAGACACTCTTGGAGGAGCAGCTAGGTGAGTAGGGCGCCCTGTTCATAGGGCACAAGTGTAAGTAATGAAGTCCAAAGCAAGTGGGTGGAACATAGAGGCAGAAAAACAGAGTATATAAGCAGTATGTAAAGGTTCAACACTCTGAAGCCACCATTTAGACATATTCATGAACAGCCTTCACCAGGATAGGACAGGAGAGACCCCAGTTGACCAAAGAGAGAACCAACCAGAACAAGTCCTGCCAGAGACTAGTTCCAGAGTTGTACTATTCCACAGTTATCATTGGCTCATAGCATAACAGCTCTGTTTGACAATAAAGAGATCTAGGGAACAACACAGGAGACTGGGAGGAGGCTGGGAGGAATGATGGGCTTCAGTTGTGTCAGCCAGGGTTTGGTTGCCAATAACAGAAGCCATTCTAGCTCATTTAAACTCAAAGGATTTAATATCATGAACTAGGTGCTTACAAAATTGTTAGAAAGTCTGGGGAAACAGGCTCCAGACTGAGCTTCCAGGAATGATTTCTGGTTGTGCCAACCAAGATATCTATTGCCTGTGCCATAGTCATAACATTGGGGGATAATCAGAAACCTGGGGAATAAGGAAATAGCAGCTCTAACTGCTGGCTCCAGACACACTGCCCCAGCGTAGACCCATGCCATCAAAATGGATGTCCCTGTACGCGCAAAAGTAGGTACCAGACAGTGGGGCCTCTGCTACATTGCCATAGGAAAACCAGAGTCTTCACATCTTTGCTTGCTTGTGGAAACAGCAGAAGTGCTACCACTGTCTCACTTCTGTCTTCAAAATATGACATTCACGCCCTGGCCGGTTTGGCTCAGTGGTTAGAGCTCCGCCGTGGATTGGAGAGTCCCGGGTTCAGTTCCCACTAAGGGCACGTACCTCAGTTGCAGTTTGTCCCCGGCCCCGGCTGGGGTCGTGTGGGTGACAACCGCTCAATGTGTCTCTCTCACATCGATGTTTCTCTCTCTCTTCCTCCCTCTCTGCCTCCCGCTCTATCTGAAGATAAATGCAAAAATGTCCTCGGGTGAGGGGAAAAAAAAAAACGGAAGAAAAAAAAATATGACATTCACATGTCTGCTTGGGCAGAGAAACTGGGCCACATGTGGAATCTGAGGAAGTCTGGGAAATGAAAGCTTCAGCCCTCTGTCCTCTAGCATGTTACAAGGGAGTAATGTGGGCCACATATGTGATATCTCTCTCAGCATCATACTCAACTGTAAGCTTCTTTACTGGACTGGAAGCTATCAGAGGCCAGAGACCTGGTTGATGTTAACTGTTTCAGAAGTCTAAGCACTTAGTAGAGTGATGAATAGTAGAGGAAGGAAAGAAGGAGGAAGGAAGGAAGGACCAAATCAGGACTGGGAAATTCTGTTTTGTCAGTATTTAAAACTTAATATGAAATGAAGCCAGGACTGACACTAACAATTCTCATTTGTTAGCATTTGCTTTCATTCTGTTTCTATTCATTTCCATGACTGTGAACTCAATATAGTTCAAATTCCTTATATCTGGAAAAAATCAATTGTCTCCTAACTGGTGCCTTGCCCAATTTCTCCCCATTCTTTTCCATTCTAGTCCCCTATACACACTGATCTCTGACCAGGTTTCCTAAAATAGTGGTCTTCAAATTTTTTACTTGCAAACACTTTCAAAAGAATTTTGTAAAGCTTTGTAGCCTCTTGCACATTATTAAGCTGGCATTTAAAACTTTTTATCCTAAGTTAAAATAGTAGCAAAGGATGTAAGTTTCAGTGTATTGTAAATATTGTCATTAAAAAAATATTACAGCACTTCATCCGGCCGGTGTTTGAGCGTCGACCCATGCAACAAGAGGTCACTGGTTCGATTCCCGGTCAGGGGCACATGCCCAGGCTGTGGGCCAAATCCCCAGTTTGGGGCATGCAGGAGGCAGCCAGTATTTTCTCTTATTGATGTTTCTATCTCTCTCTCCCTCTCCCTTCCTCTCTCTCTAAAATCAATAAAGAAAAAGATATTTTAAAAAAAGAAAATATATTATAGCACTTAAAAAATATATCAAATAGAATCTAAATATCATGTCATCTATTTTAAAAAATATATGTACAAGCTGTTTTTAAATAATTAGAGATTGTGCATCTTTCTTTTTTTCTCCTTGAACTCATATTTCTATTCTGCTTCTACCAAAGAATTTCATCCTGAAATGATATATTTTTATTCTTGAAAGTCTTCTGTCAATTATTTTAAGTATCACAACAAAAGGCATATCCTTTGAAATTACATTTTAAATTTTGTGGTGATCATAAAGCTATGTTTAAAAATTATTCTGGATTGCCCTGGCTGGTTTGGTTCAGTGGTTAGAGTGTCCACCTGCAGTCCAATGAGTCCCAGGTTCGATTCCGGTCAAGGGCATGTACCTCAGTTGTGGTTCATCCCCAGCCCTGGTTGGGGTCATTCTGGAGGCAACTAATCGATGTGTCTCTCACATCGATGTTTCTCTCTCTTTCCCTCTCTTCCTCTCTCTCCCTCCCACTCTATCTGAACAAAAATGGAAAAACATCCTCAGGTGAGGATTAAATAAATAAATAAATAAATAAATAAAAATTATTCTGGATTAAGTTACCATTTCAACTACTATTAGCATACTATTAATAAACATGAATATATTTTATAAGTAATTATTAAACAGAAAAATCAAATTTTTGTTTTAATATATCTCTTAATAAGCTGGATGGGGACTGGCTGATTTGGTTAAAATTAGGTCAAGTACGTAACTTTTGCCAAAAGTAGGTCAGGTATCAGTTTAGCATAATTACTTATTATTTATGGCTAAATTGAGACAGGGTTTAACCTCAGTTTTATTCCTCTACCTTTTTGTGTTTTATTATTAATGTAAATGTTGAGCAAAATTTGTTCATGTAAATAAGTAGGTGGGAATAGGAGTTTTGTTATAGCAATGCCCTCCAATCTTTACACTCTCAGAATTATATGCCAAAAATCATGGGGAAACATAGCACCAAAATTTGCTTTTAGTGTTCTATCCGCTGAGAACTTGATTGTAGATCTTTGAAAGCAAAACAAAGAAATCATCTAATTTTAAATGGAATTGCTACTCATTCATTAATGTGACTCCTTTCTCAACACCAATACCAATACCTATGCTGTGTTTCTAATTATCCCCATGGATTACAGAGCTTTTTCTACCACAAGGTAATACACAGTAGAAAGATTAGGGTAAGAGGGGCCCTTTCTTCTTTAAAATATGACATAATGGGGAAGAGGTGTGTGAAAAAGAGGTGGACATTTTTTATACTCAGAAAGAGCAGGTTTTTAAAATTATTTTTTCAGCTTTATTGATGTATAATTGACCAATAAAATTATAAAATATTTAAAGTGTACAACGTGATAATTTGATACAAGTGTACATTGTAAAAAGATTTGTTACATCAAGTTAATTAATACATTCATTACATCATGTATTTACTTTTTTGGTGGAGAAGGGTGGTGAGAACATTTAAGTTCCACTCTCCAAGCAAATTTCAATTATGCAATACAGTGTTGTCAACTATAGCCACCATGTTATACTTTAGATCCTCAGACCTTCTTCAACCTATAACTGAAAATCTGTATCCTTTTATCAACTTCTGCCTGTTTCCCTCAACCCCCCAGTCACTGGAAACCACTTTTCTATGTTCTGTTTCTGAGTTTGACTTCTTTTTAGATTCCACATCTAAGTGATACCATGCAGTATTTGTCTTTTTCTGTCTGGCTTATTTCACTTAGCATAATGCCCAGCATGTTCATCCATGTTGTCTTAAATGATAAAATTTCTTTCTTTTTTTTTAATCCTCACCTGAGGATACTTTTCCATTTATCTTCAGATTGGGAGGGAGGAGAGAGAGAGACACACACATTGATTGGTTGCCTCCCACATGACCCCAATCAGGGCCAGGGACAACCGCAACCGAGGTACATGCCCTTGACCGGAATTGAACCCGAGACTCATTGATCCGTGGGCCAAGTCTCTAACCACTGAGCCAAACTGGCTAGGGCAAGATTTCCTTCTTTTTTAATGCTGAATAATAATTCTGTGTGTGTCTGTGTGTATCACATTTTCTTGGTCCATTCACCTGACAACAGATGCTTAAGTTGTTTCCACACTTTGGCTGTTGTGATAAGGCTGCAATGAACACGGGAGTACAGATATCTCTTTAAGATAGTGACTTCATTTCCTTTAGATATATACTCAGAAATGGGTAGTTCTATTTTTCTTTTTTTTTTTATCCTCACCCAAGGACATTTTTCCATTTTTTGTTCAGATAGAGTGGGAGGGAGAGGAAGAGAGAGAGAGAGGGAAACATCGATGTGAAAGGGACACATAGAGTGGCTGCCTCCCGCACGACCAACCAGGGCCAGGGACAAACTGCAACCGAGGTACATGCCCCTAGCGGGAACCGAACCCGGGTCTCTCTGGACCACAGGCCAACGCTCTAACCGCTGAGCCAAACCGGCCAGGGCTATTTTTCATTTTTTTGAGGAACCTCCATACTGTTTTGTATAACAGCTACACTGATTTACTTTCCCACCAATGGTGTACAAGAGTTTCTTTCTCTCCACATCTTTATCAATACTTAGCTCTTGTCTTTTAGAGGACAACCATTCTAACAAGTGTGAGGTAATACCTCATTGTGGTTTTGATTTACATTTCTGTGCTGATTAGTGATGTTGAGCACCTTTTCATGTATCTGTTTGGACATCTGTATGTCCTTGGAAAAATGATCCTTTGCCCATTTTTAAATTGGGTTATTTCCTTACTGCTACTGAGTTGTATGGTTTCCTTGCATATTTGCATAATAACCTTTTACTGGTTATGTGGATAGCAAATATTTTGTCCCATTCCATAGGTTGCCTTTTCATTTTGTTGATGGTTTCCTTTGCTGTGCAGAAGCTTTTTAGTTTGATGTAGTCCTACTTGTTTATTTTTTCTTTTATTGCCTTTGTTTTTGGTATCAAATCCAAAAAAATCACTGCCAAGACCAATATATCAAAGAGCTTACCCACCTCTCCCCCATATTTTCTTCTAGGTGTTTACAGTTTAAAGACTTACATTCTAATCCACTTTGAGTTGTTTTTGTGTATGGCATAAGATAGGGATCCAGTTTCATTCTTTTGCATGTGGCTGTCCAATTTTCCCAACAGCATTTATTGACAATATTGTGTTTGTTTGCTATGATCTTACGAATGTCTTAGAAGCAAGGCCCACTGACTTTCAGAGCTAGGTGTTTTGAGTGCCAGTTGAGTGGGAATCTTAAAAGTTGAGGCACTAGCCCTGGCCGGTTTGGCTCAGCGGTTAGAGTGTTGGCCTGGGGACCAAAGAGTCTCGGGTTCAATTCCGGCCGAGGGCACATACCTCGGTTGCAGTTCATCCCAGCCCTGGGGTCATGTGGGAAGCAACCAACTGATGTGTCTCTCTCACATTGATGTTTCTCTCTTTCTCGTCTTCCCTCCCTCCCTCCCACTCTATCTGAAAATAAATGGAAAAATACCCTTGGGTGAGGATTTAAAAAAAAAAAAAAGTTGAGACACTAAATATAGAGTCCAAACCCTTCACTCCTCAGGGGAAATGTTCCCTCCTCGTTGTATGGTGCTGTGCTGGGGGTGAGGTTTCTGGACAGAGTTCGTCTCAGCCTTTCTTTTTTTTTTTTTTTTTTTTTTTAATCCTCACTCAAGGATATTTTTCCATTTTTGTTCAGATAGAGTGGGAGGGAGAGAGAGGGAAACAGTGATGTGAGAGAGACACATCGACTGGTTGCCTCCCACATGACCCTGACCAGGGCCCGGTACAAACTGCAACCGAGGTATGTGCTCTGGACCGGAATTGAACCTGAGACTCATTGGTCCGTGGGCAACACTTTAACTGCTGAGCCAAACCGGCCAGGGCTCAGCCTTTTTTACCTGTTTTGATGTGGGTATTTTCTTATTTGTCTGATGTGTGGGAGTTGCTTGGCTAGTTTCTGGATCTCTTTCAGAGGAAATTGCTCCATATGTAGCTGTACTATCAGTGCGTCCATGGGAGAACAGGAGCTCAGGAGAAGCCTCCTCTTTTGCCTTCTTGGTCCTCTCTCCAGACATTTTTTTTGTTTTCCAGAGTAGTTTTAAGGAATGCAAAGGGAAATTGAATATCCAGAATCCTGATTCCTTAAAACTCTCCTTGGCATTCATAGCTCTTGTAGAGTTTTCCTATATCATTGTATATGTATATATATAGTTTGAAGACTGCTACTCTAAAACAGCACAACTTGCCTCATTGACATAGAATACTCATAAATGTTTAAAAATTTTTTAAAAATGAGAATGACTAACCATTTAAACCTATATTTTATTTTATTTTTTAATTTTATTTTTCAATGACTGTTTATATTCAATATTATTTTGTATTAGTATCAGGTGTACAGCTTAGTGGTTAGATAATCATATACTTTACCGTGTTCTCTGTGATATTTCCAGTACCCACCTGGCACCATATGTAGTTATTACAATATTATTTACTATATTCTCTATACTGTACTTTACACCCCCATAACTATTTTGTAACTACTGATTTGTACTTCTTAATCCCTTCATCTTTTTCACCCAGTCACCCAAACCCCCTCCCCTCTGGCAACCATCAGTCAGTTTTTCCGTATCTATGAGTTTATTTCAATTTTGTTCATTTGTTTATTTTGCTCTTTAGATTCCACATATAAGTGAAATTATATGGTATTTGTCTTTCCCTGACTGACTTATTTCACTTAGCATAATACCCTCTAGCTCCATCCATGTTGTTACAAATGGCAAGATTTCATTTTATTTATGGTTGAGTAATATTCCATTGTATATATGTACCACTGCTTTTTTTACCCACTTGTCTATTGATGGGAACTTGAGTCGCTTCCATATCTTGGCTATTGTAAATAATGCTGCAATGAACATAGGGGCACATATATTCTTTCATATTAGTGTTTTGGGTTTCTTCAGATATATATCCAGCAGTGGAAGCACTGGGTCATAAAACAGTTCCATTTTTAATTTTTTTAGGAACCTCCACACTGTTTTTCACAGTGGCTGCACCAATTTCCACAAGGGTTCTCCTTTCTCCACATTCTCCCCTATGCTTTTTGTTTGTTGATTTATTGATGATAGCCATTCTGACAGGTGTGAGGTGATATCTCATTGTGGTTTTAATATTTTTCCTTTATTGATCTTAGAGAGAGAGTGGAAGGGAGAGGGAGAGAGAGATAGAAACATCGATGAGAGAGAACATCAATTGGCTGCCTCCTGCATGATTTGGCCCACAACCTGGGCATGTGCCCTGACTGGGAATCAAACTGGCTACCTCTTGGTGCATGGGTCAATGCTCAACCAGTGAGCCACTCTGGCCGGGCTCATTGTGGTTTTAATTGCATTTCTCTGATTAGTGACATTGAGCATCTTTTCATATGTCTATTATGTCTATTGGCTATTTGTATGTCCTCTTTGAAGAAGTGTCTATTCAGGTTCTCTGCCCACTTTTTATTTATTTATTTTTTAATTTTTTTTTCTTTATTGATTTTAGAGAGAGAAGAAAGGAGAGGGAGAGAGAGATAGAAACATCGATGAGAGAGAACATCAATTGGCTGCCTCTTGCATGCCCTCCACTAGGGATTTGGCCCACAACCTGGGCATGCGCCCTGACCAGGAATCGAACCGGCGACATCTTGGTGCATGGGTCGATGCTCAGCCACTGAGCCACACTGGCTGGGCACTCTGCCCATTTTTTAATTGAATTGTTTGTTGTTTTAGTGTTGAGTTGTATAATTTATTTATAAATTTTGGATATTAGCCCTTTATTAGATGTATCATTGGTGAATATTTTCTTCTATTCAGTAGGGTTTCTTTTCGTTTTGTTGATAGTTTCCTTTGGTGTGTAAAAACTCTTTAGTTTGATGTAGTCCCATTTGTTTATTTTTTTTTTCTTTTGTTTCCCTTGTCCAGGGATTATATATCAAAAAACAATATTGCTACAAGAAAAACCAAAGATTTTACTGCCTATGTTTTCCTCTAGGATTTGTATGGTTAAACCTGTATTTTAAAAGAGCTTACTATTTAAGTGAGTTGCCAACTGGAACAACTGATAAATGTATGTGTAATGTCACCATATCTAGAACTGATGGTTACTTTTGCATTTAATATTTCTGAAATTTCCCTCAAAATGTAGGGTTACTTCTTACACAAGAAGCTGTCATTTAATCAATAGTGCATTTTACAACTTAAGGAAATCCACTTCTAAAGAGGGAGTAGGCAGGAGAAGAGTAGTAGTTTACTGTTCTTGGTTCTGCCATTCCATAGCCAAATGAAAACTTCTTCCTAAGCTTGGTTGCCAGTTGCTAATGTGTACTGGAGCCCCATTCCCAGGCCTCACTTCCAGAGATTCTGATCCAGAATGTCTGTGGTAGGGGGCAGCACTCCAAACAATTTGGACAGCCCAGCCGGTGTGGCTCAGTGGATTGAGCATCCTCCCATGGACTGAGAGGTCCTGGTTCAATTCCTGGTCAGGGCACAAACCTGGGTTATGGCCTCGATCCCCAGCGGGGGTATGTAGGAGGCAGCCGATCAATGTTTCTCTCTCACATCAATGTTTCTATCTCTCTCTCCCTTCTGCTCTCTCTTAAAAAAATCAATAAAAACATATTTAACAAAAATTGGGGGACAGGGGTGGCCCTTAGGTTACACTTAGAAATATTCACCTAAAGGAAAAGTGTCTTGGAAAATGTATAAATAGAAATTTATAGAAGTGTTTTATAAAAGGAAAAAGTTAAGAATTAAGGGTGTGCTGATTAAACTGGATTTGGAGCAAGGAGAACCACTACAAAGTGCTCATATTACAACTTTGGAATTGATTTAAATAAGAGCACAAACTTGCCTGTGGTAATTGTTTATCTCCATCATCTCTGAAGTCTGAAAATAAACTCAGCCTGGTGAGCTAGTTCTCTACTCTGAAGTCTGTGTGCTCACCCAGGGAAGACGAGGACCCATCGAGTCACCTTACCATCCCTGTAACAAAATGTTTTACATGATTATTAGGAGCTGAAAACATCTCATTCTATATGCTGCTCTACAGGCTGAAGAATATGAACTAAAGAGAGACCTGATTTTAACAAGATATTTATTGTCCAAAAATGCCTGGAGTTCTTTAAAAAATTTTCTTAGGTAGGTGGAGGAAGGCACTGTAAAGAAGACAAATAAATCAATATAACTTTAAACATTATAATGGGGAAAATACCTCTACAATTACACTGGATAATTTTTGTTCATTAGTGTTCATAGTGCAGGTATGTTGTAAAATAAAAGACAACAACAAGCTAAAATAAGAAGTGGTGCACTCTTTGGGGTAAAAGGTAGAAGTTTTAGTATGTATTATTAGAGTTGCCTGTTTAATTGGCTACTTATTTATCTTTAGAAGTACTAAAAGATTATTTATTTACATATAAATATAAAATCCTTTACAGCAAATATTAAAGGTCCTTATGAAAAACTCAGATTCTCTCAACCTATAGAGGGGCTAATAAACTGATAACATTAAAGTGTTCCATGTGCCTTTATATTTGTGAAAATGATTATTCCTTTCTCACCTACAAGGACAAGATGAAATGTGACTATAATGTAAGGTGACTTTTTATTAATGAAAGTTTTAAACATGCAAAAATAGACTGGTACAATGAACCTCATATGTCTATCCACTAATATTATTTCATCTACTCCCCACACCTCCTTTCCTCCCACCACTGGATATCTTAAAGCAAATCCCACACTGTTTCACCTTATTATTTCAGTATGTAGCTCCAAAAAATTATGTTAAAAAAGTAACCACAATATCATCATCACATCTAAAAATTAACAATATGTGACTATTTTAGAATACACTAGAATTTGCACATCCAAAGGAGTGTTCTTTTCAAAGAATTATTTTTAAAGGTTATAAGTGATGCTAGCATTTCTCAAAACATTTTTGGAATACTTCTCAGGGTTATTTTCAGAATTTGTTATATATTCCTTAATTATCCCAGCTGATGATAAATCTTCACTCTTCCAAGATGGACTTGACCTGAAAACAATCAAGTCTTTGGGAAAATAAACCCCAATAAATAGGGGAAGTAATCAGACTGGGTGTGACTGGTATTGTTATAGAAAGTAATATGAGACACAAGGTGTGTCTCTTTCATGAAAAGAGTCTGATGATTATAAAGTAGCTGAGAAATTACCTACTCAATGACCAGAGGTGCTGGGGGAGAAAAAGAACTCTTGTATTGGGAGCTGAAGCAGGAGTGAAACTAAGAGGAGAATGTGAGAGGCAGCTGGGAGAGCCAGCCAACTGGTGAAAGGAACTTATGCTTAATCTTTGTACCCTAAATTCCAGTGATTCCAGGCCACTTTCAGGATTAATCTTGTATTTCAGGTCTCCCTGTTTTTACAAACAATGTTCCCTGTAATTGGCTTTTTTTTTTTTTTATACTCACCTGAGGACATATTTCCATTTTTTATTCAGATAGAGTGGGAGGGAGAGAAAGGAAAAGAGAGAGAGAGAGAGAGAGAGAGAGAGAGAGAGAGAGAGAGAGAGAGAAACATCAATGTGAAACATCGAGTGGCTGCCTCCCGCACGACCAATGTTCCCTGTAATTGGAATGCCTACTCCCACTGGGTAGACCCACTGGGCAAATCTCTAGTCATCCTTTAAGACCTTAATCAAATATTACCATATTCCTTGACTCTCTTTGGCACAATTAGTTACAGTATTCCATTGTCTAGTCCTAGTTGTACTTTGCAGATCTCTTTTAACACTTCTGTGACTACTTTATAATTATTCAGATATGTATATATTCCCCCAATTAGACTGGGAGCTTCATTTTTGTATCTCTGGAACACAGTGACTGGCACATAAGTACACCCTCGATAACCATTTGTTTAGTATATACAGTTAATAATCTGTATATCTTTACATGGTTTAGACCCTGAAATGTCCTCATAATGCAGCAAAATAGTTGTGGGCTTGAAACATTATAGAATAAAGCAGAGAAGAAAAATCTTATGCCAGAGTAGTTTTTGTAAAGAAACCCTGGAAATCTCAGATGTTGGCAGGGGAAAGTTATAGCACAGAACTGCACAAAGAAATATTAGCAATTTATTTTTAAAAATAAAATCTCCAAAGCCATTTTTTAGGATCATACTTGTTTTATTTTTCTTTGAGGAATTAATACTTGAGGAGTTAACAAATTAAGTACCAGTTAAAATTGAGTTCAAAGTTAATTGATCTACATTTTTCTCAAAATAAATTTGGATGGCAGAACAAAAAGCAATAAAAAATGAACCACCTATAATACTTTAAAGGAAATAGATGATGGACTCTTAAGGCCATTGTGTAAAAACTACAGAAATATGGAACAATTGAAACAAGGGCTTAATATGCTCTCTTGTCAGGACGATTCACATACAGTATTCCTCTCACTTTCTCTCCCACCTTCTACCCAGAGCAAGAACAACCCCATCCATTCCAACTCCAATGACCTGATCTTAGGCCTTGGTGAGAAGCAGAAGCTTTATGCCAGTGGCAGGGCCACACCTACCACACCTGTGGCATAGTCCTACGATGAGAAATAAAGGAGTTTGTGGGTAGCCCAGGTGGGTAGAAAGGAGAACCACCTGTAAAGAACTATTGCATCTGATATCACCTGCTCTTGGTTGAACCTGAATTTTATCTAAACAATAAAACCTGTTTTCCAAACCCCACCTGGCTCACAGCATATTTTCAAACTAGTTATTTTTTTAATTCAGTAAATCCACCTAAATTTTTACAGTCCTTCTTATCAACTGGTAAATATTCTGTTGAACCACGTTTGTATGGAAATAATCTAATTTGGATACAGAAGAAACAGAATTGAAGTAGTTGAGTAACAGGTTTGCTTGGTTTTAATGGTTGCGTTGCACAACCTGGGCAAGGCATCCCATGACATAAAGTATTGTTCTAACTTAACCCGGAAATCCGGCCAGACCACCCATGGACTTGCAAAAGCACTTCAGCCTTCACAAGGAATGATTTCATCCACTTCATGACACACATGGCTTCTTGGTTCCTGTGGCCATTCTCAACTGGAGAATATATGACATAAATTAGCAACTGGTTGTTGCTAGTTTTATTAAAAATTTATATATATACTGTTTTTATTTTTTTAAATAATCCAAAATTATAGCCTAAAATGAATGCATGCACACAAAGTTGAGAATATAGAAATCATACAAATCCAAATAACAGTACCACTTTTATGTTGTTTGAAAACAGCATATTTTGTTTGTTACATATAAAGAATTTCACATTCCCAATAAAGAGGGAAAAGTAAAGCGCTCAAAGACCCCCTTTTATCTTTTGAAATATTAAATATCAAAAAGTAAGATTTAACCTTGTTTCCGGAATTCAGAGAGTTATATGAGGGATACGTTCTTAAATTCTCAAACAAATCTAAAATATTTTAAATGATTTTAATAGTAATCTCTGAAGATCAATGTGCTAAACTGAAATTTATTTCTCCTGAAGAAGGTTTAATTTTTATTTGCCAGGTCCAACTTTTGCATGTGGAAATTCAAAGCTGTTTATTGTAATTGCTGCTTCCTAGTGAGTCATCAATTCTGTTCACATTAATAACGCAAACTTTTACATGCAGATCTATCCATGACACTGTTCTTGCCTGGACGAACCACCCATTAAAAGGATGAGAGAGAATGCACCACCCTCATTACTTCTTTTGAGCACATTCATGAGAATAAGGCATTAATTATGATACATTAATCTTAATAGGCTGTTAAGGGAAGACATGCCTGATTTCGGCTCATAAGCCTTTTCTAAATAAATTCTACTTAAAAAGTCAACTAGTTGCATTAAAAAATCAATTGCTTTCTTTAAAGCAATATAAATTATTATTGAATTTTTTAGTTTTAAATAGTTTCAAAGTTACAAAAGAATTGCAAGAATAGAACACACTCTTCACCCAAATTTACCAATTTTTAACAGTTTGTCACATTTGTTTTAATCATTACTATGTCTATCTATCTATGTTTCTATCAAGCAATCTATTTATTTATATTTATAGATATTCCCATACAAAATTTTAACATTAATACAATATTATATTATTATTTAATATACTGTCCATATTCAATGTCATCAATTTCCCAATAATGATTTTTATGGCAAAATTTCCCCTAATCCAGGATCCAATTCAGGATCACTCATTGTACCTACTTGGCATATCTAACCTCCTTTAATTTGGAAATTTCGCAGCCTTCCTCTATCTTTCCCGACATTGGCACTTTTTAAGAATACAGCCCATTTGTTTTTATATAATATCTTCCCATTTTGATTTCTTTGAAGTTTCCTCATTATTAGATCAAAGTATGTATTTTTGGCAAGAATGCTTAATAAGTGATGTTGTGTTCTCAGTGCATCACATTGGACGGCACACCATGAGAGTTTTTCTCATTAGTGATGTTAACTTATCACTTGGCTTGTACATCTAATCTTTCTCCCTTCTATGACTATAGAAACCCCAATTTTCACTGATCACATGGTGGTCCAAGGAAAAAACTACATTTCTCAGCAACTCTCACCAACTGAGTGTGGTCCTATAATTACTACTAATAATAGGTATCCATGCTCTTCATCCAGAGACCACAGAAATAAGCCAGTAGTTGAACAAGTTGGATTTATTGCTTGCTGCTATGAGGGAGCATGCACACCGTGGGGAACCATGGGTATCATAGTAAGAAAATGTTAGAAAGGCTTTACTGTGGGAATTGGCTTACATTAGGCCAATTACATTTAGGGAGCGTCGAAGGAAGTAGGGTTTTACTCTGGATTGGATGCTGTCAAGAAACAGGGGTATTCTGTGATGGGATATCTAAAATATTATCAGGAGGAATGAAACATGGCTAAAACTGAATTGCTAAGAAAGTAGTAATCAGTCATATTAGGCAGGGCAGGTGTTTGGTCACTTTGCAGTTTGGTCAATGTTTATATTTTTATCTGTGTTCAGGGATAATTATCTGTAGCCTTGTTTTTCAGCCTTGTCTGATGTTGGTGCCAGGCAGCTCTTTCTTACAGGAAAGCAAAGCATAGCACAGAAACCTTTAAAAGTCAGCTGGCCATGTGTCCTTTGCCCCTGATTCTTGTTTTCCTCCTCCAGACAGACTGGAATGTGATGGCTGGAGTAGTCTAGTAGGAACATACAGTGATCTTGGTATTGGAAGCTGCTACAACAGCCCTGGACCACCTTAGCTCCAGACTTTTATATGAAAGACAAACAAAAGACTACCTTTCTTTAAGCCACTGTTACTTGGGCTCTTTTACTCATAGCTGAACTTATTTCTAACTGATACAGTGTTCTAACGGCTAGGGTGTTTTTTTTTGTTTTTTGTTTGTTTGTTTCAGTTTGTTTGTTTAAGGTTGTTTTCATTTCCTTAAATTGGATAGACAGGTCAGAGAACTGATTTAAGTACCAAAACTAATTGCTTTCCTAGAAATGGAAGAATATTATAAACCTGTAATGTTTTGTTTTGTTACTTTTTATTGAATTTATTGGGGTGACATTGGTTAATAAAGTTATGTAGGTTTCTGGTGTACAATTCTATATACATCATCTATATTATATTGTGTGTTCACCATCCTAGGTCAAGTCTCCTTCCATCACCATTTATCCCCCCTTTACCTTCTTCTACCTATCCCCAAGTCCCTTTCCCTATGGTAATCACCATACTGTATTTTTATTTGTTTGTTTGTTTTACTTAATCCCTTCACCTTTTTTCACCCAGCCCCCCAACCCCTCTTCCTTCTGACAACTGTCAGTCTGTTCTCTGTATCTATGAGTCGGTTTCTATTTTGTTTATTAGTTTATTTTGTTCATTAGATTCCACATATGAGTGAAATCATATGGTACTTGTCTTTCTCTGACTTCTTATTTCACTTGACATAATGTTCTCCAGGGCCACACATGCTGTTGCAAAGGGTACGATTTCCTTCATTTTTATGGCCAAATAGTATTTTATTGTGTAAGTGTACCATAGCTTTTTTATCTACTCATTTACTGATAGACAATTGGGTTGCTTCCAAATCTTGGCTATTGTAAATTATGCTGCAATGAAAACCTTCTTATATCATACACAAAAATAAACTCAAAATGAATTAAAGACTTAAATGTTAGACTTGAAACCATAAAAATTCTAGAAGAAAACATAGGCAGTAAAATCTTGGACATTTCTCATAGCAATATTTTTCCTGATATATTGCCTGGAGCAAGAAAAACAAGAGAAAAAATTTACAAAATGGGACTACATCAAAAAAATCCATCAACAAAAGGAAAAGACAGCCCACTGAATGGGAAAACATATTTGTCAATGATACAAGTTATTTCATAATATGAAAACTACTATTTTTTCTTTTCTTTTTCTTTTTGCATATATATGTATACTTTGGGAATAAGAAAAAAATACAAGTTAATATAAAAACTGTAATGCTAACAGTAATGATTTATTTTATACATTTAAAATACATTCTCCAAAGATGGCAGAGTAGGTGGAAGCTGCACTCACCTCTTCCCATGACCACATCAAAATTACAGCTAAATATAGAATAATCAACCTGGAGAACCATCTGAAGACTAACTGAACAGAAGTCCTATAACTAAGGATATAAATAAGAAGCCACGTAGAGACTGATAGGAGGGGCAGAGACTCAAATGGCCTTGCCCCACACACATGTGTGGCAGTTGAGAATCCAGAGAGATATCTCAGTTGCAGAGGTTCCCCTGGAGGAGCTAGGGCTTTTAGCTCCATGCCAGGTTCTCCATCCAGGAGCACAGTTGCCAGGAAGAAGAATCCACATAACATCTGGCTGTGAAAATCATCAGGGATTCCATCCTCCTGGCTGAGACGGAAGACTATTGGGAACCCAGGTGTCCTTTTAAAGGGACAAGGCACAAACTCTCGCTCACAGGCACTCACCCTGGGCTCTGGCAGAGGGAGAGTGGCTTGGGGGATGCCAGAGTTCTACAGGGAGAGACTAAGTTGCGGAACTTCAGGGCAAGGGCTGGAGGAATGCCTGTGTTGAGTCCTCCTACCCCATGGTCCATGGGAACCATCTTTCCTGGATTAAGCACTTCCTCCACACAGCATTAGCCTGGTGACCTATACTAGCTCCACCTGAATGACTCCTGGGACTCCATCCTGGCCAACTTGTGCATGCCAGGGGCTCTGTCAGCAGCAGCCAGCCTGGGCCTGTGTTGTAGTCTTCTTGAAAAGCTCTCAAGAAATTTTGGTCAAGCTCAGGGGGTGCTAGAGACACACAGTGAGACCTTGTGCGGCTTCAGGGCAAGGACCATCTTCCTGCATGGCCAACAGGCGGCACGTTCCCTGTGTTAAGCCCTCTCCTGACGCGGCTAAATCTTAATCTGCTTTAGCCTGGTGAACTCTACTAGCTCCACCTGGACAACTCCCTGAGACTCCGTCCTACTGCAAAGGCCTCAGGTGGGTGGCAGCTGTCCTTGGTGTACCCTGAGACTTTTGGTGAGTGGCCCCAGAGTCCCTCCCAAGAGGCCCCAAAACCAACACACCCAGGGCCTGGCTTCAGACTATAGCAGAACACCACCTGATTAGCTCCATAAGCAGCACACACAAAGGGAGGTCTCAACAGGCACCAGATCCTGCTGAGGCAAATTCCGTTTCATGAATTTGCATGAAGCTTACACACTGTAGGCAAATTCTGCTTCGTGAATTTGCACAGCAGCTTATACACTGTAGTCATGGACAACTCACACAGTCAGCTAGCCTGAGGGTCAACCCCACCCACAGACGTGCCAACAGTAGTCAAGGCTCAACACACAACCCACACAAGGGACACTCCTGGAGTACCCAGCTCAGGTGATGAGGGAGATTGGGTCACTGGCCACCCCAGGACATCTAATACATAAGGCCACTCTACCAAGACTGGGAGACATAGCAGATCTACCTAACACATAGAAACAAACACAGCCAAAATGGGGAGACAGAAATATGTCCCCAAATGAAAGAACAGGAGAAATCTGCAGAAAAAGAACTAAATGAAATGGAGGCAAGTAATCTACCAGGTATAGAGTTCAAAACAATCTTTATAAGGATGCTCAAGGAACTTAGAGGAAGAATAAATGAACCCAGTGAGAACTTTAATAAAGAGATAGTAAGCATTAAAAAGGACACAGAAACCATAAAAAGAACCAGTCAGAAATGAAGAATATTACTGAAATGAAGAACACACTAAAAGGAATCAATAGCAGATTAGAAGAATAAAAGAATCAAATTAGCAATTTGAAAGACAACGAAGCAGAAAACACCTAATCAGAGCAGAAAAAGGAAAAATGATGAAAAACAATGAGAATAGCTTAAGGGACCTCTGGAACAACATCAAGCATAACAACATCCCATCACAGGGGTACCAAGAAAAAAAAGAGAGAGCAAGGGATCAAGAACGTATTTTTAGAAATAATGACTAAAAACTTCCCTAACCTAGTGAAGGAAAAAGACACACAAGTCCAGGAAGCACAGAGAATCCCAAACAATACGAACACAGAAAGGCCCACACCAAGTCACATCATAATTAAAATGGCAAAGGTTAAAGACAAAAATAGAATCTTAAATGCAGCAAGAGAAAGACAGTTACCTACAAAGGAGTTCCCATAAGACTGTCAGCTGATTTCTCAACAGAAAGTTTTCAGGCCAGAAGGGATTGGCACAAAATATTCAAAATGTTGAAAAGCAAGGACCTACGACCAAGAGTACTCTACCCAGCAAGACAATCATTTAAAATGAAGAAGAATAAAGAGCTTCCCAGAAAGCTAGAGGGGTTCATCACCACCAAACCAGTGTTATAAGCAATGTTAAAAGGACTTCTTTAAGAAGAAAGGAAATAAAAGGAACATAAATATGAATAATAAAATGATAATAAATATGTACCTATCAATAATCATTTTAAATGTAAATGAATTAAATGCTCCAATCAAAAGACATAGGGTAGCTGAATGGATAAGAAAACAAGACCCATAAATATGCTACAAGAGACCCACTTCAGATCAAAAGACACACACAGACTGAAAGTAAAAAGATGAAAAAAGATATTTCATGCAAATGGAAACAAACAAAAAGCTGGGGTAGCAATACTTATACCAGAAAAAATAGACTTTAACTTTTTTTTATTTATTGATTTTTAGAGAGAGAGGAAAGAAGAGAGAGATAGAAACATCAATGAGAGAGAACATCTATTGGCCGCCTCCTGCATGCCCCTCACTGAGGATCGGGCCCACAACCTGGGCATGTTCCCTGACCAGTAATCCAATCAGCGACCTCTTGATTCATGGGTCAGTGCTCAACCTCTGAGCCACACTGGTTGGGCCCAAAATAGACTTTGAAACAAAGGCTACAATAAGAGACAAAGAAGGCTATTTTATAACAGTGATTTTCAACCTTTTTCATCTCATGGCACACATAAACTAATTACTAAAATTCTGTGGCATAGATATAATTTTTATACATTCACACTGGACAGCTATTGTTGTGTTGGCTGTTGTCATTTTTTTATTTGACAATCTAAGGGAAAAGAGCTCAGTGCCCCTGACTAAATAGTCAGGTATTGCATGTTTTAAAAATTCTTGTGGCACAACAGTGTGCCTGTTGTGGCACACTGGTTGAAAATAGGTTTTATAATGATAAAGGGGTCAATTCAAGAAGAGAATATAACCCTTGTAAACGTATATGCACCCAACATAGAAGCACCTAAATAAATAAAGCAAATACTGATGGACATAAAAAGAGAGATCAACAGTAATACAGTCATAGTAGGGGACATTATCATCCCATTGGCATTAGTGAATAGATCTTCCAGACAGAAAATCAACAAAGAAATAGCAGGCTTAGATGACACATTAGAGCAGATGGATTTAACCAATATTTTTAGAGCATTTCACTCCAAAGCAGCAGAATATACATTATTTTCAAGTGCACATAGAACATTTTCCAAGATAGACCACATGTTAGGCCACAAAACCAGTCTCAATAAACTTAAGAAGATTTAAATTATATCAAGCATCTACTCTGACCACAATGGTATGAAACTAGAAATCAATTACAAGAAAAAAAAACTGAAAAACACACAAACACATGGAGGCTAAATAACATGTTACTAAATGATATAATTGTATACCCACTATGTTGTACACCTGAAGCTAATATAAAATAATATTGAATGTCAACTTTTATTGAAAAATAAAATAAAAAAATATATATATTCTCCATAATTTATAAAAGACTTTAATGTGAGCAATATTTGACTTTCTTATGAATTGGTTACTTTTAAATGTAGAATTTAGTAATATAATATTTGATTTATAAAAAAAGAGACTATGTTTCATTGTCATTCTGCATATTATGAGTATATTATTGTACTGACTAGTTTTAAAACATTTCTGAGTATTTTTTATGTGTTCATTGTAAATAGCCTAAGTCCATTTTGTAAACAAATACTGTTTTGGATCCCTTTGATTAAAAAAATATATTACGGCCCTGGCTGGTTTGGCTCAAGGTTAGAGTTGGCCTGCAGACTGAAGGATCACGGGTTCGATTCCTGGTCAAGGGCACGTACCTGGGTTACAGGTTTGATCCCCAACCCCAATTGGGGTCATTTGGGAGGCAACCAATCAATGCATCTCTTTCACATTGATGTTTGTCTTTCTCTCTCTCCCTCCTTCTCTTCCACTCTATCTAAAAAATCAATGAAAAAATATCCTTGGATGAGGATTAACCAAAATATATATATAAAAAACTTACTTATCATCTGTATATTTGTCATACTATTTGAACAATTGTGTACTTATTTTTAAAATTATTTTTGTTCACATCAGATAGTAGCTTATGTGTTTTTTTTTTTATAAAGGTGTATTATTTCCTCTATTAAGTATTAAACTCCTGGAAGGAATCATATTTTATACATATTTGCATTCCATGTAGTACCTCACTCAATATTTTTGGTAGGTTAATTATGTTTCTCGAGTTTTGAGAAAGTTTGTGACATAATGGTTTCTATTGTAAAATCAGGTTTAACAAGAGTTACAAAAATTATTATACACTAATATGTATGGAATAACGGGGACATTGCTACAATATACAATATAGTTTTCCTTCTTAGACTTACTTTGCATTTTGAATGTGCTAGATACTTTACAGATTGCAAAAAAGACTTTTGTAGATTTAAAATTATTCAGTACCTGAGTATCCAGTTGGAAGATTACCCATGTCTCTCCTGCTTCCTGTCTTTTAGACATTATCTTGCCCATTAATACCTCCAGTGAATGTGAGCTGGAGAACAAGAGAGAGAGAACATTTGTCAGTTAATGAAGTTTCCCATTAATAGCTCTGGTGAAAAGTATGGTAAGGAGGGGTCTTAAATTATTTTTTAAGATGAGAATAAGTAAATATCTATAGGTTGATTAGCTATAACTGAGACATGTTTATTTAAACATGTACATTCTTGCCCTGGCCAGTATGGCTCAGAGGTTAGAGTGTCGGCCCGTGGACCAGAGAGTCCTGGGTTCAATTCCAGCTAAGGGCATGTACCTCGGTTGCAGTTTGTTCCCGCCCCAGTTGGGGTCATGTGGGTAGCAATGACTCGATGTGTCTCTCTCACGTCGATGTTTCTCTCTCTCTTCCTCCCTCTCTCCCTCCCGCTCTATCTGAAGACAAATGCAAAAAAAAAAGTCCTCGGGTGAGTATAAAAAAAATAAACATGTACATTCTTGCCCGGCAGGTGTGGCTCAGTGGTTGGGCGTTGACCCATGCACCAAGAGGTTGCCATTTCAATTCCTGATTGGGGCACATGCCCATGTTGTGGGCCAGGTCCCCAGTGGGGGGCATGCAGGAGGCAGCCAATCAATGTTCTCTCTCATCGATGTTTCTATCTCTCCCTCTCCCTTCCTCTCTCTCTAAAAATCAATAAAGGAAAAGAATTTTTAAAAAATAAATAAATATGTACATTCTTTTTTTTATTTTATTTTTTTAATATGTACATTTTAACGATAGTATTTGCACTCAGAGAGAACTCTGATTAAGGGAACCCAGATGAGACAACAAAGTAATTTTTATATCCAGTGACCATATTCTCCATATTTTCCAGAACAGTCCTCATTTTAAACATTATATCTCATTCTTACCATCAGTACAAGAAAAAATTCTTACTCATTCAAACATGTCCTAAATGTATCCTGATTTGTTACATAAATATATCACAATATTTATTGGCACATTTACGTCACTTTTGAAGTCTCCAGATGAACTTCATATACGTCCTCCTGATAGCTCTTCAGTAGACTCTAACAAGTACTCCACAATCTTTCCCAAGGAATTTTACTTTCTATAACATATAGAGTAAAACCTACTATTTTGGGGGGTGGGGGTGAATAGTACCACCATTAATTCAGTGGGAACCTGGGAATCATGACTCTTCCCCCTCCCTCAGCCTCCTCATCCAACAAATCTCTAGTCTTGTACTTAAGCTTGTGGCCTCACCTTTCATCCTCCCCAGTAAGCGAGCATGGTCCTTTCTAAAAGAGCAAGTGCTTTCTTGCTTTAAAATATTCTTCAGTGACTCCCCATTGCTGTAGCAGAAGAAGTAAACTCAAATGTCTATAGGGGTAGATAGGAATCCTAAATATTAGGGGGACCGGAAAGTAATGTCGCTAAAGTGATGACATGTTAAGGGCGGAAATGGAAGCAAATCTGTGTCAGACAATCGAGGAACTGTCAAACACTCTTAACCAACCTTGGTCGACCATCCAAGAACATTTGCAGCAGATTGGTAAAGTAAGCAGAGCAGGTGTTTGGGTCCCACATAACCTGTCCAAAAAAAACAAAGCTAACTGGTCCACCACATGCAACTTACTGCTTCAGCGGCACAATACAGAAGCGTTTTTTGATCACTTGATCACTGGAGATGAAAAATGGGTCCTCTATGATAATCCAAAATGCAAAAGGCAGTGGCTCTCTCTGAATGAATCGCCACTAAGTACAGCTAAGCCAGGTTTACACCTCAAAAAGGCACTTTTGTGTGTTTGGTGGAGTATTCACGGGGTCGTTCATTTTGAAGTGCTGAAATCTGGACAAACTGAATGCAGACCTTTACTGTGAACAATTGGATCAAGTAAATCAATCTTTAATTGAAAATTGCCCAGCGATTGTCACCAGAAAAGGCGTTATTCTGCAACACAATAATGCAAGACTGCACTGCGCAAGATGAACCCTGGAAAAAATTGATGAATTGCGGTGGGAGGTATTGCCTCACCCACCATACTCGCCCGATATTGCGCCATCGGATTTCCATTTATTCCAATCGCTACAACATTTTCTGAGTGGCAAAAAATTTGAAAATTTGGATGATGTCCAAAATGCCATCTCCAGATATTTTGCTTAAAAACCAATTGATTTTTATCGATCCGGCATTGAAAATTTGCACACTAGATGGCAAAAGGCTGTTGATGACAAGGGTGATTACATCACTGATTAAAAATAAAAACTTGTCAATGAGGTATCACCTGTCAGAATGGCCGCCATCAACAGATCATCAAACAACAAGTGTTAGCGAGAGTGTGGAGAAAGGGGGACTCTAGTACACTGCTGGTGGGAGTGCAGACTGGTGCAGCCACTATGGAGAACACTATGGTGTTACCTCAAAAAATTAAAAATTGAATTACCATTTGACCCAGTGATCCCACTCCTAGGAATATACCCTAAGAAGCCTGAAACACCAATCAGAAAGAATATATGTACCCCCATGTTCATAGCAGCGCTATTTACAATAGCTAAGATCTGGAAACAGCCCAAGTGTCCATCAGTAGACAAATGGATAAAAAAGCTATGGTACATATACACAATGGAGTACTATGCAGCTGTAAGAAAGAAAGATCTCTTATCCTTTGAGACGACATGCGAGGACCTGGAAACTATTATCCTAAGTGAAACAAGCCAAGCAGAGAAAGACAAATATCATATGATCTCACTTATTCCTGGAATATAATGAACATAACAGTCTGAGGAACAGGGTAGTCCCAGGGACGTGGAAGTAGGGTACAGACTGACAATTGCCAGAGGAGGGGGTGGGGGAGGGGAGCGATGAACCACAGAACTTGTATGCATGTACTCATAACCAATGGACATGGACAACAAAACTGGGGAAGGGCAGGGAGGGAGGGGGAAGAGGGTGTCAATGGGGGAAAAAAGGAGAAACATCTGTAACAAAAGTAAACTAATAAATAAAAAAATAAAATAAAATAAAAACTTGTTAAAAATTTATCTGTTTGAATTTAATGTAAAAAAACGACATTACTTTCCAGTCCCCCTAATATGTTATTAGTCCGGCCAAATACAATATGGAGAGGTGGCCTGAGGAGACAGAAGACTGAAAGCATTCAAATTTTAAAAACTATGCCAAATAAGGCTTATTTGTGGGAAAGTTCCACCCATGAGGTAAGAGGTCTAATACTTTTCACTTGCTAGTATGGTATAACAACCTTCTTTGTTATCTGGTCCCTACAAAGCATCTATTCTGCTCTTCAATTAATCTCAACTATGTGGAGCTCTCCGAAATTGTCAAGCACCTTTGCCCATGTCACTTCTAAAAGGTCTGAGCCGGCGGGAGATCACATCCACAATGCAAGGTCAATGTAGAGCAAAACAGTTTTATTGCGTGCGCCTGGGTGCAGGCGGGCTGAGCCAAAAAGGGGTCAGCCTCGAATAATAGTTGGGGTGTAGGTTATATACTCTAGTTCTAGCTTCTGGCAGTTCCTGCTGATGTACTCTGCCTGGCCCATTGTCCACTTTGCAGTTGGACTGGTCTGGTATCACATTCTGCATCTGCTGGGTGATTCACTGTCTTTCGGATAACAATAATCTGTCCTCAACAGAAGGCTGAGCAAAGGTCATGCAAGCAATGCATTTTTCACAATTTCTGCCTTTTGCAAGCTTTACCTTTACCCTTTAAAACATTACTAACCATTTCATTCCCATCTTATAATGATGATAAAAAGGGAAAAGGGGTTAAGTTTCTCTTTGTCTACTTCCTGCAGGTGTGGGGTGGTCGTGGACTCCTAAAGAGAATTTGTTAGATAACTTCTTGGGGAATGGGGCGATAGGGTCTTTTTACCTGTGCTAGAACATATTGTCCAACTATCTGGTTGACTAAAATTTGCAGTCGATTTTGTACAAACCTAGTAATCAGGTGCAAAAGGCAGGGTCCAAAAAGCAATAATAAGAAGGCTAATACTAGAGGCCCTATGAAAAGGAGTAGCCAGGTTAGTTTAGGCAAGGCTGCTTCTATACTTGTCCATATAGATTGAACTAGGTGATCCTGACTGAATTATTTTAGCCACGGGGCATTATCTACAATTCATTGTGTCCTCAGCCCAGCTGGTGTGGCTCAGTGGTTGAGCGTTGACCCATGCACCAAAAGAGGTCACCGGTTCGATTCCCGGTCAGGGCACATGCCCAGGTTGTGGGCCCGATCCCCAGAGGGGGCCGTGCAGAAGGAGGCCAATTGATGTTCTCTCTCATCGATGCTTCTATCTTTCTCTCCCTTTCCCTTCCTTTCTCTCTAAAATCAAGAAAGAAAAAAAATTTTTTTAATAAATAAATAATAGAATTCATTGTGTCCTCTCCTCAACCTGGCCAGTTGAGTTAACATAGAAGCTACAAGATGTATTTGCTATCATGCATACATCTCCTTCTTTGGCTAGTAAATAGTCAAGTGCAGTGGTTCTCAACCTGTGGGTCGTGACCCCTTTGGGGGTCGAATGACCCTTTCACAGGGGTCACCTAATACATAACAGTAGCAAAATTACAGTTATGAAGTAGCAACAAAAATAATTTTATGGTTGGGGGTCACCACAACATGAGGAACTGTATTAAAGGGTCGCGGCATTAGGAAAGTTGAGACTCTAGTGCTTATCTATTACCATGCAAGCAAGAGAGTTGAGAGATTTTGAAAGAAGTTTGACATTTTCACCTGTATCTGTACCTATATTTGCCATGGTGGCAGTTATGTTTTTTGCTGTTATGGCATTATGAGTAATTCCTCCCACGAGGCCCCCAGTGGTAATTGCAGCTATGACTCCTGCTATGAGGAGTCCGACTTTCCTTTTTGCCTCATGATGGCTTCTGGGCTCAGGGCCTGATGAGGTTGAATTAGGGATGAAGAAATGCATTAAGGTATTGCCTGGGGTGACATATCCTATTGCCCATAAGCCACCCTATTTTTCTGGGTTTAGGCATTGAATAGCAATTCCTCTCCTGGGGGCAGAAATGTTAAGTGCACCTAAAAATGTCATTGCTGCTGGTAAGCAAAGTAGTCCAGTCATATTTGGGCCAGGGAGGTGTTCCCACAGTAAATCTCAAATGATTAAACCATGACAGATGGAGGAGAGGGCTATTGCCACTGGCAGAACTGCACCCTGGATAGTGACTAATTTCCCTGGTATGATTTTTTGGTATTGCATCAAGTCCCTCTGAGCTTGCACATATAAACTCCCATTGCAGAGGTTAGACACATCATGAATAGTTAGATTACAGGTACCCTTCATAAGGTTACAGTGAGAGATAGTATATGTGGTGCCCGCTTTCACGGTCTGTATTCATACTGAGAATCAAGATCAGGGAGCTTTGCCCTTCTGCTCTACAGGAGGTTTCTGTCCTCCCTGGGCTCACGTTAGGACACCTGCATAACTGATTGACAGGTGTACTGCCCCAGTCAAACTTCCCACCTAGCACTGTCCCCAAAGCAGGTCGCACCCAGCAGGCGCAGCCTAGTGCTTGGCGCCAGAAGCGAGAGTGCCTCCAGGCTCACCGCCCCCTTGCACTGGGTCAGTGAAAAAACAATAAGGGTAGTGGCATTTCACCTGCCCCCCTCCCACAAGGCCCTGCAGACCCCGCTCCACCCCCTCCAGGGGAGCAAGCAGATTCTTGGAGAAGACAAAGTAAAGAATGAGAGGGGTTGGTGGGAAGGGTAAGAGCAAAGGTTAAAAAGGCATGGAGTTTAGATAGAATGTCCTGCTCTAACAAGGGAGTGGGGCAAACTGGTAACACTAAAAAAGAGTGGAGCCCGGCCAGTGTGGCTCAGTGGTTGAGCATCAACCCACACACCAAGGGGTCACTGGTTTGATTTCCAGTCAGGGCACATGCCCAGGTTGTGGGCCTGATCCCCAGTGGGGGGGCATGCAGGAGGCGGCCAATAGATGTTCTCTCTCATCGATGTTTCTATCTCTCTCTCTCCCTCTCCCTTCCTCTCTAAAATCAATAAAGAAAAAAAAAAAAGGGTGGAGAAAGATATAAGGGCCTAAAGAACAAGTGAGTGTCTGGGTTGCCCTGGGTTGCGATATTTGGCCATCAGTTCCCACAACTGAATCTCCAGAGCATCGAACAGGTCCCCTGAACTCGGGGAGGGCAGAGTAGGTTGCCCTGCTATCAATTAAAAATGAAATTGGCCCTGGCCGGTTTGGCTCAGTGGTTGGAGCATCAGCCCGCGGACCAGAGAGTCCCGGGTTCAGTTCCCGCTAAGGGCACGTACCTCGGTTGCAGTTTGTCCCCGGCCCGGGTTGGGATCGTGTGGGTGGCAGCCAGTCAATGTGTCTCTCTCACATCGATGTTTCCCTCTCTCTCTCTCTCACCCCCTCTCTCCCTCCCGCTCTATCTGAAGATAAATGCAAAAATGTCCTCGGGTGAGGATAAAAAAATAAATAAAAATGAAATTGGCCTACCTGCTACCATCAGTTATCTGAGGTTCAGAGTTCGAGATGACGGTCGGGGCGTTTGTTCCTGGGCACCTTCAGTATTCAGCCGCAAGGCCAATCAGATCAAGGCCTGGACTGCCCGTTCTGCTAGCCTGAGGAACGGATGAGGACCGACTCTGCCCAGTCTGTCCGCAGTCCGACTTCCACATTGAGGACATGGTTTAGGCGGTGGTCAGAGATTGGGGCATTGCCTTACCCAATGGCCAGTCTAATTACATTTAAAGCAGGGACCCAGGGGTCCACTCTGCTGATTCTGGTGGGTGCCCTTCTTCTGTCCCCTGAAGAGGGTTTGCTGACCCCTTTGATTAGTGGGGGCCCTCTGATGGCAGAGGCAAGCATTTGGAATTCTGCTATTCTTTGCTGTTAAGCCTCTTCGTCACGATTATTAAAAACCTTAAAGGCTAGATTTAAAAGTTCCCATTGAGGGGTTTGAGGGCCATCTGCCAGTTTTTGTAACTTTTCTCCTAATGTCTGGGGCCGACTGAGAGATAAATCTCAGGTTTAAAATGACAGTCCCTTCTGGGCTAGTAGGATCTAAGTTAGTATATCTTCTCATGGCCTGTGTAAGGCGGGATAGAAAGGTTGCAGGGTTTTCATTCCTTTCCTGGATTATTTCACACAGTTCTTCATAGTTAATGGCCTTGTGAGAGGCTTTTTTAAATCCCTCAATGACGCCCCCCACCGCAGGGGAACCCAGGCGGAGCGGGGGAGCCGAGACCCCGCCACCGCGGGGGAACCCAGGCGGGGCGGGGGAACCCAGGCGGAACGGGGGGGGTGCCGGGAGACGCCCCCCACCAACGGAGGAAGCCGGCAACACACAGGAGAACTGAGCAAACTGAACAACGAAATTGACCCAGAGACATGGAGGGTGGAGTACGGGATGACGGGCCTCAGAGGGGGGGGGGGGGCGGGGGGAAGAAATAAATCACAGAGCCTATGTGCATGGGTGCATAACCAATGGACATAGACAACAGGGATGGGGAGGAGAAGGGGAGGGGGAGGAGGGTGTCAATGGGGGAAAAAAAGGAAAAACATCTGTAACAAAAAAAATTAATAATAAAATAAATTATAAAAAAAAAAAAATCCCTCAATGAGACATATTACCATATGGTCCTTGGCTTTTCTACCCACCTCATTGTCCTGATAATTCCACCTGGGGTCCTGGCTAGGGACTGCTTCGGCCCTTACTGGGTTAGTGGGGGCCTGTTGTCTCAGAGCATCGGCATGGCCCTGGGTGTTAACCCAGATTCAATTTTATCTTCCAGATTAAGGGTGGAAGAGAGAATAACATGAGTATCATTCCAAGTTTGATCATAGGACTGGGTAAGGTACTGGAATTCCTGTAAAGGATCCTAATCTTTAATTTATTTGGGACAAATCTGAGAGAGAGAAGGGGACATGAACTCTGACAATCCCTTCAGCTCCCGCTACTTCCCTCAAGGGGCATTCTGAAACGAGGGCCTAGGTAGGGGACGGATAGGGACCAAAGATGGTTCCCGATTGCATGTGTGAGGGAGTCCTTTGCAGTGGTAGAAGAGTCAGAGCCGGAGTAGTAGTTTCAGGGTAGGGTGGTGGGGCCCGCAGAAGGGGCTGGAGGAGGACGCCCTGCCGGAGGGCATGAGGGAGGAAGTGGTGGAGCAAGATCGGCTGGGTCAAAGGAGGAAACAGGAGAAGTTAGCTTGTTGTCTTCAGAGGGAGGTTTGGGAGGATTAGAGTGGAGTAAGAAGATTTGGGAGGGAGAGCAAGAATTGCATAAAGAGGGGTGTGATCTGAGTGCAAAGGGGCAGGGATGTAAGGAACCTCAGACTATTTTCCTTGTCTTTGACAGTAATTGTCTAGGTCGGTGAGAATGTCGAAAGTGTCATTCTCAGGCTATTGTGACCCATTGTCTAATTTGTACTGAGGCCACACAGTATTGCAGTAAAAAATGAGTCACTAGGGAGGTAAGTCCTGAGCAAGCCCTAGGGTCTGTAGATTTTTTAGGAGACATCCTAGGGGTGTTGTACGAGGAATGGAAGATTCAGTGTTTCCCATGT
Organism: Tadarida brasiliensis; assembly: GCA_030848825.1. Lineage (NCBI taxonomy): Eukaryota > Metazoa > Chordata > Mammalia > Chiroptera > Molossidae > Tadarida > Tadarida brasiliensis. The sequence continues at coordinate 62,222,260 of CM061267.1, read as the reverse complement.
TGCGGTGTGAGATGTCGTGGCCTAGCGGTCTGACCGATACACTAGTGGAAGAAGAAGGCGTGTCCCCTTTCTCCCTAGAGTAGAGAGATGTGCAACTCACCTATATCAGGCATCCCTAGATATATGGTGAACTGAGGGAACCTGGTTCCCGAGGAGCATGTCCCGACCAGCACTGGATTTTGGAAGGGATGACCACACAGATGTGACCGAGAGACCTGGCTCTCTTATGTCCCAGACAGGGGATAACAGGACAGCCTGGAGAATCAGACTGGTAAGCAAAAACACTCACCAGCGAATTAGTGTCTGGTGTTGATGCTCGATCAGCCGGAAAGGTTAGATATCCGGTATCCAGCTGAGGATGTGATCAATCATGGTCCAAAAGGAGGCTTGGAGAACTCTCGGGGCCCGCTAATGCCTCCTATGCAGGATCCTCACAGACCTCCCGGGTTTCAGCACCCATTAAAAGGTCTGAGCTGGCATGAGATCACATCCACAATGCAAGGCCAACATGGAGCAAAACGGCTTTATTGCATGCGCCTGGGTGCAGGTGGGCTAAGCCGAAGAGGGATCAGCCTCGAATAACAGTTGGGGTGTAGGTTATATACTCTACTTCTAGCTTCCAGCAGTTCCTGCTGTTGTACTCTGCCTGGCCTATTGTCCACTTTGCAGTTGGACTGGTCTGGTATCACATCCTGCATCTGCTGGGTGATTCATTGTCTTGCGGATAATCCAATAATGCGTACTCAACAAAAGGCTGAACATAGGCCATGCCAGTAATGCATTTTTCACTGTTTCTGCCTTTTGCAAGCTTTTACCTTTACCCTTTAAATTTTAAAGCGGTTCTCAACCTGTGGGTCGCAACCCCTTTGGGGGTCAAACGACCCTTTCACAGGGGTCACCTAAGACCATTGGAAAACAAAATTACGGTTATGAGGCAGCAACAAAAATAATTTTATGGTTGGGGGTCACCACAACATGAGGAACTGTATTAAAGGGTCGCGGCATTAGGAAGGTTGAGAACCACTGCTTTAAAACATTACTAACCCTTTCCACTTCCTCTGTCCAAAATGCCCTGTTGTTGAATTTCTACTCTTCCTTGAAGGCTGAAATGTTATCTCTTGGAATTTTCCCCTGTCATACCTAAGCTAAGGTTAGTATTTCTCCTCTGCATTCTAGAACATATGGTTCATATACTATTTAGATATAGAGCTTATCTCACTGCTCTAATTATTAGTTTATTTGTCTGTACCATCCAAAGACACCTATAGCTCACAGTGAGTATTTAAGTTATCTTGGTATCTCCAGCATTACACACAGTACCTATAGCACAGGCACTTGGAAAACATTTGCTGGATGGATGAATGGATGGATGGATGACCTACTTAACTAAATAAAATGCCTGATTTTCAGGTGCGCAGAGTAGGTATGCCTGCCTGAAAAGTGTTGCCAAGTAAAGGCTACTGTCAGAAAGGTTTTAATGAACAGATAAATCTTAGCTATGATTGGCATATTCATTTATGTGAACAAAAGGAGCCAAAGAAGATCCACCCTCTCCCCTCTCCAACCCCATGGAAAGAAACTATGTGGTAAGGGTCAAAAGTCTGGACTTTCCAGTGACACACATTACTGGTAGAGTTCCAGCTTTGCCACCTACAAGCTTTTAGACCTCAGGCAAATTACTTAATCTCTCTCTAAACCTGACCTCCTTGTATGTAAAATGAGCATAACAGTACTTACTTCATAGGTTATTATAAGGTTTCATTGAGATTAATATTTAAAGCATTCATATAGTGTCTGGTGCAGAGTAAACATTCAACACACATTGTACTAGAACAGTATTTTGAGACATTTACCTTGATTTTTTCTTCCCTCCATTTTCCTTTTTCTTTATTCACCACTCAAAATTCAAGGAGATAGCCATGTATTCACTGTCTCAGGGAAGAGATTATGACACAAAAGAAAAAAGATAAGCTGGCAAGTTTTCTAGCTTTTATTTCTAATAGTCCTGGATAGGGTGAGAAGATTGAAGTACAAAATATTCTGGTCATAAAGGTAGAGAAGGATTTCCCCTAGACAGAAACAAAAAAACAAGATGAAGTTTACGGATGAAGAATAGCAGATCTGCAAACAAGTCTATGCCTCTAGGAAAAGAGGGAACTTAAGCTTTGCTTCCTCAGCAGAGAGACTAGGAAGGTACAATCTTAGCAAAGAAATACTTACATGGTGTGTTGGGGGATAAAGAGCATAGACAACTGCACAATAATTTCCATACTCCAGAAACTCATGAAACAGCAGGAGAATTCCTATGCTCCTGAGGTGTCATGTAAGCAAAAGACAATGTTTAGGCCTGACTGAGCCATACTGTATTAGTTATGTATTGTTTTATGACATATTACCACTCCAAAAGTTAGTGGGTTAAAACAGCAGCAAACATTTATTATCTCGCAGTTTCTGTGGGTAAGGAATTCAGGAACAGCTTAGCTAGGTGGTTCTAGTTCAGGGTCTCTCATGAGATTGTAGTCAAAATATTAGCCAAGGCTGCAGTCATCGGAAAGCTTGACTGGGACTAGAAAATGCACTTCTAAGATGGCTCACTCTTAGGACTGGCAAGTTGGTGCTGCCTATTGGCAGGAGGCCTCAGCTCATCATGTGGACCCCTCATAGAGCTGTTTGAGTATCCTAGCAGCATGGACTTGCTTCACCCATGATGAGACATTCAAGAGAGGAAGTCAGAGGTGGTAATGTCTTTTTTTGACCTAGTCTCAGTAGCCACACACTGTCACTTCCCCAGGATTCTATTCGTCACATAGACTAACCCTGGTATAATGTTGGAAGAGGCTATATAATGGTGTGAAAATCAGGAGGTAAGGATCACTGGTACTGTCTTGGAAGCTGGTTACCACACAGGACAACTGGGGTGATAACTGTTTCAGCAGCAAGAAGCATTGCTTGATTACTTGAACAAGATGCCAATACCTGACAACTTGGCGATGTGTAAGATATCAGAACCTAGCATAATTGAGGGAGAAAGGGATGCTTAAAGAATCGCTCTTAAATTTTCTTTCAACCTGGTGGGACTGGAGGCACAAGATAGAATTTAAACTATTACAGAAAGTAAAGAAATGTATTATTTCTTTCACATTTAAGTTTATAAATAATAAAAATAGCAATTATTATTATTATTATAAATATAAGAATAACTCTACTTTTGTTTCATTTTTTTCCCAATCAGTTCAAGATGACTCCAGTTCGACGAGTAATTCTCAATCATGGATATCAACCATAAAATGAACTGGAGGTTGTAAGAAAATACCCACCCACACAGCTTCCAATTTAATTGCTCTGGAGTAGGGCCTGGGCATCAGTATTTTTTTAAGTCCCTCAAATGATTCTAATATGTAACCATGGTTGAGCCCAATGTTCTCCTCTGCCCATACTTGCACTACAATCAATCAGCAAGTCCTACAAATTTTAGCAATTCTCCAATCCATCTCCTCTTCATCTCAATTCCTACATTTTTACTTTGGGATATCAACCATTGCTCACCTGCACTACTACAACAGTTTAACCACCTCTAGCTCCACCAGTCCAATCCATTGCTGATACACCAGTGAAGTAAACTGATATTATCCTGCCTAAAGTACTGCACTGGCTCTCCACTGCCTGCAGGATCAAGCTCAAATTCCCTTAATCCATGGTACCAAGCCATCCATGCCCTGACCTATGCACCACTCCAGCCTTATCCCACTTCACTTCCACAGTAGTATTCTGTGCTCTGACCCTACCAAACAGTCTGCTAGCCAGGTGGGTCATGCAGCTCTTTATGCCTAGAATATCCTCATCTCAGCCATTCAGCCCATACAACCATATTCTTAACTCCGGACATTCAGTTCAAGTGTTATCTTCTTTTTGAAGATTTTTCTACCCATTCCCAATTCCTCAGGTAGATATGACCATTTCACTCCCACTGCCATCCCTTTCTGTCCCCTGTGAGACTGCTATTTTGGCAACTATGACATTTTATTGTACTTATGCACATGCTTGTATTCTCATCTATTAGATGTTAAATTCCTTAAAGGCTGGGCTGGGACTCTGCTTTATTTGTCCCTATATTTCCAGACCTATGCTTGGTGCATATACCTGTTTAATAAATATTGGATGAATAAATAAATGAATAATTACTTCAAATGATTATTGCCAAGTAGGTTGTTCTCTTAAATAGATTAATCATCTTCCTGCAATCCTTTACCCAGTCATTTGCTTTAATTCAGAGATTATGCAAGTGTTAAAAATTTTAGCTTAGTTCAAGCAAATTAATTCATTTTCTAAAACAGGGGCTCAAATCAGTGAGGTATATTTGTATTAACAATGTTTTTCCAGTTTTATTTTTAAGAAAGTCACCATAAAAAAACCCAACAAATAAAGGCACCATATATTGCCTCTGACACCTGGGAGCAAATGATTGATAAGTAATTTATGACTCAAGTTAATTATACCATATGTAGGACACATATCAGTGTGCCTTATGGGTATGGCTTATAAATACATTAGGTTATAGTTGTCAATCCTCTAAATGAGGAAAAGAATACAATAGGACCTTTAAAGAACCAGTTATGAATCAACTACTTTTACAGCATAAGGGAGTATAAATGTCACTTCTTCAGGTAAGATTCTTTGTATTACTCTCTAGGAAACCATATTAATATAAAACTGAAAACATTTAAATCTTCAAACTTTCAGATAAAATCACATAAAAACACTTCTTTTGGAGTTCTAAAGACATTCATTCATTCAACAAATATTTATTGAGTGACTACTATGTGCTAGGCACTATTCTAAACTCTAGGGATGTTGCTGCCTTTAAAAAAAAAAAAAGGACTAAGCAATGAAAGAACCAATGCAATATACCAGGCTGGAAGATAAGAAGGAAGCCCAGGGCCAACTACGTAGCATATCAAAACAAATGCCACTTGGCTGGATAACTGGACAGTTTTTTTCACTAGCACAAACTCACATTTTGCAGCTGTCCTCATAAAGTTTACATATTAGTGTGGTGTTGGGGTTGGGGGAAGGCTAGAGGACAGGTTAATAGACAACAACAACAAAACAAATGAGTAAAATATAAAGTCTATCCAGAGAGTAGATAGTTGTGTAAGAGAAATAAAACAGAAAAGAGTCATGAGGAGTGCTGCAGGATAGAATTATAATTTTAAATATGTTTTTATTGACTTTTTTTAGAGAGAGAGGAAGGGAGGGAGAGATAGAAACATCAATGGGCCGCCTGCTGCACGCCCCCCACTGGGGATAGAGCCCGCAACCCGGGCATGTGCCCTGACCAGGAATCAAATCGGGACCTCTCAGTCCATGGGACGATGCTTAATTCACTGAGCCACACCAGCCGGGCTAGAATTACAATTTTAAATAGGGTAGTCAGGGAAAGCCTCAGTGAGAAGGTGGCATTTCAGCAAAGAGCTGAAGGAAGGGAGGGAATGAACAATTTATATCCTCAGTAGAAGAGCATTCCAGCACAGGAAGCAAACAGCTTCCAGAGGTGGGCACATGCCTGGTGCTTTCATGGAACAGCAGGGAAGCCAGTGGAGGGAAACAGGGAGTGCTGAGGAGAATAAACAATAAATAGTAGATTCGATCAGAGAGGTAATCTAGGGGAGAAGAGGAACAGGATCTGAATATGTAGGGCAGTGCTTCTCTAATCTAATAGGTCAATGCTTTCCTTTTATAACAAATAGTTCGTACTTTTCACCTATCCTGAAATTAAACTCACAGATAATACAACCTATCTACACACCTAACTTCAAAAGAACCGATATAATGTCAAACCTATAATATATATGAAAGTAATTTATAATAAAATAATATCTATTCCAATATGTAAATGTTCAGACATGAACACTGCAAAGACATAATGAAATATTTCACATTTATGTAGAGCCACTGTAAATGTGACAACTACAAATGCAGACTAATAGAAGAGTATTCTCTTGGAAACTCAAATGCCACAAATGGTGATGTTGATATAGTCTCTGACATGGTTTTCCAAAATGGCAAACCTCATGTAAAATTCTGAACAGAGAACTGTAACACTGGAAAACTGTAACCCACCCCACTATTCTTTTGACATTGTTTCTGTAAATACTGACTATGACAAATATGTAGCTTGTAGATAAACAGCATGTTTGTATAAGAATCCTAGGAACTAACTTCAGAAGATACAGACTGGGACCTTCAGTCATCTCAGTTCTGGGAGACTTGCTGACCTTCAAACGTAAAATCAGGATGACGTAGAATCAGGGTGATCCGAAGACCACGATGACGCACATCAGATCATCACTTGACCAGTTTCCAGGTTCTTATCGGAATGGACTGTGCTGGTCTGCACGTAGAGAACTTTTCAATCCCTTCCCCTTGATTTCAGTCCTGCTTCCCCCCTCCTTCCTTATAAAAACCTCTGCCTGCACTGAGATGTAAAGATGGGCTTTGTGACAAGAGTCCCCCATCTCCTCAGGTAACTGGCACTTGAATAAAACCTCTTTCCTTTTTCATCAGTATCTGTCTAATGAGTTTGTTTTTTGGGGTGACAGGCAACTGAACTTGGGTTCCGGTTACAGTACCAACTTTCCTCAATTTACATGATAGTTGCATTTCTATAAAATCAAGTGTACATTAAAACCATGCAAAAATATTTTGTATTTATATATAAATAGAGTTGGGCTCAGATCATTATAAACAGGTTTTTCACCTTCAAGAATGTCCAAAACATTCAAAGGTCGTGCAGAAGGCACACAAGGGAATTTTTTTGTGGTGATGAGACTGTTTTATACCTTGATTGCTGTAGTGATTACATGGGTGTACACATCTGTCAAAACTCATCAAACTGTACATTGATGCATTTATTTTATATAAATTATATCTCAAAATTGATTTTTTTAAAAAGTCACGCAGGATGAGAAACAATTATTTATAGTGGAAATTTGTGGAATGGGAAGCCACTACAGGGTTTTCAGCAAAGGATGATAGGATCTGACATATTTTAAAAGGATTATCCTGACCTTTGGGGCAGAGGCAGGCCAAGGCCAATGCAGAGAGACCAGTTAGAAGGCTATTTATCATAAAAGGCAGATGAGAGGTGATAGTGGCTTGGCCAAGAGTAGCAGCAAAGTGATAATCATATAGTGTATCAGAAATGATCTTTTAAACTTTCAAACAGACTCCCTCCCAAAGAACATGTAGAAAACAGAAAGAGCTAAAAAATGTTAATTTGACTAAAAGAAGTAAAGAGTAGTAATTTTTATTATTCTTAACAATACTCATATAACGCTACATTATTCAATGCAATTAAAAACCACTTTGGGATTCTATTTGTGTCGTTTTATATCTAAACATAATGAAGCATTATTTTCTGGTAAAATGAAATTCAACAAAAGTTAGTTTTTTTCCTTTGAAGTTGATCACAAAAAGTATATTTTTTGTGTAAGTAACATTTTATCTTGGCCATTTCTTTGATAATTTAGATCTTGCAATACCTTAAGCTCAGTGTAAAGAATATCAGTTTGTCATGAGAGCCTTTGTAAGTGTAGGAATTCAGGAGATTATGCTGGATTTGTTTTAAGACCAGAACCTACTAACTTGAATATTTTAAGATCTTGAGGTCGCAGATAATTTCTTATGATTTGTCTTGTACTCTTAAAACTGGAGGACAGCCCGGCCGGTGTGGCTCAGTGGTTGAGCATCGACCCATGCACCAAGATGTTGCCGGTTCGATTCCCGGTCATGGCACATGTCCAGGTTGTGAGCCCGATCCCCAGTGGGGGGCATGCAGGAGGCAGCCAATCGATGTTCTCTCTCATTGATGTTTCTATCTCTCTCTGCCTCTCTCCCTTCCTCTCTCTCTAAAAAAATAAAAATAAAGAAAAAACTGAAGGACAGTTCATTGAGGATTCTGGTTGGTTGACCCCAGGAACACTAAAGTTTTATATTTAATGTTCAAATCTTTCCCTTAATAATGTCAGAAAAATATTTATGAATGAAATGATTTCTGAGGTTTGTTTAAAAATAATCCAGTGAGGAGAGGGAGTATAAGGAATTTAGATTAAACAAAATCGGCCCTATCTTGATAATTGTCAAAGTTGATTAATGAGAAATGGTGGTTCATTTCACTATTCTCTTTACTTGCATAAATTAAAAGATTTCCAGAATTAAAAGTTTAAAAAATCCAGGATGTGGTAATTCATTCACTATTTGTTGTGCAGGATTTCACTAGGAACTTGGGAGAAATTTGTTAGCTTATGAGGATAAGGTCTCTACATGAAGGAGCTCACATCCTAAATATACAAACAGACAATTATAAAGCCATGTAAGGGCTATACTGTTGTATTAACTGTATAAAATGCTAAAGGAGAAAAGAAGGAGTGATTGATTCTGCCTGGTGAAATTACAGAAACTTCCAGAGGATTGATGTTCAGATTGAGCCCTGAACGTTAAATCGACTTTTTTTCTGGGACAAAGAAGGTAGGAAGCCTCCACAGAGCAGGCAACATAACTCCAAAAAATCACATTAAGGCATTAAAAAAAAAAGAAGACAGTGAAAAAAATAAAAAGGAGTCAGAGAGTGAATAATATTTGTATTTTTAATGCTAGTACCTTTGAGACAGTGCCTAACAATATACTGGGTGCTCAAAATTATTCTATTGAATGAAGTTACTGTTTGAAAGAGAGGTAGGAAGGAAAATAGAGAATAGAGTTTTAAATCCAAAGAAGAAGGCAACGTACAGAATGGGAAAAAATATCGGCAAATCATATATCTGATAGGGGTCTAGTATCCAGAATATATATAAAGAACTCTTACAACTCAACAACAAACAAAGAACTCAACTAAAAAATGGGCAAATGATTTGAATAGAAATCCCTCCAATGATATACAAATGGCCAACAAGTATTTCAAATGATGCTCAACATCATTTGGAAAATGCATAACAAAACCACAATATGAGGTACCACTTTACACCCACTAGGATGGCTAAAAATTCAAAAAAAATTAAGAAAAATTGAAAGGGTATGGAGAAATTAGAACCCTTGTACAATGCTGATGAGAATATAAAATGGTGCAGCCATTGTGGGAAACAGTTTAGTAGTTCCTCAAAAATTAAACATAGAATATGACCTAGCAATAATTGTTCCAAATACATGTATATACATGTTCATAGCAGCACTGTCCACAACAGCCAAAAAGTGGAAACAGCCCAAATGTCCATCGATGAATGGATAAACAAAATGTGCTATACACATACAATGGCATAATACTCAGCTGTAAAAAGAAAGGGAAATCCTGTCACATTCTGCAACATGTAGGAACTTTGAGGATATTATGCTAAAGTGGAATAAGCCAGTCACAGAAAGACACATACGGTATGATTCCACTTATATTAGCAATCTCAAGTAATCAAATGAATGGAAACAAAGTAGAATGGTGGTTACCAGAGCCTGAGGGGAAGGAAAAAAGGACAGTTATTATTTAATGGGTATAGATTTTCAGTTTTGCAAGATGAAAAACTTCTGGAAATCTGTTTCACAAAAATGTGAATATACTTAACACTACTGAACTGTACATTTACAATGGTAGAGATGATAAATTTTATTACATGTTTTTCACTATAATTTTTTAAAAAGGTGAGACCCCACTCAACATACCACTGAACACTAAAACAATAAAAACTCTAAATCTAAGATAATAATTATTTCTGAGCAGGGAAGGACTACAAAGGCATCTTAATTCTCTCTGTAAGGTTGTGTTACTTAAATAAAATCTAAGTCAGCCCTGGCCGGTTTGGCTTGTGGTTGGAGGGTCGGCCTGCGGACCAGAGATTCCTGGGTTCGGTTTCTGCTAGGGGCATGTACCAAAAAAAAAATAATAATAATAATAATAATAATATCTAAGTCATTAGATTCAAAATAAACAAAACTACACTAAGTGAAAGAGGCCAGACACAAGAGGTTTTATATTGTTTGATTTCATTTATATGAAATATCCAGAATAGGTAAATCCATAGAGACAGAACACAGGTTGGTGGTTGTCAGGGGTTGGGAGGGTGGAGGAGTAGGGAGCAACAGCTTAATGGGTATAGCCTTTCCTTTTGGAGTCATGAAAATGTTTTAGAATTAGATAGGGGTGAGGTGGTAGTTGCACAACATTTTGAATGTACTAAATGCCACTGAATTGCTCACATTAAAATAGTTAATTTTATGCTATGTCAATTTCACTTTGAGTTAAAACTAAAACTAAGAAAGGGGAGAATTCAAGAAGGATGGGTATTTATTGAAAAGGATCAAACACCACAGAAAAGTAGTGAAGGATATAAAGTAAGAGGTCATTAGATCTGGCAAGTAGGAGGTCTTTTTAGGAGAAATGTGCTAGTAGCCAGATTGTTGTGGGTTGCAATAGATGGGCCTGTGCAGTAAGCTTGAGGGAGTCTTGAGCATTTTGAAAGATAATGGGAGTCAGTAGGGAGGGAAAGACTGCAGATAGACATAGGAGAGGAGATATTTGTTCAGCAAGACTAGAGATAAAAGAGAATAGAGAAGGTCAGTAGGAGAAGGGTTAGCCTCAGAAAGGATTATCAATCCTAATATTGGAGAGAAACAAATAAATATAGAGGTAAATTTATCATCTCCAAATATCACTTGGAGAGGGAGTGACTGCGTTGATACTTCATAACTCATTTTCTCTAGGAATGAGGAAGCAGAGTGTAGGGCTTGAGGAGCCATGGGAGTTCACCAAGAATGAATAAAAAGGGCTTCCTGGGCAGCTTTGAGGGCTTTAGTGGAAATCATAAATCTCTCCCCTACCCCCACCCCCCACAAATCCACAAGTGAAAAAGCATTGTATAATTAATATTGTCTCACAAATTGTTAATCAGAAATAAAAGTACTGCATAGTACCATCTGTATGACACATATTGGATTCGTGACATTATGAATATACTTAAAATAGTCTTTATGTAACATGCAACAGAAAGATCAGTCAGGGATAATTGGAGAAAGAGCAAATTGAAATCTACTGAAGAAACATTAAATATCAAACATTCAACTAGGAAGAGGAAATAAAAGATTTCCAGGAGACAAGTTACTATTGAAGAAAGATATAAGCAAATATTTTACTAAAATTTTGAAATAATGGAACTACTTAAAAACATATAAGGAAAGGGTAGATAATATATTTCTTTGAAAAAGTAGGAAATATTTGCCTTAAAGCTTCCAATAAAGTTTTTTTTTTTAATCCTCACTCGAAGATATTTTTACATTTATCTTCAGACAGAGTGGGAGGGAGAGAGAGAGAGAAACATTGATGTGAGAGAGACACATCGATTGGCTGCCACCTGCACGACCCCAACCAGGGCCGGGGACGAACCGAAACTAAGGTACGTGCCCTTGGCTGGAATCAAACCCAGGACTCTTTGGTCTGTAGGCTGACACTCTAACCACTGAGCCAAACTGGCCAGAGCCCAATAAAGTATTTTTAAAGTTATTTTTTTACCCCTGGCCAGTAACTAGTTGGTTAGAGCATCATCCCCATACACCAAGGTTGCAGGTTCGATCTTCTGTCAGGGCACAAACAAGAAGCAACTGATGAATGCATAAATAAGTGTAACAACAAATCAATATTTCTCTCTCTAAAAATTTTAAAGTAACTGGTAGAGCACATTAAAAGGAAATTTAAAAATAATTTTAAAACCCTGAATGCTTATTAGTTGAAAATTTTTTTTTTGCTAGTTCCTTATTTTTTATTTATGTTAGTTGAAATTTTTTAAAAAATTAGTAACTAGCTATTCACAATAAATGCCTCTAAACAAAATTTTAAGTACAGGATGAACATGAATATGACTTCAAAATGGGCATCTTGAAATGTGGTAGTCACTGACGAGGCAAGGTAATCATCTAATGATTTCACTGAATGAAATATAATATGCATGTAAGGTGTCTTGTGGAATTCCACAGCATTAAAATATTTTTTGCATAATGTGATAAGTCTTGGAAATAAAATTTCCCTCTATAGATTTTATTATTATTATTTTTTAATCCTCACCTGAGGACATGTTTTCATTCTTTGTCCAGATAGAGTGGGAGGGAGAGAGAGATAGAGAAACATCGACGTGAAAGGGACACATTGAGCGGCTGCCACCCTCACGACCAACCAGGGCCGGGGACAAACTGCAACCGAAGTACATGCCCTTAGCGGGAACCGAACCCGGGTCTCTCTGGACTGCAGGCCGACGCTCTAACCGCTGAGCCAAACTGGCCAGGGCTCCCTCTATGGATTTTAGTTTAGATTTGAACATCTCGCTAACAACAGCAATTATTTATGTTTGACTTAGGGGTGAGTAACTGAGAGGCTCAAAGAAATCTTAGCTTTGTAGTGGCCTACATAGAAACATGGAAAGTTGTTTTACAGAATAGTGAATGAGATAAAAAGTTAAAATCACCTTGGTACTTTAAATACATTTTTTTTTAACTGTGGTAGTAGATACCTAACATTTTAACTTTTTTTTTAAAATCCTCACCCAAGGACATACTTAGAGAGAGAGGGAAACATTGAACTGGCACCCCTTTGGTGCACAGGACAGCACTCAAACAACTGAACCATTCTGGCCAGGCAGCCATTTTTCTTTTATCCTCACCTGAGGATATTTTTCCATTTATCTTCAGGTAGAGAGAGAGAGAGAGAGAAACATTGACGTGAGAGGGACACATTGACTGGTTGCCTCCTGCACAACCCCAACCAGGGCCAGGGATGAACCGAAACCTAGGTATGTGCCCTTGGCTGGAATCGAACCCAGGACTTATTGGTCCGTGGGCTGACGCTCTACTGCTGAGCCAAACCTGCCAGGGCCAGGCAACCATTTTTAAGTACAGAGTTCAGTGACATGAATGTCCATTCACATTGTTGTGAAACCATCACCACTATCCATCTCCAGTACTTATTTTTATCATCCCAAGCAATATAATTTATTTATATTGTGGTAAAAATACATACAAAACTTACCTTCTTAACCACTTTTTTTTTTTACCCTCACCCGAGGACATTTTTGCATTCATCTTCAGATAGAGCAGGAGGGAGAGAAGGAGGGGGAGAGAGAGAGAGAAACATTGATGTGAGAGAGACACATCGAGTGGCTGCCACCCACACGACCCCAGCCGGGGCCAGGGACAAACTGCAACCAAGGTACGTGCCCTTAGTGGGAACCAAACCCGGGACTCTCTAGTCTGCAAGCTGATGCTCTAACCGCTGAGCCAAACCGGCTAGGGCTTCTTAACCACTTTTAAGTGTGCAATTCAACAATTTTAAGTATATTCATATTGTTATGAAATAGATCTCCAGAACTTTTCTATCTTGCAAAACTGAAACTCTATACCCATTAAACAATAATTGCCATTTTCCCCCTACTCTTGGCCCCTGGTAACTACCATTCTGTTTTATGTTTCTATGAATTTGACTACTTTAATTTTTTTGTTGTTGTTGTTAATCCTCACCTGAGAATATTTTTTCCATTGATTTATTTTTAGAGAGAGTGGGAGGGAGGGATGGGGAGAAAGAGAGGGAGAGAGAGAGAAATATTGATGTGAGAGAGACACATCTATTGGATGCCTCCCACGCTTGCCCTGGCCGGGGTCGGGGATTGAACCTGCAACCCAGGTACATACCCTTGACTAGGAATCAAACTTGCGACCCTTTGGTGCATGGGCCGACGCTCTAACCACTGAGCAACACTGGCCAGGGCATGAACTTGACTACTTTAGATACTTTGTATAAGTAGAATCACAATTTTATTTTTTCCCCAGTTTTATTCAGAAATAAGTGACTATTACTGTATAAGGTTCACAGCATGATGGTTTGATTTATATATATTATGAAATTATTACCACAATACAGGGTGGGGCAAAAGGAGATTTACAGTTGTTTGTATGAAAAATAATACAATAGTTAATAATAATACAAGAAGAAACTGGTTTGTGTACTCACAACTGTAACCCTATTTTTGCCCAACCCTATAGGTTCAGCTAACATCCATCATCCCAATAAAATACAACAAATAAGAAAGAAAAATTTTTCTCCTTGTGATGAGAACTCTTAGGATCTACTATTTTAACAACTTTCCTATATACCATACAGCAGTGCAGTGTTAACTACAGTCATCATGTTGAACATTATAACTAGAGTTTATACCTTTTGACCTGCTTCCTCCAATTCTTCCTCTTCTCACCCTCTGCCTCTGATGACCCAAGTCTGATCCTTTTTTCTACGAGTTTGTTTTTTATTTGTTTAGATTCCACATATAAGTGAGATTATACAGCATTTGTTTTTTTGTTAATACTCACCCGAGGATATTTTTTTCCCATTGACTTTTAGGTAAAATGGAAGGGAGGGAGGGAGGAAGGGAGAGAGAGAAAGAAATATTGATGTGAGAATGACACATCAACTGGTTGCCTCCCGCAGGACCCCAACTGGGGCCGGGGATCAAACCTGCAACCCAGGTACATGCTCTTGATTGGAATCAAACCTGAAACCCTTCGGTCCATGGGCTGATGCTCTAACCACTGAGCAAAACAGGCCAAGGCTATACAGTATTTGTTTTTATCTACAATTTATTTTTAATCTAAAATATTAGCAGTCACTGAATGAAAATAATTTTTTGCTTGCTTTGTTCTGGGGCATTTTGCTAATAGTTGAGCGTGAGTTCAATCAATATACTGGATTAATTATATGGTGCAATCATATTTCACAGTCCTTGTTAATGATCCATTCCTGAATACAGAAACTAAATGTCATTATATTGAAGGATCACTAATTAAATGCTTAGGTAGTACTTGACTTTGAAATTATTTATAAAATATTAATATTTTTCTTTGAATGTTAAATGAAACAGTATAAGAAATATGTGACAGAAAATTTAGGGAAGAGTATGGATTTAATAACTACCTTCTCCTGCAGTTAGTATTTATTATTATACCTCAGCATTTAGCCTTTGTTGTGTAACACTCTCAAGTTTTCATTGAGTGGAGAGCCTCGTGGGTTTTGGTTCCAGTTCTGCTATCTTCATGACCTTTGTCAATCTTTTAATTTCTTTAAGCTTAGGCATTATTATCCCCACTAAAATTCTAATGCATAAATAAAGGTGGAGATAATAATACCAGGCCTACCTACTTTAGGGTAGAGTTATGAGAATAAACGGGGAGTATTACGTGAAAAAGCTCTGAAATATTAGCTTTAGAAATATATGGTACTAAATAAATTTAATCTTTTTAAAACTTCTCTCCATTTTTATATGCCTTTCTTCTAAAAATGTTATGCTGCGCTAGACTAAAAAGTTATGCTCCTTTATTCATCCAGTCCCTATCTGTTAGATAACACATTTCAATAATAAACTCACAGATTAAAAATTGGTCAACAGCTCTTTTGCTGTGACTAGGTCTAGGAATGAGGGAGTAAGGGATACCAAGAATAAACTAGAGAAGAATTTCCCTCCCTTCTTTCTTACTCACTCTCCCATAACTTCCCAGCTATGAGTCCTTCAGTTTGGGAGTATAAAGAGCACTGAGGGATGTAGAATGAAATGACGAGTTGATATTAGAAGTGTTACTTTGGGAGAATCTCAGGTGTGAATCCTCATCTGTAGTTTCACTTAAATTACACCAGGTACAAAAGCATTGTGACTCAGTGGTTTATGCAACAAGCTGGAAACTCAGGACCTGTGGGTTCTGGCCATGAGTCTGACATTTGTTTTTTACAAGTGAGCTAGTCATGTTCACTCCTGTGTTTTATTTAGTTTTTCATCTATTAATGAGGACAATGATGCCAAATTATTTCCCAAGGTTGTTAAAAAAAAAAAAAAAAAAGAACTCACAAAGAGTTGTAATGCCATGAAAACTATAAGAAAGGTAGCTTTCATAAGAGAATAGATGTGAAAATACTCCAAAAGTTAAATTTTGTATACAGATATAAAGCATTACTTTTATCTGAACTAGGGGGAAAGGGATACTGTGAATATGAACACGTAGATAATACCGAAACCTCTGTTTGATTGTTGGTTTTAAACTCCCACTCAAACCTTCACAAAAGTACTAAGAAGAGAGATTTTTGAAAATGGTATTTGGCTTTCTTCTCAATCCTCATGTATTTACCCAGAGTGCAGGCGGCTCATGAGTAGGGAATGAGCCTAAAGAGAGGAAAGGTTAAAAATAAAGTAAAAGGTCTAGAAATCATTCATTCTTTGCCTGCTTAACCAGTTCTTGTGTTTTCTATAAGCATGTGCCATGTGTAATACACTAATTCTAAAACACACTGTAAGACAGCATCAGGCGGCTTTCCTAGAAGACGAAACTGAGACTTAGAGAGGTTAAGTGACTTTCCTTGAGTAAGAAATAGAGTGGGTTTTCGCACCTCTCTCACTTCAGAGCTCAAGTTCCTTGAGAATTGTGGTATAAGTATGTGGAAATTCTGAAACTTAGTTTGTACCATTAAAAAAAAAAAAATCTCCCAGACAAGATCTGTTTTTTTCTTTGTTATTGCCCTATTCTGTTTCAGGAAAAGCAGAATTTATTTGTGGAATACATGTCAACCAAACATGTCCTGAAAGTTATGAGGAAGTCAAGTTGTTCCTGGGATTCTCCCCATCTCTCCCATGGCTACATAGGTTATATCATGACATCTCTACGTATCTCTGCATGCCTGCCTAACACTCCTTTCTTGACTAACCAGATTCTTTATAGTTTCTACTCTCCCACAAGGCTTCAGCCTGCCAATTCCCTAACTCTATCCCATGGCATTCAGCTTTTGCCCCTGCGATTTAATGACTTATTCTCTCTAGGTGTCCTAGTTCAGATTCCTAACAGTGAAAACTGATTGGACCAAATCATGTTCCTACACTAGGCTATAGGTTACTGGCCAGTCTACATGGATTGGTTAACTTGGGCCAAGTGCCCAAACCATAGGCTGTGACTGAGGCTTAGCAGGATGGTCAAGTTCCTTGAGAATTGTGGTATAAGTATGTGGAAATTCTGAAACTTAGTCTGTACCATTAAAAAAAAAAAAAAATCTCCCAGACAAGATGTTTTTTTCTTTTATTTCCATGTTTCTATGAAAGATATTACCATTCTTCTTATCACCCAGACTATTGATTTAATTTTGTTGTGAAAATAACACACATACAGTAAAAGTTGTCTCCTTTCTACCAAACATTCTCAAGATCCTCCTAGAGGTGAGTACAGCTAAGTTTTTGAAGTATCCTTCAGAAAAATTCTATGTATGTTCAAGCATTTTATCCACATTCCATTTTATATAAATGGAAGAACACCATAAACACATGTGTGCCTAGCTTTCCTCATTTAATAAGTAGATCTTGTAGCCTATTCCACAGCAACACACACACACATATATATAATTTTATTTTTTTAAAACGGTGTCACAGAACTTAACTATATGTATGTGATTACGTTTTTTAACCAGTGTCCTTCTAATAGGTAGGTATGTTTTCACTCATGCCATTACAAATAAGGCTGCAGTAAGCATTTATGTTTGTACAGAGCTGTAAATTTTTCAGTCAAAGCATGCATGCCTTTTCAATTTTATTTTTTATTTTTTTTACGTGCCCCTAGCGGGAACCAAACCCGGGACTCTCTGGTCCGCAGGCCGACGCTCCAACCGCTGAGCCAAACTGGCCAGGGCATGCCTCTTCAATTTTAATATATTTATGGCCAAATTGCCTCCAAAGATGTGTCAATTTCTCCTAACATTTGTGTATGAATGTCGTCATTTGCAAAGTGTTGTGTTCTGTTAAACTTTTTGATCTCTGCCAGTCTGGTAATTTCAGTCATTTTTAATTCTACCTTCTTTCTTGCCCACAAGTCAGTCATCTTGTTCTGCGAGTTCTTTCAGTCTCTCTCATCCCCATTTGTGTCTTTTTAATTGCAGTGTTATGACCTTAGTTTCAGCGTTTACTGCTTCATGTATTGGCTTCCAATATCTCTCATTATATTCTCTCCCCTTAATAATTCACAATCTATCCAGAAGTGAGAGATTAATATTTTTCTAATTTTATTTCTATACTCAGAAAACTTTGGTTGCTTCCACTGCCAAAAGTAACAAAGTTCAAATCAACCAGGTATCCAGTGCTCACCAGATTTCAGTCCCAGTCTACTTGTAAGCATTCATCTGGGAAAAGGGGCCTACCAGGCATTTCCTATTTTAACCAAATTCCCTGACCAATCTGATCTCTAAAAAATGTTTGTGGGTCTAAGTCCACGAATCAAATCCCTCACTACTGTCACAGTATCACAAGTTCACGGTGCTTAGAGAAAGGCAATATGGTGTAGTGAAAGCTAAAGGATTTGAGTTCTCGTTTTGGGCTCTACTAAAAATATGCTGGGGGACCTTGGGCAAACCACTTTCTTTGTAAAATGGATTATTAGACTAGGATATTCTCTGATTACTGGATTTACAAAGATGTGTAAAGACTTACAAAGTCCATTCTACGGAGAAAAGTCTATTCAGTTCTAAAGTGTTGCGAATCTAAAGGTAAGACTAATTCCTTTCAGTTCAGCAAACACTGAGCCCCGACCATAAACGTAGCATGTAGTCTAGAATGAGGACGCGCTTCGAATCTCAGGCACTCACTCGCCAGGGTTTAGACCGATTGGCAAAAAGCAAAAGTCATTCCACTCAAGAGGCGGTTCGCTTCTCTCGCCCGTAGACATTCCCAAAAGTACCAAGGTCTAATTGCCGTCAGCAGTCACCAAGCCATTGGTAACACCAAGACGCCGGCTGTGAACACGGAGCTGACACTACTACAGTTCCCGGCATGCCTCTCTTCCCACCACCGCCCTCTCCCGCCCCTCCCTGGACTCCTGCCCGCCGGGTCTTGCCCCAGCCCACAGCCGGCGGCGGCACAGAAACACTCCAGAAATACACCTTTCCCACCTAGTCGGCGGTGAGACTGCAAGTTCCAACTCAAGTCTTACTCCTACTGACTAGGGATTGCCCTGCTCCGAGTCGAATTGCCTCCGCCCAGCTCTCCTCAGACCCAAGCTTCCCGGTCAGAGCCCGCCCCGGAAGTGGAATCGAGCCGTCCAGCAGACAGCCGGAGCGCCTTCCAGCCACTCCTCGCGGGGCTGGGGCGGGCGTGGGGGAGCGGCCAGGAGGCGGAGCGGGCGGGGGCGGAACGGCGTGGCGTAGCGCGTGGGGTGGAGCCGCAGCGCGGGGCCGCGCGTCTGGGTGGCGGCCGCGGACGCGCCAGTGGGGTGAGGCGGCTGCGGCTGCTAGTGGGGCGGGGGGGTTAGAAAGGAGGAACCGGGAAGGGGGGCAGGGCGAGCGGAGAGCCGTGTTCCTGAGGCGGTGGCGGCGTCTCCGACGAGGGCGGGGAAGGAGGATGGAGCAAGCTGGGGGTTGGGGGTGGCGCTAGCTGCAGCGGCTCGCCGCGTACTGTGGGAGAACAGCGGCTGCCCCTGGAAGTTGTAGGGTCGGGTGCCGGGCCGGTGCCGCCGCCTTGGGCGGTGGGGAGGAGGGGGGAGCAGCGGGGGTTAGCGGGGGTCGGGAGGGAGGGGACGAGCAGGGGGAGAGAGCTGGGTAAAACGGAGCGGGCTCTGCGCCGGGCGGGCGGGCGGCGGCGGGGGGGCCAGCGACCGCAGCCGGGGGGACACGGGAGGATGGAGCAAGTGGAGATCCTGAAGAAATTCATCAAGAGGGTCCAGGCCATGAAGAGTCCGGACCACAATGGGGAGGACAACTTCGCCCGGGACTTCATGGTGAGTCCTTCCCTTAGTTGTCGCCTCCTCTCGCCTGCAGCGGAGCCTACCGCCGCCTTACCGGGCCGCCAGTGCTTTGTGTGCGACAGTGAGGAGAGGGGCGGAGAGGCGTGCACCAACCCGAAGGACCGGGTGGTCTCGGAGGCCGGCGGGAGGTGAGACCGCCTCCGCCCCTCGGTCTCCTTTTCCCTCCTCCCGCGTTCGCGGCCACCTCCGCAGGCGCTCTGGGCGCAAAGGGAGCGGCCACCGAGCCGAGCCTGCGTTTAGCACCGCCGCCGGCGACCACCTATTGTTTCTCGTGCCGGGATCGGGAGGCGAGTGAGGTCTCTCCTTACCTCCCCATACAACCTGCTTCTCTTGGGAGGGTCGAGGCAGGGTGTCTGCCCAGGGAGGAGAGCGGATCGCGGCTGACGGAGGAACGGGGGTGTTGAGGTTGGCATTAATTTGTGGGGTCCCTTTACTCAAGCTGGTCTCAAAAGTGGGCTAGGTAGGACTTCTACCGTTTTTGGGCAGTTGTTATTTAAAACGCCTGGGAGAGGATTGTCTATAAGGTATCTCATGGTTTGCCTAATTCCCATTTACCTCCGTCCGGTCTCTTGTTTCCTGATAACCAGGTTGGAGACGGTGTTGGGGTCAAAGTGACTTTAGGTTGAGGGGGCTGCTAAGTGTGTGTGGAGGGGGAAGGGTTATCATGAAGGAAACCTTCAGACTCCCTAGGGGATATTGCCGAAGGCTGAGGGGATGTGACTATCACTTCCTATCCGGGGTGGGGGTGGGGAACTTGGGAACAATAGTCCTGGTGGGGCGGAGGCGATGGTGCGGGCCGAAGCCCTGAGCTGGGAGATAACCTTCGCAGCCTCCCCCCCCCCCCCCTTTCCGCCGCCCTCTGCTTCTGCTGGCGGCCTGGGAAGGAGGTTAAAAGTCTAGTTCGTGAAATTGCTCTAGAAACGTCAGTAGGAAAGGGTCAGATCCGAAGGCGTGAGACCAGAAGTCGACTTCCTACGTTGCTCCCCCACCCCTTATTTTTCTGCTGGACAATGTTCCTTTACGGTTGTTTCCCGGCTTAGGAGGCGGTGGTTGCGGCGGCTGCTCCTACGGATATTGCGCAAGACTGGGGCGTTGGAAACCCTGGAGGTCCGGGGAATAGAAAAGGAAGTGGGACTTTGGGAAGTGGTTGCTTTTTAGCCTTGGCGGGATTTGGGAATGGGAAATAAGCTAGGGGAAATTTTGCTCCTGGGCAAAGTGCACCCCGAGAGTAATCATTTTACCCCCTATTTCTGGATTGTGTAAAGTATACACAGTTAATGTATATAACAGTGAGCAGCAAACATTGTTTAGTTTTAGCTTCAAAGTACGCTTCAATTGTTTACAAGGTGTAGGTGAGATCACTTTTAGTACTGAGATACTTTTTCACACTTTAAAGAGATTTCTTGCTAGTAAACTTGAGCGTTAAAATGAACAACTTTATAACATCTACAGTGTTGCTGAGCTTTGTGATTCCCACCTTTATAGATCAATACTAGAGGATAGGAGTAAGGTTTTGTTAGTATCTTTTGAAGATGGAAAAACCTAGATTTAAATCTATGCTTTACTTTGAGCATTTTCTCTGATTCTTTAGCCTATGTATTTTTGAAAAATTACTTTTTGATTTGAGAAGGGTAAAGAAAAGACATTTTCCTAGTACTGAGAATTTTTGATTGTGTTGGTATCTTTGAATAGTGTCAATAATTGGATAAAGCCTCCGTTTTACTACTCAAGTAAAAATAGAAGAAAATACTTATTTTGAATATTTAAAACGTTTAAAACTAGTCACTTGCAGTCTTTTTTTGTTTGTTTGTTTTTGGTTATGGAAGGATAGGTGGTGAGGTCTCTGGCCACTTCTCTGCAGGCTAGTCATCTTGTTATCCCTGGGCATATCCTGTCAGGAAAGAGCATTGTTTGGTGATGCAGGCCCTCAGGACAGGTGCCCAGTCTCTGAACTCCTGTTCAGGGGAAGTAGCCCTAGGGTTCATGCTTTAGGGATGAGTCAGGGATTCCTATTGAAGATTTAATTTCTTAAGGACTGAATGAGTTTCCTTTTTCTTCTATAATATCTAGGGATAGGTAGGTGATTCTACATTTGAGATTTGATGACTAAGGCCATTCTTTTATAGTGTTTGCTTTTTTAATTCTGTGACTTGATAAGCAAGCAATAGCTATAATTAAGGCTGCTAGTTGGTGACCCTTTCCCCTTGACTGGAAGATTGGAGGGAAACTGTACCTTCTGCCATACAGAGAGAATAGAAGATTAGCTAACTGTTCTGTTATTCTTAAATTCTGGTGTGTATTAAAAACTACATTTTAAATTTTAGCATTTTAGAACTGAGCCTTAGATATAATCTAGCTAGTATAACTATTCAGTTATAAAGTACTAATGATCATTTCAAATTTGGAAATTATAGAATAGTAATTAAAATAATGACCTACCCTTAGGAAAGTGGGGTGGGCATTTAAACTGTGTTCTTCCATTCTATCCAGCCTTCCTGTAGTCCAGTGATTTTTTCCAACATTTTTCATTTTATGGCACACACAAACTAATTGCTAAAATTCTGCAGCACACAAATATATTTTTTGCTTACCTGACCAAAAAAAAAAAAAAAAAAGGGTATAATTTTGATTCTTTTACACCGGGCAGCTATTGTGTTATTGACTATTGTTAGTTTTTAATTTGACAGTTTAAGGGAAAAGAAGTTAGTGCTCCTGACTAAGTAGTCAGGTATTGTTTGTTTTAAAAATTCTTGCAGCATACCAGTTGAAAATCGGTGCTATAGTCCCATCACACAAAGGCTTCTTTTCAAATTTTAAAAAAAATATCTATATCACATTTTTATTTATGCAAATAAGATTGAACTATATATACTAGTTTCTGTCTTACTTTGAACGTGAGTCTGTAAGCATATATAGATCAGTGTAGTTCTTTTTAAAAAATTACTAAAAGTACAATTGATATACAATATTATATTAGTCTGTTAATGGTTTAATGCTTCTCTATGACCATACTACATATATACCATTTTATATTCTTGGGTGGTTTTTTTTTTCTCAACTTAACATTTTGATAAGTACTTTTCATTTGTAAGAATAGTTTTTTTTGTTTTGTTTTTTTAATCCTCACCCGAGGATATTTTCCCATTTATTTTCAGATAGAGTGGGAGGGGGGAGGGGGAGAGAGTGAGAGAGAGAGAGGGAGAGAGAGAAAGAAACATCGATGTGAGAGAGGCACATCAACTGGTTGTTTCCTGCATGACCCCAACCAGGGCCAGCGACCAAACCAAAACCTAAGTACCTTCCCTTGACCGGAATTGATCCCAAGACTCTTTGGTCCTCGGGCTGACGCTCTAGACACTCTAACTGCTGAACCAAACCCGCCAGGGCTGTAAAAATAGTTTTAAGTGACTGCATAATATTTCACCTGGTGACTGTTTTGTAACTTAACCATTTCCTTGTGGTTGAATGTTTAGGCTGTTTATTTTCTATTATATATATGGTAATTCTGTAATGATCACTTCTGCATAAAACTTCTTTACTTTGGATTATTGCATAAGATATCTTTTGGAAGTACTAGGTAAAAGGATGTAAATATTTTAATACATGTTTATAAATAACTTTGAAGAAGTGTCAGTTTATACAACTGTCAGTAATGTACGAACGTTCATATAATAATTATCTTGGTCTTTGATAATTTGATGGTTGAAAGATGGTATCTTGTTTTAATTTGAATTTTTTGATGACTAGTCAGGTTAGAAATTTTTCCCTCTCTCATTAACTATTCTATATGTTGTCTATTGACAGAGGTGGGTTGTACTCCCATCCCTGCCATTGGCTAGCTACCTTGGGCAGGTCACTTAGCAGAAAATGAAATGACTGATTTCCCTCATCTTTTAAAAGAAGGAAAGTGTACCTCCTTTACAGGGTTGAAGTATGGGACTGATATTTAGGGTCATCTAACAAATTATTGTGCTAAGGTCTTTATATCATATAGCTAATATATATCTATCTATATATATATATGTTCAGTTATAGATAACTAGAGGTAGAAGGAAAGCGGTATTTGGGCTTTTGTTTTCAGTCATTTTCTTTTGCTTTTTAAAGCTTTATCATGTCTAATCTAAAACAAGTAGATGAAAAAATCATAAAAGATGACACTTAAACTATAAGTAAATATGGCCATTTCAGCTTAACCAGTTCTCTCTCCACTTATGAAGGTGAAAACAAAAATTTAATGAGTGGATTCGGTGGAGTATTTAAAAAACAGGATGCAGCAGAGATGTGAATTATGGTACTTAATTTTGTGAAACATTAGGAGGAGGGGATTTATAGATATAAAACCATCCTATATTAAAATGTGATTTTAAATAATTGATATTTTAAAATAATTTGAATTTAATTTATCAATTAAAGGTAACCACAGAACTGTCATAGAATTTCAAGGGATTTAGTCTATAAAAACCATGTTTTCTACAAATAGTAATCCTGACAGAACTGGTTAAAACAACCAGTTTGCTTGCTTTGTTATGATTAAATAATTATTATATTGTTTTTATTTTACTATAGACTGTTAGTGATTTTATAAGTTATTTTAAGTAGAAAGGAAATTAACATTTTTTTCCTTCCTCCTATGTGCTAAATGGTATATCAGATATTTTACCCTTTGTCTTATTTAACATATCAACAAAGTATGAGGTAGATATAACCTGTATTTTACAGATGAGGAAACACACTCTGAGAAGTTAAGTATCTTGCCTGACTTCAAAACCTCTGATCTTTTTATCCAGTTTCTCCAGGATGCATCTGAGGTCCCTAAGGACCTGGCCCGGACTAGGCTAGTGGTAAAGGGCACAACACCATGCAAAAGGATGAAAGTTTTAAAGTTGAACATGTTTAGGGAAGGATAGATAATCTGCTATAAGTAATGCAGCATTTCTCACACCTTTTAGTCTGAAGAGTCCTTTACAATTTTAAAAATTATTGAGGACCCAAGGAGCTGTTGTCTATTTACTACATTAGAAATTAAAACATTTAAAAAATAATTCACTTTAAAATAATGATAATAAACCCATTCCATATTAACTTGTATACTATATGTATATATATATATTTTTTATCCTCACCCAAGGACCTTTTTGCATTTATCTTCAGATAGAGCGGGAGGGGGAGAGGGAGGAAGAGAGAGAGAGAAACATCGAAGTGAGAGAGACACATCGAGTGGTTGCCACCCACACGACCCCACCCGGGGCCGGGGACAAACTGCAACTGAGGTAGATGCCCTTAGCGGGAACTGAACCTGGGCCTCTCTGGTCTGCGGGCCGATGCTCTAACCACTGAGCCAAACCGGCCAGGGCTGTATACTATCTTTTAATTATTCAAAACAAAAAATAGTTTGAAGAAGGATTGTTTTTATATTTTTGCAAATTTAATATCTGGCTTAATAGAAGATAGTTGGATTCTCATACTTGCTGCATTCATATTGTTGCAGTGTCACATTTCACACAGCATCACATGTCATTTACCTTCAGGAAAACTCCACTGTACACACCTAAGAGAAGGAAAGTGATAAAAAAAATTATGCTAAAGTCTGCATTCTCATATTTACAGATGAGGAAACATAACTTAGTGTCATTAGGAAAAGCGTTTTGATCTCATGGGCTCTCTGAAATTATCTGGGGGTGGGCAACCCTCAATCATACTTTGAGAACCAGTGAGGTAATGCATGGTATAGGCTAAAGGTAATGCTGAAAAAATTAGGAAGGGGTCAGATTGTTCTTGCATCTATGCTATATTTTATTTTATAGATCAGTGATAGTAATTGTGAATAGTTCTGCACTACAATTCTTAGATTCACAGGGAAAGTGGGCAGGTGTTAAAAAAAAAAAATAGACATGCTAGCTGCCAACACTCCAGCAGTATTTCCCCACCTCCAACTGTCACAACCACCCTCTCCAGCCTGGTTTACTATGAGCCTTTAATTATATCATTTAGATAGGTTCTGGTACAAAAGCTGAGAATCACTACTATGGGTCTCTGGAGAGTCACTGCCTGTTTTAGTTTTTTTGTTGTTTTTTTGTTTGTTTGTTGTTTTTAACTTATCTTTATTGTTGAATGAATTACAGATGTCCCTCCTTTTTCCCCTATTGACCCCCTCCTCCCAGCTCCCGCCCTCTTTTGCCTTCTCCACACTATTGTCTGTGTCCCTTGGTTATTTATATATGCATATAAGTTTTTTGGTTTATCTCTTCCTGCCTCCTCCCACCCCCAGGATTGTCAGTCTAACAACCAATGTGTACTGCTTAATCCCTTCACCTTTTTCACCCATTCCCCCAACCCCCCTCCCATCTGGCAACCAACAAAAAGTTCTTTATCTATGAGTCTGTTTCTGTTTTGTTTGTTCATTAAAAAAAATTTTTTTTTCTTTATTGATGTTAGAGAGGAAGGGAGAAGGAGAGAGAGAGAGAAGCATTAATGAGAGAGAACATCAACTGGCCGCCTCCTGCATGCCTCCCACTGGGGATTTGGCCCACAACCTGGGTTTGTGCCCTGACCAGGATCTTGGTACATGGGTTGATGCTCAACCACTGAGCCACACTGGCCGGGCTGCTTGTTCATTTTGTTTGTAGATTCAACTGTTGATAGATATGTATTTATTGCCATTTTATTCATATCTTTGATCTTCTTTAAGAAGACTTCAACATTTCATATAATACTGGTTTGGTGGTGATAACTCCTTTAGCTTTTTCTTGTCTGGAAAACTCTTTATATGCCCCTCGATTCTAAATGATAACTTTGCAGGATAGAGTAATCTTGGTTGTAGGTTCTTGGTTGTAGGATCTTGGTTTTCATCACTTTGAATGTTTCTTGCCACTCCCTTCTGGCCTGTAAAGTTTCTTTTAGAAATCAGCTGACTATCTTTGGGGTGCTCCCTTGTACGTAACTAACTGCTTTTCTCTTGCTGCTTTTAAGATTCTCTCTTTGTCTTCAGCCTTTTTCATTTTAATTATGATGTGTCTTGGTGTGGGCCTCTTTGGGTTCATCTTGTTTGGGACTCTGTGTGCTTCCTGGATGTGTGTGTCTGTTTCCTTCACCATGTTAGGGAATTTTTCTGTCATTATTGTTTCAAAAAGGTTTTCAATTTCTTGCCCTCCCTCTTCTCCTTCTGGTACCCCCATGATGTGAATGTTGGTACGCTTGAAGTTGTCCCAGAGGCTCTTTACACTCTCCTCATTTTTTTTGGATTCTTTTTTCCTTTAGCTGTTCTGATTGGTTGATTTTTGCTTCCTTATGTTCCAAATCAATGGTTTGATTCTCGGCTTCACTTACTCTACTGTTGATACCCCGTAAATTATTCTTTATTTCACTTAATGCATCCTTCATTTCTGACTGGTCCTTTATTGTGCTCTTAAGGTCCTCACTAAGTTCCTTGAGCATCCTTACAACCAGTGTTATGAACTCTCTACCTGTTAGATTGCTTATCTCTATTTCGTTTAGTTCTTTTCCTCGAGTTTTGTTCTGTTCTTTCATTTGGGACATGTCTCTTTGTTTCCTCATTTTGGCTGCCTCCCTGTGTTTGTTTCTATGTATTAGGTGGAGTTACTATGTCTCCTCAGGTTCGTGGGATGGCCTATTGTAGGTGTCCTGTAGGGTCCATTGGCACAGCCTCCCTGATCACCCCAGCTAGGTCCTCAAGGTGCAACCCCTTGTGTGGACTGTGCACCCTTCTGTTGTAATTGAGTCTTTTTTTCTTTTTGATTTTTTTTCTTTATTGATTTTAGAGAGAGGAAGGGAGAGGGAGAGAGATAGAAACATTGATGAGAGAGAACATCGACTGGCCGCCTCCTGCATGCCCCCAACTGGGAATTTGGCCCACAACCTGGGCATGTGCCTTGACCAGGAATTGAACCGGTGACCTCTTGGTGCATGAGTCGACGCTCAACCACTGAGCCACACCAGCTGGGCACAGCCCTCCTGATTTTCATCCACCACACGTGGGTGTGGGACCGACCAGCCCTTCTTGGCCTCCACCCCTACAACCAGTCATGATGTGGCCTCTTCTTTAATTTCATAGTTGTGGGACGTCCATTCAGCTCTATTTCAGGTGGTTCTGAATGATGGTTGTTGTGTAGTTTAGTTGTAATTTTGTTGTGGTTGTGGGAGGAGGCGAGTGCTGCTTTACCTTCTTGACTGGAAGTCTACCCTCTGCTTTTTAAAAAAAAGATAAGAGACAGTATTTTTCATATACTTCTTATCTATATGTATATCCTTTTTTGTAAAATGATTGCTGTTTAAACACAATTTTTAAAGACAGATAACAAGAACTTGTTTTTTGGTTAATTAAGACCTCTGAATTATTTTTATTTTTTATTTAAAATTTGGATTTGAAAAATTAGAAAACAGGAGGGAAGGAAAGACTGAAAGCTTGACAAGATATTATGCTGCACAGACTAGATAAATATAAAAAATTTTATTGTTTGTTAAACTGATATTGTGGCTTGTTGGTGTTTTAAAAATTAATAACAACTCTATTACGATATAATCAGCTACCATAAAATGCATTCTTGAAGCTGTACAGTTTTGTAGTTTTTAGTATATAAAATTGTGCACTCATCACCATAATCGATTTTTATCGCCTCCCAACCCTCAAAAGAAAGCCCATACTCATTAGCAGTCATTCCTGTCTTTCTTCCTCCCTCCTATCCCCAGTCCTAGGCAACTAGTAATGTAGTTTCTGTCTCCATAGATTGCTTCCACTGTACATAGCATATAAATGGAATTATACAAAATGTGATGTTTTGTGACTTGACTCCTTTGACTTAACATAATGTTTTCAAGGTTCACCCATGTTGTTGCATGGATCAAAAATACTTCATTCCTGCCCTGGCCGGTGAGGCTCAGTGGATAGAGTGTCAGCCCTTGAACCGAGGGGTCATAGGTTTGATTCCCAGCCAAGGGCACTTGCCTGGGTTGCAGGTTCGGTTCCAGCCCCTGTTGGGATGCTTTCGGGAGGCAACCAATCGGTGTATGTCTCTCATGTCGATGTTTCTCCCTCCCTCCCTCCCTCTCTCCCTAAAAATCAATGGAAAAGTATCCTCAGGTGAGGATTAACAACAACAAAAATACTTAATTCCTTTTTATGACTGAATAATATTGTATGGATATACCAATTTTGTTTATCCATTTATCTGTTGATGGACATTTGAGTTGTTTACACTCTTTGGAATATTTTGTATTCTACAATAATACATAAAATGTAATAATTTATATTTTATGAATAATACTATAATGAACATTTGTGCGTTTTTGTTAGGATATATGTTTCCAATTATCTTGGGTATAATACCTAGGAGTAGGATTACTGGGTGATATGGTATCTCTCTATGTTTAACATTTTGAGGAACTGCCAGACTGTTATACAAAACTGCTGCACATTTTACATTCCCACCAATTTCTCTACATCTTCACTTGCACTGTCTTCTTTATTATAGCCATCCTAGTGAGTGTGAAATGGTATCTTGTGGGTGGCTCATAGGTTTGTAAACTATCTCAGTAAGTTTATATAAATGGTACTATATGTCTTATGTGTCTTTCGAAGCTAGAGTGATAGGAAATATTTTCTAGTCTTTGCATTGGAGCTCATGTTAGTGCTTTCCCAGTGCTACTGGTCTAGTTAAGATTTTCTTATCCATCCTTTGATGGGTGTCCAGCAAAAATTACTATATTTAATTTCACAAGTGGAAGGAATTTTTAAGTAACTTCCTAGACATGGCTCACTGAAACAGTCACTAGAAATTTACCTCAAGTGTTAATTCTGAAGAGTTATTTGCTGTATTTTCTTTTAGAATATTGCTAGTTTTTTATCCTTCAATATTTGACATTTAATTTAGGAAAGGTTGAAACTGAAAGTAAGGCATTAACATTTATATAGATTAAATTTTTTTTGTTCGTATGTTAAACACTACCATGTTTCTGTAGCACTCAGTTCATTAGCTTCATAAACGTTTACATTTTTTAATTCCCTAGACTGAAAGCCTCCAAGGCTAGAACTGGGACTTAATTATCTCTATATCCCCATTGCTTAATGTAGTGCCTGGCATTTAATAGCCAGTAATGGTTCATTGCATGAGCAGAAATTGTAGTGAGCTTAATGCTGTAAGACAGATTTATTCTTCAGGTGGATTCTTCAAGTGATCCACGGGGCTTGTCTCTTAGGTCATTGTGAGAATTGCTTTTCCCTCCTTCTATGCATACAGGTGTGTTTACAAGACTGTGGTTGTATTTTCATTATCCACTGGAAAAAAATATTGGATGAAGTACTAGTCCGGCCGGTGTGGCTCAGTGGTTGAGCATTGACCCATGCACCAAGAGGTCTCCATTTCGATTCCCGGTCAGGACACATGCCCAGGTTGCGGGCCCGATCCCCAGTGTTGGGGCATGCAGGAGGCGGCCAATCAATGTTCTCTCTCATCAATGATTCTCTCTCTCCCTCTCACTTCCTCTTTCTCTAAAATCAATAAAGGGGGGGAAAGTACTAGACTGAATTTAATAAAACTCAAATAAATGTGATTTTATTAGTTATAATATCTTCTACATAAATATAAAAAATAGTTCAGTACATTTTTTTTCCCTGTACACTGGTTGGTGTGCATAAGGATTCAGGAAACCACTTAAAGTGACTACTTGTATATCCCTCACCCCATGAATCATACTGTGGGAACATCTTAGAATATTAATTTTAATAAAATGTCCACTTTTAACTTTTGGTTTTAGATTGCATTAGTAAAATCCAGATATGTCACTGGCACCTCTTCAAAAATAGTGGTATCTTGTAACATGTGGGAGTTTGGGGAGTGGTTACAGCAATAGCTGTTGTTTTCTCCCGGCCTCTAATTTCTTACCTCATCCTACCCATACTCACTTTCCCAAAATACTGCTTTCAAATGTTGGCATCTGTAGAGTAAAAGAGAAAGCATCCTGGTTGAAAAATCAGGAGATGTGGGTTTGAGTCCCAGTGTTGCTGCTTAGTTCTGTGTTTCTTTAATACATTCATATAGGACCATATTGGAAACAAGGTTTTATTTTTATTATCAAAAAATATACTTTCAAAAAACCCTCAAGGCTCCCTTTGACCATTAAAATAATTGGAATTTTAAGTGCTTAAGCCAACTCAAAGCATCAGATCCAAGCTCTGCTGTTTTCAAACTGTAATTATATGTCTGTCTGACTTCCCAATTTCTCTTTCTTCTATACCTCCAATTTTGTAAGTTTTGCCCCAATTTAAAATCACAGGCCAAATAGATAAAGTCTATACTTCTTAACCTGGCATTCCAGAGCCTTCTTTTTTTTTTTTTTTTTTTTTTTTTTAATGATACCTTTTATTCCTGCCCCCCTTTAAAAAAAAACAATTTTTTTAAATTGATTTTAGAGGGAGAGATAGAAACATTGATGAGAGAGAACATCAATTGACCACCTCCTGCATGTCCCCCACTGGGGATTGGGCCCACAACCTGGGCATGTGCCCTGACCAGGAATTGAACCAGCAACTTCTTGGTGTGCATGGGGTCGATGCTCAACCACTGAGCCACACTAGCTGGGCAAGCCGCCTTCTTTTTTTTTTAAATTATTTTTATTAATTTGTTTTTGTTACACATGTTTCTCATTTTTCCCCCATTGACCTTCTTAGCATAGTTTCACGTTACCTTTCCAGTGTTAAATTCCTGTATCTTCTCTTACCCTTTAGAATAAGCTATTTCTTGTCCTCGAGCGTACCTGCTGAATGAATTAAATCTTGCTGCTTATCTGTGGTTGTGCTGTTGAACATACTTTTTCTCTTTCTTGGAAAAGTTTTCTTCTATTTTATAGACCAGTACTTTGAAGATCGAAACGCTAAAAATTAAGAATGACTTTACTCTGTTCACCAAGGACTCAGGAGCAAAAAATGTAAATAATTCTCACTTTCTGGGATAAATATTTTAGCCTAGTTTGTCTTAAAGCTCTTGTTCTCCATTGTAAAATTTGATTTTTAATACCATGGGAAAAAAGCCTTTAACTAGATTTGAGTTAAAGACGTGCTAAGGCAAGTTCAGTGATAACCAGTTGTTCTAAACCACTAATCTCACCCTGGCCAGTTTGGCTCAGCGGTTAGAGTGTCGGCCCACGGACCAGAGAGTCCTGGGTTCGGTTCCCGCTAAGGACATGTACCTTGGTTGCAGTTTGTCCCCGGCCCAAGTTGGGGTTGTGGAGGTGGCAACCAGTCGATGTGTCTCTCTCACATTGATGTTTCTCTCTCTCTCTCTTCCTCCCTCTCTCCCTCCCGCTCTATCTGAAAATAAATGCAAAAATGTCCTCAGGTGAGGATTAAAAAAAATAAATAAACCACTAATCTCTTCCAAATAGAACTCCTAGGATTTTACATTTTTTGTAGTATTTAAATATTTTAGGTTTATGCAATCAATTATCTTTCCTCTGAAATCACATAAAATTTTTTTTTTCATTTGTATAATATTATATTGGCTGGGACCTGGCTTATGGCAAATATACATAATTATTCCTAAAAATTTTTCCTGGAGCATGTGGAACGTGGATTCTGTTAATCTCAGGCTTTGGGATGTATGCTAATATCTACATTTCCTGTAATGACTGTTTTTAAAGGTAACCTGCATTTGAAAGGTTATTTAACATTTGAGTAACTACCTTGGTGAGCTCAGAAGGAATGCAAAAATGTGTCCCTGTCATCCTTCCTTGGTTCCTACCATCCACCATTCATACAAAAGGTTTTCATTCAGTGCTCACTATGGCCTAGGCACTGTGTTTAGAATTGGCAATTGAAAATATGACAGTCAATTTACCTGCTGTGAACACACTTATGAGAAGCAGTAGGAAATTTTCCTGGGGGTAGTGGATGGGCTTTAGGGTTCTGTGAATCCTTTCAGTTGATACATAATTTCTGTGTAAGCCCATTGGGGTGGGGTGGGGTGGGGTGGGGTGGAGTGCAGAATGTTCATAGTTTTTAGGTTCTCAAGGGGCTTGGGTTCCAAAACCCTTAGAACCTCTAGGCTAGTGGAAAGACAGCAAGCTTTGGAGCCATACAGGAATTAATTTCTATTCTGGCCCTGTTATGATGTAAGCATGTTATCTAGGGAAATTGGGGATATAATATCTACCAGGACGGACCAAGATTAAGATAATAGAAGGTACTCGATTCAAGATGTTACATTACTCTAATGGAAATGTATTCAAGAATGAAACAATAGAGGCAGGAGAAACTATATCTGCCTGAAAAATCACAGACAATTTCCGCAGAGGCTCCATTTGACATTCTCGCCAGCACTTGTTTGTTGATTTATTGATGGTAGCCGTTATGGTAGGTGTGAGGTGATACTTCATTGTAGTTTTAATTTTCATATCCCAGATGATTAGTGACCTTGAGCATTTTTTTATATGTTTATTGGCCAGCTGTATGTCCTCTTTGGAGAAGTGTCTATTCAGGTCCTTTGCTCATTTTTTTATTGGATTGTTTGCCTTCCTTTTTTTGAGTTATATGATTACTTTATATATTTTGGAAATTAACCCCTTATCAGATGTGTCATTGATAAATATGTCCTCCCATATAGTGGTTTCTATTTTTTTTTTTAATTCTCACCCGCGGACATTTTTGCATTTATCTTCAGATAGAGTTGGGAAGGAGAGAGGGGGGAAGAGAGAGAGAACCATCGATGTGAGAGAGACACATCGAGTGGTTGCCACCCACACAACCCCAACTGGGGCCGGGGACAAACTGCAACCGAGGTATGTGCCCTTAGCAGGAACCAAACCCGGGACTCTCTGGTCTGTGGGCCGATGCTCTAACCATTGAGCCAAACTGGCCAGGGCATGGGTTACCTTTACATGTTGACAGTGGTTTATTTGCTGGTGAGGATGTGGAGAAAAGCGAACCCTAGTACACTGCTGGTGGGAATGCAGACTGGTGCAGCCACTATGGAAAAACAGTATGGAGTTTCCTCAGAAAATTCAAAATGGAACTGCTCTTTGACCCAGCCAGCGATCCCACTTCTGGGAATATATCCTAAGAATCCCAAAACACCAATCAGAAAGAATATATGCATCCCCTATGTTCAAAGCAGTGTTATTTACAATAGCTAAGATCTGGAAACAGCCCAAGAGCTCACCAGTAGATGAGTGGATTAAAAAGCTAGTACAGTCTGGCCTGTGTGGCTCAGTGGTTGAGCATTGACCCATGCACCAAGAGGTTGCTGGTTTGATTCCCGGTCAGGACACATGCCCATGTTGTGGATCTGATCCCCAGTGGGGGGCATGCAGGAGGCGGCCAGTCGAGGTTCTCATTGATGTTTCTCTCTCTCCCTCTCACTTCCTTTCTCTCTCAAATCAATATAAAAAAAAAAAGCTGGTGCATACTATGCGGCTGTAAAAAAGAAGAAT
The DNA here is from genome assembly GCA_030848825.1 of Tadarida brasiliensis. Lineage (NCBI taxonomy): Eukaryota > Metazoa > Chordata > Mammalia > Chiroptera > Molossidae > Tadarida > Tadarida brasiliensis. The sequence goes on along the minus strand of CM061267.1, from coordinate 62,187,985 downwards.
TTCTTACCTTTTGAGACTGCATGGAGGGATCTGGAGATTATTATGCTAAGTGAAATAAGGCAGTCAGAGAAAGACAAATATCACATGATCTAACTTACATGTGGAATCTAATGAACAAAATAAACTGATGAACAGAATAGGTCCAGAGGCATGGATAAATGGAACAGACTGACAGATCTCAGAAGGGAGGGAAGGGTATGGGGGAGATGGGAAGAGACTAACCAAAGAACTCACATGCATGTATGCATAGCCCATGGACAAGACAATAATAGTGTGGTGAAGGCTTGGGGTGGAGGTGGGGTGCTGGGTGGAGGGTGGCAAAGGGAGAAAAGGGGGGACATCTGTAATACTAAAAAACAATAATAAATAAATAAATAGGCCCCATTTGAGCTTCCTTGAAGGAAGACTTTGTCAGGTGGACGAGGATAAAAGGCATTTCAGATACAGAAAATAAACAGTACTTGCAAAGATAGAGAGATGGTAAGAACCGTGGGTAGTAGTTTTGAGGAACATGGTAGCAGTATATAAATAAGCAAAGCCCATATGCCCAAATAATAGGGGGAGGGAGTTCCCTAAGAGAGAACAATTTACATGCTGAGTATGACATTGACCTCTACATTCCTGAATGCTGAGTTTTGGTGAGAAGTATTTTGATGTCGTGTTATTGTGGCATAGTTGTTTAGTCTTACAATGTATGGTTTGGTTGGTATGAAGGATCTTTTTTTTTTTAATTTTTTTTTCTTAAATGATTTAAGAGAGAGAGGAAGGGAGAGGGAGAAGGAGAGAGAGATAGAAACATCGACTGGCTGCCTCCTGCATGCCCCCCACTGGGATTTGGGTTCGCAACCTGGACATGTGCCTTGACCAGGAATTGAACCGGCGACCTCTTGTTGCATGGGTCAACGCTCAACCACTGACCCACACCAGCCGGGTGGTATGAAGGATCTTTTAAAGATCCAGGTGTATAAAGTAGTACTTTCTCTGTTTATGTAGTTCTTAGATGGTTAAATCAGTGTTTTTCATTGGCTCTGTTAAAAGTGCCCTGTAAAAAATTACATTAAAAAGTCTCTAGGAAAATTATGTATAATGCGAGGTCTCTTGCTTAGTTTGGATTCCTCAGGAAATTTGAGTTTTCCAAGAGGACTATCAGAGGTTTTGAGACTAACACACATGTGGGACTAGAACTATAGTAGAAAAAGAAAGGAGTTTTAGATGCCATGCTACAAAAACATAGCAAATAGCTTAAAAAATTTTTTTTCCTTTATTGATTTTAGAGAGAGAGGGAGAGAGAGAGAAACATCGATGAGAGAGAACATTGATTGGCCGCCTCCTGCATGCCCCCTCACTGGGGATGGGGCCTACAACCTGGGCATGTGTCCTGACTGGGAATCAAACCAGCGACCTCTTGGTGCATGGGTCGATGCTCAACCACTGAGCCACACCAGCGGACGAGAATAGCTTTTCTGGACATCTTCTCTCCACATGTGAACCCTTTGGTTAAAAGAAACATTAAAGCTGTTTAGAAATTAAGGAGCTTGTCACAGGTCTTACATTTAAAAGTTGGCAGAGCTGAGTTTGTCCTAATTATCAAAGCAGATCGCCTTTCTATGATATGATGTTGCCTAAGCCAGCAGTTACATTCTTATTAGGGGGAAAAGTCAAAAAAGGAAAAAAGGGGGCATAAATATCGTGAAACTGACAGAAAAGTTATTTGTTGGTGTAGACTTTTGGTTGCATTCTACTTCCAAACTAGCTTAAATGAAAGAAGACTATTGCAATATAATACTAACCTTGAACTGCTTGAATGAAGGACAGGAACCAAGAAATGGAGAGCCATCCATAACCTAGGTGACTCTTCTCTTCCTTTCAGCTCCTCTGTTTTTCTGTGGTTCTCCATACTTACCAGTTTCTCTCTAGGGCTTCTTGGACACTTGCCTTTACTTTTCTGTGCACTTGCTTTACTCTTATCTTTCTCTGCATGTGCTGAATAAAGGCATTCCTATGGTGGCCATCCTGTCTCATTCACTTTATCTCAGTTTAGGGGAAGAGCTCAGAATGACTAGAATTGCTGTATCTCACTTTCACATTCCTGGAAGAATTAGTCAACTTGCCAGTAAAATGGGTATTTTAGTACAAATGTGTGGAGCATGTTTAGGTGTGTGTGGAAGGACTTAGGGAAAGAGAGGGGTAGGGTATTTCACTAACTAGGTAGGTAGCCAAAGAGGTATCTAGTACAAAAATCCTTGAAGGAAAACTGAAAACAAAACAAAACTTTAAATGCTATTTTAAGGTTTCAGCTGCAGATAAATCCCATTCACCTTATTTCTGAGAAGGAAAAATGAATAAAGAGTCAAGACTTGAGAGAACATTCCCTTGGCTCTGACAGCACTATTTTACATATACAGTATATATTAAATGTCAAGCAAATTTTTAAGGTTTCTGTGTGGAAAGTAAAATTAAGGTAATCTGCCCTGGCCGGTTTGGCTCAGCAGTTAGAGCGTCGGCCTGCAGACCAGAGAGTCCCAGGTTCAGTTCCCGCTAAGGGCACGTACTTGCTTGTCCACGGCCCCGGTTGAGGTCATGTGGGTGGCAACCACTCGATGTGTCTCTCTCACATTGATGTTTCTCTCTCTCTCAACCCTCCCTCCCTCCCTCCCTATCTGAAAAAAAAAAAAAAAGAAAAAAATTAAGGTAATCTGTATACTGCATGTTTATGGTAGCTAAGAGTAATTTGTAATTTTTTAGTGTTAAAATATGGAACCAGGACCTGCCCAGTTTGGCTCAGCGATTAGAGTGTCCGCCTGCAGACCAAAGAATCTTGGGTTCAATTCCGGTCAACTGCACATACTTTGGTTGCAGTTTGGTCCCTGGGCCTGGTCGGGGTGGTGCGGGAGGCAACCAGTCGATGTCTCTCTCTCACATCGATGTTTCTTTCTCTCTCTCTCCCCACTCTCGCTCTACCCCTCCCACTCTATCTGAAGATAAATGGAAAAATATCCTCGGGTGAGGATTAAAAGAAGAGGAACCAGAAATGTTACCTTTTGCAAGGAAATATTATTTTAAAGAACAATTCTATCAAGGAATTGTATCTAGTCATTCTTTTCTCCCTGAATATATCCAAAATATATCACTCTCTGAAAGACTAATGTATATTTTTCAAAATAGATTTTACATTAATGTCTATAACTAGTTTCTTTACTTCCCAAATCATCTAAACTTTAAGTATAGTAATATTGTGTTGTCAGTGTGCCTGTCTCTGTGCCGTGTATCTGCCTGCTTTTGCACCTTCCTTTGCATCACTATTTGTTTTTTTATCTTGTCTCTACCCTGTCCAATGACCTTTTTGTGCCTAAGGTTCATTAATGTGTTGGAAATGGGTATTAGAGATAGATCAGGATGTACATTGAACAACCCAGGTTAGGGGTGCAGACCCCTGAGTAACAGAAAATCCATGTAAAACTACAATTGGGTTTCCACATCTGTGGCTTGAAAATACTAATGTGTAATTTAGAAATTTTCTGTAATTTATGCCTAGTTGTTTGTATTCTTCTAATACTGTATATGGGTTATATATAAATGCCAAGGAGGAACACAGAGTAGGTGGATATCAATAATAGGATTTTGCATCTGAGGTAATTGAATATGTTCAGATATTTATCTCTAAAACCATTCACTGGCATTATTAGATGTTGGACAAAATAAAAAGTTTTATTTTTTTAATTACTTTATAATTTAGATATAAAATTAATTATTAAAGTAAAGAGAAATGGTTTAATGTTTAAAATATCAGATACTTTGGTCTTTTCGTTTTGTGGAAATGTGAAGAGGATAGATTTTAATAGTTCAAAAGCTAGAAACAAAAGTATTTCTTTGTGAAAACCAACATTCAAAGGAATTATTAATGGTAAAATGAAGGCTTAAAGTAAGCTATTGTGAATGAGTAATTAAGTGTAGGCATTGCCTGGCTGCACTTCCTCAGCTCCTTCTTTATTCCTTTAACTCCCACTATGAACTGATTTCAGTTTCTACCATTTTGCTGAAATTTTATTTACTATGGTTGACTTAGAAGATCTCCTGGATATATCCAATAGATACTTTTTAGTCTTGATTCCTCTTCAGCATTTAGCACTGTTGACTTTAGTATCATTTTTTAAGTCCTTTCTTCCCTTGATGTGGGTATATTGTTTACACTTGGTATACTTGGTGTTTCATCTACCTTTCTAGTCTCTTTCCTCTATTATTGGCTGAGATATAGCATACTTTTTATTTTTTATGCTCTTAGGTCCTAAGGGAAATATACTTGAATACTTGACTATTTAGAAATAAGAAAAAATATTACTAATCTTGTAAAACTGGCTACAGTGACATGGATTATTCTAATGCTGTTTAAGAATTTTAAAGAATAATAAAATACTGATGTTTTTCATTCCTTTGATTCTTGTGATGGATGGCAGATTATTTTTAAAATATTTTAAAATGCAACTTAATCTAAGTTAAAGTATAGAATGAATATGCAACCAATACATTTAGGTTTCTATCACTGCTTTGTTATGTGCCAGTTTTTATATTGTTTATAAACCATGTTGTTTGTGCTATATCTAATATTTTTCAAAATGATCCTCCCCATTTATTATTTTTCTTACGAAGGTTTAGAAAAGTTTATTTACAATAAAATATGGATTGAATAGATATATAAACTGTCACTACTTTATCTTTAAGATACGTTGTAATAGCTGAGGGGGAAGGAAAAATAATCTTTGATGCTGGTGGGAGGGAATCTTAATTATATGTGGTTAAGGAAGGAATGTATAAATGGCAGGGAAGAGGACCAGACAGAAGTAGCATATCTTTGTGATTATATTTTTGATTTTAACAATTTGACTATCTAGCATTATATTTGATACTTTAGTTGATGTAGATCACAACAGTTATATCTGGAATAGACCCAGCATTAGTTACTATCTCTATAATTTTGAGTAAGTTATTTAAGCTACTCTCAATCTTAGTTTACTCATTCATAAAACAGGAATATTTTGCAGTGTGTGAATTAATAATAATATGAATAAAGGACATAGTAATACTGTCAGATGTTATTCTAAATAAATGACTGGAAGAGTGATTGAAGGTATTAAGTAAGCATTAAAATAAAGTTGAAGGTAAAAAAAGGCAACCCCCTGCTCTTTTTCTCATTTGGGCCTCTTTGGTTATAGAGGGGAAAAAATGTGTATAGTATATTTCATTATATGAAGATATCATTGATAGTAACTTGGGAGTTTTGACTTTATGCTTCAAACCAGTAATCTCCATTCCTAACGAGGGACGGGAGGAGGGAATAGGGGTGAGGGGGAGAGAACATTTGAAATAAGAGGTTGCTTGACGCCATAGAATTTGTTAACATTTATAGTGGCTGTCAGCTGTCAGAATCTTTTGCCTTATAATTGAGTATGGGTTGAACATGTTAGTGTCCCATGTCTGTTAACATTGATTTTTTTTTTTTTTTTATCACGAGGTGGTCTGAGGAGGTGGCTTCATCTCTGCACACTTATCAATGAAAGCATTTCTGAAGTTCATATACTTTTAGTATTCTACTAATTGGTGTGTATTGATAAATAATGTGGTTCCTTCTAAAGTCTTAAAGTCTGCTCTATCAATGTAGCAGCTTAATTGAAACATAAAATTCTTTGTTGAAAGTATAGTGTAGCACTACTTTAGTATGTAAAAGACCAGTAGGCTCCTTTTCACCTACTAAAGTTGTAAAAACATACTGAATGGTCACCTATATTTCTTATGCATTAGAATACATTAGAGTTGGAGTGAGTCATATATAGAATTACTCTGAGTTTTCTGGTAAATTCACCCCATTTCAATGGCAGTGGGGCTTACATGACCCCTTTCTGAGGGAATTTTCAATAGAGGGAGAAATAAAGGTGTAGGCAGATAACAAGTGCAAAACTGAAGGCAATACCATGGGACAAAGTTCCATGAGGATTCTTTTATATTGTTGCAACTTCTTTCTTGTGGTAAAATGTACATAACAGAATTTACCATTTTAACAATTTTTAAGTGTACGGTTCAGTGGCATTAAATACATTCACATTGTTGTGTCATGTGGATTCTTAAAAAGGAAAATTCACATACTGTTAGGAGAGTCATGGAATGCTTTATAAGAATGGACTTTCAGCCTAGCTGGTGTGGCTCAGTGGAATGAGTGTCGTCCCATGGACTGAGAGGTCCTGGTTTGATTCCTGGTCAGGGCACATGCCCCTCCCCCACCTTGTGGGCTCCATCCCCAGTGGGGGGCGTGCGGAAGGCAGCCAATTGATGTTTCTCTCTCCCTCTCCCTCTCCCTTTCTCTCTCTCTCAAATCAATAAAGAAAAAAAAAAAGAGGGAGAGAGACTGACGGAGCATTTAGGGGTAAAATCGTCTGAATTAGAGTGCTTTTTCTCCTGACATACTTCAAGCACAAACATTATAATAAAGAACAGATGTGACCTTATTAAAAAATATATATATATATATAATGCAAACATGAGCAATAAAGATAAAATATTTTAACACATTTAACAGATGGAGGATTATTATCTAAAATACTTAAGTAACCTCTATATGTCAATATATTTATATATCAATAAAAAGAACACTCCAGAGGAAAAATGAGCACATGCTATGACTGATAATTACCAGAAAGAAATGCAAATAATTACTGAACACAGAAAGAAAAGTCACCAGCCTCTCCAATAATCAGAGAAATGTGAATAGCTAACATTAACTTTTGGGTCCATCATTAACTTTTGGAAGAGTCTACCAGATTCTACCAGATTTGGTAAAATTCAAAAGTTGTTAATCATGGCAATTTAGAAATTAATAATAGCAAATGTTGGCAAGGGTATAGAAAAACTGATGTTTTGGATCTGTAGATAGAAGGTACAGTCATCCCTCGCCACTTCGCGCTTCGACTTTCGCGGCTTCACGCTGGAGAGGCAGATGGGGGGAGGGTCACTTTTTCATTTTATAATTGGGTGCAGAAAAGAGTTAACATAGCAAGCCTGAGACTACTACCCTTAGAAAGTCCTGCTTGCAAAATTGGCCCTTAGCTAGTGTTTGGGAACTGTGCCTTCACTGTACAAGTATGGTTTATGAGGAACACCTACTTTCCTTATGGGAGTCTGGAATTTTGGTTTGCATTAGGCAGAGTGCCTATGTGACCAATCCCCAATAAAAAACCTGACACTGAATCTCCAATGAGCTTCCCTGTGGACAACATTCTACAGGTGTTGTCAACTCATTCCTGGAGGAATTAACTGGGTCCTATGTGGCTCCATTAGAGAGGGTTTATGAAAGCTTGTGCCTAGTTTCTTCTGGACTTTGCCTCATTTACCTTTCCCTTTGCTGCCTTTGTTTTGTATTCTTCAGCTGTAATAATCATAGGTCTGAATATGACTATATGTATAGTCCTGTGAGTCTTCCTCGTGAACCATCAAACCTGAAGGTGGTCTTGGAATCCATCATACAACTTGTCAATATGGTTTGAATATTTTAGCATCTGCGCTTATTGCTTATATACATTTTAAAATATTAAATTTAGCCCAGCTGTTGTGGCTCAGTGGATTGAGCATCATCCCATGGATTGAGAGGTCCCAGTTCCATCTTGGTCAGGGCACAATGTCCGGGTTGCAGGCTCGATCCCCAGTGTGGAGCATGTAGGAGGCAACCGATGGTTGTTTCTCTCTCACATTGATGTTGCTATCTCTCTCTTCTTTCCTCTCTAAAAAAAAAAACACAATAAAAACATATTTTTAAAAAAGAAGGTGCCTTGAGTTATGTTATTTAGGACAAGGAGATACTACTTTAGATAAATTAAATTATACTTTATCAGTTTCATATGGCAATATGATGGTAAACTACAAAGATAAGATTTCAAGTATCACTTTAAGTTCATATACAGTTATACAAACTATGTTATCTCAACTTATTGATCTGAATGTGTTATAAATGTGATCGTAAGTGTCAGTTCATTGATTGATGTTCTGGATGTGGTTATCTTTGCCCATTATGTCTAAAAGACTTGCCATGCTTTATTGAATATATGATACGTGGAAGACGCTAGGTACTATGGGGGAATAAAGAGAAATATAAAAAATTATCTCGGGCAGACATGGAATTACAATCTTGGGTGGCAGCAGTAGTGGTAGTGATAGGATAAAATGTGTAAACAAATGATGGCTATAAAAGGCAGGAATGAAGAAGACTTATATGACTAGCATGTACTTTCGGAATGTACGCTACATGAAGACAGGGATTTTGTCCTGGTCACCACTATATCTGTAGCACCTAAAGGAATACCTGGCATGTAGGGTACATTAGGAGAAAATGATGAGACCGGTCATCCTCATGAAGGTGATAATTACATCTTACTTTTTCCTTTTATTGTAAATGTCTGGACCTAGTATGTCAGCAAACTGAAAAAATAGAATTAAAAAAATCTTCACAGTTAATTCATGAGTAGAGCAGAGCTATCTAATGTTTTATGAATATTGTGTGACCTGGTAATCTGAGATACTTTAATGGCATTTACCCATAACCACCTGATTTCCCTTACTATACTGGATAGGACATTTAATTTCTTTTAAAAAATTTTTAATTGATTTTTAGAGAGAGAGGAAGGGAGAGGGAGAGACAAACATCAATGAGCCCTGGCCAGTTTGACTCAGTGGTAGAGTGTCGGCCCAGAGTGTCGGCCCGAAGATCAGTGAGTTGCGTGTTCAGTTCTGGCCAAGGGCACATATCTTGGTTGCAGTTTGTCCCTGGCACTGGTTGGGGTTGTGCGGGAGGCAACCAGTCGATGTGTTCCTTTCATGTCGATGTTTCTCTCTCTCTCTGTTTCTCTCCCTCTCTTTTCCCTCTCACGCTATCTGAAGATAAATAGAAAAATATCCTCGGGAGAGGATTAAAAAAGAAAAAGTTAAATTTAATCACTATGTTGTACACCTAAAAGTAATATAATATTGTACGTCAAGTGTAGTAATTGGAAAATAAATTAATTTTTAAAAATTCCTCATCTATTAATAAATCTTATATACTCATCTCAGTTTTCACATATTTAAAGGCACTCTATGCTGGGTGTTGTGTAGGGTACTTACATACATGATTTAACAAACATTTGTTCTGTCTCCTTGACATACATTGATTAATTTATTTATAGTATTATTTTGTTGTACCCACTAGATTTCTCTTCCTCAGTCATTCAGAGTATTTCTTTCTTTCTTTTTTAAATTTGTTTTTTTCCTTTATTGATTTCAGAGAGAGGAAGTGAGAGGGAGAGAGTGAAACATCAATGAGAGAGAACATCGATTGGCCGCCTCCTGCATGCCTCCCACTGGGAATTGGGCCCATGACCTGGGCATATGTCCTGACCGGGAATCGAACTGGCAAAACCTCTTGGTGCATGGGTCGATGCTTAGCCACTGAGCCACACCGCTGGACAAAGTGTTTCTTTAGTTTATACTGATTTGGGGTAGGGGTGGGGAGCATTTCGGTTGCCTCCTGTGAATGCACCCTGACTGGGAATAGAACCTGAAACCTGAGTATGTGCCCTGATTCGGAATGGAACCCAAGACCTTTTGGTGCATTGGACAATGCTCAGCCAGCTGAGTGGCAGGGCTGAAGTGTTTCTTAAATCTTTTTATTTTTAATTTAAATGGCAATGTTATTGAAGGAAAGAAATTTATTACTTGTGATCCTAGACTAAAACAACTGTCCTTCTTCTTTGGCAGTGGGACTAGAAAGTTAGGGCCAGATTTGGGAGATGTTTACTAAGGTGGATAATCAGATCTTGAAACTGATTGGGTGTGAGGGGAAGCAAGTGGACAGATAGGGAAGAAAGTCCAAAACTACCAGGAGGTTTTAAGCCTGAATGGATAAGGAGGGCACAGGTGCCATGAAAATAAAAAGGGACATAGAAGCATTTGAAAAATGAGGTGAATTTATTTTTCTCTGTTTAGGTTTGGATTGCTGTTGGTATGTAATCAGTTTGAATATGGAACTGGAACTGAAGAGAAAAGTCAGGACTAGAAATAGAGATTTTGGAATATTCAGAAATGTAATAGTGAGAGGCATGATAGGAAAGAGAGAAACTTGCTAAAAGACAAAATCTAAGGAGAGAACAGTTCCAGATAACACATACATTTAGAGGTTGGGAAGAAGAGGAACCAGGAAGGACTCATTGGTGGGTGAGAGAAGAATTAAGAGAGACAGTTGTTTCTTGGAATCTAAGAAAGGAGTTAAGTACTCATCAGTGTTTTAAAAAAAACAATTATGTGAATTGAGGTTTTTGAGATTTATTTTTTATTTATTTTTTTATCCTCACCTGAGGACATTTTTTTTTCATTTTTTGTTCAGATAGAGTGGGAGGGAGAGAGAGGAAGAGAGAGAGAGAAACATCGACATGAAAGGGACACATCGAGTGGCTGCCACCCGCATGACCAACCAGGGCCGGGGACAAAGTGCAACCGAGGTACATGCCCTTAGCGGGAACCGAACCCGGGTCTCTCTGTACCGCAGGCCGACACTCTAACCAGCCAGGGCAGTTTTTGAGATTTAGATGCCTTTTGGAGATTATTGGTGACTTCATAAAAGTACTTTCAGAATGAAGTTTTCGGGGGGTTCAGGAGTTAATGTTTCACCAGGAAGTGTAAGGTTCTCTTTAAGTCTGTTGATCACCGTTTCGTGGCAGTTTGGCCAAGCAAAAGGTCATTTATTTCCATATAGTGGTAAATATGTATGTATTGAGCTCTCAAACTGAAAAGGTGTCTCTTCCTCTGCTATATTTGTTTTGGCAAAGATAAATATAAATTCTGCACACATACTATTAATTTGGGGGTCCCTTGTTTTATTTTTTAGTTGGACAGTTGATATTGTGCTAGAACTCAGTATTCTCAACTTTACTGTATGTTTATGTATTATGGAATGAGATTAATGATGGATAGTTTTGGAATACTTGGAGAGTCTGGGTTTGGCAATGGAGGCTAAAGGCCAAAGGGCACTATAGTGCTCTTGTTTTCTTAAATCAAGACACAAAACCAGATGAAGGGTTGGCATAGTCAGGAGCCATAGTTTTAATACCCAAATTTTGGAATTTCTGAGCTGTTTGCTAGATTGACTTGGAAATTGTGGAACCAGTGGTTTCATGAGTTAAATGGGCATTAGATAAAGATGATGAAAAGAAGAATGAAAGAAAAGGTGATGGCTTTGTGTGTAGGAACAACTAAAAATAAAATAATCAAACCTGGGAACACGTTTCATTTCCATTTGGTATTAAATATCTTCATTTCACTAAAGTGAATACATATGGCAAAACATTTTTATTCTCAGTTCAAATGGGATTCTACTTTATTTCCATAATAATATAACATGGAGGTAAGGAAAGGATAAACTTAGATTGCACCTCCCAACTTTATTTTGATCTTGAGAAAACACTCTACAGAAATACTTTCTTGCTCTGGCCGGTTTGGCTCAGCGGTTAGAGCGTCGGCCTGCGGTCCGGAGAGACCCTGGTTCGGTTCCCGCTAAGGGCATGTACCTCGGTTGCAGTTTGTCCCCGGCCCTGGTTGGTCGTGCGGGTGGCAGCCACTCGATGTGGCCCTTTCACATTTATGTTTCTCTCTCTCTCTCTTCCTCTCTCTCCCTCCTACTCTGTCTGAACAAAAAATGAAAAAATGTCCTCAGGTGAGGATAAAAAAAAAAGAAATACTTTATTTTCCAACCAGAAAACAGAAGCTTTTCCTTTAAGAAAAGGCAAGAAAGCATTTGCTTGTTGTTTAGGCTGTTGAAAAAAATAAATTAAAGCTTGTTGTGAAATTTTTATATTACCTTTTTTCTTTTAGGTTTTTATGCTTCTCCATATTTATTTTTAAATATAAAGTCTGTAGTAACAAAGTTTTATTTAGAAACAAATTCTCTAAATTAAGGTCTAATGGCTACACATTTAGGGAGAATTATAAAACTGGTGTTGAGACCTCCTTTGCCTAGTAGATGATGGAATTGAACCTCAGCTTTTCTGACTCAAAGTACTCGCATTGTGAAGTAGTAATGAAGTGTAAGAGGAGAGAGAAAATCATTTCTTAGGTATGCTGGTCGATTCTGATTTTCATCCGTTTTCTCTGAACTGAACATTACCACCTGAGAAGACCTAAATAGTTTATTGACTTGCTACTATTTGTCATGGGTTATGCTGGTACTAGCTGGTATTAATAGACAAAGAAGATGGGGTCTGCATCTTCAAGGAATTCATTTTCTATCAGGGATGGTATATCTGCATATATGAATAATTATTGTACATTGGGATATGTCCTAGATTAGAGGTATATTTGAAGAGCTGTGGGTAGAGATGAAGCAGTTTTATAGGAAGTAGAAGATGGGGGTGGTGAGTGCCAGTACTAGTCTCAGGAAATGTTTCAGCAAGATGATTTCTGTACTGAGCTAGAAGAAAACAAGGAGTTGCTTGACAGACTACTAGGAAAATAACTGAAGCATCGAAATTAACATAAAGAATAAAATCATTTGTTACCTAAAGACCCATAAAATTGGACCCTATTTACTTCAAATTATGTCCTTTTAACCATCAGTCCTGACTTAACTTCATATAAGAACTCATAACTATGCATTTCTGGAAAAGAATGGCAGACAAGTAGTTAGTCTGTCATGCAGCAGTAGATAAAGCGTGAGCAAAGATAAGATGATGAATTTTGAAAGGGGAGTTGCATATTTTGCAATTAAAGGTGGGTGTTGTATTTGCATAGTTGAAAGACCCTTTGGTGGTTTTAGTTGCTTGTAACATTATTAGAGGTGTGCACATTTTTGTATATATTTATGTGTTTTATAAACATACACATTTGCAAACATTTAAGAGCAGCCAATTAGAGATAGTATGTTTTTGGAGGAAATTATACCCTGATTTTACTACTAGTTACTGCTGTTACTTTGTATTTGGGTTTTTAACAAAATTTATTTTGGTTTAATAATTATTCAACTTGTATGATAAGGTTAACTTAGTAATATTAGGTTGAATGGCCTTTGTGACATAGGACAATTAAATATTTCAGGTATCAAATGAATGTATTCATTTAACAATTGTCACTGATCACCAACTATGTGCCAACCTCCCCTGTCCCCCTCCCCACTACATTTTAAAATTCCAGATGAATTCTTCAGTAATTGCCTCAGACATTTTTCAGAGCAGTAGCAAAAGCAGTATTATTTTATGGGTTAGTTATTGTTATATTTTGTCAGATTGTAACTCTTAAGCCTAAAGTAATTCCATTTTTATTTCACTTTAAAGGTACAGTTTTAAGATTTGTATCTTGTATACGTGTTTACTAAAAGTTTTGTCTTATGAAGCTCATACTGTTTAAGTGTTTTGACATTGAGGAATTTGGGGCAGTAGTATGTGAACAAGTAACAGCATAAGTCTTTGAGTTTCAATATTTAATTTATTTATATCCTATCTTATTCCAAAAAGAATTTGAGTTAGCTTAATTTCTATTTTTAGCTCTATTACTTTTTGTGTCCATTTGTTTTCTTAATTGTCCTGATTTAAAATCTAACCAACAATTAAAATTAATACTTGTCCCTGTCTAAATGTATTCTGAATTCTAAGTTTGTTCAGTGACTGTGAAGAGATTTAGATATATTTTAGAGGTGGATTATATATCTGGAGCAAGAGGAGGTAAAGGAAGAAGGAATCAAGTATATGATTCCTAGCATTTAGTCTTGAGTGTAACTGTTGATTGGTGGTGCTATTTGGAGGCTTGTGATGCCCATGAGACACCCGGTGGACAGTCCATTAGACAGCTATTTGACTGGAGGGATTCAACAGACATCACACAGCACGTTCTCAGCTTTGGTCCTTGGATAAACAATGAAACTGTTTTATCCTTTTGAAGAATTCAAATCTTGACACACAAAGGGTACCTTAAATAAGATAGTCATATTGCATGTGTCTTTTAGAGGCCTTTGAGAATCAGTTTATTGATTTAGGATTAGGAGAGTACAACTTTTGTGTTTTAAGATACAAAATGAAAATAATTTGAAATTTTAAAACAGTGAATATTAAACTCAATTTTTGTTTGCATCAAAAATTCTAATATTAGAGATATATCTATGACTTTGAGAAGGCTCAAATAATTCTTAAATTTACCCTTTTTAAAAATTTTTATCCTCACTCGAGGACATTTTTGCATTTGTCTTCAGGTAGAGCAGGAGGGAGAGAGGGATGAAGAGAGAGAAACATCGATGTGAGAGAGACACATCGAGTGGTTGCCACCCACACGACCCCACTGGGGCAGGGGCAAACTGCAACCGAGGTACGTGCCCTTAGCGGGAACTGAACCTGGGTCTCTCTGGTCCACGGGCCAACGCTCCAACCACTGAGTCAAACTGGCCAGAGCAAATTTACACATGTTTAATGTGATTTGCATTGCAGTAGATTTTGGTCTATAAAGTCCAATAAGATAGTCCAGTGTCTGCCTTCAGTTTTCTAGTCTAGTGGATGAAATAGACAATTACTGAAATACTTTTCACAAGTGGTAATAGAGCAGTCTATTATTGACTACTCTGTACTGGAGGCTGAGGGGTGGTTAAAAAGGGACATGTCAAGAATGGCTTCAGAAAGGAATTAACACCTTAACCAGAGCTCTATTATTAACTCATCAACATGAGTAAAAATTGTGAAACTCTGATGTAAATGGATGGAGGGTTGCTTGTGGTGGTGGTAATTCTATGTGGCTGAAGCATTGAACTCTTAAGTAAGAGAGTGTTATAAAAAAGCAGGTAGGGCCCTGGCCAGTTTGGCACAGTGGTTGGAGCAGCGGCCCATGGACCAGAGAGTCCTGGGTTTGGTTCCCACTAAGGACACGTGCCTCGGTTGCAGTTTGTCCCTGGCCCGGTTGGGGTCGTGTGGGTGGCAGCCCGTCGATGTGTCTCTCTAACGTTGATGTGTGTGTGTCCCCGTCCCGTCCCCCCCCCCCCCCCCCGCTCTATCTGAAGATAAATAAAAAAGTGTCCTCCGATGAGGATAAAAAAAAAAAAAGCAGCTAGGAAATTGAACAGGCACCATTCAAAATATGTTATATTTAAACTAAGGTATTGGTAGTTTTCTTGGAGATTGATAGACCCATTGGAGGATTTTTTTAAGTGTGAGACTAAAAACGATCATACTTGTCTTTTAGAACAGAAACAGTAAGGTACAAATTAAATTATTTAAGGAGTTTATGTGATTTTTTTTTTCTTTTTTTTCCCTAAGACTTTTAAAGGTAGAATTAGCCTGGCCGATGTGGCTCAATGGACTGAGCGTCCTCCCATGGACTGAGAGGTCCCGGTTCAATTCCAGGTCAGGGCACATGCCAGGGTTTCGGGCTCCGTCCCCAGTAGGGGATGTGCAGAAAGTGGCCGATTAATGTTTCTTACAACGATGTTTCTATCTTTCCCTTCCTCTCTTTAAAAAAAAAAAAAAAAATCAGTAAAAACATATTTAAAAATAATAAGGTAGAATTAATTGAAAATGACTATTTTAAAATTTATTTTTTATTTTTCAGTTACAGTTTACATTCGATATTATTCTACAGTAGTAGTTTCAGATGTACAGCAAAGTGGTTAGAAAATCATGTACTTGACAGAGTGGTTCCTTTAGCTGCTTCAGGTACCTACCTGCTGGTCCCATACGTAGTTATCACAACATTATTGATTATATTCCCTATGCTGTAATCTACACCTCTGTGATTATTCTGTAATTACCAATTTGCATTTCTTACTCCTTTCACCTTTTCCACCAGGCCCCTCAAGCTCCCTCCCCTCTGATGACTGTCAATCTGTTCTTTGGATTTATGAGTCTGTTCCTGTTTTGTTAGTTATTTTGTTCTTTAGATTCGCATATTTATGCTAAGTGAAATAAGTCAGAGAAAGAAAATGTCTTCTTAAAGGCTTTTTTTTTGTTGGCTTACTTTTAAAAAAACATATTTGATAAAGGGTGTGGTAACATAAGCTTATGTAAATACACCATTTAGCTATATTTTTGCCCAGTTAGGACAGTAAATGATTCAAAGTGCTTTCTTGCTTTAGGATTATATTGAATAATTGTGTGTAACTTAATAAATGAATTATTTTATTAATGTTTAGATGAGTGCTATTCTCATACAGTCTGTCCCAAAGCACTAACCTTATGAATAAGGACCCTTAGTATGTTATGGCATGTTTCTTAATTTATTTCCTAGTAACAGCTTCACTACAGACCATGGAAAATAATGTTCAGGAAGTTAAAATGAAATTAACTGTGTAGATACTTTCCATTTCATATAGTTAAGTGAATTTTGGTGCTACTCTCTACTTCAGTCACTCTTTGCACATTAATTTTGATGGGGTATTAAAAGAACAAAACCTTCTTTTATTTAGGCTAGCATTAAAATTTTATTCTAAGATTAATTTATTTGACACATAAGCATTTAATGTGCTCCAGAGATACAGGGCATTATAAATACTAATCTGACAATAATATTGTACTCAGAGTTTAGAGTTTAGGAAGGGTAGAAAGATGTATTTTCTTTATATATTTATCATAAATAAATAGAAGGAAATGGTGTTTTAGGAGTACATATACAGTCGAAAAAGAACTCAGAAGGAATATTTTTGTATTAATGGGATAAGAAACTCCAGAGTAGCTAAGACTTAAAAGATGGAAAAGATTTGGAAGTATGAGTAGAATGACCACTAAGAAGCAAAGAAAAAGCATACACAAAAACACAGAAAGATAATTATGGGGAAATTTTAAAGGAGAATTTGAAAGCACCTTTCATGGTATTTGCTTTACAATTACACACTGCTGGTGTCAGTGCTACCAGGTCCATACAGTGTTGTATTATACTGATGTTTTAGAAAAGAGTTTTACTGGTTTTCCTATTTACCATGTCTCTCAGTTTATCTAGGGTCTAATCTCAAACCCTTTTAATTGTTAATTATTTTTTCAAAATTATTTGATGCTGCCAAGCTCTACATAAAATACAGAGGAACCTAAGAATCATTGTAAATCAACCTTCATTCCTCCATACTCCTTTCTCTTAAACTTATACCTTATACTAGTGGTGTTGAAAGTGTGTTTTTCAGACAGCAACAACAGTATCACCTGGGGACTTTAAAAAAATACACATTTGCCCTGGCCGGTTTGGCTCAGCGGTTGGAGCGTCGGCCTGCGGACCAGAGAGTCCCAGGTTCGATTCCCGCTAGGGGCATGTACCAAAAAAAAAAAAAAATACACATTCTCAAGGTGTACCTCAGACCTATTCAATCAGAAACTCTGAGGTTGGGGCTCTGCAATCTATGTTTTAAGAAGCCCTCAGGGTGATTTTGAAGCATGCTCAAATTTGACAGTACGAACGGAGCATGTTTTATAATACTCCGCACTCCCAGGCAAACAGAATATATGACTCTTTTGACCTGATGTAGGAAAAGTTTAAAAAAAAAATTTGTAGTAGTAAATTAAAGTTTCAGTAATCGGCTCAGTAATAATAGCTAACATTTATTGAGCCCATTTTTTGTGCCAGGCTGTTTGCTGAGTATAGGTGTTATCCTTGTATTACAGAAGGTGAGACACAGGTTAAATATGGTCAGTCTCATACAGTTAGAAAGTGGCAGATCAAGTTAACTTGAGCAGCTAACTATAAAGCTGACTTTGTTGTTAGGAAATA
This sequence comes from Tadarida brasiliensis, assembly GCA_030848825.1. NCBI lineage: Eukaryota > Metazoa > Chordata > Mammalia > Chiroptera > Molossidae > Tadarida > Tadarida brasiliensis. The sequence goes on along the minus strand of CM061267.1, from coordinate 62,170,252 downwards.
AATCCCTGCTTGAGGGTATCTTTTTAATATAGTTGGGTAGAATTTTTTTGATGTCTTTTTTTTTTTTAGTACAAAGTTTTTATGTTTAATGGACCACCTTTGTTTTATTTATACTATATCAGAGATTAGTATCTCTGATGGGTATGAAAATTTCTAAGTACATTATGTCAACTTAATTTTTATTTTTTTAAACAATAGTTTGTTGATTTTTAGAGGCAGAGGGAGAAACATTGATGTGAGAGCGCAACATCTATCTGCTGCCTCCTGCTAGTAATATACTTTTTTGCTTGTTTGCAGCTTTTTGCTCTTTTGTAAACAATGCTGCAATAAGTAACTTTTTGTACATACATCATTTTCTGTGTGCTTACCTGTGTGCTTACAAATTTATAGAAGTATAATTTCTAGGTTAAGGGGTTATGTTTATTTGTAATTGCCAAATTACCTTCCGTAGGAGTTATGCTAAAATGTTCTTTTCTACCAGCATTTAATGAAGTTCTGGCTTTCCCATACCCTCACCAATAGTCTATTTACTTTTAAATACAATTATTCCCCCTAATACACTTTGAGAACTTTAGCACAGGAAGCAGCATCATAAATGTGGGGAATTTTACTTTGGCATTGTGCCGATGAAGAACAAGATTCTATTTAAGTCTTTTCATCTTAAATAAAATAAAAATGTGTATTCTTGTTTTAGGACTCTAAGACTGTGTTGATAAAGTTTATTAGTTTTCAAAGAAAACCAGAAGGCTCACTATTCTATATGTAAATGCCTATTTGTAAGATTATTTCAAGTGCTGTATGTTAAAGTACATCATAAAAATAAGTTAAGAATCTTAATTAAAGTTCTATATGTGAATTTTAAAAATATATAGACATAATACTTTTAGTTGCTTAGATATCAGCATTACAAGTAGCAAAAGTAAAATGGTGAAAAAGTTAAATGTTACTAGACTTCTTTTTCATTTCATTTTTATTTAATAGTTTGTTGAGTTGAACAGGAAAACCAGAAAGCCTTCAATATGTCTTTAAGCCTGGAAGAAAGTAGGCTCCTTTGAAATTAAATTTCAGCAGTGTAGTTGAGTAGTGAATTTAAACAATTCACAATGCTGACTTTCAGTGCTTCTGAAAGCAGAAAGTGTATTACTGACCCGCAGAAATATTCCAGCCCATAGACCATCCCTACTGCCGTATGTGGTAAGAATTTGTCACTAACTCACAAACCACTTCTGCAATGCAGTGAATAAGCAGAATTGGTCTTTGTTGGACATTTCCAATTTAATATATGAAAGAACTTTGTTTTGTAGTATCTTATAAGTAATTATTAGCTTATGCTTTAGAACGAGACTGCCATATCATGAGTGCTCAAGGTTTAAGACAGAATAAAGAAAATTGTATAAAATCTATTTATTTACTTCTTATTTTTAAATCATTTAATTTTCAATTAGAGTTGACATACATTATTATATTAGTTTCAGGTGCGCACCCCAGTGATTAGACATTGCATAATTTGCTAAATGATCATCCTGATAAATCTCGTACCCATCTGACACCATACGTAGTTATTAGAATATTATTGACTATTTTTCCTGTGCTGTACTTTATATCCCTAGTACTATTCTGTAACTGCCATTTTGTACTTCTTTTTTATAAGTATTTTTTTATTGATTTTTTTTTTTTTTAAGAGAAGAAGGGAGAGAGATAGAAACATCGATGTGAGAGAGAAATATAGATTGACTGCCTCCTGCATGCCCCCTGCTGGGGATTAAGCCCACAACCAGGGCATGTGCCCTGACCAGGAATCAAACCAGTACCTCCCTGTCCATGGGACCATGCTCAATCCACTGAGCCACACTGGCTGGGCCAATTTGTACTTCTTAATACCTTTACCTTTTTCGCCCACTCGCTGAACCCCCTTCTCATCTGGAAACTGTCAAAATGTTATCCATATCTGTGAGTCTGTTTCTGTTCTGCTTGTTCGTTTATTTTGTTTTTTAGATTCAATTGTTGATATGTATTCATTGCCATTTTAATGTTTATATTTTTAAACTTTTTTTCCCTTCTTTTTAAAGAAGACCCTTTAACCTTTTTTTTTTTCCAAGTTGGTAAATACGTGTTTTTGGAAGCATAACAGCAGCTTTCGCTGGGACAATAGTGGGAGTGGTGGTTAGGCACAGACCTTCCACTTGGTACCCTTCTTTAACAATGGCATTTCTTAACCATGTCCATATGCTATTTTGTTAAAATCACAATGGAAGGTTTTTACAAACAATTATAATTCTTTAAAATGACTCCTGTTTATAAATTCCCTAACTCTTACCCAGAGTAGGCTCCAACATGAACAGCAAAATCAGACAGATAGGGCATCATGTGAGTACCATACAGAAACACCACAAATTTTGGCACTTTATCAAAGAAACATGTTTACAAATGAATGAGGTTATTGAGCCTTCTGCCACGCTCTGCAAAGGACTCTGCTGATTACCAATTTACACTTTTTAAAATTGTCACATTAAATGGAACACACGAACCTTATTACCAGCATTACTGTTTCCTAAATAAGGACATAGAACAGGATCCCTTAACTTCACAGACAACCTAAGAGCTGACAGATATCAGGAATTCTCTTTAATTCCAAGAAATTAAAAGGAAATACTTAGGATCTCCAAGTTACATTATTTTCTGTTCTGTGCATTTTTTGCAGATGTGGGATTGACACATGATGGCGTCCTGATTGTATATTTAAATATCAGAGCTTCATGCAGTGCTTCCATGGCATGTTTTAATTTCACAGTAATGAAAAGGATGTTTTTTTGCTGTGTGAAGAGCTTGATACAATTAATCAAGTCTTAATGTTTGATTAGAACCTAGTATCCTTCCAGATAACAGAAAATAAAATGTGCGAACACTGTAGGACACGAGATCAAAGCAGGTGCATTGAGGGGGTGGTGACACAGCAGTCACTGACTCCCCCAAGTTTAAATGAGAAAAAGCAATAGTCAGGTTTCCATCTAAAGTGATTTTATAGCCCTGGCCGGTTTGGCTCAGCGGTTAGAGCGTCGGCCTGCGGTCCAGAGAGACCCGGGTTCGGTTCCTGCTAAGGGCATGTACTTCGGTTGCAGTTTGTCCCCGGCCCTGGTTGGTCGTGCGGGTGGCAGCCACTCGATGTGTCCCTTTCACGTCGATGTTTCTCTCTCTCTCTCTTCCTCTCTCTCCCTCCCACTCTATCTGAACAAAAAATGAAAAAATGTCCTCGGGTGAGGATAAAAAAATAAATAAAATAAAATAAAATAAAATGACCTTTAAAAAATAAAAATAAAATAAAGTGATTTTATAGTAATCCTGAATTTGGCAGTGTCCAGTATTAATACAAAATCTGTCTTCTTATTTGAAGCCTTTTCAGTAGTAATTCTTACTATGACCACAAACTGGTCATGTGGCACAGACCCTCTCTAGAAGAAAGTAGAATTCTTTTGGGTGTGCGGTTGCCCACGCTCCCCCAACCCCGGGCAAACTCTGGCTGAGCTCTGTCTCACATGCTCTGGGCAGAGGCCACGGGCTCCCCCATTCTCCTTTATTTCCAGCTTGAATGCCTTCCTTTGAAGCCCAAGATTTCAGGTCTCCCTCCTTCTTTTTGCCCTTCTCTTGCTTTGTTTTTTCTCTTTGCCGCCGCCTCCTTTGCCAGGGTACACCTGTCCCTCCAGAGTGACATCAGCACACTTGTTCTGACTAAACCAAAAAGTCCTTGATCTCCCAGTTGTAGCTCCCATCACACAACATGAAGATGACATGGTCTGACCCATGATGAATCTCTAGATGTCGTAGTTGGTATTGGAAAGGCTGCCTTGCCAGAGGCTGGTGATTTCCTCTCCTTCTCCTGGGACTTCCTGATACGGTAACAAACATCATGAGAGTCTTCCCTTTCTTCATCATTTTCAATATGCTATCTTGCTTTCCTGGGATGTCTGTTAGAAGTCCAGAGGTGCTCAGGGTCTCTTATGCTTTGAGAGGTCTCCTAGGTCATCATCTTTCTCCCACTGTTCTAGAAGATGTGCCATGTTCTCATCATTGTAATTGCAAATATTCTCTTGGGGAGAAGGAGAAGCTTCTCCGGGCTTACCTGCTTGCCCTCCTCCCAGTGGTGGCAGCTGCGGGCAGATAAGAGGCATAGAGTAGGACTACTGCACACTGCCGCCTAACATTTCATATAATACTGGTTTGGTGGTGGTGAACTCCTTTAGCTTTTTCTTGTCTGGGAAGCTCTTTATCATTTCTTTCATTCTAAATGATAGCTTTGCTGGGTATTCTTGGTTGTAGGTCCTTGCTTTTCATCACTTTGAATATTTCTTGCCACTCCCTTCTGACCTGCAAAGTTTCTGTTGAGAAATCAGAACCCTCCTCCTTATGATATGAATGTTGGTGTGCTTGAAGTTGTCCCAGAGGCTCCTTTTACTATACTCATTTTATTGGAATTTTCTTTTTGCTGTTCTGATTGGGTGTTTTCCACTTCCATATCTTCCAAATCTCAGATTTGATCCTCTGCTTCATCTACTCCAGTGTTGATTCCCTGTAATATAGTCTTCATTTCAGTTAGTGTATTCTTCATTTCTGATTGGTTCTTTTTTATATTTTCTGTCTCTGTTTTTATGTTTCCTATCTCCTTGAAGTTCTCGCTGAGCTCATCTATTCTTCCCATAAGTTCATTGAGCATCCTTATAACCAGTGTTTTGAACTCTGCATCTAGTAGTTTGCTTGTCTCTATTTTATTTTTTTTTCTAGAGTTTTGTTCTGTTCCTTCGCTTGGGATATGGTTCTTTGTCTTTTCATTTTGGCAGCCTCCCTATGTTTGTTTCTGTGTGTTAGGTAAAGCTGCTGTGTGTCCCCTGCTTGGTAAGTGTGGCCTAATGTAGTGGTTGTTCTGTAGAGTCCGGACTGTTGGCATAGACTTCCTGATCACCCAAGCTGGGCAACTCGAGGTGCACCTCCCCTCCCCCAGTGTGGACTGTGTACCCCCTTCCTGTTGTAGTTGAGCCTTGATTGCTCTTGGCTTGTCAAAGGAAGGATTTACCACCAGGCTGATCAGCTACAAGGACTGGCTACACCACTGACCTCCAACCAACATGGAGGATCAGCTGTGCAGGATCCCACCCCACAGAGCAGGACTTACCTCAGTGGGACTTGGGTGCCCATTGAGTCTGCCCCTTGAGTGTGTCGCTTGTGGAGGTGGTTTGGTGGCAGTGCTTCAACATGGTCTGAAGCTGTCCACTGGGTGTGCTGGCTCTGGGGCCTCCTGGGAGGTGCAGGCCAAGTTCAGCCACTGCCTATGTTCTACCCAGGGCCACTCAGCATGAGCTACAAAGCGATCTGCAGATGGCTGCTGCTTGTTTCTATGTATTAGGTAAATACATGTGCTGGGCTTGGAGATGCCCTGGTAAGGCCAAGCTGCAAACCAAGGCTGGCTACTGCTATTACTGGGCGTGGGGCCACTTAGCAACAGGTATGGGGCTTGCTCAGGCCAGATGCTGCTTGTTTGAGAGATTTTAGGAAAATCTGAAGCATAAGCCAAGACAAACCACTTGTATGGAAAAGCCTCTGGAAACAGCCTGGATGGGCCTGAAATTTGAGTGAGGTTGGGCCTCAGGGAATCCCTGGGGCGGGATGAACAGTGTGAGCCAGGTTAATGGAGTCTCAGATATGGCACCCTCGGAGAGGGCTCATCAAGAGAACAGTGGCCATTGCCAGGACTTCTGTCTGGGAGAAAACCCGCCCCGCCCCCCAGCTCTTGCCCTGATGCCTGACAAATTCCTCTCCAAATGCCTCTGATGTCTTTCAAGCTGATGTTCTAGCACTAGAGCTCAGAGGAAGGGAGTCAGAGTAAGTCTGTTTGCGGGCCCTTTAAGAGGAACTGCCTCGGACTGCAGTAGCCCTCAGTCTCTCTCAGCCTCAACCCCCACTGGTTTTTACAGCCAGAAGTTATGGGGACTTCTCTTTCTGGCACTGGAACTCTGTGCTGGGGCAGGCGGTACTGTTCTGGGGCTGGGATTCCTCACTCTTCAGGGGGGACCTCTGCAGCCAAGATATCCCTCCCAATTTTTATCCATCACATGTAGGTGTGGAACCACTTCATTTCATTTCTCTGCCTCTCTTACCAGTCTTGATGTGGCTGCTGCTTTAATTCCCTAGTTATAGGATTTATATTCAGCCAGATTTCAGGCAGTTCTTAAATGATGATTGTTCTGTAGTTTAGTTGTAATTTTGATGTGGTTGTGGGAGGAGTTGAGTACTGCATTTACCTACACCGCCCTTGTAACAGGTCTCTAGGCATGGTTTTAAAACTTGGCTTTTGGAACCCCTTGTTAAAACACAAACTTTACTTGAGTAAGTTAAGGACTGAATTAAATATTCTGACTCATCTTATTAACGATTTCTTTAACTAAAAGTACTTTTCTTTCTCTCACTGATATTTGGAATATTAATTTTAAGTTTGCACTTAATAAAAATAAATCACCCTTGGTGTTAATTATTAAGGGGTAGGGAGATACTGTGAACTTAGGAAAATGAGTTGTGAGGACTTGGGTTAGCAAAATTCAGTGAAGAGCTATTTGCAAATTGTTAAAAATTTGAAAATATTAATGTTTTCCTAAACTTGAATTTTGTTTTTCTTTTGTATTTTAAGCGATTAAGAAGATTATCTACCAAATATAGAACAGAAAAGATTTATCCCACAGCCACTGGAGAAAAAGAAGAAAATGTTAAAAAGAACAGATATAAGGACATACTGCCATGTAAGTTTGAAATGCCCCTCATAGAAATGGAAATGTTAATTAGTAGTTTATAGCCTACACTAGCTTTAGTCTTTCTAATGAGTTTGAGTGTTAAGGAGCTAGCAATTAATTTTTCTTTTTTTTTTAAACTGGGGACAGTGGTATAAGGAAGGGCTTAGCATAGAAGAAGCAACAGGAAAGCCGAGGCTGGGCTGCCTTAATTCCCTGGGAAGTCAGAGAAAGGGGGCCTTGGGGACAGGTTCAGGGGATTAGCCTGGGATGAGCTGCTGCTGCCCATTGCTCCCCTGGTTGCAAGTCTCATGGGGACCCTTAGAGTTTAGGAGATGCATGCCTGTGGGGGAAGAAAAGAGGGAAGGTAATGTGGCGGGCTGCTCCCCAGAGGGAGAGCAATGTGTTCTAATCTCTCAAGGTACACAACAAGACGATAATTTGTAATTGTGCTTCATGTTTTTCTTTCTAATAGTAGTTTTTGTTGTGTTTTTATATTATTTAAATTTTATTTTTAAGTGTCAAAATTGCTCTGATACTAACTTTCTTTTAAATACTGAAAAATCCAACTAAGAACATTTTTTTGTGGATTCCCTGTTCAAAGTTACTGTCTTAAAATAAAGTAATATAGGTCCTGGCCACATAGCTCCGTTGGTTAGAGCATGGTCCATATACACCAAGGTTTCAAGTTTGATCTCCGATCAGGGCACATACAAGAAGCAACCAGTAGCCCTGGCCCATGTGGCTCAGTTGGTTGAGTGTCGTCCCATGCACCCAGTGGTCGCCGGTTGGGTTCCTGGTCAGGGCATATGTCTGGGTTATGGGCTCCATTCCTGGTTGGAGCATGCATGAGCAGCCAATTGATGTTGCACTCTCACATCTATGTCCCCCCCCCCCCCCCTTCATTTCTTTCTAAAAATCAATAAACTATTCTTTAAAAAAAAACAAGCCTGTTTTTACTACCCTACCCTATACTGATAGTAGTATATTCTAGTAATAGTAATTAATTATATTCTTTTTTTAAAAGTATTTTTTCTTCATTGATTTTAGAGAGAGAGGTAGGGAGAGGGAGAGATACAGAAACATCGATGAGAGAGAACATCGATTGGCACCTCCTGTATGCCCCCCACTGGGGATTGGGCCCACAACCTGGGCAAGTGCCCTGACTGGAAATTGAACTGGCGACCTCTTGGTGCATGGGTCGACACTCAACCACTGAGCCACACCAGCCAGGCTGTAATTATATTCTTAAATAGCATAGTAACCACTCATTAAGCTTTTGGAAAATACACTCCACTTTCCTTCCAGTCTACCTCAGAAGAATAGTGAATGGAATGGGTTTCTTCTGGACAGTGTTTGTTAAGCCAGATAATCTTGAAATACTCATACTGTGCTCTGGAATTAATACACATACTCTTACAAAGATCTTTTCTCGTCCTGTCTGGTTTGCCTCAGCGGTTAGAGCGTCGGCCTGCGGACCAGTGAGTCTCAGTTTTGTTCCATTCGAGGGCACGTACCTCAGTTGCGGTTCGTCCCTTGCTCTGGTTGGGGTCGTGCAGGAGGCAGCCAGTCATTTTGTCTCTCTCACATTGATACTTCCCTCCCTCCCTCCCTCCCTCCCACTCTATCTAAAAAAAAAATACCTTTTCTCTACCTTTTCCTATCATCTGGGGAAATGAATCCTAAACAGCTCCAGGTTGTTTTTTTTCCCCAGGTTTTTGTTTTTATATGTTATGTTCCATCCATTGATTTTACAAAATATTTTGGTCATATGTAGTGTACTGGGGATACTGCAGAAAGCAAAGTGGCAAAACCTCCTGTCCTCATGAAGCTTATATTCTAGTCAAGGTGCTGGATAATGAATACAAATAACACAGGTAATCTGTCAAATGGAGATTAGTGCTATATAGTAGGAATGAGAACATTGGTTCTCAACTAGGGTGATTTTGCCCCTGAAGGGACATTTAGCAATGTCCGAAGACATTTTGGCTGTCAAAACTGGTTGAGCAAGCCCTGGCCAAGTAGTTCAGTTGGTTAATAGTGTTGTTCCCTTACACCAAGCTTGTAGGTTTGATTCCTGGTCAGGGCACATACAGGGTCATCCAATGAATAAATAAGTGGAACAACAAATCAGTGTTTCTCACACTCTCTCTTTTCCCCCTGCCACCTGTCCCCCTCTCTCCCTTCCTCTCTCTCTAAAATCAATAAGTAAGCCCTGGCCAGTTTGGCTCAGCGGTTGGAGCATTGGCCTGTGGACCAGAGAGTCCCGGGTTTGGTTCCCACTAGGGGCACGTACCAAAAACAAACAAACAAACAAACAAAAACATTTTAAATGAATAAGTAAAAAAAAAAATTTAAAGGCACGCGCGCGCGCACACACACACACACACACACACAACCAACTGGTTATGCAGAAGGCAGGTGGCTACTGGCATCTAGTAGGTGTAAGATGTCTACAGTACAGAGGCCACTGCCTCCCCACAGTAAAGAATTATCCAAGGCCAAAATGTCCATAGTGCTGAGGTTGAGAACCCTTGCCCGAGAGTCTGAGCTCTTAATCACTGTGGTACAGTCAGAGTGGCAGTGCCTTTTTCCCCTTTAAATCATAGAAGGTTTGATAAGTCAGTTTCCAATAAATTTCTAGTCACTTTAATTTAGAAAATAATATTGAAAGTAATTGTACTTAGAGATGTATGTTTACTTACTGTTATAAGAATGTCAGTTTTTTTTTTTGCATGTTTAGCGTGTCCAGTGCTTTCAGATACAGTATTTTTTTAAACAACTTTATTGAGATATAATTTACGTGCCATAAAATTTACCCATTTAAGTGTACAATTCAGTGAATTTTACTAAATGTATAGAGTTATACAGCTATCAACACAATACCGTTTTAGAATAATTCCATCACCCCAAAAAGATCATTTTTCCAATTTGCAGTCTTTAGTCCCAGGCAACCACTGCTCTCTGCTTTATGTCTCTATAGATTTTCCTTTTCTGAAAATTTCATATAAGTGTAATTATACAATATATGTAGTCTTTTGTGTCTGGCTTTTTAAATTTAGCATATTTTTTGATTCATCCATGTTGTAACATATATCAGTAGTTCATTCCTTTTTATTGTTCATTGTATGGTATATACCACATTTTGTTTTATCTACTTACCAGTTGAATAGTGATACGAACAATGCTATGTTAAACATTTCCATACAGATTTTTATGTGGATATATGGTTTTATTTCTCTTGGATAGATATCCAAGAATGGAAGCTAATGTTTAACTTTTTAAGAAACTGATAAACTAAGTAGCTGTGTACCATTCTACTTTCCTACTGACAATACATGAGGGTTCCACTTTCTCCACATTCCTGCCAACACATGTTACTGTCTTTTTTATTATAGTTATTTCTAGTGGTGATTTGTAGAGTTACTGCATTATGGTTCTAATTTGCTTTTCCCTAATGACTAAGGATGTTGAGCATCTTTTCATGATGTTAGGCGCTTATATATCTTCTTTGGTGAAAAGTGTCTTGAAATAATTTGTATTTTTTTAAAATTTGAGTTTTTATGCTATTGAGTTGTAAAAGTTTTTTATGTATCTTAGATATGAGAGTTTTTTTAGATATATGATTTGTAAAAATATTTTTCCCTAATATGGTGTGAGGTTAAGGTCTGAAATATTCTTTGTGCATGTGGGTTTGTTCCAGCACCATTTGTTGAAAATACTGTTCTTTCTTCCTTGAATTGCCTTGGTAGCTTTCTTGGAAATCATTTGACCCATATATTTAATTCTGCTCCATTGACCTATTCTTAAGCCAGTGTCACACTGTCTTGATTACTGCACCACTATACAGTAAATTTTAAGCAAGAAATATAAGTCTTCCATGTTCTAATATTTTTTTAATATGTTTTTATTGATTTTTTTTTTAGAGAGAGGGAGAGAGAGAAACATCAATTGGCTGCCTCCCTCACGCCCTCTACTGGGGATCGAGCCTGCAACCTGAGCATGTGCCCTGACCAGGAATGGAACTGGGACCTCTCAGTCCATGGGATGAAGCTCAGTCCACTGAGCCACACTAGCCAGGCCTGTGTTCTAATTTTTAAAAATTAGTTTGGTTCTTTTGGGTCGTTTGCATCTCAATATAAATTATAGGATCAACTTGTCAATTTCTGCAAAAATCTCAGTAGGAATTTATTGATCAGTTTGGGAAGAATGATCATCTTAAAGCATATTGACTCTTTCTGTCTATGAACATGTAATGTCTCTCATTTATTTAGATTTTTAAAAATTTCTCAGCAGTGTTTTTATGACTTTCAGTGTACAAGTCTTGTATTTCTTTTCTTTAAAAAATTTTAAGCTATTGTAAGTGGACTTATTTAAATTTTATTTTCAAATTCTTTTTTACTAGTACGGTTGACCCTTGAACATTGTGGGTTTGAATTGCACAGGTCCACTTATACGTGAACTTTTTTCAATAGATAACTACTTTTTTTGATTTGAGGTTGGGAGGCCATGGATACAGAGGGCTGACTGACTGCATTGATCTGTGCCATTTTATAGGGGACTTGAGCCATCTGCACATTTGGTACTCGGCAGGGGTGGGGGGGTGGCTGGAAATGAATCGCCCACAGATATTGAGGGACAATTTAAGTTTTGAGGGAGTCAAAAGTTGTAAACAAGCCCCACTAGTATGGCTCAGTGGATTGAGCATCGTCCCATGCACAGAGAGGTCACTGGTTCGATTCCTGCACATGCCTGGGTTGTGAGCTCCATCCCCAGTAGGGGGCATGTGGGAGGCAGCCATTCAATGTTTCTCTCTCACACCAATGTTTCTATTTCTCTCTCTCTTCCTCTCCCTCTAAAAAAAATCAATAAAAACACGTTAAAAAAAAATGTTGTAAACAGATTTTCAACTACATGAGTGGGGTAGTGAGTGTCTCTGACCCACATGTTGTTTAATGGTCAACTGTATATAGAAATACTATATATATATATATATATATATATAAATAAATTTTTTTTTTTAAGAAGAGATTTTTCCCCCCTTTATTGATTTTAGAGAGAGAGGAAGAGAGAGATAGAAACATCGATGAGATCTGAGAACATCGATTGGCCGCCTCCTGCATGCCCCCAAATGGGGATCAGGTCCACAACCTGGGCATGTGTCCTGACCGAGAATTGAACCAGCAACCTCTTGGTGCATTGGTCAACGCTTAACCACTGAGCAACACCGGCCGGACACAATTTATATTTGTATATTGATTTTTTTTTTAAAGTCTAGTGACCTTTCTGAACTCATTTATTAGTTTAGTCATTTTCTGTGGATCTTTTAGGATTTTTCACATATAGAATCATGTCATCTGCAAATGATAACAGTTTCCTACTTAAAAAAAAATTTTTTTTTCTTCAGACAAAGTGAGAGGGAGAGAGAGGAAGAGAGAGAGAGAAACATCGACGTGAAAGGGACACATCGAGTGGCTGCCTCCCGCACGACCAACCAGGGCCGGGGACAAATTGCAACCAAGGTACATATCCCTAGTGGAAACCGAACCCGGGTCTCTCTGGACCACAGGCTGACGCTCTAACCGCTGAGCCAAACCGGCTAGGGCAAAAGTTTTTTTTTCTTTATTGATATCAGAGAGAGAGAAGAAGGGAGAGGGAGAGAGAGATAGAAACATCAATGAGAGAGAACATCAATTGGCTGCCTCCTGCATGCCCCCCACTGGGGATCAGGCCCATAACCTGGGCATGTGCCCTGACCGAGAATCCAACCAGTGACCTTGTGGTGCATGAGTCAGTGCTTAACCACTGAGCCACACCAGCTGGGCAGTTTCCTACTTTTTAATATGAATATCTTTTGTCTTATTACACTGGCTAGAATCTCTAGTATAATGTTGACTTGAAGTGGCAAGAGCAGACAGCCTTGATTTTGATCAATTTAAAAGTGGTTTCATCACTATTCAAAGATCAACTCGTTTTTTCTGGAGTTATCTTGGATATGTGATTTATTTTATACTAGAACATTGAAGCCAGTACCAGAATTAAGAAATTTCTAGATACTCTTTGTGTCATGGATGACCTGTGTTTTGTGTGTTGAGAGGGCTAAAACTGAGCTGACTAGCCCTTAGGAGTGATGAATCAGAGTACTCTGCCTATCTAATGTTAATTATGGTGATCCTTTTATTTCTTAGACCTGAATTTAGTCACTTGAGGTTTCTCTTTTCCTGGTAACAGTCTTATCTATTTTCTTTTTGTTGCCATATGTTGTTGATGTTTGTTCAAAAAAAAGAAAGTTGCTGGTTTAAAGAGTCTCTTGGGTAGCCAACATTGATTTTTATCTCTTTGGAGTTGAGCTCTTGGGAGATTGTAGAGGCAGTCAGCAAAGTCATGGGAAGAAATTTTTATTTCATTGCTTTGTTATTCTTTATAGTCTACTCATTTTTATGCTTAATGGGAGTACCAGTGAAGAATGTTAAAATACACATAATGATGTGTTATGTAAGCAGCATATTAATTTTTAAACTTTCAATAATATACTACGATTGTAAGCATACAGTAGTGACTACAAAATCTGCCTGTGCTTTAGAAGTTATTTTATAAAAAGCCATTTCTGTGTCCTATCTTGAAGTTACTGAATTAAACTTATTGCATTATGTGACGCAGAGCTCTTGTGTTTTAATTTGCTTTCTCTGGCCCCCAACTATTGTACGATTAGAGGTAGGTGAAATAAGACTTGCAAAACATTAATACTTATTAGAGCCTGGTAATGGATATATGGGAATTCATTATATTATTATGTTTTTGTATATTCATAAAATTTTTCATCATAGAAAATTTCAAAAATTCCCAGCTTGCATGTAGCAGCCTGGCACCAATCTTGACTTTCATTTGGGAACCACTGTTATTATTGGGATTCACAATTCCCAGAAACATTTACTGAGGATTCAGTGGTAAACCAACTATTATTGTACAAAGTCTCTGCCTTTGAGATACTTTGAATAGAGGCTGAAAAGGTAACAGATATAGAACAACATGTATAGTATGGTTGCATTTGTATAGTTTTACAAAGTATGTAGGTATATGCATAAAAATTACTTTGGGAAGGAAATAAAAAGTATAATATCTTTGTTAATATAGTATCTTCAATGGGAAAGAGAGAGTCCTAGAATTCTCTAGAATTCAAGGACAGGGAAAGATTGACTTTCATTTTATATCTTTCTTTAAGATTTAATTTTTTAAAGTCGTATATTTTATTTTAAAAGTAAAACTACACAATTTATAAAATTTATTTTTGGACTTTGTTGTAAAGATTGTTTTTTACCCTAAGTAGACATTACCTAATAATAAATAGTGTTGTCCAAGTGCAGTATTGAGCACTTTTATATATCAACTTAATTCATTTATTTGTCATAATTTACTTATTTTTTATAATTTTTTGTGAAATATGAAAGTTATATTTCCTAAGAAGAATTTTTGCAAATGAACTTGTGTATTGGTAGTTAGTGCTAACCACACGGTATGCTTGTTTAAAGCCACAGATATTTGATACCCAGACTCTTGTCTAGTAACTATGTAGTGATGTCCAGAAATGTGTATGTTAAAAGAGCTCCTGCCAGGCCAGTGTGGCTCAATGATTGAGCATCGACCCATGCACCAGGAGGTCACCGATTCAATTCCCAGTCAGGACACATGTGCAGGTTGTGGGCCAAATCCCCAGTGGGGGCACGCAGGAGGCGGCCAATTGATGTTATCTTCATCGATGTCTGTCTGTCTGTCTGTCTGTCTCTCTCTCTCTCTCTCTCTCCCCTTTCCTGTTTCTCTAAAATCAATAAAAAAAATTTTGAAGGAAAAAAAAAAGAGCTCCTAAGGTTATACTGATTACATCTTTAAAACATAGCTTTGCATCATCATTTTTTTTATTATTATTATTTATTTTTTTTTAAGAATGACTTCCTATCAGTATAATGTTAGAAATTATCCTTCTGGTTCCTAGAGTCAATTTTTATTGTTTTCAAAGTAAATACTTTTAGTTACTTATTTAATCTTACTTACGGTTCATTAGAAAACACCTGTCTGCCAACAGGACATAATTTGTAAAATCTGTTTTTTTTCTTGTAGTTGATCACAGCCGAGTTAAGTTGACTCTGAAGACTCCTTCTCAAGATTCAGACTATATCAATGCAAATTTTATTAAGGTATGTATTTAAATGATGTTTCTCTGCCATACTTAATGTCTTCCTTCATACTATTAAATTGTTTTAAATTGCCTAAAATGATACCAACAGCAAAAGAAATAAAATTGAAATCATAGCCCTGACACATTTTTGTGTACTTTGCTTTCTAGTGTCCTTTTTTATAGAGTTTTATGATAGAGATAAAGTTTACTTATTTTACATTGAAGGACTTAATAAACACTTTACCTATTGCTAAATCATCTTCTCTGTTTTCCCTTTGAGTTTATGTACACAGATATACCTGGTCATTCCCTATTGTTAAATCATATAGGTTATTTCTAGTTTTTCTTGATGATAATATTGCAGTAAACATTATTATTCTTTTGAAAAATTTATTAGGCTAAATTACCAGGGCTGAAATTACTGGGTAATACTGATTTAAAATTATAGAATATAAGTTTAAATTTAAAACTATTGGCAATTGTCATCATTTCAGATGACACCCAAAGTGCAAGATGAAATATAGTCTTTGTATAGTTAACCTTTTGGGGATACTACTCTGTGATCAAAAGCAGTTAAATTCTTACATGTTTATCAATAGAGAGACACATTCAAACTGCTATTTGATTAAATGAGAGACTACTTTATTCCATTAGCTGCTCTGTGTGGTTTTTTTTTAAATGTTTTTATTGATTTTAGAGAGAGAAAGGGAGAAGGAGGGAGAGAGAAACTTCAATGTGAAAGAGAAACATCAATCTGCTGCCTCCCACACGCCCCCTACTGTGCATCGAGCCTAAAACCCAGTATGTGCCCTGACCAGGAATCCAACCAGCAACCTTTTTTTGATGCATGGGACAATGCTCAACCAACTAAGTCACACTAGCCAGGGCAGTTGCTCTGTGTTTTTTAATCTTTCTTATTATATATGATAGTATAATTTTAGTTATTTTATATATGATATTTATACAAATTTTAATACATTATTTTGTTGACAAAAGTATTAAAGTGGTAAGAGTTATGTGGTAGAATTCATATTATCTATGTCAACATTAAATAATCATGCTTTCAAATAAAAACTTATTTTTCCCAAGAGAGTTAATTTTATTACAAAACCTAAAAAAAAGGTTAAACAAGAAACTAATGCATAAGTGATTTGTTGTTTCAGATGTAGTTCATGTTTATAAGAGGACATTTGTTAAAGTTCTAGTTTTTAATTGCACTTTAATAACAGAGTCGTTGTATGAGTCCATTAGTATTTTAGTCTGCTATCTTGTTTGGTTTATTCTTAGGTTCATTATTAGAAACATACTAGTCAAGCAATAACCTGAATAAATAATTGAAGGTAGCTATGGAAGAATAGCTAAGAAAGAACTATTAGATAGTTTTAGTTTTGTTTTTAGAATCAAAAGATGGTTTTATGTTTCTGCTCCAATTAACTTTGTTGACTTAGTATTGGGGCTTTTGTTTTTAATTCCTAGATAAATAATAATTTTTAGATTAGCATAAGGTAGTTTAATACTAGTTATGTGTACCATGTCTAGTAAATACGCCAAAGTAATAATATTTCACCAAAAGCTGAAGTGAATTGATTATATTTTGTCATGCTTTTATGTACTATGGAAGAAAAACTATTTGGAAATGCTTCGGGTGAAAACAGCCATATTACTAATATAATTTGAAGCCTTAAAATTTAGGTAAGGAAATATTTTTGGTAGTCATAATGAAATTTGCTTTTAACTATTTTAGGGTGTTTATGGGCCAAAAGCATATGTGGCAACCCAAGGTCCTTTAGCAAATACAGTAATCGATTTTTGGAGGATGATATGGGAGTACAATGTTGTAGTAAGTAATTTACTTTTCCTAATCTATTTTACATGTAATGACATAGGATGTTTTACTGAATAAGATAAGGAATCACTTTTTAGCCTTAATGATATCTTAATTATAGCTAATGCTTACTAAAACATCACAAACTAATTCTAGGATGTCTCATTAAATTAGGAAGAGGGTGTGATAACACTTTTTTTTTTTTTTAATCCTTACCTGAGGACATTTTTGCATTTATCTTTAGATAGAGCGGGAGGGAGAAAGGGAGGAAGAGAGAGAGAGAGAGAGAGAGAGAGAGACATTGATGTGAGAGAGACACATTGAGTGGTTGCCACCCGCACAATCCCAACCGGGGCTGGGGATAAACTGCAACCGAGGTACATGCTCTTAGTGGGAACCAAACTTGGGACTCTGGTCTGCGGGCCAATGCTTTAACTGCTGAGCCAAACCATCCAGGGCGATAACACTTTAAATCTTGTCCTATGTCAGTACGAGGCAGCTACCAAATAAGATGAATTGATAGGTGGATGGATAGAGGGATAGCTATGTGATAAATTAAGTATAGTGAAATATTAATTGTAGATGGCAGTTATACAGTCTTTACTGTAAAATTATTTCAACTTTGCTTTATATTTGAAACATTACATTATAAAATGTTGGAGTGGGGAAGCGAATGTAATAATACCCTTCCGTTTAAAGACAGTTAAATGCATTTCACTTTAGATAATTTTATTAAATGTAATTTAAAGGCAGAACTCTATAAAATTAATAAAATTTAATTCAAACTGAATATATTATGTTAATTGAAGCCAATTTAATTTGTTGCTATATAGCAGTTGTTTGGAAGGTGTGATTTTGATAATTTATTTAACTCATACTTTTCGTATTAAAACTACTTTTTTTTGACAGGCCAAGTATGCCTTTGGTTAGAGTAAAAAGTAATTCTTGAAATTTGTATTTTATTAAAAAGAGAAAATTGTGTTTAACTGATAAATTCTTCCTCTTATTCTACCCCCCCACCCCCCTTTTTAGATCATTGTAATGGCCTGTCGAGAATTTGAGATGGGAAGGGTATGTATACCTATTAACACTTAAAATAATTATGGTGTATTTTTTTTGTCACTTCATTTCTATGAATATATATTCCTGGTCTTTTATTATATTCTGAGCCCGAGTAGTTATGTTCTTTTCTTTTTTATGTTCTGCTATTGCTTTTATTGGTTGAAAGGAACAAAATATAAGTATATAAAATACTAGAATTTTATTGTTGCTTAGTAGTCTTCAAATATTTAATGGTGCTGTAAATAGAATACTACTTATGGACTGAATTAGAGAGGTATTTTAAAAATAGGAATAAAATTGAGCAATGAAAATGAGTTAAATAAAATAATTTTTATTAATTATTTTTAAATTTATAATCTGAATATTTTTATTTCTCTTCATGCAAATACCATGCTACATTTTTTTATGTTATCCTCAAAGAAAATTCTTCAATCTGAAATTTATAAAAAAAATTTTTTTTGATTTTAGAGAGAGAGAAGCATTGATAAGTGAGAACATTGATTGGCCGCCTCCTGCATGCCCCCCACTAGGGATTGGGCCCACAACCTGGGCATGTTCCCTGACTGGGATTTGAACTGGTGACCTCTTGGTGCATGAGTTGATGCTCAACCACTGAGCCACACCGGCCTGGCTTATCGGAAATTTTTAATAATGGTGGTTTTATGCCCTGTACAAGTGAAATTAGTTTCAAACCCATTTGATCTCCTGCAGCTTCAGATACTATGTCTTCATTGTTAGAGGTGATAATATATTTATAGACTAGATATTAATTCTTATGTGTGGTCTTCTGTAAATGTGTCATATGAATCAAACTTACAAGTTACATTGTGATTTGAAGATTTGTTATACTAATCTGATTCATTACTTAATGTAAAAATTCTTATTCAGATGTTTTTTCAATATAGGGTACATTGCATAAAACAAGATACTTTTTACTTTCAGTTATGTGAGATGTTATATAAATCATTGGAAAAGCTTATTTGAACTGACAGTTTTTGTCATTCCTCCCAACCCCCCGCCCCCTTTTTATTTATTTATCAGTAGGGGAAGTGTTCAGTAATATTGGACAGAAAATGAGTGTTTTCTAAAATTATAAATTATACAAACAAGGAAATTACTGTTTAAGTACTGTTAGTATGTAGCTCAGTACCATTATTACATATAATCAATTATATTAGGAAATTTAAATTTTATTCTCTTAACGTTTTCTTAAGTTACTGTTACTAATGGTTTAGGATTTATTTCTCTTATTTCATTCTATTAATAAGTTCCCATTGTATATCAGTAATAATATTTGATGAAAAATTAAGTTGTATTGAGTGTAGAGTTTTTTGAAACTACAGATTTTGTAATTGATAGTGTTGTTAGTAGTAAGTAGTCAGTGAGTTTAGGGCCTGTTAATTTATTTGATAACCTTGATTTAAATCTTGACTTAGAATGTGACCTAATGGAAAGAGCATAAATAATTAAATCAAACAAACCTGCACTTAACTAGCATTTTTTTACCATGGTACAGTGAACTGTCCCTTCTGAGCTTCACTTTTCTCACCTCTAATGTGAATGATACGATTGCAGGTTATGCATATATGATGCTCAAAACATAGTATTTTATTTTGTTTTGGTTTTTGCTGTTGTTAATTCTCACCTGAGGATATTTTTTCCATTAATTTTTAGAGAGAGTGGGAGGGAGGGAGGCAGGGATGGGGAGAGGGAGAAACATCAGTGTGAGAGAGACACATCCATTGGTTGTCTCCCGCATGCACCCTGACCAGGAGTGGAGATCAAACCTGCAACCCAGGTACATGCCCTTGACTGGCAGTAGAACCCCTGACCCTTCAGTGCACTGGCTGATGCTCTTAACCACTGAGCCACACCAGCCAGGGCTAGTTTTTTATATTAATAGTCATTAGTTTATACCTGGAATATAAATACCAATATAATCTTACTCAGATACTACAGTGTTTTAGTTACACAGCTTCAATTCTTACTGAGTTGATCTTGTATAACTTGTTTTCTGTCTGTCTCAAGATATTAACACTTTAGCAGGTAGAAGACAAAAACAAATCCTCAAAAATATGTAATTAATTTTATAATTTTCTATAAAATTCTACTGGGAAATGAGGTTTGTGATTTTAAGCCTTCTAAAATATTAATAATATTGCAGTAAGTCAAACTAACATACTAGACAGTTCTACATTGTTGCCTTCTGAGTATTGTCAGCTTACAGTTAATTCTAGCCTATGGGTAATAATTCTACTTACTATATTTGAAACTGTAAGAACTTAGTAAGAACTGATGTATTTCTCACTGCCTGAAATTAAGTTAGATTGTTATTTAAAGGCTTTCATTTTATTGGGTCTTGATAAAATTTTATCATTTCTTAGCACCAGAATCATTGTATATTCTATTAAGTTAGGCTTTGATTTTCTTACCTAATTTTCTAAAATGATGGGGTTTGATATTAGAAAAACCAATGAAAATTGAGTGTTCTATTTTTATACCTGTGTAAAACACAAAGGTAAGGGAGAAACTGGTTACATTTTCTGTAATTTCAAATAAAAGTGGATAGTTTAAATGATACATTATGCTTGTATTGATGAGTTTTTACCATCAATAGAACATTTGAAATATATTGTTATTTAGTACTCGCAACAATCATGTAAGATAAGGATTATTATTCCATTTTTACAGGTAAAGGAACTAAAGATCAATTAAACAAGAAAAGTAGTACTTGTAAAATTCTTCTGATACCAAGTAAAATGCTCTTTCCACGATGTCACAAATTTTACACTTAAATAAGAATTAAACCAGATATAGAGATTGTCATTTTATAGGCTTTAAAACTTGCCTGGCAACCCCTTCATTCTAAATGGATCTTGTGCTAGGCACTTTTTAAAAAGCAGTTTTCTTCCCCCCCCCAGAGGAGGAGGATGTTAATAATGTTCTTATGATTAATCTTGGAGAGGACACAATAGCCCATCTTTAAGAACAGTTGGATAAGTATGAGCTCTCTCAGCTCCTTGCCTACTGATGGCAATTTTTCTGTTTTCTGGGAAGGAACCACATGCTGAACGCAAGGGCACAAAATACTTATAAAAGTTCAAGAAAAGCTATGGTATGGATTACTTACTAACTTTTTTTTTGGACAACAGAAAAAATGTGAGCGCTATTGGCCTTTGTATGGAGAAGACCCTATAACATTCGCACCATTTAAAATTTCTTGTGTAAGTACCTGTTTTTACCTACATTACTTAATCAGAATGTTGGCGTGCTAGACTGATGAATAATTAAATTATCATATGGTATGAACTCAGTTTTATATAAACTCAATGTTTCCATTGTAAATCTACACTTAATTATACTAAACAGATACTAATAACATTTGTTTTTATACTGCTTTAAAATTTAGAAGCTTTGGGAATGACTTTTCATAAATGTATAAATCACTTGTACCTTATGTTAATTCTGTGTTAGTCTTTGTATATAAGTTGATAATAATTGTTTATATATGAGTAAATGTAGTAACTGTGCTTTGAGTGATCTATTTGAAACCCTTGATGACTGTAGTTTTTCATGTTAATCTTTCATATCTGTTATGTTCTCCAGAATGTTCTAATTATATGCAAAGATTAGTTTAAGAATTGCCATAGTAGACGTAAAGATTGATCTTTTATGGCCGATAATTTGATAATTTTAATGAACTCTAAAATTAAATTAAAGTTCTAAAAATAACAGCACAAATCTGAGAAAATGAATTTAAAACCAAAAACAATGAAGGAAAAACAAAAGTAAAATAGAAACAACAATTTGCTTTGGGTTACGCATGATGGCATCTTTCTTAATCACCTGAATGAAATGTATTTTCTTATTTACTCAGTTCAAAAGATCCATGATTGAGCAAACATGAAAATTAAGTAAAATACCTATATTAGTCAGGGTTTTCCAGAAAAACAGAACCAACAAGATATGTAATTTATATAGAGAAAGAGATTAATTATATAGAATTGGCTCACATGATTATGGAGGCTGGCAAGCCTAAAATCTGCAGGGTGAGTGGGCTAGCGACCTAGGCAAGCTGATTTTCAGTTCCAGTTCAAAGACAGTATGTTGTAGAACGAGGAAGAGCTGATGCTGCAGATGAAAGCAGTATGCTGGAGAATTCTCTCTTACTTGGGGGAGACTGATCCTTTTGTTCTATTTAGGCCTATTCTATTATTAATTAGATGAGTGTACCCATATTATATAGGTCAGTGTGCTGTACTAAAAGTCCACTGGTCTAAATATTAATCTCATCCAAAAAACACCCTCACAGAAACACAAGAATAATGTTTGACCAAATAGCAAACATTTGCTATTGACCACTCAGTGGTCCAGCCAAGTTGACACATAAAATGACCATATTCCCCATCTCAGAATTTACTTATCATTGGTGAGTTCAAGAAGTCCATAATTTTATGCTTATTTGTACTTACAACTTTTGAATTCCTTTGATGCATACCCAAAGTTTAGTGCTTCTTAGGCTGATATAGAAAAGGACTCAACTTGTGTTACACAGTCTCCTTTGTAAATACAGTATGTTTTTGTAATATTAACTATTAATTCAGGAGTTCAACTGCCTGGATTTAATATGCAGTAAGTACTCTAAAGTTCTGGTTAGAATGAACTATTTGTGGGTTAAATATAAACGTCTTTTAAAAATCCTACTGCATTTCATATTATTTGAAATTAATGAAAACCAATACATACAACATTGTCTACTTCTATGAAGGAACACTTCCCCCCTCACCAACCCAGGAAGTAGTCTACAATGTTAATTCCCTGAACAGTCTAGGAAACCTAGTTATGTGCAGTGTGGTTGCGTTGAATATTTGCAAATTTAAATGTGATAACTGTACTCAATGTTAAAATTCAAGTGAAAATATATAGTGTTTAACATTCAACAACAAAACAACTTTATATTTTTGAACAGTTGGGGATCAGGAATATTAAACAACTTAGCAATAATGAATGGAGAAAAGAAAGAAATAGTTTATAATTTGAAAAAAAATGAATTTTGGGGTGGTTTTTCTTTTTTTTTTTTTTAATCCTCACCTGAGGACATTTTTGCATTTATCTTCAGATAGAGTGGGAGGGAGAAAGGGAGGAAGAGACAGAGAGAAACATCGATGCGAGAGAGATACATTAAGTGGTTGCCACCCACATGACCCCAACCAAGGCAGGAGACAAACTGCAACCGAGGCACATGCCCGTAGCGGGAAACGAACCTGGGACTCTCTGGACCGCAGGCCAACGGTCTAACCACTGAGCCAAACCGGCCAGGGCTTTAGGTGGTTTTTCAATTGAACTAAAAATAATTAAAAAGTCCTTGATGAGGTTTCATTTGATTAGTAACAGCTGGTTTGATTTGTCACCATTGGGATTAATCTTTACTGAAGAAAAAATTTTTCTTGTAAGATTTCAAAATGGAAGGTAATTTATATGTTTTATAATTAATTGTTTCAGACAATTTAGGATTTGTTACCACTGATGAAAACAAAAATCAGATTTAGAAATAGAAAGCAAGTTGGTGAGAGTACTATAGTAAGTGACTTGATTATTTGGCAATCAGAGTGTTTGAGACTGGGGAAGGGCAATATCAGGAGCTCTCTGGGTTTGTGGATAAGGAGGGTAAAGTATTGGTGAAAGTGAGAGGACTGGCTAGCAGGAGCTCAGTCAACGTTGCTGCATGTAAACCACTTAGACCAGATGATGGCACACTATACATGGGTCAATCTAACCCACTACACTGCCTGTTTAGTAAATAAAGTTTTGTTGAAATACACCCAGACCCATTAATTTACATATTTGCCTATCACAAGAACAAAGTTGAGCAGACAGACTTTATGGCCTGCAAAACCAAAAATAATTACTAGCTTACCCATTACAGGCAAGAAAAAATTAAGTTTTGGGCTATGTTTTTATCCGTGCTCATTTTTGATGAAAGTAAAAAACCTACTTTTCCTGTGTTGTTTGAAAAGTTCAAAGTAAATTAGTACGACTTTAAAAATTGAAGCAGGAATTATATTGGATTGTTTTTTATTAATAAAACAGAATATGTTGCTCTTGACAATCACTGTCCTAGACTATCTTTGATTTTATCTGCTAAGGTAAAGAATAGTTTGCTTGCCTGGCCTGTGTAGCTCAGTGGTTGAGCATTGACCTATGTATCAAGAGGTCACCGGTTCAATTCCTGGTCAGGGCACATGCCTGGGTTATGGGCCTGATCCCCAGTGTGGGGCATGCAGGAGGCAGCCAGTCTATGTTCTCTCTCATCGATATTTTTATCCCCCCCTCCCCCCAATATCAATAAAGAAAAAAAAAGAATAGTTTGCTTAGGGACAAACTGACGTAGAGGCTTTATTCTAATACTTTGACAAATGACAGTAAAAGACTTAAAATGGTTATGTTATCCTTAATCAGAATAACAATTTGGGAATTTCTGAGTATCTTCTTCCTTCTCTAGTTTTATCCAGTTAACTGAAAGTCGAGTGCTAAGTAGGGAAAATCAAGCTTTATGGAAAGATGTAATGGTTGAAGGTGATGGTGTAGGTACTAAGAAGTGACATTTTGTTTGTATTATTTCTGTTACATGATTCTGGTGATGGTTGTTACTTTTGCTGGATGATAGACTTTTAACTAAGTAATTGGTTAACAGATACTTCTGTTTAAATATAAATATATACACACACCACCAACCTCTTTCTCTTCAATGAGATGGCGGAGCAGCTCTCCAGCAGATGCAGAGATTCGGATCTTAGTGAAGACCCTGATTGGAAAGACCATCACCCTGGAGGTTGAGCCCAATGACACCATTGAGAGTGTCAAAGTAAAATCCAAGACAAGGAGGGCATCCAGCCTGACCAACAGCATCTGATTTTTGTGGGCAAACAGCTGGAGGATGGCCACACTCACTCAGACTCCAATATCCAGAAAGAGTCCATCCTGCACTTGGTGCTTTGTCTCTCGGCTGGCTTCATTGAGCCCCTCCCTCTGCCAGCTTGCCCAGAAGTACAACTGGGACTTGTTATGCCTGCCTACATCCCCGTGCTGTCAACTGCCACAAGAAGTGCAGGCACACCAATAACCTATGCCCCAAGAACGTTAAATAAGGCTCCTCCACCACCTCCTCAGCCCACATAGTGGCCTTCTGTCTGAACCCTGTAGCCCTTGAGCCTCAATAAAGTTTCCCTTTTGTTGACTGGAAAAAATTTTAAAAAATTAAAATGTATATACATAAATAAAACATAAACAAATTCATGACTTTTAGAATGGTTATTTTTATAATTACCAAGTACACCAGGGATTTTATTTGTTAATTTTATGTTGTAGACTTTAAATATGAGGTTATTATTGTTTTGGTGTGTACTGTATATGTTATTTTGTTTTAATGTCACTGACTCAAGTGTTTCTCTTTATTTAGGAAGCTGAACAAGCAAGGCCAGACTACTTCATTAGGACACTTCTACTTGAATTTCAGAATGTAAGTATTTTTCATTTAGAGATCATTTCTAAGGTTAATTTTTTGAAAGATTTTTTTTATTGCTCTTTAGAGAGAGAGGAAGGGAGAGGGAAAGAGAAACATCATTTGAGAGTTAAACATTAATCTGCCTCCTGCACTCCCCCTACTGGGGACCAAGCCAGCAACCTGGGCATGTGCCTTGACCAGGAATCGAACCAACAACCTTTTGGTGCATGGGACAGCACTTAACCTACTGAGCTACGCCGGCCAGGGCTCTAAGGATAATTTTTGAGGAGAAGACATAAATAGTATACTATCTTACATAGTTGAGATTTCAAATTTTTTTAGTTATCCACAATAATGAAGAAAATCAGAGTGCAATGTTTTATTTAGTATCTTGGGCCTTATGCTTATAAAATTAGATAATATAAATAAAGTAATACAAATTTTAACTTACTTGGAACAGCTTTCCCCAAATTAAATTTACTGTATTTGGAATAGTTGGTTTCTTTGCTGCAAATATATTTCCTCTATTGCAATAGCATATTATACCATTGTTTAGATAATTATTACTCACTTTTACAGTTTACAATATTTTAGAAAGAGAAAAGCCACTTTCAAAGCTAAGTTGTCCATCTAGATGTATATTTTCACTTGAGACCCTTGACTTCAGTGTTTCAGAGCTATATAAAATGATAATTGGTCTAGGAAGAAATCAAAGAAAAATCTAAAGGACATTAGCGAATGCTTGTCAAGTTCTTTCTCACTTTCTCTATTTTTATTATCTATATTTTTAAACCATATTATGTAATTTAGCTTGACCATGAAGTTCATCATTCTTTCCCAACCAAAATTGGTAAACATACAACTCCTGCCTTGCTGTTTACAAGAAGACATGGTTCCAGAAGTCTTATTCCCTCCTTACTTGACTAATATGCCCCTTTAGTTGAAGCATTTATTATAGTTTGGTTGCTATTTTAAAATTTACAGTAATAATGATAGGTACTTTATTAAATTTCAGTAGTGTATCAGGCATTTCAGATAGTGGTAGATAACTGTTATCTTCATTGCACATAGATGAAGTTAAGTAGCTTACTTAAAGTTACTCAGTAAATGGCAGAAACAGAATTTGAATAGTTTTAACCTGGATTCAAAGCAGGTGTTCTTTCAGATTTTAAAGAGCTTTTGTTTATGTGAAAAAATTTTAAAGCACATATTCTAGTAGCTGTCAAAGTGATGACATTATCATAAGTCATACAGTCTTGGAAACACCCTGCTGTATACACATGAGAGAAGGAGAGTGAAAAAAGCAAATAACACCTTAGTGTTATTATGAAAATAGTTTAAAACTCACAGATCCCCTAAAAGTGTCAGGATTTGGGGGGTCTTCTCACACCATACTAATCTGAAATAAGACAGGTGAGTTTGGGGTTGGGCAGGTTCATTTCTAATTTTCTTTTTCAGTTTAAATATTCTATTAGTCTTCTAATTGAAGTAGATTCTAACACAATACTTATGGTATATTGCCTATCCAGTTAATACTATAGATTATTAAATAATGTGGATAGTGTAAATGGTTAAAGAGCATGCTCCAGAGGTAAGACTGCCTGAGTTCAGATCCCACATTGGTCACTTACTGTGAAATGCTGGGCAAGTAATTTAATCATTCTGTCTCAGTTTTCTTACCTATAAAACAAGGATAGTATTGACAGTACCTCCCTCATGGCATTATATGGGGATTAAGTAAGTTGTTACATGTGAAATCCTCAGCACAATACTAGGTATGTGATAAATAGTCAATAAATATAGACTATCACTTATTTTTTTAAATGTAATACCCAAGACCACATAACTATCTTAAAATGGCAGTAAAGTGAGATATGCAGCTTTTCTATATGTTTTAAAATTTGCAAATGTATTTTCATAATTATTGAATTTTTGTTATTCTTGAAGGAATCTCGGAGGCTATATCAGTTTCATTATGTGAACTGGCCAGACCATGATGTTCCCTCATCATTTGATTCTATTCTGGATATGATAAGCTTAATGAGGAAATACCAAGAACATGAAGATGTGCCTATTTGTATCCATTGCAGGTACACAAGAATTTTCCAAATATTTAAATATTTTGAAATATAGGTGGCATTATAATATGGGTGATATATTGTATTTTGAAACCTAATTTTTGGATTTGCAGTAGGCCATTATATGGGTTTCAAAATCATAAAAGCTACCTGAATCCTGAGGCAGTTAATTCTTCTCTTAACCTTTTACATTAGATTCTTTTAAAAGATTGACAATGCTTATTTCATAAAACTGCTATCAATTTATCTCTAAGTGACTTGGAGATTTACTGCTTAATTCAGTAGTTAAATGGAACCCTGAAGATAGTTTCTTATCCAATTGATCTGATTTATAATGCCTACGTTAGTGAAAGGACTGCTTTTTTTATTTACGGGCCAGAAAAGCTGACTTTTTGATGGAGATGTGATAATCAGTTAACAAATTAGTTAACTAAAAAATGTTTTTCTGGCCCTAGCTAGTTTTGCTCAGTGGTTAGCGCTTCGGCCGGCAGACCGAAGGGTTGTGGGTTCGATTCCTGGGCAAGGGCACATACCTGTGTTGCAGGTTCAGTCCTTAGCCCTGATTGGGGTGTGTGCGGGAGGCAACCAATCAATGTTTCTCTCTCTCTCCCCATCCCTCTTTCCCTTCCACTCTCTAAAAATCAATGGAAAAAATATCCTCGATGAAGGTTAACCAAAAAAAAAAAAATTTTTTTTTTCCCCTGGCCCTAGCAGGGAGTCTCAGTTGGGTGGAGTGTCCTCCTGTACACCAAAAGGCTGTGGGTTCAATCCCAGACAGAGCACATACCTACGTTGTGGGTTCAATCCCCATGGTGCATTCAAGAGGCTATAGTGTTTCTCTCTCACATCTCTCTTTCTCTCTCTCAAAATGAATAAAAATGTATCCTCAAGTGAGGATTGAAAAAGTATTATTTTTTTTCTGTAGTTAATTCAATGGTTGGTTGACCTTTAATCAAATAGTTGACTGGTTAAAAAGAAAAAAGACCTATTTAATTATAAAATTAAAAGATAAAGCAAATTCTTTGACTTCTTTACAAGTTAGTTGAAATTATAGACGACAGTTTAAATACCCAATGATCTGCCCTGGCCGGTTTGGCTCAGCAGTTAGAGCGTCAGCCCACGGACTGGAGAGTCTCGGGTTCAGTTCCCGCTAAGGGCACGTACCTCTGTTACAGTTTGTCCCTGGCTCCGCCTGGGGTCGTGTGGGTGGCGACCACTAGATGTGTCTCTCACACATCGATGTTTCTCTCTCTCTCTCTCTCTCTCTTTCTCCCTTCCTCCCTCCTGCTCTATTTGAAGATAAATGCAAAAATGTCCTCGGGTGAGGATTAAAAAAAAAAAATCTAATGACCAGTCTTTTGGCAAAAATCTTTGAGCACATCTATAATTATTTCATAGATATAGATATCTAAAAATGTTTTTATTGGTTTTAGAGAGAGAGGAAGGGAGAGGGAGTGAGAGAGAAATATTGATCAGTTGCCTCTGGTATGTACCCCAACTGGAGACTGAGAATTGAACCAAACCGGTGACCTTTCAGTGCACCAGACGACTCTCAACCAGCTGAGCCACATTGGCCAGGGCAGGATAGGTATCTAAAAGTAGGATTTCTAAGACAGGATGTGAAATTTTTAATGCTTTTAATATATGTTTTTAAATGTGTTATCCATAAAGCTAATGTTAATTATAATTAGTCCTACCACTGTCAGTTTGTGGGAGTGCCTGTTTCCCCAGAGTTGCCCCAATACTTTGTTTTAATGCCTGTGATAGGCAAGCTTTCCCTTTTTTTGTCATTTATGTTCTTTTGTGAATTGCTTGTTTGTGTATGTTGTCAATTATTTTATAGTAGTAATTTATTTCTTAATAATTATACATTACAAATTCTTTATATATTGAGGAGTTGTGAATCTCTTCAGGATTGAGGAACTTCCTGCCCATGGGCCATTAAGGCCCACGAAATCAGGACCAGCTAACATCACACGCCTCACCCAGTTAGCCTGACCAAATATAGCAGGCTAATTTTAAGCTGATAATTTTGTATAGCCTGAGAATGATGTTATAAATATCCAAATGGCCCTTGGCAGAAAAAATGTTCCCCACTTATGATTTGTGATTTATGTCTTTTGTGATATGCTTAGAAAGTTTTTCCCTAACACAGTAGTGCTTAAAGTTTTGCCTATATTTATTAGCACTTTACAAGTTTTTTTTAACATTTTATTTTGAGCCCTGACCGGTTTGGCTCAGCGGTTAGAGCGTCGGCTCCATGGTCCAAAGAGTTGTGGGTTTAATTCCGGTCAAGGGCACATACCTTGGTTGTGGTTCGATGCCCGCCCAGCCCTGGTTGGGGTCGTGGGGGAGGCATCCAACCGATGTGTCTCTCTCACATCGATGTCTCTCTCCCCCCTCCCTTTTTCTCTCTCTCTCCCTCCCTCCCACTCTATCTGAAAATCAATGGAAAAATATCCTCAGGTGAGGATTTAAAAAAAAAAGGGGGGCATTTTATTTTGAATGCATCTGTAATTTTTTTTTATGATTAAGGTATGAGGTAAGAATTCAATTTTTGTTCTTCATTGTTAGCTAACGTTCCCTGTACCATTTACCGAGTGGTCTATGTTTTCCCTTTGGAGTAAATGAAGATTCCACCATTATGTAATAAATACGTATACTCAGATCTGTTTCTGAACTTTTTAGTGTTTCATTTATCTGGTTGTCTATGACTCTGTAATATTACACTTTTAACTATCAAGTTTTAAATAGATATTATTTAACCTTAGTAATTCTTGACCCTAAAATTCTGGAAATGTTTTAGAAATGTGTGGAATTGACAGATATATCAGTGGTTTAAAATGAGTATTATCGATACTCAAAAGCTTTTTAAAAACCATACAAAGTTGCTGATAATGTTGTTTATCAGGATTTTCTAGATCATGTATGTAAACAAATTACTTATACTTTTGGGATAAATTTATCTCTGCAAAATATTTTGTTAGCTAGACAAGGTTTTCTGAAATAGAATTAGACTTGCACAGTAAAGGCTCCTAGGTATTCTATGAATCACTTACTGTTGGAAGTTCTTTAAATTTAATAAAAACAAGATCTAAACACTAATGTTAAGGATGTTTGCCATGTACATACAGTACTTTTAGTATTATAAGTAGAATTTTGTCTTTTTTTTTTTGCTTCTAAATATTAATGGTTTTTATTTTATAGTTTTTAAAATCACTGAAATCAAATTGTATCTTCAAACTTTGTATTCATAGTGCAGGGTGTGGAAGAACAGGTGCCATTTGTGCCATAGATTATACGTGGAATTTACTAAAAGCTGGGGTAAGAATAATTTTTATGTAACATTATCCAATTGATGTATTATGATTTTCAAATATAATGACTGCAGTAAATTACAGCATATGTTTTGTTACACATGTTACTTTTTTAGAAGTAGCTTTGCTATGTAAGAAATACAGATTAGTGAAAAGGTATAAATGATACATATTACCTTGAGATGATACACTGGGCAGCAAGGTAAACATGTTGTCACTCATTTGTTCTATGTGAATTAATACCTATATTAGAGATGTAAACTCTGCATTGACTTTTCCTAATACGGAATCCTCATAGCTGTTTTATATTTATTTTAGGTATTAGTATAAGTAATTTAGTAAATATTTATGCCTAACTGGAAACATAGTATAATGGTTAGAAATACTGGTTCTGCAGCCAAACTGCCCAGATTAATATTCTGGTTCTGTCATTTACCAGCTGTGTCATCTTTGTCAAATTACTTAATCTCATTGTGACTCTGTTTATCTGAAAATGGGAATCATAATATTAATAATTCATAAGAATTAAGTAATCCATTATAAAGTTCCTTATATGTGTGGCATATAGCAAGTGCTCAGTTTAGTGTTAGTTTTTATTACTATTGCTGCTATTATTACCACTACTGTTTTCAAAAATTTGTGTTTGGTACTATGGAGGACATAGAGATAAATAAGACCCAGCCCTCATTAAGGATTTGAAAAACACAATTGTCCTTATTGTATATAGATTTGGTTCATTTGTTGATTCTATAATATATTCATTTTCTGTGCATTAGGGAAAAGCTTTTATAGTTCCTCATAGCTTTATTTTTGACTTGAATAATTTAATTTCTTTTTCTTCTTTTCTCCCTCTATTCTTTCTATTTCCCCTGCCTTTTGTCATTTTTCACTTTGCTAGGGAATATTTAAAATTTAAACAGTTTCTCATAAAGCCCTCGGGAATTAAATTTTTTTTTTTATTCCTCAAAACTGTAATCAATCATCTCCTAATACTCAAATGAAAAATTTTAAGTGAATAAAATATAAGTAGGATTCTGTCACATTTTAACATAAAAGTCAAAGATTAAAATTGGGTTGGGAAGAGGCATTTAGATGAATGCCAGCAAGCAAAATAAACATCTGATCATTTCAAAAGTTAATATATTTTGAACATAGTCCCAATTTGATTCATTGTGGCTTAACATAAATACAGTCTTGCGGTCTTAGGTTAGGACTCTACGTAAAAATCTTTTGATGTATGTAGAAACTCCCAAGCAGTAAATACAGGAATTGTTCTTAACTCTTCTGTTTTCTCTATCACTTCAAAATATTCATATTGATCACCAAATTCTAATAGTTTTGCCTCAGAAATGTGCCTGCGATGTTTCTACCTTTCTATCTTTTTTTATACTGCTTCAGTAAATTTCTACCAGTTTCTTCCTCTCAGAATGCCATCTTCCCTGCTTCAAAAGTTGCCTGAATGTCAAGTCTGCTCATGTCAGGGTTGCCTGTTGCAGTAGTTCTAGTTACAAATGTATAAAAGAATTGTCTAATCAGTCTCCAGAGATGTAGCTGAAAGATCTGATTATTTTTACCTAGCTCTCTTAGCCAGTCCTTATGCAGCTAGCCAAGGAAACATTGGGCTGTGGAATGAGTTTAAACTCTTTTATGTTTCTATAGTACAATCCCAAGTAGCCTACCTTCTCTCTTTCTTTGAATACCTTTCCTTCTTTCAATCTTAGGTTTTATGCATATCAAGCTTCTCAATTCTCCAAATAGATTATATTTCCTTCACTTTTCACTCCACATACCAATCAGAGTAAGTCACAGCATCTTTATTCCCATTGCACTGCAGTTACGGCTTGGCTGAATATTTTTTTGTTCATGTATCTGTATCACTAGCTTGACTGTTGAGGGTCAAGATTAGCTTTGTGTTTACAATGCCAAGGAATTTCTAATACAAGGTGTAGGTCGTGCTCAGAAAATGTTCAGTTAGCCAGCATATATATAAAGGCTGTGTGAAGAGCTGAAGACTATTGTTTTTTCCTGAGTTTATGTATTACATTCTTTGTTTTAGAAAATACCAGAGGAGTTTAATGTATTTAATTTAATACAAGAAATGAGAACACAGAGGCATTCTGCAGTACAAACTAAGGTATAGTTTTTTGTTTCACTTTCTAAACAGTATTTTTAGAAATGCCTTTTTGGTTTTTCTTAATGTCTTTCCTTTGTTTATCATTTCATTTTTCTAATAGGAGCAATATGAGCTTGTTCATAGAGCTATTGCTCAACTGTTTGAAAAACAGCTACAACTGTATGAAATTCATGGAATCCAGAAAATTGCTGATGGAGTGGTAGGTGTTCTTGGCCTATTAATTTTAGATAACTTTTACTTTTTACCAAGATGTAATATTTAACTTTTTAATTGTCATCTTGTGTCTTATCTAACATGAGAGTGTCTGTGACAGTTAATATTTTTATTTACCCTTGATTTTAACTCCTTTCCTTCCTGTTTGAAACTCTCAATTGTGATGGATATTTAATAACTCAAATACAAGTTAAATAATATTCTAAATAAAATATAGTTGGGAAAGTAGTTCTTATGTCAAAAATCATGTAATTCTTTATTGTTTAAAGTGTAAATTACTTTTTATTGTTTAAAGCTACATTGTTCCATAAACAAAAGTTTCCAAACCTAAAGAAAGGCTTAAAGAGTTTATTTGAGCCACGGCTGAGGGCCAGACTTGGAAGGAAAATCTCAATGCACTGAGAAAATGCTCTGGAGAATGGCAGTTTTGTAGTTTATTTTATACAGTAGACTCAAAGAAGATGTAAAGAAGGTGACATGATATCCATTGGTAATGGATTAAGGAGGCAGGAGAAAGTAAAGCAGGGAAATCTCTAGGATTGTATAAAAAGCAAAATGGAGAGGTACATATTTCTTTTACATAGATGGGTTCAGGATAGTTAACATTTAATATACATAGTTTACAGAGGTATGCAGATAAAAAAATAATAATGAGGAATATTAGGGTTGTCTTGTGCCAGTATTGGGGTGTTTATTGCTGGAGGTATGGAGAAGAAGAGATCATTGTAAGTATGTTATTTTTGATACACAAAAACAATGTATAGAGCTTGTTCAGGGTAAAGATTAATCTATCACATAAGCCTGGGACCTGATCCAAACATCCCATGGTACTACCTTTAGTTACTGAGCTTGTTAGGCCTGCCAGGTTACAGTATCCTGAGCTTGTTGGGTCTGCCAGGTAGCCAGCCCCCTTTTCCTTCACAGTTCTCTCTCCTCCTTGCCACCCCCACCTAAGTAATGTAAGTTGATTCTGCATGAATTTTATTTTGTTCTTGGTCATGACATAAAGTTTGTAGTTACTTTGCACATGCTTTTTTTATTAATTAGACTTATAGGGCCACAATTGAGTCCCTTTTTGTCCTGATTTAATTCAATGTTATTTTAGTTTTTTTTTTGTTTTTTTTTTTTTAATCCTCACCCGAGGACATTCTTCCATTTTTGTTCAGATAGAGTGGGAGGGAGAGAGAGGAAGAGAGAGAGAGAGAGAAACATCGACGTGAAAGGGACACATCGAGTGGCTGCCTCCTGCACGACCCAACCAGGGCCGGGGACAAACTGCAACCAAGGTACGTGCCCTTAGCGGGAACCGAACCCGGACCTCTCTGGACCACAGGCCGACGCTCTAACCGCTGAGCCAAACAGGCCAGGGCTAATTCAATGTCATTTTAGCCTTAAAAGATATTACTGGAGCCCTGGCCAGTGTGGCTCAGTGCTTAGAGCATCAGCCCATGCACCAAAGGGTCTCAGGTTTGATTCCCGGTCAAGGGCATGTACCTGGATTGCAGGTTCAATCTCCGGCCCTAGTCAGGGTGTGTGCGGGAGGCAACCAATCGATGTCTCTCTCTCACATCAATGTATATATCTCTCTCTCTCCCCACTCCCTCCCTCTTCCTTTCCCCTGTCTTTAAAAATCAATTTAATGCCCAGGTTGTGGGCCCAATCCGTAGTGGGGACATGCAGGAGGTGGCCAGTTGATGCTCTCTCATCGATGTTTCTATCTGTCTCTCCCTCTCCCTTCCTCTCTCTTTAAAATCAATAAAGAAAAAATATGGATTAAAAAAGAAACATATCTTTGGTGAGGATTTAAAAATTTAAAAGAAATTAAGATAAATTTTAGAAAAAATTTTATTGGCTATTCAAACTTTTGATGTGATAAAAATATATGTTCTTATATTGTTCTCATTTCTGCCTGTTTTGTAACTAGTTAGTTCTCTTATTTCCTCTCTTTATATAATCACCGTGTCCTTGAAGATATTAGGCTATTTTTTAGTAAAGTGTTTTTACATCTTTATCACTGAACCTTGAGCTGTCACATGATAAACCAACTTAGCTCCAATAATTGAGAGGAAATGAGTTGCAAAATCTGTAACCTTGTTTTCCTTTTTCTTCTTTATATGGTTTTGGCAGTTTCCCAGACTATTTGTTTGAAATATCTTGGTTTTACAAATGAGAAATTTACTATCAAATGCTGATCTCAATGTGTTACGATAATCTAACATTGATCCATGAGTTTTAGGGACTGTGTATTTCCTTTATTAGCCAAGTGGAAATTTCAAATTTTTAGGGTTCATTTATATGACCTCATTCTTATTTCCTTCATTAACATAGGAATGATTGTGCAACTAAGCCTCATATATTGCCATCACTTTTTCCCTTTAGTTTAATTAAAGCCTGTTATAACCCGTGCTGAATGTAGACAAATATTTAGAATATAGAATAGAATGCTAATATATTATTATATATACTCATACCTAAATTGAGATTCACTTAGTATTTTAAAAAGTTAAGTAGGCTGTGCATTTTCTTTAAACTTTAATTTTCCATAAATGCAATATTAATTTCAAAATTAAGTTTTTAATACTACAGAAATACAGATGTTTTCGACTATCATTTCCTTAGTATATAGAAGTGAAAAATACTCTAACCATTACTTTTTCCTTTTATTTAATTATTGGAGTGACACTGGTTAACAAAATTTTACAGGTTTCAGAAACAGCCCAAGTGCCCATTAGTAGATGAGTGGATAAAAAAGCCCTGGTACATTTACACAATGGAATACTATTCGGCTATGAAAAGGAAGGAACTCTTATCTTTTGTAGCAGCCTGGATGGACCTGGAGAGTATTATGCTAAATGAAATAAACCAGTCAGAGAAAGACAAATACCATATGATCTCACTTATATGTGGAATCTAATGAACAAAATAAACTGATGAACAAAATAGAACCAGAGGCATAGATAACATGGTACAGACAGACAGATGTCAGAGGGAGGTGTAGCGGACCAGATGAAGGAAGGTGAAGAGATTGATTAGCCAAAGAACATATATGCATTGCCCACTGGCACAGACAACAATGTGGTGAGGGCCAGAGAGAGGAGGGTGGGTTCTGGGTGGAGGGGTGCAAATTAGGGGGAAATGGGGGACATCGGTAATAATGTCAGCAATTAAAATATAATTTAAAAATTCTATGTGTTTCAAGTGCACAAGTCCACAACACATGATCTGTATACTGTATTGTGTGTTCACCACCCCAAGTCAAGTTTTCCTTCACCATTTATCCTCCCATACCCTCCTGCACCTTCCTCTCCCCTCTAACCATTACAGTTTTAATCATAGAAAATTTTTTCAATTTATTTTTGATTGAGCTATAATCTACACGTAAGACTAGATTAGTTTTTGAAGTACAACATAGTGATTTCATATTTGTAGATATTGTAAAATGATCACCAAAATAAGTCTAGTTAACATCCATTACCACACATAGTTAAAAAATTATTTTTTCTCTTGTTATGACAACTTTTAAGATTTACTCTGTAAGGAACTTTCAGATATACAGTACAGATCATTAACTATAGTCACCATGCGTACATTACACCCCATGACTACTTATTTATTTAATCCTCACCCAAGGATATGTTTACTGATTTTTAGAGAGAGAGGAAAAGAGAGAGAGAGAGAGAGAGAGAGAGGAAAAGAGAGAGAGAGAGAAACGTTGACGTGAGAGAGAAATATCGATTGGCCTGCCTCCTGTATGTGCATGACCAGGGATCAAACCCACAACCTAGGTATGTGCCCTGACCAGGAATTGAAGCTGCAGCAACTTTTCAGTGTACGGGACGATGCTCCAACCAGCTGAGCCACCTGGCCAGGGTCTCATGACTTATTTTATAACCGGGGGTTTGCACCTTTGCGACCTCCTTTCATCTGTTTTGCTTACCTCCCATTCCTGCCTCTGGCAAGCACCAGTCTGTTCTCTATATCTGTGAGTTTGGATTTGTCCTTTTGTTTTTAGATTCCCAATATAAGTGAGACCATACAATATTTGTCTTTCTCTGTCTGATTTATTTCACTTAGTATTGATGCCATCAAGGTCCATCCATGTTGTTGCAAATGGCAAGGTTTCTTTATTTTTATGGCTGAATAGTATTCCAATATATGTGTAGAGCACCTTTACTTGATCCATTCATCCACTGATAAACACATAGGTTGCTTCTGTGCTTTGGCTATTGTAAATGATGCAGTGAATATAGGGGTGCACATATCTTTTTGAATTAGTGTCTCTTTTTCTTGGGTAAATACGCAGGAGTGGAAATGGTAGATATATTTTTAATATTTTGAGAACTCCCCATAATGTTTTCCATAGTGGTTGCACCAGTCTACATTCCTACCAGTAGTGCACAGTGATTCCCTTTGTGCCACATCCTTTCTAACACTTGTTGTTTATTTATTTTTTAAACTAATAACCATTATAACAGGTCTCATTGTGGTTTAGATTTGCATTTCCCTCATGAAGAGTGATGCTGAGCACCTTTTCATGTACCTATTGGCCATCTGTATGTCTTTAGGAAAATGTCTATTCAGATTTTCTGTCTGATTTTTAATGGGGTTTTAAATTTTATTTATTTATTTGTTTGCTACTGAGTTGTAAGAGTTTATATATTCTGGATATTAAGCTCTTATCAGATAAATGATTTGAAAATGTTTTCTCTCATTTGGTGGGTTGATTTTTCATTTTGTTGATACCATCCTTTGCTGTGTAGGTGCTTTTTAGTTTAATGTACCTTTTTAGTTTTTTGTTTACCTTTGCTTTTGCCTTTGCTAGAAAGAATTTTAAATTAAAAAAAATTTTTTTTTTTATCCTCCTCACCTGAGGACATTTTTACATTTTTTGTTCAGGTAGAGTGGGAGGGAGAGAGAGAGAAACATCGACGTGAAAGGGACACATCGAGTGGCTGCCTCCCGCACGACCCAGCCAGGGCCAGGGACAAACTGTAACCGAGATACGTGCCCTTAGCGGGAACGGAACCTGGGTCTCTCTGGACAGCAGGCCGACGCTCTAATCGCTGAGCCAAACCGGCCAGGGCTGCTAGAAAGAATTTTAATGCAATGTTCAATGTTGTATTTTTAAAACTTTTAAACTATATTTAAATAATCTCCAGAGAATATGTAATAAATATTGAATTGCTCTTACACCTTCATTTTCTCATTACCTGATTTTTTCTTTAAGGTTTTTATCTATAAATTAAGCTTCCTTTTTACTAGCCTGAACTCTACAGTAGGATTATAATATTATTATAGATTGTTTTTGTCTAATAGGTCAGTCAGAGGTTTACAGATGGCTAAGGAATATAAGAAAATCTCACATTGTATGTATGAAATGAGATGAAATAATACCCAATAGCAGATCAGTGGTTACTTCAAACCTACTTTCTTATCTCATTGCTGGTACATAGAATATACACCCAAAATGTCTGCTATAACTGAACTGAAAATGTTAAACTGTCCTGGCATTTTGTTAAGCTGACAAGATTACTGCTGAATTTTTCCATTTGGACAAGATGGGTTTTCCTATTTTGCATAATGGAAAACAGTTTTCTATAAAATCCATTCTGAGGCCCGGCTGGTGTGGCTTAGTGGTTGAGGATTGACCCATGCGCCAGGAGGTCACCGGTTAGATTCCGAGTCGGGGCACATGCCTGCGTTGTGGGCCAAATCCCCAATGGGGGGCATGCAGGAGGCGGCCAGTCGATATTCTCTCTCATTGATATTTCTATCTCCCTTTCCCTTCCTCTCTCTAAAATCAGTAAAGAAAAATTATTAAAAAGAAATCCATTCTGAGGAAGCTGTATCTGATGAGAATATTTCACATAAGGTTGTGTACCATAGTGTATGGCACTATATAGTATATGTAAAAAAAACTCAGTGGATGAATGGATAAAAAATGGAAGGACAAATGGATAGAAGAAATGATAGCTTATCATTCAGATAATTTTCTAATATTTTCCTCTTAAGAAATCTTGTTTTCTAAGTACTTTTAAATACAGGTGACTATTCTTATAGCATGTTTATATGATTGGGAACCATGAATCCCAGTTAGAGAAAAGATGGAATCTAAAAAATTGGGGAAAATTATCTTAAAACTGTGTGGTTGAGTAAAATGATTTGAAATAATGTTACTTACCTTTCTGAACCTATGGTGTGAAACACAGTCATAGATCTTCATTTATTTATGTCTCTGACAACTTAATTTAGAGGTAAAATAAAGGGAAAAAAAGCTCTTAAAACATCTCTGTGTTCCAGAAATATTATTGTAGAAATTTTAGTTTGAAATGCTGGTCAGCAATTTAAGACTCTATAATAAATGCTATTTATTTGAGATATTTATAATTAAAATGACTTTCCAGAGAAAATTTATTCTGAAATCCAGTACTGTATTACTTGGGATTTAGAGACACCTCAGTAAGCAAACTGTATGATATGCTATGCATGTATTTTTATCTTGTATGTAAAAGACACCACCACCAGTTCTCAACACCAGGATTTTCAATTCTAGAATGATTATATAATAGCAACAATAGTTTGTGTTGTGGTCTTTCTGCTATGTTCGTGTTGTACATTTTAGATGCGATACTGAATTACTCAAATAATGTTCTTTAATTTTAAATCACTCTGTTTTAATATTTATTTTGTTCTGTAGCTGATAATATACCCTTAAATATTTGATAATTAGATTCTGATTTTTTTCTTTTATGGCCTTTGATATAGCTGTTATGTGGGAAATACTAATACACAGAATAACTTTTGCTAATGGGTAAAGGTGGTCAACAGTTAAATAACAACTTTAGCAAGCTCTGCTTGAAGCAAGAGAATACACTTGAGCCCAGCTGGTGTGACACGCTAAGTGGTTGAGTGTCAACCCATGCACCAAGAGGGTCGCCAGTTTGATTCCCAGTCAAGGAATATGCCTGGTTGCTGGCTCGATCCCCAGTGGGGGGTGTGGAGGAGGCAGTCAGTAGATGTTTTTCTCTCACATCGCTGTTTCTATTTCCCTCTCTCTTCCTCATTCTCTAAAAAAATCAATAAAAACATGCTGCCTTAATATTTTCAACTTCTTAATGTTCTGACTATATTCTTAATATTCTCAGCTATAACATCTCCTTTCTCTGATTTGGTAGCTTCATAGTACTGATTTGACCACTTTATGGTTTTATTATTAACCCTTTACTTTTTTGTTTGGTGATATTATCAGATTATATACTTTTTGAAGTTAAGTACTGTTTTCTTTACATTTTTGTATCCTCTTCAGTGCTTATTATTCAGTGCATTTCACATATAGATCCACAGTGCCTTACCTGACTATTCCAAAATACAAAATGCTTTGAAAACCTAAAGTTGTTTTCCTGTGTGTGTGTTTGGTATTATACTCATTTGGCAGCAAAACCTGACTTTATCTGACATGAGGCTGCTATTTATATTGTACTATAAAAATTGCTGTGTTTTTGTAGGTTACAAACAGATTGATAGATGCAGTTTTACATGGTTCACCCTTCATCTTTATTTAATCTATTTAATGTGAATATTTATAGATTTTGGGAGGAAAATATTAATGTGTTATTATGGGAATGTGGTTGTGTAATTAATAGGATAATAAATGAATCATTAATATGTCAAAGGTATCTTTATGATGCAAAGACTTTCTAAATTCTGGTGATATCTGAGGATCTAGAAGTGTGGTGACCGCCCAGCCAGTGTGGCTCAGTGGTTGAGTGTTGACCCATGCACCAAGAGGTCGCTGGTTCAATTCCCGGTCAGGGCACATGCCCAGGTTGTGGACCCCATCCCCAGTGGGGGGGCATGCTGGAGGCAGCCAGTCAATGTTCTCTCGTCGATGTTTCTATCTCTCTCTCCCTCTCCCTTTCTCTCTCTCTAAATTCAATAAAGAAAAAAAATTTAAAAAAATAAATAAAAGTATAGTGACCAAAAGTCCTGATATATCTTAGGCAGTACCAATTTATACTTGTTGTCTAAGTATAATAATTAATAATGCTTCCCCTTTCATTCTCAAAAGTCCAGACTTGGGTAATAAATTATATGTTCACCCTACCTATAGCAGATAGCCCTGTAACAGGTGCCTCTATAATGGTAAGTGGCTTTAATTAAGAATGATAACATTCAGTCTCATGATGTAACTCTTTTGTTCTGGTCAGAGTAAGATGCATAATAAGATATGTAAAACTCTTCTAATACATCTGATTATATATCAGGAGACAGGACATACTAGAAATTGATGGAAAGTTGAGATCTCTATTTTCTTTAGTGAGAAGAAGTGATAAAAAAGGGCACTGGCACCTAGCCGGTGTGGCTCAGTGGATTTAGCGTCATCCCATGCATCAAGAGATCACCCGTTTGATTCCCAGTCAAGGAATATGCTGGGTTGCTGGCTCGATCCCCAGTGAGGGGTGTGGAGGATACAGCCGGTAGATGTTTCTCTCTCACATCAATGTTTCTATTTCCCTCTCCCTTTCTCGTTCTCTAAAAAAATCAATAAAAACATATTTTAAGAAAAAGGACACTGGCAAGAAACAGTTATAAAGATAAAGTGGCTGCCATGATGGGCATGGTAGAAATGCCTTTTGATTGTAAAAAATGGTAACTACAGTTTCCAAGTTCCTTAATTGATCATAGTATATGAGTATATGCAAAGATGGCTTTTTTCCCCACCAAGATTATCTGAGGTGTAGCCTGGCTGGTGTGGCTCAGTGATTGAGCATTGACCCATGCACCAAGATATCGCCAGTTCAATTCCTGGTCAAGGTACATGCCCAGGTTGTGGGCCCAATCCCTAGTGGGGGGCATGCAGGAGGCGGCCAGTTGATGTTCTCTCTCATCGATGTTTCTGTCTCTCCCTTTCTAAAATCAATAAAGAAAAACATTTTTTTTTTTTTTTTAATTATCTGAGGTGTAGGCAAAGATGAAAAATAATTCTTGTCTACTCACTGGTCCAGAATTTACATAGCATTGCTGGATAAAAATGAGGTATTCCTGAGACTAATTCAAGGCAATGTTTTTTTTTTATCCTCACCTGAGGACATTTTTTCATTTTTTGTTCAGATAGAGTGGGAGGGAGAGAGAGGAAGAGAGAGAGAGAGAGACAT
Organism: Tadarida brasiliensis; assembly: GCA_030848825.1. Classification (NCBI taxonomy): domain Eukaryota; kingdom Metazoa; phylum Chordata; class Mammalia; order Chiroptera; family Molossidae; genus Tadarida; species Tadarida brasiliensis. The sequence continues at coordinate 62,128,021 of CM061267.1, read as the reverse complement.
CGACATGAAAGGGACACATCGAGTGGCTGCCACCCGCACGACCAACCAGGGCTGGGGACAAACCGCAACCGAGGTACATGCCCTTAGCGGGAACCGAACCCGGGTCTCTCTGGACCACAGGCCGACACTCTAACCGCTGAGCCAAACTGGCCAGGGCAAGGCAATGTTTTATATAATTCATAGCTCCTCTATTCACAATCCTAAACACAATAGAAGATTCTTATAGCTGTATTGACACTGGAGCATCTATGTTAATGATATCCCTGGTCCTTATGACCAGTGAGAACTTGAGGATATTCCTGGATGGGTTCTCCCTGCCTTTTTGGTGTTCATTTGGTCAAACAGTGATATAGGGGTTACTATATACACTGATGGAGTAGGGCACTCCATAGTGACAGGGAGGACAGGACAAGGAATGATTAAAGTGAGTTCTGGGACTTGTTTAATAAAAGTACTAGGTAGCAAGTACTTGTTTAATAAAAGTACATAGGGGTCCAAAACAAGTTGGGAAAGTTGAAGTATATATAGCCTTATTTTGTTGGCTTTTTCCCTCTCTCTGCATATTAAGTTTCTTAGTGTAGTGTTGCCTTTAAAAAGCTATCTTCTTTGGTCTTTATTTTCTTAGGAAATCTGTTTTGTTTTTGTTTTGGATTTTGGGGGTTTTTTTTGGTACCAAAACCTGGGAAAAATCTTTTTTTACAGTAGCACTTGAAATATGTTGAAATGCTGCTGTACACAATTGATTTTTCAGTAACTGGAGATAGGCTGGGTTTTGACAGTCCTTCAGGCTACAATATGGAAAATATAAGACCCATTTTGTTACTTGGTAAAATTGATATTTGAAAAATTCAAAAGCCCAGAAACAATTTATTTGAAGTATGAGGAAAGAAACTTAACATTTTTTTCTTTCTTGGCAGAATGAAATTAACACTGAAGATATGGTCAGCTCCATAGATCCTGACAGACAAGATTCTCCTCCTCCAAAACCACCAAGGACCCGCAGGTATTGTACGTCGTATTTTCTTTGTAAGGATACTTTTTATTTTACTCACTGTTAATTAAAACAACAAATTCTGAATATTTCTAAGTTTTCTTTATTACTTTTATCATTCTTTTGTTGAGGATGTAGCATATGTATGATAAATGAATTTGTTACTGGTGTACTACATAAATTTTGTTTCACTTTGATAAAATTTCAGTAGTATACTGTATTAAGAACACTGAGCATAACAACCACGAACTGATGATAGCTCATGTTGTGGTATGTGGTACAAGTGAAATTTAAAATATTCTAAAGATAACAATTTCTCTCATTGACTATATAGGTAATCTGATTGCCAAAAATTATATGCAAATTAAAGAAGTTATATGAAGATGTTTCATAACATTACTAGCAAAGATGAGTTTATTACTCTGTAGATTTTCTTACTTTCATACTGAGCTCATTTATTTATATTTTAGTTTTATTTTTCAGTTACAGTTGGCATTGAATATTATTTTATATTAGTTCAGGTGTAAGTGATTCCCTTGATAATTCTAGTACCCACCTGGCACCATACATAATTATTATAAGCTCATTTATAGTAGTTAAAATCAACATATATTTCTGTCCTCTTTTTCCCTCCCTTCTCTTTGAGGTAGCTTCTAGGTCAGTTATGTGTTAGTATGGAAAAGGTATAGACAGAGTCATTTGGTTTTAAATCCTTTTCAGCCATTTACTAGCTTTCAGGTCATGAGTAAGTTACTTATTTGATCCTTGGGAGTTTTCTCTTTGTTTAAGTATTGTCCTAAGGTTTTAATGAAATAAATTATGTGGAGTTACTATCAGGTTACTGAGTTATCTTTAAAAGGAGGCACAGTAGGAGATCTGTAATAAAACTATGAGAATTACTTAAACAGTGTCTTGTCTCGAGCACATATCTGCCCAGACTTATTAACCTTTCCTCACAGTAAGTCTTACATAGGAATCACCAATTATTTCCCCTTAAAAGTTTGTTAGAAGTTGACTTACACTGGGTGAGATGACTAGGATTGGGTCTTGGCATTGAGTTACTGTACCTTACTTAACAACATCATTCCTCTTTAAAAAAGAAAAAGACTGCCCTGGCCGGTTTGGCTCAGTGGTTAGAGCGTCGGCCTGCGGTCCAGAGAGACCCGGGTTCGGTTCCCGCTAGGGGCACGTGCCTCGGTTGCAATTTGTCCCCAGCCCTGGTTGGTTGTGCGGGAGGCAGCCACTCGATGTGTCCCTTTCACGTTGATGTTTCTCTCTCTCCCTCCCACTCTATCTGAACAAAAAATGGAAAAATGTCCTCGGGTGAGGATAAAAAAAAGAAAAGAAAAGGACTACAGCTATCCTCAATAACTAAGGCAAGGTGTGATAGTTATTATAGTCTCTGGAATGCCTTTTCAGTGCTTCTCTAAGGAAGATCGGGAAGCATATATAGATGGTTTTAAGTCTCAGCACTTAAATGCTCATGATGTTAACTGTGCATTAACAAACATTCCCAGTAGTTTTTTCCTATTTGATTTCCACTGTGGTATTTACCTAAATTGGAATTTTAATTCCCTGTGGAAGGTAGCCAGTTAAAACCTGTAAACTGTTAGTTTTCCAACTTCTTTGTCCCACATGTGAGTCCTAAAAGAAACTATACTGGCTGTAAATGAAATAAAGAAACATTTTGCGCCCTGGCCAGTTTGGCTCAGCGGTTGGAGCGTCGGCCTGCGGACCAGCGAGTTCCGGGTTCGGCTCCTGCTAGGGGCACGTACCAAAAAAAGAAGAAAAAAAAATTTTGCTACTCTAATATCTTTTAATTTGTTTTTTTGAGATTGAACCAATGTAGAGGTTTTCAAGCCATACATTGACATTTGTGATTTATATGGTTACCTACCTCCAACAACAAATAATGGTAGCCTCTTCCTAATTTTGAAGGAAAAAAAAAAAATGAATAAAATGTTCAGAATTTTAAGCCTTTCTCGTATACCTTTTCACAAGTTTGGCTCCTGTTAATATTCCTTAATAAATGAAAACATAAGCAGCAAATGCATATTAACAGAAAAATGTTCATTCAGTTTATGATAGGATTTTATTTGGAGATATGTGCTCAATTTTTTATGTGTATGACTATATTACATGCTTAGATCATCTTTTTAAAAAAATTGCAGGCAATAGAGTCAAATGGCAGAATTTCATTGAGTTCCCTGTGACTTCTAGGTTAAGTTGAGTTTTAGAACTATTGTAAATTCTTAACTGAAAATTACAAGAGCATAAGATTAATAAAAAGTAAAAATGATACACTTTGTTTTTCAATATGGCTACAGTAAGTAAGCAAGTTAATTGGTTATTTAGATTACATGTAATTATTGGAGAAAGATCTAGAGAAGAAAGGGTCACATTTGTTGTGTTAGATTTAATCAGTTGTGTGATTATGGTTTATAAATACTTAATACCTAAGCAAGTAATTTTGTAAGTTTCTATAAACCATAAACTTGGTTACTCATTTTAAAACTTGATCAAACAAATGTAAATTTTTTTATTATAAAGTCCAAACTTCTCACTGTGAAATTCTGGGCCTTCCTAGTATGGCTTCATCCTAATATTTTTCAGTATTTTTCTGTACTTCTTAGGGGGACCCAAACTGTTTTACTCAACTGTTTTTTCTTCTGATACTGGTATACTGCTTAGCATGCAGTAGGTCCTGAATATTTTGTTTCATTTTTGAGAAGTGAAAAATGCCTTCCTCAGAACAGATGAAATCAAGAACAGCATTTACAAAAAGAATGATGCAAATTATATTGTGTCTCTTCACTGGAATTTTTTTTACATCAGAATATCTAGTGAAAATATGAATGTTGTGAATATAGTGGTAAATCAGTACGTAGCATATATTTTTTCATGACTGAGCTTATCATTTTTGTGTACATGAAAGTGCTATAAAAGTGTTCTAAGCCTTGTTTCAACCAACCTTAACTTAAGGAAGGATAAGAAAAAAGTCTGTCAGTATAATTATCAATAAAATTTGAGTAGCCACAAAAACCACAAAGGACAAAAAGAAAGTTTTGGAGGTAATGGATATGTTTATAATCTTGATTGTGGTGATAGTATCATGGGTGTATGCATATGTTCAAATTCATCAAATTATATACATTAAATATGTACAGTTTGGTATATAAACTATACCTCACTATTTTTAAAAATGTGAATAGCCACGAATATATGTACTATGTACATATCTACATCATGCACAGACTACTGCTTCTAAAAGTATTTATATTATAAGAACATTGGTTAAATAAGGCAGTTGGAACACTTCTCTGGTCCCTTTCTAAACTATCTAAAATTATAGTGAGGAAATAGTAAAATATGTAAAGATTTAAAAAACAGCCCTGGCCGGTTTGGCTCAGCGGTTGGAGCGTCAGCCTGCAGACCAGAGAGTCCCGGGTTCAGTTCCTGCTAGGGGCACGTACCAAAAAAAGAAAAAATAAATAAATAAAATACAAAACAAAAAATTGGAGCAGAGATGGCATCGGATGAGATGTTGACAAAATATTGGAAAGTGAAGAACACAATGACCAATGAAAAGGGACCTAATAGAACAAAGAAAGCCAAAACTTACTGTCCTGTTGGTGGGGAAGCCAACCAATAAGAAGCAAGATGATTCTCTTCGAAGAACTCCCAGACAGGCTCAGAAATTGGAGGTCCCACTTAAGGCTGTTGTGTAGGATGGGACTGAAAACAAGAAGAGTAATTGAATGTCTCTGTAAAGAGTATTTATAACCCCAGATTCCTTCCATCAAATTGAGCAGACAGGTGACTGCTTCTCTCATACCTGGGCGCACACTGTAGGAGGGATTTACTCTGGAGTGGTTGAATCAGGGAATCTCTGGATTCAAGGACATCTGGCCCAATTGATGGCGGGGTTGTAGCGTCTTACTGAAAACAGGTATCTGCATACTGAATGATAAGATCCTCCAGCTCTCTTGCTCCTACCATTTATTTGGTTCCCAGAATACTGGTAGCCACTTCTGGGTTGATAGAATCCCTCTCTTGAAAAACTAACCAGCCCAAGAGAGGAAAGCTATCATTATTGATGGTTGTGGCCCACCAATGATATTCCAAGGGCTGTGCTGTGTTCAGTTCCCATGCAGTGAGACGATCACTAAGCCACAAGCCCTCCCCCTTACATATACATACACATCTTCCAGTCATTTTTAATATTTCATTTTCTCTTTTTCAAGATGGAATTTAAGAGATTAGTTTTTTTATGTATACAGCCCCCCCCCCCCCAATTAATTTATATCCAACACCATTCTGCATTAGCCTCAGAAGCACAGTATGTGGTTAGACTATCATGCACTTTATAGAGTGAACCCGAAGCAGGAATGATCAGACATTTGACAGATCCCCTAACATGAAAGACAGCCCCAGATAAAAAGGAACTTGGAGGAAATGGAGACAATACACAGTAGAAGAAAGATGGAGGTGAGGGGCACAGACAACTGACCTTTTTTTTTTTTATGTATTAGGAAATACTGATACCATGAAATAACTGGATGGTAAAAAATAAGCTATTGGAAATAGAGCAAAAATGTTTAAAATTAAACAGAAGGCCAGAAAATCTCCCATGAATATGAACAAATAGAAAGTGAAAACCAGAGAGTGAGAATATGAAACTAGAGAATCAAACCAGGTCTGTCAAAACAAGTTCACAAAGGAATAGGAATCAGAATTACAAAATTCTGAGGGAAAATTATTTCTAATCTAGAATTATATACCTTTTCAAAAAAAGTAATAACCTCGAAAATATAATACTTAAATATACAAGGCCTCAAAATATTTGTCTCCTATATATAGCTCTTAAGAAGCAACTAGAGGATATAACCTACCAAAACAAGGGAATGTACCTACAAAAAGGAAGATGGGACCTGGGTAACAGGAAGAGCACATCAGCTCTGTGGTAGCCTAGGGAGGCAGTAGCCCACATGAGCAGGAGGCTCAAAGTTTCTAAGAGGGATGCCTATGGTGTTGTTAAGTTACTGCATGTGCTTGAGTAGTTGAGAGGAGGTGTACAAATCTTCAGGAAAGTTAGAAGAAGTACTGAATCACTGGTGATACATAGAGAACCAAGCCATCAGAAACCCCGGTCAATTAGTAGGGAAAAACAAGAACTTGGATAAGAAGAGATATAAAATCATGGTATCAATGGTATGAATAATAACTATAGTCATAAGATTGAACTAAACAAAAATTGCAATATTACATACAATTGTTAATGGGAAGATGAAGACGACACATAGTAGGAAGATAATAGAGAACATATGAAATAAAACAGTTTATGCATTTTGAAATATTTTGAGATGAAAGTAAATCTTAGAAGCAGCTATTAAAAAACATTGAAAGTTGATGTCTAGGTAGCTGAAGGGCTGTGGGAGGGGCTACTATTTTGCATTAAAATTCTTGTATTTGACTTTTTAAACAGTATACATGTATTACCTTGTTAAACATTAAATTCTCTTAGTTTGACAAATTATAATTTTTTGTTCATAACCACAGACACTACTGAGTTTTAATATAATAGACTTCACTACATAATTGTCATGTATCAACTTATTTTACAAAGGATGAACATTCTTACAATAGCCTTTTGTTAATGTTTGTTTTCAGTTGCCTCGTAGAAGGGGATGCTAAGGAAGAAATACTGCAGCCACCGGAACCTCATCCAGTGCCACCCATCTTGACACCTTCTCCCCCTTCAGCTTTTCCAACAGTCACTACTGTGTGGCAGGACAATGACAGATACCATCCAAAGCCAGTGTTGCATGTGGTTTCATCAGAACAACATTCAACAGACCTCAACAGAAATTATAATAAATCAGCAGAACTTCCAGGGAAAAATGAATCACCTGAACAGATAGATAAAAAATTGGAGCGAAATATAAGTTTTGAAATTAAGAAGGTCCCTCTCCAAGAGGGACCAAAAAGTTTTGATGGGAACACACTCTTGAATAGGGGACATGCAATTAAAATTAAATCGGCTTCACCTTGTTTAATTGATAAAATCTCTAAGTCACAGGAATTGAGGTCAGGGGATCTAAAAGTTGATGATACTTCTCAGATTTCTTGTGTGGACTGCAGTGGAACACTGTCAAGTAAAGCTCCAGTTTTTCCACCAGAAGAATCACAAAAGAATTCAGACACACTTCCAAGGCCAGACTGCTTGCCTCTTGATGAAGAAGGACATGTAACTTGGTCATTTCATGGACCTGAAAATACTTTACCTATGCCTGATTCGGCTGAAGGGAAATCCTCAGATACCCACTGTCAAACAATGAAAACTGTGAGTTTAACACCAAGCCCCACAATACAAGTTGAAACCCATGATCTTGTGGATCATCATAGCAGTTCACCTCTATTCAGAGCACCCCTCAGTTTTACTAATCCTCTTCACTCTGATGACTCAGACTCAGATGAAAGGAACTGTGATGGTGCTGTGACCAAGAATAAAACTAATATTTCAACAGCAAGTGCCACAGTTTGTGCTGCCACTAGCACTGAAAGCATTTCTACAAGGAAAGTATTGCCAATGTCCATTGCTAGGCATGATATAGCAGGAACAATACATTCAGGTGCTGAAAAAGGTAATAATAGTATCTAACACTTAAATATTTTTACTGTGTGCTAGTCAGCTGTTCTAAGCACTTTAGCTGTATTAATTCATGGTTTTATTCCACACTTTACTTTAGAACCTGTGGCAAAATTTCATTATTTTAGAAACAGTTTTTTTTAAGTAAGCTTTTATTACCTTAATTGCATCACATTGCATTGCTGGAGTTTGTGTTTTCAAAATGTTTAAATTGTTGTAACTGAAAATTTTCTTTTTCTTCTATTTTACACCTTTTGTATTTTACATGGGTCAAAAATCTGACTATATATGTTAGAAATAATTTAAGGAAGACAACTGCTTAAAGTAAAAGTGGCACAAATATTATATTATACAGTGGCTTGATTGGCCATTTAATTCCACTCATGTTTATAACAAATACTTACTTTGTTATCATTTTTATGCTCTTAACTACAAATTTAAAAAATTTTTTCTTCATAAGTGCTTGAAAAAGAGGCTGCTTTCAATCCTGAGTTTAACTCAAGGAGCAATATTACAACTACTCAGCAGACTGTGGGAATTTTAATCCAGTCAGTAGTGAGTGGGATATATCCATATCTAGTCATCACTGCTATTAGTTAATTAAGCAGTCTTAACATTTCAACATGTGTCGCCTCAGTTCCCGAGATGTAGTATTGATTCTTGAAACTCTTTGATATGCTAAAAATAATCGTGGCTACTTTCTTAAATAGACCAAAAAGTTGAGAACAAATGTATAAACACGAAAGCTATTTACTATAGACTACCAGTGGTCATTTACTTGTCAGTGAACTTTGGTAGTGACACATGCAGAATGTGCTGGCAAAATAAGTACTGTGGGCTTGAAAGATGATTTTCCTTTTCTATTTCTGACCCAATTAAGTAACATCCACAGTGTGGTGCCTTTATTTTCTCCAACTCACATCATGTATTTTTTATCTTGAGAATATATCCGATAGAGTAGATGAGAGTCTAAGCTAGTTTCCTAAATTCTAGGATTCTCTATATTTTTTATTCTTCTGTGGTTTATTTGAAGGATCTTCAGAAGATAATGGTTACCACAATAAATATTACTTTACCAGTTTGCCATAATTTAAAATTGTTAATATCTTTTTCTGTTTTGTTTTTTTTCTTTATTGATATTTAGAGAGAGAGGAAGGAAGAGGGAGAGAGATAGAAACATCGATGAGAGAGAACATCGATTGGCCGTCTCCTGCAGGCCCTCCACTGGGGATTTGGCCCACAACCTGGGCATGTGCCCTGACCGGCAATTAAACCAGCGACCTTGTGGTACATAGGTTGACGCTCAACCACTGAGCCACACCGGCTGGGCCAGAAGGAGTTCCTTTAAAATAACACTTACTGGCCCTGGCCAGTTTGGCTCAGCGGTTAGAGCATCGGTTTGGTCCCTGGCCCTGGTCGGGGTCGTGCGGGAGGCAACCAGTTGATGTGTCTCTTACATCGATGTTTCTCTCTCTCTCTCCCACTCTATCTGAAAAAGCAATGGAAAAATATCCTCGGATGAGGATTAAAATAAAATACCTCTTACAGTACAGGGATAGTTGAAAGCATCCTACTGTATAGCATCTCACTTCTGCTTTATTTGTATTTCAAAGCAAAGATAGCAATAAATGTGATTTCTGATTTCTTTTTATCCTGCCCTGACTATGCTACATTAGTTTGGTATTAACTGAAGATTTTCCTGTGTAAGTGTTCTGTGCTGCAACATAACTACAAAAGTAGTCCTATTTTTAATGTTATTATTTACCTTGTAGATGAACCATTGGCTCAAGAATTAGATTTTTGTTTGTTTTAGAACTTGTTAGGGAATTAAAAAGAATAATTTTGTTTTGATACCTAAAACAACCTTTGGTATAAGTTACTGCCTAACAAAAATTCATAGCTATGAATTGTGATTTTTCAATCCTCACCGAGGACATTTTTGCATTTATCTTCAGATAGAGCGGGAGGGAGAGAGGGAGGAAGAGACAGAGAAAAACATCGACGTGAGAGAGAGACATCGAGTGGTTGCCACCCACATGACCCCAGCCGGGGCCGGGGACAAACTGCAACCGAGGTACATGCCCTTAGCAGGAACCGAACCCAGGACTCTCTGGTCCGCGGGCCAACGCTCTTAACTGAGCCAAACTGGCCAGGGCTGAATTCTGATTTTAAAACTGACTCAGGTGTGAAATTTTCTCAAACTTGGCTACACTAGGCCCCCATACAATGTATGGTTTGCCAAAGCCCACATAAAATCTGCTGTCTTTGGTTGAATAATCTCTAAAACAAGTTTATAACATAGGAAAGGCAATCCAGAGATCCAGGGAGAAACATGCAGTTGAGAAGCAAAGGCCACAGTTATAAAATAAAAAGGCTTTAAGAGTGAGTACTGTCATGAGAGAAGAGGTATATAGAGTTTCTGAAAGATACTTGATAATGTAAACAAGCAAGGCTGCTCTTCCTGATTTATTCACTTAATTATGAAATGGCACCACAGTGCCAAGATTATGCATCCCTTCCTTCCAATAGCCATCTCTTCACTGTAACAAAAGGGTAAGAATGATGATGGCTCAGCCTGTTACTGCTGGGATAGTTCTTTAGTGGCTTAACATTTCATGCAAGAGAGAGTTCTAGTACTCACGTTAGATAAGTATTGGACTGGAACTCTTCTCTCGGCAGGATGCAGAACTATATTTTCTTGTATATTCAGCTAAATGTAGAAGGGACAAGCGCAGTCATATTTGGTTCGTGCTTCTTAAAAATTGAGAATGCTTTACTTGATTTTCAGTCTCTTTTTAATACATAACCTATCAGATGTGGTGAAATAGCAAAGTATCATGGCAAGATTTTTTTTTTTTTTTAAAGAATTGTTAAGGTCCGGGAAAAAATAATACAGGATCCTCACATTCCCTTTCTTTACCTCATTCTTCCTGAAAATGGAATTGTATCTTTATGTTTTCTTTCTCTATCTCCAGTGAAAATTCAGAAGATCTAATACTACACTCATTCACCCTATGCCATAATAAGGCTGATGAAGCTTACTTAATGTATTGTTTTCTAAGACCTAATTTTGTTTTTATTGAAAAGCTTTTATATATCTTCAGTCAGTATTCTCATAGTAGAGTCATGAGCCACTGTTCAGAAGATTTTAGTCAATGAATGAACATTAAAAAAACCTTAATAGTCATTTTTATGTATATTAGAAAAATAACTAGTACTTCAAATCTGTTATTATAGTCATTACTGTTTAAAATATGACTGAAGCCTTGGCTAGTTTTGTTCAGTGGTTATTGTTCACTCACAGACCAAAGGGTCTCAGGTGTGATTTCCAGTCAAAGGCAGTATACCTGGGTTGCAGGTTCGATCTCCAGTTTCATTCGGGGTCTTGTGGGAAGCAACCAGTCCATGTGTCTCTCTCACATCGATGTTTCTTTCTCTCTTTCTCTCTCTCTCTCTCTCTCTCTCTCTCTCTCTCTCTCTCTCTCTCTCTCTCCCCCCTCTCCCTGCCTGAAGATAAATGCAAGAATGTCCTTGGGTGAGGATGAAAATAAAATAAAATAAAAAGTAAATAGGCATGGCCGGTGTGGCTCAGTGGTTGAGCGTCGACCCATGCACCAAGAGGGTGCTGGTTCGATTCCTGGTCAGGACATGTGCCCAGGTTGTGGGCCAAATCACCAGTGGGGGGCATGCAGGAGGCAGCCAATTCATGTTCTCTCTCATCAATGTTTCCATCTCTTCCCCTCTCTCTAAAATCAATAAAGAAAAAAAATTTAGAAAATAAATAAATAAAAAATAAATAGGACAGCCCTGGCTGGTGTGCTCAGTGGTTAGAGCGTCAGCCTGTGCATCGAAGGGTCTTCGGTTTGATTGCCAGTCAAAGGCAAGTAATGGTTGCATGTTTGATCCCTGTCCGGATCAGGGCCCTTGTGAGAGGCAACCAATTGATGTGTCTCTCTCACATCGATGCTTTGTTTCTCTCTTTCTCTTCCTCCTCCCCTACCCCCTCCACTCTTTAAAAAAATCAATTGGAAGAAAATATCCTCGGGTGAAGATTAACAAAAAGAAAAAGAAAAAAGGTAAATTGGACAGATGGTCTAAAGTATGCAAAAAGGAGTTAAGCAGTTGATTCCAGTTTGGGAAACAATGGCTTAAGTCAGATGACCAAAGCTTTCCTTTGTACACTCAAAACATTATCAGCACACTCAGTAGAGAAGTCACTTGTCTACTGGAGACTGCCTTCAGGCTCAGAGGACAGTGTGACAATGTTTGCAGGGTGCTGGGAAAGTTATGAGAGAGTCATTTATGTGATGGGTTTTAGTCTTTGTTCCATAGGCCTTGTAATTCTTGACTACAAGTCAAGTGGTAAATATTTCTTGTTTATTTTTCACATTTGAAAAAAACTGGTTCTCTTAGATAACTTGTGGTAGTAAGTTTTAGAATGTCAAGAAAGGTCTCTTTGTTTAACCAGTTCATTTTTAATGAGTCAGCATTTTTAAACAAGTTTATAATTTGTCTAAATTTTATGTATTTAATATAGATGTTGATGTTGGTGAAGATTTACCTCCTCCTCTCCCTGAAAGAACTCCTGAATCTTTTTTATTAGCAAGTGAACATAGTGAGTATCTCTTCTGCTTTTACAAAAATATTTCATGCTCTAATTTAAACTCTGAAAAACATGGTTGATTTTAATTTAGTTGCTGTTGAACTGCATAGTTAAACTCTAAAACAAGGTTGAATTGATATAGATACATGCTTTTAATTGCTTGTATGAAAAATACTTTTTAAAACTGTATTTTTACTTGCTAACATTGCTAAAATGGCTGCATTTATGTTAGATACTATAATTCAGTTAAGTACAATTATAAATGTATTTGCAATTGGTTCGCTTGATGCCAGTTCAGGTGAGTAAACATTAAGTTGGGTTGTAGGTAGGCATCACTCAGTTGGTGCTAATTGAGGGACACTTAAGACCACAAGAGTTATCAGTGTGAACTGGGAAAAATGATCATATTTCAAAGCACTGATAATGTATTTTTCTTCTTTCCTCTCTAGAAAAAGAGTACAGAAATAGCTTTAATATATTTACAGTGTCTCATGCTGAGTGGAGGTGCTCACTAGTCTTACCTGGTTTATATTTTACCAATATTTCATTAATTTTAACTGATTTTAAGAATGTTAAAAACAGTGAGGCCATATACTTCAGTAACATTAAATAAGTAGGTCTGTCAAATCTATAGATTATAGATTATAGTGAGATTATAATGAACTCTGATGACTGAAATCTTTTAATTAAACTTTAAGGAAGGAAGCTTAAAAGGAATATTCTTGAATTGATAGAAACAAAGTTTTTTATGAAAGTAATAGTTTCTAAAACTCTGTAGAATATTTTTGTATATTACCTAATGCAAGAAATTTCCATAAGTAAAGATGTTAATTTTAATGTAAGATTTCATTTTTCTTAGATACACCTATAAGATCTGAATGGACTGAACTTCAAAGTCAGGAAGAGTCTGAACAAAAGAAATCTGAAGTGAGTCTTTTTGGGATTGAAATAGCTAGAGCTCGATAATTTTGTTTTTTTGTTAGTTTATCTTACAGTTGTCTGTTACAATAACTCTCAATTTAAGACTATTAAATATAATTTTTATCAGCATTCTTATGCTAAGATTTCAGATGAAATGTGAGATCTGAATTTTTTAAAAGGGCAACATGGTCTATATATGCCCATCACATCACTTCACAGTTTAATTTCCCAAGGTGCTTTTGAAACTTGTAAATTATTCCATGTTCCAAATCATTCTGAAGGTATGAATGGAACTGGACTTGTTATTTCCAGGGTCATAGTACTTTCCTAGATTTTTTTCCTCCCTTTGATTTTTCTGGTCACATTCAGGAAATATATTGGTGGCTATTTAAATATTTTAGCCATGGAAAACTATCATTTTTTTCCAACATTAATATTTTTCCTATTTCTCCCATATTTTAATATCACTGATATACTTTGTCATATAAAATAGTGGTAACCTGTAATAATGATGGTACGTCTTATAATCCATAGTGTCTTAATTTGATGAATATGGTAGAAGACTGGCAAAACAGTAGTGTGTATGTTCCTTTGTGTAGTAGCTCCTGTATTTTCAGTTTTTGTCCAGAAGAAAAAAGGAATTTCCCTATCCATTTACTCCCAATATAAAGTACCATACGTTTAAAAATTTTATGCCTAATTGAAAACATCATTGTTTTCTTTATATTTGTTCGTAAAGCTATTAAATGTCTTACAGGGCTTGATAACCTCTGGAATTGAAAAATGTGGTAAGTTATATTTTGTTTCTTTTTGCTATAGATTATATAGATTAATTTTCATAAAATAGCATATCTTGTGGTATATGCTATTCATTTTATTATTTCTGTATGTGAAAATATGTAGGGTACCTCTTCTAGAAACTGAATTAGGTAGTATAATTCTTTCAAATTAATTACTATTCCAGAGATTATTATTGATCTGGAAAATAACAGTATTTATTATCAATAGTTATAGGTCGATAAGAAATTATTTTAAAGTATTTCCTAGTATTTTATTTTCTGTTGTTTATAAAAAACTTTGAATCTAGATCTGATAATGAATTAAATAAATGCCCCATATTAACTTAGATGATTGAATTGGTTCCCTAAAAATAGATTGCTTTGGAAATCTTTTAGGACTTAATACATTCGTGAAGACCATAAGATTATGTAGCTCAACTGAGTGTTATAATGCCAAGTTAAAAATTGTTCCTATCATACTACTTTTACTATCATGCTAAAATAAGTCAGGTTATTGTTAAATCTTATAAATTAGTGACCATGTAAGCAGCTCATCCAACATCCTAGCCTATGCAGTTCCCTCAATTCATCTATCATCTCTGCCTTTATTCTCCATTCTGCTTCAGCTTCTGTCTCTCTCTGGATCTTTGTCTAATGGAGCTCGATTTCAGCTATTAACACTCTCTACTTTTCTGAGGCAACATATTATAATTAAAAAAGTAAAAGCTTTAGAGTCAAGCCCACCTGGACTGGAATCCCATATTTGCCATTTTATTTACTATGTGGCTTTGCCCAAGTTACCTAATCTTTCTGAGCCTCGGTTTTCTTCTCTGTGAAATGGAGATAATAGTACCTACTTGGAGGATTGTTGTATCAAACATTGTGCCTGGTACATAATAGGCATTCACATGGCAGCAATGCTATTATTACTATCTTTTTTATATTACTAGTACTGTTATGGCTGGATCCCTGGATCTTATACTTTCTTTTCTTTTTAAAAAAATATATGTTTTTATTGATTTCTTTTTTTAGAGAGAGTGAGAGGGGAAAAAACACATTGAACCCTGGCCGGTTTGCTCAGTGGTTAGAGCGTTTGCCCGTGGACCAGAGATTCCCGGGTTTTGTTCCCGCTAAGGGCACGTACCTTGGTTGCAGTTTGTCCCCGGCCCTGGTCGGGGTCGTGTGGGTGGCAACCAGTCCATGTGTCTCTTACATCGATGTTTCTCTCTCTTCACCCCTCTCTCCCTCCCGCTCTATCTGAAGATAAATGCAAAAAAAAAAAAAAAAAAAGTCCTCGGGTGAGGATAAAAAAAAAAAGAAAAAACACATTGATTAAGATGTGAGAAAGAAACATTGATTGGTTGCCTCTGGTATGCACCCACAACCTGGGCATGTGCTCTGACCAGGAATTGAATCAGCGACCCTTCAGAGCATGGGACAACACTCAACCAACTGAGCCACACCATCCAGGGCTTTTATTTTCTTAATATATGTTAACTCCTTTGTGGCTTCTCTTCCTTCTCTCACCAATCTGTTTACCATCCTCCATCACTCTAGTCACACTGAAAATTATCTTCGACTTTCTTGCTCCTAATTCCCATTCTATTTTATTTTATCCCTTGGGCTTACTGAATACTGTAGACTGAGCCTACAATTCTGGTCTTTATCCACAGTTGAGCCCTCAGCTTTGCTTGGTTATCTTATATGCTCTAGTTGGTAGGTGAATTGTCCAAATCTTTTTTTTTTTTTTTTTTCTTTATTGATTTTAGAGAGAGAGGAAGTGAGAGGGGGAGAGAGATAGAAACATCGATGAGAGAGAACATCAACCTGCCGCCTCCTGCATGCCCCCCACTGGGGATCAGGCCTACAACTTGGGCATGCGTCCTTACCGGGAATTGAACTAGCAACTGCTTGGTGCATGGGTCAACGCTCAACCACTGAGCAACACTGGCCGGACCCAAATCTTTACTTCTTCTAAAATCATCAATCCCACTAACTATTAGATGACCTTTACTCCACTGTGAAAATTGAGGCCTTCTGACTAGATCATCATTTCCTCCTAGAAGCCAGCTCTGAATACCTCACCACTACTAGTTCCACCTACATACCTCTCTTCTCTGTCCCCATTTCACCCTATGTATAATTTTATTATAAAACTTACCACACTACTATAATAATGTACTTTTCTGTCTCTCCTAATCCTGCCATTGGCTTTTTTTCTTATTCTTTCCTTGGTTTTTACATTTTTATTTTTATTATTTTTCTTTATTGATTTTTAGAGAGAGAGGAAGGGAGAGGGAGAGAAAGATAGAAATAGAAATATCAATGAGAGAGAACATCAACTGGCCGCCTCCTGCATGCCCCCAACTGGGGATTTTGCCCACAACCTGGGCATGTGCCCTGACTGGGAATTGAACAGGCGACTGCTGAGCCACACCGACTGCTGAGCCACAACCACACCGGGAGGGCGATTTTTACATTTTTAAAGAGTTGTTTAAAAAACAAAGAAACAAAAACCAGTGGAGAATATATGTGACATGACTGTATGTGGCTTGCAAAGCCCAAAATACTTATTCTCTAGCCTTTTACAGAAAAAGTTTGCTGACCCCTATCTGGACTCGAAGCAAGTTTCTTACAGAGATGTAGGGGATGTGAGAAAGATTGTGAAAGAATGCATGAATCATAGCAGTTAATTTCTTTTGTTAATTAATTTTATACATTAATAAGTAAGTAAACGAACCAAAACTTAAATAATGTAAAACTTAAAAGGAAAAAGAATTATTACTTATAGGAACAAATAGTAAGTCTATTATTTAACTCTGAACTTGCTTGCCATTGATATCCATGTAAAAGCATTTCACTTGCAATTATTAGCACACAATATAACTAATTTAAGGAAGTATAATGTGCCAAGATCCAGGTTTATTAAATAAATGAGAGCATAGGAGAATCTTCACTCTGCAGAATTTCTAGGTGCCCTGACTTCCTGTGTTCACTACTCCAGCATTTATGTTTATCTGGGCCTTTAAAATCACGGTGCCCCTGAGAGAAAACTTGCTTTTCTAACTTACTGTCCACATTAAAACAATTAGAGGATTCTACAGATGATGCTACAAATAATGGTGATTAACAGTGACTTTATTCTGCATTTTATATCATCCAGCAGGAGGTATTCACACAGAGACTTGTACAGAGTGTCCACCTACTTCCAGTAA
The DNA here is from genome assembly GCA_030848825.1 of Tadarida brasiliensis. Classification (NCBI taxonomy): domain Eukaryota; kingdom Metazoa; phylum Chordata; class Mammalia; order Chiroptera; family Molossidae; genus Tadarida; species Tadarida brasiliensis. Next base: position 62,110,863 of record CM061267.1, on the reverse strand, counting down.
CAAGAAAGATCAAATACCAGAAAGTCCAACAAAAGCCACAGATATTGGTAATTTTAGAACTTGAATTATGTTGTTATTGCTGGCAAGAATGAGAAAAGGTCATTTGCTGTCATTCTAGGATTTCCTTAAGGCCAAGTTTATCAAACTTTGTGCTGTGATTTATTCAATTTCTTAAATGAACTACCCAAAACAAAGTGAAAGTTGGTTTATGTTTATAGAGTTTTGTTTAGTTTAAATTCTAAATTACCATATGGAAGTTTTTTTGTTCGAGAAAATAAGGATGTCTGACATGGTTTTAATAGTATAAAAATATTTCTGAACAATGACCAATTATTGTGGTGTTTTGATTACAGGTTTTGGTAACCGCTGTGGAAAACCCAAAGGACCAAGAGATCCACCTTCAGAATGGACATGATTCAGGGAGCCAAAACACACTTTAAATTATACTGGAAAATTCAAGTGCCACTGAAAGTCCATCTTTAAAATGTGGGACTAACAGCAGTGTAGATTGTTACCTTTGCAGTTTTTTTGCTGGGACTAATCTACCTGCCTTACTACACTTAGGAAAAAGTATTACATATGGTGTTTTTTGTAACTTCAAGTATTATTGCCTTAATGTCTCTTAACCCTGTTACACGCTGCTTGTAGACATGTTAATATAGTAATACTTTTATGATAAATTGAGTTTAAGGACTACTCTTTTGCTAATGTTTTATCATGTATGCATTATTTTGTATATGTACAGGGCAAGTAGGTATATAATTTGATAAAGTTGCAGTCATAAAATATTAACAGAAGATGTAAGAAATTTCTGCATGGTCTAAATCTTTGTGTACCTTATTTGTAAATTATTTGCCCTGAAGTTTAGAAAATAGTTTCTGAATTTTAAAATTGCTGGATTCATGCAGCCAGCATTGCAGGTTATCAGAGATCAAAGATTGTAATAATAATACATTTTGTAAATTGTAAGCAAAAAGTTATTTTTATATTATATACTGTCTATAATTGTCCATCCTAATTGTCTTTGTTTTCATCTAGTCATGGAGATTCAGTAAGTGCCTTGGAACAATATTGAATTCTCTTAGCTTGTGTGTGTTACTTTAATATTTGAACTCAACTGGGATTTGAAGATTATCAAAATATATGTATGTTTCAGGATATTTGACCTGCCATTAAAAAACAAAAACAATTTTACAGTGCTTATTTGTCTCGGTTTTTCTTTCTTCAGCCTTAGAAAATTAGACTTAATATCTGCTGGCTTAGTCTTACCTTTAAGTCATGAGTGTGAATGGGGTTTACTCTCTTAAAGGAGAAGGAGGGAGCACCTTCTGCAAACACAGGGCTTTGCAATTGTAATATGCATACTCATTTATTTTATTTTATTTTTAATTTTTTTTGTTAATCCTCACCCGAGGATATTTTTCCATTGATTTTTTTAGATAGAGTGGAAGGGAGGGACGTAGAGAGAGATCAATGTGAAAGAGACACACATCAATTGGTTGCCTCCCTCATGACCCCGACCTGGCTGGGGATTGAACCTGAACCCTTGACCCTTCGGTGCGCAGGCTGACGCTCTAACCACCGAGCCCACACCAGGCAGGGCATTTATTTAAACTAATTTTAATACTTATCCTTGAGTCAGCCCTAGGCATTACTGCCTACTTAGATCCTAGCAAAACACCAAATGTGAGGTTAGGAAAGGGAAACTGGTTTTTTTCCATCACATACTGGAACACAGTTCTAATCCATAAGTATTAGGTTTGAATTGTGTCATCGTGGGTTAAAGTTAGTGTACAGGTGCCTCAGTTGGCTGGAGAATTGTCCCATACACCAAAAGGTTGTAGGTCAGGGCACATACTCAGATTGTGGGTTTGATCCCCAGTCAGGGCAAGTATGGGAGGCAACTGATTGATGTTTTTCCCTGTCTCCCCACCATCCTTTCCTCTCGCTCTAAAAATCAGTAATAGTACATCCTCAGGTGAGGATTTTTTTAAAAACATGTTTTTATTGATTTTTTTATTTTTAGAGAAGTGTGAGAGAGAGAGAAACATCGATATGAAAAATATGGATCGATAAGCTGCCTCCTGCACATACCCTACTGGGGATCGAGCCTGAAACCCGGGCATGTGCCCTGACTGGGAATCGAACTGGGACCTCTCAGTCCATGGGAGTACACTCTATCCACTGAGCACACCAGCTAGGCAGAGGATTTTTTTTTTTTTTTTAAATTAGTGGACATCTGTATTTTTTCTTTGCATACCAAAGGGGTAAGAAATTAAGAGACTAAAATGAGATAGAGTAACCTTATGTGAGTAGAAGGGTGATCATTGTGGAGGAGAAAATAATACAATTTCATCTCAAAATATGGTCATCATGTTGATCCTTTAGAATTTAGAAATGTGAATATAATGGACCCTTGGCATTCACAAGAGAGAGACACCTCTATAGTATTATCATTTTCCTAATAAAATTTAAACTGAAAGTGTAGCTGAAAAAATATTTAGCCCTTTCACATACTTGATGATTTGTGTAATACGATACTAAAATCACCTATAAAGATTTTTTTATTTGGAGCGGGTTGCTTGCAACACTTTTATTGAAGTATTCAGAAGGGTGCAAAAATCATCACAAAGTATGCACGCCTCTGTGACTACCACTTATAGCAACAGCACAAAATATCAGCCACTAAGATGCTTCCTCCTTGGGCTTCTGAAATTTGTTAATATTTATAGCAGTTCATTTTTTATTGCTATGGAGCTTTGCATTGTGTGAATATGCCATGTTTTGTCCATTCTGCTATTAATAGACATTTGAGTTGTTTCTGGTTTGGGACTGGTACAAATTATACTGCTGTGAACATTTTTAGTGAGCAATTTGGTGCACTTAATACACACTGATCTCTGTTGGACATATATCAAGGAGTGGAATTTTTGGATTATAGAGTATGCATATAGATTCAGCTTTAGTAGATCCTGTCAAACAGTTCCCAATTGTTACAAATCCTTTTAACACTTGGTATTGCAATTAATTTTCATTCTAGCCATCAAATAGGTACATAGTGGTATTATGATCTGAATATGTATTTCCCTCATAACTGAGGTTGAACACATTTTAATATGCTTATGATCATGTGGATATTACCCCTTCTGAACTAACTGTTCAAGTCTCAAGCAGGTACTGTTTGGCAGTATCTATTAAAGCTGAATATGCACATATCCTGTAATCTGGCAATTCTGTACCTGTTTTTCTTTTGAGTTGTCTTTCTCTTACTGATTTGTTGGTTATATTTATTCTACATTTTAATCCTTGTAGGCTTGCCTGATTTGCATTTTCACACTATTAATGGTGTTTTGTTTTTGATAAACAGTGGTTCTTAAATTTGTCCATTTATCAGTCTTACAAGGAATGATTTTTGGTGTCCTCTTTTAGAAATCTTTGCTCATCCAAAGTCAAGATGTTCTACAGTTTTCTAAATTAAAAAAAAAAATTATGTTTTTATCTTTATCAAAGACTTTTTTCTTTTACCAATCACCATTTAATGTTTTCTCCACTGTTACAAAGGTTGTCATGAGTTTTAGGTGTCCATTGATCTGTGAGTCATCTATATTTTTCTTCTTTCTATTCCATTGCCTATCTTTATAATGTATTAAATTCTGCCTTTTTCCAGCTTTAGCTTTCTCCAGTGATTAATTTTTATACCGCCTGGAACACTGGAGAAAAGTTATTCATTTTTATTTTTCTATGTAAAGCATATGGTAAGCTCATTTGTATTTGAGTTAAGTCACTGCCAAATTCATCCTGCCACTTTGTCCAAAACCTCTGCCTTTTAGGTAAGGCTTCAAGGACTTTTAAATCTTTCTTTTTCCATCATAACACTGCCAGTTAACTTTATTTTGGAAGCAACTTTCTACAAATAGTAATTTTCACAATAGTATGTTTCACTTCATGGACATTTTTTCCATGTATTGATGAACAGCAATAAAGCCATAGTTAATGTCAGTGCTCAGCTAGGCTCAGTTATTAGCTAAATGACTTGCTCATATGTAACAGCCTCATAGGGCTTGTGGTTAAGATTTTTGCCTGAGTGAAATTACACATTATATGTTCTAAACCTCTGGGGTCACTTAAAATAGTTAAAATTGAATGTTAAATTCTTGAATGTGAAGGGTTTACTCCATATCAGTTTATCTTCTGACATTGAATTTACAATAGGTCCTATTTAGATAAGTAGATATAAGGGCAAGGGAAAGGGAAGAGGGTCTTTTAGTTCCCAGGATTCAGTCTTGGAAAGGAAAATATCAATTTTGAATATGTTGAATTTGAGATACCTGGTATACCTAGCACCCAGGAAGTGATGTTCAGTCCACAGTATATTTGAAGATCAGAAAAAATGTCCAGACTTGGGATCAACATTAGAGCATTAATACGGACAGAAATGAAACCAAGAGTGTACAAAAAAATCCCAAGGAGAATTTTTTGTATTTAAATGAGTTTTTGCAGTAATATGGTGAAATTAACATTTCTGTTTGTAAAAATATGATAGGCCAACTATGGGCACTATCACTCATCTTGGTAAATGGCGTCACCTTTCTCCCATTACCTTTGCCAGTCGTCGTGTTTATTCTGCACACTAGATTCTGATCTCTTCAATCCAATTTCTTCACTGCCACCAGACTGATGTTTCTAAAAGGCCAATCTGATCTGCTCTTGACTTTTTCTTATTGTTACTTTTCCCTAAAAAAGTGTTTAATGGTTATTCATTGCCTACGGTAATATTACTTCAAAACGTGGCCCAGGTTCTGAGCTGGAATTATTTAGAGAGTGTCCTTAAAATTTAGGTTCCAGGGTACTAGTGTGGACCTGAATTAGAATGGGACTAAGGAATATTTGTTTTAGACAAACACCATAGGTGATTCTGGTGCATAATGAAATTGGAGAACCAGGCCCACAGATTAATTCTACATTGAGCAAATCATTCAAGACTCCCAAGAGCTATCTGCTGCTGACCTCTGTAGCCCTTTTTCCCGTTTACACCTGTGCTCCAGCCATAATGAACTACTTCAAGTTTCTTCAGCCCCAGACCTTACTCATACTGTACCCTCTGTCTTGAACACTTTTTCTTTTTTTTTTTGGCCTTCTGATGAATCCTACACATCTATCAAGACTTAGTTCAAATGTTGTTTCTTTTTATCAAACCCCTTAACTTGTCCTGTTTCCTACCAAGTCAATCAATGAATCTTTCTTTGTATCTACACTGTACCCTATTAATTTATCAGTACAATAGAACTTTCTGCTCTATTACACTTGCCCCTTTGAGAGAAGTGAACAGGCTATATATATATATATATATATATATATATATATATACACACACACACACTTTAAAAGCAGCTAAATGTGCAAAGTAGAACTAATTATGAACATAAGTATCAAACATTGTCCTGACATAGTAGAAAGTAAATGTCAGTTGAATAAATTAATTGAATCCAAGACTATAGCACATATTAGGGTAGCTAGTCTATACCTGGTTTTGATTTATATTCCTAAATACCTTTCTATTAAGTGTTTGTATTTTTAAACTTAGTATCTCTTGACACATGATTTAAGGTACCCACATAAATACACTCATGGAATTAAGCTTAACAATAGATTGTTTGTACTTTCTACTCCTGGAGCACGGAATAGTAAAATACATCATCCACTAACTGAGTACTTTGCCAAGAATATATCCATAGTTTCCAAACTGAATATCTATCTGGCTCTGTTCTGAAGACATCTATACATATATATTAAGAACCATTTCATAATTAAACTAAAAAGGCCATTTTGTGCTAAATGTGAAGGGGAGCAATGAAAAGAATGCAATTTGCAATCTGAAGCTTTTGAGAAAAACTCAAGTAGAGAATGACATCTTAATTATATATTTAGCCTTAAAATGTATTGACTAATATTTTCGTTGAAAACATATTTAGTACTCTTGGTTGCAATCCATGAAATAATCCTAAATATAGGATTAAATTGAATTAAATCATTGTTGTGCTAGTTTTGGGAAAGTTTTTTTTTTTTTTTTTGTAGAGAGAGAGGAAGGGAGAGAGAAACATCCATCAGTTGCCTCCTGCACATGCCTCAACCAGAGATCGGAACCCATGACCTGGATACATGCCCTGACTGGGAATCTAACCCGTGAACTTGTGTACAGGACGGTGCTCCAGCCCACTGAGCCATACTAGCCAGGGTTCATTGGTTGAGTCTTGTATTTGCCCTGACCAGGGATCCAACACACATGGGACGGTGCTCTAATCAACTGAGCTTACCTGACCAGGGCAATTTTGGGAAAATTCTTGATGCTTTTGTTAGATATCTCCTAATTACCTGCTTTTAGTGATGTTATTTTAGATGTCAAAAATTCCTATTATTAATAGCTTTCTAAATAATGAGATGTGAATTAATTTCACTTTTTAAATACTGTATTCTCCCATTTTGGATCTTTGTTACACAGCTCTTAAAGGCCAGAAGCTCATATTTTCATTCTGGCAAACAGAATTGCAAAAGCTTTAACCTAGATATTGGCAAATATCCACTCAATAAGCAGCCCTGCATATTATGTTAAAAGTGCAAAGTGGATCTAGTTTTGAATATAAACTATTCTCTTAACAGATGTGCTGTAATGTTCCCTCTGCTACTTATTGGTCTTTAAGGTGCACAAATCTTGTAAGATGTAAATGACCAATATTTAGATTGTAAACAATTTAAACAGTGAAAAGTAGCTATGCTTGGCTAACTCATGGAGCTGTGACACTATTCTAAACTAACAAATCTGGGCTTTGTTGAATTAGTAGGGGAAGGGAATTCGAAAGATTCCAGTCATTTTACATTTCTTAGAGATAACATGGCATATGTACTGTTACCATAATCTAATATAATAGCATTTGTGACTCGGGAACTCCCTTGCCAAATGTTTCAGCAAGACATATTCTGTAGCCTCCACAGATTTATTCCCAAATAGCCAAATACTAAACAAAAAAGTTCTAAATTCCTCCTTAAAATAGATTTTCTATCAGTAATTTTTAATTTTTTCCATAGTTACAATTTTGTTTTGCAATAAGAACTTTAGAGATTCACTCTCAGCAACTTTCAAATATGCAGTCTAGTATTAACTATATTCATCGTGCTGTACATTACATCCCATCACTTATTTTACAACTGGAAGTTTGTACCTTTTGGGGGGGGGGGGCTGGGTTAATCCTAACTGGAGGACATTTTTCCATTGATTTTTACAGAGAGGGTGGAGCAGAGAGAAAGAGAGAGAAACTTCGATGTGAGAGACACATCATTGGTTGCCTCCCACTGGGGATTGAACCTGCAACCCAGGTATGGTGCCCTTGATGGGCAATTGAGCCGAAGACCCTTTGGTCCTCGGGCCAACGCTCAAACCGCTGAGCCAAACTGGCCAGGGCTGGAAGTTTGTACTTTTTGACCCCCTTCATCCATTTTGCCGGCCCCACCCTCAATATTATGTTTTTCTCATTAAAAATTCTTCAGTAGGATTATGTTAAATTAAGTACACAAATGTACAGTTGATCTTTACATCTGGATATTTTAGATTATGCCTTATAAATGTTAGTTTTATCTAATATATAAACTATTAGAATATTTCTAATACCTTCTAAAACTAAAAATGTGAAAAAGCATTTAAATAATTTACTGTCTGAAATATAAAATGTAAGAATTTAGCATTTCTCATTGTATTTAAAGTAAGTACATAATAGCATTTTAATGCAGCTTCTATGCAAAAAATTTAAAATACCAAGCTGGGGATACTACATATGTCTTAATTTGAAAGATGTAGAGATTAGCTGAGATTAACATTAGAAAAACATTTTTAAAATTAAAATTATATAGACACATTTTGTTTAAGAAAGGTGAAATGCAGTTTATAGGAAATTTCCTAGTGCCATGCAGAGTAACAAAGTTGTCTTAGCATCTTTTCAACCTAAAGTGAGTTTTCCATTTTAATATTATTGTCAATATTGATTTCTATGTAACAGAAATAAATTGAAATTTATATGTAGAAGTTTTACATTTAGACTTTACTTTCATTTGAATTCACTTGAACTTAGGAGCAAAGATCTTTGCAAGTTGGATTCTTTGAGGATTCCAAATAACGATAGCTTTTATTTCTGTAACTGCACCAGTTGGAACATCATCGAACTCTTCCCCAATTTACCAGAAGGGAGTAGCAAAGCAAACCAAGGGGAAAATTATGGGTAAAAAAAAATCAGGAAAGGTACTCAAGAAAATTCATAAAGTTAATAGCCCAAAAGCTTTTTTTGTGTGGCTTCACTGTGTGAGAGTATTTATGAAGGCCCTAATGCCAAGAGCCTCACTTTGCAAGAGGCATGAGCAAATCTTAAAGGCATCAATGTATCTTCATGCAGACTCAGGCCTATTTAATAAAAATTATTAACCTTGCCCGGCCGGTGTGGCTCAGTGGTTGAGTGTCGACCCATGCACCAAGAGGTCGCCGGTTGGATTCCTGGTCAGGGCACATGCCCAGGTTGTGGGTCCGATCCCAAGTGGGGGGCATGCAGGAGGCGGCCAATCAATGTTCTCTCTCGTCGATGTTTCTGTCTCTCTCTCTCTAAAATCAATAAAGAAAAAAAAAATTAAAAAAAAATTATTAACCTTGCCCTGGCTGATTTGGCTCAGCGGTTAGAGCGACAGCCCGTTGACCAAAGCGTTGCGGGTTCGATTCCATGATTTGATGCCCTGGCCCTGGTTGGGGTCGTGCGGGAGGCAACCAATTGATGTGTTTCTCTCACATCGATGTTTCTCTTTCTCTCTCCCTCCCTTCCTCCCACTCTATCTGAAAATCAATGGAAAAATATCCTTTGGTGAGGATTTTTTAAAAAATACTTAAAAATTATTAACCTTGCTGAGTGTTTACCATGTGCCAGGCACTCTGCTGATCTCTGAACACATCTTACTTAAGCTCACAAAAACCTTGCCAAGTAGATATAATTCCTGTTTAATGTATGAACCTGAGGAATACAGACTTTAGGTAATTTAAAGTCACACAAAGTAGCAAAGCCAGAATTTAAACCTAGCTCCTATTCTAAAATCCTTGCTTTTAACTAATGACCCTACTATATACCTCTAGGTTTCAGAGATGCTAGGTGTATAGGCAGTCTTTCAGGGAAGGAAGACCATCAGGCATCTTAGCTAATTAAACATTTAGATTTACTTTAGATCCCATAAAGTAAACATTGTATTCAATGTTCAAAGTGTTTTCAAAATGTTCACCCCAATAAAAAGGAAAAAAAAAAAAAGGAAAAAGAGTCAGCCTGGAAACACATCTGCTGCATTTTATTGGTCAAAGCAAGACACGAGGCCAGCTCACATACTAGTGGTGGGAAAACAGACCCTACCTCCATGAGAGGAGCTGCAAAATATTGTGGCCATGCTTTCCATCCTACTACAGTAGTTGATCAAGTTAACTGTAAAATTAGAGTTGACCAAGTTGGAAAAATTCCAGAGTCTGACTCTTGCCCCATGCAATATTTATCCCATTTTGTTCTAGAAATTACTCTACTTACTGCTGGATAAGAAGTAAACAGAGATATGGAGGAAAACTATGCAGATGGCCTTCCTGTTTTCAAGCTGTATGTTTTAAAGTCTATGAGAGAGCCCAGCCGGTATGACTCAGTGGTTAGGCAACGACCCATGCACTAAGAGGTTGCCAGTTCGATTCCTGGTCAGGGCACATGCCTAGGTTGTAGGCCAGATCTCCAGTAAGGGGCATGCAGGAGGGTGGCTAATCGATGTTCTCTCTCATCAATGTTTCTCTCTCTCTCCCTCTTCCTTCCTCTCTCTCTAAATCAATAAAGAAAAATAAAGTCTATGAGAGACATTTAACTTAAGTAGCCCCTGCCTGTCTCCTTGTTCTTTCCTAGATGTACCAAGTGTATTTTATTTATTTTTTAATCCTCACTCGAGGATATTTTTCTCTTTAACATCAGATAGAGTGGGAGGGAGGTAGAGAGGGAGGGACAGAAACATTGGTATGAGAGAGACACATCTACTTGTTGCCTCTTGCATGATCTGACCAGGGCTGGGGACGAACCACAACCGAGGTACGTGCTCTTGACCGGAATCGAACCCAGGACTCATTGGTTCACAGGCTGACGCTCTAACCGCTGAGCCAAACCGGCCAGGGCCCAAGTGTACTTTAAAATAAATATTTATCTACTTTCAGAAAAGCTGTAATAGGTGTTTCCCTTAATGAACACTATATTTTACCTTTAACACAGGACTGTTACAAGGATTACATTATTTAACACATGTAAAATGCATAGCACAATCAACTTTCTCTCCAGTATAAAACCCAGAGCCATAAATTATGGGGGAAAAAAAAAGTATAACAATCTGAAAAAGCAAAGACATTATTGTGAAAGTGACTGAAGTGACTGTTGATATAATCACAATACTATGATCTCATCTAAAAAACTTAACAGTAATTAATATGATCAATTATCCAAGTACATGTATGTCCATATTTCCCTGAGAGGCTCATATAATATTTCTGACAATTGGTTTGTTTGAATCAGGATCCATATAAGATTCACACATTGCATTTATTTACTTGATAGGTCTCTTAAATCTAATTTTAGTTTCCTCTCTGTTTTGTTAAAAGAAACTGTCATTTGTTCTGTAGTTTCCAATGCTCTGGATTTTGTTAATTGCACCCTGTGGTGGTGTTAACATGTGCCTCTATCCTTCTGTTTCTTGTAAACTTGGTATTGGGATCTGGAGGCTTTCTTAGATTCAGGTTTGATGTTTTGGGCAAGAATGCTTCACAGATGCTACCACTACTTCTATTACCCTCATCAGAAGGGTCATAACGTAGTCTTGAGTGGTAATGTTGATCAATGTGTTCAGGCACTGTCAGCCTGATCTGTCCACTAAAGAGTTTCCAACAGCCTTTCATTTAATGCTTTCGCTTTAATCCTCTTAACATACCTTCCTGGGCCATAGTGTCTGGTAGGTTGAAAATGTATTTTTCAAACTTCTTTGCAGCTAGAGTTATGGATGGGATTTAAATTCTATTAACTAGAGGCATCTGTGTACAGCAGTGAATATAGTGAAGAATCCAAAATTGACTAGAGGAGAGGAAAGTTATGAGGCATCCTTTTCTTTTCTTTTTTAATGTTTTTATTGAGTTGAGAGAGAAACATCAGTCGGTTGCCTCCTGCACACACCTTGACTGGGGACTGAACCCACAACCTGGGCATGTGCCCTGACCGGGAATTGAACCAGCAACCTTTCAGTACACAGAACAACAATCAAGCAACTGAATCACACTGGTCAGGCCTTGAGGCATCCTTCTTGATGGGGTGCTTTATAATGAAGGTGATGAGGCTGTGGGGGTGGCTTTCCCATTCAGCAAGTGACTTCCCGATCATGGCATGAGTAGCAGTCCTTTGACAGTCCAGTTCCAGAGCATGAATTTGTGAGTCATTCCTGAAGGTCAGTTTATAGGCTGTTTCTTCAACCCTGCCAACCATTTGTAATATACCATGTAATAAATTCCTTTTGGCTTAAATTACTTAAGGGTGGCTTTTGTTCTCTGCATTAAACCCTGATCAATACATTTCTAAGAAAAAGTATTGTCAAACAATAACCTCTCTGATTTAAAAAAACAAAATGAATTTAGTTAACTTGTTAACAATTTCTGAGTATGTAAAAATAGATATTCTAGGAAGATAAACCTTTTGTTAAACAAAGAAATAATTTAGTTATTTCACATTCCTGTTGTATAAACTTTCTAAATAGAAACACAGAAGGGGTTTTCAAACATTTAAAAATTAATCTGCTCTTCCCCAAAGTGGCCAGAGGTGACCTCTGAAAATGGTTCACTATTCACTTGACCCAGAAAACCCCACAAAATCATGCAGATCATCAAGAGGTTCCAATCTTCATGTTCACTTTAGGAACACGTGTGAAACTTCCCAGGCCATCCGGGGTATGCATATTTGAAAAGCCACCAAGTATCTGAAGGATGTCACCTTACAGTAGCAATGTGTGCCATTCCGTTATTACAATGGTGGAGTTGGTAAGTGTGCCCAGGTGAAACAGTGGGGCTGGACACAGGGCTGGTGGTCCAAAGAGTCCTGAATTTTTGTGGCATATGTTTAAAAATGCAGAAAGCAATGCTGAATGTAAGGGTAAATTCTCTGGTCATTGAGCACACCAGGTGGAAAACCTCCCAAGATGTGGTGTACAACTTACAGAGCTCATGGGCAGATTAACCCACACATGAACTCTCCCTGTCACATCGAGATGATCCTTACTGAAAAAGAGAAGATTGTTCCTAAACCAGAAGAGGAGGTTGCACAGAAGAAAAAGATATCCTAGAAAAAACTGAAGAAACAAAAACTTACGGTCTGGGAATAAATGCAACATAAAATAAATACTAATAAAAGAAAAGAAAAGAAGTAAAATTAATCCATGTTAAGAAATCCATGTCCAGCCCTGGCCGGTTTGGCTCAGTGGTTAGAGCGTCGGCCTGCGGTCCAGAGAGACCCGGGTTCGGTTCCCGCTAAGGGCATGTACTTCGGTTGTGGTTTGTCCCCGGCCCTGGTTGGTCGTGCGGGTGGCAGCCACTCGATGTGTCCCTTTCACATCGATGTTTCTCTCTCTCTCTCTCTTCCTCTCTCTCCCTCCCACTCTATCTGAACAAAAAATCAAAGAATGTCCTCGGGTGAGGATTAAAAAAAAAAAAAAAGAAATCCATGTCCGTTAATGAAGACAATTTTATTGAAAGGTAGTTTAAATGTTGTCTTAACAAAGTTTTAATTCAATAATGTGAATTACAAGATATAAATCTTCAGAGTACAGCACACATTTTTATTCAATGTTTTATTATATAAATGTTCAAACACAGAGAATTTAAAGAATGATATAGTGAGCATACATCTGTCACCTGAATTCTACAGTATTGTTATATTTGCTTTACCACATATGTAACCATGTATGCATCCCTCTATTCATACATTAATCCACTTATTTTCTGATACATTTCCAAGTATATTGCAAAAATGAGTACACTTCACACCTAAACACTTAGCATAATAGATTTTTTCAGGTATAGTATTTGGCCACCGGAGGGCTTCCAAATGCCGTAAAATGCATTAGGAAGTAAATTAGTCTATAGTGTCATGTTCTGGGAAAGGTCTAGGGAAGGAGTGCTCGGAATATAAATGGCATTAATTAGAGTGACTCAATCTGAAATCAAGCAAGAAAGACCACAACACCTTTTATCTTTATCCTCATAACTCCACTCTTTTTATAGCTACTTTAATCATAAAAGAAAAACTATATATTTGGCTCTCCTCTTCCTCTCAAATGACTTGTGCTATTGAAGGTAGCAATTCTTTAAATCAGAATCTCAGAGAACTTGATGAAAATCAAGATGTTATATTTGTGAAAATTAGCTAGTATGATGAACTCAGTGTTAATTGGTTAAGTGTTACTCTTCATGAGGACAGGGCTTATGAGGTGTTTTTTTTAAATCACTTATCCCCAGCATGTAGAACACTGAAGGAACGAGTGAGTTCAGGTGCTTGGTTCCAAATATAATCTTCACACATTTAAATCCATTACTAATCACAGAATTATTTTTTTTCAACAAAACAAAAATAAGCCTTAACATAAAATAAGAGCATGCAGCAGGACATTCAGTGGAAGCCCATGTTGCGTTCCCCACTGGGGTTCAGCTAACCCCAGCTGGGGCAGGTCCTGCAGAAGCCTATGGCTGGGCAGAAGCTGCCTATCCTGCTGGCAGGGCCACAGAGCAGCTTCCTAGATTTTTGGGGGTACTTTTCAAACGCCTCTGGGGCTTCCCAGACACCAATGTGAAGTTTTGAAATGGAGCTGATGTCTTCTGGGAATCGGTAGGGGCAAGAGTTGAGTGGAATTTGAATCAGTACTATTGATGTTATCCCCTTTTGTACCTTCACACTGGTGATACCTCAAGAAATTCAAGTATATCACAATTTTAAAATTACCCTTTTAAGGTGATAATTTTCTTCGGTACTTCCTTGGCCTAAATTTCCATATTCAGCACAAGTTCATCAAGCTAGAACAACATCTCAAGAGCTACTGAGATTAAAAAATATCTCTACAGAATGAAAAAAATTATTTTTTGATTATGCCTGTATAGAGAGCAACATAAATACTTTCAAATCTATCCATTTTCTCGTGAGAGATAACAATGGCAGCCTACCTAGGTGAAAATCCAGGGATAGGGAGAATAGATTTAAAAACCATATAATCACCTTGCAATTTATGCTCAAAATGGGTATTTGCAGAAATTTTATGACATAAGCTATAAAAGGTTAGATGTGCAAGCAGTCTCCTGCTACAGCTAGTGCTGCCATCTCACTGAACAAATGGGTGAGCCCTGGCTGGTTTGGCTCAGTGGTTAGAGCGTTGGCCGGCAGATCAAAGAGTCCTGGGTTCGATTCTGGCCAAGGGCACGTACCTGGGTTGCAGTTCGTCCCCGGCCCCAGTTGGGGTGGTGTGGGTGGCAACCAGTCGATGTGTCTCTCTCACATCGATGTTTCTCTCTGTCTCTCTCTCTCTCTCCCTCCCACTCTGTCTGAAGATAAATGTAAAAATATCCTCGGGTGAGGATTAAAAAAAAAAAAAAAGAAATGGGTGATATGTAGGCTTGCACAAGACTTTCAAACGGACCAGTGATGACCGCTGTTAAAGTGTGACCTACAGAAAATATACTTCAGTTGAGCCATCAGAGGCTCTGAATATTGGTGAAAGGTGGATGACTGAGACCAAATATTCATTTGCTCTTTCTCAGAAAGTTGTTTCTCTATGTCACGGTTTCCACCAGTCATGGGTACATTCAGAAAAATAAAAAACATGCAGTGAGCAACATTTTCATAAAAGTAAATTTCCTTTTTATGTATCTTTATGACTTTCCTATTTATTTTGGTGTTAAGATGTCTTTTTTGTGAATAGTGGTGATGAATGATAGTTTTCTTTTTTCACTGTACTTACCTTGGCAAAAATGAAAGTAAAAAACTCCATGTTAGTCTCCAAAGTTATTTTGGAAACTTGACAGTCTACAAACTCTCTCCCAAATTAAGATTCTATAATGCAAAAAATAAATAAAATGTAATAATCAACATTTCTACAAATTCATTTTTCCTATACAGGTACTGGACATGAAACTGAACAAGTGAAAAACTACTGATAGGTAGAGAAGAGGAGTTCTCCCATTTTTTGCTCAAATTCTCTCAAGGGATGTATAATAAAATTAATTGATAAAATATATAGTTTCAGTTTGGGATAAGAACTTTGGGAGGTGGACGGCAGTGATAGTTGCATAAAAATGTGAATGTACTTGATGTCATTAAACTGTACACTTAAAAATGGTTAAAATGGTAAAGATAAAGGGATAAAATTACAGCTGGCATGCAGGGAGTTCTACATAAACCACAGCCTATTTTTGCCACCATTTTGAATTATTTTCGTGTTCCCTTTTAATAATATACCCCCCCACTCTGAATAATTACTTGTGATCACCCCATATCAAAATGTGACACACCAATGTGTTATTTCACTGAGGTTGCAAGTGCTGAATTAGAGGACATCCGAGAAAATGATGTAGAAGAGTTAATTTTCTGAAAGTGAGAATTTCCTAGAGCAAGGTTAAGACATAAGCACAAAGAGTGCCTTTTATAAAGCCCAACATGTTTATAAAGCCAAGTGTTGTATCTTTAAGGATTGGTGCTTTTCATTCTGTTATGTACCAGACTGGAAATATCATGGAATCTGAGTGGAGGAAAGGTTGAATGAGAGATCGTTAAAGATACGCTAAATGCACTTTACCAGCAACCATATTTACACTGAGGGTTATTGGAAATGTCTATTTTTTCTGTACCTAGTACACAACCAGAAAGTCAGCTTTTAGACCCTTTTTTCTAATAGCATGATCAGCACTTGGTTTTATATTTCATTACTTGTGTTATCTCTTTTCTTTCCTTCCTAAATTAGTGTTCTGAAGAGTGTTGTTTGTGTCTTACCACTTTTAGGATCCCCATCTTCCCCAGTGCCTAAGATCAGTGCTCAAGGTTGAGAACTCTGAATGACTAGGGAATAGTCCCAACCAGTGGATGCTAATGTTCTTCCTCTACAGAGCATGCTGAGATTTCTGATTTTGGGAGCATTTTTGGTGTTTGCTAGTGTCCAGGCATGGTTCTCTAGCCTGAAAGTCCTCTGATATCTTTCCAACAAACTCCCCTTTGCTTAAGTTAATGGAAATTGCTTACCACTGAACTCTTGACAGGATGAAACAAAGGCAGTCTGCTTATTCCACAGTTTTTACAATCTGTCCTAGTATCTAACCACCTGAATCCTTTTCAGTTGGTATTACAAAAATACTCAGAATCATTCAAGCTTTAGTTCTGGAGAAACGAAGACAACCATAGCTGAAACAAAGCCAGGTGGGATCCAATAATTATGGTTGATGCTAAGTTGGATGAGTCTCTATGTTGCAATGAAAGACAAATACTTTATAGGAGTATAGTAAGGCATATGCGTGAAAAAGGAAAGAAGCAATGATTTTTTATTTATTTGGCATTGGTCAGGCTTCAGTTGGAACAAACTATATTTAATTTTCATGCAATGCTCTACAAAGAGAAAAAACTTGGACAGCGTTCAGAGGAGAATAGCAACTGATTAAAGGTCTGTGAAATTAGACCTATGAGACACTGTTAAAAGAACTGGGCATGTTCAGTCAAATGCAAGACATTCAGGCAGATGAACAATTAACTATAAGTATGTGAAAAGATGGTTCCCAGATCTGAGGTTTAAATTAAACAGAAAGTTAAATCATGGGATTAAGAGGACAAAACAGAACAAAAAACCAGAGCAACAGAAGTAGAAACTACATATTGTGAAAACAAACTAAAAAGCTTTTAACAAATTGACAAATGGAGCTATCTATAATCTGGAATTCTGCATATATGATTATTAAAACAAATTAAGATTTGTACTTATGTAGAAGTAATTTAGAAAATAGAAAAAGCATTTGATGGATTGCATTGAAAAAGTAAAAATCATCAGATCAAGTATGAAGAATGTTTTTAAGAAAAATGATACATCTGGAGGCCTTTTTCAGGACCCAGGTTAGCGAGGACAGAAAGGAGCTCTGACATGTCTCTTGTCTCCTGAATAAGGGTAATTCCTCTGTGTGTGAGGAGGTAGGCAACATGGTGAGCAGTTTTTCTGGCCTCTTGGGATTCACCAGGAATCCCTACCATGAGATACATGATTCTCTCCAGAACGGTCCTGAATTATTAAATATTCTCCCCCATATGTCCAATGAACATAGTGCCTCTCTGAAGTATATTCTCCTTTTGGAAATCTTTGTGGGCAAAGCATGTAGACAAATATTTATTATCTAGTTTACACTCTTTGCTGTTTAAATGCAGAGGGAGAAAGATGAAACCACAAAATTTTACCACTTTCTTTTACTTTAAAGCTTTTCTGCTAGCCTGGTAATTTGTTTTTGACTTAGATGTAGGTATTCTAACAGAAATCTCACTTAAGTGTTCTTGTTTCCTCTGTTTGGCACCTGAACCCTGCATGCATTTGCTTGTTTATTATGATTTTGACACCAATTACAATGTGTGGCTTTTTCCCCCACACCAAGCAATTCTCGGTCAACAGCTGGATGTCTTACAATTCAGTTTAATTCTGACACCATCTATCTGGAGACAGCATCAGACTCCAGAAATTAAAGGGTTCAGTCCTGTAAGACTTCCACCTTCAGATCCAATCACCAGTCTCATTTGTTATCTGTACTTCCGACCAACTGGCTACAAATTAGAGATTCCCACAACCCACCCCTTGAGTTCAATTAATTTACTAGAGTGGTTCACAGAACTCAGAGAAAATAGTTTACTGATTAGATTACTGGTTTGTTATAAATGGACATAACTCCTCCTAGGAGTCCTAATTCTTTCCTTCCTTCAGGCCAGTACCACAGCACCTTCCTACAACACACCTGACAAAAGTTAATGACCAATACAGTAAATGCTGAGTTCTCTTGATTTTCATTCACCATAGAAGGGCCTGGATCCAAATTGTAAAAGTGGGTTGCACTCTCAGGTCTACAGTATCTTTGAGGATACCATACCAACAGCTCTGGTGATAGAAAATGCTAGGGTTTCATAGGGCTGGTAGGACATTCTAATGAAAACAAATCCACAACAGCATTGGGGTCTGCTGGGCCCTTATTGAAGACCAATAATACATAGTGAAAAAAGCAAATATGGTACTGTATTTGCAACATATTTAACTGGTGAAATCTAGGTGAAGAGTGTTAATCTGGGTGTTCACGGTACTAATCTTAAAATAAAAAGTTGGGATACACTGAGTCTTAGTTTCTCGTTTGGGCCCCTTTTTGCTAATCTGGCTTCATTATACTGTTTTGATGTCTTCCCACCAGTAATTTTGTTGTTGCCATTATGCTATTATTGTGCACACTTGTTGGATAAATCTTTAAGAACTAGAGAAATGTTTTAATGATTGAAAACAAAAATTACATATTATTAAAATTCTCGCAAGCAGCCTTTTTTTAAGTTACTACATAATTAATGAGTTAACTCTTATTTTTAAAAATTGAATATGCAATGCATACAGATGGCTTAAAATTCGATACAAGAGGTTATACAATAAAAGCTTCCCTCTCACATTGTCCCAGCCACTCAGTTCTCTTTCTCAGAGGCAGTTAATTCTTTATTGATTCTTTTTGAGAGAGAGAGGAAGGGAGAGAAAGAAATATTGATGTGAGAAAGAAACATCGATTGACTGCCTCCTGCATGCCCCCTACTGGGCATCGAGCCCGCAACCCAGGCCTGTGTCCTGACTGGGAATTGAACAGGGACCACTCAGTCCATGGGGCTGACGCTCAATCCACTGAGCCACACCAGTCAGGCTGCAACTAATGCTTTAAGTTTCCCAGGGATCCATCTTTCTAGAGACAAAGGAACTTGTTTTACACTTACTAAAAGATATGGAAAGAGCCAAAAGGCGATATAGGAGACTGTTTTCAATGTTATGCCATAAACATTTAAAATTTCAGCAAATCTATATACATACACCTGTGTTATATTTTTCACTAGCAAAAAATGGTCAGGACATTCGTGTTCACAAAAGATGATATACAACACTAGATATCTGATTTTTAAGTGAACACTACTAAACAACCCCAGTCAGTTCAATTCACTCCACTGCCAGGGTGCAGTTGGCAGCTAATGTGTCCTGCAGGCACACAGAGTGCACAGAGGTCAGGCTGGCATTTGTCTTTATGGTTCAAGCCAATATCAGATAATAGCAGCCTTTAAAAATCCACAAAAAAAAAAATAATCTCATTCATATGGCGTGGCAAAGAATTGAGTCTCAACCATGTGCTTGTTCAAATATGAGCAGATTCAAAGATTGTCGAGAAAAATGAAGACCAAATAACCCTGTCTGGTGGCACCTCTCTCGTCTAATTCCATAGCAAAGTGGGATGGAATTTGATCAAAAATATACATCAAACTATATATTTTAAAAAAGACTAAAGTAACAGTTTTAAGTATCACTATTTACAAGAAGAAATTATATTCTCAGTAAATATTTAAATTCATGATAAAAATTTGTGGATGTCAACTTAAAATTGTATAGGAAGGTGCACAGTATTTCAAATTCTCACAGAGAGATACAAATTTTTTGAGGATCACTGTTCTAACCTATGAATATTGGCATTCTAACCACTTCTGCCTCTGCTGGGGACTTTGAGCTCTCCATTCCAGGCTTTAAAGGGAAGGAACAATTCACGGGGAAGGTGAGACTGGGGAGGCTGGGCAGAATCAAACCAGAGATGAGTATCTCTGCTTGTGATGTGGCCACATGATTACCCTCTCCTGGTGGCTGGGCCTGGTGCTGCTCTGTCCTTTATTACAACTCACCTCAAGGTCAACAGAGGATGAAGGAACCTATGAAGCTCAGTGGTCTTCAATTTTCAATTAAATAAATCCCACATGACTAGAGCAGCTCAGTTCTGCATCATGACTGAGAAAGTCAGAGCCTCCTGGGAACGCCTTTACTTTCTTTTTCTTTCCCCCCTTTCCCTTCTCCACTGCCTTTAAGCCTACTAAAGTATACACAGGCAGTGCTATGTTCTGCTGATTGCACTCACATTTAAACTGAGTGCTGAGTACTAAGTAAAGAAACTGTTAAAATGCGCCCTGGCCGGTTTGGCTCAGCGGTTAGAGTGTCAGCCTGTGAACCAGAGTCCCGGGTTCAGTTCCCGCTAAGGGCATATACCTCGGTTGCAGTTTGTTTCCGGCCCCAGTTGGGGTCATGTGGGTGGCAGCCAGTCGATGTGTCTCTCTCACATCGATGTTTCTCTCTCTCTCTTCCTCCCTCTCTCCCTCCCGCTCTATCTGAAGATAAATGCAGAAAGTGTCCTTGGGTGAGGATAAAAAAAAAAGAAATTGTTAAATTGGCCTGCCACAGCTGGGGAATCTGGTGGAAAGGATATCTTCCCACCCTTGGAAGCTGCATGTACATTTTCTCCTCAAGTGGATGTGGGGGAACCAGGGACTTGCTTTGCAGCAAAGATTCTGGGCTTCTGTTATTTCACTCTCTTATTTTGAGGGACAATCTCAAACACTAGTGCAATACAATTTCTGCGCAGAGAGCCTAATTTTATTTTATTTGTTGGAGGGGTTTCTCATACTTTGTTGATTTTATTTTAATAACCACCATTTGTGGTCCACGCTCCATGTTAGTGTCTGAGTAGGTCCCTATGCAGTTGGCCTTTTTTCAGCAGCCAGGACTTAGATGCAGCGGATTGTCTGAGGCCTCTCAAGCTTGCTCTGCAGGTACTGTTTGAAGGGGTCTTATCTTGAAGTGTGTGTTTCTATACAGTCCACTGGGCTTGGCCTGGCTGCTTTTGGCTCAGTCTATGGTAATGGCTGAAACTTGTTGGCTCTTCTCCCTCTCTTCCGCCTTCTTGAAGTAGTTACAACTTTAGGAGAGTATTTTTTTCTTGAGGTCATGTGACATGGTCTTTTTATCTTCTTGTGTATCTTCAAAACCTGGTAAGGCAACAAGGTCGGCCCAGAGGGCATTGGGTTGGAAGAAGAAAACAGAGATGTGTGGGAAGGGGGGAACTAAGGAGGAGGTCTGTGCCAGGCAGAGGCAGGATTATCTGGGGAGGGTGTCAGGTAGAGGACATAAATGGGGAAGAAGAAGAGGAGCTTGGGTAGGGTCATCTAACCTTGTTATTACGTCTTGATCTAGGTTGAGAGCGAGTCTTCTTCTTCTTCCACCGCTTGGTACTTGTGGTGCGTGGCTCCCATGATTTCTTGGTCACTTTTGCCATGTTTAAGCTCTCAATTGTTTACCCCAGGAGTCCTGTCCTCTGTATATATACCCCTCCCTAGGGCAATGAGGAGTCACCCCTTCAGCTTTATTTGGTCATCAGGGCACTCCCTACAGCCAATGGTGGCTATGGGGAGCTCAGACATCACAAAGGACCACTCCTGAGGGTCAGGGATGCTGGGGAGGCCAAGATGCTCTGGTTGGAAAAGTATCCTGTAAAGAGTTTTCCCATACTGACCTCCCACCCTTCTTCCTCTCCCCATGTTCAATTCTAGTTGTGCACATGGCAGAAAGGGGTGTTTCCTCCAAGCCATTCCCCATGGTTTATTCTACTGTCTCCTATCATTCACTATTACCTAGTATTATGGCTATCTTATCTAAAATCAGCAAGATACCGGTATGGCAACCTGAGTGGAAAAACCTAGGAATTAGAGAATTGGGGGTATTTGAGGCATGATGCCCTCATTGTAAGTTCAGGCAGAAAGACTCTGGACTGTAACTCAGGGCAAGGTGGTATGTATATGTGTATGTGCACTAGGGTTATTCATTCACAAGAAATAGGATTAAAGATATGAAATAAGATAAAAATTTATATATATATGTTTACAGATATCACATCTGAATATCTTTTAGAGATGGGAATTTTTGAAAGAAAATTTCAAAGGGACAAGGTATTTTATTTTTTGGTTAATTCTCCCACAAGGATATTTTCCCATTGATTTTTAGATAGAGTAGAAGGGAGAGGGAAAGAGAGAGAGAGAGAAACATCAATATAAGAGAGACATGGGTATATGGTTTTTGGTGTGATGAAAATGTTCTAAAATTAGATTATGGCGATGCTGCACAACTTTGTAAATATACTAAAAAGCACTACACTGTAGCCCTGGCTAGTTTGGCTCAGCAGTTACAGCATTGGCCCACGGACCAAAGAGTCACAGGTTCGATTCCGGTCAAGGGCACATACCTCGGTTGTGGTTCAGTTTCCGGCCCTGGTCTGGGTCGTGTGGGAGGATGTGTCTCTCTCACTTTGATGTCTCTGTCTCTCTCTCTCTCCCTCCAACTCTATCTGAAGATAAATGGAAAAAAATTATCCTCAAATTATCCTTGGGTGAGGATTAAAAAAGGAAATTACTGCAGTATGATTTAGTTATATTTAAAATATGATTGTAACTACAAAGAGAGCAGAAACTAGGCAAGGGCTTAAACTATAGACCTTGAATGGAAGCCTGAGGCTATAAATTTTGCAAGACACAAGAAGGGATCCAAGGAACTAGCCTCCACATTTTCTGAGGAGTGGCATCCCAGAAAAACAACAACAACAACAAAAACAAGCAGCCTTTTGTGAAAATCAGGATTCTGGAAGGAGAAGGGTAAAAGAAGAGGACTGTGGAAAATGAAGAATAGTTGAATTAGGAGATGAGAAAATATGCACAGGGTCATTATCTTATGGTCTAGGTCATGAGACCTCTGTCATGTGTGTGCAGGTGGATCTATAAGGGGTGAAGAAGCTGGACCAGGGCACAAGAGCTGATGATTGTCTCCCCAGACAGATGTCTATTCTGCCCCAGCTTCCATTTTGATAAGAGTGAGCTCTATCAGCTATAACATCTTCACTGAAGACTACTGGGTGTACTTGTCTACCCACAGCTGTTGACCCAGGTGTAAGGTGGAGAAACAGTATACTACAAAAAGCAGAAAAGGAACAGGGCCTACTATATGAATTACAGAACATTGGTATACTCCAGACTCAGGTTAAAAATAACAATCTTATTCTTGATAGCCAAGAATCTAGAAAAATAGCTTTGCCCCCTTTTGTCACTCCCACTGTGCTGTAAGTTAAAAAAATAAAGGATATAAGACTGAATAGGGAGTGTAATTGCAATGTATTAAAAAATATGGTAACATTAGGATTCAATGAAAATATAACAAAATATTATTAGTGATTATTTCTACCTTGCTACAATGTCCTTACTAGACTTTAATTCCCTAGAAGGCATGGTGATTAGACTATAATAGATATTTAAATGCTTGTACAACTGACTACATGTTGTGTTACTGTTTCTGGTTCAAGTTGGCCAACTGACAGTGTATATTTATCTCTTCTCCCCCAAGGAGCTCCATTATGATGACAATAAAGGAATTTTTTTTTAGGTGTAAAACCAAAACATGAAGAGAATGGCAGAGAACAGTGCATGTTTGAGAGATTACATTTCTGGGTTATAGAACTGGCACTGGAATAGGTACTGAAGAAAGAAGACAGGAGACAGTACAGCACAGAATACTGAGAGAGAGAGAGAGGAGAATGAGGCCAAGGGGATAGCCACTCCTTGCTGCAGAACCTGGGGGTATCTCAGGAATGGGAAACATTAGTTCATACCAAGAGCAAGGTATTGAGAGGATGGGTATCCCAGAACTCAAAGGAAGGATCTTGATATTATTTTACCAGTTATGTAAATGGTTTAGGAATGGGGGAGGGGGAAGAGAATAGGGCAGTCATCTGTCTTTTATTTATCTTCGTTATTATTATTGTTATTATTCCAGCAAAGGCCTGCCCACCTGGAAGCTGGGATTCCTTTAAGATCCAGGAGAACAGCTGTGGAAGTTATGCAGGCGCAGACTGAGTTGCCTCATTAAAAAGGCTGCAGTGACTGGCAAATTGTAAGACAAAATCTTACCTTCACATGGGGCACTTTGTCTACTGCATCTAGTAAATTTAATTCTTGCCACTGCTTCATTTTCTCTTGAAACAGATAAAAAGATTAAAACTAGCCCAGGCAGCCATCCCAAAGTAAATTAAATTAAATCTTAAAATTCTAACAAAAGGGATTAGGCTTTATTTGCTGAGGTTCTAGAGTACAGCAACATATAATGGGTGGGAATTAGAAGGGGAAAATATTTGGTTAAGTGAAAGAAATAATTTTCTAACAACTAGGGCAATACAAAAATGGAACGGAACAGGGTACTCTGTGAGGGTAGCAAATCCCTTCACTGAGAACCTATGTGTTAAACCATGTTATAAAACTGTCAGCCTTGCAGATGCACACAAGTTTATTTTTAGTATATGTTGGGGAAAAAAGTGTTGTCTTCATGTTCCCTGAGTTATCCACCAAGCAATCACTCTTTAGCTTCCTAGATACTTCTCTGCCAGTCCCTAGGCTTGATCAACTCTGCTGGTCACTGCCTATAACTATAGACAGTCTCCATGAAAAGAAGGTATCCCCTCAGGATAGTGCCAGATGTGTCAGAGGGGCAAGCCTTCTATAAATAAGAATAACCATTATTTTAAGTTTTGTGGCTTTATTTAATTTAACAATATTTTAAATAGATTTTCCCTTGCTTTTTGCTTCTGTATGGGTGGTACTCATGGGGCATAGTGTTTGTTACACAGCAGCAGATAGCCAGATGTGTTTCTCTGCCTTTTTCCCCACCTACGACATTGACTTTTTCACAAACTCAAGTCTGTTATCTTGTAATATGATCCATATTCTTGATCTTTCTTGTGACTTCATTTAAGATGGTCACTTAATTATACAAAGACTCAAGAGAAACTTTGAAATTACTTTAAGAGCTTGATTAAATTTCAGCCAACAGTTAATTTCTTTCCAGGCTTGGGTCTGGGGGTTGAGGGGCTGTGGCAGTCCTGGTGATACAAAGATAAATCAGATACAATCACTTTGCTAAGCTGCTGAAGAGGTGAACTGAGTAGGAAATTAAACCCACTGACCTTGGCTCTAACATTTAGTTATCTGGAGATTTCTTTGGGCCCCTTATCTCTACCTCCATTGTACCATGTATGTGAGTTTCCCTTCTTCCATTTTTGCTCTTCACTGAATAATTACTCACACAGTTGTGGGTTATCACTATAAAATGTAAATTAGATTCCCGGGTTTTTAACAGGGCTTGGTGTGGTTTAGTCCTTGCCTATTTCTCTAACCTTAACTTATACTCACTAAATTTTAGGTATATAGATATTCATTCAGTCATATACAAATATTCTATAGTGCCTATTCTGTAACATACATTATTCTCTAGA
This sequence comes from Tadarida brasiliensis, assembly GCA_030848825.1. Lineage (NCBI taxonomy): Eukaryota > Metazoa > Chordata > Mammalia > Chiroptera > Molossidae > Tadarida > Tadarida brasiliensis. The sequence continues at coordinate 62,085,374 of CM061267.1, read as the reverse complement.
CAAAAGGGAAAAATCTTTTCCTCATGGAACTTAATGTCTTTCTTGTTCCTTAAACAAGCCCAGCTCTCTCTTGTCTCAGGGCCTTTCCACAAGCTATTCTCTCTGCTTAGAATGCTTTTCTTGCCCTGGCCAGTGTGGTTCAGTGGTTAGAGTATTGACCTACACACTAAAGGCTCACGGGTTTGATTCCTCGTCAAAGGCATGTACCTGGGTTGCAGGTTCGATCCCCTGCCCTGGGCTCGAGTGGGAGGCAATCAAGCAAGGTGTCTCTCTTACATTGATGTTTCTCTCTCCCTCCCTTCCTCTCTCGCTAAAAATCAATGGAAAAAATATCCTTGGGTGAGGATTAACAAAACAAGAATGGTTTTCTTTTCGCTTCTCATTCCCTTTCTGACTTCTATTTAAAGTACCTTCTCTACTCCTGCTGTAAAAAGAACTTTACTTCCTTCATAACTCATATCAGAGACTACTTATATATATCCACATAGTTTATAATTACATATATATATATATATATATATATATATATATAATTTGTTTAATAAATCTATCCCATGAGGCTGGGATTGTGTCCATCTGGTTTGCCACTGTATACTTAAAAGTTAGCGTCATCACTATTAGCACATGATAGGGGCTCAATAAACATTTGCTAAAAGAATAAAGACTCTAGGTATATTTTTATTGAAAAGATTCACTGGTGACCAAATTATCTGAATAGTCTGTGATTTATATACTTTTATTTATTTAAATACGTTTCTATTAATTTTTTAGAGAGAGGGAGGGAGAGAGAGAGAAACATCCATTGGCTGCCTCCTGCACACTCCCTACTGGGGGACTGAGCCTGCACTCCGGGCATGTGCCCTGACTGGGAATCGAACTGGGACCTCTCAGTCCATGGGACAAAGCTCAGTCCACTGGGCCACACCGGCTGGGCTATATCTTTTTATATGTACACTTCAGAAAAAGGTTGAAAGATCTCTGAATTATGCTTTACAGGCTGTCAAATTGGCTACCCGATCTATCTTGATCTTAGAAAAATGAGCCATATGATAAAGACTCCACTGCAATCCCCAACCTCTCCGTATGGTGCTAGTCTTTATAATAATCTAAGCATATAAAACTATATACAGTTCCAAATATTTATCAGCTTATAGCAATATGATTATAAGTCACGAGTGAGGGAAAAATAACCATGTATTAAGCTGGAAAAACAGGTTTTTGAGTCTATTAGATTCCAACGGTAGCAATGGTGTAGTAAAATGAATATAAAGGAAAAACAAAAATTGCTAAAAGAACAGTGGTAAAAGCAGGGAAAGGACACCCCTTAAGGAGAAATGTATTTCTGTGGAGCAGTAAACATTATATTCTTGAACAAGTAGCTGTAGGTCACAGACTGCTGTGTTGGTCACAAAGTGGGCCAAATTACAGATGACGGCTAGATTCTTACAAATCCAATCCCACTATTGGAAAGCAACTCCAAAAATAGGTCCTAAGAGATCATAAGTCAATAGCATATCATACCCAACCATGTAAATTCCTTTTCATTATGCTAATAGATTACTTAGTGAATACAGGATATATAATCACAAAATATAGAACTTCCAGACTAGATATAAGAAACAAAGCTTTAAAATATCAAGGTACAGTCCTCTATGATGGGGCAAACTGCCTGCCTATTGCATATTGGGCTTCCACATAAGAATTCATTTGCCAAAAGGGTTCTATTACTTTAAAAAAGGCTGAAAATCGCTTGTCTACTGGATGGCAATATTACAAATACATGTGAATTAAAAAAAAAAAATTTTTTTTCCTTTATTGATTTTAGAGAGAGAGGGAGGGAGAGGGAGAGAGAGATAGAAACATCGATGAGAGAGAACATCGACCGGCCACCTCCTGTATGCCCCACACTGGGGATCGGGCCTACAACCTGGGCATGTGTCCTGACTGGGAATCAAACCGGTGACCTCCTGGTGCATGGGTCGACGCTCAACCACTGAGCCACACCAGCTGGACTACATGTGGATTTTTAAAATAGTAGTACTATTTCAAAATGCTTTAGTTGACTTGCATAAATAAGGCCAAAAATGATCAAATATTCCATGGAACCACAAAGATCTAAAATGTCAGAAAATATAATACACAAAAATATTTTCATATTACTACATTAATTAATTAATTAATGTATAGCTGACTTCTGGATATTGCTGACCTACAAACAGGATCCAAAGAGGTACATCTGAGTTTAGGGTGTTATCCCTGGCCTTGAAACTCTCTCAATCATTCTGTTTGGAACCCCAGGCACATGACCAATGTATGACATATAAAAAGGACTGGCTGTCTTTAATACTTGAAGATTATGTGGCTAGAATAATGCACACTTTGCATACAGTCCTCTCTGCACTGATAATATACTATTAAACTCTTCACAGCTATGACTCCTGTTGGTAGAAACCTATTTCTGATTTTGGCTCCACTTCTTTTTTCTTAAATGTAAATTTTCCCCCTAAAATTGTTGCATGCTATCACCTTGTCTGTTTCAAACTTAAGGCCAAATATTTCCTAATTTCTTTTTCTAAACACAAATGTGAAAAAATTGCTTTTCCATTATAATGGCTTTAAGAAGTAGAATAAGTACTAAGAAATCAAGAAATCACTTCAAGTTAATTATGGAATACAGAGACTGAATAATGATAGGACATAAATAATTTGGACTCTTTTTTTTTTTTTAATCCTCACCCGAGGACATTTTTACATTTATCTTTCAGATAGAGTGGGAGGGAGAGAGGGAGGAAAACAGAGAGAGAAACATCGATGTGCCACCTACACGACCCCAACCGGGGCCGGGGACAAACTGCAACTGAGGTATGTGCCCTTAGCGGGAATCGAACCCAGGACTCTCTGGTCCGCGGGCCGACGCTCTAACCGCTGAGCCAAACCGGCCAAGGCAATATAATTTGGACTCTTAAACATACTCCAACTCTTCCATGGCTCCCCATCAAAGTCAGGTCTCCAAACTTTTTGACCATGCACCATGTACTAGTTCTCTAGGTTTAAACAGTAGAATTTTATGTCTCATAGTTTTAGAGAACAGGAGTCTGAGATCAAGGTGTCAGCAACGTTGGTTCCTTCTGAGGACCCGGAGGGAAGGAACTGTTCCAGGCCTGTCTCTAGCTTCTGATGGTTTCCTGGCAATCTTAAAGTTGCTTGGCTTATAGAAGCATCACCCCAACCTCTGCCTTCATCTTCATGTGCTGTTCATCTTTTTACAAGGATGCTAGTCATATTGGATTAGGGGCCCACTCTATTCCAGTATGACTTAATTTTAACAAATTACATCTGCAATGACCCTATTTACAAATAAGGTCACATTCTGAGATATTAGGGTTTAGGACTTCAACATAAAAATTTTGGGGGGACATAATACAAGCCGTAACACACTATAATACATGTATATTTTTATTAACATCCAGTACTGCAATAAGAATTATAGACTGTAACACCTACACAATAACATTAAGTATACATATAAGTAGTACTATTTTCTTTCTGAACCCTAACAAAGTGCCTTGCACACTCCTGGATTCCACACATTTCGCCAATCACAAGTAAAATCAAGCTCTTTGGCTTGATAAATTCCACCTTCTATGATCTGCTCTCTGCTTATTTCGCCTGCCTCGTCTCTTGTCATCCCCTAGTGATATCTGGCATTCCAACCAGTATGAACTATTCGCAGTTTCCCACATGTGCCTGCTAGGCTCTTTGTTAGTTCAACAACTCTGCACATGCTGTTACCTATTTCTAGAATGCCCTCATTCTCTTTGCTTCCTGTGAACACAGGTGTATTCCCAATCATTTTCTGAAACTCAGCTCAAATGTCATCTCTGGGAAGACTTCACGACTGCTGTAGGCATCATGAAGCACTTTCTCAGTGTAGGTGGCACCTTATTCATATCTTTATTATTGCAAATTTCTGTTTACAAATATATGTTAGCCTGAATTGATATTTGATCATTTTTTACCTAAAAAATGATGCAATTTCACTTAATATTTCACTAGACAACAGATCTATTAAGAGGAGAGGCTGTTTTACTCATTTTTATATTTCCAGTGACTAAAATGGAGTTTAGCATAGTGAGTTCTTAATACATGCTTCTTGAAATTAAGGAAAGGCTTACTGTAATACCACAAACATTCCACTTTCAGATTTTCCTCTTCAAGACTGGGGTACATATTGACTTGATCCTTCCTATAAGAATAACCATTGGTTTAAGCTTCATTGGCAGTATTTTAAAGTATTTTTCCTTGGCCCTGGCTGGGTAGCTCAGTTGGTTAGAGCACTGTCCTGATATACCAAGTTTGTGGGTTCGATCCACAGTCAGGGCACAATCAGCAAATGAATGCAAAAACAAGTGGAACAAATAGATGTTTTTCTCTTTCTCTCTCTCCCTCCCTTCCTTTTTCTCTAAAATCAATAACAAAAATAAAAAAGTATTTTTCCTTGCTTTTGCATCTGTATATGTGGTAAAAATCTCTTCAAAAGAGATATTAATTTTTTTTTAAATAGAGAAAAAGCAGAAAGAAGCTACCTAAGTAGTGTTTTGTAACCAATATAAAAATATTTCACTATTTTACTGTTTTAATTTCAAAATATTTTTTAAAAATGTTTTTCTTTATTGTTTAGAGAGAGAAGAAGGGAGAGGGAGAGAGAGATGGAAAGAAACATTGATGAGAGAGAACATCAATTGGCTGCCTCCTGCATGCACCCCATTGGGGATTTGATCCACAACCTGGGCATGTGCCCTGACCAGGAATCGAATTGGTGACCTGTTGGTGGGTCGATGCTCAATCACACTGGCTGGGCTAATTTCAAAATATTTTTATCCTTACAGATAAAAATATAGGTAATCATAAATAGGAATATAAAGAGGAGAGCTAAATAAAGAGATGAGCTATGTAAAATGAATATGACTTTTAAAATTTCAACAATTTGTCCTGGCTGGTTTGGCTTAGCTGTTAGAACATCAGCCCTCGGCCCAAAGAATCACGGTTCAATTCCAATCAGGGGCACGTACTTTGGTTGCGGTTCTGTCCTGGGCCCTCGTTGGGGTCGTGTGGGAGACAGCCAATTGATGTGTGTGTCTCTCACATCGATGTTTCTCTCTCTCTCCCCCTCTCACTCTATCTGAAGATAAATGGAAAAGTATCCTCGGGTGAACATTAAATAAATAAATAAACCTATATTATAAAAAAAATTCCAACAATTTTTCATCACTTCTCAGCCTATTGGCTAAGATCAAGTGTAAAATTCTGCCAATTTTTAATTTTTTAAAAAATTTTGCCGCTTAGAACTTTATTTCCTGCCCAGGACTGTACTACTGAGTACTTTGAGGCAAGCACATTTGCAATTCCTGGCTCTTACTATAACATATCTTCTTGAGTGTTTGAGACCTGCTGAAAAGTATTGATGGGAAACCTACAGAACTGGATGCCCAGAAGACAGGAGAAAGTTTGAGATTCTTGTGTACAGCTGGAGGCTTGATGGCTGTGGAGTTTCCTCTTAGCACCATCACTGGGCCATTTCTGGGAGCAAAAAGTAGAGTAGTCTGTGCTTCTTGAGTATGGCATGAAGATAAAATGAAAGGATAGAATCCTCACTGTGGGGAGAGGGCTGGTGACGGGGAAGGGAGGGAGTGTACACGGGAAACCCGAGTAGGTCTGCGGCCAGTATCCAGCAGTGAATGCAGTCTGCCAATTTTTTAGTAAGTGTAAAGATAAATTTAATTTAAGAATTTCAAGTTTTTCCTAATATTATTCAGTTTGTAGAATAACTGTGATAACTGAAATAGTGTTTAAGTGTTACACGGATAGTTAAAAAAGGCAAATGGGTCCCGAACAGCATGCAGAAGTATTCAGCTTAAAGATAGGAAGCAGTACCTGGTAAAGTTGGTGGGCAATAAGCAGGAAGTGAAACATGATTATATGAACATTTTTCACTCTTCCCCATTAGAGCCCTAAGTTAACAAATGTGTTCACTGACTTTGCAGCATGCCAAGGCAGTCATGAGCAAACACCTTTCACAATGTGACTCTAGTCCATTGTAGAGACTTTTTGCTTTTATGGCACTTCATGTACCTTACACTTGAACTACAATGAACTTCTCACAGGGAACAATACCCCACTGAACATGCCATTATTCTGTATCTTTTTTCTAATGCTCTTTTCTCTGCTTCAAAAGTCCTTTCTATCTTCTTTGCCAACTCATCTTAAAAAATTCAGTTCAAATGTCATCTTCTCTGGGATGCTTTTCCTCATTTCTCCAGCTAAGAGTTGTTGATCTTCCTTTTTTATGTTTACTGTACATAGTTCATGCCATCACTGCATTATTTTAACCAGTGTTATAATTTATCTGTTGAGGTCTGGATACACTACAGATACTCAGTACTGTTTGTTGTATGTATAAATGAGTACGAAATGAGATGAGTCCTGAATAACAAAACACCGATGAAAAGCTTTTTTGGAAACAGAAATTATGACAACCAGACTACAGTCTGCTCCATGAGTACAAGGAACCACGTCTGCCTTGCTTATTGCTATAATCCTAGCACTTAGCCTACTGCCTGGCACCATGCGGGTGCTTAATAAGTATTTACTAACTAAACACTTAATATATGTGAAAAATAGCAGACTATCTAATAATTACTTGAAAATAAACTGAACAAGGAGTTGCATAAATACATAGTAAGAGAAGGACCTCTAGCATAAATGATAGCATATAAAAGAATAAAGAAATTGTAGAAAATTATCATTTCTTACCAAAATTTATTTATTTATTTACTGAACATGTCATTATAAACATGAAATATGGCCCTGGCCAGGTAGCTCAGTCGGTTAGAGCATCATCCTGATATGCCAAGGTTGTGGGTTTGATACCCAGTCAGATTGATGTTTTTCTCTCTCTCTCTGTCTGCCTTTCTCTCCCTTCCTCTCTCTCAAATCAATAAATAAATTTTAAAAACACATGAAAGCCCCAGCCAGTTTTGCTCAGCGGTTAGAGCGTCGGCCTATGGTCCAGAGAGACCTGGGTTTGGTTCCCGCTAGGGGCGCGTACCTCAGTTGCAGTTTGTTGCTGGCCCTGGTTGGACGTGCAGGAGGCAGCCACTCGATGTATCCCTTTCACGTCGATGTTTCTCTCTCTCCCACTCTATCTGAACAAAAAAATGGAAAAATGTCCTCGGGTGAGGATAAAAAAACAACAAACAAAAAAACACATGAAAGATTATCGGGGGGTGGGGGGACAGGCAATATCAGTTGATATAAATATGAGTTATGCTTTCAATTAGTCACAGAGTAGTCATAGTCTGTCAATAGAAATAAAAATAATGATGTCCTTCACATATGCAAAAAAATCTGTATCATTTGCCACTAATGTATTTGTGTTTTTCCATTTAATACCTCTATCTGGGGCATCATAAGTGGTATTTAATCTCCAAACTGATATATTCATTTATAAGCAGACCATGTTATGACTATATACCTGTAGTTTATATGACCGTTTACCTGATACATTAATTTAAGCTTTTTTTCCTATAATATTCATTGAGGCACTTCCCCTGGCATCATCACCAAACAATATTTAAGAGAGCCTGTATGCTTCTAATTCCTATGCCTAAGTACTACTGACAGTTTACTCTGAAGAAGTTGAAGAGACTGAATGACCACATTATTCACACTTCTGACTTAGATCAAGGTGATGGGCAAAGTACACTGATAGTATCTGTAAACTCAGATGGCAAGATTAAGACTTCAGTAGACATGGAAGTAGGGGACAGACTGTCGAACCTCAGAGTGAAGGGGGACAGGAAGAGATAAACCAAAGAATTTATATGCATAACCAGTGGATAAAGACAATAATGTGGTGAAGGTGGATAGAAGGGGTCAATGGGGAAAAAAGGAGGGACATTTGTAATACTTTTGAAAATAAAGATAAATATAAAATAAAATAAATAAATTATTAAAAAATATTAAGACTTCAGGGCAAATTCTACCCAAAGTTACAATAATTTTACAAATACCCAAAGTTACAATAATGTTACAAATACAAAGGTTATCCTCTTTCCTTAGCACTTGGACTTGCCCACCTTGGCAAGGTTGGATTAAGCAAACCTTGACCCCAGGTCTCAAGCCTTGGTATTCAAGGTTTCCAGGTACCTGATTTGTACCTCTCTTTTCTGTCCTCTTTCACTAACATAGCAAACTTCCAATGACATTAGTATAAAACTTAGTATTTTTCACTCACTGAAATCAAATACAGGAATTAAACAGGGAAAAGGCTAGAACTCAAATCCTAAGAATTTCTGTGTTTATCATTTTTCTTTACACCTTTTGGCCACACCTAGGTTTCAAGGTTATATTATACTTTACCCTCCACCCAGCAGTTCTTAACCAAAATAGTTTCCTCCTCTCAGAGAACTAACTAGAACTATAAAAGTATGCTTTTTTCTTTTAGATATTTACAACATTGAATAAGGCTCCCTTCACACATTTTATAGCTTCCTATCTCTTTCTTAAAATAAGCATCAAAATGTCTTTTTTTGTTTTTAATCCTCACCCAAGGACATTTTTCCATTTTTTGTTCAGATAGAGTGGGAGGGAGAGAGAGGGAGAGAAAGAGAGAAACATCAACGTGAAAGGAACACCCCGAGTGGCTGCCTCCTGCAAGACCCAACCAGGGCCGGGGACAAACTGCAACGGAGGTACATGCCCTTAGCGGGAACCAAACCCGGGTCTCTCTGGACTGCAGGCCGACGCTCTAACCGCTGAGCCAAACCGGCCAGGGCGATATGTCTTTCTATATAAAAATTCTGTCAGAAAAATTAACCCTAAAAGAGCCATTTATGGATGGCTTCTATTTACTCCATTTGCCCTCTTTTACTCTTTCTACCTTGTGGTTGCTACTTGGATCTCCAAAGAAGCCTTTAAACAGTGGCCGCTCCCTCACCTACAATTTATAACTTCAATTCCCCTAGTTTGCTCTCCTTCCCCTAAACTTGAGTACATACTCAAAACTGAAAAGACCACGGTTAAACAGGTAGGTGGTTAGGCCATTTTTGTTGTAAAATGATATTACTGGTTAAGAGATGAGAATTTAACTCACCTGAAATGTTGAATAAGAAAAACAGGGGCTGAAAGCTTTCAGTCTTGATAGTTACTGCCCTTTCATTTTCCCCCTTCTCTAAGTTCCTAGCACGAGAGAAAGGGGGAAGAGCAAAAAACCTAAGTGCCCCTCCTACCCTTAAAGGAGCTGTCTAGAAAAGCCTCACCCAAAGACTTGCATGACACCATTGCCATCCTAATAGTAAGGGAGGTTGGGCAGTGTGTGTGTGTATTTACAGCTAGACACACTGCAACCTGAATGAAATGAAGGTTCAGGTAGGAAGGAAAACGGGGAAAACAGATACTAGCCATCTCTGTCACAGCCAAGTTGAGATTGAGGTGCTTTTGACAGATCTAAGGGCAATGCTGAGTGGTTTGGTCACTATGCAGGAAGAGTCAGGTTTAGAGATCTACACTGGGGAGCTGTTATGATAAAAATAATTTACTGAAGTTGTGGCATGTTTGCAATTGGTCAGGAAAAAAGAATAACATGAGGGGAAAAAAGGCCCTTGAACTGAAACTTGAGAGCCTCCATAATTTAATGTTTGAGAAGAGGAGGAGCCTGTAAAATACCATGAAAAGAAGCTGATATGACAAGTCTGAAATGTTGAGATACCAAGCAAACTGATACTAGGAGTTGAATTTAATTGTCTCCCAGTGTCCCCACATTCATCCATTATTTATTTAAAAAACTAAAGAACAATTAAAAAAACACCCACTTTATTTTAAATACTGTATGGCTAAACAAATGCTATATAAGTATTTCAATCTTTTTCTTGTAACCCAATCTCATAATAACCAATTGTCTTTTATTTTTTTTAATCAGAGTTACTTTATTTCTGTATGAAACACCTCTATTTACAATATATAGTATGTTGCAAACCTGGGATCTCAATTAGGTTATTACTTCCTAAATTTAATAGTAATTATAATCAGGGTGAAGGAAAGGATTTACATAATCATTACAGAGACCAGTGTTGGTAGACGCCAGAGAAATTAATGATAAATCTATGGTTCACTGGGTTCTCTTCTCATATATGTATACATAGATTTCAAACTTGGTAGGAATCCTATTTGTCAACAAAATGGGCAATATTATAATGTTATTCAGCTTAATAGTTTCCTTTTCTATAGTTAATGCCAACAGTTCTTTTAACAGGTTAGGTGTGGATGGATGTAATGTCTGTAAGGCTTTTTTACTTCAATAGTACAACAAAAGGTTTTCAGATGAATAAAGACACTAGCTTTAGACAATATGCTCTATTCTAGTTTAACAGAGTTCTTTTTGAAGTTTATTCAGTCGCTTAACTCCAAGGTTTTGAAGACAGCTACTGAAGAACTGAAACTGACTCTCTTAATTTCTCTTAATATTTTATCTGTTACCCAAATAGAACTGTCTTTCTAAAGGACAGGATAATGTCAATATTTTTCTTTTAGCCCTCATCATCCCTACAATGAGGCATAACACCATATAAAATCTCATGCTATAAGCTTAGTGTTTTTTCACCTATTCAGATCTGCAGCTAGAGCTATTCTGCCCTTTTGGAAAAGAGTTCTAGAAAGGTATTCTGAGTTGTATGAATTTTCAACATATCAATGTACTAATACATTAAGAAAGAGGGAAACCAATGCATTAAAAAAGTCACTATGACTGAAACGTACATGTAGGTATAACTTAATTCACCAGACTTTTGTGGGTATAACCTGGGACTACTATAGAAATACCAGTTTCTGGCAAAAGCATTTAAATTGGCTAATAAGAATTCAGGCTGATGTCCGGCCGGTGTGGCTTAGTGGATTGAGCATTGTCCCATGGACTGAGAAGTCCTGGTCTGATTGCCAGTCAGGGCACATGCCTGGGTTGCAGGCTTGATCCCCAGTGGGGAGTGTGCAAGAGGCAGCCAATCAATGTTTCTCTCTCACATTGATGTTTCCACCTCTCTCTCCCTTCCTCTCTCTCTAAAAAATCAATAAAAACATATTTTAAAAAAAAGTTTATTCTTAAAAAAAATTCAGGCTGAGTTATTGATTGGTTTATCCATTCAATAAACATTTGCTGAGTGTTTAATGTGCACAAGGCATTTTGCTAGATTCTAGATACATTGGTGAGTAAGAGTGACTAAGACAGATATGGTCCCTGTCCCTTTGCTTTACTAAGGAACACAGACGATAATAGGTAAAGAAATAATTGTGCCCAGCTGGTGTGGCTCAGTGGTTGAGTGTTGACCCATGCACCAAGAGGTTGCCGGTTCAATTCCCGGTCAGGGAACATGCCCAGGTTGTGGGCCAAATCCCCAGTGGGGGACATGCAGGAGGTGGCCAATCGATGTTCTCTCTCATTGACATTTCTATCTTTCTCTCCCTCTCCCTTCCCCTCTCTCTAAAATCAATAAAAAAAAAAAAGAAATAATTGTAAGTTACAAACTGTCATAGGTGCTCTGAAAGAAAGAGAATGCTATGATAAAGAATAACGAAAAGGAAGCCTTCTTAAATCGAATGGTCAAGGGAAGGCTTTAATGACATCTGCCAGAGGAGAGCATTGGGAGTAGGAGGAAGGAACCATTCCAAGCAGGGGAAACAGTATGGGTAAAGGGCCTGAGGCAGGAATGGGCATGATCAAGGAAAAGAGAGAAAGCGCCCAGCCACTGTGGCTCAGTGGTTGAGCATTGACAAATGCACCAAGAGGTTGCCGGTTCGATTCCTGGTCTGGGCATATGCCCAGGTTATGGGCCCAATCCCCAGTGGGGGACATGCAGAAGGGGGCCAATAGATGATCTCTCTCATTGATGTTTCTCTCTCCCTCCCTTTCTCTTCCTCTCTCTCTAAAATCAATAAAGAAAAAAATAAAATAAAATATATAGAGAGAAAGCTAGTGTGGTTGATGCAGCATGAGCAAAGGAGAGTGTGGCATGCGATGTTTAACTATCTTTTCAAATGGTACAAAGGTAGAAGTCACAATGCTATAGCAAAAGTCAGCAAACTGTCTTACAGACCAGATCTATCCTGCCTCGTATTTTTATAAAGTTCTACTAGAACACAACAACATTCCTTTGTTTATATATCATTTAAGGCTGTTTTTGTACTACAAGCAGTAGTTTCTATAGAGATCGTGCGGTGTGCAAAGCCTAAAATATTTACCATTTGGCTCTTTACAGAACAAGTTTGCTGGACCCAGTGCGAGGTGAGGGATAAATTAGCACTGCCAAGATGAAAGCTGCAAAGTTCTGAAGCTAAAGCATCTAATACCACCCTTTACAACCGGCCAGTGATGATTCAAATGAGAAAGATACACGAGGATGAGCAGCAGGCCAATGTAGTCTAGGTAGGACTTTGAGATATCAATACCAGAATGGTAGAAGAGTTGTCTTTAAGGTTAATACAGGGTTTCATAAAGCACAAGAATCTTTATCTAAGGAGGTCAGGAACCTGGTCAAGGCCAGAAGACAGTATACCTGCAGAGTGAAAATGCAGTTTGGCTCAGGAATATTGGAAGACCTCACATACAGAAAAACCATATTTTCAGAGATACAGAGGACAGCTCTAAGCACTGTTAACACACATTTATTATGGCTGGAAGTTTGAGCATATTTGCTTAGCATCTATTCCAGCAATTGACAAAGGTAGGGCTTGGATTAACTAACAAACAAATAAACAAACAAAACTCTCAAAAGCTACTTTAATCAAACGAAACCACTCTTTTTTAGCTCAGAAGTCAGACTGGGTTATTTGACCTGTTTGGCTTGCACAGTTTCTTTAAAAAAAAATTTTTTTTAAATTGATTTTAGAGAGAGAGGAAGGGAGAGATAGAAATATCAATGAGAGAGAACATCGACTGGTCGCCTTCTGCATGCCCACCCACTGGGGATCAGGCCCGCAACCTGGGCATGTGCCCTGACTGGGAATTGAACCAGCGGCCTCTTGGTACATGGGTCAATGCTCAACCACTGAGCCACACCAGTCGGGCATAGCTTGCACAGTTTCTTAAGAAACTTCATACTAAAAAAATCTAGATATTTAGCAACTAGGCCCACTTTATTTCCATACGGGAACCATCAACTAGAGATGAGATGCAAATGTAACTTATAGATAAGGCATGTATTCCCAGTTTTCCATTGTCCTCATCACTTCTTAGTATATTACATTCAATCTGCCTTATTTTTATTATTTTTTAAACTACCAAAACTATTTGGCATTTAAGTTTGTAACCGCTGGTCCTCATCTTATCATAAAGAACACAAACCTGTACTTTATATACTTCTTTTCAACATATATTTGTTGAGCACTAACCATGTCCCAGATACTATGCATACCAATATAAATAATGCATCATCACTGCTCTTGAGGAGCTCATAGGCTAGAAGCAGAGACCAATGTGTTAAAATGATTGTAGGCAGAATGATGATGGCACAAGAGAACAATCAACTCTGATGTAGCAGGTCAGGAAGCATGGTACTAGGGAGGTACTTGAATCACATCTTGAAGGATAAGTATAACTTCATTAAGGTATTCCAGGCAAAGGAAACAGAATGCACAGAGGGGCATGGGGTGCAACTCTTTTGACAATTACACATAGTTCAGAACAGATGAAATAGAGGGAAGCTGTAGAAGTATGAGAGAGATAAAGAGTGCTGGAGTTATATGAAGAATGGCTTGTGTCTACATTAAAAAGCGTGACTTTTATTCCACATGCAGAAGGGAATTACTTAAGGGACAGAAGCACAACCAGGTCTATATTTTTGAAATATAATCTTGGTAGCAGCATGGAGGATAATATAGAAGATGAAAGACTGGAGGCAGACAGATCCAGTAGGAAGGAAATCACTGACATAATCCAAGCTGACCCGAGCCCTGAAGGCAAGAAGCAGCAGCGGTAATGGAGAAGAGAAACTAACTAGAAATAGTGAGTGACTGAATGTGGAGGGTGAAGGAAAAAGAGAAATCAAAGAAGAGTCCCAAACTTGTAGCTTGAATTGATAATGTGAATAAACAATGCAGGAGAGTGATACATGGGAAGATGGGAATGGGTGCTATAAAGTCTGAGGTGTCTGTAGCTACACAGGTGATGTTGTCCAACTGGCATTTGGACAAGAGTCGGGAATCAGGCAGAAAGTCAAGGCAGGAGAGAAAGATGTGGGAACTGTCAGCATTTATATATATCAGAAGACATTGTGATGTATAATATCACACAGAAGTACACAGAGTGAGATAAAGAGCAATAACATATCCCTAAGAATCCCCAACAGTTAAATGGAAGAGATGCTCATCAGCCTGGATGTAGAAGAGCAGGTAAAGGTAATGACGAGGTTGGAGATTAGCAGCACAGAGATGAAGAGAATTAGAGTGTGAGGAATTGAGGTGCTGGCAAATGTTTGGTACAAATATGTACCACAGGTTCCAGGTTGGGTAGGGAAGAAAGTATAGAAAGGATGACTTTGTGTAGGGTTGCCAGTTATCAGGAAAAAAAGGAACACCCCGTTAAATTTGAATTTCAGATAAAGAAAGAATACCTTTCTTTTTTTAGTATAAATATGTCTTAAATATTATTATGGGCCATACTCTTACTAAACATTTTTTTTATTGTTGCCCGGCTGGTGTGGCTCACTGGTTGAGCGTCGACCCACGCACCAAGAGGTCGCCGGTTCGATTCCTAGTCAGGGCACATGCCCAGGTTGTGGGCCAAATCTCTCTCTCTCTCTCTCTCTCCCCCTCTCCCTTCCACTCTCTCTCTAAAATCAATAAAGAAAAATAATTTTTTTATTGTTAATGTGAAATTCAAATTTAACGGGGTGTCCTGTATCATATCTGGCAACCATAATTAGGTGAAAAAGGAAGACCTAGAGTCTGGGAGCTATCCTGAGGTCAAAGGGCAAGGGGATGGTATCAAGGAGTGAGAAAGCTGAATATTCAAACATTGCAGGTTAGGATCTCAGAGATCGAACGGTAATGAAAAAGATCAGGAAGGATCCACTGGAGTTTGTGTAGGAAACTAAATGGAAATGCAGGTCCAAGAAGAAACACCGAGGCAAAAATATTAGATGGGTCATAAGCATGGACACTGAGGTCAGTTAAAATGATGGCTGGGGACTTCCGGTCAAGATGGTGACTTAGATAAATGCAGTACTTGTCTCCTCCCACAACCACATTAAAATCACAACTAAACTTCAGAACAACCATCATTCAGAACTGCCTGAAACTGAGCTGAATGGAAGTCCTACGACGACGAAATGAAAGAAGCCACATGTAGACTGGTAAGAGGGGCGGAGGCGTGGACTGGCTGGTCCCACACTCATGTGTGCCACGTAAAAATCAGGATGGATACCTCTGCTGTGAAGGTCCTCGTTGAGGAGTGAGGGGTCCCCATCCCACACCAGGCCCCCCAGCTTAGGGTTCCAGTGCCAGGAAGAGAAGTACCCACAACTTCTGGCTGTGAAAACCAGTGTTGAGGCTGAGGGAGGCTGAGGCTTCTGGAGTCCCAGGAAGTTCCTCTTAAAGGGCTCGAGCATGGCCCTGGCCGGTCTGGCTCAGCGGTTAGAGCGTCAGTCCACAGACCAGAGAGTCCTGGGTTCATTCCCACTAAGGGCATGTACCTCGGTTGCAGTTTGTCCCCGGCCCCAGTTGGGGTTTTGTGGGTGGCAACCACTGGATGTGTCTCTCTCACATCGATGTTTCTCTCTCCTCTTCCCTCTCTCCCTCTCGCTCTCTCTGAAGATAGATGCAAAAATGTCCTCGTGTGAGGATTAAAAAAAAAAGAAAAGGGCCCAAGCACGGACTTACTCGGACTCGCTCCCTTTGGGCTCCAGTACGGGGGGGGGGGGCAGCTTGAAAGGTACCGGAGACATAAGGGGGAGAATTGAGCTGTTTGGCCTCAGGACGAGGGCTGGAGAGGCAGCTTTCTCCTGGACAGACATGCTGGCAGTCTATTGTTCCTCTGGTGAGCCCTTACACCATGGGGCAGGCAGATGGGTGCCATAACTGGGACTCCAGCAACTTGGCTAATACTGTTTGCTTTGGCCTGGTGATTCCCTGAGGTCCTGCCCCACCCAACTTCCAGGCCCACCCAAGCTGTTTCCAGTGGCTTTACCATAGGATTGACCTGTCTGGGCTCCTGTTTCAGATTTTCCTAAATTCTCTCAAACAAGCAGCATCTGGCCTCAGCAAGATGGCCCCATACCTCTCGCTAAGTGGCCCCAGGCCTGGCACTAGAAGCAGCCAGCCTTGGTTCACAGCTTGGCTTTGCCTGGGCACTTCCAAGCCCATTACAAGAAGCAGCCATCTGCAGATCACGATGTAGCTTATGCCTGTTGGCCCCAGGTAGAACACAGGCAGTGGCTGACCTTAACCCAGAGCCAACACACCCAGTGGATAGCTTTAGACCACGTCGAAGCACCACCACCCAACCACCTCCACAAGTGACACACTCAAGGAGTGGACTCAGTGGGTACCAGAGCCCTGCTGAAGTAAGTCTTGCTCTGTGTGGTGGGCCTCTGCACAGCTGATCCTCCAAGATAGTCAGAGATCAGTGGTCAGTGGGTACAGCCAATCCTTGCAGCTGATTAGCCTGAGTAAATCCCTCCCATTGATGGGCCAACCGCAGTCAAGACTCAATTACAACAGAAGGGTGTACAGTCCACATGAGGGGTGCACCTCAAGTGCCCAGGTAGGGTTACCCAGGGAGGCTGTGCCACTGGACCCTACAGGACACCTACTACAATAGGCCACCCTACCAAGCCTAGGAGACACAGAAACTCTACCTAATACATAGAAACAAGCAGGGAGGCAGCCAAAATGAGGAAGAAAGAAACATGTCCCAAATGAAAGAACAGAACAAACCTCCAGGAAAAGAACGAAAAAACAACAACAACAAAAAAAACGGAGATAAGCAACCTTAACAGATGCAGAGTTCAAAACACTGGTTATAAGGATGCTCAAGGAACTCTGTGAGAATATCAAGAAACTTCGTGAGAACTTCAAGGAACTTAGTGAGGACCTCAAGAGATTAAAAAAGGACCAGTCAAAAATGAAGGATGCACTAACTGAAATAAAGAATGATTTACAGGGAATCAATAGTAGAGTAGGTGGAAGCCAAGAAGCAAACCATAGATTTGGTATATAAGGAAGCAAAAAACACCCAATCAGAACAATAAAAAGAAAAAAGAATCCAAAGAAATCAAGATAGTGTAAGTAGCCTCTGGGACAAATTCAAGCATACCAACATTCGCATCATGCGGATGCCAGAAGGAAAAGAGGGAGAGCAAGAAATTGAAAACCTATTTGAAAAAATAATGACAGAAAACTTCCCTAAGTTGGTGAAGAGAGCAGACATCCAAGTCCAGGAAGTACAGAGTCCCAAATAAGATGAACCCAAAGAGGTCCACACCAAGACACATCATCATTAAAATGCAAAAGGTTAGCCCTGGCTAGTTTGGCTCAGTGGTTAGAGTGTCGGCCTGTGGACCAATGAGTCGCGGGTTCGATTCTGGTCAAGGGCATGTACCTTGGTTGTGGTTTGTCCCCGGCCCTGGTCAGGGTCGTGTGGGAGGCAACCAGCTGATGTGTGTCTCTCATGTAGATGTTTCTCTCTCTCTCCCTCCCTCCCACTCTATCTGAAGATAAATGGAAAAATATCCTCTGGTGAGGATTACAAAAACAAAACAAAACCAAAAAATGCAAAAGGTTAAAGACAGAGAATCTTAAAAGCAGCAAGAGAAAAATAGCTAGTTATCTACAAGAGAGCTTCCATAAGACTGTCAATTTCTCAAAAGAAACTTTGAAGGCTAGAAGGGAGTGGCAAGAAATATTTAAAGTGATGAAAAGCAAAGACCTACAACCAAGATTACTCTATCCTGCAAAGCTATCATTTAGAACTGATGGACATGTAAAGAGATTTCCAGACAAGAAAAAGCTAAAGGAGTTCATCACCACCAAACCAGTATTATATGAAATGTTGATGGGTCTTGAAGAAGAGGAACAAAAATATTAATAATAAAATGGCAATACACACATATCTGTCAATAATTGAATCTACAAAGAAAATGAACAAGCAGAACAGAAACAGCCTCATAGATACAGAGAACTTTCTGTTGGTTGCCAGATGGGAATGGGGTTGGGGGAATAGTGAAAACAGTGAAGGGATTAAGAAGTACAAATTGGTTGTTAGACTGATGAAGCTTAAAGGGAAGGGGGGAGAGGGGACGGGAAGAGATAAACTAAAGAACTTGTATGCACAACCAATGGACACAGACAACAGTGTGGAGAAGGCAGGAGGCGGGCAGGAGCGGTGAGGAGGGGGTCAGTGGGGGGAAAAAGGGGGGACATCTGTAACACATTCAACAATAAAGTTTTAAAAACGATGGCTGGAGGGTAGAAGAGATAAATATGAGCCAAGTATCAAAGGAAGGAATCTAGTCATGACAGAGAAGAGAAGGTAGGCTTCTCCATGGAAGTGAGGCTTGGCTTGCACTAAGATCCAAAGGATGTGATGTCTCTTAAGAACCTCATGTTCATCAGGACCAAGGTCAAATAATATCCCAAACTTGTCCTCCTGTGTTCCTAGCTCAGTAAAGGCACGCTATCAGCACAATAACCTGGTTATTATTTAATAGGAAAGGAATAAAGGGAAGACCAGACAATACAGGCATACCATTCACACAGCTTCACCATGAAGGTAGCAATGAACACTCCAGTTCTATTTCCTGAGTGGGGAAGGGTCTGGACAAAGGTAGTTTAGAGGCATGGCCAGGAGGGTCTGAGTGACATGGGAGGTACCTACCTGTCCCTCACACCTGGGAGCTGAGTCAGTGGCCAAAATAGGCATGGCCATTGCAAAGGAGAGAAACCTGAATATTTAATCTCCTAGACAAAGGAGCTCCCACTCTCTCTTGCTGCCCCTGCCAGACTGCTTGAGGGGCTCCCAAGCCCTGCATTTCCCCAGGTGGCCTGCAGCCATGTGGAACAATACATTAATGGACTGAATCTGGACTGATCCTAATCTGAACAAAGCTACACCAAGAATGGACACTCTGGACTTTGGCTTTATTTCTGGCCTTGCTAAACCCACAACTGCCCCTCTTCTAGGACTTGACTGAGAGACATGGGACTTTACAACCCCAGAAGTGTAATTCCACGCCAATAAAAACCATCCATTCTCCCGTAAGGGCTTCTCAATATGCTTATTCTGATTGTGCCTCAAGAGCCTCCTGCCCACAAGTGTTGGAGTGATCTGGCCCCTTTTCCCCTCCAGTGACAGCACCACTGTCCATCAAGTCATGCAGGTTAGAAATATAGGAGATATTCATGATATCTGCTTCTGTTATGCACATTATATGATCGTTTGTTATCCAAACCATCATATAAACATTAGGTAAAGAGAAAAGCATTCCAGGTAGAGAGAACAACATATGCAATAGTTCTATGTTGAAAGATAGCATGGTGTATTCCGTAATTATCACCTTTTTCTCTCTCTCTTCTTTTTTTCCTCGAATTTCTTCTTTCCTTTTTTTTTCATTCTTTAATTATTATTTTTTGCCTTTTTTTTCTTTTCTTTTTTTTTTTTCATTTTAAAGACCTTGTTGAAGGGGCTAGATCATGAGTTTTGTAGTCATATTAATAAGAATTTTGTTCTTTATCCTAAAAGCAACAAAAGCAATTGACAGGTCTGAAGCAAGGAAAGTGACAGATCAGATTTAGGTTTTGAAAAGAGCATTCTGGATAGAATGGAGAACAGATTTGAGAAAACTAGAATATAATGAAACCAGAAAAAAAGTCTAGTGTAGTCTTTCAGGTGAGAGGGGGTGGTACTTGGAATAGGGTAGCAACAGTAGACATGGAGAGAAGTGGATGGTTTTAGTGCTAGTAGAGATGAAGCCAGTAGGAATTGATGATATTGGTGGGAATTCTCTCCTAGGTCAATGTTGTTAGGAATAATCTAGTTGAAAGGGAATAGCTGAATATGTAGGAGAGAAAACAGATAACTGAGTATGTTTCATAATAGTAGTGCCATTAGACCTGGGTAAGGACCCTCCAGCTGCTGCAAAGGGCAAGGTGTCTATGAGGTCAAGGGGTGCCCGAAGCCTGCACTCCTCTTTCAGACTGGCTAGATTTGAGGGCAGACCTAGTTGCTGATTACACATCACTGTTTGCAGGGGGTGAGGGGTGTGTACATAAGCTTGGACATGTTGATTGCATGCATGCACGGTCCCTTTTGGTGTTGTACGTTAAGAAGCTAGGAATGAAAATAGGTTCAGTCCATCTCTAAAAGTCTGAGAATTTGAAATTTAAACTTGGCCTTCTGGATTATTACTTAAGTAGATTTGTCAAGATAGTAAAGTAGAACATATTTTTAAAAACAGCTTCTCAGCTTGATTTATAACTTAAATATTTGGACACATGGTATGTGAACCTCCATAGCCATTCTTGCCCAGGCTCTGCAAATTTGAAACAGTATACTGTGCAAGCAGTAACAAATTCACACAGATTAGAGTTCACTTTAGCTAGGCCCTTATGTAGTCAGATTTTCCAGACTTCTGTGTGAGAGATGAGAAAATAAGTGGTGCAAGTTTCCAAGCATTACATTAACATATATAAGAGACACTTTCCTATATCTGGAGGGTCAACAATTAGGAAGCCATTTTAACTGTAATGGTTTCAGTGTGATTTTGAAAAGCTTCTTGAATACAGCAGGCAGAAGTTTAAAGGGACCTTAGTGATCATGCAATCAAATTTACTCACTTAAATAAGACAGAGGTTCTTACAGATGAAGCACCCTGGCTAAAGTCACGAAGCTAGATAGTAGCAGATGATTTATTTCCAGCTCTATCCTCCCTGCTCTTCCACCATTGCTACTTTTCATGAAGACATCTGTTGCCAGTCAATCCAACTACAAAGCTTCCACTTGCTTTCATTGTTATGTATTAAAAAGGAAGTAAATACTTTCACTTTAAAATCTGGAGCCACTAGCAGCCCTGCATGATTTCGCTCAGCGGTTAGAGCGTCAGCCCAAAGACCTAAGGGTTGTGGGTTTGATTCCAGTCAAGGGCACATATCTGGGTTGCAGGTACCTGGTGGGGGTCATGTGGGAGGCAACCAATTGATGTGTCTCTCTCACATTGATGTTTCTCTCTCTCTCCCTCCCTTCCACTCTTATGTAAAAATCAATGGAAAAATAACCTGGGGTGAGGATTAACAACAAAACAAAATAAAATTTGGAAGCACCTAAAAAAACAAGTAAAAAACCAATATTAAATTTTGACTCCAAAATATTCTAAAAAAAGAAAATACAAAAAGGGGTGTGTGTCAAAAACCCAACTTCATTAAGTCACAAATAACTATTGGCAATCCTGGATACTTTTAACTGTTTTCCAGAAAATGTACAGGCAATTTAGTTCTCCCTTTACGACTAAAATATCTGACTGGTCATCCCCTGATTTGACTATTTTATTTTTATAGTCTATTTTGTTTGACTTTTGATCTCATGTGAGACCTTAGAGTTATATTAAAATCGTGGTCCTCGTTTTGGTTGCAACCGTATTACTGTAAACCCATCTCCCCAAATTCCTTATCTTCTAAACCAGAAATCAAAGCACATGCTTACAAAATATCCAACACTCAAGATGCTAACTAAATGCTAAGATACACTGGAGAAAACCTTGCTTTTCAAACATCTATAAATATCGCTACCGGATTTTTCTTAGCGAGTCTGAGTTATAATAACTATGATAAAATTAAAATCTTTAAGGGTCCAATGACAAAAGTTAAAACAAATTTTTTTTCCCCACGGAGACTCTTACCTTCAAGCTCAGAAGTAATCCGAAAGTTCTGGGTTTGCAGGAAGTTATCTCCCTCAAACTTTTAAGAGCAGACGATTTCAGCAACAGTAACAAATCTTTTCAAAACACCAAGTGACTTTTAGCCCCTCCCATCAATCGACCAAGGCCAACAAGAAGGAACGACTTAATTCTCGGGAAAGATTTTCTCCTTTGAGCTGTGCAGCTGCGAAATTCGGCTTTCTGGGCGCGAAGAGGCTGGGACGGACCAAAAGGACCCAAGGGAAATATGAAGAGAAAGGGATATGACAAAGTAATCAAGGCAGAGACTAGTGCGGCCGGGCAAATTTTGGGGTCCGGAGTGGGGCTCTTCCCGGACGCTCACGGGCCACCGGAGTTCACGCTGGCGACAACTGCAAGATACTCCCCTCACAGCTCTCGGGGCCCCTAGCCGCGCCCGGCGGAGCTCTGACCTCCAAAGGGGGGGGTCCACTTGGCGATCCCGCCTCTTCGGCTTGAGATTCGCGCCTTTGATTGGCTTTTAGAAGGATCCCTCAGGATCGCTCGCCCAATGAAGGGCCAGGCCGGTGGCCCGGACGCTCCGCCCCTTCCCCGCCCCTCGCTGGGGGCCCGCCCCTGCCCCGCGCCCGGGAGCAGAGGAGAGTAAATACAAGAGGAGCGCAAAATGGCGGAACCGCCGAGCCCAGCGCACGGCGCTGCTGCCGCCGCCACCGTCTCGGGGAAAGAACCATTTGGCAAGCTGCAGACCGCCTCCCGGGACCCACCGGGTCCTCTGTCTGCCAAGAAGGTCCGGACTGAGGAGAAGAAGGCGCCGCGGAGACTAAACGGAGAAGGGGGCAGCGGCGGGAACAGCAGGCAGCTGCAACCGCCGGTGGCACCTTCGCTTCAGAGCTACGGTAGCCCCGCGCCTTGGAGCTTCGCCTCTCTGTCTGCTGCCCCGTCCCCGTCCTCTGCTCGGAGCAGTTTCTCTTTCTCCGCTGGTACAGCCACCCCGTCCTCAGCCTCTGCTTCCTCGTCCCAGCCGGTGCCGCGCAAACTGCTGGTACCTCCTACGCTGTTGCACGCTCAGCCTCACCCTCTCCTGCCGGCCGCCGCCTCCTCGGCCAACGCCAAGCCGCGCAGAACCAAGGAGAAGCGAGAGAAGGAAAGGAGGAGGCACGGCCTTGGCGGGGCGGGCGAGGCCTGCGGGTCCGCCCGGGAGGAGAACGGGGAGGTGAAGCCGCTGTCGCGAGGTGGGTGCCCGCGCCCGGAGGGGGAAGGGCACTCTGGCCCCCGCCACCCCGTCGCGCCCGCGAGTCCGGGCTGGGGGAGAGTGGGGGCCGCGTGCGCCAGCCTGGAGGGGGCGAGAGGCGTCCGGTTCTCAGCCGGCGATTTTGCAGCCCTCGTGGGGACAGGAAATGGAGCCTGTAATTTCGGTCGCAGCGAGGGGAATGGCCGAAACTCTTATTTTCCTATATGGTTTCTGCTTCTCGGTTAACACGCTACAGGATTTGTAGAATTCGGTCTAGAAAACCTTCCTAAGAGTGTTTGGCTACGGAGGGAGATGGCAGGGAACGGGATCGTGAAGGGTTCGTTCTTGTAAAAGACGTTCGGTTGATTAGACCGTTTAGACTCGATCATAGAATTCATATTTGTGACAAGGCTCTAGCGCCAGAAAATCCTGTCAAAAAAGGGGTGTGGAGAGCATTGGCGTCAGCTGGAAGCTACCAGAGGCCTGAGGTTTTCATCCCTATTAGGGAAATGAGGTAGCGTGCAGGGCCCGAAGTGTGCTGTTTCGTAAGGTACCCTTCCTCCACTCTCCTTTCCGCTCCTTAGGCGTGTGTTTTGAGTGGTCCAGTTTGAAATACCATCCTTCAGAAAGCATTTTCAGCCATGTTCTTTTTTATTTTTTCCTGCAGCAAATGATAAAATCAGGATCATTAACGTTTTGGGGCTAGAGCAAGTTGCTGCAAAATGTTTTAGCATCAGAAAAAGCAAGTTGTTATGCATCCTTTTCAAACATGGCTAGACAGTTTTAAAATGTAGGCTAGCCATATAATTTTCAGAAAACATTTCTTTAAAATAGATGGTCCTGTCTATTTAGCTATTGGTACACAAGTATCTGACAGTGGGAAAACATGGAAACTGGTTGAAAATTAGATCTTTATGCGATCAGAAGCTTAAAGTACATAATGGTCTTTAATATATACATTGATACACAGTATTGTTAAAGTATTTTTGTTTTGAAAGGAAAAATGAAATGTCATGCAGTTTTAGTATTGCTGATCTAATGGTAGCTTACATCATGAAAAATTCTCTGTATATTTGAATTAGAATTGATGTTTTCACAATTAAAAAAAAATACTGTAAATGAATATGTAGCAACAGTTACTTCTTCCTTGATGTTTTGCCTGTAATAAAGCCTTGACATCCAAGTATAGCCATCAGGTATTCTGGCACAAGGTAAAGATCTCTCAGCCTCTGCTTCTAGGAAAGTGGTTTTTATACTACTTTTTGTTGTTGTTAATCCTCACTCGAGGATATTTTCACATTGATTTTTAGACGGAGTGGAAGGGAGGGAGAGAAGGAGGAAGGGAGGGAGGGAGAGAGAGAGAAAGAGAGAGAAAGAGAGAAAGATAGAAAAACATGTATGTGAGAGAGACATATTGATTGGTTGCCTTCCGCACCACCCAGACCGGGTAGGATCAAACCTGCAACACTGGTACCTGCCCTTGACGGGAATCAACCCCCAACTCTTCGTCTTCGGTTTTCCGCTGACTCTCTAACCGCTGAGCCAAACTGGCCAGGGTTTATACTACTTTTAATCTGGAATTTTAGTTGGTTAGTATTTTAAAGCTATTTTGTTTTAATGGTTACGTTTAAAAGTTTTAAGTGCCTGGAAGTCTGTGCATTGCGATATGTAGACAGTGTTTGCTTTTCTACGTCCTTTGAATGAGGAAGTGAATATGGGTATAACATTGTCAGTGAATTGGAATGGCTGAAAATAAGTAAGCATTCTTCAACAATTCTTACTTAAAATATGGAGCACATAATTGTCCCTTAAAGTGAAATGAGGGTTAAAAGAGAAATTTTTCTAGTCTTTTAAATTACATTTAGAATCCTCCTTTTGAAGGCTACAGCTTACCTTATTAAGTCTGAATATAAGCAATGATAGCTTTACATTAAGATGTGGGGAAGATGTTTTTCCATGACCTATTTAGGTTTTTATTGACTAGTGACTAAATATTAACACTTACAAGATTTTCATTTTTTTTTTTGACAGAAATGCTGCTATTTTATTGAGGAAAAAAATCAAAGAGAATTGCTTTTCAGTATCTTGATGGTAAATTTAATGGTGAAAATATTTCACTCTTAATTTGAGAAGTGCTTATGTCCTAAAGCTCAGATATAACTGAATTAAGGTTCTGTTTTAATCAATTAAGAAGATTATTAAGCAACAGTGGTATTAAAATAGCAAGATTATATATATGCATTCAATATAGTTATAATTGCAAATATAAAAGTATTAATTTGTAATACCGTTCTTATTTCTCTGGGGTTTTTGTAAAAATCTTAGAGCATGGATAACTAGATGTCTTGTTTTAGGTATATATACCTAATTTTTAGTGTTTAGTGTTACTCTAAGCTGGATAGTTGATAGGATAGCACGTAGGATAGTTTAGTGAACCCCCTCATTTATTGATTGAACAATCTGAATTAGAACAACATTAGCCATCAAGACACCAAAGCAAGGAATAGATCCTTCCTTCAAAAAACAAAAATCCCAATGATCTAGCCTCTCAACTTCTTTAAGTATTTAAACTCCTTTTTTTATTTGTAGTAGAGTTTTCTTTTTTTTTCCTTTTCTTTATTGATCTTTAGAGAGAGACGAAGGAAGAGGGGGAGAGAGAAACCTCCATAAGAGAGAACATGAACTGGCTGCCTCCTGCATGCCCCACAGTGGGGACTGGGCCCACAACCCAGGCATGCACCCCCACTGGGAATTGAACCAGCAAACGCCCCCCCCCCCCCCCTTTGAGTCAACACCCAACGGCCGAGCCACACAGGCTGGGCTAGAGTTTTCTTTTTAAGTCTTTAGTAAGAGCTGCTATTTTTTTTTCTAATTTTTACCCGAGGATATATATTTTTTTCTATTTATCTTCAGACAGAGTGGGAGGAAGAGAGAGAAACATCGACATGAGAGGGATGCCTCCTACAGAACCCCGACCAGGGACGAACCACAACTGAGGTACGTGCCCTTGACCAAAATCAAACTCAAGACTCTTTGGCCCGCAGGCCGACCCTCTAACTGCTGAGCCAAACTGGCCAGGGCAGAACTGCTAATTTTTTACATTGGCTACCTTTCTAACCGAAATTATTTGTATTATAATTAATTATTGTCAGGACATTTAGTAAATCTTATGAGTCAGAAGCATGATAAATTGTTTTTCTTAACTTCATAACAAATTAAAAGGTAGGTCAATTCAGATAGAGGAAGGATTATTGACTATAGATTTGAAAGTTAAGAGTGATGAACAAGAGAATTATAAAAGCATACCAGCAGTCTAGGTGCACCTAGTATATAGGTTGATGCTTTACACTGTAACCTAAAGCCTCTGTTACAGTGCTGTACCTGTCTTGTATGATAGCCTGAGTTATCAAATAGAATTTAAGTTTCTTGTAAAAAAAATATGCAGAACATTTTAGATTTTTAAAACTAGAAAATAACCAGGCTTTGGTGCTTACAGAGGTAATCTGCTAAAGAGTTCACAGCCCATTTTCCTGTTAAGACTGAATAAATTACTGAATCAGTAAATGTGGAAGTAAAAGTGGGACATGTACTGAAGGTATCCAACATTTAAAGTTATAGCAAACAACACAACAAACATATTAGATAACAAAATGCCTTAGCTGATTCCAGTAACCAATAAAACTTATATAGATCATCTAATTTTTGTTAGTTTTTGCTTTGCATTTATTAACATTTTTTTCTTAGATTGACCCTGTGAAATATTCCAAGACAGAACCAGAGCATTTTACTGAATTTTTTACTTAAAGTGTAGTTAACAGAATTTAACTGTAATGGAAATAGAGGCTTTTCTTAGAATGGAATAATTCGAGGTATGTAAATGTCAGTGATTTTAAAGGTTTTCAGTGTCTTGATGTTCATCTATGTTCAAAGGTTTTTCAAATTAGACTATTCCCCATCTTTCTAATATTCCACAATTTTAGGTTAAATTTATATTCAGAGTTTTCATTAATATGACCAATATTTGTCACTGCTGGGATAGTTTATTATGATTTCATTTTCTTGTGTAACCTTTTGTTTTTCATACATCGTTTTTTCATTTGGTTAGTTTTGTCTGGCAAAGTCTTTCTCTATCCTTCAGCAGCTTCATAAAATGCTTCTCAGTACAATTTTCCACATGGTCAGATCTGTCAGATATACTTACCAGTTCCATTTGTTCCTGTAGTCATCCATCCCTTTTGTAGCTGTCCTTCCTGCTTTGGTCTGCATTATTTCCTTTTAGGCCTGCTGCAAAGCTGTCATCTTGGGACTTGCATTAGCTGACATTCTGGGAATTTCTTTCACTTAATTTGAGTCTTTTTTTTCTGGATCCCATGCCATCCTTTTGGTTTATTCCTTCATTTTGGTTTCCTCTACTATTACTATGAAAGACTATATGGGAATATTATTTTGGGATTTTATTTTTATCTGCACACTTGAGTGTTTGGCTGTTGAGAGATTTCTGTATTGAAAATTATTTTCCCTCAAAAGTTTGGAGGTATTCCCTTATTGCATGGCTTGCAATGTTGATGTTTCAAAATTTTATCTGCAGAAAGTTGCCTTTTGTTCAACTATCTGGGAGATTTGAACCCTTTCACTGAATTTTAACATTTCAGGTATCTTTAAAAAATGTTCTGTAAGCTTTTGTTTATTGTTCCTGTATTATAGCATCTTGTTCCTTTTTCATAGGGTGCAACATCTGTTATCTTTTCAAGGATATTATCGTTTCTTTGACATGTACTTCTATTCCTTGCATTGTGTTTGGTTCCTCTGACTTCTTTTCTGTTTGTTTTGGTCTCTTTTTGTTGGAGGCTTTCTTCATATCTGTGTGAACCTTAGCAGTTCCTTCACAATCAAGAAAAAGTTCCAAAGGTGATAGAAATCTCATTGGGCATGCACGAGCATAGCTTAGTGACTAATGAACTCCCATGTCTTTAGCTTTATTTCTTTCTCTGGGTAGTGAATAAGAAGGCTTTTAGTTTCCTCAGATAAAAGTCCTTCATTTTTCTGTATGTGTGTAAGTGGAATAATGGAGAGAGGAGGCGATTGGCAAAGGTTATGAGTTTAGATGGCAGGGTACTAGTACTGGGTAGGGAAAGAAAGCTACAAGCCTCACTATTCGGTTATAAATTTTCACTTAGTCTCCCTGCTTTCATACCAACATTTCACTTCTCTGTGGGACAGCCCTAAGCCTGGAGCCACGTTGATTCAGTTTTGTTGGAGACCATATCTCATTACCTTTGTGTGTGTGTGTGTGTGGTGGTGGTGGTGGTGTCTCTTCTTTTGCCTCTTCCAGTGCCTTCAATTTCTAAGCCTTTCTGGAGTATTATAGAGTAAGTAGGATTGTTTGTCATCTCATTTTGTAGGGACTTAACATTAACCTTCTATTCTAAGTCGCTTTTCCACCATCAGCTTTCTGTCTTTATACGTTGTATTTCAGGTTACAGTTACAGTGTCTCCTACTTACATCAAAAGTGAAATTTCTGGTTCTTTTTCTCCCTATTGTTTGGGTGTGTTTTTCAAAAAGAGATCTTAAATTTTAGTCCTTATTTTGATTTGTTCCTATTTTTCTGACATTGGTGAAGTCAATCTGTCATATAGGGATAATCTTTTTCACAGCATGGTTGTTAGAATTATATGAACCAGGCATATTGTAGGCATTCATGAGGGATGTTAGTTCCTTTTTCCTGCCATTTAATATGTTGGAGATACTTAGTTTCCCTGAATTCATGGATAGGTATAACCTGTTTTCCCATTGGTATCCTGGTTTCTAGGAATTTCTAGTGTGTATGAATATGAACCATACTAACTTTTTAAAAGAAATTTGTATTTCAGAGGTTGAAAGTTATTACAGTAAATGTCATTAAATTTTCACCATCCTCAGATGGATTAAACTTTCAAATTATGGATAAACTACTTAAAATAGAATATTGAAAAATAATGATACTTACTTTGTATTAGAGAAAAGAATTATGAAATATTGTGGCTTATATAAAATCCTTTTTTGTGTGATTGCAAATTGATAATGAAAGTGCATTCTTACCAACTAAACTAAAATGTTTATAACTTCAAACATTTCATGTTTGAAGGAACATTAAACTTACATTGTACATATTTTTTTCTTGAATTGTAGATGGAAAATATTTAACTGTATCATGAAATTTTTAATTAATACAAAAGAAACCAGAATAGTGTAATGAATTCTGGGTCTACCTGTTATCCTTCTTTAACACTTACCAACATTGTACAATTCATGCTTCATTTCCCTTCCTCCTCTGATTTTATTTTTTGATCTGATATTTTAAAGCATAATCCCAACATATAAATAAATAACTAGAATTGAAAATTTTCCCATTACAGAACTAATAGTGCTTATAAAATTTCAACAACACACATACACATGCACACACGCATGTGTGTGTGTGTGTGTGTATATATTTTTTTATCCTCACCTGAGGACATTTTTCCATTTTTCTGTTCAGATAGAGTGGGACGGAGAGAGAGGAAGAGAGAGAAACATCGATGTGAAAGGGACACATCCAGTGGCTGCCTCCTGCATGACTCAACCAGGGCCAGAGACAAACTGCAACCGAGGTACATGCCCTTGGCGGGAACCGAACCCGGGTCTCTCTGGAGCTCAGGCTGACGCTCTAACCGCTGAGCCAAACTGGCCAGAGCTGTATATATATTTTAAAGAGTGAAATTCTTTCCCTCGCTGGTACGGCTCAGTTGATTGGAACGTTGTCCCATGTACCAAAGGGTCACGTGTTCCATTCCTGGTCAGGGTACATACATACCCAGTTTGCGGTTCGATCCTCGGTTGGGGTGTGTACGGGAGACAACCAATCGATGCTTCTCACGTTGATGTTTCTTTCTTTCTCTCTCTCTTCCTCCTCCCTCTCTCCCTTCCTCTTTCTATAATCAATAGAAAAAACAGCCCTGGCTGGTGTGGCTCAGTTGATTGGAGCATTGTCCTGTGTACAAAAAGATGGCAGGTTTGATTCCTTTCAGGGCACATACCCAGGAAATTTTTTTAAAAAGAATGAAATCCTTTCTCCTTCCCAAACTATCATTAACAATTTGGTATGTATCCTCTGGAATAAATGTGCTTGTATAGTTTTTAGGTTAACTCTTTAAAAAATAATTTTTTACATTTATGATAAAATACATAACATTTACTATTTTAGTCATTTCAAGTATATAGTTTAGTGGCGTTAAGTATATTCACATTGTTGCACAACCTTCACCACTGTCCATCTCCAGAACTTTTTTATCTCCCCAGACTGAAATTCTATACCCATTAAAGAATAATGGCCCCACCCTGGCCGGTGTGTCTTGGTTGGGCGTTATCCAGTGCACTGAAGGGTTTTGGGTTCGATTCCCAATCAGGGCAAAGTGCCCAGGTTGCAGGCTGGATTCCCTGGTAGGGGGTGTGTGGGAGGCAGCTGATCAATGTTTGCTCTCACATCGATGTTTCTCTCTCTCTCCCCCTCTTCTTCCTTTAAAAATAAAAAAAAAAATCTAAAAAAAAAAAAAAAAGTAATAGTCCCTCCACTCCTGCCAGCCCCTGGTAACCACCATTCTCCTTTATGTCTCTATGAATTTGACTATTCTACGTACCTCATATGAGTGGAATCATAAAATATATTTCCTTTTGTGGCAGGCTTATTTCACAATGTAATGTCTTCAAAGTTCATCCATGTTTTGGCATGTGTCAGAATTTCCTTTTTAAGGCTAAATAATATTCCATTGTATGTAGATACCACATTTTGTTTATTTATGCTTTGATGAATACTTGGGTTCTTCTACCTTTTGACTATTGTGAAAATTGCTGCTATGAACATGGATGCACTAATATCTGTTTAGTATCAGGAAAGTAAATTAAGCAAACCAAAAAACCCGTAACAGCTAAGTGAAGCAGATGCTTGTGAAGTCAGTGTGCATTCAGCCACATTAGCCTAGGGAATCAAATATTGGTATTAGATGGGCCTTTGTTGAGTGCTTGCCATATGCCATTGTATAATCTCGGTATTTTTAGATTAAAATTCTGAATCTTTCCTAGCTTGCTCAGAGTTTCATAGCTAATTATAAAGAATTTTGATCAACTCTGTCTCTGACAGGGTTGGAGCCTAACTACACAATGCTATAGTTAACTTAATTTTTTTTCTCTTTAGATTGTGGTAAACAGGAAGAAGAAGGTAAAGATGAACTTTAAAAATTTTTTCCAAGTTATTTTTTTAAAACTTTTATTATAAATAAAATTTAAGCATACAGAAAAGTTGAAAGAATAATACAATGATCCTTTGTATATTTTCCTCATAGATTCAACAGCTGTTAATATTTTATCATATATGTATATGCACTGAATCATTTGAAAGTAAATTGTTGATATCATACTTCATTCTTAAGTAATTCGGCCTTTATTTCATTAACTACATAACCACAATAACATTAAAACACTTAAGAAAATAATCATATAGCCAGTCCATATACAAATTCTTCCAATTACCCCAATTCTCCTATTAAATCCAAAATATACTACATCTGTTTATTTATTTGAAGCTAGACCTCACTTTTTTCATATGACATTGACTTTTTGAAGATAGCAGTTCAATAAAGCTGTTATCTTACAGATTTTCCTAAATTCATGCCTTTTTTTTTTTTTTTTTGTCAATCCTCATCCAAGGATATTTTTCCATTGATTTTTAGATAGAGTGGAAGGGAGGGAGGGAGAGGGAGAGAGAGAAATATCATGTGAGAGAGACACATCAGTTGATTGCGTCCCGCGCAACCCCGACCCCGACTGGAAATCAAACCTGCGACCCTTCGGTTCTAGGGCCAGCATTCTAACCGCTGAGCCATATTGGCCAGGGCTATTCATGATTTTTAAACAATTGTTTCATTGTGGTATTTAACTTGATCCTTTGTATTTCTTGAAACTAGCAGTTTGGTATAAAGGCTTGATTAAATTCAGATTAAATAGTTTTGGTAAGATTATTTCATAGGTGTACTTCATATTACATTA
Organism: Tadarida brasiliensis; assembly: GCA_030848825.1. NCBI lineage: Eukaryota > Metazoa > Chordata > Mammalia > Chiroptera > Molossidae > Tadarida > Tadarida brasiliensis. The sequence goes on along the minus strand of CM061267.1, from coordinate 62,053,147 downwards.
CATCAGGAGGCAATAGTGTCATTAGTAATGATGCTAAAGTTGATCACTTGGTTGATGTGACCATTGTCACCATTGTAATAGTTCATTTTTCTATTTGCATTTAGTTTGTAATCTGTGAGGTAATGCATTGTCAATATCCAATTCCCCAACCATCTTTTGCCTAATGGCTAGTATCAATTAATCATCCTTGCCTGAGAAACCTATTTCATTGGGGGTTAAAAAATAATACTATGAGCGTTGTCCCATGGACTGAGAGGTCCCGGTTTAATTCCCCGTTAAGGAACATGCCCAGGTTGTGGGCTCGATCCCCAGTAGGGAGCATGCAGGAGGCAGCAGATTGATGTTTCTCTCTCACATCAATGTTTCTATATCTCTCCCTTCCTCTCTCTCTCTAAAATATCAATAAAAACATATTTAAAAAAAAAGAATTATACCAGCCCCTCCCCCCAAAAAGAAGAATGATACCAAACTATTTCTAAATTAAAAAAATGAACTAGTTTTGAGAGTGGAGGAGTTTAAAATAAATTGCTACTCTTTTTTTAAAATTATATTTTACATCAACTATTATTTTATATTAGTTTCAGATGTTCAATATAGTGGTTAGACAATCATATACTCTAAAAAGTATTCCCTCTGATATTTCCAGTACCCATCTGGCACCATACATAGTTATTATAATATTATTGACTTTATTTCCTATGCTGTACTCTACTCTTCTATATACATTAAAACTTGGCAGTCTATTTTGATTTTGGGCACCAAAATAAATACTATAATTTTGTTGTGTGTGTGTGGGATGGATGCATTGGTCATAAAATTCAAAGCAGCAGATACTATAAATCCATTAATATGACTAGAATCCTATGGTAAACACTTCTCTTGAATTTTTAATTAACTATAGTTTGATAGTTTAATTCACAATAGTTTGAATTTTGGAAAGCTGCTTATAGAATGCTTGACGTTAAAGATTTATTGTAGTAGACCAGTTACAATTGGTAATTATTACAATATTGGTAACGTGGGCCAAAAATAAAAAGCCTCTACCAATTTCTTTTAATATAGTGGATATACATTAGTATAGTGTATTTAATACTATATATATCGTTCAAAATTATAATCTCTATTCCATAAAGTCCTCTGTTGACTAATATAAATTAACTTATTCACCTATGTGAAGTCCCATTTAACTAGATTGTCAGTTTCTTCAAAGCGGGCATCCTTTTAGTCATCTTTGCCTTGCACTCAGTGCTTGATTTGATGAAAAAAAATAAACAGTACTTTTTTATTAATAAATTAATTTTATCTGTCCTCTTTGCATTACAAATTAGGTAGCTACTCTTTAGCTTTTTTGTATGAAGCACATACATTTTCTTTATTATTTAAGAGCCACTTTCACTGGTTTGACGTGTAGTAGTATTCTGGAAAGCAGATGTCTTGGGTTCATTTTCTGGATGAATCACTGATGAACTTTAAGTCTTAAGGGAATAAATATTCACCATTTTTTGTTTTCTCCTTTGAGGATAATGAAAATATTGTAAGTCCTGTCAAGCTTTTTTGAGATGGGTGACAAGCTGATGCAGTGAGTACTTGGGTGCACCTTGAGCTAGAAAATAACCTTCTTGAGTACTGAAACAATAGTTAACATTTATAGAACTGTATTCAGCATGTTATATGTATTTTTATTTAATTTTCATAACTTTTAAAAAGTTGTTAGATATTAGCCTTTTATAAGTGCTGTATGAAAGGAAGCTTAGAAGATTTAAGTAACTTGCACAAGGATATAAAACAGTAGTAAATCTAAGTTTCAGATCTTTAGATAGGTTGACTTCAGAGCTCTAGCTCCAAGCTTTGCAAGTTGTGTTAATATTTTTAAAGGTACATCCGGAAATGTACCTTTCATTGTGAGATAGTTTGCCAAATAAATGAGCTGGGCTTTGATGGAAAAGTAGGACTTAGGTAAATGGAAACTGACTTGTTAGGCAGGTGTGAGCAAGATTGTAGAGACAGGAATGTGCACGGCATGTTCACTGGTCTGTGAACAAAACCATTTGGCTGGGTTGGTGATTTTGTACACAGATGAGTTATAGGACAGCATGGCAGTTGAAAGTCTCCCACAATCTGCCTTTTATTTGCCAGGGTAAGGAGTTCAGACTTCATTCTGTGGTCAAAAACAACAAGGCACAGTTGTCTTAGTATGGTGATAATATATTCAAATTAGTATTTTTAGTAATAGTGTGCAGAATGGTTGACTAAGAGAAAACTTAGAGACAAGGATATTGGAGACTACTGTAGTAGTAAAATGAAGTTTTACTGATTTTAGTGATAAAATGATTAGTACTCCTGGACACGGAAAGGAAAGATTTTTCTTTTTTGTTAATCCTCACTTGAGGATATTTTTTCCATTGATTTTGAGAGAGAGACAGAGAGAGAGAGAGAAACATCGATGTGAGAGAGACACATGGATTGGTTGCCTCCCGCATGTGGGGCTGGGGATCTAACCTGCAATCCAGGCACGTGCCCTTGACTGGGAATTGAACCTGCAATCTCTCAGTATGCAGGCCCACGCTCTATCCACTGAGCCACACCAGCCAGGTCTCAGAGGGGACCCTTTTAAATGTTTCCTTATAGTGGCAGATAGTTATGTTTGCTTTTTCTGTGAGGAGCAAGTAATCTCAGATCCTCTCTTAGTTCTCAGGTAATTGGCTGTTCATAGCCTTTAAAAAAAAAAAAGGTCTCTGAGATTAGGCAAGGTCCCTTAACTTTTATTCTGGTTTAACAATTTAACATTTTACCTTCCATTTGTTTTCCCTCTCTTGACCTCCCTTTTCTTTTTCCTTATCTCTGCTGCTGCTTATTTTAACGTTTGATTTAGATTTGGGCCTTTTTATTTATTTATTTTTTTTTATAATTTATTTTATTATTAATTTGTTTTTGTTACAGATGTTTTTCCTTTTTTTCCCCCCATTGACACCCTCCTCCCCCTACCCCTCTCCTCCTCCCCATCCCTGTTGTCCATGTCCATTGGTTATGCACCCATGCACATAGGCTCTGTGATTTATCTCTTTCCCCCGCCTCCCCCCCTCCTCTGAGGCCCATCATCCCATACTCCACCCTCCATGTCTCTGGGTCAATTTCATTGTTCAGTTTGCTCAGTTCTCCTGTGTGTTGCCTGCTTCCTCCGTTGGTGGGGGGGTGGCCGGGCTCCCCCACTCTGCCTGGGCTCCCCCACTCCGCCTGGGTTCCCCCGTGGTGGCGGGGTCGCGGCACCCCTGTTCCGCCTGGGCTCCCCCGCGGTGGGGGCGTCTCCTGGCTCCCCCGCTCCACCTGGGTTCCCCCGCGGTGGGGGGTCTCCCGGCACCCCCGCTCCGCCTGGGCTCCCCCGCGGTGGGGGCGTCTCCTGGCTTCCCCGCTCCACCTGGGTTCCCCCGCGGTGGGGGGTTCGAGATTTGGGCCCTTTTACAATGCTCTTCTCTCTGGCTTTGCTAATTGCTCTGTTAATTTCTAGTGTTTATTGTTAGCACTCCCAAAATCTTAGGTTAGTGTGGAGTTTTAGATACACATATTCAACTGCCTCCTTAACATAACCACTGTTAGATGTCTCATAGAACTATGAAATTAATATGTTCAAAACTCATAGTCTTTCTTATTCAAATTTATCTTGCTATGTATGTTCCTTATCTCAGTGCCATCATATATGCAATGGCTCAAGCTTAGAAACTGGATTCTATACTTTACCTTCATCCAACCTGTAGTCTTGTCACTATCTTATATATCTATCTACTTTCGCATCATTCTTTCTACTAGTCTTAGTTCAGATTACCATTATCTTTAGCCTGATTATTGTATAACCGCCTCCTTATTGGGCTTCCTGCCTCAGATCTGTGATCTTTCAATTAATTTTTCATACCACAGCCTAAGTGATGACCAGAAATCTAAATGCATATTTGATATTTCACTTTTCTGTTTATGTGATGATGTTCCGATTCCTTAAAATGTCCTCCAAGACTCTGGATGATCATATCCTTGTTCAGCTCTTCAGCTTCTCCTCAGTGCTCCTTGCTGCCTAGAACTTTCTCCACCCATTATCCTTCCATTCCTAGTTCCACACTTCTGCTACGTCCAGCTAATGTCTACTCATCTTTTAGGATTCAACTTGAAAGGGGGGCCTTTGTTACTCTTTGGACAAGATTAGATCTCCTTACTGTTTCTTCCCATATCACTGTGTACTTCTTCTATGCTGACTTTCTTCACTCATTTTATTTTATTATTATTTTTTAAATACGTTTTTATTGATTTTATAGAGAGGAGGGGAGAGGGAGAGAGAGAGAGAAACATTGATTGGCTGCCTCCTGCACTCCCCCTGCTGGGGATCCAGCTCAAAACTCAGGTATGTGCCCTGACCAGGAATCAGACCAGGACCTCTCAGTCCATGGAACGACGCTCAATCCACTGAGCCACACCGGCTGGGCTCATGTGTTTATTTTCCATCCCCACCTCTTCTTTGGTGAAGTGTCAATTCAAATCGTCTGTTATTGGGTATGTTCCTGTTACTAAATTGTGAGTTTTTTTTTACATATTCTGTGTACTAGTTCTTTATCAGGTATGTATTTGCTTCTCGTTCTGTTGCTTTTTGTTTTTTTTAATATTGTCTGTCACACTTTTTTCGTAGTAGAAAAATTAATTTTGATGAAGTTTACTTTATAATTACTTTAATGGTTTGTGCTTCTTGTGTCTTAACTAAGAGCTTTGTCTGACACCAGGTCACACACAGGTTTTCTCTTAGATACGTTATAGTTTTAGATTTTACATTTAGGTCTACATGCATTTTGAAAGTCTTTGTGTGTGTGAGGTTTGGATCAAGGTTCCCTTACTCTTTTTCTTTTTTAGTAACTTGAGAATTATTTTGTCAAGTTACCCCACCCTCCATAGTCCCATAGGGGATTTTTATTAAATTTATTGATTAAATTAGGGGCAGATTGTAATGAATACAGAATTTTCTTTATACTTAAAAGCTACACGTATCTCTTTAGCTATTCTTATTCTTTTATATCTCCATAAAATTATTGATATTTAATATAGGTTTATGAGTTTTCTTCTGATATTTTGTTTTACTTTGGGGAGTTTTTTTTTAAGTCCTCACCCAAGGATATTACTCTGTTTATCTTCAGATAGAGAGAGGTAGAGAAAAGGGGAGAGAGAGAGAGAAACATCAGCGTGAGAGGGGCACATCAACTGGTTGCCTCCCGCACAACCCCGACCAGGGCCGGGGACGAACCATGACCGAGGTATGTGCCCTTGGTTGGAATCAAACCCACAACTCATTGGTCCACAGGCCGATGCTCTACCGCCGAGCCAAACTGGCCAGGGCTACTTTGGGGGAGTTTTTAGCAGATTATTTCTGTTATATAAGAAAGCTTTTGGTTTTTCTACATATAGTTAGCAATTGGGTGTATAATTTTATAACAGTGAAAGGTTATCAATAATTTTTAATCAGGAACAGATTAAATTATAGTAAGATACTTTGTAAATTCAGGAAGTGATTTCTTTGTGGAACTTCAAGCACTGTATTTTTGAAATCCGAGTTTTCTGTTAGAGTATAACTATTCAACTTGACAAACATTTTTGGTACTTAGATGCTGTGGTAGATGTTAACAAAAATGACAAAAATTGTTAATATACAGCCCTTGCCTTCAAGCAGCTTAAACATTCTAGCAGGATACTAGAAAAAGTAATTATAACATTTAATGTAGAAAGTTAAATACCATAAGACAGATGGAAAGTACTAGTGATACTAGTGTGAATAGGGGCAAGCAGGTATTAAGAAAAGGAAAAGCGCCCAGACGGTGTGGGTCAGTGGATTGAGTGTCATCCCTTGGGCTGAGAGGTTCTGGTTCAATTCCTGGTCAGGGCACATGTCCGGGTTATGGGCTTGATCCTCAGTAGGCAGCATGCAGGAGGCAGCTGATGTTTCTCCCATCGATGTTTCTCTCTTAAAAAATCAATAAAAACATGTGTGTGTGTGTGTGTATGTGTGTGTGTGTGTGTGTGTGTGTGTGTGTGTGTGTAAAAGAAAGGGTGAAGGAATGCCGGAAGGAGGAGGGGATGTTTGAGAAAAACTCTGAAGGATAGTGTGGTAGGATTTCAAAAAGAGAAAGAGAGATTATGTAATTGTAACATTCATGGGAACTAGATAGGAAAACAGCTGTACAGTGTCACAGAAGTTAAGGAAGGAAATAATTTTGAGATGTTTGATTCTCTTTATAGCTCTGACATTATATATTGCTAAGCATCTTTACTGTAGCCCTTCACTCTTAGATTTTAAAATACCAGTGTGTTTTATAGGACAAATTCTATTTAAAAATTTCTGTGAAGTCGGTGAATGTCTTGAACATACCAAACTTACCCCAGACAACTTCATGAACTATAAGAAGACTTTGTAAAGGCTGCATTATCTATTGCTGTGTAACAAAAGAACCTTAAACATGGTGGCTTAAAACAACAACCCTTTTTATATCTGATAGTTGTTATAGGTCAGGGATTCCAGCAGGATTGGCTAGGTGACTGCTTCACATGGGGTTGCTCTGTGGTGTTCAGTAGGTGGCTGGTCTTGTCTGGTTGGTCCAAGATGACTTTTCTCATGTGTGTGTTGCCTTGTCAGATGCTGAGCTGAGCCTCTCTTCATGTCATTTCAGAGCCTTTCCATATGTTCTCTTCATCAGGATAGTTGGATTTCTTACATTGCAGCTTAGGATTCCAAGAGACCTGGGTGGAAGCAAGTTTTTTTTATAACCTAGCTTTGGAAGCCTGAACCATTTCCTCCCTATATACATATTAGGGCCATAGGCCATAATAGATATATTTGTTTTATAAAATTTCATTTAGCGCACATTTTAAATTGAACTAAAACAGATAAAGCACCTATAGGAGAGTTGTTTGGTGATATTAGCTAAATATATAACTTTAAAATTTTTAACTTTAGTATTGGTTGTATGGAAAAATATAATTAGGAGTATAAAACAAGAGCAGTGGTTCCCACATATGTTGTTAGCAGTAACCAGAAAGAACTATACAATTTATAGTTTTCATGATAATAGAGTATACTTTTAATTAAATAATATAATTATATAATGTTGATCTAGAGGTCTGGAATGCCCCAGGTTATATGTGAGTCAGATTTTATATGATAGCTATAGTATAAGACTCAGTGACTAGAGTGATTTAATTCTGTAATCTAGAAACCAAGTATATGTCTCTCTACTTCATGTCTTGGTTTTACAATATACTGAGAAAAGAAGAAGTACTTGTACTTCTGTTTTGGAGGAAAACCTTACCTGAAATTTTTCATTATGGCAGGAGAGGAAGCCCAAACCACTTTTTCGTGTTGTGCCTGACTTGGCTTTCATGTAGGTATATATGCATCCATTTTTTGTTTTCCTGTTACTCTCCTTTCTGTGTTCTTGTGACTGCTATTGCTATACTGTTTTGTCCCTCTATGCATGTTACTAGATGCTTTTCTAATAGAATTTTTCTATTTGTTTTTAATAAGAACAGTTATATTTGTCAAGTACCTATTATATACTGGACATAGTGTTGGAAATAATGCATATGTTGCCTTTAACCCTCATAAAAATATAAAACATGAGTGCTATTACTTTTGTCAGATAATAATACTGAGGCACAACACAGTTAAGTAACTTTTGCTTACTCTCAGTTTGTCAGTTAGTGGCATAGGTGGAATTTGAACTTAAACGTGTCTAACTATAAAACTTCAGCTATTTCCACTGTATTATAGTACATTTAGAGTTTCTTAATCCCCAGCTATCTTAAACTGTCCTGTTTTCAACATTCTGTTCTTTTTGTGGTGGTGGTGGTAGGGCTTGAATATGTTAGCCAAAGCAACTTGTCTGTTCCTGAGTCATAAGAGAGATAAATATTGTACAATTTGAACTTATATATCTTCAGGCAGAAATAGTTTTTGCATTACTGTATAAAACATGAGAAATTGTTACTGTGTAAGTTATTGTACTAAATTTTGCCCCTTTATGAAAAATTGAAACATAGCATCAAGGAATACTAGAAAAGAAAAGGGGTCTTCAGAGATCATTTAGTATAAGCCCCTGATTTTACAAGTAACTGGAATGTAAGTACAATCCCCCAATGTTATAAGTATAAGCAGCAGACGCTCCACCACTCTCTTAGTACAGTAATTTACAAGTCCATATGTTCTTACTTGACTAGATCTGCACAAGTCTTTTGGATCTCAGGGTTCATAACATGTATCCATTTTTATAGTATGTCCATAAGGACCATTCACCCTTTTAGCAGTTTCCCTCAGTATGGATGGGCAAACAACTCTAGAGGAGGAAGAGTCAGGTGTTTTAAATACCATCTGCCTCATGTTTGTCATATCTCAGCCATATCTTAATTTTAAGAAGGAAGGGTTTTCTTTTCTTTTTCTTTTTAAAATTTATCTGTATTGTTGAAAGTATTACAGATAGTCCCTCCTTTCCCCCTCTATATTGAGGCGATAGAGGCAGGTTAGGCAGTGAGGGATGGGACCATGGGAAAGGAAGGCTGAGACATGCGGGAAGTTTGAGATGACTTGCAGCTCAGCACACAGGAAGGCAACCCAGCACACAGCATATCTGGAGGTTTATTGGGACTGTATTGTGAACTCATTTTTCAATTTCTCAAGACAATAAACCTGAACACCGCTGCTTGATTTCATCTTTGGGGAGTGGTACAGGATTCTACGAAATGGTAAGCTATATGGACTCAATTCCTTTACTTTCCTTTGCTCTTTTTTTTTTTTTTAATCCTCACCCGAGGACATTTTGCATTTATCTTCAGATAGAGTGGGAGGGAGAGAGATAGGAAGAGAGGGAGAGAGAAACATCAACATGTCTCTCAGACAGACACTTCAACTGGTTGCCACCCACATGGCCCCAACCGGGGCCGGGGACAAACTGCAACCAAGGTACGTGCCCTTAGCGGGAACCGAACTTGGGTCTCTCTGGTCCGCAGGCCGATGCTCTAACCGCTGAGCCAAACCAGCCACGACACTCTTTTTTTATTGGGAAGGAAAAAAAAACAGGATCCTGTTGGCCACTTAAAAGTGAATAGCATGGCTGCCGTTCTTCAAGACACAGGGAGGTCAGCCTTCCTCAGCAAGTATCACCTCAGTCCCCCATTTACAGGAACGTTGTGCTGATTCTGAGCCATTTCTCTTTCCCAAACCAGGACTTTTGGTCTCCTTTATGGGCCATCTTTTGCAGGCATGGGTCATACATTTAAGAGCCACAAGGGTGGCTACTGCTAGAAGACTCCCGTGACAGGATGAACCGTTCTCAGAACGGGCAAAATTGCATTAGGCAGCCCGCGGTCTCAAGCAACCATCCGAGCAACACAGGCACACTATGAAAAAGCAAACATTTGTCCCTCCCCGGCCTAATCACCCACTAGGTTTTTTTACGGAGACTATAGTCCTGTTTCTCCTCTCTCTCACTTTCCTATTGTTCTGCACAAAATTGGATGGAGGGTGGAGTCTGGAGTCCCATCAGGTCCTGACCTCAGTCAGTTGACCTCATGGCTACAGGAACCCCTTCCTGCTGGTGTCCAATTGAGCATGAGCAGATGATTCTTCCTGATGGCCGACCCTTCCAAGCATTGACCCCACAGACTTGGACTTTTTCACTGCCATCTTTAGACTGTTTCTGGGGGAAGAGGGCATACAGACTCTATGTAGACTAGTAGGACAGGCATATTCCTGTAATGGACAATATGGGCAGACACAGCTCCTGAGGAGAATCACTGAACTCCTACAGAGTTTAGGGATTTGTCCTTTCCTCCTAACCCTTTGCCTGCAGCCTCTCCTCATTCTTGTCCTGTGCAAGGCCCAATGGGCCCTGAGCCATCTAAGACATTATAGAAATCAAACAAGTATTTGTCTGCTATTAAGGGACATCCACACAGATAGCTAACCCCCACCCCCTAGGTTGGATAGCGCAGGAGGTCTTGTCGGTAAGCATGAATAGCCTGACAGACGCTCACGTATAGTCACGCAATACTGTAAAAAAAAAAGGGTTGGACTTCCCAGTCCTTCTACCCTCATCCCAAACAGTGTAGTAATCCTTCATATCTCACAAATTAAGGCACACATTGAATTTGCATTATCTGGAGAATATGAACAGGCTTCAAGACTCAGGTATCCCAGGCAAGGCCGAAGGCTGGAGCTAAAAACAAGCTGATTGTATTTTCCTAATATTTTTAATCTGAATGGAATTAGGAAATTAAAAGAAAACTTTTGGAGATTAAAAACACATTTGCAAAGTCAAAACTCTTAATTAAAAGTTTGGAAGATACGGCAGTGATTCGGGTTTGTTGTCTCACGAAATGGAAGAATGAGTTCATGGACCAAGAGTAAGCTTAAGCTATAGGAAAGTTTATTTGAAAGATAGGCAGACTCCCCGCAGCGGGGAGGGGACCCAGGTGGGTTGCCCGTGGGGCTCTGTTGTCTAGGGGTAGATACATACTTTGCTAGTCAACGATTGGTCCTTTCAAGGAATTCTGCTTTAGCAACATTCATACATTTTAAAGCCTGTGTTTTCTGCCTGACTGGGTTCAGCCCTAGGTCATTTATAGGGGCCTTAGTAGCTTTCCTTTTTTGATAATTTCAACTTCTCCCAGACTGCTAGTGAGGAGGAGGGGAAATGCCCTAGGAGCAACCCTATGCTTGTTTTTGATTTCTAAGTCCAATTTTGGTTTTCTATAATCCTTTTTAAGGTGACCTTGCTTTCTGCAATAGGAACACACTCAGTAGTTTCACAGAACTCATTCAGCAGTCCTGTTGCCTTGCTTGAAACCAGCCTTTCTGGAGTTTTTTGTTATGTAATTGACCTGTGCTCCTTCCAGGAGCTTCAATTTGCATTTCTATAAATGGGGGCTGGGAATTTCTGGCTTGGGAGCACAATGCCCATGTTGATTTTAGTTTTATTTTGAGATATAGAGTCCGAATAAACCTCCAGATATGCTGTGTACTGGGCTGCCTTGCCTGTGTGCTGAGCCCAACGTCATCTCAAATTTCCCATGTGTCTCAGCCTTCCCTTCCCATGGTCCCTTACTGCCTGACCTGCCTCTATCTCCTCAGGTAAATTTCTGGGGTCTCTGTTCCGTTCCATTGATCTATATACTCATTCTTGGGCCAACACTAGGCTATTTGGATTACAGTGGCTTTGTAGTATACTTTGTAGTATAGTTAGATATCCGGTATTGTGATCTCTCCAATTTTGTTCTTCTTTCTCATGATTGCTGTGGCTATTTGGGGTCTTTTTTAGTTCCATATAAATATTTGGCCTGCTTGTTCTAGATCTGTGAAATATGCCAAAAGCTTTTCTTGTCCCCCCCCACCCCCCAAGGTGTTGGTTTCTGGTTTTTTTTTTTTTTTTAATTGATTTCAGAGAGAGGAAGGGAGAAAGAAACATCAATGAGAGAATCATCGATAGGCTGCCTCCTGCATGCCCCCTACTAGCAATTGAACCAGTGACCTCTGGTACATGGGTCTATGCTCAACCACTGAGCTTTTTTTGTTGTTAATCCTCACCATGGGATATTTTTTCCATTTACTTATTTATTTCTTTTAAAGAGAGTGTGGAGGGAGGGAGGCAGGAAGGGAAGGGGGTAGGGGGGAGAGAGAGAGAGAGAGAGAGAGAAAGAAAGAAAGAGAAACATTGATGTGAAAGAGACCAGGGCTGAAATAGAACCTGCAACCCAGGTATGTATCCTTGAGCAAGAATCGAACCCACAACCCTTTGGTGCATGGGTTGACGCTCTAACCACTAGGCCACACCAGCCAGGGTTGCCAGTGGTATTTTAATAGGGATTCTGTTGAATCTAAAGATTGCTCTGGGTATTGTGGACATTTTAATTATGTTAATGCTTCCAATCTATGAACACCAGTACTGTATATGCTTCCACTTGTTTGTATCTTCCTGCATTTCTTTTTTCAATGTCCTATATAGTTTTCCAACTAGAGATCCTTTTACCTCCTTGGTTCAATTTATTCCTAGGGATCTTATTTTTTGTTGTTGTTGCAATGGTAAATGAGATTGCCTTTTTTTTTTTTTTTTTTTTTTTTTTTTTAGTTTTTCTTTCTGAGAGTTTGTTATTGTATAAAAATGCATTGATTTCTGGATGTTAATTTTGTATCCTTGTCTAGTAGTTTTTTGATGGAGTCTTCAGGGTTTTCTATGTACAATATCATACATCTGCAAATAATGAGAGTTTCACTTCCTCCTTTCCAATTTGAATCCCTTTTATTTTTTCTTCATGTCTGATTACTGCGGCTAGAACTTTCAGTACTGTGTTGAATAAAGGGTGGTGAATGCAGACAACCCTGTCTTGTTCCTGTTAAGTGAAACACTTAGTTTTTGGCCATTGAGTATGATGTTGACTATAGGTTTGTCATATATAGTTTTTACTGTGTTGAGGAATGTCCCCACTTCGCTGAGAGTTTTTATTAAAAAATAGGTGCTAGTCTGGCCGGTGTGGCTCAGTGGTTGGGTGTCGACCCATGCACCAGGAGGTCGCCGGTTCGATTCCCGGTCGGGACACATGCCCAGGTTGTGGACCCGATCCCCAGTGGGGGGCATGCAGGAGGTGGCCAGTTGATGTTCTCTCTCCATGTTTCTGTCTTGCCTTCTCACTTCCTCTAAAAAAAAAAAAATGGGTGCTAGATTTTGTTGAATGCCTTTTTTGCGTCTATTGATATGATCATGTGATTTTTATCTTTCCGTTTGTTTATGTGATGTAGCACATTTATTGATTGGCAAATATTGTACCAGCCTTGCTTCCCTGGAATAAATTGGTCCTGGTGCATTATTTTTTTAATATATTGCTGGATCCTATGTGCTAATATTTTGTTGAGGATATTATTAGCATCTATGCTCATCAGGGATATTGGCCTGTGATTTTCTTTCTTTGTCGTGTTGTTATCTTATTTTGGAATTAGGATAATGCTGGCTTTGTAAAAAGACCTCTGACAATTTCCTTCCTCTTGAATTTTTTGGATTAGTTTGAGGAGGATAGGTGTTAATTCTTTTTGAATGTTTGGTAAAATTTGCCTGTGAATCCCATCTGGTCCAAGACTTCTGTTGCTGGGAGTTCTTGGTTACTGCTTCAATTTTATTAGTGTTATCAGCCTATTCAGGTTTTTTGATTCTTTCTGATTGAATTTTGGAAGATTGTATGTTTCCAGGAATTTGTCCCTTTTACCCATGTTGTCCAGTTTGCTGGCAGTTCAAGGACAGTACAGGTGGGGACAGGGATGATGATAAGGAAAAAGATATGTTTGTAAGTAACTAGAATGCAGTGAGAAATTTGCTGTTATAGAGCCAGAGATAAGAGAACCTGCTTACTGTATTTTACAATGTAGTACTAATGGACGTGGTCTAGTTTTTTAGCACAGAACAAATGAGGATGAGGCTGTCAATGACTGCCAGAAATTATAGCTGTCATTTCTCTTACCTGAAATGAGACAATAAAAATGAAATGATACTGAACTACTATTTTTAGTTTTCATACTGAGAAGACTAAATTATATTTCATATATATGTATCTATATATCTATATAGTTAATCCTCACCTGAGGATATTTTTTTCCATTGATTTTTTTCTTTTCCTTTTTTCTTTTTTTTTTTTAGAGAGAGTGGAAGGGAGGGAGGGCAGGGATCAACCCACAACCTAGATACATGCCCTTGACCAGAAATCAAACTCACGACCCTTTGGTGCTCGGGCCAACTCTCTAACCACTGTGCAACACCGGCCAGGTCATTTATAAAAATATATATATAATATATATATTATATAAGATATATATATATATCTTTATTGTTTAAAGTATTACAGATGTTCCCCCTTTTTTCCCCCTCATTGATCCCCTCCTTCCTGCTCCCACCCCACTCCTGCCTTCCCCACACTATTGTCTCTGTCCAAAGTAGGGAAGTATGTAGTACAGTTCTGAAAGTTCTTAGAATGGTTTTAAAAAAATGACAATCTTCTGTTATCTGGAAATCTGTGAATTAATTCTGAAGATTCCTGATAAATTGTTGTTGATGTATTATTTAATAAATCTCTTGAAATGATTCTCATAGTAATGCTTTTTATGTTTTACTTTGGTGATTCATCTCATATTTTTATATGTATGTATGTATATGTATTGTTATCTCTACATTATTATAATGACTTTAATACTGTTGGAGACTAGTAGATTTTATTATAACGAGATGAAGAAAAGGTTGTTATTTAAGAACTGGGTTTCCAAAGTGGTACTTATAATACGAATCAACTTATATATCATTAATTGTAAGATTCTTCAGTGCAGCACTATTATTTATTTTTATCTCTTGCACATAAGTACACAATAGAAATATATTGGGTGGCCCTGGCCAGTTTGGCTCAGTGGTTAGAGCGTCGGCCCACAGACCAGGGAGTCCCGGGTTTGGTTCCCGCCAAGGGCACGTACCTTGGTTGCAATTTGTCCCCAGCCCCTGTTGGGGTCGTGTGGGTGGCAACTACATGATGTGTCTCTCTCACATCGATGTTTCTCTCTCTCTCTTCCTCCCTCTCTCCCTCCTGCTCTATCTGAAGATAAATGCAAAAATGTCCTCAGGTGAGGATAAAAAAAAAAGAAAGAAATACATTGGGTGAATGAAATACATGTTATACTGATGCACATGTGGCATATCCTGCAAAATCATAAATTGACCATATATTTGAAAATCTCATTTATATTTAGTTTTAAATTATTTTAATCAGCTTTCTTTGTATATCTTTACTTTTATATATAATGTATGTCTTTAGACCATCTGTATTTTTCCAAATATATAATAATAGTTTGTTGTAGGTTGATAACAACTTAGTCATTTATTCCTTCTCCTTTTTTTTCATTCTTGTATAACTTTTCCCTCTTTAGGTTCAAACTATATATGGGTTTTTTTGCATCTGTTTTTTCTCTATGCCCTTTTTATTTTTAAATAAAACTTGTATTCCTTATGTTACGTTGTACATTTCAAAACAGATAATTTCTTGTTCTTATGGTGGAGTAATTTTTACTTTTATTCCAAGAATTGTGATGGGAAACTGACCTAGAAATTCTTTTTAAGCTTTAGATGAGACCACGAAGGATAAAACTATAAAAAATTTTTTGTCATGACAAGAAATGAATAAAAACTGACTAAGGATGACAGGTTTTTGTTTGAAGAACAATGTATTACAGTAAACATGATGCCAAGGAGCCATTTTCCTTGTGAAAAGATCTACCAGTGACTTTTATAAATATGAATGCATTGTAGTGTGTAGTGGCTTACTTGAGATTTTGTAGACTAGTGGTGTTCTGAATTCTCATGGCCAAAAGTTTATTATGGCTCACTGTTATGGGTAGTTATCTATGTCTATCTAGATAATATTCTACATTCATGAGGCCTATATCTTTATAAAATACTTTTATATATATTTTCTGTTTAATCTTTATATAAACTTCAATTTATAGCTGAAACTGCAGATCTGAAAGTTTATTAGTCATCAGTTTGCAGAGTTTAAACTTGAACCTAGATATTCCGCGCCTATAGGCTTCCCACTTTCTTGTAGCTATAACGTGTTTACCTGTAACATGTAAACATGTAACGTATCATCTTTATGTTATATGCAACATGATTACAGAAAACTTAATCGAGGAATTTAAAGTTGGATTTTGAAAAAGTATATGCTTTTTGACAGGCAAAATACTCTAAGACAAGTGAAAGGTAGGTTGAAAGACCTAGACAGGTGTATAGTTTGGGACAGTAGCTGTGCTACAAAAATGCTTTTCTACTATGTGTATGTGGATGGTATATGTTTGCTTCATTTGCTTAGAATGTTTTCTAGGTGTGGAGTGGGAGATAACTGCAATTATGTTGTCAGTCACTGTTGTCTTGGCTATGCCATTGTTTTTATTTCTACAGCTTTTTTAAAATTTAATTTTTAAATTACAGTTAATATATAATAATGTATTAGTTTCAGATGTACCACCCTATGAATTGAAATTCATATAACTTAACAAAGTGATAATCCTGATAAATGTAGTGCCCATCTGACACCATATATAGTTATTACAGTATTATTGACTATATTTCCTATGCTGGACTTTACATCCCTGTGACTATTCTGGAACTACCAATTTGTACTTCTAAATTCCTTCACCTTTTTTCACCCATTTCACTGAACTGCAGATCTGGCAGACGTCAAAATGTTCTCTATATGAATCTGTTTCTATTCTGCTTGTTTATTTTGGTCTTTACATTCCACATATAGGTGAAGTCATCTGGCATTTTTCTTTCTCTGTCTGACTTATTTCAGTTAGCATAATACCCTCTAGGTCAGTGATTTTCATCTTATGGTACACAGAAACTACTAACATTCTGCTGCACATCAAAAATATATTTTTTGCCAATCTGCCAGAAAAATAGGTATAATTTTTATTAATTCACACCAGATGGCTGTTGTTGTGTTGGCTGTTGTCATTTGGGAAAAGAGGTCATTGGCCCCTGACTAAATAGTCAGGTATTGCATGTTTTAAAAATTCTTTCTTTTGCTGCACTCCAGTGTCCCACAGCACACTGGTTGAAAATAGCTGCTCTAGGTCCATCCATGTGGTTGCAGATTTCATTCTTTTTTATGGCTGAATCATATTCCATTGTATACAGAGTGTCCCCCCAAAATGTATGCAGGGTATCTGTAGATTCTATTACATTTTGAAAATGAAATATATTTTAATAAACACTGGCCTTATAATTATTCAAAGTTGTGTATACATTTTTTTCGGACACCCTATAATATGCATCACTTCTTCTTTACCCATTCATCTGTTAATGGATATTTAGGTTGCTTCTATATCTTTGTTATTGTAAATAATGCTGCAATAAACATGGATATATATGTCTTTCAATTTAGTGTTTTGGATTTCTTTAGATAAATACCCAGAAGTGGAGTTGCTGGGTCCTTCTTTGTCTCTTCTTCTTTTTTTTTATTGATTATTTTTTAGAGAGGAAGGGAGAGAGAGAAACATCTATGTGAGAGAGAAACACCAATCGGTTGTCTCGTGCGTGCCCCCCACTAGGGTTCGAGCCTGCAACCCTGGCACATGCTCTGACTGAATTGAACGGGGACCTCTCAGTCCATGGGATGATTCTCAATCCACTGAGCCAGACTGGCTGGGCTCTTTGTCTCTTACAGCCTTTGTTTTAAAGTCTATTTTGTCTAGTATGTAAGTATTGCTACCCCAGCTTTATTTTGTTTTGTTCTCATTTTCATGAAATGTTTTTTCATACCTTTTCTTTCAGGCTGTGTTTGTTTTTTGATCTGAGGTGAGTCTCTTGTAAACTGCATATGTAAGGGTCTTGTTATCCATTCAGTCACCCTATTTTTTTTTAATCCTCACCTGAGGACATTTTTTTGCATTTATCTTCAGATAGAGTGGGAGGAAGAGAGGGAGGGAGAGAGAGAGAGAAACATCAATGTGAGAGAGACACATCGACTGGTTGCCACCCACAAGACCTGACCAGGGCCAGGGACAAACCACAACCGAGGTACATGCCCTTGACCGGAATTGAACCCGCGACTCATTGGTCCTCGGGCTGATGCTTTAACCGCTGAGCCAAACAGGCCAAGGCTGGCATTTTAATTTTGATGTGTCTTGCTTGGTGTGGGCCTATTTGGGTTCATCTTGTTTAGGACTCTGCACTTCCTGGACTTCTATGTTTATAATACCTTCACCATGTTAGGGAACTTTTCTTTCATTTTTTTCAAACATGTTTTCAGTTTCTTCTTCCCTCTCTTCACCTTCCAGCACCCCCATGATATGAACATTGGTATGCTTGAAGTTGTCCTAGAATCTCCTTACACTGTCCTCATTTTTTTTGGACTTTTTTTAAAATTTTTGCTGTTCTGATTGTTTTTTTTTCCTGCTTCCTTCCATTCCAAATCACTGATTTGATTCTGTGCTTTATCTGCTCTAGTGTTAATTTCCTATAATTGATTCATTTCAGTTAATGTATCCTTAATTTATGAATGGTTATTTTTTATGGTTTCCACAACTTTTTTTATGGTGTTGAAGTTCTAAGTTACTTGAGCATCCTTATAATCATTGTTTTGGACTCTTTATCTGGTAGTTTGCTTGCCTCTATTTCATTTAGTACTTTTTCTGGAGATCTGGGACCTATTTCTTTTTCTCTTCACTCTGGCTGCTTTCCTCTGTTTGTTTTTATGTATTTCATAGAGCTGCTACATCTCCTGTACTTGGTAGCATGGCCTATGTATTAAGTGTCCTGTGGGGCCCAGTGGCACAGCCTCCCCAGTCACCCGAGCTGGGCTCTTCAGGTCCACTGTTCTATTGTATTGAGCCTTGATTGCTGTTGGCACCTCACTGGGAGGGATTGACCTACCAGGCCCATCAGCTGCAAGGACCAACTGTGAGTACTGTGGAGGAGCCGCTGTGCAGGGGCCGACCTCATGGAACAGGACTTGCTTCAGTGGGGCTTTGGTGTCTGCAGAGTCTACCCCTTGAATGTCTCCAGTGTGGTCTGAAGGTGTCCACTTGGTGCACTGGCTCTGGGGCCTCCTGAGGTGCAGGGTCAGCCACCACCTGTGCCCTGCGCCACTGAGAATGAGCTGATCGACAGATGACTGCTACTTGCGCTGGGCTTGGAATAGATTCCCCCGAGGGGGCCAAGCTACAAACTGAGGTTGCCCACTGCTAATGCTAGGCCTAGTGCCACTTAGTAAGAGGGAATGGGGTATGCAGAGGTCAGATGCTGCTTATTTGAGAGATTGTAGGAAAGAAGCATGAGCTAAGAGAGGCCGTTTGTATGAAAAAGCCACTGGAAATGGCTTGTGTGGGCCTGCAAGTTGGATAGGGCAGAGTCTCAGGGAATTGCCAGGACAGTCCAGCAGTATTAGCCAGATTGATGGAAATTCAGATATGGCTCCCGCCTTCCAGCTCCATGGGGTGAGGGCTCAGCAAAGGAGCAACGCCTCTGCCAGCACTTCTGTCTGGGAGAAAGCTAGCCCTCGCCCTGAAGTCAGACAATTTAGTTCCTCCCTGTATGTCCCTGGCACCTTTTGAGCTGTTGCCCTGGTGCTGGAACTCAGAGTGAGTGAGTCCATGCTCAGGCCCTTTAAGAGGATCACCTGGGATTCCAGGAGCCTTGGTGTCATTCAGCCACAGTCACTGCTGGCTTTCACAGCCAGAAGTTATGGGGAGTTCTCTTCCCAGCACTGGAAACCTGGGCTGGGGTTTCTGATGTGGGATCTCGCTACTCTGGGATTCCTCCGCAGCTGAAATGTTCCTCTTGGTTTTTAACTGCCACATGTGGGTGTGGGACTAGCCTGTTCCAGTTCTCTGCCTCTCCTACCAGTCTTGCCCCTCCTACCAGTCTCAATGATTCTTATTTATATCCTTAGTTATAGGACTTCTGTTCAGTTAGATTTCAGGCATTCTGAATGATGGTTCTGTAATTGAGTTGTAATTTTGATGTGGTTGTGAGAGGTTCCGAGTACCTCATTTACCTGCACTGCCATCTTGACTGGAACCTCTGTTGATGTTTTTGATGTAATGACTACACACCTTCAACTTATATTTAATTGAACTATTTAACTTTATTTGAAATTGAAGGCATATTCCAAAATCCCTTTTCCTGTGTTATGAAACTAATATGATCCTAGTACAGCAACTTAGAAACCTTTGTCACTTGAAAATAATGGCTTTTAATAATTTGAACTGTTATCACTCTGTTTTCTGAATGTGTATATTAATTATAAACATTTTTTAAAATGGGGATGTGTAAAGGCAAGAAGTATATGTGGGAAATCTCTTGTACCTTCTGTTCAATTTTTCCATGAACCTAAATCTGCTCTAAAAAATAAAGTCTACAAATAAATATATTTATAAATAAAATCTATAAAAACCATTGGTTATACCATATTATAGTTTTATTTCCTGAGAATCTAATATAATTTTGTCCTGTAAATTTTGTGACTGTAGTAGATTTATAGTATATCATATTCTTTATATATATTTTTTTCTTCAGATAGAGCGGGAGGGAGAGAGGGAGGAAGAGAGAGAGAGAAACATTGATGTGAGAGAGACACACCGAGTGGTTGCCACCCACACGACCCCAACCAGGGCTGGGGACAAACTGCAACCGAGGTACATGCCCTTAGTGGGAACCGAACCCGGAACTCTCTGGTCCGCGGGCCGACACTCTAACTGCTGAGCCAAACCGGCCAGGGCTATATATATTCTTTATATATAACTAAAATTCTATAGTTTTTAATAACTATATGGTTAGAAGTCAGAGTTGTAGTTACCCTTTGGAGTGCTGCATAAAGACTAGGAAGGAGCCCTGGTAGGTGTGGCTTAGTTGGTTGAGCATCATCTGGTGCACCAGGGAGTCTTGGGTTCAATTTCTGGTTGGGCACATACCTAGGTTGAGGTTTTACTCCCCAGTTGGGGCATGTGTGGTAGGCAACTGATTGATGGTTTTCTCTCCCTCCCTTCCTCTCTCTCTAGAATCAATGAAAAATGTCCTTGACTGAGGATTAAAAAACAAATTAAAAAAAGAAAAAATAGAAGGGAGCACAGAGGGGTTTTGAGGTGCTTGTTTATTTTTGTGAAAATTGAGCTGTATACTCACATGCTTTTTTCTGTATGTACAGGGATGGGCAAAAGTAGGTTTAGACTTAAAAGAGTTTCATTTTAACATTCTTTTGCATTAATAAAGCTAATTGGAAAATGAAATGCAGAGACATTTCAGATGACTTCTTCAGTTGTGATTTTAAATGATATGTAAATAGTTTTTTTTTTTTTTTTAGTTTTATTAATTTATTTTTGTTACAGATGTTTCTCCTTTTTTCCCCATTGACACCCTTCTTCCCATCCCCCCCAAATAGTTTATTTTTAAAAGTGTGTAGTTATTTAGAAAATAGTAACTTATGCATGTGTCTAAGCTCCAGCTATTTGGAGTAACATTTTATGGGCATATAACAGGATTTCAAGGACTTTATCAAAAAGAGTAGCAAATTAATCTAAAATGTGAAAATAGCTTAATTTATTCTATGATTTAAGTTATATGTGAACAGATGTTCTCCTCTGTACCCCTAACCCTTTTCTTATACTCAGCAGTGCATATTTGTTAAGTCAGTGAATCCCAGTCATTTCATCTGCTTTGAATATTATCACTTTAATAAAAAAGCACGTTGTCACTTTGATAGGTGAAGATATCTTATTTGAATGTTTTGTTATTATTAATGAATGTACCTTTTTTTTTTTTTTTTTTAAATCCTCACCCGAGGACATTTTTGCATTTATCTTCAGATAGAGCGGGAGGGAGAGAGGGAGGAAGAGAGAGAGAGAATCAATGTGAGAGAGCCACATTGAGTGGTTGCCACCCACACAACCCCAACCAGGGCCGGGGACAAACGGCAACTGAGGTACATGCCCTTAGTGGGAACTGAACCCAGGACTCTCTGGACCGCGGGCTGACGCTCTAACTGCTGAGCCAAACCAGCCAGGGCTAATGAATGTACCTTTTAAAACGCTAATTAAATATATGGATTTGATTTTTTGAGAATTACCTATTTAAATAGTCTAGAGCTGAGTTGTTGAGTATGGTAGCCACTAGTATTTGTGGCTATGAAATACTTAACATGGAGCCACTTTGAATTGAGATGTGCTGTAAGTGTAAAATATACACTGAATTTTGAAATCCTATTACCAAAAAAAAGTAAAATATTAATATCACATTTTTTAGCATTGGCTCTGTTTTGAAATGTTTTTGATATATTGGTTAAATAAAGTGTATAATTAAAATTAATTTACCCGTGTAAATTTTTAAATTTACATATGTTGTAAACAGTATATTTGTATTGGACAATGCTGATTTAAACAGTAATTTGTTATTAGGTGATTAGGGCCTGAATGAGGGTAGAAAGGAAAGTAATGAGGGCTTTAGCAAATTATGCAATATATATATATATATATAACTGTATAATTTCTCTTACATTGAAAGATATTTTATGGTTTTTGTGTGCTTCCAGCATGGCTTTGTAATCAGTCGTATGCTTTTTGAGGGCAAGGACTATGTCACTATTATTTTTATTGTTGTTAATCCTCACCCGAGGATATTTTTTCATTGATTTTTAGATAGAGTAGAAGGGAGAGAGGAGGAGAGAGAGAGAAACATCCATGTGAGAGAGAGACACTTATTGGTTCCCTCCCACCAACCCTGACCTGGGCTGGGGATTGAAGCTGCAACCCAGGCATGTGCCCTTGACTGAGAATCAAACCCACAACCCTTCGATCCATGGGCTTATGCTCTAACTGCTGAGCCAAACCAGTCAGGGCTATGTCACTTTTTTTTTTCTTTATTGATTTTAGAGAGAGAGGAAGGGAGAGAGATGGAAACATCAATGGCAGAGAACATCGATTGGCTGCCTCCTACATGCCCCCACTGGGGATTTAGCCCCAAACCTGGGCACGTGCCCTGAACGGGAATCGAACCGGCATCCTCTTGGTGCATGGGTCGTAGCTCAACCACTGAGTCACACCGGCCAGTTTATGCCACTGTTTTTAAATTCTCCTCTACTCTCTTGACTTTTTCTGGGTACATAGGGTGCTTGAAAAACAAGAATTAACAGGATATCAAGTAATTTTATAAATTCAGAGTTTGAATTATTAGATCGCAGACAATAATTCCTAGAGTTCTTATACCCTTGATTTTAACATGATAATATCACCAGCTAGCCAGATCAGTCATACCCTTTTTAAAAGGTTAAGGTGCAAGGTTAAGGGAACTAACATCTAGTAGTACATAACAGCCTCTAGGTCAGTGGTTCTCAACCTTCCTAATGCCGTGACCCTTTAATACAGTTCCTCATGTTGTGGTGACCCCCAACCATAAAATTATTTTTGTTGCTACTTCATAACTGTAATTTTGCTACTGTTATGTCTTAGGCAACCCCTGTGAAAGGGTTGTTTGACCCCCAGAGGGATTGCGACCCACAGGTTGTGAACCGCTGCTCTAGGTAGTCATTTTTATATCTTTCTCCATTTAATCTTTATAGTAACCTATGAGAAAGATATCAACCATCATTTTACAGATTAAATTGAGTAATTTTTCCATTGTTATGTTACCAATCTAGATATACCCTACTTCAAATTTAGTACTTTTTCCACTGTAGTTTACTGTGTTGATTAAAGTTAGCCAATTACTTAAGTGATTTAAAATTAGTCTAATATTGTGGTTGACGTGAAATAAATGAAAAGTAATCTTAAGAATGAAATGTATAATGATAACTTTTGGTAGTTTATGATGTGTGCTATGTATTCCATGTTCAATATATAAAGGACATTTTAGAAATTGTAGTATATAGTTCATTGGAAAAAAATAAAATTGTTAAAATAGTTTAAAATATTTTCGTTTCTTCTTTAGATAAACTCAAAGACAAAATTAAAGAGCGAGATAAGGAAAAAGAGAGAGAGAAAAAGAAGCATAAAACAATGAATGAGATGAAGAAAGAAAATGGAGAAGTAAAGATGTTACTGAAAAGTAAGTTTATATTCAATGATTTTAGTTGTACTGTGTTATATTGTTCATTGTACTTACTGACTTAGTGATTAAAATAAGATGTTATTTGGTGCTGAATTTTTTTGAGAATAAACAATGATCAGAATATGAAAATTAAATGTAATAGGAGTTTGAATTTGTATAGTAATATGTCTTTAGTATATTTATTTAGTGAGTCATTAAAAAGTAGTAATGGTTAAGCTCCATTAAACTGTTAGGTTCCTTAAATTATTTAAAAATAGGTTATCAGAAGATGGCAGCGGGCAGGACCGGAGAGAGGGTGAGTGCGTGAGAGAGTGAGCTAGTATGTGAGAGAGTGTGAGTGGACGACCAAACTCATGCAGTGCAGAGAAGCGGAGCAGAAGGTTCCTGTGCTGTGGACAGAGAGCAGCTGGCTACCGTGGTAAGCAGCCCTTCAGGGCGCTTCTCCCTGCGCTGTGGGGAGGTCCCACCATTTTTGAAGATCCCGGGTCTTCCCTGGGAAGAGGCAGTAGGAGCGGCTAGGGCCCAGCAACCTGAGCCCACCAGTGCACCTGGCACCATCGGACCAGTGGACACCCTGTGTCAACACAGACCAGTGCACAATAGTGGAACTGCCAAGGTGCCGGTTGTGGAAGCAGCAAACGGCCAGGAGCCCAGCACCATCCCCCACAGCAGCAACCTGATCAGAGTCCAGATATACCCCCAGCAACAGAGGCTGGGGAGCAGACATCCAGCCCCAGGCATCAGAAGCACAGACCAGCAGCTGAGACACATCCCCAAAAACTACAGCAAAGGCTGAACAAGAGCTGAGCCCCATGGGGCAGCAGCACTCCCCAGCCGTCAGGGGCGGGACCTGGGGCTCCACAGAGGCCTACGCGACCCAGCAGCCCACAAGAGAGGCGTGGAGATGGGTCTCCAAAGGTTCTGTGCGATCCAGCCACCTGCGGGGTGTTGGGGCTCTACAGAGGCCTGTGCGACCCAGCAGCCCACAAGATAGGCGTGGAGTCAGGTCTCCAAAGGGACTGTGAGATCCAGCCACCTGCGGGGCCTGCAGGGTGCTGGGGCACCAGAGAGGCCTGTGTGACCCAGCAGCCCACAAGATAGGCGTGGAGTCAGGTCTCCAAAGGGACTGTGAGATCCAGCCACCCGTGGGACCTGGGGGGTGCCGGGGCACAAGAGAGGCCTGCGCGACCCAGCTGCCCATGGGATCAGCGGGAAGCGATGGCTCCAACGGGGCCTGTACAACCCAGCTGCCCACAAGATCAGCGGGGAGCCAGGGCTCCAGTGAGGCCTGTGCAACACAGCTGCCCATGGTATGGGCAGGGAGCGCGGCTCCAACAGTGCTTGAGCTATACAGCTACAGGTGGCACCAGTGACCAGCTGGGAACACAGCTCCAGAGGGGCCCATGGGATCCAGCAGCAGCACCTACCAGGACACACCAATACCAGCCCCCAGTAGTCAATCCTCCAGAATCCACAGTGAGCAAGAGACGACATGCAACAAAACAGTCTGGGAGGCACAATAGCCTTATTTGATATACAGTGAGCTGCCTACACATCCGAACATCCCTCACTGTGTCTAGACCTACCAGACGGCTAAAATGGGGAGACCAAGAAACAAGACCCAAAGGGAAGAAAAAGAGGAGTCACCAGAAAAGGAACTACAGGAAATGGAAGACAGCAACTTGTCAGATAAAGAATTCAAAGAAATGATTTTAAGGGTGCTCAAACAATTTGGTGAGAACTACAAGTAACTTAATAAGAATTATGAAGAGCTCATTGGGAACTACTTCAGCCTAAAAAAAGAGGTAGAAGCTATGCGTAAAAATAAAGAGGAAATAAAGAATGACATAGCTGTTATGAAAAATACCTTAGAAGGGTTCAGTAGTAGATTAGAAGAATCTGAAGACCGAATCAGTGACTTAGAAGACAAGGTAGAGAAAAACACCCAAATAGAGCAGCAAATGGAAAAAAAGTTTAAAAAGCAGAAGGAAAGTTTAAGGGAGCTGTGGGACAATATAAAACGTAACAACATTCGCATTATAGGGATACCAGAAGGAGAAGAATCAGAGAAAGGAATAGAGAAACTGTTTGAAGAAATAATGACAGAAAACTTCCCTAAATTGGGGAAGGAAAAAGTCACACAAGTCCAGGAAACACAGAGAGTCCCAAGCAAGACGAACCCCAGAAGACCCACAGCTAGACACATCATAATAAAAATGGCAAACATTAAAGACAAAGAAAGAATCTTAAAGGAAGCAAGAGAGAGACAGAAAGTTACCTATAAGGGAGTTCCCATTAGACTGTCAGCTGATTTCTCAATAGAAACGATGCAGGCCAGAAGGGAGTGGCATGAAGTGTACAAAGTAATGCAAGGCAAGGGTCTGCATCCAAGACTACTCTATCCAGCAAGGCTATCATTCAAAATTGAAGGAGAAATAAAGAGCTTCACGGATTAAAAAAAAAGCTAAAGGAATTTACCACCACCAAACCAGCACTGCAAGAAATGCTGAAGGGACTATTGTAAGAAGAAGAAGAAAACAGAGAGAGAGAGAGGAACACAGGCATAAAATTAAAATGGCAACTAATAACTATCTATCAATAATTACCTTAAATGTAAATGGCTTAAATGCTCCAATCAAAAGACATAGGGTTGGCTAAGAAAACACGGCCCATATATATGCTGTCTACAAGAGACCCACCTCACAACAAAAGACACACACAGGATGAAAGTGAAGGGATGGAAAAAATTTTTCCAAGCAAATGGAAATGAAAAAAAAACTGGTGTAGCAATACTCACATCTGACAAGAAAGACTTCAAAACAAGGGCCATAATAAGAGTCAGAGAAGGTCACTCATAATATTAAAAGGATCAATCCAACAAGAGGATATTACTCTGGTAAACATATACATCCCAAATACGGGAGCACCAAAATATATTTAAAAACTTCTGGAGGACTTCAAGGGAGAGATCAGTAGCAACACCATCATAGTGGGTGACTTTAACACGCCACTGACACCACTGGATAGATATCTAGACAAAAAATTAACAAGGACATAGAGTCCTTACAAGACAAACTAGATCAGTTGGACTTCATTGATATTTACAGAACATTTCACCCCAAAGCTGCAGAATATACATTCTTCTCAAGTGCACATGGGTCATTCTCAAAGATAGACCACATGTTAGGACACAAAGCAAGTCTCTACAAATTCCAGAAAATTGAAATCATATCAAGCATCTTCTCAGATCAGAGTGGCATGAAACTAGAACTCAATTACAGTAAAAACACACAAAAACATTCAAACACTGGGAGGCTAAATAGCATGCTATTAAACAACGAATGGGTTACTAACGAGATCAAGGAAGAAATTAAAAATTTCCTGGAAACCAATGAAAACGAACACACAACAACACAAAATCTGTGGGACACAGCAAAAGCAGTCCTAAGAGGGAAGTTCATAGCACTACAAGCCTACCTCAAGAAACAAGAAAAATTCCTAATTGATTTTCTAACCCTACAACTTAAAGAACTAGAAAGTAAACAAAAAGAAAAACCCAGAGCTAGTAGAAAGAAGGAAATAGTAAAGGTCAGAGCAGAAATAAACGACGTAGAGACTAAAAAAACAATTCAAAAGATCAATGAAACAAAAGCTGGTTCTTTGAAAAGATAAACAAGATCAATGGACCTTTAGCCAGACTCACCAAGAAACAAAAAGAGAGGAACCAAATAAACAAAATCAGAAATGATAGAGGAGAAGTAACAACTGACACCACAGAAATTCAAAAGATCATCGAAACATACTATGAACAATTATATGCCAACAAATTGGACAACCTAGGAGAAATGGACACATTTCTAGAAACACACAGCCTCCCAAAATTGAACCAGGAAGAGATAGAAAACTTGAACAGGCCAATAACAACAAAGGAAATTGAAGATGTAATTAAGAAACTCCCAGCAAACAAAAGCCCAGGCCCAGATGGCTTCACGGGGGAGTTTTATCAAACATTCAAAAAAGATCTAATACCCATTCTCCTCAAACTATTCAAAAAAATCAAAGAAGAGGGAACACTTCCAAACTCATTTTATGAGGCCAGCATAATCCTAATTCCAAAACCGGATAAAGACACTACAAAGAAAGAAAACTACAAGCCAGTATCCCTGATGAACACAGATGCCAAAATCCTTAACAAAATATTAGCAAATCAGATCCAGCAATACATCAAAAAAATTATTCATCATGACCAAGTGGGTTTCATCCCAGGCATGCAAGGATGGTACAATATTTGCAAATCAATAAATGTGATACACCACATAAACAAAATGAAAGATAAAAACCATATGATCATATCAATAGATGCAGAAAAAGCATTCGACAAAATCCGGCACCCATTTCTGATAAAAACGCTCAGCAATGTGGGACTAGAGGGACCATATCTCAACATAATAAAGGCCATATATGAAAAACCTACAGCCAACATCATTTTCAATGGGCAGAAACTAAAAGCATCCTCCTTAAGAACGGGAACAAGACAGCAATTAGACATGAAAAAAAATTAAGGGGATCCAAATTGGAAAGGAGGAAGTGAAACTGTCATTATTTGCAGATGACATGATATTGTACATAGAAAACCCTAAAGACTCCATCAAAAATCTACTAGACTTAATAAATGAATTTGGGAAAGTAGCAGAATACAAAATTAACATCAAGAAATCGACGGCATTCTTATACACCAATGATGAAATCACAGAAAGAGAAACTAAAAAAACAATCCCATTTATCATTGCAGTATAAAAATTAAGATACCTAGGGATAAACTTAACCAAAGAAGTAAAGGACCTCTTCACAGAAAACTACAGGTCGTTGCAAAAAGAAATAGAGGAAGATATAAAAAAATGGCAACATATATACCTTGTTCATGGATTGGAAGAATTAACATCATTAAAATGTCTTTACTACCCAAAGCAATCTATAGATTCAATGCAATCCCCATCAAAATGCCAATGACATATTTCACAGAACTAGAAGAAACACTCCAAAAGTTTATATGGAACCAAAAAAGACCCCAGATAGCTACAGCAATCTTGAAAAAGAAGAAGAAAGTAGGAGGGATCACATTACCAGATTTCAGGTTATATTACAAAGCCACTGTAATCAAAACAGCCTGGTACTGGCACAAGAACAGGCAGATAGATCAATGGAACAGAATAGAGAACCCAGAAATTGACCCAAGACAAATGCTCAATTAATATTTGACAGAGGTGGCAAGAGCATACAATGGAGTAAAGACAGTCTCTTCAATAAATGGTGTTGGGAAAATTGGACAGCTACTTGCAAAAAAATCAAGCTAATCCACCAATTTACACCATGCACGAGAATAAACTCAAAATGGATAAAAGACTTAAATGTAATTCGTGAATCCATAAAAATTCTACAAGAAAATGGAGGCAACAAAATTTCAGACATCATACGCAGCAGAATTTTCACTGATACAACACCTAAGGCAAGAGAAACAAAGGAAAAAATGAACACATGGGACTACATCAAACTCAAAAGCTTCTGCACAGCAAAAGAAACAGCCATCAAAACGGAAGGGGATCCCACTATATGGGAGACCATAATCGCCAATGATGCATCAGATAAGGGGTTAATTTCCAAAATATATAGAGTGCTCATAAAACTCAACAAAAGGAAGACAAAGAACCCAATTAAAAAATGGGCAGAGGACCTAAATAGACACCTCTCTGAACAGTACATACAAATGGCAAAGAGACATATGACAAAATGCTCAATGTCACTAATCATCAGAGAGATGCAAATTAAAACAACTATGACGTATCACCTCACACCTGTCAGAATGGCCGCCATCGACAAATCATCAAACAACAAGTGCTGGCGAGGGTGTGGAGAAAAGGGGACTCTAGTACACTGCTGGTGGGAATGCAGACTGGTGCAGCCACTGTGGAAAACACTATGGTGTTACCTCAAAAAGTTAAAAATTGAACTGCCATTTGACCCAGTGTTCCCACTTCTAGGAATATACCCTAAGAATCCTGAAACACCAATCAGAAAGAATATATGTACCCCTATGTTCATAGCAGCACTATTTACAACAGCTAATATCTGGAAATAACCCAAGTGTCCATCAGTAGATGAGTGGATAAAAAAGCTGTGGTACATGTACACAATGGAATACTATGCAGCTGTAAGAAAGAAAGATCTCTTATCCTTTGAGATGGCATGGAAGGACTTGGAGAGTATTATGCTAAGCGAAACAAGCCAAGCGGAGAAAGACAAATTTCACATGATTTCACTTATTTGTGGAATATAATGAACTAAACAAACTGATGAACAAAATTGACTCAGAGACATAGAGGTGGGGTACAGACTGAGAAGCCTCAGAGGAGGGGGGGTTGGGGGGGGTGAAGAGATAAACCACAGAACTTATATGCATGTATGCATGACCAATGGACATGGACAACAGGGCTGGGGATGGGGCCAGGGTGATGGGGAGGAGGGTGTCAATGGGGGAAAAAGGAGAAACATCTGTTACAAAAACAAATTTATAATATAAATAAATAAAAAATAAAAAAGTAAATAAAAATAGGTTATCTGATTTTGTGTTTGCATTGCTAGTCTTCATTCGTATTTGGATAATCTAAAAGGCTAAAGGTATTTTAAGCTTGATAGGGATGGTGGAAGGAGTGAAATTATTTTGTGGTAAGCATATCATGGTCTGGTATTTGGAGGGAACATTTTGCTCTGAGCTAATTTAGAAGGTGTACTGTTTTACTGTATGTTTCTTACATGCTTAAGAATATTCTCTTTCCTATTTTTTTCTCTGTTGTTACAATTTTCTTTAGTTGCTGTTTACATGGGGCAGTGGATGGTTAGGTAATAATACAAATGCTATCAATGAATCTGAACCATTTCAGAGAGAACTTGTGGTAGAATAGAAGTAAGATCAGTCTTAAATTCACTCAGCAAGGTAAGAAAAAGAATCAGTGGCATTTGTTTGCTAGATAGCTAACAAATTCATTAGCTGCCCCATCAAGTTGACAATTTACAGAGCAAAACATTTTGACTGTGATTAATTTTATATTGAATTTATGTGTTGATAAGCTTTTATATCTACATAAAGGAGAAAAGGCCATAACACTGCATGTGCAACAAAATGACTGGTTAATTTATATTAATTCGCATAAACAGATTCTGTATTTTCATTTCATTCTTTGTCATGTTTCCAGATATTCTTTGATGGCACTTTTTTTAAGTTCTGTTTTTTACTTGTAAGAACTTTTCTTTTCTGTAAAATTACGTTGACCTTGGAGAAACATGTCAGAGGTTAAGTTGATGACTACTTGTTCTGTCTCTTTTGCCAGTGTGTATTATCTGTGTTGTCTAAGCCTTTGAGGCAGGAATCAAACCTAAGCACACCGGTGCTGTACAGCGGCTAATGATCAATGCTTGAAATTATTACAGTCGTCCCTCACCACTTCGCACTTCGACTTTTGCGGCTTCACTCTATCGTGGTTACCTCAAAAGTCGAAGCACGAAGTGGCGAGGGACGACTGTAATATAATATAAATGAAGAATCCTACTTCACGGAAATTCATGTATCACGGTAGAGCCTGGAACTGATTAACCGCGATAAAAGAGGGCGGACTGTACTTAGCTTTACCCTGTTGGTTTAGTCAAATAGTAGTCATTTTCTTATCCATTTAAATTTACAATGACGTAAATTCCTGCCACTTGGTTAAACGTTCGATTCCTAACATGCCGTTAATGTGAAATATGTGAATCTAGAGTTTACATATTCAAACAAAATTTAATCTTAAAATAATGGAGTTTTAAAAAAATAACATGAGATAGTAACCTTAAATTTAAAGTAGATGAAAAATTTCAGAGCTCTTTTGAACTGAGTTAAATTGAAACCTAGTGGTGATAAGGGAATGAAAAATGAGGTACATTTGGAAATGAATTGGTGGCCTTTGGGATGACAATGGGAAAATGTATTTACTTTAAAGTGGAAGTAAATAATAGTATAATTACTGCTTTACATGGTTGTGAATATTAAATGAAATACGGTGTGGGGAAAGTGCCAACTACAGTGTCTGGCCCACAGATATTTAATAAGTGGATGAGAATCTTGTAAACATGTATGAAAGATTAACTCTTGTGATTAAAAAACAACAAAACTCTCTTTAATGGCTAGTATATAGATAATTAAATGAATGAAAACATGATTCATTTTGGTAAACTATGCTTGTTCTATTGTAAGCACCAAATTTT
This sequence comes from Tadarida brasiliensis, assembly GCA_030848825.1. Taxonomy (NCBI): domain Eukaryota; kingdom Metazoa; phylum Chordata; class Mammalia; order Chiroptera; family Molossidae; genus Tadarida; species Tadarida brasiliensis. The sequence goes on along the minus strand of CM061267.1, from coordinate 62,021,213 downwards.
AGTTATTGTTATAATCTAACAAAAACAATTTGCTCTGCCTGTGTGGCCATTTCCCAAGTGAGGGTACATCAGGGAAAGGCTTCCTTTGTTATTGGTGTCCTAGAGCAATATAGCAGAGTCAATTTGGTGGGGGCAGTATACTGTCATGTATAACTGTGTGTCCTGTTTTCCTTTACGGGCTTCAACTTTTATTTTCTCCTTATAATCTTCTCCTTCTGATAATGCTAATATTGCAAGCTGTGACACACACAGATATTGATTGTTGATGGCACTTGAACATCTAAAGTCAATGCTAACTCTTACGATAATCTCATTTCCTCTAGGTTTTCATTAAAAGCTGCAATAAGTTGTATATGATTAGAGATATATACACAGTTATGTATATGCTAAAAAGTTTTTATTAATGCAGAAATCTTATAAATGGTGAAAATTTTATTAAAATAATTTAAAGGAACAAATAGATTTGAATCATAAGCTTATTTTGCTCATCTTTTAATATCTAATGTCTACCAACTATTTTTTCTGAGTATACTTATATGTTCCAGCCATTTTTTGTTTATTGATAAGTTGTAAGAACATAGGTGTTATCTTTATTGATTTTAGAGTGAGAGGAAGGGAGAAGGGAGAGAGAGATAAAATCATCGAATGGCCACCTCCTGCATGCCCCCCACTGGGAATTTGGCCCACAACCTGGGCATGTGCCCTGACCGGGAATCGAACCGGGGACTTCTTGGTGCATGGGTCGAAGAAGCTCAACCACTGAGCCACACTGGCCGGGCTTTTTTTAAATCCTCACCCGAGGATATTCTTTCCATTTTTGTTCAGAGAGAGTGGGAGGGAGGGAGAGAGAGAGAAACAGAAACATGGATGTGAGAGAGACACATTGACTGGTTGCCTCCCGCATGACCTCAACCAGAGCCAGGGACGAACCGCAACCAAGGTCCGTGCCCTTGACTGGAACCGAACACGGGACTCATTGCTCGGAGGGCCAATGCTCTAACCGCTGAGCCAAACCAGCCAGGGCTATATATATATTTTTTTTTAAATATATTTTTATTGATTTTTTAGATAGAGAGGAAGGGAGAAGGGAAGAGAGATAGAAACATCGATGACAGAGAAACATCAATTGGCTGCCTCCTGCACGCCCCACCTGGGGATCGAGTGAGCCCGCAACACAGGCATGTGCCCTGACTGGGAATCAAACCAGGACCTCTCAGTCCATGGGACGGCACTCAATCCACTGAGCCACACCGGCCGGACTGATTATATTATATTATATCATTATAGCATATCAAAGCTTGTTGGTGAATAGGTGGAATAGGAGCATTAAAGAAGCCAATGCCCAAAAGTTATTGGTAATGTACTACAGGTCACAGGTAGGTAATTCATGGCAGGAAGAGTGAAAATATTAAGATGCAAAAAAAGCAATCATTCTCCAAAGGCCAAAGGTTGAGCTAATTACTACTTTTTCCCTATGTATGATGATAGAGTTATATATATTGATCCTTATATTAGATATGAAATCAGATCTAATTTTTCTGGACAACCTTTATGTTTTTTTAAATTAACACTGAAGTATACTAAGATTGGTGGCGGAAATTAATACCAGACAATTTGTGTTTTTAAAGTTTGTTTATATATGTGTATATATATATATATATATATAAAATTAGCCATTAATAGCGCATGCTGTTTGTATCTTTCTGTGTGTGGTTTTTTTCTGTCTCTGTGTGTCTCTTTCTTTCTGGTTATCTGTGTGTCTGCATTTCTCCCTGTGTCTGATTCTCTCTCTGTGCATGTGTGTGTCTGTGATGCTCTGTGTATGTGTCTCTGTGATCCACTGTGTGCATGTGTCTTTGAATCTGTGGGAGGAGGGACCTCCATCAACCTTTTACTTTTATACTTTTTGAGGGTCCAAGTTAGTAGACAGTAATTCTATTTCTGTTATGGATACTTACCAGAATTCTTTAAAAAACAAACAGGTCTAATTTATTGGGCATTGTTTGAAGAATTATAGATCTAGAGCAATGTGTACTTGAAATATCTTTTAGTATAAGAGAAGAACATTGATATTCAAAATGGTTTTATTTTAAAGTATTTAAAAATTTCCTTCATATACATTTACTGCATTTTGTATGTCATTTCAAGGCAGCAAATGAATGAGAGACTGTATAAACCTTTAAAATTTTATCTTGTGAATATTGGTGCCTTTAGTTAGTTGAAATGTAAAGAATGCATTTTACCTGTGTCCATTGGTGGGGTGTCTTAAAGACTATCCTCAGTTTGATGATTTGCTAGTACTCAGCATATAGTTGATTCATGGCTATGATTTATTTTAGTGGAAGGTGCAAAGTAAAATCAATGAAGAGAAAAGGCATATGAGGCAATGTCTAGAGGAAACCAGATGTAGGCTTCCAAGATTCTTCTCTTAGTGGAGTCACATAGGATGCACTTAATTATTCTAGTAGTGAATTGTGACAGCACATGTGAAATGTCTACCAGGGAAGCTCATTAGAGATTAAATGCCCAGGGTTTCATATGGGAGCTGGTCACATAGTCACCCTCTCTACAGTATGTATCAAAATTCCAGACTCCCAGAAGGGTAACAGGTGTTCAAAATAAACTGTATTGTTTGCACAAACAGTTTAGGCACAATGAGCCACTCTTATCCGGGAATGATGGGAACCTTCCCAAAATTCAAGTTCACAGATGCCAGCTAATGGCCAGCCTTGCTTGCAAGCAGGACTTTCTAAGGATAGCAGTCTCAGGCATGTTATATTAACTCTTTTCTGCACACTGTGCTCACTTGAATATTTAATTACAGAATAGTTTGTAATGGGAATTTAATTCCTTGATGTTCAATATAAGAATCTCTTGACTGATTTCTTATTGGTTTGCATTTTTCAGTTTCTAACTATTATACTACCTTTTTCATCCATCCTCATGACTATGAAATAGACTGTTGTGCCTGTTTTATTTCAAAGTAACATGTAGTCTAATGATTGGATATTTTCTATTTTAACTTTAAAAAAATATGTTAGGCATATATGTAATAGCATATTAAACATATTTTCATTCAAATGAAATTCTGTTTATTTTGGTAAACCATTTAATTTGAGCAATTTTACATATATTTTCAGTTTAGTTATTAATTATATCTCAATACTTTAAACATTTTTAAGTTCTGTTTTTTGTGGTGTTGTTTTTTTTCCCCATTATTGATTTTTAGAGAGAGGGAAAGGGAAAGGGAGAGAGAAATAGAAATGTTGATGAGAGAGAACATCAGTTGGCCGTCTCCTGCATGCCCCCCATTGGGGATGGGGCCTACAACCTGGTCATGTGCCCTGACCTGGAATTGAGCTGGCGACCTCTTGGTGCATGGGTCAACACTCAACCACTGAGCCACACTGGCCGGGCTTAAGTTCTGGTTTTTAATTGACTACTGTCTTTTTTCCTTGACTCATTTGGATTTGGCTTACATATATGAACCTCTTTTATCTTTCATTTTGTTTAACTCCTTGTTTTGCTTTTTTTATTATTAATTTTCTTCTAAGGATATTAACCTGAATCTGATGTTAGATAGTTTATGCCAAGGAAGCAAGTATGAATTTGTTAATATATTTCTTAAGTAGTTGCATATAGATTTATTAGAGAATCAAGACTTTGCATTTTATGACTTGACAAACCTATGTGATCAATAATGTTGAGAGATTTTTATTTTTGCTTCTCATGATGATACCAATTTGGTCTTCATTGCATACTTAGATGAATTTTTAGAAGTGATAGTTTATTATTAACATTGAACTTTTCCTTTTTAGAATTGCTTTCAACTTGAGAGAACTTTTGTGGGTTTTGTTTTCAGGGTTAAGATTAAGTCGTATTCATATGGTAGAAAACTTTGAATAAAAAGTAGGCAAGGAAAAACCTATAAACCTCAGGTAGTTTCTTGGTAAGAGAAATCTTCTCATTCATAGATTCATTAAATGTTCATTGTAGCAGTGTTCTAGATACCACGAGGGACACATGATGGTGAGTAAAGTATCATTTCACTCTGAATTTATATGGAAGTTGTTTCACTCATAGAATGTTGTAAAGGACATATGATGTGCAGGTATCCTGAGTGAAAAAAATAACTTTATATGACTATACCACAAATACTCATATCTGTGGAATATAGAATAACTATGTAAATTTCAGTTCCATTGGAGAGGTGAAGGAAAGTAAAATGAAGGAAATGACAGAGTTTTTAAAGGATGAGTAAGAAAGAGTTCAGTAGTAAGTATTGGGCAGGGCAAGTGTATTTTAGGGAGAGGAAATGCCTTTGTCAGTAGTAGAAACATAAGATAGAATTAGGTATGTCTTATAAGAAATTTTAAGTACTGTAGTGCAGATTGACCAGAGCAAGAGGTACTTGAGGGCATTGTCTTCCAGACTGGAGAGGTTATATTTTATTTGGTAAGCATTGAGAACTCTTGAAAACAGTTAAATCAATGGATGAATATGATAAAATATATATATAAAACTTAAAAGATTAATATGGCTCCAGCATTTGGGATGAAAGATACTTATGAGGCAGTTAGACCAAAAATTAAGGCGGTCAAAGTATCAAGGAAGTAAAAAATAATCAAGGATGAGCTGAATAATTCTTTCAAACCTTGGAGAGATCAGGAAGAATACTTGGGAGAATATCATTGATATTTGACTATTCTGGAAAGGAAAATTTGAGTAGACTGAAAGCAGACTCATAATTTAAGGGATAGATTGTTCTTTACAAGAAGTTTGATGGTAAAAGAAGAGAAGAGAGAACTATTAAGCAAATGTTTTTGGAGCTGGTAGAAGGGACTATTTTTGGAAAGTAGGCAGGATGTCTTACTTGCTAGAGACAAAATGGAATAAAAGAGATATATGGAGGTGGAAAAATTTAAGTAAGGAAGTTTGTTGGGCCCTGGCCAGTTTGGCTCAGCGGTTAGAGCATTGGCCTGCGAAAGACTCACAGTTCGATTTCCGGTCAAGGGCTCATACGTCGGTTGCAGGTTCAATCCCCAGACATGGTTGGGGTCTGTTGGGAGGCAACCAGTTGATGTGTCTCACGTCGATGTTTCTCTCCCTCCCTCCCTCCCTGTCTGAAAATCAGTGGAAAAATATCCTTGGGTGAGGATTAACAACAGCAACAAAAGTTGGTTGGGAAGATTAAATTCAGGCAGGTTATCTATAAAAGTGAAATAACAAGCGAAAACAGTGAATACCTTCTTTTCTCAACTTAACAGCTTAATGACTTTTTCATCATATTTTAGGAAGCATAATTTTTTATGAGAATGTTTACTTTTTTATCTTTTTCATATTGTGTAGAAATAAATATACTATGATAATGTTAAGTGTTTGTATGTACACTTAGATTCCAAAGTTGTAAAGTCTCTGTGGATTAATTTTTTATTCTTTGGAGTTCTAAATTTCTGAGCCCAGAGTGTAATTACTTGCCTTTGGTTACAGAAGCTTGTTAATATATAAGCTTGTTGTGCCCCATTTTTTAAAAAACTTTTTAATTCATCTCTTTATTGGCACATGGGTATCATTTGTGCTTAAGACATGAGATATTCTTCTAGTTTTGTCATCTCCTTTATGGTATCTTGTGGGGTCTTCACTGGGAACTTTGAAAATTCTAGTTGACCTAAAACAGCCCATTTTAGATGCAAGAGTAGTTTTCTAAGGAGGAAATATGGTGAAAGCTAAGGAATTGCTGTGCTTGTTGCTTTTATACTAAGCAAGTATTTTTCTCCTTTTATGATTTCTAAATTCTGATACCTATATGCAATTTTTAGGAACTTAGATAAAGTAAATATGATGAGATACATATATCTCATCATATATTTATATATATATCATTGGGAAATATCTGGAGGGCATTGTTCATATTGACCTTTGTTTAACTTTTCATTTATGATTTTCTACATTTAAAATTTGAAGATTATGCTTTCTAAAACATTCATTCATTTCGTTACTTCAGTAAACACTGATTTAGCATCTGCTATGTCAGAAAGATGTAAATTTGTCTAAAGCCTTCATGTGTGTGTATAGAGAGAAGCAAAGAGATTGACTAAATTATGAGTATCAATACTGTGTAAAATGAGTCCCAAATATAAACTTAATTTTGAGTAAACTTTATTTATTATAAAACATTTCCTAAAGCATGGTTTTTTAAGTAACTAAAATATGGAGTTTCAAAAAAAATTTTTCCCAACAGGTGGGAAGGAGAAGCCAAAAACAAATGTGGAAGATTTACAAATTAAAAAGGTAAAGAAGAAAAAGAAAAAGAAACACAAAGAGAATGAAAAACGGAAGCGTCCAAAAATGTATAGCAAATCTATTCAAACCATCTGCTCAGGATTGCTATCTGATGTTGAAGATCAAGAAGCCAAAGGCATCCTAAATGATAACATAAAGGATTACAGTAGAAAGAATTTGGATACCAAGAACTGTGATTCCAAAATTCCAGAGAACAGTGAGTTTCCATTTGTCTCATTAAAGGAGCCACGGGTTCAGAATAATCTCAAAAGGTTGGACACTTTGGAGTTCAAACAGCTCATTCATATTGAGCACCAGCCTAATGGAGGCGCATCAGTTATCCATGCCTACAGTAATGAACTCACCCACCTGTCTCCTGTGGAGATGGAGAGGTTTGCAGAAGAGTTTGTGGGTCTAGTATTCAGTGAAAATGAAAACTCTGCAGCTTTCTATGTAATGGGTATTGTTCACGGGGCAGCTGCTTATTTACCTGACTTTTTAGACTACTTTTCATTTAATTTTCCTAATTCGCCAGTGAAAATGGAGATTTTGGGAAAGAAGGATATAGAGACAACAACTATGTCCAATTTTCATGCTCAGGTAAGAGATTTTTTTTTTTTTTTAAAGGAACTTTTAATTATATGTTTTAGACAAGTTTCCGTTCTTTGTTTCTCATTTTGCTATAGGTTTGAAATAAGGTAAGACTACAATGAAATGAAATGAAACCTCTTGGGAATATTAAGAATAAATTACATTCTTGATGTGAACATTAGAATTTAAATTGGTTTCTACTCGTGCTTTTCCTTAAAGGTCATTTATGAAATATTTAAGATTCTATTGTTTTCTTTTACAAGGATTTACCTTGAAAATGAAATAATTCAGCCGGTCCTTGCAGCAGTTTTCTTACCTGAAAATTACCTAAAATTATCTTCTTGGTTTATGTGACAATGCCTTGAAAGTGCTTAGCATTGGATCCACCACATAATAGATGCTGAATAAATTTTGACTATTAAAAATATTGTGGAATAAAGGGATCATCGGTTGTGTGACTATATGAGAAAATTTGCATATCAGTGCATATATTGAGCTAATTTCCATTTCCTACCCTTCTCTAAGGTGAATATATATATTCTTTTAGAAAGCAGAGTCAGAATTGAGCCTGCTGGCTTTGTAAAGTGAATGTGGGCCCATTTAAAAGGCTGGTGCTGCTCTGGCTGGTTTGGCTCAGTGTTTGGAGTGTCAGCCCTGGGACCAAAGAGTCATTAAGGGCTCATACCTTGGTTGCTGGAGGCAACCAATCGATGTGTCTCTCTCATATCGATATTTCTCTCCCTCTCTCCCTCCCTCCCTCCCTCCCTCCCTCCCTCCCTCCCTCCCTCCCACTCTGTTTGAAAATAAATGGAGCCCTGGCCGGTTTGGCTCAGCGGTTAGAGCGTCGGCCTGCGGTCCAGAGAGACCCAGATTCGGTTCCCGCTGGGGGCATGTACCTCGGTTGCAGTTTGTCCCCGACCCTGGTTGGTCGTGCGGGTGGCAGCCACTCGATGTGTCCCTTTCACGTCGATGTTTCTCTCTCTCTCTCTCTTCCTCTCTCTCCTTCCCACTCTGTCTGAACAAAAAATGAAAAAATGTCCTTGGGTGAGGATAAAAAAATAAAAATAAATGGAAAAATATTCTTGGCTGAGGATTAATTGTCATCTTAACTGTGTAGTAAGTACAGCTTAAAAAACGTGTTTTTGTTATTAAATGAAGAGACATGGTGAGACTCATTAATTGTGCCAGTTTGTATGTGGCTAGGTTGTGGGTCTCAAGTCCTTCAAAGAGCAGCCTACCCTGTTGCCATCACCTATTCAGGGTGCATAACTAATACTTATGGCACAGAGGAAACTCTAGGTCAGTGGTTTTCAACCTGTGGGTCCCGACCCCTTCGGGAGTCAAACGACCCTTTCACAGGAGTCACCTAAGACATAACAGTAGCAAAATTACAGTTAATGAAGTAGCAATGAAAATAATTTTATGGTTGGGAGTCACCACAACGTGAGGAACTGTATTAAAGGGTCGTGGCATTAGGAAGGTTGAGAACCACTGCTCTAGTTAGATATATCTTCTTCATTACCAGGTGTTCTGGCCTATATCTATGTGATCTGTTAGCTACAAGGACTGCTTTTACCTCTGTAGCTTTAGACTTACCCGAGGATTCTTTTTTTCATTTTTATCTTCAGATAGAGTGGGGGGAGGGGGTAGAGAGAGAGAGAGAAACAAACATGGACATGAGACACATCGATTGGTTGCCTCCCACACGACCTGACCAGGGCTGGGGACCAAACCGCAACCTAGCTATGGTGCCCTTGACTGTAATCAAACCCACGACTCTTTGGTCCGTGGGCTGATGCTCTACTGCTGAGCCAGACCAGCCAGCGCTGGGCTGTTTTTCATTTAAAAATTTTTTAAAAAATAAACATTTCAAAGTTTTTTAAAATTGATTTTTTAAAATAACCTTTTTATTTAATTTTATTTATTTTATTCCTCACCTGAGGATATTTTTCCATTTATCATCAGTTAGAGTGGGAGGGAGGGAGGGAGGGAGAGAGACAGAGAGAGACAGAGAGAAACGTCGATGTGATAGAGCCACATCGACTGATTGCCTCCCGCATGACCTGACCAGGGCTGGGGACAGACAGCAACCAAGGTACGTGCCCTTGACCGGAATTGAACCCACGACTCATTGGTCCACTGGCCGATGCTCTAACTGCTGAGCCAAACTGGCCAGGGCAAAATAACCTTTTTATTGATATATAATATGTACACAGAATGCACACATTATAAATTTATAGCTTGATGAATCTTTACAAAGTGAACACATCTTTGATTTTTAAAAGTAGAATGTTATTGGTGGGGGGGTGGGAGCAGGGAGGAAGGTGTCATTGGGGGAAAAGGGAGGGACATTTGTAATAAAAAATGAATTAAACAAGATAGAATCCAGAGACCTCCCCAACACCTCTTTATCACCATTCTGCCCACCCACCACCCCCACATACACAAACACCCAGGTTACCACTCTCCTGACTTTGACTGCCACAGATAAATTTTGCCTGCTTTGAATTTTTATATAATATACTTTGTCATGTGTGACTTCTTACCTTCAGCATTATGTTTGTGAGATTCATTCATCTTGTGTGTAACAACAGTTTTTTTTTACCCCTCATTGCTGTATGGTATGCTGTTGTATGAATATACCATGGTTCATTTATTCTTATTTACTATGGGTGGATATTTGAGTTCTTTCCAGTTTGGGGCTGTTACAGTTGTAACAGCTATGAATATTTTTGTACATGTGTTTTGGTGAGCATACATATTTGTTTCTGTTGGGTATATATGTAAGATAGGAATTTCAGGATCAAAAAGTATGCAGATGTTCAGCTTTACCAGATACTGCAGGTCCTAATTAACAGTCCTACCAGCAGTGTTCCACATCCTTGATTACACTTAGTAATGTCTGTCTTTTTCATTTTAGCTGTTCTGGTGTCTGTGTAATAGTATTTCATTGTGGATTTAATTGCATTTCCCTGAGGACTAAAGAGATCAGTCATCTTTGTATGTAATGATAGTTCAGTTTCGTATTCTCTTTTGTAAAGTACCTGGTCTACTCTTTTGCCTGCTCTCCGATTGGCTTTTTTTTTCTGATTGATTTGTTGAAGTTGTGTATATATTGTGGATAAGAATTGTGTCAGCTATGTGTATTTCAAATAACTGCTTTTCACTTAGTGGCTTATTTTTTCACTCTTAAGAATGTCTTTCCATCATTCTTAAGTTTAATATAATTTAATTTATAAGCCCACCCCCCCACACTTATGATTAGTGCTTTTTGTATCCTATTTAAGAAATATTTGCCTCCCCCAAGGTAATATATTCTCCTAAATGTTCTTCTGGAAACTGTTATTGTTTTTTCATGTTTAAATCTCTATAGTTCTTCTGGAATTAATTTTTGAATATGGTATGAGATAGAGATCAAAGTTTGTATTTTTCCATAAGGTATTCATTGGCCACACCATTTGCAAAAAAGACATTACTCCCCATTAAATTGCATTGTCACCTTAGTCATAAATCAATTGATCATATATTTGTAGGTTTCTGGGCTCTCTTTTATTTATTTTATTTTTTATTTTTATTTATTTATTTATTTTTTTTATCCTCACCCGAGGACACTTTTTCATTTTTTGTTCAGATAGAGTGGGAGGGAGAGAGAGGAAGAGAGAGAGAGAGAGAAACATCGACGTGAGAGAGACACATCGACTGGTTGCCACCCGCATGACCAACCAGGGCCGGGGACAAACTGCAACCGAGGTACATGCCCTTAGCGGAAACCGAACCCGGGTCTCTCTGGACCGCAGTCCGACGTTCTAACCGCTGAGCCAAACCGGCCAGGGCTCTGGGCTCTCTTTAATTTCATTATTATATTTGTCTTAATTGGTATAACTTTATATAATACTCTTGATATCTAGTAGAATAAGTCTATCCATTTTGCTGTTCTTCAAGATTTCCTTGATTCTTTATATTTCCACATAAACTTGACAGCATGTCAGATTCTACAGAAAAATCTGCTGCGATATTGATTGGGATTACAGTGAATCTATAGATAAGTTTGGATAGAATTGATGTCTTCACAATATTTTATCTTCCAGTCTATGTTTATGGTATTTCCCTTTTTTTTTTTTTTTTAATTTTTTTTCCCTTTATTGATTTTAGAGAGAGACAGGAAGTGAGAGGGAGAGAGAAATAGAAATATTGGTGAACGAGAACATCCATTGGCCGCCTCCTGCGTGTCTCCCACTGGGGATCAGGCCCACAACCTGGGCATGTGTCCTGACCGGGAATCGAACTGGCAACTTCTTGGTGCATGGGTCGACGCTCAACCACTGACCCACACCAGCCGGACCCCTTAATTTTTTTTTTAATTTTCTCTCCGTATATTTTGGTTTTCAGCCTACAGATCTTGCACACCTGTTAGATATATTCCTAGGTATTTTAGGACTTATTTTGTTAAGCACTCTTCCTGAGAAACTTGGAAGCTCTGAGCATCTAGAGTATGATGGTAACACTCATCTTCAGAAATTAAAAATGTATCTTCTGTCTCATTTCTCTTCTAGTACCCCCCTCCCTCTTATCTGTACATTATCATGCCTGCTTTTTAGTACAATCACATAGTGAAGCTATATATTTTGATGATGTCAAGTGAATTGGCCTACATACTGCCATGTGAATTTGTCTTCAAAAGAATTGGATGAGATGATCATTATTTTTTAATTAAATTTTTTTTTCTTTATTGATTTTAGAGAGAGAGGAAGAGAGAAGGAGAGAGAGATAGAAACATCGATGAGAGAGAACATCGATTGACCGCCTCCTGCATGCCCCCCCCCCCCCCGGGGATTGGGCCCACAACTTGGGCATGTGCCCTGGCCAGGAATTGAAACAGCGACCTTTTGGTGCATGGGTTGACGCTCAACCACTGGGCCACACTGGCCGGGCAGAGATGATAATATTAATTGAGCTAATGTGTATTAGTATTTTAGGGGAAGGAAGGAAATTATCAATATTAGAATGCAGTTTCACTTAAAATCAATCATAACAAAGATAAGTTGTGGGTAATAATGCCAGTTCATGTTCCAGTGGTTGCTCAGGAATAAAGCTTAATGGTTTGGTCAGGATGACTTTTCAATAACTAAGTTCAGTAGTTTAGGTTCAGTAAAACCTGCTCTACTTATGAGATCATGGTTTTCGTAGAGCGGATAATGCTTTTCATAGATCTATAGAGAAAAATTCAAAATTTAAAATTTTGTAATCAAGTAACTATCAAATCCATTCCAAAAAGGGAGTATCCAAAAGATCCCGAAAGCATGTGAGAAGAGAGAATAGAGGGAGTTGATAAGAGAAGAGTGCGGAAATGACCTTTATTCTTTTTATTTAATCTTAGTTTAGAAAATACATTTAGCAGCGTCAAAGAAAGAAATTCATGATAATGGTAATGAGTATATGTAATTAACACTATTTTTAATGAATAAAATAGAGTGTATATAATAATGTTAAAATATGTATTTCATGGTTTTTTGTATTCTAATATTGTAACCTGTGCAAAAATAGTGAAGCTTGGAATGTTGTAAATAAAAACCCATTAGTTTGAATTTTAAGGCAGGTTCCCATAATTTTATTTCCAGGTTTAGATCAGACCCAAAGAATAAATACCACCAGCATGGCCACTGTAGTCTATGAAGGCATAAATTGTCACTGCAGCCATTCACAGTAATGTGAATAACATTCCCCCGATGGTGTAACCTGATAGCCCTGACTACCAGTGGCTTGTGGAACCTAAGCCAAGTTCATGCTGGGTTTGTATCCTGAGGAGACTAGATTTCTTTTTTTTTAAATGGTAAAATCAGAGCAACTAAAATAATTTGCCATAAATTCTGTGGGAACAAAAAGATGACAAATTATGCGTAATTTCTATGACCTTTATAGTGATGGTGTTTATCTCCATCCTATTACTCTGTATGTAGTTTTCAGAAAAACTCATTTTGTACTTGTTCAGCCTTTATCCTTGAGAGAGAGAGAGAGACAGAAACAGAGACACCAAGGATCAAGACATCCTGTTCTTTGGTTTTCCATCTTTATCTATATCCTTGTGGGTTGCCTGAAAATTTTGAAGACCACGTGGAATTATGTTTTGTTAATAGGTCATGTCATTTCTCTAATGTTGTGGCTCTGAGGTGAGTGGTGTACTATCAGTCAACTATATAATAAAAATCTATTTGGCCCTGGCCGGTTTGGCTCAGTGGTTAGAACGTCGGCCCACAGACCAGAGAGTCATGGGTTCGGTTCCTCTAGGGGCACGTACCTCAGTTGCAGTTTGTCCCCGGCCCCGGTTGAGGTTGTGTGGGTGGCAACCACTCGACGTGTGTCTCTCTCACATCGATGTTTCTCTCTCTCTTCCTCCCTCTCTCCCTCCCACTCTATCTGAAGATAAATGCAAAAATGTCCTCGGGTGAGGATAAAAAAATAAAAAATAAATAAATAAATAAAAATCTATTTGATAAAAGAAACATACATACATGATTTTTTGCTGGAAGTTTATAACTTATCGCTATCACTTCTTTTGATGCAGTAAACAAAAGCCCTCAAAGCTTAATGGTTTGAAGTTATTTCTTCAGATTCTTTTGCCTTTGTCAGCTCTGCTGGGGCTTGATGGCTTCATTCACATGTCTGGTGGTTGGCAGATCAAATTTGTCTCAGGAGACCTTACTTATATGGTGCAGTGTCAGCTGAGGTGATGATCAGGTTTCTCTCATCATATAGCAGATTAGCCTGGCCTCATACACATGGTAGTAGTTGCGGGTTTCCATAGAGCAGAAAAGAGGGCAATCCCCAGTGCTCAAGCTTCAGCTTATGTTGTGTTTGCTAATTAATGTCTCATTGGCCAAAGGAGTCACATGACCAAAACCAGAGCCACTTCTTTTTCTTTTTTTACTGTTTTTATGGATTTTTAAAATTTGTTTTGGTAATTCTCACCCGAGGATAATATTTGCATTGAGTGTTTTTTAGAGAGAGTGGAAGCGAGGGAGAGAGAGAAAAACATTGATGTGAGACCAGAACATCCATTGGCTGTTTCTTGCATGCGCCCTACCTGGGGTCTAGCCCTCAACCCATGCATGTGCCCTGACCAGGAATCGAACCAGCAACCTTTCAGTGCACTGGACGATATCCAACCAACAGCCACACCAGCCAGGGCCAGGGTCACTTCTGGGTTTTTTTGCTTGTTTGTTTTTGTTAATCCTCACTCTAGGGTATTTTTTCGACTGATTGTTTTTAGAGAGAGTGGAATGGGGCAGGGAGGGGGGAGAAAAACATCGATGTGAAAAGAGACACATCGATTGGTTGTATGCCACACACACCCCAACCACAGCCAGGGGTTGAACCTGCAACCCAGGTATGTGCCCAGGAATCGAGCCCTCAACACTTAAGTGCACAATCCGACACTCTACCCACTGAGCCACATCAGCCAGGCCCAGAGTCACTTCTTTTTTTTTATTTTTAAAAATTTTATTTAAAAAATTTTTTTCTTCATTGATTTTAGGGAGGCAGGAAGGGAGAGGGAGAGAGGTAGAGACATTGATGAGAGAACATCGACTGGCTGCTGCCTCCTGCATGCCCCCCACTGGGGATTGGGCCCACAATCTGGGCATGTGCCCTGACTGGGAGTCGAACCAGCAGCCTCTTGGTGTATGGGTCAACGCTCAACCACTGAGCCATACTGGCCGGACCAGTCACTTTTTTTTTTTTTAAATATTTTTTATTGATTTTTTTTTTTTTTTTTAGAGAGAGGAAAGGGGAGAGAGAAATATCGATGTGAGAGAGAAACATCAATTGGCTGCCTCCTGCATACCCCCCATTGGGGATCGAGCCCGAAACCCAGGCATGTGCCCTTACCGGGAATTGAACCAGGACCTCTCAGTCCATGAGACGACGCTCAATCCACTGACCCACACCGGCCAGGGCCATAGTCACTTCTTAATGATTGGAGTGGCACAGTCATATTACTCAGAAGTGAGCATATATACTTGGAAATAATTTTTGGCCAAGAATTTTGCAATCTTGCACATCCATCCTAGTTTTTCTGCCATCTTTATTTTATTCAAATATTCATTTGCACATTTATTGTTCTCTTGTTTCTTTGATGGTAGGGAGACAAAAAGGCAAGTAAGATGGGAATTTTATCTGTTAAGGAATATATGAGATTTCTATCTTGTGATTCAATATTTAATCAGCACACAGTCTGAACCCTCTAGTAAGACCTGTGAGAAAATGAAATCTGAAGCTCTAATTTCCCATTCCCCATCCCTAACCTCTATATCTTGTTTTGTATTTTATCGTGATTCTAAGTTGTTTGTATAAAATAACTTAAGTCAGGGTGTTAACTCATGATTAAATGGCTAATATTTTAATAGTGAAATAGTTATTAAGCCTGATCTGATCTGTTAGACTTGCCTTCTACAGAATGAGGAGAGAAAAGGAACATTTGTTAAATTTATGCTGGGGTCATTCACTTGGTAGGCCAATAAAGATGATTTGATATGCTGTCTTTGAGCCATTGCCTGCCTTTGTACTAAATTTTAATTTTCACTAATTATGCCTGTCACATCCTTGAATGCTTGTGAATTGATCTATACAAAATATTATGGCAGGTACTGGATGATCTATTGAGTAAGAGAGCCTTTTTGCCTTTTTGTACTGATTTTAAAATGAGTAATACCATTTTCATTGTTATTTTAGTTGGAAGTTTTGTGGATATATATATATTTTTTTATCCTCACCTGAGAACATTTTTCCAATTTTTGTTCAGATAGAGTGGGAGGGAGGGAGGGAGGGAGGGGGAGAGAGAGAAAGAGAGAGAGAGAGAGAGAGAGAGAGACAAACATCGATGTGAAAGGGACACATCGAGTGGCTGCCTCCCGCACGACCCAACCAGGGCCGGGGACATACTGCAACCGAGGTGCGTGCCCTTAGCGAGAACCGAACCTGGGTCTCTCTGGACCACAGGCCGACGCTCTAACCGCTGAGCCAAACCGGCCAGGGCTTGTGGATATTTTTAAAATAAACTGTTGATTAAATATTATTACCTATTTTTATTTGAAAAAATATGCCAGGAATGGCTCCCCCTTGTGGCATACTCATTTATGTTAGATGTTTGGATTGCCTGAGTAAGAAGGTAATGGAGCTGATCTTGTTTTTGGAGGAAGAACTCCCCTCTCTCATCTTCTTCCCCCCACCTTACCCTCACTGACCCCTATGAAACCAACCAGAAGAACTGATCCAACAGTGTCTTCTGCCCACACCCACTTAAATTTTTGGCTTTAATAAATTACTGTCCTATTTTTGTATTTTTTTTTTTCTTTTCAGATTGATGCTGATACTAGCTAGAAACATCTGTATCTTGAAAGGGATTTATCAATATTGAATGGCTGATTATGGGTCACTAATAAAGTATCCTTTGTAACTTTTAATATATTGTGTATGCCTAGGTATACTAAAACAACTGTAAGAAAAACAGGTTTTGAAGTCAAAATAGTTTGTGTAATGCTTTTCAAAATTAGTTATGTTTATTTACTGTGATACTTCTCAGAAACTTGAAATAGCCAATGTGTGTGGTGAACTTCCTAAACAGGAAACGATTCTCAAACTTACTGGGCTATAGAATACTCTCTTCAGTGACTGACACGTTAGGGAACACATTTTGGGAAACAGCAAGTTCTTTCAAGTGAGTCATTCTTCATGGTTTTTTAAATTATTTATTACCATATTTGCTTCTTCCCTTGTTGCAGAAATTTTTATAAGTAAAATTTTAAAAAGCAGTATTAAGTTTTAGAGATTCATATTTGGCAATGTATTTTCTGCCAGTAAGGCTACTTTTTTCTTTTTGTAGCAAGCCAGCCTCAGAATCATAAGTTTTTTTTATCCTCACCCGAGGACATTTTTGCATTTATCTTCAGATAGAGCAGGAGGGAGAGAGGGAGGAAGAGTGAGAGAGAAACATCGATGCGAGAGGACACATCAACTGGTTGTCACCCACATGACCCCAGCCGGTGCCGGGGACAAACCGCAACCAAGGTACGTGCCCTTGGTGGGAACCGAATGCGGGACTCTCCGGTCCCTAGGCCGACGCTCTAACCACTGAGCCAAACTGGCCAGGGCATAAGTTTTTTTTAAAAGATTACTTTATATGAGGAATAATGAATAGGTTTTTAGTTTAAACATACTTTAATTAAACAATTCATTTCCTGTTAACTAAAAGTTCTGAGATTTTGTTGTTGACGCTTACTGGCAGTGGGTACAAGAAGTCCTTTATTTCCTGCTTTTTTTCTTTCTCTTTATAACATTTGTAGAAAAAATCTGAGGGGAAAAGTTAAAACGCAGCTATAATGGTAGTAGGTTTTGGGGGTGGGGGTGGATACAGGGACGGTAGGGAGATTTAGATTAAAAATCTTATATCTGTTCAAAGGCCCTGGCCTGGTAGCTCAGTTGGTTTGAGCGTCATCCCAATTATATCAAGGTTGTGGGTTTGATCTCGTCAGGGCACATACAAGAATCAACCAATGAATGCATAAATAAGTGGAACAACAAATCAATGTTTCTCTCTCTCTTTAAAAAAAATAAATTAAAAAAAATGTTTAAATACTACATCTGTTCAAAAAGCCACTAATTAAATATAAACTTACTAAATTAAGCATTTGCAAATATATAAATATTATTCCTATCTTTTATTGTGTCATCTTTTGAGAGTGTTGGAGTACATATCTATATAACTATACATATATACATATGTTATAGTTATAGATGTATAATTACATTTCTCAGGAAGCATATAGGATACATTTTAAAGCAGTGACATGTTTTGATATTTTCAGGTTAATTTTTCAACTGCATCAGAAAACGGATGGGTAGATTAATGTTTACTGAAGTGAACAGAAACAAATATAGTAATCTCATGTCCAGGGTAATCAGTATGTGAGGTTTTTTAGATAAGCGATTTTTCTAGATAATACAAGCATATAATTTTAAGTACCAAGATTTTAATGAAGATAGCCTTTTTACTGAGCATATGCAGCTTAATTTAATTCTTTACTTTCAGTCTAGGTTTGTCATTATGATGTTATAATACTGATGTCCTAGGGGAGCTGTAGCTGTGCTTGCCTCTTGCCCCTCTCCTCCTTCTAAATTTTTGAGTTTTTATTCTTTATTATTTTAAAGATTAGTTAGAATAATGCCTAATGTAGAAACATATATATGTAATAAGAGTACCCTTTTAAGAATCATGGTCTTTGTGGTATTTATTTTGGTTCTTTAGAAACCTTACTTGTTTCCTCTCTCCACCCCACTGCCCTTCAGTTTAAATGTTGTATAGATGAGTTTTGGAGAATTGAGGGTTTTTTGTTTTGTTTTTGGTTCATCCTTACTCAAGGATATTTTTCCATTGATTTTTAGATAGAGTGGAAGGGAGAGAGAGAGAGAAACATCGATGTGAGAAAAACACATCGATTTGTTGGCCTCCCATACCATTGAACCTGCAACCCAGTTATGTGCCCTTGACCGTGAATTGAACTCTTGACCTTTCCGTCCTCAGGCCAACACTCTAACCGCTGAGCCAAACAAGCCAGGGAGAAGGGTTTTTTTTCCTTATGATATTGTAGATTTACTTTTATTCTATTTAATAGGGAAACTGGTATTTGCTGTATATATAGTATCGTAGTAAAATAGTTGTCACATAAATCAAGAAGCATTTATTTTCTGTGTGAAGTGTGTGGATCACATTTTTATATTTTGTTTTAGCAGCTTAGGTGCTATCTATATATTTCATTCAGAGGTATATACTTTTTGAATTTGGATGCATTGTTTTATTTAACTTGCCATGTTTAAAATATTAAATAGTTGGTTCCAACTGATTTAATATGTTTGAAGTATTAGGTTATTAAACTAGAAAGTGTTAAATGGTATATAGTTAAAAGTTATATTACAATGTATTTTAAAATTTAGTTTTAAGTTTAAATATATTTATATTCATCCTATTGGGTCATCAAGTACTAACCAGGCCCAATCCTGCTTAGCTTACAAAGTCAGACGATATTGAGCACGTTCAGGGTCGTATGGCCGTAGACATTCTATTAGGTTATCAGAGTAGTGTCTGCAATGTTTAGAGAATAAATATTTTAGAACAGAATTGCTATTTTTGTTTTAAACATGATAGCTAAGTATTCATAGTTTTTAAAAGACCATACTTTATAGTGGAATTTACCTGTGGTTTTAACAGTGGACAAACAAGATGTACTTTACAGTTTTAGCACATTTTGGAGAAAAAGGAGAAGGACCTGTACTTTTATTATTGCAAGTTATGTGTGTAAGTAAGTTTTGCATATAGTATATATATGTATTTTGCTATGAGGTAACAAGAACTATGAAGATTCGATTACAGTATTTAAGATTATAATCAAAGTAGAGTCTGTGTTACTTTACTTTTTAAAATATTCTTTGAAATGTTTATGAATTTTAATAGGACCATACTTTTAAAAAATCATCAAAACATATAGCCTCTTTTTAGGTAACCCCAAAATAGACATAGGAGAGGGGGTGGATACCAAGTTTGTCCTACTTTATTTTATGTTAAAGTTTTTAATATATAGGTCTGCACTAGACATGTATTTAATTTTATTTTTAAACAAAACATTTATAAACTTGGAAATTAATGTAAAGGTGCAATTAGAATGAGGTGACATGACTAGGTCAGTAATCAATCAACAAAATGATCATTCTAACCTAAGATAACAACATATGGTTAAATCAAAGTTAGGGAAGTACTTAAGGTACAAGATAAAACATATAATTTGTCTTTAATATTACCACTCATGAAGCTTTACCTATTTTTTGGTTACTAAATGATAAATGTTTTATTTAACATTTAAATGCAGAAATTTTACTCTAACAGGGCTGAATGTTAAATTTGTTAGTAATTAGTTCTTTATTATTATTTTAGTTTTTTTTTCTTTATTGATTTTAGAGAGAGAGGAAGGGAGAGGGAGAGAGAGACGTTGATGAGAGAGAATATCGATTGGCCACCTCCTGCATGGCCCCCACTGGGGATTGGGCCCACCACCTGGGCATGTGCCCTGACTGGGAATTGAACCGGTGACCTCTTGCTTCATGGGTCCATGCTCAACCACTGAGCCACACCAGCTGGGCAATTATTATTATTATTATTATTATTATTATTAATTGTAGTATTCCTTCTGTATAGTTTAATAATGTTACAGTGAAGTTTTTGTTTTATTTTTTAATTTTATTTTTTTAATCCTCACCTGAGGACATTTTTGCATTTATCTTCAGATAGAGCGGGAGGGAGACAGGGAGGAAGAGAGAGAGAGAAACATCGATATGAGAGAGACACATCAAGTGGTTGCCACTCACACGACCCCAGCCGGGGCTGGGGACAAACTGCAACCAAGGTACGTGCCCTTAACGGGAACTGAACCTGGGACTCTCCGGTCCATGGGCTGACGCTCCAACCGCTGAGCCAAACCGGCCAGGGCTTGTTTTATTTTTTAAAACTAGGATAAACCCAAAAAAACTAAGATAATTTTATCTCCCTAAATGTAGTGACTACAAAGGCTAATCCAGAGAAAAAGATAATTAGGATTTAGCTTAATGTTTATTTATGTAAGGAGTTGTTTTACTTAAAAAAGACTTGCTTACTGGTGTTAGTATACGAAAAGGCATAGGTCTGTTTTCAGGATTTAAATGTACTTGTGAAAATTCAGGTACCAATGATTCTTGAGGTATAGGCTATTTCATTTTGGTTGGTAATTGAATAATGCCCATTTGCTAGCACTGTGCAGGGGATTTATATATTAAGTTTTCTTCAGCAATCTGAGGTAAATTGTTCCATTTAATGAAACTAAAACTCATGGAATTTTAGTGATTTCTGAAGATCACATTGCCGGTAGATAGCAAAGGTAGATTTGGAACAACCTCCTGATTCTTACTCTCTCGTAGTTTTTCATCAGAGTTACAAGTGTAAACTGGATCCTAATTAATATGGTAAGATCTAGAAGGGAAGATCATTCCCGGTAGCCTTTGGATGAATGCAACCACTGGTGATAATTAAATGGAATATTTTCACAGTGTACTTTTGAAAATTCTGAACCATTTAGAAAAATCTAGGTATATGAACTTTTGAATATAATTACAGTGGCATCATTGATCAAATAATGAATTCATGTATTACAAGAAGTTATGGTCAGTTGTCTAGAATTATGCTGTTTATCTCAACTGTTTTCTTAAGCCATGTGTAGGCATAGCAAGGGAAGGTAAATTGCTTGATTTAGTGCAGATTTTTTTTTAATAACTTATCTTTTTACTGTTTGTAAATGCGTTTTGTTTTGTTTTGCTTGCCTCACATTATGTTCTGATATTTTTTGACAATATAATTTAGTGTTTTTACACAGTGAGAGCAAACATTATCTTATATATAACTTTTTTCTTTATTGTTAAAAGTATTCTAGATGTCCCTCTCTTCTTCCTTCATTAATAACCTCCTCCCTGCTCCCGTGCTCCTCAACCAACCCTCGCCCCCTTTCACTGCACTGTTGTCTGTGTCCATTGATTATGCATATAAGTTCTTTGGTTTACAGTCGTCCCTCGCCACTTCGCACTTCGACTTTCGCGGCTTCATTCTATCGTGTTTTTTTCAAATACTATACTATACTATACTATACTATACTGTACTGTACTATACTATACTATACTATACTATACTATACTATACTATACTATACTATATTTGAAAAAGCCGTGATAGAGTGAAGCCGCGAAAGTCGAAGCGCGAAGTGACGTGCCAGCTGTATATAAATAAAGAATCCTACTTGGCGGAAATTCACTTATCGTGGTAGAGTCTGAAACTGATTAACCACGATAAACGAGGGCCAGCTGTATCTCTTCCAGCCTTCCCACCCCACCCCCCTTCCCTCTGAGGTTTTTCAGTCTGTTCCCTTTTTCCATGTCTCTGCATCTATTTTGTTCGTCAGCTTATTTTGTTCATTATATTCCACAAATAAGTGAGATGTAATACTTGTCTTTCTCTGACTGGCTTATTTCACCGAGAATAATACCCTCCAGATCCCTCCATGTCGTCTCAAAGGATAAGAGATTTTTTTTTTTTTTTTTTTTTTTACAGCTGCATAGTATTTCATTGTATAAATGTACATTTTTATCCACTCATCTACTGATGGCACTTGGGCTGTTTCCAGATCTTAGCTATTATTAATAGCACTGCTATATGAACATAGGGGGGCATATATTCTTTCTGATTGGTGTTTCAGGTTTCTTAGGATACATTCTTAGAAGTGGGATCACTGGGCAAATGGTAGTTCAATTTTTAATTTTTGAGGAAACACCATATTGTTTTCCATAGTGGCTGCACCAAGTCTGCATTCCCACCAGCAGTGTACTAGAGTCCCCTTTCTGCACACCCTCTCCAGCACTTGTTGTTTGATGATTTGTGGATGGTAGTTATTCTGGCAGGTGTGAGGTGATACCTCATAGTTGTTTTAATTTGAATCTCTCTGATGATTAGTGATGTTGAACATTTTTTCATATGTCTCTTGGCCACTTGTATGTCCTCTTTGGAGAAGTGTCTATTCAGGTCCTCTGCCCATTTTTTAATTAGATTGTTTGTCTTCCTTTTGTTGGGTTGTATAGAAACTTCATATATTTTGGATATTAATCCCTTATTCGATGTATCATTGGCAAATATGTTCTCCCATACAGTGTGTTCCCTTTTCGTTTTGATGCTGGTGTCTTTTGCTGTGCAGAAACTTTATTTAGTTCAATTTATTAATTTTTCCCTTTGTTTCTCTTGCCCCAGGCGATGTATTAGTGAAAATTCTGCTATGTGTGTCTGAGATTTTTCGTACACTTTCTTATAGTATTTTTATGGTTTCATGAGTTACAGTTAAGTCTTTTATCCATTTTCAGTTTATTCTTGTGTATGGTATAAGGTGGTGGTCTAGTTTCATTTTTTTGCATGTACCTGTCTGATTTTCCCAATACCATATATTGAAGAGACTGTCTTTACTCCATTGTATGCTCTTGCCTTCTTTTTCGAATATTAATTGTGCATAATATCTTGAATTAATTTCTGGGTTCTCTGTTCTATTCAGTTGGTCTATATGCCTGTTCTTGTGCCAGTACCAGGCTGTTTTGATTACAATGGCTTTGTAGTATAACTTGATATCTGGTGTTGTGATCCCTCCCACTTTGTTCTTCTTTTTCAAGATTGCTGTGGCTATTCAGAGCCTTTTTTGGTTTCATATAAACTTTTGGAGTATTTGTTCTAGATCTGTAAATTATGTCGTTGGTATTTTACTAAGGATTGCATTGAATCTGTAGATTGGTTTGGGTAGTATGGACATTTTAATGATGTTGATTCTTCCAGTCAATGAAAATGTATATGCTTCCACTTTATTATATCTTTATTTCTTTTTTTGATGTTTTGTAGTTTTCTGAGAACAGGTCGCTTACCTCCTTGGTTATGTTTATTCCTAGATATCTTAAATTTTTTGTGGCAATGGTAAATGGGATTTTTTTTTTTTTTTTAAGTTTCTCTTTCTGAGTGTTCATTATTGGTGTATAAAAATGCCATCAATTTCTGGATGTTGATTTTGTATCCTGCTACTTTGCTGAATTCATTTATTTAGTAGATTTTTGATAGAGACTTTTGGGTTTTCTATGTACAATATCATGTCATCTGCAAATATCATGTCATCATTCACTTCCTCCTTTCCAATTTGGATGCGTTTTATTTTCTCTTCTTGTCTAATCACTGTGGCTAATAATTCCAGTACTATATTGAATAGGAGTGGCGAAAGTGGACATCCTGTCTTGTTCCTGTTCTTAAGGGAAATTCTTTTAGTTTTTGCCCATTGGTTAATGATGTTGGCTGTAGGTTTTTCATATATGGCCTTTATTATGTTGAAATACGATCCCTTTATTCCCACATTGCTGAGTGTTTTTATCAGAAATGGGTGCTGAATTTTGTCGAATGCTTTTTCAATGTCTATTGATATGATCATATGGTTTTTATCTTTCATTTTGTTTATGTGGTATATCACATTCATTGATTTGGGAATATTCTACCAGCCTTGTATCTCTGGGCTGAATCCCACTTGGTCATGATGAATAATTTTTTAAATATATTGCTGGATCTGATTTGCTATTATTTTGTTGAGGAATTTGGCATTTATGTTCATCAGGGATATTGGTCTGTAATTTTCTTTCTTTATAGTTTCTTTATCTGGTTTTGGAATTAGGATTATGCTGGCCTCATAAAAAGGGCTTGGAAGTCTTCCCTCCTCTTGAATTGTTTGAAATAGTTTGAGAATGGTGTTAGTTCTTCTTTGAATGTTCGGTCAAACTCCCCTGTGAAGCTGTCCACACCTGGGCTTTTGTTTGCTGGGAATTTATTGATTACAGCTTCAGTTTCCTTAGTTGTTATTGATCTATTCAAGTTTTCTGACTTTTTCCTGTTCAGTTTTGGGAGATAGTGTGATTCTAGGAATTTGTCCATTTCACCCAGGTTGTCCAGTTTGTTGGCATATAAATGTTCATAGTATTTCTAGCAATCCTTTATATTTCTGTGGTGTCAGTTGATATTTCTCCTCTTTCATTTCTGGTTTTGTTTTCTAATGTGTTGATTTGATCCGTGGCTTCCTCTATCTGCTGGTTATTTCTTCCAGTGTGGTCTTTATTTCTGTTATGTCATTCTTGATTTCTGATTGGTCATTTTTCATTGTTCCCATATTTTTTGTCATGCTGTTGAGCATCCTCATAATCATTACTCTGAACACTGTATCTGATAACTTGCTTATCTCCACACTGTATCTGATAACTTGCTTATCTCCATTTCATTTAGCCCCTTTTCTGGAGAATTAAATTCTCTTGTTCTTTCATTTGGGATTTGTTTCTTTGTTACGCCATTTTGGCTGTCTCAGCAGGATTTGGAGCCTGCCAAAATCTCCCTGTGCATATCGATGTTCCACAGATTGTGTGGGTTTGGATGTGTGTGGACGGGACCAACCTGAACACCAGTGTCTGGTCTTACTCTCTGGGGTAGAGTCACAGGCCAGGGAAAGATTCAAGTATCCTAGATCCTTCACCTGCAGACTGATTGTTAGTCTCAATCACTTAATGAGCCTCACGTTGTAGACCTCAGCTGGAGAAAACTCCCCCAGGTGGACAGGGTAAGAGGATTTCTAGTGGGTGAGGCGATTGCTTTCCTTCCAGGCTAAAGCTTCCTTGAGAGGAAAACTCTGCCTAAAGAAAATGGTTTCAGAAGTATGGAATTAACTCATCACAGGGGCCCAGGCAGCAGCCTTTACAGCTCTGACCCCAGAACCTCGAAACCCATTGACCGTGAACTGGGCCCAAGGCTCAAGCGCCTAGAGACATGTTTTCACCTGCAGGCTGGCTGGTAGTCTTTGACAGTTAATCAGCCTCAAGTTGCAGTTCTGTGCTAGGCATTGACTCCGTCCCAGCCGGGCAGTGTTAAATTCCAATGAGTGTGGCAGTTGCTTCCCACCTCCCACCACCGCAGGCTAAATCTGCCCTTAGGGAAAAAGTCTTCCTAAGAAAAAATGGTTTCTATTTTTCTAAGCATGGGAATGACTTAGCATAGGGCACCTGATGACCTCCATCCTAGCTCTCTCCCCAGTGCCACGAACCCCTAACTCTCCTCATGCAGTTCCAGTCCAGTCCACCCTCTCTCTGCTGGAGCCCAAGGTGAGTGGCTGTAGCTGTGATTCAGTTTGCTGGCCCCCTTCAGGCATGTGCCTGTATTCCCAGCGACTTTCCCTACTGGAGAGAACCTCTGCTCTGCTGTTTTTCACAGCCAGGTGTTATGTGGGTACCTTTCCCTGTTCTGCCACTCTGTGCTGGGGAGCTGGCTTGGGGTTTAAACCCCAGACTTCTCAGAGGGAACGTCTCACAGCTAA
Source organism: Tadarida brasiliensis (assembly GCA_030848825.1). Taxonomy (NCBI): domain Eukaryota; kingdom Metazoa; phylum Chordata; class Mammalia; order Chiroptera; family Molossidae; genus Tadarida; species Tadarida brasiliensis. The sequence goes on along the minus strand of CM061267.1, from coordinate 61,995,351 downwards.
GACAGACCTCAGCTGCTGCCTATGGGAGCCCAGTCAGCCCTCTCATGCCTCCACACCTCCTACCATTCTCGATTTGGGCTCCTCTTTACCTCCCTGGTTATAAGGATTCTCTCCAGCTGGTCTTCAGTTGGTTATTCCAGAGACTTCTTTTTTTTAGTTGTAATTCCAATTGGTCCTGGGAGATGATCAGTGTAGCTTCCATTCACTCCGCTGCCATTTTTCCTTCCCTGTTCAAATGTTTTTGAGTGTTTTTATTGTACTTAATTTCTAGTTTCATGACATTGTGATCCGAGAAGATACTTTATATGATTTCAGTCTTCTTGAGCTCGTAGAGGCTTAGTCTGTGTTGTAACATGTGGTCTGTCTTTGAGAATGACCCATGTGCACTTGAGAATGTATATTCTGCAGCCTTGGGGTGAAATGTTCTGTAAATATCAATTAAATCTATATGATCTCGTGCATCATTTAGGGTCTCTGTTTCTTTGTTCATTTTTGTTTATACAATATATCACAGTGACGTCAGTAGGGTGTTGAAGTCCCCTACTATGACTGTATTGCTATTGATCTCTCCCTTAAAGTCCACCAACTTTTTTTTTTGTCTCTATACTTAGGTATTCCTGTATTGGGTGCATATATGTTGATAAGGGTTTATCCTTTTGTTGGATTGATCCTTTTAGTATTATGTAATACCCTTCCTTATCTCTTGTTATGGCCTTTATTTTGAAGTCAATTTTGTCAGATAGGTGTATTGCTACTGAAGTAATAGTACCATTCGTATGGACTATTTTTTTTCATCCATTCACTTTCAGTCTGTGTGAATCTTTTGTTCTGAGGTGGGTCTCTTGTGGACAGCATATGTATGGGTCATGTTTTCTCATCTATTCAGCTACCCTCTGTCGTTTGTTTGGAGCATTTATTCCATTTACATTTAAGTTTATAATTTTTTGTTTTTGTTCTTCTAAAAATTTTTTTTTCTTTATTGATTTTAGAGAGAGGAAGGGAGAGGGAGAGAGTAATAGGAACATCGATGAGAGAGAACATTGACTGGCTGCCTTCTGCATGCCCCCCACTGGAGATTTGGCCCACAACCTGGGCATGTGCCCTGACCGGGAATCGAACCAGCGACCTCTTGGTGCGTGGGTCGACACTCAACCACTGAGCCACACTGGCCAGGCTAAGGTTATTATTTATAGGTATTTATTTACTGCCATTTTGTTTATTTTTTATAACCATGTTCTTCTTTCTTGATTTCTTCTTTTTGAAAGCACTCTTTTTAACATTTCCTGCAATGCTGGTTTGGTGGTAATAAACTCTTTAACTTTTTTTTTGTCTAGGCAATTCTTTATTTCACCTGCAATTTTGAATGATAACCTTGCTGCATAGAGTAGTCTTAGGTTCAGGTTCTTGGTTTTCATTACTTTGAATACTTCATGCCACTCCTTTCTGGCCTGGAGTGTTTCTGTTGAGTAATTAGCTGACATTCTAATGGGTACTTCCTTGTAGGTAACTTTCTGTTTCTCTTTTGCTGCCTTTAAGATTCTTTGTTTTTAATGTTTGTCATTTTGATTTTGCTGGGTCTCTTTGGGTTCATCTTGATTGGAACTCTCTGTGCTTCCTGAACTTGTGTGACTGTTTCCTTTACCAGGTTTGGGAACTTTTTGTCATTTTTTCTTTAAACAGGTTCTCTATTTCTTGCTCACTTTTTTTCCTTCTTTTACCCCTAAGATGCAGATGTTTTTACATTTCGTGTTGCTTCAAAATTCCCTTAAACTATACTCCTACTTTTTTTTTTCTTTTTGCTGCGCTAATTGGGTGCGTTTTTCTACCTTGTCTTTCAAATCACTGATTCAGTCTTCTGCCTCATTCAGTCTACCTTTGCTTCCTTCCAGTGTGTTCTTGATGTCACATGTTATTCTTCATTTCTGCCTGATTCTTATTTATGTTTTCTATTTCTTGTTTCATGCCGTTGTAGTTTCCACTAAGTTTCTTGAAATTCTCATTAAGTTCCTTGAGCATCCTTATAACCATACTTTGAACTCTCTTTCTGATAAATTGTTTTCCTCCATTTCGTTTAGCTCTTTTTCTGGAGTTTCATCCTTTTCTTTCATTTGTGAGTTGTTTCTTTGTCTCACTATTTTTGTTGACTCTTTGTATTTGTTTCTATGTATTAGATCAAATTGCTATGCCTCCCAGTCTTCGTGGCGTGGCCTTAATGTAATAAGTGTTTTATGGGACCCAGTGGTGCAATCTTAGATCTCCAGAGCTGGGTGGTCTAGGGCTGACCCTTGTGTGATTTATTTGGGCTTTCCTGATACAATTGGGTCTTGAATGTTGTTTTTCTGTTCGTGGCTGGAATCTCCTCTCAGACTGGCTGATTGTGAGACTTACCCCCAATCACATTGTGCAAGATGATGTGCAGGGCTGACAAAACAAAACTAAATACAACACAACAAAAACATACGAAAGACCCCTACAACCATAAAAAAGTGACTAGGAAAGAGAGAAGAGAACAAGAATAATAGAAGAAAAGAAAGAAAAAAAATACTAGGAGAGAAAAAAGTGGGAAGAAAAAGTATTATGAAAGGGCAGAGGTGAAAGAAATAAAATAAGAACAGAGAATGGGGAATGGAAATGGTGTTTAAGAAAAGAGGAAGAAAAAAATTATGAAAAGGAAAATAGAGGAGAAAGCAGAAAAGCAGAAAGGAAAGGGAAAATCCTTAAGCAAGAGAAAGAAGAAAAACTAGAGTTAGAAAAGGGACAGAAAACAGAGACTAAAATAATATCAAAATGACCCGTCCCGCAGGTCGAGCAACGAGGACTCTAGAGGGGGAGTGAGGATGGTAGGGGGCAAGAGACACGAAGAATGGAGACAAGACAGGGTTCTGATCAAGTCTCGTTTATTGTAAAACAGGGGCAAGGTTTTATAGCATGAAAGCAGGAATGTTCCTGGGGTGCTGAAGTCGGGGCTAATCTGGTTGTTAGGAGACCAGACCCTAACGGCATAATCCATAATCCATAATCGATAAGTCAGTGCTTGAGGCAAGCAGAAAACATCTGCTGCAGTTCCGAGAACTGTCTTTCTGCAGGGATCCCGGGGGCATTGTGACCTGAGTCACACCCGCCCAAGAGAATAATGCCAAGAATGTCTTATAGCCAGGGGTGAACTTTCCAGTCCCCCACATCAAAATAATAAAAAAGATGAAGAAAACAGTGAAGTATCGGTGGTCTCAGCAGAGTTTTAGTGCTTCCTGAGAACTTTTTTTTTATCCTGCACTACTTAGGTGCTAGCTAATCAGAAACTGTCTTCCTTGGCTCTTAGCAGCCTGTTTGCAGCTTCAGTCTATCCACAGAACTTGGCTGCTCGAGGGAGGGGCCAAGCTGCACTCTAAAGCCAATTTGTTGGAAGCTTGGTGCCCAGGGGTGGATCAGCAAACTTCCCCAGGTTACCTGGGCTGTGACTTTATCCACTTTAGCCTGCCAGCTAGCTGTCAATTTTAGTACTGAAAAGTATGTTTCTGAAAGGGCTTTAGGCAGAATTGGGGTTATAAAACCTCTGGGTCTCTCTGAGGGGGAGGTACTATTCAGTTTTCAAAGAATGTGGTGGGTGTGTTTCTTGGCCCCATTGCTCTAGCTACTCCTCTGAGAGTGATCCAGAATATTTCCCTGCTCTTGGCCTCGGCAGGGATCCTCATGTGCAGTCCAGTGGGATCAGCTGGAAACTGGGAGTCTCTATCAACTCTCCCCATGGGAAAGCACCAGTCAGATTTCCAGAGCAGTGGGGCAGATGGCTCTGCCCCCAAGCCAGTCACTGATACACTCTGAGCTTGTTCAAACCAGTAGGCTTGGCCTCTTACTGCTGTCTCCTTTGCAAGAGTTGAGATGCTGGGTGTGGCAGGCAGTGTTCCTGAGGGTGGGGCGAGCTGTATCCCCTAGGGCAGAGTGTTTTCCTTTACCTGAGCTGTGGCTTCTAGGAGGGGCAAGCTCCTCTCAGGAGAAATGACCACTTTGGTTTGGGGGAGGCACGACTGGATTCGGGTCACAGTGACCACCTTTCCATGTCCTTCCCCAATACTTCCCACCTGAGCCTCTCCTCAGGCACCTCCAGTCTGGCTCCCCTCTCTCCACTGAAGCCTCAAGTAGTAGGTGTCAATGAAAATCCTGTGGTCTGGGTGTTTTTTTTTAAACAAACAAAAACAGAAAGAAACAGGTGTTTTTTTTTAAACAAACAAAAACAGAAAGAAAACCTGCGGCTTTATCTCTACCCAGCTCTGGTCTCCTCAGGGCCAGAAATTGTTATGGGGGCCCGCTGTTTTGGGCTCTAGTGCTCAAGTCTGGGGGGCCCAGCCTGGGGGTGGATTTTGCTCCTCTCAGGGAAAACTTCCCCCAACCCTGGCCTGCAGCCGGGAGATTCCTTCCTCCTCTCTCAGCCTGCAGCCCATGGAAGCGGGCCAGACCCTCTCTGAATCTCCCTTCTCCTAACAGACTCCTAGTGGTTTCTGTTCTTCCCTGCTATGTCTCTTCTTCAGCTGGATCTCAGTTGGTAATGCTGAGTGAATGTTCCCTGATTTAGTTTTATTTCCAGTCGGCCCTGGGAGAAGGTTTAAGAAGGGTCTGCCTATAAGGCCGCCATCTTCCCCTCCTATGCATAACTTTTAATTAATTCCATATCCTTCAGGTAAAAAGAACGTATTCTCACGGTACTTATAGAGCTGGCCCAATGCGACAAATCAGCTTGGTGGGAGCAGTTGATGAAGAAGTGGGAGATTACTTCCCTGAGTTCCTTGACATGTTAGAAGATTCACCATTTTTAAAGGTAAGAGAAAACAATATCAAGCAATCTAAATTGTGGGTATTACTTTCATGCTACAGGTGATTCAGGTGGTTGCTTCAGAATTATAAAAATTTTTATTTTATTTGAATTGGAGGAAAGGAAAGGAAGAGATGAGAAACTAAATTCCAGTGTAGTGTGTATGTTTGTGACTTCTCAGGTACTAATTGTAATGGTAAAGCTAAGAGGTGGACCAGAAAATAACACTTGCCTGTGACTGCCACGTTAGGGAATTGGGTTTCATCTGTTTAATAACTATAGACTGAGTACCAGGGGATTTAAGAAGTACAGGAAGGATGTCTACTAAATTAAATTGCTTAGGAGAGAAGGGAATGGCCATTTGGCATTGTGGAAAACTGGTCTGGGAAATTGTATCTGCATTTCATTCTTGGCTATACCTCATTGGGTTGGGCAAGCCATTTACGCTTTCTAGTCTTCATTTTCCTCACCATAAAATAGGCATTTAAAATATGTAGTTTAAGGCCCCTTTAAAGTCTTTAAATGACTTCTAGCTTGATTTCTTTTTTTTTCCCCAGTAGTCTCTGCATTTTAGGAAATATTTATTTGTGGGCTGCTGGGGCTATGCCATTAAGAGAGAAATCTCTTGAGTTTTGTGGTTAGGTTGATTATTTATTTAGTAATTCAGAGGTCAGAATGCGACAAGATCAGTTTATCACTACTGTTTGCAACTTAATATGTTGAACATCTCTTCTTTTTTTTTATTGCTTTCTCAGTTTTCTAATCTATATATGTGTATATATATATTTTTTTCCTTTTCTTTTTCACCCCATTTTCATTTCCTTTTTTATACTTTTGAACTTTTTGTTCCTTTTCTATTTCTCCCAACTACTGACATCATGGAATTTAGTTGCATTTGTTTTGAATGGTATTTTAAAAATAACATTATTTAAATATTTATGTTTCAGATTTTAAGTGAAAAACAAATGAGCCAAATGCATTCTTTCTGGAGAAATTTAATTTGACAGTTCTCTCCTTTTTGAAAAGGGGTATGGGATGAATTAATTTTTTTAAAATGCCATTCTCACTATTCCATGAAATGAACCCTTTGTCATTTGTCTCTCTTCTTTTCAAAGATTTTAATCTCTGTTTTTTAGACTGGTAATCTTTTCAAACAGCTACTAAAGAGAAATATAATTTGATTTTGTTTTGGTTTTCCTTTTTGTTTTATTAGGTTTTGATGATAACTAATCAAAGTGGTATCTTTTTTTTTTAGGTATCCATTTATTAACTCAATTGTTTATTTTTATAGATTCTCATGGAGAATACTTGCTTATTTTGGCAACTTATTAACATCATATATTTGGTAGAAGGAAGAATAACAAGTGATGAATATAATGAATCATATCTGTGACAGAGTTGGGAGGGAATCACCCCAAAAAAAATTACTCTCTTTGTTTGTATGGAATAGAATTTTTTGATGGAAAATGTGTGAATATATAGGAATATATTCAATATAGGTATATATTTCAAGTGCATAAGTATAAAAGTATATGTGAAAGTTTGTCAAGGGGCAGTATTCTTTAATATATATTTAAAGATACATTTTGAAAATAATTGATTTTTATGTAATTATTTGCCTCTAGTGTACACTGCCATGGGGGACACTATCTAGTCTAAAATTAGACAGTCGAAAAGATAGTGATGATGGTCCCATCATGTGGGTACGCCCAGGAGAACAAATGATCCCTGTGGCTGATATGCCAAAGTCACCTTTCAAAAGGAAAAGGTATGTTGGATACAAATTTGTGTTGCTGGGTGTGTGTGTGTGTGTGTGTGTGTGTGTATGTGTGTGTTAGCTGAAAATTAGAGGAAGAAGGAGGGGAAAGTTTAGGGCATAATTGGGACGTAAATTTAAAAATGGCTACATATGCGGATATAATTTTTAAAAATATATCAAATATAAGATGACAAATATAGGCAAATAACAATAAGCTGTAATTAGATATGGAAAAATTGTCATTCACAGTAGAGATAGTATAAACTGTTTGGAATAAATTTAATAAGAAATATTTAGGCCTGGCTGGTGTGGCTCGGTGGTTGAGTGTCGACCCATGCACCAAGAGGTCACTGGTTCGATTCCCGGTCAGGGCACATGTCCAGGTTATGGGCCAGATCCCCAGTGAGGGGCATGCAGAAGGCGGCCGGCCATTCGATGTCCTCTCTTATCAATGTTTCTAACCCTCTCTCCCTCTCCCTTCCTCTCTCTCTAAAATCAATAAAGAAGAGGAAGAAAATATTTAGAAACCATATTAAGAAAAGTGAAACATCTTATAGAGGATATAAAATAAGATCTAAACAAATGGAAAACCCTACTATATTTTGGATTGGATAAAAATTATAGTCCTGCCTGGCCTGCGTGGCTCACTGGATTGAACGTCGTCCCATGGACTGAGAAGTCCTGGTTCGATTCCTGGTCGATCCATGTTTCTCTCTCACATCGATGTTTCTATCTCTCTCTCCCTTCCTCTCTCTATAAAAAAAAGTCCTTTGAAACTTTTAGCGTTTCAATTGGACTAATACTTCTAGCACTGGATAAATTATTTTAAAGTTCATAAGGAAGAATAAAGCCAGCAAATAGCCAAGAAAATTGTGAAAGACAAATAAGTGAGGGGTCCTTGTGTTAATAGGTAATAAAAATTACTATAGCCCTGGCCGGTTTGGCTCAGCGGTTAGAGCGTCGGCCTGCGGTTCAGAGAGATCCGGGTTCGGTTTCCGCTAAAGGCATGTACCTCGGTTGCAGTTTGTCCCCGGCCCTGGTTGGTTGTGCGGGTAGCAGCCACTTGATGTGTCCCTTTCATGTCGATGTTTCTCTCTCTCTCTCTTCCTCTCTCTCCCTCCCACTCTATCTGAACAAAAAATGAAAAAATGTCCTCGGGTGAGGATTAAAAAAAAAAAATTACTGTAAAGCTCAAAAAGATCTTCAGAATAGGATAGAGTACACAAATAGATCAAAGAGATCAAAGTATATTGGGAAAGGGAAGATTTATTTAATGAATTAAGACTTATTTATTAAGATTTATTTATTTTGCCTGGCTGGTGTGGCTCAGTGGATTGAGTGACCTCCCATGAACTGAGAGGTTCCAGTTTGATTCTCAGTCAGGGCACATGCCTGGGTTGCAGGCTCGATCTCCAATGGGGGGCTTGCAGGAGGATCAATGTTTCTCTCTTGTATTGATGTTTCTATCTCTCGCTTCCTCTCTCTCTAAAAAATCAGTAACATATTTAAATAAAAAAAAATACTTATTTTGACACATTTGCATTAAAGAATATGGTGAAATAGTTAAAATAAATGAATTGTTTATGTTTGTTGATCTGGAAGGATATTCATGACTCTTGAAAAGAGTAAAATGTAGAGTAATATGTGCGGTATGATTCTGTTCTTATGAGGAGAAATGGAAAACATGTAAAAATATATATTTATATGAGCACAGAGAAAAGTGTAGGAAAATGTACACTAGGTTAACATTGGTAGAAACAGTGGGTGATGCTGGGGGAAATAATACATTTTTCTTAGATAACTAAAAATAGTTTCACTGGTTACAGAGATAATTTAAAAAGGAAAAAAAAAACACAGAAAAATGTTCATTGAGAAAAACTGTAGGTTGCATGAGGGCAGGGACTATGTTGTGCTTTTTACTAATGAGTCTCTAGCACCTAAACAGAGTGCTTAGTGCTTAGTAAATTTTTAATGGTTGAATGAAATTTTTATAAGATAATTTATAAGTAGGTGATAAGTGGTAAAGTTGGTGTTTCTTAGTGGTTCTTAACTTGGATTTTTAAATCATTTTGAGAATTTGAAAGCCTTGCCCAGAATGATAAGGATATGTATAACCTTTTCCATATAATTTAAGGGAGTTCAGCAGCCCCTTAAGGAATTAGCCTGTACCTCAGGGATTACAAATCCGTGGTATATGTGATAATTTGATATCACATTACAGTCTGACGAAACTAATAGCAACATTGCCCTAGGCACTATGCTAAGTGCTTTATATAAAGTCTTAATACATTAAAATGTGGTGTTAATGATACCAGACTCGTGGGCTTGAAAGCCTGTTAGTTTTCCACAGGAAGCAATATTATCATCTAGCTTTCTGACACCTTTAGAACATTAATAGCAAAGAACAAAAAAGTTATAGCATCATCTGTGTGTGTGTGTGTGTGTGTGTGTGTGTGTGTGTGTGTAATAAGACTGTAATGCAGGAGTGCACAAAGACCAGTAATTTGTAGAGATTGATGGTGGGAAATTAGAGAAATAATAAGGAAGAGACCCTAAGGGATAGACTAGGATGACAGGAAAATATTATGGGGCAATCTGTATTTGTCTTTGAAAGTAACAGAAAAACCATCCAGAAAGATAATTATGATGATTCTCAGTCAAAGAAATTCTTCTCACCCTTTTCCCCTTCTACAGCAAAATTGGAGAGGGTTTCTGCAATGAGTGAGGCTAAGTCAGGAGCTTCTGTGTGCATGTGAATTCTAGGTGGTGAGCAGTGGAGGAGAGGGCCAACGGGAGATGGCAGTCCTCTAAGAGGGAGCTAAGGTTTTCCTTTCTACCTCCAATAAACCATGCATGTTTTGTGGAAGCACTTATATGCTCATTGTTTTCTTGCTTTTTTTTTTGTTGGTCTTCCTGTCACTAGAATATAAACTTCCACAAGAGTAGGGAACTTGTTTTATTCACTGTTGTCTTGTTCACTAGCTTCAGTGCCTAGATAATACCTGACATATGGTAGGTGTTCTATAAATATTAAATTAATGCATTTTTTTAAAGTTACCTGTTTGTTCCAGATATATACCTTGTGTTAGACATGTGACCTGATTGGGGCCATGCTATCACAGGTTAGACCCAAACTTCAGATAAATATTCTGGGTACATACAGGGAATCCTGGGTAAACCACACCATCTGTAATTTAGTTTCTTATCCAAGTTATAATTGCCTTAAAACTTCCACTTATGGCCCAGGCCGAGGGCCTTAGTTGGTTGGAGCGTCATTTTATACACCAAAAATGTTGCAAGTTCAATTCCTGTCAGGGCACATACCTAGGTTGCAGGTTTGCTCTCCGGTAGGGGTGCATACAGGAGGCAATAGATCAATGTTTCTCTGTCACATCAATATTTCTCTCTCTCTCTAAAATTCAATAAAAACATATCTTTGGGTGAGGGTTAAAAACAAACCAAAAAAAAACCATTCACTTACAAAGGGTGTGTTAAGAAAAGGAGTGGGTTATATATGTGTTCTTGTTTGTATTCAACTTAAAAATAAAACTTGGTTTCGGAGCAGATGATTTAAAATGTTCTTTCTCTGAATTATGTGGTTACTAAATGCTTGTTGGCAGTTAAGCCTCAGTACATCAAGACAAATGTTTGAGGGCAATTAAGCCTTAACACATAAGCCTATCCACCTCCCCTCTCCCCCTGTCTATATAAAATATATATAAAATATAAATGTAATTTTTTTTTAAAACAGAACTACCAATGAAATAAAAAACCTGCAGTACCTACCTCGAACTAGTGAGCCCCGTGAGATGCTCTTTGAAGACAGGACAAGAGCTCATGCAGATCATATAGGACAAGGTTTTGAACGACAGACTACAGCTGCTGTTGGAGTGTTGAAGGCTGTGCACTGTGGAGAGTGGTACATATTAACTACTGCTTTTTTAATGAAATGTTTTCTTGGCTTCTAAAATTTTTCTTTGGAAGTTTCTCAGAAGTTTTCCTTACTGTGGGAAGGGAGGTGGGGGAGTACGTCCTATGTATTTGGATATTGTAACAGACTGCACTAAAAAAGATTTCATTTGCTAGAACCGAGTCTTTTGGGTTTGACTGAAATAATTTCATTTTCTAAGTAACTAGAGGTGAAAAAAAATTATCTAAGGTAAAAGAAAAATGAATCTTCACTTGGTGTACTATATGCCCACTTACAAATGTTCATTTGATTTTTCTCAACTACTTTTAGGCCCATATTTATCACACAAGGAGGCTTAAGGCTGTCAAATAACATAATCATACTTATACAGTTAATAAGTAGTAGAGCTGAGACTGACCAGATCTGACTCCAGACTCTTGTGTTTTCTCTCTACACTATTCTACTTGCTGTTCCCTGCAAATGTTTGGTATCGTAATTTTTTCCAGCTTCACTTACAAGTTTCACTTTGAATCTTTTTATAGATTAAAAAAATGATAATTCTCTTTATATACTTAAGGTATCATTCCATAATTAAGAAAATTTCCATTTATTGATAAAAAACATATAGCAAAGCTATATTGATACTGTAAGATAAGTTTGCTCTGTTAGGTTTTTGTTTTCAAACTGAGTACTGTTTAGGTATGAAACTTAAGTTAGAATATGCTATTTTACTTATTAAAGCAGTTGAACTAGAAACTAAATATGCAAGAACATTTTCTAAGTAATAGTAAACTTTTAAATTCTGAAAATATAAAATTTCAATATTGTATAGTTTTCTAAGATAACTATGAAAAATATAACTTGTATTTTCTATGTGAGGAAATTTTATCTTCAAGGGCCACTAATACAAAGTTGACCTTTTGTGAATTTATAATATTTTATAAATAATATAAATATGAGTGGGGAAGCCAATGTAAACTGACCTTTCTTAACATAAATAAAACTTTATCCATTTCAGGTATACAAAGTAGCTAGTACTGAACTAACCCTAAGAGATCTTAAGAAAACAATATTAATAGTTTATAATTCAGTAATAATTTATAAATGGTGTTTAACTTAAGTGGTAATTTTCAAATATCTGTGCTTATTTCCATATAGTTTCTGTGCTCTTTCTATAATCTGGTTTAAAACACTAAGTTTATCTCTGTGAAAATCATTACAAACTCCTATTTCAAATTAATGAAATTTCTATTGAATGTTTGATATAAAGGATTTGATAGTGGCATCAAGAATTATTTAGGGGCCCTGTGTGGCTCAGTTGGTTGAGCATCGTCCCCTGCATCAAAAGGTCGCAGGTTCAGTTCCTAGTCAGGGCACATGCCCAGGTTACAGGCTCAATCCCCAGTAGGGGGTATGCAGGAGGCAGCTGATCAGTGTCTCTTTCACATCAATGTTTCTCTCTCCCTCTCCCTTCATCTTTCTTCTAAAATCAATAAAAACATATTTTTTAAAGAATTATTTAGGGTGAAATCTAATTTAGAGTGTTCAATAAAGTTAGCTACATATTTACACTTTCTTTCAGAGATAAATATTCCTGTTTCATGGCCTTAACATTTTGTTAAAATCTCTTTTAAGCTTAAATTATTGTTGGTATGTACTGTCTCCTCCACTTTATGTGTGATTTGAGATTAGGGATTGTGTGGTGTCCTTCACAGGCCCATCATAGTTCCCAATAAATACTTATTGAATAAAAGAACACTTTGTGGCTAGCAATTTCATAGTGTAGGGACTATTGCCAAACTACTATACTATTAAGTTAGGTGGCTAGATTTAAGAATATGCTTGAGACAGATTTTGGAGTGAGATATTGCTAGCCATGAGTTTTCCCACTATTGTAAAATAAAGTTTGTTTCTTATACCAATGCTGCTTTAATCTCTTAATACTAAAGGTAGCAAGAAAATAATTTTGTTTTCTTGTGCTATAAGATGGCTTCATGACTCTGATGCAAACATGGTTTATGATCCCTTTATTATTATTCTTTGGTGTTAAATTAAGCTATACTAAGGAAGTTGGTGCTTTTTTTTTTCTTAGCATTTTGAATTCTGCTTTTTTTCTCAAGAAGACATTAGGTATTAGAGTATTAGATTCCTGACTTTATCTTAGAGCCAGGCTTAATACCAATTTGAAATAAAAGACTAGTATTGATTTAGACTTTATGGAAATCTTCAGCTAGACAGGCTTATGAAGTATTGATCAAATTATATGGCTCTTTAGGTATGATGAAGGATTCATATACAGGGTGGGGCAAAAGTAGGTTTACAGTTGTTCATATGGATACTCATACAATAATTAATAAATAGTAATACAAAAATAAACTATTTTGCATACTCACAACTATAAACTTATTGTGCCCCTACCCTATAGATTTGTATATTTGAGGTTGTGTCTTTGAAATTCAGTTATTTGGAAAAATCAACCATTGAAGTATAATTTACATTGAATAACACACATACTCATTATATAATAAGTATATAGTTTGATGTGTTTTGACAAATGTATATAGTCATGTTACCACTACCACAACTAAGATAATAGAACATTTTTTCCCCTTCATATCTCTTGGCAGTTAATGTCTCCCATCCTTACCTTAGCTCCAGACATTCTTGAATCTGGTATTTTGTCTTCATAGGTTAGTATTGCCTACTCTAGGATCTTAGGTAAATAGGATCATACATGATGCCTGACTTCTTTCAGTCAGCATGTTTTGAGATTCATCTACGTTGTTACATGTATTAGTAGTTCATTTCTTCTTGTTGCTGAATGGTAGGTATGTTATTATACGGATATATAACAACTTATTTATTCATTCATCTGATGATAGATATTTGAGTTGTTTCCAGTTTTATGAATAAAGCTGTTGTGACTATTCACTTACAAGCCTTTACATACATATATGATTTCATTTCAGTAAATACATAGAAATGGAATTACAGGGTCTTAGAATAAGACAAAATAATTGTGTACAGAGAAAATTTTAAGTCTGTAAAAGAAGTACTAGAATTAATAAGCAAATTTATCAGTCTTGGGATAAGACAATATTGAAAGTCAATTGTATTTCTATGTATTAGCAATAAACATTTGAAAAATGTAGAAAAAAATAATGCCACTTATAATAGCATAAAAACCTGACATACTTAAAGAGATAAATTTGAAAAATATATGACAGATGCTAAAAACTACAAAACACTAATTAGAAAAATTAAGGACTTACATAAATGGAGACATGTACCTTGTTTATGGATTGGAAGACTCAATATTATGTCAGTTCCTTCCCAAATGATCTATAAATCAACCCAGTCGTAATCAAAACCCTACACATCTTTCTTATAGAAATACAAAGAACCTCATATAGGAAAAACAGTCTTGGAGGGGTGGGGGAAGGATAATGTTGGAGGATTTACACTACACTGCCTGTCATTTTAAAGCTTACTTTGAAGCAATAGTAATTAACAGAGGGTGGTATTGGTACAAAGATAAACTAAGATTAATGGAACAGAATAGTGTCCAGTGTTCATTGATTTTTAGTGAAGTTGCCAAGATAATTCAGTGGGGAAAGGAGTCTTTTCAAGAAACGGTGCTGGAAAAACAGGGTATCCATACACAAAAACAAAAATGAAAAACAATGAACCTTGACTCTTATCTCACGCCATACAAAAATATTAAAATGGATCATAGAACTAAATGTAACTATTAAAACTATAAAACTTGTAGAATAAAACATTGGAGGAAATTTTACATTAGGTAAAAGTTTCATGAACCATAAGAAAAAATGATGTAATTAAGATAATGAGCCCTGGCTGATGTGGCTCAGTGTTTAGAGCTTTGGCCTAACCACCTAAGGGGTTAGGTTTGATTCCCAGTCAAGGGCACGTGCCATACCTGGGTTGCAGGTTTGATCCTGGCCCCAGTAGGGGTGTGTGCGGGAGGCAACCAATTGATGTTTCTCACATTGATGTTTCTTTCTTTCTCTCTTTCTCTCTTCCCCTCCCTCTCCTCCCTCCCTCCTTACCTCTCTCCCTGCCACTCTCCCTAAAAAAAATCAATGGAAAAAATATCCTCAGGTGAGGTGAGGATTAACAAAACAAAACAAAAAAGATAATGAAAAGTGGGTTGCAGACTGGGAGAAAATATTTGAGGTGGGTGTGTGTGCATATTTGTGAATGACTTATATCCAAATATATAAAGAACTCTTAACAATTCAAGAATAAGGAAACAGCCCTGGCTGGTGTGGCTCGGTAAGTTGGGCATCATCCTATGCACCGAAAGATTCAATTTTGGGTCAGGGCACATGCCCAGGTTGTGAACTCAATCCCCCGTGGGGGGTGGGGGTGGGGCGTGTAAGGGCAGCTGATGGATGGTTCCCTCCCATATTGATGTTTCTCTCTCTCTCTCTCTCCCTTGTATCTTCCTCTCTCTTTAAAAATCAATAAAAATATATATTTTTAAAAGTATGGCAGAGTGGCAAACATTGAAAAAAAAGAATAAGACAACAAACAATCCAATTAAAATTGGGCAAATATTTGAACAGACATTTTTAAAAGATATACAGATGCTCTTTATTTTTTGAGGAAAAAACTTGCTCTTCTTATATAAATATAGAAAACTAAATTTCTAAGCACCACTTTAGCTATATTCCACAAATGTTGACTTTAAAAGTTGTTCAGTATAATTGCACCATAAGAGAAATGCAGATTAAAACTACGATGAGATAGCACTACATACCCACTAAAATTGCTAATAATGATTTTCTATTTCATTTTTTAAAATTTTGTTTTCTTTATTGATTTTGGAGAGGAAGGGAGAGAGAGAGGGGGATAGAAACATCGATGAGAGAGAGTATCAGTTGGCCACCTCCTGCATGCCCCCCACTGGGGATCAGGCCCACAACCTGGGCACATGCCCTGACCTCGAATCGAACCGGCAACTTCTTGGTGCATGGGTCGACGCTCAACCACTGAACCACACTAGCTGGGCAGTAATAATGACTTTTTAAAAGACCATACCAAAAGCTAATGAAGATGTGAATTAATCAAGTCTTTCATGTATTGCTCTGGGAACTGTAAAAATCTTTAGCAGCTTTTTAAAAAATATTTTTTAAATTGATTTTAGAGAGGGAGGGAGAGGGAGAAAGAGAGAAACATCAGTCGGCTGCCTCCTTCATGTCCCCTACTGGGGATCTAGCCCACAACCTGGGCATGTGTCCTGACTAGGAATGGAACCAGTGACCTTTTGGTGCATGAGATTACACTCAACCAACTGAGCCACACTGGCCAGGGCAATTTTGGCAGTTTCTTATAAAATCAAACATACACTTACCCCTAAGATCCTATAATTTCATAATTCCATTTCAGTTTCTGGGATTAAAAACCTCTCTTGGGCCCAGCCAGTGTGGCTCAGTGGTTGAGCATCAACCCATGCACCAAGAGGTCGCCAGTTTGATTCCTGGTCAGGGCACATGCCCAGGTTGTGGGCCTGGTCCTCAGTGGGGGACATACAGGAGGCGGCCAGTCGTTGTTCTTTCTCACTGATGATTCTATCTCTTTCACCTTTTCCCTTCCTCTCTCTAAAATTAATAAAGAAAAAAAATTTAAAGAAAACTCTCTTGGTTATTCTGTATTATCATACATATTTGTATATGGTTATATACATGACAATATGGAATAACCAAGAGCAGGTATGTGTGTATATCTGATATATACCTAATTCTAGACATAATTATATATGGTATATATATAATATATATACATCTGATATTTATAATACACTAAATTGTGCTGGATTCAACATGCTAATATTGTTAATGATTTTTATATTTAATGTCTTGCCAGAATTCATTAATTTTATTGATCTTTCCCATGAATCAGCCATTTATTTCATTGATTTTTTTCTTTTTCTTTTATTGTTTCTGGTCTTTATTTCTTTTCTTTTAAGGAAAGAACTTGCTCTTCTCTTTCTAGCTTATTGACTTGAGATCTTTCTTTTCTAATGTATTTAAAACTAAAATTTTAAGCACTATGTTAGCTATATTCCACATATGTTGATCTGTGTTTTCATTATTATACAGTTCAGAATTTAAAAAATTTTCTGGTGTCTTCTTAAAAATATTGTGGATTATTGAGAAGAAGAATGCTGTTTACTTTTCAATATTTGAGAACTTCTTTCCAGATTTTTTAGAGGTGTTGTTGATTTTCAATTTAATTCCCTTGTGGTCGGAGAACATATTCTGTATAATTTGTCTTTATTTAGTGGGGTTTGTTGAACCCCACTATCTTGATGAATGTTCTGTCTGCTGTTGGGGTATAGTGCTCTATTAATGGCAATTAAGTCAACTTTGTTGACAATGTGGTGCAAGTCTTCTGTACTCTTACTTATTTTTGTCTTGTTATTAATCGCCAACTGATATGATTGTTTCTCCTTTCAGCTTTGCTAGGGTTTTTTTGTTTTGTTTTTGCTGCATGTATTTTTCTTTGGTAATGGCTTTATTGAGGTATAATTCACATAACATACACTTCACCCATTTAAAGTGTATATAATTCAGTGGATTTGAGTATATTCACAGAATTGTGCAACTGTCACCACAATTACTTTTATTACCTCAAAAAGAAACATACCTTGTTTATGGATTGGACTTTTTGGCTATCACATCCTCTTCAACTTTTAGGCAACCATTAATCTGCTTCCTTCTCTCTATATTTCTCATGATTAGTGTTTGCATGTTATATCTTTGTCCATTCTTTGTATTTTCATCTGTGTGTCTATGTTATTTCATGTAGATACCATGTATCTTGCTTTGAGTCTTGCTTTTAAAAATTCAGTGATAAACTGTCTTTTAATTGGAGTATTTAGACCATCAGTAATTTTGGATTTAAATTTACCATCTTTTCCCCGTTTGCTTCTTGTTTTTTATTCTTTCCCCTCTTTCCTATCTTTTATAGCATTCTGTTATACCTTCACTATTTGCTTATTAGTGGTTGCTCTGAAATTATCACAATCTAGCTTCAAATATATACCTCTTTATGTAATGTGTTAAGAACCTTTCAATAGCATACTGCCATTTATCCCCCACCCCCACCCCATTTCTGGACTGCGTGCTAAT
Organism: Tadarida brasiliensis; assembly: GCA_030848825.1. Classification (NCBI taxonomy): domain Eukaryota; kingdom Metazoa; phylum Chordata; class Mammalia; order Chiroptera; family Molossidae; genus Tadarida; species Tadarida brasiliensis. The sequence continues at coordinate 61,977,718 of CM061267.1, read as the reverse complement.
TATTGTCATACATTTGTACTTTACATATGCTAATAACCTCCCCCACCCTCAACCCCCACCCCCGCCCCAATATGCTACTTTAGCTATAAAGAAGGATTTCCAAAGAGATTTTAAAAGTGAGAATAAAATACCGTCCATATTTACTATTTCTTGTGCTCTACATACTTTTGACTAGATCTACATTTTCATCTAAGTATCATTTTCCTTCAGTCTGAAGAAAGTCCTTTAACATTTTTGTGCTGGTCTTCTGGTGATAGATTCTCAGCTTTTGTTTGTCTAAAAATGTTTTTATTTCTCATTTTTAAAAGGTATGTTTGGTAGATACAGAATTCTAGATTGACTTTTTCTTCCAATACTTTAAAAATAATTGGTTCTCTTCTGGCTTGCATTGTTTTTGAGGAGAAGCCTGCAATCATCTTTATCCTTCTTTTTCTGTATATTATTGTAATGCATGAGTTTTAGATTTTCTCATAAAAAAATTGTTTATGACTTGCCTTGGAATGATTTTCTTTTTGTATTTAGTTGCTTATAATTTTATTCCCAAATCTGTTGTTTTTTTTTAGCATTTTCTATAAAAACATATTTGTATATTCCTAATTAATTGAAGAATTTGGGTATTTTTTAAAAGATTATATTTAAAGACAAGCACACAGAGTGGTAATAGTTTATTTTATTAGTACTTCTTAAATGAATATTTCTTAATTTATTAAGGGTTATTTAGGGGTTTTAGGTGTCATTGCAGTTATATATGTATTTATTGAAAGTACTCCCTTTTCCCATATTTAACTCTAATTTTTATATAGTATTTTCTTTTTTAATATGTTTTTATTGATTTTTTTTTTAAGTTGGGGGAAGGGAAAGGAACGAGACAGAAACATCGATTTGAGAGAGAAACTTTGATTGGCTACTTCCTGCATGCCCACCTACTGGGCATGTGCCCTGACCAGGAATTGAACTGTAACTTCCTGGTGCATGGGATGACACTCAATCCACTGAGCCACACCGGCCAGGCATATATAGTATTTTCACTTGAAGACAAAATACTTAAGTTTTTGACTTGCATAATTAACCATTTCAAATTGTTTTAAGTTTTCAAAATATGGTTACACATAGCTATAATACAATGAGGTGAGTTTTTTATGTTGAAACTCATAGCATTATCCCTTTGTTTAAATTATGTAAAATGGTCTGCTAATTATAATTTAACTCTATTTCTAAGGCATTACTTTGGTTTTGACTGTAAACTATTTTTACTTTGAATTTAATAAGGACTTAACAGAGTGAAACATTAATGGCAGATTCTTCCTTATGTCTTCCTTTTTTTAAGGCTTGATCAACCCCGAATAACCAAAGATGTCATTTGTTTTCATGCTGAAGATTTTTTAGAAGTAGTTCAACGAATGCAGTTAGATTTACATGAACCTCCACTGTCCCAGGTATATTTTAAACCATTACTGTCTTCAGTTTAATTTTTGTGAAAAAGATTTATTAGTATTCCTTGTTTCTTTTTTTTAGTGTGTCCAGTGGGTTGATGATGCAAAACTTAACCAACTGAGAAGGGAAGGCATTCGCTATGCCAGGATTCAACTGTATGATAATGACATTTATTTTATTCCAAGAAATGTTGTTCATCAGTTCAAGACAGTTTCAGCTGTCTGCAGTTTAGCATGGCACATTCGGCTCAAGTTATATCACTCAGAGGAGGACACTGCTCAGAATACAGCTACTCATGAAACAGGCACATCACCAGATTCCACATCATCAGTTCTTGGACCTCACACTGACAATATGATTTGTCCTGTAAGCAAAACCTCTTTGGAGTCTGTTTTTTCAGACAAACTTCATTCTAAATATGAAGTACAACAGATTAAACATGAACCTGTTGCATCTGTAAGAAACAGTGAAGAACCTGTGAATGTTTATGTTTCTGAAAAGACTAGAGCACCGAATAATATGGATGGCAAGAATGTTAAAGCGAAATTGGATCATGTTCAATTTACAGAATTTAAGATTGATGTGGACTCCAAATTTGAAAATAGCAACAAAGATTTAAAGGAGGAATTATGCCCTGAAAGTCTCTTAAGTCTGGTTGATACAAGGCAACATAGTTCAGTACATTCAAATCAAGATAGAAAAGATGATGATGTTTTGTGCTAAATATGTACATATCATTTAAAATCCTTTTTTAAAACAAAACAAAAAACTTTTAATAATGTAATAAAGATTCATGAATTATAAAAAGCAAGCCAAGGACTTGCTCCCAAGTCTGTTACAAAATATAGTTTATGTAGCTTTGTAACATTCCTCAGTGCCTGTCCATAACTGTGAAGTATCAAAGCACTTAGGGCCAGATGCACTGTAAACATTGCAGGTTGAAAAAAATGGAGTCTTTAAAATGTCATTTGAGTTGGAGTTGTGGGTTTTAGAATAGAGCTGACATTAACATATATATCTATATATTTTGTAATATGAGCCAGAATTCTTTTTCAACAACTTAAGGCTTTTCCATAGAGCTTATTTATATCAATTTTTTTTTTCCATTTTAAATGTGTCAGCACTGTAGTGTAAATAGCTTAAAATTTTTTTTTAGTGTGATTTATATTGAAATGTGAGCCACTTAATAAAGGTTCATAATAAACATGTTTTCTGTTGGGTGTGCAAAAAGACAAACTGACAATTCAGTTAAATCATTTATTTGATCTATTATGTGTCTGCTGGTGTATCCATTTAAAGTGGTAAAGCAGTACAAATGTACATACTCAAATCTAGTGAATATTTAAATTCCCCACATTGTGCAAGCATTTTAAAAATCAAGATTCAGTTGTGAAAGCATATTTATATGTGTGTGTGTGTGTGTACGGGAATATATATGTATATCATATTTTACATAATTTCTTAAATTGCTAAATAAGATGAATATATGAAACTTCCTAGCCCTGTTCCCTGGAATACATTTTAAAATATTTATATTCAACATTAAGAAAGCAGTTTAGGTAATAGAAATAATTTTGTAAAATTGGGCAAAACAAGATCTGTTAGTGGTATCTAACCCTTCTAATTAATGAAGTTTTGTGGCCAGATTACATAGCCCTAACATAAATTCTCTTTGTAGTGTATGGAATGATAAGTTGAGAAAATTTTCTTATTAATAGGCACCTTTGCTATATTTAATGGCAGCGGAGTAAAAAATATTTACAGAAAGTTTAATTGTGAGCATTTAAAGTCCTTTTACATTTTTCTTGAAGAACAGAAGAAAATATGGCAACTATAAAATCTTAAAATAAGGATGACTCTTACAGAGATGTAGCTAACAAATGTGTTATCCCTTCTTTCTAAGGATCCCTCTGCCTACCCTAGCAAAGTAAATAACTTAAGAGTACCTTTGATCCTTGAATAATGTAGATTTGAATTACACAGGTCAATTGAAAAAAATCTGTGTGTAAGTGGACCCATGCAGTTCAAACTCTTGTTCAAGTGTCAACTGTACCTCTTTTTCAAAAGAAGTTCTAGAAAGTAAAATTGGGGTAGGAAACAAGATTGCCAGTACCTAGCTAAATATGATTAAAACAAATATCTTCAGTGAGGGACTTCAGCACTGTTTCAAACTGCTTCCACTACTGTAATTAAAAAACAAATGTTTTTAATGTATGCTTTGATATAAGCAACTCTGCTCATTGCAAGTCTATTTTATTTGTCTTTATTATTTTTCTGGGCTTATGCTTTGGTTGGTAACTTTCAACTGGGGTTCTTTGTGCTGCCATTTGGGCTAGAGTTGCTATTCCCATTTCAGTGGTTTCTGCTCCAGCCTCATTTGTGGTACCCATAAAACTGCTTATCTTTCTGATTAGGAGGAAGCCACTTAGAAAGAGGCATTTCATCAGAAAAAAATAAACTATAGCAATGATGTCATTTCTGGCCCCCAGTTTAAAAGGGTAGGCAAATATTGTTGGAAATCTCAATGGTTTATAGGAAATCAATATATTTGCAATATAGAAATATTCATGGAATAAGGAAGGTATAAATCATGATAATGTAAATAGGGACTTTCTTTTATATCTTACTGTCTTATCCTACTCCTCACTTTAATCTTCTCTTTAAAGCTAAATTTATGTATTTGCATCTGCCATTGTGGGAGATAAAAGTTCATAACAAACCAGTATTGAGAAATAGTAGGGGATGTTTTTCTGGTTTCCTTTTTTTTAATTGAAGGGTAATATATTTTAAAAGATTTATTTTAGTTCCAATTTTCCAGTAGCATACACATAGATACATAAGAGCATACTGTAATAAAATGTCTTTAGGATATACCTCCAAAATATATGAGCCTTAATGAAACTTATAATTTAAAGATATATCTAACACAATAGCGGTTACTTGTAGATATTATTCCCTATATAACCTAAAGTCAGATCTCTCCAACTTTTGAAAATTTGTTTTGTAAAATGCATACATCTCTGTGGATATGAAATATAAATCAATGGGTTCAGATTTCAAGAGATAGCCTTGTCATATTGAATAATGCTTACTGTTCCTTGTCTTATAGGTTATAATTTTAAAATCCTCTTCAGATGCAATCTGAGAACTTTCTGATTACCTTTGTTACACACAAATAATTTCTATTTCAATATTGCATTATATTAATGGTTTCCTAGTTAGTACATTCCAGTTCTTTATCTGAACACGTGTTTTTTGCTGTTATTTTCAATTTCTTGGACCGAAAAATAAAGCACTTAGATACAGTTTCTATATGACATTATACTATAAAGAATAAACAGTTGTTATGTAAATTATTAAATTGATACACAGGCCATTACAAAAAAACTAAGGTACCTTGATGGTACTTTACTTTTGTTCATACCCTTTTAACTATCTAATACATATTCCATACTCAGGTTAGCTGTTTAGGTAGCAAAAGAATTAAGCGTTTGTGATAATTAGTTGAAAACTTTACAAAAGCCATATTCATTATCTTTCTTGTCAAAAAGACTGTTGACCTTCAGTAAAGATTAGGTTAATCTAGCACAACATTCTGTGTGTGTGTGTAAGATTATTGGAAATGATTATGTTTGTTTCCACATATTCATTTTTAATCTGTTCTATAACTTTGGGGGGGGCAGTCTTGGAAGGTAGGAAAGATTTTATTTCTTGGGTTGTCTTCAAGGTATTTCATTAGTGTTCCTGAGTGTAAAATAGTTTTTTTCTCAAACACACATAGCAGGTGAGATCATTTTTGTAAATAATAGGTTAGCACTATTTTGATAAATTGCATTCAGTTATTTTTTTTTGACAAGTTCATTGTCATGTAAATCAAATATCTCAAAATTCATTTTACATTTAGCAAAGGTGCAAGATTTATTTTTGGAGTTTGAGAGGAATTTTCCTTGTCTTCCACCTTTCAATAAATACTAACATTGAAAACCATAATTTTTTTCCCTTTGTTTTGTAATTTTTCTTTTTTTACATTTGACATTTATTTTCATCCCGTCGTCTAAAAGTTTGTTTCTCTGTCTTCAACAGAAGCCATAAGGTCTTGAAAGTGATTCCAATAACGAAAGTCCTTTTTTCCTCTTAACTGATTATCATAAATTGACTTATGCCACCAGAAAATATTGAGGATTGCTTTAAACAAGTTTGCTAAACTACTTAGGTAGGGGTGCTGGGATGGCATGGTAAGTTAATTATCTTCCTTCCCTCTAGACATGACTATTTCAATCTCAGGGGAGGAGGACAAAAGTCCCATTGTTCTCAAAATACTTTGGTAAAAAGTGACAAGAAGGATTTCAGGTCTTCAGAGTAGTAGAATAGTTCTACTTAATCTTCTACCTGATGTAACTACATTGACATATAAACAAAATTTTACTGGTTTTAGAATGTATGGTCTATTTCATGGAAGAGTTATATTTGATATATTTGGCAGTGACAGTGTAACTCAGATAATTAAGAGGACAGCTTAGGAAAGGTATAAATCCCTTTCTCTGTCCTGGCTTTTCTGTTCAGGTCTTCCTGTAACCCACAGCATATTGCAGGTGGAAATGATCACTTTTTAGAATGTCAAGTACAAGGAGCCTAAAAGCAGAGATATCTTTCCTTTTTAAGTGTATAGACATTGTATGTCATATATATTGGGAGAGCAGGGAAAGGAGAAGAAAACATCTTGCATTTCAGTTATCTTCCCTTCCAGTCAAGGAATGTGAATGAGCTGAGGACAAAATATGTAGAAACAATTCATGTTAACTAGAAATTAAAAATAAAATGTACTAGTTGTGTGTTTTATTACTATTATCTGCCTTCTAAGAACACTATTAAAATATGACACATTCTGTACATTTTTTATTTTAGAATTTATGCATCCATGTTTTAAAAATGTTGCCTTTACACTTTTCTATAAAGTTCATTGCTGTTGTACTACTGAAGACTGTTGAGTGTGCAGACTCAGAGTCAAGTCAATATAGTTGCAAATATTTTGGGTAATACGGTGTTTATAATTTTATTTGGACATACAGTTTTATCTCCCCCTTAAATTTCTTCTTTTCTTGAAATTTTGTTTTTGTTTTTAACCGAGTCAGATTTTTATATGAAAAATTTCAGGTCTGTCTTCTTTTAAAAAAACCTTCTCGCCCTGGCTGGTGTGGCTCAGTTGGTTGAGTATCATTGCATGCACCAAGAGGTTGCTAGTTCAAATCTCGGTCAGGGCACATGCCCAGGTTGCCAGCTCAATCCCCAGAGGGTGTGCAGGAGGCAGCTGACTGATGTATCTCTCACATCAATGTTTCTGTCTCTCTCTCCCTTCCTCTCTCTCTAAAAAATCAATAAAAACATTTATTTATTTATTTATTTATTTATTTATTTATTTATTTATTTATTTATTTATTTTTATCCTCACCCAAGGACACTTTTGCATTTATCTTCAGATAGAGGGGGAGGGAGAGAGTGGGGAAGAGAGAGAGAAACATTGATGCAAGAGAGACACATCGACTGGTTGCCACCCACATGACTCCAACTGGGGTGGGGACAAACTGCAACTGAGGTACGTGCCCTTAGCGGGAACCGAACCCGGGACTCTCTGGTCCACAGGCCGACGCTCTAACCGCTGAGCCAAACCGGTCAGGACAATAAAAACATTTTAAAAATAAAAAAACCTCGAGTTTGGCTTTTGTTTATGCTCTTGTTCCATCTCTATTCCTGATTGACATGGTTTTTGAAAATTTTTCTCCCTTCACTTCATCTCACTACAATTTCATTTTAATCCTCAGATTTCTAATCATTCAGCTAAAATGGTTCTCAAAGGCCACCATTTGCCAAATCCAGTGGCTGCATTAAAACAAAAAAACTGTTTTTATTGATTTTTTTAGAGAGATAGAAACATAGATGTGAGAGAGAAACATCAATCTGCTTCCTCCTGCATGCCTCCGACTGGGGATTGAGCCCGCAACCCGGACATGTGCCCTGACCGGGAATCGACTTCTCAGTCAGTCCATGGGGCCATCCTCAGTCCACTGAGCCACACCAGCTAGGGTAGTGGTTGCATTTTTTAAAAATACATTTTTTATTGATTTTTTTTTTTTTTTTTTTTTAGAGAGTGAGGAAGGGAGAGGGAGAGAGAAACATTGATGAGAGAGAAACGTGATCCGTTGCCTCCCGAACACACCCTGGTGGGACTGAACTGGAAACCTGGCTATGTGCCCTGACCGGGAATTGAACAGATGGCCTTTTGGTGCACGGGATGACACCCAACCAACAGCCATATTGGCTAGGGCCAGTGACTGCATTTCCTAGCCATATCTGCTAGGGCCAGTGGCTGCATTTCGGCACTTATCAATCATTTACTCCTTAAAATACTGTATGACCCATCTGTTTTGTTTTTGTTTTTCTGTTTCTTTGGATGGCGTCTTTTGCCTCTCCACCACTATTTAACATAGTGTCCATAGTTCTTTCCTTTAGTTCTCTACCCTGTCTGGGTCCCTGAACTGTCTTCATGATCCCATGACTTTAGTCAGCCTTGGTTCTCATTTAAGTTGTAACAATCCTTGTAATCAAATCCAAACTCCTCTCTTGCCCCCAAGCATTAGCTATTCCTTTTTCTACTAATTTGGTTATTGGCAATCATTCTCTCTACACAATCATCTCATAGTAATCTGATTTCCTCTATCTTTTCCTCTGTGTACAATGTATCATGAGATTTTCTTGAGTTAACCCCAGAAATGTTTGTAATTTGTCTACTCTTGTTATAGATGTTCATCTCACCTAGACTTTTAAGGTTGCCTAAAATGTTCTAGGCTGCCTGCAGTCTTCAGTCCCTACCCCCATTCCAATCCATTCCTTTAAAAAAATATATAGTTGACATATATTAGTTCAGGTGTACAATGTAGTGATTTAACATTTATGTACATTATAGATATCAGCACAGTAAGTCTAGTAACCATCTGTCACCTCAATCCATTCTTTATGTTACCACTACATTAACCTTCCTAAAATAGATATGATTGTTACTGTTCTGTTTAGAAATGCTCCATGGCTCCTTTTCTGAAGAATAAAGGCCAAATGCTCAGCATAGCACTTAAGAGCCTTCATGATAATCGCCCTTCCTTTCCAGCCTCATCTACTACAATCCATATAATGCACCCAATTTTCAGCTTTATCAGATGGCAGTACTTGCCATTTCCTTTGTGTACTTTTAAAATTATTTGCCTTTTCTGGGGGGAAATCTCTGCCTGGAATACAACACAGTGAAATCTTCTCTTTTCAAAATTCCAGTTGAACATCATCTCTCTTTGTCTTTTACTGATTTCATCTCCAACTATCCCCCAACCCGGCAATTGTTATAGAACCAATTCTTCCCTCTGCGTATGTCTCTTTGTTCACATCATTTAGCATATGTATTAGTTAAGTACATGTTGGGCTCTAGGTAAACCATGAACTAAACTTATGAATTTTTTTTATCCCTTTGTATTCCCGACACCTAATATATAGTACTCTTGGTGTTTAATAAATGTTTCAAGGAACAAAAGTTAAACCTTAACTATATTGGGGGTGAGAAAAACAAATTATGTAGGTTTCTATCATTTCAAAAGTCCCTCTCTGACATTCATAATGTAATTCTAGAATTGTGACAGAAGTGGAGAAAATTAGATCAGCAGATACTATAAAGAAGCCAAATTTCTATTTTGTACTTAACTGCAGACTTATGAGTAAAGTTTAAGACGATAGATATTTGCTATCTAGTTCTATTGACCTGTGTGGAGACAGGAAATACTGTACTGACTGTTAAACCTATAAAATTTGTCCAACTTTTGTTCCTTCCACTAGAGAAAACACTGAAAATTATTACAAATTAAGGATTAAAATGTAATTATATCTAAAATGATTAAATGGCAAATATGTAAGAAGCACTTTAATATCTCATAACCAGAAGCAGATTTTATTCCTGAGTCTTATTTGGCAAGATAAAATCTGGTTATCTGGTTAACAGGTATTCTGAATAAGCTTGTGTGGTTCAACATACAGATGTAAGTGAATATAAGTTGGAAATACTGAAGCAAGATAACATGCAGTAGTTGTTTTAGTCTACAATATCCTGTTGCAGGACTGGGACAAGGACATAAAGGTGGCACATTTCCAGATACCCTTCTGTAAATTCACTGGGATATTTATGCTGAGGGCATTTATAGCAATACAGCTGTGGGTCATTAAAGGGGAATAATACACTTGTATAATGTTGAGAAATTACTTAGTCTGTCATGTAAAGTGGGAGTAATACTTATTCTGTTAATTGGTGGTGAAAATTAAATGACAGAACATGACAAATGCTTACTTAGCCCATTGCTTGGCATATCATAAACACTACAAATGCTAGCTTCTGACCCTGGAATTAACATAGTAAAAAGAATAGACAGCTGTGTGCTGGGTCACCCTAATTACTTCACATCTTCCTTACTGTCTCTTTTATGTGTTCTCTCAAATTCTGGGCAGAGGATAGGCATCTGGGAAGAAAAATTTTCATCAAGGGTATGGTGGAGGTAGGTAGACATCAAAAACAAACTTCTTCCTACTTCATTATTTGCCCAGGGCTGAAAAGACAAAATCATGTCTTGTCACAGACTGCCTTTTCCTGATATAAGTGAATTACAAATTTGTAGTGTATAGATGATAGTGGTAGTAAATTTGCTTTGTGGTATAAGATTACCAGTATGATTTAGCTGACTTGAATACAGGGCAAGCAAAAAGAGAACAAAACAGTGTGTTAGGTAGATCTCTCTCATAAAAGAATTTAATCAAGTGTTATCTTTAGCATTAGAAACCTATTTGTGGAAATAGCATTTGGAGTTAAGCGTCATTTATCAATGACCATGGGCTGATTTAATGATCTGTACTTTAGTTTCTCCATCATTATGAGGAGTTTTTTGTTTTTTTCCTTTGGTTCTAACATTCTGTAATTCCTGTTTACTTTCACTGTCTATCATGAATCATAGGGATAACAATAATACTTTGAGGAAGCGTGTTTTTGTTGTTTTTTAGAGAGAGGAAGGGAGATAGAAACATTGATCGGTTGCTTCCTGTATGGGCCCCGACCGGGGGGGTCAAACCCACAAACTGGGTATGCGCCCTGACCCGGAATTGAACTTTGGTGTATGCCACCAATCAACTGAGCCACAGCGCCTGGGCAGGAAACTCCTTTGGTAATTTGTGTCTTGTTTTGTAGTATAATACTAAAAGGACTCTGATTTGTAAGGTTAATAACTTACAGTTATAGAAAGCTTTAGCTCTCTATTTACTAAATATCTGTTTAGCTCTGCATTTGATATTTTCTAGTTTTTATAGTTCCAAAACTTATAAAAAGTTATTTGTTCACAAGTTGCTTTTACTTAGAATTTTAGACAAATCTTTTGCCCAAACCAGATTGATTTATTTTTGGTCCATGCTGACCTGCAAAATAATGGCTTCACTAAGAATCTTTCATTTTTCAAGTTTTTAACGCAGAATGTTACTTTTATAAACACCATTAATAAATATCTCTGTATTATAAAGGAAGTATCCTATAACTAAAAACAAATGTAGGAAGGTATTTTTCTGCAATACTAATTGTTTATGTATTATTCCATTACTTTTGCTTTTTCCACCTGTGAGCATAATTCCTATCTTTTGTCTTTCATTACTTAATGTTTTAAATATATTTCAACTACTGAGGCTGTGAAATTGTGATTTCTAATAAGAAGTATATCTGGTCTTCATCTCTGCTCCTGGCGCAGGAATTTACGGTGCTTAGAATTTCCTAAGTGTGATAAAGGTGTCTTTTGAGTTTATGTAAATGAGGTGACTTAGAAAGCTCCTAGGGAACCTAAGGATGGGGGCTGGTTGCCAGGGGAACCAACCCTGTAATTAAAGGGTTGTACTTTTTCAGTACTCCCTTCACACCCCCAGGGTAGAGGGGCTGGAAATTGGGTTTCAATAACCACTGGCCAATGATTTAACTAATAACTATGTAATTAAGCCTCTATAAAATCCCAAAAAGACTGGGTTTAGAGTTTCCTAGTTGTTGAACAGGAGATGGAGGAAGAAGTGGTCACCTAGAGAGCAGGCAAGCTCTGTGCCCCTTCCCCATACCTTGCCCTATGCATCTCTTCCATCTGGTTGTTCCTGAGTTATATCCTTTTATAATAAACTGGTTTATAATAAACTGGTAATCTAGTCAGTAAAATATTTCTCAGAGTTCTGTGAGCTGCCCTGGCAATTTAATCTAACTCGAGGAATTAATCTAACCTGGGCACCTCCAATTATAGCATGTCAGAAGCACAGACAACCTCGATGTTGGATTGGCCTATGAAGTATTTTTTTTTTTTTTTATTCTAGAGAGAAACACTGCCTCCCACATGCACCCCAACAGGGGATCGAACCCGCCACCTTTTTTTTTTGTGTTTTTTTTTAAATCCTCACCTGAGGATATTTTTTCTATTGATTTTTAGGGGTGGGGGTTGGGAGAAACATTGATGTGAGAGACACATTGTTTGCCTCCCACATGCTCCCTGAGCAGGGCCAGGGATTGCACCTGAAACCCAGGTTCATGCCCTTGACCAGGAATCGAACCTTGAACCTGGAACCTTTGGTTCATGGGCCCACACTCTTACCACACTGGTTAGGGCCAAACCTACCACTTTTTGGTGTACGGATGACACTCCAACCAACTGAACCACACTGCCCAGGGCTGGCCTCTGAAGTTTGAGGTAAAAATTGGTATTCTGGGACTGAACCTTTAACCTGTGAATGTGATGCTATCTCCAGGTAGCGTCAAAATTAATTCCTTGGTGGTGTGGGGGGAAAAAACATGCATCTGAATTGGTGTCAGAATTGGAGAGGCAAACATCTACAATTTATTGTGCTGCTTCAAGTTTATTTAATGTGGCAATATATCAAAGTAAGAAAATATTTATGATGTTGCCTTTTACATATAATTCTTACCCAGTTTCCTTGGAGACCTGTCCCACCCTTCTTTTTAGCTATCTCATATAGAACTTCTATTTTTGTTTTATGACCTATTTCAGGGGTCAGCAAGTACTGCCCACTGACCATCTTTTTTTTTTTTTCTCCTTATAGACTATGAGGCAAGACTGAGTTTTAAATGATTGAAACAAAGATCAAAAGAATACTTCGTCAAATGTGGAAATTATATGAAATTTATATTTCATTGTCCAAAATAAAGATTTATTAGAATATATATAGCCATGGTCTGTGGCTGCTTTCTTGCCACATGACCTGAGTTGAGTAGTTGCAATGGAAAACTTAAAAGTATTTACTATATAGCCCTTTACAGAAAAATTTTGCTGACTCCTAGACTAGCTGACTGTTTGCATGTGGGCTGTCCCTTCTTTTCCTTTTCCCTGTAAGAGATTATATTTAGATAGTATGTGCATGTATACAATTTTTACTGAACTACAAAAATCATCCTGTCTGGCAAGTTTCTGTTCTGTTTTAATATGCCACGTCTAGTTCATCTGTCCCAAACAGAAGGTAGAGGTAACAAAGAACTTAGCCTAGACAAAAATCTGTCAAACTCTAAGATCCTATCTAAATGTAAATGTGAAGTAGCATCCCTTAATTATTTCAGTACCTGTTTTTTTCCCTTCATAATTATTTAGAAGCACAAATGACCATTTATACATTAGTTGTAACTGGTTTAATTGTATATTAAACTTCTCCCAAATATATAGGTTAACTTATTACTTAGTTTAAATATTGACCCATCCTTACAACAGATTTAAAAGTCAAATAGAAATAATAAGGTCCAAAACAAACTTTATTTAAATAGGGATAATAAAGATAACTCAGATATTGAATAATTAACCTTTGGGTTGACTAGAAGTCCATGATTCACCAAAACTATTTTATGGAGGCAGTATAAAACTACGTTTGGTATTTTTCTCAGTTTTCTGGTATTCTTCAAGCTTCCAAAGATTCAGAATGCTTTAATGACAGCTTGTTGAACAGCAATTAAATAAGATGGCGTTCTCAGAAGTCAGTCTCTCACAAAAAAGACATTATAGCCCAGTTCTATTAAAGCCCCAGCCAGTAAGGTCCACAAAGGAATGAAGACATAGGACAGATTCATGGTAGTAAACTGTTCCAGTTTAGCACAGAGTGCAAGGCAAAAGGCTAATTTAAGTAACATTGCAATGAGGTACCAGGTTTTTTTTTTAATATTGTGTGATCCATGTCGAGGGTCAAAGCCCGACTTACATCGCCCAGCCATTTTCACAATCAGCATGACCAGAAGAATAGTATCAAATATCCAGACGGGAATAAATATGAGGAACCAGTTCCAAGGTGCCTTCTCATCCAGTTTCAACACCAACATGATCAAGAAGAGTAATGTGAAAAGCCAGGTGAGTAGTACTCTCTGAGCCAAGGACATTCTCATTTAAACAGTTTAAAGAGGCTGTTGCAGTGTCGAAAAATGGGAAATATACCCTAAGAGAAGGAAAGAAAGTCAAGATGGTTTTGATACCAGGAAAACAACAACAAAAAAATCCACTTTCATTCCTGGTGAACAAAGCTGGCTCTTTCTCACTCACAGAGTTCCTAATTTTGAAAACATTCTACCATTCTTCCTTTCAAAACCTGTAAAATTTGTAGCTATCTTTGACATTATATCCATCATTCCTTTTAGTCCATGACAAAATACAATAAAATGTTTAGTATACCCCTTTTATATAAGCTATTCAAAATGTCTCAAGAATAGTCTGTTGCTCTTCATTGCTATCACTCAAGTCCAGGTACTCATGACTTTATTCCTGCACCTCAGGGATGTTCTTAACTTCTTTTTGTACATTTGCATACCTACAAATTTTCTTTCAATTTCAAGGAGTACTAAGAAAAAGCATCCAAAATCAAAGCAGTGAAAAAGGAGATGGTATGAAGCCAAGAGAGGAGAGTCAGTAAGGAGGGGAATGGTTAATACAATTAAGAGATTAAGTATAAGATTATAAATAGGTCATTGGGCTAAATAATATAGAACACATTGATAACACTGTATTTTCACATAGTTTAATCTATGGATCTTATATTTTTAAGTTAAATTTTCTCATTTAAATTCTTATAAATATCTATTTTTGTCTAATTTTTTTCTTATAATACTTTATTATTATTATTATTTTTGCTTTGTGGTGAAGATCACTTTTTTTCACTTCTTTCCAACAATCAAGACCACTTAAAATATGACATTTTGTAATTATTGGATGCTAAATTATTCAATAATTGGGGCTATTTCTCATATCCCTATTCTGTCTTACTGTTCAATGTTTCTGTTTTGCACTAGTATTATGACTGTTATTGGTTATGTTTTAGGATATATTCTAATATCTGGAAGGCCTAGTACCTACTCACTGTTTTCTTTTCCAGAATATTTTCTACTATTTTGTCCTTTCATGTTCTTCACTGATTCTTAAAAACTTGGAATTTTGATTGACAAGGCATTAATCTATAATACTTAGATATAAGCATTTATTTAACCTTCACGTATAAGTTTACAGTATGATCTCTACATATTTTAGTTTTTTATATCAATCTGGTGACCATTTGGAAAAAAGGTTAAGTAGAATGGGAAGTCTGAAGACAGATTACAATCAGTGGGTGAGGAGTCAACAGAAGATGAATCAAATGTCCTAGACTAGAATGTTTAATAAATTATATCTTAGAACTTTGATGTTTTCTGCTACATCTCTACTATCAGGGGGACTGGAAAGTAATGTCGTTAAAGTAATGACATGTTAAGGGCGGAAGTGGAAGCAAATCCGTGTCAGACAATCGAGGAACTATCAAACACTCTTAACAAACCGTGGTCAACCATCCAAAAACATTTGCAGCAGATTGGTAAAGTAAGCAGAGCAGGTGTTTGAAGAAAACACCCGCATAATCTGTCTGAAGAAAGCAAAGCTGACCGGTCCACCATATGCAACTTATTGCTTCAGCGGCACAATACAGAAGCGTTTTTTGATCGCTTGATCACTGGAGCTGAAAAATGGGTCCTCTATGATAATCCAAAACGCAAAAGGCAGTGGCTCTCTCCGAAGGAATAGCCACGAAGTACAGCTAAGCCAGGTTTACACCCCAAAAAGGCACTTTTGTGTGTTTGGTGGAGTATTCGCGGGGTCATTCATTTTGAAGTGCTGAAACCTGGACAAACTGTGAATGCAGAACTTTACTGTGAACAATTGGATCGAGTAAATCAATCTTTAATTGAAAAGAGCCCAGCGATTGTCACCAGAAAGGCGTTATTCTGCAACACGATAATGCAAGACTGCACTGCGCAAGACGAACCCTGGAAAAAATTAATGAATTGGGGTGGGAGGTATTTCCTCACCCACCATACTCGCCCAGTATTGCGCCATCGGATTTCCATTTATTCTGATTGCTACAACATTTTCTAAGTGGCAAAAAATTTGAAAATTTGGATGATGTCCAAAATGCCATCTCCAGATATTTTGCTCAAAAACCAATTGGTTTTTATCGATCCGGCATTGAAAATTTGCACACTAGATGGCAAAAGGTTGTTGATAATGAGGGTGATTACATCATTGATTAAAAATAAAACTTATTAAAAATTTGTTTGAATGTAAAAAAAAACGACATTACTTTACGGTCCCCCTAATACTTTAAACAGTGGATGGCTACCATGGTGTTTTATTTCAACAGTGCCCTATGGGTCACCTAACTCCCCTTTTACTCCTGTACCCATCTGCTTGCACTCAACTTGTTTACTTAGCTGGCAGGTGCTTCATACTGCAGTATGAAAAGCAGATGCCTTTTCTGTGCTGGTTTCCTTTCCTGGCCAGAGGATGTCACAGTGGGATGTAAGACTGAACTTGAATGAAAAGGTGGAGGGGTGCCCGTCAGGTATGGCTCAGTGGTTGAACATCAGCCCATGCACCAAGAGGTCACTGGTTTGACTGCCAGTCAGTGCACATGCCCAGATTGTGGGTCCCATCCCCAGTGGGGGGCATGCAGGAGGCGGCCAATCCATGTTCTCTCTCATTGATGTTTCTATCTCTCCCTCTCTCTTCCTCTATCTCTAAAAAATATATATATATCAATAAAGAAAAAAAAATTTTTTTTAAAAAGAAAGAAAAGGTGGAGGGGTGTGTACTGATGTATAACTAAGGATGGATTTAATCCTGTAAATTAAATGTGTTCAATCCTGATCTCTAATCCATCTGGCCATTTCGTGAACCTTTCAAAAGTTTACGATAATATACTTCCTTATACATAACTTTTCCATCAGCCACTGGATGAGTCAAGCTTCAATTTTTTCTCATATAGGACTGAGTAGCAACTAATTATAGGAAGGGTAGCAGCACTCAACACAGGTACTTTAGGACTGGAGGTGGAAAGGATGCAAAGAACAGTCTTGTGGATGCAAGTTTTATAACGTGGGAGGAAACAAATTTCTGTATGTACTTGTACAAAAATGCCCCCAACCGGGAAGCACTCTGCTGATATTTAAACGATGATTGAAGGATTGTGTTTGCTGGGCTACAATGATAACATACGAACCCAATTTTATTAATAAACCTTCATTAATTTAGGCAGTTGTATTTGTTTCCTGCTACTACTCTTTCTCCTCAAGGGAGGAGTTTGCATAGTCCAAAACAAAAATTTGCTCAACTTAATTACATCCTATTTGAGGTTATTTCTAGTACCTTGAATAAAGTATTAGGTCATATGCTTCCTCATCCACTGTGAACTTTGTGCTGCTCCCCGCCCCCCTCACCATGGTAAAATAAAGGGCCCTGCCCACAGCTCCAGTGTGTAGGTGTCAGTTGTGTGTGGTCTCATTTGTCCATGGTGCTTCCCACATCACCCCCATTTCCCCTCTCTCGCTACTGCCATTACTCTTCCAAATGAATTCGCCCCAAGCCAAAGGCAGTTTTGCTTAATGAGCCCACAACACAGAACTCCCCTAAATAACGAGTCGCTTTCGAAAGGCCCCTGCTGCTACAATCTTGGTCAACAACCATCCTTCAAAGGAACAGCTTTCTGGTTACAACTTAAGTGATTTTCGCGCCTACTTGTCCCTAGAACTTCAGGACCTTCCCAAACTATCCCTGCCCTCCGTCTTCGAAGGGCGGGGGTCAGCCCGTGGCACCCCATCCAGACTCCCCCTTCCCCACCATTTTGCGCTGTGGCCCAAATACATTACGGAGTTGAACGCGGTTCTTGCAAGACAGGATCCACAATGCACACAGAAGCCTGGTGCCAAGCAAATTTATGTGCATTTGCGGTTGGGAGTGTGAGGGGGTGGCCCTGGAGGTCGGGGGCGGCGGCAGAGGCCACCCAGGCATCTGGAGGCCCATGCAAGATGTCAGCCCGTCGGAGCTCCGCACTCACCTGGCTACGCCGCTGGCCGGAGAGCGGAGAAGGGCGCGAAGATCAGGGAATTCGTCAGTTTGGATCCTTGGCCTAGTCCACACTTTCCCCCCCATTAAATCCAGACCCGTCACATGATAACCAAGAAAAAGATCCCAGTTCCGCTCTCCCAAACGACCGCGGTGGAGGATTTCTTACTTTTACCTCAGGGCCGCGCCCACATCCGGGGCAGCAGGGTCTCACCGCCCCTGGGCCTACCCTATAGGTAAAAAGAACGCCAATCTGCATTCAGGGCCCCTTTCTCTGCGGTAATTGGACCATTTGGTCTCCAGTGCAAACCAACCGACCTTTCCGTAAGTTCGAGTTTGCCAAAGGGGCAGCAATAAAAGAGGCCACTTGCCACGCCTCTCTATTACTACTGGCTAGAAGAAAAGTCAGTTAAAGCACAGGCTGGAGTGTTTGTAGTCCCATTGGACAGGCAGATGCCAATCATACTAACCACCTCTTGGATACACCCCCGAGGGGCGCTCCGCCCCTCCTTTCGCCCGGGATCCCCGCCAGCGCGCGGAGACTGCAGGCTGCGGCGCAAAATCCTGCGGGAGAGGAGGTGGGGCGACGGCTGTGGAGGCAGCGCGCCCGCCGGCAGCCCCGTTGTTACTCCTAGGTGTCTCGCCGCGGTGGCGGTGTTCGCCTTGGTGTCTCCCGCGCACCCCAGCTGCCTCCTAGCGGCGCGGCGCCGGCTCCTAAGGTGAGAGACGGCATCACCTTCGCGCTTGGGCGGGCCGTGTGTAGGTCGTTAGGTTTTGACAGAATCCCGAGGATGGAGCGGAACCCGGGAGGAGAGCGGCGGGCGGGATGGAGGTGGGGGCTCCAGAGCCAACTCATCGCCCTCTATCGCCGGTGACTTCCCCAGCGGCCGCCGGCACCTGCGCGCCGGGGTCAACCGCGGTCTCGTGCCATCTTTTGGCGGGTGGCACAGGCTCAGCCGCCCTCCTCCCGAGCCATCGCGGTCTTCGATTCTTGACGGTGAGGGGCCGAAGCCCAGGGCCGCCTTCCGTTCCTCCGTCCCTCTCCTTGGATTGCTTCCACTTGCGCGGTGCTGGGGGTGCATCGGGTCCTGGAGGGCGTGCAGGGGCATCGGGTGGCCGAGCCCGGGCCGGCGGGGAGAGGTCAGCTATCGACCGGAGGAGTGGGCTCGGGAGGAGGGGGCGACTGCGCGCTCTGGAAGCAGGCAACAGTTTGGTTTTCTGATTCCAGCACTGACTACAAAGCGAGTGCTGAAACCCTTCGCACCGGCCTTAATGGATATTTCCCGTCTGGAAACGGTACGGGCGGTCCATCAGCGTGCTTCATCTTTTCTTATTTTTATCTGCCCGATGTTGACAGTGTTCTGGTATTGTCCCTTCTAGTCGTGGCTTTTCCAACTCAGCACATTCTGTATAACTTCGGGGGTCATTCTGGCACTGATCTGTCACCCCTTTTATTTTTAGCCTGGCAAGAAAAAAAAGGAACTGCTTTATACCAACAAATACAGAGTAGGGAAGTACAGAATGTGAAACAACTTTAATTATCTAAGGATCAAGTAATTTTTAAATTCATTGTGAATGTATTAAATAATTTGTAATGTACACTTGTCCCTTTTGTTAATGGTATATCCTGCTTACTTTGAGGTTTTTTTGTTACTTACTCGTGGTACTTTAACTTCATAATTTTTGGTTAGGGTTAGCCCACTAGACATTTTAAGATTTTTCTTTTTTTCCTCTGAGACTTTGACTGTAGCTTTAGTATTTGTTCTTGTTTGTAGGGATTACGTATTTTTTTAAAAATGTGTTTTCTCCCAAACTGAACTTTATCATAACATTTTAAAGATTGGAATGGGGAATTAGAATTTGGAAACAGTGCACTTTATCCTAGGGAGCCTTAAAATCGCATAACAGTTTGAAATGCTAACTTTTTGGAGTAAGGGTCTCTAAGTTTAAGAGAAGGAAATGGATATCCTATGTTAGTTGTAGTGGCTCAACCTCCAGATTCTAAAGGAATATGAGATTTGGGGAGAATGAACCATGCCTGAGACCAGACACAAGCTGGTTACAGGAAAATTTCTTGTTGGGGAAATAGCTTGCCTCCCACACAGGTTAGTGGTCAGCATGCATCAGATACTATTAAGATAGGTGTTAGTAAGGTAGGATGTCTCTGTGTTCTAATTTTCACCACTTTCTGGTAGGGCATGAAAATGTGGTAAGCAAATCAACTCTAGTGTACATTGGAGGCACTCCTGCATAGTCAGGCATCCAAGAGTAAACTTTTTTTGAGTCCAAACTGGCACTGGACAGAGAGCCCTAAAAATAAAGTAGATGACCTAAACAATTTTTATTTTTATTTTACTCATTTATTTATTTATTTTTGTTAATCCTCATCCAAGGACATTTTCTATTGATTTTTATATAGAGAGGGAGAGAAGGAGGATAGAGAGAGAAAGAGAAAGATACATCCATGTGAGAGACACATCAATTGGTTGCCTCCTGCATGACCCTTACCAGGCCAGGGATTGAACCTGCAACTGAGGTACATGCCCTTAACCAGGAATCTAACCCAAGACCCTTCGGTCTTTCGGCCAGTGCTCTACCACTGAACCAAACTGGCCAGGGCAAGCCTAAGCAATTTTTAAACCATGAACCTTTTTGGCTAGCCCATTTCATGCAAAATTGCAAAGAAGTCGTGGTGAAAAAAGGCTTCACGAGACTGAGGCAAGTAAAATTCAGGATGACATGCCAAAAACAGGGGAATCAGGCTGGCCAGTGTGGCTCAGTGGTTGAGCATCGACCCATGCACCAAGAGGTCGCCAGTATGATTCCCCGTCAGGGCACATGCCCAGATTGTGGGCCAAATCCTCAGTGGGGGGCATGCAGGAGGCGGCCAATAGATGTTCTCTCTCATCAATGTTTCTATCTCTCTCTCCCTTCCTCTCTCTCTAAATCAATAAAGAAAAAAAACGGGGGTGGGTGGATCAAAAAAGAGTTGGATTGCGTATATATTATCTCATTTAATCCTTATAATCCTATGTTGTAAGTACTGTGGTTGCTGTCCTTCCTTTTTATAGATGAGTTAACCAAAACTTCGGTTAACTTATTTATTCAAGATTTCTCAGCTAATAAGTTGGTGGAAGTGTGAGTCACTTCCAAGAATCTGATTACTAAGACTACATGGTGGTTATGCTTTACTACCACAGTAAAAGTGGCTTCTTAGAGACTTGGTAGAAGGAGACTAATTAGTGGAAAGTAATGCTCCGAAACCATAAACTGATTAAGAGCATTGTACATATTCACTAATACTTTGAGGTCATTGTATAATAGGTAGTGTTGAGTGTTGCTGGGGATATAAGGATGGAGTCACCTTCCCTGTCTGTGGAACTTTGTTTCATGGGGGGGAGAGATATTTGAACAAATAATGATGATATATACTATAAGAGACTGCCATGGAGTCTGTGGTTTCATGGAAAGAGAATTCAGTTAAAGTTGAGACATCAGCATTTGAATTCCTGTTTGGCTTTGTGACCTTAAACATGATATCAAACCTTTTTTAGCTTCAGTTTCCTTATCTGTTAAGTGGAGAGGATAATACTTCAAAGGGGAGTATTAAGCATTAAACAAAATATGTAAAGTACTGGCACATTGGTTGGTAGCCCTGAATAAAGAAGAAAGAAAAAATAATTTTTAAAAATTTGAACTGTTTATTTATTTTTTCATTTATTGATTTCAGAGAGAGAGGAAGGGAGAAGGAGAGAGAGAGATAGAAATATCGATGAGAGAGAACATTTATTAGCCGCCTCCTGCATGCCCCCCATTGGGGACTGGGCCCACAACCCGGGCATGTGTCCTGACCTGGAATTGAACCGGCAACCTCTTGGTGCATGGGTCGACACTCAACCGCTGAGCCACAGCAGCCAGGCTGAACTGTTTATTTTTTTTATTTTTTTAAATCCTTACCCGAGGATATTTTTCCATTTATTTTCAAATAGAGTAGGAGAGAGGGATAGAGAGAGAAAAACACCAATGTGAGAGAGATACACCAATTGGTTGCCTCCCACACGACCTCGACCAGGTCCAGGGATGAACCTACAACTGAGGTATGTGCCCTTGACCGGGAATCGAACCCATGACTCTTTGGTCCGTGGGCCGACACTCTAACTGCTGAGCCAAACCGCCCAGTGCAAGAACAAATAAGTTTAAGAGACAGTAGAGAATGGGTTTGTGGGGTTTAGCAGGGAGCTATCATTAGAGCCTTAAAGGATAAGTGATAGTTTCCACTGGTAGGGAAGAAGGGCATTTTACACAGATGGATGGTTGAAGGAATGGCAAGTAATTGTGGCTTTGTATAAAAACTATTTGTGTCCCTGGCTGGGTGGCTCAGTTGGTTGGAGTGTTGTCCAGTGTACCAAAAGGTTGTGGGTTTGATCCCAGGGGTCAGGGAGCATATGGGAGGCAACAGATAGATGTTTCTCTTTCACGTCGATGTTTCTCTCTCAAATTTTTATTTTTTTAATATTTTTAATTGATTTTTAGAGAGACAGAAAGAAACATCAATGTGAAAATGAAACATCAGTCAGCTGCCTTCTACAAGCCTCCCCCAGGGTAACATACCTACAATCCGGGCATGTGCCCTGACTGGGAATCGAACTGGCAACCTTTCGGTGCCGGGATGATGCCCAACCAACTGAGCCACGCCAGCTAGAGCAAATTTTTATTTTTTAAATTTTCACCCAAGAGTATGCTATTTTATTTAATTTCTTTAGAGAGAGGGGAAGGGAGAGAGAGAGAAACATCAACATGAGAGAGAAACATTGATCTGTTCCCTCCCATACTTGCCCCAATTGGGGATTGAACCCACAACCTAGATATGTGCCCTGATTGGGAATCAAACCTGCAACCTTCTGGTGCATGGCATAACACTCCAACCAACTGAGCTACCCAGTCAGGGCTCCCCTCTCTTAAATCCATAAAAACATATCCTTGGGTAAGGATTTAAACAGAAACAAAACACTATTTGTGAAGGCCTAATTTAAATGGTAATTTTATATAAATGTCGCTGGAAAAAGTGATTACTACCCGTTTTTGCTGGTTGGAAATAACATACGTAGTTACTAAAATTATAGGAAAACCTCAACAGGTTGTGCATTGTTATATATATGTTTTTTTTAAAGAAAAAAATTTTTTTTTCTTTGTTGATTTTAGAGAGAGGAAGGGAGAACGAGCAAGAGATAGAAACATTGATGAGAGATAACATCGATTGGCCGCCTCCTGCATGCCCCCCACTGGGGATCAGGCCCACAACCTGGGCATGTGCCCTAACTGGGAATCGAACCAACAACCTCTTGGTGCATGGGTCGACGCTCAACCACTGAGCCACACCAGCTGAACGCATTGTTATATTTTTATTTAATATTTACCTTTAATACTTCTTTTCCCCAATGTCAGTTAAAACTTTCTTTTCTTTTTTTATTTATTTATTGATTTGAGAAAGCGAGAGAGAGAGGGGGAGAGAGAGAGAGGGATCAATTGATTGATTTGTTGTTCTACTTATTTATGCATTCATTGGTTGATTCTTGTATGTGCCCTAACTGGGCTCAAACCTGCAACCTTGGTGTATCTGGACAACCATCTAACCAGCTGAGCTGCTTGGCCAGGGAAAACTTTATTTTCAAACCTGTCCAAGTAAGCAACTATTTCATTATTTTATTGTGATATTTCATTCTAAGCTGTTAAAGAATACTAATACCACTGGAGGCATTTGCACTTAATTTGTGGAATGTATATTGAGATTATTTTAAATAGAAGAAGAATCATAAAGTGACTGTTGCCTTCCCTTAACCTCATTACCTAGTCTATAGCCACATAGAATCAATATTGCAATGTACCCTTTGCATATATGTTGACTCTCTTTTATAATCCAAACTTGAGACATGACAATAGGACAGAATGTTTTAAATTGGGACTGTCCTTGAAAATGCAAGAAAAAGTCCCATGCTTATATCTTCCCTTCAGCTTACCACAGAACCATAAATACATTAGATTTATAAATGTGGGTCACTTGATGACCAGGTTGACTTAGGTTGAAAATATCAAATAACATTTAGGCATGCTGCATTTTTAGTCCAATTTGTTAGTCCCATACAAAATATAGAGATGAGTTTTCAGATGAGAAAAACCAACTGCTTCCTAGAACAGATAGTTTTAGAGCACTAGGAAAGAAAATATACTGGACTTCATTCTGAATAGTGAACAGGAACTGGGACAGGAAATGGCTGTGGCTGAACCACTACCTGATAATAATCATAACATGATTAATTTTGACATTTAATGAGAGGAAGTAAGGGAGGGAAAAGTGCACTGTATGCAGCTTTCCAGTTTCAGAAATAGTAGGGGAAAGGGGCTGTTAAAAGTATATCTACAGAAATTTTGAAGATATGTAGTAAGCACTCAGATTTGTTGTATGAATGAGAAAGCATCTTAGTAAAACAGTCAGTAAAAGGTCTGTTACAGCTAGCAAAAAAACTTTTAAAAGTATTTGACACAAGTTTTGGTGCTCTATAGACCTAGGTTCAACTCTCAATTCTGCAGAATACCTGTTGTGTGGCTTTGGCCTCAATATGTAACCTTTTTGAGGTTCAGTTTTATTTAAATCATAACTGAAGATATGTATCTACTTTGCATGATTTTGAAGATTAAATGAGCTGATGTATGGAAAGCACTTGACACATTGCCTGGCTTATAAAACTTGTTAAAAAAATGATTGCTGCAATTATTTGACTACATTGAATATAACAAACTAATAAAACCTTAAAAAGAGGCAATAAGTAATAGGCACAGTTGAATCATTTCAGCCACATACAAAAGAAGAGATAGGGAGAGCTTCACATTCTTAGATTTTTTTCTGAAGGAGGTAGGTCAGACTCATTAAACCAAATAATACAGTAAATAAATAGCTCTGGCCTGTGTGGCTCTGTTGGTTGGACGTCATCCTGTGCACCGAAGGGTTGCCAGTTCTATTCCTAGTGATTCCTGGTCAGGACACAAGCCCGGATTTCGGCTTGATACCCTGTGTGGGGCATGCAGTAGGCAACTGATTGTATCCGCTCTCACATTGATGCCTCTCTCTCCCTGTCCCTTTCCCTTCCTCTCTCTCTAAAAATCAATTTAAAAAAATCTTTAAATAAGGTTTTGCTATTCTAAATAACAATAAAAAGATCACTGGATCTCTTGTATTGTAAATTAAGTATATAGTAAGGAACTTATTTTCTCAAATCTCTTAACTACCTTTGTGTCCCTAAAATTCTTTTGAGAAAAGCCATTAATTGTACAATATAAAGAAGGCTTTAATTGCAAGCAATCCTGGGAGATAGCAAGTTAATTTACACAGATTTTCTAAGTGTTGATGCCATATATCTCATTTGCCTACTATGTATCTTGGGCACTGAATGTCTAAAGGTGTCATATGTTGAAAATCAACACAACCTTCTTGTTCCCAAATCTGTTTCTCCTCTTGTATTACCTGTCCTAATGAAGGCTTCTTGTAGTGTTCAAGTCAGGAATCATGGAGCATCCTTATTCTTTTACTTTCCATACCTTTCATGTCTAGTCAATCACCCACCCCAATTAAAAAAAAAATCCTGGTTGCCGCTGACTTATTTCAGACCTTTACCATTTCTTCCCTGAATTATTGTCATTAGTCTCCTTACATTTAATTTAGCCTCATACTAATTATCTCTCCACACAGCTTCCTTCCAGAACGATTTTGCTGAAATACTAACATAATTTATCAAACTTATATCTGTAAATGCCTGTAGATGATAGTTAATAAATATTTGATCCCTCTATGGATCTTAAACTTAAGACAATACTAACTGGAGACTTCCGGTCAAGATGGCGGCGTAGGTAAACGCGGTATCGCGTCCTCTCACAACCACATCAAAGTTACAACTAAACTACAAAACAACCATCATGCAAAACCGCCTGAAATCAAGCTGAACAGAAGTCCTACAACTACGAAATTAAAGAAGAAGCCGCATCGAGACTGGTAGGAGGGGCGGAGGCGCGACGGTCTGGTCCCACACCCGCGTGTGGCGGATAAAAATTAGGAGGACACTTCGGCTGGGAAGGTCCTCCCTGAGGACTGAGGGGTCCCCATCCCACACCAGGCGCCCAGCTCAGGGTTCCAGTGCCAGGAAGAGAATCCCCATAACTTCTGGCTGGAAAAACCAGCAGGAACTGAGGCTGAGGTGGCTGGAGCTCCCGGCAGCTCCTCTTAAAGGGCCTGCGCACGGACTTACTTGGACTCGCACCCTCCAGGCTCCAGCGTGGGGGAGGCAGCTTGAAAGGCGCCAGAGTCATATGGGGAAGAACTGAGCTGTTTGGCATTGGAGCGAGGGCTGGAGAGGCAGCTTTCTCCTGGACAGACGTGCTGTCGGAGACCTTTGTTCCTTTGGTGAGCCCTTCCCTGGGCCGGCAGACGCCGCCATATCTGGGGCTCCAGCAACCTGGCTCACACTGTTGGCCCCGCCCTGGTGATTCCCTGAGGCCCCGCCCCACCCAACTTTAGGCCCACCCAAGCTGTTGCCAGTTGCTTTACCATAGGATTGGCCTGTCTTGGATCCTGCTTCAGCTTTTCTGAAATTCTTTCAAACAAGCAGCATCTGGTCTCAGCTAGCCCCATACCTCTCGCTAAGTAATACTTAGAAACAAACAGAGGGAGGCAGCCAAAATGAGGAGACAAAGAAACAGGTCCCAAATGAAAGAACAGAACAAAACTCCAGGAAAAGAACTAAGTGAAATGGAGTTAAGCAACCTAACAGATGCTGAGTTCAAAATACTGTTTATAAGGATGCTCAATGGACTTAGTGAGAACCTCATTGAACTTAGTGAGGGCCTCAAGAGCATAAAAAAGGACCAGTCAGAAATACTGGATGCACAGTTAGAAATGAAGGAGGCACTAACTGAAATGAAGAATAATTTACACAGAATCAATAGTAGAGTAGGTAAAGCCAAGAAGCAAACCATCGATTTGGAATATAAGGAAGCAAAAAACGCCCAATCAGAACAGCAAAAAGAAAAAAGAATCCAAAAAAATGAGGATAGTGTAAGGAGCCTCTGGGACAACTTCAAGCGTGCCAACATTCGCATCTTGGGGGTGCCAGAAGGAGAAGAGAGAGAACAAGAAATCGAAAACCTATTTGAAACAATAATGGCAGAAAACTTCCCTAACTTGGTGAAGGAAACAGACATACAAGTCCAGGAAGCACAGAGAGTGCCAAACAAGATGAACCCCAAGAGGCCCACACCAAGACACATCATTATCAAAATGCAAAAGGTTCAAGACAAAGAGAGAATCTTAAAGGCAGCAAGAGAAAAGAAGTTAGTTACCTACAAGGGAGTTCCCATCAGACTGTCAGCTGATTTCTCAAAAGAAACTTTGCAGGCCAGAAGGGAGTGGCAAGAAATATTCAGAGTGATGAAAAGCAAGAACCTACAACCAAGATTACTCTATCCTGCAAAGCTTTCATTTAGAATCGATGGCCATATAAAGAGTTTCCCAGACAAGGAAAAGCTAAAGGAGTTCATCACCACCAAACCATTATTATATGAAATGTTGAAGAGTCTTCTTGAAGAAAAAGATAAAAAAATATGAACAAACAAAATGGCAATAAGTACATATCTATCAACAGTTGAATCTACAAACAAAATGAACAAGCAGAACAGAAACATTCTCAAAGATACATAGAACTTTTGTTGGTTACCAGATGGGTGGGGGCTGGGGGAATGGGTGAAAAAGGTGAAGGGATTAAGAAGTACAAATTGCTTGTTAGACTGACAAACCTCAAAGGGAAGAGGGTTGGCGGGTGGGAAGAAATAAACCAAAGATCTTATATGTATATATGCATAACCAATGGACACAGACAACAGTGTGAGGAAAGGCAGAAGGGGGGCGGGAATGGGGAGGAGGGGGTCTATGGGGGAAAATGAGGAACATCTGTAATACATTCAACAATAAAGATAAGTTTAAAAAAAAAAAGACAATACTAACTGACTTGCATATCTATGATAGGAGTTCTTTTATGTGTATGGGAAAACTACAAAGAAATTTTAACTACAAATTCCATTTCTTTAATAGACCAAGGGTTATTTATTTCTTTTTCAGTGAGCATTGATAGTTTGTGTCTTTCAAGGAATTTGTTGATTTATTTATTTATTTATTTATTTATTTTTTATCCTCACCCGAGGACATTTTTCCATTTTTTGTTCAGATAGAGTGGGAGGGAGGGAGAGGAAGAGAGAGAGAAAAACATCGACGTGAAAGGGACACATCGAGTGGCTGCCTCCTGCACAACCCAACCAGGGGCCGGGGACAAACTGCAACCGAAGTACATGCCCTTAGCGGGAACCGAACCCGGGCCTCTCTGTACCGCAGGCCGACGCTCTAACCGCTGAGCCAAACCGGCCAAGGCGGAATTTGTTGATTTAATCTAAGTAGTTAAATTCATTGGTATACAATTGTTTACAGTATTCCCTTATTATATTTGTAATGTCTATAAGATCTATAGCATTATCTCCCCTCTCTTGCTCCTGACTATTACTTTGTGTATTTTCTTCGTTTTTCCTGTTCAGGCTGGCTAGAGGTTTTCTGTTTTATTGATATTCTCAGAGAATCAGCTTTTGGCTTTCTTTATTGATTTTATATTCTCAAGTGCATTGATTTCTATTCTTTATTATTTCCTTTCTGCTGTTCGCTTTGCATTTTATTTGCTCTTGATTGGGCTAAAATCTTAAAATGGAAACTAAGTTTATTAATTTATTGTCTTCTAAAATAAACATTTAATGCTATAAAATTCCCCTCTAAGTAGTGCTTTGGTTGCATCCACAAAATTTTGTGTTTTCATTTCTATTTAGTTCAAAAATCCTTGCTGGTTTTCTTTGTGATTTCTTCTTTGACCCCCATTAGTTATTTAAAAGTATGTATATGAGTTTCCAGATATTTGAAGATTTTTCAGATACTGATTTCTGATTTAATTTCACTGTGGTCAAAGAACATACATTGTGTGATTTGAATCATTTTAAATTTATTGAGGCTGATTTTATAGCTCAGAATATGGTCTGTCTTGGTAAATTATTCATGTTCACTTGAAAAGAATGTTGGGTGTTCTATAAATGTTAATCAGATCAAGTTGATTATTAACAATGGTTCACATGTTCTCTGCTCTTACTGATTTTATGTCTACTTGTTCTATCAAATTTTGAGAGAAGGGTGTTGAAATTTCTGACTGTGAACAAGGACTTGCTAATTTTTCTTTGTAGTTAAGTTTGGCTTCATATATTTTGAAGTTGCGTTACTAGTTGCATGCATATTTAGGTTAAAATCTTTTGATGAATTGAATCCTTATATTATTGTGAAATGGCTCTATCTCTGGTAATATTTACTCTGAAATCTACTTTGTCAGTATTGCCACACCTGTTTTCTTTTTAGTCGTATTGGCATGATATATCTTTTTCGATCCTTTTACTTTTTACCTGTTTGTGTGTTTATAGTTAAAGTGGATTTCTGGTAGATAGGATATAGTTGGGTCTTGCTGTTTTTTTAAATTTTTTAAATTTAGTTTCCTAATCTCTGCCTTTTAATTTGGACCATTTACATTTAATGTTTATTCATATTGTTGGGTTTAAATCTACTATCTTGCTATTTGTTTTTTATTTGTCCCATCTATTCTTTGCCTTTTTGGTATTATTTGAGTATTTTTATGATTTTCATTTATTGGCTTATTATCTGTAGCTCTTTTTGGGGGGGGGGGTGTTTGTTTATAGTGGCTATATACATCTTTAACTTAACACCATGTGCTTTACATACCCTATAAGAACCTTATAACAGTATACTTCCATTTCCTTCTCTTAGCCTTTGTGCTATTGTCGTACATTTTAGTTCTACATATGGTATAAATCCCACAATATATTTTGTTTTTTAGCCTTAAAAGCTCAATGCTGCTGGGCTAGTGTGACTCAGTAGATTGAGTGTCGTCCCATGGACTGAGAGGTCCTGGTTTGATTGCCAGTTAGGGCACATGCCTGGGTTGCCAGCTCAGTCCCTGGTGGGGGGTGTGCAGGGGGCAGCCGACCGATGTTTTCTTCTCACATGGATAGATGTTTCTCTCTCTCTCCCCCTTTGTCTCTCTCTAATAAGTCATTAACATATTAAAAATAAATAAATAAAGCTCAATGTTCTTTTAAAGGGATTTAAAAATAATTTTTAGAAAAAATGTTCATATTTAATATGTTTAACATTTTCAATGCTCTTCATTCCTTTGAAATTCCTTTCCTATCTGCAATCATTTTCCTTCTGCCTGGAGTTCTTCCTTGAGCATTTATTGTAGTGCTGAACTACTGCTGATGAATTCTTTCAACTTTTGTATGCCAGAAAAATAAAATTTTTTTACTTTATTTTTGAAATATATTTTTGCTGAATATAGAATTTTAGATTGATAGCTTTTTTTTCTTTCAGGACTATAATGATATTGTTCTACTATCTTCTCATTTGCATTCTTCCAACATGAAATCTATTATCGTTATTTATTTATATTGAAAGTGTCTTTTTTAGCTGGCTACTTTAAAGATAATCTCTTTACCACTGGTTTTAAGTGCTTTTATTATGATATGCTTTGGTGTATTTTTATGTTTCTTATGCTTGGGGTTTGTTGAGCTTTTTGGGTTTATGGATTTATGATTTTCATCAAATTTAGAAAATGTTTGGCCATTATTTCTTCAAAAAGTTGTGTCTTCCTTCACTCTTTCCTCTCATTTTGATATTTCAGTTACACATATATTACACCACTTGATATTGTCCCACAGGTAACTGATGCTGTTTATTTATTTTATAGTCTTATTTTCCCTCCTTGTTTCAACTTGGATATTGTCTATTGCTATGTCATCAAGATTGCTGTCCTTTTATTCTATCAGTTTCTGATCTCTTCTAATATCATCTAGTGTATTTTTCTTATTAGACATTATATCTTTCATCTCCAGAAGTTTTTTATTTTTCATTTTTTAAAATCCTCACCCGAGGGTATTTTTGCATTTATCTTCAGATAGAATGGGAGGGAGGGGGAGAGACAGAGAGAGAAAATAGAGAGAGAGAGAGAGAGAGGGAGAGAGAGAGAGAGAGAGAGAGAAACATCGATGTGAGAGAGACACATCATTTGGTTGCCTCCCACACAACCCCAGCCAGGACTGGGGACTGAACCCCACAACCAAGGTATGCTGGCATCGAACCCATGACTCTGGTCCGCGGGCTGATGCTCTAAACACTGAGCCAAACTGGCAAGGGCTCTAGAAGTTTTATTTGAATCTCTTTTATATCTTCCATATTTCTCCTTAATATGCTAGTGTATTTTTCTTTCTTGAATATATGGAGTCTATAATAGCCAAATTTTTAAAAATTGTGGTAAAAAACACATACATAGTATAAAATTTAGCATCTTAACCATTTAAAAATATACACTTCAGTAGTATTAAGTATATTCACATTGTTGTGAAGGAGTTCTCCAAAACTTTTTTTTTAAATTTTTTTTTCCTTTATTGATTTTAGAGAGAGAGGAAGTGAGACAGAGAGAGGGAGAGAAACATTAATGACAAGAGAACATCGATTGGCTGCCTCCTGCATGCCCCCTACTGGGGATCAGGCCCAAAACCTGGGCACGTGTCCCGACCGGCAATCAAACCGATGACCTCTTGGTGCATGGGTCGAAGCTCAACCACTGAGCCACACCGGCCAGACTCCAAAACTTTTTCATCTTGCAAGTCTGAAATTTTATGTCCATTAAACAACTCCTCTTTCCCTTTTCCCCCAGATCCAGGCAACTACCCTTCTACTTTCTGTCTGTACAAATTTGAGTATACAAGGTACCTCATATAAATGGAATAATAGAGTATTTGTCTTTTTGTAATTAGCTTATTTTACTTAGCATGATGTCCTGAAGATTCATCTATGTTGTAGCATGTTACAGGATTTCCATTAAAGCCGAATATTCTATTGTATGTATATACCACATTTTCTTTATCCAATTATCCATTGGTGGACATTTTGGGTTGCTTCTACCTCTTGGCTGTTGTGAACATGAATATGCAGCTATTTCTTCAAGACCATGCTTTCAATTCTTTTGGATATATACCCAAAAGTGGGATTGCTAAATCATATGGTAGTTCTACTTTTAATTTTTTGAGTACTCTCCATAGTGTTTTCCATAGTGGTTGGACCACTTCACTATTCCACCAACAGTGAACAAGGGTTCTAGTTTTTCTACATCATGGCCAACACTTGTTATTTTGTTGATAGTAGCCATCCTAATGGGTATGAGATGATATCTCATTATGGATTTGATTTGCATTTCCTGATCATAAGAGATACTGAGCATATTTTCATGTTACTGTTGGCCATTTGTACATTATCTTTGGAGAACTGTCTATTAAAGTCCTTTGCCCATTTTTGAGTTATTTGATTTTTTTGTTGTTTTAGGAATTCTTTATATATTCTGGATTAACCCCTTATCAGCTATATAATTTGCAAATATTTTCTGTCATTCCACAGATTGTCTTTTCATTTTGTTGTGTCCTTTGATGCACAAAAGTTTTTAAGTTTGATATAGTCCCATTTGTCTATTTTCGCTTTTGTTTGCCTGTATTTTTGGTGTCATATCCAAGAAAGTATTGCCAAGTCCAAAACCATAAAGTTTTTCCTATAAGTTTTCTTCTAGGAATTTTATAGTTTTAGGTCTTTAATCCATTTTGAGTTATTTTTGTATATGGTATAAAAGATAAGGGTACACTTCTATTGTTTTGCTTGTAGATATCCAGTTTTCCCAGCACCACCGGTTGAAGAGGTTGCCCTTTCCCAATTGAGTGGCCCTTCCCCAATTGAGTGGTTTTGGCATTCTTGTCAGAGATCATTTGACCATATATGTAAGGATTTATTTCTGGTCTCTATTTTATTTCATCAATCTGTTTGCCTTTATGCCAATACTATATTGTTTTGATTACTATAGCTTTGTAATATGTTTTGAAATGAGAAAGTGTGAGTCCTCCAACTTTGTTTTCCTTTTCAAAATTATCTTAGCAATTTTAGGTTCCTCTAGATTCCATATAAGTTTTAGGATAGGTTTTTCAAATTTCTGCAAAATATGCCTTTTTTTTTTTTTAATAGGGGTTGCATTGAATCTGTAGATGACTTTAGGTAGTATGGACATTTAAATAATATTAATATAGTAATATATGAAAATCCATGAACATAGGATTTCTTTTAATTTATTTTGTTTCCTTAATTTCTTTTAGCAGTGTTTTATATATAATAGCTTTGTTAATGTCCTTGCTTATTCTATCACCTTTGTCATTTCTGAGTCCAATTCTAGTAACTGATTTTTTTCCTAATGAATTGTATTTTTCTATGTTTTTTTTCCCCCCATGCCTATTAATTTTTGTTTGGATGCCAGACATTGTGAATTTTGTAGTTTGGAGCTGGCTTTTCTTTATATAAGGCTAATTTGGCTTTTCTGCTGGAGCAATACCATTTTGAATAGTCTAGCTATTGCCCATTATTACAGGATTTCTCCACTCTGGCTGTGAACTCTTACCATTCCTGTGTGAACTTGGTTAATTGTCCCACCTGATTTTTCTGGTGGTTCTATCCCTGGCTGAGGTAGTTTTCCTATATACACATGCTGATCAATATTCAGGTGAAGAATTGAATATTGGGGAGATTCCTCTGCAGAGCTCCAGACTCTCTTTGTGCCACTTTTCTCCTCTCTGGTACTTTGTCCTGGGAACTCTGGCTGCCCTAGTTTCCCTGAACAGTGAAATTTGTCTTCTCAACTTGGGCTTCTCAACCAGGCTCTGGTTTTCCCCTAGTAGCACTGTGTCATGGGAACTGTACAAAAAGTACACTTGGGAAGTCACAGGGCTCACTTTTTTGTTTCCTCTTTCAGAGATTACTGCTTTGCATTGCCTGTTGCCAGATATCTGAAAACATTTCACACATTCTGTCCATTTAAAAAATTTTTAAGGTGGGAGGATTAAATTGGACCCTGATACTTCGTCATGGCAAGAAGTAGAAGATCCTGTATATTAAGTTTTAAAGTGATAATTTAAATAGAAAATACATAAAGTAGTATTTTTAGTGTAATTTTAAATACCGTGATTTTAGAATGTATATCTTTGCATAGCCAGAACCGAAGTATTCTGGTATAATTTGACTGGATGAATGTGTTTTTGTTTATCTTCCTTTACATTCCTATTTCTCTTGAAACAAATGTAGGAATGTATTGAGGAGTTAAAAGGTAAGCAACTAATTGCATTTTCTGCTTATATAAACCTATTTCTCATTGACAGAAAGAGTGAGTGAAAAACATGACTACATTATTACTTGGGGAAATTAATGAGAAGTGTTTATTTCTCTAAGGGTGTAATAATTCTGTTTTTGTTTTTTGTTTTTAATCATTGGAAAATATTGCAACAATGACTAAAAATATTACTATGATCCACTTAGGAACACTAAACAGCACTTCAGCACTATTCTTGGGCAGCATTTTAAACAAAAAGTGAACAGTAAAACAACAAAAAATGCAAGAGAGCATCACTAAGTGGACCACAAAAAGAAAAATTGTTTAGTTTGAGAACTGTTTAAAGCAGATAGTGCATCACCTTGTTTGGCCTCAGCTGGTAACATACACATTAGGCAGCTCAAATTTTTTGGTACTCTGTGCATGTCTGCAAATAATTAGGAAAGTACTGTGGGTATTGATTTCAAGTTTATGAGTAAAGTTTTGCTAGTAGCAAATTCACAAATAACAGAATCTACAAAAAATCAAAGTAGACTGTATTAGATAAGAGGCTCAATATATTAAAATAATATTTTGAAATATACTCACATAATTGAATCATATTTATAAATATTAGGATTCCATTTTACCAAAACTATAACTATTTGGAAATTGAAAACTAAAACTTGTTTCAAGTTGTAATTTTTAACAAAGTTCTACAGATATATGTACAGTTCTGGTAATAATTCCAATGTATATGTTTTTTCTACACCACCAAGCAATTCTTTAGCATCTGCTGGGTGTCTTACACAATTCAACTCTTCTGACACGTCACATCTCACAGGTTAAGGGCTTAGTCCCACAGGACTGCCCCCTACTGCCTTCAGATGCCAATCCTTTAGATTAGAGGTTCCTACAACCCCCTCCTTGGGTTCCATTAAAATCTAGAGCAGCTCACACAGAACTCAGAGAAACATTTTACTGTCTAGATTACTGGTTTATTACAAAAAGATGTAATTCAGGAATGGTCAGATGGAAGAGATACATAGGGCAAGGTATGTGGGAAGCGTGGAACTTCCATGTTACTCTCCTGGAATCATTCACCAACCCAGAAGCTCTCCAAACCCTGTCATTTTGGGTTTTTATGTATGCCTTTGCTGTAGTTTCAATTGCATGTTGTAAGGGAGTGAAGTTAGATACCTGTGTTTAATCTAACATTTTTTCCCCTGGTAGTTTGAAATATTTAAATCGTAATTTATTCTTTAAGTAATTAAGTAATTTGCACACCATTGCTTGGATGTTCTCACAATTTAATTTCCTGTAATGATCTGGGCTTAGAAGAATCAGAAGTAACTTGTCAAATAGGTCAGGACAAGTAGAAAGTTATTTTCAATGGAGGAAATATCACCAGAACTAGAGAGCAAACATGAGAGTACATGGTACATTTGGGATTGTTGGATATATAAATGCATGGCAGATTGGTGAGGGTAGGTATGAGGTCATGTGTGGAAGAAGGCAGAGATGATGGACACTACTGATTGTAAAGATTATCTATGATCATGTTGTAAAGAAGGGTTGTTTGTATACTGTGCTGATTAAATTCTTTTCTTAGGCAGTGGGAAATAATTAGAGATTTTTGAGGAGAGAAACTTGACGAGGTCAGTATTTTAGAAAGATAAATGGTAAAAGTGAAGAAATGATTAGAAACTACTAAGAATTGTCCTGGTAATAGATGATATGGTCTTGTACCAAGTCTGTGATAGTTGTATTTGGTAGTATGACAAATAGACTATTAATTTATTTTTTCATTTTTTTAGTGGTTTCTGTGTGCTGGGTATAGAATTGGTGGTGGTGGGAAAGGGAAGGAGACAAGATGGGTTCTAAGGAGACATTGCTTGAGTAGCAAATTGAATAGGTAGTAAAAGAGTAGGTTTGAGGAAGGAAAATGCATCAAATTTTATGTTTTCTTGGAGGTAGTTATAACAATTTCACAGAAAAGCTTTATCTATGGCCCTATATATTCTGTTTAGTATTTTGAATTTATGAAAAGAATTGAAACTGGTTGTCTATCATCTGTTAGAAATACAGAAGTAAAAGTGCAGCTGTTGGTACTTAAACGAATGCATTTGCTATTTTAAAATAAATAGGAAAAAACATAAATTGTGGGGATTTATAAGTAAAAATGAAGTAGGGTCACCTGGCTAGTGTAGCTCAGTGAATTGAGAGTCATCCCATGGACTGAGAGGTCCTGGTTTGATTCCCGGTCAGGGAACATGCCCGGGTTGCAGGCTCAATCCCTGGTAGGTGGTGCGCAGGAGGCAGCTGATCAATGTTTCTCTCTCACTATGTTTCTATCTCTCTCTCCCTTCCTTTCTCTCTAAAAAAAATCAATAAAAACATATTTTTAAAAAAAATGAAGTAGGGTCACAGAATTTTCCTTCACTAAAACTATGAAAGAAGGAAAAGTAGGTGGCAGAGGAGAGAGCAAAAAATGGAATAGAAGTGAACAAAAAAAGGGTAGGTATGGCTGTTTGCCAAATACTTCAAAAAGTGTAGGCCAAGGAAAGAATGAGCAGATATAGGGTGTATATAACAAGGCGTGTAATTCCAGCCCCATGTCCCAGAAGCCAGATTAAGGAAAGATTTGGCCTACAAAACATTAAGCTCCCCCTTCTTCCATTTCCTGCATCTCCAGGTTATAGAAAAATAGATTAAAATAAGTATCCAGTTCTCAAACTGACGTGTGTGTGTGTGTGTGTGTATGTGTATGTGTATGTATGCACATTTGTGCACAGAAATAAAAATGGTCCCAGCTAAGATGAGAAAGGCATTGAGGTCAGGAAGAACATTTTGGATATCAGAATAAGTAGGAGCTCAGTTTAGCACTTTCCATGTTCAACATGATCAATATTTTAAAAAAGTGACATGACAACTTTTACAAATATGCTACAGGAAAACAAACCATGACCATGAAAAGACTATCTTACATAAGAATTGTATCCCTGAAATAGAAGCTCCAACAGGTAGAACAGAAATTGTATTCAGAAATATAATACAGACATAAGCTTCTGAAATAAAAAGTACATTTGTAGGTTGAAAGGGACTAACAGAAAAAAAATTGAGAAATGATTAAAATAGACTAGTAGTTCCTAATTTAAAACCAAGGAGAGAATTATTGTAGCATCCTGGCCAAAAAGAGAACATGACCTATATAAGGGGCAGGACAGAAAGGAAGTAATCTAGCCAGCTGCAGACTTCTCAGTTATGGTCAATTCCAGAAGACAGTAGAACAATGCTTACAAACTTTTGATGGGAAAAAAGTGTGAACCAAAAATATTATGTGTGAAGGATGTCGATGTAAGAATGTCCAGACCTATAGAAAAAAATTTATAAGTGTTTGAGCCAAACTGAGGCTATGGCCAGGAAGCAGGATTTCAAAGGACTGGAAAATATTCCAGAGAATGGCAGTTTTATAATTATTTGTATACATTTGGAATCAAAGGAGAAATTAAGGAAGGTAACATGAAATCCCTTGGTGGTAGATTAAGTAGGCAGGAGAAGGCAGGGAGCATAGGGAAATCTCTATGATTGGATAAAAAGTAAATTAAAGAGATATATCTTTTACATTGGTGGGTACAAGATATTTAACATTTACAGTAAATAGGGATGGTATGTAGGCAACAAGATCATGTGTTCTCATTAGGGTAGTTACGACTTACCTCCAAGGGGGTCTGGAAAAGAACATTACAAAGGTGTGTTGTACTAGATCCATAAGGACAATGGACAGGGCTTGCTTAAGGTAAAGATTAACCTTTTACTAAGAAAATTATAGGCCTGGTGCGTTACTGCCCACCAGGACCTGCCCAGTTAGGAATTTATGATCTGATTATTCTTTGAGCTTACTTTGAGTCACTGAGCTTGTCAGGCCTGACATGTGTGGCCCCCTGAACATCAGATTTATTGCACAGCCCTTTTCACAGGGAGGAAGAAACTTTCCTCTGTCTTCAAGATTCTTTCAGGAGTTAATAAATAAACCTAAACCTAAGACAGATTACCACACACAAAAAAAAGATCAAATTTAATCCCATACACATGTATGGGAACCCTGAATACATGAGAGAGTCAGAGACAGAAAGGGAAAAATGAGGTATGTGTGACATTCTGAGCTAACGATCACCTTGGGACTTCATAGGGGAGGAAGGTCATCTCAGGAAGGTAAGAAGAGCAGTTGTTCAGTACTTAAAAGTTTGCTCTGCCATATAGATAGGTCATATTATTCTAGATAGTTAAGGGGAGGCAGAAGTTTCTCTTGATCCCATAGGATCTTGGTTGCCTTTAGCTC
This sequence comes from Tadarida brasiliensis, assembly GCA_030848825.1. Taxonomy (NCBI): domain Eukaryota; kingdom Metazoa; phylum Chordata; class Mammalia; order Chiroptera; family Molossidae; genus Tadarida; species Tadarida brasiliensis. The sequence goes on along the minus strand of CM061267.1, from coordinate 61,939,178 downwards.
AAAACAATCTGCATACCACAGAGGCACATTTTGGGAAGGGGGGCACTCATTCTGAACCCCTACGTGTACCCAGCAGTGTCATTTAGATTTGGTTTAGCTGTTAATAACAATGACTAAAATATAAAGATTTACAGTCTTGGATATGAGAAGTAATAAGGAGCTGATACAGTGAATTCACCTGGCTTCTGTTCTCAGTGTCACTGTCTTTGGTGGCTGCTGGAGCTTCAACCATTAAAACAGCATTCCAGGGAGCAGGACATCGGAAAATAGGGAAGAATAAAAGGGCTTTCTCTAAGTGAATCAGATTTTTTTAAAGTGGCCTAATTAGAAGTTCCATCTAATGCTTCTGTGGACTAGAATATAGTCATAGCCACTTTTAGCTGCTAGAAGGGATAGGAAAGGTCTTTCTTTTGGGCAAAAATTTTTACAAAAGAAAGAGGACAGTAGAGTAAGAGGGAGTCAGTTAACCATCTCTGGTAATTTTTTACACATGTCCTCTTATGTATCAGCCATTTCTTTTTCTCATTCCACTCTGACTTCCTTCTCTTCCACTCCATTGAAAATGTTCCTGCCAGGATCATTTCTACACCTCTATTTTGTTAAATCCAATGATCTCTCAGCGGCTTACTTAATCTTTTGTGAAAGACTCTCCTCTCTTGGATTCTGTGACACAGATCTTAAATAAGTGTGCAGTTGTGACAAAAATATACCTAGGTAACCATCTTTGTCTTTATCTTCAGCTTCAGACTCATGCATCTAATTACCTGTTTGACTTGTTTATTTTTATGTTTAGTATGTATTATCACCTTGACAGGTCTAAAACTAAAATTTTGTATTTATTCTGATAAACCTCTGTATGTTTTATGTGTTCATCTCAGGAAAATGGTTCAAGTAAAAAACACTAGATTCCTACTTCAAGCCCAAACCCAGATTTTTCTCCCTAATCCTTTCCCCGATCCTGCCCTATCCTAGTCAATTTCCAGATCTTGCTGATTTCACCCATAAATAAAATTAAAAACTGCCTGCTTATTGCCATCTCTGCCGCTTGCTTAATAAACGGTCATCTTCTGCATGGACTAAGACTTTCTTTTTATTTTATTTATTTATTTTTGCAATTTTTATTAATTTATTTTTGGTACAGATGTTTCTCCTTTTCCCCCCCTAGACACCCTCCTCCCACTTCCACTCCCCCCACCCCAGCATTGTTGTCTATATCCATTGGTTCCGCATACGTGCATATAAGTTCTTGGGTTTATCTCATTCCTCTCCGCAGCCGCCCTCCTCTGAGGTTTGTCAGTCTGAACCGTACTCCTTTCTATGTCTCTGGGTCTATTTTGTTCATCAGCTAATTTTGTTCATTATATTTCACAGATAAGTGAGATCATGTGATATTTGCCTTTCTCTGATTGGTTTTTATCTCTAGCATAATACTCTCCAGGTCCCTCTGTCATCTCAAAGGATAAGAGATCTTTCTTTCTTACAGCTGCATAGTGTTCCATTGTGTATATGTACCACAGCTTTTTTATCCACTCATCTATTGATGGACTCTTGGGCTGTTTCCAGATCTTAGCAATTGTAAATAGTGCTGCTATGAACATAGGGGTACATATATTCTTTCTGATTGGTGTTTCAGACTTCTTAGGATATATTCCTAGTAGTGGGATCACTGGGTCAGATGGCAGTTCCATTTTTAATTTTTTGAGGAAACACCATATTGTTTTCCATAGTGGCTTCACCACTCTGAATTCCCACCAGCAGTGTACTAGAGTCCCCTTTTTTCCACACCCTCGCCAACACTTGTTGTTTGATGATTTGTTGATGGCGGCCATTCTGGCAGGTGTGAGGTGATACCTCATAGTCGTTTTAATTTGCATCTCTCTGATAATTAGTGACATTGAACATTTTTTCATATGTCTCTTGGCCACTTGTATGTCCTGTTTGGAGAGGTGTCTATTTAGGTTCTCTGCCCATTTTTAATTGGATTCTTTGTCTTCCTTTCGTTGAGTTGTATGAGTACTCTATACATTTTGGAAATTAACCCCTTATCTGATGTATCGTTGGCAATTATGCTCTCCCATATAATGGATTCCCTTTCCATTTTGATGGTTGTTTCTTTTGCTGTAAAGAAGCTTTTTAGTTTGATGTAGTCCCATGTATTAATTTTTTTCCTTTGTTTCTGTTGCCTTAGGCATTGTATCAGTGAAAATTCTACTGCGTGTGATGTCTGAAATTTTGTTGCCTGCATTTTCTTCTAGGATTTTTATGGATTCACAAGTCACATTTAAGTCTTTTATCCATTTTGAGTTTATTCTTGTGTATGGTGTAAGTTGGTGGTCTAGTTTCATTTTTTTGCATGGAACTATCCAATTTTCCCAGCACCATTTATTAAAGAGGCTGTCTTTACTCCATTGTATTCTCTTGCCACCTTTGTCAAATATTAATTGAGCATAATGTCTTGGGTCAATTTCCAGGTTCCCTGTTGTTCTGTTCCATTGATCTATATGTCTGTTCTTGTGCCAGTACCAGGCTGTTTTGATTACGATGGCTTTGTAGTATAACCTTATATCTGGTCTTGTGATCCCTCCTACTTTGTTCTTCTTTTTCAAGATTGCTGTGGCTATTGTGGGGTCTGTTTTGGTTCCATCTAAACTTTTGACATATTTGTTCTAGTTCTGTGAAATATGGCATTGGTATTTTAATGGGGATTGCATTGAATCTATAGATTGCTTTGGGTAGTATGGACATTTTAATGATGTTAATTCTTCTAATCCATGAACAAGGTATATGCTTCCACTTTTTTATATCTTCCTCTGTTTCTTGTTTCAGTGTCCTGTAGTTTTCTGCAAATAGGTCCTTTACTTTTTGGTTAAGTTTATTCCTAGGTATCTTAATATTTTTGCCCCAATGGTAAATGGGATTTTTTTTTTTTTTTTAGGTTCTCTTTCTAAGAGTTCATTATTGGTGTGTAAGAATGCCGTTGAGCCCTGGCCAGTTTGACTCAGTGGTTAGAGCGTTGGCCTGCGGACCAGAGAGTCCCGGGTTCAGTTCCCACTAAGGGCATGTACCTCGGTTGCAGTTTGTCCCTGGCCCTGGTTGGGATCATGTGGGTGGCAACCAGTCGATGTGTCTCTCTCACATTGATGTTTTTCTCTCTCTCTTCCTCCTTCTCTCCCTCCTGCTCTATCTGAAGATAAATGCAAAAATGTCCTCTGGTGAGGATTAAAAAAAAAAAAAGAATGCCGTAGATTTCTTGATGTTAATTTTGTATCCTGCTGCTTTGCCAAATTCGTTTATTAAATCTAGTAGATTTTTGATGGAGTCTGTAGGGTTTTCTATGTACAATATCATGTCATCTGCAAATAATGACACTTTCACTTCCTCCTTTCCAGTTTGGATCCCTTTTATTTTTTCTTCATGTCTAATTGCTGTGGCCAGGACTTCCAGTACTATGTTAAATAAGAGTGGTGAAAGTGGGCATCCCTGTCTTGTTCTTGTTCTTAGGGGAAATGCTTTTAGTTTTTGCCCATTAAGTATAATGTTGGCTCTAGGTTTCATATATGGCCTTTAGTATGTCGACATATGATCCCTCTATTCCCACATTGCTCAGCATTTTTATCAGAAATGGGTGCTGGATTTTGTTGAATGCTTTTTCAGAGTCTATTGATATGATCATATGGTTTTTATCTTCCATTTTCTTTATGTGGTATATTGCATTTATTGATTTGTGAATATTGTACCATCCTCGCATCTCTGGGATGAATCCTACTTGGTCATGGTGAATAATTTTACTGTATTGCTGGATCCGATTTGCTAATATTTTGTTAAGGATTTTGGCATTTATGTTCATCAAGGATATTGGCCTGTAGTTTTATTTCTTTGTAATGTCTTTTCTGGTTTTGGAATTAGAATTATGCTGGCCTCATAAAACGAGTTTGGAAGTCTTCCTTCTTCTTGAATATTTTGGAATAGTTTGAGGAGAATGGGTGTTAGTTCTTTTTTGAATGTTCAGTAAAAGTTCCCTGTGAAGTCGTCTGGGCCTGGGCTTTTGTTTGTTGGGAGATTCTTAATTACATCTACAATTTCCTTAGTTGTTATTGGTCTGTTCAAGTTTTCTATTTCTTTGCGGTTCAGTTTGGGGAGACTATGTGTTTCTAGAAATATGTCTATTTTGCCTAGATTGTCCAATTTGTTGGCGTATAATTGTTCATAGTATTTGTTAATGATCCTTTGTATTCTGTGGTGTCAGTTGTTACTTCTCCTCTTTCATATCTGATTTTGTTTATTTGGGTCCTCTCTCTTTGTTCCTTGGTGAGTCTAACTAAGGGTCCATCAATCTTGTTTATGTTGTTAAAGAACCAGCTCTTTGTTTCATTGATATTTTGAATTGTTGTTTTAGTCTCTATGTCGTTTATTTCTGCTCTGATCTTTACTACTTCTTTCCTTCTGCTTGCTTTGGGTTTTTCTTTTTGTTTTTTTTTTCTAGTTCTTTAAGTTGTGAGGTTAGATAGTCAGTTAGAAATTTTTCTTGTTTCTTGAGATAGGCCTGTAGTGCTATGAACTTCCCTCTCAGGACTGCTTTCGCTGCATCTCATAGATTTTGTGTTATTGTGTGTTCATTTTCACTGATTTCCAGGAAGTTTTTAATTTCTTCCTTGATCTCCTTGGTAACCCGTTCATTGTTTAATAACATGCTATTTAGCCTCCATGTGTTTAAATGTCTTTGCGTGTTTTTGTTGTAATTGATTTCTGGTTTCATGCCATTGTGATCTGAGATGCTTGATGTGAATTCAGTGTGCTTGTACTTGTAGAGACTTAGTTTGTGTCCCAACATATGGTCTGTCTTTGAGAATGTCCCATGTGCATTTGAGACAAATGTGAATTCTGCAATTTTGGAGTGTAATTCTCTGTAGATATCTATTAAATCCTTTTGATCTGGTGCTACATTTAGAGTCTCTGTTTCCTTGTTAATTTTTTGTCTAGAGGATCTATCCAGTGATGTCAGCAGGGTGTTGAAATCCCTTGATAGATTGTATTGCTGTCAATTTCTCCTTTGAAGTCCTCCAGATGTTTTTTAATATATTTTGGTGCTCCTATATTGGGTGCATATATGTTTACCAAGGTTATATCTTCCTGTTGGATAGATCCTTTCAATATTATATAGTGGCCTTCTTTGTCTCTAATTATGGCCTTCATTTGTAAGTCTATTTTATTAGATATGAGTATGGTTACCCCAGGTCTTTTTTCCTTTCTGTTAGCTGGGAAGATTTTTTTTTCCACCCCTTCACTTTCAGCCTATGTGAGTCTTTTGTTGTGATGTGGGTCTCTTGTAAACAACATATATATGGTTCATGCTTTCTTATGTAATCAGCTACTCTGTGTCTTTTGATCAGAGCATTTAATTCATTTACATTTAAGGTTATTATTGATATGTACTTATTTTTTGCCATTTTCGTTTATTGGGGTTATATTTTTCTTCCTATTTCTTCTACTAATTACAGCAGTCCTTTAAACACTTCTCGCAGTGCTGCTTTGGTGATAATATATTCCCTTAGCCTTTTTTTGTCTGGGAAGCTTTTTATTTCACCTTCTATTTTGAATGATAGCCTTGGTGGATAGAGTAGTCTTGAATTCAGATCTTTGTTTTTCATGACCTTGATTACTTTATGCCATTCCTTTCTGGCCTGTAGTGTTTCTGTTGAGAAGTCAGCTGACAGCTATGGGGTTCCTTTGTAGGTAACCTGTTGCTTATCTCTTGCTGCCTTTAGGATTCTCTCTTTGTCTTTAATTTTTGGCATTTTAATGATTATGTGTCTTGGTGTGGGCCTTAATGGGTTCTTCTTACTTGGAGCTCTCTGTGCTTCTTGGACTTGTATGTCTTTTTCCTTCACCAAGTTAGGGAAGTTTTCTATTACTATTTCTTCAAATATATTCTCTAACCCTTGCTCATTTTCTTTTTCTGGAACTCCTGTGATGTGGATGTTATTGCATTTCATGTTGTCCCACAGTTCCCTTAAGCTGTCTTCCTGTTTTTTAATTGTTTTTTTGTTTTTGGTTCTCTGATTCGGTGATTTTTTTTCTACCCTGTCTTCTAATTCACTGATCTAGTCCTCAACTTCATCTACTCTCCTGGTTATTTCTTCCAATGTGTTCTTTATTTCTGCTGTGTCATTCTTCTTTTCCAGTTGGTTGGTTTTCAATGTTTCTACATCTTTACTCATGCTGTTGAGCTTCCTCATTATCATCACTCTGAACTCTGCCTCTGATAACTTGCTTAATTGCATTTCATTTATCTCATCTTCAGTAGAATTCTCTTGTTCTTTCATTTGGGATTTGTTTCTTTGTTTCACCATTTTGGCTGTCTCAGTGGGTTTTATAGCCTGCCAAATTTTCCCTGTGAGTGTTGGGTGTTTTACTCGTTGTGGGTCCTTCTACTTGGTTTGGATGAGTGTGGGAGGACCCATGTTAAACATCACTGTTAAGTCTTACTTTCCTGGGTAGATCTACAAGCCCAGGAAAGGTTCAGTTATCCTCTAGCTTTTTGCCTGGGGGCTATTAGTCTCAGTTGCTTGATGAGCCTTGAGTTGTAGCCCTGAACTGAAAAAAAAAACAACCCTCAGGTGTTCAGGGTAAGAGGATTTCCAGCAGGTGGGGCAGATGCTTGCTGGCTGTTAATGAGCCTCAATTTGCATTTCTCTGGCCTGGCAGGGTGGTGTTAAATTCCTGAGGGAGGTGCTGTTGCTTTTCCCAGGGGCTCTGGAAAGGGGCTCTTTCAGTAAAATGTCTACTGTCCTATGAGGGAGTGATTCAGCACAAGACTCCCATTGCCGTCCCAGCTGTCCAAGCTCCTGAGTCTCCGCACAGTTCCAGTCTAGTCCGCCCTCCTTCTGCCAGAGCCCAAGGTGAGGGGCTATAGCTAATTTCGTGCCCTGTCCCGGCCCTCTACGCTGTGGAAGCGACTTGGGATTTTAACACCGAGGGAGCTGCTCACAGCTAAAACAGCTGCTGTCTGTGGTCTCCCAGCCCACCCTCTCGTGCCTCTGCAGTTCCTACCAGGCTTGATTTAGTGTCCTTTTTCTGTCCCTGGTTGTTTGGGTCCTCTACAGCTGCTTTTCTGTTGTTTTTTCCCGAAAATTTGTCTTTATTTTAGTTGTACTTCCAGTTTGGTCCTGGGAGATGGTCTGTGTAGCTTCCATTCACTCTGCTGCCATTTAGAATCCCTTTTTTTTCCTTTTTTAAAATTCTCACTGAGGACATTTTTCTATTTATCTTCAGATAGAGTGGGAGGGCGGGAATGAGAGAGAGAAACATCTATGCAAGAGAGACAACACATCAACTGGTTGCCTTCCGCACAACATTGACCAGGGCCAGGGATGAACCGCAACCAAGGTATGTGCCCTTGACCGGAATCGAACCCACCACTCTTTGGTCCGCGGGCACATTCTCCAGCCGCTGAACCAAATCGGCCAGGGCAAGGATATTTTTCCATTGATTTTCAGACAGAGTGGGAGGGAGGGAGAGAGAGAGAGAAACATCAGTGTGAGAGAGGCACACTGATTGGTGGCCTCTCACACAGCCCCAAGCAGGACCGGCGACTGAACTGCAACTGAGGTATGCCCTTGACCAGAGTCGAACCCTTGACTCTTTGGTCCACGAGCTGACGCTCTAACTGCTGAGCCAAACTGGCCAGGACATTTTTAACTAGCCTTACCACTTCCACTCTGAGCTCTTCAGTCTGGTCCATTCTCTACACAGTTGTCAGAATGGTTTTTGCAAATTAGATCATCACTGCTTTGCTGGAATCACTTCAGTGACTTTCTATCTTTATTTGCTATAGTACTTATGACCCTATGGCTCCACCTCCCTTTTGTACTTCATCTTGAACCACTGTCACCTGTGTCCATTACACTTGTGTCACACTGGCTTCCTTTCTGTTCTTTAAAATTTCTAAGCTCATTTCCACTCTGTGTCTTTGTGTTTGCTGTTTCCTCTGCTCAGGATATCCTCCCTCAATTCTTATCTTTAGCATCTCAATTCACATGTCATCTCAGAAGGGACTTCTTTGGCCATCCTTTCCAAAAGTCCCTACGCCGTCCCAATCACATCTCCCTGGTTATTTTCTTCATGGCACTTAAAACTGTCTTACTTGATGTTCACTTTCTGTCTTCTCTCTTATGATGTATGTTTCATCAATTATTTCTTGTTCACTGTTGTATCCTCGGTGCCTAGAACAGTGCAATATTAGTAAATGTTTGTAAATAAATATTTTTATTAAATGATCAAATACTGCCTGAAACATCTTTAAAGTAATGTTTTTCCAATTTTATTTATGGCATTTTGATATGGTATAGTTAGCAATTTCTAATCTCTAAGGAAAATCATTTTGAAGATCTATTAAAGTTTTAAGCCATTTGGATATTATTTAGTGAGTTATTATTTTGATAAAGAGTACCTGGAACACTTATTTAGTTAATGTTTCTATTAGAGGCCAGTAATAACACATGCATATTTGGGAGGAGCCTGGTTGGTTGATGGTAAAAAATTTTTGTGAGTAAATAAGGAAATTGAACAATTTAAATAGATTGTATGTCATTGATTTTTCTATGAGGCACAACAGTCAAATAAAATAAGAAGCACTTACCAGATACACTTTAATTTGGTATTTAAAGGACCTTTTAAGTATTTTCTTTAAAAAACCCCAAATGCTCAAGGAGCAGTAGAGATTTTGTGGGTACTTGCTATATTTAAGAAACGCTAGAATTTAAAAAGTTGCTTTAAAGGATATAAAGGGTAGGTTGGTTGTACCCATCAGGAAATTCTTCAGTGAGCTTTTTGGGTAGTATTAAGATTATAACTCTCTTTTGCATAGATGTCTCTCTCTCTTTCTCTCTCTCTCTCCCTCTCCCACACCTCCCTCTCCCTCTCTTCCCCCTCCCACTCTATCTGAAGATAAATGGAAAAATATCCTTGAGTGAGGATTATTAAAAAAAAAAAAAAGATTACAATTCTAGGGATTCTGTTAGATTTCACAATAGCACAAATGTTGTTGGTTTTTTTTTTGTAAATAAAGGATGCCTGTAATTTTTCTTCTTAGATTAGGTGTTATCCTCTAGTCTAAAATACATAGACTTGTGTGCACTGGTTCCATGAAGGAAAATAAAAATTACAAATATTTCTTTTATGAACTGATAATAGTACAAAGTGTATATCTCTGTTTATTAGATCTCATTTTGCATTTCATTTTTTTTATCCTAAGATTGAAAAGAACTTTAAACAAATAGTGTGTGGTATTTATTCTTCACAATATTTTCATGAAATAATATCCTCATTCCACAGGAAGAACTAAAAACTTTCCAAGAAATTATAACTATTTATAGACCTCATGATTAGAAAGTAGCAGCCCTGAAACTAGTGCAGTAGTCTCTCCATGATCCACGATTTAGCTTCCCATGGTTTCAGTTACTCTTAGTCAACTACTGTCTGAAAATATTAAATGGAAACTTTTAGAAATAATCAGTTCATAAGTTTTAAATTGCTGTCATTCTGGGTAGTATGCTGAACCTCTCATAACATTGAGCTGCATTCAGGGGGAGGTAAATCATCCCTTTGTCCAACGTGTCCACAATCCCAGCTTTTTAGTCACTTAGTAGCCATCTTAGTTATTAGATCAACTGTCCTGGTATCGCCATGCATGTAATTTTTATTACAGGATATTGTTATAATTGTTCTATTTTATTATTACTGTTTTTTAATCTCTTACTGTGCCTAGTTTATAAATTAAACTTTATGATAGGTATGTATGTACAGGAAAAAAACATAATATATAAGGTTCAGAACTGTTCATGGTTTCATTCATTCATTGGGGGTTTTGGAACATATCTTCTGCAGATAAAGAAGGATTATTCTCTATGAGAGTTCCACTTTTTTTCTAACTTGAATATCAGTATGAAAAATTGGATTTGAACCTTAGCATTTATTACCTTAAGGGCTTTGTTGCCAGTTTATGAAACCTAAAAATGGCTACTTTTAGCTGTGGAGGAGGCAACTGAGTTATATTTAACTTCAGCATTTAGAAATGGTATTAGACTAGACTTGGAGGGTTTGACCTTAACTACTTTTCATTGTGCTTTTTAGGTAGGCAAATTGTAATATATTGGTTGATGGAGTCATATGTTATTAAATAAATCACTCATGTTTATAATACTTCACGATATTTTTGTAACTTTTAGTGTTAGGAAAGAGTCTACTTTCTGTATTTATGTTCATGTTGGGGTAGTTCAGGAATTGGACCTCTAGAGTTTGCAATTCTGGTCTTTAAATTCATTCATCTGTGATGGTTGCAAATTTTTTATTTGATTTGTAAACATTGTGTTTAATACAATTGACCCTTAACAACTTAGGTTTAAAATATGTCAGTCCACTTATACCCAGATTTTTTTCAATAAATATACAGTTGGCCCTCCATGCCCCCATGTTTCACATTTGTGGATTCAACTAACCGCAGATCTAAGACTATGTTTTTTTTAATCTTCACCCTAGGACATTCTTAGAGAGAGGGAGGGAGAGAGAGAGAAACACTACTGTGAGAGAGAAACATTAATGTGAGAGAGAAATATCAATCAGTTGCCTTCTGCATGTGCCCCAGCCGAGAATTGAGCCATCAACCTTTCGGTGTACAGGACTACGCTCAGCCAACTGAGCCATTCCGGCTGGGCTAAGACAGTATTTTTGATCAGCAGTTGAGAATCTGTAGATATAATTAGCCAACTGTATATATATTGTTCTATGCCATTTTATGTTGAGCATATGCAGATTTTGATATTTGTGGGGGTCCTGGAACCAGTCCTTCCTCCCCACAGATACAGAGGGACTATTGAAGTTTTGGGGGAGTCAAAAGTTATACGCAGATTTTGACTTGAAGGGTTGGGCTGCCCTAACTCCCATGTTGTTCAAGTGTCAGCAGTACGTACAAAAAGCTGTAGGTCACAGAGATTCTCAACCTGTGGGTCGCGACCCCTTTGGGGGTCAAACGACCCTTTCACAGGGGTTGCCTAAGACATAACAGTAGCAAAATTACAGTTACGAAGTAGCAACGAAAATAATTTTATGGTTGGGGGTCACCACAACATGAGGAACTGTATTAAAGGGTCGCGGCATTAGGAAGGTTGAGAACCACTGCGAGAATATAGAGACAAGAAGGACATTGGATTGCTCTTTAAGAAACTTTGGATAGGGGTGAGGGCACATATAGACCAGTACACAAAAACCTGTACAAAACAGAATATAAATGTAATGGGAACACAGAATAGGATGAGGAATCTTTAATGGAGAATTTTGAAGAAACTTATAGTGAAAGTGGAATTTAGGAGACCTTGAAATCCCCCTTGTTTTGGGAAAGAGAAGAAGTGTTCATTTTGGCACAGAGGTAGAAAAGTGAAGTGTAGGAAATACAGTATGGATGAAACATGGGATGTATGAGAAGATGATGACCCAGCAATGTTGGGTAAGTAGGTTAGGGTGAGATTTTAGAGGGTCTAAATACAGTTGTGAAGGGTAAAATCTAAATATGATTCTAAGGGCAGTAGGGAGTGATATAAAGGTTATTGAAGAGAATAACAACTAGTTCAGGGTCTGAGGAGATTTACGTAAACCACCTTTTAAAAGTAACATGTTTTCCATTTTGTCTGACAGTTTCTACTATGTTAAATTCCATATATAACACTGATTTAACTACCATTAATGTTTTTGGGTGTATTAATAAAGGAATTCAGAGAAACTACTGTACATTATTCAAATTATTATTTATTTAACTTTTATTGAGTTGTGGAATATTTGACTCGGTGGTACTGGTGCGAAGTTGAGTCTGAGAGAACTCAGTAACTTATTCAAAAGCACACAGCTCTTAGTGTCAGAACTTGAATCTAGAACCTAATTCTCCTATGCTTGATTATTTATTTTTTCCCCTCTGCTGCATATTTACTGGGTACTCAGTGAGACACAAAGGAAGAAAGATACCTCTTTTTTTCATTGAGAGTGTTTACATATGATCAAATAACGTGTGTGGCTATGCTGCTTCACATTTTTATTTAAATGCCAGATTTATTACTACAGATCAGTACTGGAAGAGATATCAAGCTTCAAAATTTTTTAGTCTAAATGAACACTTGTAGGAAGCTTCCTTTTAGAGGAAGTAGGATTTAGAAGAATGAATGAGTGGAGGAAAGGAATGAGAATAACAGCACAAGCAAACTGTTGGGTGGGTATAAATTGTTTTCTGAGCATAGTGTGAATTATGGTGGAACAGAGAAATTTGCTCCAGAATAATGAGAAAAGTATTTTCTAACATGTAGTATAGTATTTGATAGAGTGACTTTTTTTTTTCTGACATAGGAAATTGTTGCAAACCTGATGATTTCTTTGATTATATTTGTACAAAGAATACTCCTGGACATTACTCTATTTGTAGTGAGATTCTATAAGGCAGACTTAACATACTATCTTTTTGTAGTCATCTTTTCCCCTCACCCTGGTCTTTGAAATCATAAATGCATTTTGTGTGGACCTTGACATAGTAAAAAATCATTTCAGATGTTTTGACAAGGTATGATAAATAAAGCAAAGAGAGAATTACCCCCAACTTTATTTTACGAGGCCAGCATTATCCTAATTCCAAAACCAGATAAAGACACTACAAAGAAAGAAAATTATAGGCCAACATTCCTGATGAACTTAGATGTTAAAATCCTCAACAAAATATTAGCAGATCATATCCAGCAATACATTAAAAAGATCATAGACCATGATCAGGTGGGAGTTATTCTGGAGATGTAAGTTTAGTACAATATCTCTAAATCAGTAAACATGATACACCACATAAACAAAATGAAGGATTAAAAAGCACATGATCATATCAGTAGATGCAGAAAAAGCATTTGATAAAATCCAGCACTGATTTATAATAAAAACTCTCAGTCAAGGGCACGTACCTTGATTGCGGTTTGGTCCCTGGCCCTGGTTGGGGTTGTGTGGGAGGCAACCAATCGATGTGTCACTCTCACATCAATGTTTCTCTCTCCCTCCATCCCTCCCACTCCCTCTGAAGATAAATGGAAAAATATCATCAGGTGAGGATTAAAAAAAAAAGAGAGAGAATTACCTCAGAGTAACTGTCTATAGTAAGATTGACATATTATGTCTTCAGTTAACTCTGGTTTTATAATTGGGTTATTTTTTATCTTAATATCCATCCATCTATCAGATTAGTTGATCAAAAAAGATTAAGATTCTCTATTCAAGATACTCAGTAAACTTTCTGTGCTATTTTTTTCTGTAAATTAACTTTAATGTCATAATTTAACATTAAAAGTTATATAACATGAACTAACATACTAGAGACTATACACCTGTATTCCTGGACTGTCGGGATCAAATATGTTGGAAAAGCTTTAGAAATAATCTTTATTCATGAAACTATTTGTTGATTTGCTACTTTTTGTATTTTATAGCAATTGAAATTTGCATGTCTTTGAGTTGTACTTTGTCAGATGTGTGATTCAGAAGTCTATCTCAGCATACTGTAAAACCTGTTTTAAAAATAGGTATGAGCCACTTGGTGTCACAGAAGTGTTATTGACACAATGGAAAAACTATTAAATGAGTTTGCAGAACAAACTTTACCATTACTAAGGAAAGGTCTGTGTTTTTTTAAAAAACAAAATTGACTGAATTTTTATTTCTATTAATCCAAATAAATGTAATTGAAATATTTAGAACATTTTATATACCTAATGTACTGTTATAGTTGATTTTTGAAAATTATTTCTAAGTATAGCTTTGTGTAAACCAAAGTATATAAAAAAATTATCTTTCAGATCATTTTACTTGAAGCAAGCAATGTTTTCCTCACTTTCATTTAAGCTTTTAAAAAATTATTAGTAGCCCCACTGGTGTGGCTCAGTGGTTGAGCGTTGACCCATGCACCAAGAGGTTGCTGGTTCGATTCCTGGTCAGGGCACATGCCCAGGTTGTGGGCCAAATCCCCAGTCGGGGGCATGCAGGAGGCGGCCAGTTGATGTTCTCTCTCATCAATGTTTCTGTCTCTCTCCCCTCACCCTTCCTCTCTCTAAAATCAATAAAGAAAAAAAAATTTTTTAAAGGGAAAAAAAATTTATTAGTATGTATATGTGACTATTTAAGTATTCCCCAAATATATTAAATATATATTTAATAAATTGGGTTAATAAAATATTCTTTCACATTTTGCATATGAGATGCAAAGTTACACTTCTGAGGTATTAAGATAGAGGATTTTTATTTTGGTAGATAATCTGGAATAACCTTAAAAATTGGGTAAAGTAAAAAGATAGTGAAGTGATAAGTTGATATTCCCATACTGTTTGTACCTTTTTTTTTTTTTTTGTAGTTTGTAATTGGTAAGGCGGAGGCCAGGAATGGTAAGGTTCGGAGAGTTATAAACAGTTTGGAAAACATACACAATTTTGTTAACAAATAAATACAGGGGTGGGCAAAAGTAGGTTTATGTTGGAGTACATGAAATACAGTTTATTCTCGTGTTATTATTTATTAATTTGACTTTTTTCATATCAACAACTGTAAACCTACCTTTACCCACCCATGTAATGGAGTTATAATATTGTACTGAATAGTCTCCTAGCAGAATCAGTGGAGAAAACCTTTAGGATCAAATATGGCTAAAGCTAAATGAATCACCCCAAAAACCTCTAGGACAGAAAAACCAAAATGGGAGATTAAATTCAATAAGAGAAAGCTTCCCAAAAAAACCCTGGTGAGAGAATTGGAGGTAGCTATACCTGACAGAAACTTCAGTGGCGGTGACCTTTGAAATCTAAATAATCCATGTGTATGTAGTTGAGAATTGACATTGTGACTTTATGATAATCAGGTAGCTATTTTTATTTTAAAGGTCACTAAAAAGTGATTGCAGTTATTCCTTCTCTAAACTGTTTTAAACATGTTTAAAAAAGGAAATATAAATATTTGCCAGTTCCTGGACTGCATCATTTAAAAAATAAAACATTAATAATAAAAATAATTATAATTGAACATCTGTGTGTACTGGACTGTGGTAGGCATTTAAGTATATTATCAGTCACAAAACCCCCATAAGGATGTTAAATGAGTTTTTAACTTCCACGGCTGAAATTCTTTTTAAAAGAATGTTTAAGGCCATTGGTAGGAAAAAGAAAAAAAAACCAAACAAACCAGTTTGGGCACAGAGTCTAAACCACCACCAGCATGGGTAGGTAGGAAAGAAAACATGTCTTGTCCATCATCCTGGAGTTTTGCAAGGGTTTTTATATACATCAAGTGGGGGGAAGAAAAATGTAAGCCATTTGAAAGGATTTACATTAGCTACAGACAAAGAGAATGGGAGAAGTGGTGCTAGTTCTAGGATAGGTGCAGCAGAGTCCACATGGAAGTGTCTGCTCCTGTGGATTAACTGTGGACAGCAGATTGGAAAGTTCATGTGTAAAAAAACGGAGGCTTCTGAGGTTCTATGCTACCTGGCTCTTCTCTCTTTTGGATAATCGTGGAAGTAGCCACCTGGAAATTAATCCTGAATTCCAACAGATATACAGGAATGTGAGCAGTCTTTTGTCAGAGCTGGTCTACAGCTATTAACAGGCTAACTTTTCTGTCAGTTTCTCTCAATGTTCAGCAGCTGTGAGTTTAATTTAGAACATCTTAGTATTTTTTTTTTTTTTGTCAAGGGATGGATAGGTGCAGTGATTCCTGCTGTACAAGTGAAAGAAACTGGTGTCCAAGAGACTAAGTGACTCCTTCAATATTACATATTAGATAGAGGAAGCCAATATCTGAATCCCGGTCTTTTGACCCTGCTCCTGCTATAACAAATGCCAGGGCATTTGTCAGGAATTTCAGAATATAGTTTGCTTGAATTTGAGCAGTTAAAGATGGAATCAGGCCCGACTGGTGTGGGTCAATTGGTTGGGCATTGTCCCATGCACCAGGAGGTCGCCAGTTCCATTCCTGGTCAGGGCACATGCCCAGGTTTCAGGCTCAATCTCCAGTAGGGGGCATGCAGGAGATAGCCAATTGATGTTTCTCTCTCATTGATGTTTCTATCTCTCCCTCTCCCTTCCTCTCCCTGAAATCAATAAAAACATATGTTTTTTAAAAAGATGGAATCAGTATCTTAGGAAAAGTAACAAAATATTAATAATCTGATCTATAGCACTGTCAAAAATACAGGCATTAAGTAAATTCTGCCTTAAATTTTAGAGGTTGATCATCTGAACATTTGAACTTGCTGATAATAATTATTACATTTGAATCCTGATATACATCCAAGAATGATAAATAAACCTCTGGTATTTTGTTGACTCTGGGTAAATTGTGTAGTGGTAGAATCTCTCAAGTTGCAGAGCTGCATGTGCTAGGATCAGCTCAGCTGGATGCTTTGCTTCCAGGATTTCCCTGAGATCCTGGTGGCTTTGAATGATCTTGGTTTGTAATGAGTTCTGGGGCAAGTATCTGTGTTTGAAGCTGTTTAGGCTCATTCTTAACACCATACCAGAGATGCTCTCCATCCAGCCTGGTCTTACAACTAGAAAACAATTACTGGAATCAGTCTAGAATTAATTCTTCTCTGAAAACTGTTGTAGACAAACATAAAAAAGATACTTATGAAATAGTCTGTGGTAAATTTCTAGCTATTAGCAAACTGTGATATCGGGAAAGTTCTTCATATTAATTATTCCTATGTAATTAATTCTAATATTGGCTTAGTATTTAATATAAATTAGGTTTCTCCAGTTATTTGATTTTAGTTCAATTTTGTTTACTGTGTATTGGAAAAGTAAATAGGATTATAAATTTTGATGACATCTCTATCAAGCCATCCTTTACCAATAGTAATTGACGTTAGTTCCTAGATAGAAACTACAGCAAAACTCACCTGTTACTGAGTGAATTCCTACCATATGTGAATTTATAAATGAAAATCTTTCAGTATAACCTAGGAAATTCTGAAATATATTTAAAAAGCTAATTAAAAACAGAAACTATTTTATAAGAAAATTCAAGTGTTATATTTACATGGAAAGATCCTTGTTTTATTATGGCAACTGATTTTGTTTACTTAAGAGAACCTGTTGCTAAAATAGTAATGAGGAAGAGTGTAATATAAGTGTAGTCATACACCCTTTGCTGTACAAGTAACCAGAGTGCTAGATATGCATGTTGCTCAGTTTCCTTTTGGAAGGTGGAAGTAAAGTCATTTGTATGTTTTTCTTTCTTGAACAGCTTAAAATGACGAATGTGTGATTTCAGTGGAATAAATGGCGTCCAAAGTCACTGATGCTATAGTCTGGTATCAAAAAAAAGTAAGTTGATAATCAAAGCTTTTAACCTTTGAAATGTTTTTATTCTAAAAATGCTTGTGTGTGTGGAGGGGGAGGGTGGTGTGGTATGTGCATGCTATGGATTTATGTCAAATATTACCTACTATAATGACAGATAGATTTCAGGATCTTTTGAATGGAAAGAAGAATTATATATTGGTTTTCCTTGTGCCGGTTTTATTTCTAAATAAATTAGAAGGATGATGCCTAAAAATATTTTTTCTCCATTTTTTAACCCACATTTTCAAAATAGCTAGATTAATTGTTTTTAGTTATAATATCCAGGATTATGAATATAATTAGCATTTTATAAAAGCTTTAAAGTTTTTCTTGTATATCTTTAAAAAGAAAGCTAGATTAGCAGAGCTGTTATAATTTTAGAACTATTTTATATCAAGAGGAACAACAGTTTTAATCTGTTTCTTATAAGTTACAATTCAGCAACCGAATCTTTCCAGTAAAATAAACTTTTGGAGATTGTATTCTCCAAACTGAAATGTTAAAATGTTTATTTTGATGTTTTAGGATTATTGTTGTGACTACTTAACTAGCTGTGTCATCCTGTACATTTCAAAATATGCTTTACCAATGTAATGTTTTCTTTACAAAGTTCGAGAATAAATGCCTTTTAAAAATAATAGTGTACTGTTTACTATTGAGTGTGGTTTACACTCTTTAAAATTAATATTGTTATATGTAGTATCTTAGATTTTTAGTGTATGTAGTGAACTATGTTTATTTTCACATTTTAAAACATTTTGATTCTTATTCTTCAGGTTCTTATTAATAAAATGTATATTTAAAGCTTTTCCTGTGTGTGGGAAGATCAGACAGTTTTAAAATTTAGTTAAATTAGAAATAAGTGGTAATTAGAACACTTTAAAAATTAGTCAAACCTAAGGATACTGTCTGTTTTTGGATGTGTTCTTTTTTTTTCTGGGTAGAACATACCACAGTTATACAATATCACATTTTTCATATAAGGTACTAAATTGGAAGTACTAAATGGAAGTATTGATCATATTGTTAATTCAATCTTTTGTGGTTCTAGTTTAGTATCATCTTTAGTTTTAAACTTCCAATCAATTTAAAAGAAAACTGAATTAAAGAAATGTAAACCAGAAATTTTTTTTATTTGCTACATAGATCTTTGAAAGCTTTTCTCTTAATTTCTACTAATGAGAGTTGGTAATGTTTATTAAACATTTTATCTATTTGACTTTTTTATGTTAAACATTTCAAACTTTACTGAAGATCATTTGTAGAATGTACTAGCATGACTGACTTTTCTTGGAATCCCAGGAGTTTAAAATATTATACTCACATTCAGTTGGCACAGTGACAACCTTCTTATCTAAGCATCATTTACCTAGCAGCTTTGGCTGTGTGCAACAAAAATATTCTCCAGAGCAAATATAGCAGATGTCACAATTTATATCTAGCAAATGTAATCACACATTTTGTGTTAGAGAGTCACCAGAATCATTAACTAGATTTGATTCCTCTATATTTTTTCTTTTGCTTTAAAATTAAATTTTCTTAAAGAAATACATGTGAATACTTTGAAAAAATTAATTAGTGTTTCAAGGTTTATTGGAGAAAAAGCAGCCCCCCGGATTCCCTCTCTCTGTCCTTACCTGATCTCTGAGTTCTGCTCCCCAGGGACAATCATTTTAAATTTTTTATAGCTCAGTAGTTCTCAAACCAAAGTTCTACTTCTCATTACTAGAAGGGAGTTGAGGAGGATGGGTTGAAAAGGTGGGATGTGAAGCTTTGGTTTTCACAGTTACTTTTGGGAGAATACTGACATGTAATACAGTAAACTAGAGTTGGCAAATTTTATCTGTAAAGGGCCAGATAGTAACTATTTTAGGCTTTGAGGGCTAAAAGGTCTCTGTGGCATCTACTTACTAATGTCATTGGACAAAAACAGCCATAGATAATATGTAAATGAATGAAATGAATGGGCATGGCTGTGTTCCAATAAAACAATTTATAATAACAGGCAGTGGGTTAGATTTGGTCCACAGACCTCAGTTTGCTGACCTGTGGTCTAAGCCTCATACAACAAAGAATTACCCTGCTCAAAATGCATTAGTGCCCTGTTGAATAACACTGTTTGGGCTTTTTTCATGGTCTTCTCTTTATGTTTTTAAACATTTTTACCTTGTCTTTATTTGATTATTTTATTGTAGATGTTATTTATTGATTTCTGACTATATGATAAAGATTTAGCTTTTTTAATGAGTTCCCCTCAATCCTCCTCCCCAATCCTCCCAATGACTATAAATTTCAGTTAAATCAGTATTCAGGGTTTATATTTGCATATGCATTGTTTAGAGCTGTATCATATAATGTACTATAAAATTTCCTGTCTGTGCAACTTTCCCCCCCCTTTTGCTTGGTTTTTCTAATTCTCCAAAATCTCTATTGGAACTATAAAACTCCTTTTGTTGCAGTCTGTCACATTCAGGTATTGTATCAGCTCCTTTTTTTTTTTTCTTGGGATTGGCCCTCTTAGAACTCTGTCCTTCTGCTCTATTCTGGATGAATTGTTCTGAAGTTATGCCTCTTATCTGCCATTTTGGTATTCTTTTTATTATCAGCCTGAGACTTCCCTTCACAGCTCTTAGGTCTACAGATTTATTTTTCTCTTAAATACATGTTTACAAAAACAGTCTTTTTAGAGCTGTTTATGTTTTAGTGAAAAGAAGGTTTAATTACCAGAGCTGATATTTGCTGATTATTTGACCATGGGCAAATAATTTCATTTCTTTGAGTCTCACTTATCACATCTCTGCATTAACTCGATAATGGTTCTCAGCCTCTTTTCAATCATGCCTCCCTTTGAAATTGTAATGAAATTTTTTAATTTCCAGAAGAATATATATAATGTACACTTACACAGACTATCACCTCTGATTTGAACCCCAGATGAAGAAATCCTGATTAAATTATTTAAAAAGTTTTAATATTTTGACATTCTTTTAATTTGTTAGTATTCTCCAGTAGTATCCAGCTTATACTAAGAGGTATTACTATAGATAAAAATCAAGAAATGTTCACATTGATTTTCTTGAATATTTGTTTGTTTGGTTGTAACTCCCTTTAGAGTCACCTTTCCCACTTGAAAATAGTGACATATTCATATTTTTGTTTTGAGTACTGAACACTAGCTAGCCCAAATACCATTACTTTATTTGTGGACTTTTGTAAATCTGAGCTCTAATATCAGATGTAAAATTTCTAGGAGAAATTAAAAACAAAAACAAATTATTTTAAAGTATTAAAATACATGTAGAAGATATAATTGTCAGGTATCTTTTAATAAATTCTCTACATGGTTTATTTTGAGATTTTTAAATTCCTTTAATATCTAATTTTAAACTTCATTTTGTACTTTTAGCCATCCATAGTCATGAATACTTTGAATGTTCTTGATGAACCATATTCAGTCATTAATTCAGAGGAACAATTAATGCTTTAGGAATGGTGTCAGGAGAAACCAGAATATTTTGATTAATATTGGGCTGTCGAATTTTTTTTATAACACAGTACTGTGCTGTCATCTTTTTAGTTTTTTGTTCCTGAGGAGAAGGCATTACTTAATCTTTTGTAAGGCATCCTAAATAGGGGCCTAAAGTTATAGGTTCAAAAATAATTGACACACTAAGTATTCTTTTTAAAAAAAGAATGACTCCTAGGATTCTGTTATAAATATGCAGATCAAATTATGAGAGAATGAGGTTGTATTTTCAGAAGAAGAATATATTAGAGAAGGTTGGCCCAGAAATAACCCCCAAATTTTAAAGAAAAGAAAAGCACTAGCAACACTATGTAGAAATAGTAAAACAGTGAACTTAGCTTATAGAACTGAGGAGGAACTGTATGATATAGATCTTGGTCATTGCCTTTATGGCATCAACAGCCAGCAAGAAAACTTGAAAAAATATGTTTAATGGCTTCTAAATATGAGCTAACAGTGGGATTTATTTAGTAATATAAATGAGAAACTTGACTGATAACTGCTGTCAACTATTAATAGTTGGGAACTTTAAATTCTATCCCTTTTTAGTAAAGTTGAGTTGTGCATGTGGTGTGTGTGTGTACACTAAGTACAAAAGTAGAGCATTTCAGAGCAATAACTCACCCAGTGTCATACAGATGGTTAAGTTTGAAATCTTAGCTTTCAAACTCCAAAAACTGGGCTGTTATTTACTTAAGATTTTCCTTTCTTTTGAAAGTAAGACAGACTATCTTTAGCAAAACAGGGACATTTATTGGCTTTTGAACTAAACCATGTAAAGTGGTGAAGCTTATCTCAGAGTTGACTGAATCCCAACACCAGAGCACCATAAATATGTCTGTCTGCCCCTTTGTCCTTCCCTGCTTTCCTAGAATTGGTTCATTTCCTACCACAGAAAACTTTTCCCACGTTGTGGAAACATGCCCCAAGGCACCTCCAGACTCTGATTTTTATAGTTCTGTAAGGAGAAAGGATGTGTGGAGGAATGGAATAAAGTGGGTTTCTCATGCAAAACTATTCTCCACCTTTTTTTCTGTTGGAAGAACTATTTGTGAAGGAATTCATTATCCTCCACAGAGCCTTATGACCAGGAAGTATGTATCTAATGTCTCAAAGGGGGTGAATCCTGATTAGCCTAAGCCAATCATGGACTTCTATTTCCTGTATTAGAAAGGGCACCTGTATTTCAGTTCTGGCTGATGAAACATGAAGACATCTGAGAAAAGTCTTTTATCTCTTAAAAATAGACCCAACAATAATAATAGCAAATGTTTTGTAACATTTATTATGTGCATTTTCTAAGAGCTTTATGTATGTTAACTAATTTAACAAAAGTAAATGAATGAAATGCAATAAAGGGTCTGTTTCCTGTCTCTACACATTGGTCGCCTCACATACATGCCCTGACCAGGGATCATTCCTAGTCAGGGCATGTATGTGAGGCAACCGATTGATGTTTCTCCCTCACATTGATCTCTTTCTTTCTCCCTCCCCTCTTCCTCTCGCTCTAAAAATCAATTAAAACATATCCTCAGGTAAGTAATTAAAAAAAACAAAAGGCACAGCCCTAGCTAGGTAGCTGAGTTGGTTAGAGAATCGTCCTGATACACCAAGGTTGCAGGTTTGATGCCCGGTCAGGGCACATACAAGAATCAACCAATGAATGCGTAAATAAGAGTAAAAACAAATCAGTGTTTCTTTCTCTCTGTGTCCCTTCTGCTCTCTAAAATTAGTTTTTAAAAGTAGTTTATGAATTGTCAGTAAATATGAAGTATTTCTCTTTAAAATAATCTTAATTTAAAATGTATATTATGAATTGGAATATAATAGATGAGAAATTAGCATGACTTTCAGTACTCAATAGTTTCTCTAATGACCTTGTCTGTGCTGCACATACTTTTTCTTCCATCTGGCCAAAGAGGTGGGTATAGGGCTAAGGCAAGGTCAGAGATGGTACCTCATCTCCTTGGCCACAGTGATTTGTTTAGGTATATCTGATGACCTTAACTGTCCTCCTACAAACTTTTGTTTTTTTTCATTAGAGCTGATGGGAAAGACTCTTGCTGCTTTTATTGAAGAGCTAGAAGGATAAAAGTCTATAGGCATATTACCACAACATGGAGAAAGTTGTGGACAGAAAAGAATGAGACAGTACCAGTTTGGGTCAGGAATGGGCAAAAAAGAGACAACTACAGGCCAGCATGGTAGTCTGGTCTCTGGATTCACTCCATCCAACCTTTGAGTTGTTTTTCTGTGTCAGCCAGTAAATTCCCCTTTTTTGTTGAAGCTAGTTTGAATTGGATTTTTATTTACAAAAGAGCATCCTGACTAATACATAGAGGCTATATTTTATTATAAATTTTATTGAAGTATAATATATACTCAGAAAACCACACAGATTATGTGTTGAGCTTGATGAATTTTTACAAACCGAACACCTGTTTATGTTCAGGACTGTTTGTGTCTTATTTGTAAAACAGGGCTCATATCAAGAAAGAGAAGGCTACCAGCTCTACAAGAACCTTCATACTCCCTTTCAGTTACAACCTGTCCCCTTTAAGGGTGACTGCTATATGAGATAGCATATCTTAACAGGTTTTAGGGTTGGAGAACAGAGATTTGAATTTTTGTTCTTGAAAGCCTGTATGATTTTGGACAAGTTGTTTAACTTATCTAAATTTTGCTTTCTTTATGTATGTAAATACTGTCTTTTCTGTTTATTTGAGGATTAATTGATGATACATGTGAGTGTTCTACACAGGGTAAGCTTTCAATAAATGGAAGTTATTTCTATTATCATTACTTCATATTTCTTACACTTATCAGAGGAATTGCTCGCAAACTTATCGGATTGCTTTATTTCATACATTCTGAAATTTTTCATGAGGCTAAAAAAATTCTTACTTGTAACTGAAAAACCTAACACGTCAGACTTCTAATATCTAGTATTAGAACAGTGAGGATTTAGTTGATGTCTGTTGTTTAACAGCAAAGTCATAATTATGTGTAATTTATAAACCTCAACTTTCTTTGCTTTAGTCACTGATCATATTTTCCACCTCTTCCTTTTTAGTGTCACCTACTTGCCAAAAATAAGACTGTCTTAGCAGAAATAGATTGGTTGGTTTAGTTGCTGAAATATGTACCTTTTTCTTGTTGTTGTTCTTAATCCTCACCCAAGGATATTTTTTCCATTGATTTTTAGATAGAGTAGAAGGGAGGGAGGGAGAGAGAGAGAGAGGAACATTGATGTGAGAGACACATTCAATTGGTTGCCTCCTGCATGACCCCGACCGGGGCTGGGATCGAACTTGCAACCCAGCTACGTGCCCTTGACCGGGAATCAAACTCAAGACCCTGTGGTCCTCAGGCCTATTTTGCTGAGCCAAACTGGCCAAGGCTGAAATATATTATGTACCTTTTCACTTAAGATTTTTCTCCCTCATTTTGGTCATGAAGTTCTGTAGTAGTAGTGATGATGATGATGATGATGATGATGATGATGTTGATATTATAATACCACCACACATTTAAATAGCATTTATGGCCCTGGCCGGTTTGGCTCAGCGGTTAGGGCGTTGGCCCGCGGACCAGAGAGGCTCGGGTTTGGTTCCCACTAAGGGCACGTACCTCGGTTGCAGTTTGTCCCCAGCCCCAGTTGGGGTCATGTGGGTGGCAACCACTCGATGTGTCTCTCTCACATCAATATTTCTCTCTCTCTCTCTCTCTTCCTCCCTCTCTCCCTCCCGCTCTATCTGAAGATAAATGCAAAAATGTCCTCAGGTGAGGATACAAAAAAAAAAAAATTAAATAGCATTTATGTTTTAGAGTGCTTACATATATATTTTCATGGTTTGGTTTATTGTGATAATGAAATGGATTAACTCAGTGGTTGTATCAAGATGTTTTATAAGTTTTCTAGGATTTCATAACAAATTACCACAAACTGGGTAGCTTAAAACAATAGGAGTCTAACCTGGCCCGTGTGGCTCAGTGGATTGAGTGTCGTCCCATGGACTGAGAGGTCCCGGTTCAATTCCTGGTCAGGGCACGTGCCTGGGTTGTGGGCTTGATCCCTGGTGGGGGAGCTTGCAAGAGGTAGTTGATTGATGTTTCTCTCTCACATCGATGTTTTTATCTCTCCCTTCCTCTCTCTCTAAAAATCAATATAAACATTAAAAAAAAAAACACCCCAGGAGTTTTTTGTTTTTTTGTTTTTTCACAGTTCAGGAAGCCAGAAGTCCAAAATCAAAGTGTTCAGCAGTGTTGGTTCCTTTTGTAGAAAGGCTCTGAGGGAGAAACTGTCCCACGTGCCTCTCTGAGCTTCTGGCGAACAGTCTTTGACAGTCCCTGCCTTGTAGATGTGTCATTCCAATCTCTGCCTCCATCTTCAAATTGCCTTCTTCACTTTGTTTCTGTGTCCTCTCCTTTCTTATCAGGATACCAGTCATTGGATTAGGTCCAGTTTAGGTCCACCCTAAATCTAGGATGATCTTATCTGAAATCCTTAACTGACTACATCTGCAAAGACCCTATTTCCAATTGAGGTAATATTCCAAGGTTCTGGGAAGACATGAATTTTTGTGGGACACTATTCTCCCCATTACAGGAATATAACTAAAGAATATGTTTGGTTTTAGTGGATTCCATGTGGAAATGGGTAGCTTTATTTTCTTCTGTGTAGCTGTATCCTAGACCACTAGCATCAAACTGAGTAAAAGAGGACCAGGACCCTTAATATTTTCTTCATGGTCTTAGAAGTAAAGATTGTTGATCACTTAGTTCCTCCTATATGAAATGTTAAGGAATAAGTTTGTGCAGAATAAAAGAACAATTTTCTGCTTCTAGTTCTTATTGAATACATACATATTTGGTTTATATATTTAATTCAACTATTATGAGGTTTAATGTCTTAATTATAATAAATAATAATGTTCTTTCCCTTTTTAAAAGTGCATGTAAGTTAAACGATGTATTTATCAATGTTTTAATCTTGGAGGATCATCAAAGCTGCTTCTTAATTAATTATTGACTCTCTCTTAAAATATCAATTGTTTCTGTTAGGACCAAACAATAGTGTATATACCAAAGTAAATATTTAATGGTATATAATATATTAATCTATTGTTTTAGACAAAATTGTAACAGTTGAGGTTTGATTCCCGATTAGGGCACATGCCCAAGTTGTGGGCCAAATCCCCAGTGAGGGGCATGAAGGAGGCGCCCAATCAGTGTTCTCTCTCATCGATGTTTCTGTCTCTCTCTCCCTCTCCCTTCCTCTCTCTCTAAAAATCAATAAAGAAAACTATTTTTAAAAATAAATAAAATTATTTTAGAGTGAATATAGATTTTTCTGATTTAATTGCTCTTTGTAAACAAGGTAATGTCCTAAGTTAGTCATAGGACTAGGTTCCTTTTTTTTAAATTGCTTCCATTTTTAAGTATAGAAAGATGTTTAGAGAAATGCTGTGATATGCTTTGATTTGTTGAACATATCAAAAATTGAAGGCTAAGAGAGCTAGGTTTTCCAATAAATACTTCAATTTAAGAATTGCTTGTAAGGGAGGGAGGGTTGGGGGCTGGGTGAAAAGGGTGAAGGGATTAAGTGACAGGGATGTATGGTGCAGCATGGGGAGTATAGTCAATGATATTGTGGTGACTGCGTGTGGTGCCAGGTGGGTGCTTGAGGTAAGGGGAGGGGGATCACTTTGCAGGATATGTGATTGTCTGGCCACTGTGCCGTATACCTGAAACTAATACAAAATAGTGTTGAATGTAAAATGTAAGTGAAAAATAAAATTTTAAAAAATTGCTTGTTGTCTAAATGATTTAATATGCACTTAAATTTCTTCAAAGCTTAAACTGTTCTTAATATGAATATTTAATTACTTGTCATCTCTATTTACAAGTTCATACCATAGTTCAACTTATTTAAAAATCAGAAATTTACTCAGTTTTCCATTGTATTTGAAATATTGTGTCATGAAATGAAGAACTCAGACTTTTATTTCAGTGTTGATTGAAAAATTCAACAGAAATCATATTGATGAAGTTCAGTTACACAGATTTTCTCTAATTGTATATGATATTTTTGTGTAATGCTAGACATAGCTGAGGTTAAAAACAAAACTTAAAAGCCTACTAAATAGTAAGTGCTATGCTAAACGGTGTACAATCACTGTCCAATTTTTAAAATAACACTGAGGAAACAGTCTCAGAGGTTATTTTATTTGGTTTGTTTTATTTAAAGTGCTTCAGTCACTGAGTAAATGGCAGAACCTTGATCTGCCCAGATCTTCTGTCTTTAAAGCCCTGCCTGCCCTTTATAAAAAAATCTCCTCACCATTTACTGTCATAGCAATTATCTGGTCATCCAAGCAAAAATGATCTATTTAATAATTTCAAACGTTTATTTTCAAAAAATCCTGAAATTCCAGGTAGTGCAAATTTAGCAACTATTTATACAGCATAGACAATTTCTTTATATTAACATTTATTTTCTCAGTTGCAGTGAACTATAATTTGCACTAGTAATGTTTAAATATCTCAAACCCTTTGGGAAGTAAGAACCTATAAATATGCAAGTTAATGTTAGGCCAATATTTAAATTAATTAATAATTAGCAAATACACACACACACACACACACACACACACACACACAAAAGAGCAGAAGTAGGCTTCTGAAATCAAAACTTGGTAGAAAAATTTTTTTCATCCCAAATTGCCCTAGGATCCAAGACCTTAAATACGTACATACATACATATACATATATATATACATATCTATATATCTATATATATTTATATGTATAAATTTCCCCCCTGTAAATGCTGTGTAATGGTATTTTGTTTAAATAAATTGTACAAAATTGTAGCTATTTACTTTTTACAAAACAGTTTTATTGATATATAACTTGTATGCCATAAAATTCACTTGTTTAAGTGTACAATTCACTAATTCTTTTAAATTTATTTAATTAATTTATTTTTGTTACAGATGTTTCTCCTTTTTCCCCCATTGACAACCTCCTTACGTTCCCGACCCCTCCCCCCATCAATAATTCATACTAAATCTAATTTGGAATATTTCTATCATTCTCAAAAGAAACTTGTTGCTTGAACGGGTTAGTAACGTTTTAAAGGGTAAAGGCAAAAGCTTGCAAAAGGCGGAAACTGTGAAAAATGCATTGCTTGCATGACCTTTGTTCAGCCTTCTCTTGAGTGAGGATTATTGTGTTATCTGCAAGACAATGAATCACCCAGCAGATGCAGGATGTGATACCAGACCAGTCCAATTGCAAAGTGGACAATGGGCCAGGTAGAGTAAGTCAGCAGGAACTGCTGGAAGCTAGAAGTAGAGTATATAACCTACACCCCAACTGTTATTCCAGGCTAACTTCTTTTTGGGCTCAGCCCGCCTGCACCCAGGCATATGCAATAAAATCATTTTGCTCTACATTGGCCTTGCGTTGTGAGTGTGATCTCCCGCCTGCTCAGACCTTTTATTGCTCATTTGTAGTCACTCCTTATTCCCACTCCCACCACTAGGCAGCCATTAATCTACTTTTTATTTCTATAAGATCTGTCTTTTCTGTACATTTTATATAAATGGAATCATATAATATGTGGCCTTTGTATCTGGTTTCTTTGCTTAACATAATTTTTCTGAGTTTCACCCATTTGTAGTATGTGTGGATACTTCATTCCTTTTTATTGGTGAGTAGAATACCATTTTATAGATGTATCATATTTTATCTATTCATAATTGATGGACATTCGTATTGTTTCTACTTTTTTACTATTATGAATGATACAGGTATAAACATTCATGTATACATCTTTGTATGGACATATGTTTTCATTTCTCTTCGATAGATAACTAGGAGTGAAATTACCAAGGTCATAACTGCCAAACTGTTTTCCAAAGTGGCTGCTTCACTTTACATTCCCACAAGCAGTGTATGAGGATTTTAGTTTCTCCACATCCTTGCCAACACCTGTTATTGTCTGTCTTTTTTATTATAGCCATTCTAGGTAGTGTGAAGTGGTATCTCTTTGTGGTTTAATTTGCATAGCTATTTCTTTTAACTGATTTTCTACTTTGGGTATTATAATTTTAGTTTGAATTTACTATAGCTTTGGGAATCCTATAAGACTTAAACTGGCATGATCTTCTTTGCCATGTAAATATTGTGTTTCCAGAAGATTCTGGCTCTGTTCTGTGGGGTCTGAATTGTTGTGATTTAACATTTAGATCTTTTCAGGTAAAATAAAAAAGAAAAAGATTATTTACTTGTCACAAAAAAAAATGATCAGTTCTCATAGTTTGGCATATTAATGATCATTTCCTGCTTTAGCTCTGACATTGACTAGTTAGTTGACTTGTAGGGTGTTATTGTTTTTTGTTTTGTTTTTTTGTCTTGATCTTACCTATTATAATTAAATATTATTCCACTTTCCTGAAAGTGTGATGATAATTGATGAAGTAATTGATCATCTAATTTCCCTACCCCTTTTCTGGTATAGCCAAGAAAAGTATAATTAAATAATAGATGTCAGTTTGCAAGAAATATCTGAGAGCTTTCAATTTTTCATAATCTTTGGGCTATAAAAGGTGTACTACAGTTTGATGCAGTAAAACATCTATGGAATTTTTTAATGTACATGCTCTTGGTTTTACTAGTCTGATGAAACCCCCTGTTCAAGAAATTTATTAATACAAGGTTGGCAGAATGTTAAAACAAGTTGTGGTTGGTAAATCATACCCAATACCTCTTATAGTTAAACAGTACAGTTGGGAGGATATCATAAATATTTCATCTTTAAAATAGGAATGAAAATGTTGACTTTTGAATGTTTCTTTAAAAAAATTTAACACAGTTTCTGAAAACTTTTAAAATAAACATTCCCTTTCATTTTGGCACAAACAGTTTGAATTTGTACCATATACAGATACTGTATGAGTCTTAATAACCTAAAAATCAACCTGGGAAACCCCCCACAAAAAACAAGGCCCTTGGGGTCAAGTTTCGTGTGTTTGAATCTGGTTCGGTCATTTGCTGTCTTACAACCAAGCAAGCTATTGAACTTCTCTGTCTGTTCAATTTTCTTTAAAATTGGGATAAGACAATCTACTTCAGGGATTGTTACGAGGATTAAATGACTTTGTGTAAGTAAAGTAGTGAGCCCAGTTGTACTGGTTGAAAAAAATAACGAGTGACATTTATTGAACACTATGTGTTAACTACGCTAAGTACTTCATATGCATTTAATCATCACAACAACCCTATGAAATAGGCATTATCCTGATTTTATAACTGAGGAAACTTAGATACAGAGAAGTCTAATAGTTTTCTCATGGTCCCATAGAGAAGAAGGATAGAGCCAGAATTTAAATCCAGTTGGAATGGGCTACAGAACCTGATAGGGATTCCAGTCCCATCTTTACATCCAAATCTGGCCTGTTCATTCTTTCAGTTTCTCTTTTCCTGTCCATTCACTCTCAGGTGGTTGTGGATGGTGGAATTAAAAATCATCTGTGTGTTTTATTCCCTGCTTGGACTGCAGTCTATAAAGGAGCAACAATAAATGGAGCAGCAGCTATGGTTTATTCATACAACTCTTACTTTAGCTTAAATGTATTTGTTTAGTTTATTGGAAGTCTTGTATTTATATCGGTTAGCTTGGTTTAGTCATTATTATTTTGCTGAGTAAATGAATTCTTATAAATGCATGTTTGGCTAAGAGAATTTAACTTATGTTGTCAATGAATGCCTTTTCTTTGACTAAGTGGGAAGATGAAGTTCATGTTTTTTGGAGGCTTTTTTCTTAAATTTGATATATAAAATATGAGTAGTACTGTTAGTGATAAAATGAAGACAAAGTAAAGTTTATATTTGATTTTTCACTGTTTTGATTATTTTTTAAATTAATTAATTTATTTTAGAGAGAGAGGAAAGGGGAGAGAGAGAGAGAAATATCATTTTGTTGTTCCACTTATTTATACATTCATTGGTTGCTTCTTGTACGTGCCCTGACCAGAGATCAAACCTACAACCCTAGCCTATTGGGATGACACTGTAACCAACTGAACTACCCGACTTGGGCTTGGTGTTTCGATTATTTAGAAGCTTAAGTAGTGAGTCCTTAATTTTTTTAACACTAAGCTGTTTAAATAATAAATAGCTTTTAAAAACTATTTTAAATAGTTTAATAATTTATTTATTTTTAAATTTTTCTTTATTGATTTTGGAGAGAGACAGTCAATGAGAGGGAAAGAACATCAGTTGGCCGCCTCCTGCATGCCCCCCACCAGGGAGCAGGCCCACAACCTAGGCATGTGCCCTGACCAGGAATTGAACCGGCAACCTCTTGGTGCATGGGTTGACGCTCAGCCACTGAGCCACACCAGTTGGGCTAATAATTTATTTTAACTATTGAAAATAATTTCCACTTTAATTGTTGAAATAACATTTATTGAAAAATCCAAATAATTAATTGAGTAATGTTAAATGTTATGGGTTTGGCTGTAAAAGCTTTAACACCTGGGAATTAATGTTATAGGTTTGTTAAATAGAACTTTAGTATTTACCCTGGATAATTTTTTGACCCTGTGATTGATTGATTAAATAAGGCATATTTTAATTATTTCATGATTAATAAAAGAAACTAATGATGTTTTCTTCCTCACAAGCAGGCTTCTCTACAATTTATGAGGCAAGGTTAGGTTAAGTAGAAAAGGAGAAGTTATCTTTGCCAAGATGACTTCTTGGGAAAGGTTATTAATCAGGCAGTACCTTTATTAATAAATTTACTGAGAACATATTGCCATGTACCAGCACGTTGGAAAATAAACACACTTCGTAAATTATGCAGTGGTGTTGGTTTGCATTAACAGCAATGTTCCATTAAAGTTGGGCTTAGGGAAAAACACCAGTGTATTCTGCTTCTACTTTTCACTACACGTAAACTGTGCCAACAGCAGACAGCCAAGACCTGGGAAAGAAAGGCAAACCAGGGCTGTGTTGGGCCCCTTAGCAGCAGAATTTCTAGAAACTTCTCTGTAGGACTCTGTTGTTAATGTTAATTTTATCCCTTCTATTAGCCATCTGTTTCTGTCATTCATCTAACATTCAGAATGGAGAGGGAATCTTACTAGCTCATTTGAGTCAGCTGTCTAGCTTTGGATCAATGTGGGAGAAGGACATGTGCATGATCAAATATAACAGAGACATGGTTCTTGGTAGTCCCCCTCAGAATAAAGTAGGCCTTCAGTTCTTTATGCTTAGTGATTTAATTATTTTACTTAAGTATAATTGAGAGACAGGTGTTGAATCAACTAGATACTTGCTTTTTTTTTTTTATTCCTCACCCGAGGATATTTTTCTACTTATTATCAGACAGAGTGGGAGGGAGGGACAGAGAGAAACATCGATGTGATAGAGCCACATCGACTGGTTGCCTCCCACATGACCCAACCAGGGCACGTGCCCTTGACCAGAATCGAACCTGCGACTCTTTGGTCTGCAGGCCCATGCTCTAACCGCTGAGCCAAACCGGCTTTTTAATCTTAAAGGTTAAAGATAGGGGCTTGGGCATTTTGAGGGTTTATTGAGGGACCCCTGAAATCACACTATATCTAATAAGTCTCACTAACTCTGAGAATCTTTTTTTTTTTGTTTATCTATTTTTAGAGAGAGAGGAAGGGAGAGGGAGAGATAGAAACATCAATGAGAGAGAACATCGATTGGCTGCCTCCTGCATGCCCCTCACTGGGGGTTTGGCCCACAACCTGGGCATATGCCCTGACCAGGAATCGAACTGGCGACCTCTTGGTGCATGGGTCAATGCTCAACCACTGAGCCACACCAGTCAGGTGCTCTGAGAATCTTTTTAATCTTTTCATTAAAGGGGAACAGAATAGAGGAATCAAGTGAGACAGTCATGGCTGCTTCTTTCTCTTAAATGGTTGCTGGTGATGGCCTTCTCTCCTTGGTTTCTTTTTTTTTTTTCTTTTTTCATTTTTTTGCTCAGATAGAATGGGAGGGAGAGAGAGGAAGAGAGAGAGAGAGAAACATCGATGTGAAAGTGACACATCGAGTGGTTGCCACCCGCACGACCAACCAGGGCCGGGGACAAACTGCAACCAAAGTACATGCCCTTAGCGGGAACCGAACCCGGGTCTCTCTGTACCGCAGGCCGACACTCTAACCGCTGAGCCAAACCAGCCAGGGCTCTCCTTGGTTTCTTCGAGAACTTGGAGTTCTCTCAGTTCTACCATGAAGCTGTTTGCAAGGCTCTCTCTCTTTCTTTCATTCCCTCCCTTTCCTGTGTTAACGAATTGAATTCCTTCCATCACCACCTAATGCAATTTAAGTTACCCATCTGCTGCAAGAGTCCCATATAGAATGCTGCTGTTTTCTTGAGCACTTAGTGCCTCAGTCTCACGTGGGCCCAGTTCCTGTCTTAGGTGGCGGTCGGCGATGCGTGTGGACTCCAGTTGCCCGTCATTGACTAACCAGTCCAGTTCACCAAGGTCTAGGCATGGTCAGCCATCTCTAGTTTGTGGTAGTGGACCTGTATGGGCTGCATTCTTATAGCATCAATTTGTTGTTTCAGAAAGGCCATTAATTTGTTGAATAAGATGGGCCCCAGGGATATAAGGCACAAGAGCCTGAGTAAGGGACCCAGCAGTGGAGGAAGGTAGGGTAGGGCACCACTCAGTCCACTCCAAAGGGGATTATCGAAGTTCCTCCGCGGCATTCACAAGGAGGGCCAAACAACTTCTTTATGAGCTCTTCAGCATTTGGAGGGGGCTCAAAGCTGCTTTCCGTGGTTCCAAGCAGGCTCAGCAATCCACCCAGGATTATAAATCCGACCTTCAGGTCCATTTCCTGAGGACAGAAAACAGGAGAAAATCTCAGGGCGAACTATCGGCCCTGGAGGCAATTGTTTGATTATCCTCTATTTTTGGACTTTATCAATTTGTTTTACTAGGCGTTCTGGTAACCATCTGGCAGATTTCATTTCTTTAGAATATATACATACTGAGCCTCGACCCCAGATAAGAACTGGGTCAGGACCGTGCCAAGCATTGGTTAAGGGGTCTTTCCAGAGAACCAAAGCGAACTGCTTTTGAGTTTCTGAGTGCCAGAATCTATTAGCCGCTGATTGTCCATTGGCATCCAAATTTAAAAAATTGAGAATGAATAGAGCATGTGAGAGAATATTTCTGGGTGTCCCCTTCGTGGGGTACCATTCCCCCTTTTTTATTTTAGAAATAGTTATTTTCAAGGTCTGGTTGGCTCGTTCAACTATTCCTTGGCCTTGAGGGTTGTAAGGGATTCCTGTAATATGTTGAATATTGAGACGCCGACAGAACTGTGAAAAACTGGAGCTGACATACCCTGGCCCATTGTCTGTCTTTAATTGTTGAGGACAACCTAACACAGAAAAGGTGGCTAACATGTGACTTATGACATGTCTGGTGGCCTCTCCGGATTGGAGGGAGGCATGTATGAACCCACTATATGTATCTATGGTGACATGCATAAATTTTAGATTACCAAATTCAGGAATATGAGTGACATCCATTTGCCAGAGAGCATTGGGTACCAGCCCCCTAGGGTTGACTCCCAAATGTGGGACTGGCAAATGAGTAGCACAGGATGGGCAGGTTTTGACAATCTGCCTAGCCTGTTCTCTGGTGATACGATGCATGAGGCGGAGGGTTTTTGCATTCAGGTAATGTAGTTGATGGCTATGTCGAGCTGCAGCGAGGTTGTTATCTATAGTATTGGTAGCTACAATGAATTGGTTTGGGTCCCTAGTAGCGAGGTCAGCCTTTTGGTTTCCTTCTGCCAGAGGCCCTGGCAGTCCGGAATGAGCCCGCAAATGCCCTATATAAAAGGGATGAAATCTTTTAGTAATTAATTTCTGCAGTTGCCGGAATAAGTCCCCAGCACTAGAGACAATTTTTATTTGCCCTGCAGTTTCTATTAATGGAACCGAGTGTGCAATATATGCACTGTCTGTATAAATGTTCAAAGGTTGGTCAGGAAACGCAGAGAACACAGCGATTACTGCTTGCAGCTCTGTTAGCTGGGCGGAAGAGTCATTGGTCATAAAGGAGACTGTTTTATCCAAATAAGTATAGGCGGCTCTGCCATTGGAGGACCCATGAGTAAATACTAATAAGGCGTTTTTGAGGGGCTCAGGAGCTGTTCTGGTAGGGAAAACAAATTCATGCCGATTGGCAAAATCAATGAGCTTGTCAGGTGGATAGTGATTGTCTAAAAGCCCAATATAAGAGGCCAGAGAGATAGGCCAGTCTTCCTTCTTTATTATAGTAACATCAGCCCCAGTATCTATAAGACCTGAGAATTCCTTGCCATCTAACCAGAGAGTCATAATAGGCTTTTGGGGGGTGATAACCTCTGCCCAATAAACATTAGAGGAGCCAAACCCTCCTTGGCCCCTCCTCCCTGACATAACTTGGTTAGGTGTAGGGAGGAGGGGTAGTAACAATAGCTGTGCAAATCTTTGTCCTGACGTGATGGTGGTGTTAACATTCTTGGGTGAGGATATCATGACCTTAATTTCGCCTGAATAGTCATTGTCTACGACACCTGGGAGGACCTGTAAGCCATTCAAGGCGGTACTACTACGCCCTAATATCAGACCGAATGTGTTTTCTGGTAAAGGCCCAAAAATCCCAGTAGGGAGGGCCTGAACCCCCATTTCAGGGGTTAGTACCGTGTGGGTGGTGGAACTGAGGTCCAGTCCTGCACTTCCTGTTGTAGCTCTGCAGAGGTCTGAAATGGATTTTTGGTTTCTGGAACAAAGCTGAGTGCCCCAAAGATTTGTTTGGGTTTGGGGGCCTGGGGCTGGCCCCTGTTCCCGTTTCCCTGCTGAGGTGTCAACGGATGGCCTTGTGCATCTCGCTTAGAGCGGCATTCGTTAGCCCAATGGTTTCCTCTTTTGCATCTGGGGCAGAGACCAGGGGGTTTCCCTTTAGGAAGGTTTTTGTTTTGGTCATCAGAGTTCCCCTTACAAGCTTGATTCTCTGCCTCTTTTTGTTTATTGCCTTTTTCCTTCTGGAGGATATTTTCCCCGCTCTCTACAACATTAGCTATAACGGGGTCACAATGTTTTTGAGAAATAATTTCATCTATAAGATTCCAGTAAGAGAAGGTGGTTACAGGGACCTTCTCAGGTCCAAAAGTATTATAGTAGTCTTTGAGTGCATCCCCTACTCTTTTCCATCTTTTCTGATCTATAGTTCCCTCAATGGGAAACCAAGGACATACTTCTTTGATATAATCAAAATAATGACATAAATGTTTCGTCTTAACCTTTACTCCTCGTGCCTTTAAAGCTTTAGTTAATTGTTCCACAAATAATCTATGCTGATTTAATTCTTGCCCCATAATCGCTGATTACTTACCGAGGTTCAGTAGACGCAGCAAGTTCCCGCGCCTCCTATGCCTCTTTCACTCTGTATTTTCAGCCGGCCTCTCAAATCAGCAGCGTCCTTCACGGGGTCCCCCGTTCTCGAGCCCCACGTTGGGCGCCACTTGACCCGTCCCGCAGGTCGAGCAACGAGGACTCTAGAGGGGGAGTGAGGATGGTAGGGGGCAAGAGACACGAAGAATGGAGACAAGACAGGGCTCTGATCAAGTCTTGTTTATTGTAAAACAGGGGCAAGGTTTTATAGCCAGAAAGCAGGAATGGTCCTGGGGCTAAACTGGTTGTTAGGAGACCAAATCCTATCGGCATAATCCATAATCGATAAGGTCAGTGCCTGAGGCAAGCAGAAAACATCTGCTGCAGTTCCAGGGGTCCCGGGGGCATTGTGACCCAGGGGGCATTGTGACCTGAGTCACGCCCGCCCAAGAGAACAAACCAAGAATGTCTTATAGCCAGGGGTGAACTTTCCAGTTCCTCACAGGAGAACAATGCCAAGAATGTCTTATAGCCGGGGGTGAACTTTCCAGTCCCCCACAACTTAGTACTTAGCATTTTGGTTCTTTAACACATTTTTCCCCTTAGGTAATTATCTATCTGCCCTTTTATAATACTAGAGTTTCTCACAATTTTGTTATTAAGATATAACTTTTTAGCTGAAAATTTTAATTATATAACTAATAGGAAACGCCTTATTTATTTTCATAATAGGACTTAATTCAATTGATTTTGAGCAGTGGCAGTTGCTTTTGTAACGACTTGCCCCCTCTCTTCACAGTCTTTTTCCATGAGAGAATGTGTTAGCTCAGTACCTAACACTTGATGCTACTCAGATGATATTAGCTTCCATTTTATCTTGATTTTTGTAAATTATGTTTTTTAAATCACAATTTAAAAGTAATACATGTCTATCATAGGAAAAGTGGTAAACACAGGTAAGCATAATAAAATAAAATCACATTTACACTATTGTTAACATTGTGAATACCCCCCCAAAATAGGATCATATTGGTGCATGGGTCAATCAGTTGGTTCATTGGTGCATGTATTTAGTTTTTTTATTGCCCTGTTTTCATGTAACATACCAAACATACTTTCTCAGATCACTAAATATCCCTTTAAAACATAAGTTTAATGAATATACTCTTCTGTTGTACAGATATGCCATAATTTATTTATTAAACTTTTCTATTTACATATAGCATTCATATCATTGACCTAATCTCTTATTTCTTTAATGGTTTTATAAATACAGATTTCTAGTAAACAGAGAGGAACATTTTCTGGCTTTTGAGATATCAGTCCCCACATATGTAACCAGTCTGCCATGTCAGCTGCCATCCCATCTTGTGCATGGATATCTTCTTTATCCCATTCAAGCTCTTTATTATAAACCTTCATCTTTCTTGGGTTCTGCCACCCCACATCAGGATAGCCTCCAAGTGGATGTCCTCCTCACCCTGCTTAGGATTCAACACCCTGTGCTGGGTCACTCCACACGTGGTCACCCTCCTCACCTAGCTCAGGCTCTGACTCTGCTTACCCCACAAGGTTCCCCCTCTACACCCCACTTGGGCTGATACCTGGGCCACACCTCTGACACCCTGCTTTTGGCCCCCATGGATCTGCCACATCTAATGGTTTTAGCACTGGGTTGTTCAGGAGAAGCAGAGGAAAAGGAGAAAGGCAGCTATACAGTCTGAAGACTTACTGAGGTACTGAGGGGCCTTGTCAAGTGCATAGATAGCATATCATGCCTGGCATATTGCAGGTATTTGGTGGCAGGGTGTGTGTGTGTGTGTGTGTGTGTGTGTGTGTGTGTGTGTGTGTGTGTTTAAGTCTTCCTCTTCTTATCTTTTGTGCATTGATGGTAAAAGGAAAAATACAAACATAACTCAGCTGTCTGCTTCTAATACCAGTTCAGATGTATCTGTTCTTCCTGGTGTCCCTAATCTAACAATCTAGTTAACATTGTATTCTGTCTCCCTGAGTGATTGTTCTTATCTTCAGTGTTGTCCCCCATTCCCCAAACTCTCTAGCTTCCATATTTTGGCTAATGGCTTTGCCTACTGTTTAAATGAGATCAAGATTATTTGACACACCTCATTTGTTTCAATATTATCTCCACCTCAAAATGTTTCAATATTTTTAGCTTTCCTAACTTTGCCTTCTTTCTTGAAATGCTTTCCTTGTTTAGTTTTTTACTATAGTATATTGTCCTAGTTTTCTTCCTAGCTCTCTGGCTAATTTTTCTAAGTCTTCTTACCTGACTTTGATACTTCTTTCCAGTTGAATATTTTTTCTCTTAATGTTTTGTTCTTGATTTCATTAAGCTGTTCTATTTCCCTAGATTATCAAATTGCCCTCATAATGTCTGAATACCTAGTTTATGCTGCTGAGTTCCAGATTTCGTACCTTCCCAACTCTCTAGAACTCTAACCATAATTTCTAACTGTTGTGTAGCTCCAACAGCCTTTTCTAAACCTGTTTTTATTCTGTCATGGTTGATGATACTAGTGCAGGCCCAGGTACTTAATCCAGAAATTGTCATTATATTCTTTTTCCCATGCCCCCATATCTAGAAAGATACTGTTCTTTTTCAGACTATCTCTCATTAATGTATAGTACAGTCATGCTTATTTTATTCTGCTTTGAATTATAACTAACTCTCTTTGGATTTGAAACTTCTTAGAGGCAGATTCTATCAGAATCATCTCTCTTTGTTGAATAAAAATACTCTTCAAAGCTTTCTTCTAAATTTGAGTCAGTGTTTTACTATGTCATTAACTGGCTTTCCCTAGGCAATAGGAATTTGGTTGTGATTCATGATTTGATTATATGTATGTGGCCTGTAATACACTGTTCTTAGGGTTAATGCAGGAAAGGGTGTGGTTTTAGTTGATGCATAACCTGACAGAATATGTGGGAAGATTTTTTTACAATAGGTTTTTATTGATTTTTTTTTTTCCCCTCACCCGAGGACATTTTTTCATTTTCTGTTGAGATAGAGTGGGAGGGAGAGAGAGAGAGAGAGAAACATCGACGTGAAAGGGACACATCGAGTGGCTGCCACCCGCACTACCAACCAGGGCCAGGGACAAACTGCAACCGAGGTACATGCCCTTAGTGGGAACTGAACCCGGGTCTCTCTGGACCGCAGGCCGACGCTCTAACCGCTGAGCCAAACCGGCCAGGGCGGTTTTTATTGATTTTTTTTAGAGAGAGAGGAAGGGAGAGAGAGATAGAAACATCGATGTGAGAGAGAAACATCTATCGGCCTACCCCTGCATGCCCCTTACTGGGGATTGAATCCACAACCCGGGCATGTGCCCTGACCTAGAATCGAACCAGGACCTCTCAGTCCTAGAACGATGCTCAATCCACTGAGCAACATTGGCCAGGTGGAAGATTTTAAATGGATTTAGCTCTTATTACTTATAAGAATGGAATCTTTGCTAATTAGCTAGATTTTATTATCTGCAGATGAGATAGTTTTTTTTCCCCCTTTCAATTTTATTTTGTATTGGTTTCAAATATTTACCATAGTTGTTAAACACTCATATACTTTACATAGCATTCCCT
This sequence comes from Tadarida brasiliensis, assembly GCA_030848825.1. Classification (NCBI taxonomy): domain Eukaryota; kingdom Metazoa; phylum Chordata; class Mammalia; order Chiroptera; family Molossidae; genus Tadarida; species Tadarida brasiliensis. Next base: position 61,899,201 of record CM061267.1, on the reverse strand, counting down.
TCGATATTTCCAGTACCCCAACTGACACTATAAGTAGTTATCACAATAGTATTGACTATATTCTCTATGCTTTACTTACATACTTGTGACTATTTTGTAACTACCAATTTGTGCTTCCTTCTTTTTACCAATTTTTTAAATTGAATTTGGTGGAGTGACATTGGTTAACAAAATCATATAGATTTCAAATGTATAATCCGATAATACATCATCTGTATATTGTATTGTGTGTTCAGTCCTGATTGTGCTTCTTGGTCCCTTTACCTCTTTTATTCAGTCACCCAACGCCTTTCCCCTCTGGCAACCACCAGTTTGTTCTCTGTGTCTATGAGTCTGTTTCAGTTTTGTTTGTTCATTTATTATGCTCTTTAGATTCCACATATAAGTGAAAGCATATGATATTTGCCTTTCTCTGACTGACTTATTCCACTGCGCATAATAATTTCACTATCCATTCTGTTGCAAATGGTAAGATTTCATTCCTTTTTTTTTTTTTTTTTTTTTTTTGTGGCTTGGTAGTTTTCCGTTGTATAAATGTCCCACAGCTTTTTTATCCACTTATCTACTGATGGACACTTGGGCTGCCTCTATAACTTGGCTATTGTAAATAATGCTGCAAAGAACATAGGGGTGCATATATTCTTTCAAATTAGTGTTTTGGGTTTCTTCCGATAAATCCCCAAAAGTGGAATTGCTGGGTTATAGGCAATTTCATTTTTATCTTTTTTTTTGAGGCAACTTTATACTGTTTTTTCATAGTGGCTGCACCAATCTGTATTTCTGCCAACAATGCCTGAGGGTTCCCTTTTCTCCACATCCTTGCCAACACTTGTCATTTTTTGATTTATTGGTGATAGCCATTCTGACAGGTATGAAGTGATATCTCATTGTGGTATTAATTTGTATTTAGATGAGTCGTATTTTCAAATTTTGATTTTTTTTTCTTTTTGTTAATCCTCACTTGAGGATATTCTTTTCTATTGATATTTTTAGAGAGAGTGGAAGGAAGGGAGGGGAGGGGGAAAGAGGTAAAGAGAAGAGAGAGAGAGAAACATCGATGTGCGAGGCTAGCTAGACATATATTTTAAAATTGATTGTAGTCTATAAATCTATTTTCTTCCTTGAAAAGTTATATTATACTGCCCAAAAATATTTTAATCTTTTACAAAAGTTTTATTTGCCTTCTACTTAAGCAGCTCTACCTTTCTGTAGTAATACTTTTGGCTGTGATATGAGTCTGCTAATAATTCAGAGCAGAAGAAATAGAGCAAAGATGTTGCAAAGAAACCTTTACTTATAGTTATTCATATATTATGAAATATAATTATGAAATAAAATAATTATTTCATAATTTAGACTTCTTTCCCCAATTAGGATATCTTAACTTTGAATACTTACCCAATTCATGTCCTCTCCTCTCCTAAATAACACTAGAATTCTACAGAAATATTTTAATAATTGGATTAAAAGGCTTCTGTGGTTGGCTTCTCATCTGTTTTTCAGAGTTCCGGGCAAAGACTGATTTAGAACAGTTAAGGATTTGGTGAAATAATTTGGTATTATTACACATTCCAAAGAGTTACTAGTCATGTCCTCATACCACTTCTTTTTGCTGACATCATCATCATTTATAGTTTATATTTCGTGATTAAATGATTGAACTTTCTTATTTGATCTTCCTCAATAAAGTCACCTGTCTGACTTCTATAGGGGTGTGTGTGTGTGTGCGCGCACGCGTGTGTCTCAGGCACTCAGAAACATTGGACAATATTTTGATTAAAGTATGACATGAAAAAACAAGAGAATGGAATAGGAGAGCATATAAATAGAGACATGATGGGAATTGTTAGGCAAGACAGTAGGGTAGAAGCAAGTCTTTTTAGGAGCACGTGTAAGGACTCAGAGCTATTCCTAGGTATTTAGCAGACAAATTTGTTTGAGAAGCAATAGTTACGAACAAAAAACAGTGAAAACCTGTTTGCTATTCAAAGCATCGAGAGTTTTACTTTAAAATTAAGTTTTTAAAAAGTAAAAAGAATTAGTTTCTACTAATTTTGGGTAGATATTTTCATGAAGGTTAATGAATAATCTTAATGATTTTAAATGGCCCTAATTGTTTCTTCAGTACGTTTTAACAGTATGAACAGAATTACTGGGTATAATTTCAGAATGTCCACTGTGACAACATAATTTTTTTTGGAAGCTGGAGAGTTTGGAGAATGGGGAACAACACTGAAGGTAAGAACAACCACTCAGGGAGACAGAATACAGTGTTAACTAGATCATTAGATTAAGGACACCAGGAAGAACAGATATATCTGAATTGGTATTAGAAGCAGACAGCTGAGTTATGTTTGTATTTTTCCTTTTACCACCAACGCACAAAAGATAAGAAGAGGAAGAATTAAACACACACACACACACACACACACACACACCCTGCCACCGAATACCTACAATAAGCCAGGTGACATTCTGCACCTTTTTAAACCTGGAGCTATTGCCTGGCCGGTGTGGCTCAGTGGTTGAGCATTGACCCATGCACCAAGAGGTCACTGGTTTGATTCCCAGTCAGGGCACATACCCAGGTTGTGGGCCTGATTCCCAGTGCGGGGCATGCAGGAGGCGGCCAATTGATGTTCCCTCTCATCAGTGTTTCTTTCTCTCCCTTTCCCTTGCTCTCTCACTAAAATCAATAAAGAAAAAATATTTTAAAAAAATAAACCTGGAGCTATTGATATCATGCTAGTTTTGCACTGGTTATATAAGGTTATATAAGGACTGACATGCACTTTTTTAATGTATCTTTTTTCTTTTCTTTAACTCATCTTTATTGTTGAATATATTACATACAGATGTCCCCCCTTTTTGTCCCCATTGACCCCCTCCTCCCCAATTCTACCCCCCTCCTGCCTTTCCCACACTGTTGTCTGTGTCCATTGGTTATGCATATGTGCATAGAAATTCTTTGGTTTATCTCATCCCGCCCTCCCTCCCCCCTTCCCTTTGAGGTTCATCAGTGTAACAACCAATTTGTACTTCTTAATTCCTTCATCTTTTTCACCCATCCCTCCAGCCCCTGCCCATCTGGCAAGCAACAAAAAATTCTCTGTGTCTGTGAATCTGTTTCTATTCTGCTTGCTCATTTTGTTTGTAGATTCAATTGTTGATAGATATGTATTTATTGCCATTTTATTCTTCATATTTTTGTTCTTCTTCTCCTTCAAGAAGACCCTTCAACATTTCATATATTACTGATTTGGTGGTGATGAACTCCTTTAGCTTTTTCTTGTCTGGGAAACTCTTGATGTGTCCATCGATTCTAAATGATAGCTTTGCAGGATGGAGTAATCTTGGTTGTAGGTCCTTGCTTTTCATCACCTTGAATATCTCTTGCCACTCCTTTCCGGCCTGCAAAGTTTCTTTCGAGAAGTCAGCTGACAGTCTTATGGGAACTCCTTTGTAGGTAATGATCTGCTTTTGCTGCTTTTAAAGTTCTCTCTTTGTCTTTAACCTTTGGCATTTTGATGATTATGTGTCTTGGTGTGGACCTCTTTGGGTTTATCTTGTTTGGGACTCTCTGTGCTTCCTGGACTTGTATGTCTGTTTCCTTCACCAAGTTAGGGAAGTTTTCTGTCATTATTGTTTCAGATAGGTTTTCAATTTCTTGCTCTCTCTCTTCTCCTTTTGGCACCCCTATGATGCGAATGTTGGCACGCTTGAAGTTGTCCCAGAGGCTCCTTACACTATCCTCATTCTTTCAGATTCTTTTTTTCTTTTTGCTGTTCTGATTGGGTATTTTTTGCTTCCTTATATTCCAAATCGATGGTTTGCTTCTTGGCTTTACCTGATGTACTGTTGATTCCCTGTAAATTATTCTTTATTTCCGTTAGTGCATCCTTCATTTCCGACTGGTCCTTTTTTATGTTGTTGATGTTCTCACTAAGTTCCTTGGAGGTCTCCTTAAGTTCCTTCAAGGTCTCACTAAGTTCCTTGAATGTCTCACTAAGTTCCTTGAGCAACCTTATAACCAGTGTTTTGAACTCTGCATCTGATTGATTGCTTATCTCCATTTTCTTTAGTTCTTTTCCAGGAGTTTTGTTCTTTCTTTCATTTGGGACATGTTTCTTTGTCTCTTTATTGTTCCCATGTATTAGGTAGAGTTGCTATGTCTCCTAGGCTTCATAGGGTGGCCTATTTTCGTAGGTGTCCTGTAGGATCCAGTGGCACAACCTCTGTAATCACCCCAGCTGGGCCCTCGAGATGCAACCCTAGTATGGACTGTACACACTTCTGTTGTTACTGAGTCTTGATTGCTGTTGGCACGTCAGTGGGAGGGATTTACTCAGGCCGATCAGCTGCAAAGACTGGCTGTGCCCACTGACCCCCTTGGAGGATCAGTTGTGTAGGGGCCCAATACACAGAGCAAGACTTACTTCATCAGGGCTCTGGTACCCACTGAGTCCACTCACTGAGTGTGTCACTTGTGGAGGTGGTTGGGTGGTGCTGCTTTGATGTGGTCTGAAGCTGTCCACTGGGTGTGCTGGCTCTGGGGCAAGGTCAGCCTTCACCTGTGTTCTACCCGGGGCCACCTGGCAAAGGCTACAAAGTGATCTGCACTTGGCTACTGCTTGTGCTGGGCTTGGAGGTGCCTAGGAAAAGCCAAGTTGTGAACCAAGGCTGGCTGCTTCTAGTGCCAGGCCTGGGGCCACTTAATGAGAGGTATAGGGCTAGCTCAGACCAGATGCTGCTTATTTGAGAGGTTTTAGGAGACTCTGAAGCAGGATCTAAGACAGGCCAATCCTATGGTAAAGCCTTTGGAAACAGCTTGAGTGGGCCCAAAAGTTGGGCGGGACAGGGCCTCAGGGAATCACCCAGTGGAGCAAACAGTGTGAGCCAGGTTGCTGGAGTACCAAGATATGGCTGTTGTCTGCCGCCCTGGGGAAGGGCTCACCAAAGGAACAAAGGCCTCCAACCAGCATGTCTGTCTGAGAGAAAGCTGCCTCTCTAGCCCTCGTCCTGAGGCCAAACAGCTCAGTTCTTCCCAGAATGTCTCTGGTGCCTTTCAAGCTGCCTTGTGGGCGGGCCCTTTAAGAGGAACTGCCTGGGGCTCTAGCAGCTGCACCCTCCCTCAGCCTCAGTTCCTGCTTGTTTTTATAATAAGAAGTTATGGGGACTTCTCTTCCTGGCACTGGAAACTTGAGCTGGATGCCTGTGCTGTCTTGGTGCCTGCCGGGATCGGTGCAACGCAATCAACCTACAACCGTACACTGGTTGGAGTGAGAGGGAGCTTTGCAAGGGAGTAAAAAGCTCCAGATCTTTGGATGCAGTCCCATTTATTAGCAGTTTTGTTCCCCCAGGTTACAAGTGGATTTATGAAAATTATTTGCTAGAGATATTGTTTCTGCAAACCATACACCCTTGCTCTGTCTCTTGCTTTTTACAGAAGAGACCTTGAAGCCAAAAGATAACAACCCTTACTCACATGCAAATGAAGCACTCAAGGCACCTGGACAGCCAGGTTTCTGAGAATGCATTAACATAAGGTTGAGAGGGAATTAACATAAGGTTATGAGTGCATTAACACAAGGTCACAAAATGTCCATCTTCCAAACCCCCACCCCACACGCCTGGTGTGGGACAGGGACCCCTCAGTCCTCAGGTAGGACCTTCACAGCCGAGATGTCCCTCCTGATTTTTATCTGCCACACATGGGTGTGGGACCAGCCAGTCCGCGCCTCCGCTTCTCCTACCAGTCTCAATGTGGCTGCTGCTTTAATTTCATAGTTGTAGGACTTCCATTCAGCTCGATTTCAGGCGGTTCTGAATGATGATTGTGCTGTAGTTTAGTTGTAATTTTGATGTGGTTGTGGGAGGAGGGGAGTAGCGTGTTTACCTATGCCGCCATCTTCGTGACATGCATTTTTGATTTGGTCTATTGCATGTGCATTATTTTATTTTCCCCCATTTTAGGATTGTGGGACATATATTTCCATGTATATATATTTCCATGTATATATATATATATATATATATATATATATATATATATATATATTTTTTTTTTTTTTTATCCTCACTTGACATTTTTCCATTTTTTGTTCAGATAGAGTGGGAGGGAGAGAGAGTAAGAGAAAGAGAGAGAGAGAAACATCGACATGAAAGGGACACATCGAGTGGCTGCCTCTCGCACGACCAGCCAGGGCCGAGGACAAATTGCAACCGAGGTACGTGCCCTTAGCGGGAACCGAACCCAGGTCTCTCTGGACCGCAGGCCCACGCTCTAACCACTGAGCTAAACCGGCCAGGGCCCATGTCTATATTTTTGAGTCATCTTGAAATAAAAGCATAATTCTTTTAAAAGAGAATTTAGTGTATTTTATACATGAAAACAAGATACTGCCAAAATAATTATTAAAACATATTGGTATTATTTTTTTTTAGTTTTGGTTATTGTTTCACTCAAAAGTAAGCAGTACATTGAAATAGTTACACCCTTCCCCCCCCCCCCATAGAGTGGAAGGAAGGTAGGGAGGGAGGGAGAAACATCACATTGATTGGTTGCCTCCCACAGGACCCCGACCAGGGCTGGGGATTGAACCTGCAACCCAGATACATGCCCTTGACCGGGAATCGAACCCACAACCCTTTGGTCCATGGCCTGATGCTCTAACCACTGAGCCAAACTGGCCAGGGCCGAAATAGTTACACATTTTAAAAATAAATTTTAATTGGCCCTGGCCAGTTTGGCTCAGTGGTTAGAGCGTTTGCCCATGGACCAGAGAGTCCCGGGTTCGGTTCCCACTAAAGGCACGTACCTCGGTTGCAGTTCATCCTCGGCCCTGGTTGGGGTTGTGTGAGTGGCAACCAGTCGATGTGTCTCTCTCTCATCAATGTTTCTCTCTCTCTCTTCCTTCCTCCCTCTCTTCCTCCTGCTCTATCTGAAGATAAATGCAAAAATGTCCTCGGATGAGGAATAAATAAATAAATAAATTTTAATTGAATTAAGCTCAGTCATTCTGAATTATCAAGTTAGGGCAGAATTACTCCTGTGGAATCCATGTTCTTATACTTACCTTTTCTGACTTTAAGGAAGATGATTGTTTGAATTCAGAATTTAAGAGGGTAAGGAGCAAACTAGTCACTGCAAATCAGCTCTTTTATTAGGTCTGATCAATTAGTTATTGCTTACTTAGGGCTTACTAATCCTGCTTACATGTGAGTTTTTCATTCTATATGGGTTTGTCTAGGTGTTATAAGATTTTATTCTGCAGGTTATATTATGCCATAAAGTGATTTTAAAAATAAGAAAAGGTGCCCTCTTAGGGTGGCTCAGTTGGTTGGAGCATTGTCCTGCACACCAAAAGGTTGCTGGTTCAATTCCCAGTCAAGGCACATAACTGGGTTTGAGGGTTTGATCCCCTGTCAGGGTGCCTACCAGAGGCAACCAATCAATGTTTCTCTCTCATATTGATGTCTGTCTGTCTCTCTCTACCTACTTCCTTTCCTCTCTCTTCAAAATCAATAAACATATACTTGGGTGAGAAAAAAAAAAAAAAAAAGTTTAAAAAATAAGAAAGGAGCCCTGGCCGATTTGGCTCAGCCGTTGGAGCGTCGGCCTGTGGACCAGAGAGTCCCGGGTTCGGTTCCCGCTAGGGGCACATACCAAAAAAATAAATAAATAAAATAAGAAAGGAGTCATAGGGAAGAGATGAAAAAGAGAACAGGATTTAAAGGGCCAGAGAAATTAGTATGAATAAATAGTGTGTAATAGAGAATAATAGAAATGAAGGGCTATTATGGAATCATTTAAATCATTTTATTCTACCTCCTTCATGTCTGTTTTTTTAATCCTCACCCGCGGATATTTTTCTGTTCATCTTCAGATAGAGGGGGGGAGAGAGAGAGAGAGAGAGGGAAAGAGAGAGAAACATCGATGTGAGAGGGACACATTGACTGTTGCCTCCCACACGACCCCAACCAGGGCCAGAGACTGGAATCGAACCTGCAACTCATTGGTCCGCAGGCCGACGCTCTAACCACTGAGCAAAACCAGCCATGGCATTCATGTCTATCTTTAAACTATTCTTGTATTCTCAGTTTCTTATTTCTTGAAACAAGATTTTTTTAAAAAAATAAAAGAACTTTTGGGTAGAGTGATGTGAGTCAGAATATACTTTCCTGAATTTCCTCAGAATATTTCTGCCTGTCTCTGGTCTGTTTGTCTCTAGTCTCTTAATTATTAAATGGAAACTGGAAACAATAGTAGCTAACAGGAAGGAACTTGGGGAATAATAGTAAGAATGCTTTGTTCATCCTGCCCAGGTGAAGGTATATAGTTCAGAGAACTTTCCAGCATCTAAGAGTAATAGGCATATAAGCTACAAAGGATTCTACTTCTTGATGCTTTCTTTGTGTCTTCAGTTGTTTTGTGACTTTATTTTTTAATTTAAACCTTAACTCACATGGTAATTATGGTCTACATGTTTATGAATTTTTAATTCTGTAGAACATTGGTATTTTTTTCTTTAAAAAAAACTCATAAGTCCGGCTGGTGTGGCTCAGTAGTTGAGCATCGACCCATGTACCAAGAGGTCACCAGTTTGATTCCCGGTCAGGGCACGTGCCCAGGTTGTGGGCCCAATCCCCAGTGGGGGGCATGCAGGAGGCGGCCAGTCGATGTTCTCTCTAATCAGTGTTTCTGTCTCTCTCCCTTACTCTCTCTTTAAAATGAATAAAGGAAAAAAAAATTTTAAAAAACAACAAACTCCGTAAAGGATTTATCACCTGGGAGTTTTTTCTTGAATATACCAGAAATGTAGCAATTGTGTTTATTTAAAATAAAGGAGTCCTTAGAGCAGTGGTTTTCTAACTTTAGTAGTGTATCAAAGTCATCTAGAGGGATTTTTAAAACGTAGTTTGTTGTGTGCCACAGTTTTTTTCTGATTCAGTAACTCTGGGGTGATGCCAGAGAGTTTGCTTTTTTTTTCCACCTGCGATTTAAAATTTTTTTCAATTACAGTTTACATTCAATATTATTCTATATTAGTTTCAGATGTAGAGCCTAGTGGTTAGAAAATCGTGTACTTTACAGAGTGGTCCCCCTGATATTTCAATTATCCACCTGACCCTATATACATAGTTATTACAGTATTATTGACTGTATTTCCTATGCTGCAGTTTACATCTCTGTGACTATTTACATCTTCTGTAACTACCAATTTGTACTTCTCAATCCCTTCACCTTTCTCACCCAGCTCCCCAACCCCCTTCCCTCTCTCTGTCAACTGTCAGTCTGTATTCTGTATCTATGCATCTGTTTCTATTTTGCTGTTTGTTTATTTTGTTTTTTTAGATTCCACATATAACTGAAATCATATGGTATTTGTCTTTCTCTGTCTGACTTCTTTCACTTAGCATAATAACCCTCTAGGTCCATCCATGCTGTCGCAAATGGTAAGATTTTGTTCTTTTTTATAGCTGAGTAGTATTCCATTGTTTATATACCATAGCTTTTTTTATCCACTCATCTACTGATGAGCAATTGGGTTGCTTCCAAATCTTGGCTATTGTAAATAATGCTGCAGTGAACATAGGGGTGCATATATTCTTTCAAATTAGTGTTTCAGATTTCTTCAGAAAAATCCCCAAAAGTGGAAATGCTGGGTCATCAGGCAATTCCATCTTTCATTTTTTGAAGAATCTCCACACTGTTTTCCATAGTGGTTTCACTAGTCTGCATTTCCACCAACAGTGCACTAGGGTTTGCTTTTCTCCACATCCTTGGCAACACTTGTTGTTTGTTGATTTATTGATGATAGCCATTCTGACAGATGTAAGGTGGTATCTGTCTCATTGTGGTTTTGATTTGCACTTCTCTGATAATTAGTGATATCGAGCAACTTTTCATAAATCTATTGACCATCCATATGTCTTCCTTGAAGAAGTGTCTGTTCAGGTCTTCTGCCCACTTTTTAATTGGATGGTTTGTTTTTTTATATTGAATTTTATGAGTTCTTCATATATTTTGCATATTAACCCTTATTGTATTATTATTTGCAAATATCTTCTCCCATTCAGTAGGTTGATTTTTTTTGTTTCGTTGATGGTTTTCTTTGCTGTGTAAAAGCTTTTTAGTTTGATATAGTCCCGTTTATTTATTTTTGGTTTTGTTGCCTTTGCCTGAGGAGATATTTTTTAAAATATATATTTCTAAGATTGATGTCAAAGAGTTTACTGCCTATATTTTCTTCTAGGAGTTTTATGGTTTTGTGACTTACATTTAAGTCTGTAATCCATTTTGAGTTTATTCTTGTATGTGGTGTAAGATGGTGGTCTAGTTTCTTTCTTTTTTTTTTTTTTTTTTGCATGTATCTGTCTAGTTTCCCCAACACCATTTATTGAATAGACTGTCTTTACCCTATGGTATGTTCTTGTCCTTTGTCATGGATTAATTGACCAGATAGGCGTAGGTTTATTTCTGGGCTCTTTGTTTTGTTCCATTGATCTATGTGTCTTTTTTTATGCCAGTACCATGCTCTTTTGATACTATGGCCTTCAGTATAGTTTAATATTAGGTAGGATGATACGGCCCATTTGTTCTCCTTTTTTAAGATTTCCGTAGCTATTTGGGGTCTTTTGTGTTTCCATACAAATTTATGAATTATTTATTCCAGTTCTATGAAATACAACTTTTTTTTTTTTTTTAATAGGAATTGTGTTGAACCTATAGATTTTTTTGGGTAGTATGGACATTTTAATGATGTTAATTCTTCCATGAACACAGTATATGCTTCTATTTCTTAGTATCTTCTTCGATTATTTCTTCAAGTCTCATAATCTTCTGAGTACAGGTCTTTTACATCCTTGGTTAAATTGATTACTAGGTATGTGTGTTTTTTTTTTAATGTAATTGTAAATGGGATTGTTTTCTTAGTTTCCCTTTCTGGTAGTTCATTATTGGTGTATAAAAATACAACTGATTTTTGAATATTAATTTTGTATCCTGCTTCTTTACTAAATTCATTTATCAGTTCTATAATCAGTTGCTGGAATCTATAGGGTTCTTTATATATAGTATCATGTCATATGCAAATAATGACAGCTTTACTTCTTCCTTTCCAATGTGGATGCCTTTTATTTTGTTTTGTCTGAACACTATGGCTAGGACTTTCAGTACTGTGTTGAATAAGAGTGGTGAAAGTGAACATCTCTATCTTTTTTCTGATCTTAAGGGAAATGCTTTTAGTTTTTGCCCATTGAGTATGATGCTGGCAGTGGGTTTGTCATATATGGCCTTTATTATGTTGAGCTATGTTCCCTCTACTCCCACTTTGCTGAGAGTTTTTATCATAAAATAGGTGCTGAATTTTGTCAAATGCTTTTTCTGCATCTATTGATATGATCATATAATTTTTATCTTTTATTTTGTTTGTGTGGTGTATCAAGTTAATTGATTTGCAGCTATTATACCAAGCTGGCATCCCAGGAATAACTCCCACTTGATCATGCTATATGATCTTTATAACGTATCGCTGGATTTGGTTTGCTAATATTTTGTTGAGGATGTTTGCATCTATGTTGATCAGGGATATTGACCTATAATATTTTTTTATAGTGTCTTTATCTGATTTTGGAATTAGGATAATGCTGACCTCGTAAAATGAGTTAGGGAGTCTTCCCTCCTCTTTAATTTTTTTAGATCATTTGGGAAGGATAGATGTTAGTTCTTCTTTGAATTTTTTATAAAATTCACCTGTGAAGCCATCTACTGCAGGACTTTTGTTTGTTAGGAATGTTTTGATTACTACTTCTATTTCATTAGTTGTAAATGATCTGTTCATATTTTCTGATTCTTCTTGATTCAGTTTTTGGAAGATTGTATGTTTCTAGGAAGAGAGTTTGCATTTCTAACAAGTTTCCAGGTGATACTAAAACTGCTCCTGAAACCATACTTTGAGAATTACTGCAGTATAGTACTGATCACAGAAGTCTGGGACAGAGCTAAAGCTAACCTGTGCTGAATGAATGCTGAGTTTCTTGTAATGCAAGCAGAGTTACACCCATAGGATGGGTGCCCACAGTGATCATTTAATGTAGTGTTATCTTTTATTTATTTTCATAGATTGGAGCATATGATCAACAAATATGGGAAAAATCTGTTGAACAAAGAGAAATCAAGGTAATATGTTTATTTCATTTTGTATATTCTGAAATAAAGTTCTGTAAATTGATTATTAACTAAATTTTATATAATATCTTTCCATATACTTTTAAGGTGTAAATTAATATTATTCTATCCAAATTTTTAAGTAAAGAAGGTAAACTCTTTTATGATAGCATAGTTCTGTGTGTCTTTACCTCTAATTTTCTTTTCTTTGCTTTTTAGCATATTTCTGTTCATTTAAAATTTAATTTTTAATGATTATTTTTTGTCAGCTCTTTTCCCCTTTCACTTGTCACCTTATACTTCTAGTTTGCTTTTCCTTCCTTTTGATGCTGTCATTGCTCTGTACAGTTTATTAAACTGGTAAGTGTTTCAGGAATTTTCCCACCTGAGTGATTCTCTGCAAATGCTGCTCTTTTTAATTGAGATCTATCTGCTTTTTCATGCTACTAACAGAATGACTTGGACGCAAATAGAGCTGTTGAAAATTTAGTCATTTTAAAAAAGAATTTAGGAAAATAAAGCATTAATTAAAATGTTTTTGTAGTAGGTAGTTTCTTCTTGAACATGTAATCACATGCTGATAAGACATTCTCATAGGCTAACTTGCCAGCATGAAAACTATTTTTAAACTAAATTTATTGTTTCTCAGCAATCACTCCTTTTTGGTAGTAAGATTTATGTTTTTCATTTACCTAGGTAATACTAATCAGTGTGGTCCTGCACGAGCTAAATTTAATCTGGGCCCAGAGAATGTTACTTGAGTTGCTTGACATTTTCTATTTTGTACAGAAAGGCTTACATTATATTGAAAACCAGTATCTCTAGTTAACTTAAAAATCTGTCCAAAAAAAAGTCTGTGTTTAGACAACTTAGTCATCTATAATCAAGAGCAAGATTCTTTGCCATTTGTTAATTTTAATTTTTCTCATTTTCATGAGGTATTAATACAGTTAACAAAGTTCAGTAAGTACCTACTATATTTTAAATATAGGATTAAGTCATAGGAACAAAATAATGAAGTAGATTATAATTTTGTAGATGAGATACATAATTACAAATGAGACTAATCCAGTTAAGACAGTGATGTGTAGTTCTCTTTTTGGGAGCTCGGGGAAGCAGCTCTTCGGAGGTTAGGAAAAATTTCACGAAGGAAGTGACTCAGGAGCTAAATTTGAGAGACATTGGGGAGAATGAGGAAATCATTCCAGACAGAATGAAGAGCATATGAAAATATATGTAAAGGAAGGAAGGAACATGACTTCTCAAGGAGCTTGATTGGTAATAGGTTAGATGGAGAAGGGAGATAGGGTAGCTAGAAGAAAAACTAGAAATGAAAATGGTAGTCACATCGTGAAGGGGCTTGACTGCCTTACCCAAGAGTCTAGAAGTAATTTGGAAAACAGTGGAGGAAGACATTCAAGGATTTTAAGCAGAAAAGTTTCCCTGATTAAATTTATATTTTTACAACCTTACTAAGTGTGATGGCAAATACTAGAAGAGAAGCAAATAAAGAATTCTGTTTTAGAAATATCCAAGTGGTACGTTGGTGACAGATTTAGGAGTCCTCAGTATGTAAAGTATATATGTATGTGTTATGTATATTATATTATTCTACACATTATGTAGATAACAGCTATAGGAATGAATGGATTTACATTGAATGACAAAAGAAGAAAACTGAGAATGGAATATTGGGAAACATAAATATTTAATAGGTAGCTAAAGGAAGAGGAGGTGTAAATGAAGGAGAAAAGAGAAGTAAGAGGTCCATGAGACAGTAGTCTGGTGAGTTGAAATAGTCAAGAGTTGGAGTAGTCAAGCAAGTAAAGAAAGAGCAGCAGAGAGGTCTAGTAAAATGCCTTAAAATATTTTATTCTTTTTGACAGTCTTTACCTTGTTGGACAGGGAATGTTAAGTATTTTGAGAAGCTGTGTTACCAGTTGATACATTTGGATGTTTTATGAAATTTGAAAATCTCAAAATATATATATATTAATAATTTTTTTAGTTTTAAGCCACTCGTCACAAATTACATGTTATGTAATTTCCTCATTTTTATTTTATTTTATTTTATTTATTTTTCAACCCCTTGTGTCGAGGGTTGAATTTCAATAGATCGAGGGAACTGCTCTGCTACCTACGAAACTCCTACCCAGAAAGCAGGTAGTTAGGAATGGTTTAGCACCAGGTTCCCCATGAACTCTTTGTGTATGGAGGGGGGGGGGGGAGGCTTTCCAGCCACACCAGTTTCCCAGGATGAAGGGCTCTCCTCACCTCACCCCAGTTCCTGTAATTTCCTCATTTTCAAAAGAACTGTTTTAAGGCCTAAATAGAAGTTAGGATAAGGAAGGATTATTAGTTGTTTCTTGGTGCTCAGACAGGATGAAATTAGGGAAGTCTAAGATCTGTAACTTGTTTCTCAAATATATCTACCTTTTAAGATAATACTTTATAATGGTAATTGAAGAATTAAAATATTATTTTAAATTAAAAGGTCACTGTGCTGACAGGCCTAAAACCTTTTTTTCCCATCTTCACCCGAGGACATGCTTTTCATTGATTTTGAGAGAGAGAGGAGGCGGGGAGAGAGAGGAAGAGAGAAACATTGATGTGAGAGTGACACATCGATTGGTTGCCCCGCACACGCACCCTGAGTGGGGATTGAACCCACAACCTGCATATGTGCCCTAACTGGAAATCAAACCTGTGACCTTTCCCTGTACCGACAATGCTCCAACCAACTGAGCCACACTGGCCAGGGCATACATAAAACCATGCTTTTTTAAAAATTGATTTTAAAGAGAGAAGAAGGGAGAAGGGAGAGAGAGAGATAAAAACATCGATGAGAGAGAACATTGATTGGCCGCCTCCTACATGCTCCCACTGTGGATTTGGCCCACAACCTGGGCATGTGCCCTGACTGGGAATCGAACCGGTGACCTCTTGGTGCATGGGTCGACGCTCAACCACTAACCATACTGGCTAGGCCATAAAACCATTCTTGCTAAACATTCCAGTGGAGGCATAGAGTATTAGGTAATTTTGCATTTATTCTAAGAAAGGTGAACAAGTGCATAACTGGAGTATTAGTATTAATATTTGATTTATAAAAACAAAAACGCTGTACCTGTGGTGTAGAGAACACTGTACCAAATGTATTGAGTTCATCGTTGTTATCAATTTGCTCATATGTCAAAGCAGCAAGCAACAACTAAAGAAATCAAAGAAAGCCATGGAATTATATTTCTTGGAAATATTTATTTTTTAAAATTAAAGGCCAAGAGTTTATATTGCTGAAGTGTTAAGTCTTTTGTTAGTTGCAAATTATTTGTTTCTTAAAATACCTGAAAGCTTTTATTTTCTTATCACCTTGACCCAATTTTAAAATTAAATGTGGAATTTCCCCTTGGTTTAGCACCTAATGGGGTTTTAAGGCTTCAACAAAAAGAGTAGACTATTTAAAGTCATTATAGAGGAAAAATGGGATAGAAAAAACTAAACAGGATTTCCAGAAAGTGAAACTGATTGTTACATTCTTTAATGGAATCTAAGTGTTATAATAGTTCTGTGCATGGAAGTCTGTGTCATTGAACAGAAGTATTTTCTAAACTTAACCCTTTTAAGTTTTTTGGCTCAGCATTATCTGTGTCCTTACAATTTTTTAAAAATTCAGTACTTCAGCCCTGGCCGGTTTGGCTCAGTGGTTGGACCGGTGAGTCATGGGTTTGATGCCGGCCAAGGGCACATACATAGGTTGCGATTCGTCCCCGGCCCTGATTGGGGTCGTGCAGGAGGCAGCCACTTTCTTTCTCTCTCTCACTCCCACTCTATCTGAACAAAAATGGGAAAAAAGTCCTCGGGTCAGGATAAAAAAAAAAAAGAAGAAGAAAAAGATTCAATACTTCATACTATTTGTGTCATTGCACTTGAAGAATATACTATAGGAATTTAAATGTATATTCAATAAAGAATATACTATTTGAATTCTTGGAGATGAATTGTATTCCTATTGATTGTTTCTACTTTCTAGTTAAATTAGTAATTTTTTAAATCTTTTTTTTAAACTAACTTAGTTTTCATTTTTTGTTCACGTAAACTTTTTTGTTGTATTTTATTTTTATTGAGGTAACATTGGTTAATAACATTATATGTTTCTGGTGTACAATATAATTTGATATCTTATATACACTATAGCATGCTCACCACCAAAAGTCTGTTTTCACCACTTAAATTTTTGTTGTTGTTGTTATTCCTCACCTGAGGATATTTTCCTATTGATTTTTAGAGAGAACGAAACATTGAAGTGAGAGAGACACATCATTTGGTTGCTTCCCTCACAACCCCGACCAGGGCCGGGGATCGAACCTGAAACCCAGGTACATGCCCTTGACCGAGAATTGAACCTGAGACTCTTTGGTCTGAAGGCTGGTGCTCTAACCATTGAGCCAAACCAGCCAGGGCACCACTTAAAATTTTTGAGTGTCCATAATCATAGTTAGTATTGAAAGCTATGCTATTTTGTATGAATGTACAAAATAAATTTAAAATTTTCCAACTTAAAATATTTGCTTAATTAAAATCAAATTTTATGAATGCTCCTATCTTGGTGATATCGTTTGTTTTTGTGAACAAAACCATTAATGTCAGAAGATTTATCAGTGTAATTTTTCTTTTTCTTTTTTTAAACCCTCAAAATATTCTGATAGGCTACCTTGAAGAGGAAGTTTTATCAAAACTGGTAATTTGTTGTGACCCTACAATGTAACTCAAAATAAATTCTTTAATGAGTTATATATAAAATAGAAAATGAACTACATATAAAAAGGTCAAGTAGCCTGAACATGGTGAAAAATGACATAATTGCATAAATCAGGATAATTTACTATTCCTTTTGTAAGGCTTTAAATTCTTAAAACAATCTTGATAAAAATTGTAGGTATACAGCAGTAAATTAAGTTCTAGATTTGTCATAAAACATTGGCTAGAAGGTTATTTTCAAATTACCGTAAACCTTCTATTTTGTGGACCTCAATTTAACAGACTTCGGATTTAACAGACAAAATTTGCAGTCCATATGTGAAAATTAACACCCTATTAATTTTAAAATGCTTTAAACCAAGATTTGCTTATAATTAAATCAATAAGTTATTTTTGTTATTAATTCACTGTTATTTTTAATAAGTTTTAGCAAATGGGCCATATGTTGGAAAAAAACACTGTGGTAATTTCACCAACATAAATAAATATTACATATCTACAACTATAGTCTACATATTTAAATCCAAGAGTCACTGCTTGTAAACATTCCTCGAATGATTAGCATGTGATCACACTGCATCACGCACAGTAATTGGTTCTGTTGTCAAGTGGCGTGACTTTCTGCAGAAGTTTTAATGCATGCCAGCCCATGTTCCAACATGTACTAAGTCATACCCTAGCTGTGTGCATTTCTTTACTTATGATGACTGGTGAATGCATTCATTTACTAGACCTATTCAGTATAAATTTAAAATTACAGTAATACATATAGAAAACTTTCTGTGAAATTAATATTTTCATACATAGCCTTAATTTTAATTACACAAATGTGTCTACATAAGTAGAAACAGGTAAACTAACTAATTTGTCAATTTTTTAACACAGACATTCAGAAAACCTACTTTATTATATAACGAACTTCCAGCTTTAATGGACTCCTCCTCTCCTGAATTAGTCGCTTTATCGAGGTTTTACTGTATTTTTAAAAGAATATATAAAAGACAAGTAAATTAAAATGTTACTGTTTTCAAATTTGTTGGCACTGACAAAGGTAAAATCTCATAATAAATGTCATACCAAATCTAAATAGTACTCTATTAATGAAATATTGTTAAATGTATGCATTATTAGAATTACCTTTCTAATTTGCAAAATATCAGGAATGGTTTATAGTCTCTGTCAGCCACTGTTTCATGACATTAAAATGAGAAATGAAGTGCAGATACAGTCGATTCTCATTATTCACAGTAGTTA
The DNA here is from genome assembly GCA_030848825.1 of Tadarida brasiliensis. Taxonomy (NCBI): domain Eukaryota; kingdom Metazoa; phylum Chordata; class Mammalia; order Chiroptera; family Molossidae; genus Tadarida; species Tadarida brasiliensis. Next base: position 61,881,020 of record CM061267.1, on the reverse strand, counting down.
TTTTCTCTGAAGTCACCATGAACACTGAATTAGCGAATACTGACCATTGCTCCTAGGGGAAATACAGAGTTAAGTTCCTGCAAGCCTCTAGTCCCTTCATCAACTGATCAAAACATAACCTTGTTTTATATGTGTTTCTGTTGAAAAAAATCTTATTTAATATGTATTGTTGATTTCATTAACATTGAACTCGTGGCCAACAACACTATAACTATGCCTGAACAAAGCCTATCTAACACATATTTTCTCAGAGACACATCACAGTTTTCTTGCACTTAAAAGCACTAAACAAGCACTTTAGCACTTTGCTTGGGGGCCATTTTAAACAACAAAATTACCAACAAAAAGCACAAACATTTTTTTTAAAAGTGTATAGACACTTAGTTATATTGAGAGCTGAAACAAGAAGTCAGAGCATTGTCTTGTTTGACCTCACCTGGGAACGTGCACCTTGGGTGACTCAAATATTTTGCCACTGTCACTCTGAACATGTCTGCAAACGACTGCAAAAGCACAGCAAGTATTGATTTTAGGATAAAAATAAATTTTAGTGGGTAAGTGAATTTGCAAATATTAAATATATGAATATGAAAATCATCTGTATATTAAATTATCATGGATATATCTTCAACACTGACCCTTTCTTTCTCTTTTATTTTTGTATCTTTGTATCTCTGGATTGTTTGTAACTTTAGCGGGACAGACTATTTGCAGGGGTTCAAAGGTTAATTGCAGCCCGGCTGGTGTGGCTCAGCGGTTGAGCATCAACCCATGCATGGGGAGGTCACCAGTTCGATTCCTGGTCGGGGCACATGCCCAAGCTGTGGGCCCAATCCCCAGTGGGGGACATGCAGGAGGCAGCCAATTGATGTTCTCTCTCATCAATGTTTCTATCTCTCTCTCCCTCTCCTTCCTCTCTCTCTAAAATCAATAAAGAAAAAAAATTTTTTTAATAAAGATTAATTGCATCTTGATTTTAGGGTACATTTTTGGTTTAAACATCTCATTTAATTCTGAGCTCAAATGCTGTCCTCTTTGCTTTATATGCAAAACATACTTTTACTTTTAGATGGTCATTGTTAGTTATTGAATTAGGACCAAAGCACTGAATAGTTACTTGGTTAACTGAATGAATAATCAACAAATCATCTAAACACTGTCATCTCTTAGTACTTGGCTCCTGAGGAGTTTAACCTAAGCTCTTCCAATTCTTAACATCCTAGACTTAAGTTATAAAGTGTAATTTTTTTTTATAGTTTTTAAAAATAACTTTGATCTCCACCCTTACTCCCATTTCTGTACACTGATGACAGAAACTTAATCTCTAGTGTTTAGTAATTTCAAGTTTTAAAACTAATTCAATTTGTGATTCCTGCTTTCTCCTCTTCCACCTACCGGGCATGGCCTCTAAGTTATGAGGTGATTAGGTGGCGTTGTGGTCTGGTTACGCATGTGAACATAGTGGCAGTCCTGAGCTATGCATCGTTCTCTCTGGGTCTCAGCTTATACCACCTCTACGTGCTGGCATTTGCTGAGAAGTCTGCATCCCTGTCTGTCCTTAGCTCTGTGCTCCACTGCTTTCTTCAGTAACGCCCCCAGCATCACACCTTGAAGACCCTTCAGAGCCACTGCTCCCCCAGCCAGCCTCAACACTCTCCTATGCAAATCTGGGTCAACACAGTCTCCTGGACCATCTCAGGCTATTCATCCAAATTGATTGGTAGCAGTAGTCTTTGTTTAATAATTTTACTTTTAGTAATAAACAGGCATCACATGTTACACACATCCTAAATTTAGCTTTTTGGAAAGTAATAAATGTGTTACAATAGTACACTTATGTTCCATTTAAAACAAATATATAATGTTATATTTTTGTCTGGTATATTACTTCAAAGTTTTTTTAATTGAAATATTTAGAAGATGGTTTTTTTCTGCTCTGCTGGATTTAAATATAGCATTCCAATACTTTGTTATTAAAGCATAATTAACATAACATTATATTAGTTTCAAGTGTACAGCATAATGATTCGATATTTGTATATATTGAGAAATGATCACCACAATAAGTCTAGTTAACATTTATCTCCATACATAGTTACAATTTTTTTTTCTTGTGATGAGGACTTTTAAGATCTATCTACATTCTCACCAATACTTCTTTTATAGGGTTTAAGGAATAAACCAAAGAAAACAGCACATGTGAAACCAGACCTCATAGATGTTGATCTTGTAAGAGGTGAGCCTTGGATAAATAAATGCTTAATGCAATTAGAAATTGATCTTGAAGAAAAAGGGGTTAGATATATATGTTTGTAGAAATAAAAGTAATGTGAGCTTAAATGAAGGCAGAAATTTCATAAAAAACATAATGGAAACATTTAAATACCATTGACTAGTCTTTTCCTCCCACAAAAGATCATTCCAAGAAGTAAGTACAAAAGAAAAGCAGCTCATGTTTGCTTAGCAAACTGTAAAGCTTGGTTATAAAAATTAAAGTGGTAAAATTTTTAAAATTTTATTTTAAAATTATAGTTAACATACAGTATTATATTAGTTTAAGGGGTTAAAGTGATAATTTAAAATTCTAACTGGAACTGATATTTGAATATTGTCTTATATTTATAAAATATGTGGGAGAAATTCTGCTGTTATTTCAGTTAAGAAATTTTTTTCAAAGAATCTGAGTTACTATGATAGCATGAAGAATGTTTTTTAAAGTATCTACTACCCAAAATTGGACATTTCTCATTCATAGCATAGTACTAAATAAAATTATACGCGTTTTGTTTTTCTTCAAATGTTGAAATTTTTTCTCTAAGGAAATTAAAGACCAATAAATGTACTCTGTCATTTTATTTTACTTTTCTCAGGGTCTGCATTTGCTAAGGCAAAACCTGAAAGTCCTTGGACTTCTCTGACTAGAAAGGGGATTGTTCGAGTTGTATTTTTTCCCTTTTTCTTCCGGTGGTGGTTACAAGTAACATCAAAAGTCATCTTTTTCTGGCTTCTTGTTCTTTATCTTCTTCAAGGTACAGTTAAATGATAAAAATTGCATTTTGCTTTTAACTTTCAGGATATTACATTTTTAGGGTTACCAAGGCTTTTTAAAAAAACATGTAGTACTATTGAATATGAAGATGAATATTTAATGTGATATTTTATTTAATTAGACACTGGTTTGACATTTAAAATGCTTGAGAAAACAAAGCAATTATTTTCCAATATAATTTTGTGAAAATCTGAATCTGTGGCTGGCTAGAGAAAAATATAAATTGAGAAGATTTTTAAAAATTAGAAAGTCTCTTCAAAATGCACCCCCGCATATATACCACACCAGTCATTTTTTTTTTTAATCTTTCTTTCTTTCTTTCTTCCTTCCTTTCTTTCTTTCTTTCTTTCTCTCTCTCTCTCTCTCTCTCTCTTTCTCTCTTTCTTTCTTTCTTTCTTTCTTTCTTTCTTTCTTTCTTTCTTTCTTCCTTCCTTCCTTCCTTCCTTCCTTTCTCTCTCTCTCTCTCTCTCTCTCTCTCTCTCTCTCTCTCTCTCTCTCTCTCTCTCTCTCTCTCTCTCTCTCTCTCTCTCTCTCTCTCTCTCTCTCTCTCTCTCTCTTTCTTTCTTTCTTTCTTTCTTTCTTTCTTTTTTATCCTCACCTGAGGATGTTTTTTCATTTTTTGTTCAGATAGAGAGGGAGGGAGAGAGAGGAAGAGAGAGAGAGAGAGAAACATCGACGTGAAAGGGACACATCAAGTGGCTGCCTCCTGCACGACTAACCAGGGCCGGGGACAAACTGCAACCGAGGTACATGCCCTTAGAGGGAACCGAACCCTGGTCTCTCTGGACCACAGGCTGACGCTCTAACCGCTGAGCCAAACCGGCCAGGGCCAGTCATTTTTTTATATACAAGTTTATTTTCCTGCCTCAGCCAGGGTTTATTTTTTCTTTTAACCATTGTGATCTGAGACTGTCCTTATTGTGTACTGAAATTCTGTATACCATGCATTGTTGTGCTTTTCACAGATTCTTTTCTTTTTTTTTCTTTATTGACTTTCAGAGAGAGAGGAAAGGAGAGAGAGAAACATTGATGAGAGAGAACATTGATTGGCCGCCTCTTGCATGCCCCCCGCTAGGGATCGGGCCCACAACCTGGGCATGTGCCCTGACTGGGAATTGAACTGGTGACCTCTTGATGCATGGGTCGACACTCAACCACTGAGCCACACCAGCCAGGCGACACAGATTCTTATTTAATTCTCAGAACCACCTAGTAAAGTGTAGGTACTATTATTATGCCTAGCTTATAGACATGGGATCCTGAGGAAAAGAACCTGAGAGCCCAAAGTCACACAATCACCAAATGTGGTAGAACCCAAGTTCAGGTTTAAATTCTCTAACTCAGAGCCACTTGTGTAACAGCTCTGTTACACTGCCTCCCACCAGAGTAGCATTCTAGTGTGCAGTCTTAGCAGCAGTATGCAGTGCATAATATACAACACTCTAAAGCATTCAGAGTCTTAAAGAAGAAACCACTCATATTCCATCACTCTAGCAAAGCAATGATTTTAATTTGGTTAGTACTCTTTCAGTCTTTTTAGTGTCTTTTTTAAAAACATGATTTTACATCAGAGAGATGCAAATTAAAACAACAGTGAGGTATCACCTCACACCTGTCAGAATGGCCGCCATCAACAAAGCATCAAACAACAAGTGTTGGCGAGGGTGTGGAGAAAAGGGGACTCTAGTACACTGCTGGTGGGAGTGCAGACTGGTGCAGCCACTATGGAAAACACTATGGTGTTACCTCAAAAAATTAAAAATTGAATTACCATTTGACCCAGTGATCCCACTCCTAGGAATATACCCTAAGAAGCCTGAAACACCAATCAGAAAGAATACATGTACCCCCATGTTCATAGCAGCGCTATTTACAATAGCTAAGATCTGGAAACAGCCCAAGTGTCCATCAGTAGACGAATGGATAAAAAAGCTGTGGTACATATACACAATGGAGTACTATGCAGCTGTAAGAAAGAAAGATCTCTTATCCTTTGAGACGACATGGAGGGACCTGGAAACTATTATCCTAAGTGAAACAAGCCAAGCAGAGAAAGACAAATATCATATGATCTCACTTATTTCTGGAATATAATGAACATAACAGTCTGAGGAACAGGGTAGTCCCAGAGACGTGGAAGTAGGGTACAGACTGACATTTGCCAGAAGAGGGGGTGGGGGAGGGGAGCGATGAACACAGAACTTGTACGCATGTACTCATAACCAATGGACATGGACAACAAAACTGGGGACGGGGCAGGGAGGGAGGGGGAGGAGGGTGTCAATGGGGGAAAAAAGGAGAAACATCTGTAACAAAAGTAAATTAATTAAAAAAAAAAGAAATAACTTTGAGTTATTCCTATGGGCCCAAGGATTTATTATCTCTCCTTATAAAATTGTTAAAACTAATCAGGCCTATTTAATACACTTGAAGTTACATGGGAAGCTTTTCCAAATAAAAATTAGTAATAACTGTGTTCTAAAAAAATAAAATAAAATAAAAATAAAAACATGACTTTAATGTTGAATGATTATTTAAACATGTTTTATTCAATAAAAGATAATTTCTTTAAGTAAATTAAAATATAATAAAAACTACAGATTTTGATTTAGGTAAAGTTGTTTCCTTTAAGCCAGGATACATCTTAGATATACATAAAAGGGAGTGAACTGTGAAGATTTTGTGATTGTGTGAGTGCGCGTATGTTTCTGATGAGAGAAATGATTCGTGTTCATTGCAGAAAATTTGGAAAATGTAGGTAAAAACTACCTATAATCTTGCCTTTAAGTTTACTTTGTAACATTTTTTATATAGTTGAGATTATTCTGTGTAAACAGTTGTATTTTTATTTTCACCATATGTCATAAGTATCAGAGTCTTTATAAATATAATTTTAAATTATTGGAAAATTGTCTATCCTATATCAATATTGGGCATTTAAGCTTTTGCTATCTTTTGCTATTATAATTTATGGGGAAGTGAACATGCAGTTTGTGCAGTTTTTTAAAAATATATTTTGAATTACTTTCTTACGATAAATTCCTAGAATGCCTGTATTTAAGTATAGTAACATTTCCGAGGATTTTCATATAGTTTATAACTGCTTTCAAGAAGTTGACCTTTGTTGTTGCTAAGTAGTACCATTACATTATATGATAGTTCTTCTAAATGTATTTTTATCTAAATTTTTATGGAGTTACATTTTTGTGTTTGCTTTGCTCCCAAAAGGATTTAAGAGAGCTTAATTTAAGTATAATTATCTTCTAATGCTTTCTAGCTTACCTAAAGGAGAAAGCTTTATTCTAAAGCAGCCAGAAAGTAGTTACTTATTAGAGTAATAATTAATCAGTACTAGTGATTGTAACCACTCTGTATTATGCTTTTTAAAAAATTTTATTTTTCTTTATTGATATATTAGAGAGACAGAGGAAGGAAGAGGGAGAGAGATGGAAACATTGATGAGAGATAACATTGATTGGCCGCCTCCTGCATGCCCCCCACTGGGGATTGGGCCTACAACCTGGGCATGTGCCCTGACCAGGAATCGAACTGCCGACCTTTGCATGGGTGACGCTCAACCACTGAGCCACACCACCCGGGCAGCTGCATTATGCTTTTTTAATATTGTTGCCTTCTAGTTTCCAGTGTAATGATGTTCATGAAATATTGTGTGAAATTTACTCACTGGCTTTTCTAACTTAAATAGGGAACACAGGTTAGATCAGGCATGAGAAAGATATTTTGCAGTTCATAACTGAAGTTTAACTCTATGTGTTCATAAATGGTGAACACTGAACATTCTCTTAGTAAAGCTTGGTTAAAGAAGTGACTTAATCTGCTCCAAGTCCAATAGCCAGTGACAAAGTCATGCTATGACCCTAATGACCCTCAGCATTAGGTACTAAGCATTAGGTACTAAGTCTATTAGTACCTTTAGAAACCCCTGTGCCTCCATTTCCATGCATGTAAAAGTAGGGTGCAGTACTCTGAGTTACATCTTCAGTCTGTGTCTAACCCTTATTTCCCCAAAGGTAGAATCTGTGCTGTCAGATTTGATTTTATGTAACTACATATAGTTGTTTTTTTTTTACTTCAATTACATGCCTTTTAAGTATCTCAACTTTATATTCTCAGCTGCATTCCTACTTTTTGCCTATATCACTTCTTGCCCAGATTACTGCCAAGAGCCCTTCTACCTTCTTCTGTCCATTTACTTTTTAAATTGCAAATCTAAACCAGTCACTTAAGTTCAAAATTATTTTCTAGTTATTATTGACTTCAAGATGTAAGGCAAGTTTTTCAGTCACTCTCTTGTTTTAGCTCTCCCCAATGTTACCCAGACTAAATTAGCTCTCTGCTGTTTCTGAAATATTCTATTGTGTTTTTGTTTTGATTGTTTGTTTGTTTTCCTATTTACCTTTGTACATGCAACTCTTTTTTGCTTGAGTAGCCCTTTTCCCTTTCATTTACCTAGTCAACTCCTGTTTGTTCTCTCAAAATTAGATTAGGCATTAGATACCACCTTTCTGAATCCTTTCATAACCTCCCAATTTAGTTACATGTCTTTCCTAAGTATATTGTAGCATTTATCATAGGTATTCTATTAGTCTGCATGGGCTCCCATAACAAAATACCACAGACTGGGTGGCTTAAATAACAGACATTTATTTTCTCACAGTTCTGGAGGCTGGATGTCCAAGATTAGGTGCCATCAGGGTTGGGTCTGGTGAGGTTTCTCTTCCTGACTTATGCATGGCTGCCTTCTCACTTCATCCTCACAGGGCCTTTCTTCTGTGTATGAATGGAGAAAGATCTCTGGTATCTCTTCCACTTACTAGATTAAGGACCCATCCTTATGACTTCATTCAACCTTTTATTATATCCTTATAGGTCCTGTCTATAAATATAGTCACACTGGGGAGTTGGGGCTTAAATATGAATCATAGAGTTTTTTGTTTTTTTTATTTATCTTTGTTGTTGAAAGTATTACATATATCCCCTTTTTTTCCTCATTGACCCCTCCTCCCCATTCCCACTCCCTATTTCTCTTCACCATACTATTGCCTGTGTCCATTGGTTATTCATATATACTTCGGTTTATCTCTTTCTATCTCCCCTCCCCACTTCCCTCTGAGGTTTAACAATCTGTTCCCTGCTTCCATATCTCTGGATCTATTTTGTTCATCAGTTTATTTTGTTCATTAGATTCCACATATAAGTGAGATCATGTGATACTTCTCTTTCTCTGACTGGCTTTTATATATATATATATATGTGTGTGTGTGTTTTTATTGATTTTTTTAGGGGGAGAGAGACAGAAACATTGATGTGAGAGAGATACATCAATCGGCTGCCTCCTGCACACCCCCTACTGGGGATCGAGCCTGCAACCCTGGCATGTGCCCTGACTAGGAATCGAACCGGGACCTCTCAGTCCATGGGTGAACACTCAATCCTCTGAGCCACACTGAGCTAGGCTGACTGGCTTATTTTTAATTGTTTCTTTATATGTCCACTTTTTTTCCTCTAAACTGAGGAGGGGCAGGGAACACAGACTGTGTTTTACTTGTCTTTCTTCTCCCAATGTCTAACATCAGCCACTAAATCCTAAAGATTGACAGACCTGAAAAATTGAACTTTAGAAATTATATATTCCTGATGATTGTCCATAGAGTTCTGCTTGGCCAGTATATGAAGCCCTGCCTTGGAACTACTTGTGCCCGATAAATAACATTTTGTCTTAGTTGATCTCTTGGTGAAATCTCTAGAAGTACTGTTTAGCAGAAATCTTCAACAGTACTGTCTAGTTCACAGGACTTCATTAAATGATCAAAAAGTATAACAGAAGTGAATGTTTTCTTCTTATATCTTCAAACCCTTAACTCAAGGGGTAACAAAAGGAAGGAGGTGATACCAGAACCATGGCCTTGGGAACTGAGGCCATAGAAGGGACTTGGCCACTTTGAGAGTCACAGCCAGAAGAAAAAAGGAAAGAGAGAGAGGAATAAAGTGGCTTCCCCCCCCCCCTTTATTTTTGTTTATTTATTTTTTATTTTTTCATTGATTTTTAGAGAGAGAGGAAGGGAGAGGGAAAGAAACATCGATGTGAGAGGGAAACATCGATGGGCTGCCTCCTGCACACCCATTACTGGGGATCAAGCCTGTAACTCGGGCATATGCCCTCACTGGCAATTGAACTGGCAACCTTTGGTGCACAGGATGACATCCAACCAACTGAGTCACTCCAGCCAGGGCTTTCTTCCCCTTTTGTAATGTTTTCTATTGGCAGAATTTCACAGAATATAAAAAACTTTTGAGATAGAAAATACAGTTTTTAGGTTCTCAGCCCTAGCATTACAGAAAATGGTAGTCATAGGGCAGAAAGATAAATAACCCAGCAAGAAGTTATATCATAACTGAAGTTCTTTAAGATGTTCTTCTTTGTGCCTAAAATCTGAACCTCTTAAGGAGTATTTACATCCCTGTCCATTTTAAAGATAGTTAATAACAGCTAATAAAAGTACTATTTATCAATGTTAGGTACACATTTACTATATGTAAGGAACTTTTCATGTAGTATTCCATTTGAAACCTATGTAGCTATGTAGTATTTTTATACAGAGGAATAAACCAAGGCTCCAAAAAGTTAAGGAACTGGATAAAGGACACATTAGAGTTCATATTAAACACAACAAAAACTATATATATTTTTCCAAATTCCAGACTCTATTATAAAACAGCTAAATTCCAGGATAATTCTTAAAGATGACTGGCATTTTTAAAAATTTAAATCTTTTTTTTCTTTTTAAAGAATCTTACTACTCAGGAGAATATAAAGCTGAAATTTGTTTTATGATACTTCTTAAACATCTTAGAAGATTATGTGGTGTTTTAAGCTTAAAACTTGGTATGCTAGGCCAGGATTCTTTCACTTGCAAGTGACAGAAACCAAATGCAAACCAGCTTTTGTAAAAAGTTTTTTTGTTTTTTTTTTGTCTTTGCTATTTATCATAAAAGTTTTAAAAAAAAAAAAAAAAGGAAACTAGATAGACTTGTGCAATAACCAGAGTGACCATATGATCCGATTTGCCTGGTACTATCTTACTGTCCAAGTTTACTTGTGTTGTCCTCATGCTTTTATTAACAGGTCTCATCTCACTCTCAAAAGAGTCCTGATTTAGATGATAAGTTACATAGTCACTTTGAACACCCATATGCTCATCTCTTTGATTAAATTAATTGTTACCCCTGAATGCATTAGTTATGAACCGCTTCATAATGTTACACAATCACATTACAATATTCACAACTAACAGAATGAACAGAGATCTCCTAATGCTCAAATTCTGCAATTGTCCCTGAAAAGAATTAGTACTCCTAGGTCCTTGATTCAAGCATTGCTGGATCTAGAGGCTTAGATGATGTCTTCACCATCTGTGCTGTCCATACTGCTTTTCTTATGCTGGTCTCATTCTTAGGAAGGCTTTTTTTGAGTGATGGCTGAGGTGCCCCTGGCAATTTCTTATTTTCATAGTCCTTAGTGTTTTATCTAGGAGAAAGGCCTTCAAGCACTTCTGTTACTCCCTGTAAAAGATTCTGATTGGCCCTGCTTAGGGCACATGCCCATGTTTTTATTAATTACTGTGCCCAGAGTTAAGAGTGTGGCAAGCTTAGATTACAGGTCTGTCCCTGAGGTGAGAGAAATATGACCATTTGATTGACAGATAAAGGAGGCAGATTCCCAAAAGATAAAGAATTTATATCTAGAAGGCTTAAGGGATGCTGAGCAGGCTAAAACAAGATTTCTTTTTCATGTGGCAATGGTTAGCAATAATGGGTGTTGAGTGGTTTCCCTGAAAAATATGCCCAAGTAAATATATGTCATTAATTCTAAGTAGATAGACCTCTATTGAAAAGAAGCTTGCTATAGCCTTATTATACACTTGAAGACTTCCATGTTTGTTAAACAAAGAAATAAGTGCACTTGAGGTTAATGTGGTTCTGTTGACTGGGATCTTACTAGTAATGGCCTTAGATCATATGCATCTAGTTTTCATTGTAGTGTTACAGTGTGTACTTTAGAGACCATGTTGGGTATTAACTTGTTCCAAGAGTTGATTACTGAACAGCAAATATGGTTAGCCAGTCTGAAAGAGCTTGTCTGGAGAAACATTTAAATGTATTTAAATTTAGAAAAGTAATCTGGCAAGAAGCAATGTTAAAATAATTTTTAAAGTTTTGAAGAAATGACTATCAGATCTATAACGTATTTTCTTTCCCTTTTTGTAGTTGCTGCAATAGTATTGTTTTGTTCCGCTTCTAGCCCACATAACATACCTCTGACAGAAGTGATTGGGCCGATATGGCTGATGCTGCTCCTGGGAACTGTGCACTGCCAGATTGTTTCAACAAGAACACCCAAGCCTCCTCTAAGTACAGGGGGTAAAAGAAGAAGGTACTGTTTGTTTTAAAAGTGATGTTTTTTGTAGATTTCTATAATTTGAATCTAGAATTATTGTTTGTTTTTTTTAACGAATGGGGGTAGGTTTATTTATTTATTTATTTTTGGTACGTGCCCCTAGCGGGAACCGAACCCGGGACTCTCTGGTCCACAGGCCGACGCTCCAACCGCTGAGCCAAACTGGCCAGGGCTAGAATTGTTCTTGGCTATAAAAAAAAAATGTTATCTTGTAAAGTTACTCTTTCAAATAAAGCAGTGAGCTTCAGAATCAGCTACCAAATATGATTTTGTTTTCTGTATTTGCTTCAAGGTCATTTTGAGACCACATACCTGATTTTGTTTTTATTTTCTTTCTTAAAACTAATTTCTAGGCACCTAATTTCACTGTAGGAAATATATGTTAGTTGGAGTTGCTAATAATTCCCACTATTTAAAAATTTTTTTACTTATAAGATGCTTTGGCAAAAATAAGAACCAGGAAAATTTTCAGCTTAATTCTATTTTAAATGCTATTTGAGCCCTGGCTGGGTGGCTCAGTTGGTTGGAGTGTCATCCCATACAACAAAAGGTTTCTGATTTGATTTCCAGTCAGGGCACACACCTAGGTTATGGGTTTGATACCTGGTTGGGGCACGTATGAGAGGCAACCAATCGATGTATCTCTCTCTCTTCCTCTTCCTCCCCCTCTCCCCCCTGAAATATCAATAAACATCCTCGGGTGAGGATTATAAATAAATAAATGCTATCTGAGGCTAATATTGCCCCCCTAGATTAAGTAAACATAGCAAGTCTCACTGGCCACTCAGCACAACGGAGTTCTGTTTTAAGGGTCTTTTGGAGCAATTCCTCTTTTGAGTATTATTGCTAAGAAATTGTGACATTTACAGTTTTGGGATGTTGAGATTTAAGTCCTTTTCATTTTGAAAAGATAAATAGATAAATAGCATTGCTGATCAGTTAGATTATAATTCTCTTTTATTTAAATTTTCTTCTTCACTTGCAGATAAGTGCCATTCAAATAAGGAAGAAATGCTTTTGTAAATATCTCTGTAATGCGATCCTTACAACCTAATGTCCACTGTCTGGGAGTATAAGCAAGGAACAATACCTTACCATTTATAGAAATTGGTCTTGAATATGTACTTTATGTTTGGGTTAACTTTCATCCAGTAAATCTGAATTTTATTGTGTATTAAAATTCCTGTGTTTTTATGTTTGCCAAAATTTTGAACATACTACCGTTAAAATTTTAAAGCTACCTTCCATTCTTAATCTCTTCTGATGAAGGAAATTAAGAAAAGCAGCCCATTTGGAAGTACATAGGGAAGGAGATGGTTCTAGTACCACAGATAATTCACAGGAGGGAACAGTTCAGAGCCACGGTACAAGCACCTCATACAGCGTTGGCGCTGTCTTCAGAGATCTCTGGCATGCTGCTTTCTTTTTATCAGGGTTTGTATTTATTCAAGGCTTTATATGGTATAGAGATGCACTATCCCTTTTCTGCTACTTCAGTCTCAGGTAATGAATATTAATGACTTTACATATGAAAGACATACTATGGATTTTGTTTTGATCAATTATTATGCTGTAGATAATGGAAAAATAGAGACCATAAAGTTTACTTTGGGTTATGTGTAAATATATCTATATGAGAATGAATATATTCAAGGTATATTTAATTGGGTTTCTAGGTTTTGGTTTCTTTTGTGATTTCTCAAGTCCTATTTTACTTCTATTAAATTGGTTACTTTATTTTTATCTGCGCTATAGGTCAAATTGGCTTTACTAATGTCATGAGAGTTGTATGATTTTTTAATTTAATCCCTGCCTCAGTTATCTAAAATTATTTGATATAAAACATGTAGGCATTTTTATCTAAAAGAATAAAATACATACTATAGGTATAGGATGAAATTGTATTTCTGTATATTGGGCTTTTTGTATAGTTTGTACCACAATAAATATTTACCAGATAAGAAATGTGATTATAGCAAACTTCCAAAGTAAATTAAATCTAACTCAGTCTTGTATAATTATTTTGAATAGTTAATTCATAACACTAAGGGTTATATTACTAGTGCACATATACATATAATAAATTTTTAAAAAGTTAAAAAGCTATGATCAAAATAGTGTAACTGGTGAAAGTTGCTAAATTAATAAATCAAGAAAAGGGATACTGCAGATAACTGTTTTGGTCACGTTTGTTAACTTCTTTACTAATATCGTTTCATCAATATGTGATTGTGCTCTTATGATAAAGTTTATCATGCATTATCTAATTAAGCAATTATATCCTGGGTATATTTTCATTGATTGTAATTTTGGGGGAAAATTTCCAGAATTTTAATAATTTGCAATAACATTGCATAAAGTTGCTTCCTCCAGAGAAGATACAGGTTTGGTTTGGTTTTTAACTTGCATTGCATTCTGTCTTTCTTAGTCATACTAAGAAAGACAGAATGCAATGCAAGTTAAACGATATATATATATATATATATATATCTCCTTTCTAACAGTAGGATGTGACAGTTTTATTACTCTAAAGTCAGTTTCTTAAACATTTCTCAAGAACTTTTGATAAGCAATTATAAATAGCATACTGGATGTGTTTTCCTTTTGGGGAATCATTTAGTTGTTTTGGTTGTCCAGAACTGATATTACATTACTTAGTATTCAGAATCCCCCTAACATAGTAGGTTGGTGCCTTTGGAATTCTACTATGTTTCTCAAATGAGATTCAGGCTTCAATTTCCCTCCTTTGGGGCTGTAGCATAACCTTGACTACCAATCATTGGTATTATAATGACTAAATCTCTTTAATCATGACAACTATAATCTACATGTTTTTAAAGATGCACTTTTTTCAACTCATTCTGGGACTGGTGTGCCAGCTTATGAATAAGACTGTTTTAAATATTAGGTACAAAAAGATCTTAAGGAAAATGTTGATTTTAGAAGTTCTAATCTGAGTTCTGAAATCTTGATGGTGTTTCATTCTTTCAGCCTTTAATAAGTCAGGAAAGGCTTAAACAGAAATATCAACTGAGACTTAAAATTGTTTCTTGTGATAAAAAATTGAAAAACTGGACACTTCCATTAAGGTGTCTGAATTAATGTAACTGATGGGAAAATAAGTGTATAACCACAGAATGATTTAAGCTTTGTGTATGGTATCTTGTTGGTTTTCTAGATGTTAGGATGAAAACTACAATTCTTACATCCAGTATTTATAAGTTGAAAAGCTCTTATTTATCATCTCTAAGTACATTTCCTTCTCAAGATAAAACTATTCTTTTTAAAACAAAGCACATATTGTATTTTTCATTTGAAAAAAAGTAGGAATTACTATAAAATAACTCTATGAACCTGAGAAAACAAAGCTAAATAAAGTATTAATTTTAAAAGATGTAGAAATCAACCATATTTCCTAAGGATTTAGTACTATAATTTCAGTGTATTATAGTCTTAAATTAGCATAATTATAGTTTCTACTGAAAATACTGAATAGGAAGAATTGCATCTAGGTCATATATCTCTTCAGTGTAATACCCATTTCAGAATTGAGGTAGATCCTAAGTTTTCTTTTATGTCCTTTAAGATTCATTTGACCATTACAGTATTATTCAAAAACAGACAGTGAAAAGGAAATTATGCAGACCCACCAGACATTTTTGGTACAAGGATTAAAATTTCTATTTTAGAGTCTTTAGTTTAAATCAGTTATTTAAGCTATAAACTAGGTGAAGCTCTGTTGCCTATTTTCCACAGATGGGTGAAGATCATGTAAATGCCAGTATATCCAAGATTTTTTAAAGAATATCTTATGACCACAAGTAGATATCTCATTAAATTTGCTAAAGTCACTGTATTTTAGAGCTGAACTGACCCTAGAAAGATTACAAGTGTCAAAATAAACCTAATTTTGTACATACCTCTCAAACTTATGTGTTGTAAAGGATACCTAGGGGCCCAAGAGTCGTTGAAGGGCTATGTTAGCATGTAATCATATGCTCCAGATAGCAGTGATAGTCATATATGTAGGCTCCTGTGTCATTTTCTTATATCTGGAATTTTATGCATTCCGTTTTTTTCTAACCTTCCCTTCCTCTCTGATGCCTACCTAACCTTGTAGAAATGAGAGCAGAACTAGAAATTTCATGCTGTGTTCTAGAATAAGAGCTGTCTCCTACTGTTAAGTAGCAACTCTCTAAAATCCTTTAATACTGAAAGGATGATCTTTAGTTGGGTCTATTTCTATACCTTTGAATATTTTTGAAAGCAGTAACAAATACTTCCAACTTTTTTCCCCATGGCAGTACAGAGTACCATGAGTGTTGTTGAAGACCTGACGAGAGTTTTAATGTAGAAACACACTGGTTTTCATGTTTGGTACAGATTTGAGATTTTAAAAGCTAGTGTGCGCTTTAAAAGTTGTATTAACTTTTTGATTAAATTTTTTTTGTTTGTTTTTTAATCCTCACCCAAGGATATTTTTACATTTATTTTCAGACAGAGTGGGAGGGGGAGAGAGAGAGAAACATCAATATGAGAGAGACACACTGATTGGCTGCCACCCGCACAACACCAACTGGGGCCGGGGACAAACCACAACCGAGGCACGTGCCCTTGTCCGAAATCGAACCTGGGACTCCTTGGTCTGCAGTCCGACGCTCTAACCACAGAGCCAAACTGGCCAGGGCTGGTTAAAGTTTTTTAATGTGAAAAACCATCCAGTTTTATGATTTATTTATGGTGTAGATTGTACATTTGTTTATATTTTTTTCCAGAAAAGACCAAGATCATCATTTATCTCACAAAGGAAGTAAGGTAACTTTATACATATATTTTAAAGGTCATTTCCTCCTAAGGGTATTTTTGACATAAAGCTATCCATCTTGAATGTCAAGCATAAATACTTAAAAGAAAATTCTGCACAGACCATGCCATCCAAAGATTGAAGTGGTAGTATAGTTATAAAACTGTAGGCCTTGATCATGGCAATGAAATTGCACATTGTTTCTTTGAAAATACTTTTTTGTTCAAAATTCAATGCAGGAAATACTGTTTCTATCATGGAATAAGTAAAGTCAGTATAGATTTGTATATCTACTGTTTTCAAGATGGCACTTAGCTCACTGTCCAAATGCCTGTGATCCATGGTATTTGAGTTGATCTAAAAAAATATTGTGAACTCTGGTTTTATTAAGTGCATGTATTATATGCATTAAGTGTAGCTATTGAAAGGTAGACATTTTGGCCCTGGCCAGTTTGGCTCAGCGGTTAGAGCGTCGGCCCACGGATGGGAGAGTTCCGGGTTCGATTTCTGCTAAGGGCACATACCTCGGTTGCAGTTTGCCCCTGCCCCGGTTGGGGTTGTGTGGGTGGCGACCACTTGATGTGTCTCTCTCACATCGATGTTTCTCTCTCTCTCTTTCTCCCTCTCTCCCTCCCGCTCTATCTGAAGATAAATGCAAAAATGTCCTCAGGTGAGGATAAAAAAAAAAAAGAAGAAAGGTAGATGTTTTGTGGATAGTACTAAAAACTATCAGTTCTTTCTATGGTTTAGTACTTTATTCCTAATACCAGCTGCTTTCTACCCTGCTTTTTATTTTTGGTAGGGAATGATGATTTAGATATATATGTGCTTATTTTAAAATCAAAATGCTATTTACCTTGCTTCAGTTTATTTTTGTACATATCTTAAAGTTCACTTAAATAGAAGTAGCTTCCCTTTAAAAAAATACTCCAAGTAGAATTTTACAATATTTATTTTTTAATCTCTCACTCCCCTTGCCTTTCCCTAATATTTTTACTCCCTAAAACAAAGAAATGGGAGGAATTACTTAATATCTGAGGCTTGATAACCTGTGTTCCTTTTGAGAACTTATTATTCTGTGAAGTTTTAACTTTCAGCTGTTAATTGCAATATAAATGATATAGTACAGTCAGTGGTAAAACTAAGCTTTACCTGGAGCAGTAACAATTTTTGACCCTCTTTACCTTCATTAACTGGAATTTAGCTCTCCTACGATTTCTGCTTTCAGCATTTCCTACTCACATGCAAAGAATGCCCTCATCAGGGTATAAATCAGTTTGTACTTTTTTTTTTTTTTTAAAGAAAAGCTTATTTATTTAATTAAAATTTTTTTATTGATTTTAGAGAGAGAAAAAGGAAGAGGGAGAGAAAGGGACTGAAATGTCGTTGAGAGAGAAACATAGATTGGCTGCCTCCTGCATCCCCCCTATTGGGGATTGAGCATGCAACCCAGTCATGTGCCCTGACGGGGAATGAAACCTGCAACCTTTTGGTGCATGGGACAAAGCTTAACCAACTGAGCCACACTGGCCATGGCCAGTTTGTACTTTTTAAAACAAGTTTAATGTTTTTCACATTTTTGAAGACTACAGGGCAGTCACTCTCTAGAATATCCCTTAATTTGGGTTTGTGCCAGTAGTGTTCTGCATCTGGCTCCCAGTGACTTGTGAAAGTTGAATATGTGTATCTCTTCCCAATTCTGTGTTCAGTGCTATCAGTTGGTACATGAAATTGGCCATGGAGGATTATTTACATCGTGGAAATCAGGAAACACTTCAAACAAGGGCTTTTTACCCCTGGAGAACTGATCGTTCAACATTTAGCAGCACACTACTGGATTAGTAGTGTGATGTTTCTTCATCGTTAGACCCAAGTTATGCATTTTAGGCAGGAATATCATAGAAGTGATACTTTGTTTTTCTCATTGCATTCTATCAGGTAGCAAACAATGTAGATTTTTCCCCCCTACTAGTGATACTTACATTAATCACTTGATTTCAATAGTGTCTACCACATTTCTTCACTGTGAATTTATTTTTCCCTTTTTAATCAATAAATATCCTGTGCAGGATATAGTAATACTGTAAAAATAACTCATTTTTCATCACACCTTTACCCTCTAGTTTTAGCATCCATTGAAGATTCTTGCCTGACTTATTATTATATGGTTGCCAAAAGTGATTTTTCTAACTCCATCATTCCTTCTACATTTATTAGTTGGCATTCTACTTTAAGGAAAAGCTTTCCCTTATTTATTTACTCATGGATTTTATTTTATCTTATTTGATACTGTCATTTATTTTGATGATCAGATTGTCCTAAATTTGGTCAGTGGAGTCCCTTTGAGCAGTTTCTTTGTCTTTTTTTTTTTTTTTTTGGTACGTGCCCCTAGCAGGAACCGAACCCAGGACTCTGGTCCGCAGGCCGACGCTCCAACTGCTGAGCCAAACCGGCCAGGGCAGTTTCTTTGTCTTTTTGACATGTCCCTGTCATTCTTTGAGCACTTTCTTACAGCCATTTTTTCAAGGAGAGCAGTATATAGAAACCAAGATTTGAGTACTAGATGTGTTCATTACTACTGAGGTATTGCTACCCCAGGCCTTCTTCAGTGGGTAGAGCTAGAAAATGTGTGTGTGTGTTTATCCCTTTATGTTTACATTTATTTCTGTATCTGTCTAGATACATTATATACCATGAATTTGCAGTGATAGCTCCAATTCAAATACAGTATCACAAAGTTCATTTTATCTTTTCTCCTATTTTTATTTATATTTTTGTTCTTTATCGCTGAAATACCAATTCCCATTGTCCTCAACAGACTTACTTATTCAATTAATCCAATATGTGACCCATCTCCCAACCCTGCTGGGCTGCCCCTGCTGTCCCACTCCAATGATATACTCTTGTAATTGCCGTTATTTCCAGTCATTGCCAAGTTGCATGATTTATATTTTGATCTACTTTGTAAATTCTAAGAGTGGTACTTATATTTATTATTTTCTTTGTCATTTCAGCTTGGTTAGCAGCTTATCTGCATTTAGTTCATAAGAAGCATCAGATAGCTAACATAGCTTAGTAACTTAGTGTTCATGTCTGCTGATAGTGTTGCTCACACTTTGAGGAGATAGTGGGGAGAATCCAGAGAAGATTGGAAGGAGGCAGAGATAAGGAAAAGAGGAAGGGGGACATAGCTGAGATATATCAGTCACATGGAATGGATGCTACTAGTACTCTCCCCTGGCTTAATATAGTCTTTACCCTGTCCTGGTAAAGAAGGATTAATTCTTCAAAGCCCTTTTCACTGGGCTCTTAACTTTTGCTCTTGAGTTCTGGTTCACTCTGCAAGTTTTTAGTTACTTTTTCTACTTTGACTACTGGCCTCCAGACCTGTGTTTTCAACTACCTATTGATCTTAGGATGTTCCTGGTCTAACATTTTCATCTTCCGCATATCCTGTCTGATTAATGGTTCTACCAACTTTCCTTCCAGTTTTCCTCCACCTCCTTTTCCCTCTCCCTTTCCAGCCCAGTGTAATTTTCATGAACTTTCGGAAATACCTTTCCAGAAAACTCCTTTATCTTTGAGGTCACATTTTCAAGATATCAAGTAACTTCACCTCCCTTGGTCTTTTTCCACATCTCCATGTTCAAGGAAGAGGTAAAGGGAGCAATTGATAACTGTTTCTTTCCCAAGCAGAGAAGGTCACAAGTTTTCACTGCATCTTTTATTTTCTCTTTTTGCTCTTTCTCCTCTCCACTGTAATCCATTTTTCTCCCTCCCTCTGCCACTCTTAAATGATCTTTGTTCTGTGGCTCATTCCCTTGATCTCTTAATGTCTCTTAGGGTCGTGTGGAAAGAGAAGGGTCAAAAGATTGGGCTTTTGAGTCTTAGCAACTCTGTGAAGGTGTGTTCTGAATGACTAGAAAGCATCAGAGTGCCCTGGCTGGTGTGACTCGGTTGGAGTGTCATCCAGTACACTGAAAGGTCGTGGGTTCAATTCCTGGTCAGGGTGCATACGCAGGTTTCAGTTCGGTCCCCAGTTGGGGTGCGTACAGGAAGCAGCCAATTGCTATTTGTCTTCTCACATTGATGTTTCTCTCTCTCTCTCTCTCTCTCTCTCTCTCTCTCTCTCTCAACTCCCTCCCATCCTCTGTCTCTAAAAATATTTTTTTTTAAAGGGGAGGGGGGAAAGAAAGCATTGGAGCTCTGTAGAGCATGTGGGAAGTATGGTCTGTCTGTCCCTTTTAGTAACCTGACAGGAGAAGATCAGGAAGGAGAGGGGTCTATTTGTATTAAGACAGAAACTCTCTAGGCTTTGATGAGTGAGAAATCCTAACAGGCAGTTTCGCAAACAGTGGGCAGTTGAAGGTAATGTGGACAATTAAATTAACCTCACAGTTAGAATGTCTGTAATCTAGTGCCGTGTTTGCCTCTGACTGGTTGTGTGATCTTAAGTAAATCTTTTAGACCTTTTTATAATTCTGATTCCTTATTTCCAAAATTAGTATTTCAAGTAGGGGAGTTCTAAGGTCCTGCACAGTTTTAAAAAATGTCAATAAAACTGAGTAACTTTAGTGTTAAAGATAACTTTTTTGGTGCATTTTTTGAAAACTTTTTTTTTTGACCTACATGAAGGCAAGTTTTATTTTTTCTTTCTTGCAAAACTGATACTCTGGAGAAAATGTGAAGGGATTTATTTAAATATAGTTAAATACAATTGCTTTTAATAATGTTCTGTGATAAACTTAATCTGCACTGAGCACATTTTGTGTGGGACTTACATTATATTTCTACTAATCATTACTTTGGACAGCCATTCTTCCACCTACTGAGTCTCTGAAGAGGACTCCTCACAAGTATTTGCCTATTAATTAAAAAATGTCTTGCTTATTATTTTCTATGTCATATCTTATGGTGAGAAAAATTTAATTCCTATAAATGAAGAACCTCAATTGTAACCTTTTGGTATTTATAAGCTACACTATTACTGATACTTCTTCAGATTATTCCAGTGGGTGAAAGAGGTTACTTCTTTATTTGCTTTGTGTTCTTTATTTCTACTTCTTCCATTATTTAGAACCTTGTATAAAGTTTTTCCTTTTCTCATATATTTTTATGTAACAAAAGTTCTATGTCTCCATTGTATATTAAAATAAATTAATCAGAGATATTTATGTATATATACTAATGGTAAAGTAGTTGGGTAAATGAGAATATTAAAACTAAGTTAAACCACTAACTGCAACTTAACTGATAATTACTGAGATATTTTTTTAAATAAAAGTTTAAAACATATTTTTGATCATAATAAAATGGACAAAATTTTGATCCTAGATTTTATTCAAAGACCAGGTAATTTTGACCAAGAATTGTTTGACAAGTTAAGATATGTCTCTTAAAATTGCTATTTGTAAGACCTCAGAACCTATAAAATAAGCTGAACTAGGACATTGATTTACATGTTTATTTTATGTGATGGACATTATATTTCTAAATTATTTATTGTAAAACTGAGGTGGCCATTAAAATTCTGAAAAGTAACTACCAGATTTTATTAACAGATCATAATTTCAGTAACCCATTCAAAATAAGTCCATTTAACATGCTTCTGAATATATATTTTTAGATCAAAGAAAATAAAGAATTCAATTGATAAATCAACTGAGACTGACAATGGCTATGTATCCCTTGATGGGAAAAAGACTGTTAAAAGCAGTGAAGGTGGAGTACAAAGCCATGAACCTCAGTGTGTAACTATTCGACCAGAAGAGACAACTTGGAACAAAGGAACACCGAGGAACATTCCCAGCAAAGTAAGTGTGATTTTTTTTTTAGTTTGCTTGTGTGATTTTACATTAGCTAATGGGAAGTGACTTAGACATAGTGGTTTCTCGTGAACTATATATTTTCTCCAGAATTTATTCTATGAGTCTTTACAAATCACACTGATGAAGCTGAAAATCAGATAAAGTAATGTGAATAAAGTTTATTGCCAATATAACTTGGTACCTTCTTGAACTGATTAATGACTCCAATTGTTCCAAAATGTTAAAGCACTTTATAATTTTTTTATTTTTTATTTTTTAAATTTTGTTTTATTAATTTATTTTTGTTACAGATGTTTCTCCTTTTTTCACCATTGACACCCTCCTCCCCATCCCCCCCACCCCGTCCCCAGCTTTGTTGTCCATGTCCATCGGTTATGCGTACATGCATATAAATTATGTGGTTTATCTCTTCCCTCCCCCCGATCCCCTTTTCTGAGGGTTGTCAGTCTGTACCCTACTTCCACATCTCTGGGTCTACCCTGTTCCTCAGACTGTTATGTTCATTATATTCCACAAATAAGTGAGATCATGTGATATTTGTCTTTCTCTGCTTGGCTTGTTTCACTTAGGATAATACTCTCCACATCCCTCCATGTCGTCTCAAAGGATAAGAGATCTTTCTTTCTTACAACTGCATAGTACTCCATTGTGTATATGTACCACAGCTTTTTTATCCATTCGTCTACTGATGGACACGTGGGCTGTTTCCAGATCTTAGCTATTGTAAATAGTGCTGCTATGAACATGGGGGTACATGTATTCTTTCTGATTGATGTTTCAGGCTTTTTAGGGTATATTTCTAGAGGTGGGATCACTAGGTCAAATGGCAATCCAATGTTTAATTTTTTGAGGTAACACCATAGTGTTTTCCATAGTGGCTGCACCAGTCTGCATTCTCACCAGCAGTGTACTAGAGTCCCCTTTTCTCTACATCCTCACCAACACTTGTTGTTTGATGCTTTGTTGATGGCGGCCATTCTGACAGTGTGAGGTGATACCTCATAGTTGTTTTAATTTGCATCTCTCTGATGATTAGTGATGTTAACATTTCTTCATATGTCTCTTAGCCATTTGTATGTCCTGTTTGGAGAGGTGTCTATTTAGTTCCTCTGCTCATTTTTTAATTGAGTTCTTTGTCTTCCTTTTGTTGAGTTGTATGAGTACTCTATATATTTTGGAAATTAACCCCTTATCTGATGTATCATTGACAGTTATGCTCTCCCATACAGTGGGTTTCCTTTCCATTTTGATGGTTGTTTCTTTTGCTGTACAGAAGCTTTTGAGTTTGATGTAGTCCCATGTGTTCATTTTTTCCTTTGTTTCTGTTGCCTTAGGTGATGTATCAGTGAAAATTCTGCTGCGTATGATGTCCGAAATTTTGTTGCCTACATTTTCTTCTAGGATGTTTATGGATTCACGAGTCACATTTAAGTCTTTTATCCATTTTGAGTTTATTCTTGTGTATGGTGTAAGTTGATGGTCTAGTTTCATTTTTTTACATGTAGCTGTCCACAATTTTCCCAACACCATTTATTAAAGAGGCTGTCTTTACTCCATTGTATGCTCTTGCCACCTTTGTCAAATATTAATTGAGCATAATGTCTTGGGTCAATTTCCGGATTCTCTGTTCTGTTCCACTGGTCTATATGCCTGTTCTTGTGCGAGTACCAGGCTGTTTTGATTACAGTAGCTTTGTAGTATAACCTGATATCTGGTATTGTGATCCCACCTACTTTGTCCTTCTTTTTCAAGATTGCTGTGGCTATTCGGGGTCTTTTTTGGTTCCATATGAACTTTTGAAGTATTTTTTTTACTTCTGTGAAATATGTTGTTGGTATTTTGATGGGGATTACATTGAATCTGTAGGTTGCTTTGGGTAGTATGGACATTTTAATGATGTTAATTCTTCCAATCCATGAACAAGGTATGTGCTTCCACTTTTTTATATCTTCCTCTATTTCTTTTTTCAATGCCCTGTAGTTTTCTGCAAATAGGTCCTTTACTTCTTTGGTTAAGTTTATTCCTAGGTATCTTAATTTTTTTGCCACGATGGTAAATGGGATTTTTTTTTTAGTTTCTCTTTCTGTGAGTTCATCATTGGTGTATAAGAATGCCATCGATTTCTTGACATTAATTTTGTATCCTGCTACTTTGCCAAATTCGTTTATTAAGTCTAGTAGATTTTTGATGGAGTCTTTAGGGTTCTCTATGTATAATATGTTATCTGTGAATAATGACAGTTTCACTTCCTCCTTTCCAGTTTGGATCCCTTTTATTGTTTCATGTCTGATTGCTGTGGCTAAGACTTCCAGTACTATGTTAAATAAGAATGGTGAAAGTGGGCATCCCTGTCTTGTTCCTGTTCTTTAGGGAAATGTTTTTAGTTTTTGCCCATTGAGTATGGATGTTGGCTATAGGTCTTTCATATGTGGCCTTTATTATGTCGGGGTATGATCCCTCTATTCCCACATTGCTGAGCATTTTTATCAGAAATTGGTGCTGGATATTGTCTAATGCTTTTTCAGCATCTATTGATATGATCATGTGGTTTTTATCTTTCATTTTGTTTATGTGGTATATCACATTTATTGATTTGCGAATATTGAACCAGCCTTGCATCCCTGGGATGAATCCCACTTGGTCATGGTGAATAATTTTTTTGATGTATTGCTGGATCTGATTTGCTAGTATTTTGTTCAGGATTTTGGCATCTATGTTCATCAGGGATATTGGCCTGTAGTTTTCTTTCTTTGTAGTGTCTTTTTCTGGTTTTGGAATTAGAATTATACTGGCCTCATAAAACGAGTTTGGAAGTCTTCCTTCTTCTTGAAATTTTTGGAATAGTTTGAGGAGAATGGTGTTAGTTCTTCTTTGAATGTTCGGTAAAACTCCCCCGTGAAGCCGTCCGGGCCTGGGCTTTTATTTGCTGGGAGAGGATTACATCTTCAATTTCCTTCATTGTTATTGGTCTGTTCAAGTTTTCTATCTCTTCCCAGTCCAGTTTTGGGAGACTATGTGTTTCTAGAAATGTGTCCATTTCACTTAGATTGTCGAATTTGTTGCCATATAAATGTTCATAGTATTTGTTAACGATCCTTTGTATTTCTGTGGTGTCAGTTGTTACTTCTCGTTTTTCATTTCTGATTTTATGTGTTTGGGTTCTCTCTCTTTGTTTCTTGGTGAGTCTAGCTAAGAGTCCATCAATTTTGTTTATTTTTTCAAAAAAACAGCTCTTTGTTTCACTGATCCTTTGAATTATTTTTTTGGTCTCTATATCATTTATTTCTGCTCTGATCTTTACTATTTCCTTCCTTCTACTTGCTCCTTTTATTACTTTTGTTAATCCTCACCTGAGGATTTTTTTTCATTGATTTTTTTCCTTTTCTTAGAGAGAGAGTGAAAGAGAGGGAGGGTGGGAGGGAGGGAGGGAGAGAGAGAGAGAGAGAGAGAGAGAGAGAGAGAGAAACATCGATGTGAGAGCGACACATTGATTGGTTGCCTCCCACATGCTCCCAGACCAGGGCTGGGTATTGAATCTACAGCCCAGGTATGTGCCCTGGACTGTGAATCTAACCCATGACCCTTCAGTGTGCAGGCTGCCACTCTAACCACTGAGCAGCACTGGCCAGGGCAGCACTTTATAATTTTATAGTTGATGCTTATTAAACCTTACCTTTTCTTGACCCTTTTCCATGTGTGTAGTAAGAATTTGTTTTAAATAGAACATGTAAATTGTTCTAGAAACTAAACTAGGAACTTGATTTTCCATAAGAAAATATTACCTTGTATTTTCTACCTTTATTACCTTTGGTGTCAGCACATTTGTTTTGTTGTTAATTATAAAAAAAAAATTCTTATTGAGCACAAGTTTGTTAAGATAACAATTATTTATTTACTTTTCCAAAATAATAAAGACACCTTAGGTTGTTATAACAAAGCCTAATATAGTATCTTCTGTCTCTTTGTTTCACTGAATTTTTTTGGTTAAATAATTTATTCTTTTAAAGCTGTTATAGTAAAATAATATGGTCAAATAAAAAGATGTTAACTGTTAAATTTAGGAATGTAAGCATGAACATTTGTGTTGCGGAAAATAAATAGAAGAAAAGAAGATTCTCTAATTTTGAATGAAGTATATGTTATCACTATTTGACAGTACATATATTTTCAGTACCAGTAGCTATATAATAAATAGCTTGGGACTGCAATGAAATACAGTCCTATACTTGGTTTTAGATTGTTGAAGCATTTAACTCTCTGATAATGTGAGCTTCACATTACTGTTATCACTAAAAAAATAAGTTTTCAATCATTCAGTTTTCAAACACTTTCAGGTATGTATTATCTACTAAAGCTATGTGAAAGAAACATGAACGTGTCATTAAAACATGTTCTGTGGTCTCTCAATTTTAGAATTTCTGAAACTGGATGTGTCTTACAAATTTATATGTACATAGTGTCTCATATGTGCACACATTCACCTGCCATTCATCTCCTGACTCATAAGCCATTATTTAACCAGTGGTGGTCTTATAGTTGATCACATTTTCAGTTTATGACAGTAGTATAATTAGTGCATCTCAGGTCTCTCTGTTTCTTTTAAATGGCCTCTGTTCTGCTTTTATTCTGTTTTATATTTTTTAATTTTGTAAGCTATTTCACATCCTTTTTGTGAACGGAAACATTATAGAACAATATTTGATAAATAGCTGTGGAATTAGTCTTAATATTAAAATACCAGTATAGTCACTGATTTAGATATTTTTTCAGAAAATTAGGTAATACTAATTCACTTTGAGGTTTTTGAAGGTGTTTGAAGCTTTATGTGTATATGTATATATAACTGAAAGTTTTGCACTTTTAAAACTGCAAGTTAAGTCAGAAATTACCAGTAATTTTTTTTGTGTACTTCCATTTTAGGATACCCAAAGGACAGTAACAAATGTCTCTGATGAAGTCTCCAGCGAGGAAGGTCCTGAAACAGGATACCCATTACGCCGTCATGTGGACAGGACTTCTGAGAGCATTCTTCGGAATAGAAAGTCACACCATTATAAGAAACATTACCCTAATGAGGTATATACTTTGGTCTTACATATCTATATACATGTCTTTCTTTTTTTTTTAATCCTCACCCGAGGACATTTTTTCATTTTTTGTTCAGATAGAGTGGAAGCAAGAGAGAGGAAGAGAGAGAGAGAGAAACATCGACGTGAAAGGGACACATCGAGTGGCTGCCACCCACACGACCAACCAGGGCCGGGGACAAACTGCAACCGAAGTACATGCCCTTAACGGGAACCGAACCCGGGTCTCTCTGGACCGCAGGCCGACGCTCTAACTGCTGAGCCAAACCGGCCAGGGGATACATGTCTTTCTTATATGTTACTGATTTACAACTTCTTTTAACAATTGAGTTAATAATAATTATTAAAATAACATATTTTCCATCAGTATCAATATCTTATTGTTATATGATCTGGATTATAGAGTAGCAGTTTTAGATTTCTGTGTTGCATACATGGTAAATAGCCACACATTTGTGTTCGTTTTGTGTATTATCTCTGAACACTCGTACATTCAGGTTGCTGTTTGCTTTTAAAGAAGCCCATCCTAGAGAGACAATCTGTGAGCTCCTGTCTTAATCTTTCCCACAATTTGAAAGACTTTATAACTACTTGATTATAGCAAAGTTATTATTCTAAGTGACTTTCTTTATGTTCTTGTCACCAGTTATTAAGTTGCCCATACTATTAAATCCAATCTTTTTTCTTCTTTGATTCTGTTTTTCTTTATTAATACTTGTTTTTTTCTAAACCTTTTTCTAACTTATCACATCTCTTGAAGTTATCACATCTCTTGAGACTATTTAAATAGAAAAAGAATTTCATTCAATTTTATTTTCAGTTTTTATTCTAAAGACAGAACATTTTAGTGTCTTGCTTCAAGGCAAATTAATTAATTTTTCTGCTACTCTGATAAACATAACCTTCTACTCTTTTTGGACTATATTAGCATTTTTTTCTTAGTGATTTAGGGTTAAACTTTTGAAAAATCAAATATGCTGTTCTGGAATGTGAATACTTTGAAGGTTTTAAGAAGTGAAGAATTACTTGTTCTTTATATATTTTTCTCTGTTTTTATCTCTAATCTTTTTGGTGACTGGCTATGTTTCTTCTCTCAATAGCTGCCAGTATACAGACACTAATGCTAGTGTGTATGCTCATTGCCTCTTCACTCACATTATCTGATGTGCTGTTGTCTCCTGTTCCAAAACTGGATAACCATGCTTGTGAAATCCAAAGTCTTACTCTACATACAGTTAGAAGTCAGTTGGTCCTGGAAGGGATTCTGAACCTCCTATAGAAGATCTCTTTTTCCATAGACTAAATTATTTCGCTTTAGAGATACTTTTCTCACTCCATAATCTTTGTTCTTCTGGGTTTGCAGCTATGTTTTGAACTATTGAGATTCTTGAAGGGCAGAACTTTATCTATTATTAACTTTTAAATACGTGTGTTGCTTAAAATCTTCTAGGTTTTGTGCTAAGTAAGGCTGATAATTAGTAGGCGTTGGTGTTTTTTTGTTTTTTTTTAATCCTCACCCGAGGATATTTTTCCACTTATTTTCACATAGAGTGAGGGGGGATGGGCATCAATGTGAAAGAGACACATCGACTGGTTGCCTCCTACACTACCCCGACCAGGGCCGGGGACCGAACCTCAACCGAGGTATGTGCTCTTGACCGGAATCAAACCTGAAACTCTTTGGTCCACGGGCCGACACTGTTACCACTGAGCCAAACCAGCCAGGGCGGCATTGGTTGTTTTAAATTGTTTTTTAAGTTCAGCCAGTGTGGCTTAGGAATTGAGCATGGTCCCATGGATTGAGAGGTCCCGGTTCAATTCCTGGTCAGGGCACATGCTCAGGTTGGGGGCTCAATCCCCAGTAGGGGACATGCAGGAGGCAGTCGATCAATGTTTCTTTCTCACATCGATGTTTCTATCTCTCCCTTCCCCTTTCTCTAAAAAATCAATAAAAATATATTAAAAAAAATAAATTGTTTTTTAATGGTATATAAAAGATTACATAAAAATAAAATCTGGTCTTTAAATTCTTCATCTGTAAGGTAAGGAACTTTAGACTAGAATATTTAAAAAGCTACATTTCAGTTCCAAATATTTTGACTTTCAAGTCAAACCAACTTCAAAGTGTATTTTAAATAAAGCGAAACAAAGCCTCCTTTAAGTAAAATAGAGACAGATCTGTAGTGTTGTTTTGTATCTTTATGTGTATATTATTACCATACTTTCTTCAAATTACTGGTGATATTTTTTCTATAAGGGTGAAACACAAATAAATCATTTGTGGAAGCACTTTGTGCATGGGTGAGACTGTATGTTTAAGCCTCCCAAATATCAGTATCTATAGATCTGCATTTTTAGGGGCATTTTGTTTTTCAAGAAAAATCATTCAGTCTTTGGTCTGTGGGAGTGCCCTGTATTATACCAGGCTGCCTTGGTGTTTGGCACCAAAGGGGTTGGGGATGAGGTGGTGATCTTGTCATTCAATATGTAGACTTTTACTTAGTCCCCCTTCCTTTACCCCCCCACCTCCCACCTCCAACCCAGTTTCTTGCCTTTTTCTACTATCTACTATATCTGGTTGGCTTCTTCCAGTCACCAGCTGGGAAGATGATGGAATTACTTGATTATCTGGGATATAGAAGGTATCCTGGGGAATTGATAGCTTCTCTTTTTTTTTTTTTTTTTTTATTAATTAATTTTTGTTACAGATGTTTCTCCTTCCCCCCCCAGACACCCTTCTCCCCATCCTGCTTCTCCACCCCCCATGATAGCTTCTTTTAAGCATTTGTCTTATTTCCTACTGTCCTGCTTTGTTAATTCTACAAGTATTTTTCAATTTTTATTCCCTGTTGGGCTTGGGATCAAACTATTCAAGTGACTTTGTA
This sequence comes from Tadarida brasiliensis, assembly GCA_030848825.1. Lineage (NCBI taxonomy): Eukaryota > Metazoa > Chordata > Mammalia > Chiroptera > Molossidae > Tadarida > Tadarida brasiliensis. The sequence goes on along the minus strand of CM061267.1, from coordinate 61,850,888 downwards.
AAAAGTATTTAACTTCTCTGAGTCTCAGTTTCTGCCTGTTTAATGGGTAGAGAAGGAGAGCAGCCTCATCAGATTGTTAGGATTAAAGAAGATTATACATGATTGCCTGACACAAAGCACTCGTGTTATAAATGCTTACTCCTTTTAAATAAATAATTATTTTCCTCTTAATTAGACTATATGCTGTTTTAGCTTTCTAAAGATTTGAAATAAGCAGAGGAAATCAAATGAGTTATTAACTTGAGCTTTTTTTTTTTTTAATTCTAAAATTTCCTGCCCTGGCTGGTTTGGCTCAGTGGTTGGAGCGTCAGCCTGCGGACCAGAGAGTCTCGGGTTCGTTCCCACTAGGGGCATGCACCAAAATAAATAAATAAATAAAATTTCCTATTTTTAGTCTTCAGCAATTTGTAATGAAATTCAAAGTGGCCATTAATTACTTAAATATTGCAGGTAAGATAGTGTTTGAAATGTAAGCAATTCTAGGCAATAATTTTTACATTATGCATTTGTAAAATGGCCTACTTATTAATCAGTATTTGGCAAAATACTTTTATAAAGAATTATAGACATTTCTTTATTCCTGAAATCATCCATTAGTTTCAGTTATAAAGTAGTCAGGATCTTTAATGTGTTACTTATTTCTATATCTGATCAGCAAGTCTTTATCAGAAATTAGTGATAAATAATAAGCTAGCTTTATGAAAAAATTTAAATCAGCAATTACTGATTGTTTATTATACATTCTGTGCCTTGTTAGCTAATGAAAACTGTTGTGATGAAAATTGTTGATGCTTCAAGTATTCTGCTTGACAGTGAATCAGAAATGTTTTTGGAGTGCTTTTAGTAAAAAAAAAAGAAACAGTGATTTTTATCCTTTTTTTTTTTTCTGTACATTTTTTCTCTTTTTCTTTGTTTTCCTATTCAATTCTTTCAAAAAATATTTACTTTTCTCCCAACCCTCCCACAAGTACTCTGTCACACACTAAATATACATGGTGCCCCATTCTAATATCCATAAGTTAATTATCAATAATATATCTCATTCATTCAAGATATTTTGTTACCTGTGGTAAGGATGGTTTCTGTCTTTTATGATTTATTTGAGTATATGAAATACATGAACATTTAATTAACACAGATAATATTGTAGATGCTGGATAGCAAGACAAAATTTATTGTCAAATGAATATAATAATAACTTCAGGGACAAAGTGTTCACTTTAAATAGAAGACTAACATTTGTTGAGCCCCTGCTTTGTACAAGTTTGTATTAAAAGCTGTAGTGTTCATTTAATTTTTAATATCTCTTTAAGGTAGGTAGTTTTATTCCCCATTGGTAGGTGACTACATTGAGGTTCAGAAACAAGGTAAGCCAGCTGGAAAGGGGTAGAGGTGGTAATTTCCTGACACTGTTGAGTAGGCTTTAAAGAAAAATTGGATTTATAGTGAGAGGTAGGAACATAATGAGAGTCTGGAGTGGCAAAGAACAAGCTGTGTTTAGGAGTGAGGGAGGAGCCAAGTGTCACTAGAGGAAAAGGCTGTGGTACAGAGAAGTGGAAAACAAGCTCCAAAAATAGCCATTTGAAGACAAACATGGTAGGTGAAGGAATTTGAACTATATCCAAGAGAGAAGCAGTGGGAAGCCACAGAAGGATTTCGGCAGAGGCGTGAAAAAACAGCTGTACTTCGGAAAGTTAATCTGGAAAGAGGGAAGGCCTTTTAGGTAGGGGTCAATTAGGAGGCTCTTATAGCAAATAAAGTATGAATGGTATCTGGTGATAGCATGGAAAAGAGAAAGAGATTATAAAACATTTTAAAGGTAGAATTGACAATCTTAGTAACAGGATAGCTAACATTAAATTTAAAATTTCAGCATACTTTGCTATAAGGACTATTATTATTTATTCAGTAAAAGTTATTTTGAATTAATTTAAAATTTTATTCAAAATTATTTGTTTTGTACATTAAAAACTAGGAAAAAAGTAAATTGATTAGAAATTATTTATCTTCTGTCTTTTAGTTTTTCACTTCCGTATCATAGATGATTTCAAAAACATGAATTGGCACTTGTGGTATAGATTATTTGTTAAATTTGTCAATTTATTGAACTTGCTGTTTGAAAAACAAAGACAGTAGATACATGGGATCTATTGTTGCTAAAATAGACTAAGTAAGAAAACTCCATTAAGCACATCAATTAAAGTGGATGACTGCAGTCCATGTGAATTTAGGCTTGTCTTTGCCTGCCTGAATTCTGTTTGCATGCAAAATAACACTTCAGCTGAAATGTGAAATAAATTTTGATATGAGGAAATTTTGTTATTTTTTAAAAACTAAAGTGTATTTTTAATGTTTTGCTGTCTATGTCACTGTCATTTGACAGTGTATTTGTTGTTTTAGCAAAAAGTAGCAATATGTGATCCTAATAGAATCCTTTGAATTGGAAAGGGTACATAAATTGTATTAATGTCAAAAAATATCTTGGTTTCAGGATGCCCCTAAATCAGGTACTAGTTGCAGCTCTCGCTGTTCAAGTTCCAGACAGGATTCTGAGAGCACAAGGCCAGAATCTGAAACAGAAGATGTATTATGGGAAGACTTGTTACATTGTGCAGAATGCCGATCATCTTGTACCAGTGAGACAGATGTGGAAAATCCTCATATTAATCCATGTGTGAAAAAAGAATATAGAGATGATCCTTTTCACCAGGTTTGTTTACAGTTGTCATGGGCTAATTTGTCCCTTAAGTTTCCAGGATGATTTTAATTTCTAGTAGTAGATAATTTAAGCCACTGGTGGTTTCTACAGGTTTTTCTCCTTTGAATGTATGTACAAATTTCACAGAGGTGAAAAAAAAGCTTACCTTCAACTAATATAATATTTCAGTTTTTTTTGTTTGTTTTTGTTTTATGTGAGCTGTGATCTGGTGTCATTGGAACATAAAATCTCAGCATTTATGTTATAGTTATGTCTCTGACCTTGCAAACATATATTCCTAAGAAGTTATTGGTAAATAGAGTTTTGTAAATCAAATTGTGTTTTAGATGTAATAGTCCTTTTCTCATTCAACATACTTTATGGTCAGATTTATCTGTATGTGTGGCCTTAACTCCACCTGTAAGATTGTAATTCACAAATCTATATTTCATGAATATTAGATTTGTATCTCTAAATGCCTATAGTAGTGCTATCCAATAGAAATATAATGAGTCACATATGTAATTTTAAATGTCTGGTAGCCTAATTAAAAATGTTTGAAAAGGTAAAATTAATGTTAATATCTTTTATTTAACCCAGTATGTTCACAATATCACTTCAACATATAACTAATATGAAAAATATTAATGAGATATTTTCCATTTTTGTATGCTGAGTCTTCAAAATCTTTTTCACATCTGATTTGGACTAGGCACATTTCAAGTGTTCAGTAGCCACATGTGAATAGAGTATACCCTATTGGACAGCACAGGTCTGTGGTACACCTTCCTTTGAATGTTTCACCAGTACTTCAGATTTAACCAAACACACCATCTTCCCTCATAAATCTGTTTTTCTTATGGCGCTCAAAATCTTGGTGAATGATAACCCCATCCATCTACTCACTTGTCCAGAAGCCTCGTAGTCATTTAAAATCGTCACTCTTCCTTACTTCTCTCTGTTGTCCAAGTCCTCATGAAATTTTAACAATAAAACCAACAAATAACCTCTTAGAAAACTAGAGATAGAGGGGAACTTCCTTAATCTGATAAAAGGTAGTTATCAAAGAGCCTTCTAAAACCTATATATTTAATGATGAAATCTTAAGAGCATTTTTATTAAAGGCAGGAACGAGACAAGAAGAAATTCCCATTATCATTGCTTTTTCTATCAAAATTCTACCAGTATGTTTGTTTGTCTCTCTGTTTTCAGTTGGACTTAGACAAATTTAAAGTTCACATTAAAGAACAAAAGGTCAATAGCAGAAGCAATTTTGAAGACCTACAGGGGACTTTCCATACTGGATATAAAAATTTATTTTAAAGGTATAGTAATTAAGATAGTATGGTATAGGTGTATGCTATAGACTGAATGTCTGTGTCCCCACCAAAATATGTATGTTGAAACCTAATCCTCAATATGATTGCATATGGAGGTGGGGCCTTTGTGAAGTAATTAGGCCATGAGGGTGTAACCCTGATGAATAAAATTAGTGCCCTTATAAAAGAGGTCCCAGAGAGCTACCTTACCCTTTTCGCCATGTGAGGTTACAGAAAAAAGAGGGCAGTCTCTAACCAGAAAGTGGGATCTCAGCAGGCACTAAATCTGTTGGCACCTTGATCTTTGGACTTTGTAGCCCCCAGAACTGTGAGAAATAGATTTCTGTTTCTAAGCCATCCAGTCTGTGGTATTTTGTTACAGAAGACTAAAACAGTGTGTAAATAAATAGACCAATAGATCAGAGTAGAAAACCCAGAAATAGGTTATATGGATCCCTAATATATGGCATAAGTGATATTATAAATCAGTGGAAGAAGGATGGGCTATTTAGTATATGATTGTGGGTCAAATGATTATCCATACATAAAAATGTATTCCAGATAGTTCCTAATTGTGAAGAAGCAAAACTTTAAAACACTTAGAAGAAAGTATAGGAGAAAAATCTTTATTTCTTCAGGTATAAGAAGAATTTTTTAAACAAGATACAAAAAGCACAAGCAAATGTAAAAAATTAGGGGATTGCTCTGGCTAGTGTGGCTCAGTTGGTTGGAGCATCGTCCTGTACACCACAGGGTCGTGGGTTTGATTCCCGGTCAAGACACAAACCTAGGTTGTGGGTTTGATCCCTGTTCCGGGAGTTTACAGGAGGCAACCAATCAATATTTCTCTCTCACATCAATGTTTCTCTCTCTCCCCACTTCCTCTCAAAAAAAAAATAGGGGATTGACAAATTTGAATATCTTAAAATGTGAAACTTTGGGCTACAAATTAAGCCATAAATATTGTAAAAAGACAAGCCACAGGCTAGAAGATATTACCAACATGATGACTATCGAAGTCTTAACTGAACAGAGAACTTCAGCAGATGAATAAGTAAAAGACAAATGACACAGTAGAAAAGTAGACAAAGGATGTGAAAAGGCAACTCATCTAGTTGGCTAATATATAAGTAAAAATGGTCAGCCTTGTTAGTAATCAGGGGAATGTAAATTAGAACAATGAAATACAATTTCATTTTGGTTAGATTGTCTAAAACTTTTTAATCTGATAAATTTCAATGTTGGCAAGAATGTGAAGAAACAACTCTTATTTAGAGCTGATGTTCATGTAAATTTGTACAACTACTTTGGAGAGCAGTTTGTCATTATATAGTAAAATTGAAGGTCTGTGTACTGTAGGATTCTTTCATCTCTAAGGAAACTTTAGAAGCTGGGCATAAGAAGACATATAAAAATAATTTTTATGTGTATGGTATTGCATAGCACATGATAGTGAAAAATTAAAAATGTAATAGCCAACAGTAGAATTAATAAATCATGGCATATGATAAAACAGTACACAGCAGTAAAATTGAATGAACTCAGCTTCATATATAAAAAATAAATCTTGTGAATATAATTTTGAATGAAAAAAACAAGTTGCAGAAGTATACATACAACATACCATTTATATAAAATTTTAAAGCATGCAAGGTTATATATTGTTTATGGATAAAAGCATATGTTGTAGGAGTATAAAAACATGCAAGGGAATAGTAAACACCAAATATAGGATAATAAATCTGGGGAATAAAAGAAGGGAATGATGTGCAAAATGAGTTTCAATTTTGCCTGTAATATTTTTTAATTAAAATAAGGGGAAAAAGTTAAAATATGATAAAACAGTGTTACTCTTCTGTGATTGAAACATTTCATTTTAAAATATATTCATTAGTTTAGTATCAGCTATAGGAAATTGTTGGCAAAAAAGAAACTTTGGTATAGGGATTGAGGAGTGAGAATGGGGAAGGAGGTTTAAGAAGCATGGTTGAGCCTGGCCAGTGTGGCTCAGTGGATTGAGCATTGTCCCATGGACTGAGAGGTCCCAGTTAGATTCCCCATCGGGGCACATGCCTGGGTTGCGGGCTCGATCCCCAGTAGGGGGCATGCAGGAGGCAGCTGATGGATGTATCTCTCTTACATCTATGTTTCTACCTCTCCCTTCCCCTCTCTCTTAAAAAAAAAATCAATAAAAACATATTTAAGGGGGAAAAAAGAAGCAGCATGGCTGAGCGGCTCATTTGGTTGAATGTCCTCCCATTCATTGTGCATGCGGGAGGCAATCGATCAGTGTTTTTCACATCAGTGTTTCTCTCTCTCCCTCTCTCTCTCTCCCCCTCTCCTTTCCTCTAAAAATCAATAAAAACTTTTTTTTTTTTTTTAAAGCATAGCTGAGAAAGTTTGGAAAGAAAATGAAGTACTAGTTAGATGAGGAATTAGAGTTTTGGTCCCCACCCCCCTCCCAAAGATGTGAAATATTTAAGCACATATGTACATAGGAGAAAACCAGTAGGGAAGAATTAAAGAAGTACAGGAGAAAAAATTGAATAATTTTTCTTAGAATTCTGGAGGGAAAGCAGCTCAAATTCCTCTTCAATGGAAGAGGAATATCTCCTCTGTTGAAATAGGAGGAGGAGGAAGAATGCTTGAAACAAGTAAGTTGATGAGAAAGTTACTGCCTGATGATCTCTATTCTGTGTGTGTGGGAGGTTAAGAGGTCTGTTAACAATAAGAAGTGAGATAGATGATGGATAGGGGACTTGTGGATGATGATAAAGGATTGAAGTTATCATTTGTGGGAAATGGAGATACTGGAGAGACAGTATATGTGTGTATGTATTCAAACCAATTAAAAAATTCACATTGTCGCCCTGGCCAGTTTGGCTCAGTGGTTAGAGCGTCGGCCCACAGACCGGAGGGTCCCGGGTTCGGTTCCCACTAAGGGCACGTACCTCAGTTGCAGTTTGTCCCCGGCCCTGGTTGGGGTTGTGTGGGTGGCAACCACTCGATGTGTCTCTCTCACATCAATGTTTCTCTCTCTCTCTCTCTCTTCCTCCCTATCTTCCTCCCTATCTCCCTCCCACTCTATCTGAGGATAAATGCAAAAAATGTCCTCAGGTGAGGATAAAAAAAAAAAATTCACATTGTCACATTGTTGAGGATCCAGCTAGAATCTGAAACCATGAATTTGTAGTTGCTCATTCCACACAGCTGTGTGATACTCTGTGGAATATAGTTGTGATAATCATAATAATAGCAAGATTTAATAAGCATTTACTATATGCCAGGCACTGTTCAAAGTAATCTAGATGCATTATCTCATGTAATCCTCTTAACCTATTACAGTATGGTTTATTTCTTTATTTTAGATGAGAAAATTGAGGCCCAGAATTCAATAATATACCTAAAGTCATACAGTATAGGTGTTCACTAAATAGGTGCTATTCAAGAGACAGGAGAGGGGATGGTCTACTGATTGAAATAATGGATGTGGTAAGAGTCTAGACATGTTAGATTGAGAAGGAAATGAAACCATGAAGACACTGATAGATTGAAGGATAGGTGTGTTCAAGGAACAAGTGTTTTAGAACTGAAGGTTTGAGAGACCTGGCAAGATAAAGGTGTGGTTGAAGACTCATATCAGAAGTAGAACAAGTCTGTGTGGTGACAACGTCCAGGTTGTAGCCATGGGAACAGCTAAAGTTTTCTGGAATTTAAGAAGTGAAAAAAAGCAATGAACAGTTAGTCCATGAGAATAGGGTTGATTCATGAGAATGAATATACAGTCATTTGCATATTCATCTAAGTCACTGAGATAACTAGAATTGACATTTAAGAAAATGCCTATGCCCGGCCAGTGTGGCTCAGTGGTTGACTGTCGACCCATGCACCAAGTGGTCACCGGTTCAATTCCTGGTCAAGGCACATGCCCAGGTTGTGGGCCCGGTCCCCAGTGGGGGCATGCAGGAGGCAGCCAATTTATGTTCTCTCTCATCGATGTTTTTGTCTCTCCCTCTCCCTTCATCTCTCTCTAAAATCAATAAAGAAAAACAAAATTTAAAAAAAGACTCAAAAATCTCTTAAGAAGCAACACTGAGCATTTGAATCAGTGTATTCTTTTCAGGATGACCAAATCTGTAGTTTTGTTTTATTGTTTGTTTTATTGTCTTTGTAAATAGTAACTGAAACATTTCTACAGGAGAACATATTTTTCCTCTAGTCATGGCTGAATATATAATAAAATATAAAGCCATATTCAAATTAAATTCATCTTTCAGTAGGGAAAAGCCAGATTTTAATGGATGCAGTTCCCACAGGTAGAAACTCCAGTAAAGCACTTGTCATAGTGAATTTATTTGAAATAAAACCTGACACCATTTAAGTTTTATGGTTTTTAGGCAATTTTGAATGAACAAGGAGGAAAGCAGTTAAGATTTTGAATGAGGATAAAAAACAATCATCAAAAGAGTTCCAAATTTCACTTGAAAAACAAAGAAGAACCTTATCCGATAAAATCATAAAATGGAATTATTTGCTTCGATATTTTCCCTGAGCCTTTTTATAAAAATAAAAATGTTTCATGTAATGCTGCTCTCCATACATTTAAGCTGTACGTGTTTCAATAAGACTGTTTTTCAGACTACATACATTTGACACACAGGTATAGGGCTTTTTAATTAACTCTTTCTCTTCTCTCTTGCCTTTTGGCTTTCTAGAATTAGGAAAATGATAACAAACCTCATTAGAGTAACTGGGAAGGTAGCTGGGCAAAATGAGTACTTTTGAAAGGAGAATGAAGAACTTCTTGATTTCTATTTCTGTCTGTAGATGGACCTTCATGGTATTCATATGCCTTGCATCATGTAATTGGAAAACCTTTAATTCACTGTTACAGATTGAGAGTTAAAAAAAAAAAGGCGTGTAAGTCAGTGGTTGAAATCTTTTGTCATTCAGCTTCTTGCACCTGTTCCTAGCTTTTAGTTTCATTATGTCTCATAGTTATTAAACTTCCAAGGAAAGTTTGATACATATTTTGATGCAAATTATTTCTATCCCAAACTAGAATATTTTTTTTGGAGGTCAATTATGGAACATCATTTGAGAAAAGTGATTAATTACCAGTATCTCATTGATCTTAATGTTCTCCAACAGTGAAATATATACTATGAAAGTTAGTGTATATTAAAATACTATGGGAAAAATAAATTTTTAGAGGAAACCTCTCGATAGTCAAATAACTACAAGTAAAAGAGCTTTGCCAGTAATGTGACTACTGGCATTATGGTTTGCCTGTAATTATTCATTAGTTTTTATGCTTTTTATAGTAAACGTATATATAGCTTTACATAAATAAGATTAATGTATGAGGTCAGAATAATAATAATTTCCCTTATTTGTTTTCTTACATATCATTAAATTACTATTTTATACCTTTAATCGAAATAAATCAATGCAACTTTACTCCCCCTAGAGGAAAATATATTCCTTAAATTTACAGAAACATATCTGTATCCTATTTTAATCATATTTTGACCTCCAAAGAATAAATATAAGTAGAGTAGATTATTCTGTTCACTGTTAGAAGTTATTTTAATGAAATATGTTATAAAAATAAGTTAGAAATACTATAATGTCAACAAAGAAATTCATCCCATTCTGGGTCTAATCTTTTGGTGTTACTTCTCCTATCAATATCTGATTATGTAAAAATTACTGTTTCATTAATTTTGTTGCTATCTTTAACCCCCAATTATCCTGTTTTGAAGTTTTATTCCTTTAATCGTAGGTCTAAAGCAAACAAACGTAAGCCTCTGATTCTTTGTTAAGCTTTCAATTTTTCTTTTTACCTTTTTTTATTTCTTGAAACATTGAGAAATGTTTTATATTACTTGGAAGAGTACTTCCAGTTATTTGTGCTTCAGTTTACAATATTTGCTCTGAGGAAAGGAAAGTTAAATTGATTCTTTGGAAAAATGCTAGATTAAAATATCAGAAAATAACTCAAGTATTAAGGGTAGGTGTGTGAGGAAGAGTCTTTTTCAGGATGAGATTATATCACTATTTAGTCTTTCAAAGAGGTTCAAATCTCAGCTGTCATTTTTTTGTATTGAATGATCATAAGTTGGACTGTTAGTAATATTAACAATATGATATCTGTTTGTCTTTGAACATTAGTATACTACTAGCTATATAGACAGATGGACAACTAAGTGCTTTTGCTGACACATTTTAGAGTATTTTTGAACAATAAGTTACCTAATATCTGTTATAGAAAGTTCTTAACATACATTTTTATAACTGATATATATTATGCTATCTGTTCAATGTATATGCTAATTAATTTTAAGATAGAATTTTAGTGTCATTGAAATTCCATGTGTATAAATACAGATATAGCTATGCACACATATATATATGTCCTATTTATAAAATATAAATGTATTCACTTTTTTCTATTTTTTAATGTAGTTAAAACTGTGTGGGTGTATATATGTGTATGTTTTATTTATGAAATGACATAAACGTATTCACTAATTTCTGTTTATTTTTTATAGAGTCATTTGCCCTGGCTCCACAGTTCCCACCCAGGATTAGAAAAAATAAGTGCTATAGTATGGGAAGGCAATGACTGTAAGAAAGCAGACATGTCTGTACTTGAAATCAGTGGAATGATAATGAACAGGGTGAGTTTTTAAATTGTATTCTTTTAGTTCAAAGACAAAACATTGTTTATTAATATATTAAATAATCACTGGAATGTTATGTTTATAACCTATTCACCTCATTTCTTCAACCTGAAAAAAAGGTTATTTATATTTTTGTCATTGATTTAAACAGTGATTTGTCAGCAAATCACTCTCATCTTTTATCATTTTCATTCTTGCAACCAAGAATAGATGCAATCTAAAATTTTCTTCTTTTATATTATTCTTTCTTTTGCTTTCAATGGATCAAACTGAGGAGCTGCTAGATATATACAAGTTTTTTTTGTTTTGTTTTTTGTTAATCCTTACCTGAGGATATTTTTCCCATTGATTTTTATTTATTTATTTTTTTTATCCTCACCCGAGGATATTTTCCCATTTTTTGTTCAGACAGAGTAGGAGGGAGAGAGAGGAAGAGAGAGAGAGAGAAACATCGATGTGAAAGGGCCACATTGAGTGGCTGCCACCCGCACGACCAACCAGGGCCGGGGACAAACTGCGACCGAAGTACATGCCCTTAGCAGGAACCGAACCCAGGTCTCTCCGGACCGTAGGCCGACGCTCTAACCGCTGAGCCAAACTGCCCAGGACTCCCATTGATTTTTAGAGAGAGTGGAAGAGAGGGAGGGAGGGAGGGAGAGAGAGAGAGAGAGAGAGAAACATCAATGTAAGAGAGACACATCGATTGGTTGCCTCCCGCATGTGGCCGGGGATCAAACCTGCAACCCAGGTATGTGCCCTTGACCAGGAATCAAATCTGAGACCCTCCAGTGTGCAAGCCAGTGCTCTAACCACTGTGCCACATCACCCAGGGATATATACAAGTTTTGATGATTTATTTTTCATTATCATCCCTCCTGGCTCATTTATTTATTAGAACATTTAAAAAATTCAAACAAGAAAATTTGTATTAATGCTTACCTATTTAAATGTATAGAAGTAATGCAGCTAAGGATAAACATCTTGAGTAGTGGGAAGTAGAGTACAAATATTGTGGATTTTAATTTCATTTTCTGTGACTTTTTTTTTTTAATCAGATCTTTGCTACTTTAAAAATTTTACCTGATTCCTTTGGACAACTAGTCATGATTTTTAACTGGCAGTTCTACATTTCTTGTGCATTGTTACACTATAATTGTTGTACACACTTTATGTAGGACAGGAATTAAAATAACTGGGTATATGCCCTGGTCAGTTTGGCTCAGCAGTTAGTGTATGGGCCTGCAGACCAAAGGGTCATGGGTTCGATTCTCAGTCAAGGGCATGTACCTGGGTTGCAGGTTCAATCCCTGGCCCCAGTGGCGGGAGGCAACCAATCCATGTGTCTCTCTCACATCAATGTTTCTCTCTCTGTATTCCTTCTTCCCTTCCGCTCTAAAAAAAAAAAAAAAAACAATGGAAAAATATCCTTGGGTGAGAATTAACCAAAAATAAATAAATAAATATAAAATAACTGGGTATAGAAATTGATCAACTTCCTCTTTCGTATCTCAGTATGAGCAATGAAAAGCTATCAGCAAGGATTCTCCAGTTGGTGCTTTACATCTTAACAATCTGTGAACTAGCAGATTATTTACATAATGTATAGAATGATAAAAAGTTAGCTAGATGATGTTTAAGGTATCTCCCAATTCTACTATTCTTGTATTTTCCCATCATTTAATTTTTAGTTTCTTTTTTTATAATTACCCTACCCTCTTTTCCCTTCTCTTATTTAATTGACCCCTCTCTAACATTTTCTCTTCTAAAATGAGAATTTAAAGAGACATCCATTTGTATATTGAGCTATTTGAAGAAAACACAAATTACAAATTTATTAAATAAGTATAATTATAGATTTTTTCTTAAATGAACTAAATTCAAGTAGATAATCATATCTTATTCTTTTCAATATTACAGTATTTCTGAGTATTTCTAACTTTTGAAATAATGAGATACATAGATTTTTCCCCCCAAAATCTGGTTAAGACCAAGATAGTTAATCCTTTTTGCATCTACTTAATGAATTAGATATCTGATGGTGAACTGTCTTTGAAAACTGAAGAAATAATGACAACTTTTTACACATAATAGGCTCTTAAAGTTTGAGTAAATTTAAATGATAAAAATTTAAATGTTATTATTCATGCATTAAAACTAATGTATTTTAACAAACTGATTTCATATTGCTATAAATAAAATCATGCTTAATAGGAATTCATTTTACTGTTAGGTAAAATTTGTGTACTTTTTTTTTTTTCTTTTTTCTTTTCTCTCTATAAAGGTGAATAGCCATATACCAGGAATAGGATACCAGATTTTTGGAAATGCAATCTCTCTAATCCTGGGTTTAACTCCATTTGTTTTCCGACTCTCCCAAGCCACAGACTTGGAACAACTCACAGCACATTCAGCTTCAGAACTTTACGTGATTGCATTCGGTTCTAATGAAGATGTCATAGTTCTTTCTATGGTTATTATAAGTTTTGTGGTTCGTGTGTCTCTTGTGTGGATTTTCTTTTTTTTGCTCTGTGTGGCAGAAAGAACTTATAAACAGGTGAGTATAATATAGACTTCTGAATAGAGAATATATTATCCTTTTCTTAATATCCAAAGTATTTCTGAAGTATTTTAGTATTTTATTAAATCATTCTGAGATGCTAATTATTTTCTTGTTTTATATTTGTAGTACTTAACTAAATAAAATCGTAACAATCCATATTTTGTTGATTTTTGTTTTTCTGTGGTAATCTACTTGAAAACTAATCCTTACCTTTATCTTTTTTAGCGCTTACTTTTTGCAAAACTCTTTGGACATTTAACATCGGCGAGGCGGGCTCGAAAATCTGAGGTTCCTCATTTCCGGTTGAAGAAAGTACAAAATATAAAAATGTGGCTATCTCTTCGGTCCTATCTTAAGGTAGAATGGTGGTGATAAAAGTATTCTTTTTTTTTTTTTTTTTTTTTTTTTATTCCTCACCTGAGGATACTTTTTCTTTATTTTTTCTTATTTTTTTTTTATTTTTTATTAATTTACTTTTGTTACAGATGTTTCTCCTTTTTTCCCCCATTGACACCCTCCTCCCCCTCCCTCCCTGCCCCGTCCCCAGTTTTGTTGTCCATGTCCATTGGTTATGAGTACATGCGTACAAGTTCTGTGTTCATCACTCCCCTCCCCCACCCCCTCTTCTGGCAAATGTCAGTCTGTACCCTACTTCCATGTCTCTGGGACTACCCTGTTCCTCACACTGTTATGTTCATTATATTCCAGAAATAAGTGAGATCATATGATATTTGTCTTTCTCTGCTTGGCTTGTTTCACTTAGGATAATAGTTTCCAGGTCCACCCATGTCGTCGCAAAGGATAAGAGATCGTTCTTTCTTACAGCTGCATAGTACTCCATTGTGTATATGTACCACAGCTTTTTTATCCATTCGTCTACTGATGGACACGGGCTGTTTCCAGATCTTAGCTATTGTAAATAGCGCTGCTATGAACATGGGGGTACATGTATTATTTCTGATTGGTGTTTCAGGCTTCTTAGGGTATATTCCTAGGAGTGGGATCACTGGGTCAAATGGTAATTCAATTTTTAATTTTTTGAGGTAACACCATAGTGTTTTCCATAGTGGCTGCACCAGTCTGCACTCCCACCAGCAGTGTACTAGAGTCCCCTTTCTCCACACCCTCGCCAACACTTGTTGTTTGATGCTTTGTTGATGGCGGCTGCTCTGACAGGTGTGAGGTGATAGCTCATTGTTGTTTTAATTTGCATCTCTCTGATGATTAGTGAAGTTGAGCATTTCTTCATATGTCTCTTGGCCGTTTGTATGTCCTGTTTGGAGAGGTGTCTAGTTCCTCTGCCCATTTTTTAATTGGGTTCTTTGTCTTCCTTTTGTTGAGATGTATGAGCACTCTATATATTTTGGAAATTAGTCCCTTATCTGATATATCATAGGCAATTATGCTCTCCCATACAGTGGGTTGCCTTTCCACTTTGATGGTTGTTTCTTTTGCTGTGCAGAAGCTTTTGAGTTTGATGTAGTCCCATGTGTTCATTTTTTCCTTTGTTTCTGTTGCCTTAGGTGATATATCAGTGAAAATTTTGCTGCGTATGATGTCCGAAATTTTGTTGCCTACATTTTCTTCTAGGATTTTTATGGATTCATGAGTCACATTTCAGTCTTTTATCCATTTTGAGTTTATTCTTTTGTATGGTGTAAGCTGATGATCTAGTTTCATTTTTTTGCATGTAGCTGTCCAATTTTCCCAACACCATTTATTGAAGAGGCTGTCTTTACTCCATTGTATGCTCTTGCCACCTTTGTCGAATATTAATTGAGCATAATGTTTTGGGTCAATTTCTGGGTTCTCTGTTCTATTCCATTGATCTATATGCCTGTTCTTGTGCCAGTACCAGGCTGTTTTGATTACAGTAGCTTTGTAGTATAACCTGATGTCCGGTATTGTGATCCCTCCTACTTTGTCCTTCTTTTTCAAGATTGCTGTAGCTATTCGGGGTCTTTCTTGGTTCCATATGAACTTCTGAAGTATTTGTTCTAGTTCTGTGAAATATGTCATTGGTATTTTGATGGGGATCGCGTTAAATCTATAGATTGCTTTGGGTAGTATGGACATTTTGATGATGTTAATTCTTCCAATTCATGAACAAGGTATGTGCTTCCACGTTTTTATATCTTCCTCTATTTCTTTTTTCAATGTCCTGTAGTTTTCTGCAAATAGGTCCTTTACTTCTTTGGTTAAGTTTATTCCTAGGTATCTTAATTTTTTAGCCGTGATGGTAAATGGGATTGTTTTTTTAGTTTCTCTTTCTGTGAGTTCATCATTGGTGTATAAGAATGCCGTCGATTTCTTGACATTAATTTTGTATCCTGCTACTTTGCCAAATTCATTTATTAAGTCTAGTAGATTTTTGATGAAGTCTTTGGGGTTTTCTATGTACAACATCATGTCATCTGCGAATAATGACAGTTTCACTTCCTCCTTTCCAATTTGGATCCCTTTTATTTTTTCTTCATGTCTGATTGCTGTGGCTAAGACTTCCAGTACTATGTTAAATAAGAGTGGTGAAAGTGGGCATCCTTGTCTTGTTCCTGTTCTTAAGGGAAATGCTTTTAGTTTTTGTCCATTGAGTATAATGTTGGCTGTAGGTCTTTCATATATGACCTTTATAATGTTGAGATATGATCCCTCTATTCCCAAATTGCTGAGCGTTTTTATCAGAAATGGGTGCTGGATTTTGTCAAATGCTTTTTCAGCATCTATTGATATGATCATATGGTTTTTATCTTTCATTTTGTTTATGTGATGTATCACATTTATTGATTTGCGTATATTGTACCAGCCTTGCATCCCTGGGATGAATCCCACTTGGTCATGGTGAATAATTTTTTTGATGTATTGCTGGATCCGATTTGCTAGTATTTTGTTAAGGATTTTGGCATCTATGTTCATCAGGGATATTGGCCTCTAGTTTTCTTTCTTTGTAGTGTCTTTTTCTGGTTTTGGAATTAGAATTATACTGGCCTCATAAAACGAGTTTGGAAGTCTTCCTTCTTCTTGAATTTTTTGGAATAGTTTGAGGAGAATGGGTGTTAGTTCTTCTTTGAATGTTCGGTAAAACTCCCCCGTGAAGCCGTCAGGGCCTGGGCTTTTGTTTGCTGGGAGGGTCTTGATTATATCTTCAATTTCCTTTGTTGTTATTGGCCTGTTCAAGTTTTCTATCTCTTTCCGATTCAGTTTTGGGAGACTGTGTGTTTCTAGAAATGTGTCCATTTAGCTTAGATTGTCGAATTTGTTGCCATATAAATGTTCATAGTATTTGCTAATGATCCTTCGTATTTCTGTGGTGTCAGTTGTTACTTCTCCTCTTTCATTTCTGATTTTGTGTATTTAGGTTCTTTCTGTTTGTTTCTTGGTGAGTCTAGCTAAGGGTCCATCAATCTTGTTTATCTTTTCAAAAAACCAGCTCTTTGTTTTATTGATCCTTTGAATTGTTTTTTTGGTCTCCATGTCATTTATTTCTGCTCTGATCTTTACTATTTCCTTCCTTCTACTTGCTCTAGGGTTTTCTTTTTGTTTGCTTTCCAGTTCTTTAAGTTGTGAGGTTAGGTAGTCAATTAGAAATTTTTCTTCTTTCTTAAGGTGGGCCTGTAGTGCTATGAACTTCCCTCTCAGAACTGCTTTCGCTGTATCCCATAGATTTTGCGTTGTTGTGTGTTCGTTTTCATTGGTTTCCAGGAAGTTTTTAATTTCTTCCTTGATCTCCATGGTAACCCATTCATTGTTCAGTAACATGCTATTTAGCCTCCATGTGTTCATATGTTTTTGCATGTTCTTGTTGCAATTGATTTCTAATTTCATGCCATTGTGGTCTGAGAAGATGCTTGATAAGATTTCAATCTTCTTGAACTTGTAGAGACTTAGTTTGTGCCCTAACATATGGTCTATCTTTGAGAATGTCCCATGTGCACTTGAGAAGAATGTGAATTCTGCAGTTTTGGGGTGTAATTCTCTGTAGATATCTGTTAAATCCATTTGATCTAGTGCTTCATTTAGAGTCTCTGTTTCCTTGTTAATTTTTTGTCTAGATGATCTATCCAGTGATGTCAGTGGGGTGTTGAAGTCTCCTGCTATGATTGTATTGCGGTCGATTTCTCCTTTGAAGTCCTCCAGAAGATTTTTAATATATTTTGGTGCTCCTATATTGGGTGCATATATGTTTACCAAGGTTATATCTTCTTGTTGGATAGACCCTTTCAATATTACTTAGTGGCCTTCTTTGTCTCTAGTTATGGTCTTCAATTTGAAATCTAATTTATCAGATATGAGTATTGCTACCCCAGCTTTTTTTTCCTTTCCATTTGCTTGGAAGATTTTTTTCCATCCCTTTACTTTCAATCTATGTGAGTCTTTTGTTGTAAGGTGGGTCTCTTGTAAACAACATATATGTGCTTCATGCTTTCTTATCCAGTCAGCTACTCTGTGTCTTTTAATCGGAGCATCCAATCCATTTACATTTAAGGTGATTATTGATATGTACTTATTTATTGCCATTTTTGTTTAGTGTGGTTCTAATTTTCTTTCTATTTCTTCTATTAATTACAGCAGTCCTTTTAACATGTCTTGCAGTGCTGGTTTGGTGCTAATATATTCCCTTAGCCTTTTTTTGTCTGAGAAGCTCTTTATTTGACCTTCTGTTTTGAATGATAGCCTTGCTGGATAGAGTAGTCTTGGATTCAGATCCTTGTTTTCATGACCTTGATTACTTCATGCCATTCCCTTCTGGCCTGTAGTGTTTCTGTTGAGAAGTCAGATGATAGCCTAATGAGGTTTCCTTTGTAGGTAACCTGTTGCTTATCTCTTTCTGCCTTTAGGATTCTCTCTTTGTCTTTAATTTTTGGCATTTTAATTATTATGTGTCTTGGTGTGGGCCTGTTTGGGTTCTTCTTACTTGGGGCTCTCTGTGCTTCTTGAACTTGAATGCTTTCTTCCTTCACCAGGTTAGGAAAGTTTTCTGTCACTATTTCTTCAAATATATTCTCTAACCCTTGCTCATTTTCTTCTTCTTCGGGGACTCCAATGATACGAATGTTATTACGTTTCCAGTTGTCCCACAGTTCTCTTAAGCTATCTTCCTGTTTTTTCATTGTTTTTTCCTTTTGGTTTTCTGATTGATTGATTTTTTTCTACTCTGTCTTCTAATTCACTGATCCGGTCCTCCGCTTCCTCTACTCTGCTGGTCAGTCCTTCCAATGTGTTCTTTATTTCTGCTATGTCATTCTTTATTTCCACTTGGTTGGTTTTCATGGTGTCGATGTCCTTACTCATGCTGTTTAGTTTCCTCAAGATCGTGGCTCTGAACTCTACCTCTGATAATTTGCTTAACTGCATTTCATTTATCTCATCTTCGGTGGAGTTCTCTTGTTCTTTCATTTGGGATCTGTTTCTCTGTTTCACCATTTTTGCTGTCTCAGTGGGTTTTGGAGCCTGCCAAATTTTCCCTGTGTGTGTTGGTGTTCTGCTATTTGTGGCTCCCTCTACTGGGTTTGGATGAGCGTGGAGGGCCCTCCTTCACCACCACTGTCCAGTCTCACTTTCCTGGGTAGATTTGCAAGCTCGGGAAAGGTTTAGTTATGTTCTAGCTTTTTGCCTGGAGGCTATTAGCCTCAGTTACTTGAAAAGCCTTAGGATCTCAGTTGAATGAGAAACTCCCTCAGATGTTTACAGTGTAAGAGGATTTCCCGAGGGTGGGGCCAGTGCTGGTTGTTAATGAGCCTCAATTTGCATTTCTTTACCTCTTTTCCTCACCTGGGAATCTCCAAGGGAGGGGCTTCCACAGCTCTGGGAAGGAGCAAACTTGGCTGCCGTTCTGTGTAACCGGGAAGGAGGGGCTGGCCACCACAGTCCTTTGTGGCCACAGCTCAGCACAAACTCTGAGCGCCCTCCAAATCCCAGGTGTCCCCACAGAGTTCCAGTCCAGTCCGCCCTCCCTCTGCCGAAGCCCCAGGTGAGTGGCTGTGGCTATTTAGCGCTCTGTCCCGGCCTCTGTGCTGTGGAGCAGCTGGGGCTCTCAACCCCGAGGTTGGGCGCCGCCGCTGCTCACAGCCAAGGCCGTTGCTGTCCGTGGGCTCCCAGCCCGCCACCCTCGCACGCCTCCGCAGATCCTACCAGGCTCATTCAGTGTCCCTGGTTGTATGGTCCTCTCCCGCTGCTTTTCTGTTGCTTTTTCCCAACGATTTGTCTTTATTTTAGTTGTAATTCCCATTTGGTCCTGGGAGATCGTCTGTGTAGCTTCCATTCACTCCACCGCCATTTTCTCCTCCCGATAAAAGTACTCTTAATGTGTTGGCTCCCTCTCCGAATTGCCCTTTCTTTGTTAATATGTAGGTATGTCTAAATGAGTTTTCACATATGTACTCACATAGTGCTGTGTGGCCATACTTAGTATTCTTTATGCTCCATATGCAGAAATCCAAAATAAATGTTTAACTGGTTCTTTTTTTGTTTTTAAATACGTTTTTATTGATTTTTTAGAGAGTAAGGGGAAGAGAGAGAGAAACATCGATGTGAAAGAGAAACACCGATTGGTTGCCTCCTGCATGCCCCCTACTGGGGTTCGAGCCTACAACCCAGACACGTACCCCAACAAACTGGGACCTCTTAGTCCATGGGACAACACTTGATCCGCTGAGACACACCAGTCGGGCTTAACTGGTTCTTTATAGTAAAACACCTGAAGTCTAAAAGGCTTAAATGCATTTGACGTAGATGATTCAAGATCAGATTGTTCTAAATTTATCTTTGTTCATAAATCTCATCAACTTCTACTCATTCAAAAGCTAGATTAAAGATTTTGTTTCTACCTAGAATGGCTATCACAAGCCAGCAGAGGGAGCCCACTGCTTAGAAAATAATTTTTAAAAAATAATCTGTAATTAGAGTCCCCTCAGTGAAGTGGCCTATTACTATTTAAAAATACTAGCTTGCAATTCTAAGCCATTCTTTTTATACTGTTCTTTTCTTTAATCTTTTAAAATAACTTTTCTCATTATAGAAGTGGATTAAAAAAATTTAGGAGGGAAATGGAAAACCTCTGAATTAATTTTAGGATAACACTTCAGAGAATTAATTCCTTGTTGCATTAACAATGAATTTCATTATGTATGGAGTTGGCCCAAAGACCAAATATCCTCTAACATACCTAGATCTTTCATTCATTCATTCATTCATTCATTCATTCATTCATTCATTTATTTTTAAATCCTCACCCGAGGATATTTTTTCGTTTATCTTCAGATAGAGTGGGAGGGAGGGAGAAAGAGAGAGGGAGACATATCAATTGGTTGCCTCCTGCAGGACCCCGACCAGAGCCAGGGACTGAACTGCAACTGAGTTACATGCCCTTGACCGGAATCAAACCCGAGACTCTGGTCCATGGGCTGACGCTTTAACCACTGAGCCAAACCGGCCAGGGCCAGATCTTTAATGCTTTTCATTTTGAAGTAACAATGAAAGAAGAGGGGAAAAAAATTGTACTATTTATCTAGCCTTCTTTTTAAAATATTCATTATTTTGCTTATTTATTTAACTTGTTAAATTCAATTAACTTAGTCTCCATTGGGAAATGCTACAAATTGGCGTAGATTATCTTTTCTCACTGACATTTCTGTTGTATCGAAAGATGAATGTCCTCATTGCGTAGCTTAGTGAGAAGCAACTCCAAATTTTCTTTCGTTTTCAACCCTATGTAGGTATTTTATTCTTTTGTACATTGATTACCATATTCAGTAAACATTTACTTAATGTTAACCATGTGCTGTCCACTATCTATGAGATGAAATGTCCTGCCCTTACACTTCAGTAACATTTAACCCCAGACCTTTGAATTATCTTTGGAATTTACTTCTCTCTCTTGCATTTCCAACATCCAATTTATCAATTTCCACCCTTTCTGCTTCCAGAATATATCTTGAATTCATTTACTTACATTTCTGTTTCCACCACCTTAATTGAAACCAATTTGGGATACTGCACTTGCCTCTTTTGTTTGTTTGTTTTGTTATTAACCCTCACTGGAGGATATTTTTCCATTGATTTTTAGAGAGTGGAAGGGAGGGGGGGGGGCAGAGATAGAGAAATCCATGTGAGAGAGACACATCAGTTGGTTGCTCCCGTACGCAACACAACCAGGGTGAGGATCAAACCTGCAACCCAGGTCTGTGCCCTTGATGAGGAATTGAACCCATGACCTTTGGTGCACAGGCTGACACTCTAACCACTGAGCCACACAGGCCAGGGCTGCAGTTGCCTCTTAACTGGCCTTCCAGCATTCAGATTTCCTCCTTCCAGTAGTTCCTTCGTCTGCCACCAGAGACTTTTTTAAAATGTAGATTTGACCATATAATTCTTAAAACTTTTTGGGGTTCTCTATTGCTCTTAAGATAAAGAACAAAATGTAACAGGACTTATAATGCCCATGACCCAGCTCTTGCCAATAGCATGTCTTTCTTGTCTCATTTTGAAACACTTTTCTTTTTACATTCCAGCCACACTAGGGTGCTTCAGTTCTTTGAATGCACTGTGATCTTGCCTGTTCTGTGTTCTTGTACATGCTCTTTCTTCTGCCAAGAACATTGCTATGTGCCACCTTACCCCTGCACCTTAGTTTGGTGTAAATATCACTTTCTTAGGGAGATCTTCCCAGGCCCACACAATTTTGTATTTGGAAGTTAGGAGGGTGGGCCTGGAAAGATCTCTCTAAGGAAGTGATATTTACATCAAACTCCCTACCAATTTTCTCAAAGCATCTTATACTTTTCCTTCATAACACTCATTACAGCTTATCATATATCGGTGCTTATAAGATTGATGTCTGACTCCCTGTTAGTTCCTGTGAAGGTAGGGACTGTGTCTGTTTTGTTCTCTGCTGTATTTCCATCACCTAACACAGTACTTCATTCTGAGCAGGTGCTTAAGAAACATTTATTGAATGAATAATTAGTGTTTGAAAAAATGAAATATTTGGAAGTTATGCTAAGAATTCTAGGCTATATATTCACTATTTTCACTGTGTTGCAAATCCTCAGGAAACAATAACGCTTTATAATTAAAATTCATCTAACAAATTAGGTATATTTTCAACATTGTAAGTTATGATAAAAAAAAAAATCAACCTGTAATGATGGATCAGCACCTTAATTGAAAGCATGGAATTGGCTGCTAGTTAGTAAATATATTTAAAAGTGTTTTCCCTTTTTTTCCCCCAGCGTCGAGGTCCTCAGCGATCAGTTGATGTAATAGTTTCCTCTGCCTTCTTATTGACTATCTCAGTTGTATTTATCTGTTGTGCCCAGGTGAGTTAACTTGTTCTGTGTAGAAATTAGATAATCAGATATATAAAATTCAACTTCAGAAGTTTGCTAATAATAAACAATAAAAGTAATAATATAAGTAAACCTAGTCACACAATTTTGAAATTGGCTTTTTGCAGTTTTTTTTCCTAGTAGAATAAATAAATGAATCTTATCATCTCTTTGTCACACTAGTGGCTAGCATATTCTCAGATGTCTATTGATTGGACATGTAATAATTAGTTTTTGTCTAATTCACCTGGTTATCTTTATTTTCCAAAACAAACTTATGAGTGACTACAGTTATGAATTGTTCCAGACTATTTCCATGAATCTCTGCTTTATTCACATTTAACATTAATTATTTTATATCGGAATTGTCACTGTGACTTGACTGCCTCATGTTCTGTAAAAGAATTTTCATTGACCAGGATTAGTCAGGAAACACAGAAGTATCTCGGGTTATATTTTGTGCTATAAAATTTAATCTTCCATTTCAAGTAATATGACTTATTAGATTACCTGAAAATTCGTCTGTTTTAAAACATTATACAATGCTGGAAAAATAAAACCTAGCTTTTTAATATACATATTATATATATATCTGAGTTTATAAGACAGTAAGGGACCACAGTGAAAACAAAACTGAAAAACATAGCAATTAAGTTTACGTGTTATGCATGGCAGCTATAGGATAAGGAAGTGAAGTACATTATCAGTCTTAGTATCCTAGAGACTTGAGATTTTATGCCCACATGAGGACAGAAGATGAAGCCTCGACCTGCATACATACATTCTTATACATGCTTACACATAAAGCCTGTATGACCTGTAGTCTCCATGAAAAGGTGGAATAAGAAAAGCAGTCTGCCCACCAGCACAGGAAGACAATAAGGAAGCTTGTCTCTGACTCTGCCTGAACTCTGGCAAAGAGATGGGGAAGAGCCTCTCCTAAGAACCGTAGGTCTGCACTTCTTATAGGTTCAGGGTTTAAATGTACACTACAGGTCTTTTCCTGTAACCCCTGTGTCAAGAAGATAATATAAAAAGTGGTCCTAGGCTCCTGGATACCTAGTGGAAGCAAAACCAAGACTGTCCTGGGGTATGTAACTTCAACCTAGGACTCCCAAAATGTTCACAGATAAAACCTTTTCAGGTTTGAAAACACACGAAGAAACAATACAATGTGAGTGTGTCAACAGATCAGCAGGAATATATCTTCAGGTAATACACTGATCAGATAGAAACTATAAGGTTAGCTTGTTTAAAATGATTAAAGAGGTAACACTACAAAAAAAAAAAAAGATAGATTTGAAAGAGAACCAAATAGTACTCCAGAGAAGTAAAAATATGGCATTAACATTAAATTAAAAACACAACAAACAGAAAAAAATATCAGATTGAAAACAGCTAAAGATAGTGAACTGGGAGAAGGGGGAAAAGTTACCCAGAATCTAAGATAGTGATAAAGAGATTGAAATATGAAAAGGGGGTTGAGACAGATGGGAGAGCCAACATAAATCTAACAGGAATTGCAGATGGAAAGTAGAGGGGGGGCAATATTTGGAGAGAGAATGGCTATGAGTTTTTCTGAATTGATGAAAGACGTTAATTTATATCACACTTAGACACATTGTAGAGAAACTGCAGAACACCAAAAACAAAAAAATAAAAGCAACTAAAAGAAAAAGACTGATTTCTGTACTCAGAATTTCTAATTACATCTCAGTCTTTTCTTCAGGGTTTAATTTCCATGTTCCTGAAGTACATCTTAGGATGTCTCTTAAAGAAAACATAAAATTATCTATTGTTAGCAACAAAAGATACATGAAACATAATAATATTGAAAACTTTTGAATGTAAAAGAATAGCAAAAGAGTCCAGCCGGTGTGGCTTGGTGGTTAAGCGTCGACCCATGCACCAAGAGGTCACCAGTTTGATTCCCAATCAGGGCACATGCCCAAGTTGCAGGCTTATCCCCAGTAGGGTGTGCAGGAGGCAGCCAATTGATGGTTCTCTCTCACATCAATGTTTCTATCTCTCCCTCTCTCTTACTCTCTAATAATTTTTTTAAAAAGTATATATATATATATATATATATATATATATATATATATATATATATATATACACACACACACACACATACATATATATATAGAAAAATGTATTGTAGGCAAACACTAGCCAAGAGAAAACTGGTAACCTTTCATTAATATCAGATGAAACAGACTGTAATCTAAGAAGCCTGACAAAAATTAAAAGAATAACTCATCAAGAAGACCAATTTGTATACGTGTGATCATATAACCTCAAATATATCTATATACAACCAAAATCAATAGCACTGTAGTGACAAATTGACAAAATACTACATTGAGAGGGCTCAACACATTTCTTTTAGTAATTGCTAGGTTAAGCAGACAAAAAATGTAATGAAGATATATATCTAAATAAGTCAAAATGTTATTCTAAAATTGGAGAATACATATTCTTTTCAGCCATAAGGACAGTTATAAAACTTTCCCATGTTCTAGGCCACAAAGTAATTTTCAACTGATACTATACAGACCACTTGCAATTAGAAAACAGTGACAGCACCAAAAAAACCTCATACATTTGGAAATTTTAAAACATAAATAAGAAATATTTAAAAAGTAAAAGCACAGTATTAAACTGTGAAATACTGACACAGTTGAGGATGTTTTTAAAAGAATACCAGTATAAGTTACCTTACACCATTAAAGTTGAAAACTTAGGTGTAAAGTTTTGTAGAAATGCATAATTTATTAAAACTGATTCAAAAAGTAATTGAAAAAACTGAGGTGATCTATAACCATAAAGCAATATTGATTGAATAGTTTAAAAATCTGCCACCAACAAAAAGCCTCTAGACCTGTGTGGTTTTACAGGTGAATTTTGCCAGATATTCAAATAGACAGTTAGTCCTAATCCTATACAAAATATCAGAAGAATAGAAAAATAGCATATTCCACCAATTCATTTTATGTGGCAAATATAACTTTGATACCAACACTAGAGAGACAGTATGAAAATGGGAAACTATGAGTTAATTTCCCTTATTAACTTAGATGCACAGTACCAGGATGATGAAACCAGCAGTTTAATAACAGTAAATATGCCGTGATCAAAATAGTTTATTCCTGGAATGCAAAGATTTTGAACTTTAGAAAAATCCATTAATCTAGTTTGAGCTCCTTTAGTTGATTAAAAGAGGAAGAAACATCCGATTATCTCAATAGACGCAGAAAACAAATTGGTAAATTTCATTGGAGATTTATAATGCAATGACTGGAAAGTACTGTGCTTAATCTGATAAAGTATATCTTTCAAAAATTGGAGCAAACATTGTACGTATAATATTTATTACTTTAGAGGTATTCATTTTAAAAACAAATAAGACAACCTCTCTACCACTTCCGGTCAGCATTTTGATAGAGGGTATTAACCAGTGAAGACAGGAAAAACAAATAAATGGTATAAAGATTGAAAAGGAAAAAACAAAGTAATAGATTATATGATTGTCTATATAGAACATCCAAGTGACTTTATAGACAAATTATAAACAAAAAAGACATTTTTTAGAAGATCAAGATTAACAAAAATGGTTACATCAACATAAAAAAAAATTTAATTTTTCCTATGAGCCAGAGAACAGCAAACTTCCTCTGTAAAGGGCTAGATGGTAAATATTTTAGAATTTTGCCTGACTTGTTCAGTCTCTCATACATTCTTCTCCTCCCTCACCCCGCCCTTAAAATTTAAAGTACTACAAAAGACACCATAATGACAAATGGAGTCTGGGGAAAATATTGACAAAATATGTGACTTAAATGGCATTGTTGTTCAGAATATATAAATAACTTCTAAAATCAGTAAGAAGAGCAGACAACCTAATATAGAGAAAGTGGATATGGAATGAAATTAACTTAAGAAGAGGAAATCCAATGATCAATAAACATATGAAACATATTCATCCTCCCTAAGAATCAGGAAAAGTAAAATCAAAACAGTAAGAAAACAATTTATACCTATCAGATTGGCAGGTATTAAGAAGTTGGGTAATACCAAGTGTGGGCAAAAAAGAGGGGCAAAGGATACTGATAATACTACTGAGAGTATAAATTGGTACAACTGTTTCAGAGACAAATTCGTAATATCTAATAAAGTTGAATATGTGAATATCCAAGGACCCAGCAATTTTACTCCTACCTGTTAACTCCTAGAGAAAGTCTTACATGTATGCGCAAAGAGACGCATACAAGAATGTTTATTACAGCATTGTTTGTAATAGGGAAAATTGGCAACAAAATAAATGTTAATGGAGAGAGGAGGCCAATACTGTATAGGAGTTAGAATGAATGAATTTGAGCTTCATGTATTAACATGGATAAACCTTGAAAACAAAGTTCAGTGGCATAAAAAACAAATTGAAGAATGATGTGGACAATGTGGTAACATTTTTATAAATTTTAAAATATATATAAAACAAAGTTTAAAGATGTATGTGTAACTGAACTATAAATTGCATGGAAAAGATAAACACAGAATTTGTTGCCTCTACAGAGGGGATAGGGAAGAAGGGAGTAAGGATTAAGGAAAAGTATAAAGGGGCTTCAACTGAATCTTTTATCTTTTATTTTTCAATAATCTGAAAGAAATATTGCAAAATATTGAGATTTCACAAAAATAGGTAGAGGCCCCATGGATTTTTATTACATTATACTTTTCAATGTGCTTGAAATATTTCATAATAAATGTGAAATGTTTTAAAAATGTAATACTACATTCATGATCAATCTGTATGAAGTACAATGTTATTTTCTCTTAAAAAGAAATTGTTTGAATGCTTCTTTATGTTGCCTTTTTCAAACACTTTTTAGTTGCTTCATGTGCACGAGATCTTCCTTGATTGTCACTACAATTGGGAACTCATAATCTGGTGCATCTCACTAACACTTTTTCTGCTGAGATTTGTTACCCTTGGATCAGAAACAAGTAAAAAATATAGCAATACCTCAATATTACTTACTGAACAGGTGAGAATACATGTTTATTATGTTATAAATTAATGTCTCTAGTGTACATATGAAACTAAAATGTTTTCATTTACTTCACATTTTTTGAGGAACTTAGATTAAGACCATTTGTGTTATAAAGCAAAACTTGAAATTTGATACAGAAGCCTTTCTTCAATGTTCTGCCTTGATGCAGATTTCAGATCTAATCTCCTGTTTTTATGTCCCATTTTTATTTAATAAGAAGTACAATTTATAGAAATCATGGATTGTAAACTTTTTGTGGGATATGTTTGCTTTGCAGTGTAGCAGAGCCATGTTTGAATAAGTATGAATTTTTATTCAGTGGAAAGGATAAAGCATAATAATTTTGATGGTCAATTTTATTTTGTATGAATTTGTTTCTATTTTTCTTATCACTTTATAGGAATTATTCATAGAAACTTAATTGCCAGTGAACTTGAGTGTTTTTGTCAGGGGTAGTTTGATTTTTAAAAATTGGTAACCTTGTCAAATGAGCTCAATTAAAATGATAGGGGAAGGTAGCAAACAAACCAATTGATTTACCATAGTTATTCTTTAGGTTGATTTGGCTCTGAGATTAAAGTGTTTCATCTTTTAAATAATGACATTCAGTTTTCCTTACTTGTAGCTTTTAATTATATTTGAAAAGTATTTTAAATTATTTTCTTATTAAATAAGTTTATTGTAGGAAATTTGGAATATACAGAAAAGTATGAAGAATATTAATATCACCTGTATTCTTAGTAACCAGAGAATTACTATTAATATTTTAGTGAATGTCTTTACATTTCTTTTTCAATTAGTGTGTTATAATTTTAAATAGTTTTAATTGTTTACTTTTTTTTAAATAAAAGATAAACCTATACTTGAAAATGGAGAAGAAACCTAACAAAAAAGAGGAACTGACAATAGTGAATAATGTTTTAAAACTGGCTACTAAACTGCTAAAGGTAATTTTAAAAATGGATATAATGTAGAATATGCTGTTCTGGCATTATATCTGAGTCTTTTGTTTGTAGATCCTACCTTGTATTTGGTTTTCATGATTATCCACATTGTTTCCAAATTATATTTGAGCACATTCACGCAATTTACATTTTATTTCTCATTGCAAAACTAAATGAAGTAATCCAACAAATCATTTAATTTTGAAATTTTAATAACTTGAAGTTTTAAGACTTTAAATAATGTTAGAATATTGTAGACGTTGGCATCTTTGGAAATTTTTGCCTCCTCGAACTTAAAATAGATTTCAAAAAAGGAGATTTGATATTAATTTGGAAATTTTTTCATTTTGTATTTCTCATAACAGTCTTCTTGCTTGACCTGCATCAGCTTTAAAAGTAGTAATACATAATCATTATAATACATATCACCAACAAACATTTATATTTTCAAATTGATTTTGGTAATAATAAAAAATATTTCAATATATCTGATTTCATAATACCTCTTTGGAGGTAATTTAATAAAATATTTTTATCACTGCGTTTCAGTGTTAGTAATGCTTTTCTTAAAAGGAAAATATTTTTTAAATTCCCAATTTCTATAACAAATGAAATATTCTTAGAATTGTTTATAAATAATGTTCAGAAAATAGTATGAAATTAGTTGTGTCTCAGTGTTGTGGTTAATTCTTCACTCATCTAAAAAGTATTAATTTACTAGTGACTTCACCTGACAGTAGTATATTGGCATTGAAAGGATTCAGAAGAGAAGGGCGGGTTTTTGTGTTTTTTGTTGTTGTTTTTTTTTGACACATACATATTGAATATGTTCAGAGTGTAGGCACAATGCTGGGCAGGGGGAAGCTATAAAGATGAGATTTAAGAGCAGCTTCTATCTCAGAGTAGAAATAAATATAAAAATAACTAAAATACAAAACACAACAGCGTAATTCTTTTTGATCATACACAGTCTTCTAGTTGGAAACCTGGGACTTAATATAAATTGCTCCTTCTCTCTCATTGTTCACAGCCAAGAAATTCTCAGGCACATTGATTCAACCTCTCAAATATCTTCCAATTCATCCCCTCTTCCCTATCAATACTGCCCTAAGTCAGACCCTTATCATCTCTTACTTAAGTTTTAGGTACACTGAACTCTTAAGGTATCGCCTTTTTCTGGTCTCACAGCTCTCTCATCCATCTTCCATATTGCTGACCCGGTGATCTTTCTCATATGCACACTTGATATACTATTCCCCTGATAAATTCCTTTAGTGCCAGTCTGTCAGTACAGTCGGCCTAAAGAATGACCCTTACTTAAGTAGCCAGTTTTATAAATTCAAGTAATTCTTCTGTTGTACTTGGGCTCTAACAATGCTGAGCAACAATGCTCAGCGTTTCAAAGGTGCCGTGTTGTCGGGTGTCTTAATGGAATACTTACTCTCCCTACCAACTAAGTTTCAGGAGCACCTTCCTCTATGGCCAGCTGTCTTTTATACCTACCTCTTTTGTAGGACTCTAATAGTTGAATTATTTGTCTGCAGGTCTATTAGACTTCAAGGTCCTTCCTTACAGGAACTGAATCTGAACTTCCCAGAGCCTAGCACAGGGCCTGGCATATAAGAGAACTTTAAATGTTTGAGTCAATTAATTAGTTAATTCATGTATTAAAAAATTGTCTCAAAGGGGAGTTTTTATATATGTATTAATATTGGCAGAAAATTGGCTACTTAAATTTCTAATTCTTCTGCAAAAAGATGCTGTTTAACTTTATATTCTTATACTAAAAAATGTTCTCAAACCTTGTAGCTACTGTACCATTACTTTTCTAGTCATTCATTTGGGATAGAAATTAGAGTTTCAAATTTAGATTATATAATTCTTTTTTTATTTTTAATTACAGTTGACATTCAACATTATAATATTTTCAGGTGTATACATAATGGTTAGACGTTTATATAACTTACGAGATGATCCCATGAATCTGTACCCATCTGACACCATATATAGTTATTACAGTATTATTGACTATATTTCCTATGCTGTACTTTACACCCCGTGACTATTTGTAACGGCCAGTTTGTACTTCTTAATCCCTTCACTTTTTCACCCATCCCCCCAACTCCCTTCCTATCTGGAAACCATCAATTGTTACAGAGTTCTTTTAAAGGAAGTTACCTCCTCAAGAAAAAAAAAACCTTAAAGTATATTTACTTATTTCAGGTTTAACCAAGTTTATCCTTTCTAAAACTTCATAATTTATAACTGTTTTTGAAACTGTTTTTTTTTTTTAAATCCTCATTATATATTGCCCTGAATTAGTTTAACTGATACTTCTTAATGAATCTGGGCTCATGATTTTTTTTTATTTTTCTAGGAGTTGGACAGCCCCTTTAGGTTATATGGGCTTACAATGAATCCACTGCTTTATAACATCACCCAAGTTGTCATCCTGTCAGCTGTTTCTGGTGTTATCAGTGACTTGCTTGGATTTAATTTAAAGGTAAGAACTTACAGGTATTTTTTTATTACTTAGTTCCCTGTTACATTTTTGTAATATTTATTTTACCCTAGCACTCTTTTGAGATCTCATGTGCACAGTGATGGAATCATTTTGATAATATTATATATAATTAGTGGAAATAATTTTACATTTAATTTCAAAGAATGATAAACATTCTTGGTTTATAATATTGTTGGAACTCCTAATTTGGAATAGTATTCATTACAAATAGGACTTTTATGTAGAATAAGTAGTATTTATTTTTACTCATATAATCTGAATCTAATTTAGGTGATTAGAAGAAGAGCCCTATTTCTTTTTTCAGCCAAAAGTTATATTACTTATCTATATAGCAATACCTACATCCTCCAACATATGTTCAGCTTTTAGTATAAACTATATTAAACTAGTTATATATATATAGTCACTTCCCTGTAAAAGAAAACAAGAGAAATCTGATTTTCACTTTACTTGTTTAAGGTGACTTCATCTTGAAAATTAAAGGATGGGGCTGGGGAAGAGATTAATCAAAGAACTTATATGCGTATGTGCATAATCTATGGACACAGACAAGAGGGTAGTGAAGGCAGAGGGGCAGAAGTGAGGGGGTCACTGGGGGAAAAAGGGGGGAAATCTGTAATACTTTCAATAAAGATAAATTTTTAAAAATGAAGAAAATAAAAGGATAAAGGAGTTTTAAAAAGTAGAACAAATACTTGTTTATGAATGAAATTTAGATAAAAATCGTGTTATGTGATATAATTTAATAAGTTATGTTATTAAAACTGGCTCTAATGGTCACTACTTATATTATTTTTTCACTAGCTGTGGAAGATCAAATCATGACAGTTCAGAGAAAAGAAGATGTAGCCTCTTTTCCAGAATAAGAGTACCAACTAAGCTGCCTGAAAGCAGTCACTGACTCTGCTTCGGGAGTCTCAGCTGGGAAATTGAAGTGTTTACATCACACTGTCTTGTGCAATTCTTATATTTATTTTACTTGCTCACTGTTTTTTTTACATTTACTTCAGTCTTTATATTTTATTTTTAGCATTGATGTATACGTAATTGTTGATGAAAGGGGTGATAAAACTGATATCCAGATACTTGAGATCCTGGTAATTGCTCATAAATAATTGACAAAACAACAGATCATGAGAATAGAAGCCATCACTAAGCACTGTTTCTCCACCAATGCCGTGAACTTGCCTTACTTGAGGAAAACTTCTTTAACTTTGAAATATTGTATTGGACTCAGCTAAACCTGTAAAGCATTTTCTTCAGTAAATCAAGATCCAGTTAGGGTTTCTCTTGAATTATTTTGGAACAATGCCAGGATCTAAACTGATTAAGCTGCAGTTAAGCACCCTTCAGTATTAATATATATAGTATTACGTAACAGGTCAACAAAGTGCTCTTTGATGATAAAACTCTTAATAGAGCAATAATTGTAAATGGTTACCATACTGTAAGATATTTTGATAAAAATTTACTAGTAATAATTGTATTTATTTGAAACACTGGGCTGTTTGCACAGCTCTAACTGTGCATGCTCAAAATGTGCACTTTTTAAAATTGTTACTTTTAATGCGTATCTTTATATGGGATATGTTATAGTGTACTAGGGCATGAATATGGTATCCTTTTGAGTGAGGTATATACTCATCTCACAAGTGAAGTGCCTATTGATATTACTAAAGTATATATGTTTACTGAAGTAAAATAATTTTCTCCCCATGGTACACTGTAGTGTATGCTCTTCATACCACACTCAAATGAACAGCTTAAGAACCAATAAAATATCCATCTGATTGATAGTTATAAAAGTACTATATACCCAAGTTTCAGAAAAGACAGCTTCAGCTTGCAAATTCTTTCCCCTAAACTTAATCTGGTACATTCCCCACCCCACCCCCATCTCTACCCAATTATATAAGGGCTATTTTAGATGTTTTTAACATGGACAGTTAACCCACCACCATACCAACCCCCATCCCAACCCCCAAATAATTTGCCAAGTGTCCAATTGAGAATTTATTGTGTTGGCACCTTAGGTAAATAGGGCAAATATGATGGTATCTTATTGGGACTAGATTTTAAGTTGTTATATTTGTACAATCAAGAATATTTTAGGAAATAATTGAAACATGAAAATGTATTTGCAATTTTTTTAAAACTGGGCATCTAGTTTTTAAAACAATTTATTTGAAACAATCTAGACTTTTCTTGGTGCAAGGTGTATCATGTCGAATATTTTCACATTTTAAAAAATTTTAGGGAATTTAAAATAATTAATTGTAAATGACTTATTTGATTGGTGCAGTTTTAATCCCTAAATCATAATCTTAAGATCAGGAATGTGTAGAGAACAGAGCCATGTCATGATATCACTTTGTTCTTACCATTCCTTTTGATCCACCTCAGTTCAGCCTCTGTAGTATATTTTCTTTCTGTAGAAAACAACAAAAGCATTTTGTTTTATTTGCCTATGTTCTAATATGTTTAATAATGACCAAAGTGCATTCTGAGTTTTTTCAAGGAATGTATTACTGGAGCTTTAAGAACATACTTAATTTCTCATGTGAAAAATTAGGCTTTGTTTATATGTTTCTTCTTCCTCTATTGTCTAATGTTGAGGTTGTTTTTAGGAATTATATTTTATAAACTTTTTCAAAATAAGGTACAAAGCTATTCAGAACTTAACATTTTGCACAGAATATGTCAAATATATTTTGAGAAAAAAAGTACAGCATGAGTTCTGTTAAGAAAAAAAGAGGAAACTATTGTATCTCAAAAAAAATCTTATTTCAGAATGGAAATATTTTTGAGAAAAGTAGCTGAATATACTGATTTAGGAAAGTGCTTGTTTTGGATTGAAGTTCATTTTAACTTGGAGTTGGGAGTTAGACTTATTGAGTACCATATACCTCTCAACAGCTTATTAATAATATGTTGAATCATTTCACTAATGTGGGTTACAATGAAATAATAAAGGGAAAAAGTTGTCATTTTAAGCAATTTCAGAACATTAATGGAACTGTTTTCAAAGCAGAAGAATTGACATTGCTGCCTTTAAGAATACTATGAATGTAAGAAATTGTAACATATCACATAATGCAGAAAAGGCAGTTCAAAGATAGAATTGTGGCAGATGTTGTGTGTTAACTATTTCTTTGCCACGTGTTGTATTTGAAAGTTTAAACAGCAAGTTTAAAATAAAACATTGTATGACTGACGAAGTTAAACTGGAGGTAGTATATATTTTTTTTAATTTTCAAGTTGTACATTTCTATGGTAATTTTGTTTGACTATAGCATAAACTTTAGTTATAGGTTTTAGATTTGAGGGGAGAAAAAATTTTTTAAAACTTTACAACATTTCAGATTTTATGATTCTCAGAACATGAAAGCCTAATACAACACAGGCCTTTTATTAATGATGTTATGACGTCATTAATGTTTGTTTGCATGTTTGTATTTAAATACAGAATTCTGGGATATTAAAACTTTGTCAGAAGGATAGTGGTGTTTTTAATCAAACAAATTTTCCACATGAATTCAGCATAAGAGGTCATGGCCAACAATAAGATGGGTAAGCATTCTGATTGGTACAAGTGTTTATAGGACTTACATTAATCAGGAACTTTTAATTCAAGTGCATTTTCAAACTTACTTCAAGCTTAGAATTGGCTCTTTTAATGTCTCCCTTCAGATTTCAAAATAGAGCAATATGACTGGCCCCTCTTTAATTTGCTGTATCACTTAGAACACGAATTCTCAACCTTTTTCCTGCCAAGCCTATATGAAGGGTACCACAAATGTTTATCAATAGCACTGACTTCCCACAGTGCTTACCTCCTGGGGAGTAGACTGCAGATATAGGAGGTAGTACAGGTACATTTTCCAAAAAGTATCCCCAGGCAACTTGTCTTACTTATTGCTCCTCACCACGTTGAGAATTACTGTCTTAAGATCAGGAATTTTATAGATTGTAAATTCCATGAAATTTTAATTCTATTCACCACTGTATTCCCAGAACACAATACAGTGCCTGATACATAGAAAAATCTCGATCTAATTACTGAATGAATGAGTGGATGGATGGATGGATGGATGGATGGATGGATGGATGCATGGATGGATGGATGCATGGATGGATGATAGATGAAGTCAAATAGGACCTAAAACACCACCTAGTCCAAAGTCCTCATCATTTCACTAGATAAAAAAAAAATCTGAGGCCACAAAAAAGATTCAGAAGCTTGCCCTTAGGTTGCACAACTCATTGGTTAATGATAGAACCTACACTCTCCTTTATTCCTTTTGAAGGCATATTCTATAATAGTACATCTGTACCTCCTGACTGACCAAAATACTTAACCATAGGCAAACTCTGGAGAAAACAAAGATACTGATAAATTATCTGTAGTGAGGTTATATATAAACTAATAAGCTTTGGAAATAGAAAAAGTCAGAATTCATTTGACATCTCCCTATTCAACTCTGCAGTGTGGCCTGTGGGAAGAACATATGTTTTGGAGTTAGACTTGTTTTACTATCCGGGATATATTACTTAATCGCTGTGAACTTTGGTTTTCTCAGCTATAAACCACTGAGAGTAACACCTATTTTACAGGGCTATTAGGAAGATTAATGAAATAACATGTAAAGCACCTACCACAGGAACTGACATGTATTAGTTTTACAGAAATATTGGTGGTTCTCTTGCCCCTTCAAATAAGTAATTGTGTAGAACAAGTCACAAAAATCCAAGCAAAACCATATTACATAAGATAGCATGCATCCCTGCCAAATATGAGACATAATTAAGAATCATCCTTCATACAAATTATCATACATGACCTCTTTTTACAAAGAGTGGACATTTAATTCCTTTACTTCATCAACAGGCACACTAAAATGTGGAAGGCAAATTTTCTCATTATTTTGTAAGCCTACATATTATATCCAATTATGAATAATTTCAGCAAACTCTCAGACGCATATTCCATTCATATCTTTATTATTAGATCTCTGTCTCATTTATATGTGGATTCCCTCACTAATAACACCCTAGAGTCTTTTAATCTTATGCCTGATTTCAACCCTCAGCCTTAAATTGTCTGCTTTGAGTTGGTGGAGAACATCTGACTTGACTCTTACAAATCATCCTCATCAAGATATTCCTGGAACTGCTGGTCCTATATTTGACTTTTTTGTTGTTAATCCTCACTCAAGGATATTTTTTCCATTGATTCTTAGAGTGGAGGGGACGGGAGAGGGAGAGAGAGAAACATCAGTGTGAGAGGGACACATTGATTGGTTTCCTCCTTCACTCGCCCCTACCAAGGCTGGGGATTGAACCCACAACCCTTCCATCTGCGTCCTGACACTCTAACCACTGAACCAAACTGTCCAGACCCTATATTTGACATTTTTATTTTATTTCTTTTAAGATGTTTTTATTGATTTTTTAGAGAGAGAGAAACATTGATGTGAGAGAGAAACATTGATCAGCTGCCTCCTGCATGCCCCCTACTGGGGATCAAGCCTACAACCCAGGCATGTGCCCTGACGGGGAATCGAACCAGGACCTCTCAGTCCATGGGACGACACTCAGTCCACTGAGCCACACCAGCCAGACTATATTTGACATTTTTAAAATCAATCTCTTGTCCATTTATATGCTCCCTATAATGGCTCTACTAACCTCCTTTATCATCCTCAAACTCCTAATTCCTCCTATTCTATAACTATCAGCATTTTTATTCTCTCACTTTACCGAAAAGATAAAAATCATCACACATGAATTCTATCTTCTTCCTTCAGCTCATGGAAGAGAGAGATATTGCTCTCTGAGGCCAGCTCCCCATCAGTGCTCAGGATTCTGTCCTGCCCTTCTATATGATACCGCCTCAGTTTTTCCACCTGCCATCATCTTTAATCTTTTCTTTCCTGATTTCATGTTACCTGCCACATAGATTTCAATGAGAGGTGCTTGAATCTAGAGTATGAGAGCACTATTTAAGTTTATAGGTGGATGGAACCATTGAATACCAGATGTCACTATAAAGGCTTGCCGTCCTCTCCGCCCTCATCTGAACAAGGCAGGATGTTGCTTATTCGTGTTCAAGTTTTGTTGGACTGTATCACTACCTGTCAGCCACAGCTGAATGGGTCAGCGATTGGTGCCTGGCCCTACAACAGTCAGCCATTGTATGGGTCTGTGATTAACCTATGAGACCTGCTGGCACGAGAACTTTGCTCAAAAGAAGCACTCACTCTCCTTGATGGTGACTTGCAGACCCACTCATCTGTTACTGCACGTTTGAGTCAGGACACAGTGTTAAGCAGGAAAAGTTGCTAGAAAAGCAGAGTCCCAAAAAAGCCTTTGAATTAAGCAAAGCCAGGAGGTACTAGAGAAGAGGTAGTAATAGTGGAGAAGAAAAATGAAACTAATAGAAACTGCTCCAAACTGGCAGAGGCAGAGTATTGATGATAGCTTGGCAGGTGTGCTGGTCTCAGACTGTGGTGGCTTCATCTTGTGTCCTAAATTGTGAGGCCAGATGTCCTTAAGATAAACTGAACTAACCAAAGGATGACTTTCAACCTGAACAAGCCTCACACATTTGTCTGGCTGTTTAATTCAAGCCCTTTTTCTTCTCTAACTGGCTCTCTCTCTATATCTTTCTACTGGTATCTATTAAAGTGTAGTTCTTGGCTATCTACATCATCTACCCTTTCAACATATTTAGGCTTCTATGTCTACAAAATAGTTATCAATCTGAATGCTAAGAGTTTTGCTTGTCCCTTTGTATAATGTTATTCAATTCTGTGTGCTCAACAATGATCTGAAATTTAAATTAGTGGCTTTTTTTTTTTTTTTGTCTTTTAAAGCTAAATTCAACTCTTACTGCTAAATGTAATTGACTTTCTGTAGTTATTTAATAATCTTAAGAGGTTTTCAGGCCCTGGCCGGTTTGGCTGAGCGGTTAGAGCGTCGGCCCACAGACCAATGAGTCTCGGATTCAATTCCGGTCAGGAGCACGTACCTGGGTTGTGATTCGTCCCCGGCCCCAGCCACTCAATGTGCCCCTTTCACGTCAATGTTTCTCTCTCATCCTTTCTCCCTCCCGCTCTATCTGAACAAAAATGGGAAAAAAGTTCTCAGGTGAGGATAAAAAAAAAGAGGTTTCAGGAGTTTGGGATTGTCTTAGTCCAATCTCTTATTTATAGATGGGAATTTCTGGTTTTCCGAACCTTGGTACTAAGAGATGTGCATTCAGGCAAAATAGTCTTGTTGCCAGAGGCTATGGCCACCCCTTTGAATATATATCCAGTGTTTGCAAATGCATTTACTTCTTTTCAACTGGAAAGGCAGACTGTGAGCAGGAAGCTACCCTGCTCTCTTATTTGTACCCTTCTTGCTCTCAGCCCGAATTGCTGGGTCAGATCAGTGATGCTGAAAGGTGCTCACAACGTGAGGTCTGCTGCTCAGGGAAAGCCATCAGGGTGAGAGGTCAGCATAGGAGTATGAGAAACACACCAAGTACTTTTAAAATTCCAATTTTATTCCATTTTTCTTTCATCCGTTCCATGAATAGTTTTTGCATATTATGTGCTAGGACACTGAGCTAGGTACTAGAGATCTAGAAATGAAAAGATAGTTCCGCCTTTCATTTAACTTGGAGGCTAGGAGGGGATCCAGTCATGCAAACAAATTACAGTTTGTGGAGGTTACAAGCTGTCATGAGGTTGCCTGTGTGAGTGTCCGGGCCAGCGGTTTAGTGTGGCTGGAGCAAATGGCGTGTATCGGCAAGGGATGGGAGATGATGCCTGGAAATGAGTGGCACCAAGGAACGCACACTTCATCCTCCAAGATTAGGACAGCCTAGTGCCGGCATGCTGTAGTTGCTTGGTGAACACTAACCTGAGGTCTCACATTTTTCACTAGGACACTTATGAACAGCTCTAGTCTGAGAATTAAAAAAAAAATTTTTTTCTTTATTGATTTTAGAGAGGAAGGGAGGACATAGATAGAAACATCGATGAGAGAGAACATTGATTGGCCGCCCCCTGCACGCCCCCCACTGGGGATCAGGCCCACAACCTGGGCATGTGCCCTGACCAGGAATTGAACCGGTGACCTCTTGGTGCATGGGTCAGCGCTCAACCCCTGAGCAACAATGGCCAGGCTGAGAACTTTTTTAACTTAACATTTCAGTGCATGTTAAGGACTCTGTTAGAGTTTTTGCGTAGTTAAAAAAAATTACATTGCACTAATTTGTATCCAATATATAATTAAATTGATCTCAGTTTCTTTCTCCACATTTGGGTGATGGAGTTAAATTATAATTATTTGCAAAGTGAAGTAGTTTTTTAAAGAATTACCGAATAACCCGTCATCTGCGCTGTGATAAGAATCATGGGCTCTGGAATCAGGCAGTGCTGGCTTTCTTTGCAGTATGTGTATGACCTTGGGCAAGCTACTTCACATCCTTCATCTGCACCTGTGAAATGAAGTGGAGAGCTAGCTGCTAATGCTGGAGCCTGTGCAGTTCTTGTATGGTATTAGAGGTCTGTGTAACGGGCATGGACTTGCTCCCCAACCATCCTGTGCAATAAAACATCAATTTATTTGTCCTCAAACTAAATCTGGCATTGAGCACCTACTCAAAAACTATTAAGAATTCAATCTGTTATGTTTGGAGGAGGTAGACTGATGCAGCATGGAGGGACCTGGAGAGTATTATGCTAAGCGAAATAACACCAGTCAGAGAAAGACAATTATCACATGATCTCACTTATATGTGGAATCTAATGAACAAAATAAACTTACAAATAAAAACCCAGGGGATTCAGTGAGAACCTGGAAAATATGGAAGCGGCCTGGTCCTTATTCTTTGGTGGTGGCTATTCCTCCACCATGCTTCTGCCTGGCCTACGCCCCCTGTGTCTGTTGGGAATGGATGCTCCAGCCAACTCAGAGATGCTCCGACAGAGGTCTTCTCGTTCTGACCCCACCAGGTTCATCCTCGAGTTCCTCACCTTTGCTTCAAGGCTTTTAGGTCTCAGTGCTCATCTAACTTCCACGCACACCCCACAGCCATGCTCCAGTGGGCACATCTGCATTCTGTCTGGGGGACGAGCTCCTCTCCCAGCAGCCCTCACCTGCTGTAGAAACAGCAGCCCTGTTTCTACTGCTGCTCTCAACCCACCAGGCTCCCAAGCCAAAGCCTGGCTGAGGAGTTGTCTTCTAGGACTTCACAACTTCCATTTTCAGCCCAGAAGCTCCAAAAGCAATAATACCATGGAAGGGAGGAAATCAAGCCCAACAAAGACGGTGTGACTATCTGCTTGGAATCGCGGAAGGAAAGACATCGCTCATTCTTTTGAGTCTCGTCCTGCAGCAATTATCCCAAGTTATCCTGCCACTGAGGGAAAGTGCTTAGTTCAGTGGCTGGCACAAAGTCATCTCACAATAACTATGAACGATTAGCATTATTATTTTATTAGCATTCCTTTTGGATAATAAATAGGCAAGGATTCAGAATGATTTCAATAAATTAAAGAAATTATCCAACTGGAAAATAAACCGAAGAAACTGAAGCTGTCTAAAGAAAAGAAATCTAAATTGTTAAAGGGATGAAAAATAAGGCTTTGGGAGAAAGCACTCGGATTACTCAATATGGAAATGAAAAAGAAAATGGAAGGCTTGCATGTGTCTTTAAGCGTGTGACAGCTACAGCGAAGGCCCTGATCAGCTCTCCATCAACCTCAGGATTTAAGGCAACAGACGCTTAAATTGTATTGTGAAATTTTGGCTAGTCACACACACAAAAAGTATCAAGTACTTCCTCAGCAGGATTTAAAGCAACAGATACTTGAATTGTACTGTGAAATTCTGGCTAGTTGACACACAAAAAGTATTAGTACTTTAGAAGTTGTGGGTGCCCCAGCCCTAGAGACACTTCAGGCAGTCGTGGAGTTCACGTTCTTGGAAACAAGGGCTGGTTTCTCTGATGCACTGGGTCCTCCTCAACATTACGATTCTGCATGTGCTTTTGTCGCTTAACGGGTGATCTCAAAATCATTTTCTCATCTACAATGGTATGTTTATCATCTCAGTTGAATACACAGTGAGATGTGGCATAGAAGGAGGGTCCTGCTCTGAGTATCAGGAACCTAGGTTTGTATCTTTGCTTTCAGACTGATTTCCCAGGTGAGCCAGAGTAGCCATTTACCTTCTATCGGAATATAGATGGGAATTAGAACGACTTGATCTAGTCCCATTCAGCTTTACCATTCTGAGACTTTTCACATTTTCTTGCTCTACTGTTAATGAGCAGTGGAATTAAGGATTCTTTTACTCTCAGAGAGTAGACAACAGTTGTAATTTTCTAATGTAAATACTTAATTTACAAGCATCTAGTTTCTAAAAGGCAATTAAAAGGTTTTCTTATGGAGAAATTTAGCTATTATTCTAACAGAAGTCTGTTTTAATCAATTGTTCTAATTTGAGGAAATCTGTTTTTCATGGGGCAGGTAATATAGCACAGACACTTTTGTCTCTTACCATGGCCCACCTCTTTAGCAAATAAAAATTTGTCACTGTTCCCAAGTGAGCTTTCATTTTTTTAGGGGGGGGGTGGGGGTAGGGGTAGGGATGAGGGGGATTAAGCAGTACTTTAAACAGAGTCTTGGTGTTTAGGCAAGACCCTCTTCAGTTTCATGTGTTCCTAATTTTTTGGAATCAGTGTCTTAATTCAGGCATTTTACCATCTGACCGTAGAGTTAATCAGACCACATCTTATTAGCACACCTTTAATTAAAACTCTGGGGACAGGAGTTTCTTCTCCCATTGATCTCCCACACACATCTAATATGTAGCTCTGGGTAGCAACTTTTTTCTGATTTTCTACAGGCTTGTTTCATTCATAGGTGAATCCCAGGATTAGGACATGGGGTCATTGATGGATTTCCATGTAATTCCTCCCTCCATGCTCCACTCACCAGGCACTAGACTCTGGGTGCCACCTTGCTGGAGCCTCTGCACTTGACTGTGCATTGTTTAGTTCGACCTTCTGTTTACAACTTACTGTTTCTGTCCTCTTTAAGCATTGTATTATAATAAAAGGTTAGGTAGACATATCATGTAAACCAGGCATTCAAACACAGTCTCATGGTTTCACTCTATTTTCTCTTCCCTCCTTCAGTTCCTTCCCATTTTCTACCCACTTCTGTTTGCTTTGTTCGTTAACAACAGAGTAGCTCGAAGTTCATACGCATCTTTGAGCTCATGAGCCCAGAGACAGAAACAAAGATGCACTCTTCCCGCATCCACAGTCCCTTGAAGACTTTTTCATTGGCTTTACTTGGGTCACATGCCCATCCTCTGAACCACTGACCTTACACGGGGCCCTGAGAACCAAGATTGGCCAGACTGGGTTGTGTGCCCACTCCTTTGGCAGGAAGTGAAAGACAAATTGGCATTGGCAGTCCCATCAGCACCACACAGAGGGAGACGGACAGCTCAGTGAAGAGGGGCGCTGGGCAGGCTGCACCCTTGAAGTGTCATGAAGGGAAGCAAACTATGCCTGTTGTGTTTATGGTTTTAAAAAGAAATATAGCTCTGTGGCTATTACAGCATTGTTGGGAGTTGGACATTTTATTCTTAGTCCCCCAATTCTCTTCTTGGGAATAGTTTCATCTTTTCCTACTGTTTTTCACGTATTTCATCTGCATGGTTTAGATTTCATGTTTGTTCTGAGGCCTTTTATCCACTTTTGTTACGTCAAGAACAGTCGGCTGCCCCCAGAGCATCCCCGTCACTGATTTGGGTCCCTGCAGCACACTCAAGTTTCCTTTCCAGTCTAGTTCCTTTCTACCTGAGTCTTTTCTTTAACCTGATAGTTAACAGACAGAGTCAGAGTTGATATAGAAAGACTACAAATCATTAAAAAAGCAAAGAGTATGATCTCTTGATGTGGAGTCTTCGTCAGATTTAATATTTGGTTGAGTCATCACCTCCAGCCTCTGTGGAAGTGCAAAGTAGAGTGAACACATGGGCGAAGGACTCAGTCACTGCACCACCGTGCTTAGTATGCAAGACATACTGCGCTTCCCCGAAACAGCAGCCTCGAGTGAAAATCTCGCTCTGCTAATCCACTTGGGAATCTCATTCCTGTGTTCCCTTTTGTCCAGTAGTCCTGAAAGAATGGAATGGAGAGTCTGAATGTGTTAACTTGGAAAAAAGCATCTGTAGTGTCATTTTAGGCATAGTTTCAGAATGTAGCTTATCATGTACATATTATATCTAAATATAACAGACACTATCAAACTGAAAAGGCAATAATGCCAGGTGGTTGTTATATTATAGCTAAAAATTTGCATTTGGTATTAAATATAAGGACATTGACCTCCCCTAGATCCAACTAAAGCTCACGGTTCAGTAAGAAACAAGACTCTGGTGTTCAGCTGTTGTGTGCTGGTGAATGGATGGGCTGCTAGAGAGAAACACTCCAAAAGTTAGCTGAAGTTGTCCCTGGAGAAGAAAATATGTGCAACGTTAATTCTCTTTACTCTTCTCAACTGTTCAAATTTTCTGCAGTGAGCACATACCACTTTTATAATAAAAATAGTTTTTAAAAAGTCAAGTTGAGTGCTCTCAGAGTTTCCTGTGGTCTAGCTAGAGGTCGCCTGTGCTGAATTGTAAACATTTGGTGTACACCAAATTATGTTTGAGTGAAATATGCCTACTGAATGAAACTGACTAACATCCAGAAAACTCCTTGGCTCAAGCCCCGTTCTGGGCACTCTGATTCTGTCTTGACTGCAGGATGGGTACTAAGGGGTCTGGCATGTGTACCCACCTCGAGACCCTTTGCTGTGCCATTAGGCTACAGGAGTCCTGATCTTCACAGACACTATCAGGCCTGTTAGGACAAACCCAGAGAGCACTCTGGAGCTTGCGTTCAGGTCTCCAGTTCCCCAAAATTTCCCTCAACCTCTGGGAGAGAGGGGCAGGGTGGAGGATGGAAGCAGTCTCTGTAAGTGGGGAGGGAGAGCCACAGGCACACTGCCCTGAAAGGAGACGCTTCACTCCCCAGCTCTCTCCTCAAGCATTTAGTAGTCTGC
This sequence comes from Tadarida brasiliensis, assembly GCA_030848825.1. Lineage (NCBI taxonomy): Eukaryota > Metazoa > Chordata > Mammalia > Chiroptera > Molossidae > Tadarida > Tadarida brasiliensis. The sequence continues at coordinate 61,806,665 of CM061267.1, read as the reverse complement.
ACTCACCGTGTGCCAGCAGGACCACCCATGGCAGGGGGCACCCTCCATCACCGTGTGCCAGCAGGACCACCCATGGCAGGGGGCACCCTCCATCTCCGTGTGCCAGAAGGACCACCCATGGCAGGAGGCACCCTCCATCACCGTGTGCCAGCAGGACCACCCATGGCAGGGGGCACCCTCCATCTCCGTGTGCCAGAAGGACCACCCATGGCAGGAGGCACCCTCCATCACCGTGTGCCAGAAGGACCACCCATGGGAGGAGGCACCCTCCGTCTCCGTGTGCCAGCAGGACCACCAATGGGAGGAGGCACCCTCCATCTCTGTGTGCCAGCAGGACCACCCATGGGAGGAGGCACCCTCCATCTCCGTGTGCCAGCAGCACCACCCATGGCAGGAGGCACCCTCCGTCTCTTCCCAGGGCGGCAGCTCAGGCATCAGGATTGGGTCGGGCCTGCCCAGCCCACAGAGCCCTGTCAGTGGAGAGTGCTGAGAACAGTGCAGTGTGCCAGCGCTCAAATCTTCTCCCCGCAGCCTGTGGAAATGCTCTTTGTGACTGCAGTCCACTTGTTCAAGAACAAAGTCACAAGTGGAAGCCGACCAAGGGCCATGACCACCCACAGTAGCATCAGGTTAAAGGTGGATGGGCCTTGGAGGTAGGCCTGGAGCGGGCCGCTGTCGCTCGCAGCTGTGAGATCTTGGGGAAGCTCTTTCCCTCCCCGAGCCTTCATTTCCTTACGTGTAAAAGTGAATCGTTTATTTAGAAAGGTTACCAGAAAATAAATAAGGATGAAATGTTGGCACTTCTATCTCACTCAAACCTATTCTTCAAGTTTCCACCGAACCTATTAGTAAAACTGTTCATGGCTCACTTGTCTGTATCAGCTTCAGCTACAACACAGGCTGAAAACAACAACTTGGCACCATCGTTTGGATTCTAGGCATGACTTTCATCACCTTAGGAGGCTTGTGCGGATTCACCCATAGCAACTGCTAATAAGGGCAGATCATCATCACTAGTATTGAAATTAAAATGTGTCACAGTGGTGGTGGTCGTGGTGTTTTTAAAGAAAAGAAAAAAAACTCTACTAAGTCTGCTCATCCTATAACGGAAGTGAGGGCCTCAGTTTTTTGTGTATTTGACTATAACTGGGTTAGCTTTTTTTTTTTTTTTTTTAATTTCAGGTAAACAACTCATAATTTTTTTAAAATCCTCACCTAAGGACACTTTTTGTTTGTTTGTTGTTGTTGTTTTTATATTTTTCTCTTTAAATTAATTAAATTATTTTTGTTACAGATGTTTCTCCTTTTTGCCCCCTAGACACCCTCCTCTTGACCCCGCCCCCCTCCTCCCCCAGCATTGCTGTCTACATCCATTGGTTACACATACATGCATATAAGTTATTTGGTTTATCTCTCTCCTTTCCCCCCACACCCCCTCCCTCCTCTGAGGTTTGTCAGTCTGAACCATACTCCTTTCTATGTCTGTGGGTCTATTTTGTTCATCATCTTCTTTTGTTCATTATATTCCACAAATAAGTGAGATCATGTGATATTTTTCTTTCTCTGATTGGCTTATTTTGCTTAGCATAATACTCTCCAGGTCCCTCCATGTCATCTCAAAGGATAAGAGATCTTTCTTACAGCTGCATAGTATTCCATTGTGTATATGTACCACAGCTTTTTCATCCTCTCATCTATTTTTGGACACTTGGGCTGTTTCCAGATATTAGGAATTGTAAATAGTGCTGCTATGAACATAAGGGTACATACATTCTTTCTGATTGGCGTTTCAGGCTTCTTAGGATATATTCCTAGAAGTGGGATCACTGGGTCAAATGGCAGTTCCATTTTTAATTTTTTGAGATAACACCATAGTGTTTTCCATAGTGGCTGCACCAGTCTGCATTCCCACCAGCAGTGTACTAGAGTCCCCTTTTCTCCACACCCTCGCCAGCACTTGTTGGTTGATGATTTGTTGATGGCAGCCATTCTGGCAGGTGTGAGGTGATACCTCATAGTTGTTTTAATTTGCATCTCTCTGATGATTAGTGACATTGAACATTTTATCATATATCTCTTGGCCATTTGTATGTCCTTTTTGGAGAGGTGTCTATTTAAGTCCTCTGCCCATTTTTTTTTTTATCCTCACTCGAGGACACCTTTTCATTTTTTGTCCAGATAGAGTGGGAGGGAGAGAGAGGAAGAGAGAGAGAGAAACATCGACACGAAAGGGACACATCGAGTGGCCGCCACCCACACGACCAACCAGGGCCGGGGACAAACTGCAACCAAAGTACATGCCCCCAGCGGGAACCGAACCCGGGTGTCTCTGGACCGCAGGCCGACGCTCCAACCACTGAGCCAAACCGGCCAGGGCTCTGCCCATTTTTAATTGGGTTCTTTGTCTTCTGTTTGTTGAGTTCTATGAGTACTCTATATTTTGGAAATTAACCCCTTATCTGATGTATCGTTGGCAATTATGCTCTCCCATATAGTGGGTTCCCTTTCCATTTTGATGGTTGTTTCTTTTGCTGTGCAGAAGCTTTTTAGTTTGATATAGTCCCATGTATTAATTTTTTCCTTTGTTTCTCTTGCCCTAGGCGCTGTATCAGTGAAAATTCTGCTGTGAGTGATGTCTGAAATTTTGTTGCCTGCATTTTCTTCTAGGATTTTTATGGATTCACGAGTCACATTTAAGTCTTTTATCTATTTTGAGTTTATTCTTGTGTATGCTGTAAGTTGGTGGTCTTAACTAAGTTAACTTTTATGTTTTACTTTGGTTTTTTAGACCATCTTTGACACATGTATTCACTAAATTTGTTTCTCTAATAGAGTAAAACATGTTAGAGATGATGGAAGCCTTTGAGCATCTGGTCTTACCAGAAACTGAATGTAAAGTGGGCCACAGTGGAATGTAGCAAGGAAAACATCCTTGGAATTTTCATCACATCGTAGACATATTATGGATAATTTTATTTCCCACATGCAAATGTTAGCAGAAGGAAATGGCTACATTCTATTTTCCCCTCAAATTATACATACATATGAACAAGTAGCTTGCCAGATGGTGTTTTATTGAATCTAAGATGCCATCCATTGTAAAATATATCATTATTCTGTATGTTACTAAGAAAAAGCACTGCCATTGATCAAAAAATGTTAAATGGGAAAAAGTGAGTCTTGAAGTTAATCAGATGGTATATCCTTCTATGTTTGATGAGCTCATTTTAACATCCTTTGTGTCTTCTCCCTCCCATTAATACTTAAAGACATTAGTTGACTAGTTGGAAAGCATTAATCACAATTAAAATAGATGTTTCACTTTATACAACACAACCATTCACCGCTGAATGCCCTAATCTTAATAGCATTTTAAGCACTAATGAAATGAAGCTAGTTTATGTTTCTTGAATTGATTCAATAAAACAAGGGCTCAGTCATTAAGCAGATCATGGCAGACAACACCAAGAGGACCAGCTGGATCTTAGTGTTCAAAGGATTTGTAAATGGAGATGTCACTTTGTCTCATTCTTACCTTCTTGAGCATTTATTCCAAACAAATCCTTGGGATAATACCAATCTCCCCCCACCCCAAACCAATCACAAAAGAGCTCTGGATTTCGGCTAATATTAATAAATTCACACCAGGCAGTTGTGGCATATTCTTCAGGAATATAACATGGAGAATTGTTTCAGCAAGAGAGTTAGCAGAAGGTTAAGAAAAAACTCAGCAAGGAGAATGGTAGAGAGAAAATGTCAGGAGAGAAATTGGGCTTCCATTTTGAGAATAGTAAAACCATTATGTTTTAATGCATTCGAGTTGAGACTGATTCACAGCCAATGACCTTGCGAGTTAAAGCCATAGAGGGCACGCTCCCACGGAGATGCAAGGAATGTGGGCTCTGCCTTCAGAAGTCAGAGGGTGGGAGGCAGGGGCTTGATCTCTGGAAGCCTCAGCTTCTTTCTCTAGGCTGTTAGACTGGACAGTCTCCAAGCCCTTTCAGTCCATGGTGCTGGGGTCTAGCTAGAGACTATTGATGAATGACCCAAGCAAAGCCAGCTTTGGGTCAGCCTCCCCTGGAAGGAGATTAGGACTGAGTAACTGCCATGGTGTCAAGGACTTCCGGCTTTAGCTTGGCACATGAGACCTCATTCTTGAGGTTCCTGCACCTTGCAAAGTGGTTCTTGTGATTGCTGTTTTGGCTGCCTGGTATCCAAACACCCTTCCTATTGGAGGACAGCTCCAAACTAGGTGGAGCACAGGGGCAGCCAGAACGTGGGCATGTGCCAGGGCTTAGCCAAGCGGGGGCACAGACATGAAGACACGGGGAGAGGTAGAGTTTTAAGGTGCCTCAGCAGCAGAGGTGAGCCTGGAGCAACACCTCATCAGGCATCCCACGGCAGCATTCTGGCCGGACGGTTCTGGAAACAGTCTGGCTGTGCTCTCACTGTGGAGCCTCCTTTGTTCCTGCCCCTCTTGGAGCCTATTTCTCACCTTCCCACGGGCTCTCATTAAAGCTCTCCTGGTCGTCACGACTTCCCGCTCTTTGCCACTAAGTCTGACTCCCTGATCGCTGTCAAGGGCAGATCTGTACTGAACTCTGGAAAGCCTGAAATAAGGGCCTAAACATAGAGGTGACCTGGGGGGTGCTGTTGGGTAAAGCAGCCTGGGAGAACACCTGGAGTGGCCTTGCAGGTGTTCTGCTGGCTTAGAAGGCTCCCAGTGAAGAGGCAGGCTACCTGGTAGACAGTCCACACCCCATGAATCTGACATCTGCCTCTTTTCTCTGATCCCTTCCCATTCTGTCCATAAACCCTTCCTGATGCCCTGAGCATGCAATTAAGTGCTATATTTAAAATCAAGTTTTATCTAAGCTTTTTATGGGTTGTCTCTGCTCCCACAGAGGCACGGGAAAGTCTGACAGTATAATAATTACACCTGACTTGACAGGATGCAGCCTGGGAAGCTGAGATGGATGGGCGGCTGTTCTTGGCCTGTCCCTCTTAGGGGTTTCAACGCTTTTCCCTCTTTCTTTTTAAAAATATGTTTTTATTGATTTTTTTAGAGAGAGAGGAAGGGAGAGAGAGAAACATCGATCTGCTGCCTCCTGTATGCCCCCTACTGGGGATCAAGTCTGAAACCCAGGCATGTGCCCTGACTGGGAATCGAACCGGGACCTCTCAGTCCATGGGATGACGCTCATTCCGCTAAGCCACCCGAACCGGGCTCAGTGCTTTTCTCTTAAGCCACTGAGATTCTTGGTATAGTTTCCCCAGAGTATAGAGAGTTCCCTACATCACAGTGCTGGGGTAAGATGGATTTCTTTCTTTCTTCTTAAAAATATGTTTATTCATGCACTGAGGTACCTAGTTCCTGGCATTTAATAGAAATGCCTATTAAACTCTGAATAAGGCCATTTCCTTTGCAATTAGAGACTTTTGGCTCAAACAAGATCTTTTCTGAGAAACCATAAGCCTATGTTCTGGTATTTCAATGTGCCATCCCTCTTCTTTCCCTCACTCCTCATTAGGGTTTATATTGTCCCAGAAACTGAACACCACCATGAAGCAATCACCCAAATGGATTCTTCCACTTCACAGGCTTAAGAGAATGTAGTTAAACACACACAGCTCCCAAACACCTGCAGTAGAGCTTTAGACCTAATGTATGTGAAGGGCCATTTCCAGAAGGAACAATAACTAGAAGCACAAATAAAGCACTGAAATAGAATCTCCTTTGAATTATTTATAAGCAAAGTAAATTAGTAAAATCTAAGTGTACTTTAAGACTAGAGATTTACCATTTGCTGGAAGGGGCTTTATTTCATCATTAAAAAGGAAGGGAAAAATAGAAGCAATAAAGTTACTTATACTTAGTGTTGATGACAAAGTGCTTCATGTTTTTGATGATCTTTGTGGTCCATCAGTATATTATCTGAGCTGCACATGGGTTAAAAGTGTCATTAAGAGGAGAGTTATCTCATGTTAAGGGGTTGAAAGTTTTTTGAGCTCAGAAAATGGGTCATAAAGTTCGGACATTCCTCTCTTTTGTTTGTTTATTTATTCACTCATTTATTCATTATTAAGTCCTTTCTCTGTGCTTGGTGCTAAGGGGGATGGTCACACAATAACAGAGCTCCTACTCTTCAGGGCTTCACAGTCTCCTTCAATATAAGTGCCTTGTCATATGTATTCTTCATCAGATGATTATAGATGTTAAACCAGTGACTCTTTCTGAATTTCAAAGGAGAGCCTCTGCTTCCTGGTGGGGTGATCAGGGATAAATTCACGGAGAGCAGTGATATGAACTGGGTTTCCAAAGGTAAGTAGGATTTTGATAGGTGGAAATGGGTAGGGCAGTAACACTTGGGGAAAGTGGGGATGATAAGTATCTGGAAGATTCCAGCAATATTCATTCAAGAGGAGGATCCCTTGGAGTAGGATGAGAAGAATAGTTTGGAGCCACCCGGGGGAGACCTTTGAGTGGAGAACTGAGTTTGTTATGGGGAAAGTTTTGGGCCGGGAAGCCCTGGTTTCTTTTCTGTCTTTGAACTTTCCTATAGAAATTGATCTTCTGCTCTTTAGCTGGTGGCCTGGCTAATGAAAAACTGATGGGCTTGCTGTTGGATTCTCCCCCTTCCAACTTTCCTGCTACTGATGAAATCTGGAAATTTCTGCCTTTAGGAGTTTAAGGAGCAAGAGCATTCCTGAGGGGAGGCTGGATTTGCTCAACCTTCTTATTGTGCTTCAGTCTACCTTGCTTTTTTTTTTTTCGATGTGCAAGCCCCTGTCTAGTTTGGCATGGGGATTACAGATCTACAGGCTACAGTTTTCTGAGCTCTCTTGCTAATATTAAAAGTCATTTTTTGTTGTTTCTTTTGATTGTTTGAATTTTTAGAGTTTGAGCAGTTTTTAAATAGCACAGTTTAAAGTCTCAAGTCGTCTTAGAGGCTATAATTCTCCTGTGATTACAGCTCTCCAGCCTTATTCGTGACTTTGATTATCAAGTTTCCTATTACGCTGGATGATGAAAGGCATGTGGACATCAGGCGGAGAGCAGCCTGGGAATGACATTTGAAGGGCTAGATTAGTCTTCTGTAGATCAGGTAAGTCAGGCTCAGGACATTGTTAAAACTCTAGATTTTGATACTTTGTCTCTGGGTACAAGTACTCTAACATTCAGAGGTTTCTGCTGCCCTTTGAAAGCTGTCAAACTCATAACCTCATGCAGATAACACAATAATAGTGATACTGGCCAAATTTTACTGTGTTCATTGTGCCAATCCTACAGGCATTAGCTCATTTATCATCAAAAGACCCCTATACAACTAGCCCATTTCACCTAAGGAAACTGTGGTTAAGAGATTACACATGGGTTCTAGTCAAGATGGCAGAGCAGATAAATGCTGTGCTCATCTCCTCCCATGACCACATCAAAATTACAACTGAACTATAGAACAATCAACCTGGAGGACCATTTGAAGACTAGTTGAGCAGAAGCCCTACAACTAAGGTAAAAAGAAGCCATGTTGAGACTGGGAAGAGTGGTGGAGACACAGAATGAGCAGGTCCCACACTCACGTGTGGCAGTTGAGAATCAGGAGGGCTATCTCAGCTGCAGAGGTCCCCACTGAGGAGCGAGGCATCCCAACCCCACACTGGGCTCCCTAGCCCCAGGACAGCAGTGCCAGAAAGGGGAGACCCCACATGAGTGAAAATCAGTGGGGATTCCATCCATCTAGGAGAGAGGGAAGGCTGCTAGAAACCCAGGTGTCCTCTTAAAGTGGCCATGTACAACTCACTCGCTCACAGGCACTCACCAGGGGCTCTGGCAAAGGGACAATGGTTCGAGGGGTGCCAGAGCCACACAGGGAGAAACTGAGTTGTGTGGTTTTAGGCAAGGGCTAGAGAAACAGTGACATTGTCCCTTACTTAGCCCTTCTCCCACACAGCCAGAAGGAGGGAACCATCTTTCCTGTGTTGAGCCCTCTCACCACATGGCCAAATCTAAATCTGCATTAACCTGGTGAACACCACTCACCCCACCCTGATGACTCCCTGAGACTGATCAGGAGCTGAGCCCCACCAGGCAGCAATGCACCCCAGCAGCACAACAGTTGGACCCATACATCCCAGCAGCACCTACCATGATAGACCAGTACCAGCCACCATTGTCAATCCTCTAGGACCCACAACAGGCAAGAGGTGCTGTGCACCAGAACAGTCTGGGAGGCATAGCAGTCTTACTTGATACACGCCGACCTGCCTACATATCCCAGTATCCCTCTCTGGGCCTGGAACTACAAGACTGCTAAGATGGTGAGACAAAGAAACAACACCCAAATGAAAGAAAAGGAGGAATCACCAGAAAAGGAAAGCAATTTGTCAGATAAAGAATTCAAAGCAATGATTTTAAGGGTGCTGAAACAATTTAGTGAGAACTACAAGCAACTTAATGAGAATTATAAAGAACTCAGTGGGAACTACATCTGCACACACACACAAAAAGGTAGAAGATATGAATAAAAATCAAGTGGAAATAAAGAACAATATAGCTGATATGAAAAATACCTTGGAAGGATTCAATAGTAGATTAGAAGAAGCTGAAGACCAAATTAGTGAGTTAGAAGACAAGAGAGAAAAAAACACCAAAATAGAGCAGCAAATGGCAAAAACAATTAAAAGCAGGAAAGTTTAAGGGAGCTTAAAGGGAGCTTTGGGACAGTATGAAATACAACAACATTCACATCATAGGGGTACCAGAAGGAGAAAAATCGGAAAAAGAAATAGAGAACCAGTTTGAAGAAATAATAATAGAAAACTTTCATAATTTGGTGAAGGAAGAAGTCACACAAGTCCAGGAAACATACAGAGTCCCAAGCAAGATGAACCGAAAAAGACCCACATCTAGACACATCATAATAAAGATGGCAAACATTAAAGACAAAGAAAGAATCTTAAAGAAAGCAAGAGAGAGAGAGAAAGTTACCTACAAGGGAGCTCCCATTAGACTGTCAGCTGATTTCTCGATAGAAACACTACAGGCCAGAAGGGAATGGCATGAAATATACAAAGTAATGAAAGGCAAAGGTCTGAATCCAAGACTACTCTATCCAGCAAAGCTATCATTCAAAATTGAAGGTGAAATAAAGAGCTTCACAGACAGAAAGAAAGGTAAAGGAATTTACTAGCAACAAACCAGCACTGCAAGAAATGCTGAAGGGACTGTTGTAAGAAGAAGAAAGAGAGAGAGAGAGAGAGAGAGAGAGAGAGAGAGAGAGAGAGAGAGGAACACAAGAATAAAATAAAAATGGCAACTAATAAGTATCTATCAATAATAACCTTAAATGTAAATGGTTTAAATGCTCCAATCAAAAGACATAGGGTAGCTGATTGGATAAGAAAACATGACCCATATATATGCTGTCTACAAGATACCCACCTCACAACAAAAGACTCACACAGACTGAAAGTGAAGGGATGGAATAAATTTTTTCAGGTAAATGGAAATTAAAAAAAAAAGCTGGTGTGGCAATACTAGTATCTGATAAGATAAAATGAGGGCCATAATAAGAGACAAAGAAGGTCATTACATAATATTAAAGGGATCAATCCAAAAAGAGGATATAACCCTGGTAAACATATATGCACCAAATATAGGAGCACCAACATATATTAAAAAACTTCTGGAGGACTTCAAGGGAGAGATCAATAGAAATACAGTCATTGTACGTGAATTTAACACCCCACTGACACCACTAGATAGATCATCTAGACAAAAAATTAACAAGGAAACAGAGTCCTTAAATGATGAACTAGATCAGTTGGACTTAATTGATATTTATAGAACATTTTACCCCAAAGTTGCAGGATATATATTCTCCTCATGTGCACACGGGACATGCTTGAAGATAGACCACATGTTAGGACACAAAGTAAGTCTCTACAAATTCAAGAAGATTGAAATTATATCAAGCATCTTCTCAGATCACAAGGGCATGAAACTAGAAATCAATTACAATAAAAACATTCAAAATCATTCAAACACATGGAGGCTAAATAGCATGTTATTAAACAACAGATGAGTTACCAATGAGATCATAAAAGAAATTTAAAAACTTCCTGGAACTGCCCTGGCCGGTTTGGCTCAGCAGTTAGAGCGTCGGCCTGCGGTACAGAGAGACCCGGGTTCGGTTCCCGCTAAGGGCATGTACCTCGGTTGCAGTTTGTCCCCGGCCCTGGTTGGTTGTGCGGGTGGCAGCCACTCGATGTGTCCCTTTCACGTCGATGTTTCTCTCTCTTTCTCTCTTTCTCTCTCTCCCTCCCACTCTATCTGAACAAAAAATGAAAAAATGTCCTCAGGTGAGGATAAAAAAAAAAAACAAAAAAAACCCAACTTCCTGGAACTAATGAAAATGAACAGACAACAATACAAAATCTAAGGGACACAGCAAAAGCAGTCTTTAGAGGGAAGTTCATAGCAATACAGGCCTACTTCAAGAAACAAGAAAAATTTCTAATAAACTACCTAACCCAATAACTTAAAGATTTAGAAAGGGAACAAAAAGAAAAACCCAGAGTTAGTAGAAGGAAAGAAATAATAAAGATCAGAACAGAAATAAATGACATAGAGACTGAAAAAACAATTCAAAAGATCAATGAAACCAAGAGCTGATTCTTTGAAAAGATATACAAGATTGATTAACCTTTAGCAAGATTCACCAAGAAACAAAGACAGAGAACCCAATTTAATAAAATCAGAAACAAAAGAAGTGAAGTAACAATGGACACCACAGAAATACAAAGGATTGTAAGTAAATACTATGACCAATTATATGCCAACAAATTCAACAACCTTGGTGAAATGGACAAATTCTTAGAATCGTACAGTCTTACCAAACTCAACTGGGAAGAGTCAGAAAACCTGAACAGAACAATAACAATTAAGGAAATAGAAGAAGTAATCAATAAAATCCCAGCAAACAAAAGCCCTGGTCCGGACAGCTACACAGGGGAGTTTTACCTAACATTCAAAGAAGAACTATCATCTATTCTCCTCAAACTATTCAAAAAAACTCAAGAGGAAGGAAGACTTCCAAATTCTTTTTATTAGGCCAGCAAAATCCTAATCCCAAAACCAGATAAAGACACTACAAAGAAAGAAAATTACAGGCCAATATCCCTGATGAATATAGATACCAAAATCCTACCAAATTGAAACCAGCAATATATTTAAAAACTTATACACCACAACCAAGTGAGATTCATCCCAGGGATGCAAGGCTGGCAAAATATTTGTAAGTCAATAAATGTGATACACCACATAAACAAAATGAAAGATAAAAATCATGTGATCATATCAAAAGATGCTGAAAAATAATTTGACAAAATCCGGTATCCATTTATGATAAAACTCTCAGTAAAGTGGGAATAAAAGGATCATAACTCAACATAATAAAGGCCATTTATGACAAACCTAAAGCCTATATTATACTGAGTTTTGGGTAAAAACTAAAAGGATTTCTCTTAAGAACAGGAACAACACAGGGATGCCCACTTTCATCACTCTTATTTAACATAGTACTGGAAGTCTTAGCCACAGCAATTAGACAAGAAGAAAAAATAAAAGACATCCAAATTGGAATGGAAGAAGTGAAACTGTCATTATTCGCAGATGACATGATATTATACATAGAAAACCCTAAAGATGCCACCAAAAAACTACTAGATTTAATAAATGAATTTGGCAAAGTAGCAGGATACAAAATAAACATCCAGAAATCATTTGCATTTTTATATATCAATAATGAACACACAGAAAGAAAAACTAAAAAAAAATCCCATTCACCATTGCAACAAAAAAAATTAAGATGCCTAGGACTAAACTTAACCAAAGAAGTAAAGGACCTGTTCCCAGAAAACTACAGCACATTGAAAAAAGAAATAGAGGAAGATATAAAAAAGTGAAAGCATATACCTTGTTCATGGATTGAAAGAATTAACATCATTAAAATGTCCATACTACCCAAAGCAATCTATAGATTCATTGCAATCCCCATCAAAATACCAACAGCATATTTCACAGAACTAGAACAAATACTCCAAAAGTTTATATGGAACCAAAAAAGACCCTGAATAGCTGCAGCAATCTTGAAAAAGAAGAACAAAGTAGGAAGGATCACAAGACCAGATATCAGGCTACAAAGACATTGTAATCAAAACAGCCTGGTACTGGAACAAGAACAGTCATATAGATCAATGGAACACAACAGAGAACCCAGAAATTGACCCAAGACATTATGTTCAATTAATATTTGACAAAGGTGGCAAGAGCATACAATGGAGTAAAGACAGTCTTTTTAATAAAAAAGTTATTGGGAAAATTGGACAGCTACATGCAAAAAAATGAAACTAGACCACCAACTTACACCATACACAAGAATAAACTCAGAAAGGATAAAAGACTTAAATGTGACTTGTGAATCCATAAAAATACTAGAAGAAAATGTAGGCAACAAAATGTCAGACATCATATGCAGCAGAATTTTCACGGACACAATGCCTAAGACAAGAGAAACAAAGAAAAAAATGAACACATGGGACTACATCAAACTAAAAAGCTTCTGCACAGCAAAAGAAACAACCATCAAAATGGAAAGGGAACCCACTGTATGGGAGAGCATAATTGCCAACGATACATCAGATAAGGGGTTAATTCCCAAAATATAGAGTACTCATGGAACTCAACAAATGAAGACAAATAATCCAGTTAAAAATGGGCAGAGGATGTGGAGAAAAGGGGACTCTAGTACGCTGGTGGGAATGCAGACTGGCGCGGCCACTATGGAAAACAATATGGTGTTTCCTCAAAAAATTAAAAATTGAACTGCCATTTGACCCAGTGATCCCACTTCTAGGAATATATCCTAAGAAGCCTGAAATACCAATCAGAAAGAATATATGTACATCCATGTTCATAGCAGCACTATTTACAATAGCTAAGATATGGAAACAGCCCAAGTATCCATCAATAGATGAGTGGATAAAAAAGCTGTGGTACATATACACAATGGAACACTGTGCAGCTGTAAGAAAGGAAGATCTCTTATTCTTTGAGATGACATGGAGGGACCTGGAGAGTGTTATGCTAAGTGAAATAAGCCAATCAGAGAAAGAAAAATATCACATTATCTCACTTATTTGTGGAATATAATGAACAAAATAAGCTGATGAACAAAACAGACCCAGAGACACAGAAAGGAATAGGGTTCAGATCGACAAACCTCAGAGTGGGGGGGCGGGAGAGAGGGAAGAGATAAACCAAAGAACTTATATACATATATGTATAACCAGTGGACATAGACAACAATGCTGTGAGGGGTGCGGCAGGATCAGGAAGAGGGTGTCAAAGGGGGAAAAAGGAGAAACATCTGTAACAAAGATAAATGAATTTAAAAAACTACAAAGCTACAGTAATCAAAACAGTGTGGTTCTATAATTATGTGACATGATAGAAGTATCAGCTAATGGTATGGTGGTAATCATTTTGCAATATATAAATATATCAAATCAACATTGTACACCTTGAATTTACATGGTGTTAAATGTCAATTATATGTTAATTAAAATATTTTAAGTGAAACAAAAATTTTTAAAGGACATAGAAAACAAAATGATAACCAGTCAGAAATTAAAGATACAAACAAATACAGGAGGCTGCAAAAACAAAGAGACAAAGAAACATGTGCCAAACAAAAGACTAGGACACACACACAGGGAGAACCCCATGTGAGTACAGAGACAGAGACTGGAGTAATGTATCTACAAGTCAAGGAAAGTCCATGATTGCCAACAACAGAAGCTAAGAGAAAGGCACAGAACAGATCTTCCCCTAGAGCCTTCAGAGGGAGCATGGCATTGCCAACACCTTGATTTCAGTCTTATAGCTTCTATAACTGTGAAAAAATACATTTCTGTTGTTTTAAGTCACCCTTTTGGATATCTTGTTATGGCAACCCTGGGAAGATAATACAGACTCTATAAAAATAAATAAATAAATAATAAAACTCCAGAAAAATAACTAAACAAAATGGAAACAAGCAATTTACCAGATGAAGAGTTGAAAACACTAGTTATAGGGATGATCAATGAACTTAGGGAAAGCGTAGAGAAACTCACTGAGAACTTCAACAAAGAGATATAAAATATAAAAACAAAGATAGAAAACACAAAAAAGAACCAGTCAAAATGAAGAATACATTAAGTGAAATGAAGAATACATTACAGAAAATCAATATATTATGGTGGAGTAGATGAAGCAGAGGATCAAATCAAAGATTTGGAAGAGAAGGAAGCAAAAAATACCCAATCAGACCAGGAAAAAAAAAGTCCAAAAAATTAAGGATAGTATAAGGAACCTCTGGGACAACTTTAAGCATACCAACATTTGTATCATGAGGGTGCCAGGAGAAAAGAGAAAGCAAGAAATTAAAAACCTATGTGAGTTTTTTGAGGAAAATGGCGGTGGAGCGAATGGAAGCTACACAGACGATCTCCCAGGACCAAACAGGAATTACAACTAAAATAAAGACAAATCATTGGGAAAAAGCAACAGAAAAGCAGCAGGAGAGTACCATACAACCAGGGACACTGAATGAGCCTGGTAGGATCTGCAGAGGTGCGAGAGGGTGGTAGGCTGGGAGCCCACGGACAGCAGCAGCCTTAGCTGTGAGCAGCGCCCTCGGGGTTAAGATCCCAAGCTGCTCCACAGCACAGAGGGCTGGGAGACAGAACTAAATAGCTACAGCCACTCACCTGGGGCTCCAGCAGAGGGAGGGCGGACTGCACTGGAACTCTGTGGGGACACCCAGGATTTGGAGGGCGCTCAGAATTTGTGCTGAGTCATGGCCACAAAGGATGGTGGCCAGCTTGCTCCTTCCCAGAGCTGTGGCAGCCTCTCCCTCGGAGATTTAACCCAACCCAGGTGAGCAAAGAAATGCAAATTTAGGCTCATTAACAACCAGCATCGGCCCCACCCTCGGGAAATCCTCTTATACTGAACACCTGAGGGAGTTTCTCATTCAACTGAGAACCCAAGGCTTTTCAAGTAACTGAGGCTAATAGCCTCCAGGCAAAAAACTAGAGGATAACTGAACCTTTTCTGAGCTTGCAAATCTACCCAGGAAAGTAAGACTTGACAGTGGTGTTTAAGGAGGGCCCTCAACGCTCATCCAAACCCAGTAGAGGGAGCCACAAAGAGCAGAACACCAACACCCACAGGGAAAATTTGGTAGGCTCAAAAACCCATTGAGATAGCCAAAATGGTAAAACAAAGAAACAAATCCCAAATGAAAGAACAAGAGAACTATACCGAAGATGAGATAAATGAAATGCAGTTAAGCAAATTATCAGAGGTAGAGTTCAGAGCCATGATCTTGAGGAAGCTAAATAGCATGAGTAAGGACATCAACACCATGAGTAAAGATATAGAAACACTGAAAACCAACCAAGTGGAAATGAAGAATGACATAGCAGAAATAAAGAACACATTGGAAGGACTGACTAGCAGAGTAGAGGAAGTGGAGGACCAGATCAGTGAATTAGAAGACAGAGTAGAAAAAATCAATCAATCAGAAAACCAAAAGGAAAAAACAATGAAAAAACAGGAAGACAGCTTAAGAGAACTGTGGGACAACTGGAAACATAATAACATTCGCATAATAGGAGTCCCCGAAGAAGAAGAAAATGAGGAAGGCTTAGAGAATATATTTGAAGAAATAGTGACAGAAAACTTTCCTAATTGGTGAAGGAAGAAGGCATTCAAGTTCAAGAAGCACAGAGAGCCCCAAGTAAGAAGAACCCAAACAGGCCCACACCAAGACACATAATAATTAAAATGCCAAAAATTAAAGACAAAGAGAGAATCCTAAAGGCAGCAAGAGATAAGCAACAGGTTACCTACAAAGGAAACCCCATAAGGCTATCAGGTGACTTCTCAACAGAAACACTACAGGCCAGAAGGGAATGGCATGAAGTAATCAAGGTCATGAAAACAAGGATCTGAATCCAAGACTACTCTATCCAGCAAGGCTACCATTCAAAATAGAAGGTCAAATAAAGAGCTTCCCAGACAAAAAAAAAAAAGGCTAAGGGAATATATTAGCACCAAACCAGCACTGCAAGAAATGTTAAAAGGACTGCTGTAATTAGTAGAAGAAATAAGAAGAAAAATATAACCACACTAAACAAAAATGGCAATAAATAAGTACATATCAATAATCACCTTAAATGTAAATGGATTGAATGCTCTGATAAAAAGACACAAAGTAGCTGACTGGATAAGAAAGCATGACTCACATATATGTTGTTTACAAGAGACCCACCTCACAACAAAAGACTCACATAGGTTGAAAGTAAAGGGACGGAAAAAAATCTTCCAAGCAAACGGAAAGCAAAAAAAAGCTAGGTAGCTATACTCATATCTGATAAATTAGATTTCAAAATGAAGGCCATAACTAGAGACAAAGAAGGTCACTACATAATATTGAAAGGATCTATCCAACAGGAAGATATAACCTTGGTAAACATATATGCACCCAATATAGGAGCACTAAAATATATTAAAAATCTTCTGGAGGACTTCAAAGGAGAAATCAATAGCAATACAATCATAGCAGGGGACTTCAACACCCCGCTGACATCACTGGATAGATCATCTAGACAAAAAATTAACAAGGAAACAGAGATTCTAAATGAAGCACTAGATCAAATGAATTTAATAGATATTTACAGAGAATTACACCCCAAAACTGCAGAATTCACATTCTTCTCAAGTGCACATGGGACATTCTCAAAGATAGACCACATGTTAGGGCACAAACTAAGTCTCTACAAGTTCAAGAAGATTAAAATCATATCAAGCCTCTACTCAGATCACAATGGCATGAAACTAGAAATCAATTGCAACAAGAACATGCAAAGATATTTGAAGACATGGAGGCGAAATAGCATGTTATTGAACAATGAATGGGTTACCATGGAGATCAAGGAAGAAATTAAAAACTTCCTGGAAACCAATGAAAATGAACACACAGCAACACAAAATCTATGGGATGCAGCGAAAGCAGTTCTGAGAGGGATGTTCATTGCACTACAGGCCCACCTCAAGAAACAAGAAAAATTTCTAATTGACTACTTAACCTCACAACTTAAAGAACGAGAAAGCAAACAAAAAGAAAACCCCAGAGCAAGTACAAGGAAAGAAAGAAATAATAAAGATCAGAGCAGAAATAAACAACATGGAGACCAAAAAAACAATTTAAAGGATCACTGAAACAAAGAGCTGGTTTTTTGAAAAGATAAACAAGATTGATAGACCCTTAGCTAGACTCACCAAGAAACAAAGAGAGAGAACCCAAATACACAAAATCAGAAATGAAAGAGGAGAAGTAATAACTGACACCACAGAAATACAAAGGATCGTTAACAAATACTATGAACAATTATACACCAACAAATTGGACAAGCTAAGCAAAATGGACAAATTTCTAGAAACACATAGTTTCCCAAAACTGAACCGGGAAGAAAAAGAAAACTTGAACAGTCCAATAACAACTAAGGAAATTGAAGATATAATCAAGACCCTCCCAGCAAACAAAAGCCCAGGCCCGTACGGCTTCACGGGGGAGTTTTACTGAGCATTCAAAGAAGAACTAACACCCATTCTCCTCAAACTATTCCAAAAAATTCAAGAAGAAGGAAGATTTCCAAACTCGTTTTATGAGACCAGCATAATTCTAATTCCAAAACCAGAAAAAGACACTACAAAGAAAGAAAACTACAGGCCAATATCTCTGATGAACATAGATGCCAGAATCCTTAACAAAATACTAGCAAATCGGATCCAGCAATACATCAAAAAAATTATTCACCAAAACCAAGTGGGATTCATCCCAGGGATGCAAGGCTGGTACAATATTCCCAAATCAATAAATGTGATACACCACATAAACAAAATGAAAGATAAAAAACATATGATCATATCAATAGACACTGAAAGAGCATTTGACAAAATCCAGCACCCATTTCTGATAAAAATGCTCAACAATTTGGGAATAGAGGGATCATATCTCAACATAATAAAGGCCATATATGAAAGACCTACAGCCAATATCATACTCAATGGACAAAAACTAAAAGCATTTCCCTTAAGAACAGGAACAAGACAAGGATGCCCACTTTCACAATTCTTACTTAACATAGTATTGGAAGTCTTAGCCACAGCAGTCAGACATGAAGAAAAAATAAAAGGGATCCAAATTGGAAAGGAGGAAGTGAAACTGTCATTATTCACAGATGACATGATGTTGTACATAGAAAACCCCAAAGACTCCATCAAAAATCTACTAGACTTAATTAATGAATTTGGCAAAGTAGCAGGATACAAAATTAACGTCAAGAAATCGACGGCATTCTTATACACCAATGATGAACTCACAGAAACAGAAACTAAAAAAACAATCCCATTTACCATCGTGGCAAAAAAATTAAGATACCTAGGAATAAACTTAACCAAAGAGGTAAAGGACCTATTTGCAGAAAACTACAGGTCATTGAAAAAAGAAATAGAGGAAGGTATAAAAAAGTGGAAGCACATACCTTGTTCATGGATTGGAAGAATTAACATCATTAAAATGTCCATACTACCCAACGCAATCTATAGATTCAATGCAATCCTCATCAAGATACCAACGACATATTTCACAGAACTAGAACAAATACTCCAAAAGTTTATATGGAACCAAAAAAGACCCTGAATAGCTGCAGCAATCTTGAAAAAGAAGAACAAAGTAGGAGGGATCACAATACTGGATATCAAGTTATACTACAAAGCCACTGTAATCTAAACAGCCTGGTACTGGTACAAGAATAGGCATATAGATCAATGGAACAGAATAGAGAACCCAGAAATTGACCGAAGACAATACGCTCAATTAATATTTGACAAAGGTAGCAAGGAGTCAAGACAGCCTCTTCAATAAATGGTGTTGGGAAAATTGGTCAGCTACATGCAAAAAAATGAAGCTCGACCACCATACACAAAAAAAAGCTCAAAATGAATAAAAGACTTAAATGTGACTAGTGAATCCATAAAAATCCTAGAAGAAAATGTAGGTAACAAAATTTCAGACATCACATGCAGCAGAATTTTCACTGATACAATGCCTAAGGCAAGAAAAACAAAGGAAAATGAACATATGGGACTACATCAAACTAAAAAGCTTCTGCACAGCAAAAGAAACAACCATCAAAATGGAAAGGGAACCCACTGTATGGGAGAGCATAATTGCCAACGATACATCAGATAAGGGGTTAATTTCCAAAATATATAGAGTACTCATACAACTCAACAAAAGGAAGACAACCCAATTAAAAAATGGGCAGAGGACCTAAATAGACACCTCTCCAACAGGACATATAAATGGTCAAGAGACATATGAAAAAATGCTCAATGTCACAAATCATCAGAGAGTTGCAAATTAAAACGACTATGAGGTATCACCTCACTCGTCAGGACAGCTGCCATCAACAAATCATTAAACAACAAGTGCTGGTGAGGATGTGGAGAAAAGAGAACTCTAGTACACTGCTGGTGGGAATGCAGACTGGTGCAGCCACTATGGAAAAAAATATGTTTTCTCAAAAATTAAAAATGGAACTGCCATTTGACCCAGTGATCCCACTTCTAGGAATATATCCTAAGAAGCCTGAAACACCAATCAGAAATAATACATGTACCCCCATGTTCATAGCAGCACTATTTACAATAGCTAAGATCTGGAAACAGCCCAAGTGTCCATCAGTAGATGAGTGAATAAAAAAGCTGTGGTACATATACACAATGGAATACTATGCAGCTGTAAGAAAGAAAGATCTCTTATCTTTTGAGACAACATGGAGGGACCTGGAGAGTATTATGCTAAGCGAAACAAGCCAATCAGAGAAAGATAAATATCACATGATATCACTTATTTGTGGAATATAATGAATAAAACAAACTGATAACAAAATAGTCCCAGAGACATAGAAGTAGGGTACAGACTGACAAACCTCAGAAGAAGATATAAACTACAGAACTTATATACATGTATGCGTAACCAATGGACATAGACAATACTGCTGGGAACAGGGTAGGGTGGGGGGATCAGGAGGAGGGTGTCAGTGGGGGAAAAAGAAGAAACATCTGTAAGAAAAATAAATTAATAAAAATTTAAAAAATAAATAAATAGATTTTTAAAAAATATGTAGCAACCACAACAACAAAAAATGATAGAGGACCTAAATAGATAATTCTTCAAAGAGGAAATACAGATGGCCAATAGACATGAAAAGATGCTCAATGTCATGAATCATCAGAGAAATGCAAATTAAAACCATAATGAGAGCCCTGGCTGGTTTGGCTCAGCGGTTAGAGCGTTGGCCTGCGGTACAGAGAGACCCGGGTTCAGTTCCCGCTAAGGGCATGTACCTCGGTTGCAGTTTGTCCCCGGCCCTGGTTGGTCGTGCGGGTGGCAGCCACTCGATGTGTCCCTTTCGCGTCAATGTTTCTCTCTCTCTCTCTTCCTCTCTCTCCCTCCCACTCTATCTGAACAAAAAATGAAAAAATGTCCTCAGGTGAGGATAAAAAAAAAAAAACAAACAAAAAAACCCACAATGAGATATCTCCTCATACTTGTCAAAATGGCTATCATCAATAAATCAACAAACAATAAGTGTTGGTGAGGATGTAGAGAAACGGGAACTCTCATGCGCTATTGGTTGGATTGCAAATTGGTTTAGTCATTATGGAAAACAAGGTAGAGGTTCCTCAAAAAATTAAAAAGAACTATCTTATGATCCAGTGATCCACTTGTGGGTATATATCCAAAGACGTTCAAAACACTAATTAGAAAAGATATATGCATCCCTATGTTCATTGCAGTGTTATTTACAATAGCCAAGATATGGAAGCAACCCAAGTGTCCATCAATAGACAACAGGATAAAGAAGAGATCTTATATATACACAATGGAATATTACTCAGCCATAAAAAGAATGAAATTTTACCATTTGCAAAAACATCGATGGAGCTAGAGGGTATTATGCTAAGGGATATAAATGAGACACAGAAAGACAAATACCATATGATTTTACTTATATGTGGAATCTAAAGAATAAAATAAACAAACAAAAAGAACAGATTCATAGCCCTGGCCGGTTTGGCTCAGTCAAGGGCACGTGCCTCGGTTGCGGTTAGATTTCTGGTGCTGGTTGGGGTTGTACAGGAGGCAACTAGTCGATGTATGTCTCTCACATCGATGTTTCTCTCTCTCTCTCTCTCTCTCTCTCTCTCTCTCTCTCTCTCTCTCTCTCTCCCTCCCTCCACTCTATCTGAAAAAAATCAATGGAAAAATATCCTCAGGTGAGTATTAAAAAAAAACCACAGAAAACAGACTCATAGATACAGGGAATATTTTGACAGTTGCCAGATGAGAGGGGGGTTAGGGGACTGGGTGAAAAAGGTGAAGGGATTAAATACAAATTGGTAGTTACAAAATAGTCACAAGGATATAAAGTTCAGGATAGGGAATATAGTCAATAATACTATAATAATTATGTATGGTGCAAGGTGGGTACTAGACTTATTGGGGGATCACTTAGTAACATATAAATGTCTAACCACTATGCTGTACACCTGAAACTAATATAATATTAAAGTTCTATTATTGAAGAAAATTAAGATAAAACAAAACATAAAAAAGATTAACAGCCTGGCCAGTGTGGCTCAATGGATTGAGCATAGTCCCGTGGACTGAGAGGTTCTGGTTCGATTCCTGGTCAGGGCACATGCCCAGGTTTCGGGCTTGATCCCCAGTAATGGGCATGCAGGAGAAAGTTGATAGATGTTTCTCTCTCACATCGATGTTTCTATCTCTCTCTCCCTTCCTCTCTCTCTAAAAAATCGATGAAAACATATTTGAAAAAAGAAATTAACATATGTGCTCTTGGCCACTCACAGGTAAGGGGCAGAGCCTGGCCAGGAACTCTGGGTTTGCTTCTAACCCATACATAATGCTACCTACCTTGGAAAAGTGAGAGAGCACTTTTGTGTCTGAGGGTTAAACTTTCCGGGAAGGAAATCAGTAGAAATGGCTTTACCTCTGGAGTTTTGAACTACCTGCAATTCTCAGCAATGGAAGTGTTAATGGGGAAATTGGAGTGTCCCTTTTCCCACTGAGTGCTGGGGGTGGAGTCCTTATGATATCTCGAGAAAAAGGATTTTCTGAGACTCACAAAGGAGGATGAGTAATTTTTATTTTCATGGAATTACATCTTTGGGTTTCCAAAGTCCCATTTCCCTTAATGCAGTCCTGGAAGAAGGATGGCTGGGGATTCAATAGAGCTAAAAGCAAAGCCAGTGTCCAGAGTTTCCATTCCATGTTGGAGCTGGGTCCGGTTCAGCATCAGGCTAGCTGCAGTACCTTAGTTCATTGTGTGAGGTTCACATGGCCATGGGCCAGGTGGGCGAAATCCAGGGCAGGAGTGAGAAAACCCAAGCAAGCCAGGAGTCAAGTGCCACACACCAAGAGAGCGAACTCCTTTGTTTAGGGGATTAAATATCCCAAATTTCTTGCCCTTGCAGTGGCCACACCCATTCTGGCCAAAGACCTGTTCTCAGGTGTGACTGACAGGCAAGTACCTTCCTGATGCTACCCCAACTTTACTGGGCATGTGTTCAGTCTTCTCCCTATTCAGTCCCTTCCCACAGAGATCCACTGGGAATAGACTGGTGGCTCCCTGGGGAGCGTTAAACTGCAGCTTTCTGGCAAAGCTGCCCAAATGACATTCCTATAATATTTGGCCTTCCCTTTGCTCCTTTCCTGTTATTAGTAATTAGGTTAATTATAACAGTATCAGAAGGATCTAGGCAGAGTCACAAGTGAGGGAAGATGATAGAAGATGAGAAGCTAACCTATTTCCTGCATATTGTGAAGTTTAAACAACTCTTTGAATTTATTTATTTCTGATTTAAAAATATAAAAACATCAAATTATCTATTATCCCCCAATGAGGAAGAAACTTAAGAAAATTTTTTGTGCCCGGCTGGTGTGGCTCACGGGTTGAGCATTGACCCATGCACCAAGAGGTTCCCGGTTCGATTCCTGGTCAGGGCACATGCCCAGGTTGTGGGCCCAATCCCCAGTGGGGGGCATGCAGGAGGCGGCCAATGTTCTCTCTTATCGATGTTTCTGTCTCTCTCTCCCTCTCCCTTCCTCTCTCTGTAAAATCAATAAAGAAAAAATATTTTAGAAAAATTTTTTTGTGTGTACTTTCTATCTTACTGCTGTGTGTGTGTGTGTGTGTGCATGCACACATTTATTACTGAAGCACTTTTTTTCCAACATCACTAGAGGTTGCACATTTAGCAAACCAATTCAGAATACAAAACATTTTTGTAATTAGCTACATTGATTTTTCATTCTTTTTTATACCACAAGTTCTTATCTCTTGCCAAGTCTTGCTGATTCATCCCCTGCTATAACTTTTGCATTCTTTCTGTGCCCATTGCCACTTCCATATACAACCCTGTAACCTTTCTTCCTACTTTTCCTCCAAAAACTACTCTCATCAAAGTGACCAAAGTCCTGTCCATAAATAATCCAGTGATGTTCAATTTATCTATTTTTTTCTTTGTTGCGTGTGCTTTAGTATTATACCTAAGAAACCATTGTCTAATCTAAGGTCATAAATATTTATGTGTATGTTCCCTTTTAAGAATTTTAGTTTTAGTTCTTACATTTAGGTCTTGATTCATTTTGAGTTTATTTATTTTTATGTAGTGTGAGGTATGGTGTCAAACCTGATCTTTTTGCATGAGGATATACAATTGTCTCAGTACAATTTGCTAAAAAGACTATTTTTCTCTATTGAATTGTCCTGGCACCTTTGTCAAAAATCATTTGATGGTAAATAGGAGGGTCTATTTCTGGACTCTCAATTCTATTCCATTTATCTGTTTACCATTATTCCAATACTACACTGTCTTCATTACTGTAGCTTTGTGGTAATCTTTGAAATTGAGAAGTGTGAGTCTTCCAACTTTGTTTCTATTTTTCAAGAATGTTTTGACTATTCTCAGCCCCTTGAATTTTCATATAACTTTCAGGGTCAGCTTCTCAGAAAGAAGCCAGCTGGAATTTTGATAAGGACTGTGTAAAATCTGTAGATCAATTTGGAAATGTTACCATCTTAACAATATTATATTTCTTTCAATTTATTTAGGTGTTCTTAATTTTTCTCAATAATGTTTTCAGAGTAAAAGCTTTGCATTTAAAAATGTTAACCTAAATATTTTATTCTTTTTGAATTATGAGTGAAATTGTTTTCTTAATTTCATTTTTAGTTTGTTTATTACTACTGTGGAGATATACAATTGCTCTTTGTATATTGATCTTGTATCTTATAACTTTGCTAAACTTGTTTATCAATTTTAATAGTTTTTTAGTGGATTCCTTTGGATTTCCTATATAAAAGATTATGTCATCTGCAAATAGAGATAGTTTTACTTCTTCTTTTATTTATTTCTTAATTTATTTCCAATCTGGATGCCCTTTTCTTTTTTTTTTTTCTTGCTAAATTGCCCTGGCTACAACCTCCAGCACAATGTTGGCATCAAAAAGCAGATATCTTTGTTTTGTACTTGATCTTAGAAGGAAAGCATTCAATTTTTCATCATTAATATAATGCTAGTTGTGGAATTTTTTTTTTTTTATCCTCACTCGAGGACACTTTTTTGCATTTATCTTCAGATAGAGCGGGAGGGAAGGGAGAGAGGGAAGAAGAGAGCGAGAGAAACATTGACGTGAGAGAGACACATCGACTGGCCGCCACCCACAGAACCCCAACCAGAGCCGGGGACAAGCTGCAACCGAGGTACCGCAGAAACCGAACCCGGGACTCTCTGTTCCGCAGGACGACGCTCTAACTGCTGAACCAAACTGACCAGGGCTTAGTTGTGGAATTTTAAAAAATAGATAGCCTTTATCAGGTTCACAATGTTTCCTTCCATTCCTAGTTTGTTGATTTTTAAAAATATAGTGTATTTTAATCATGAGGGAGTGTTGAATTCAATTTTTCCCCCTGGTGTCTATTGAGATGATCACATGGTTTCCCTCCTCCCCCTTTATTCTATGGATATGGTGTGTTACATTACTTGACTTATTTCAAAAGTTAAAACAATCTTGCATTCTTGGGATAAATCTCACTTAGTCATGATGTATACTTTTGAATATTGCTGGATTATATTTGTAGTATTTTGTTGAGGAGTTTTGCATCTATATATACAATACACATTGGTCTGTAGTTTTCTTTTCTTTTGATTTTTTTATCTGGTATGGTATCAGGGTAATAGCAGTCTTATTGAATAAGATGAGACTGCTTCTACTTTTTGGAAGAGTTTGTGGAAGCATTGGTAGTAATTTTTCTTTAAATATTTGTGAAAGTCATCAGCGAAGCCATCTGGGTCAGGACTTCTCTCTTTTTTAAAATGATTTTTTATTTTTCAATTACAGTTGACATACAATATTATATTAATTTCAGGTGTACACCTCAGTGATTAGACAGTGTATAACATACTAAGTGATCATCCCAATACATCTCATACCCATCTGACACCATACATAGTTATTAGAATATTATTGCCTATCTTTCCTACACTGTACTTTACATCCCCATGACTATTCTGTTACTACCAATTTGTGCTTCTTAATCCCTTCACCTTTTCCACCCAATCCCCTCAACCGCCCTCCAATCTGGCAACCATCAAAATGTTCTCTGTATCTGTAAGTATGTTTCTGTTCTACTTGTTCATTTATTTGTTTTTTAGATTCAATTGTTGATAGGTCTGCATTTATTGCCATTTTATTATTCATATTTGTATCTTTTTTCTTTTTCTCCTTCTTCCTCTTCCCCTTCCTTCTCCTCTTCCTCCTTCTTCTCCCAGACCCTTTAACATTTCATGCAGTACTGGTTTGGTGGTAATGAACTCCTTTAGCTTTTTCTTCTCTGAAAAGTTATTTATCTGTCCTTTAATTTTAAATGATAGCTTTGAGGGGTAGAGTAATCAGTTGTAGGTCATTGCTTTTCATTGTTTTGAATATTTCTTGCCAATCCCTTTTGGCCTGCAACTTTCTGTTGAGAAATTAGCTGACAGTCTTATGGAAGCTCCCCTTTTGGTAACTAACTGCTTTTCTCTTGCTGCTTTTATGATTCTCTCTTTGTCTTTAACCTTTGGCATTTTGATTATAATGTGTCTTGGTGTGGGCTTCTTTGGGTTCATCTTGTTTGAGACTCTGTGCTTTTTGGACTTTTATGTCTGTTTCCTTCACCAGGTTAGGGAAGTTTTCCATCATTATTTTTTCAAATAGGTTTTCAATTTCTTGTTCTCTCTCTTCTCTTTCTGGCACCCCCATGATGCAAATGTTGGTATGCTTGAAGTTGTCCCAGAGACTCCTTACACCATCCTCATTTTTTTGGATTCTTTTTTTTCTTTTTGCTGTTCTGATTGGGTATTTTTTGCTTCCTTATATTTCAAATTACTGTTTCAATTCTCAGCTTCATCTATTCTACTGCTGATTCCCTGTAAATTATTCTTCATTTCAATTAGTGTAGTCTTAATTTCTTACTGGTTCTTCTTTATGGTTTTCAAGGTTTTTTTATGCTGTTGAAGTTCTCTCTAAGTTCTTGTACTCTTCTCCTAAGTTCATTGAGCATCCTTATAACTAGTGTTTTGAACTCTGCATCTACGAGATTGCGTGTTTTCATTTTGTTTAGTTGTTTTTCTGGAGTTTTGTTCTGTTCTTTCATTTGGGACATATTTCTTTGACTCCTCATTTTGGCAGCCTCCCTGTGTTTATTTCTATGTATTAGGTAGATCTACTATGTCTCTCAGGCTTGGTAGAGTGGCCTAATATAGTAGGTATCCTGTAGGTATCAGTGGCACAGCCACTCTAATCACTTGAGCGGGGCAGCCCCACGATGGCTGTATACACCCTCCTGTTGTATATGAGCCTTAACTGCTCTTGGCACTTCAATGAGAGGAATTTACTCCTAGGCCAAAATGCTGTGAGGACTGGCTGGGACCAGTGTGGAGGATTAGCTGTGCAGAAGCCCGCCCCACAGAGCAGGATTTACTTCAGTGGGGCTTTGGTGGCTGCCAAGTCTTGAGTGTGTTGCTTGTGGAGGTGGTTAAGTTGTGCTGTGATGTGGTCTGAAGCTGTCCACTGGGTGTGCTGGCTCTGGGGCCTCCTGGGAGGTGCAGGCCAAGGTCAGAACACAGCTGCCTGTATTCTGCCCAGGGCTACCTGACATGAGCTACAAAGCAATCTGCAGATGGCTGCTACTTGTGGTGGGCTTGGAGATGCCCAGGAGAGGCCAAGCTGAAAACCAAGGCCAGCTGCCACTGGTGCCTGGTCTGGGGCCACTTAGTGAGAGGTACGGGGCATGCCAATGCCAGATGCTGCTAGTTTGAGAGATTAGGAAAGTCTGAAGTATGAGCCAAGACAGGCCATTTGTATGGAAAAGCCACTGAAAACAGCTTGGGTGGGCTCAAAAATTGGTGGGGTGGAGTCTCAGGGAATCACCAGGGCAGGGGCAACAGTGATAACCAGGTTTATGGAGACTCAGATATGGTGCCCACCTGCCAGCTCTGTAAGGGAAGGACTCAGAAAAGGAACAATGGCTTCTGCCAGCATATCCGTGTGGGAGAAAGCTGCCCTTCCAGCTCTCATGCTGATGCTGGGCACTTCAGTTTCTCTCTGTATGTCCCTCATGCCTTTCAAGCTGCTATCCCAGTGCTGGAGCTCAGAGGAAGTGCTGAGTAAGTCCATGCATGGGCCCTTTAAGAGGAATTATCTGGGACTCCAGAAGCCCTCTGTCTTAATCAGCCACAATCCCCGCTGGTTTTTACAGCCAGAAACTCTGGGGAC
The DNA here is from genome assembly GCA_030848825.1 of Tadarida brasiliensis. NCBI lineage: Eukaryota > Metazoa > Chordata > Mammalia > Chiroptera > Molossidae > Tadarida > Tadarida brasiliensis. Next base: position 61,778,640 of record CM061267.1, on the reverse strand, counting down.
TTCTCTTTCTGGCACTGGAACCCTGGGCTGGGGGCCTCATGTGGAACTGAGATCCCTTGCTCCTCAGGGGGAACCTCTGCAGCAGAAATATCCCTCCTGATTTTTATCCACCAGACCTCGGTGTGGGACCTGCCCATTTGGAGTCTCTTCCCCTCCTACCAGTCTGTATGTGGCTTCTTTATATCCTTAGTTGTAGGACTTCCATTCAGCTAGATTTAATGGGGTTCTGAATGATGGTTGTTCTGTAGTTTAATTGTAATTTTGATGTGGTGGGAGGATGCAAGTGCTGTATTTACCTACACTGCCATCTTGCCCAGAAGCCAACTAAATCTCAGGACTTATCTTTGTAAGTAGTTTTTAAATTAATAATTCAATATATAAGATGTTCCAAAAATGTAAACACAACTTTGAATAATTATAAAGCCAATGTTTATTGAAATACATTTTATTTTAAAAATGTAATAGAATCTATAGACACTTTGTATATATATTTTTGGACACCTTGTATTTATTTATTATAGGTCTATTGAGATTTTCTATTTCTCCTTGAGTCAGTTTGAGCAGTTTTTAATCTTTCTAGAAATTTGTTCATTCATCTAAGTTTATCTAAGTTGTTTATAATATCCCTTTATAATCCTTTTTATTTCAGTAAGGTTGGTAAAAATATCCCTTTTCCATTCCTCATTTTAGTAATTAGAGTTTTCTCTCTCTAATTTTTGGCATTTTAATTACTATGTGTCTTGGTGTGGGCCTGTTTGGGTTCTTCTTACTTGGCACTCTCTGTGCTTCTTGAACTTGAATGCCTTCTTCCTTCACCAAATTAGGGAAATTTTCTGTCACTATTTCTTCAAATATATTCTCTAACCCTTTCTCATTTTCTTCTTCTTCGGCGACTCCTATGATGCGAATATTATTACGTTTCCAGTTGTCCCACAGTTCTCTTAAGCTGTCTTCCTGTTTTTTCATTGTTTTTTCCTTTTGGTTTTCTGATTGGTTGATTTTTTCTACCCTGTCTTCTAATTCACTGATCCGGTCCTCAGCTTCTTCTACTCTGCTGTTTAGTCCTTCCAATGTGTTCTTCATTTCTGCTATGTCATTCTTCATTTCCAATTGATTTATTTTCAATATTTCTATGTCTTTGCTCATGGTGTTGATGTCCTTACACATGCTGTTGAGCTTCCTCAAGATCATGGTTCTGAATTCTAGCTCTGTTAACTTGCTTAACTCCATTTCATTTATCTCATCTTCATTGGAGGTCTCTTGTTCTTTCGTTTGGCATCTGTTTCGTTGTTTTACCATTTTGGCTATCTCAGTAGTTTTTGGAGCCTGCCAAATTTTCCCTGTGGATGTTGGTGTTCTGCTGTTTGTGGCTCCCTGTACTGGGTTTGGATGAGCGTGAGAGGACCCACGTTATACACCACTGTCGAGTCTTACTTTCCTGGGTAGAGTTGCAAGCCCAGAAAAGGTTCAGTTATCCTCTAGCTTTTTGCCTAGAGGCTATTAGTCCTGGTTACTTGAAGAGCTTTGGGTTCTCAGTTGAATGAGAACCTCCCTCAGGTGTTCAGCGTGAGAGGATTTCCCAAGGGTGGGGCAGATGCTGGTAGTTAATGAGCCTCGATTTGCATTTCAATTGCCCACTAGGGTGTGGCTGGATCTCCCAGGGAGGGGCTGCCGCCTCTCCCCAGAGCCCTGGGATGGAGTAAGAGGGCCAGGCCACAGTCCTGCGTGGCCGCAACTCAGCAAAAGCTCTGAGCGCCCTCCAAATCCCTCGTGTCCCCACACAGTTCCAGTCCAGTCCGCCCTCCCTCTGCCGGAGCCCAGGTGAGTGGCTGTGGCTATTTAGTGCTCTGTCCCGGCTCTGCGCTGTGGAGCCGGCTCGGGCTTTAACCCCGAGGGCGGGCGCTGCTCACGGCTAAGGCCGCTGCTGTCCGTGGGCTCCCAGCCCCCCTCTCGCGTCTCCGCAATCCTACCAGGATCGAGTCAGTGTCCCTGGTTGTATGGTCCTCGCAAGCTGCTTTTCTGTTGCTTTTTCCCGATGATTTGACTTTATTTTAGTTGTATTTCCAGTTTGGTCCTGGGAGATGGTCTGTGTAGCTTCCATTCACTCCACCGCCATTTTGGAATCATCTAGAGTTTTCTCTCTCTTTCCTAGATGAGTCTAACTAGAAGTCTGTCAATTATGTTGATCTTTTTAAAGAATCAACTTTTAGTTTTATTGATGTTCTCTATGGTGTTTCTCTTCTCTATTTCATTAATTTCTACTCTAATCCTTGTTATTCATTCCTTCTGTTTGCTTTAGGTTCCATTTGGTACATATTTGATAAATTATAAAATAAAGGATAGATTTATATATCCATTAACAAAATTACACAGGAAAAGTTGAGACATGGTGCCCTAACTAATAATCATGTGTGTGCACTACAGAACAACTGAATTCATTGATAGTGCTTAATCTCTTTGATCCTGCCTTAAAGAGTGACTTCATCTTGAAATTAGCAGATATTTCATGTGGGATTATCAGGATCACTTCAGGATTTAATGCCACACTCAGTTTGCTCTGATTCATCTTCTTCAATAAAATTTCTTCAAATAGATAAGTCAAAATAATCGACCAAATTAAGGTTTGAGGAGAAGAGGGCTGGAGTCATGGTATTTATGTTTGGGATTGAAATTCTGAATCCCCAGAATAAAGGATATGCAGTTGAACTAGAAACTATGTCTTTACCTTTGGAACCAAAAGGGAAACCCACTTGTGAAGATGCAGTGGACAGTGTTCAAATTTAAAAATGAAGAAAAATTAACATCTGATGCCACAAGGGCTCCTAAAACTCCTGGCTTAGAAACTATGACTCGAATGAGCAATCGTACCATAAAAGAGATATGCAGCAGAAAAGACTTGGAACCAATCCTGAAACTTGACCCTTCTTTGGACTTTTAGTTTGGGAAGATTATGTATTTGCTCTCTGAACAAGGCAGTTTCAGGTGGGCTTTCTAATATTTGAAGCCAAAAACAACCTAAGTGACATACCTCCTGCTACCTCTATTTTCAGTTCTCCTTTAAGTCCCTGGAGGTCTCTGTCAGAAGAGACAAGATCAATATCTAGGCTCAAAATACATTGTTTTGGCTCTCCTCTCACCCCTCATGGTTAGCTCTATAGCTGAAGCATTATTTCCACATCCAGCAAATAACATGCAAGGTCTCAAACTAGAATGGGTAAGGATCACAGGGACAGGGATTGGGGTGGGGAGAGTGGCTCTTAAATAGGGAATGTGATTAAGTGTGTCTTGGGTGGGGCATAGGAGTCTGCATGTTAAATAACTTCCCAGTTAATTCTGGTGCAAGATATATGAAGACCACATTTTGAAAACATCCCTCCCTAATCTGACCATCTTCTTGCTGTCTCTTGTCTACTGACCTTATATCAAATTTCTGCCCACGTCTGACCCTCATTCAGGGCTTCATTATTGCTGATTCTCTTTCTAATCTTTTTCCTAGGATAAAGGTGTTTCTTCAATGGGCCTCTCCAAGTATTTAGAGGTGATAACCATGTGTATCATTCTTCTCTGTAATAACTGATTAACTGCTCTGCATGTGGCATTGTGGTGGATTCTGTCATTCATTCATTTATCAGCAAACATTTATTAAGTTCTCACCACACAGCCACTGTAGTTTGAGACATTGAGGATCCTAAAGAGGACAAATAAAGTTTCTGGATACCAAGTTGAATAGACAATGTGTTCTTCTCAAGGGAGCCTATGTATGATGTTTTCAAACAACTACGGTAAGGAGGACAGGTAATTACTCCTGACATAGTAATATTTGCAGTGTAGTAAAGAATATTAATATTATCTGAGATATGGCTTTCTTTTTTCCTTGATGACCTCAAATATTTTATGATCTGTTATTTTATTTTATTATCAGGATGTCAATACAAGAAAACCCACAATGCCCTTTATTCTTATCTCCAATGTCCCCTTATCCTGCTATTAGTCCTACTTCCCACCATCTTTTTTGCTAGCACTCTAGTGTGAGGTTGTGATTTAGTTCTGACACCCAAAACATAGCCGTGACTGGTATACTGGCCAGGTTCTTGGTAGCAGATAACAGAATCCATCAGCACTACCTGATGCACAAAGGCATGTACTAAGGGAAGTAGTTTACAGAATTAAGAAGGTTTGAAGAAATAGACTCTTGGTCAAGCTTTCAGGAACAACCCTCCAGACCACATTATAGAACAGGGCTGCCAAAGAGTTGCTGTCTGGACCATGACCAGGAAGCTGCTGCACCCCTCTAGCTCCAGGACCTCAGCCATGGTTTGGACAAATTGGATGCTTTGTCCCCTACCCCCTCTTCCCATGTAACTCAGAGCCTCAGTCTCTTCATTTATAAATTGTGAATGACATCTACCTTCAGGCCATATTTGATGCATTTCACAAATGGTGTGGCATAGGCACAGACCAATGAGAATGGATGTAGATAGAAAATCACTCATTAAAACGTACTGGTGTTAACCAGCGGAATACTCTTAGAAGTATTACAAGCATAAAAAGGGCGAGGCATAGTGATGCCAAGTGGCCAGGATCATCGTGATGGTCTTGTGTGCATAGCGCCTAGTGGTTTCACTGAGATGATACCAGGTCCCAGTGGTCAGACTGAGGTGAGAATTTTGTGAACACCCCTAAGAGCTTAAAAGAGGGAGAATATTCTCACAGATTTGGAGAATAAATCCAGGAAGGTGGGGGCAAGAGGTTGGCAGCCTGGTCTTGGACTCTGAATGTTGTGGTATCTGAGCCATCCACCTGAGCACAACGCCCACACACAAGGAAGAGGGCTGGTGGTGATGAGTGGAGGTGTAAATGGCCATTCAAGGAAGAGGCTGCTCCATTTCTCAGCTGTTGTTCTAGTGAAGCAGGTGGATACACTTGAGCCTGAGAGCTTTAAGGAAAGAGAATAACTGGGAGCATTAGGCTTTGGGGTGCCCTCCAATGAGAATGATGGGCACTAAACCTGTCTGAAGGAAAGGTATGGACAGGAATAAACACATCAGAGACTGGAGTGTGGAACCTTGAAAGTTTAATGAGGACAGTTAGTGAAGCAATTTTCTGTGATTAATTGCATCCAAAGCATGACTTAAATCAAGTAGAATCCTGGTGGACAGCGACCATTTAATTTAGCTACTTAAAGGTCATTTTTAGAACTCTTAATAGTGCACTGTCAGTAAGACTTGGCTTCTAAATCCAGACAGATAAAGGCCCATTAGGTCCCTGGAGAGGAGGACTTAATATTTGAGCCAACAAGCCCTGGCCAGTGTGTCTCCATTGGTTGAGTGTCCTCCCATGCAGTGAGAGGTCACGGTTCCATGATTATTCCCCATCAGGGCACATGCCCAGGTTGTGGGCTTGATCCCTGATACAGGGTGTACAGCAGGCAGCTGATTGATGTTTCTCTCTCATTGATGTTTTTTTCTACCTCTCCCGTCCTCACTTTCTTTATAAAATCAATAAAAACATATTTAAAAAAAGATTTGAGCCAATTCAACAGACCTGATGCTCCTGAACATGAGAAAGGCAAAAGGAGAAAGATCAAAGTAAAGCAGAGTCACTGAGGGTTTTTACTTTTTTTAATTTTAATTTTTTAAAGATCTCATTTGAGGTCCTAGAAAAGTGATATGAAGAAAGGCAATAACTGAATTCAAGGCTATTAGAGAGAATATTGCTATCGTGTTTTGTGAGCATATGAACATGTTATATAAGCAAGTTATAAAGGCTATGCACAAAGCACAGAGTTTACTATTATCAGAAAATAAAGCTTACAACTAATTGTATCTGATGCATATTTAATGAAGAGCATAATCAAGGGATATTAGGGCTTAAAGGACCTGGTCAATCGTCTGGTTCAACCTCCTCGTTTGCACAGATGAGGAAAATCAATGTAGAGATGATACCTGTGTCTTGAGTTGGCACAGACAAAGGGGTGGGCATGGATTAGCACTTGGGCCACTCAACTCTGTCCAGGCCCATCACTTCATCCTTATTGTGCTGCAGGAGCCTGAGCTGTAAACAGACATTTCACGTCACTGAGCTGTAACTCAACAAAGACTTCGAGGAGGCAGCTGGGAGGGAGAATTAGACTGAGCCAAAGTTTCTCAGGAAATCCTGGAAGTCTATGGATTTGAAACCCAAAGGGCAGAGCCTCCCTCTTCTCAGAGAAGGGGTGTCTAGAGCTTGGGCACTCTGACTGACCATCCTTTGCTCCCACCTGCCCGCCTACCTGCCAGGTGGCTGCAGAGCTTGGAGACAGTCTGGCTTAAGGGGGCAGAGGGATGGGTCCCCATGAGTCTAAGGAAGGAAGGCTCTTCTTTTAGATACCCCAAATCAGTCCCTTCCTCCTGGTGACTGTCCTCAATTTCATCATTTAAATACACAGCTACATTTTTTTTTCATCTTCTTTACCTTCTTGTGAGTGGATTTCCTTTCTTGGCTTGCTTGCTTTTCTTATTCCATTTCTCCCTCTTTACTGGTTGGGAGGTTATACCTTCCATTTCTACTTCTTTAGTGTTTGTCTTGATACTTTACCATGTATACTTAACTTACCAAAGGACAAATTTAATCATATCTTAATTCCTTTCTTATAACTTTTTAACTCAGAGCCCCTCTCCTTACTTCCAAGCCACTGTTGAGTGTTTGAATACCTTTTTTAACCTTAAAAATTAGAAATTATTATTATTTTGTACAGTCAGTGTTTATATTTACTTTCATGTTTACCAGTTTCTTTACTCACAGTGCTTACTCAGCTCAGTCTTTTCTTCTGAGATAGATTCTTCCTTAGCACAGGTTCTGTTGGTGCAAAACTCCTTCGTTTGGGTTGTTTCATCTGTCTCCTTGAAGGAGAGTCCCCTGTCCCCTGCCTCTGGCAACCACCAATTCGATCTCTGTTTCTATGAGTTTGGTTATCATTAGATTCCACATATAAATGGGATCATGCAGTAGTCGCCTTTCTCTGTCTGACTTATTTCACCTAGCATATTGCCTTCAAGGTCCATCCATGATGTCACAAACATCAGGATTTCCTTCTTTTATAGGGCTGAGTAATATTCCTGTGTTTGAGTGTGTATCTCACATTTTCTTTATCCATTCATCCATTGATGGACACTTAGGTTATTTGCATGTCTTGGCTACTGTAAATAATTCAGCTGTACTTAAAAAGTATATTTATAATCCAGGCCCTAGTATTCTCAGGGAGGAATTTTCATAAGAGCAATCCATAATCCTAGCAGAAGAGGAATCCCCACAAGTGTGTTTTCATAGCCCAACTAATGCCAAATTTATGTTAGGTGGCTCCAATGGTGTGCTGGAGTTATCTTGTACAGCCTTATAAAAATGTATTGTTAAACTTTTAGGAATCTTGCAAGTCATTTGTTAAATACAGCCTTTATTTATTAAAATTAAATTATATTAACTTACAATTAAATAAATTATATTAAAAACAAAGGTATTAAATACCCATATTCATCACTTTCTAATTGTGTTTCACTATTCATACCGTTGAGGTCTTTCATGCCTGTTGTATCTGTGCGGTGAACACGCTGCAGAATGGTTCCCGCTGCACACCTTCCCAAACCCGTGCTGAGCAGCCTCAGGTGGATACCTCGAAATTGGCCTTCGTGGGAATATTTACACTCTGCAAATGCACAAACACTACAAACCAAGACTGTATTTGTTGCTTTATTGATTTCTAGACTTTATAAAATGATAGAATGTTAACCGTGCAGAGTAAACTTAAAAATATGTATAGCAGTACATTTTGAATAACACATAGAATTGAGAAAATATCCTTCCAGTTTTTTTAAAATAAGGAACAAATTTAGCAAAGAATGTGCTCACATCATTGAGGAAATTAGTGAAATTCTGAGATATGACATAGGTCTGTGTTGTTTCACTTTTGCCTTGCTTGTTAAAGTAAATAATAATATCAACCAATGTTCATGTCTGATTGTTGATTGCAACTATAGGTTAGCTATGGATAAAGAGTTGGGCAAAAATTAACAAAAGCATTTTATGTGAGAATCAATTGGCTGCATAAAATTTACAATAACAAGCATTTTGTATTTTATTAGTATTTACTTATTGTGCATTATACATTTATAGCAGCAAAATTTGTAATAGATTTATGTATCTATTTATATGCATTTTTTTCAGAGAACTAGCTGTGAATCATTCACCAGCACATCTCTGCTTACAGGGATACACAGATATAGTAAGGTAACATGGATTTGAAGCAGATGAGAAAGAAAAAGGGACAAGGAGAGGGACATATTAGAGTTGGAAATGATGTTAATACAAAACTTCATATTGTACTGTGCAGATATATGCCATGGTTGGCCACGGGATTTGTCTCTAAGCTCCTAGCACATCTTGTATGAAAAACATCATTATGTACTAAATTTTCAGTGTTTTGGTGAGATTGTGTTTTTCCTAAGCCAAGTCCAGAAGGAATTTTATCCTGAGGGTTTGTGTAGCGGAGCAACATATTTTTATAAATCTCAATAATGTCCTTAGAGCAAACCCTCATTCAGTCACAGAGATGTTCCAGTAGAGACCCTCTCTGAAGGGTGAAAACTTCTTGCCAAAGTATATCTCTGTAAGAGATACATACTGAAGTATGTATAGATAAAATAATATGAACTCCAGGATTTGTTTTAAAATTCTTCACAAAACAAATAAACAAACATCTGTTGGAATGAATAATTGAACCAGAAGAGCAAAAATATTGATAAATGTTGAAGATGGGTGATGGGCAATTGGAGATCCATTTTACTTTGAGAGAAGATTGAATCTGATTAACATGTCCTTTGTCTCTTATTTTATAACAGCTCCTCCTCCCCTCTCCCAACACCCCTTTATTGCCCCCACCCCCATGCTACTCATGTGGTGGCAAAAACTGGGTCATTTGTCCTATAGAATTTCCTACATTGTGGATTTGGCTGTGGCTTCCTTGTGGTGACAAAAAGTGTTCCTGAACAGGGAAATCCACTAAATTTATCCATTATCCTATAGGAGGGTGACCCAAAGGCAGGAATGTTTATTTTTAAAAATATGTTTCTTACTGATTTTCTAGAGAGAGGTAGGAAGGGAGAAGGGGAGAGAGAGAGAGAGAGACTGCTTCCTGCACTCTCTCTACTGGGGATCAAGCCCACAGCTGGGGCACGTGCCCTGACAGGGAATCAAACCTGTGGCCTCCTGATGCATAGGACAGTGCTCAACCAGCTGAGCCACATTGGCCAGGGTGCAAGGCAGGAGTATTTCAATGGAAACAAAAGAGAAGAGAGATGAGGCCACCTGACCTTAGGACAGAAACCACAGTAAAGAGGGCACAGCCCACAGGGAAGATGAGGGGTATGGGGGCCAAAAGGGAGAGGATTGAGAAAAAGAAACACTCTGGAACCTTCAGTTACTACTGATTTCTCTCTGGGTTCTTTGTTTTCCAGCGCCTTCCTTTCCCTGGCACCTTAAACCTCAGGCAGAGTTGTGAGTTGTCAGAGGCATATTCCCCCTGCTGGTTTAGTTACCCGGGGGATGAGTGGGACAGATTTCCTAGACATGAATGGGAGTGGGTGGTTCTTGTGATATCTTCAGAAAAGGAATTTTCTAAGACTCACATGGGAGAATGGATGATTTTTATTTGCATAGAGTTATACTCCTTAGGTTCCAAAGTTCTGGTTCCTTAACCCAGTCCTGGAAAAGGAGCAGCTGTGGCTTCAATAGAGCAAGAAACAGGGCCAATGTCCAGAGTTTCCTCTCCTTGTTGCAGCTGGGCCCAGATTGAGTATCAGGCTAGATTCAGTCCATCAGTTCATTGTATGGGTCCCACATGGTCGTAAGCCACATGGTGAATGCAGGGCCTGGGAGCCCCGCAAGCCAGGAGTCCAGCACAGGCAGCAAGGGAGAGGGCCGAGAGGGAGTACTTCTTTTGTCTAGGAGATTAAATATTCATATTTGGAGCCTTTGTAGTGGCCAACCCTATTCTGGCCACTGACTTGCTCCAAGGTGTGACAGACAGGTAAGCACCTTCCTGGATCACTCAGACCTTACTGGGCATGCATCTAAATTGCCTTTGTCCAGTGCTTTCTCCCATCAATCTGCAGGGAATAGACCTAGAGAGTGTTAAACTAGCTTTGTGGTAAAGCTGTATAAATGGCATGCCGACATTATCTAGTTTTCCCTTTACTCCTTTCCTGTTAATAATAACCAGATTATTACAGTAGTATCAGTTGCACTTTTGGGCTAAAACTTAAGAAGGGTTAAAAACATTTTTTTTTCTTGAACCACATGCTTTAAAAAGGACAAATACATTTAAAATAAAATCAATTTTGAAGGGGCAGCATCTTTATCATCTACCATCCTTTGGATTCATTTCACGTTCATATAAATAGAAAACTACTTGCAAAATGGCAAATTAGACCCAGATTTACCCACAGGTGGCTGTAACTTAATGGCACTTCATCAACATCGGCTTTTCTGGGCTCACTGATTAGTTCGAACGCTCTCTGAAAAGTGCTTTGCCATAATTTTTCATTAGCTCCACGAATTATGCCATTTGGAACCATGTAAGGTGGCTAATGTTTTAGTGATTTTTAAAAACACTTTACAGTCAGAAATTCAAGCACCAAATGCCGGTGACTCAGAGAACATTTAGACATCTGAGATCCGACCATAATGAAAGATTAGTTGTAGCAGTTATTTGGATACCGCAGAGTCTTTGCAACGTGTGAACACTCATACAGACCAACAGTGCGCATCAGCCCCGTTGAATTCCCGTGGCTCTCTATTCAGGCACACTCACGTCAGGCACTTCAGTTTCACAAGATCATGCCAGCCCCGCCCCTAGCTCTCCTGTCTGCTAAGGCAGATGGTTCTGTTTTCCAGGCGGCACAGAGGATGCCTTCACCATACTCGCCCGGAAGAACAATGTCAAACTCACAGCAATCCAAACCTGGAAGATGCCGGACAACGAGGAGGAGCGGTCTTCATGCGGAGCTGCCTGGAGGGTTTCTCTAGGACCCATCAGTGGGTCTTATCCACATTTTAGAAAATGGAATACAACAGAATGGGCAACCATCAGAGCATGTTATCAGGATAACTACTATTTTGTGAGACCTTTGTTTAAATTATGTATGTAGGTGTATGTGTGTATTGAGACATAATGTGGAATGTATTTTTAGTTTTTATTTATTTATTTATTTTTTATCCTCACCCGAGGACATTTTTGCATTTATCTTTAGATAGAGCGGGAGGGAGAGAGGGAGGAAGAGAGAGAGTGAAACATCGACATGAGAGAGAAACACTGAGTGGTTGCCACCCACACGACCCCAGCCGGGGCCGGGGACACACTGCAACTGAGGTACATGCCCTTAGCGGGAACCGAACCCGGGACTCTCTGGTCCGTGGGCCGACGCTCTGACCGCTGAGCCAAACTGGCCAGGGCATGGAATGTATTTTTTAATGTGAGTCCAAGCCTTGAAAACTATAGTGGTGGGAATTTCTATTTCTCAGTGAACTAGGAAGCAAAGTCATCTGTTGGGAGTGAAGATTAGTGGGGAGGTGTTAGTGATTTGAGGGGTAATGAGAAGGTATGACATAGTCATCCATGAGAGTGGGATGGGAATGGGCTGATCCCTGGGAATGGACTAGAAAATGTCTGTTTGCTGGGCAGCCTACAAGGCCCACCTGAGGTTAGTGGTCATGAATTTAAAGAGAGATCAGTGAGCATGGTTGGGTGTTTTCTTCTGGCCACAGTCAACATGTGCGGAGATAGACGAGGCATGTGCGGGAGCTGGACTGAAACAGGGCTGCAGTTTAGGTAAGTGAATACCTAGAAGCAGAGAGGGGCAAGGTGCAAAGGAGGTAGTGTGGTGACCATGGAATTTAAGCCAGGCCAGATCCAGAAGGTAGAAAATCAGAAAGGACATAGTTGAACTGAACAGCAAGATCAGTCAACGGGATCAAACTGACATTTACAGGCATACCTCATTTTACTGCGCTTTGCTTTGTTGTGCTTTACTGATATTGCGTTTTTTACAAATTGAAGGTAAGACCCTCTGCTAGCAAAAGATTATAACTTGCTGAAGGGTCAGATGGTGAATAATATTTTTAGCAATAAAGTATTTTTAATTAAGGTATGTACATTTTTTTAGACATAATGCTATTTCACACTTAATACAGTATGGTACAAACATAACTTTTATATGCCCTGGGAAACCAAAAAATTTGTGTGACTTGCTTTATTGCAATATTTATTTTAGGGCAGTGATCTGGAACCAAACCTGCAATAGCTCCGAGTTATGCCTGTACAACGTGAGGTATGCATCAAGGTACTTTTCTTTGCATGTGATTATCCATTTGTTGAAACAATTATTCTATCTCCTTTTTTTGAAAAATGTTTTTTCTTCATTGATTTTAGAGAGAGAGGAAGGGAGTGGGAGAGAGAGATAGAAACATCGATGAGAGAGAACATCGAGTGGACGCCTCCTGCATGTCCCACGACTGGGGATCAGGCCCATAACCTGGGCATGTATCCCAATCGGGAATCGAACCGGTGACGTCTTGGTGCATGGGTAGACACTCAACCACTGAGCCACACCAGCCAGGCTATTCTGTCTCCTTTGAATTGCCATTGAGTCTTTGTTGAAAATGAATTGACTCTATATGTATGGATGTGTTTCTGGACTCTCTATTCTGTTCCATTGATCCGTGTGTCTGTCATTTGCCAATAACTCACAGTCTTGAATTGTAGCTCAGTGATATTTCAACTGGAGACAATTTTGTCTCCTCCCACCCTGCAGGGTATTTGCTAATGTCTAGAGATGGTTTTGGATGTCGTAATTGGCAGGTGGTGTCCTACAATGCACACAACAAAGAATTATTCAGCCCCAAATGTTAATTTTGCCAAGGTTGAGACACTCTGTGTAGCTTCACAGTAAGTCTTGGAATGAGATATGTTACCTTAACAAAAACAGTATTTTGGAGGAGTGGGAGAATATTTGTGAGGGTAAAACTGGATAACATATGTGAAAGTGTTGGACACAGTCCATGCTAATTAAATGCTAATTTCCTCATTATTTGTTACTGCTCCTGACCTTGACCAAGTGTTCTCCTCTTTGCAGTCCTTTCAATGTGACTTCTGAACTTGTTCAGAGCCTACATATTTGACTTTGGATTCTCACCATGACAAGTTTTCTGTAATAGAATCCTGCTTATTTCTCCTCTGCACACACATTCGGTGCAGGGCCTGGTGCAGAGCCTGGTATTTGCTGTCAAAATAGTGTCTACCTTTTGGCTGCCTGCTCTCTGAGGTGTGCATGTGAGGACACAAGATCTACTCCTAGCAAATTTCAAGTATGCAATACCGTATTATTAACTATAGTGACCACGCGGCTTCCTTTGTAAAGGTGGTCCAGCCTGCTGCTGAGTGGACTGACGTACTGGACAAGCAGATGAAAACCTCATCTGTGAGGGCTCTCTGAGCCAGATTGCCAAAGATTAATGACCTTGATGATGGATTCCTCTTGTCTTATTGATTCTATGCTACATGGCTATCCTGACGAGGCAGGTCCCCTGGCCAGGATGGACCTCAGAGAGTTTGCTTCACCTCTTCTAATCTGTAATCTTTCTCTTTTCTGCCATTCATTTAACCATTCATTCTTTTATTCTGTAAATGTGTCAGTCATGGTGTTATGTTCAAGGACTATAACAAGGAAAAAGATAGATATGATTTTTGCCCTCAGAGTTTACATTTGACTGTGATCTGAGACACTCGGCAGCTTAATACACACTCAGTAAAGATTTTTGAAAAGAACTGCAGTCAGTTCTCCCATACCGTGTTTATATAATGTGAACACATTTACATTTTTTTTGTATGGCTGCTTTCATGATAGAGTGGCAGAGCTGAGTGATTGTGACAGAAACAGCATGGCCTACAAAGCACAAAGTATTGTCTGACATTTTGCAGAAGAAGTTTGCCGATCCCTGGTCAGATGCCTTGGATGTGTTCAGGACGTAAGGTCATCCAGGGAGCGCTCTGTGTTAGCATGACCAGGGCAGCAGCACTGCAGAAACCAGGTGCGGTCAGACCTTCATGGATATGATGATTCATGGGAAAACATCTTCTTGTCCAGTACATCACAGGGTGGACCGCCTCACAAAGGGAGCTGCATGGTGATTATGGTTACGATACTGTGTACTTGAAATTTGCTGTAAGTGGTTCTCACCATGCAATCACAAAGTTGACTGTGAGGTGATGTGTTCATTGAATCATTTCACAAAGTATACTTACATCAAATCATCACATTGAACACTGTAAATATATATAATTTTGTCAATTATTCCTCAGTAAAGCTGGGGGGGACCCACAAAAAACCCCAAAGGAAATGGAAAGGTTCCCATGTCATCTTAACCTGAGGCAGTTTCTAGGGGACAGAAGGAAATCTTTCTTCTCATGGAAAAAAATACAAAAAATATCGTGAGTCAGAAATGTTTGCTTGTCCACCAAAGTCTGTCTTTCCGGTTCCACAGTGTGAAGTGGTAACTATCAGATGGCTGCCCAGTCAGGAACTACATTTCCCAGAACTCCTGGCATCCAGTTGTGGCCACATGACTAGTTCTCATGACTGGAATGAGATTGGGAGTGACCTGTCATTTGTAGGCTGGGACTTACATGAAGCAAAGAAGGGGCCTTGCTCACTCCATGCCCTCTTTTCTATCCTGCCATCAGGATCCAGAAGGTTCCGAGGTTTTAGGGCAAGGCTTCTCAACTTCTATGCAAACAAGTCACCCGCACCTGGGGATCTTCTTGAAATGCAGGACTGGCCAGTAGGTCCAGGGTGAGGCCCGAGATCTTGCACTTCTAACAAGCTTCCTGGGGCACTCAGACCACTCTTTCAGAAGCAAGGCTCTAGGGGAGGGTGAAGCCATAGAATGAAAGGAACATGGGCTTCTGAACCACTAGACAGAAAAAAACTCTTCTTCCAACAGCAATCCCGAACTCTCCTGAGTGATAAATAAGCCTCTTTGGGGATGAGGGTGGGGTTTATTTGTTATAGTAGTTAGTCTTCTGGGAGTGGTTCAGACAATTCATTGCTTCTGTTTGAAAGTGTCCTGGCAGAGTCATTCAGGACAGACATCATTCGTGGCTGCCCTACCCCCTTAATGTGTCCCAGATGACTCCTTCATATTTGAAGAGCTCTTTCCCTAACTATATTTTAAAACCCTGCCAAACCCTCATACCATTAGCTCCTTAATAATGCAAAGAAAAAAATCTTGGCTTGTGTTTGTTGACTCAGATTAAAAACAGAGAGTGAAACTGTGTTTGGGGATTGGTTATGAGTGACTTGCCTCATCTGGTGGGAAGGTTAGTGGAGAGCAGACCAAGAGGGTCTTTGATCATGAGAAGTCAGTGCAGGGAGCTCAGAGTCTCTTAATCAGGGTGGCCAGTGGATGAGTACCAGGGCCCTGGCTGTAGGGTTGAGGTTGACTGGAACAGCCCAGCCAAAGGTACAGTCACTCAGTGGCTGCTTGACACAAGTGACAGGGGCCTGGACCGGAAGTCAAATGGGATGGATGATGTGTGTGTGTGTGTGTGTGTGTGCTACTGGAAAGAGCTGCAATTAGAACAGAGAGGCAGAGGGAGTCTAGACTAGTTCACATTCAAAACCCACAGGGGCCGTTTGTATGCTTCCACCAAACATTTATGGTGAGGAAGCCAAATTAATCTAAGAAACCCTGACCAGCTGGACCCAGTGTGCTAGAATTCAGCCAGTGATACCAGTGGAAAGTCTCTCCTGAG
The DNA here is from genome assembly GCA_030848825.1 of Tadarida brasiliensis. Lineage (NCBI taxonomy): Eukaryota > Metazoa > Chordata > Mammalia > Chiroptera > Molossidae > Tadarida > Tadarida brasiliensis. Next base: position 61,762,799 of record CM061267.1, on the reverse strand, counting down.
TTTGAGCAAGGAAGATTGGATCAAGAAGGCCTGCTCTGTCATCCTTGCTCTGATCCTGACCTGACCTCCCCTAAATATGAGCCAGAGCGAAGTCCCACTCAAGTCCCCACTGGCTTTGGGAAGAGGCTGGGCCTGAGCATGAGCAGGAGAAAGTCAGAGGAAATAGTTATTGGGCTTATTTTGGATAAAGCACCTTGATGAGTTGCAGAAGCTAGCCGTCATCCCAAGTGGTGCTCAAATAACCACATCAAGCCCCTTTGTCAGAATTTTATAGAAATAGCAGCAAACCTGAGAAAAATTGCGGACTGTCCACTCTGACTAGTCAGGACCACTTACTGTGTTGAAAACCTTTTTTTTTTTTTTAATTTAAAATATGTATTTATTGGTTTTTTAGTGAGAGAGGAAGGGAGAGAGAGATAGAAACATCGATGTCAGAAACATCGATTGGCTGCTTCCTGCACGCCCCCTACTGGGGATCGAGCCTGCAACCTGGGCATGTGCCCTGACTGGGAATCGAACCAGAATCTCTCAGTCCATGGTATGACACTCAGTCCACTGAGCCACACTGGCTGGGCTGAAAACCTTTTTTTTTCTTTCTCCTAATCCTCACCCAAGGACTTTTTTTTCCATTTTATCTTCAGACAAAGTGGGAGGGAGGGAGGGAGAGGGAGAGAGTGAGAGAGAGAGAGAGAGAGAGAGAGAGAGAGAGAGAGAGAGAGAGAGAGAGAAGGAGAGGGAAAGAAAAAAACACACACACATGGATGTGAGAGAGACACATTAACTGGTTGCCTCCCTCATGACCCTGACCAGGGCTGGGGACGAACCACAACCGAGATACGAGGTACGTGCCCTTGACCAGAATTGAACCCGTGACTCTTTGGTCCATGATCCGATGCTCCAACCACTGAGCCAAACCGGCCAGGGCTGAAAACCATTCTTATTCAAGGGAAACTATATTTGATTTAGAGATAAGGCCAATTAAGAAAAAATTATCCAGCGTTCAGCAAGTATGCACTGAGTGCACATTATATGCATTGTGAGGGTTAATTGTAGAAACAGGAGATGAATCTGCAATCTACACCTTGATGATGGAGAAAAAGCAGAAACCTATAAAAGAAGAGTTGTGAGTCTGTGTACTGATTAGACACCTGCCCAGGAAAGTTCTTTGTATTGTTGCAAACTCACCAGCAAGGCCTCCTGAGCCCTCCCAGGGAGGCTGAGCTCAGCTTCAGCAGCCTGGAAGGGCTGCCACCTCCCACAGAGGGTGAAGAGGAAGGGAGAGAGGGACTAAAAGTCAAGAGAGAGAGAGAGAGGCAGGGAGTAGGGAGCATAAAGCTCTCTCTTCTAGGCCGGGTGTTACACCACATCAGGTCGCTCTGCCCAGTGAAAACCTGTCAGTGGCCTCCTGTTGCCTTTCAAATGGAGGCCCTGTTAGGCCCTGTGGGATCTGGACCTTGCAGATCTCCAGCTTCCTGCTAGCAAATTCTCATTATCTGCTACTCCCCAGACAACCAGCATCTATCCAGTCCTCAGATTTGCCAGCCTGGTCCACGTGCCCTTCCCTCTGGGGTAGCCAAACCATCCCAGTTTGCTCAGGACTGAGGAGTTTGCTGGGGCACCAACTCAAAGTTTTAAAATAAGGCCAGTCCTTGGCAAACTGGGGTCGGCTGATCATCTTGTTCCCTGAGGCTCCGACTCCCCCATCTGACACCTGCTGCGTTCTGCTAGCTTTCAGCCCAGCAGCCAATTTTCTAGGAGAAGCCTTCCCAGCTGTGCCTCCCTGTCCCATCAGGCTCCAGCTGGCTCCACCTCTGGCTTCTTCACTTCTGTATAGCTCTTACTACAACTGCACTTATGTAGCTAGTTGTGCAGTTAGCTTCCTGATGGTTAAAAGACTGTAAGCTCTTTGTGGGGTGGGTAGTTCTGTCTAGTTCATCGTTATGGTCTCAGCGCTTTGCACTGTGCTTGGAAATGGCTAACACCTAATAAATGTTTGTTGAAAGAGCACCACTGAAAATGTTTATATATCCCTCAATTAATAATAATAACCACAACAATAAAAACGTACATGTAGCAAATATTTAATCTGTGCCAGACTTAAAAGAGTCCCTCACTATTTTTCAGCTTGGATGATAATTACATATGCGTCTGCTTTGAAACTGAGTAAGCTATCCATATGTTTTTATGTACTTTTTGAGTATATAAGTTCTTTTGTCACAATCAGAAATTTAAAATTGGAGTTCTGGGTATACGTGTGTATATCTGTGTGTTCATGTGCAAGTCTTTGTTTCTGTAAATATATAAATAACTCTTTTCTTCTCAATCTTTATCTTACAGCTACTCATTTGCTCACATTAGCTCACTAGCTTGCTTTGAGGCACAAAGCAAGTTGTGCTTTTCAGAGTTGGAAATCTAGATCAAGAAGTAAGAATCCAGGTGTTCCCAGTATAATGAGATAACACAGAAATAATTGGAAGGTATGTCACTGAATCTTATGACCTCTGCTAATCTTTAAATTTTGAAAAGAGCGGTGTGTGTGGATATCTGTTTTGAAGTATTCTGTCTGTGAATTTCTCCATGTCCATTGCATTTGAACTACTTGCAGCTTACTTTTATGTCTTGTAGGACTGGAAAATAAATTGGCTCAGGTCTCTTCTGGTGGCACCTGGACTTTAGAAAGAAGTTAAAAATTTCCAGAATCCTTGCTTTCTGTAACAAAGGTATGCTAATGCTTCTGTGGATATATTTATAATGCACAGGACATTTCTCCTCCCAAATGGTCCCATCTCAACCAATTATATCAGAATCTCTGGAGTGAGGCCCAGCAGGGCTCAAGGGAGTTGACTCCAAAATCTTTATCCTAGACTCAGTCTCTCACCTGAACTTCATTCTCTTGGGAGCATTTCCGTCTTTAGTCTATGATTATTGACTGGCTGAATATTTCCACCTGGGAGACCTGAGAGCCCCTCACACTTTCCGTGTTAAAAAACTTAGTGATGTCCCTTATAGATCTGGTCCTTCTCCCATTTTCTCCTTTTCACTCAGGCTTGAAGCCTGTGATTGTCCCTGACTCTGCCTCCCGGAAGTCTGAGTTTTGCTTGTTTGACCTCCTCAAGAACCTCCGCATCTCTCCCCTCCATTCCGGGTGCTCAGGTCTCCTTACCTCTCACCGGGACTGATGTTAGTCTCTGCCTCTCCATTCCACTTCACCCTGGATGGGACTGCCAGGGTTTCCTTCCACAGCCAAGTGCTGATTTTATCTTTTCTCTGTTCAGAACCCTTTAATGACTCTCCACTGCTCACTAATGGCATTTATGATATGCTTGAATCTACCCTTTGTTTAATCCACCCCCTCCCAATGTAGTCTTGGTCAAAATAAACAATTTACGATTTCTCTGACATCCCTCCAAGTTTCCTAACTCTGATATTACTCATACTGTTTTCTCCCTTATATCTCCCTTGCCTCTTAGGATCCTACTCAATCTTCAAACCCCAACTAAAATGCTGTTTATCCAGGATGACTTCTAACTACCTCCAACTATTTCCGCACCCAGCAGTATCTGGATTCCTACGTCTCACTTACCGCATTCTTTCTTGTGTTAATTGTCTCAGTCTCCTAACTAGATTACAGGCAATTTGAGAATAGGGGCTGTGTTCTGTTCACCTGTAATGATGTATGTAGTAGATACTCAACACTATTTTTAAACTTTTATTAAACGAAGTTAAGTAGGTTTGTCTTAGTGAGGCTCCTTTTTAGTTGATGTAGCCCCTAAAATAATTGTATAAAATTATAGATCTGATTTCATTTGTAACTTGACATTTACAAATTGTATCACAAATGTAAATATTTCAAGGAATATATCTTCTCTTGTATGCATGCTTTATAAATATATATTATTTAAATTTTGCACATTTAATTTATAAAAAATGTAGCTGCCATATAATCTAACTGGCTAAGCCACAGTCCTTGTGGTCAAGTCAGACAAATAACCAAATTATCCACTCAATCAGAACAAGTCTGACTTTATTTTAAAATTCAAATATGTGAATTTGAACATGGGTGCTAATTCTTAGATAGATAGGAACCCTGCCGGGGCTCCTGGGCGAAGGCAGGCATTGCCCTCTTAGATGTTTCTTACCGAAGCTCTCTACTTTGCTGTCTCGATTCTCCTTCAGGAGGGCTACACTTTCCAATTGCCCCTTTGTTTAATGCCCTAAAGATTTTTACGCCTCGAGGTGATGTACCAGAGTAAAATGCAGGATAGGTGATAGGTTCGTCTTTCTTCTCTAATGTAAAGGATACTTGTATAGGGCAGGTGGGAATGAGGACTGGCAGTCCACAGGTTTGAAATGCATCAAAATGGAAGTTTCAGTTCTAGAAACGGATTCTGTTTAGGCTGTCTCTGCCTGTGTCCCCCCTAGAAAGTCTCTCTGTACCACAGGAATTGGTGTTCCTCAGTGTGAAGGCAGCTGACCTGGGACAAAATCACAGAGGGGGGTTCATTTCCTTTCACACAGACAAACCTTATTAGGGTTTTAGAAAATTTGCTTTCCATTTCAGAAAGAAAGTCAAGGCTACTTTGTAGCTCACGATTCCCAGCTTCTTCCAGGTGAAATCACTCTCTAAGAGGCAATTTGGTCAGAAGAAAAGATCTCATCAAACTCTTAGCACCCTTCAAAACGGATACGGTTCTCATTTGTGGTGGCCAGTTCCTCTCCCCATGGTGGTAGGATAGACTCAGGCTTTTATGGAGGCCCCGGAGCCGCCTGGGTGACAGGCCACCAAATGCCCAACAAGGGGTCGGTTTAATTCTAGGATATCGCTCCATTGTTTATACCCAGATGTTTACAACTACAGCTATTATGACCACTGATAGTCATAATCATAATCTCTACACATTTAATTGGTGCCCTAAATGAACTAGACATGATGCAGAACTTATTATTAGACACAGGACCTTTACTATTTTAAGACTCGGAAAGCACTCTTGTGATTTTACAGGCTTCCTGTCTGGCACTATGGTTGTCTGACAAATCTCTTAGTTCCAAACTCTTCAGCAATTAGGTCATTGGATTTTGCTGTGAGCTTGGCCTAAAACACAGAAGTTTCAACAGGGCAGGGGCAGATTCACCTTTGGGGAGCCCCAAGCTTGTATTTTGGGGGAGACTTGTTAAGAAAGAGAATATAAAATTTCAAATAGGCTTCAGTTTCTTCAGCTTCACAGCAAATTCACCTCTACCGCAGGAACAGCGATCGGCGTCTGGCGGAGTGCCTCACGCTTGTTAGACACGTTTCAAACGATTCCAGGCACGTGCGAACCTCAAGAGCCACGTGCGTGTTTTATGATCGCTAGGGTCGGTGTGATCCACTGCTTAGAAGGTGAATCAGACCCTGATGAAAGCGAGGGTTTCTCTGCTGAAAGCCTGGCTTTTGATCCAAGACAGAGGCTGCAAATTGGTGGGCTGTGAACCAGACTTGGTCTGCAGATAGTTTGTTGTGGTAGAGTTTTGTCTTTCTGTTCAGTGTTTCTTAAAAATGTGAATTAAATTTGTCATACTTTAAAAACCATAAAATTTCAAATAAACTGATTTTTTTTTCTTCCTTTCTTTTTTTTTTTGCTTCTCTTGAGAAATTGAAAGACTGTTCCACAGAGGACTTGGACTTGACAAAATGAGAGCTTGGCCCTGTCCCCACCTGGCTCTCTTCACGGTCTCATATTTGCCTGCCTGACCTTGGAGACATCTGATTCACGCGGAGGCCCTTGCCCTGGCCAGGTGCCTCACTTGCCTCCACTCTAGTCCTGCTCTGTCCTTGTCATCAGTTGGGCCTCTGATTTCTTATCTTTATGATGTATTAATGATTTTTATTTTTGAAGTCTCAATGATTTTTTTTCTTTTAAGCTAGTAATTAGCTGTGTATTATTATTTACACCCCATTTTGTTAACTACATTGTTTTATAAATCTTTTTTTCAGCTTGCACTTGGCCATGCTCTGATTAGTTCATAAAGAATGACATTTTTATTACAAATATCTTAACTTTTGTGCTTAATTTCACACTTCATATTATCTTCTTCCCTTTTCTAAAAGTGATACATACTACATTTAATTAAAAAAAATTATAGTGGAGTAAAAAATAGTTATTTTGGGACTCTTAGGTCTCCTATTGCCATCAGTCTTGACAGGACTAGCACAGAGGCTGTTTCTGTGGATTGTAACCTTCTTCATCCTGTTACCATGCAGAACTTCCTCCCAGATGCACATATGCTAACACATGGCAAAGGTATACTAGGACATTCATTTTGGACTTCTACACTGCTGTTCACTAAATTTAGTTTAGGCTTCTGCATAAGCTCCTTGGGATTTTTGCATTAAAAAATTCAGAGTTAAAAGGAAAAAATGTGATGAAATTTATTGTTGATTGATAGCTTAAATCCTTTGTGGAAAAAAGGCTCGGTATCAATCAATGTAGTAAGCAACAGAAACATACTGCCAATCCATACATAATGTAGTTAGCTGACAGGAAAATACCAACCAGATTATCTGTGAGAAAACTCTCCATTTACTTGGGTGAGAAAAGTCAACATTTTTTCCCCCTTGTAATTCCACTACATTTAGATGTAAGCTTCCAAGAAGTTCTGTTTGGGGCTATAAACTTATACTTAAAAATAATCTATGAAAACTGCAGTTTTAAAAAATTAAATCCCAGTAAATATTTACTCAAATTAACACACAACCTATATAGTTGGAAAAAGAAAAGATTTTTGGATATATATTTTATTTGACAGTGTTTTAGAATATCATACAGTAAACAAGATTTCTGTAAAAGTTAATTTATCCATAGTGGTGCGTTTCATAAAAATAGTTGCTCACTTACAGTCTTTCTGTGACTATTAATACATGGAATTATATTTATAGAGATACAGCTGTACAGGGTAAATTCACAGCTAACACTACACAGAAATATTATTTGGAATGGGATTTAGATGATGTGCTGTCTTCACAGGTTATGGATTACAGCCGCATAAAGCAATTACTGCACAAGTAGTAGCTGTGAACTGTGCAAATTAGAGTTTATGCAAGCGTAATCTCAAATTTTTAATCCTTTTGTAACACATGGAAAATAAATGTCAGAGGATACAGTACTGGGACGTGCAGCTACACTACAGAAGCATTGTCCAAAACCAGATTCAATAAATTAATGGCAAACTATACTGGATTTCTAGTCCAGGGGAGAAAGACTAATTGAGATTAAACCAAATGTATTGTAAACTGCTACATGTGTTTGTGCTTTTGTTTATGATGAATGGGTTCCATTTTTGGAAATTGCTTTTACAAGCTGCAAGACTCTTCATTTGGGGCTTTCAACCATATTTTCCTCTTGTCAAACAACTAAACTACTCCTATGCCTGATGAAAATTAAATGGCTAGTGCTCAGGATTCAGCAACTACAGAGAGGGAAAGCGTCAACACAGGGGCGATATTATGTGTGAACTTGTGTGCTGGACTCCGATCTCCCTGCTTCCCTTATTTGACTACAAGTGCAGGGAGGTGAGGCTTATTTGCATTTGAACTCCTGTAAAGGGCAGTCTGTGGGCAGGATGAAGCCTCATTCATTCAGGCCATATTAAAGACAAACTGCCCTCAGGGACATTTAGCCTTTTAATAAGTGTAACTACAAATAAGTGCCAATGTGTGAATGAAAAAGGGGCTATGTAATAAACCTGACAAGCTCAGGGAGCTACATGGCAGACCTGACATATGCTGTGACGGAAAGTTACCACACATAAATTCCTGTTTCTCCTTTGATTCTAAATGCATAAAATGAACTGGAAAACGGCCCCTCTCCAGAGCATTCTCTCAATCCATTGAGGTTTTGCTTCTGGGCATTTTCTCAAAAAATTGGGTTCAAATAAATTCTTATAAAATTTTTCTATAGGTCTGGAGGTTCTTTTGTCAACAAATGGCTACTTTTTTTCCCAAAGAAATAATAAAACAGCAGGGAAGAAAGGCAAGCCTTAGAATTTTACTAGGGGATCAACCATAGATCAATGAAAATAAACAAAAACATCAGTTTGCTAAAGAAATAAAAATTGGCAAAGACCACCAGAACAAAAAGCAAACCAAATGGAAATAAAAGGAGAAAGAATAAGAAAGATAAGCAGAAAGGAGTGCTAAAAAGATTTATGCTCTTTAATGAAAATAAATTGGTCATCATAGTGATTTTTTTTAAATATCAGGGATTCATTATAGTCTCAGAAATATAGGAGAAATACTTTGCTCTATGAAAGTGAAAATGAAGACATGGAAAGAAGATTTAAAAAAAGACAATAAAATAAGTGAAATATAACATTGCTGTCAAAGAAGCTACTATCTTTGCTAGCCGGAGACAATAGGAAAGCCTTTTCATAAAGGAACTGCAGCGTTGCCAATCTTGGTTAAACAAATTGTGGTTCTTCAATTATAAAATTCATATTTTAGATGAAAACCAATTAAGATCTATTAGCTAAACTGCAAAATTCTGACTTACAGCAAACTGTTCCCTAGGATACAATTTTTAAAACCTTTTTTCTCTACTACTGAAATATGACTTGATCACAGAAATGGCAGTAAAAATGGCATCATACCAATGAATTCACTAGATTTCTAACTCCTCCTGCCCTACGCAGGGACGTTGCTGCTAATACCAGTGATGGATGCCACGGGTGAGCCATGGAAACATGTCATGGGCGAACAGTTCCGAATGCTTCAAAGAAACCTTTTAACCCCTGTCTAGATATGTCAAGAACAATTTATTTACAACTCTTTAGATCAATTAAAAGATATAATCTTGTCTCAGTTTCAGCTTGCTCCGTGCAGTTTGATTTTTAAGGCGATATTCCAGTTTGTGATTGCTCTTAACCTGTCGTTTCTTGATATAAAGTTTGGATGACATCCAGATCCTTCATGCAGTGGGGTAATTTTTTTCTCGTTTTTATTTTTTTTAAAAACTAAAGCTACACTGCACTGTCTCTCCGTGATGTTCTTCACGTTATTTTGGTTCTTCCATAGCTGCCAAAGCCCCCACAGTGGAACCGGGGGCTTTAGGATCAGTTTAGGTCTGCGCGTGGACACCTGGGACCTCACGTCGGTGCTCCCAGGCCTCGGTGCCTCGTGGATCTATGTGTGTGACAGTGAAAATAAATTAAAACGCCGTGAGACGGAACCGAAGAAGACGGCCTGCAGGCGTCTAGGCGGGGCGGCGGGCTGGCGCCGCGCAGCTCATCTGCCCGCGGCCGAGGCGCCGGGTTTGAGGACGCCGGGCAGCTTGTCAGAGCCGGGCACCTTCCAGGGCCCCGGCGCCACCGCGGCCTTGCGCGCCGGGGCGCCCCCCGGAGGCCGCGCGCCCTGCCCGGGTCCTGCGCGCGCGCCCGCCCGGCCCTCCGCCTCCCGCGCGCCGCCGCCCGAGCCCGCGAACGCAGGCGCAGCCCCGGGGCCTTCGCGGCGGCCGAGCTCGGGGCCCGTGGCGGCGCGGGGCCCCTCCTTCCCGCCGGCCCGCTCCGTGTCCGCCGCTGCGGGCCCGGGCGCCCTGGCCTCCGAGGGGGGCCTGCCGGCGTCGGGCCGCCCCTGGCCGCCGGGCGCCTCCTCGAGCCTCGGCCGCGCGGCCCTCTGCGGGCTCGCCGAGCGCTCCCTCTGCTCCCCGAGGCGCTGCTTCTTCTGGCCGCCGGCTGAAAGCTCCTTTGGTTTCCTAACGTCGTGTTCCCTTTTGATAACCCAAGTCGGGTCTGGGCTTATCTGGTGGGAAGGGTCGGAGGGTGGGGCTGGATGTGATGGAGAGAATGGCGAGAGGACGTCTTCCAGGGAGACGCCTACTTCCTGCAGACCTGGGGAGGCGGCAGCGGGACCACTCCAGGCGCCGGGTTCGTCTGCGGACAGGAAGCACAGGCGTTAGCCGCCCGCCGGCGGGCTGTGGGCGCTCCCGCGGCCTCTCTCTACCCAGGGACCGGAGCAGGTAGCCGGGGGCGACTGCTTTCAGGTCCCAAGCCACCGCCACCCCCACCCTCACTGCCGAGAGGGCAGCCGGCCGCACCCCGCGGTTGCATGTTCTCCGCCCTCATCAGCCCAGCCCCTGCCCTCACTGATAGGTCACCCAGGGCACTGCAGAGCCCGGGCCCAATCCATCCCTTCGCCTGGGCCACTTCTAACTTTCTGGGTGTCATCGGGTCTGATAGTCTTGTGTGTCTATCTTATTCCGCAGCCCTTGAATCAGTGGTTCTCAAACTCGAGTCTATACATCTGAATAACCTGGGGGAGTTGTGAAAAATACAGATTCCTCCGTGGCCAGACCCAGAGATTCCAGGAGGATAGGGCCCAGGAATTTCTCTGCATTGTTAACAGCATCCGGATGATTCTGAAGATGGCTCAAGAACCAAGCTTTGAGAAACACTGGTCTGAGTTCTCTAGAAAAAGTTAGGAGAGTAACTTTCTCGACCATTAGGTGTCACTCAAAGCATAATTCTTAGCTACCATCAGATAGTCTGAGAATTTGGATATATTCATCTAAAAACGTTCATTGTTGTCTTTTGGAAATCATTGTCCTTAATTCTTTTTTTTTTTTTTATCCTCACCCAAGGACATTTTTCCATTTTTTGTTCAGATAGAGTGGGAGGGAGAGAGAGGAAGAGAGAGAGAGAGAGAGAGAGAGAGAGAGAAACATCGACGTGAAAGGGACACATCCAGTGGCTGCCTCCTGCAGGACCAACCAGGGCCGGGGACAAACTGCAACGGAGGTAAATGCCCTTAGACGTGAAAGGGACACATCCAGAGGCTGCCTCCTGCAGGACCAACCAGGGCCGGGGACAAACTGCAACGGAGGTAAATGCCCTTAGCGGGAACTGAACCCGGCACTCTCTGGACCGCAGGCCGATGCTCTAACCGCTGAGCCAAACCGGCCAGGGCCATTGTCCTTAATTCTTTACAGTAGTTCTAACATTATAAAAGTTCTGTCACTAAGATAATTGATTCTTTCTAGGAAGCCTACTTTCAACATTTATCTGAAATTTAAGATCTACTTTAAGAAAGGATTTGCGATAATTTGCAACAATAAAACACATACAAAATAGAATGATAAAAATGAGAAATGACTTTAAAAAAATGCAACAGCCCTGGCCGGTCTGGCTCAGCAGTTAGAGCGTGGGCCCGCGGACCAGAGAGACTGGGGTTCGGTTCCGCCAAGGGCAGGTACCTTGGTTGCAGTTTGTCCCGGGCCCTGGTTGGGGTCGTGTGGGTGGCAGCCAGTCGATGTGTCTCTCTCACATCGATGTTTCTCTCTCTCGCTCTTCCTCCCTCTCTCCCTCCCACTCTATCTGAAGATAAATTTAAAAATGTCCTCCGGTGAGGATAAAAAAAAATGCAACCGCTGGTCAGGAGCCAAGTAGTTTCTGGCCACTAAAGCGAAATTAAAGCAGGGAAATCCAATACAGTGAACCCTTAACATTTGTAAGGAATATGTCCCAAGACCTTTGGAAATCCTCAAATTTTGGAACGTCGTTCTGGAGTGTAATTTCTCTCCATAGAATTTGTATATGGTCATGAATAGGGAACAAAGAAGCCACATTGATAACTGAATGCTGAGTGGTAGGTCAGGCACTTTCTCTAGCTAAGAGATTCAGTACCACACACCACTTCAGTGCATGTGATTGAAATTCCTGCTGCTGTAACATGTGTCAGAGGCTGTGTCAGGGGCCCTTATGCATACTCAATCCGTGAACGTCAAGGGTCTACTTGGTTTAAAAGTTGAGGATTCTTATTGGTACCTTTGATGATGATTTATAAAGAGAGAAGGAGAGGAAGAGGGCAGAACAGTTCCAATAATTCTGGCCACCTGTAGAACACAAATCAGTTGTAAAAAATTCTCTCCTTTGCCCGGCCGGTGTGGCTCAGTGGTTGAGTGTCAACCCATGCACCAAGAGGTCGCCGGTTCGATTCCCAGTCAGGGCACGTGCCCAGGTTATGGGCCAAATCCCCAGTGGGGGCATGCAGGAGGTGGCCAATCGATGTTTCTATCTCTTTCTCTCTCTCCCTTCCTTTCTCTCTAAAATCAATAAAGAAAAAAAATTTTTAAAAATTTTCTCCTTTGATGTGAAATTTGAATTGAGTATTTAGGGCACAGTGTTCTCTTCCTTCTTTCAATAGACTGATATCAATTATTATGTTTACATAGTGAGTTAGAAACCCCAGAAAATCACTAGAAGAGCTAGAATCTAATCCTGCCTCTGGCATTTACCATTGATGTGGTTTTGGACCAACTACTCCATCTCTCTGAGCCTCAACTTCTCCCTGTATAAACTGGGGATAAAATGTCTACCTCATAGAGGTGAGATGTACACTTTCAAAGAGAAAAGTGCCTTGCAATGGGAGGATTATAACAAGTTTTTACACGTAGTTGAGTCATATTTTTCTTCTGAGCCCCAGTGGCTGTCTACATATAGACTGGACCACATTAACTAGAGTATTTGCAGGGGAGGTTTTGAGTAAGTGCAGTAAATCAGCCACTCCCATGTGCTGTGATTGCCTGGTGTGGTTTTGCTCTCCCTCAGGTATCCTTGGTTACCTCAAGGAATGTTCTGAAATTCTTAAATGCAAATGTTTTCCATAAAAATTGGAATATGTTCTGCTTCTGGCTGGGTTAGAATTTTAAAATTGAACTAACAAATGATAGCTGGTGGCAATTTCATCAGTATAGGAAGATATTGCCTGAAAGAGTTAAAAGTGGTGTTCAAAAGGCCTAACTATCGGGTAGTTGTGCAATGGTAATCTCTAACTTGGACCGTGGTCACGATATTTCAAATTTTTATAGCTTTTTCCCCATCATTACTTCACATACAGTAGAGACAATTAGCTGGCCTCAGATTACTTCTGAGATACAGGGAGGTTGAAATTATTCACACCATTTCCTGAAGGAGGAATTAAAGCAGAGAGAGGTTAAGTAACTTGACCAAAATTACAAAATGGGTCAGCCAGGAGTAAAATGTCGGGTTTCTTTACTCTTGTTACTTACTGAGAACATTTTCCTGAGACATAGCCTTGCAAATAGGATCAAAGCATGTGAACTGGACATGTCAAACCAATGGCCACTGCTGACCAACAGGATTTAGATCCGGCAATGAACAGAATACTTAGCATTTACTTCTGAACAACTTACTTATAGTGGTAAACTAGATGGTAACATTGTTTATAATACAAAAATATAAAAGAATCCCTCTTATAAAACACTTCTCAAGTATTTGTTTACAGTTTATTAAATGCTTAATGGGAGAAACTGAAAGCTAAAATGTTCTTAGCTACTATTAAGAATATTAGTCAGAAATTAAAATGAACTCAATCACCAAGTGAAATGATTTAAAAGATGGCTGTTTATATATGCGGTTTAATAGTTTTCATTTTTGGGGACAACAATTCTCCATTTCAATACTAGACATGTAGCGTCTGCACTGGGCTGAGCCTGCAAAGCTCCATAAAGCACCAAGGACAGGTGGCAGGCAGCCCCTTCCCCACCCTGTCCTGTCACCTGTTTCATCAAGGTGACAGAGACTGTGGTGGTCAGGAACAGGCCTTCTCTAACATTTCAAACTCTAGTTTTCATGAAATCGTGATACACAATAACTGGAAGAATTAATCACATTTAGTTCTAATTTCTTCAAACCTTATTTTTCTTTCTTTCTCCCTGCTTCTCTCCCTCCCTTTCTATATTTTCTTGGACCTGACCACTGGCTAATGTATGTGATCATGTTCATTTATGAAGTCACTATCCAGGAGAATGAGCTCCACATATCCTTCCTGTCTGAGATTTTTTTTTTTTTTAAATCCTCACCCGAGGATATTTTCCCATTGATTTTTTTTTAGAAAGAGTGGAAAGGAGGGAGAGAAAGAGAGAGAGAGAAAGAGAAACATTGATGTGACAGGGACATGTCAAGCGTTTGCCTCCTGCATAACCCGAACCGGGGCTGGGAATTGAACCCACAACTGAGGTACATGCCCTTGACCAGGTATCAAACCCACAACTCTTTGGTCTGAGGGCCAACGCTCTAACTGCTGAGCCAAACCAGTCAAGGCCTGTCTGAGATACTCTAACTAGAATTAAAAATAACAGACACATCCTGGAAAGAAGATAATCAGCCACATGGGCCTGCTTGGATTTCTGCAGCTTCTTTGTCCCAACAATGTTCGCAGGCCCAATAGTTGAAATCAGAAAGGAAAAAGCCTTTTATTCCAAACTGTCTTCCTCCACCCATACCTACACCTGAGCGAAACTGTTCTAGTCAAGGTCACCAATAATCTTTCTGTTGTCAAATCCAGAGGACATGGCTCTGTACATCTCAGTGCTTTATCTCACTACATGTCACACAGCTAGCTGACCACTCCCAGAAACAAGCTGGACTCCTGGCTGCCATGACACTCCACTCCAGCTCTCTGTTCTACGCTGTGGCAGTTCCTTCTTGAGTTACTTTGTAGTTCCTCTTCTTTTACCCTGCCTCTAATGTTGGCATTTCTCAGGGCTTTGTCTTAGGTCATTTTCTTTCCTCATGGTCTCTCCTAGGTGTTCTCATCTATTCATGTAGCTTTTATACAACAACAATAGTCCTAAATGTTTCTGCTAAGCTCTATGCTACCAGCTCTATGCTGCTGTGTCCATCTGTATACTTGATCTCTCCATTCAGATACATTAGTGTCTTCACTTAACAAGTCCAAAATGGAAATCTTTGCTTCCCAAGCCTATTTGCACTCTTTCCTTATTTCCCCATCCTGATGAATGGCACAACCATCACTTGGAGTCATCCTTGATTCCTTTTTTTTCTCCCTCACTTCACAAATACAGTCCATCTGCAGGTCATATTAGTCTTATCTTCAAATATACATGGATTCTGTCAACTTCTGTTCACCAACTGAGCTATCCAGCTAGGGCCCCCTTGGGCATATTTGTAAAGACATAAATTTCAGTATTCAGACAAGAGAAGTTAAGTGTAGTATTCTGTGAACCACACACTCTCTCGCCTGAGCTCAGAGCCCAGGACAACTAACATAGTTACCATACCCAAGAGGTGGGCCTGCCAAACTATTGTTTCACATGGGCAACTACAGTAACCCACTCTTCTCTTCTACTCTTGCCTACTTCCACGATTCTCCATACAGCATCTACAACATCTCTTTGAGACATAAATTAGATCATACTATTCCTTTGCTTGAAACTTTTGGTGGATTCTCACTGCTTAGATTAAAATAGAAAATTATTAACATGACCCACAAAAGCCTGTGTGATCTAGTCCTGGCTAGGTAGCTCAGTTAGTTAGAGAGTCATCCCGATACATCAAGGTTGTAGGTTTGATCCCTGGGCAGGGCACATAAAAGAATCAACCAATGAATACATAAATAAGTGAAACAACAAATCTCTCTCTCTCTCTCAAAAATCAAAAATCAAAAAAAGCCTATGTGACCTGGCCCCTGCCAGCCTACCCAACTTCATTTCTCTTCATCCCGTATTCTCCACACACACTGGCCTTGGTTCACATCCTCAGATGTACAAGCTCATTCTCTATTTTGGGATGTCATTTCTGACTCCTCTGTCTGGACCATTCTTCCCCAACTATTCACATGGCACATTCCTTTTCATTCTTTTGGACTCTTAAATATCACCCCAGAGAACCCCAACCACAGCAGATATTCTGCTCAAGAGCATCTTGTTTTTGTTTCCTCACTGTACTTATAATTTGTAATTATGTATTTGCCTGCTTATTAGACTAACATCAGCCTCAGTTACTAGATTGTAAGGGCAGTGGCCACACTGGTCTTGTTTATCACAGTGGACTTAATACCTAGCAGACTGTTTGACACAAGAATACATGCTCAGTGAATACTGAAACCAAATGCCTACTTGAGGGAATACTTCAGAGCAAAAGGTCTTCATTTTAAGAATAATCTGCCCCAAACAGGTTTGTGTTTGTGATTTTTACCAGTTTTTAGAGAGAATGGTGGTGAAATGAAAATGCGCATTTGAGGTGGGAGGGAAAATAAATTCATTTGGAGGGAAGAATGCAGAAGGAGGGTGCCGGCAACAGAGAGTGCATTAGGAAGAGTTCGCAGCTTCCATCAGTGTTCCCTGGGATGGACAGGGACAGAGAGAAGCTCTGTATCCAAGAACATGTGGTCAAGTTTCCCTGATTTTTTAAATTAAAATTTTTTAATTTAATTTTTTTCCATCACCATTTATTCCCTCTATGCCCTCACCCTCCTCCCCTCCACCCTGCAATCACCACGCTATTGTCCATGTCCACGAGTTCTCTTTTTTGTTCAATCCCTCCACCCCCTCAACACTCCCTTGTCCCCACCAGAGCTGTCTGCCTGCTCTGTATCTATGAGTCTGTCTCTATTCTGCTTGGTATTAACAGTTGTTCTTTCCCTTGTTTATCTTATCAGCCACAGTGACGTAATGACTTTGCTTAAAGGAGCTCCATCCCTGGGGAATCAATCAATACGCCAGTGAGGGTTCAGATGAACCACAGGTAAGAGAGACCCTAAATATCTTACACTCCACTGGGGGAGAAGTAAGCCCCTTTCCTAAGTTAGGATCAAGTTTCTCCCCTTGCTGTTGTTAGTTCTAGCCAGTTTGGATGTCTTCTAGAACACAGACTGATTAATATATAATTATATATTATTAGTATATTACACACACACACACACACACACACCATTATCTTTGAATTAAAAGCTGTACTCTTTCTTAAATTATCTTATAGGAACCTAGAGTATTGAGAAATAAAATGCACCCTTTTACTTCATATATGCCTGAGATAAAAAACAACAACATCCATTATGTTTCAACATCTTGTTCACTTTATGGAATATAACCCAAGTGACAGTGACCAGAGAGGGGATCTGCTAGAAATGAACTACTTATTGCAGACCTGCATTATTGGTTTTCCCAGGTGGCTCTTATATACAGTGAAAACTTGTGCAGAAAAGGAAAACATCTCAAATCAAGGAAAAGTTAGTTAATTTTATCCGGTGCTGAAGGGTAAGGGAGACCTCTCAGAAGGGAGCCAGGGATTGTTTCAGGGGAAAGGGGTTCCATCACCCGATAGCCTTAGGGCTTCTAGCTTTGGGTCTGTTGATCCCCCAAAGCCTGAATAAGGGCTCCCACACGGCTTGCTTTCTCTCAATACAGTGCTGGTATCCAGAGGGCAATGGCTGCCTTTGGATTAGGGTGTTGAGGAAGGTAATACTAATATTACCACCGGTGGTTATAATAATAATGGCAACAGCTAACATTGGCTGAGGTGATTACTAGGTACCAGGCACTCTTCCAAGCCTTTGGAATGTATTTACTCACATGAAAACTTGTACATTTTACAGATGAGGAAACTAAAGCACAAAGAGGTTAAGTCACTTGTTCAAGGCTGCACAGCAGGTGGGTCATGGAGCAGGGTTGTCGAATGGCTTTCTGAAGTGGGCGACGTTCTGCAGGCTCAGCTGAAGCACTGTCACCAGACTCCTTTGCTATCCACTATTTTGACAGAGAGATGAGGCTCATCTCTTCTGGGGCAGCTTGACAAAAACCTCTATTTAAAGGATTGTCAGAGGCAGAACCATTGTTATTCCAAATGGAAACTCTGAAATGCCTTTTGTGTTTGAACCTTGGACACAGAAGGATAGTTGCCATAGTTAGGGTGTTGATTTGTGAAAATGCTGGAAGTATGAGCTAGAATCAGAAAATAATGAAATTAGATTTCTTAAGGGCAGGGATAATACTATGAACTTTAAAAATATCCCTCAGGTCTGGTCAGTGTGGCTCAGTGCTTGAGCGTCGACCCATGCACCAAGAGGTAACCGGTTCAATTCCCGGTCAGGACACATGCCCAGGTTGTGGGCCCGATCCCCAGTGGGGGGCATGCAGGAGGTGGCCAGTCCATGTTCTCTCTCATCGATGTTTCTATCTCTCCCTCTCCCTTCCTCTCTCTAAAAATCAATAAATTAAAAAAATTTTTTAACAAAAATATCCCTCAGAGAGTCACACCTTGAACCTGGATTGAATTGAAAATACTCATACTAGATATTGGAAACACTGAATCAGTTTGAGACATAAATACTTTTACTTGTCAAAATTATTCTGCAAAGAAGTTCATGGATTTGGTAAGTGTAACTTCTTTTTACGAAACCTTTCCTGTTGCAACCTACAGTTGGCTGGGTTAGAGAACACTGATGTGGTTACACTGAAATATATTTCCTTCTAATTTAGAATATTATGAGAAAATATAACAATAATTAGAGTAGATCAAAGGACAGTGATATGAAGTCATTTTGTGTTCAAAAGAAAAAAATCTTTGAAGGATGTGTTCAAACCATAATGGCTCCCCTGGATCTGTTCAACCATCACTAAGGTGATTGCTTTTTGTTAAAAACACAAATAAGAAAAATGTGCATTTAAAATTTTCAGAACAAATTATTTTACTTTGCTTTTGCTCTTTCTCAAGTGTTGCCTCCAGTCCGGAGGCACCGCTAATGGCCTTGAAGCATTTGTTTCACTTTTACTACCAGAGAGATGTGAACTAGGGTTATAAACATTAATAACTTCAAAAACTGTGACTATATTTGCTTAGTGATGCTTCACAGTTACACTCTTTGTGAAAGCATAATCAAGGTGCGCAGTAAACCTGTGGCAAACTTGAACTACCTCCGTGGCTGAAAGAGCAAACCTCAGGGCTAGATGGGCTGTTAATGGAGCCACCACTGACTGAGTGCTTGGTATGTATCAGGAACTGTGCCGTGTGTATCCCATACATTATCTTTTAATCCTCAGAACAGTTCTAAAGAAACATGGTGCTATTATCCCCCTTTCACAGATGAGAAAACTGAGGCTTAGATAAATTAAGCAATTTTTCAGGACCACTCAGCTAGTGAGAATCAGAACTATTGACTACCTGACTCTAGAGGCCAAGCCCAGACCACTATTTTATTCTGTGTTTTCTAACCTTTTCCACATCAGGACACACATAGAAAAAGATAATATTTAGGCAGCGCACTGGAGTAAACATGAAAAGGATCAAAGTCTGATGATACTAGCCAAGCCCTTCCTGTATGCCCCAAAGGCTAAAGGGAGTCAGTAACTGGTATGACCCATCAGAGGAAGGTCGTGGAGAACAGACTAGGAAACTCAGCTCTATTTTTCAATGAGGTAAACATCTTCATCATCCAGACTGATCTGGGGATGTAGGAATGCCGAGGGCTCAGCTTCAGTTAGTAAAATATCTGCATTGCAGGATGTATGAACCATATGCTGGTTCATTTGTTTCAAGCATGTTTTGGAAAGCAACACAGTCTTCTTTTCAAATAAATTCTTAAATGAAAGCCCAATATGTAAAACAGATAAAAAAGGAACTGCTCTGTAGGCCATTTCTCAGGAGCCAGAAGCTCTAACAGAACAGTTTGAAAACCACTGCATGAAGAAATGGTGTCTCTGAAAGTCCTCATTCAAATGCAAACATCCCCACTCGGGTGGGGAAGAGGAGAAAGTCTGGAAAGATTTGTTTAATAGGGACAAAGCACAGGGAAGTCTCACTGCAGGAAGGGGTTGGAAATGTGTGTAGGACAGACAGAAGGACAGACTTCACCTTTCCATAACTTTGCCGGGGCTGACTCAGTCACCTGGAGCCTCAGCTGATGGTTCACAGTCCTGCTGAGCAGAGTGGCTCTGCTTGTCTGCAGGAAGAGTAAGCCAGCAACTTGCGGAGGAAAGAGTGTCAATGGCAAGCCTGGCTTCTCTCTTTTGTACTCACTTGGGGTGAACATGGGCAACTCATTTAACTACTTCCAGCCTCAATTTCTCAGGGTTATTGAGAATTGGGAATAATATCTGCCTTGCTTCCCTCCCAGAGTTGTGATGATCAAATAAAATAATATGTGTGAATACTTGTATACACATCAGCCATTAAATTAATAGTTTGAACATAATTTTAAAAATGGGCCAAAGATGAATGAAATAGACCCAGAGACATAGAAAGGAGTATGGTTCAGACTGACAAACCTCAGAGGAGGGGGTGGGATGGATGGGATGAACCAAAGAAGTTATATGCATGTGTGCATAACCAATGGACATAGACAACAAAGCTGGGGGGGGAGTGGTCGGGATGAGGAGGAGGGTGTCTAGGGGGGAAAAAGGAGAAACATCTATAACAAAAATAAATTAATAAAAAGTGAAAAACAAACCAGGAAAAAAAAATGGGCCAAAGATTCAGATGGTCACGTGACCAAAGATGACATATGAAATAGAAAGATGCTCAACATCATTAATAGCAAAATACAAATTAAAACTATGAGATACCACTAATACACATTTATGAATATGGCTAAAATGAAAGGAAAAAGGCTGGCAATGACGTGGAGCAACTGGAACTCTCACATGTTTCTACTGGGAATGAAAAGTGGAAGAGCCACTTTGGAAAAACAGTCTGGCATTTTCTTGAAACGTTAAACATTTAGTTACAACTCAGCAATCCCACTCTGAGGTATCTATACAAATGAAATTAAACTTATGTTCACACAAAAACCTGAATGTGAATTTGTATAGTAGTTTTAGCCTTATTTGCCCAAAACTGAAAATGACTCAAATGTCCAGCTGGTGAACGGATAAGCACACTGTGGGCCAATGGAATCGTGCTCTGCTGTGAAGTGGAACAAGCTACCTATATACCCAACAACACGAGGCAATCGCAGATGCGCTATGCTGAGTGACAGAGTCACGTTCCGAAGGTTACAGACTGTGTGATTCTCTTTACAGGACATCCTCAAATAGCTGAAACCAATGGGACAGAAAACTGTTAGTGGTCTCCAGGGGTTGGGGGTGGGAAGAAGCTTGAACACCTTGGAGAGTGAGAGAATTTGGGGGGGATTATGGGACTGTTTTGTATCTTGATTATGGTAGTGATTATATAACTGTATGTGTTCTTCAAAACTGGTTGAATTGTACACTAAAAAGGGTAAATTTTACTGTATATAAATTATACCTCAGTTTTTCAAAATATGAAACAATTAATAGTGCTGAAGAACTGTTTTTAAGCCTGGTGCAAAGAAGTCTTTTTAAATTGGTGACATCTTTTGCCAATAATGTTTCCACCACGAATTTGCTTAGGACCTCCTTTTCTCCCTCATCACTGGACTAAGGAAAGTCTCAGTCCAATGAAACGGATAATGAATTCTGAGTTCACAGAGTTAGCAGAATCTGAATTAAAGAAGTTTTACTTTAATCTTTAGAAGCCATCTTTAATCTCAAAGCTTTTCTAGAATCATGATCTTCATCACAGAAATACAGCCCTGTCTTCAGTGGCAGAGAGCAGACATAATCAATCATAAGATACCTATTTCATGGGAGAAATGATGAAACTGATAATAGCCACCTTTTGCCAAACATGGAAGAAGTGGAAATGAGCTACTCAGGAGACTCTTGGACTCCTGCTACATCTGCACCTCTGCGGTATCCAACCAAGAGCTTCATGATCCCTTCATCAGCCTCTGGAAGCCATCCATGGGCAAGATGCAGGAGTAAGATTAATTCGCTTCTAGACTGAGGCCACACAGTGATGTGTAACTGTATTCCCATCAATATGTTCCCAGGGAAAAAAGTCTCTTTTTAACAACCTGGCTGTTTAAAAACAAATAAATTAGTGGAAGCAGAGCTGTTGTGCCTGGAGCCATCCAATTTTGTTATCATATTTCATCAAGGTTATCCTTAGACAATATTTTTTTTCTGTATCCAATTTTATTTTTCAAAACACTGCCCTCTTATTCATTTCTCTCTCTATACTGGGACCCAGTAGCCAGATGCTCTATCCATCCTTTCCCCCTTCCTTTAAATATAATTCACTTCTGATAACAAAATACAGGGGAGCAGCAAAGGCAATGCCTGTAATCCCCCGGTTGCTTGTCTCCCCAGCCTATGTGCATCCATAAATACCTGTGTACCACACCAGGCTCAGACTGCCCACAAGCATCTCCCCACTTTATAACAGTACAGTATATGGTGCTGTGAGAAGCAGGGTCCTCTCCAATTACAGTTTTCTAGCTCACTTTTGCAAATACTGAAACTGAACTAACTGGTTGTTCCTATAACTGATTTTCTGAAACTTTCCACATTCAAGTAAGACATGGACAAATTATAGCTGCACAGCTCTTAGAGAGATTTAAAGTAACTTTTTAAAGGAAGGTATTACTTAAACAGGAGCAGTGACTAAGGCCCTATCTGTGTCCCCAGTCTTCTAAGCCCCAGGCTGTCTATGGCACCTGGATGGCTGCCCTTGGGTCCCCACATCCCAGGGTGGTGATGGAGAGAGGTAAAGCCAAGACAAGCATGAGGAATAAACAGTCCTGACTGAGTTCAGACCAGGAATTCTGGGACTTGAGGGTCTTTGTGTATTGGTCACTTTTCTCTACGTTCTTTTTGGCTGTTTCATGAGCTGCTCCTTCTTCCAGTAATGAATTTTGGCCTTCTCTTTTCCCTTCCCTTCCAGGGTGGCTGTCACCTCCTGATACTTCTAGCCAACCTCATGAGCCAGATGCTCCAGGTAGATGAACTTTCACAGAGGTGTCAGACACATAACCTCGAGGGCAGCAGGAACCAACATCTGCTTTTCCTTGTCCGAGGCCGGCCTGGCCTCGCTTTGTCTGTGGGCAGCATGCCTCCACCGTCCCCCAAAAGATAAGACTGCAGCCTGATGTGGCAGGGGCCACAGAACTGGTTGGTGTTCATATGCTTTCAGAGAAAGGCCGGGTATTTTAACTTGTTTCTGTAGAAACTGCCAGAAATGTTCATGCCTTCCCAGTGCATGAGCACCACCTCTGACCCTGGCTGGCCATGGGGGGTGCCTGGTGGCCCTGGAAAGAGACTCAGCCATCGCGCACCAGACCTCCCCTCTTGCCATTTTCAGCAGATGCCTGAAGGAAACTTTGTTTTTTCTTCATTCAACAAATCCTTATTGAGCACCTACTGCTTATGTTATAAAGGTCTGTTCACTGAAAATACACCTATGAAGACAGCAATATTCCTGTCTTCATGGACCTTACTATTATAGTGGAAGAGACAGAAAATTAATAAACAAATAGGTAATAATACCAAGTCTGATATGGATCAGTACAAAGCAGAAAAATAAGGTAAGGCAAGGAGATAGAGAGAAATGTGGGCTGTTTTAGATAAGGTGGTCAGGGAGGGCCTCTCTGATGAGGTGACATTGCACAGACACGGATGCCAAGGAGCAAGTCATGTGGGCAAAATGGAACAAGAGCAAAGAGAAAGCTCGGCATGTCGGAGAAACAGTAAATAGAATTGAGAGGTAGGACGGCGGGGAGTGTGAGATCAAATAGAGCTTCAGTAAAGAGTTTGAATTTTATTCTAAGTGTGATAGAGGCCACCGGATTGTCTCCAGAAGGGGGATGAAACTTTAAAAGGCTGGCATGGCTGCCTTGCACGGGATGGATTGTAGTTGGAGTCAAGAAAACCAGCCAGGAGGCTGTTGTGGTAACCCAGACAAGACCTCGTGGTGGAGCGGTGAGAAGGGGCCGGATTTAGGATATATTTCTAAGACAGACTAGATTGGATCTGCTGATGGATGAATATGGGCTGTGAGGGAAAGAGAACAGTTAAGGAGGACCCACAGTTTTCTTTTTTATTTATTCATTAGAAAATGTACTGACCTTTATGCAGATTGTTCCGTACTGGGGACTTGGGAAGGTTTTAGTTTTATTTTGAAGGAAGAATAAGAGTTCACTAGGTGCAGGAAGTAGGGAAGACTATTCCAGGAAGTGGGGTCAGCAAGTGCTCGGTGGGTTGTTGTGGGATGGCGAGTGATGGAAGAGAAGGCCGGGAAAGCAGGTTGGGGAGAACCCTGGGTGCCAACTAAGGAGTGAGAACTTCACCCTAAAGACAATGGGGGCATTTTTAAGCAGGACAGTAATAAGGATGACCCCTTCTCCTTAATCTAACAAGCAGGTCAATTCACTGATCTGGACAAAAAAATTATAGTTGAACTAAAACTCATTAAATGTGTGTTGCTTCAATCAGAGTGTCATGTTTTAGATTCTTTTATCAAGAAACAAAATTCTCTTTTTATCTTATTGGTATCAGCAAGCAGAAGCATGATCATTCTTCGGACAGAGAAATGCTATTAATCTTGTGGCTAATTAATATTTATTAAACTCTGTGCCAGACACTGTGTTAACCGCTGCGAATCCAGCATGAACAAGATGACGTCCTTGCCCTTGTGGAGCTTGTGAGATGGGGTAAACATAGGACAAGTGATTTCAAATGTGATGTATCATCAAAAGGATAGCGAAAAAAAGTAAAGGGTGCTACGGACGCATTTAGTGGGGAGTTAACCTCTTTTAGGGGTTCAGAGAGGCCTTCCTAAGAAAATGGTCTTTGAATTAAAATGATCGTAATTTTACTGCTAGCAGCATTATCATCCCTTCTTTCTTCAATAACTAGCCTTCCTTTCAAGTGGTTGCTTCTCTGCTTCTCTTCTGCTTTGAATCATGTCTAGCTCTTGCCTACCTTGAAGATAGAAAGAAACCAAATCTTTCACTTTTATACACCCAAGCTAAGCTTTTTGTTATTTTCCAGAATTAGCCACACAATTCTGACTTCCTTGCATTCGTATATTCACATACTCATTCGTTTGTTCAAGTTCCGTACTATGTGCATGGTATTGGAGGGGACTCCACATAGCCTGCCACAAGTGAAGCAGGATGTGAGGTGTCGAGTGACAGGAGATGACGCGATGACAAGTTTCTTCATTTGTAGGACATGCAGAGGACTGTGGAGCCCATTCTGCAGGTGTTGGAGAACCAGGCGGCTTGAGCCTAACTTTGTAACACCGGCATTCATGAACACCAGAGATGGGAGAGACACCTGAAATCTGGAGCTGAGGAAGCGCAGATTTAAATCTTAGCTTTACTGTTGAACAGCTGTGTGGTTTGTGCAAACTACTCAACTTCTCTGAGCCTAAGTGATATAATATCTACCTCAGACATCTGTTATGAAAATTAAAATTAACCAAACTCTTGGAAAAGTAAAAAAAATCAAATACAGTTTTTCGCACGTAGAAAACATTTGTAAATAACAATTATAATAGTAAAAACAGCTAACATCCGCTAGACACTATTTTTACTAAATATTGTGCAAAATTCTGACATTCAAATTTCACAACTTATGAGATAGATACTGTCATTATCTTCATTATACAAATGAGGAAACTGACAGGCTCATACAGGTTAACCAGCTTGTCCAGGGGTTGTACCCTTCCACCCTTTTTAGCCTTTATGTAACATTTCCTTAAAGATCCCATGAGGAGCATAAAGGAGAGGTTTATCACTGCTTTCCCTTATATACTGCAGAAGATGCTGTGAGCAGAGTTGCAGCCCTAGAGTAGGACAAACAGTTATGAATCCTGGTAGGTCCACCACCTGGACAATTCACCTGAGAAGGGGCCAGAGCCCACAAGGCATCCAGATCAAAGAGCTGTCATACAGGCAAGGAGGGGCTGTAGCCAACACAAGCCTTCAGCAAACAGCAGCCTGCCTGCCCCGACCCGGCTGGGATCCAGGCCTCCCTGGGAACTTAGGCCCTGGGGCTACTGTGTCTTCAGCTCCAGTTGTCAGTCCTGGTTACTGCATCCCTTTTCCCATCAGGCAGCTGATGATGCCGAAAAACTTTACTTCTTACCCATGGGGTTGTGACGGCCTCCTGCATCTCTCTTGCTTTGATAACAAGGAACAAATAATGATACTGTTTGAAACCATCTGAGCCCTCATCCGAGTTCATGCTGTAGTTCCCAGGGTGTGTGTATTGGGGAAGGAGTGGAGTGGGCAGGCAGGGGAATGACCAGAGACAGGTGAAGACAGAGGTGGTCTGGGGCAGGTGGTGAGGGGCAGGCAGAGGCTGTGAGTTTGCCTCACACTGAAAAGGAGAGTTTTGGCTGGGTTCGCGTAAAGGCTGCTTATGAATTTTTATTTCTGCAAACAAAGTCTCGGACCTTCCTAGAAACAAATGGATGGGTATCCATTTCTGTAGCATGAGGACTTACACGTTATGGCTGATTTCAAGCAGGTTTAATTTCATTTTAGCAAAAGGTAAGGCATTTCATTAGAGTCACTTCAGAAATAAAATCAAACTGAGAAAAGAGACCTGCAACTATTTGGCTATCACTGTGGATGATGGTTAATCGGGCCCTTGATTCTTACAGGTCTGTGTACATGTAGGAAAACCCTAATGTGTCAGCAGGCCCTGCTGAGTGCCAGTGCAGCCGTCTAGGTAAGGGCTGCAGACAGGCAGGGAGCCAAAGGCCAGTGTGGGGAATGGATAATGCCAGTTGAGTGCAGAGGGGGCCTGGTGAATTGTTGGCAGTGATGCAGACTCAGATCTGAAGGCCAAACGTGTGCAGCAAGCCCCCTTCTGCTCAACACACATTTGCTGAAGAATCAGGAACTGGTTCCTGGGCCTGTGCACATTTGTAGCCTGAACACTTGACCCTTGTCGCTTCACGTAAGTAGCTCCTTCAGCTCTAGTGTCGTCTCCTCAGAGAGGCCTCTCTCACCAGCTTGTCCAAAGTGGTTATTTTCTATTTCAGCTCCATTGCTTCTTTCACAACATTTACTACAATTTATTTGTGTCTCTCTTCCTAGAATATAAATTCTATTAGACAGGGGCTGTGATCTGTCTTGTTCACTGTTGTAACTTCAGTCTCTAACACAGTACTGGGCACATACTAAGTGTTCAATAAGTATCAGTGGAATGAAGAATGAACAGGTCAGAGATAATGCATTCTCCTTTCTTGACTGCAGCCAACCTTAGTGATTTAGAGAAATGTGTATATTCGAAATACATGTATATGTACTGGTGTATGTATCTGCCTGTATCAGTAGGTGACATCACTTGATGTTATACAACTCTTAAATTTTATTATATTACTGTACTGCTAAATGAAGAAAAAACTAAGGTTATTATTATACACTATGCAAAATTTGTAAGGAAAAAAATTGTGTAAATTGGTAAAACCTTGCTCCTCAAATTGTCATCCATGGACCAGCATCTCAGGCCCCACTCCAGACTCACTGAATCAGAATTAGCACTTTAACATGGTCCCCAGTTTGAGAAACTGCTCCAAAAGACTCACAGTTTAGCCTGTGAGATCATTCTGTGAACTGTAGGGGGCAGTTTACCGAGGTTGAGGAAAGGTAGAACAGCTTTGTAGGACACTGATAGTTCCAGGAAGAATAAGAAATTCTGTGCTTCACAGGTTGATTTTTGTTTTTAAATCCTAAAGAAAGACTGTTGGCTAGTTAAGTTAGTGGGCATTTTTAACTAAGCATAACTCATTACTGGCAAAGTTAACACCATGGACCCTTCCAGAATTTCATTCAGGACAGGAGAGCCACTATCCCTCGTCTATCTCAGGTATGGCTGGAGAGAGGGTATCTGAATAATGTTAGTAGATAGTGTTTTTTACTTTTTTCAAATAATTCTAATTGTCCATATTCTCATATTATAGAACTTAAAAAAAAAGTTAGTTAGCTGTTGTTATAAAGAAAAACAAGGAGCCTATTTATCCAGTTAACACATTCCCGAGATTGTCAGCTAAGTAACTTGCTCCTTTTCCTGGTAACAGCCTGAGGAAGAATTAAAATGATGATGGGCAGAAATATCCAAAGTGATGAAAAGCAAGGACCTACAACCAAGATTACTCTATCCTGCAAAACTATCATTTAGAATCGATGGCCATATAAAGAGCTTCCCAGACAAGAAAAAGCTAAAGAAGTTCATCACCACCAAACCAGTATTACATGAAATGTTGAAGGGTCTTCTTGAAGAAGAAGATAAAAAATATGAACAATATCCCTGGCTGGTTTGGCTCAGCAGTTGGAGCACTGGCCTGCAGACTGAAGGGTCTCGAGATTGATTCCCGGTCAAGGGCACATACCTGGGTTGCAGGTTCCATCCCTGGCCCTGATCAGAGTTGTGCGGGAGGCACCCAATTGATGTGTCTCTCTCACATGGATGTTTCTCTCTCTCTCTCTCTCTCCCCGCTCCTCCTTCCTTTCCACTCTATCTAAAAAAATCAATTGAAAAATATCCTTGGGTGAGGATTAACAAACAAACAAAAAAAGAACAATAAAATGGCAATAAATACATATCTATCAACAATTGAATCTATAAACCAAATGAACAATCAGAACAGAAACAGAGTCATAGATATAGAGAACTTTTTGTTGGTTGCCAGATGGGAGGGGGGTTGGGGGTATGGGCGAAAAAGGTGAAGGGATTAAGAAGTACAAATAGGCCCTGGCCAGTTTGGCTCAGCGGTTAAGCGTTGGCCTGGGTCCAGAGAGACCCAGGTTCGGTACTTACTAAGGGCGCATATCTCGGTTGCAGTTTGTCCCCGGCCCTGGTTGGGTTGTGCAGGAGGCAGCCACTCGATGTGTCCCTTTCACATTGATGTTTCTTTCTCTCTTCCTCTCTCTCCCTCCCACTCTATCTGAACAAAAAATGGAAAAATGTCCTCGGGTGAGGGAAAAAAAAAAGAAGTACAAATTGGTTGTTAGACTGATGAACAGGGGGCGGGGGGCAAAAGAAATAAACCAAAGAACTTATATGCATATATAAATAACCAATAGTCACAGACAATATAGTGTGGGGAAGGCAGGAGGAGGGTGGGAGTGGGGAGGAGGGGGAAGAAAAAATGGGGGAAGAAAAAAGGGGGACATCTGTAATACTTTTGACAATAAAGATTAAAAAAAAAAAAGTAAAAATAAATAAATAAATAAAATGATGACGGGCTCTTTCCTAAGAAGCTGAGTTACAAAACACCTCCATTTCCGAAACTGTAGATGTGATTAGTGGTGGGTAAAATAAGTGTTCTGGTCTCTCACATTTGAATTAATTGATTAAATAAGCATTAATTCAGTTCCTAAAGGTGCCAGCATGGGCCAGTGCTGGGGATCAAAGATTAATACCAGATTCCTGCCTACAGTGTGATTATATGACTTTGGTTTATCCAGGACAAATCTCTTGCTGGCCTGGTGAAAAACCTGGAATTCCCTCGCTCTTTAATCAATTTAATCAGTGCTCTAGGTCAATAGGAGGATCAATGGCAATGAGAAAGTCTTGTTCTTTTTCATCTGGAAAATTAAGCCTCCTTCCCCAAATGTCCTCAGTGACTGATCCTCATCAGTGAGGATAATCTTTCCTGTACTCAAAGCAGGTTGTTTTTATTCTGTCGGCCCGGAGAGCAGAAAGAAAAATGATTTTTGAAGCTTCCTCTTCTGTGGAATGTCTGGCACACTGGTGCTAAACAGGCAATAAATCATAATAAATGGGAATAGTCGCCCATGGCATGATCTGATTGAGCCGTTTAAACAATCACTTTGTGTTGACAAAGGGTAGGGTGATTATGCCAGAGGAATTCAAAGGTGCTTAAAACAAATGAACTGGAGAAATTGTTTGAAAAATGTGGGGGGTTCTTCCAGGGCAATAGACTTCCTTCATTCTGGTTCAGCCTTGAAGTCCATAGACCTGAGTAATTAAGATGCTGCTAATTTTTCGGCCTTAGGCTGGGTGGAGGGGGCCCAACCAGGTAGCTGCCACCTGAGACTTGCCTTCTAAATCTGAGGTTTTGAGAAGTGAACCTCACAGGGACCTGCTAATACTAGTCTGCAGTTTGGGAGATTAACCCTCACATTAATGTATAGGTAGAGTCATTCAGAGGGCAGCTCCCAGCACACGTACAACCGTACAACCGTTCTAACACAGGCGTTAGGCTTCAGCAGGGAAGTCATTATTCGTAGTAATAGTAATAATAATAATAATAATAATCATCATCATCATCGATGCAAATGGGCTGCTTTTCGCCAGCTATTCCGGAGACATCGGAGACATCCTGTTGGTGCGCATGGGGCACCCGTCTGGTGCTTGTGGGTGGGAGCTTTTTGTTATTTTCCAAAGGGAAGTGCCGGAGGGTAAGCGACTTCTAGGTCACCTTGCAGGCAGGGAGGGGTTAGAGCCTAATTCTAGGTCTTTTCGGCCCTCTCCCCAGACCAGCAGGCAGGCAAGAGGAGCCCAAACGCCTGCAAGGACCAGAGGGAGGAAGAGCTCCCCCTGGCGGCTTCTTGGCCCCCCCTCCTCGCTGCGTTCCTGCACCCCACCCCCATCCTGCTGCAGAAAGGGAGGCGCCCCATTCCACCCCTTCCTCAACTTCCCTGGGTCTGTAGGATCACCCCTCACAGGTTCAGTTGGCGGTCCTTTGAGTGGGAATAAGGGGATCCCCCTCAGCCCGCACTCCAAATAGAGGTAGAGCTGTGGGTCTCAGCCGTGTATGCACGGGCGGATCCCCTGGGGAGATGCACCCATGACCAATCACCCCTAACTCTGGCCTTGGGTCCCAGATGTCATTTCTGCATAAAACAGGGCAGGCAATTCCCACGCACAGGAGGGGCGAAGACTCACTGCCTTTGAGACAGCTAGGATTGGACGTTAGTTGGTAACAGGAATCATAGTATACTTTCCATCTGAGAAGTCCAAGCCCTCTTTAGGTTTGCCTATGGTTACATCATCTCGCTCATTACGGTTGGGTTGGACTCAGGAATGATTGCTAATCTGAACTCAAGTAAAAGACTGAACTGCTAAGAGGCCGATTGGCTACATGCAAACAAATGGAACTGGACCATCAACTTACACCATACACAAGAATAAACTCAAAATGGATAAAAGTCTTAAATGTGACTCATGACTCCATAATAATCCTAGAAGAAAATGTAGGCAACAAAATTTCAGACATCATATGGAGCAGAATTTTCACTGATACATCACCTAAGGCAACAGAAACAAAGGAAAAAATGAACACATGGGACTACATCAAACTAAAAAGCTCTGCACAGCAAAAGAAACAACCATCAAAATGGAAAGGGAATCCACTGTATGGGAGAGCATAATCGCCAATGATACATCAGATAAGGAGTTAATTTCCAAAATATATAGAGTACTCACACAACTCAACAAAAGGAAGACAAAGAACCCAATTAAAAAATGGGCAGAGGACCTAAATAGACACTTCTCCCAAAAGGACATACAAATGGCCAAGAGACATATGAAGAAATGTTCAACGTCACTAATCATCAGAGAGATGCAAATTAAAACAACTATGAGGTATCACCTCACACCTCCCAGAATGGCTGCCATCAACACATCATCAAACAACAAGTGCTGGTGAAGGTGTGGAGAAAAGGGGACTCTAGTACACTGTTGGTGGGAATGCAGACTGGTGCAGCCACTGTAGAAAACAGTATGGTGTTTCCTCAAAAAATTAAAAATAGAACTGCCATTTGACCCAGTGATCCCACTTCTAGGAATATATCCTAAGAAGCCTGAAACATCAATCAGAAAGAATATATGTAC
This sequence comes from Tadarida brasiliensis, assembly GCA_030848825.1. Taxonomy (NCBI): domain Eukaryota; kingdom Metazoa; phylum Chordata; class Mammalia; order Chiroptera; family Molossidae; genus Tadarida; species Tadarida brasiliensis. The sequence continues at coordinate 61,731,336 of CM061267.1, read as the reverse complement.
CCCTATGTTCATAGCAGCACTATTTATAATCGCTAAGATCTGGAAACAGCCCAAGTATCCATCAATAGATGAGTGGATAAAAAAGCTGTGGTACATATACACAATGGAATACTATGCAGCTGTAAGAAGGAAAGATCTCTTATCCTTTGAGATGACATGGAGGGACCTCGAGAGTATTATGCTAAGCAGAATAAGCCAATCAGAGAAAGACAAATACCACACGATCTCACTTATTTGTGGAATATAATGAACAATGTGGGCTGATGCATGAAATAGACCCAGAGACATAGAAAGGAGTATGGTTCAGACTGACAAACCTCAGAGCAGGGGGGAGGGGTGGATGGAATAGATGAACCAAAGAACTTATATGCATGTATACATAACCAATGGACATAGACAACAATACTGGGGGGGGGGTGGCGGGATGGGGAGGAGGGTGTCTGGGGGAGAAAAAGGAGAAACATCTGTAACAAAAATAAATTAATAAAAATTGGGGAAAAAAAAAGAGGCTGATTGGGGCAGTATTAATCCTTTGAGAGGACTTTCAGTCCAAAGGTACTAGATAATTCCAGAGGAGCCTCAAAATATACCTGCTGCTACCTCTGTGCCTAAGGTGGTGTGCTAGTGGCTGGGGGAGGAAGCTCATTGCCCTCCGGTGCATCATTAGATCCCTCCAGCAGCCGCTTTGCTGAGTGCTCAGGGTGTGTTGGCTGGGGGAAGACAGAAACATAATTCAGGTTTCTTGCAAGTTTTAGCACCAGAGACCATGTCTGCTTCTCATCTGAAGCCTGGTGCTTTAATGTGAGCTCCCAGTAGAAAGAAAAATCCACCACCAGCATTCACTTAGAGCCTGTTCCTTACCTGAGACTGCAGCCTGAGGCTGGAAGGATCCTCTGCCTTACATTGAACATGTCTCCTCTTGAGGCTTCCTAGACTGGGAGCATTTAGATAACTAAACACAAATCACAGGAAGGGCACTTCCAAAACTGAGATACAGATTTGGCTGAATGAGAAACATAATAGGAAGTTTTTGAGGCCGGGAGCTTCACTATATCCAGCCAGTGTGCTGCAAAGCTCCTCATTAAGGCTCCTATCAACCTGGAAACTCGGCACTTTGAAAGCCAGTGGGTGAGCTGGGGTCAGAAACTACCACACTCCATGCCCTGCTGTCCCTCTGAATAGTTCATTTAATGGGCCCTCTTTAAATAAGCCTTCCTGCCAAAAACAAAACACAAAACACCTCACAGAACCCACTCCTAGAGGTGAGGCTGCTATCTGTGTGAAGAGGTTTGGCACGGAGGAACACATGGCACCCATGAGGCCTCCCCACAGACACAGGGACTCGCAGCCTCTCAGGCTGGTCAGAAAGGAAGGCCTGAGCAGGCGGAGCTGCTCCCTTTACAAGGGGCTGTTTTCAAAGGCTGCAGGATGATCCATTAAAATGGACACTCAAAGCATCTGTGAGTATAGGAGACATGGGTGTTAAATAGCTATTTCTGATCTCAGATCAGTAGTTTTATTTCCCCTTTCTTTATCCTTTCTTTTTCTATTAAGGTCTTTGAAGAGTTTTGCTCTTGACCTCAAAGAGTCAGGGTCATGGGGCCTTTGTTCAGGTTCCCAGTGGCTGAGGAATGTTCTTCGGTTGCATTTACATGGTTTGATAAATCATCCAAAGAGAAACGACATGGTAGATTTATAGAGCTGAAATGGCAGCTTTTTCCTGTTCTGGCGGTGGTTCCAGGCCCCGAGCCAATGGGGGCAGGCTCCTGCTTTGTAAGACAGTGTTCTCTATAATGGCTTAGAGTCTGTTGAACTTTGGGACTCTCTGGAGGGTTATAGGCGGATCAGGAGGGCATGAACTTCTCTGGGCTGTGTAATGCAGGTTTTAAAAATCCGGGCTGTGAGTCAAGTTGCCCTGGTTCCCGTTCCTGATCATCCTCCCTGATCAAGGCCACCCAACACTCTCTAACCCTTGGTTTTCTTATTAGTAAAATGAGAGTAATTGTTAATACCTACCTCACAGAGTTGCTATGAGGTTTGAGTGAGCTCAATAACCAGATGGGCTCACATTGCTTACTGGATATGTGACCTTGGGTAAACCACTGTAACCTCTCTGGGCCTCAGTTTCCACAACTGTTAAATGTTAACTACTGTGCTCACTTCGGCAGCACATATACTAAAATTGGAACGATACAGAGAAGATTAGTATGGTCCCTGTGCAAGGATGACACGCAAATTCGTGAAGCGTTTCATATTTTTGAGACTACTTACGTCATCCTTAGAACCGTAACCATAGCAGTATATTTTTTTCCTCTTTGAATAAAAAAATATTTTTGCTGTATTTTTACCATATAAACTATTTAAAAAACAAAACAAAAATAAATAAATAAATGTTAACTACTTCCCTTGCCATCCTCACACAATTGTCTTGTGTGGAATAATTAAAGACACTGTGCAAGTATAGAGTGAGGTATTATTTTTCTTACCTGTATCACCTGACAAGAACTTTTTAAAGTAGTAGGAGGTGTTTTTTGTTTTTGGGGGGGAGGGGTGCTACATTTTAGTGATTGAAACTGATCTAAAAGGCTTTGGATATCCCACAGATGAACTGGATGGGCCCTACTGTTTCTACGCGTGGCAGGTGGAGTGTGAGATGGGGACCACCTGTGCGGGGAGTTTGCAATCTGGAGCTTCAGATCAGCCTTAAAAGTCAAGAGAAAGTTGCACTGAAAACTAAAGTTTTAGGTTAATTTTTAGAAGTACAGCTGCTCTGTTGACCTCTGAGGGTGAAAAGGATTGGTCAAAATCTCCGTTTATATCTACTCAAAATACCCGACAAAGCTAGATTCGGGGTCTGGGTTCAGAGAGTCCTAGAGGTGGTCTGTCAGCACCTTCCTCTTCTCTAGCATTTAAGCTTGAACGAGCGAAGTGAGTCAAAGGCGTTTTAATGGATGCGTGGGTAATGTCTTCACGGTCAACTTTTCACATTGTTGTTTGTTAGGAAAGAGCAAAGGCCAACTAGTCTTGTGCTTTATTTTTGGCAATATCTTTCCATAGCATTCAGGGATCTACAATTTAATGAGAGGAAATAATTATAAACCTTAAGTTTCAGTCTCAAAAACTTAAAAACTGAGAGCTGATGTACCTTATGTATAACTATTACTTGTACTAAGTTTGATTTTTGCCAAACTAACCTAAAGCAAATACAAAAAGAATAATGGCAATGAATGGATCTGGTCAATTAATCAGGTATACATCTTATCTCTTTCAAGTTCAAGCTCATTCTCTTCACTCTTTCATCTTCCCAAGGTAGCTTGATTAAAGGGAAATGGGAAAAAAGGAGTAATTTGTGTCATAACTTGTACTTCTATTATAAAGAGGACATCTTTATTCCATTATTTTATGAGAAACATTCATTAAAGTAATGTGATCTCTCCCACCAAAATTTACAGCACTATTAATGTACCCTTTCAGGTTCCAGAGTTCCCAGGGCATTCTTTTTCTTTGGAAGATTCTCATGAATTATTTCTAAGTGGACATATTACTGCTTTAAATAGGAGGTGTATGTGCGTGCGTGTGTGTGTGTGTGTGTGTGTGTGTGTGTGTGTATGACCAGAGAAGAGAGTTTTTCTTCCAACATAGCTACAAGGAAGACAGGTTGGTTCTTATCACAGCCATTCCAGGGCTGGAATGACAGGGGTGTAAGAGCCACACACAATGGCATTAATGCATCCTCAGACTCCAGAGTCACTTTTTGCTGAACACTAGTGAACCCCTCAACGTCAGTGCAGAGTTTAATATAGCTTTTTATTCCTATCTTATTTTTTTCATAGCAGTAGACAAGACTGGTTGGTATGGCAGTAGACTGAGAAATCTCTAATTCACTTTCTGATTTGACAAATATCTTTGGAACGACTATTAGATGGCAGGCACACAGGATACAGTGGTCAACAAGACAGCTTTAGTGCCTGTGTGGAACTAACACAATTTATTTTTCAGGGAGGGGAGGAGTGATTGGCAAATAGAGGCTCCCACTCAGAGATGGAATCAGAGAGTCAATGGCAAAGTGAATTTGACCATTCAAAGGACCTCAGAGTCATCATTTGCTCAAAGTGGGAATAAAGGTCAAATGTGAATGGAAACTTTGGACTTAAGAGATTTCATTGGGGAAGTCTCTCTCAGAAACTTGAGGACATATCTAAGTGGCAGAGACATGGCTATATAGGACAGCAATTCTATATAATGTTCTTTGGTTGGGGGGTTTCACTTTCTTTAGTTTCTTCATCCATCCATTCATTAAATCAAACACTGAGTGGCCTGTTCCTATTCTCAAAGCAGAGCATTGTGCTAGCCATTGAGAATAGGAAATGAATTTAAAAACTGCTCTTTCTGACCTTATGGAGCTCACATTCTAATGAACTGAGCAAGCCACCCTAAAACATAAACATGATACAATTTGTTAAGCGCTTTAATGGAGTTATATACTGAGTGATATGAAAAGATAGAAAATCACTTAGAAATACATTTTTGAGAGAAAGTACCTAAATAATAATGGCATTTTTCATGAGTCTTTTCAGTTCCAGTCAACAATTTTATGGTTATGTATATACATGGGATAAGCCCTCTTAACTTTCATCTGAGATAGAAGATTCACTGAATCAGAGCCCATTTTATTTACAACTATGTGCAGTTCTCTTAGTAAAGAGCACGGATGTGACTGAAAGTGCTTTAGTTTTAAAATTAAGAAGCATATGCCCTGGCCAGTTTGGCTCAGTGGTTAGAACATCAGCCTGAGCCATGGGTTCGATTCCCGGTCAAGGGCAGGTATCTGGGTTGCAGGTTTGATCCCTGGCCCTGGTCAGGGTCATGTGGGAGGCAACCATTTGATGTGTCTCTCTCACATTGATGTTTCTCTCTCTCCCTCCCACTCTATCTGAAAATCAATGGAAAAATATCCTCAGGTGAGGATAAAAAATAAAAAATAAATTAATAGGCATAGATGAGTTAGAAATGACTTAACTTTTCAAGATCACTGACCTTCCTGCTTTACCATTTCTTTGGTCAACTTCCCCTAAGACACAAACTAGTTTGAGGATTCTTCTTTAAAAGAAAAAAGCTGTAGTAGTGTCATATGTTTATTTCTCAATCTGTTTTCCATTGTCTGCTGACCCTGATCTAGGAAATAGTGTGAGGGAAAAACTCAACTGCTCTCTTGGCAGCTATATAGCTAGTTCATCCTTGGCTACTGTATTTTAATAAATTTCTTAAATTTTTTTTTACCCCAAAGCTTTCCTGGCTAGAACCAGGGCTAGATCAAAGTACAGATGCTATTCGACTCGCCATAGGGTTACGTCTGGATAAACCTTACATTCTAAGTTGAAAATATCGGAAGTCAAAAATGCAATGCAATACATTTTTCACCTACAGAATAATTGCCTTTCTCTCCTCTCACTAGAAGCTGGAAACACAGATGGGCATTTGCTAGACATAATGGGAATCGACAAAACAAAACACCATATCCAAAAAAACCACTGACAACACAGTTCGCTGTAGAGTCTTGGTTGTTTACTCTCGTGACCATGGGGCTGACAGGGAGCTGAGGCTGGCAGTCACTGCCCAGTGTCACCAGACAGTACCCGAATTTGTAGCCAAGGAAAAGATCAAAGTTCACAATTCGAAGTACAGTTTTTACTGAATACATATCTCTTTTGCACCACCATAAAGTCAAAAAATAGAAGTCAAACCATCAGAAGTCTGGGACCATCTGTACAGTTTTTCTGTAATTGATATGTTCTGGCTTAACTCTGAAACAAGCTGGCTTTTCCTGTAATTGAAAACACTTGGTGACTATGGCAACACCCTTATTAGCCACCAAGGTCTGGGAGTTCTGCTTGTTAGAAAATGGACAGGAGTTCTGTCTTTCCCTTTGTGCTTTAGTTTTAGACAAGCAGCAAACCTCTTTAGGCATACTGAACATGCTTTGCAGCTTTATCTCACGGAATTTAAAATCTAACTGGGAACTGTGACATCTCTTCTTCATTCCCTCTTCCTTAGCTCTTCCCTGCCAGCAGCCATCCTGTACTACATGCTAATATAATGCGTTTGGATACGTGCTCTGTTGGACACTCAGCAGCTTTGCATCCACTTTGTGAATGCCAAGGTCAAGAACCAGCTGGTGTCTGGTGTCCCAGACCTGGCAGCCTTGTATCCATAGAGTCTGAATGATGAGCACGGTTGAGAAATCAAGGAGCTAGGCATTTAATACCAAGGGAGGCATCCCATATTCTCTGGTACCTAAAAGGGCCAGAAATAGGAATGTCTCCAAGTATCAGACCCAATGAGGACGCTGCTGAGATGACCTGGGTCATCATAGGTCAGGCTGTTAACAACTCAGTGTGAATTGCCTTCGAGATGGCTTCTGTGGGCTAAAGATTGTGACCATGGACTAGAATAGGCTGACAGCTTCATCTGAGGCCAAACTTCTGGCAAGCTGAGCTATGGCCAAGTCACAGGGCCACACAGGGACCTCTGAGGATGTTGCTTTTAATCAACTTCCTCTACCGAATAAAGCTATGGACCAATTGCATGATGGCTACAGCTACCCTTATCTGCCAAGCAAGAAAAAGTAAATGAAAAGCTGTAATTAAAAAAGATAATTTAAAAATTAGTTTTTATTAATAGAATTAAGCCATATTAAGTCTTGAGATGGTATCATAAATACGCTAATAAAATGTTCTTTCCAAATGAAAACACATATGGATTGAATAATTTTAAAGTCATATGTTGCATGTTGGTTTATAACAAATATTAAATATATTAAGTGGCAATATAAAGTAGCTTGAAGACATTCTGCATCACTGGCTAAATAACTAGGTAACTGCTTATCAATCTTTATGTAATATACAGACCAAACCTGTCAGCAGGAAGAAAAGTTGCTATATTGACGAATCAGAGAATGGGCACTTTTTCCTAAGACCACAGAATGAGGGCCTGGCAGGTGCTCTGTGTGTATCATCTTAATAGGAAAGGAAGAGAGATTGCGGCAGGATGATTTAGATTATCCACAAATAACAAATTCTCCTGTGAAGGCTATTAACATGGGGTAGAATTAAAATGGCAGTAGGGTTTTCTTTCCTAGATATCTGTCTAACTCAGCTGTCTGCAGAAGCTCTGGTGTGGAACTGCCTGAGGAGAAGAAAATGAACGGATTATCTCCTGGTGAGCCTGTAATTGCGCCAGGCTAGAATCCGCAGGGCAGCACGTGTCCTTTTAGAAGGCCACCGAGCCTTCTTGGATTCTCTAATGATGAACTTGTCAATTGCCCTAAACCTGCTGCCATCTTGACTCCCCCACTTCTTTCCTCTGCCAGCCAGCCACCCAGGAGCCAAGCCTCCCCTGCCCCCCCTAATAAGGTAACTGGCAGCTCCTGTGCTGTGCCTTCCTCTCCATGGTCCCCCCAGTTGAGGCCCGTTTCTATTTATCTGCCACAGGGTTGGCTGTCGTGCTGTCATAGCTGCATGTGCCTGCAGCCTCCCTGGCACCCCGCTGCTCTGGTTGTCTCTATTGTCTTGCCTCCATGGACCTAAATTGTAGGCCTTACCTCCCTCCCACGGTTTCTCTGGCACACACCTTACATTCCAGTCAAATTGCTTTGCTTGCCTTAACTCTCAAGCCCTCACTGCCACTGATTTTGCAGATGACTGGGTTGCCCTACTGCCTCTCTGCCTCCTAAAAGCCAGCCTGTCGTTCAAGGCTCAGCTCAGATGCCACCACCTCCATGAATACTTCTTTGATGAGCTCACAATGAAAGATGCACTTTGCTCATTTCTCTTGAGAACATGTTGGTGGATATTTGCTTATTGATAGACATGTATGGGCCTTGCCTAGTGGATAATAGCTATGGTTTATTCATCTTTCTGTTCCTCACAGTGCCAAGGTATGTGCCTTAAACCAAAAGCTTTGTTGGCTCAAGGAATTAATCAATTCAGAGAAAGCTTTGCCCAGGTGACATTTTGGAGTGATGGCTCTGAAATTAAACGGGTAACCGAGTGGATATTATAATGTCCTCACTGGCATGTCTCCTAAATGCAGGGTATGTAAATTGGGGTAATTGCTTTACTTTTTATACTTTAAGGGATTGCATTTCAGGAAGAAAAGTCGGGGTGGAGAAAACTGTGACTGCCCCAGAAGTTACCTGAAAGTCCTTGTGTATATAATTCATATTCTCACATATACATATATGTCGGCATGTGATTATGAAATGTGCCAGTTGGAGTCACTCTTGCATCTTCCTCTTTGTTCTACATGTTCACTAAAAATTTTGTTTCCTGATTACTGAAATAATATATCAGAGATGATTTGGATAATATATAAAAGTGCGTTATCTGGGTGTAATTCTCATTACTCAGAACAACAACAACCTGACTATTATTTGGATTTCCTTCCAGTTTTTTTTCTTTGTATAACATTCTCCTCCTCACTCTCATATTTATGTAATCTGAATTTTCTTGCTACACTGCTTTTGGGGCAGAGGATGGTTTGTCCTAGGGCCTCTATTCACCCAGGATGGGTCTCAGACATAAATAGTTCTGTTGATTTCTGTTCTAAGTTTTAAGGCACTCTGAGGAATTTCCAGTGAATATAAAGAAAGCTGGGAAATTTAAAAAAATGGTTTCAAAATTAATTTTTAATGTATTCTTTCCTCTCCCTCTCAAATGTATGATGTACTGTCTTTGTTTCAAGGACAAGACATGACGAGAAAGAGACTGTGAAATAAAAGGTGAGATGGAATCTCATAATTACCACCACGTTACCAGTCTGATCAGTAAAGTGCTTCTTCCTGGAAATAGCCATTGCGAACTGCAAACAAGCGCAACGATGAGGACTGAGGGGAACTTCACTTCATCTCTGGCGCAGGGCATGTAGGGCTAAGGCCCATGGCTGAAGCTTTCCTTCTAAAAATTTTACTCAGTGCTCACACCTTGGCTAATGTCGGTTGCACGGCTCAGCCATTCCTACTTGCCTGCATTTTTCTCTGAGCTGGTCTTTCACCATAAATCATGGCTGAGGGCTCTGTACTTACTCCTGTAATCTGCTCTGGCCCATAACAAATGGTTGCAGGCAGAATTGCAATTCCATGATGCTTTAGTGGCTTGTAGCAAAGTACCTAACAGCCTTTAATGCCTCCTTTCCACCCCCAATTGTGGATGTGGGTGGGGGGATCTATTTGAACTTGATAAACAAAACCCATCAGTATCAAGGATACAGTGTGCCAGACGGTGTCAGATGACCTCTAATGACATACCTGGCAGAGCAAAACCACCAATGCAATGCTTCTTTTAAAACATCACAGGAATGTCTCAATGTTTTTTTTATTTAGTTCAGAAGGGGAAAATGAGAACTCCAAGTACTCAGGGTCTCAATGAACATTGATGTACTTCAGGATTTATATCTATAATTTTCCACACATTTGTGCTCTTGGTAATGAGACACTTACTCTAAGATCTCACAGTCTTTGGCCTATGAAATATGCCACTATTTCTCTTTTCAAACACCATTTATACATTGGGACTGATAATAAGGGCCATTAAAAGATGGCCTGTGTAAAATATCGATAAACCTTTCACAACAGAGAAAATTCTTTATATCACCAGGTAGAAGTTGTCCAAAATTTCCATTTTTCCCATCTTAAGAAGTTTCCTCAACTCTTTTTTGTTAGCTATTACATATTCATTAAGTGCTACAGCTGTGTTTGTATAATACATTTTCATACTCAATTTTATCCTTGAATAGTTTTTACCCTTAACCTGTTCTGAACCTCAGGGATCTCATATTTAAATTGCCTGATGGTTTTAGACCAGTGTTATTATTGACCAGTATTCTGATTCTTTAGTCTCTTTTATCTACATCATAGTGTCTTCAAATTAAGTCAATCTTGCTAAAAATAATAGGATGGCCATTTATTTATTTATTTATTTTTATACATTAAAAAAATTTTTTTTCTTTATTGATTTTAGAAAGAGAGGAAGGGAGAGGGAGAGAGAGATAGAATCATTGATGAGCAAGAACATCCATTGGCTGCCTCCTGCATGCCCCCCACTGGGGATTGGGCCCACAACCTGGGCATGTGCCCTGACCAGGAATCAAACTGGCGACCTCTTGGTGCATGGGTCGACGCTCAACCACTGAGCCACACCGGCCAGGCAATAGGATGGCTATTTAAAGAGAAGATTGAATATGAGTGAGTAGTCTCAGCTCAGTCAAGGTGCTCACGCAAGACAAAGAGGCTGTTTTGAACATGCCAAAGGAAGTTGGCTTTGGATAGCAACTAAACGACACAGGAGGATTTTCCATAGCTACTGCTGTTCAGCCGGGAATATTGTTGACTAAGTGGAGAGAAGACAAGGAAATTGAAATGTTTGCTTTGACATCAGGTTTGTAGGTTAGTGGGGTCGTTTTGGGACATTTTGTGTCTTCTATTTCTGAGCTACAAGGTGGAGATGGTTCTCCTGTGGGTCTGATTTACTTTCATCTAATTTAAGGGATTCTCAGAGGTCTGCCTGCTGACAACATCATCTCATAAGAACTTAATGAAATAGCACATATTTACAGGTTAAGGCATTGTTACCAGGAAGAGTTTAACTAGTTAACATAGGCTCCACTGGTTACCTTAGATGTTACCAACTCAACAGGTTCCCCAAATTGAAGCATTTTCACACTCAAGTCAACAGGAATGGGCCTCACAATTCTCCTTTGCCAGGAGATATCTCTGAAGCCAGAAGCCAATGGCCTCCTGGTAAGGGTCAATCACCACCCTTGAACATCAGCCTGCTTTGGTTCTGTGAGCGAGTCACTGTTCGGAGCGTTCTGGGTCATTTCTGCCTTGGCAGATGAAGCCTGCCCAACACACATTCTCAGTGCCTGAAAAGCTCTTATTGCCCAGAACACTTCAGAAGAAAGCCACAGTGATGTCAATGGTGCCATGGGCTTGGGCTGCCTCTTGACTAATTGATCGCCCCCAAAGTAATACCATGTGTTTAAGCTATCAAAGAGATTGCACACAGCCCTGTGCTTCTTTGAGAAATATTGTTAGTGCTGTTTAAAAACAAACTAAAAAAAATGGGACAATAAATAAAACAAACTACATACACATAAATATGATACAATCGTTAGTCTGCACCCTTTTCCAGCTGTGAAGGGAGTTGTCTTGTGCTCGTGCCCGAGGGGTGCAGAACCTGTAGTTCAGACAATTCACTGTTACAAATGAGACGAGGAAACCCCAGAGAGGGGAGCCCAGCGCCTCAGGTGTTTTGCTGGGTGTGTGGGCAGCCCGGCCTTCCAGCCCAGTGCTTACTCTCAGCTCCAGGCACTTTTTATTAGATCACCCGGCCTCTGCCAGAGCTCATGAGTGCTTAGCTATTAGAAAAGATACTTTAATAACATTTTTATTTCATCACCCCCCCCCCCCATAGCTCCCAAGGCTGGGTACATAAGACTCCCCTGATTTCACCCACCCTTCCATGAGAATGCAAATAATCTGACCCAGTGGCTTTACTTTTTAAAGTTATACTAAGGAAATACTCAAAGCTACATAGGAAGGTATAGCTATAAGAATATTTTTTTTTGCAGCATTTTTCATAAGAGTGGAAAAAGTAGAAAAACAAGAGATATACAAATAGGAGATTGGTTAAATGATAAATCTATACAACAAAGTGCTAGGCAGTCATAAAAAAGGATGTATATTTAAGAAGGATGTTAGTCCAAACATACTGTCAAATGAAAAAAGCAAGTTCCAAAACAAAATGGTTACATTTTCAAAAGAGAGGCAGAGTTCTTGTTTCTCTTTTACTTCTGTTTTTGAGATATTCTATAACTGATATATATATTATTCTGTTGAACTCAGTAAGAGTTATCTAACAAAAGAGACCCATTAGGGCACCCCGAGAACTAATGCAGCCACAGAATGAGCAGGAACATTTTCAAAGTTGAGATTTAGACACATCGTTTCCTAATTTCTGTCCTAGGACTTCCTCTCAGAACTTCAGTCTTTCAAATAGCCCCCTTAGAGCAGTTGGTCAAGAGACCCTCAATATAGGAGGTGTCTCAGGATTGTGGCATCCTTTGACTGAGCAGGTTATTAGGTGGGGTGCAGGGTGTGGGGTCCCTTCTCTGTCCCTCCTTTCCCTTTCCTTGTCAGATTGGCTCCTAATGGGGGGGGGGGCAGTGAAGGGCTGGGAGGACACACAAGCCATAGGAATATGTATCTAATTAGAGATTAAAAACAAAACAAAACACACAGCACAAGTGAGGCTAAGGCCTCTAAATGGTCTATCTCAGGAGGAACTTATTACCCAGGAATTCAGGGAAATATGCATAATCAATACTTCCCTGTATTTTCTCCTCTCAGATCTCTGGCATGAGCAGACGTTTGTGGCTGTCTGCCCCTAGTCTCATGGACTCCCTTTCCCCCCACTGTGTCCTTTTTTTCTGTTTTGAAGCAGAAGCCTCTATTTTATGGGGTGGGTGGATCGAGGAAAGACCAGGTAGAGGAGAAGGATGATGAAAAGGCTGAGAAAAAAATTTCAGCTAAAAATAGTTTACTCTTTGTGAGAAAATAGAAGTAAAAGTAATTGACCAAATTTTGTTCTGTTCTATTCTACAATCCAAACTGAACCTCCAGCTTGCTGCGAGGTATTAAAGTAAGTTCTAGCTTTTTGATTTTTCAGGCTCACTAGTACTCCCACCAGATTGCCCTCAGACTCTGCTGGATCCAGTACCACTTTCTTTTTAAAAAAATTATTTTGTTTTATTATTGATTTTTTAGAGAGAGAGGAAGGGAGAGAGAGATAGAAACATTGATGTGAGATACATCCATTGGCTGCCTCCTGCATGCTCCCTATTGGGGATCAAACCCGTAACCAGGGCATGTTCCCTGACTGGGAATCAAACTGGGACCTCTCAGTCCTGGGACGATGCTCAATCCACTGAGCCACACTGGCCAGGCCCACTTTCTTTTACGAATTGAATTTATTTTGCATCTTCTCTTAAGTGGAGGAAGCCAGGTCTACTAGTTAACTATGGTGGTTCTTTCTTAGAATGTAGTCACTTTACACAGTTACTTATATATAAATGTATATGTATTTAAATGGAGCAAGTTAGTATAAAAGTAGATAAAAGATGCTACAGTTAGCTAAAAGAACTTAATTTTCATACAAGAATGCTGAAGACTGGAAGGATAGGAATTTTCTTAAAATAGTTTCCCACCCCACTGAACTTACCCTACTGGCATTTCTCTTCATTTGCGTGTGTGTATGTACTATGTTCTTATGCTGCAATTATGTTTAAGTTCCTTCAGTCATAGGAATGCTTTTTCCTAGTAGATTATAATCTTCTGGGGGGCAGGGCCTAATACTGATATTTCCTTTCTAGTTATCCATCCATCTGTCCGTCCGTCCGTCCGTCCATTCGTCCATCCATCTGTCTGTCCATCCACTGGATGCAAAGGAATGCACAGCTGAGCTAGTGGACATGGCTTCTGTCCTCAGAAGGTGAACAGTTCTCTCAGGTGGCCAGCATGGGGCTCTGGTCTTGCTAATTGATCCAGTAGCTAAAGAACTATGGAACACAACATAATAACCCAGCAAAATTTTTCATAAGAAACAAGATCACAGAAAGGCACAAAGAATGCCATGATCGTCATGTCGTATTTTGTAATACTAAATATCCTGGCAATGCGTTTTCTTTGCTAAGTAGACTGGCAATGGCTGTCCTTTCACATTTCCTGTCACCGTGGTGAGTGCTGCCACCCGCTCCTGAGGAAGATGAAGGAACACTTTTCCCTTGTCAGTGTGCTTCTTGGTGGGGAATCAGGATTGCGTTCGACTGGCACTGGTCTGTTTTGTGAGCTCCTACTTAGCTCCACTGGCAGGACAATGGACATTTCTCCTCCCCACTGAACCCGAGCTACTGCCTCAAAGAAGCCTTTTTGAAAAGAGGTGGGAATCAAACAAACATCAGTAAATAAGCCAGTGAAACATCACCAGACTCAGGAATTTCCTTTTCTACATAAGCCTACCTAAGTCCTAGCTGCCCCGGGTGGAACTCAGCTGCCAAGTCCTCATGCTACAATCAACTGAACAAAGGCAAGAAACTGAGGAGCAGCCACAAGAGGACACAGAACCCTGGTAACAAGAGAGAACTGATGTTAACGCCAATCTTATGAGTGCCTCCCTCCTACTGCGCTGTTTAGAAACCCATCACCTCTTATCTAATGGCCCTGAGGGCTGCCAGACATCAGCACACTTTATAAAATCAGGTTCAGGCAGTGAGACCGCTTCTGTGCTTTTAATTCTGAAGCCTTATTGCTGCTGGTTCTCCTAAGAGCACCAGTGTGGCATTATTTTTGTTTTTGGTATTTTTTTTTTTTGTATAAAACACATAAAATTTACCATCTTAACTATTTAAAGTGTACAGCACATTATTGCAATTATAGTTGTGTAATAGACCTCTAGAACTTTTGCATCTTGCAAAACTGAAACCCTACGCCCATGGAACAACTCTTCTTTCCCACTGCCCCCAAACCCTGGCAACCAGCATTCCATTTCTGTTTCTCATATTTGATCACGTTAGACACCTCGTGTAGGTGGGTTCATGCAGTATTTGTCTTTTTGTGTCTGGCTTATTTCACTTAGCTGTGTCTTCAAGTTTCATTTTGTTGTATGTATATACCACATTGTCTTTATCCATGTATCCTGCAATGGACATTTAGGTTGCTTTCACCTCTTGGCTACTGTGAATAAATGCTGCAATGAATAGAGATGTGCAAATATCTCTTTGAAATCATGTTTTCAATTATTTTGGATATATACCCAGAAGTGAGATTGCCAAATCATATGGTAGTCCCATTTTTAATTTTTTTAAAGTAATCTCTATACTGTTTTTGATAGTGGTTGTACCATTTTACATTCCTGCCAACAGTGTATAAGGGTTCTAATTTCTCCATCATCCTTGTCAGCAATTATTATCTTCTGTTTTTTTTTTTTTTTTTAATAGTGGTGATCTAACAGGTGTGAGGTGATAGCTCATTATGGTTTTGATTTGCATTTCCCTGATAATTAGTGATGTTGAGCACCTTACCATATGCTTCTTGGCCATTTGTTTATCTTTGTGGCCCAGCAATACACAACCAGGGGTTTCTAGAGAGCATTTAGGTGCCCCAGGGCTTTTGGTGCAGAAAGATTGGGGGGGGGGCACAGTCATACTGTATTCGACAACCAAAAGGCAACCAACATTTCACTCACATGCTGAGTAAGCAGTGACATTTTTTTGCCTGGGCATTGCCTGATACTTCACTTTGAAAACAAGCTATTGATTGCTGCATGCCCAGGGGTAATAAACTATTGATGGATATAATGGAAAAAGGCTAACTGAACAGATGTATTTCACTTGAAAAAGATAATTTTTCTCCCTCTGGCATTTTATGTGAAAAAAGAGAGACATTTTGAATTTAAAAAGAGACATTAAGAATTTCTGCCACTTGCTTTCTCTGTTAGTGAGTTTTCACAATGAATTATAATATGACCCAATTCATTGTGTTTTAAATCCTTACCTGAGGATATTTTTTCCATTGATTTTTTTAGAGAGAGTGGAAGGGAGGGAGGGAGCAAGCGAGGGGGAAGGAGAGAGAAACATGGATGTGAGAGAGACATATCAATTGGTTGCCTCCTGCATGTGCCCCAGCCAGGGCCAGGAATTTAACCTGCAACCCAGGCACGTGCCCTTAACTGGGAATCGAACCCATGACCCATTGAGCTACAGGCTGACGCTCTAACCACTGAGCAACACTGGCTACGGCCCAAATCATTTTTTTTGAAGGCACTATGTTAACAACAGACAATCTGTCTCCAAAAAATCCCAGTGTATGAGAGCAACTCCAAGTAGTCATAGAATGATTGTGTCCATACGTTAAAGTTGGAATTATGGACAGTGGCCATTGTGTCACGGCTCACTGGTCACAGGGCAAGAAGGAGGTGGTGCAGAGCCTGGAGCAGGCAGTGAGTGAAATTCTGTATTCTTATTCTCCTTTTCTGGTATTCCTCTCACCCCCAGTTTTTTTTAACTCTTTTGATTTTACCTGCTGAAGACCCATGAGTCTGATGCAGTTGCTTGTTGTGAATCACTATACGAATGTCCACACACATCTTAAAATTCCTAATGGCTTTTTACCTCCACATTAGTTCACTCACATCACTTTCAATGCTAGTACTTGAAAGGAATTAAGACATCATATAACCAAACGCTATCATTTTACAGATGAGAAAACCAAGAGCCTAAGAAATTAAGTAATTCTTGAAAGGTCACTCAGTTTATTAATAGCCTCTTTTCTGAATTTTCCTATTTCTTTTTCCTGACAATGGCTCTGCCATCTTCCCAAATACTCAGGATCTTACCTGAGGATAATTTCTGAGTCTTCCCTAATTCTTACTCCTTTACACCATCAGTCACCAAGTCTTATTGATTCTTTTTCCAAGACTCTCGTATTGTCAATTCTCCTGTATTTCACTTTTATTGTTTCAATACCTCATTACCTCATCACTGCATATCCTAAGTTATTATAGTAGCCTCTTTATCTGATCTGCCTATCTTCTTACCTGGTCTACCAGGAATTCTCAACTCTGGCTGCTCATTACATTGACTTGGGGCATGTTAAAAAAACACACAAAAAAGCAGCTTGCCTATGCCTGCATTGTCCCTCACCCCCAACCCCACCCCACCATTCTAATTACATTTAATTGATCTTGAGAGGCAACTCTATGGGTATTTTTTAAACACAAGTTCCCCAGGTGCTTCTAATGGGTAGTCAGGATTGAATACCCTTTTCAGAGATGTTTTCCACCACCCCTAAAACACTTCTTTAGCCAGTGTGATTCTCAAGAATCTTCTGTGCTTCTTCATTGCTCTTGGTTTTCAAATATTTGCCTCTTCCAAGCATTCAAAATTCTTACACTTCTCCTCTCTCTGATTTTCAGTAGGAACCCTACACTCTAGTAGTATCATTCACTTCTTGGCATCAGAATTACCTCCCACAATATCTTATTTCCATTTTGAACTGTAGCACCCTTTGCCCTCCTCTTTGCTTATCCCAAACCTACTGGTTCCTCAAGGGGTTATCTCAAGACGAGCCCTGTCTGACTCTTCCGATTGTTATTCCCCCTCTTGTCTCACACTCCCTCGGTTTTCAGGTTTGTACTGTCTTGTATTTGTTCCAAGTGAGTATTTTCAGCTCTTTAGTGAGATGGAGAGCTCCTTGAGGGGAGGGGTAATGCCACAATTTTTTTCTTTTTCTGTAGTCCCCACAGCATCAAACAGTGGCTGAAATATAATCATATAATATGCAAATTTGGTAAAACTTGGTATAGACAGGAGGCTAGAAGGAAGCTTGGAGAGTTTCCCATGGTGGCCCCTTCTCCACAACAGAAGTGAAGCATGCAATCCCACTCAGATATTCCTAACGTTAGCTCTTGTTTCACAGTTCCTGGTAGATAAAGTCTCCAGGACACCACCATACATGGCATTTCCATAGCAAAGATGCAAACCTAGCATGTTAAACTACAATTTGTGCTGGCAACATAGGTTATAATTACAATTTCAGCCAAGATACTTTATAGAAGCAATAAAATTTTGACTAACCAGAAACAATTACTTGGCACATTCAATTAGCCCATTTCTTCCACTCAATACTTGACAGAGATACATTATAAGAAAAAAAGCAGATAGGCAGAAATTTATTTAAAAAAATAAACCCAAATAGCCTACTTCCAGGTTAGGTTGAGAGGGTCAGTGGAAATTTGTTGTCAGAATGATGACCTTGTGATACTGCAAGACTTCTATTCATTCATTCATTCATTCATTCATTCATTCATTCACTCATTCACATATTCACTCCTCTGCAAAGCACTATATTAAGAACCTAGGGTAATAACTAGTATTTAAATTCCAAGATGTTTAAAGGACAGCTGGACTTTAGAGAACTAAGAGAATACTGATTAGTTGACTTGGGAAAGAATTCATGGAGGAGGAAGCCTTTGATCTGGTTCTTGAAGGAGGTCGTGATTTGGGAAAAGGGTTTTCCAAGCCAAGGGATTAGCATGTGTCCAACATGAAGGTGAGAATATAGGACAATGGCAAATGTTCCAGCTGGCCAGAGTATAGATATGTAATAGGATATTGTGGGAGATAAGAGATAAGACTGATTTGGATGGGGCCTAATCAGAGATGGATTTGGGGGCTCATTTAAGCTTCATTGTTGTTATTAATGTGTGTAAAAAGCCTTTGAGTGGGGCAGTCCTCTAGGACAGTCAATTGCTCTGGCATCAAAGAGCAGGGAAAATTGGCCATAGCAGTGGGGAAAACAGGCTCTTTAATCCTGTGGAGCGGGTCTAAACTGGAGTTTAATAGAAGTGGAGGAGAGGGGCAATTGTGAGAAATGAGAGAAATTAATTAAAATGTGATTCAAGAAGAGGAGTATTTTAGAAGGAACAACCATGAATCCAATTTTGAATATATGTAAATGTGAGGTATCTGGATAGAAATGTCTAGCAGGTAGTTGGAAGTCTTGGGATGAAGTTGTGGAATGAAGTCAGAGACGGCTAAACAGACATAAGAGTCATCTGCACAGTGGTGATAGGTGGAACCATGAGAACAAATAAGATCCTGAGGGAAAGGTGTGTGTGTGGGGGTGTTACTGGAGGGGAAGAGAGCTGGAGGCAATTTCAGAGGAGCATTCAGAGAGGGAAGAGAAAATCCAGCGAGTACACTGATGAATAGTGTCAGCTGTTACAGGAAGTCCTAAGGGGTTGGAGGATTAGGTTAGTTACTGGATTTTGTTACTGCGGTGGGGCTGGTGATCATTGAGGGGACATTTTCACTGGAGTCCTAATGATAGAATCCTGATTTCGAAGGGTGACTGTGTCAGGGGAAAAGGGAAATTAAGCAGAGCACATCCATTTTCAGAATACTTTGTACATTGATCTAGGAATGTAACACATTTGAGAATGATTTAACAGGAGTGTAATTAGCGTATTTTAAAAAATAAACAATGAACACCCTCTCTTCCTTAAACATTCTCTACATACAGAGTTCCTTTAGAGTAGAAATGTTGTCATTCATCTTTGTACCCTGTCTACCCTGTCTTCTGAGAAATCAATAGGAAAACCAACGGGTCTAAGTAGGAGCTCCAGGTATCAGAGGTCTTACTGGGTGCATTCCTAGTGTGGCCCACAATGGGGGGCAACATGTGGGGAAGGCTTGTGGTGAGGTCTGTGGAGAGTAGCAGGTGAAGGCCACTTCCCACCCATAATCTTCACAATAGGTAGCATTATTGAGTGCTATGCCCCAGGCATTTTGTAAACTGGCACAATGTGGTTCTGTCCCTTCCCCACCACTCTCAGCCCTGCTTTCCTAATCCCTCCCCAGCCTATTTCAGTGCAACCACTTTTTCTCCAGAAAACGGGTCATTCTCCCTGTAGCCTCCCTGAAGCCTTCTCTCTGACATCCATACCACTCTTTTCTTCTGGTTCTCTTCCACCTCTAGGATTGCTCTCTCCTGATTGTCACCCATTTCTCTTACTTGTTACACACGTGTCACCATGTTCCATGGACTTTTCTCTCTCTGTAGGTAGTGGGTCTCTCTGGGAGACCTTGTCCCACTCATGGCTCTAGCTCTTCTCTTCAGGACTCCCGAATGCTCTGGCTCCAGCCCTTGAGCAGCTTATCCAAGTGCCCTGTGTGTGGGCTGCTTCACTTAAGGCTCCTTGAGGCATCTGAAACTCAAGTCCTAAACTGACCTCATTATGTTTCTTCCTAAACTTGCTCCTTCACCTGTGTGGTATCGTCTTCCACCTAGTCCTGGGTCACAGGCCTCCTCTGTTTCTTTCCTTCATATTCATTATTCACCTAGTTTTGTTACTTCCATCAATGAAATGTCTGAAACATCTCCAAAATGCTTGTCCCACATGCTATTTCCACCACCACTTCCCCCATTCCAGTCCCCACATCAGTTTTCTCAGCTTTTACAATAACATGTTAACTGCCTCCAGTTTCCTATAAAAGCCATCTTAAATACTATGGAGGTGTACTTCCAAATATTTTCACCTTCCCACTTAAACAATTTTTTTATGGCATCTGATAACATAAAATTCGAATTCCTTTGCTTGGCATAGAAGGCCCTTTTTCATAGAGCCCCACTTTAATGTGCTCTCATTTCCTCCTCCACCTCTCTCATTCAGCCTGTGAGAGCTGCCTTGCTCCTGCCCACACTGGTGAAATTATACTTGCCACTCACGGCCTAGCTACCATGTCACCTCTTGAGTGGGGTAGAATCTTCTACAACTCTGCTAAGTAGATTTAGTACACTGGGTCCTTTGGGCTCTTATCACTCCTTTGCCAATACTATTCATACTTGTTCCATTACCTGGTTTTCTTTGTTACTCCTACTTGCTTGTGAATACATATGTACAGAGACTCTCATAGTCATCTTTATATCCCTCGCACCAAGCAAGGTGCCTGACAGATATTTGTGGAACTGAACCAAGACCACAAAGAATCCTTCCCTTCTTCTTCTTTTTTTTAAATCTAGTGATTCTAGTGAATTTATTGATTCAGGTCCCCTCACATCCATGGATTACAGACTAGTTAAGATAAATTTTATGGCAAACATATGCCTGAACCATGATCACTGGATTAGATTTCTTCAATAATTATCCCATGGCTTTATTCCTTTTCCAGTACATTGCAGCTTTCACCTTTATTCCCTAATTTAGGTTTCCTCTGATCAATAACTTCTCCTTGAGAGACAGACACTTTAGAGAAGTGACACATTTAAAGCTTCTGTTTTTATAGACATTTTAAAGCAATGATTGCAATGGTACATGTGTGTATATGTATAGATATTTATATCAACATAAAACTATTTGATGAGAAAATATTTAGCAGTTAGATCAATTAAATAATTTACTTAATGAATAAGATTGTCTTTTCTGTTAAATTTAAACCAAACCTGGATGGCAATAAGCAGGGTCATTAACAATTGGGAAATATATTTCAGAAACATTCAGAGCTAACTAAAAGACTTTGGTGGAGAGGTGCTTAGTCATGGCTGTGACCGTGTGAATGGAAAAGAATTAAACCAGAATTGAGAAATGTGTCAGCCTAATTCAAGCTCCTATGGCAAACTGTGAGGATTGAGCCTGAGTATCAGTTTCTGCTGAAAAGTCAAGCTGACATTTAAAAGTCCCAGTCCTATTAAATTGTGCCAGTAGTCACATGCACACTGCAGGACTTGACAGTGGAAACATGGGTTGCTCTAAGGATATGTTTGAGGGATGAAAAGTTGCTGGAGCCATATTTGCAAGGCTATCATCTATATTCTGCTTTATTTATATATAACTTTTTTCTTAAGAAAAAAATTTTTCTTAAAAATTTTTACCAAATTTTAGGCTAAAATATAGCCAACACTTGTGAATGTTCATTTTGAAATAGTGGTCAATACTGTTCAGATACAAAATTATGGCTACTGTCAAAGAAGTCACAGTGTTCCCCCCCGCCTCCCCAACAGTGAGAATGGAGGGAGAACAGTGAGAGGATGCAGTCCTGAGTGGATAACTGTCACAGAGCAGGCCGGGGAATACTGTGATGCAGTGGAGTTCAGAGTGCTAGGGCTGGAATGTCTGGCAACTGTAGCTCCCTTTCTGTCTGGCGCAAAAAGGGTGGCCTGAGTTATTGCTGTCTAAACTAGGGCTGAGAGGAAATAGGTTTAGTCGTTTGCACTGAAGCTTGAGGAGAGTTTTTTGAAGGGTGTTGGTCAGAACTCACTAGCGCTGCCTCTGCTAGACTCTCCCCGTCCTTCCCTCTTGCTGGGGCCATTCGTGAACCCACTGGTCCTATCCTTATCATTTATATGGTTTCAGCTATAAATATTTTCCAGAGCTCTAGCAGTAATTAGACAAGCTACTATAAAAGAGAGCATTATACATCTGTTAAAAACATATACGAAACCAAAGCTCATCAGAGAAAGATAATATTCATGCAGATTTTACAAACCGTGTCTTTAGGGTGGCCCAATAAGTAGAAATATGGGGACCCATGCTTGTCACTTTTCATGCACATGGAGAGACTGGAAGGTACCATTCCTAAAGGAAGGGGAGGAACAGCCTAGGACCAATCATTAGAATTAACAGAACCAGTGACAAAGATATATTATTACTGTTAGAATCAAGATTGCTTAGTATGTTTAGAGCAGCTAAATAAAAATTATCTAGGCAGTAAGAATAAAGACTTTAAGTAAAGCTAATCATATCAAGCATGCAGCAAGTGAAATTAGTGAAAGACTGAGCTACGTGTGTATTCCAAAAGTAGATTCTTCTTAAAATATTGAGGGCATCCTGAGGTGCTTTTAAGGAGGCATAAATGTTGAAAAAAATTACAATGGTATATTCAGAATTTTTGCAGGATTTTTAAAAATAATGATGGGGTGTTTCAGTGATATCAGCTGTCATTTGAGAATCAGTCACAGTAATCATTTCAAAACTTTGAAAAAGTCTCAAATTAAAGACATGATATGCTCATGTTTATATTTATGCTTCATCTAATAACCTCAAATTCTTATAGTTCCCCTCACCTCTGACAATTTGCTTATTTATATTCAAAGTTCACAGTTGACTTGCTGGCTATAATTTTTTTCTGGAAAAAAGTAAAGCTGAAAAAAAATGCAGCAATGTCTTGTGCTCTGCTGTACTCACCTGTCCGAGGGCTGTGCTCTGAAACCAGCCTCTTAGTGGCTGTTTTGGTGTGTGTCTATCTCAGCTCATGGGCTTTAGCTCTTGACCTATACAACGATGTGTACTAGAAATTCCAGAATATCTAAGTCAGTAACCTCCAAGAGACAGGCCCCTAGGAGATATAACCACTGCTCCCTCGACACCTGCTACTGTGTTCTCTTGACTCTGCATGGTGTGAGGTAAAGGGCTGTGAGGTTAATGTGATCAGAAGAACTTAATCTGTGCAGCTCAGATATTTGGAGGCCTGATCCCCTTTTTGACAGAATATACTGATGATTGTCCCATCTAAATGCCTAACTTGCTCCACACATGGGGCTGTGAATACATGGCTTCAATACGTAGAATGGAATAGTACTCGCACAGATTTCCGATCATGCCACATGGGGTGTTTCCCATAGCATGGTGTGTGTCCGAGGGAAGGGAGCCTGAGGGTGAGAACTAATATCTCGAGCTTAAATGGAAAGTAGACTCTCTCTGTGGTAAGGAAACTAATTCTTAACAATGAATGTCAGAAATAGAGATTAAATTTCAGAATTTATTAATTGAATTTACCATTTAGCCCTACCAAGATGCAAGCAATTTTGTACAGAAACGATCAAGCTGTTTTAATGTCACACAGGGAAGGTTCTCATTCCGTTTTAAATGTGGCCTTTAATGGGCTTGAAAGACACATGTGCTAAGAAACTTCAAGGCCAGAAGGTCAAATAAAAGGGCCCAGAACATGGTGGAAGTAAATTGCTATGAAGGCTGGAGTAGAAACTACCATGGAATGTGAAAAATGGGAGTTGCATACTGTGCTAGGCATATGTAATGCACACTTTATGAGTGTGAATGTCCAGTCCTAAGCCCAGGGTCCAGAGGCCAGGGTTACTATCTGCTGGAGAGTGCATCTGAAAAGACCAGAGACCTTTCTACAGAAGTGTAAAAGGTTACTTTGTAAGCAAATGCCTGAGCCACATTACAGTGAACAGCTTTTCAGTCCAGACTATATGTGTGTTTCTTGTTCTATTAAACATTTTTTGAACCCAAACAGCACACTGAAGAATGAGTGATTCTCAAAGTTTAGAGATTTTGCTACAATTAGAGCATATAATTCAAGCCTGGAATAAGGCATTATATAGTTTTATCGTCGGTCCTGACTGAGGGAGTTCAGTTAAAGAGAAGTATTGGTGTTTTTTTTTTTATCAGAACAGGTCTGCAGGGTAATCTTACCTTTGAGCAAGACTGCAGGATGAGTTCTAGAATAACATAAAGGTGGCCTCATGGATTCATTGTTTCTTCCACCAGAAATGAGTGGTGTAGAGTACTTTAGTTTAAAAATTAAAGCTGGGGGGTTGTTTGGCTAAGGAATACAAAAATAGGGCAGTAGACACAGGCATCTGAAGGGAGGCTTGGGGACTTGATGTTTGCTGGTCATGGCAGTTGGCTGGACCTACCCAAGAATTTGTCTTAAGGTACTGAACTCAAGAGCCAAATGGGTTCTTCCTGGTAATTTCTTGGTTACTATGTAATCTGATATATTTTATCAGAGTCTACATACCTAACAAGTGAGGACTTGGGGAAGTGGGGGGGGGGTCACTTAATATACCTTTAAAGAGAAAAATGCATGTTGAAAATCATTAAGAGTATCCCAAAAGATGGAATAGCTTTATAGCCCACCATTTCCAAATAAATCATGTGAAGAAATGGGATTTCATCGTCATCCTAAAAACTCTTAAAATAGTAAATGAGGTTTTGAGCACGGGGAAAGGAATGTCCGAGTTGTGGGTTCTTTAAGGAAGCCCCTGACCGACCGTCTCACGGTTAGAGAATCTCCCGGGTTGCCTGAATGCTGCAGAGAGCAGGCTGAGTCTTTCAGCCAGGGAGAAGCGGAGTTCTGCCTGGCAGCCTGTCCTCTTCCCGGGCTCTGACTCAGCAGAGGTGTACTGGAGTGATTTGTGGAGCCTCTCATGGAAAAGGAAGATACACTCAACCATGAATGTCAGAAGCTGAAATTAAATTTCAGAATTTATTATTGAAGCAAGCTGCCTTTTGCCCTATTAAAATGCAGGTGAATTAGTGCAAAGGCTATGGAACCACTTAAAGCTCCCATAAACCTGGTCTCTGAGGAAGAGGAAAAGGCAATGGAATCCTCCCCTTGACTTTTACTGGGGGGGCATAAGAGCCCCCATGAAAGCCTGGAGATGTGAGGTTATAGTGCTCCAGACTGCCTGAGGCTGATAGCCACAGGAGGGGAAGAGTGATGATGAGAAAATTTGCTAGAAAAAGTTTTGGCTCACTAACTTGGAATTTAGACTAATTCAGTCAAGATCTAAGCAGAGATTTACCTGTACTCAGCAAGTTCTTTCTTCAGAAAAAGAAAGTATTAGTATAAATATTACAAAGAAAATGCTTAACAAACCAATGAAGCCAAGTACTTTTCAAGGATCCTAAACACCCTAGAAGTACTTATTAAATTCCATAATTAATTAATAAAACTCATTTAAATATTTTTCATTAGAGCAGATCCTTTGGGACCTTTTAATCAGTCACCAATCTATTAGAGTCAGTTGTTACGCTAAAACCTCATTCTTAGATGGTCAGCTCACTGAGGGCCAGAACTATTTTAACTGTGGTGTCTCCAAAGTGCTTTGCACATAGTAGGTGCTCTGAAAATCCTGGTTTAGATGAGGGAATAGTAATGATATCAATTAATGATATTAATTATAGGCTTTGTCTCACATAAAATACTTGGTAGGGGTATACTGTCTGAAGTTTGTCTTTGTACGATCAGAGGGAAGAAAGGACTTATTGAACAAATAATGTAAACAAGATTATGATGCTTATAATTTTACTTGTCAGTGCATATTCTTAAAGGAGAATAAATAAATAAACATTGCCTATTGCCATATAAGTAGAGACCAGTACCGCTTAATCTGGTGCTCTGATATGATCATTGTGAATCATTTTTATTTGTTGATTAAAGGAAGATTTTTAACTAAACTAGTTGGCCCATTCATTTCTTTAGCTGTAGTTACTGGCTCAGTCAGATCTTTACTTACTTAATGTAGTTTTATTATACTTATAAAAGGTAAATAATTTCATTTACCAAAGGCCTGTAATCAAGTCAAAGCCTATTTAAGACACAATTAGCTTTGAAAATGGAAGTGTAGGCAGAAGTCTAATTCACGGATTGGTTGTTTCTTTCCTTTTGCGTGGGCATTTGGCATTCGTTGTTGCTGGGCCATTAATTTTGTGAGAATTCTGCTTGGTCCTTATAACCCTGCCTGGCCTTCTAAGACCACTAGAGACTCCCATTTACACACGGACTCCCTGCAGCCTTCTAGCCATAAAGACCTGCCCAGTTGCTTTTTAAGAGAATAAACAGGCCAGACCACCTATCAAGTCTGGAAAGCATATTCCTGTTTTGCTTTATTTTGATCAGATTTGAACAGCAAATAGTACGGGGTGGGGGGAAGGTATGCGGGGGTCTCAACTGCTGTGTAAAGATTATTTTCCATCCAATGGTCCCTCTGTTTACCTGACCCTGGCTCTGTGGCTCCCTGTATGAATCAAGTGGACGTTCACGTTGTAGTCCCTGAATGCTAATGAAGGACACCTGTATTTCAAGGCGGAGCGCTAATTTGTGTAACTTCTTCCTTTGCAGTTTTAGGACCATGATGCATGCTTTCTTTTCTCTTAACTGTTTTAGATGTAATTCAAATCGTAACACCCCGTGTTAAGGCGGGCACTCCTTTTGCTCTAGCATCTTTTTATTTTTTTCTCAGTATGGTGAAGTTTCCTTATTCCTGCTAGTCGTTGAGATGCGTGTCAGGGGAGGGGGAACCCACGCTCTCTGTTGAGTTTATAATCAACAAACTCTTATCCTGACGACTAGAGTCGAGTTGAAGTGTCTATCTCCTGAGCTTCTCTTTCAAGGACTTAACTATAAAAGCAACATCTCCTTCAAAGCCCTTATCATTCTCCGACTCGGCTGGCAGCGGCTCGCGCCCCAGTGGCAGCCACTCGCCGCTGCCCCGGCTGATTTACGCCTCGAGTCGGCGGAGGTGGCACCTGACGATTAGTCTCACGGTAATTATGGATGGCATGTTTGCAGCATACTCATTCTCTCCTCAGCTCACTTGGATTCACACTGATTTTGTTTAGTCAACAATCTGACAGGTTACTCGTGGTATTTGTTTCTTTCCATTGTCCCTGAGCTTATCTCTCTGTCACAGATCACCTTAAGAATGCAGAGTGGGAGTTTGTATTTCTCTCGACTGTCATGGCTTTTCCTTGGCATGGACCGAAATCCAGATAAGGGTCTTGCTTCAAAGCTGTTCTGAATTCTGTAGGTATCAGAGGGAGGGCGGGTGGATATCACTTAAGACCCTTCGCAGACTTGTTCTCCAGTCTACTCATCTTCAAAGTTCGCCCTCCCAGGCTGGGTTAAGCTCTCTAGTAGGTTATGTCTCCTATGGATTCTGATAACCCCTTTTAACAATCTTTTAAGGATGGACTTTATGCCAAGTTTAGGATCTTAAAAGGCAAGCAAAGAAAACAAACACAGGATTAAACTCATAGTTGACAGAAAAATCAGTTTTCATGTGATTTGGGTGCCTCTGGACAAAGTGGATTCTATTCTTGGTTATATCTATTGGTAAACTGGAGCATCTTTTGTTGTTGTTGTTCCTGCTGCTGTTATTTCAGTTTGTGCCCCCCCCCCCCCCACACACACACAGACACTTGCCAATTTTACTAAAATACACTTAGTTTATCTTGGACAGAAAATTCTGTTTCATGGTATAGTCTGTTTAACTGATGCTGGGAGAATTATGATGTGTTTTAGCTGTGGGCACTCCTTTTATGTTGGGGTCATTTGTATAGTCCATGAATGTGGCTACTTCTTTGGCTTGCTCCTGGTGCAGGAAAGAATTCACATGGCAGGCTTGTGACTGCTGTCCTTACAAACACCTGCTTGCAAAGTTGGTCGTTGCTGGCATCTGGGACTATGACTGGTCATTTGTCCTCTATGCTAATAGAAACCTTTCCCTAAATGATAAGGGTATGTCACTGTACCTCAGCTGTTTGTACAAACAATGTGGTTTATGCTAAAGCCTGCTTTCCTTATGGGATTGGAACTTTGGTACATTCTAGGCAGAGTGCCTGCATGATCAGCCCCCAGTACAAACTTTGGGCACCAAAGTCTCTAATTAACTTCCTTGGGCAGTAACATCACACAGACATTGCTACAGTTTTGTTACTAGGAGAAGAGTGCTCTCTGGTGACCCCTCATGGGTGGGGGTGGGGGTGGGGGATGAGAATGAATAAGGAAGACTGCGTGTAGATTCCTCCAGCATCTGCCTGTATTTTTTCCCCTTATGATCCCCCTGTGTATCCTTACTAAGTCACTGTAATAAATCTTGTAATGAATACAACTATATTTTGTGCCCCAGGAGTCCTTTCAGCAGATCTCTGATTGTGGAATGGTCTGGGGACCCCTGAAATACCCCTCTCACTCATCACTATGATGTTCCAGAGATACCATTTGACGGTATTATCCTCAAAGATGCTCATCTGACCCCTAACCTTCTTGGTTTCTCATGTGTAACCATGCATCTTTCAGCTTAGAGTTTTCTGAAGAGCTAATGTTTACTTAGTTTATGATTATTTTTTTACTTCCCTAAAGGAAATTGCTCTACTCTATTAAATTTGGTCTTTCGTGACATAATCGCTAAAGTTATTTTACAGTCAAAATCCATGTCAATCTAACATTAAAAATTGCTGACGAGCTCTCACATTACCAGCAAGTATGACTTAATGTTACATTTTCAAATGTATTTAGACAAAATTCTGCACTACTACTGGAGTTTTGATCCTTCAAAAGTGTGCCCAGATACTTAACAAACTCTCTGTGTTGGTTAATTTTAGAATTTAACCTTCATTAGATATTTTTAAATAACATGAAGAGTTAATGGGATAATGTTGACACGATCTTGAATTTTTGTCTTGTTCAAAACTATGTTTCTATTTTTTTTTAAGGATGCCTTGAGGCAGCTTCATGTTTATGCATCGCAGGTTATGCCACAGTTGCTCAGTAGCACTGTCCTAACTGACCACTACAGAAAGCAGCTGGCATGGCAGACCCTGCAAGTGTGGACCAAACAGTGACTCTACAGGAGAGAAGGAAGCCCAGGATAGCCATGCTGTTCAGATTAACTTGTTAAAGATTAACCTCTTAGGACAGCAAGAACAGTGTTAACTCTATGAAGATCACTTGGTATAGGTAACAGTCAGGTCTTGCCATGGAGTCAATGAGGTATTTTTTAATAAGTGATAGAATCTCACAGGTCAGTTTAATATTACTGAATCACTTAATGCTCTAGGGTGCAAAAAGTTATTCTATCCCAAGTGTTCAGATTCTTTTATTAAGGGATCTACTTAACAGGATCGGGCCTGTGCTTATTGCTAATATTAATATTTAAAATATTTTATTAGATCCAAACATTAAGGGTGGCAACTTGGGATGAAATATTTCCTTGGGCACAGAGTCAGCCCTTCAGAAACTTCTGAATCCTTTCTGACTCTTAATGTGAGGGTTTGCCAACCCCTTTGTAGGCTTTGGAGTGTGTTCAAGAACCTGGAAACAAAGTATTTAAGGCTTTTGAATTCAGATATTTCAACTGAACTCTGGACTATACTGTCCTGCTAAATAAGGAAATCAATTACTAGGTAACGTAGGCTAATAATAATAATAATAATAATAATAATCTGATAGGGAAAAGTATTTAGAATTTTGGGAGGGGGTAACTAGGGGAGGGAAAAGTGAAATTGAAAGTCAATTTATCCAGATCAACATTTTAATCTACTTGTTCAGGTCAACAGTTAGATCCTATTTCCCTAATCTGGATGAGCATTATCCACACTGCTTTTCACTGATACCTGTCAGTCTGTGTGTCATTCCTGAGATTAAATAAAGAACAGCTCAGGTCATGTAATAACCACCCAGCAGTTCTTAGCAATTCTGTGTGTGGTGCCTTAAATGGGCACCTGGGAAACAACACCGTTAGAGACGTCTAAAGAAAATCTGTGAATTAAAATGCACTTTAAAGCCTTCCTCACAAACATGTAGATACACAGCATAAGTGTGAATTTTTTGAATATCCCTAAATGCCAAGGAAATGTAATCATTGCATGAACTGAAGTTTACATTTTCATCTTCACACCCTGAAGATTTGTTCTTGCTTATCCCCTGGGCCTTAGTTACATATCCCATGGAACAGCGCGATGCACAAGCAATTTTAGAAAATAATTGATAAATTACTGTGGACTCAAATGAACAGAAGATTATCAGTCAAATTATGAAAGTTCTGGTATCATAGTGATGGCTGGATCTCCTGGCACACTCAGAGATGCCCTGAAACGTCCGATCCTTGCTATTTTAAACATTACTTCACTGAGGGAGCAAAAGAATGAGCTCACGCACATATATATCTTGTGCTTAAATGTACACATGTGTATAGCTATCTATTGATAACTAAATATATATTTAGGTAGAATTAGAGAACTGACGTAGTCTTATAAATAAGCACAGGCATTTACAGGACGTGGAAGAAACAGAGAAAAGGGGAAACAAAACGTGAAACGCACCATACTCTGGGACCTGCCCCGTCCCCCGCTTCAGCAGCAGCCTCACTCTTCTTCCTCCAGATTTGATGAGTTCGATTGCTCTGGCGTGTGTCATGTCCCTTGTGCTCTCCCCATTGATTTCAATGATTTGATCTCCTACCTGGCAATTAAAGAAACATTAAGTCACACACAGATGGTTCTACTTAAGTTGCATTTCCAACAGATTGGATAAGCATTGTAGATTACCAGTTTCCGAGAGCATCCAAATGATCAGGTTGCAGCCTGCTGCTTCTTAGAAGAAGCTAGTCCCTGGCTGCATCCTGAATCTGACCACCAAACTTAACTTACCTTTATAGAAATTAAAATATCACACCACGGAGGTTGTGGTGAAATGCCACTTACATTTAGCCAGTATAACAGAAACTATAGTTAAACTATTTAGCATTTTTTTTTTTTTAATTAGGAAATAGGTTTGATACCACTATTCCAAATAACCCAGTACTTTTGTTTGGAAACAAGAAGTAAATATTTTAAGGCCTTTTCATTGAACACAGTGCCAGTTTTGGGCTTAGTGCATTATCTAATTCAGCATGTTGGATAGAATAAATGGTTTTGGGGCTTTTTTGTGAATTTTTATTATGCATCATTTAAATTTCCCTGGGTGCTATTGTGATATTGCCTTCTTTGTAGTGGTTGGTTGATATTCAAGTTTGATGATGAGTTTTCTATCACAGTCCTTTGAATTAGAAATGAGATCCTCCATTCTCCACACATGACTAGTGCCCTTGCTAAGTCTTTGCCATGCTCACACCTGGTTGCCAGCACTGTTTGGTTAAATACCAGTCTCCCTTGATTTGTCAGAAATGCCTGGGTTCTACAAGCAATTCCCATTTAGCCTTTGTGAATAGATATTTGGAATAAAAGAGGTTCAATCATGAGCACATCATATAACTCCCACAGTGCCATTATTGTCAGGAAACTTTGAATTAAAATATGTTTCATTTCAGTGCAAGTCACTTAAGACAATTTAGCCAGGAAAAGCACAATGAGTTGCTTTGTAAAAATGCTATTTTAGTTGAGACCCTGAAACAAAGTAGATCTCAGTCTAAACTGCATAGTGCAAACAGAATTGCAAATAAACTCTCTGTAGGAGAACACTATCAAGGTGGGTGCTGCAGGCTGGGCAAGACAGGAACAAAAAGTTGCCATCACAATGGCAAGAGGGCTCTAAAATAAGACCACCCTCAAAAAGTGGAGGAAAGAACAAACACATGTTTGTTGTAGCAAGGCAGATTCTCTAGGTCTGGGGGTAAGGATTCCAATGCAATGAAGGGAAAGACTTTGTGTAGTACTTGGTAGCCTTTGGAAGTGTGGTTTTGGGCAGTGGAAGAGGTTGGCCTCACTGGCATGACTTTCACATTCCACAGAAGAATCACAAAAGACAGGACTAAATTAATTTTGTTTAGAGCCAATATTTGCAACATCCCCGCCCCCCCCCCCCCCCAGGTCTCCTTAACTGTTTCCTTTCCCATAAGGCAACAGGCACAGCCTGAAGTAGAGCAGCTTGCTAGAGGCCACATATCCAAGCCAGAGGCAGATGGGACCTATTTCCCTGTCCCAGCAGTCTGCACCCATGACTGAAACCTCATGGCACCGAATTAACTTGTAGATGTAAAACAAAAGTTCCAATGAAGTTATAATAGCAAGTCCTCATTCCTAGCTAGACTCTTCTGAGCTTGACTCACATATCCAATTGGTTACTAAACATCTTCACCTGGAGGTCCAATGGGTGGCTCCAACTCAACACCAGCAGACCGGGCTTGCCACTTTCTTCCAAAGCAGTTTTTCCTCTTAATCCCTGAGGCTGGTTCATGCCACCACCATTCACCCAAGTCAGAAACCTGGGGACCATGCTGGGCTCCCTATTTCTCAACTTCTCTGCATTTATCTCTGTTCTCAAATTTTATTCCATTGCTAACTAGCTCAGTTCAGGCCTTTAAATGGATTATTCCAATAATATCCTATTACCCTACTATCAATATCTTCTCATTGTCACCCTTCTTCTAAGGGAAATCTTCCCAAATGCATCATGCCAACTGAGAATGGGTGGGGCTGGTAGTCAGAGAGAGCTTCCTGGAAATGGTGACATTTCAACTAAATTTTGAAGTATCAGTAGGAGTTCCCAGGTGAAGGAGGAAGAACAGCATTCAAGGTAGAGAGAGCAGCCTATGCAAAGGCCTGGAGATTTGAGAGCATGGCATATTTGGCAAACTGTTAGTTTATTCTGCTACTCAGGAGTTTGGGCTTTATTTTAAAGGCAACAGCAAGGCACTGAAAATTTTAAACGGGGAGTAACACATGGCCAAGAGACATAAAAAAATGCTCAACGTCACTAATCATCAGAGAGATGCAAATTAAAACAACTATGAGGTATCACCTCACACCTCCCAGAATGGTGCCCATCAACAAATCATCAAACAACAAGTGCTGGTTGTTGTAACGTGACAGCGAGATAACCAGAGATGCACGGCCGAATTGTAAAGGAACACTTTATTACACCGGTGGGCTGTTACACCAGTGGGCTGGGGGGGGGGGTACAGCTTCCCCAAATCCTCAGCCCCGAGCCTTCTTTGTTGCCCGCTTTTAAAGGCACAGACTACAGAAAAAAACTACATTCTCTTGGTGCCGCTTTTGGCACCGTTAAGGGGGGCTGATACAGAGAAGGGGAGGAGAGGAGCAGGACAACTATTAATCTCTTTTTTCTCATGGTTCCTCTGAGTTTCCCAAGGCCATCCTCAACCCCTTATCTTTACAGTTTTCTTTGGGTGTCTCAAGGCCCTTATGTTTACAGAAAAGAAACTGCCAGGGTGTGTACGTGCAGTAACTGAGGGTCAGAATGGAGTTATTATACTGGTGAGGGTGTGGAGAAAAGAGGACACTAGTACACTGCTGGTAGGAATGCAGACTGGTGCAACCACTATGGAAAACAATATGGTGTTTCCTCAAGAAGTTTAAAATTGAACTGCCATTTGACCCAGTGATCCCACTTCGAGGAATATATCCTAAGAAGCCTGAAACATCAATCAGAAAGAATATATGTACCCCTATGTTCACAGTAGCACTATTTACAATAGCTAAGATCTGGAAACAGCCCAAGTGTCCATCAATAGATGAGTGGATAAAAAAGCAGTGGTACATTTACACACTGGACTACTATGAAACTGTAAGAAATAAAGATCTCTTATCCTTTCAGACGACATAGAGAGTATTATGCTAATCGAAATAAGCCAGGCAGAGAAAGACAAGTATCACATGATCTCACTTATTTGTGGAATATAATGAACAAAATATGCTGATGAACAAAATAGAGCTAGAGACATAGAAGTAGGGTTCAGACTGACAAACCTCAGAGGAGGGGTGAGGGAGGGAAAAGATAAACCAAAGAATTTACGCATATAAGCATAACCAAGGGACATAGACAACAATGCTGTGGGGGGGAGGGGGTGGAAATGAGAGGAGGGTGTCAATGGGGGAAAAAGGAGAAACATCTGTAACAAAAATAAATTAATTAAAAAGAATACATAAATAAACAGGGAGTAACCTGACCAGGGAAGCAGAGTGCTGTTTAGAAACCAACCTGAGATATCAGTATGAAGAGTGAATTGGACAGAAAGTAGGAGACTGAAGAAGGGAGCTGAAGTCATGAGGTTATCACATTGCCTACCCAAGTGAGAAATCGGGAGGCTATGGGGAAGGAAATAATGGGGCAAATGAAGGCAGTATGGTCCCATTTAACTTTATATCTTGCTTGGGGTGCACCATACATATTTGTCAGGGAATGAAACATTTTCACAAGGCTCATCTCGAGAACCATGGGAGAAGGGGTTATAAGCAATTTTGACCAAAAAAGTCACACCTGAAGACACTTCCATCTCGAGGCTGACTTTTCAACAAGAACCATGTGGAGGGTGAGAGGAATCTCGCGGTGAGAAATAGTCACATCATTTGCACTCCGGTCACATACTTGACTATAGCAAGACTTAGAAAATGTGATGTATGTTTATTTTCCCTTTTCCCTACTAAGAGCTCATGATAATTAAGGGAGAAAGAATTAGCATGGCAGAGCAAGTAGTGTGCGAGGCTGAGAAGCAGTGGGGTTCAAGGGCTGCACAGGGGCTGGGCTCACGTTGCCGGTGTGGGGGTTTTGGGGATGGGGCTCTGGGAAGTGTTGGGGATGCTACTTTTATAGTTCCAAGGAGCCTGAGCTGACCTCTTGGCTTGGCGGACTGCCCAAATTTCAGCTTTCCATGAA
Source organism: Tadarida brasiliensis (assembly GCA_030848825.1). Lineage (NCBI taxonomy): Eukaryota > Metazoa > Chordata > Mammalia > Chiroptera > Molossidae > Tadarida > Tadarida brasiliensis. The sequence goes on along the minus strand of CM061267.1, from coordinate 61,696,581 downwards.
GGGTCCCCTCAGAGGGAGGAGAGAATGACTCTGATGCCAGTTGAATTGAGGGTCCTCAGCTGCTTGCCTAAAACTTTTAGTCTCTCCCAAGCTCCTCCCCCTCCCAGGTACCAGTGCAGGTTTCTGCTGGTTTCCTGCCTCACTGGGAGCAACGGAAGTTTGGGAATAGTCCAAGATCTTATTAAACTTAGAAAAAGATTTTTTTTTTTTTTTTGGCAGGGGTGAGGAGTGAGGGTCAGGTAATGAGATCGAAATGCTGAATCTCACAAGGTGTTCTGGACATACTGCAAAAATGGCCAACTCATTCCGACCTAGTGTCACTAGTAGCAAACTCAGTGCAGGCCTGAACTTCAGACTCCTGTCTCTCCTTGTAAAATGGTGTAAATTGTAAAAAGGTGTAATTTTCATTTTCATTCCAATAGCTGTATTATGTATAGTCACTGTAAATGAAACTCCCTAAATACATTTGGGACGTGATCCCTTTCGCTTTCATCCTCTTAGTATCCAGATGTGTAAGGAGATGGATCTGTCAGGGGAGAAGAGGTTCATTACCTTCCAACCCATCTGCCTTCACTGCAGCTGCCAGGGTGCGGCCAGTTGAAGGCTTCACTTCCCTGCATCACATGGGAATCAATTGGGGGAACTAACTTGATAAAACCAATGGAAAATTCCTTTTCAGGGATTATGAAAAACACTAGTTGTGACTTAGACGTAGTCTGTTTTCCCCCATTTTCTTTCTACCATGGAGCTATCGTCAACTGAGCTACATTACTAAAACGAAACTTTAAAGATCTCTTCCACTTGTTTTTAGAGAATTTTAAAAGATCAAGTTCTAGTTAGAATAGAGAGATGGGGGGAGGTGGAGGAGGAGGAGGAGGAGGAGGAGGAGGAGGAGGAGGAGGAGGAGGAAGAGGAGGAAGAGGAGGATGAGAAAGAGAGAGACCCAAATCACACAGAGGTAGTTCAAAAATGTATGTATTGCTTTGTGTGGGTCAAGAAGATGTCAAATTTAGGAAACTAACAAAAGGAGTTAAGATAAATCCCAAGCATTTTTTTTTTGTACTGAAAGAAATACTTTTACCTTGGTCCCTTGGGACAACTAATAACCTTACAGCAAAGTCCTAGGGGCAAGGTGAGATCAGACTGCCTGGCACAGCCTAACAAGGTACACATTGCTGCGCATACATCATAGCAGAGTTTTCTTTAACAAAACTATTACCAAATCCTTGAACTTGCTTGGGGCTCTGCAGGTAAAACTTTTTCTCTTCATCTTCTCCCCCGCCCCAAGTTTATTTGAGAACAAGGGTGAAATCTTTTGCTCATCTGACAAGATAGAATTGTTTTGATAATCAATGCCACCCACACTCAGCTCTACCAATATTATCACAAATGGAACATATTTTTTTAAAACAAAGATATAGGCATAAGTTAAGAACTGTGACTAAACAGAGTCAAAGGAAAGGTAAGGCCCCAAATCTTATCCCTTAGACTGATTCATAACACAGGATTTAAATCACATCATCCAGTCTCCTAATGCAGTGGTTCTTAACTTAGCTTCCTATCAGAATCCCAGGGACTATCTGAAAGGAAATCCCCATAATTAGACTGTGCCCTAGCTCAGAGTCTCTGGGGTGGGAGCCAGGCATCAGGATTTTTTTAAGCTTCTCAGGTGATTCCGATGAGGTAGATCACAACTGCTCCAGAGGGTGGTAAGAATTATCAGCAAGTTCCTCAGCCCATATCCCCCTCTAAGAATGGGGGTATGTTGGGTGCTGTGGGCTCTCTTTTATCCTATCTTATACTCTGCTCAAGAACTCTATGTTATCAGCTTTGAGTGCAATTTTGAGCCTTTCCTTATACCATAGTGATTTTTAGAGCACAATTTAATCAGGCAAATACCAGCAAAGAGAGAAAAGATGTAAAAAGAAATTTCCATAAGGCATGATACAAATAAACAAAATAAGTGAAAAAAATCTCAGATTTAAAAGTAAAGCATGAGAAGTCAAAGCCTGTGACATTTTATTTATACAAAAGAATAAATATATTTTACAAGGATTTTTTAAACTTATGTTTTTCAGATTTTCCTGTTCCTTGAACATGAAACTGCTTCCAACTCAGAAAGATGTAAGACAGGTAATTGTTAAATAAACTCTCTACCTTTCCCCTGCAAAAAATCCCAAAGAGCCAAGTTCCCCATTTTACTTACGGTAAACCAGATTTCTTTCAATTTAAGAACATTGGCAACTTCGCGGAACAGATTATTAGATATGTCAGCAGGAAGGAATGAGCTGTACAAAGTAATTACAAAAAGACCCAAAAGAAAAGAAGATGATAAAAACAACAATAGAAAAATGATAAAACACAAACAGAATAAGAAAATGCCAGGTATTTACAGTCTCCCTCTGAAATGTGATCTGTGCTCTACTTTTCAGCGTAAAACTGAAGCAGAGACCATGTCCCTATGGGTATCACAGATGAAGCTGGTGCCCGCCAGTTTGGGGGGGAGATATTCGTTCCGAGAAGGGAGAGACTCAGTTAACAACTTGCTGGGATTATAACCATGTCTTAGTCTTCCTGCAGTTCTGTTACTAAAAATGACACAAATGATCATATAAATGAGCCAGTGTGATTTTATGGAAATGACTTGTCACCACATTTCAGAACAAACTACTCAGAGTCACAGGCCTTGGGTGTGGGAAAACAGAGGTGGATGGCCAGCATGCAGGCAAGTGATGTTTATCTTTGTGGGTCAGAGTTGGGTAGCAGGGTTCTACAGCCTGGACGCTTCTGCACTAATGAGTCTTCTCATAGTCAGCTCATGGTTTTTGTTTTACTTCAGATTACTCCTGTGCTGGTTTTTATTCTTTCATTTTTTTATGGCTGCTGCGATGACTCCCTGAGGAAGTAGAAGCAGCCTTCTAAGGTTTCACTCCCTGCACAGATCCATCCAGATCCTCAGGGTTCTCTGGGTTGAGCTCATTTTCCTGATTGTGGAAGTCTGGAGAAGTATCACTTTCCATCCCACTTCCTGGCTCCCTCTTTTTAATGGGCTGGTCCTGAACGCCTGCCAGTGCACTTACTGCAGCTGCTGGAGTAACTGAGAATTTACTGAAGAGCTGCTCATCTTCCTCAAACTTCTGGTTCCTTCCATCATTTTTGCTATTGGAGTTTTTTGGTTGGTCAAATACCTATCCCAGCCATGAGTCATATTGCCATACATCTGCGTGTCTTCCAGGTAGCTTCCTTCAAAAGCATAGCTCTGTCTCTCCAGTTTGCCAGTGTTTCCACCAGCTCTTGCTTCGGCTTCATGAGCCCCACCAGCTCCCGTCGGGTGTCTGGGATAGGCCATGGGGCTGCCTTGCTGTGCATCGCCATGTTGGGCCAAGCAAAACTTTTTCTCTTCTTATTGGAAGGCCAAGGCAGGTAAAGGTAAAAGTTTTGATATTTCTTAAGTGATTAATAGCTCAAGTTGCAAGGAAAAAATGGTAAATGCTGTACTGTATGCATTTTTGTAGCCAAGTCATATAGAAAGTAATTGATTTGAAATTTCATAAATGAAATCTTTATAAGAACTAGATTAATCCTGGATTTATTTCAACTCAACTCGTAGTGGTCTCCTCTCAAGGCTGGCTTGAACATCTCCACAAACATGCTTTACTGGGTGTAATAGTTAACTGCCCTCAGACTACTGCAGCACCATAATAACCTATTTCACATTATTATATGACTTAAATGATACTAGATTATAACTGAGTGTGAGTAATTGAACCCCTTAGGATATTATTCAACAAACAATGGACATCTCTATTCCTTATTTTATGAAAGACCTAGCTGTGGGCCATTTTTGTGTCTAATGATCTGAGGTCACAGGTTAGCTCCATCAGAATTTTTCACTTACAGTCTGGTTTCTCCTGCTGACTCTACACCTCTCAAGAGAACATTCTTATTGTCTTTGTGTCATCTATACCTGTCACAATTCCTGACAAGTAGGCTTTTGGTTCATTACTGTTGAGTAAATGAGTGTTAGGATTGCTTTTCAGTAACAGTAACAGTCTTTGTTCTCACTACATAGTAAGTTCAGCTTAAGTGCACCTCAGCATACCTTAACCTTTCTTGAAATACTGACTTAAACACTTCTAGCCAAACCACAACAATTTCAATAGTATTTACAGGAGACCAAATGAGGTTTCGATAATGGTGACCTACAAAAATTGTTAGAGACAGGTAAAGTTATGGGAAACAAATGCTGAAGGATTGAGAAGCACGAATGGAGGCTGAGTCTGAATGAAATCATAAAGTGCAAGTAAAAAAAAAAGTCAACTATGAACAGCTATATGCCAACAGATTGGACAATGTGGGCAAAATGGACAAACGTATAGTCTTTCAAAATTCAATCAGGAAGAATCAGAAAACCAGAATAGACTGATAACTAATAAAATTGAAGCAGTAATCAAAAAAATCCCAGCAGCCCAGCGGGTGTGGCTCAGTGGATTGAGCCTCGTTCCGTGCACCAAGAGGTTACTGGTTTGATTCCTGGTCATGGCACATGCCTGGGTTGCAGGCTTGATCCCCAGCAGGGGGAGTGCAAGAGGCAGTTGAAGGATGTTTCTCTCTCACATAGATTTTTCTATTTCTCTCTCCCTTTCCTCTCTTTCTCTCTAAAAAATCAATAAAAATATATTAAAACACACACACACACACACACACACACACACACACACACACACAACCCTCCCAGCAAATAAAAGTCCTGGACCCGATGGCTTCACAGGCGAGTTTTACCAAACATTTAAAGAAGAACTAACACCTATCCTCCTCAAACTATTCCAAAAAATTCAAGAGGAAGAAAGAATTCTAAGCTCTTTTTTATAAGGCCAGCATTATCCTAATTATAAAACCTGGTAATGATACTACAAAGAACGAACATTATAGGTCAATATCCCTGATGAACATAGATGCTAAAATTCACAACAAAATATTAGCAAATCAGATCCAGTAATACATTAAAAAGATCATATACCATGGCCATGTGGGATTTGTTCTGGGGATGCAAGGCTGGTGCAATATTCATAAATCAATAAATGTGATACATCACATAAACAAAATGAAAGATAAAAATCACATGATCATATCAATAGATGCAGAAAAAGCATTCAACAAAATCTGGCACAAATTTTTGATAAAAACTCTCAGCAAAGTGGGAATAGAGGGATGATACCTCAACAAAATAAAGGCCATATATGACAAACCTACAGCCAACATTGTACTCAATGGGCAAAAACTAAAGGTGTTTTCCTTAGGTACAGGAACAAGACAAGGATGTCTGCTTTCATCACTCTTATTCAACATAGTACTGTAAGTCCTAGCCACAGTAATTAGACAAGAAGAAAAAAATAAAAGGTATCCAAATTGGAAAAAAGGAAGTAAAACTGTCATTATTTGCAGATGACGATATTGTACATGAAAAACCCTGAAGACTCCACCAAAAAACCCACTAGATTTAATAAATGAATTTGGCAATGTAGCAGGATACAAAATTAACATCCAGATATTGATGGCATTTTTATACACCAATAATGAACTCTCAGAAAGAGAAACTAAAAACACAATCCCATTCACCATTGCAACAAAAAAAATGATACCTAGGAATAAACTTAACCAAGGAGGTAAAAGACCTGTACTCAGAAAACTATAGCACAAAGCCAAGCAGAGAAAGACAAATATCACATGATCTCACTTATTTGTGGAATATAATGAACATAACAGTCTGAGGAACAGGGTAGACCCAGAGATGTGGAAGTAGGGTATAGACTGACACCCCTCAGAGGAGGGGGTAGGGGGGAGGGAGGAGATAAACCACAGAATTTATGCGCATGTATGCATAGCTGATGGACATGGACAACAGGGCTGGGGATGGGGTGGGGGGATGGGGAGGAGGGTGTCAATGGGGAAAAAAGGAGAAACATCTGTAACAAAAATAAATTAATAAAAAAAATTTGGTTTCAATAAAGACATATAACATATTCTGTAAAAAAAAAAAAAGAAAATAAAAGAAAACTATAGCACATTGGAAAAAGAAAAAGTGGAAGATTCAAACAAGTGAAAGCATATACCATGTTCATGGATTGGAGGAATTAACATCATTAAAATGTCCATAGTACCCAAAGCAATCTATAGATTCAATGCAATCCCTATTAAAATACTGACAACATATTTCATAGATCTAGAACAAATATTCCCAAAATTTATATGGAACCAAAAGAGACCCCAAATAGCTGTAGAAATCTTGAGAAAGAAGAACGAACTGGAGGGATCATAATACTGAATATCAAACTATAGTACAAAGCCATTGTAATAAAAACAGTCTGGTACTGGCATAAGAACAGGCATATAAATCAATGGAACAGAACAGAGAACCCAGAAATCAACCCATGCCATTATAGTCAATTAATATTTAACAAAGGAGGCAAGAGCATATGATGGAGTAAAGACAGTCTCTTCAATAAATGGTGCTGGGAACACTGGACAGGTACACGCTAAAAAAAAGAAACTAGACCACCAGCTTACACCATACACAAGAATAAACTCAAAATGGATAAAAGACTTAAATGTAACTCGTGAATCTATAAAAATTCTAGAAGAAAATGCAGGTAACAAAATTTCAGATATCATATGCAGTAGAATTTTCACTGATACAACACGTAAGGCAAGAGAAACAAAGAAAAAAATGAACACATGGGACTACATCAAACTAAAAAGCTTCTGCACAGCAAAAGAAACAACCATCAAAACGGAAAGGGATCCCACTATATGGGAGATCATAATCGCCAATGATGTATCAGATAAGGGGTTAATTTCCAAAATATATAGAATGCTCATACAACTCAACAAAAGGAGGACAAAGAACCCAATTAAAAAATGGGCAGAGGACCTAAATAGACACCTCTCCAAACAGGACATACAAATGGCCAAGAGACATATGAAAAAATGCTCAACGTCGCTAATCATCAGAGAGATGCAAATTAAAACAACTATGAGGTATCACTTCACACCTGTCAGAATGGCCGCCATCAACAAATCATCAAACAACAAGTGTTGGCGAGGGTGTGGAGAAAAGGGGACTCTAATACACTGCTGGTGGGAATGCAGACTGGTGCAGCCACTGTGGAAAACACTATGGTGTTACCTCAAAAAGTTAAAAATTGAACTACCATTTGACCCAGTAATCCCACTTCTAGGAATATACCCTAAGAAATCTGAAACACCAATCAGAAAGAATATATGTACCCCTATGTTCATAGCAGCACTATTTACAATAGCTAAGGTCTGGAAATAACCCAAGTGTCCATCAGTAGATGAGTGGATAAAAAAGCTGTGGTACATTACACAATGGAATACTGTGCAGTTGTAAGAAAGAAAGATCTCTTATCCTTTGAGATGGCATGGAAGGACCTGGAGAGTATTATGCTAAGCAAAACAAGCCAAGCAGAGAAAGACAAATACCACATGGTCTCACTTATTTGTGGAATACAATGAACTAAACAAACTGATGAACAAAATTGACCCAGAGACATAGAGATGGGGTACAGACTGACAAACCTCAGAGGAGGGGGGTTTGAGGGGGAAGAGATAAACCAAATAACTTATATGCATGTATGCATGACCAATGGACATAGACAACAAAGCTGGGGATGGGGCGGGGGGGATGGGGAGGAGGGTGTCAATGGGGGAAAAAGGAGAAACATCTGTAACAAAAACAAATTAATAAAAAAAAATGGATAAAAGACTTAAATGTAAGTTGTGAAACCATAAAAATCCTAGAAGAAAACATAGGCAGTAAAATTGGAGACATCTCATATAGCAGTATTTTCACTGATACATCTCCTACAGCAAGAACAATAAAGGAAAAAATAAAAAAATGAAATTACATCATACTAAAAAGCTTCTGCACAGCAAAAGGAACCATCAACAAAATGAAAAGGGAACCCACTGTATGGGAGAACATTCACCAACGATATACCTGTTAAGAGGTTAATTTCCAAAATATATAAAAAACTTATACAACTGAACACCAGGAATACAAACAATCCAATTAAAAAATGGGCAAAGGACCTAAATAGACACTTCTCCAAAGAGGACATACAGATGGCCAATAGACATGAAAAGATGCTCAATGTCACTAATCATCAGAGAGATGCAAATTAAAACTACAATGAAGTATCACCTCACACCTCCCAGGATGGCTACCATCAATAAATCAACAAACAACAGTGCTGGCAAAAATGTGGAGAAAAAGGAACCCCAAGTATGCTGCTGGTGGAATGCAGACAGGTGCAGCCACTGTGGAAAACAGTATGGAGATTCCTCAAAAAGTGGAACATGGAACTGCCATTTGACCCAATGATCCCACTTCTGGGAATATATCCTATAAATCCCAAAACAGCAATCAGAAAGAATATATGCACCCCTATGTTCATAGCAGCATTATTTAAAATAGCCAAGATGAGGAAACAGCCCAAGTGCCCATCAGTACATGAGTGGATAAAAAAGCTGTGGCACATTTACATAATGGAATACTATACAGTTGTAAAAAAGAAAGATCTCTTACCCTTTGCCACAGCATAGATGGACCTGGAGATTATTATGCTAAGCAAAATAAGCCAGTAAGAGAAAGATAAATATCACATGTTCTCACTTATATGTGTAATCTAATGAACAAAATAAATTGATGATCAAAATAGGTCCAGAGACATGGATGCATGGAACAGGCTGACAGATCTCAGAGGGGAGGGGGATGGAGGGGATCAGAAGACATTAACCAAAGAACATACATATATGCATATATCCATAGCCCATGGACACGGACAATAATGTGGTGAAGGCCTCGAGTGGGATGGGGCTTGGTGGAGGGGGGAAAAGGGGGAAAGTGGGGGACATTTGTAATACTGTTAACTAAAAAAATGAATTAAAAAACATCTTTTAAAAGTTGGCATTAGAGTCCTCACTGTGCCTGCACAGAGACCATCATTGGGTGCTCTGACAACAGGACACTGGACCAAGCTGGAGCAAAAGACAGGCTGGTTTTCAAATTTGATGCAACATTTAATATGCAATGGCTGTTTTCACAATTAACCTTTGTTAGATATCATTTAATCCGATTACAGTACAATATTTTCCAGGGGTTACACTGAGTGTTTTGGTTAACCTTTCCATTTCTTCCATTAGACTTGTGATTGAATTAGATGGGGTCCCACTGCTCATTATAGGACCTGGCTATTGTTCTAAACGGTTGTGCACAATGGCTTCAGCAAGGCCCATCAAGTCAGCAGGCTTTCCAAAAAGAAAACTAATCCAAATGGAAATTGAAACACATTTTGAGAGCAATAAAATTCTGTGTATTTTAGTTGCCTCAATTTATAGGTTGAAACTGTCTGAGAATCTCTTTATTATATATTCTAGACAGTAATCACTTAAAAAGAAAACTTCCCAACATCTCTCAAGAAACCTCATCAAAGTAGAAGTGAAATAGCCCTTGTGGGTTTACAGAGAGTCCTTAACCAACGTTATGCCTGAGCACATCCCTGCTTAGAAGGGCCATGAAGGTGAGGGGAACAAGTGGTATAGGAAGTTACAGGCTGCGGTCACTTGATGTGGGTGGTGTATTTTATTCCATGTTTTTAAAAAATTTATTTGCGAATTAACCCTTTAGGAAAGATTCAGTCACAGCTCAAAAAAATGTTCAGTCTTTGACTTCAACAACTACCTTGTGGTGGAGGTGGTGCCTTGGCTGGTCATTCAAATCAGGGGGTTGGCTTTGGTGGAGATTCAAAAGAGCTCTCCATTCAGGAGCCTCCATTTTTCATTCTGACTTTTAAAATGCTCTCAATCAAAGCATGGAAATATATATGAAATTTAAAGATGATGGTATACTTAGTTATGGAAGTCAACTAAATTACAGGCACAAAATTACAATGTGGTGTCTTTCTCACCAAACCTCTCTTTCTTCCTTGTCAAATACTAACTGACATTCATCTCATACAGAGAATTTTATTAGATTGTTTATTTCTAAATCTCCTTTCTCTTTTAGGGCTTTTAATTGGCGTTGATGTTCCGTTCTTCAAGCCAGCCCTGCCCTGCTCTGCATGCTCTTTGGGTGATTTCTTCCTACCATTCTCAAGTATTTCTCTTTCTGTGCCTTTGCACATACTGTACCCTTTGTCTAGGATCTGCACTCCTCCCTTCAAACAGCTGAATCCTACTCATCCCTTAGGACAAACCTCAGGTATGACCACATCCAGGAAGCCTCCCATGATTCCACCAGTCTGAGTTGGGTGCCTTTCCTCAGCATTCTTTAAAAGTATTGACCACTGCCTATCAATACACCATAAGCTTTCCAAGAGCAGAGATTCCAGGGGCAAACAGGGAGAAAATGGAGGACATCTGTAAAACTGTTAACAAAAAAAATTTGTCCAAATACCCATATATATATTTGCTCAATGAATGGAAGAATTATTGACAGAGGAATTTTTCAGAAGCTTTTTTTTTTAACTTTATGTTCCTTATTGTTTAAACCAAATTTAAACAAGATCTGTAAAAAGTTTTCTATTTGCTTTCATGATATGTATCAACCAGATTTAACCATGATCAAATAATATAAAGTGTATGTAAGTGCCTTGTACACTCTAAACTATACAAATATAATCTTTTATATTAATTATAGTTATCATCATCATCCTTATGGTAGAACAGAGAAAAAATGCAACACTGGTAAGCTTTTCATAATGAATCTTGGAGAGAAGCAGCTGATCTATGGAGGATATTTAATAGGGAAATGAAGCAAATGGTTTTTCTTAAAATATTACTGAGAAGTTAAAAACTCAAAAAATCTTCTGTTGATTTGGTAAGTACTTCCCTTTAGGAATTCTATAGAATATTAATGCTATTCTTTATTCTGTGATTTTAGATAAATAGTTCTTAGAAAAAGAATCTTATTGAATGCTGGGCAGATGATCCAGACCCTCAGCTAAGACACAGGGGTGACTGCACGTGTGGCTACAGACAGGAACGCAAATAAATTTTAAGACGAGCTGGTTGAAACAAAATATTTTCTAGAAGGAAAAACACAACAATTCAATTTTCATATGCCAGTTTGACTGCCCAGGCAAGAAGAAGAGAGTGGCGAGATATCTTGAAATTATCCGCCTGAGCAAGAACAGAAAGCTATCATTGGCAGCTCGGCTAGTGGCTTATCTGTTTGCTCAGAAATCACTTATGTTAGATCATGAAGTCCGTTTCTCTCTGATTGAAACATAAACAAAAGGAAATCAAAGGGAAGACTTTCTATTGTGGACTCTGTGTCGACTGTTTCCCTTCCCTGGATGTAATGGAGGGAAAATAAGGGATTATTATTCTGCATGCTTATCCAATCAGGTACATTTGTTTTCCAGATGCAAGCGTGAGGCTTTGTGTGATGACTTCGATGACTGCAATACTGGCACAGGATAACAGTTTCTTCTTTTCCTGAAGCCAACCTACTTGCGGATTTCATTTACATTTACTTTGTGTGCGCCAGTTCTTGGCCTGACATGTTAACAGTGTGAATTAGAGCGTGCAAAGGTATACTGAAATGGGTGGCTGGTGTGTGAGTCGGCTGGGATTTTGAAGCTAGTTTAATAATGGGACTATTTCGGAGGTGTGGGTAGGGTTAAGACAACTGAAGAGGGCTGTCAAGCACTGAAGGACACCAATGCAGATGCCATTACCAGCTGTGGTCTGGAAGACCCTGGGGGAGGAGAGAACATTACTGGAGCTGTGGTTGTAGAGGTAGGAGCACTCCCTGACCCCCAGCACTGAGGGTGAGAAATACCCCAGCCGCTCTATAGCAGACAGAATAATGTCCCCACAAAAGACACCCATCTATAGTCCCTGGAAGGTGTGAATATGTCGCCTTACATGGCAAAAGAGACTTTGCAGATGTGATTAAGTTAAGGGTCTTGAGATGGGAAGATTATCCTGGATTAGATGAGTGGACCCAGTGGAATTGTAAGGGTCAGAGTCAGAGCTGTAAGGACAGAAGCCGAGGTCCAAGATGAGGGATGATGCCCTGCTGCTGGCTGGAAGACAGAGGAAGAGCTACATGCCAAGGAAAGTCGGTGGCTTCTGAAGCTGGAAAAGGCAAGGAAGTAGATTTTCCCCTAGAGCCTCCAGAAGGAGCCAGCCCTGCTGACACAACTTGATTTTTTAAAAATATGTTTTTATTGATTTTTTAGACAGAGAGAGGAAGGGAGAGAGAGATAGAAACATTGATGTGAGAGAGATACGCCCATCGGCTGCCTCCTGCATGCCCCCTACTGGGGATCAAGCCTACAACCCAGGCGTGTGCCCTGACTGGAACGGAACTGGGACCTCTCACTCAGTCCGTGGGACAACGTTCAATCCACTGAGCCACATCGATTTTAACCCAGAGAAACTGATTCAGAATTCTGAAATCTAGAACTGTAAGATAACAACTTTGTGTTGCTTTGAGCTACTAAGTATATTGTAATTTGTTCTACCAGGAACAGAAAATGAATATACTTTCTCTCTGCCTGCCCTTGGATCTGCTAGTGCTTCTCATTGGCCAGATTCAACAGGGAACTCAAGGGCAGGAGAGTTGGGGTGATGCAGACACAGTCCCAGGACACAGAATAAGGCAGAGAAGGGACAAGAATGATCTGGGGGAGGTGGAGAGGGGGGTTCAAAAGAAGCACCAATACTGGGTGGTATGTGTGTAGGGGTGGGATAGATCTTAAAATAATGAATAAATATGACAAATGAAGGTTGCTGTGTCCCCCTAAAATTCATATGTTGAGGTCATGATACTCATAGTGATGGTACTAGGAGGTGGGACCTTTCGGAGGTGCTTAGTGAGATTAGTGAGATTAGTGCTCTTATAAGAGACCCCAGAGAGCTCCCTTCTCCCTTCCACCATGTGAGACTCAGCAAGAAGACACCATCTCTGAACCCAGATGTGGCACTTCACTAGACATCTAATCTGCCAGGGCCTTGATCTTGGACTTCCCATCTTCAGAACCATGAGAAATAAATTTCTTTTGTTTGTGAGCTACCCAGTCTGTGGTATTTTGTCATAGCAGCCTAAATAGACTAAGACAAAGGCTTTAAGAAATAATTCACTAAAAAGACCAAAAGAAAAAATAATCAGGTGATAGTAACCTTGAAGAAGCTGTTTTTGGAAAACTTTGTTTTCACATTTCATTTTTACACACATAGCCTCTTAAGATGTCATTATAGAAAAGCGGCATCAGAGTTACTGAGTTGAATTTTAAAAATTGCTAAAGATTTCAGAGTTGCCTTTGCATCTAGTCAGCTTCCATGCCCCTCAGTTCTCCGTCCACTCTGTCTCCAGCAGCTGCCTGTCATTTCCCACTTCTCTTGCCTCCATTCACCACTCACTAGTCCTCTCTTCTCCCTCTTCTTTCAGTCCATATGGTTGCCACAGTCACCTTTGAAAGCTCACCTCTGCTTCGGTCTCTCTCCTTCTTGAACACCTACCCTCCTCCTCTGTACTTCTTGAACAGAATCCAAACTCCTTGACTGTGAAGATCGTCCAGGACCTCATCTCTGGCCTTGCAGCTCATCCCCACCATTGTCCTGGGTTTAATATGTCCGGCTTCTCATTCCTCCCTCTTCACTGAGTTCTCCCACCTTGCATTTTTGCTCTTGTCCTTGCTTATGCTAGTGATTCTTACCATTCTCCCTGACTTTTCCCAGCTCACCTTATAATCATGCCTATCCTCCAAGGCTCCACTCAAATCCCCCATGTAGGATCATTGGTCATTTCAGGGGAAAATTTGTCCTCCTGTCTCTCAGGGTCATTGCATCTTACTGTGCCTCTCTTACAACTCTCATTGCAGCCCTGCCTTCTTGTTCTAGTTCTCTGTATGTATTCTCCCCACCACCATTTCTAAACCTATGAAACTATAAACTGGAAAGAGGGATAGTGCCCTCTAATAGTAGCTAACATATTGCCTTAAATATAATAGATGTTATTTCTGATTGGTGTTTTGGGATGCTTAGGATGTATTCCCAGAAGTGGGATTTCTGGGTCAAATGGCAGTTCCATTTTTAATTTTTTGAGGAAACTGCTTACTGTTTTCCACAGTGGCACCCCTATGTTTATAGAAGCATTATTTACAATAGCTAAGATCTGGAAAGAGCCCAAATGACCATCAGTAGATGAGTGGATAAAAAAGTTGTGGTACATTTACACAATGGAATACTATGCAGCTATAAAAAAGAAGGAGCTCTTATCCTTTGAGACAGCATGGATTGACCTGGAGATGATTATGCTAAGCGAAATAAGCCAGTCAGAGAAAGACAAGTATCACATGATCTAACTTATATGTGGAATCTAATGAATAAAATAAACTGATAAGCAAAATAGGTCCAGAGCCTTGCAAGCATGGAACAGACTGACAAACCTCAGAGGAGAGGGGGGCAGGGGGCGGGAAAAATCAACCAAAGAACTTACATGCATTTATGCATAACCAATGGACACAGGCAAAAGTGCGGTGAAGGCCTGGGGTGGGGCGGGGGCTGGGTGGAGGAGGGGAGAGGGAGGAAAATGGGGGACATCTGTAATACTCTCAACAATAAAAATAAATTAAAAAATAATAGATAATAAAAGTTGCTTGTAGTGGGGACAAAATTTATTACTGTGTACAGAAAAAATGTTAATGGAAGAGGGATTGTCTTTGTGGGGAGCTGAGGGTGTGTGGGAGTTTGAGGGAGACGAGGCTTGGAGGTCAGGACACTGAGGGCCGTCTGTGCCTTGCTCCTTGTTTTACACCATTGACTAAGTTGCCTAGCACAGGATAAGAGCCTCATAAACATTTCTCAAATGAATGAATAAATGCTATCTACTTCATTTTGGTCAAAGCTAACCTTGAATTCGTGAGAACAAGGTCTTAACAAAAGCCTCTAACAAGTGTTACAATATGAAGAGGGTGAAAAGTGTGGAAAAGTGGAAACAACACAATCTTCTATTTGCAGCGAGAAGCAAGCTTAGAAACAGCAATGCATCACCAGGACCAGCTGAAGAAGACCCAGCCACAAGGTGGAGGCATCTCTATTCTTTTTGGAGTAAACATGCTTTTTCTGGCATAACTGGCTAAAAGCAGACTTATTAATTTTTGCACTTACTGAGTCTTATGAGAAGCACTGGGACATAAATTCACATGGGGCTTAGGTTATACCTTCTACACTACAGCTTCAGGGCAGAGATCACATTTTATAACATAATACTTTTTACTTCTACAATACCCTTGTGACATCTAGCATAGTTCTGATTGGTGCATGAGAAGAGGGGTAGGGGACAAGGGAGGAAGAGAGAGAGCGAGAGTGCGAGATAGATAGATAGATAGAGAGAGAGAGAGAGAGAGAGAGAGAATGAGAAAAAGAGATAAAATGATTGGTTGAATGATTCCTGTGAGGTAAAGGAAATAAAGCTGTTGCTGATAATATATCTTATCAACCTTTTAATCTCTGGTTTCTATTATCCTTACTTTAAGGCAAGGACTCTGAACTTCAGGGAGGAAGAGGGACTTGTGAAAGGCCACATAGCTTGTAAGTGAGGTAACAAGACAAGACACAGGTTTTCTAATTCCCAAACCCAGCATTGCTGAGGAGGGGAGAAAGGCACAAGAGTAGGTTTTTACTTAGTTCAGAGTTAAAGTTTCCTTCTACATCAACAAGAAACTAATGTGTTTATAATTTATTATTAACCTTTGCAATAGTGTTAAAAAGTACACACATAATCATGTGTCATGAATAGCTTTGAAGTCCAGGTTCCTTCAAGCATGAGTAAGATGAGAAAGAAGGCTTGATGACAGGTGTAATGAGGCTATCTAAAATTGTGTATAAGTCTAGTTAGTATATTATGGTTCTGAAATTTCCTGATCACTTTAACTACTTTCCCCTTGAATAAATGTTATTTTTATAGTGTCAAAGTTTCAGATCAACAGAATAATGGATGTCCTTGTGCCCAAATTTGACTGGCACAAGAAGTATGTACACAAGGCAGAAAAACTCATGTGTCTGGGGTCAACTGTCTTTGTTTGGTTATAATAAAAATACAGACTCTTTTCAATAGCTTAATTTTAAGACAGCTCTCCAGAGGATCTTTACTCATTGGCACAATATTCAATTATACTGGCAATGAATGTGTAGATTACAATCATTTTTCTATTGATATGCTAACACTGAATAAATAGAAAGTTAGAGTAGCATTGTATCACTATCATTTTGATGCACAAAATAAACATTATCTATTTTCTTTTCTTTTGCTATTTGAAGTCACATATTAATTACTTAAAATTTACAACTAGGAATGTAGCCGGGTGCCTACAAATCTTGTTTCTGTTCAAGTTAATTCAGATTGTCCATCCATGCGTGAGAACGGCTGAGCCATGACATTGGGCAGCATGTTTTCTGGCAATAATGAGAAGATAATATTCCTTAGGAGTATTTAAGTGACATCACTATTGATAGGTTAATTGGAAATAAAAATGTAAAACTTTTTTAAATCACTAGAATAAAAAGCCTCTGGTTTGTTGAAGTCTCCCCACTTTGCAGTTTTAGGTTAATAACTGTCTGATTAATGTAACTATGCTGCTCTCAGAATCCCACATACATCCCATGGCCAATCAACCATTTTCAAAAGAAGACTTTCCCACTTACAGCTTGATCACAGTCATCTTGCTCCCTCTATTCCTTTACAAAATTCTTGAAAAATGATTCCTGAATTCGACGAAGTGCATGGAATATTGGGTGGAAAAAAAGAAATGCAATTTGACGTGAGGTCATGAGAGTTGGCAGCTGGGGATAGGATATGTGAGACACCCTCCGTGTTCAGAGCCCAGAGTGCAGCTTGCTCTGGCTATTTAATAAGTTTCATAGCTAATTATTTTGAGAAAGACAGCTAAGTTATACGACTCTGTGATGCATCCTAACTAGACTCAAATTATATCTTCAGCTCTCTGTGTGAATATTTACACTTATGTGACTATATACATGCATTTAGATTTCTATCTCTATACTGAACTCCCAATTAATCAGCCAACACCTAATTATGCAGTTGTGAACCACCCAGATGAAAAAATGGATCCTTTGCAGTAATTAGCACTTATTTAACATAGTTTCGTGCCAGATACGTTCTAGGCATGTTAGAAGCATTATCTCATTTAATTCTCAAACAACACAAACAGGCAAATGTACTCTCCATGAGCTAGAGAAAACAAAGAAAACGTCACATTAATTTTGGTAAGTGAAATTCGAATTCATTTTTTTTACATTGGGAATCTGATTAACTGACAGAGAGCGCCATTGGTACCAAGATATCAGGTTATTCTTAGTTAGTTTGAGCTGTCCCACACCGCTGACTGTGCCCCTTCATCTGGGTTGGACAGGAACCTTTAACATGTTGTGTGGGTGGGCATTCAAGAATGACTTGGACCCATTTCATGATGCTTCATCTATTCCTGTCTCTCTTTCTTGAGTGAATTTTCTGCTTTTCTGTCCCTGGCTCCTGCCTTGAACTATGGTCCTTGTCATCTCCTCCATTCTGTTTCTTGTACATCCTAGTAATCTTGAACTATCTCTCAGTATGGCCTCTCAGATCTGACTTTATGTTGCTTCTTTTGGAGGCTGACCCCCTCCTATATTGTCTCTGTACAGTCTTGCATTATTTTTGGTATGATGTAGCCTAGTCATTTGACAAATATGGGTCACCCATTTCCAAAGAACTGCATATAAATGTGTGAATGGAAACACTAAAATTCATCACCATTCCTAGAAAAACAATTCTGCAGGCTTGCCCTGATGGAGAATTCTTGTTCTCTAATCACCTTTGTTTTCCAAGGATAGCACATTAGCAATGTAATTTGTTTGTTTGAAGTATCTTTAGTCACTGAGATATAAATGTGCAATTGATTTATTTTTCCAATAACTGCTACAGCTGTGCTCTATTGACCTACCCCACCCCCTTATTGCTGTGTAGCAGTCTAATTCCACCTTTTCAACACTTTTAGCTATTAAAAAAGTATAGTGCAGTTAGCATTGTAACCCTACTTTCAATTAAAAGCTCCACCTTCTCTTTGAAGACTTGGCTGAAGGCTTGAGCTACTTACGTGGAGAAAGAGTCTTCTCCTCTCTCCCCAGCCCCTCACTCTCCTTCCTCATTTCTCCAGCCCGCTAGAGAAGCTCTGATGGCAGGTAATGTGAGAGGGGCAACATTCACTTGAAAGATCTAGAGCTACTGGCTGCAAGTCTGTCCTCTTTTTAGTGCTATTATTCTCTGTGTGGCAGATTGTGTGTGTGTGTGTATGTGTGTGTGTGTGTGTGTGTGTGTGTGTGTGTGTGTGTAGGTGGGGTGAAGGGGAGCAGATCTTAATTGAAAGCACACTTTGTGTCAGGGACTGTTCTAGGTGCTAGGGATGTGGTGAGATCAAGAAAGACAAGATTTCTGACTTCAGACAATGTAAATCCAGTGGGCCTTCAAATACTGCTTCTCTCCTGAGGATGTTTTGGGATACTTCTTTGGAAGATCTGATGTGGAGTTTTCTCTCTGTGTTGCAACACAGGTGAGGTTGGTTTCTTCCTCTTCCATATTGCACCCCTTCCCCCCACTATGGATAATACAACTTATAGCCTCTTTCAGAAGAGGTCCCTTTGGCCAGAAAATATCCCCCCAGAAGGATGGCCTAAGCCCCAAATCACCTCCTGTAGTGCCTACTCAACCTTTGGGAAATGGGGGACTGCAGGCTGCCCCAGACCTCCCTCTCTTTGCTTTCTATCTTTCCTCTATTTTTTTCTCCCTTCTCCAGCTTATCAAGGTCTCTGTGATTCAATAGCTCAGCCACTTTTAGAAAAGAAACAACCAACCATTAGTCTCCCATAGGGTAGAGGGCAAGGATGGTTTAAGCATCCCCAATCTTGAAGGAGGGGAACAGGACAAGTCTAATATCTCTCTCCCTCATGGGGGTGCAGAGTAGGGAGGAGGTATGGTTAATGATTCATAAACTCTGTTTTCTCCCAATGGGAAACTCTTGCTTCTACTCTGCATTGGGAAAGCGTAGGGAAAGACAAGTCAGTAGGGTTAGTTCTGTGAAACAGCAGTTTCCAGCAGGTCCCCCAAGAAAATGGTTGGCCTCATTACTGGTGATTCTTTAAATGGAATGTAGGGAACTTAGTTTTCTATCCTCAGTTGTGTCCCAAGTCACCATTTCCTAGATAATTGGATCCAGGCTGGGATTACATCATCATACCACACAGAGAGAAATAACAGAATAAAAACAAGGACTTGGATGAAGCTTGGTGATTATCCATGAATTTTACTTACTCATCCTCAGTCTAGATAATTGAAATGTGACTTCATTTTTATTTCTTTTTAAAGTCTTTATTAGCCAAGATTTTCTTTAAAAAATGGGTTGCTGACTAAGATGTGCATAATATATGTTTATTATTAGAATCTATTATGCCAGTTATATTCTGTGTTTTGATTTTTTAAAATTATTATTATTATTTTTTATCCTCACCCGAGGACATTTTTTTGCATTTATCTTCAGATAGAGTGGGAGAGAGAGAAGGAGGAAGACAGAGAGAGAAACATCGATGTGAGAGAGACACATCGAGTGGTTGCCACCCACATGACCCCAACCAGGGCCGGGGACAAACTGCAACTGAGGTACGTGTCCTTAGCGGGAACCAAACCCTGGGACTCTCTGGTCCGCACATTTAGGACCCTTGCCCCAGCATTTGCAATTAAAAACCATGCTGCAATAAATGTTGAAAATGTCTCCTGGTGTGTTTGAGCAAGAACAGGGTATACACATAGTAGTGGAGGGCTGATTTAAAGATATATATCTTTATTCGATGTTGCCAAATTGGTCTCCAAAGTAATGGCACTAATTTACTTTATCACCAATACTGAATGAGAGTTCCTAGTTCCCAACATTCTTGCCAATGTTTGGAATTTCCAGACTTTTAAAGTGTTGCCAATCTGATGAACGTAAAATGTTATCTTATTGTTTTAACTGGCTTTTTACTAATGTTGAGAATCTTTGCAGTTGTTATTAGCCATTTGGGTTTCTTCTTTCATAAATAATTTCATCATATATGTGTCCATTTTTCTCCATTAGGTTGTCTTTTTTATTAATTCATACAAGTTCTTTATTATTTATATATTCTGGATAACATGCCTTTTTCTGTTTTATGTATTGTAAATACATTTTCAATGTGAGGCCTGTCTTTTCCCTTGGTTCATGGTGTTCTGTCACGGAGACACTTAAAATTTTAAAGGAATCAGATTTATCAGTAATATTTCTTTATGATGGTTTGGGCTTTTTATGACTTATTAAAAAGATCCTTTCCAACCCAAATGAAAAACAAAAGTTTTCTATATTTTCTTCTAAAAGTTGTAATAGTTTGCTTTTCACACTGTCTTTAATCCACCTAAAGCTGATTTTTGTGTATGGATTGAAGTAGAGATTTCTTTTTACTGTATGGATAACCATTTGTCCTAGTGCCAGTTATCAAGAATCTGTCCTTCACCCTCTGCATTGTAATTAATGCTGCCTCAGCTGCAGATTAGGTCTCCACACCCGTCGGTTTTGCTAGGCTTCCCTCTGTACACACACTTGGTCAACTCGACCAGTTCTAGCACCCCATCGTTTTCATTACTGTTGCCTTGTACATACATCTTGAAATCTTGTAGGACTAGAAGTTTCTAGTCTCACTGTTACTCTCATTTTCAAATACAACTAATTTCAAAAATCTTTAGGTTACATACAGTGAATAGTTACCATAATTTTGGGTTTAAGAACAATATCTATACTTTATCTCTCCACTTCACTTGTAAAGTATCATAAATTGTAATAAATACTGATTACGAACCCAAATATTTTAATAGTAATTTGCAGACAAAGGTTTTATTAGAAATTAATCCATAGCTGTTTAAGAGGTCTTAGAAAATTAAGTGTTTTTTCTAAAGATTTAATCATATAAATAAAAGTAGAATTATTTTAATCATCCTCTTATTTTCTTAGTGAACTATTTAGCAAACAACTGATTTACAAAGGATTCACTATTTTTTTTTGCCTTACATATTTTATTTATTTATTTATTTATTTATTTATTTATTTATTTATTTATTATTTTTGTTAATCTTCACCTGAGGATATATTTTCCATTGATTTCTAGAGAAAGTGGAAGGGAGTGAGGGAGGGGAAGAGAGAGAGAGAGAGAGAGAGAGAGAGAGAGAAACAGAGAAAAACATTGATGTGAGAGAGACACATTGATCGGTTGTCTCTTGCACGTGCCCTGACCAGGGCTGGGGATTGAACCTGAGATCCTTTGGTCCATGGGCCGATGCTCTAACCATTGAGCCACACCAGCCAGGGCTTGGCCTTACATATTTTAAAATCATGCCCAGTTATATATTCAGCCTATTCAAAAGTGGCTTTTACCTGGGCGCAATCATCAGAGTTACTTAGGGAGCTTTTTAAAAAACATTCTGTTCCTTTTCAAATTTAGATATTCTCTACAAAGGCTTGAACACAGTAATATATCACTAAAAAGGTAGGCTTTTGCTTCGCTAACAGAAGAACACTGGTGCCATGTATAATTGTGATCCATATGAAGCTGTGTGAAGTGTGAGCTTCCTGCAACATGTCACAGAGAGCTGTGACATACTCATGGTCCCACTGTTCTGACTGCTGACATGTTCTCTCAGACACTGCCAATGTAGTTCTATTTTCTAGTTTACCTTTTCTAAATGTAAGGCTGGGAGCTAAATGGAAAATGTACGTGTATTCATTTGATTCCAAGACACTGATGTGGCCAGATTAATAGTGCAGCTGATTTAAAAAGGCTGCACAAATGAGTGGGAACACAAACAACCAACAGTCAAAAAACTCTGCGATCCACTGATTCTTACACTCTTCTTACAGAGGACGACAACATTCTGTGCAGTTTCCCATGTGACACATCTGAGTTGTTTTTTCCCTCTAGAGGTCTCTCTAATTTACCTTCTGAAATTCAAAGAGCTCAGGCGTGAAACGGATCTATCCCAAAGGAGCCTGCCTACTCAACAGTATATATATACATTCCTCCAGGGCCCAGGCAGGAGGCCGCCATGTTGCACTTTGCATGTTTCCCATCGGCGCTCCCCTCTGGGTATCCGGTATTTACTGCTCCAGGTCCCTATCTCAACTCCTCGTCTACGTGTCAGAAGGGCTGAATCACAGACGGCATTCGGGGCAGGGTTGTGCTTGCCCCATATCCTCCTTGGGCCACCTCTCTAAATCAGTTTGGTCCCAGACCTGAGTGACATCCCACAACACTATTGACCTCTTTCCTAAGTAGGACCCAGACAATTCTGCAAGACAAATAACCAAAGCAAATTTCATCATAGGATCACCTAAAGGGCCATGTGGATTCATTATAAAAAAGGAGAGTCAGCACACCACCCAACTGTATGTGTGTATGTGTGTGTATCTTTCATTAAGCAATAAATGATACAAAAGAGCAGAGCTGTTTTGACTGAAACAGGTGTGGGTATGGGGTGGTACTCAGGTTCCTGGAGTCCTGAGGATTATCTATAATCTTTTTTATATAATAAAAAGGCACCTGGGGAAAGGGGCCAGATCTTACATATCTCTGACCTGCTCTGTGATACTCCCTCTACTTTCCGGAATTCCTCTTCTCTTTCCTTATATCTACCTGTTCAAGGCACGTGAAGACCCCACTCAAATATCATCTGCTCCGAAGACTCTCTCCAAGACAAAATTGATCTTCCCTGGGGCAAATAATCAGTGCTTCTATTATAGCTATAGGGATCGAATGTCTCAGATATTCTGGGACAATCCCAGTTTCTAATATTAGATCCTAATATGCACTTGGACTCATTTACTTGTCAGATCACATTTCAATTTTTGTGTTGAAAATAAGGTTACAATAACTATAGCTCTTATTGCAGTTAGTCCGCTTTGTTTCTGAGTTACTGATCTAGGAAAACATCATAAAATATATATTTCCAAAGAGTCTGGACTGGGTTATTCCATCATAATCGAGAGTCATTCCTCCTCCTCTCTCACATTGTCGTCATCATCATCATCCTTAAATAACTTACTGATGAGCTAACACACACCATGCAGTGTTGGGCACTTGTTTTAATTACCTCATTTAGTTATTACAAAAACTCTGCAAGGTATGTATTGATCCCCATTTTGTGATGAGGAAGCTGAGAATACCCAGCCCGGAAGTGACTACGCTGGGATCTGCCTGTATTTTCCTTCTGCTGCTCTGCCACCCACAGTGCTTCCCAGTTTTTCTCTGCGTATTCTAGAAATGTTGATTCTGTTAAATACTGAATAAATACATGCTCAATTGCTCAGAATTAAAAACACAGAAAAAGCACACATAAATATGTCTAGGCTGTGAATTGAAATATTTCCCTTTCATGTTAACATGAATCAGAAAAGAACTTTATACTTGTATTCAGTGCCATCTTAACTAACTCCGGTGGTGGCGAAGCTAAGTAAATCCATTGGAATTTTCATTTTACTGGTAATCTGTGGTTAAGGACACTGACATCCAAAAACAAAACAGATACTTCTCTGTGATTTGTGACGTCTGAGCCACACTGGATTATCGAACGCAGGCTGGCATTGGTTCCACATGCTGAGGCTTATCTCTGGCTTCCCACAACACTTCTGGGAGATGTACTATTAGGCTTTTGTGGGCCAAAAAAAAAAAACAAAAAAAAAAACAACCCAAACTGGCTGGCTGTGTCCAGTGTTCCCTGGCCGAGCTTATGAGGAATGGAGCAGGCAGGCTGCTTAAGAGAACATCTGCAGAGCCTGGAGTGGGCAGAGGAGGAGCCCACAGATGGAGAAAGAGGCTGCTGTGCTCCTTGATTCAGAGCCGCCTCCCAGTGTCGCCAGAGCACAGGTGAGGACAGGGACACCAGGCGGTGCCCAGTGGCCATGTATTCTGGCCTTCCTGGATACCCACTAGGTGCACAGTGTTGAGCTAAGAGAGTGGAGGATATAGAGATGATTATGATACACTATTACATATCAAGATGTTTATAATCTAACATTAAATTTTACTATAAACTATCATGAACTACATGCTGCGGTTAAACATTTTTTAGGACAAATCTCTACTTTATACCATATACAAAACCAGCTCCTGATGAATTGTGAATTTAAATGTGAAGAATTCAACTTTAAAACTTCTAGAAAAAAATGTCTTTAAGATAGGAAAGAATTTCTTAATAGACACAAAAAATGCAAACAATAGAGGACAATGATATATTTGATTATTTAAAAAATAAGAATTTGATTTCATCAAAAGAGATCAGAAAGAAAAAAGCTGCCATAAAGTGGAAAAGATATTTGCAATACATATAACCAACAAAATACAATATCCATCATGTATAAAAATCAATAAGGAAAAGACAACTATGACAATAGAAATGTGAGCAAGAGACATCAACTTAAGTATCACCGAAGATGAAAATGAATAACTCAACCATAGAAAAAGATGTTCATTAGTAATCAGGAAGAAAATTAAAACCACAAAAATATAGCATTTCATATTCACTGTACTAACAGATTTAATATCAATTTTATATCAAATGTTGACAAGGATATAGAGCAGCAGGGACTCATATACTGCATGTAGGAGTATGTATATATATTGTTACAAACACTTTGGAAAATTTTCTGGCATTATTTAGTTAACTTGATGTTGCTCAGACCCCAGAAACCAGCAAATGGACGCTTAGGAATAGGTTCAGGAGTTTTTACGAGAGAAAATCTTGCACACGTGTACCAGGAGACCTTTATGAGAATGTCCATTACAGTGATATTTCTAATAGTAGGAAAATGGAAAGCACCCTAATACCCACCAACAGGAAAATGGATACATAAATTCATATTTATATCATAGGAAACTATGCAGTAGAGAAAATAAATAACTACAGTAATACACATTAACATGGCGACTTTCACAAATAAATTTGAGCTAAAAAGATCAAGAAAATATAAAAAATATAATTCTATGTCTATAAAAGTTCAAAAAAGGTGAAACGTGACAATATACTATTGAAGGGTATATTATATGTGGTAAACTATTATATCAAGAAAAACAGAGGAATGAAGAACACAGAAGTCAGAAGAGGTACCACCTCTGGCAGATAGGAAGATGGAGGGAGAAGAGAGAGAAATGGCTTCGTATATATTGGGATTATTCTTGAACTGTGTAATGATTTGCAGGTACTGCAATAATTTTATTATTGCTGTTTAAACTGCGCATATCTACTCTATAATCTCTTTTGTACTTCGCTATAGTTTATAATAAAAATATATTCAAAAGTGTGCTTTGGGAATGCTGAAGGAGCACTTCAAATGTGGGAGGTAGTGGGAGGGGAGAGGCAGGAATCAGTGAAGCCTTCGTGGTCCTTGAAAGATGAGCAAGGTTAAGGATAGAAATAGAGGAAATTCTACGTGGGAAGAACAAGGATGAGGAAAGACACGGGGGTGTGACATGGCAGTGAGCGCCCTGGAAGCAGCAATGTTTGAAGTAGAGATTGGGAGAACGGAATAGCATATAAGGATGGAAAATTGCATTGGGCTAGACTGTAGAAAGCTCTTTTTTAAGAAAAACAATACAAAAGCAAAACACACAAAAAAGGTAACACTTTTAGATCTTGTCCTGCAAGCAAAGGTGGGTTGTTGAAAACTTTTGAGGAGACGGGATTTGATTACATCTGCTATTTAGGAATATAATTGTGGTTGTAATAGGAAGCATGAATGGGAGAAACTAGAGACAGGTGGACCCATCTGGCTGCTGCAGTAGGCTCAGTGGATAACAAAGACGAAGGTGGGTATCATGGCAGTGGCTAATCAAATGACGGGAGAGCATGCATAATTTGGGATCTGACTTCAGTGTCCTTAATGTATGTGTCCATTTCCAGAAAGACACAAACTGAAGCAAGGAAGTGTACCAGCTTCCTTCAGGCTAGCTCCCACTCAGGACCAAGCACACTCCTGAGTTAAGTAGCTGTTTTTGAGCATTAATTCAGCAGCTTTGCCCTAATTCCCTTTGATATTAAGTACACCTCCCTCTGGAGCAAGGAAGGCAATATTTGAAAATAACCCAATATTCAATATTTTTAAACCCTTCTCTTAGCGTTTTTACATTTGACTTTAACTCCCCTTTCTGGGATCAGTTGTTCTTCTCTCAAGGTCTCATACACAAACACAGTGATGTTAATAGGTTGCGAAGTCTCCTTTTCTTCCTGCAAGAGGCTAATGTTGCTGACAGTGTCCTAAAGACTAGTGTGTAACCACCCTTTCGGCAGATAATTACACAAAGCCATGAGACAGAGATGGCATACTGTCAAGAACTGGTGGCTGGTTCGAAATGGAAAGTGAGGGCCTTGCACGTCCCACAGGCAGCTGGAAATTCAGGTTAGCATTTAGGAAACATGTCCGTCTACACCTCCCAAAGCTGACCAAATAATGAGATAAAATTGCCTTGGTCATTATGCTATTTACACAGGACCAAGAAGAGGTGATGGCTTCCAATGTAGAGAAGAAGCACTTATTGAAAAACCAGTATCTTGTCAAGGTGAACCACCCAGGAGTCAGACACAGTCATGACTTTTCATCCTGGAGAAGGAGGCAGCACAGTTCCACAGGCGTGAGCTGGGCCATTTCTCTGTTCGACATGCAGGTGTCAGGAAGCAGCCTCGGGCAAAGCAGGAGTCCCGGGCTGCGGATGGTGTACTGCCAAAGAGGCAACACGCTGGCACCTCAGAGAAGGAATATGAAATGCCTGGATCACAGCTGAAGAACAGAGTACGTGGCTCTCGATATCTTCGGAATCGCTCTGCCGCGCAAACCAAATCCTGTGCGAATCAGGATCGAGATGTATTTCACGCCACCCATTTTTCTGATTAAAATAGAGAAGTGGAGAGGGAGATTGGGCCAACTGAGTGACTCTCTGCCCACCCACCAGATGAGCTTTAGGCCTGGGGGAGACATGGAATCACTTTTCATAAACACTGGAAAGATTTTGTAAATTTCATAGAGAAGAAATTTTGATTTATTCTCAGATAAAGACTGAGAAATGATGGTTTTTAGTATAAAAGAGGAAACTATATTCACAAGTCTTCCCCTCACTGAAGATGCTAGCAAAATGTGTTTTTCACATCACAGCAATGATTTGTAACTTTCCCATGGGCAAAAAACAAACAAAACAAAAAACCAAACATGAATAATTAAAATGCAAAGATTCTCCCCACTGCTAATTTTTTCAATTTCTGCTCTGTCTTTCACCACCAAGATGCAATCCTAACACTAACCCCTTGATTCCTTACCAAACCTTTGACTAGCCCTCATGGGAAGTTGCTTTTGAGAGCAATGGAGCCCTCCCAGCATGGCATAATGATCCGGAATAATTGACAATGGGGTCGAATGCAGGCAGCCGGCTCTGCTCCCTATGGCTCCCTCTTCTAATCAAGACAACGCTCTCCCTCATTCCTGAAAGGAACTCATGTAACTCATCTAACACCGTGTTCAGGTCAGACTCTGAAAAGAAAAAGGTAATGGGATTGATCTTTGTGACAGATTTTTCTTTTCCTTCGTAAAAGGCACGGAGCAGAATCAAACCGTAAAGGCAAAACATCACATTTGCAGACTATCCGAAGGGTGATTCAAAGTGATGGCTGAGATGGGCGGCTGAGCGACATGGGCTGTGATGACATGTGAAGGCACACACTTTATGCAGAGAGGAGCTCTCTGTGTTTACTGAGTGTCAGCACCCAAGGCGATAAAACATTGGGGGGATGACCTTCGCAAGGCAGGGTCCCTGGAATGATCTACCCAAGCCCAGGCAACTGTTTTCTTTCTTCAGTCGGATTACTTTACTCCTCTTTTAAATACTTGCTATCTTTCTTCTCTCATGCTTTGGATTTTATCAAATTTCTTAGCTCGTTTATCTGCGTTGACCTGATGGGGCTCAGTTCTGCAGCATTCGGATATTCTGCCAGTCTGGTTTTCGACTAATTGCACTGCTTTTCGGTATACCTTTCCCAAAAGGCTCCAGCGTACCTGTCTTGTAACCCTTTATTCTGTCATGTTTGCATAACGCATGCTTTTGAAGTCCTTCATTATTTCATGCTTGACCTTATCTTACTTTATTTCCATTCTTACCTTGTCATTCATATTTGGTGATAGGGAGTTTATGCATGAGAAAAACAAGACTTGAAATGTCACATAGTTTAATAAGCGATAGGCACGTAAGGTTTTACGTACACTCCTGCACTGATACTACAAAATCTGTAGTAGTTAAGTGTACCCCAAAGAGGACAGTACATTTTCAGTGAGGCACTAGGCACAGAAAGCTTCCCGTAAGTTAGACTGAATTGGCCTCATATGGTCATCTACTGTTATTTATGAATCTCATGTCCTGGTTCATCAGGTGCCTTTGTGGCCGTGTACTTAGTGAGCGTGGCTGGGCAACCTGCAGAGCTGGAAAGCACATCTGCAGTGTTCTGCTCTTCAGTGACTTCGTTCACATAGTCACTCTGCAGTGACTATTTACAGCGTGCTCATCACGTGCCAGGCACCGTGGGAGAGTGGGGAGAACAGAGCACCTCATTTCCTGCTCTCACAGAGTTTATACCCTTGAGAGACAGACCTCATACATAATCTCTCTCTCTCTCTCTCTCTCTCTCTCTCTCTCTCACACACACACACACACACACACACACACACACACACACACAGTTGTATAGTTAGCGCTGTGAAGAAGCTGTGAGCCAATGACTGGGGGATGTGACCTGACTGGAGTGTGGAGAAGACTTCTCTGGAGAGAAGATGCTGAAGGTGGACAAGGAGGATGAAGAGGACTTAACCAGGTGAAGAGGAGAGGGAAGAGCATTTCGGGAAGAGGGAGCAACCTGTGCAAAAGCCCCGTGAGCAGGAGGAAGCACAGTGAACTATCGGAAACTGAGACATGAGTTGGGGGGATGATGGAAAGCAGGGGAGCCAGTGGTGAAATGAGTTGGGGAGGGGGGCAGGGCCAGAGCATGCAGGGCACCAGCAGTGTTGTGACGGCTCTCATCTTCACCCTGAAAGAAATGGGGTGCCCCCGAAGGGCTTTAAGCAATGGGCAGATAGAGCAGATTTGTGTTTTGAAAAAAGAAAAACACCATCTTATTTAACAGACTGGAGGGGTGGGTGGGTGGAGGGAGGGAGGCAAATACAAGTTGATTAGTATTGAAAAAATTTCATAGCCTCTTGACACACAGACTTACTTAAAACATGCATTCTGTATATCTGAACTCAGAGTATGGAGTGTTTTAACAGAAGTATAGGTCACAGGGAGAAGGAAGTTGGGGAAGAATTCAGAAGGAAACTCAGGAATATTGAACTAGGCACTTTGCCCTTTCTAGAAAATATAATTCCAATTTTACAGATTAGTAAAACTGACTCTCTGTTAAATAACTTTCAGAATGTGATGACATGCTATCATTCTGAGTTGCTAGGGTTCATTCAACTGGCCAGAAGGACACCCTCTCCCTCCCTACCCAATGTGCTGTCCCATCCTGAAGCTGCCCAGAGGAGGGCTGGTATTTGGTTATAGAGCTTTAGAGCGGCTAGCTGTAAGCTTGTGATGGGGTAACTTGTCCAAGGTCAAAGCTAGCTAGCCAGTGAGTTGTTGAGTCAGTATTTGAATATCAGGTCTGACAGGCTCCTACTCTTTTTACTGCCCTGTAGTAGTTCCCTACAGTAAAGGAAGAAACTGTAGAAGAAGGAAAGGGACTGAGATAGGGAGTAGACTAGGAAGTCACTAAGACAGGTAAGAACTTCCTTCTAACCTAGTTTTCAGGGTAAGGAAGAAACTGAGTGAGTTTAAGAGACAATGGAAGTATTTTAGATTAGCCGATTGAAAACAAATAAAGTGAGTGTAGTTCTTCAATGTGTGTCAGTGACCAGAGGCTTCAAACTGGGATAGATCCACTGATGAGTATATTTCACTATTTTTACCCAACTATTTCCTGCTGAGAAATTCTGTGTGTGAGAGAGTCTCTTGTTCCTAAGGGAGACAGCCTCACTGCTTTGCTTCTTTGGATCCAACGGCAAATGAATTCAAGATAGTATGTCATGCCATTCAAGTTCAAAGTCAGGATATGAGCAAGATGTGAAGAGGGCTCTCCTCCAAATTCAAGCAGCTAAGCAGGCCTACACATTTATGGCTAAGACAAGCAAACTCTGTCCTGTGGACGATAAGGCGGGATTCTTCTGAGCGGTCTCACACTACTAAACGTGTTCCCTCCCAGAATAGACTCCTCTTAGACCTGGCAGGAAATAACAGACATGAAGTAATTTGGGCCACCAAAATAAGTTTCCTAGGACTGAAAAATATCTCTAAAATTTCAAATACAAAGATGAGACGCAAGGTAAAAAGTTTATACAGATTTTTCTCAGCATGCACATTTCTGAGGCATTTCAAACATTTCTGCATTAGTCTCTTCTAAAAGTATACCAGGGCATATGAGAGCATTTTTGTTGGCTGCAGTGGGACCCCGACCTTGCTGGTGTGGGAATTGCTTCACCCCTCCCTGCCCACAGCCATTCCACCTTTCCCCTGCTCCACTATCTGTTTATAACAGATGACAAAAATAGGGCAGCTGTGAACCTCACTTTGCTTGTAGACTTGTTTTGTTAGTCCTGCACAGCTTTTTTAAATTAAAAAAACTTTTTTTTTCCAAGTTTGGTTAAGTCTTAAAAATATAGGTTTTTTTTTTTTTTTTTTTAATTTCAAAACTTAGGAGGAGGAAACCAGCATCCCCACTGAT
Organism: Tadarida brasiliensis; assembly: GCA_030848825.1. NCBI lineage: Eukaryota > Metazoa > Chordata > Mammalia > Chiroptera > Molossidae > Tadarida > Tadarida brasiliensis. The sequence goes on along the minus strand of CM061267.1, from coordinate 61,665,650 downwards.
CAACAGTTGGCCTCGGTTAGTGGTGGCTGCTTCCCAGAAGCAAGTGCTCTCCATCCTTCACTTGTTTATGTTCCCCGCCCAGCCCTGCAGGCTGTGAGTTTGTGACCGTCCTCACCTCTGTGAGACTGTGGGCCCAAGCAGAGCTGCCACAGTGTGGAGGTGGCAAAGTGTTGCAGAGGGTGAGGAGGAGACATGCTTCTCTCTGCCCAGAACCCAGTAGGGTGCACATCACAAGGGCTGGAAGCCTTGGGACCACCCAGTCAGCGCCTTGGCTGTGGAGTTCCCAGGCAGGACTGTAGCAGCAGCAAGGACTCCTCAGTGGCTTTGTGGGTCCCTGACCCACACAGATGGGACTGGAGTTGGAGAGGAAGGAGAGGAGTTGTGCTGCAGAATGACTGCAGGGCATGTAAGGCACCCTCTGGGGATCCCACATGGAGACACCGAGAGGGAGACTGATGGCCAGTTCTAGGAGCAGAAGCAGTTTTAGCAGCCATCATTTGGTCACTGAAGATAAATGTGACTTAAACTCCCATTTCTAATAGCATGGGGGATTAGGTACCCGGATGACCTTACCATTGCTGAACAGGCAAGAAAGTAAAGACTCTTCTGATGCCCAAAACAAAGTGAATGCAGGACTCTTGGAAAGTAAACAAGTGCCAAAGGGACCTTTTACCCAGAAAGTACCTGCTGATGCCTAGGGAACTTGTTTCCAGTTTGATAACTGGGCATCAAGGACAGAAAAGACAGCTTTGGGGCTACAAAGGAGGAATCTAATAGGAGATACCTGCATGAACTAGAACCCTCAAAGAAGGTAAAAAGGATAAAAAGAGGGAGACAGAAAAAGCCAGACTAATAAAAAGAGACAGAATAAAATGATAGGATTAAATAAAAATATTAGTAATCAAAATGAATGTATATTGACTAAAATGATCCAATTAACTGTATTGCTAAAAATACAAATCCTGCTACTTAGATCAGAGAAACACGAACATATGGATACAGAAGGGTTGAAAACAAAAGATAAAAGAGACATAGAAGACAAAGAACCTAGTGAACTATTTACAACACTATTAAGCATTGCCATAGATATGGTAGGTTACTGCATAATGATAAAAGATTCAATTCACTTGGAAAATATAACAAATATCTGAGTACCAAATAACATGGCTTTAAAACATACAAAGGAAAAACTGACAGATCAAAAAATTTAACAAAATCATTAACAAAAAAAAGTTTGTTTTTTTTTAATCCTCACCTGAGGATATTTTTCTATTGATTTTCAGACAGAGTAGGAGGCAGGAAGGGAGAGAGAGAGAGAGAGAGAGAAAGAAACATTGATGTGAGAGAGACACATCGATTGGTTGCCTCCCGAATGACCCCAACCAGGGTGGGGGATCAAACCGCAACTGAGGTACGTGCCCTTGACCAGAATTGAACCCAAGACACTTTGGTCCATGGGCCGATGCTCTAACCGCTGAGCCAAACCAGCCAGGGCAACAAAAAAAAATTAAAACACCTAGTTCAATATGTAATAGATCAAATAGGTAATAATTAGTAAAAATATGGAATATTTTAATAATACAATAAACAAGCTTTATCTAATCAATACCTCTATAGAACATTGCACTCAACAATTATCGAATGCACATTCTTTGCAAGCACACATGGATTATATTAAAAAATTAAACACATGTAAGGCCAAAAAAGCAAGACCCAACAAATTTTAAAGACTAAAATCATATAAAATATATTCTCTGATGACAACGAAATTACACTAGAAATCAAGAATATACAACTAACCTGAAAATCCCCATACATTTACTAATATAAAACAAAACCACCTTCTAAATAACCCATGAGTCAAAGAAAAAAAATCATAGTGGAAATTTGAATATATTTAGAACTTAAAGTAATGAACATACTACATATCAAAACTACAGCCTTAAATTCACATATTATTACTAGAAATGAAGAAAACCTATGCACTACTGATCTAAGCACCCAACTTAAGAAGCAAGAAAAATAACAAGAGAGTAAATGAAGAGAAATAGAAATATAAAAAAACAGAAATGAAGTAAGCTGTTTCTTGAAAAGAATTCAAAGTAGACCGATCTCTAACATGATTAATAAAGAAAAACAGAAAGAAAACACAATTAAACCATAGTCAAATAAATGAGTAAGTGGACACACATACAAATATTTCAAACATCAAAAATATAAGAAGATAATATAAAAACTTTGAAAACCTAAGATGAAATAAATAAATTATTAGAAAAAAAGAAATTTATCAGAATCGACTCAAGAAGAAATAGAAAACCTAAGGGATACCCTAATTATTATAGGAAAGTAATTAGTGGTCTAAAGTTTTCACACAAAGAAAACATACTAGGCCTGGATGGATTCATAGGTGTGTTCTACCAAACATTCAAGGACAATTCTAACTTACATAAACTTCCCCAGACAACAACAGCAATGATAACAACAAAAAATATTATTTTTCTCACTTTGTCAGGCTTGTATAACGTTAATCATTCAAGGACACTACAGGAAAAGAAAATTACAGGCCAACGTTACTCAAGAACATAGATACAAATATCCTAAAGAAAATATCAGAAAACTGAATTGAACAATGCATAAAAAAGATACATCATAAATTAGTAGGGCTTATCTGGAAAAACCAAGAGTGGCTTAACATAAAAATCTATTGATATGATATGTTAATTAACATATTAAAGAAAAAAGATCATATGATACTTTCTGTGGATGCAGAAATAGTACGTACAGTTCAACATGTATTCATATAAACTTTCTAGCAAACTAATAATAGAAGGAAACATTCTTAATCTGATAAAGGTTATATAAACTCATTAAAAATATGTTTAATGATGACATATTAAAAGCAGTCCCTTTTAGATTCGAAATAAAACAAGAGTGCTTGCTTTGACTACTTGTATTCAGCATCATACTGGAAGCCGAGTAAATGCAGTAAAATAAGAAAAAATATACAAAAGAACTTAAAAGAAAGACCTGGAAATTCCATTATTTGCAGAAAATGTGATTATCTATGTAGAAAATTCAGAGGTAGTTAGAGATAAATTATTTGAATTAATAAGCGAGTTTAGTAATTGTGTACGATATGATTGATTAATATACAAAAATCAATTTTCTTTCTTTTCACTGGTAACAAACAGTTTATTTCAAGGTTGCATTAAAAATATTATATACAAGAGCAAAAATAAAATATACAAAGGGGCTGGAATCAATCTAGCAAAATATTTGTGTATGTAATATTTGGATATGTAATGTAAAATCTATAAAATTTTGAGCAGTTATGAAAAACCTAAATAATGGATTATATCATGTTTATAGATAGAAAGTTTCAATATTATAATGATGTAAGTTTCCCACATTAATTTACATATTCCAAAAATCCTAATAAGAATAGCAAATTCACCCTGGCTGATTTGGCTCAGCGGTTAGAGTGTCGGCCTGTGGTCCAGAGAGATCCGGGTTTGGTTCCCACTAAGGGCACATACCTCAGTTGCAGTTTGTCCTCAGCCCTGGTTGGGTCGTGTGGGTAGCAACCAGTCGATGTGTCTCTCTCACATCGATGTTTCTCTCTCTCTCTTCCTCTCTCTCCCTCCCACTCTGTCTGAACAAAAAATGGAAAAATGTCCTCGGGTGAGGATAAAAAAAAAAAGAATAGCAAATTCTAAAAATTTATACAGAAGAGCAAAAGCCCAAGAACATCCAAACAGTCCTGAAGAATTGAGGTGTGTGTCTGGGGATGAGGGGATGGGCAGTTTCTCCCTCAAAACTCAGGAGTTATTAAAAGGTAGGTGAGTGTAGCATTGATGTAGGTATAGACACATAGACCAGCAGAACAGTATAGATAATCTATAAACAGACCATCATAGTTATAGAATTTTTATTTATTACAGAGCTATCATCACAGATTGGGGGGAAATGATGCTGCGATAGGTGGTTATCCAGATGGAAATACTGAAATTGGATTTTTACCTTATACTATACAGAGAAATTAATTCTAGGTGATTAAAGGCTTAGATATGAAAAGAAAAACTATAAAACTTTTAGAAGATATAGGACATCTTTAAGAATATGAAGGAATGACTTTTCAAAGCTGACACAGAAAGTGGAAACTATAAAGGAAAAGGTTGATTAAGTCAATTACACAAAAATTAATCTTTTGATCAAAGGGCATCATAAAGAAACTCATCTTTATGTATAATAAGGGAAACGTTTTTGTATTGCTGGTATGAATAGAAATTGCACTGCCAAGTTGGAAAATATTTTCATGTTACTTAGTTAAGTTAAATATGTGACCACTTAGGTATATAGTCCAGTCTAGAGAAATTCTTGCCCATGTGCAGCAGGAAACATATACAAGGATTTTTAGTTACAAAAAATTGGAAATAACCCAAATATCTATTGACAGGGAAAATCTTACATATCCTCAGTTAGCTATTATAGACTGTAGCATATTCATACAATGGAGCAATTTACAGCAGTGACAATAATCTATAGCCTTATGTATCAACTTAGATGAGTCTTATGAACATAAAGTATAAAAAGCAAACCACAGAGAAGAACATGTACAGTATAGTATGATTCATTTATGTAAAGTTCACAAAGTGTGCAAAACTAGATAATACAGTTGAGAGATACACACATATGTCGTCAAACTAGAAGGAATGGCAAGCGTTTACTTAGGATGGTGGTTACCCCAGGCCTGTAGAGTAGGAGGAGAATGGAATCATGGGAGACTGGAAACGTTTTTTAAGCCAGGCCACCGGTTCATGGGTGCTTGAACAATTGTTAGTTTTTATGCCAATTACATATGTTAGAAATACTCTTCTAAATGGTTTTATGTTTGATAAAAACAATATGTAAAATAAAATACTTTCATTTTGTAATCACAGGCTAGTCATATCACCACAGGAGAGGTGACAAATTAAAGGAATTTTGTTTTCATTAAAAGAAAAAAAAAAGATGGGCCAACAGTATCTTTTCCGCACATGTTTTAGGTTGCTCCAAGGCCCACTGCAGGCAGACTTTTGCATCACAGTGAGTTTCAGGAAGAAGGCAAACCACTTTATAAATAAGCTTATGTGTGCTAAGCAGGCATATACAACTGTTACACAGCTGTTAAGGTGATGAGGTTAAAAAATCTTTTTAATAATAAAAATATATTTTATGGAAATAAGGAATATACAGTGGTCTCCCCTTATCTGTGGGGGATGCTTTCCAAGATGCTTGGTGGATTCCTGAAACGGTGGTAGTACCAAACCCTATATGTGCTGTTTTTTTTTCCTACATATACACACCTCTTCACTTAAAGGAAGCATTTTACAGTTTCTCGTTGGCATATCCCAGTTGCCAGCATCACGACTCTTGCACTTTGGGGCCATTATTAAGTAAATAGGGTTACATGAAGCACTACAATACCTCCACTGTTGATCTGGTAACCAAGACGGCTACTAAGGGACTAATGGGCGGGAGCGTGTATAGCGTGGATATGCTGGACAAAGGGATGATTCACATCCCAAGCGGAACAAAGTGGGACATCAAGAGATTTCGTCAGGCTACTTGGAATGGCCAGCAGTTTTACATGTATGAATTGTTTATTTCTGGAATTTTCCATTCAATATTTTCAGACCATGTTGACTGTGAGTGACTGAAACTATGGAAAACAAAACTGCAGATAAGGGGATCAACAGCCTCCTGCAAGCACCCTACCCGGGATCAAGCCTGCAACCCCGGTATGTGCCCTGATCAGGAATCGAACCAGCAATTTTTTGGTGCACAGGACGACACACAACAAATTGAGCCACACCAGCCAGGGCCTTTCAGAGTGTCTTTTAACTCAAGTCTGAGATTTCTATTTAAGCACTTAAATAAAGTGCTTAAAGTGTCTTTTGATTTCTTAGATTCCCTGCTTCACTGAGCTTCACCAGTAAATTATTTTGTACATCCATCATTCTTTCCTGTTTCCTATTTATCTTTAGTTTTTAATTAGATTGTTTCCCTATGAGCTTTGTACAAGGGATTTATTCATCAGTTATGAAAATGTTATCCCTCTTGACTTTATTAGATTATTTTACAAATTTAAAGTCTTCTTTTTAAAAAAAAAAAACAGATCCATTTATATTTTCTAATAATTTATTATACTTTTCCTTAAAACCTGAAAGTCATTTTTGCTTCTCTTCTATTAGCCTATTTGAATGACTGAAGGAAAACAGACATGACGATTACATTTCTGTTTCCCATTCCCCTTTCTTCATTTACAGATTGTGTTTTGTTTTGTCTGTTCAACTTTTAATAGAGTATTAATTGATGTTGAAAAACTATCTAGTAATTAAAGTAAAAACATGTTACTCTCTACTTGTTTTGGTAAAGTGACTGTTTCATGTAATTATGATTCACATGGTTTATCTTGGTGTTTATTCTCACTGTACCATTCTACTCAAATTCTATCCCATGACATATCTTAATATCTAAGTCCCTCTCTCTCCACAAATTAATAGCTCACTCTTTTGTCTTAATAAAAAATATCAATTCTACCTCCAGATATATTTCTCAAACCCTCACATCAATTCTATAAGGTAGATACTATTTTTATTTTATAGGAACTGAGGTTCAACAAAGTGGATTGATGATTTTAATTTTAATAAAGCAAATGTACCACGTTTGCTTATTTGGAAGGTTGTGAATGAGGCTGAGGGTTTAGAAGGGCCTCAAACTGTCATATTTTTAGTGAATCTTTAAATCCATTTATTTAGTTACTTTTATATGTTTCTGATACAGGGGGTCCTAGAACCTCTCTTAAATAAGCATGAAAAAATTTCTTATCCTCTCTTCTGTATCTAGACTTTGGTTTGTAAATTCTCCACTACTATCTGATCCTGGTTTGATGTTCATAGGTTCTCATATTTTGAGAAAATCCATTGTACCTTATCACAATACTGCCTAATCTGACTCTTGTTTCATGAAGTGGAAAGAAAGTATTTATTTGACAAAAAATTGACTAAACATACACTACTTTCTGAGAAGAAGAAAAAAAATCTATGTTCTGTGTGAGTCTAATTTGCCAAAGATCTCTGCTAAGATAATTCTCGTTGCTTCAGGTGCTCAGAAAGACTAGTCAAGTCATTCACTTGGAACTCACTCTTGAGGTATATCTAGTTGTCTATCATGAGATCCATGAAAGAACCCCTGAAGTGGGAATATCACTAGCATTTCTCTTAGATGCCTGGGATATCACTGGGATGCCTAAGGACATGCTTTAAAAACACATATCTTAGAATACCCAGTGTGAGAAGGCTGTTTGTACACCCATGCTAGTCACTTCCTCTACCCTCCATCCCCCCCCACCCCCACACTGTACTGGTTTTCTTTGTATTCTTAGCAAAGTCTTAAACTATTAAACAGGTACATACCACCACTGTCCTACAACCTAGATAGACATAAAAGACCCAGGAAAAGTCTTCAGTTCAGACTGACATCTGGTGCATTAAATAAGTTTCCAAAAGTAGTATTATTTACATCCCTAAACCAAGGGCACAGTGATTCATTAATTGTTACAGGAAATGATTTTTCAGAATCATCCAGTTCTTGCACAGTCATTCTGATTTGAGCATTTTACTGTACTGGGTTTAATCTAAGATACCCTGCTATTATCAGATCATTACCTGGCCTTTTCCTTCTGTTTCTGATCATGAAAAAGGGAAAAAATGCACAGTGTTTTCCAAACTTATTTGATCACAAAATGTGTGTGTGTGTTTAGTATAGGCATAGAGAAAATAATGCATTAAGACTGCAGGTGAAGAAATCATGTTGAAGGAGAACTGTGCCTGAGTGTTTCAGAGGCTGGGAAGAACCTGGTGCTAGTGTCTCTTCTTGAACTTATTTATCTTTATTGTTGAGAGTATTACAGATGTCCCCCTTTCCCCCCCATTTCCCTCTTTCACCTGGTCCCCACCCTCCAGCCCCAGGTAATCTCGGCCCTATTGTCTGTGTTCAGGGGCAATGCATGTATGCATATACATTCTTTAGTTAATCTCTTCCTGATCCCCCTTCCCCTCCCCTCTGAGATCTGTCAGTTGAACTTATTTTTAATGATAGCCTGTGAGAGTTCAGTTCACCTACTTTTCTCAGGAGTCTTTAAACTTTACAAACCAAGACATAGTACCCATGGCTATGTAAACCGCCTTATATGCATCAACTGTGCAGATATTTAAAATTTATATTTATCTGGGCACTAATAGTATTATGTGGGAACTTTACAATAAGATGAAAAATGGGCCCCTACTTAACTTCAGTGTGAAATTTCCAAATTGGTAACCTATATGTTATCCAGCTTATGTATTAGTTTAAAATAATCAAACTATCGATCCATACATATATTGATTGATCCTTGTCCTTGCTGAAGTAATTTAAACACATCTGTGAATTAAAACTTATTGCAAATTATTGATAAGTACTAGTGAAGGTGGATAAGATTAGCTTTAAATGATTAAATTTGATAAACATGAAAACAAGATCTGAATTAGTTGTGTGCTATTATCAAAAACAATTATTGATCTTTATACAGATACAAAATATTTATGTAATTCAGACAGTAGATAATATAAGCACCTTTCCACTTACATAATGAAGTAGCCCATTTCCCTGACATGGAGTTTGTCACCCTAGATAAATTCTCCACTGGAGCCATAGGAATTCACAAGTGAGAAAAACCCCAAACATTTGAATATCAAGTGTAATCCATAAAAAGCAGAAAAAGAAGTCTTTTATTCATCTCTACTAAGTTCTCAGCCGTATTTCATTTTATTTTTTAAAGATTTTTAAATTGATTTTTAGAAAGAGAGGGAGGGAGAAAGAGAGAGAAACATCAATGTGAGAGCAGAACATCAATTGGCTGCCTCCTGCATGCCCCCACATTGGGGATTGAGTCTGCAACCTGGGCATGTGCCTTGATGAAGAATGGAATTGGCAACCTTTCAGTGCATGGGATGATGCCCAAACAATTGAGCCACACTAGCCAGGGCCTCAGCCTTATTTTAAAGATTGGAAATAAAACCAAGCAGTAAAAGCTGACTCATGGAATTTCTGTGACTCCCAAGTGGTTCTTTTTCTTTGATAATTTAAGCTAGAATGATATGTATACTGCAGTCCAAAATAAACTAACCCATATTATTTAAAACTGGGCATAATAATTCCTTTTATATGCTTATATACAAAAAGAATAAGTTGCTTTATAAAAATGGCATGGAAAATGATGAAATATTGCTTATTTTTATACTCTTTGACAAGAAGTGAAAAATATCATTTTTTTGATACACAAGTAGAGGATTCATTGTTATCATCAGCCAGAAGAAAAAGCATCTTTCATAAAACTGAATACCTGCCTATGAATTCTAAATCTGTGTTTACATGGATTTGAGGACCTCAAGTAAACCGCTGGAATAGGATGGAAATCTCCTTAGACAAGATCAGGATTAACAAAGCCTGAGCCACACACATCCAACTCATGTCATATTGTGTATGACAGCTCTAGCTCAGCAGTTCTCAAACGTTAGCTTGTTCCAGAGTCACCTCCATGTTAATCATACAAACACAGCCTGATGGCCCCACTTGTAGAGTTTCTGATTCAGTAGGTCTACGGTGGGGCTTGAGAATTTGCACTTGTAATACATTCCCAGATGATGCTTACACTAGGGACCACAACGAGAACCTGCTCTGGCTTGCATTCCATAAGAGTTTTTTTTTTTGTTTTTTTTTTACATAGAATACTTCTATATTTAGGCTTCTATTCTTTGGCAGTACTGTATATATTGAACAGACAGCCATTTAGACCACTTGTTAAAAAATGTGGCCACTGGAATACACACAGGCCACATCTCAAGTCCTCTGGGGATGGGGTGGGGCTATTCTCTCTCACAGGGTCTGGTTCATTCATGGCCTTCCTGCTGTGTTCCTTTCACCTGCACTGCAAAGATTAATTTCATTTTATTTACCCAGTTGTGTGTTGGCTTTGTAGCATGTTAAGAAAGTACCCTTCTGTTTACAGGAAGTTGGACATTAAGAAACCATGTGGACCCCTATTTTAAAACCATGTGAGAGGATGCTGGTGTTGGATGAGGTTTTGGGGTGGGGGTGTCTCCCAAGTCAGCCTTGCTTGGGTTCAAATTCCAACTTCGATACTTCCCAGCTGTCACAGCATTGTGAAGGGAGAGGGAAAAATAGACATGATTTACATACTTTCTACTTTTGCACTGTGGGAATGAGATCACATAAATGAAAGAGTTGGTGGTAGGATTTATTCAATTGTCTGGTTGGTGAGGTTCAGCACAAGAACACAAGAATCACAGCTTTTCTGTATTAGCTATAAGAGCAAGGAGGGAGGGCAAGAATAAATTCTAGATTTTATTTATAATAATGAATATCCTTTATTATGTGCTTACTAATCCCGATTTTACAAAGAGAGGGGGAGAGAGACTAACATCCTATATTGTTATCAAGTTTTGTACCTTTAGATGAAAATCAATTACTCATCAATCAGAAGCCTCAAAGTAACCATTACATTTAAAAATCCACTCTCAACTTACACACTAATTGGAAAGTTTCTCACTGCTATCATTTTTATGGACAACATGTATCCAAGAAGTGTAGTCTACCTTTCTCCAACTGCTTTTGTCTGCCCAACATCAAGGCTGAAAGACCAGTCAATACACCAGAAATATTTCCAAAGGAACACAGAACCATTTGATTAATAAATGTGGAGAAAAAAGCATAAAGCTAAAAATAAATTTCAAAAGATTCAATCTCAAATGAAAACTGAATCATCGAACCATGAAAAAAAAAAGGAGCCTTGTTTCCATTTCTTAGGTTATCTTTGTCCATTTGCTTTAGTTCACTCTTTAGGAAAACTATATATGTGAAACACTATGTTGAGATTCATCAGTTAGGAGATTATAAGCAGGAAATGAGTGATCTAATGCTTAAATAACTTTTGGCCAAACCTTTAGAAAATCGGGTCATGAAATGAAAGAAAGTAAAATCTACATCATCTGTTTGCTTAATAGCATGCTTCAGCACTCTTCCAGTACCACTATGGGTTTCTTTCAGAATTAAGCAATTCTATAAAAATGACTGTTCTTACCCTCATCCTTCCATTCCTTATTGCCGGCCCATCTTCTGCCAATCTCAACACGTACAAATCCATTTTGTATTCCCTTCCTCCACGAATGCTGAATCCAAATCCTTTGGCTCCTTTCTCCATGTCCACAGTGAAATAATCAAAATCCTTTGGGGCCAGGGAGAAAATGGAATAAACAATTGTTTAATATCTAAGAAGCTTCTATAGTAGTCCCTCTGTTCTTCTCTCTCATACAATGTGTTCCAAATGACATGGTGTTGTGAGGAGTAATCTAACTTCACAGCCCAGCAAAACTCAAGACAAAGTCCCAAAAGTTTGAGCAGATCAGCACACAATTTACTTGGTCATTGGAAGAACTACTGTGTAGCTTGTTTACTTTGGTGTTCATCAGTTTACGTGATTAACATGTAATTACCGTATATCAGCCTGGGCAATATTCTCTCTCCGTTGAGTTTTTTCATTCATTGCTGTGGAGCAGTATAAATAAATGTACCAGTCTTGCATATGTACGTGTGTGTGTGTGTGTGTGTGTGTGTGTGTGTGTGTGTATGGTGTATGTAAATGAAAGGTTTGTTGATTAGAAAAATTAAATTTAATGGGATCTTACTATAATTCTCTGTGCACAAACTACTGATATCAAATTGGAGTGCCCCCAATCAATTTGTCTTTTACATAAAATGGAGTATGTCCAAGATTTCCTAACCTTCACTATTCTTAACATTTTGGGGGAGGTGGGGGAATTAAGGTGATCTTTAACACAATTAATTGGCTAGAGTTGAAGTTGTATTTAATTTGTATCTTGGTATCTAGTTGTTAGGTATTGAATATTTATTAGATACCAAGCTCTGGTCTAAGTGCTTTTCATAAATGTTGAATCCTCACTATAGCCTGTAAAGAAGACTCTCCCTTTAGGAAACTGAAGCTCAGAGGGGTTATGGAAGTTGCCATAAGATGCATCTAACGTGAACAAATAATCGTAAGAACCACTGTTGTGTAGACAGGGACTTGGCACTTGTTTCTGAGGTTGCAGGCCTGGCCTTATCCTTATGCATAGGGGCTTGGCCCTCTACCACCAAATGGGAGGTAGGGGACCATGCAACTAATTATGGATCTAAAATATCTCCATTACTGATATCTGTAAAATTTTCTGCATTAGTAGCATCCTTAGTGGTTCTAGTTAAGAGCATTCCCCCTCCCAACTCTGACAAGACAATATACTGGGATTTAGCTTGCTAATATTAGCAGGAATGAGTTCATCCCGTCACCACTCACCCACTGATTGATTGATTGTCCTGCTTTATTCTGAAATAGATTTATTTATGCAGAGCATTTTGAGATGTGGGTGTTACCCAGATGATATCATAACTAGGAATAGAACTTGGGCTGTCTATCTCAGAAGGGTGTTCTTTCCTCTGCCTCCCATTCTATTTCAGTTTTTGTACTTCAGGAAGTCTTGGTCCTGGGCCTGCGATGATCTCATTGGCCGAGGTACCTGGGGCTGCCTGTAGTCTGACAGAGGGTACTGCCTGGTGTCGGGGGAGTGCTGCCTGTAGTCCAGCAGTGGAGGTTGCCTGTAGTCCAAGGGTGGGGGTTGCTGGTAGTCCCCTCCTGGCGGCTGCCTGTAGTCCAGTGGGGGCTGCCTATAGTCTGTGAATGGAGGCTGTCGGATGTCCGGTTTCACATCTTGTCTTGCTTTTACTTCTGACCTGTAACTAAATAAATGGAAATGGGGTTTACTTTGATATCTCAGTATTCTAAGGATGTAGAATGACCTCTGGGCATGTATAGGCCATTCCTCTTGGTGGTCCTTTTGCATGTTTAGGATTATGAGAAGATTAAACAAATAATAAGTATTATTTTTCAATCTTTAACAAATAGCATATCGTATACTTTCCACTTGGCTCCTTAAGATATTAAGGTGAAAATGATGGTTCAACCAGAACTTTGTGGAAAAGGACTTATGGATATCCCTTTTTAATTTTGGTTATTTAAAAACTGTAAAACCACAGCAAATCTAGTGAGTTAAAGACTTAACTATACATCCTGAAATGTCAGTCTGTCTTAACAGTAAACTAACTCTCTCTGTCTCTTGTCTGTCTCTCTCTCCTCCCCCTCTCCCCTCCCCCCCAACACACACACCCCTTGGCAGACCATTACTTCATGAAAACACAATTGACATGATCTCTAAATACTCCACAAATACATAATTAAAGGCTATTTTAACCAGTTGGGTTTGGTCTTTTTGAATATCTTACAGAGGAGTGATAGCAATGTTTAACCACCAACTACAAATCAAGTAGAAAGTCACTGGGTCATTGCTAAGAATAGAAACAGATTGTGTGGAGTTTGAATACTGGACTATAGCTATCAGATAAGTATCAGATACTATCATGGTCATAAAATGAAAACAAAGGCAAAAATGTTTATGTTCAACATTTGTCTCTTTCTTATTTCTAGATATTATGTACTAATAAAATAAATTTAGAAACCAGAACTAGTTATGTAGGCTATTTTGTGAATTCAAGCTGAATTATGGGGTCATGAATAAGGTAAACTGAAAAATTATCACCACAGTTTAGAGAAATACTTAATTCTAGCTCATTGCCTATTGCCACAGTAACAGTCTATAATAAGATACTTAGGGATATAGGTAGATTGAAAAAGTACATAAACCAGTCAGAGAAAGGCAAATACCATGTGATCTCACTTATATGTGGAATCTAACGAACAAAATAGAAACAGAGGCATGGATACATGGAACAGACTGACAGCTGTCAGAGGTGAAGGGGGAGGAGGGGACTGGATGAAGAAGGTAAAGGGATTAGCCAAAGAACATATATGCATAACTCATAGACACAGATAACAGTGTGGTGATGGCCAGAGGGAAGGGGTTGCCTCAGCTGGGTAGAGGTGGGCAAAGGGGCGGGTTTGAGGAATTGAGAAAATATCATATGTGTCAGGAAAACAAGTTCAAAACCAGTTGAACTTTTACGTTTAAGACTAGGATGTTTTGTTTGTTTTACTGAGTTATGGTCTTATTGATGATGCTGATTATACTAAATATTTTTAAAAATCACTCACATGAACGATTGCCATTAGTATAATCTAATATTTGGTGAGGACATACTGAAAGTATACAACAATAGATGTATTTATTTGGGTTTTTGGAAGGGAGTTAGTAATGTAGTTATTTAATTTAATTTATTTATTTATATATTTTTTAGCAATAACGTATTTTATTTTTAAATTAATTAATTAATTAATTAATTTATTTATTTACTTAATATTTATTTATTTTTGTTACAGATGTTTCTCCTTTTTCCCCCATTGACTCCCTCCTCCCCCTCCCTCCTTGCCCCGTCCCCAGTTTTGTTGTCCATGTCCATTTGTTATGCGTACATGCATATAAGTTCTGTGGTTTATCACTCCCCTCCCCCACCCCCTCTTCTGGCAATTGTCAGTCTGTACCCTACTTCCACGTCTCTGGGACTACCCTGTTCCTCAGACTGTTATGTTCATTATATTCCAGAAATAAGTGAGATCATATGATATTTGTCTTTCTCTGCTTGGCTTGTTTCACTTAGGATAATAGTTTCCAGGTCCTCCCATGTCATCTCAAAGGATAAGAGATCTTTCTTTCTTACAGCTGCATAGCACTCCATTGTGTATATGTACCACAGCTTTTTTATCCATTCGTCTACTGATGGACAGTTCATATGGAACCAAAAAAGACCCCGAATAGCTACAGCAATCTTGAAAAAGAAGGACAAAGTAGGCGGGATCACAATACTGGACATCAGGTTATACTACAAAGCTACTGTAATCAAAACAGCCTGGTACTGGCACAAGAACAGGCACATAAATCAATGGAATAGAACCCAGAAATTGACCCAAAACATTATGCTCAATTAATATTCGACAAAGGTGGCAAGAGCATACAATGGAGTAAAGACAGCCTCTTTAATAAATGGTGTTGGGAAAATTGGACAGCTACATGCAAAAAAATGAAACTAGACCATCAACTTACACCATACACAAGAATAAACTCAAAATGGATAAAAGACTTAAATGTGACTCATGAATCCATAAAAATCCTAGAAGAAAATGTAGGCAACAAAATTTCAGACATCATAGTTATTTTATTTTTATTTATTTATTTTCTTTATTTGTTATTGAATTAATTGAGGTGACAATGGTTAATAAAATTATATAGGTTTCAGATGTACAATTCCATAATACATCATCTGTATATTGTATTGTGTGTTCACCACTCCAAGTCAAGTCTCCTTCCATTACCATTTATCCCCCCCATACCCTCTTCTACCTCCCTCCACCACCCTTTCCTTTTGGTAATTACCATATTGTTGTCTGTGTCTATGAGGTGTGTTTTCTTTTTTGTTTTTTGTTTTTGCTTAATCCCTTTACCTTTTTCACCCAGCTCCCCAATCCCCTTCCCCAATGACACAGCTGTCAGTCTGTTCTCTACCAATGAGTCTGTTTCAATTTTGTTTGTTACTTTATTTTGTTCATTAGATTCCACATAGGAGTGAAATTATATGATACCAGTCCTTCTTTGACTGGCTTATTTCACTTAGCATAATGCTCTCCAGGTCCATCCATGCTGTCACAAAAGGTAAGATTTCCTTATTTTTTTACAGCTGAGTAGTATTCCATTGTGTGAATGTTCCACAGCTGTTTTATCCACACATCTACTGATGGGCACTTGGGCTACTTCCAAATCTTGGCTATTGTAAATAATGCTGCAAAGAACATAGGGATGCTTATATCCTTTTGAATTAGTGTTTTGGGTTTCTTCAGAAGTAATGTAGTTATTTTAATCAATGCTTTGAGTAGGTCCCATTTGGTACATAACCTGCAGAAGTGACATTTCTTTTGTGAGCTGCATAATTTAGACTTTGCTTTGTACCTCAGCAAGTTGCCCACTCACCTCCTGAGAGTGTGCACGCTGAGAACAGAATTATTTAAAATACGCTTTGAATAAGATGCTTATCTATGCAAATGCATGAATTACACACAAGAAAAGAACTGGGTGACATCTGTTGGTGTGTGTCAGTGTCTTTCTAGAAATAGTTTGCTTGGTGATTTAGATGTCACACTGTTTTAAGTCAGAGCACAGTCACTTATTTTCATTATCTATGTGGCATTGGTATGAAATATTCATCATGAGCTATATTTCCAACCAGATGTGTCACAAGGTATAGCAAAAGGAGGTGAATGTAGGGTGTCCACAAAGATTACAGAAATACTTAGAAATAGGAACAATTAAAAGTTGCAACAGCTGTCACCCAAGCCTGCCATTCCAACACTCAAACTTTCTTCTACACCAGTGCCTTGTGTCAGGATGTTATGCTGAACTGCATATTGAAGAATTCTTTAATTAAAAAAAATATTATACAAAATTTTTTATCATTGTTGCTAACTTTTAAGTGAACGATACACTGGCTAGGGCAAAAGTTATGTTATGTTGCTTTGAATTTGTAAAACACTTTATTTTAAGAAAAATTCAGGATTATTTTTTAAGTAGCACCTTTAAAGTTTCTTTACTTGTGAAAGAATGTCATTAATATAACTCTACATAGCTATTAATTCCATTACTGAAGAGACTAGAGATGATAAAACCAGATTGCTAGTGGTCAATTCCAGCAGAATTTTATGGCAATAACAAGTTTCAGAACCATGGTAGGGGATCTTATGGTGGGATATAGCCCCATGTGAGCCTTTCAAGAATTTCTTCTAGCTTTAAGCATCTAAGGTTCAAAGTCTGTGAAAGAAGTCAGTTTCCAATGCTCTTTCACTGACCTTGCTATTTAAAATGCTGTCAAACATCAATTGCCCTAGCTGGGGAAGCTCAACTCTGCTGTTTATGCTTAGTTTTGGAATATATTTCATAATGGCTCTTTTGTTGTTTTCAAGAAATGGTTCTCCTTGAATAGTGTTTTGCTGATGTTCATATAACAATTATTTTGTGTTTCCTGAGCAAAAACAAAAAGGATATGAAGAGACAGAGAAATGGGTACAGGTGTGTAGGGTGTCAGTTGGGAGCCAATCCAAGAATAAATAAGACAGGACAAAAAAAGCACTCACTCTAACTCATAAAATAAAAAATTGCAGGCAGATTGTCATTTTATTTGATTCCTACTTTAACATGGGAACTGGCTCAATTTGACGTGTAGGTGGGCACTTCTTGTACAAATGAACTAATAGGAAATTCATACTGTGCACTTGGCATGCAAGCTATTTTGGAGATGTCTCCAGCCTAGAAAAAGGCAGTTTCACCCCTGATACCACAATCATCTTTAAATGCAGCTAAGGAAATGGTTCTGCTATCTGTAAGATTATTGACTCCCCTCATTCATATGCAAATTAGCCACTCACTAACAATCAGAGTTAAGCCAGGAATCCTGAGTGTCAGGATAGGGCCCTAGAAATAGGAGTGGACACTTTCCAGGCTTTTAATATTATTGAAGCAAAAACAGCTAAGAATTCTGGGAAAATTTTTTTGTGATATATAAAAATTTGGATCAAGTCAATCTGTTAATCCTAGAGTTAGAAAATATTTTACTCTGCAGTCAGGGAAAAATATATCTAAAAACCCTTGTGAGCTAGTAGCAGATGGGGACGGAATAGCAGCCTCCCACTGAGCTATAACACACCTGGATGAGATTACCCACCTGAAGGCTGGAAGCAAGAGCCCATGTCCAGGGCAGTCTGACTCAGGAGAGTTTAAGAGGGACCTGTGGCTAGGAGGTAAATCAACAGTGGCAGAGCCAAGAAGAGTCTGAATCTGGCCCAGTAACTGGGGAGCACTCAGATTCTTCCTCCTGAGTCTGAAATGAATCCTGGGGAGAGCCAGTGCAACCTGTCGAAACAATACGTGGTGAAAGCGAACAGATCGGGGGCTTATTACTGAGGCACCCAGGTCTTCCTTCTCTTCTGGGTTGTCAAATTCTTACCTCTGTATCACTGCCTTATGGGGCTTAGTCTTTTTACTTCTGTGGAATATATTAACACCATAAACAGCTGAGGACAACAGACATTTACTTTTCTATGAAAGCAAATGGGAGAAATCAGAATAGAACAGGGCTTTATGGAAATAACACCTGTGGCAGAGGGAAAATATTTGCTTTGCAACAGTGTGAGTGATGAACCTAGAGAGTTCTGGGACTCCAAAACTGGGTCTCACTTCATCTTCACCAACATGGGAGGCAGGAGATGGGAAGCAGATGTTCAGAAAACATTACAATGATGGAAAAGACCTGTGAGGGTTTTGTATTCAGAGATGTTCCTGTGGGTTGTTCCATTTTTCTCCTCTGAAAGAGGAAAACAATTGGTACATATCTTCAGCTCTCTTTTTAATGGCTCAACCTAACCCAGGCTCCCTGTTACACACAAGTCACAATAAGAAAATAATGTAGGGGAGGGGTGAAAAAGGTGAAGGGATTAAGACTAAAACCCCCCTAAAACTCATGGACATAGACAACAGTATGGTGATCACCAGAGGGAAAGGAAAGTGGGGGCAGGTAGAAGAGGGTATAGGGGGACCAATGGCGATGGAAGGAGACTTGACTTGGGGTGGTGAACATACAATACAATATACAGATGACGTATTATAGAATTGTACATTTGAAACCTATATAATTTTATTAACTAATGCCAACCCAATAAATTCAATTAAAAACGACAATGTGGGTTTTTATGGCATCCTTTTTTTTCTGGAAGCTCAAAGTGCCTTATTCACATTAGTAATGTGAAATGGAAGAAATTAATTAGATCATGGGTAGGAGGATATAGGTAAAATGCTATAAAAATGCTAACATTTATTATGCTTACAAATCCTTCAACATGTCCCCTTCTCCACACTGAAAGGGTTAATAACGTTTTAAAGGGTAAAGGTAAAAGCTTGCAAAAGGCAGAAACTGTGAAAAATGCCTTGCTTGCGTGACCTCTGCTCAGCCTTCTGTTGAGTGAGGATTATTGTTATCCGCAAGACCATGAATCACCCAGCAGACGCAGGATGTGATACCAGACCAGTCCCACTGCAAAGTGGACAATGGGCCATGCAGAGTAGTCAGCAGGAACTACCGGAAGCTAGAAGCAGAGTATATAACCTACACCCCAACTGTTAATTGCGGCTGACTCCCTTTTTGGACACAGCCCGCCTGCACCCAGGTGTTTCCAATAAAGCTACTTTATTCTACACTGGCCCTGAGTTATGGATGTGATCTCTCATGGGCTCAGACCTTTTACACACCACTCTTATTCTCTGGGCCACCACCTTTATGGACACTGGCAGCCACCTCTGACCACTTAACCTGCATTCTCTCTGACCAGTCTGTTCTCTATGGGGCCAACTGAGAGATATTGAAAAGAAAATCCAGTGATGTCAGTCCTCAGCTTAAACCTCTTATGACTTCTCACTACACTTCAGATCAAAATCTTTAGCATGCCTACAAGACCCTGGAGGGCAGGCCCCTACCACTCTCACTGGTTTCATCTCAAACCACCCTTCCTCCCCTCTGTCTCCTTACATTGGCCTTATTTCTCTCCTTCAAGCCTGCAGGCTCCCTCCTGCCAAAGAACATTTGCATATGCTCTTCACTCTGCCTGGGATCTCTAATGTGCTCTTCAGCTAGTTAACTCCTACTCATCTGCAATCACTCATCATTTCTTCAGGAAAAGTTCTCTTATTGTAAAGGATAGACACTTGTATTTGCTAATAAAACCACATTTAGAACATACACACAATCTTAAAATTACAGAAAGGTCCACATGGCAATTTCTATTTCAAAAATTCTCTCTCCTGCCTGTGTCCTGTCTTGTCTCCAACTCTTCCTCTCCCCACCTCCCTCACATCTCAGAATCAGAAAAAGCAGAGGAAATGGTACCTATTTTCATGTCCTTGCAGTTGAAGTGGCTGAGGAGGAGCTGGTTGGGTAACTGGACTGTTGGGGGTGGCTGGGCTTGGCTGGGCCAGAGGACTCTGCTGGGCCAAGGGGCTGTGCTGCTGAGCCATGGGGCTCTGCTTCTCTGAGCTGGGTGCTGAGGCTGGACTGTTGAGCTCTGAAATGGGAACCAAAGCCGAAAATGTGGTCAGGTTGACATTGATAAAGGGCAAGAAGTGGCCAGAGGCGGATACTCTTTGCCTTCTCAGATGACTCAAGGTTTTGGTTATTTCAGTTTCTGTTAGACTTGAAGACAACAACTTAAACTTATCACGTTCCAATAGCACTTCCAGAATTAGTATGCTTTCCTTAATGACAAGAGTTGCTGAACAAGGTTATGAACAGTCTCCTGTCATTTTGTCAGAAGAAAGATTAGAATTAAAAAAACCTGTTAAAACTATGAAAAAAAAATTCAAAAGAGTAAGCTCTAAAACATATTCTATTTTTTTAGGAAGAGAGCAAATGTTTAGCCACTACTTTTTGGTCGTAATGAGAAGTCTTAGCAGTATTCCAAAGTCTGGATAAGGAGCTAACCATAATAGAAGTAAATGCTTCTACAATCTTCTTTCCTGTTTCTTGTTAGTCTTATTGCTTAATAACCCTCTGTATTCCATGGTTCTCCAAAAAGAAAAAAAGAAAAAACAAAACTAAAACAAATAACCATTGGACAAAGGAAGGGAAATTAAGTCATTTGTTAAAAATGCTTCTTGAAATTTCTTGTAATAGTATCACATTTTTAACTGAAATTATTTCTCTATGTTAGAATAAGAGCAGGACAGCCCAGCCGGTGTGGCTCAGTGGTTGAGCATCGACTCATGCACCAGGAGGTTGCTGGTTTGATTCCGGGTCAGGGCACATGCCCAGGTTGTGGGCCAAATCCCCAGTGGGGGGCACGCAGGAAGCGGCCAATTGATGTTCTCTCTCATTGAGGTTTCTCTCTCTCTCCCTCTCCCTTTCTCTCTCTCTAAAATCAATAAAGAAAAAAAATTAGAATAAGAGCAGGACAGACATATTTCAGACTGGGAAAATGGAGAAGTCAGACTTTTAGTGAGAAATCTTGCTTAGAATTAATTCCCATTGAATATTTTATACATAATGGTGTCTGCA
The DNA here is from genome assembly GCA_030848825.1 of Tadarida brasiliensis. Lineage (NCBI taxonomy): Eukaryota > Metazoa > Chordata > Mammalia > Chiroptera > Molossidae > Tadarida > Tadarida brasiliensis. The sequence continues at coordinate 61,644,401 of CM061267.1, read as the reverse complement.
GGTGGGTAAAAAAACCCCATGGCCATGTTTTGTTTTTTTCAGCTGAGTGATGAAAAGGAGGTGACTGACCTATTAGCATTTCCTTATAAACCACTCTTCCCCTTTTTTTCTCACAGCCCCAAATTTTAACTTTCTTCTCCACTTGTGTCCGAGTTTCCCACCCTTGGCACCATTGACATTTTGGGCCAGATACTTCCTGCTGTGAGGACTGTCCTGTGCACTGCAGAATGTTAAGAGTGTCCCTGCCCCCCATCCACCAGATGCCCCCGCATCCCCACCCCAATCATGACAATCAAAAATGTTTCCAGACATTGCTAAAAGTCCCCTGGGGGGACAAAATCACCTCAGTTGAGAACATCTGTTTTATATTTAAAGCCACGAAGCTGTTTGCTGCCTGCTTGCTAAGGTCCAAAGATGGAATCAGGTGACAGAGTAAAACAGGGGAGACCCAGGTGAGTGAGCCCATCATTATACTTCACTCTCTGTGTGGGACGAGGTGGTCCACTCACCAGCCAGCTCCAAGGACTGACTTCTTGAATATCAGTCATGAGTCAGCAGCTACAAACTAGTAGTGAACACATTGTCTCCAGAAATAGTGACTTAATGGTGAAGTCTGTGGCCCCTTATGGCATGGCTGTAAATTGGGGTGCTCACTACCTTTCAAGCCTTAGGGGGGAGTCCTTGTACAGAGACATTTAAAAGGCTAAGTGGGAATTTAAAATTCTTATCAGATGCAACATTTTCTAAATGAGCTTCCTTTATACCACAAAACTTCCTCAAGCTTTTCAAAATCAATCTGACTTTGGAGAATGCTCCAGAGCTTAACTGTTAACATGAATACATGTTGTTGTTTTTTCTTCTTTAGATTTGTAACTCTATCACCTCTGTTGAATGGGCTCTGGCTAAATCTAAAGATAGAAACAGTGCTCCTAGGACCACAGGGAATGACTGAAGAACCAAGTGTCATGGGATTCACACTCCTCATCTATAATGTCACATAGCTTGATCTCTGAATGAAACTGGTACTGAGTAAACAGGATATGAGTTGCAACAGAATGTGAATTTTTGCCACAGTGGAAATGACTATCAACTTCTGACCCTCTGACACCACACTGATGGCAGCCGGGGACTCAGGCACTCACCCTCCTGAGGAATGATGCGAAGGGTGACACTGAGCCCTGCATCCTTGATGAGCTTCACAATGTCTGCATGAGGCATGTTGATGATAGACTGGCCGTTCACTGCTAAGATCCGGTCTCCCACTTTCAGTTTTGCACAGCGATCTGCAGGACTCCCATCAATGATGCGTCCGATTTTATGGGGCACAGCTGAAAAAAATCCCCAACAGAAAGAGAGATCAGGGGCATTACCAATGCACTCTTTAGTTTTGAGTCCCAGTCCCATAGGAAACAATGTAATGTCAGAATTCCTTCTTTTGTCAGTATTTTTGCCTTTTGAAAGTACACTCACACCTATCAAATGTGGTCCTGTGCATACTACTGAGATCACAGTTTCTAAATTCAAGTCCTTTGCAGGGACAGACCAATTCCAAACACATGAACCAAGGTTTCTCAAACTTTAGGGTATATCGTATCCACTCTAGGATTAAAAGTATAACTCTTTGGGCCTCAGCCTGGACTTTGTGAATCGAAATGTCCAGGCAGGAGATGAAGATCATGAATTTTTAAGAAGCTCCTGAGGAGATTCCAATACATACAAAATTTTGAGAATTATAGGCATAAAACACTGTGCCTACAGAGCTCATACTCTAGAGTCAATGATACACAATTTCAGAAAGATACAATAAATGCTGGGAATCTAATTTTTATCTTTTCCTATTTTACAGAGAGGAGAAAATAGGAAAGGGAATATGTGTGTGTGTGTGTATGTGTGTATGTGTGTGTATTTGTGTGTATGTGTGTATTTGTGTGTATGTGTATGTGTGTGTATTTGTGTGTATGTGTGTGTGTGTGTGTGTGTGTGTATGTGTGTTTCTGTATGCTGTAGCAGGCTGGTGAAAAAGTTATGACCAACTCCCCACTCATCTATTAATCTTCAATTTAAAGGTTGATGCAGTTTTCAAATCTAACCTCTTTCTTCTTTCTGATTTAATTTATTAAGTGGTGCTGAGACCTTGCTAACATCTGATACACAATGTATTTCATCAAATCTAAGATGCCATTGATGGTATGACACACCTTTATTTTATATGCAAGAAAGAAAAAAGAGCCCACTCTGCCAATTAAACAATAACACTCCATTGACGCTAAGATGCTTTCTAATTTTTAAGATATTATAATATAAAAATAGGTATTACAATTAATGAAACATAGTATATGTCTCTTGAAAACAATGAAAATTTATTTTATTTTTTAATTATTTATTTATATGTGTGAGGAGGGCCAGTTCCACGAGGACATAGGTTTTTCCAGCAGGGTGACTTCTGTTCAGTGTAAATGAGTGCCTACCAGAATAGCTAGCTGGGGTCAGATATCAAGATTACACAGTGCGCCTGTAACCTCCCTCAAGGAGCTTACAATCTAGAAACCTGTTCCTTTTCTTTCTTTCAAGACAAGGAGCCCAGCCAGAATATCACCATCAATGACTGTCACATTGCTCTCCCCGTGGAAGTCAGGTATTGATTTAACCTGCATAACGAGGCAGAGACACCACAGCATTCATTATGTTCCAGGGGTGTCTGTTCCCTGAATTCTCAATCTTGTGTATGTGTTTCAGTGAAAGGCAGAACATTAGCTAATAACCATGGTAAGGAAGGACAATCAGTGAGCTAATGAAGCAGGACCGTGCTCGTATTTCTGTTGTGAAAGGTGATAGATAGCATACGGAAATATTGGCCGAACCTGTGTCTCTGAAGTGAAACCCAGCATGTTGGAAGCTCAAAGACATTTTAATCTACCACAGGCACCAATGGCTTTAGTTCAGGACACTTTACTTAAAGCATATTCATGACCATCTTAGAACCTTAGTACAATATATTTCTCAAGGAGAAATGTAATAAGAACTCATTCATTTATTTATTTTTAAAAATTACATAGGTATTGCAAAAATTACCTGACTTCCTTGAGTTTCTGTTTTTCAACACTAAAATTGAGATAATAATATTATGGACCTCACAGGATGGTTCTGAGAATTAAATACATTATCATATGTAAAGTGACTAGGACAGTGCCTGGCACGTAAGACTCGACTTATAAGTATTAAGTTTTCTTTCATTCTTTTTATAGCTAGTATCCTTTTTTATGTTTCTGATATCACTGCTGATGTGTCTGTGCTTGTGTGTAGGCACCAACTTGAATTCCTTCTACATGGGATAGACCTGTAATACCACTAAAGCTAAAGCAACATTTGCTTACTGCAGAGCAATAGTCCCTAAGTATCAACCAGGAAACCGCTTCATATGGGAAACAGAGCTATGTTTGGGGGATTATATAGACATTAGATGAGGCAAAGAATACTGTTTGCTTTCCTCTGGTTTCACAAGAATAGATGTTGCAGGTCTCTGCAGGAAACACCAACTTGTAAATTAAAGTTTATTATTTAAAGAGAAATCACAGATCTCTTCATTATGCACATTGAGCCTTCCATGCAAACACTTGTTAATCCTTAACAAATCATGTGAGAGCATTACCATTGCATGTTTACAGAGGAAACAGAACAGAGGCATAAAGTGGTCAGCAATGTGTCCAAGGTCACACAGGCCAACAGGACTTAGAATCCCAGTCCATCAGATTCCATCCCTTTGCCCTTAACCAAGGTACCACATTGCCTTTCTTGACTTGGCCGTCCCCTCCCTCCACTAGAGCACTTGTTTTATGAGCTTTTATTTGGTGACTGCATCTTGCCTCTAAGCAGAGAAACATAAACACTTCACCAGCGGCCCTGATCCAGGGGAGAGTGGGAGGCAGGAACTCGGCTAGAAGTAGGGTCTTTGCGGCAGCGGTCTTTTGACAGGCAGGTGTGAGGAGGTAAAGAGAGGAGAGAAGGGGAGAGAAGAGGAAGGGACAGGAAAATTGGACAGCTCCTCAGATCCCTTTTAGTTAGGGCTTCACATCATTGTGTCATTCCTTTATTTGAAGTCATTTCTTTGGGTAGTAGAAACACTCACATTTGAAATAAAATTTAAAAATACTGTTTAAAGCACATACAAATGGTATTTGGATGATTTGCTGTTTTGAATTATTCATGCCTCTGCTTTCCTCCATTACTGTAGATCACTTAGAAGCTACTGCGAATAAAACCCCAAATGTTTCAAAACAAAGATTTCACACACACACACACACACACACACACACACACACACACATTCACAATCATACAATCACACAGTTTTATGTGCCCAACAACAATAAAAACAACAATAAGTTATCGTTTGTTAATTTCCAGGCATTGTGGTAGGCACTTATTTTAAATCCTTAAAGCAACAATGTGAAGTAGCTATAAGAGTGTAATAACCATGCTTATTTTATTGTTAAGAAAACAAATAGGTATCAAAGCCACGATTCAAACCTATGCCTGTGGCTTTAAACCTTGAAGTTACTCTCTTTTTTTTTGGATATGTGGCCAGTTGAAAGCAATTTGAATTATGAGCAGTGGGGAAATTATTTGTGAGACTTAGCTTAGAAAAGCATGCTGTTGAGATTTTCAGATGAAAGTTAATTGCAAACAGACTTACTTGCTTATGATGATAACTATTAGTTTTGATTTTTTTTTAGGGTAGGTAGAACAAAAGCCCAAATAAAAGAATGAAAACTGAAAAAAATTCTCTGGTAGCCACATAGAATGATTGAGTGCTTACATAAAATCTAAGTGAGTACACGGTTTAAAAATGTATGTCCATAATTGAAAGTACCCAATATAGTTTTAATAAAAATGTTTTCTATTGGCATTTACTTTAATAAAAACGGTACTTGAAATTCTTGGCAGCTGAAGACAGCCTCACTTTCCCTTTACCAGCATTTTCCTTACATATGTAAGTACATCGAATGTTGATGTACAACAAATCATTGACAAGGGGTGTACTCAGAGAGGATTCTCTCTGAAAACAAGATGCAGTTCCATTTGCTCAGTTATAAGGTCTAGAGAGCTTATGACCTAAGTGCGTTCTGTGCATCGCTAATGGAATTACAGAGCATGGATGAGGCCTTGATCTTGATTTCTATTATTGGAATGAAGGGCACTCATTAATTCTCTGAGAATTGATGACTAAGGTAACTGCCCCAGCACAGTCCATTTAGATGGTAGGCCTTCCAGACATCACCTGTCAGGCAGCAACATAAATCAAGTCTTTGGATCAGGCTTCTTGACACAGTGTGCTTAGGATACATAGATATTTGGGAAAAGTTGCAATATGTCATACGACTTTAGACATACTGACATTTTGGAAGCAGACAATATATCTCCAGTTAGAAATTTCCCTATAATCGCAAATCACATAAATTATGGTAAAAGAAATCCATCTTTCCTATTCTTTATTTCTTTCTGGGTAAAACACTACTGCACATTTATATTACAGTATATTTTATACTTTCCTGTAGATGAATTGACTCTTTGGCATTGATCAATACAGCACAGTTGTTTTAGTGGGACTATCAGAGACACTCAGTTGGATTGGATGCTAAGTTGGTTCTAAAGGCCTAGATTCTTTGGGTCTCTAGCTACACCATTATAGGAAGTAATGCTCCTCATTTTTTGCTGTTGGATTCTCTTTTCAGAGCTTAGTATGGTCTATTCAGGCTCTTTCAGTTGTTGGTTAACCAACGAGTTCTTGGGGAGTTCTATCTTGGGTCAGTTCCCATAAAGAAGGCAAATGATTGCCCACAGGATTTTTCTTGGTTTGGCGATGGATTCTTCCTGAAATTCTTAGCTATACTTGAGGGAAAGAGTAGTTGACCCCCCATTTTGTTTTCATGTTTCATTGTTGTTTTATATGTATTTCATGTCAGAGAAGGGAAAGACTGTGACTCGTGCTTGCATTTAATGATCTTCTTTTTAATAGAGCTCACAAAGTGGAGTTGTATATGGAGGAAAGCATTAGACAGCGGAACTGGATTATGTCAAACTTGCAAATGAAAAGTTTCTAAAATGAATGCAACAAAAATAAATACTTCAAAGGCAATCAATAACATAAGCTTTCACTAACTCATAATTTCATTAATTTATGAAGGATACATAACATGCCATAGGCTTAAAAAGGCAAAGGAAGGTCCTGGTGTGTGTGGCTCAGTTGGTTGGGCATCATCTGGTGGACCAAAGGGTTGCCAGTTTGATTACAGGTCAGAGCACATGCTCGGGTTGCAGGCTTGATCCCTGGGTGGGGGTGTGCAGGAGGCAGCAGATCTGGGCAGGAGCAGGAGCAGGCAGCCCATCGGGGCACGATCTGGGCGCCAATAGATGTAGAGCGATGTTTCTCTCTCTCGCTCCTACTCCCTCCCCCTCTCTCTAAAAATCAATAAACCATTCTTTTGAAAAAGTCGAAGGAAGTTAGTTTGGGTTTTGATTCTGATATGATATAAAAATAATTTTTTAAAATTGGATGATTCCATTTGGTTTTCTTAAAATGATCTGTGAAAATTATTTACTGTCTTGTTTTAAAATTGTGGGTTGGGGCAGGAGGATCAATTACTCTATCAACAATACATTTCTGCAAAGCATCTTCTGAGTAACAGGCCCAGTGTGGGGCCCAATGGGGAAGATATCAATAAAATAACACATGGTATTAGCCCTCAAGAAACTCACAGTCTAGTTGAGGAGACCAGGGATAATAAAATAAAAATACTTAAAACACGAATGGTAAATCCATGATAAAGGTCATGCGCAAGAGGAGAGGTGAATTACTGAGTCCCATTGTGGACTCAGGGAGTGGTAAGAAGAAGAAAGGTCATTCTGGGAAGGAGGGAGCATAGTGTCCCTCAGCTGAGTGGCAGCTCAGTTAGTGAAAAACTCGTGGTGGCAAAGAGTGTTCTATCAAATCCATGGAGGGAGAAGCAAGGAGCGGATGCCTTGTAGGTGGGGTCCCTCCTGCCCTCACAACTGCTTCCCCAATAGAGAATCCTGATGAGACGCCTTCCCAGCTTGTCTAGATGGACACTGCACAGACAGGAACAGCAAGCAGAAGGCATTGTCACAAGTGTTCCTATCTCTTCCATACCTGGCGAAAAATCTTGTTTTTCTGTGTTCAGAAACCCGAGCCAATTTTTAATCTAGCTTATTTTCCATCTTTCCTTCCTAGAAGTCCTGCATGAGTATGCTCTATGGTGACAAACCCATTTAGCTAGATGTCCCTTCCTGGAATGTGACACAGTGTCCTTCGAAAGAGAATTTTCTGGTCATCAGGGACCAAAGATGTGGGATAAAGCTTGTGTTTGGCATTATTTTTTATAATAATTGTGGTAAAATTAAGGAAGAGCAGACAGCATGACTCTAGAAGTCTGTGAAATTTAGCTTCCTAAAAATGAAATGTCTTCCCTAAAATTCATAGCCAAACGAGTTGCAAGACCCAAAATCGAGCAGCTGGTGTTTTAAGGACTGCGTATTCCAAAAGTGCACTTTCCCCCTAGCACCCATGAGTCATTCTTTTGTGGCTGAACAGTTTAGTTACCCTGTATTTGGTAATAGGCAGACACTCAGAGGGAAGACACCTAATGTTAGCATATTCTTAGAAATTTGCATTAAAAAATTTAAAACCAAAAACTAAGAGAAACAGAACAAAACAAAACACAAAAACCTCAAAGTGAATCCAAACATTTTTAAGTGAGGTCTGGAAGACAAACAGGCCTTGGTTGTGATATACTTCTGGACAATGAGTTGAAGTGGAAGTTTTGGAGCCCGGGTTGCAGGCTCGATCCCCAGTAGGGGGTGTACAGGAGGCAGCTGATCAATGTTTCTCTCTCACATCGATGTTTCTCTCTCTCCCTTCCTCTCTCTAAAAAATTAATAAACACACACACACACAACAAAAACAAAACAAAACAGCAACAACAAGCAATCCTGGGGTTGAGGTGTGGTATTATACTCCTGTTCCAAACATGCAAATCTACCTTTTAGTGGGTTAGCTGCTCACTTTTGTAGTGACAAACTCAGTTCTTGAATAAGAGGTTTTCTAATTAATAATTTATTACAGAGGGCTTATCAAATTATTACTTGAAAATACTAGATTATCCTGTAAAATGAGAAAATTGTATAAAAATTTCAAAATTCATGTTATAATGTAAAAGGGGCAAAGTACACAGAATAAATGTACTGACTTCTAGTGATTGGAAATCTCTTGTAAATAAAACAATTTAATTAAAATAATATATGCACAAATTAAAAAAAAAGACAATTGGAATGCTTATAATGAAAAACCTTAGCTTTCTAATTCTCCCCATTCTCTCTAATTCTGTGACCAACGGCTAACATTTTACATCTTTCAACTGTTTTTTCTTCACATTTCTAAATTATATTCTCATATGGCCATTTCTCAATTTGTCAACTGGAGTCAATATCTTTCTGTCCTGCAAAATGAGTTGCCACTTTTTTTTAATCTTTAAAATGTCTTCCCCACTCTTGCCCATTCCTTTCTTCTTCATTAACTGCAATTTTATTGGTGTGCAAGAACGGGAGGAGATAAGCATGTTATCATTTTATCACCACTAAATAGAAACTGAAAATCTCTTTTGTAAATTTAAATCAGTTGTTGAAAGCAACATTTTGGTATACCAGTTAGGATTTGGCATCTGTTTTGGGGGGAAAAGATCAATAATTTATGTACTCAAACTTTAAAAGTCCTGTTGTCTCCTGTAGCCTTGACAGATAGATACACATATAAAAATCAACTGATTTCAAGAGTTCAGAAAAATGTCATAAAATTGTATTTCATCAGCCCCAGGTATTGGGTTAAAATGTTCAATAAAGCCACATTTCTTCATTTCCTCTGTATCCCTCAACTGCCTTTTGAGACTTCACTCCCATCAATGTACTTGGCTCTCAGTAATTTCTCAGCAGGCCCCATAGAAATGGTTGATAGTTACAAGCAGGTGTTGCTGACAAGCCATGTTTCTCATTTTTATAGATGCAGTGTATTCTATCTCTGCCATCTCCTATTTCCTTTTATAGCTTCCGAAATTGTGTTTTGTAAAAAGTCACTTGGCTAACTTCACACAGTTTCCCTGTTATAATAGGTAAATGTCAAAAGCCATCAGGTGCAATATCAGCTTTCCATTGTATTCCCTAAGCCCTCTGGTAGATAACAATTTCTTGTAATATTTTCTTAATGTAAATGAAAACAGATACTAACCTAGGCAAATGATCCCTCCCAAGCCAGCTGTCCTTTTCAATATGTTATCCAGGAGATTACATGAATATGTATTGGTTCTTCCTTTTCTCACAGAAACCAAAGTTCCACTAACAGGATATATCATGTTTTAACTTGAAATAATGCAAATTTTGCATGACTGGATAAAACTCAATATTAAAAGTCCCCTAAGCACAGTGTTTAGGATCGAAAAGATCTTGATCATATATTAACTTTGAAAGCAACTTGCAGTGTGACCTGTGAATGGCCAAATAAACCATGCTAGAGTTTTCTTACTTGAAAAGTGAGACCATCACTGCATATCATTTTTCCTATCCTTATCTTTCTTATGCAAAACCTATTTGAAAAAGTTTATAGAAGTTTTATTCATAATCATCAAAAATAGGAAACAATCCAAATATTCTTCAATTAGGGGATGGATAAATAAATTATGGTTCATCCACACAGTGGAATACTATTCAGCAATTAAGAGGAACCAAATACTGATACATGAAACATGGATCCATCTAAAATGCATTATACTAAGTGGAAGAAGCCAGACTCATAAGGCTACCTACTGTGTAATTCCATTTCTATAGGAAAAGGCAAAACTATAGAACAGAAAGTAAAGTCATGATTGCCAGGACTGGAGGGGTTGACTTCATTGCTACATAACTAAACACATTTGTCAAAACTCACAGACTAGACCAAAAAGAATAATATTTACTATATTTAATTAAACTTTAAAAATGGGAGAAAAAGTGAAAAGGCAGGGGTTGATAAGGAGGAGGTTTTGGATGGAAATACATAGAGGTAAAAAATAGTAGGAGAAAGGAGGTGGGATTTCCAGGTGGGCAAGGATGGGGACCGCATCACAGTCACAGGTGATGTGACTTGCAAAGGTACAGAACTGTGGATTAGCAGTCGGTATTGTGGGTGTGGAGAGCAATGAGCACAAACAGTGAGACCTGGGTGAAGGTAGCAAGGGACAGATCATGAGAGGCCTTATTGGCTGTGCCAGGGAGCTTGGAATTTCACAGCCAAATGAGAAGTCACTAATGAATCAGGAAAGCTAAGTGATCTTGTTGTTTGTTTCAGAAAGAGTAACATGGTGTCAGGTGAAGGGTGGACGCAAGGATAAGAGGGTAGGAAGAAGGCTGGGGCGGGGGGTGGCACCTAACGGCCACTATAATGCTCCAGAGCTGTGCAGTCCAACATGGCAGCTACTAGCCACACATGGTTATTTAAAGTAATTGAAATAAAAGACAACTAAAAATTTAATTCTTCAGCCACACTAGCCTTATTTCAAGTGAGCCATTGCCACATGTGGCTACTGGCTACAGTATTGTATAGTGCAGAATAGAATGTTGCCATCATTGCAGAAAGTGCCACTGCACAGTGCTAACCCAGAACCTCAGCTACGGCATTAGCAGTGGCAGTTGGGAGAACCTGATGAGAGATCAAGTTTTAGATCTGGACAGCATATTTGGGTAACATTTGCCTTAGTTTCTCAAGAGTAAAAATGTAGTTGTGTATAAATTCAGCTACAATATGAACTTAGGTATGTAGTTAATGCTTTTGACCATATAAATTGATTGGAGCTCAGAGCCACACCTGTCAGTCTTCTCTTAGCCACTTAGCACCAGGGAGCATCAATCTCAGTGGCTAACTTGGTGCTATAGACCGGATGTTTGTGTCTCCAGATTTATATGTGGACACCTAATCCCTTCATGGATACAGAGAACAGACTGACCCGTCAGAGGGAAAGGGGTTGGGGGCTGGCTGAGAAGGGTGAAGGGGTTAAGCAAAAGAAAAAAAGAAAGACTCCTGGACACAGACAACAGTACGGTGATTGCCAGAGGGAAGGGAGTGGAGGGGAGGTAGAAGAAGTTAAGGGGGGTGGTTAATGGTGATGGAAGGAGGCTTGACTTGGGGTGATAAATACACAATACAATATGCAGATGATATACTATAGAATTGTATACCTGAAACCTGTATGATTTTATTAACCAATGTCACCCCGATGCATTCAATATATAAATAAAGTAGAATGAAATTTTAAAAAAGGAAACTAATCCCTAGTGTGATGATATTAGAAAGTGGTGCCTGGAGAGGTAATTAGGTCATAAAGGTGGACTCCTCATGAATGGGATTAAACTCTTATAAAAGAGACCCCAGAGATCTCCCGTGCCCCTCTGCCCTGTGAGAGCATAGTGAGAAGACAGCTATCGTCGGCCCGTGGACCAAAGAGTTTTGGGTTCGATTCTGGTCAAGGGCACGAATCTCGGTTGCGGTTTGTCCCCAGCCCTGGTCGGGTCATGTGGGAGGCAGCCAGTCGATGTGTCTCTCTCACATCAATGTTTCTCTCTCTCTCTCCCCCTCTCTCTTCCTCCCTCCCTCCCACTCTATCTGAAGATAAATGGAAAAATATCCTCGGGTAAAGAAAAAAAAATTTCCTCAGGGGTTAAAAAACATTACTGTGTTCACTTAACAACATGTTTTTAAAGTGATCGTGTATATGGAACCAGATTTTTTATGTGGCTGATTATTGGGAACAAAGAAGAAAAATAAAATTACAGAGAACTGACCCCAACATGAGGCCCTGAATAGATTATAAAGAAAATGTATCTTCTGCAAAAGTGACCTGCGGGCTCGTAATTTGTTTGAACCCCGCGGGAGAGCAATGGGCATCTTCCCCTGGTAAAGGGTGACCTTGCATTAAGTCTGGCTGTCTTCACAGTTATGCTCCCTGCACCTCCCAGTGAATAACAAGAAGCTGCAGGACACAAGCCCAGAGAACAGCCACTGATCACTCCCTCATGAGCTTTGAGACAACCGGATAGCTGAAGGTAAGAAGACATCTGCACATTCACTTTCTGCTGCTGCCTGGAGAGTCTCTGAACACAATAATAAAAACCCTCCTGAAAAATGATTCCCTAGTAGGGAAAACTCACGATTTATGAGCTCCATTCAAACAATAATAAAAATGGTCTAGAATTCTTAAAAAACGCACCGTGAACACTCACAGATTTTTGTTGTTGTTGTTAATCCTCACTCGATATTTTTTCCTTTGGTTTTTAGAGAGAGTGGAGGGGAGGGAGGGAGAAAGAGAGAGAGAAACATCGATGTAAGAGACCGGGGCTGGGGATGGAACCTGCAACCCAGGTACATGCCCTTGACTGGGAATCAAACCCATGACCCTTTGGTCCGAGGGCCGATGCTCCAACTACTGAGCCACGCCAGCCAGGGCACTCAGAGAGATAGGTTGGATTGCTCCTCTTTTTTTTTTTAAATCCTCACCTGAGGACATTTTTGCATTTATCTTCAGATAGAGCGGGAGGGGGAGAGGGAGGAAGAGAGAGAGAGACACACATTGAGTGGTTGCCACCCACACGACCCCAACCGGGCCGGGAACAAACTGCAACCAAGGTACGTGCCCTTAGTGGGAACTGAACCCAGGACTCTCCCATCCGTGGGCCGATGCTCTAACTGCTGAGCCAAACCAGTCAGGGCGATTGCTCCTCTTCTTGATAATAAATAAGAATGATGGTGCTTCTCTGTTGATTTATTTTTACAATTTAATGATCTTTAAATTTGTTCGTGCTGAGAGAACAAATGTTTCCATGTGTCTTTCCATTTTAATAGAGGCTTCAAAGTTCAGATGTCAGAGTACTCAGAGTTTCATGCAAAATCTTTTCTTGTTTGCTTGTCCGCTTACTGGTAGGACCTAGGCAGCCAGGTTTAAATTTGGGAACAAAAGTAGTCATGCTCAGGACTGAAAAAAATGGAATTTAATCAGTAGGCCTTATTTATCCTGGTTTTAGTTGGGTACGATCCTATGAAGAAATAATGTAGTTCAGAAGTTGTTCACTTGGAACCGAAATGGGCTGCTCTGTTAATAAAGGTGTGAAATGAATAAATAATTTGAAGTAATACTTTTTTTAAGGAGCTTGGGATGCCATCCAAACCCTCCTGTTCAGGACGATATAATTACCGCTGAGGTGGCACTCACACAGATGGATGGTGATTCCAGGGACAGTCTGTTCCAGGATGAGGTGGATCAGAGAGTATCTTGAGGACAAGGGCTTCGAAAATCAGAGCCTTATGATTTCCGGAGCTGCCCAGAGGCTCAGACAAGGCGCCCTGGAGCCCCATTTCTTAGAGGGCCCTCTCATCTAAGACTCACCAGGCCCCAGCTGGCTATGGAATCATTTACTCAGGCTGCGAACAACTGATGAGAAGTCTGTATTCTGGAACACTGTTGCAGTTCCACCTTATTATAGTGCAATTTCTCATGCTGGGCAAGGACCAGCTTGCACACAATTCCTCCCGCTAAGTCAGCGATTTTCAACTGGTGTGCTGCAAAAAATTTTAAAACATGCAACACCTGACTATTTAGTCAGGGGCACAGACCTCTTTTCCCTTAGATTGTCAAATTAAAAAATGACAACCTCCAGCGCAACAATAGCTGCCCGGTGTGAATGCCCTGTCTTGAACCATAAATATATAGGTCATATAACAGAACTGCACGTTGCATAATAAGGTTGCGTCTGATTGGTTAATTCTTGGTAATAGAAATCCTTATAGATAAGTATAGGCACCTGCTTTTTTAAAAAGTCACTTTAGAGTGAAAAGGGTAGGTAATTCTCTTTTTTTGGTAAATCAATGAAAATTATACCTATTTTTTGGTCACATCAGCAAAAAATGTAATCTATTTTTTGTTGTGCTGCAGAATGTTAGTAATTAGTTTATGTGTGCCATGAGATGAAAAAGGTTGAAAATCGCAGCCCTAAGTGATCCTCGGCTGTGTTGTCCATTCTCAGAGATAGTCTTGCTGCTGCTGAGGGATGGACCAGCTGGTTAGGTGCGGGGAGAGTTAGAGCACATTCACGCTTTCATCTTCATGAGGACGGTGCGGGATCACTGCATGAGGATCCAATCAATTCCACCAACATAAATCATGTGACAAATCCTTGAAACGGAGGGATCACAGAAATGTCACTGTTTCTTGCCCTTAAGGAATTTACAGTTCATTTAGGGGATGCAAATTACAAAGACATGAAAAGTAGATTGGAAATAATAGATAGTAATAACAGACATAATAACAGATAGGAAGCCAGGGAGCAGTCAACAATTAAGGGGTTTACAGACGAGAATTCTATATAAGAATTAATGAAAAGACTTGAGGGAGAATGGTGAGGGGTCAGGCAAAGTCTAAGAGATTAAGAGATTTTTGAGCTGCTGGTGAGAGATGTTGACTGTCTGGGCAGTAGTCTACCTCATAGGGTTGCTGTGAAAATTAAATACAAAGTAAAATTCTGAGCACAGTGCGTGGGAGAAAGCTTGGTAAAATTCATTATTAGATAAGAGGAGACATTCCAAGTGGCAGAAGGCAAACAGGGACACTGGGACAGGAGAGCAAAGTTGTCTTCAGGGGTGAGTAACAAACCCAGCCTTGGTTGCATGGAACCGTGAGGAGCTGTTGGTAAAAAGTGGCTGTGTCTAGATGACCTAGGGTCTTGGATATGAGAGGTCTGTTTGAACTTTACCCTGTAGCTATTTTTATCAGAGGTGTTATGATCGAGGACTCGGTACAGGAAGATTGAGTCGTAGGTAGAAAGGGCTGCCTTCCCTGAAGCACTTTGCATCATTAACAAGTGCACTCCACTCCTACCCTAGCCCCTGGCTACCTCTTGCAGCAGAAAGTAAATCACACTCATGAAGGCGAAAAGATTGATTTGATTTAAAACATATGTATGTCAGTGCAGACTATGAACACAATCTTATCTCTTTTGTATAAGCTGATTTTGCAAAAGATTATGAAGACATTTGCTTATTTTATGGTTTTATGAGCTATATTTAGAAGCCAGATACTGAGGGAAAGCAGGCAATTTATGTAGTGTGTCCACCCCCTCCTCCGTATTTCTTCTGTTATAAAAGCACTCACATTAACAGTGAGACCATCATGCCTCCTGAATGAGCTACTAATCTCAGCATAAAACTCAGAGTAAAAGCACTGTGTCCTTGAAGGATTCCAAAGCAGAGATTCACTTAAAGAGTAAGGGAATATTACAAAGCTGAAAGGAACTCTGAAAGGAAACTTGCTTTTGAAAACCCATGAGAAACAGAAATCAATGAGACTCACTTCGTAATTCTCATGTTCAACTGCATGCGCACGACTTAAGTAACTTTCCAGCAATGACTTTTGGAGATGGAGCATTGATAGGCCAGAGTTTACAGTGACTTAGAAAACGTTAAGGGCATCAGCACCAACTGCACCAATTACCTGTGTTTTTAAGGTGATCAATGAATAAACCTCAATAGGGAGGTTTGATGAAATTCCACGGCCACAACCCAAACCAATAAAATGTAAGATGACATGCTTATTGATTACTGATATTTAGAGGTTTCACTTTAGGGCAAAACTTTGTAACTTTGGGCCATTAAAAAGAAGTGTGCCACTGAATGTTACAAATGTGCCGAGACAGCGATTGCATACTGAGGGTTGGGCGATGTTTAGGGTAGAACCCCCTGGGGAAGTTGCCTTTTTGCCTATAGCAGCCTCATTTGTTTTATTGACTTTTTTATAGAGAGGAAGGGGGAGGGAGAGAGTGAGAGAAACATCCATGTGAGAGAGCAACATCAATAGGCTGCCTCCTGCACGCCCGCTACTGGGGATCGAGCCCACAACCGGGGCATGTGCCCTGACTGGGAATCAAACCAGCAGCCTCTCAGGTGCATGGGATGCTGCTCAACCACTGAGCCACACTGGCCAGGGCTGTTTTATTTTTGTGTTATAAAAATGCTATGATTTTACAAGTGTGCCAGGAAGTGACAAAAGGAAGAAAACACTGCCTTAAATTGCCTTGAAAGGCGAACATGTTTAGTGCAGTTAAGTGCCCGTTTCAGATCATTCTTGACAGAGTTTGAGGTGAACAAAAGAACTGAAAGTGTTAGGAGTCACCTTCAAAAACAAAATAAAAAGTGAAAGCAATACAAGCTTAAAATAATAGCTTAAGCCAATCAAAAATATAACCCAGGCCTCAAACGTACCCAAAGCTTTTTACACACAGGCAAGACTAAACTAATAGCTTATTTTCCATGTTGATTCATGGCATTAGCTATGTTAGAGCTGGAAGAAGCCGTTCAGGCCATTTCCCCTTGTATTTTAGATGAGGAAGGGGAGCAGGAAGACCAAGTAACTTGCTCAGGGACGCTACAGTTGGTGGATAGGCAGAAGCGAGCTTGGGCTCGTTGTCCAATGCACTTTTATTTCGTTTAAAGCTCCCGCATTAGAGCAAGACTATAGAAACCTTGGCTTTGGTTTTCATCTGCACCTCCCCTAAATTCAAGTGACTATTCATTGGCTGTATGGTTGGTGGCTTGAGTTTTGGTGGGAAAAATCTTAACCTGCTTCATTGTTTATTCAGTTTTATTTCATCCTTTCTTAAAAGGTCATAGTAGACCTGCTAGCTACACTTTTGAATCTCTAGAATAACTTTTAACCTCCAGAGCCTATGGACATCATCAAGGATTTTGAGAAAGCCACCAGTGTATTTTACCAAAGATGAACTCTTTCCTAGGATACTGGATTGCAGTGGCCCTTATGGAAAGTCAGCAGTGACCAAGTCTGTAGTCCAACCTTTGTCAAAGAAAGCACACACATGGAAACAAAGATTTTTCAGCACCAACACAGAGCTGAAAGATTGTGAAGAAGCCAGCAGCATTCTGGCCAGTGATGCGTCTGCAATGAAGACACAGAAATGGAGTCAATGCTGTTAGGAAATATGAATGAAGGAAGGAAGGGTTGAAGTGATTTCGCCCCTACTGTTGACTGCTGAGATTGCTACCACAGCTGCTGTCCTGAATGTGGTCTACCTCACGGCTTGTTATGGGCATGCATCTAAGTTTATAAGTTCCCTCAACAGGCTGCCAGCTTCCACCACTCATGTCCAAGCTGCCCATGTATGTCTACCCCATAAATTTCAACATAACTTTCCTGACAAATGAAAGAAAAGCAGGTGACTAAGGGTCATCATCTGTGCCAAAGCCCTTTTTGGGAACATCTGGTGGGAAAACAGGTTTGGGGGGTGGGGGAGAGCAGGGAGCACCTGTAAGGACCAGGTTACACCTGTGCCATAAAACCTGAATATTAGGACTCAGCCTTGAGCTGGGGAGGCCCAAAGACCAACCTTTCAACCCCATTACACATGGCCACAGTGACATTTTTATAGAGCAAGCATTCGATCCACTCAGAGTAAGAAGGCTGCCTGAGGCTTGCGTCCTGTGTAAACAGACCTCTGTGAGAGTGACACACTTCCCAAATATACCAAAGTTTCTAGTTTTCGAGAAGTTTCTAAAATGGCTTCTAGTAATCTGTTTACCAATAATATGGCGATGAACATCTTTGAATAGAAATCTTTGTTTGAATCTTTTTAAGAATTTACAATGCAGTTTCCTGTTACAGTTTACTGTTATCCTAGGCTCCATTCTGCAAACTATTTTGCTTTCCTGTGGGTCCAATCTTAAGGTCTGAAAAAAATACTTAATGTTTTGGATAATGGGACACAAACACTCAGGAAGCTTGCCTATTCTCACTTTAAATCAAGAAGGGTATTCCTGAACCTTGGATAGAAACCTTCTAAGATCTGTTTGTTACCAGACAATGCTTGGACTCCTGAGGCACTGGCTTTGGAAGGCAGTATGTATTTTTATGTATTTATTTTTAATTTTTTTAAAAATCCTCATCTGAGGATATTTTTCTATTGATTTTCAGGTAGAGTGGGAGAGAGAGGGAGAGAGAGAGAAACATCGACTTGAGAGGGACACAGCGACTGGTTGCTTCCCACATGGCCCCGACCAGGGCCGAGGACGAACTGCAACTGAGGTACATGCCCTTGACCAGAATCAAACCCACGACTCACTGGTCCGCAGGCCGATGCTCTACTGCTGAGCCAAACCAGCCAGTGCAGGTCTTTTGCTTTTTAATTACATTAATTAATATAAAGAATATTTATTTTTTATTTTTGGGAAAAATAATATTTTGAAAAAAAAAAAAATGTGAGGCTTTGGTAAAGAGCCCTACAAAATAGTAGGCAATAGTAGACCCAAATCTCACCTTCCAGGTTCTGAATTGGTTAAACATCTGGCACCGCCCACAAAGTTGGTCCCTAGGCTGAAGAAACTGGAAGGTAATTCTCTGTGTGCAGGGTGGGAAGTTTACCTTTGGTTCTTCATCTCTCCTCTCTTTTCTGATGTATTCAATAGAGTGTCATGTTTTCAGGGACATTCTAATAGGCACAGCTTCGAGCCTAAATTTTGATGTTTCCCATGACTTTTCTAGTTGATTACCTAGAGAATTCTGGGGAGACTTCCAGCCTGCAGCCTCAGTAAGGGCACGGTCAGCTGGATTGGCGAGGCTGCCACTGCTCTGTCCCCAAGGCTGACCCGGGCTGCAGGGGCTGGGGGTGGGGAAGACTGTGCCCCCAGCAGGCCAGCATAAGGGGAGGGGGAGCTGGCTCTCGGAGGTGCTCACCTGCTGCCCAGGGCTCGCTGCTCGGGCTCTGACTGAGCTGACAGCCAGTGTGAGCTCTGCATTATCCAAGAAGAGTAAGCTGATGGGATGGAAGATAATCCCTAGCAGGACGGAGGTCAGGATAGCAACGACGACATATTTGTTCAGCCAGTGCTGTTCTAGGCACTTAACCCTCACAGCAACCCCACAACAGAGGTATTAAAAGGATCTTCTCTTTACAACTGAGGCCCAAAGAGATCATGTATCTTCCTCAAGGTCACACAACTAGTAAATGATGAGCCAGGTTTCAAAGGCAGGCAGTATGATTGTAGCACCTGGCTGTTTACCGCACCACTCCCGTGCCTAAGCGTGATGGTGCACCCACGAAGGCCAGGCAGCACTCTGCCCGCCCACGGAAAGGCTTCAGCAGCCGTGAGAAAAACCAGCATGTGTTCAGGATCCTTGGGCTCAGGGAAGACACCAAGAGAAAAATGACACAGACCCTGGGAATGATTGTGACTCCTGCGAGCCTGATAGTATCATGCTCTCTGAGTCTCAGAGAGCTCTGGACAGTGTGACGATGGAGATTGGCACAAGGAAGGCCCTTTGCCGTTCCTGAGGCACTTAGCACTTCTTTTAAAAATCATGAGTTCAAAATATTGCAGAAGTACGAAGCAGCGTCGGGTGCAGGAAACGTTTCGGTGCATGTTGTAAATTGCATACTGCAAACGCTAGATGCCATCAGTGTGATAGCTGCTCTTCCCATAGAACACGGGGCAAACTGCATTTCAAACTCCTTAAACTGACAAGAAATATATGGAAAAAGAAGCCAGGAGGCATCATGACCTCCAGAATATATTTCCACTCTCCAGAGTGATGTAAAATGATGCCATTTGAAAATGGTTAGAATTACTCTTTTGAGGTTTAATGTCACTTGGTCGGAAGAAAAAATTCACATGTTGATTGTAAGCATTTGCACCTGTTGTTTTCCAAATCTACCCATGTATGGATTTTATTTGCAATAGAAAAAGCATTTGTGGTTTGTTTGTTTTTTTTTTTCATTGATTTTTTCAATTTTTATTTTTTAGAGAGAGTGGAAAGGAGGGAGGTAGAGAGAGAGAGAGAAAGAGAGAAACATCGACGTTGAGAGAGACACATCAATTGGTTGTCTCCTGCACAGCCCTACAGCCTGGTCAGGGCTGGGGAAACCTGCAACCCAGGCACATGCCCTTGACTGGAAGAGAATCCGTGACCCTTCAGTCTGCAGGCCAATGCTCTAACCGCTGAGCCAAACCAGCCAGAGCAACATTTGTGGTTTCTTTGTGTAATAAGTGCATGCATGTACACACACACACACACACACACCCTATACATTTAGCTATAATGCTGTCACACTCCAAATACATGCCATAAATACATGCTTAACACTTTCATTGAGGTAGTACACTTTTTTTTTTAGTCAATCTTAACCTGAGGATATATTTTTCATTGATTTTTAGAGAGAGTGGAAGAGAAGGAGAAGGAGAGAGAGAGAGATTGAGAAACATCACTGTGAGAGAGACACATCAATTGGTTGCCTCCCTCACGCACCTTGACCAGGGCCGGGGATCAAACCTGCAACCCAGGTGGGTGCCCTTGACCAGGAATCGAACCCAAGACCCTTCAGTTCGAGAGCTGACACTAATCACTGAGCCACACCGGCCAGGGCAGGTAGTACACTTTTTATTTTTATTCCACTCCTTTCAGTATCCTTCCCCAATAAACAATTTGAACGACTGGGATAGTTACAAAAGCTCTCTGTGAACATTTTCTCCAAGTGTAAATTATTGGAAGACTGTTTATATAATTTATTAAAATCTTTAGTCTTGTGTCCTTTTAATCTTGGTGAATCCATCCTACTGACAGAATTCTGCTTTTGCTCTATGCTTAAAGGTTGAATTTATTTCTTCAGCTTATCACAGAGAAAAAGAGAAATGAAACTGTACTTTCAGATGGATGTAATTTGGCTTCTGCACATATTCACCGAGGTTTAACACACCTCTAGTTTCCACTCTTGAGTTTGTCAAAGCTAAAGCTAATCAGGGTCATTCTCTCCACTAGTTCTGATGGTGTTTTGATAGCATTAAGTTTATCATAAAAAGTTCTTATTGCTTTTAATACTTTGATTTCAGGACTATTGTTTGATACATGCACCTTCTGCTCCCAACTATGCGCTGGAAACAACCACAATTTATAAGAATTTTAGGCATAACATGACTCAATTATTTTCTCTTAATGCTCTCTATTCTGATGTTTGTATCCACAACATTTTGGGCTAAATGACTTCAACATGAAAAATGAATAAGTGGCCCTGGCCAGTTTGGCTCAGCGGTTAGAGCGTCGGCCTGCGGTCCAGAGAGGCCCGGGTTCGGTTCCCGCTAAGGGCACGTACTTCGGTTGCAGTTTGTCCCTGGCCCCTGGTTGGGTCGTGCGGGTGGCAGCCACTCGATGTGTCCCTTTCACGTCGATGTTTCTCTCTCTCTCTCTTCCTCTCCCTCCCTCCCACTCTATCTGAACAAAAAATGGAAAAATGTCCTCGGGTGAGGATAAAAAAAAAAAAAAAAAGAATAAGTGTTCCTATCGCCTCTCTGACCGACGGCTAGCTGGCTGCTGAGTGGCTTCTGGCATCTACTCTGAAAGGAAAACCTTCAAGGAGCCATCTGCACAGATGACTGACGGGAAGAAAAACATGACCTCTGACTGTCACCCGACTCACAGAACCCTGGATTTGGAGGAACCTCAGGAGAAGTCCTCTACTTCTCCCCCGCCCACTGCTACTACCCGAGGGGAGGCACCAGTGTCTCTGGACCCACAAAGCTGTTCTAATGGTTCTTAACAGCCTTGTATTTCCACTCTTGCTCCCTTCCCACAACTTCATTTTCCACGAGCAGTTGGGCTCATCTTTTAAAAATATAAGTCAGATCTCCGTCATTGATTGAAACTCCCCAGTGGCTCCAGTGGATTTAGACTGCAATGCAGACTTCTTCCCCTGGACCTCTGACGTCCTGCGCGGCCTGGCTCCTGCCAGCGCGCTCCCTGTTCACTCAACGGCACCGGTGTCTGTGTGTCTTCAGGGCTGAGCTCCTCCCCACCTCGGGGCTTCTGCTTGAACTGCCTCCCCAGACCTCTGCAGATCCGGTGTCATTCTACCGCACAGGAGCACCCCTCCCCTCACACCGGCACTCCCACTCCACCCTGTTTTATTTTCTTTCCAGTTCAAAATGAGGAGCTTTCATGGGGGTGTTGGGTTGTGGTTTTGCATTCTTCCTGTGATGGTCAGCAACATTTGGCTAATCAGTGTTAAGGATGCCTTCTTTGTGCCTACAGCCTGCGACTTCAGGCTCCATGGTGTGCCTGTACCAGCCCTCCCACCTGTTGGCAGTATCCCTACCACCAGAACAAAGTAAACCAAACCTCTTATTCAAAGGCAGGAGAGGCAGTCACTTACTTATAGTGGAGCCGGACTCAGGCCTGTTCAGGGAGCTGATGATGACGAAGCCGAAGCCTTCGTTCTCCTTCCGGTGAATGACCACGTCACTGGTCTGCAGGCTGTGGGAGGCGAAGCCTTCAGGGGGAGAGGCGTTGCCACTGGGGACAGCGTGGTTGCTGTCGGTGTAGGCTGCGTAGTCACTGCGTGGAGAGCTGTGGTGGGTTGACACGGAGCCTGGACTCCTCCCATTCTCTGGGCAGGGCTCCCCTGGAACAACATCGCAGACAGGCACTTGGTTATTTAACAAGGTGTTGATGAGTGTCACCTGTGTAGTAGGCATTGTTCTAGATACCAGCCTTGTTACCAGACTGGTTGACTGGCTTCTATTCCCCCCAGAGGTGCAGAGCCACAGACCTGTATTATTTAATTTTATGATATTCTGTTACCCAGAAGTGTTAATTCACTTCACATAGGACACAGTCTTCTTAGAGTAGTTTGCTCACTCTAGGATCTAACAACGCGATCAGGCTAAGGAACAATGAATTTTGAATCATTAAGGGAGGTGTTGGAGGCCTGGCTCGTTTACATTCTGTATTATTAAAAAATACACTCTATGATTAATCAGATAAACCAAATCACTACTTCCATGAGAAAGCTAGCATATTTATAAAGAGAAATGATAGAAAATTGGCAGCCAAGAGAAGCTAGTTTTTAAAATGAAAGTTGATCTGTCATCCAGAAAGAATTTTATCATTTTAATTTAATACCTAGGTCATGGTATCTTGATTAAAAGAGCTGAAGTGGGCACCTAGAATACTGTATTTAGAAATGAGACTGTTTCATCTCCATCTTAATTTAATTAGTGTAGTCCAAAGATGTTATGCAACAGAGGAATATTAAGATAGAAAAGAATAATAATTAATGATTTTTTTGGGGGGGGTCTCTAGATGTGGTCTCTATTTAGAAGTCTGGAAAGTGTCTTGTATAGCAAGTTAAAAATAATTAGCAAAAGTTCCAATGAAGGCTTGTAATTTTATAAGCTGCAATTCCACTCTGAAATGAGAAAGTCAGGGAGAAAGAACAGACTACAAGAAAGGTTCTTTACACTGATAGCAGGGGAAAGGAGTGCATTCATTCATTCATTCATTCATTCATTCACCCAGGTTAAAAATGGCCTTACAAAAATTCATTTATCTCTTGTTTACAATTACCGAATAAGATCCAGGCTGCTGCTTATTATCATTGGCTAAATTAGATTTTTTGGTAAGATTTAATTAGTCAGATTTTAATAAAAGGAAACAAATGGATGCTTTTCATCAGTAAGAAATGTACTGAGGTCATAAGAGAACAAAATGTCAAAGCCTTTCCCTCTTTTCTACCAAATTAAAACTGCCTGTAAAATGTACCCTTTCTGCTAGAAAACATCATCCAAAGACATGCTGTTATTGTCTTGGTGAAGCACATGTCCTTTATCAGTCCTTCTGCTCGTTGGAAATAAAATGACTAGAGATAGTCAGGAAGAAGAAAAACAAACAATTATTATGCTGCAACATTAAATTGAAAATCTCCTCGAGTTATTGGACCAAATCAGTAACTAAATGTCATAGGCAGTGACAAGAGAGATCTCATTTTCTGGCTGTCATATGTTAGGGGGTTGAGAGCTTGGTTGTCAGCAAAGCAACAACAAAGAAAAATTATCCGTCTGTGCAATAAATGGCTGGGAGTGGCCACAGTGAGAGAGAACGAAAATCATCGATTAAGTCAATGTAAGTGGTCCCTGGGTAATCACATTAACAGGATGCTTTTCTATTGCTTTTGGACTTCCCTTTCAACCTCTAGAACAAAGTTCTTTAACAGCACGAACACATTTAAAACCAGGGACTTAAGATGATTTCCAATGATTGACTTTGAGGGATTGAGCTGACCGGACATCATTGTTCTACTCAGCTGGCTGTATGTCCAAATGAGACTCTCTTCTCTCCAACAACCCTTCCTGGTGTAGGACATGCATTGTTTTAGCATAATATAATAAAATGTCACAAAGTGACTAAATACCATGTGCATTTTAAAAAATTCACTAACTCCCAGCATCCCTGACTCATCTTTTTGTCTCACACGCAAATGAGTGTACAGAATTCAGTCATTTAAGTATTCACTCAAGTCAGATAATGAATTTTTAGGTTAAGCTTCTGTTTTGTCCCCACCAGTTATACTGGAAATCATCACTGGCTGACTGGGAGAGGGTTTCCGTTTGGGATGGCAGGAGTCATCGACTGTGCCCTCCAGGTGAGATGTTTTGACTGGAACAGTCAGCTACTGGCCAGGAGCTGCTCCGGGCCAGCAGACCCATTTATTCCCGCACAGTGCTGGCCTATACAATTAAAATTAATTGTCAATGCTTTAAAATGGGCAGATTTTACAGAAATATGGATTTCCAGTTTCTCTTGAAATACTTGGTAGTGATTAGTTAGAGCTGGGCAATGGCTGCTCCCTTGATGGGGCATGCAGTTTGCAAGTCATCAAAGTCCCAACCATTTCCCAATGTCTCTTGCAAATTCCCGATTTACTAATTTACCCCTAGAGTGAGGGGTTGTAGGGCCAAAGGGACTTGTTCAGCTGGAGCCCTTGTTTCCCTCCTAGATCACACACTGGGTGCCAGGACTCCAGGATTCTGTCACCAAACAGACCTTGCCTGCTTCCGGGGTGTGCCAGGAGTCTTCTCAGGACTGCCCCCAGGAGGGTGACCGCACTGCCGACGCACACGCCTTGTGTTGAAGCACGGCTGCAGCAGTGTTTGTGTGTGTGGACAGAGGTTGGACCTGGCGGCTGGATGTCGACGTGCATGTGTGCCCTCAGGGTGCCCGATGGAGCAGGGCAGCCCACAGGCTGTGGTCCTGCCGCTAGGGGCTGGCCTGCCTGCAGGCATTTGAGTTGGTGCATTCCTGGCTTAGACTCAGCAAGGCAGACAACTTATTTAAATGGGTGACATGCTCGTAGACAAAGAATAAAGGAATGCATTTTGAATTGACAAAAAGTGTATTAACCAGGACCAGGGAATCCACTGACTCCCTAAACATTGGCTGAACTTCTCGCCCAGCTGTCAGGAAAACCTTCCCTTTCTCGGCATCAGGACAAGAATTGGATGTTCCTTCTTAGGTGTTAGAGAAAAGATGCTGATAGCTTTAAGACGAACGCTAATATGTTTTGATTAAGTCATAAAACTTTTCACATCACTTCTAGATTTACACTTCAGGAAATTCCTCAGAGACATCCTTCTCTCAGACAAATGGTATGTATTTAAAATAATGTGTCATTAGGGTAAACATCTCACACTGAGCTACTAAACATATAAATATTTATACTTTCAGTTTAATAATTAAAGGCACTCTTCTACTGTCTTTGGGAAAAACACTAAATGTCGGATCTGGTGGCATGAGTAAGACAGCTCTCAAAACTCATTCAAGGAGCAAGATCTGTGCTAAAATTATCTGGTAAATGAAATCGGATGCCCTGCCACACATTTTCTTCCTTTACTCCACAGTTTCTCATTTTTTGAGGATCTAGCTTGCCACTGCCTAATTGAAAATATTACCCTTATATTGGTATGCTTTTTTGTATTTTAATTATAATTGCATGCCATGGTATGCTTTTTTGTATTTTAATTTTAATTGCATGCTTTTTTTTATAGTTCAATATTTGGAGCAGATTTTTGCGTTATTTAAAATTTTTCCTAGTGTAACTCCCCATCCATATCTCTCATAATGGATGTGTTTCTGTCTTGAGCACCAACCAGTGCCTTCTGAGGTGGGCAGGACGTTTGTACCAGCTGCGGCAAGCACGAGGCAGCAGGGCACGATCTGTAGGACCTCCCTTCTCCCCTGCTCCTTCTCTGTAATAATGCTCCTTTCTGCACAAAGATGGCAGCGCTGCCCCTCTTCTCGCTCCTCTTGTGTCTCTGCACGCCGACTGCTCACTTCCCTTCAGGTTTCAATCATCTCATCATAAACCAGGCTTGCATCTCCCACTGCCTTTGCTTAGGAAAGCGCAATAATAATAATGATAACAACAACCCTTGAAAAGGCATCTCTGCTGTCACACGTATTTGTAGTTGTCCCTTGTCACTGTTAGAGACGTGGCAGCTAGGAGGAAAGGCTGTCTTCCTAGGTCTTTTGTTTTTAAAAAATATTTTTTACACTATTTCTAGGCATTTACTTTACTATCAAAGTATCCTTTGCTGAACTTAGTCATTTTCAATAGTGATGAATCTTTCAAGGAAGGGTGGGCTGAATTAACTTGGAAACTCTCCTGGTGAGAATGAGCAGTCTGCAGCAGAACATTTTCAAAAATTAAATGCACTTGAAACGCACTTCAAAGCCTGAATGAGTAAAATTGGTAAGAACTGCAGCAAAGAGCATCTTTATAGAAGTCACATGATCCACAAATTGCAAGAGTACATTTCTGCAGCATTTGGCATACACTCCAATAGCTTGGGTTGATTAGAACAAAATTTAATTTGCAATAATCAGCTGTTGGCAAGGGGAACATGAAATTATGTTGGTGCACTGGTTTTGCACTTTGCAGTGTATTTCCTTATAAACCAGGTATCTTTTTAATTTATCTTTGGGCTACAGAACATATAGCACAGCAAACTTTTTATTGAAAATCACTCTGTGGGGAGAGAGACAGTGAAATGTTAAATAAGAAAACACTGTCTTCTTTTTGGCATCTTGCCCAAGAATAAGGACAATTCAACGTGTTTTACTTCTTTGGGTCAAGTGGTATGGCAGGAATTTCTGAAGATGAACGACACTTAGCAAAACCTCTGTATAATACAAGATATATGGCAATCTCTACTGGTGAGGGCTGACAATTCTGACTTGCCCTTTCAAATGACTGCCCTTGTTCAAAGTCTAGTTCCTAGAAGACCCAAATAGAAAAGGATTTTTTGTTTGACTAATAAACTTGATCCTCTTGAGTCATTCATAGCCTGTGATTAGCCAGTGGCCCTTTAAAAAATTCAAATATGTTATAATAATAGCACATATGAAGAACTCTATCTCCGTATGTTTGCAAGTGACATTTGCTAAAGGTTGGTTTAATGTCTTTGCATTCACTGGGGGTGGAGATGGTGACAGAGTGAGGAGGGGACTGAAAGTAGTATAAAAAATAAGCCTGGGCCAGGGAGGTGAGTCTCTGCAGACCACTGGGCAAGCTGCTGTGCCTCTGGTCTCAGTTTTCTCATCTGTAGCAGGAGGGAGCTGGTTGCTAAGGGCCCTCCTAATTCTAGCATTCATCATTCTGTACAAGAAACAGTAGGGGGGCCGAGAGGAAAGGCCAGCAGGCCATGGAGGCAAAAGGTGACAAGAGAACATTGTTGGTGCTGCTGCTCCTGTGATTCCCAGAGCCAAGTGCAGGCGGTGTGGGACTATATTCCCAATGTTACTGAGTGCTCGGTTTACAATACACAGTGTGATGTTTGCAACAGACATGTTCCTTAACAAAGAAATCTTTTGGGGGAGTTGAGATGGTGAAGAGAGAAACTGAATCATATTATGACTCTGAGGGTTGACTTTTTGAAAGTATGTCTTTGGTGGATTCTTTCATGAAGTTGGGAAAATGGATGTAAAGGGAATAATTACTTCTAATTTATCTGTATCATAAGTTTGAAGTTATATGAGTTGTATTTTCTCAAAATGATGTACAGCCGTATTTCTGTAGATCAGGGTAATAGTTTTATTGTTACCTTTTATCAGGCTCTACAATGAATGCTAATTTTCCATCCCTGTTGCCTTATTATGGTATCAAAGTGCTATGGGTCTTGGTTTGTAAACATAACGAGGAACATTTTCAAAAGCCATATTTTTCATTACTATAATGTTCTTATAACTAGCATCTAACAAAGAGCAAAGAGCATACACATCTTACATTAGCCCCAGGCTTTGCTAGAAAATTTTAATGACTGCACTGAAAATGTAGCTCACAAAGACTGCTTGGAATTGTACCAGTGGAGTGAAAAGCTGCACTTTCAAAATCAGTTACATTTGGAATATCTAGGTTACTTTTCCCCCTCATATAATATATAAACTGATTTACAGTTTTGTTTTGAGTGTCTTTAGCATGCCCCACAGAGGCATCTCACCACCGAACCTCCAACCCTTGCTGCTGCCTCGAGTGACATACCTCCACATAGCACCTTTCTTCTCACAGTGAGGTTGACCTGCCCGTTCCGGGCTGCGTGGTGCATGAGGTCGATCACATAGCGGTGGGTCTTGCCAGCCACTGGAATCCCATCGACATAGACGAGCTCGTCTCCTGGGTGTAGGCGGCCATCTCTGTCAGCGGAGCCCATGGCAATGACAGCACCAATCAAAATCTAGAGAAGCAGTGAGAGGAAAAGGACGTGTATGTTTCAAACTTTTAATATACACATAAGTATATAAAAACTTGGTGGAAGATTTTATTCCCACATTTTATCCTTTGCCCCAAACCTGAGCATGTACTTGAACAAAATGAGAGACTGGAGGGGTCCCCTTCCAACTCTTACAGGTTGCTATCTCCTTCGAGAGAAATATGGGTTTTGACTTGCTGCTTCATTGGCCATGAAGTTTGGGGGACACTTGCTACCTGGCTTATAAGTTATCACCCTTAAGAACATTCTAACCCCAAACAGTCTCACAATATTGGTCACTATGGGCTCTGAATTGAAACAAGTTAGGGATTGATTCCCGGCTCCAATTCTCATTTGTGTGGCCTTGGGCAAGGCTTCTCAACCCCGAGAACCTGTTTCTCCACCTGCAAAATGTGGAGAATTGAATGAAATAACACATGTGAGGCAGTTAGTTTTGCTCATGGCACACAGTGAGTGCTCAAAAAACATCGGGAAAGCAGCTGCTGCATGTTATTAAACTCCCATAAAGGTTCAAAGTGTGGTATTTTTTTTGCTTTACTTTGAAAATCTGAAGGTAAACAAAACAAAGCACAACTCATGGTAGGCTTTTCCTGGCTAGTGGACTCACTTAAAAGCATCTCAGTCAAATCTTTTCCAGTTTTTTGCTTCATTTCTTTAATACTTCCTTCAAGAACCGTCCTGTCCACAAAGGATTCCAGTTCTGCGTGTCCCTTGAAAGGCTCTGCTGTTGAGGTGGCTACCATACCGGGAAATGAGGAGGTACACATCTGGGAAATGTGCATTTTAGTATAATTCCCTGAGCCAGGGTCTGTGATGACAGGCATAGAATAAGGTTTCCCACTTCCCATCAGAAACACTCAACTTAGTGTCCATTAGTGAGGCGTTTATCTTTCTCGGAGGAAAGATAATAGTACTTAGTATTTTAGTTTTGCTGTTTAACCTAAAAACAATTTTTTCTAACTTATGAACAAAAGACACCCCTTTTCTTTTGCCAAGTGGTTTAGCCACACAGCATCGAAAGGCAGTAGTTACCATTAGCCTGATAATATTGCAGAGACTATATTCTAGGTTTTATTTTAAATCTTTGTAAAATGATGCCTTGCTTACAGATTGATTTCTTTCAGGTGCAAACATTTCTTTCAAATCCCAGATCTGTGGATTCCAGCCAATGTGCAGAGTTGCTGCATTGTGACCTGGAGGCTTGCAAGTCCTCAGGCTGGCAGCATGATTCCTTCTAGCTGGTCACACTGCTCAGTGTGGCCTGTCAACATGGCAACCAGATTTAATGCCCAGGACTTCTCAGGTATATGCAAAATTATAGTCTGAAGACTTTTCTTTTTCCCTTGGTCCACTAAATAGCTCTTTTTATCCAGAGGGACAAACATTCTCCATCACTACAACTGTTGTTCGTGTATGTCTGGAGGGCAGAGTGGGGAGTAAATTTGTTTCTGTGTTGCATATTAGTGATATGCAACAGAAACAAAATTATCTGATGAGTGATTCATTATTTCTCTCGTCGGAAAGGCCTCACATGTCCTGCCTTAGATGGGCTGTGCAGTGTGGTTCTGTGCCCACTTGCCATAGTCCAGCATTGGGCATGCTTCTGACAGTCTCCATTTTCCCTTATTGTCATTCGAACCTGAATTTATAAATTTCTTTCTGAAGGTGTTCCAATCTATTCTTCAAAAGTCTCAGCCCATTAAGGAGTGTTTCAAAGAATCACTAAGTGCTTTGTGCAAAAGCCAGTTAAAATGAATGTTCATGTTTCTCCACTGCCCCATGAAAAGCTGCATTTAACTGGGTCACTCAAAGAAAATGCTTCTACGTTCAGATTTCCTGTGTGCTGTAGTGGGAGGGTTTATAGGTGGTTACAGGAAAAAATGTGGCTTGTGAACTTCTTGGCTGGTTAATTATCAACTTTAAGCTATAGTTCTGATTCTAACTGATCAAACTGAACCAGAAGAATGGGTTACAACGAGAGAGCCACAGCTGCTATTGGGCCCTCTGCAAAAGTTGTAACAATGAATTTCACATTGGAAGATTCCTGTTCCTCTCCTGCTAAAAGAAAACAGCAAAGATATGTAGAAAACCCTGAAGTTATCTTCTTTGCTATCAATTTAACATCATCCTTTAAAAGGAAAATCCCAGTAAACTGTTTTCTGCTATATTGCTATGTATGAGGTACTCTCCTCATTAATTAGTTCATTTATGCAGCAAATATTCATTGAGCCCAGGGACACTTCTAGGTGTCAGGAATCCAGCAGTGAACAATAAACAAAAAATCCCTGCCCTATAGAGCTTCCGTTCTAGTGGTAAGACAATAATAAATATGATAAATGTACAGATATGTTGTATTTAGCAGGCATGAATTATGGAAAAATAGAGCAAGGTGAGGTGGTAGGAGGATGTCAGCCACGAGGCTGAGGTGGTGTTAGAGTTGGTTAGAGTAGGCCTTAGTGAGAAGTTGACACTTGAGCAAAGACCAAACCCATTTTAAAAACCTTGAAACTTTAATCTTCAACCTTTAGTTTGTTTTATCAAATATTATATATTTACTTCTAAATAAACTATGTTCAATTAATTCTTCAATTGACTATCTAAATAAAGTGTATATATTCAATATAATTTATTATATAGGATGATATAATTATTAGATGTGTATATATATATATATATTATATGACTATGTTATATAATCCATTGTCTATCTTGTTGCAGAAAGAGGTTGCCATAGCTATTCAACCAACTTGAATGGAGCTGAGCGTGGGGATTGGAGTAGGCATCAGAGCTGCCTGTGCATGTTAGACATGTGCTGGTTACCCTTGCTCCGTCCACCAGGGACTGCCGCCTTTGCTGGGAAGACGTGGGCCACGCGCACTGTCACTTCTGGCTCTCACGCTGCTTTGTCCTGAGCCGTTGGCCCTATGCACCTTCATGCATTACATTTCACTGCTGACACAGAGCCAGCTCGATGTGTCAGTCCATTCAGGAAAAATTCCACAATGTTTTTTTATTTTGAATATGCTTTGTACACTAGTCACATTCTATTAGTTTATTTCCTGTCTGCTACTGTAACTGCCAGAACTAGATAATCTATCATTCCTTTTTGCACTGTAACTCATATTAGTTTTCCATGTTCCAATGTACCATGTTCATTTAAGCTCTTGATAACATGCCTCATGATCTGATCCCTTGTCAGTAGTTCTCAAACGTTAGGGTGCATGTGAGTCACCTGGTGAGTTCGCTAAAACAGATGTTTGGACCTACCCCCAAGAGTCTGATTGTGTAGGCCTGGGGTGGAACCTGAGCTTCGGTATGTTTAACAAGCTCCCAGGAAATGACGGATGCTTCTGGTCTGTAATCTATCACACTTTGAGTAGCAAGGTTTTGAGTATTCCCACTTGGTCCAATCATGTTCCAAGTCCAATGAAGAACTCTCCCTCCGGTGCCTCGCCTCAACTCCCTGCCAGGTCACACTGGTCACTCTCCAGGTCTGCTAAGAGATGCCCCCTGAGTGCATGGTCAGGCTATATTTTCCTTCTGGGCTGTGACCCCTGGCTACACTGGGCAGCGAGCCTTCCCAGACAACACTGGCCTCACTCCTCCTTGCCTCACCGGATTCCTCATCCTCTGAAGACCCTTAGTCCCACTAATTAGCTTTCTCATTGTTCTTGGAGGAACTCTTTATCCTGTCTCTATTGATTTGGCTCTGAGAAAGCTTTGTGGCAAAACAGATCAAGAAAGACACCCTCTCCACATACACACAGTGAAAGAACAACTCACCAATTGCCTTCTCTAAAAAACAAAAGAATTAAAAACAACTCCACAGGTCCACTTTATCTCATAGGTTGTGAGGACAAGAAACAAAGCAGAGTATGTGATGTGAAATATAAGCAATTCACATTCAAGTGTCTGATATCCCAATAAGCCAAGGGAAAACTAACACAAAAAGAAAACAAAAACAGACAAGTAACAAACAAAATGAAAACCAACTTTGCAGGCCTTTTAATTCCTTTAATTCTTTCCTGCACTACCTCCTGTTAGTCCAACCCAGCAGACCTGATCTGCAATCATTACAGCCCGCGACAACTTGACCATACAGCAGGCAGATTTCAAGCTCCTGCCTTCTGAAACTCCCCGACAAGTCTGCACCCGACTCCTGTGCCATGGAGTATGTCTATCATTACCTGGCTCTTTCTTTAACAGTTTTCCTCCACACAGGCCCTTCTCCACTGCAGTGTTTCCCAAGTCTTTCCATCCTGATGCCTTTCTATCTCTTTTCAGCTCACAGCTGGAAATCTCAGTTTTGTTCCTTTCTGGCAATTTTCCCTTTCTTTCCATTTCTATTGTTACTTAACTGTGAAAAGTATTTCCTCTCACAGGAAAAATGTCCATATGCTTTGTCTGAGCTGGAGTCCTACTGTTCATTATTTGCTGTAAGCCATGTTGTCGTGTTTAATGTGCACCCTGAGATGTCAATACCATTTCGTATATATGGAGGCAGAAACCCATTTGAGGTAATTTATGAGGCCTCCTGTGGTTGGGGACCAAGTCACCTTCCACGCCTCTCCCTTTGTAGTATGCCAGCAATTAAATGAGGCTAGCACATTTTGTTTGTGTGTTATCTCTGGACTTACAATGGAGAAGGCAGGAAGGAAGGACTCATGAGAGATCTTTACAGTAGACTCGCTCTTCCTGACATGGTCTTTCTGAGGTTCAATATTCTGGTCTTCAAGACATTATTTTCTGGCTTTGCTTGCTTGAGGGAGATTTAGGCTTCTACTTTATAGCTGAACTGTCAGAATTGTAACTTGCAGCCTGAGTATGTCTTAAATCATTCGAATGAAAGAATAAACCAGAATAAATCTAAATGAACACAATGAAGATAACCAGCAATCCATGTAATCTGAGAAGGCTTATCGTAAATACTGGATGTCTGCCCAATAGAGGGAGAAAGGACTCGGGGGTGCAAAGCCAATGTTCAGAAGGTTGGAACCTGGGAAGCTGGGTACCGATCAGGCAGAAAGGTGTCCTGTGGCTCGGTGGTGACCTGGATGCATTCACACACCTGAGCTTCATTTTGAACAATATATGCTCTATTCAGGTTCAATTGTATTGCACCTGTGCCAGGCAAAGAGCAGCCAGAACTCTCCCTTCCTGAGCTAGCTGAGGCTATGCCTTCCCTGTGCCTGTCATGCGATCCCCTCTACCTGTGGGGAAGGGGAGACTGGTGAAGATAGTATTTCCCAAGTGTGGTGCTAGTTTACCCCCAAAGCAGACCATGAGCCTATGGGGAGGTCTAGCAAAGTAAGAACTGTATTTCAAAGATTGTATTGAAGTAAGCATCTGGTAGAATGGCAACTTTCTTATTTTCCCCTTACATTTATTTTATAGCTTAATCTTTCATTTGTATGTATATGTCAGAGAAAGGTCCTGATAATATTTTCAGTGCTAGAGCCTATTAAAACCATGATCTGGTCATGGTTGAAGATTTTTTTGGTGCAAAATATTCATCTTTCCAATTTCTTTCTATCGAACCTTCTGGGAAGGAAGCTTCAAAGACAGTAAACAAAACAAGCAACACAGGCATTAGGGAGTTTTGGGAACTGTGGCCACGTGCAGTCTGAAAGGGGCCACTGCTTAGCTCCAGCCAGATGTCACAGAGAAAGGCAAGCTCCATGTGGCCAGGTGTATTTTTCAAGAGAAGGTGGAAATTTGAATTTTTAAATATGTGAAATTAGTTGATGCACAGCAATTTTAAAGCACTGTCAGAGCTAAGCAAAGCATGTTGTAGGGCTACCAGGACAAATCCCTGCTTCCAGGATTAGATGGTTTTGATTCTAGAGAGTCTACAGGGTTAGAAGCCTCAAAATACATATACTCCAGATCATATTTATTCTGAGAAGCTCAGCTGACAGTTTTGGTTTGGCTACGAGGACTCTCTGAAATTCCATTTAACAATTATTTATTGTGCCAGGCTTTATGTTAGTCTTGGGAGACAAAAACACAGTCCTGCCTACAAGGAGCTCACAGATTGGTGAAGGGAAAAAAGTATTTCAGCATGTTCTAGAACAAACAGGGACCTCCTCTTTCTGATGGTGATCCCTTAAGTTGTCAAATTTGAGGCATTATGTTCGTTTAAGTACAATGGGTTCTATGTGGATTTAACCGTAAATGCTCTACAAAAGTCCCAGCTATTGTGCAATATCCCACAAAATGCTATAAAAAATCACCTTAAAGTGCTATTTTAGTTTGGACATAGTTTTGTTTTGTTTCCTTCATTTAATATCATTCGATATTTTTCATTTTCAGCATATGGCTGTGTAATAAAGAATTTGGCCTCAGCTGAAAGGGAGATCTGGCCTTTCCTGACAGGTACCTCTATGCCCTTGGAACAGGAGTATCTTTGTTTCCACGGTGAGCCCCTTGGGCCATACCTGAGAGTTTATGCTAATTAGGAGGCACATGGTAGGCACTGATAGATTATGCTAAGGAGATGACTCGGGGTGGAGCCAGCCGTACCAACCGTCTTAGGATGGGAGCTGCCAGAACAACCAGCCATATAATTAGAAGGTTGGGTCTCTGAGCCACGTGATAGCAGTCTGACCTTCCGGAAAGAGAGGGGTCAAGAGGTTGAGCTCAACCACGTAGGTGATGATTCCATCAATCATGCCCACATAATAAAACCCCAAACTCTGGACACAAAAACTTGGGTGAGCATCCCTGGTTGGCAATCCTGAGTGGGTTGATGCTGGAGGGTAACATCTCCCTGAGGAAGATGGAAGCTTCGCATGTAGAACTCTCCAGACTCTTGGATGGTTCTAATTTGCTCCCATTCACTATAATAAAACTGTAATCCTAAGTACAGCACTTGCCTGAGTTCTATGAATTGTTCTAGTGAATTACTGAACCTGAGGGAGGCCAGGGGACCCCCAAATTTGCAGCCGGTGTCGGAAGTGAAGGCAGTATTGTGGAGTTTCTTCCCTCGACTTTGCAGTTTTACAAGATCATTGCAGCTGGTGTCGAGTGTGTTGGGCAGACTTGGCAGTTTAGAGAACTGATATCTTAACCTAGAGTTTGGCTAACTCTCTGGTTAATGTCACACTTTTCATTTATAGGGCACTAAAGGATTAAAAAAAAAAAAAGACGAAGTCCCTGCTTAAAAGGAATTTAAAATTCCACTGATTAAACTAAATAGGGAGCCTATGAACATGTTAGAGAACAATCATGAAGGGAGCTAAGTTAGAAAAGTACCCTGTAGAGGCCAAGAGGTTAAATGTTTAGTATATGAAGGGACTGGATACTATTTTTGGTTCTTTATATATAGACCAAGATAGCTTATAGGACAGTATGGTGGTTACCAGAGTGGTAGAGGTAGAAGGAGACTAAACTTTGGGTGGTGAGCACACAATGCAATATACAGATGGTGTATTATAGGATTGTACACCTCAAACTTGTATAATGTTATTAACCAATGTTACCCCAGTAAATTTAATAAAAAAGAAAGATGTGTTATAGGGAGGAATAATTTCTCTAAAGCCTCCCCAAATTCCCAATATTGCGCCAACTGAAGTTGACTTTGTGAACATCTCATAGTAATCTCTTAATTCAAATCTGGTTGAAATTCTGCAGCACTGAGCTTGATTTTGCTTCTGTTTATCACTGTGTTTTCTCTCCCCTACAGTTTTGATTGAAAACACACATAATTCTGTTGTTCCAAATCATCTCTTCACATGTATCTTCTGACATACTGCATGTTTGCTTACCTGTGAGCTTACAGGTAAGCAAACAATACAGTTCAATAATTGCAATATTCCATCCAATAGAATTAAATAATTGAAATATTCAAGAAAATACGAGTGACTCTAAGAAAGAGTAATGTCCCTTTCGTAATACAATGTGTATTGATTTCTGATGGTATATAGGCATGGAAATACTGGAATATTTGGAGAACTAAAATAGCGAAACAAACAAACCCCCTAAAACAAAACCTCAAACTTTTTAATGTGAGTTCTAAAAAAATTTCCTTTTAGATGTCATACACAATGATAGTTTCTCTGATGCATAAACACACAATATACCTAAAGTGGACATAAAAAAGATTCAACTTACAGGCTGTCCAGGCTCATCTCCTCCGAGGATTCTGAAGCCAAATCCAGACTCCATCCTTCGAAGGTGAACATCCAGCTCCTTATAATCTGGACCTGGCATAAAGGAGATCCCATTGAGTAATGAGTCCTGCCTCCTCCCCACCTGACATACTAAACACACCAATGATAAATTAATTTTGTGGATGTGATTAATGAGAGTGCTGTTAGAGTTAATGGACAGCATAGAGAATAAAAAAATTATTGCACCGAAAAGTAGGTATTCCAAAATCAGGTAGTCAGGATTAACCATGACCAGCCAAGGCAGAAAGAGCACATGCATTTTCTGGGTGAAAAAAAGAGATACCTTTATAATTCTCTATTTTTCTGAGAGCCGTCACATTATCCTTAAGAAGACTGGCTGTCACTTTGAGGATGTTTACTCTGACAAGAACGATTATTTTAGAAGTATGGAGAACAGGTGACAACATTTTGAAACTAACTAGTAAAGTACTACTTAGTAATTTACTAATATTTGTTTATGACTTGATGCATCCAGTTTAGTGTGTGTGGGGGGATGGGGTGGGGTGAGGGGGTGTATAAGGGAATATAAACTTATGTCTAACAAAATTGTTTCTTTTAAAATTATAAAAATGAGAAAATACAGAATTTAAACTTTTCTGCATTGAGATTTGAGTAAAGTTTTTATTTTCTGACTAACTCCTTTAAGTTTTTTTTATAATTTAGGGGTAGAAATTCGCCTAGGTCTAAGTGAACTCTTAATCCCTAAACATTTTAGAATGTGATGTAGGATCACTGTTAACTTCACTAATGTTTTCAAAGTAAACTAGAAGGAGGATACTTTTCTGCAGTTTGCTGAAAGAACAGAAATATACTTAAAAATAAACCGAGAATCTCTCCTGAATGTCACTTTTTCAATCCCAGAAAAAATAAACTAAAACTATAAGAAATCTTCTATTTAAATATAATTTATGCTTACCCCCTGCCCCTGGATCTTTGAGCCTTTCTCAGGAAAAGTCTCATGACCAAGTTGTACATTCTTTCAAGGCCACTGTTAGGATGTCAATGGATGAGTAGCAACTTTGGGGAATACTTATTAATGCCATGCTTGCTTAAGAAGTATTTAGTGATCTCTGGGGTTTAAAAGAGGTATTAGAACTGATAGAAGCAAATATTAGGTTAAATTCTCCTTGCTTAAACAGGATGATTTTGGAAATTGGGATGAGATTTCAGAGAATTCTTAAGGGACAGGAAGCTATGTTTGAACCACTTGGATATATATATACCAGTAGTCATAGCTGAGAGACTGACTCAAGGACTGAGAAAAAACTCAAATAAATCTAACCAATTGGATGTCCACATCCACTAGTCATCCCTTATGAACTGTATAATCATTCATATTTTAAAGATGAGAGAACTGAGAAGAATTCAATTTCTATTAAATAGTTAGAGTTGGGTGATAAAAGATAAAAAAATGTTGTCCTACACTCTATAATTCACAATTTTGACTTTTGAACTCAGTTTATTCTGAGATCTATAATATCACATACAAAGTCACATATTGCAGTGTGTGCTAAGACTTTGGGACTCTGGAGGCAGGTAAAGCAGCCCTGCACAATCATCGCAGGCACCTGTACTTCTCCCAAGGGAGGAAGAAAGGCCAGGGGAGTTGGGAAGAGAATAGATTATGTCAAATCACTGTTCAAACCTCTAAAAGTTGGTTGTGATATGACTGCTCACTGAAATCTCCTTTCTAGGTTACATTTAGCTTAGAGGATGCTAGACCATATATACATAAAAAATTCAAAGACAGCATGACATATTTTTGGCACTTAAAATAATAGAGCTAGCACACATTTAACCAGAACATTTCCTCTACTCTCATACATATTCTCATTGTTGCATCACTGGTGAGTATGATAAATGGGAAACGGTTCCTTCAATAGCTTTGCACCAATCCATATTGCACGAGGAACTGTAAGAGTGAAGAGGAGTTTATTGTGTGATCCATTTTATTTACTAAGTAAAACCTTCCCCCAAGTAAGTGCCGAAATTATGACAATCCCAGTAATGGACTGATATGCCAAAGTGCAAGGGAGTTGTCTTGTGTTAGAGAATGCTGTGATTCCTGGGGGGAAAGCTTTTCCTAAACGAATGACTCAGAGCTCTTTTTTTGTTTTTAGTAGAAAAACGTAGAGTTTAGGTAGTTAATTTTATTTAACTCTGAAGAACAGATGTGAGCAGGGTATTCATCCTCCTCCTCCTCTTATTTTTTTTGTATGCATTTTGGTGACATTAGGATCTTCTGATAGTTGCTCTGACCATTTTGACTTCAAATAGAGGGTGATATGTGCCAACCATGTCATCTTCACCCTCTAATTTTCTAAACAGAAGAGGGCCAGCTTCATGGTACATGAGCAAGTAGAGAGCAGCAAAGAGAGACACACTAGAAAAGTGTGCCAGCAGACATGGTTTATTTTTTATTTCTTTGTTAATTTTGAACACAGACTCAGAGGCTGCAGGGTGTGGAAACTTTAGAGAAATAGTCAACTGGAAACAAAGTTTAGATGATAGATTGTGCCCTAAGGCAGTAGTGTTTTTCTTTTTTTTTTAAAGGGAAAATAAGAACTTTTAGAAAGATAATTTTTCTTCGGTTTATTCCCCCTCCCACCAATTTGAGTCTGGCTCTAGAAAATAACTACAATTATATGCACACAGCTGGGAGACATTACTTTTTTTCCTTCTGCTTTGTTAGCTCTCTTGAAAGATTATGAAGTTTTTAAATAGTTTCCTTTAGCTGCCCTTCTGCCCTGATGTCATGTTTAAAATAATCCTATCATGCTTTAAGTCTTCTGTTAATGTAAGAACTTAAAGCAAAGAAATCCAAGGGCCAATTCTTCACCCCACTGCGACAAAATTTAACAACCACCAACTCTTCCTTCTGTTGGATTAGAAACCATGCACCTGGAAGGTTATTCGATGAAGGGGTCTAATGGTGGACACCTAGTGGGACCTTTGTCACTTTGGATGTCACTCAACCATGCCCCCACCAACATCCTTATTTTTTCTTTTCTCTTCTACTTTCTTGTTTATTCTCCTCCCACGCTCCTTTTTCCTCAGTCCTTTTTGCAGAACTATCAGGTATACCCTCAACTATGGCTTGGTGCAACTCAAGATGAAGCAGTGGTTGTGAAGAAGTGGATAAAGGAGAGACAGAACACTCTTTGGACACTGGTGTTCAATAGCCAGGCATGGCCAATGTTGTTTCTGCCTTAGAAGTTGGGGCCTGGGTCCTCAGGCATTATGAAATAAAGCAGCTTAAGATGCTCATCTCAGATTGGACTTGACATGACCACCATGGCAAGCTATAGGAGTGGAATTTACAAGTCCTGATTTATCCTGGGCTCCCACTAATACTGAAAAAGCTAACACATTTAAAAGAAGCAAATGGCTACATCCAGGTATCAGAACAACTTTCCTCATAATAATAATAATAAAAAAAAAGCAGAATTTCAAAGCTGATTCTTACTTTACACTAAGACTCCAGGAAGGCTTCACATATGATATGTATCCTTGGTCTAGATTTTGAAAGACATGGCTTTGTGCAGAGTTTTAGGGAAAAGGATGGATGACTGAACACAACTGATTAATTTTATGAATGATTCAAGCTTCAAAATGCAAAGAACAGCATTTTTATGGATTAATTTGGCACATGGGATCCTGCTGTAAACATGTCAATTAAATTTTGGTACTTGAATCCCCTTTGGTGCTTTAATTAAAGCATAAGTACCACAAGCTTATTATCAGTTTGGCACAGAGACTGAATTCATTCCACTTTTCCTGCTGGAAAGAGCATTAATTTTTTGGCGTTTCTTTGTAAAGAGGTCTAGAAAAGACTGCACGAGGATGGAATCAGGAATCATAGGTGGTTATTAAGTGTGTCTCTGGCTTCTGGATTTCCAATGCACTCCAAGAGCAGAATGAGCTAAGTCATTTCTATTGCTCAAGTCTAACATTGCCAGATGAGTAGCTAATGCATTTTTTGTCTTAAAAGAATACCTTCTTGTTACTTTTTTCTTTTATACCTTTGGTAATGTGAATGTGGTCAAATATGTTTCAGCTGTAACAGAAGCCATCTCCCACCCTGTTTGGTTCTTTCCCTCATCCTTCAAATAAACTTAGATTTCCCCCCCTAAATATGCCCTGTGCACTTCTCTCTCAGAAGAGTAGTCTCTAAGGGAGTCTTCCCTCCCTCATCTTCACTCTCTTATCTCTGACTTACTCCTGCTCGTCTGGTTCCTGCTCTTTTGGCATTACTGACCTGCTCTCTTTAAGGTCATTGATGACATCCTAATGACCAAATTGAATGGCCATTTTCTCTTTCCTCAATCTGAATGATTTTTATGCCTTATTTGATACTGTTGGTGCACCCTTTAGGACCTGTGATTTCTTTTTATTTTCTTTTACTTGAATTTTTATTACAGTTTATTTGAGCCAAACTGATGACATGTCAGAAAACAAAATCTCAAATGCTCCCACCCCTGATTTCTTTTATTTCTAAACAAGGAAAGGTCTTCTGGAAATTATTTCTACTCTTGGTTTCGGTGATACTCCATGCCCTGGTTCTCTTGTCTTCGGGTGGATTTGTCCATTCAAGCTCCCAGCTATGAACTCATTGTTTCTCACTAATATTCTTAGTGATGGCAAAATTATTTTTGTTTATCTATAGTATTCCAGTGTGCATAGTCTATAGAAGTTGCCAAATAAATATGTTTCTTGAATTGAATTGTTTTAAGATACCAATCTGACAGACCCCACAAACCACAGTATTATTATACTATGAAGTTATCACTTAGCTTCATAATGATGTTATTTATGAATTCCTAATACCAATTTTGCTTCTGTATCTAAGCATCTTATGCAGCTAGAGTTAATAAAATACCTTACAATCATGATAAATATATCTGAGTCAAAAATCATGACACAGAATTTGATAAAGGAAGTTTTATAAATGTGAGCAGTACTGCAGAGATTTGTTTATTTGGGATGCAGTCATGACTTTCCAGAATATTTTGATAACTTGTGTGGACATTTAACAAAATATTTGGATTGGTTCTCTTCTTGAAAATCTGTATTACATAGTAGTATAACATACTCAAACTATATTATAATTCTTCTTTTAAGTAATATGTATCTTTTGAAATGAAAAATAGTATTTTGCACATACATCAAGATAAGCTAAACTATTAGTTGGTTCTTCCCATTTTTCTTTTGCTTTTAAATGAAGTACTTTCAGAAGCTGAGATTTTTTTTAAAAAGTGCTTGTTGTGGGTAGTAAACTGAGATTTAGAATCTCAAATGAAGCCCTACTTTCATTTTTCAACTGTAATGACTAGGTCTCATTTTCCCTCTAAGCATAAGATATTCTTATTAATTATAAGGATTTTACAGTCAGTATATAAGAATAATCATGATTTAAACATTTTCAGACCAAGATAAGCAAATACTTTAGACATTATTTGAGGACAAAATGCTAAGCAATATCTTCTATATTTTCTACATATCCAAAAAAATGACATGGAAACTTACAGAGTGAAATGGTCTCAAGCACATATATTCTCCAGGGGGGTGTTAGGACATGATGAGATGGATAATGAGCTGTCATCATGGAAACACTCTAGAGATGTGTGCAGTGAGCCTACAGACCTGAAATAGTACTATTATTATAAAACGCTTTTCTGCAGCTGTTTCAGTGTTCTGGCTTTCAATCCAGCGTTCTGATCAGCTGTTCAAAGCACTTCCTAGGAATAAAAAAATCTGAATCTTCCTTTTCCTCCTTCATTTTCATAATAACATTAAATATTTTAGCCTAAACAAAGATAGTTAAGTATTTTCAGAATGGTTAGGTCAGATTTTCTTTCCTTTTAAGTAAATTAATTATTACTAACAGCTCTTAAACGTGCAATGATAATATTCTATTCTAACCTAAAAATTATTAAGATATGGCTTTTATAATTGGCATGGTTGAATAAAATTAATTGATATAGATATTTAATTGATGTGAAAATAATTTCATTCCATATTAGCAAAATTTCTAATAAGTTCTTTGGAAATGTCTAAATTGCAAATCTCTTTAAATACTCCAGCTTCTTATTTATATGTATCTAGACCAGGGATGTCCAATATAAATAAAATGTAATCTACATTAAGTAATTAAAAAATTTCTAATAGCCATATTGTAAAAAGCAAAACAAAACAGGTACAGTAAATTTTAATAATATATTTTAAACCTAATATATTCAAAATATAAGCATTTAAGCATTAATCAATATAAAATAATTAATGAGATATCATACATTTCTGTTTTTTTGTACTGTATTTGAAATCTGACATGGACCTTACACACATCTTACAGTATATCCTAAGTCAGAGTAGACACACCTCAAGTGCCCAACAGCCACATGTGGCTAGAAGCTACTGTACTGAACAG
The DNA here is from genome assembly GCA_030848825.1 of Tadarida brasiliensis. Classification (NCBI taxonomy): domain Eukaryota; kingdom Metazoa; phylum Chordata; class Mammalia; order Chiroptera; family Molossidae; genus Tadarida; species Tadarida brasiliensis. The sequence continues at coordinate 61,601,119 of CM061267.1, read as the reverse complement.
CATGGATCTAGTCAGTCTGGTGGCCTTCCTTGTCACCTGGTTTTTAATCTAGTCTTTTACTAAAGCATTCTATGAAAGAAATGAATAAATATGACTGTTTCTTTTTTCCTTGGTAGCCATTTAGGCCCACCTTGATGAGACTTGTTTTCTATCTTAAATACATGCTTATGTGGGTGAATGAAAGTAGTGCAGTGATTACATACTCATTAACTGATACTACTCAGAAGAATGATTTGTTACACAAGATGGAAGACCATTCACAGGACTGTGAGAACTGAAGGATACTTGCCAGAAGAATCCATTCGAAAACTGGTCCTTGGTGGCACTTGTTCTGGATGGAAAAATGAGGAATAATATTGAAATTCATTTATGGAATTTTAAAATTCATCTTTACTTTCTTTTTGTTGCTTTTATAATTCATCCCCAATTTATGCGCACATTTAATGATTATTTGTTTTCTCTGAAATCTATGGAAGTTAGTGGGCAGACTTACTGTTTTTTGTACATGAACATGTTTATAAATATATCTCTTTCACATGCATGTAAAATAGAAAAATCTGAATTCCTTTAGATCAGAATGGAAAAAAGATCACTATTTCCAAATACTAACCTTTGATTATCATTTTAAGAATGCTTATTTGAATGTCAAGTCAATCCAGAATCCAAAATATACACAACAAATACAGGTTTATAAAAATCATGTTATGATATTGTGTCATCAAATATGTATTATAATGAAAAGTGGAAAATTCAATCAATGAATGTGTTGATTTATGTACACCAGTTCAAATATTTTGATACTTACTCTGGATAGTTGAAGTTATGTATATGCAATGGAGTTAAAAATTGATTTATTTTAGCACTAGAGATCGTTCATTAGAATTATAATGTAATCTATGCTACATATGAATTCATGAACATGAGTATAAAATATTAGAAAGCACTATGAAATATATATATATATGAAGCACTAATATTATATTACTAAATTTGAAAAATTAAGACCAAATTCTGATTACTTTCTAATTGAGCTTTGTTTATTTCAGAGGTCTATACTATTCAACAATGACAATGCAAATAGAAGCCCCTTGAGGGCGATGATCAGGCAGAGGATCGAAGGCCTCTGAGTTCCCCGCTGTGCCCTGCACAGTCTCACTCACTCTCACTGCAGGCAGGACGACCATACCTGCCAGGCAATCTGTGTTTTCACAGTAAAGGCAAATTAGTTTTCTAGCAGAATTGTTTTTTGTTTTTTTTAAACCTCCATGTTTAGTGTGACTGCTTAAGATTATGAATTGAGAAATATACTTTCATCAAAAAGAGAGCTGTATCAGAAGGAATGGAGACTGCTATCACTAAGTACTTCCATTAGTTGTAAAACTGACATTTTATATTATCATAATCTCACTAGGACCTACTTGTCATCCAGCAATTACACACAGTTTACTGCAGCCCTGATGGTCTCATATTTATTCATGAAAGTACTTTTGGTTACATCGTCAACTTGTGCTACCAAAAAAATGCTTTGACATACTAAATAACTTTCAATCAAGGACTGATTTTAGAGTTTACTTGTCACATTACACCCCCTCCCATTATCCTCTGACTGATTCCAGGAACATTAAGTTTTAAACACTAAATGAAATAAATTTATAAGCTACTGGATTGGATCTAATTTCTAAAATACATGTGAAAAATGTGTCCCCAATCCAACTTTTATTTCACTACCTATTTATTACTTAGCTCCTATCATGGTAATTTTCTTTATTAAAAGGAACCTGTTAGAAATATAAATATTACCGTAGTTATTTATAAAGCTACCTGAAAATATTATTTTTGAAATTAGATTGCCAAATTAAAATCTACATATTAAAAATGGCAAAGACAGCTTAACTGAATTTACTATCTTCTTAATCAATATATTATAACTGCAAAATGACACATAATGTGATATATTCGAAACTCCAGCTGAAAGGCAAATTTTTTTTCACAGATCAAACCATAATATAAATTATACTAAGGACAGCAATAACGATTTTCCCATGAGAAAAAGGTACAGGAAATTAACCTTCATAGTATAGTAGAAGACCTTTTAAATGATAATATTATTAATTTTTTTCTAGTTTATTTTTTTTACGATTCTCATGCTAAAGTCACTGGTAAAAGTGTCTTAGCATTTATATGTCACCTTATTTTAATATTTCAATAGCACTCCAGAGAACATTTGTGGGTGGTCCTCCGAGGCTATTAGACATCAGCAATGTCCGCGTAGAGGAGACAGGGCTTGGTGTTCAGACATGAGGATGTTCTCTAGGAAGGTCAGGTGGCCTTCCATGATCACTTACTAGTTATGGCACCCATAAACTTATCAACATCTTTCTAAACCTACAGATAAATCCTGATTGACCGCATTGGGTATTTAATCACAAAGGAAAAGGAGACTGGCAAGGTCGGCCCAAGCAGAAGCGCTTGCACGGGATTCAGAGCTCTGGTGCTGAGCACTACGCACCTTGCGCCTCTGCCTGGTGCCACGTGGCTCCCACCATTAGTTCCCACTTAGTGTTTCCAGTGCTGTGCTGTCGAGGGTAGTATTCTTTTTTGGGGGGGGGTTGTCTGTAGCTTGGCTAAATTTTTTTTCTTTATTAATTTGAGAGAGAGAGAGAGGAAGGGAGATGAAGAGAGAGATAGAAACATCAATGAGAGAGAACATCGATTGGCCACCTCTGCATGCCCCCCCACTGGGGATTTGGCCCACAACCTGGGCATGTGCCCTGACCGGGAATCGAACCAGCGGCCTCTTGGTGCATGGATGGGTTGATGCTCAACCACTGAGCCACACCCACCAGGCAGATAGTATTCTTACACTTACATTTCCAAGTGGTTCTGCTGTTAGTATGAGAGAGAGTGCAAACTGCAACCCTTGCTCAGTAGTAACAAGGAAAGAGTAGCAGAAAAACTGATAGTTTAGAAATACAACCATCCATTTGTGATTAGCCATGAATTATATGTGCATTACAATACTGAACAATGTTAGAATTCCACAGTGAACAATGAACAACAAAAGTTCAGAAAAAAATCATAGCTGTGAAAAACACAACTGTCCATTTTTGATCGACTACAAATTATAATTTCATGTCAAATATAGCACTCAAAAACAGTTTGCTCCTCCATTATGCTCTTTCATGGCCTGTGGTTATTTCAGATTGCTGCCTTTGGTGTGATACATACTGCCTAGTATGGGGTAATGTTTCCTAATTTATGGAAAGAAAAACTAATTGTGTGAGCTCTTTTTGAAGAAATTCCAGAGGAATTTCTATTTCAAAGAGGTTATACTATAAGGCACATTATACCATACAGATCCATGACATTTTTATGATCTTACATATGAATGATGTCTTACTGCAAAGGACTATGGACATGTTGTACCTCGTAAATTATTTATTTTATAATAACGAAGGTTCAATGTGAAGAGAAAAATGTTTGGACAACTTCGATCACAGTTCAGCTTGGGTTCATGCTGAGGTACAGAACCATGAGGGGATAGTTTCAGGAAACAGGGATTGTTCTTTGCCTCTTTCTGTTTTCATCTGCTTGTCTGCTCCAGCTTCTGAGGCTGCAGTGAGGAGTATGCCTGAGAAATGGCCCCAGGAGCTGAGGATGCTAAGACAAACCTTTAAAGTAAGTCTGGCTTAAAGAAAACTGAAGCAACAGAACAAGGCCCTTATTCCTAAACCAATTTCGTTAGCATGATCAAAACTTTATTTTGCAAGATTCCAAAGTCATTTTCTTTGGGAAGTACTTTGTATTGCTTTGCTTGGCAATAAAGAGAGGAGTCATGACAGCTATCTATCTGTAGTTTTGTAAGCATGATCTTTCCTAGGGTCAGCAAGATAGACAAAATTAACTCCTTTTTGGTCCTGGGATGTTGAATCTGACTGACTCTCTGTGATAAGAATAAGTTCATGACATAGTACTTGAATGCATGAAGCCTTGCCTCCTATTTTTTCTACTTAATTTGCCATGCTCTAGATTTGTACATATGTACAATTTTCTGGGTATGGAGGGAGTTGACTGGGAGTTTGGCTACTAAGACAAGCCATTGCATAATTCTTTTACTTCAAATTAGGGATAAAACATGTGTGGGCAAAAATTCAGTCCACCAAATAAAGTAACTTGGAAGAAATTATTTATCTGAGTAGGTATTAAAATTTTTATTCATGGTTTATACATTGAGATACATGCTTTTCTTAGACAGTAATGATGTCTATTTCTGTAATAGATGATGTAGTAAAGGGAAGCCATATCATCTATCATTCAAATGAGGACAACCTGGCGAGTGAAAGGAGAGCTATTAATAATTATGCCAGGACCACACAGGGCAGGACTGTTCTAGGCAAACTGGCATGTCTAGTCACTTCAGGTAGTCTCATGGGTAAGTAGGTCATTATAAAAATGTTTGTCATATCAGAAACTTGTGGTTGAAGGGGTGATGCAATCCCAGAGAGAAAGGATGGCAGGAGGCGGTCAAGGGGAAAGCGGTGAGGGTCTTTAGAAATGGTTTACATAGTCCAACATTCAGAATGTCGGCATACAAACCAAGAAAATGCAAGCCCGTCCTCTTGTGATTGCAGAGAAAATGAAAGTCCTTCTTTCATGAGATGCTTGGGGAAAGGACAGAGGAGGTAGAAGTAAAAAATAGCATGGCTTATCCCCTGACTCAGAGAAGAGTTTTTTCCTTTGCTTTCAATTTTAAAAAATATAAGTAATGGGGACAGCAAGAAGTCAATTATCAACAGAGGCTAAACCCAGAGAAAAGTGACGTTTATCTAAAAGCTTGAGTAGAGAAGGGGGCTGGAGATTTTTGCTTTTTTCTGGAAATTGCCGGTAAGGACAGAGGGTCACTGCTTAAATAATTAACATAAAATCCCAGAAACCCCATTGGTCAAAACTTCTTTTGGGATTTTTTTGAGGGCATGATTCTTCTTTTATGTATATAAGCTTTAAGCTTATATGGAATTAAATTGGGAGAAGAGAAATTTTTTTTGCACAGAGTTCTCCAATAAGGACTAATTAGATTTTTGATAATTAAAAGATATTTAACACAGACATTCCCTGGATTAAATATCAATTTTGCACATGGAACGATAAATTATTGGTCTAATTGTCTAACAGTATTGAAACTATCATCTATATTTACTGCACGATTTCACATGTTAAAATACTGATATTATTTGCTGTGTTGTGTAACGAGTCTCATTATAAATTGTTTTCCTTTGTCTCCCTAATTTCATTGTGAGCTTTGTATGAGCAGAGATTCTTTCTCGTGGCTTTTCTCTCGTTGAGTGCCTAGTAGAGTTCTAGACACATACTGAGTGTTTAATACATTCTTGTTGATTGATGTGGAGCCTGGAGAGGTCACCTCTGGGCACTCTGCCTGATGCTATGAAATCAGAGGCATGGCCTTCTCTGTCAGGTGGAAGAATCTTCCTTCTCCTTCTTCAGTCCCGCCTCATCATAAGATCTCATGAAGACGGGAGGTATTTCTAGCTTTCCTCTGTAAGTATGGACCTGTCATGTCCTGTTTCATGTGATAGCAGTATCCTATGGTTGTCTTGGTTTGTTTAAAATCTCTACATTTCCCCCTAGGAATAAATTTTTATTAAGATGTCCTGTGCCTGCACATTAAAATGTCAGCATAATCTAATTATGAGCCAAATGAGGCACAGCAGCATTTACATCACTTGATAAATTTCCATCATTTGCAGGGGACTGGTGACTTGAATCCAAATACTTCTCAACAGCTGTGATACAACAAACATTCTGTAGCTCTGCACAGCAGAAGCTTGTGGGTGGAGGTACCTCCTTGCTTCGGTTAATGCAACCTAGTTTTGAATGTGAATACAAAAAGTCTCTTTAGTTTTAGATCTGGTTGTAAAGGAGGATACCATGAGATTGCTATAGACCAGGGAAAATGTCAAAGGACTTAGTTTAGACAGCGATGGTCAGGATTCCCTTCCATTCTCTCCCTGGTCCCACTGCTTTTTCTCTCAGAAGGAAAGTTCAGGGACACAAGAATAAATAGATCCAAACCTAAATATTATGCATGTGATTCAAAGGAATGACAAGGGGAGTGGTTCACAATAAGAAGTTTGAATATGGGCCTTTTGTTTTGATGCATACATTTCATGATCATTAAAAAAAAACTATTTAAGGATAATTAGAAATAGAATGAGCTTTCCCACATTCATTAAAAAAATATTTTTGGGTATTTTTCTAAAAATTTAAATGAGAGAATGAAACTTTTTTATAGTTGGAAACCTGAAGTATATGGAGGCCAAAGGGCTGATTTGTTCTTTTGAGACACTCCCATGCCCACACACGCAGAGCGAACGGATCAGCTCCCAGAGACTAGAAGTGGCACCATGCATTTTTGGTTTCCTTAATCTTCAGGGTAAAGCTTTCTTACCTGGGCATGATTTCTGTGTTTCAGTCACACTCCATTTAGTATTTTGAAATAACACAATAGAAAAGGATGGGAAAGAAAATGAGCTCACCCTCTTTTGGCTTCCTAAGAATTGTGACCCTGAAAACACTGCTGTGACCGTAGACACCATTAGAGAGAGCTGATGAAAACAGAAAGGGGGGCATGGTCACAGTGGCAGCAGCAGTGACATGAGGAGCACTGAGGGGGGCGGAGGGGACAGGTGGGGAATCAGGATGTTTGTTGTTGGTGTGGCTGCTGAGCCAAAGGGGATAAAGTGCTCCCAGAGGAAGACTGGAAAAGAAAGTTAGGGCAGGTAAAGATGGATTGGTTTGCTTGATTTGTTACAGGTGAGAGCGGAAAGGCAATGAACAGAAACAGCAATGCAGTGGCTAGATAAAGAAATCAGAATTCTTGCTGGGTTGAACAGAAGGTCATGACAATTCCTGCTCGGAAAATGAGGGCACTTAAAAGGAAGATGGAATGAATACAAACACTGCCTTTGCCCTGAATAATAAAGCCTTGCATTGGTTAGGAAGCTGAAAAGGGATGGGAGCAAATGACTGATGAAGAGACAAAACAGAAGGAGGCATCTCTTAATGCTTCCTAAATGTAATAAAAAAAAACTAAAAAGCCCTGGCCAGTGTGGCTCAATTGGTCGGGGCATCACCCTGTACACCAAAAGATCACGGGTTTGATGCCCGGTCAGGGCACATACCCAGGTTGTGGGTTCCATCCCTGGACAGGGCGTGTACAGGAGGCAAGCAATCCATGCTTCTCTCACATCGATTATTACCTCTCTCTCTCTCCCTCTTCCTTCTTCTCTCCCCAAAATCAATAAAAGAATGTTCTTGTGTAAGGAGTGAAAAAACAAAAACAAAAAAACTAAACAAGCCAAGGGTGCGAGGATGAGATTTTAATCCTTCAATGTATTTCCATCTTCCATGTTAGAACTTCTGCTGTGTCTTCTTGATCTCCATTTCTTTACCTGTATTCTATTTATATCCACAAATTTGTGAGAGCCAGGCATATTACTCATTTTTTAGATCTCCTCATAGTGCTGAGAGTAAGGTATTCAATACTTAGTTATTGAAGCATAAAAGGTATTAAGAACTGTGCTAAAATATTTTCAAATTTTTTTCAGTTTAATGAACATTACTATCCTGATATAATATCTAGCTAAAAATGACTACTTTATTCTTACTCTATCACTAGCAAAGTCATTCTAACTATACACTCCTTTAAAGACATTTCAGTTGTTTATCCAAAAGAAGAATGAAATACATAGTCGATTATTTCAAAAATTTTGATGAAAACAATTTCTCAATGGCTTGCTGTCCTAATTATTTTATCCCCCAAAATTACTTTTACAAAGAGGTGAAGAGGATGGGGAAAAGGTATTATGTCTGCTTTTCCCCATACCATCTGGGTGCATAATTCTCGGTCCCCGTGCTCATCAAAGAGTAAGCAGATTTGAGATCCTCTGAGATTGCACACAATTTAAAACTTGCTATTCATGCTTCAGTGATAAAGTTAGAAAGAAGACACTGGTGGGACACCCAATCAAAGGAAATCAGTAGACCATAAATGAGAGCACCAGGGACCAAACCTTTCTCACTAGGCTAGGTTTCTTGATTCATTTACTCAGGCTCATATTCTAGTATGTATTTCCCTCACAGATTACACATTTATGCTGTTCAGATTCCTGTCCTCTAACATTTGGCAGAGATGACCAGCTAGATGGTGGAAAGAGGCACAATAAATGTATATGCAATATTAAAAACTTTTGTTGTCTAATGTTTATCAAGTTCAATGAAATAATTTTAGAGGACCTTCAAATAGGATGACAAGTACACACACAATATTTTATTTTATGACTAAACTTTTAAATGGGTCCCACTGCATTAAATGAGAGCAGGAGCTTCTGTACAAATGACTGGCACCGGCTCTGGGCTGCTTTTGGACCGTTACTTTCATGACTGCAATGCAATGAAAGGACTTGGCTAACACCCACTCCCAGCTCTAAATTCTTCAGTGCCTGTGTTCAAGGCTCTAAGAAAACTCTAAACTTTAGACTCAAGATCAGATTAAACAGCCTGGCTGGTGTGGCTCAGTGGCTGAGCGTCGGCCCATGCACCAAGAGGTTGCCGGTTTGATTCCCGGTCAGGGCACATGCCCAGGTTGTGAGCCCGATCCCCAGTGGGGTGCATGCAGGAGGCAGCCAATCGATGTTCTCTCTCATTGATGTTTCTATCTCTCTCTCCCTCTCCCTTTCTCTCTCTCTAAAATCAATAAGGAAAAAAAATTTTAAAAAGAAAAAAAGATTAGATTAAACATAAAATTCCAAGCATTTCTTATTATTTGGTGGCAGAACTAGCAACCTCCTTTGCCCCTCCCCTATCACAAATACATTACTGATTTTCCTCAGGGGCAGTGGGGGAAAAGTAGTAAATAACATTTCTAAGCTTTTATTAGAGTCGACAGACATTTTTTTTTTTTTGGAAAGAAAAGTTTAGATCAGCTGGCTTCACTTTTGAGACACTTTTTGAATCTCAGAATATAAAATCACACCAGATCATTTCAGTCTTAATATAACTCCTGGCAGGACTTCATCTGTTATTAATGCAACCCTGGTTTTATGTGGCTTTCACTTACGCCTACTTTCATAAATGGCTCTAGATTTCTCGTAGAGCTCATATGGGTCAGGCTTCCTTGGGTCAAAGGCCTCTGTTGAGTCAGGAAAGGAACTCCTGTGAAGGGCAGGTGGGAAGGGCAGGTTCTGCGGTATGGCCGGAGCAGATAAACTCGTCTGGGGACTGCCTTGATTCTCCCATCGGTCCATGATCTAGAAAGTGAAAAAGAATAGCGAGAATGACTGACAAGTTATTTCTTGCTGTTTTCTTTGTCACATACCACAATCCTCGCCTTTAAGGTAGACTTTCTTGCCCTGTGGATATTTTTTTTTCTCTCCATGAAACATTTTAAAACCTTGGTGTAAGTGCGTGAGAGAAAGGATTCTATGTTTATATAATAAATTACCATAGACTGTAATAAATGCGAATGGTGCCTGAATTTTGAATGCAAACTTAACTTATATAACCTTGTCACCCATAGGCTGGAAATTTTCAGCAAATCACTTAATCTGTCTGACTTTAATTTTCCCTATAAAATAAAGGTAACGTATATCTCAAGATAATTTATGTGTAAGATCTTAGAAGCTTATGGAATTATCCCTTTTCTAATATGGTCCCAATACGTGACACTGTTTTTACTGAAACAGAAGAAGATAAAGTAGTCTGCACATACTTTGTTTGACACCAATACGTATCCCAACAATCTCCTATACTTGAACATTCAATCACTGTCTTTAGAGTTTGTAAGTAATGATACAATCATCTGGGATTTATGAATTGTTCAAAGTCTTTTACGAAGCCTCATTTACTGCTGATCCAGTGGTTTCTTTACCAAAATACTACTGCTGCTGTTGCTATTTATTTATGAAACAAATTTATAGTTTATTTATTTATTAAAAGTCTATGGGACAGTTGCCAGTTTACCGTGTCCTTTCACATACATTCTCTTCTATGATCCTCATCATAGCCTTGTGAGGTAGATAAAGCAGGGACTAACGTCCTTTTATCAAGGAGAAAGCCAGGTTCACTGAGATCACCTATTGGCACCACCAACTTCACCTTCATTCAGTGATCAACTGACTCCTCATTCAAACTTACCTTCTACTTTCCTGCTTTGAATAAATCTGCTTCGTGTAAAAATTATATTAGGCTACTCTCTTGCCAAAAACTCTGCATTGGGTCAGCATGATGCTCAGGAGAAAGGCCAGACTCCCCAGTGGGACATCAGTGGCTCCTCGTGATCCAGATTCTGCTACCTTTCTTGTATCTGCTGCTGGTCTCTCCTCTCATTCCTTGGGATCCATCTGGTTCTCTCCTGCCTGTGAACTTTTGCATATTTTCTTAATTTCTCCTTCTACCTGCAAAGTTTACCCATTTCCTGCTCTTCCATATCCCTTTCTCATTTGACCTGGCTATTAGATTCAGATGAGGCTTTTCCTCTTGTAGAAGGTGCTCACTGACCATTCCTGCTCTAGTTCCATGTCCCTCCTGGGTGTTCCCACAGCACCCGCTCCTACCCTCTCACCACTCATCACACCCAACTGTAATCGCAAGTCTCCTCAAACAGATCATGCTGGGGACAGAGGCGGAGAGGATGCAGACTTTCTCATTGTTGTGTTACCAACACATAGTAAGTCAGAAAATGTGTAATGAATGAATGAAATAATAAAAAAAATATGGTTACTTGTTCTTTTTTTCTAAAACCAGTCTTGATACACACTATTTTAAGCTTGATAGAATTATAAGTTTCTGCCTCCTACTACACAGTCCTGCTTTTGTTTTCCTGCTGGCTATATTTTGGTCAGGGCTTCAATGCCAGCTCTCACCTATCAGTGATAAATATTTTAAATCAGTGATTTAATATTTTAAAGATGGAGGGGATATAAAATACCATGTACTGCACAGGTCACTGTGTAACAAAAAGGTCTCTGTGACCTGCTCACCTACCTCAGACTATGGCAGGGGTCAGATGAACCAGCAAATCAGGAAAGAAATGGATTATCGACACTCCTTTAAATAAGATTGGTGCTATGATCTAAATGTTGTGTCTCTTAGTCTGTAGGGACTAAGACAGGTGGCTTCATTTTCTTTCTTTCTTTTTTTTTTTTTTTTGGCATGTGCCCCTAGCGGGAACCGAACCCGGGACTCTCTGGTCCGCAGGCCAACGCTCCAACTGCTGAGCCAAACCAGCCAGGGCCAGGTGCCTTAATTTTTATTTGTTTTCTATATGTGCCACTGACAAAGATTTCATGTAAACAAAGGTTCTATAGCTAACAAGGATGAAAACCCTTAGTCAAGTTCAATTCCCTAATATTAAACATAATCTCTAGGAGTGCAAAGAGGTCTAGTAGCTGTCAGTAGCAGATCCCGGGTCAGAACCATATATGATTAAATGCTTTTTTAATATAATAATACATTGAGAAGAATAATTGGTAAGTTTGCTTAGAGTTTTAGCTAATTTTCTGCCTTTGCCCCAATTTAGTAAAAATCTTTAAATCTATACTTCATGATTCATTTGATAGCAAAATTCATTTAGGAAGCCATTCTGGATTCCTTCAGTCATCCATTCTGGGTATCTTTGCTATGATGGGAAGCACATTTGTAGCTAAAGGTGTATTCTTTTTTAGTTTTCACTTTGACCTTAGGTATTACATGGATGCATTTCTGGCTGTGACTCCACACACCTTATTCCTAAATATAAGATACTAAATTCTAAAAAGTAAATAAATTAGAAACATGGTCTGAGTAGCTGTAATATCCCACTTGTCATCATAGAGATGCAGTAACTCTAGTTATTTCTCCCATCTTTCAGTCACGGTTATTTGATACCCACAGAAGTCTTGCTAGTATATGTATTGTTCATGTACAGTCATTGGAGCAAACATGCTTCAGGTGAAATATTAGCACTTGTAAAAAAAAAATTCTTAAAACTATAGAACAAATAATGCTTTAGGCACTGTTTGGGAAAGTTTCTGTGGCAGATTGACAAATTCTACAATTTTGTTAGCACAGAGATGCGGGGATTAGTCAAAAGTCCAGTTCATGCTTAGTAAAGCATTCACAACATCTTACTGTGACATTCATCAACCCTCAAGTCACTCTGCCAGGGTTTCTTAAAAGACTATAGAGCAGAAAATCACCATGTCCATGAAATTAATGAAAGAGCATTCACAGTCCTACAACTCAACCCCCAAACTGAGTTATTTGTTGGCTCCCACCCAGAAGATCACGGAGCAAGCCACTGCCCTGGGATCAGAGGTCATCTCCTGCTCACTGCGGCTGTGGTGCTGATCGGACAGTACCTTTTGAAGAATTTCTTCTGTTGACTTCTCCCTTCTTTCTTAGACAACCTGGCCTCTGGACTTTCACTTTCCAGGTGGGACTCTCTGTGCTCACTTGTTCTTTTCAACCTTCATGAACTTAGATTCTGATCTGTCCCCTTGCCCAGGTCGTGGGCCTCACTTGATCTTCCTGTCAGTGACCTGTCTAGAGTTGTGCTATTGGCCAGGTTTCCTCTCAACAAGGCTTCTGAATGGGCCTTGTCCAATCCCTGTGGTGTCCATACATAGGCTGATATTTATAAACATCTCACTGGAGTAAGGAAAAATGGAAACAAAGTTGTTTGTTATATCTGGGAGAAGGCTTTTATCTCTGTTGGCCTTGGTGAATGAATGAATGCCTGACTGTATGAGAGGGCAGTTACCTAAATATCAGTGGACAGAGTAATCATACAGTCTACAACAGGGCATCAAACAGTAAAGTGGAAATACCCAATCATGGTGTGGTTTAATTTTTTAAACCCTACCTTCTAATTCTAGGGTGCATACTGGGAGGAGAGGGTTTATGAGTAAATGCAGGTCTTCCCTCAAAACCTCATAAAATACTCTATTTAGAAACTGTTTGCTTCCTATAGAAGCTGGAGTAGTCTAAACATACCTGCTCACTATTTTAGGGCAGGGCTGGGAGATGAAGGCATTTGGCTTGATTTTGTACATGAAGAATAAACTTGGATCCCTTTCAGATAAAGAGAATGAGTATTCACGACAGTGAATGTATTAGTTGCTCAGTGGGAATGACTATCTTGACATGGATTGGCTTAAGATGTGGGTCAATAGGACAGAAGAAGGTCAGGAAGTAACACAGGACCAGGAGGAGGAGAGAGTGTATAAATCCACATACTGTGAGTATATATTTATTTGTTTAAATGAATAGTTTAGCAAGCTACGTTCTTTTATAAAGTGATTTATTGAGTTTATACATAAAGGGTCCACTCTCTAGGATGACAGTAATCATACTTAGAGCTCAACATGTAGAGGCTCTGTTTTAAGCAACCTACATAGATTAACTCATAAAATTCACAACAACCCTATGAGTGGGGTATCAGTATTGTCCCCATTTTACAGATGTAGAACTTGAGATACTGTGAACTTAAGCAGCACTCTGTAGGTCACAGAGCTAGAAGCAAAACTTGAACCCAGGCAGGATGCCTTCAGGGCCTGCACCCTAAAACACATACCATACTACCTGTTACTATCGTCCTTAGTTTAATTTCTGACAGCTACATGGAGGACACAAAATCAATAGTCATCTATCTTCACTCAGCCTAGGACCTGGAAGCCCAAGCTTTAACTTTTGCATGGGTGCACGGGTTCAGGATTAATTGTAAATTGAGTTCTAAAAAAGCTTTTTTTGGAATTATTAACTATGGACGCAATTACTTAATGACAGTAAATGCTGTAATTATGCCAAATAGCATAATTTGTATAAATGGGGCACATATAAGAAAATCACTAAATTGCATAATTGTAGCACCATGTCGAGGTTACAAGTTTTCTTGTTAAATTAGATAAAGGTATGTATAACCACAGAATATAGATTTAAATTTGGTGACGAAAGGTAGGGATTATTTAGATTTTGGCCTAGGTAAAACAAATTTCATTTCAAACATTTCTAAATAGCTCTTTTCAAAATCACATAATCATTATGAGATTTACTAAGCCCAATAGGTCTGGTTTTCCCATCTGATATTCTCTGTGGACCAGATGAGCCATATCCAAAATGAGGACATGCTTGGTGAGGATGTTCTGCAGCCCTGACATGGTCAGTTCCTCCTCTCTCTTTGAGAGAAGCCTGGAGCTCAGGCATATTATGGGGCTCAATAACACTTTATTTTCTCATCTTCAAACCATTTTCAAGACATGTTATTTAATTAAGCCAGCTATTACACTTGAAAAGTATGCAAAATCATATTATCTCCATTTCTAAAATGAGAAAATCAAGCAGTTAAATATTCCCTCAGTAAAAGAAATAAGAGAAGCATAAAATTAACTCAAGAATTCCCTACTCACTGGCCACACTAAGGGCACTTTCTTCAGAGCTGATTACTGAGAGGAAAGAAAAGAAGTAGGTGGAAGATGTGATTCCCTGAGTGTTTTTGGACTTGAATCACCTCTCTTCTAGTCATGGGTTTTACACATTCCAGCCAGGGTAGTGTATTCTAACATGCCATAAAATCGGATCCCGGAAAACCAATCCCAGCTCTTGGGACTTAGACAATTACTAGTTTCAATTTAATGGCAAGTAAATATCATTTCTATTTGCAAAGCCAACTTGGTTAACCAAGCCTTACAGAAAGACTGCCAAAGTCCATCAGCCTTCTATACCGGCATCAAAATTACAGGATGATTCTTAAAGGAACTAGGCCCAGAGAGGTTAGGTGATGGCAGAGATCACCAATATCTGAAGAAGATTCAGCAGCACCACTTTGAGTGATCGTCAGGTTTGGTGGGATATATCTATATCTATATATATAGATATATATATATCTGCGAGCATGTGTGTGTGAAAATATAAATAAATAAATATATATACACATACATATATTTTCACACACATATATATTTAGCTCTGTACACATTGTAATGTGACTATAAATACACAAATATATACAGAGCTAAATTTCTTTTGGATCAGATCTAATTTGCAGGTCAAGCCCTCTGGGCCTATAATTTGCATTGTTTCTAAAAATTCCATGTTATAAAGACTATAGTATTTCTAAGAGGGGGGAAAAAAGTTTCTAAAGTATTTTCAGTACACTGTAAATTAATAGTGTTTATGTTCATTTTGTAAGTATACTTATTAAAAAACAGGGAGCAATGCCTTTAAAGGAAAGTAAGATGAGCTATTTGTATTTATGGGACAAATATAAGACAAAGGGACAAGAAGATCTGTTGTTTTGACATCACAGAATCTCAGAAGTGGAAGAGATTTAGAGGGCACCCAATTCACCAACTCTTGCTTAATGGGATTGCAATAATAACTGGAAATAAAGAAAGAAGCATAATAATTCCAACTTACAGGCTTTGGAGTTTTCCATGGAGAAAAGAAACCTGTAATAAAGAAAACAATATTTGAACTTTGAAAATATACCCTACTACCACTTATAGGTGGCAAGATATTAAAATAACTGTGAGTCACTTTAAATTAGTTAACAGCAAACAATAATAACCACAAAAATTCTGCCTGGCTGTACAGTTTTCTTTAAGGAGTCAAATACTTAATGATTCAAAGAACATTCTTTATTTGCAGCTGAGGATTCTGAAGCACAGAGTAGGTGAGTAACCGTGTGGCAAATGGTCAGCATTTTACAAGATCTAAAATTGGTCATCCTTAGGGATTCTGTGGCACAGCCTCAGCTGGAGAACAAGAGGAGAGAAATGAGAGAAGGCATGGGGGGGGCGGGGGCAGGAAATATAGAACTTTAGCTGTTAACATCTTTGCTAAGTATTCGGTGCCAGGTAGGTACTAGACTTACAGAAATTATATAAATGTCTAAGCACTATGCTGTACACCTGAAACTAATATAAAATAATATTGAATGTCAACTGTAATTGAAAAAATAAGTAATTCTGCTTTATGTAGTTAAAAATCAGTTAACAAGCCTTCATTGGTCCTACATTGAAAAATAACGTATATATCTATATTGTGAATCAGATTTTATTCTTTTATGGGACTATTCTCCCACTGAGATCTTCTCTAGAGTAGAAATCTATTTTATTACCCAAACAACTTAGTGCTAGCACAATGTTTCACATAAAGAAGCAGCTCAAAGTGTTAATTAATTGAATGAATCATGTATCATCAAAGCCATGTTTTCTCAACTTATTGAGCCTTTTCTATCATCACAAATTGAATGGTGATTGTACTGACTCTGTGATTCAAGTGACCATTAAGATAAGTGAGAGTAAAGGACAGAATAATTTCCTTTTCTTTTATTCTTTATTATTAGTTTATCGTATTGTATTTGTTTTAAAAAATTGGTAGTAAAAAATAAGCTTAAATATAATGGAGGTACATTTTTATCTCTCCAACTAATGAAAAAAAAATTCAGTTCAAAGTGTTGTTTGATTAATTTAATTATAAGGATTTAATCACATCATTTTTGGAAATATCTCAGAGTAAAAATTACAGATAAATAAATACATTAAGCACCTTTGATTCATTCTATAAAATGACAATAAAAATGATTTGACCACTAATTATAAAGTGAAAAAATTGATAACTTATTGGACAATTAACCATTATTTTCTGTGAAGGATAAAATTTATTTGCTGTTTTGTGGAATTGCCAGCAACAGTCCCTTTGAGAAGCGATGTCATGTACACATTTTCACAATGCCAAACCATTCAGTTACTTCCTCCACTTTCTTTGTGTTATCACCTTCCTGGAGTGCCCGGAACAGATTTTGAGTATTTGGTATTTTACATTTGTTAGAGGCTGGGAGTTTCTTAGACTTTGATACAGATGTATTGAAAATGACTCCTCTATTATGGAGCTCTCATCTCCACATGGGACATTATCTTAAAAGATGATTATTTCTTCTATAGAACATGTGTAATCATCTGACCTCTCAGCAGTGATGGTGCCAGAACTAAAATGTGCTAACAGGGGACACTGGTCAAGATCAGACAAGGAAAGAGGGATGTTTAATTTGACTACCTTTCATCATAGGCACTTTGGCTCCCCATTCTTTTAAGGCTGTTTCATTCAGTCCAACCTCAGACCATTGGCACGACTCAGGACTTCCTTACTGCTCCCATTATGGCAGTTTCTGGAACATTTCTAATGCTGAGTTGTGCCACAGATGCTTTTTTCTGAGTCATTGTAAAAAAAAAAAATCTGCTTGTTATGGAGCAAGTAATTTTAGGTAGTAAGAAATAGTATCAGAATAGATTTCCTTAAATATAAATAACTTATGTGAGCCTTTGTGTTTCTTTGGCAAGTTATCAATCATTCTATAAACATTTAAATTAAGATGAATAGAAAACATCTATTTTGGATATACTCAATTTGGCCCCATTAAGCCAGAAGGTCAAGTTTTCTACATGATCAAACTTCAATTTTCTGCTCAACTTCATTGGAAGAGCTACAGAAATACTGTAATAGTGTGGGTTAAACTACTCTATATTATAAATGTGCAATATTTTTGTAGGGATGGCTCCTCTAGGAAACCTAGTATATTCCAATTATCATTAAAACCCCCTAAACAAAATAAAAACTTAAAAATCCGTATTTCTTCAATTTTTCTTTTTCTGAAATCATTCTGATTGGAGATAGATCACAGAAGCAAGATAGGCTTGGTTTGCTGGTACTGTTACTTTTGGGCTTCTCACCACTCATCTTCACAGCAAGAGGGATATAGATATCTTTTTCTTAAGCCTTTCAGAGGTGACAGTCCTCTTTATAAAACCAAGTTCATAGAAAAAGAGCTTTTTATTTTTTTAATTTTTAAAAAAATATTTTTTCTTTATTGATTTTTGGAGAAAGAGGAAAGGAGAGAGAGAGATAGAAACATCAATGAGAGAGAAAATCGATTGGCTGCCTCCTGCATGTCCCCCACTGGGGATCAGGCCCACAATCTGGGCATGTGCCCTGACCAGGAATCCAATCGGTGACCTCTTGGTGCATGCGTCAATGCTCAACCACTGAGCCACACCAGCTGGGTGAAAAAGACCTTTTTTTATAAAGTAATAGTAACAGTTCCTTTGTTCTAGTTTATTTCTGGCCTTCATTTCCCCTACTTCTATAGAAAGCAGTATAATTCCCTTATGGGATTAAATTTCTTTATAATGGCCCATGTTTTCCATAGTGATCATCTATTGGTGTGTATACAAATGGGAAAATATTAATCCTGATTCTTGAGACAACAAAAGTTGAAGAGTTTAAGGTACAGTTATAAACTAATTGAAATATGAGTATGAACATTAAAGAAAAAATAAAATAAAAACATTTCGATGCAGCTAATAAGAGAGTTTACATGCATTTAATTTAAAAAAAGCACAAAACTGAATTAGATTTCTAAAATCTGTCTTCTTTAGAACCAGGAACAAAACTAAACTATATTTTTAATTTTGCACCTAAAAGCACAGTGAGATGGGTAGAGAAACAGAAGCTCAATGCAAATAAACAAGAAATTCTAGTATTTAAAAATGGAAGAGAAGACAACAATGACTTCATGTTAAAATTTAAATTAATTGTACATGTCAACCGAATATAATTTTTAATAAATTATAGGAATATGGTTGCAAGATAAATTGTAATATGCCCAGTTAAATTTGAATTCCAGATAAATAATGAATACTTCTTCTATACTGTACAAGACATATTGCATAGGAAATACTTATACTAAAAACTATTTGCTATTTATCTTATATTCATTTAACTGGAAATTCTGTATTTTCACTTGTTAAATCTAACCACCCTATCAAGGTAACATTTTATATGTCATGGGCAACCACTTAAAAATAAAAACACAATAGCAGCATCTATTGCAGGTAATGTAATATCCATTCAATTCAGTAAAAAACTAAGGAAGTTTCCTTTTCTTACATGCCCTCCAATGTTTGATTGTCAGGAATCTTGCTTCAGAGAAACCTGAGACCATTCCTTTCGCTGTATACAACACTGGATTGTGTTGGTTGTCTGCTCATCAGTAGCTTTGACTAAGCTCTCACTTCACAAAGGCCCACTTTCAAATTGCTTGATAACTGTTAAGTAACATTGCTTTATCCCAAGAGTAATGTTCCACAGAGTGGCTTTTTTCAGAAGCTTCTTCTTCTGACACATGATATCCAAAATGAAAGAATATCAAGGATTTACAGTAGCTCTGAAGGGAGAGCCCCTTTCTAGCGTGCATTTGTGAGTTATTTGGTAAGAATTTTTATGATTGTTATTTACTTTCACCAGGCAATAAGTTAATGAACTTTCTTAAAACCACACCAATTCGAATAAGGGATCAAAATGCAATAAAGAGCAATTTAATCAGAGTCTCATCATGATCAATTTGGAATAACACCAAGGCAATTTTTTGAGATTTCTAAGAATTTCCCCAAACAAAACTAAGTCTTTCAATATGCCTCCACGCTCCATTTGATATATTGAACTCCCATTTGTGGAATGTGAAATTACTTCTTCTTCAACTGAAGTATTTGTTACAACCTATGATTCTGGTTTTGAAGATTATCATTACAGTTTTAAGTATTTTACAGGGGATTCTACAATTACTAAAGATGATACAGATGCTGGGGAAAAATTTTCTATTTCTCTTTTTCTTTAAGTAACAGAAAATAAATAGGAATTGAGAAAATATAAACAAGTGGAACCATTTCTGTGTTCACAGATTGGAAGAATTAACATAATTAAAATGTCCATACTACCCAAAGCACTCCATAGATTCAACACAATCCCTATTAAAGTACCAATGGCATATTTCACAGATCTAGAACAAATACTCAAAAATTTACATGAAACCAAAAAAGATCCCAAATACTACAGCAATCTTGAGAGGGAAGAAGAAATAAGGAGATATCACAATACTAGATATCAAATTATACTATAAAGCCATTGTAATCAAAACAGCCTGATATTGGCACAAGAACAGGCATATAGATCAATGGAACAGAACAGAGAAACCAGAAATTTACCCAAGCCATTATGTTCAATTAATATTTGACAGAGGAGGCAAGAGCATACAGTGGAGTAAAGACAGTCTGTTCAATAAATGGTGTTGGAAAAATTGCACAGCTACATGCAAAAAAATGAAACTAGACTACCAACTTACACCATACACAAGAATAAACTCAAAATGGATAAAAGACTTAAATGTAAGTAGTGAAACCATAAAAATCCTAGAAGAAAATGTAGGCACCAAAATCTCAGACATCTCACATAGCAGAATTTTCACTAATATATCACCTAGGGCAAAAGAAACAAAGGAAAAAAAAAAAGACAAATGGGACTACATCAAAATAAAAAGCTTCTGCTCAGCAAAAGAAACCATGAACAAAATGAAAAGGGATCCCACTATGTGGCAAAACATATTTGCCAATGTTACATCTGATAAGGGAATAATTTTCAAAATAGATAAAGAACTCATACAATTCAACAAAAGGAAGACAAACAATCCAATTAAAAAATGGGCAGAAGACTTGAATAGACACTTTTCCGAATAGGACATACAGATGGCCAATAGACACATGAAAATATGCACAATGTCACTAATCATTAGAGAGATGCAAATTAAAACAACAATGAGGTATCAACTCACATCTACCAGAATGGCTACCATTAATAAATCAACAAAAAACAAGTGCTGGCAAGAATATGTAGAAAAGGGAACCCTAGTACACTGCTAATGAGAATACAGACTGGTTCAGCCACTATGAAAAACAGTATGGCGTTTCCTAAAAAAAAAAGAAAAATGGAACTGCCATTTGACCCCATGATCCCACTTCTAGAAATATATCCTAAGAATCCTGAAACACCAATTAGAAAGAATATATGCACCCCTATCTTCATAGCAGCATTATTTACAATGGTTAAGATCTGGAAACAGCCCAAGTACCATCAGTAGATGAGTGGATAAAAAAGCTGTGGTACATTTACACATGGAATACTATACAGTTGTAAAAAAGGACCTCTTACCCTTTTCAACAGCACGTAAGGAACTGGAGAACATTATGCTAAGCGAAGTAAGCCAGTCAGAGAAAGACAAGTATCACATGATCTCACTTATATGTGGAATCTAATGAACAAAATAAACTGACAAAAATAGATCCAGGGACATGGAAGCAGGAACAGACTGAGGGATCTCAGAGGGAAGTGGTGGGGTGGGGAAGAGATTAACCAAAGAACTGAAATGCATGTATGCATAACCCATAGACAGGGACAAGAGTGAGGTGAAGGCCTGGTGGGAGGGGTGGGAATGGGGTGGAGGGAGTCAATGGGGAAAAAAAGGGAGGACATCTGTAATACTTTCAACACATAGCAGAATTTTCACCAATATATCACCTAGGGCAAAAGAAACAAAGGGAAAAAAAAAAGACAAATGGGACTACATCAAAATAAAAAGCTTCTGCTCAGCAAAAGAAACAATAAAGGTAAATTAAAAACCAAAAGAAAAGGAATAGGAATCACTTTGAAATAAAGACTTGTTTCACTCAACATATTCATGCCCTAAGTTATTAAAAGCTGTGTGTTCAGCCCTGGCTGGTTTGGCTCAGTGGTAGAGTGTCGGCTCTTGAACAAAAGGGTCTTGGGTTCAATTCCTGATCAAGGCCATGTACCTCTGTTGCAGGTTCGATCCCCAGCCCTGGTCAGGGTTGTTCAAGAGGCAACCAATCGATTTCTCTCCCTCCTTTCCTCCCTCCGTTCCTCCTTTCCATTCTATCTAGAAATCAATGGCAAAAGTATCCTCCTGTGAGGATTAAGCAAGATAAATAAAAGCTGTGTGTTCTGTTTTGCTTAAAATGGAAAGAAGACAGAATAATGTGAGTGTACTTAACTCTACTGAATTGTACACTAAGTATGGTTAATATGGCAAGTTTATGTTATGTATATTTTACTGTGCTTAAAAAATAAAGCAGTAAAAAAGAAGAGGATAAAGAAGAAGGGAAAACAGAAGCACATGTATATTGTATGAGTGTGAGAGAACGTAAGAGAAAGTGAGCAAGAGAGAATTTTTTCACAGTCCCTGTGGAATCCTATTGGGGGACAGGACATTCACCTGCACACCCACACACACCTTTCCACCTCAAGCTATTCTTTCTCATAAAAGATTGGAAGCAAAAAAGGAAACTCATGTTCCTACTACATTTCTGTTAGAGCTAATTTGAGGAAGAAAAATACCCCTAACACGGTTAATCTTTAATTTAAAGATCCTTCCATTTTCCCCACAGCCTGGCAAATTTTCCATAAAAAATTCAGCCTTTGGTAAATGTAAGCCAGCAGGGTAATGAGTTAATTTCCATTAAAACTAGTTCACTGTTATTCACTTTTTTTTTTTTCTGGCTTTTGACTGATTCATTTATTTCTTATTAAAATTCATTAAATAGGCTAAACCCTGCAGTTCCTTTAGCTAATTTGTTTAAGCTCTTTAAAGTCAGTAAAAAGGCAATTCTTTCTTAATGAAACTGACCTTGGTCAAGAAACGACCTTCCATTAAGCAAGCATGGAAGATGCACTGCTGGTGACACCCAAACCTCAGATCACACCACGTTTCAGCTGAGCAAAGGCGTCAGTTTGCAAAGAAAATGTTGAATTGGCTGCCATCTTTGGCCGGGAGAATCTGTTTTTATATGGCTTTCTCAGCAATGCTTTAACAATGATTCTTTTTGCATCTTTTAAATAAAAGTGTTTTTCTTACAAACACTATAAAGTGTTTTCAAATGGCCATTTCCCCCTGGCTTTGTTCCTTATGGACAGAATAATCCGACCATTTCAAGTAATCCCGATGAGCATCTAGAAAGGATAAGCCTGCACATGTTGTCTTCTGATAAATAAAGCAGGCCTGGTGGATAGCTCAAAAAGGGATAAAAGAATGGATGGAGGAATTGTGTCAGGGAGGCTAAAACTCAGAGTGAGGTGAGGTTTGCAGAAAATATTCACAACTACAAAGGGACTTTTCTTTAGGGCCTAAACAAGACCAGGAGCAATGAAGAGAGAAACCGCTCTGTATGTTTATGGCACACTGTGAACAGTTGCCAAAGAACATGTGGAAGGATATCAATGCTCACAAACAGAAAATTCCAATTCTGAGAGTAATATTTTTTTACAATGATGAGTGTATAATGATGAAGTATTTCTTTCTTTTGAGAAAAAAAAATCTATACACATCTTTAAGGAATCTAAGACAGGTTAGATGTCTGTTTTAGTACTTTAGATCAACATTAAATAAATATCTATTGAGTTGTGAATGTCTCACAAGCACCATGAATTCAATACAGCAAAAGTGGAACCTTTGATCTTTCCTCCCAAATCTTTTCTGTGGTCCCTATTCTGGTAGATTTCACTTGCCCCCTCCAAAATTTTAAGATAAGGACATGAAAGTCATTCTTAACATCCCCCTCTCTCTACCTAACTTATCACCAAATTCTGTCTATTCTAGCTCCAAAATGTACTTCAAATCCACTTCTCTCCCTCTCCACAGCCGCCATTGTAACCCACAGCCCCGATCATTTCTTATCTGGACAGAAGCAACAGCAAATTTGCTGATGTCTCAGAATCTGATCATGCTTAAAATCCTTCAGTGGATTCCCACTGCATTTAGGGTAGAACACAAAACCTACAAGTCCCTACATAAATTGTTCCCTCCTAATTACTTACTCCTAAAACACCTCATGGATTACTCCTCTTTACTCACTCAAGTTCTCTGACTAAGCCAGGCTTTCTAACCACAGGGCCTTTGCACAAGCTCATTTCATTTGCCCTCCTTTGTCACTCTTCACACAGCTATCTCTAATTTCTTCTGTATGTATCAGATTAAATACCACTCCTCAGGGAAGATGTCCCTGACCTTTCATTAAATCAGAGTTCTCTATTATAATTTTCTACTGCATCCTGTATTTTCCTTTATATGGCACCCATCATTATTTGTAATTATATTTATGAAATCATATTCACATAATTATACTTTTTAAATTATTAGTTTAATGTCCATCTCCCCAACGAGAGTATAAATTCCATTTGGGGAGGGATCATTTCTATTTGTTCACAATGTACTCCCAGTACTTAGCAAAATGTTGACACAGTAGATATTTTAATAGACACATTTGAATGAACTAATAATAGTAATAAAGGATGAGGAGAGTAGAAGAGACCAACTCACAAGATACTTAGGAGAACTGATGAGGCATGGTGATTTGCTGGGGGTGGAGGAGTAGCATAATGGAGAGATAAAATCTATGATGACTTCTGTCTTGGAACCTGGATGGATGATGGTGTCATTAGTTGAGATAAGAAATACAGTTAAGAGGCTTTCTGGAGTGGAGTCTAGCAAGTTAGGTTATGGGAAAAATGAGTCTGAGGTGCTTTTTGGGAGTTTGTTTCAAATGTAGTTTGAACTACATTTTGAAGTTTGAACCAAAGCAAGTTTGGTTTCAATCATGTACTAGTTGGCCCTATTGTCTGGTGGTTCGTAGAGGTATCAGGTTAGAGATCTAATAAGTCAGGCTAAACTTAAAATAATGCATCAAAGTTGTATAGCATGAAAAGAGAACTCCTTAGGATGTACAGAAGAATGAATGAAGTATCTGAGAAGTAACAGACAGCCAAGTAAAGAGAAAGTTTCAAGAAGTAGTAAAGGAAAGTATTCATAAAACAAGGCTTTCAGTAGTTTGTCCAACAGCAGAGTTACCTGTGGCCTCAGTGGAGGGAGTTTATTGCTACAACAGAGGCAGAAATGAGATGTCCATGGGTTTGAATGAATGGGGAGTGAGGAAGTGGAACTGAGAAATGGCGATGAGGTTGAAGAGACAGTGTCATAGTGACTATGGGGGTATATAATCCCCGTGGAGGGAAGCTTTCTTTTGGTATAAGCAAGCTTACATTCAGATGAGAAGGTTCCTGAAGAGACAGTGTCTGAAGATTCAGAAGGAAAGGGGATAATTGCTGAAATTATTTCATGAGGAGACAAGAGAGGATGGTATCTAAGGCACGAGGGAAGAAATTAATCTTAATTGAGAGAGAAGAACATCCAAGTCCTTACCAAGAGGCTGGCCCACATCCATGCAGGGGAACCCTGGGGGTCTACCCTAAGAGCCAGGATGGGACTGGGTAGGACTTACAGTGGCTGAGGGTGGGGAACTCAATGGGGGTTTTAGGGGTTGGTTAGTCAGGGAAACTGGAGGAGAGAAAAAACATCACCTTTGTGGAAATGTTTGATCCAGGAGAGTGAGGCAAAGATGTAAACAGAAAAGCCATTTCTGAGACAGTACAGTGAAGTTATGCACACAGCATACGGGGTAAAAATGGCTTGGGTTCCAGTTCCAGCTCCCCCTCTCACTAGGTATGTGGTCTCACATACACAGGAGGGCCTATGCTACCAGGACTAACCCCTGGGCTCTGAGTGAGACCCTAGGTTTGCTTTGTGGCTTGCATCTGGGAGACTGTGAGTAAGTCCCCTATTCTCCTTAAGGCTCAGGTTCCTTATCTGTAACAAAGTAAAGGTAATAATAGGAGTTATTTTAGTGAGAACTAAATAATAACGCACTTTATATTTTATCAGTATAAAATGGTACACTGTTCCATTTAATGCTTTTGCTGCAATTTTAATTCTACAAAATAAAGGCCTGCTTTTCAGAGAGGTGTTCAACAGTTTATTGTCACAACAGGTGCATATTATTTTTTTCACTTAGTTGCATTAGGTTTTTTTTGTCTGTTTTTTTTTTTTTTTCACCTTTAAGCTTCCTTTTAAGTTCTTTTAAACTGCCTTTTGCTATATGGAATATGTCTTGTTTGGATTTGCTTAAAACAAAACAAATCAGCCCAGCTGGTGTGGCTCAGTGGTTGAGTGTTGACCTATGCACCAAAAGGTTGCTGGTTCAATTCCTGGTCAGGGCACATGCCTGGGGTGTGGGCTTGATCCCCAGTAGGGGGCATTCAGGAAGCTGCTGATAGATGTTCCTTTCTCATCGATGTTTCTATCTCTCTCTCCCTCTCCCTTCCTCTCTCTAAAAATCAATAAAAACATATTTAAAACAACAACAACAAAGCAAATCATTGTTTTCATCCCATTAAGGTTTTCCATTAAGTTCCTTTTGATCCTGGTTAGAGGAGCAAGGTAGCCCACTTAACCTCACTTATTAGTCCTTATGCTCTAGCATAAACTGTACTCTCCATTTATAGTGATTATATTATAATTATTCTATTATGAATTGTTTTTAACTTTGCATTTTTCTGTAACTATTTATACAATGATTACTTAGACTTAACCAAGTAAACTGGTTTTAATGCTTGCCACAATTTCTTTCTTTTATACCACTATTTCCTCATTTTGGGATTTTGAGTTTTGGTTCTCTATTAGTATGTATCCTCAATTTTTTCAGGAACAGACTATGTTTGGGGTCATAGGTAGAACAGTGGCCTCCTGAAGATGTCTACATCCCAATCCTTAGAACCAGTGCATATGTTACCATACATGACAAAAGGGATTTTGTGGACATGGTTAAGGTTAAGGACTGTGAGGTGGGGAGAGTGTCTTGGATTATCCAGGTGGGCCCAGTCCAATCATGCAGGTCCTTAAAAGTGGAGAACGCTCAACCACTGAGCCGATGTGGCTCAGTGGTTGAGCGTCGAGCCATGCACCAAGAGGTCACTAGTTTGATTCCCAGTCAGGACACATGCCCAGGTTGTGGGCCCGATCCCCAGTGGGGGGTATGCAGGAGGCGGCCAATCAATGTTCTCTCTCATTGATGTTTATATCTCTCTCTCCCTCTCACTTTCTCTCTCTCTAAAATTAATAAAGGAAAAAAAAAAAAAAAAAAAAAAAAAAGAAAGGAAACGGTGGAGAACTGTTCCTGGCTGCAGACAGAGAGAGATGTGGAAGGAATCACTTTGCCATTGCTGGCTTTGATGACGGAGGAAAAAGGTCAAAAGCCATGGGATATGGGAGGCCTCCAGAAACAAAAAGGCAAAGAAATGGATTCTCCCCCAGAAACCCTGGAAAAGAACACTGCTCTGCTGACATGTTGATTTTAGCCCAGTGAGACCAGATTGGATTTCTGACCTATAGCACTGAAAAATAATAAATCTGTGTTGTTTTATACGAAGTTTGTAGTAAGTTATTATGGCAGCGATAGAAAACCTAAACACGTGGTATCTTTTCCAAGAACTTGCATATGAATTCTAGTTTCATTAATGAATTCTTAGGCCACAATTTCTTTCAAACTCCATGGGATTTTTCTGTGGTCCCCTGACATTTAGTAATGCAAAGGAGAAGACAGGATCCACTCAGTTTTTGTTTATTAGCAAGTGACCTTTCATTTTCCTCCCTGAATAACTGTATCATAACTTCTTTAACCTTTTAGATGCTTTACACATTGCTAGAATATGCCTAGGTGTGAATTTCTTTCAACTAATTCTTCCAGGAATACGGTGAGCACATTTGCCCCAGGTTTTCTTTGAAGTCTTTCTACTTAAGATGTGGTCTGAGCCCCTACCTGCAGCTCATCTTTACCCGGGGCTTATAGACATCCTGAATCCCAGACTCCAGAGCTATTGAATCCGATCTGTAATTTAACAAGGTCCCCAGGAGACTCACATGTGCAGGTGAGAAATACCGCTCAAAGGATTGACTGCTTCTTTTTTCAGTTTCTCTGTTTAACTTCTTTGACTTTTTAATTTCTTCAACTATTAGTGTTTATCAAAAGTGGGCCATGCTTCTCCCTCTCTGCCAAAGGGTTATAATCAAAGCTCTGGGTTCACAACACCATTCCCTTTCCCCTCTTGTAGTGACTGTGACCCCACCCTAGCCTGTCCTCATACTTGAGGCGCACAGACGGTATTGCTGGTAGCAGGGGGTTGTGCATGGGACTGCTGTTGAGGTGATAGTGCTTGCGACCTGCTGCTCTGGGGCTGAACAACTCCTCAGTTCATCTCCACTTCATCAACTTCTGGTAGTGTTAGTTTCACCTTTCACTGATTCTAGTGAACATTTTAATTTTCTGAGATAGCTCCAAACCTCCAGATTTGTATATTACGGCCTTTTTACATCATCAAATATCAATTTGACTCATGTTTGCATTTCAGGCTGCTCTGCTCATTTTTGTGTTTTAAATGTTAGATCTTCTGTCATCTGAGGGTTCTGAGTGTGTTTTCCCAGTTTCCTCTGTTTTCTGCAGTAAGTCTGTTTCACAATCATGCTCTTCCTCCTAATCTTCAAGGCTGATTGTAATTGTTCCTTTCTTACATGCTTAACTATTTTGTTATAGGCTCTATGCTTGCCATTAGACTTTTTCCATTCATTTAAAAAGGGAACATTTATTCAGAGTCAGGCTCACGGCCTCCACAACTGCCCATTTGTGTGACTGTGTGAAGTAACACCCACTTTGGATTTCACACAGTAGTGAATGCATGTGCACAGCTTGTAGCCAGACTTCCACTGGCAATGGTGTTGTGTAGCTTTGCTGGACGGTGGGAGACCTTCTCTTAAAACAACTTCCTAATTTTGTTTGCTTGTTTTGGGGAGAAAAAGTTGTGCTGTGAAAATTCGAGATGGTTTCTATATATGACCCCAAGGCTTCCTTCTTATAGCTCTGCCTCCATCCACGGTGCCTGATGTAATTGTGCCACCTGCCCAGGAGACAATTTGTCACCACCATCTCCTCTATACTTTCTGCTGTGCTGTGGTCTGGCATCTGAGATTCCAATTGGTTGAAAGACAGTAGTTGTGGGAAAAAAGTGACTGATTATTCAGTGGGGAGGAAGTTAAACACAACTCTCACTGCCCTATAAAGCAGTCCCTAAGCAGCCTCATCATTGCTAGAACCTGTGAATTCCTGACATTTTCCTTTCTACATCTTCTTGGCCCTTTCCTGGGTTGTTGCCAGAAAGCATACAGGAGGTTCTTTGGCCTTATGTCATTTTAAATAGAACTTCTTAGTTGCATAATCTGTTAATGTAAAGAATAATTTTATCTCTATTTGTCTATATGTTATATATATTATATATACATTATTTATAAACTAAGGTCTGAAATATAGGCACAACTGATACTTGTTTATTTCCTGTTTTGACTAACTTAACCAGCTAAGGCTTGAAATAATATATCTTCATTTAAGGTTCTGGCATCCCTGATTAGCATCACTTAGGGGAGAGAAAGTACAAATATCATTATAGGTTTGCCCTTTAAATGTATTTTTCAATGATCAAAATCACAAGACAGAGATAAAAATACATTTGTTTGCTTTGTGGGAATCTTGGTGTAATTGAGTTTGTTTCTTTCTCTTTTTCCCTTTTCTTATTTCCCAGGTTCTCCTGTGAGTCTTCCTAGAAAGGAAGGAAAGATAGTTTTCATGGGTCTGCTGTGGAATGGAGAGTCAGAGCCCACATCTCAGTAGGTGGGTCATCAGGAGGAAGTTCACTGATTGCAGTTTGTGAATCAATGTTTTAGATAACATAAAACAGTTTAGTTTTGGATTCTCCTAGAGGCAGACCCTTAGATGAGAACTTGGGTGACCCCAGGAAGCACAAATGAAGAATGAGGGGAGTGAATCCGGGAAGCGAAACCGGCTAATGAGTAGATAATCACTATAAGCACCTGGGACTCAGTCCCCCCTGTGGATCTTCTGGGAAACCACGGGGAAAACACATCAGAGCCTTCCTACTGAGGAATGGCGAGGCCAGGGCATCTGTCTTCTCCCACAGAGGGGCAAGGATTGTTGCCCACTGCGGAGTGCTCTCCCAGAGTGTTAACTCGCCCACCTTTCTGGGTTGTCCCTGCTTAAGGCTGAGGCAGCTGTGCAGGGACGTCCTCAGGCAGAGATAAGAGTCTGGTGCTTGAGGCAGGGCTCTCAGTTTGCTGAGAACGTCCACAGTTGCCTGTGAATTCGGGTGGGCTCAGAAGATGTTTTATTGATGAAAACAGGCCAGCCATATCTGTGGTGGGAGGAAAACCTAAATAAATATGCACTTAAAGTGGTTATTCTGGGGAACGAAGGATTTCCATAGTGTTAAAATGGGGATGACAAATGAGTTTCAACTCTCATGTCAGCTTTGATCAACTGGCTGCCTGGAGTTCGTGTTGAGGAGAATTCTCAAAAGCCTCAGCAGGAAATGGTATCTGTATCAGTTAGCCTCCCAGACATGGAAATGGGAGGACAGAAGGTGGCGTGGGAGCCACGTATGTGCCACCCTGCCTTAAAGTGGAGACTCTTTTTTATTTGTATAAGAGCTGAATGAGACATCTTTAATGAAATATAGTAAATGATTCTACAGATCTGACCTTTCGGAATGCACAGCATGTGGAGAATCTCTGGCTAATGGGAGAATTCTCCAATTATTCATGTTATGAACAAGACTGGGGTAATCGTCACAGGCACAGCAGTTATTAAAGGCATTAGCATTGTCATTCTGCTACGTTTCAAGTAAACATGCTAGTTTTTTTCTCACTGATATGTAAAAAAATGAAATAGTCATAGTATTCACTGGAAAATATAAAAGAAATCAAAGGCAGACAATGTGCAATAGTGTCAGCGCCTGATCACAGCGTCAGTGTTGAAACAAGTATAATTCATTTGGGGGGGAGGGTGTAGGGTGAGAATATTTGTTTGATTCTTTTAGCAAATTTCAGTTGTACAATCTAGTGTTAACAACTATGGATGTGTTAATTAACTAGATGGAAGGAATCCTTTTACAATGTATGATACTAAGTCATCACTATGTAACATTTTTGTCAATTAAACCTCAATAAAACTAAAAAAAAAAAAAAAGCCTTGGAGGAAAAAAATAAAGTCATTAAATCAAGTAGGAAAAAGGTGTAATTCATCTGTCATAACATCTCAATGAAGAAGATATCACCATTCACCCCGGGACACGATTTGAACTACTGAGTCCAAGAATAAGAACAACATTAAATATATTTCAATAACTTGCAATTCAAATCGACTTCAAGTCCTGTGGTCATCGCATCCTAAATATTCCTCAGTTCTCATCGCCAATGACGCCTCTGAGTCCAAACTACCGTCAGGTCCTGTCTGAACCACTGCACCCAGTCCACCTACATCTGCTTGCATCCGTTCTTCACACTGCAGTCACAGTAATCTCTTCCAAGCAAAAATCTGATCATGTTGCTTTTCCTATACTTAAAACCCTGAAATAAGCTTTCCAATGCTTGGGGAAATCTTTTATAGATCCTTAATCTATTCTCCACCCATCTTCCAACCTCAGCTTGCTCTGGACTCCTACCCGCTTTGCTTATCTACTCCAGTCCCCCCACCCTCCAGGTTCCCTCTCACCATCAGGTCTTTGAATCTGCTTCCTTGCCCTCATCTCCTGGTTAACTCCTATTTATTGTTTAGATCTTGGTGCCAGGGTCACGTTCAGGGAAGGCATCCTGGACTTCTCTAAACCAAATTTCATGATCAGAGGTTCTCATTGCTCCAGGAACCTCTCCTCAACACTCCTCTTTCCCCCATTTGCATGGCTGAGGTCACCATGGTAAAGGAGCAACTTCTTTTGATGACTTTTCCTCTCCCTCATGAGTCTAAAAGTTCCTTGATGGCAGGGTTTGATCTGTATTTTTGTTTATTATTGATTCTTCAACTCCTGGTACGGTACCCAGTATAAAGCAAGTGCTCACTAAATATTTGTTGAATAAAAGAAATACTAAAATGCATTTTTACCAATACTCAGACTTTTAATTTCTCTCTGAGAAAAGTATCCTATTTATTTAGCAGTTTATCATGTAAGTGGTATTTTGGGGTATATTGTCATATATATTTCATGAAATCTCTGAGGAGGATGGGGAGGTATGCTTACACACATCTTACAGAAGAAACAGAGGTTTTGACGGTGTCCTGCCTGTAGGTATGCAAGAGGGAGGTGGCAGAACCAGGGATCAGCCCACACCCTCTCTGACTCCAAGTCTAGAGTTCATTTCCCACAAACTGTGTCATAACAAGACGACAGGTTATTATGCAATTAGCAGACTAGTTAATCGCTATGATCTTGTCTTAAGATCTTTCAGATCAGCATAAAGACTCACAATATCTATTTGGTGTTGCCTGTTGGCTTTACATTCAGTGGAACAGAAATGGCCAGCGGCAGTGACCACCTGGCCTGTGACACTGTGGGCTGTAGTGGTGGAGGATGCGTTACTAGGTGCATCATGACCTACTATGTATTTATTTGCTCCTTAGAGATACCACCAGAAGGGGAATCATTGCAAGATGCCATTCTGCTTAGGAAGAAAGTTAACTCTTAATTAGAGACATTGTGAGGTCCTACACAAGCAGACTGGATAACTGGAAAGGCAGGACAGACATACACCTGGGACTGAAGGAGCCAGATGTGCTGGGCAGAGAACAGAGCCCTCCACAATGCTACACTTTCCCCAAATGTCATGGTATCATCCTATTTTATAGATGACAGAATGAAGGGAGGTCTCCTGGGCTATCAGCAATATGCCATGCTTGGGCCTCGATACACGTATAAATTGATAGCACATTGCAGCCAGAAAGGACCTTCCAGTCACTTGATTCCTCATTTTTTCAAATTTGTTTTTGTTACAGATGTCTCTCCTTTTTCCCCCTATTGACACCCTTCTCCCCACCCCCCCACCCCATCCCCAGCTTTGTTGTCTATGTCCATTGGTCATGCATACATGCATATAAGTTCTGTGGTTTATCTCTTCCCCTCAATTCCTCATTTTACAGATGTAGACAGAGTGTGTCTCACAGAGGTGATTGCTTAACCACTAGTTGTGCATGGGCACTAGAGGTCATGTAAATCGGGGAAGGGGGCAAATCAGCTCTTAAACTTCCCTCCCACTAGTTGACCTCTAAGCTAAAAAAACCCCTAACAAAACAAAACATGTTTTGTTTGGGTTTTAATCTTAAGAAAATAAGTGAAAGCAGGGACCACATTTTGCACCAACTAACTTGATTGTTGACAATTAACTCTTAGTGACCCCACCGTAAATATTTTTCCTTTAAATTGAATTCCATTAAGTTGTCAGCATAGTTTTGAGTAATTTCCCATTATCTTTAAGTCACTTAAAAAAAAAAAAAAAGAAGAAGAAGCCTACAACAAAATGCAGGCTTTCAGATTTCTAGCAACTTCACTGACTATCTAAAGACAAATAGAGTTTGAAAAAGCATGGCTACCTTCTGTCACCTGTACATGAGAAAGCATGTTTGTGTCAGCTGGACCCACCGAGGAACTCTGTGGGTCTGGTTTGCTTTCTGAAGCCACATTAGTTCTCTGGGGCTCATTCTCACCTTGGATTCTACACACAGCTTCCATGGGGACTGGGTAGGCTGCAGCAAGCTATTTTCCTAATGGAATTAACCAGTCGAGAACCATGATTTATAGTAAGAGCCAGTGGATTACAGCCCAACAGGCGCCTCTCCACAGCTGGCACCCAGCTCCTACTGAATCTGGTACTTCATCACAGTTGACATTTCATGCCTCCTCTGTCCTCATCCACCTCCTACATGAAGGGGAACTGGAACATTATCTTCCCTCCGTATGGATGAAGGTCAAATTGTAACTCCAGCCGCTGCTCCTGCTGATGGGCTGCTCTGACTAATGATGACTAATGTTTTACGGAGGAGCATGGAGAACCTGCCTCAGCTACCTCTTTAATGAGATCAGGGTTCACTCCTAAGTTCTTATTTTCTCACTTTACACTTGTTCCCTTAGGGTCTCCTTCACTCTCATGGCTTTAGTTTCTGTCTGCATGAGAATTTGTGGTGTTGTCTTTCTAATTCTGACCTCTACTATTTATACTCAGCTCTAAGTGCTCCTTACTTCTCGCTCAATCATTCACTCACTCGTTCATCTACTTATTCATCGTGAAACAAATAGCTATCAAATGACCACTGCAGGCCCAGCAATATCTATCTGGACAGCTTACCTGCTAAGACAAAGGAAATACTTGATTTTGCTGAATCTGCTATACCTGCTTCCTCAGTCCTCATCTCCTTTTCTCCTCTCAATGACACATGCCTGTGGGGTGAACTTATTTATCTCCAGGGCTTCTCCTATTGTTTAAGCCTTCTAAATCTGTTTCTAAGTCAGCCCATCCTTCCTCCAAGGTCTACCCCAAGTGTCTATCTGTAACTACACTGACCATTCAATCTCTTTCCCCTAAAATCTGTTTCACTTTAAACAGTTTCTTGACTCTGTAAATGGCACTAGGAACCATCCACTCATTTTAGTCGAAAATCTGAGACTCATCCTAAATTTGCCCCCTTCACCCCCTCCACATTCCATCAGTCCTATAGGTTCTATTGCCTTGATATCTCTTTTACCGATGTCTCCTCTCCATCCTTGTTCCTACCATTGGATTCAGAACTTCAGAACCTTAGAATTTATTGCCTACACTGCTGTAAATGACCTCTATTCTCCTTTCTTCTATTCTTGCCCTCTCTAATCATTCTTTCTATTGGTGCTAGAGAAAGCTTTTCAAGGCATGCATTTGAACACATCATGTCTCTTTTCTTCTATACTGGCGTCTCATTTGCTGCAGAATGAAATCCAAATTTCTTAGCATAGAAGCTGCTCCATGATCTGGCTGCCAGCATCTCCAGCCTTGTTGTTTATGAAGTCCCACCTCACATCCTTCTCTACATCTCTGTCCACTCCACACACAGTTCTCAGAATACCTGGGATGTTAGAAAACTCGATCTTTGCCCTGTCATGCCCATTTCTACCAGGAATTCCCTTCCCATCCTATCTTCCTGACAAAAAAATTACTGCTTTTGAAGACTTAGCCCAAGTACCACCTTCTCTATGAAATGGTTTCACTACTTTTTCTCTTCATAGAACTGACAAGTCTTGTGTCTGTGTCCCCCATAGTATCCTGGCTACACCCTTATCACAGTACCTAGAATACATCAGGGCTCTCTTTTTAAGAATTAAAGATTCTAAAATTGTATTTTTGTGAAAGCATTTCAAGAATACCCAGTTAAAATCTTATCCTAGTGCTACCCAATACATCAAGAAGGAGTTAACCACTTTTATACTGGGGACAAGGACATAAAACAAGAAAGACCACATCAAAGCCATGATTCAACTGAGAAACAACAAAAGGATTCTTAGGTCTCCTTTGATAAGATTAGAGTACTATGTCTCAGGCACCACACTCTGGTCTGTGCTGACTAGAATATAAGTCTCTTGAGGGCAGGGGTCATATTCTGTCTCTGCATTCAAAGTTCCTACCAAAGTGACAGGTATTTAATGGATACCTTCAAGCATTTAATGAATGCTTACCAAATAAATAAACAACAGGAATATTTATTATTACAGATGATTCTATAGTTTGATATTTGTCTTTTAAAAAATTATTTTTATTATTAGTATGACTAATGTACTGATTTCTCTTCAATGGAAAATCAGAACAAGGGAAGCCAGCTTATATTTCAGTGTGAGACATACATTAGCTTAAATAACTCGACTATAAGACTTTAAAGGAATAGAATTGCAGAATTTTAGAACTAGAATGGAGTGAAGCAAATATTTTATTTAACCCTTTAATTTTACAGATGTATCACGAGGTCACATAATAGCAGAATTGGGAAAAGATCTTTTTTTTCAATGCATTTATTGCCCATATTATCGAAGTAACCTTTACTGAGCTTCAATTACCTGCCAGGCACTGCTCTGGGTCATATAGAGATGTTTTACTCATGATCTCAATAGATAGGTGCAGCTGCCAAGGTTATAACCTGTATCATGTATTTGGTCCGCCCACCTCTGCAGTGCCACCCACATATGTGTTGCCCACACACATCTCTTTCTTGGGTCACTGTGACACGTTGCCACGTTACTTCCCTGATCTTAAATGTCTTCTGAATTGTGTTGCAAGCCTTCCTTGGTTCTTGGCCTTGACTATATCAACTCTCCTCAAAATTGTTCTCTGCCCCATCAATGGCTCCATCAGATAAAAATTTCTAAGACAGACCCACAGTCCCCTATTTCTCCTTGCTAGTCTATTTTTCTGGCCTCTTCCACGACTTGCTCATCAGGCCGACTGCAGCCTACTTGACTGACCTTAACCCTACTTTGCCCATTATTCAACTTCCTCATTTACTCATGAAACATCATTATAACCCAGACACCTCTTTGTCATTCTTTCAAATCAACCAAAGGGTTTATTGTCTCAAAATTACTTAGATTGTGAGATCTCACAAGTGTTAATTAAAGAACTTGATTAAATTCATTGTTTAGAATAAAAAGAGTTATTTAGAATAATGCTGTTGGAAGTTGAGTGAGGCCAGAATGTAGAAGATAGCATATGATTACAGATGATTGATAGTTGATAGAAATTTAAATAAAAAATAAAAAATATAAAGCATTGCTCTTTCAAAAAGGCCTAGATATTCAGGAGAGGAGAGAGGTTACTGCTGGGTGTTCGCATGTTAGCACATCCTGTGTCCTCTTATACAAGTAAATTTGTCTGAAATGCGCCCAAATCCTAGATGGTTTATCAAACACACCATGTGTTTTATGGAATGGCAAATAATTGTTGTTGATTTCCTTTTCTTTTTGCAGCTGTTTCAACTCATATATGCAATCTATCAGTAAGTTTCCTAGCTTGGCAGCCTCACTAGCTCTATAGAGAGAAATAACACAAAATAAGGAAAAGCAGAAAACTACAAACCAGTCAGTCACATTTCCTGAGTTCTTACTCTGTGCTAGACAATGTGCTGAGCATTTCACATTTTGCCATTTAACCTTCACTGCAACAAATGAAGTAAAAGCAGATTTAGAGAGATGAAAAATAACACACAAAGTCCCAAGTTTACTAATTAGCAGAACTAGGATTTTAAACCCAATACTCTTAATCAGTTTGTTTTATTGTCTACAACCACATCATAGTTGGAAATGGCTAATATGATACCACATCTCTATTTGGTTGTTGAAAGAAAACTAATAGAAGTTGATGTGGAGTCCAACTTTTGCTATTTCATACTTCCTAATATGTAAGGCTTATTTTGTTGTAGGGCACTTAATCAGCCAGCATATGAAAAGGAAGAAAAGAGAATCTCCTTGGGTTAGGTATGAATTGATACTCAAAGAGTGGATATTCCTCAAACCATAAGGAAATCTGAATAATTAACATTAATTGAAAAGTACAAAAAATCGAACCCAATTCAACTCAGAAAGCCTACCCGAAGAAAAATCAGAAGAAAAAAACTTAGCCCATGAAAACCAATCATGGGGAGATACCTGGAACAACACAAATATCTATATTTCTGGGGATCATAACTAACCTCATTATTGCCTGGACAGTCAAGGAGGTAAAGTAGATGGACCTCTCCCTCTCTGCCTGCTCCACAGCCGTCTCTGCTTATTCAGGGGCCACATCTGGGGGCTTTCATCTTTTCGGACTTTTGAGTCTTAAATCTATGTATTTTTTCCATTACCTCATCTTCCTTAAGGACGAGTAGGAAAACATGTATGTTTCTTACTCTGTTCCCTAGACCATTGGTTCTTTCACCTTTGGTAAAATGCTCTTCACTTTCAAGAGCCTTTTGCACTTTAAAAAGAAAAAGAAAAAAGAGACTCCCATATACTTGACCTATTGGTCTAGAGAAACAGTCAGAGGCATTTTTTAAGTCAGCTTTAAGATTTCTGGAAATAAAAATTGTTTTCTGAAAATACTTATAGAGGGAAGTCATAAGTGGTATCACGACCCAATTTTGAGGAAAGGATAACTGAAAAGTTCTGAAACTTTAAAAAAATGTTAACAAAGGACTTGAAGAATATGTTATCAAATAGTTTAAAAATGTATTAACTAATAATTTAAAAATAATATTAAAATATTGATAAATATGCTAAATAATCAAAGATCACCATTAAAATATTGATAAGAATGCAATGAGATAATTTGCTTCACTAAAACCATTCAATGTTAATGTTACAGTCTCTCTTTTATATAATTTATGGCCAGTATTTTATATTGTCCCTCCTTTTTTTTTTTGCACTATGATGAGAATAGAGAAATTTATGGCATAAAAGCCAGTAGGAACCTAGCACTAAAGTTGTGCATTTTTGAATCCATAACTGGAAAGGGACCAGAAGAGTATAAAATAACAGTTACATTCACCATCATTATTAAGTCTATTCTTATCAGAGCCACTGCTTTTTCCAGGCACTTAGGACACTATTTTAAAACAAAATTGCTCCCACATCTTTTAAGCTTACAAAGAGTACAATCGACTTGCAGAAGCAATTGCTCTCCAGCACATTTAATATCCCTTGGATTAAAATCATGTAAAGCCCCAGATTGCCTGAGTCAAATCCAAGTTTTACACTAACACTTTCTCACTCTCAGTTACTGGAGAGTACATAGATTTCATTGCAAAAAGAAAAGTTTGTTCAGTTGGTATCTGTATGGTTGTGGATTGATCTGCTTCATCGGAAGGTTGGGGTACAGGAGCAGTGAACAGTGTAGTTTGTGCAGGAACAAAAGAAATGATTACTCTTCCCTTAGAATAGTTAAAAGGAGAATTTTTACCTATAGATGACTTCTGAGGTGAGTCATTGTGTTGTGTGGGCTAGAAAGAAAGCTCTCCAATCATTATTCTTCATAATCATTTATATTTTACAAAGTGAGTTTTATACATTCTCTTTTCGGCTTTTGTCATCAACCATGTTTTGCAGGAGAAAGCATATCTGTAAATAATATACATAGTTTTCCTACTTTGCTTTATTTCAAGAGTGTCCATTCAAAAGACAAAAAGCATCATGGTGAGTGAGAGTTGCTGGAAATTTACTACCTCTCTGCCTGTCGCTCAGGTTCAAGTCACTATAGCTGTCAGTCATGGCTCACATGTTCTCAGGACTCCAGTCTGTCATCCCTGGCTGTGCAAAAGGTCCTGTAGGTCTGACTCCTCCCCTCCTCCTTTTCTCTGCCCACTTCCAATTTACTCAGAACCGGCTCAGCTGGATCAGGCCCAGCTGATACCTGAAAGCAAATTACCGGCCGGCTTGCACTTCTGAGCACTGCTTCCCTGCAGTCTGTTTGGGGGATATTTCACTACTCTAATACCCAGTGCTGACTACTTGCCCAGAGAACAGTTGTCAGGCTGTGGTAGCCTTTCAGCTTGAATTCTTACTTTCTTATTTTCCGAGATTTCAAGTTTTCATTTACCCACATGAGCTGGCTGGCCTGTCAGTCCGTTGCTAGGAACACTATGCCTCTATTTGTTATCATCAACAGAATCAACCTGGATGGCCATCTGGTGAAGGCCCTTTCCTCACTTTATTTTCTTACCATTTACAAAAACCATACTCATTAAAAATATTTTTTGAGCACTTACTATGTGTCTGGTTCAAATGTTCATCTTTTTGCAACTCAGAGTTTTAGAAGTAAAGTTATTTTAGGGCATAATTCCAAAAGGGTGATAGCCTGAATATTGCTTGGGGGTAAGACTGATTCAACCAATGTCACCCCAATTAATTCAATTAAAATGAAAAATAAAAATAAATTGGAAAAAAAAATCGAATTCCTATTTGATGAAGGCTGTCCAGAGAGAGGCCAGTTTCTTCCTGTACACCACAATCTATGAAGCATTCTGGGAGAGGGCTTCATTTCACTATAATCCACTTCTCTCCATGTGATTAAAATATTGTTAGGTAAATTAAAATTCTATTTTTAGTCCTTTGAGTGTCCAATGCACATCTTGGTTTCTGTAGCTCTTTGCACCTGCTGTCACAATGCACAACTTCAGGGGGCCCTGTTCACAGGATAGATAGTCTAGGACAAAATAGTGCTTCTTAAATTATCTCTGGCAAAAAACAGTTTTGTTTTTTAAAAAAGTTTAATCCATCAAGAGCCACCACATTGGAAAAATAATTAGAAAATAAAAATACAAACACCATTTAAAAAATTATTTGATTCAACAGAAATAAAAATCACTGGAGTTAGTTTGCTATAACAGTCCTGTGTGCTTATTCTTAATTTCTTATGGTTTTTTTTTTGAGCACTGGTGACAACAGTTTTTGGATGATACTGACCCATGGGCCACCCTCCGAGGAGCAGCCACAGGTCTAGAACATGGATTCATTGTGAATGGTGCCCCCTAGCGTTGTTGAGTGCTGAGTTCCTGCCTGATCCTCAGGCATTTTGACCATTTATGTCAGAGAATAACTGGAAGTGTACACATGTATGTATAAAAAAGACCTCACAGAGACTTTGGTATGATGGGCAAATTAACTGGTTACAGACAACATATAAGACATTGCTGTCCCTATTTAAACTCAATACCTGAGCCTTACACCAACTTGGACTTGGAGCTTCACATCCAAGCTAATTAGTGATCTCTGGCAGCAAATGAGACCTTTTCCTTAACTCAGATTTTCTGGCCACAGTCTAATTTGGGTAATTGCCTCTGCCTAGATGAATGCTTCCCACCACTGAAATTATACTTTGCCTCATACAGAACTGTGTAATAGCACAGTCTACCTTTGAATAGCTGCCATTATAAACTTTAGAGGTAACAACCTTTTTCTGCAAGATAAAAGAATTTTTTTTAAAAAGCTTGCATGTGTGTATGTGTCTGTGTGTGTATTCCTGAGGGAGGTTTATGAATATGGGAAAAAAAACTGTTAGCTAAAAGTATTAGGATGCTACTTTTATGACTGCATATTTACACACGAAGGCCATGGGACCACAGAACTGAGTCTTCTGTAAAGAAGATGCAAATGCCAATAATTGCAGCGCCTGGAAAGGCGTGATTAAATGCATGGGTTTTAAAGTCAGACTTTAGTCCGAATACAGATATTCTGTGGGACAGCTTTATTAAAAAGAGAGACTTAAAAGGTCTTTAGAAAAGTTTAGGGCAGAAGCCTATTTAAGGCTCCCACCTCTCCACACAATTTTGGTGTTTCTATTCTTTTCTGGTGTAAAAAAGGCTGTAAAAGTATAACTCTGAATATGCATTTGAAAATAAAATTAGACTTCAGAGCTCCTTTTTATCCCTTATTCTGAATCTAATTCCACATTGTTGCCAGAGTTATTTTTCTAACACATGTTCATCATATAGTCCCTATGAAGCATCTACATTTGTTCCTCATTTCCCATCAGAACAAGTCTTGTCCCTCCTGCTGGGCATGGAAGGCCCTTAAGATCTG
This sequence comes from Tadarida brasiliensis, assembly GCA_030848825.1. Taxonomy (NCBI): domain Eukaryota; kingdom Metazoa; phylum Chordata; class Mammalia; order Chiroptera; family Molossidae; genus Tadarida; species Tadarida brasiliensis. The sequence continues at coordinate 61,559,869 of CM061267.1, read as the reverse complement.
TCTCTATCTCACTGACCCAACATTAGGTTTGATTACTTCTCAGCATGAACTTCCATTGTGATACTGCTGTAATTAGCTGGTTATTAATAATATGAAAGGAGCAAACGAGGAAGCCAGACATTATAGGCATGTCATTTGGGCAGCTTCACCAGGAAGCTGCAATTCTGCACTCCTCAGGGGACCACTGGGCTATATCCTGCAGATCACTGGTGGAAGGGGGTCCAACAAAGGGGAGCTAGATGCATGCCCAGTGAAGCTGGGGTGACATAGTGAAGGTACTTGCCCATCAGTCAAACCTGGGGAGAGAGACAGTTGGCCAGAATAGGTGGGGCCACTGCAAGGCCATGAAAATTTGGGAATACAGAATCCCCTAAACCAGCGGTTCTCAACCTGTGGATCACGACCCCTTTTGGGGTCGAATGACCCTTTCACAGGGCTCGCATAAGACTATCGGAAAACACATGTTTCTGATGGTCTTAGGAACCAAGACACCGCTTCTCTATCTGTCTCCAGGCAGGTCCGCCCACATGCAGATATGCTCACATACAACATGAGGAACTGTATTAAAGGGTCGTGGCATTAGGAAGGTTGAGAACCACTGTCAAAGGAATTCTTCCTCTCATTCCTCTTGTGCTCTTGGCTTGATCTTGGCTTCCTTGCATTAGCCTGTATGGCCCACAGCCATGAGGACCCCACACACAAAGGACTAATGGACTGCAGCTGGTAACACAAGCTAAGCTAGCCTGATGCTAGATTGGACTATGCCCTAATATGGAGTGGAAATTCTGGACACTGGCTCTAATTTTAGCCCTGCTGAGGGCAAAATGGGACTTATTCCTTGGCGGGACTGAGGGAAATGAAACCTTGGAAACTCAGGCATTTGATTCCACAGAAACAAGGCTTTCTACAATATCACATCCTCTTGTGTAAGTCTCAGAAAATTCTTTTCCTCGGGATATTGCAAGAAATCCACCCCCACTAGCAACTGGGGAGATGAGGCTCTCTCCTCTCCCTTAACAATTGGAGTTGGGCTACTCTCTAAAGAATTTTTCTGACTGGCCCTGGGCCTTCTCATTTCTAAGCTATTCAAAGTGGGAAGTCCTTTCCCCCTTTCTCCTTTCTTTTAACCTAAAATCCTTGTCCAGCTTGAGTGTAACCTTCAGGTAAGTCTTTTCCTATAGTCCTCTCACTTCTATCTGTATCATGGGATTTGTACTTTAAGTGAGTATATCCTCTCTTCTAGTGTTTCTTGGTTGTTCTGTGTGCATTCACCCATGTGAAATGATGTACTCTTCATAGATAGATAGCATCTTCTCCTTCATGCTGTGTGGAAACCTGGCTAATCCTCCCCACCCCCTCCCATTTGGCACTTCCCCTTTCTCCCTGTCACCTAGGGAAGGTGTGCCCACGAAGCACTGTAACAATTTCTCAGGTGCTGTTAAAAATGCTTAAGAAGAAGCATCATGGGTCATTATGAATACCTAGATCAGAGGCTGGCCAACTTTGTTGGTAAAGGGCAAGATAGTAAATATCTTAGGGTTTGAGGTTGTGTGGTCTCTGTTGCAATGACTCAATTCTGCTACTGTATCATGAAAATAGCCCCAGACCACACAGAAATGAATGAGTGTAACTGTGTTCCAATAAAATTTTATGGACATTGAAATTTGAATTTCATATAATTTTCACATATCAAAATAGTATTCTTCTTTTGACATTTTTAAACATTTAAAGATGCAAAATTGGATAACTAACCTGTTGTGCTAATCACTTTGCAATATATACACGTATAAAATCACAGTGTATACTTTAAAAATACATAATGTTATATGTTACACTGCACACCTTAAACTTAAACAATGGCACATGTCAATTGTGTCTCAATAAAACTGAAAAAAGTTTAAAAGCTATTCTTAGCTCAAGAGACATACAAAAGCAGATGAGGGACAGAATTTGGTTGGTGGGTCATAGTTTGCTGACCCCTGACCTAGATCATTGTTCCTAAAATTGTGGTCCCTAGACCACCTGCGTCTGAATCAGCTGGAGTCAGGGGTTTATAGAAAACATAAATTCTGGATCCAGTGAAGCCGAATTTCTGAGCACATTAAGGATACTACCAGGCAGCTGTGAATCACCACCTCTAGAAAGGCCATGGTGTTTTAGCTTTTTGAGTTAGTTCCCGTGAGCCAGTGAGCAGGCTTCTAACAGGCAGGGGCAATGACAGAGCCGGCTCCTCAGGAATCTATTCCACAAGACTTAGAACCTAAGTGAGGAACGTCAACAACAGGGATGCCATGCTTTTAATCAGCATTTTAGAATCCTTGTAGATGCAGGAAATTTAAAACCTGGGAATTCTGAGTGTTTGCATTTAAAATACATGTTATTCAGAATATCATGAGATGTGGCAAATCTTTATTTAACTTAAACTCAGTGAAAATAAAAATGTATTCATGGGGAAGGAAAGAAACTCACATTCCTTATTAAATATGTTGTGTATGAGACTGAAATGTAAAAAGAAACAATCTTTATATTTCTGCCTCAGATGAAAGTGTCTAGCTGAGGCCTTTGTCACTCATGGCAAATTCAGGAGAAATGGTTTATTTCATTTTGAGAAAACAGTTCTGAAGGGCAGATATAATGTATTTCTCAAGGCTCTGTATATACTCATTAACTAATACACTGAATTATAAAAAAGCACTTTCTAGGAAGAAGGGCCATCTGGAATGCTGTACCCATAGGGGCACTTCAACCAATGCAGATCAATGAGGCTGGATTACGACCCACCTGAGTAGAATAGGTTTGGTAGTTTCTGATCCACAGACCATCATTACCTGCATTCTGGAAATTATTCCCAAGCTCTAAAGGAAAGGAGTGTGCCAGGGGAACAAAGGAGCTCAAATTAACTTGCAACTCTAGCCAAGATTCATCAAGCACCTCTTTTGCGTCAGGCACTGTGATAAGTACATTAAGTGGTCTTTTTTGTTGTTGTTGTTTAATCCTCACAAAAAACATAGGAGTAGCTACATTTTACAGGCAAGGAAACCGAGTTTTGGAGAACTTAAGGAACATGTCCCAGGACCCAGATTTGAGCTCAGGGCCTGTGCTCCTAACGACTGTCCTGGATCACCTCCCAACACCATCACACTGAAAGTCAACCGGGCTTTGGTGAGTTTCCTTTCACTTTAGCTGGGGAAGAAACCAGACACTGGGCTGTGTGTAGAATCTGACAAACGTACGAGGCCCCATGGCAAAGAGGGCAGCGCTCTGGCGTGGTATTGTGCTAGGCCACCCCTATTGTCCTGCTAGGACCCTGAACCTGCCATGGTCAGCTCTGGATCACCCTTACCAAGATGGGAGATGATAGTTTTTGTTTTATGGTAATGTCTGAGAACCAGCGATCCAGGTTCCTAATAGAAAGGGGCAATGACAGAGCAGGCTTCTTAGGAATAAACTATCTTTCAAGACCTCCACTCAAAGAGGGGGACATCAACAGGAGCCACTGCAGACTTCATTAGAGAGGGAACCTAGATTCTAGCAGAAGTGAGCAAGGACGTCAGATGAAAGTTGAGATTTCAGACACAGATTCACAGGACACCATTCTGGGCCAGGGGATCCAATACCTAGTAAACGGGAACTGGTGATCCACAGAAAAACCATTATTTGAACATGGCTGTGTTTAATGCACCTAAAAACTTCTAGCAGACTGCATATATTAGAATTAACACATTCTTTTTTTTTTTATTTGGTCCTTATTAATTTTTCAAGTTAAAGCTTGTCTTCAAGTATGGCTCAGGGGAATAACACTGGGACTAATTAGAACAAACACTGTGCTCATCTCCTTATGCCTGATGAGGGAGAACAGATAAGTTCTCCTTAACACTTGAGAACAGTTTTGAATTAAAGTACTTTCAGACATTTTGGAGTTAGAGTACAATGCTACTTTTATGATATAACAATGACAATTGAAGTCTAACTTTGTGTAGTACACAGACCATTTTTATAGCATAATAAAGTATTTTTAAAGGGCAGGAGTGGTAAGCATAATTTATGATCACTTCCTTTGGGAACAAGGCTTATTTCTCTGTTAAAAATAATGTTTAGGCCTTTTATAAGAGGTGGATATACATTTTTATAATGTTTATTTTGCTAGTACTTTTTTGTAAATATGCAATTTATAAACAACATTTATATTACGTATGTGGACCTTAAGTTCACATTTTCCATCTATCACTCTAATTACTGTTTTTAATAAATAATTTTCCAAATTTCTGAAGGAATAAATGGAAATTCTAGGCTCTCAAGCACAAATATCAAAAGGGTCTCCCTATTCATTGAGACTTTCAGGGGCAGCTTGGGTAAGTCAATTCTCTGAAGGAAAAAAAAGGAGGAACAACTGCTTACTGTTTCTTTTTGTGACTCCCCCAGGGAGTTTTTCAGTGTGTTAAGGCACAGACCTCAAAAGGGTCATTAACTGATTTTCATAAACTCCTGCCGTTTAGAGCCCTTTGTCTAAGTGAGCTTCCTGAGGCACCTTAGGGGAGGTCTTTATGAATTTGGTGTAAGTCCCTTCTATTAAATTAGGAGATTCTGTCACTAGGCCAGGATCAAACTGCATGTTTGAATATACAAACTTAAATTTGAATATGAATTACCAAAGATGTATTGTTAAAATGCAAATTATGAGTTAGTAGGTCTGAGGGGGAATGCAGAATTACCAGGTCTCACAGGTCCTCTACCACACCTTGAGGAGCAAGGTGCTGCTATTAGGTTATCAGAGAAGGCAGCAAGCTTTGCCAGTGGCAGAAAGAAAAGAAACCAGGGCAAAAAGTGCAGAGAAGATCCTTGGTAATGAGAGTCAGAATATTTTTCAATGAAGACACAACTGCTTGGAATTTTTGGATGGGATTTTTGGACATTGTACCTGTCCCTCAAGGCAGGATGTTTTGGCATATGTGGCCCTGGGGCACTATAGGCCAGTTAATAACCTAGTTGTTATGACAACTGATAAAGAAAGTAGCATTAAAAACAAACAGAAATTCAAGTCATGCAATCTTTAAGTTAAAATAACAACTAAGGACTTTATCCTTTTTATTTGTATGTGCCCCTAGAGGGAACCAAACCCGCGACTCTCTGGTCCGCAGGCAGATGCTCCAACCGCTGAGCCAAACTGGCCAGGGCACAACAAAAGACTTTAAAAGAAAGGAACATGGCAGTGGGCAAGACCAGGGTCAGGGTGAGTGGTTGAGTGTGTGTGAGAGAGAGTGTGAGTGTGGGAAAGGATCTGCACAGCAGTGTGGGAACCTAGGGTGAATGATCCAGTGTTATGGACCACGGAGTGGCCAGCTAGCACTGGGTGAGGCTTGGCAAGGCACTTCTCTCCACTTGGGGCTGGAAAGCACCACCATTTTGGAAGATACACTGGGTCCTCCTTGGGAGGAGTCAGTGGGGAGTGGCTAGGGCCCAGTGCTGAGGCCATGGGCATGCCTGGCCCCATGGGACCAGCGGCCTCTGCTGCTCCCATGCCGGCCCATACATGGTAACTGCATGGCTGCGACAATTGTACATGGCAGCAGTGCATCCATGGGAGCTGAGCACAGTGGCAGAACCACCACCATGGGAGCCGGGCATGGCAGCAGCATCACTGCTGTGGGAGCCATGCATGCTAGTCCTACCCCACGTGGGACCCAGGAAAGCCAGCACTGCCCCCTGAGGGAACCACGCACCCCAGCCATGCCCTCACCGGTCCAGTGCAGTACCCTCACTGGGCTCCTGCACCCCAGCAGTACCCCTGCTGGACCTGAACACCCCAGCAGTGCCTCCAATGGCACACAGACATGAGTCACCAGCTGTCAGTCCTCCAGGGCCTACAGCAGACAACTGGCAGTGGCCCACTGGCTGTGCACCAGCCCACAACCGCTGACCCCACAGGTCCCACTGCAGCCAAAAGCTGCCAGAACCCCTTGATGACCAGACTAGATCCAGAGATCAGGCCTCACCATGATCCAATGCACCTGGACACACTGAGCTGCATATGCTACCTGGTGTACCTCACCTGGCCCTGAACTACCAGACTGCTAAAATGGTGAGACAAAGAAACAACCCTCAAATGAAATAAAATGAGGAATCACCAACAAAGGAACTAAATGAAATGGAAGCAAGCAGTTTGTCAGATGAATAATTCAAAGAAATGGTTGCAAGGGTACTCAAACAACTTAGTGAGAATTACAAGCAACTTAATGAGAATTATAAAGAACTCAGTGGGAACTACATCAGCATGAAAAAAGAGGTAGAGCTATGCATAAAAATCTAGTGATAATGAAGAATAACACAGCTGAAATAAAGAATACCCTGGAAAGATTCAATAGTAGATTAGAAGAAGCTGAGGACCGAATAAACGAGTTAGAATACAAAGTAGAAAAAAAAACACCCAATTAGAGAAGCAAATGGAAAAAAAATTAAAAAGCAGGAGGAGAGTTTAAGGGAGCGTTGGGACAATATGAAATGTAACAACATTCATATCATAGGGATACCAGAAGGAGAAGAATTGGAGAAAGGAATAGAGAACCTGTTTGAAACAATAATGATAGAAAAATTCCCTAACCTAGTGAAGGAAAAAGTCACACAAGTACAGGAGAAACAGACAGTCCCAATCAAGGTGAACCCAAAAAGACCCACACCTATTAAAATGGCAAACATTAAAGACAAAGAAAGAATCTGAAAGGCAGCAAGAGAGAGACAGAAAGTTACCTACAAGGGAGCTCCCATTAGACTCTCAGCTGATTTCTCAATAGAAATACTTCAGGACAGAAGGGAGTGACATGGAGTATACAAAGTAATGAAAAGACTACTCTATCCTGCAAGGCCATCATTCAAAATTGAAGGTGAGATAAAAGGCTTCATAGTTAAAAACAAACAAACAAACAAAAAAGGGCTAAAGGAGTTTATCACCAACAGACCAAAATTGCAAGAGATCCTAAAGGAATTGTTGTAAGAAGAAATATATAAAGAGGGGAACAGAGGCATAAAGAATAAAAATGGCAAACATAAGTACCTACCAATAATGACCTTAAATGTAAATGGCTTAAACACTCCAAACAAAAGACATAGGGTAGCTGATTGGATAAGAAAACATGACCCATAGATATGCTGTCTACAAGAGACCCACCTCAGAACAAATAATTCACACAGGAGGAAAGTGAAGGGATAGAAAAATATTTTCCATGCAAATGGAAAAGAAAATAAAGCTAGCATTGCAATACTCATATCTGATGAAATAGACTTCAAAATGAGGACCATAACAAGAGTCAAAGATGCCCACTACATAATATTAAAGGGATCAATCAACGAGAGAATATAACCTTGGTAAACATATATGCACCCAATATAGGAGCACCAAAATGTATTTAAAAAACTGTTAGAGGACTTTAAGGGAGAGATTGACAGCAATACAATATGGTAGGGAAATTTAACACCCCACTGACATCACTGGATACATCTTCTAGACAAAGACTCAACAAGGAAACAGAGACCCTAAATGACACACTAGATCAGATGGATTTAATTAATATTTATAGAACATTTTACCCCAAAGTTGCAGAATATAAATTCTTCTCAAGTGCACATGGGACATTCTCAAAAATAGACCACATTTTAGGACACAAACTAAGTCTTTACAAGTTCAAGAAGATTGAAATCATATCAAGCATCTTTTTGGATAACAGTGGTATGAAATTAGAAATCAATTACAATAAAAACACTCAAAAACATTCAAACACACGGAGGCTAAATAGCATATTATTAAACAATGAATGGATTACCAAGGAGATCAAGGAAGAAATAAAAAAAACTTACTGGAAATAAATGAAAATGAACACAAAACAACACAAAATCTATGTCACACAGCAAAAGCAGTACTGAGAGGGAAGTTCATGACATTACAGGCCTATCTCAACAACCAAGAAACATTTATAATAAACTAACCCTATAACTTCAAGAATTAGAAATAGAACAAAAAGAAAAAGAAAAACCCAGAGTAAGTAGAAGGAAGGAAATAACAAAGATCAGCATGGAAATAAATGACATAGAGACTAAGAAACAATTAAAAAGATCAATGAAACCAAGAGCTGGTTCTTTAAAATGATAAACAGAATTGATGAACCTTTAGCCAGACCCTCCAAGAAACAAAAAAAGAGGTCCCAAATAATTAAAATCAGAAACAAAAGAGTTGAAGTAACACCTGACACCACAGAAATACAAAGGATTGTAAGAGAATACTATGAATAATTATATGCCAACAAATTGGACAATCTAGGCAAAATGACAAATTGCCACTATCACACAAGCTTCCAAAACTCCACCAGGAAGAGTCAGAAAACCTGAACAGACTGATAATAACTAAAGAAATTGAAGCAGTAATAAATAAACTCCTGGCAAACAAATGCCCTGGTCTGGAGGGCTTCACAGGGGAGTTTTACCAAACATTCAAAGAAGAACTAACTCCTATTCCCCTCAAACTATTCCAAAAATTCAAGAGGAAGGAAAAATTCCAAGCTCTTTTTTATGAGGCCAGCATAATCCTAATTCCGAAACCAGATAAAGACACTACAAAGAAAGAAAATTGCAGGTCTATATCACTGATGAACATAGATGCCAAAATCCTCAACAAAATATTAACAAATCAGATCCAGCAATATATCAAAAAAATTATTTACCATGACCAAATGGGATTTATCCCAGGGATGCAAGGCTGGTACAGTATTCACAAATCAATAAATGTGATACACCATATAAACAAAATGAAAGGTAGAAATCATATGATCATATCCATAGATGCTGAAACAGCATGAGACAAAATCTAGCACCCATTTTTTTTTATTAAAAATTCCCAGCAAAGTAGGAATGGAGGGATCATACCTCAACATAATAAAGGTCATATATGACAAACCTACAGCCAACATCATACTCAATGGGCAAAAACTAAAAGAATTTCCCTTAAATACAGGAACAAGACAGAGATACTTGCTTTCGCTACTTTTATTCAACATAGTACTGGAAGTCTTAGTCACAGCGATCAGACAAGAAGAAAAAATGAAAGGCATCCAAATTGGAATGGAGGAAGTGAAACTCATTATTTACAGATGACATAATATTGTACATAGAAAACCCTAAAGACTCTACCAAAAAACTACTAGATTTAATAAATGAATTCGACAAAGTACCAGGATACAAATCATCCAGAAATCGATGGCATTTTTATACAGCAATAACGAACGCTCAAAAAGAGAAACTAAAAACAAAACAAAACAAAACAAAACAAAAAAACCCCAAAAAACAATTTCATTTACAATTGCAACAAAAAATTAAGATACCTAGGAATAAACTTAATCAAGGAGGTAAAAGACCAGTTCTCAGAAATCTATATGACATTGAAAAAAGAAATAGAGAAAGATATAAAATAGTGGAAGCATATATCCTGTTCATGGATTGGAAGAATCAACATCATTAAAATGTCCATACTACCCAAATCAATCTATAGATTCAATGCAATCCCTATTAAAATACCAATGCCATATTTCACAGATCTAGAACAAAAACTCCAGAAGTTTATATGGAACCAAAAGAGACCCCGAATAGTCACAGTAATCTTGAATAAGAAGAACAAAGTGGGAGGAATCACAATAACGGATATCAGGTTACACTACAAAGCCATTGTAATCAAAACAGTCTAGTACTGGCATACGAACAGGCATATAGATCAATGGAACAGAACAGAGAACCCAGAAATCGACCCAAGAAATTATGCTCAATTAATATTTGACAAAAGAGGCAAGAGCATACAATGGAATAAAGACAGTCTGTTCAATAAAGGGTGTTGGGAAAATTGGACAGGTACATGCAGAAAAATAAAACTAGACAACCAACTTACACTATACACAAGAATAAATTGAAAATGGATAAAAGACTTAAATGTAAGTCATGAAACCAAAAAAAATCATAGAAGAAAATGCAGGTAGCAAAATCTCAGACATCACATGTAGCAGAATTTTCATTGATACATCATCAAGGGCAAGAAAACAAAGAGAAATATTAATAAATGGGACTACATCAAACTAAAAAACTTCTGCACAGTAAAAGAAACTAGCATCAAAATGAAAAGGGAACTCACTGTATGGGATAACATATTTGCAAATGATATATTGGATAAGGGGTTGATTTCCAAAATATATCAAGTACTTATACAACTCAACAAAAGGAAGACCAACAATTCAATTTAAAAATGGGCAGAGGGCCTGCATAAACACTTCTCCAAAGAGGACATACAAATGGCCAAGAGATGTATGAAAAAATGCTCAACATTGCTAATCATCAGAGAGATGCAAATTAAAAGGACATCATACATAAGAATAAACTCAAAATGGATAAAAGACTTAAATGTGACTCGTGAATCCATAAACATCCTAGAAGAAAATGTAGGCAACAAAATTTCAGACATCATATGCAGCAGAATTTTCACTGATACAAAGCCTAAGGCAAGAGAAATTAATACATGGGACTACATCAAACCAAAAACCTTCTTCACAGGAAAAGAAACAACCATCAAAATGGAAAGGGAACCCACTATATGGGAGATCATAATTGCCAACAGTACATCAGATAAAGGGTTAATTTCCAAAACATAATAAGTACTCATACAACTCAGCAAAAGGAAGACAAAGAACCCAATTAAAAAATGTCAGAGGACTTAAATAGACACCTATCCAAAAAGGACATACAAATGACCAAGAGACATATGAAAAAATGCTCAATGTCACTAATCATCAGAGAGATGCAAATTAAAACAACTATGAGGTATCTCCTTACACCTGCTAGAATGGCCGCCATCAACAAATCATCAAACAACAAGTGCGGGTGAAGGTGTGGAGAAAAGGGGACTCTAGTACACTGCTGGTGGGAATGCAGACTGGTACAGCCACCATGGAAAACAATATGGTGTTTCCTCAAAAAATTAAAAATTGATCTGCCATTTGTCCCAGTGATCCCACTTCTAGGAATATATCCTAAGAAACCTGAAACACCAATCAGAAAGAATGTATGTACCCCTATGTTTATAGCAGCACTATTTACAATTGCTAAGATCTGGAAACAGCCCAAATGTCCATCAATAGATGAGTGGATAAAAAAGCTGTGGTACACATACACAATGGAACACCATGCAGCTGTAAGAAAGAGAGATCTCTTATCCTTTAAGACAACATGGAGGGACCTAGAGAGCATTATGCTAAGCAAAATAAGCCAATCAGAGAAAGACAAATACCACATGATCTCACTTATTTGTGGAATATAATGAACAAAATAAGCTGATGACAAAATAGATCCAGAGACATAGAAAAGAGTAAGGTTCAGACTGACAAACCTCAGAGGAGGGGGCTAGGGAGGATGGATGAGATAAACCATAGAACTTATATGCATGTATGTGTAACCAGTGAACATAGACAACAATGCTGGGGGGGGGGTGCAGGATAGGGAGGAGGGTGTCTGGGGGGGGGGCGGAAAGGAGAAACATTTGTAACAAAAATAAATCAATAAAAATTGCAAAAAATTAAAAGTAAAAAAAATAAGTAAAACAAAACAAAACAAAAAAGGACTATGAAGTATCACCTCACATCTGCCAGAATGGCTGCCATCAACAAATCATCAAACAAGTGCTGGTGAGGGTGTGGATAAAAGGGGACTCTAGTACACTGCTGGTGGGAATGCAGACTGGTGTAGCCACTATGGAAAACAATATGGTGTTTCCTCAAAAAATTAAAAATGGAACGGCCATTTGATTTCGTGATCCCACTTCTAGGAATATATCCTGAGAATCCTGAAACACCATGCAGAAAGAATATATGTATCCCTATGTTCATACCAGCACTATTTACAATAGCTAAGATCTGGAAACAACCCAAGTGTCCATCAGTATATGAGCAGTTAAAAAAGCTGTGGTACATTTACACAATGGAATACTATACAGCTATAAAAAAGAAAGATCTCTTACCCTTTGAGAGGGCATTGAGGGACCTGGAGAGCACCATGCTAAGTGAAATAAGCCAGTCACAGCAAGACAAGGATCACATGATCTCACTTATTTGTGGAATATAATGAACAAAATAAGCTGAGGAACAAAATAGATCCAGAGACATGGAAGTAGGGATCAGACTGACAAACCTCAGAGGGAAGGGGGTTTGGGAGTGGGTGGGAAGAGATAAACCAAAGAACTTATATGCATATATGCATAACCAATGGACAGAGACAACAGTGTGGTGAAGGCACGGGGGGACAGGAGCGGGGAGGATGTCCACAGGGGAAAAAAAGATGAATATCTGTAATACTTTCATTAATAAAGATAATTAAAAACATAAAAATATAATAACTAAGAACAGATGCCTAATGTTTTATTCCATCAGACAAGCACTGTAATACTTTTCTGTATCTTAAAGGTTTATCGGACAAATATGACTGGTTCCACTGTATATTACTGGTACTCGCTTCAAATAGCTTTCCTCAAGTTTGCTAACTTATGACAACAAAGTCCTCCTTTCTTCTGCTCCCCTGAAGGAATCACAAGGACTCCTTTCCCTGATCTTTTTCCCTTTATTGAAGACAGAGCAATTTTTCGAAGGTCCTTAGGCTGAAGAGTCTGTAATTTACCTTATGTTGAGAACTAGAGTGTGGTAGAAGTCCAGTGATTGTCTAATAATCACTCGACTCCTTAGAGCCTGTAATGCAGTTCTTTAAAAAAAAATGTTTTTATTGGTTTCAGAGAGAGGAAGGGAGATGGAGAGAGAGATGGAAACATCGATTGGCTGCCTCCTGCATGCCCCCTTTTGGGGATTGAGCCTGCAACCTGGTCATGTGCCCTGACCAGTAATCAAACCGGCAACCTCCTAGTGCATGGGACAATGCTCAACCAACTGAGCCACACTGGCCTGGCAACAATGTAGTTATTATGAATAAAAATTGAAAGGTTTTATTTCAAACTCAGATTCTGAGGTTTTTTTTTAATAATATAAACCAAAATGACCATGTACAGTTATCAATACCCTTTGGAGTGGGGGAAAGATGAGACACTTCAGTCAGGAACCATTGCTGGAAGATGTTCCACAGGAGAAAATCCACATAGAAGAAAAAAAGGGGAAAAAAGAAATCATATATTTTTAAGGTATATTGTTCAAAGTATGTAGCTTCAAACAAAATTGGCTAGCAAACTCATGAATTTAATAGGCTTTTCTGACAAGAGGAAATAGCTAAACACTATCTGCTAAACACTAAAATGTATAGATGTAGAAGTAATATAATCTTGCTTATATCTTCTGTTATGGATGAATACAAGAAAAAAGTAAAATGTGATTGTGTTGCTGGATTTGTATTCATTTTCAGAACAGTATTATAATTAGGATAATAGCATAGTTTTAATGCATAAAAACAGTATACTAAATTAATTCGTTTTTCACAATACATGTGAGCAATGCTTTTTGGTGCAATAAATTGTCCTCTCGACTACACAAGAAAATTGTTGCATAAACTCTTAACAATCAGAGATCAACTGACTACTCGGTCCATTTAAAGTTTATTAAAGGGCCAGGGATCTTTTAGTCTGAAAGGTCCAATGTGTCTTTTTGGGATTCCCTTGATAAATTCTGAAGGGGAAAAATGGCAATGCCAATGCTGTGACTTAGCAGAAAATCTTGACTTGAAGAAATGACAAGAATATTCTTAGGGCTTTCCTGGGAAAATGTGGGGTGCTGGGAGAGTCTTACTGGAAGAAGTCACATCTGACCTGAATTCTCAAGGGCAAATAAGAGTTTGCTAAAAATATGGAAAAGAAGGAATTTTTTACATAGGAAGAAGTAATTTGGTATGACAATGAGGTATAAAACAACAGTTGCATGTTGCTAGGAGGATATAAGGTCCCCGAAGGCAGGGATTTTTAATCTATTTTGTTCACTACTATATTATATAACTTCAAATGGTGTCTGAAACATGATAGGTGCTTAATAAATATTTGTGGAATGAAGACAGTGACACGGGCTAAAGAGGTTGGTATGGACTGGATGTTGAAGGATTTGGATGTAAGATAAAGAGTTTGTCTTGGTTCTCTAGAGGCCACAGAGAAGCACAGAGGGTCTTAAAAAGGGAAATAAAACCATACAAGTCGACAAGGTTATGTGGGTGGCCATGGTAGTGGTGGTGAGGCTATAGAGTTATATAACAAAAAAGTCACAATCTGGGAAATCTCAGTTTTTGAAGAATGGACAAAGGAACATAATTCATTAAAGGAGTCTGAGAAGACACAGAGTACTGGAAGACTACCTGAGACTGGTGTCCTAGAAGCCAAGGGAGGAGAGATTCTGGAAGAAATGAGAAGCATTCATTTGACAAGTAGGAAGCTATTGTTAACATCAGAGAGAGCATTTTCAGTAGTGTGATGGGGACAGAAACTAGATAGCAGTGGGTTGAGGGGTACAAGGCAGGTAAGAAAGCACAGATGTTAAGTAAATCTGCTTCTTCAAGAGTAACAGTCTTAAATCATTTATGAAATGAGGTGGGACATATGTAGGGACATATATGAATGATATTTCAAGGAAGTTGTCAGAGAATGAAAGAAAAGAGACAGAGCCATGGCTGGAGGGTAATGCAGAACCAAGAAAAGATTCTTAAAGTATAAGATAAATTCCAGCAGGTTTATAAAACAAGGTGCTCAAAGAAAAAGAAGTTGTAATAGTTCCCACGATAAAAAAGATATTGATGGAGCCATTCCCTGAGTGGTCAGGAGCAGCTTCCTTCCAGAGCAAGGTGAAGTTAGGATGAATCTAAATACAAGCTTATTTCTGAGGCATAAGGGAGAGGAACTAATCCATAAGCACTAGGGATAATGGATATTGGATTAGCTTCAGCTAAATGTAGATCTGATGAATGTATTTTAATGGTCATTATTATGTATGTTATGTATTTTAATTTTATTTTCTTTATATAGGAGTGGGGATTTATATGGCAAGCAGCAGGTATTGTATTTGGGATTTAGCAGGCTGCCCAAACTCACATTAGATTGCTGGCATATGTGGTTTGGGTAGTTTTTTAACACACGAAAAAATAAATAGCTAAAATGTAATGTATTCATCCCAAATTTATAACCATATAACTAAAATTGATTCATCTATGCTTCCTTCACTAAATTTCATTCCAAATTTAAGTGGACGTGTCATTTTGGTGCAACTTTTTCCAATCTACCAGTAGAAGATGTTTTGTAACATAAAACTGTATCTGAACTGAAATGCATTATAATGCTCATTAAAACTGACTCTCCTGGAAATGTAAAACTGATTTATATAATGCACTACAAAATTCTCCATAAATGTACCACACACACATTGTGAAATAATGTCAATTAGGAGGACAGGCAAAACATACATTTCCTTTAAATTTTAGGGCAATTGGCATAACATATTAATATGGTATAATAATTGTAATTCTTTTCATTGCACTTTTGGTAGAATTTACATTCATTAAAAGTGTATGGTTTTGTATTCTACAATATGAAAACATGAATATGACTTTATAGTGTTTCATAGCAAGATAATGCTGTGGGTGATTTCATTCATTTATTCAGCAAATAAGGGCATACATGCAGGTGTTATGATTCAAAAGTCTTCATGGCAAGATTTTCTGAGTTTACCATTTGGAATTCTCTTGTACATAACTTTAATTGCACTTAGTCCACTTAACTTTCTACTCTCATGCATAAGCAACTAGCACTTTAGAGGCAGAGCCCATTTTTGATACCAGCATAATTTCCTAAATATAATTTATTACACTATAATGGCAGATAGTGAGAATGTGACTTATTTTTTGGCTACTTAAGTTTTAACATTTATAGAACCAGGGGAATTTGATACTTACTTGGTAAATATATCATACATTGGTCATTGTTAGATTTGAGTTCGTAACTTTTTAAAGTCAATGAAAAGACACTAAGATTCTCTCCCACCGCATAGAAATAATTTGCATAAACTGATTAAACATATTTTATGCAATGTAAATTTCATCATCTTCCTTGTTGGCTAGAGCCATCATTGCTTCTTTCCTTCTTCTCTCTGACATTTCTTGGTATCTAAAATTCTGCCAAGTTTTGTTTAAGGTTAATAAATGTTTGGGCTGTGAGCTCAAGGAAATTACCACTGTGGATTAGAAGGGGGGCAAGAAATGTATTTATAGATAGTACAGGAACAACAAACTACTCTTTCTAACTCCTTTCTCCAGGGGTCCCCAAGTAATGAATGTGCGATTATAATGAAATAAGCCCGTAATTCAGAAACGTTAAGAACTGTAGAGTTTTTGAGATGATATGAACATTACAGATTATTCTCAGTTTAGAAATGGGGAGCTGGTAGCCAGACAATTTAAGTGACATGCTCAAAACAGCCATGTGGATTAGTAGTACCGACATACCAGAAACCTGGTGCGCTAATCCTAGTTAAATGAGTTTTTTTTGTCTATGCCTGCATGCTTTTCCTAAGTGAAGTCATTATTGTTCGGCAGATTTTACAGCCATATAACAAGTACAGTTAATGGATTAATTTACAGGATTAATCTGTTATTACCCATTAGATTTAAAGTAAGCTCCATAAGAGCAAGGACATATTTTGTTCACTGATGTCCCCATATTTAGAATGGCACCTGGCACATTTGTGGAATGGACAAAAAGGAAGACGCAACTTAGGCAAATATTTGGTATATGACCAAACAGAAAGGAGGGATGCTAAGTTTGCTTCAAAAGCCCAGACAGAAGAAAATCAGCAGAAACATCACTTTGCCCATTTTTGTACACTCAGCTGCATTATTTGTCTCACATATGCATCTTCCTGAGTTTTGTGTGTGACTCCCCTCCTTTTCCTAATGTCATAACACAATAACATAACTTAACAAGCATGCATCCCAAGCTCTGAGGGAAAAATGGGAAATAAAATACAGTCTTTGCTATTGAGGGAAATTAGCTAGTATTTTAAAAACAAGTAGTTTCTCTGAATTGGCACTCCTGCATATCTCCACTGGAGTAATTATTTACATTTATACTGGTGACAATAGAAATGTAAATCATAACATGTCCTTTCTTTGCACTCAAGGTGTCCTCAAATTAGTAAGTGGGGTAAACAAAAGGTAAATACCAAATCGACAATTAACAGCTATATCTTGTTACATGGATACTGTACTTACCATCTATAAAACACTCCTGTCCATTCTTCCATTTATATTTAGAAATGGCCAACAGATATATTTTTAAATAAAATAATTGATATATTGATCTATTTGACTGATGTATGGAGAGATGGGGTGAAATGGGGTATTCTTTGGATTAAAGAGAACTTTCCATTTTAAATTTTTTATTTTTATGGTACTTGAACTTTATGATAAAGAGCTGAAAAAGTCATTTATCTGTAGGGTAATTATGAAAGGAGAATCTAGGGTAATTAAGAAAGGAGAAGGATGGTACTTTCCCCATAAAATCACAGTACATGTAAATAACATATAAAAGAAACTGTCTTCAAGTGACCAAAACACTGATGTTAACTTCTCCCCAACTAGTAAATCAAGTAAAAAAAAAAATTGAGTTATTTTTAACTGACTTGAATGATCACATTAACTCAAAATATGTGATCTTGTTGCCAAATCCAGTGTTAAATTCTCAGTCCTCTCGTACTCAGCAAACGCAACAATTATTCACACCTTTCACTTTGAAACATTTCCCTTCATAAAGCTATCAGTTATCCCTCTCTTTGTTTCTCCTCCTTCCTCACAAGTCATACTTTCTTAGTCTTTTGATGGTCACTTTTCCTGATCTCTACAATTGGAGGGTTCCAGTCCTCAATCCTCAGAATGTTTCTCTTCTTTATTTACACTCACACCCTACATGTTCCCATACAGCCTCTACCTTTAAGTACCATCCACAAGCCAGCCATCTCCTCTTGGATAGCTAAAGCTATCTCAAGCTTGGCATGTCCCAAACTAGATTCTTGATTCCAACCTGAAGCCCCCCATGACTGTTTCTATCCATCATATACATCATCTCAGTAAATGGCAACTCTCTACTTAGATAAAAAATTTTGCAGTCTTGGATTCCTCCCTTTCTCGTATACCCCACATTCCATCCGTGAGCAAATCTTATGGTTCTTCCTTTGAAATATATTCAGAATCCACTTCCTACTGCCTCCATTTCTACCATCCTTTTCCAGTCTCTCTTCATCTCTTACTTGGATTGCTGTAAAAGCCCACTCACTTGTCTATTTCCAGACTTGCCTGCTAAGAGTTTATTCTCCACACAGCAGCTACAGTGAGCCTTTTAAAATGTTATATCATATCATTCCTATATTTAAAAACTCCAAAGGCTTCCCATTTCACTCAAAAGAATAAAATCTAACGTCCTTCCTGTGGCCCATGGCCTTACCTGCCTCCTTACAGCCCCAACAATCTCTCTGACTCATTTACCATTCCATCTTTTCCCCACTCAGTCTCAGCCACATGAGCTCCTTGATGTTACTTGACTATATCAAGCACAGTCCTGCCTCAGGGCCTTCCAGTTGCCTGAAATATTCTTCCCTGGATTCCCACACAGCTTGCTCCCTTACTTTCCTTAGATCTCTGCACAGATGTCTTTCTTGACTACTCTTTTTATAAGAGAACTATCTTCTTTGTTCATTATCTAGTATCCTACTAGGAGATAAGCTTCTTGAGGCAGGACTTTGTTTTGACTACTGTCATACTTCCAGCATCTAGAGCAGTGCTGAGCACAGTAGATCCTCCACAAATACTTATTAAGTATATGAGAATGGATGAATAAATTCTGTACGTCCAAGCAGAAGCCATCAGAGCTTTCTAGTATAATGTAAAACTCACTGATATTATAATCAGAAGAAATAGATTTCAGTTCTGTTTATGCTACTTTTAATTGTGAGACAACAACTCTACATGTTATTTCTAGCATTCTGTCTCTCTCACCTTAAGGGTCATCATGCATCAATTTCCCATTTTGGTATATGTCCTGTGAGATCAATAGCATTTTCCATGCTTAGGATCATGCATTTTGTCATTAATATTTATTCATATTTCTTATGGGGGAATCATAAACTGCCTATCCATGTGCCAAGACACACATTCATTGAACTTAGACCAATTATTTAACTCTGAGCCTAAGTTTCTTTATCCATGAAAGTTGGGTTGAGAATTGAAATGTGAGTAGACCTTGTAAATTTTAAAACATATACCAATGGCTTAGGTGTACCTCAAAAGCCTAAAATAAATGACATTAAAATGCTATATTATAAAAAAGATTTTATGTCATGCTTTGACATAATCAGTAGTCATATAAGACATATCAAGGGTAGAATATCTACTACATGTGTGACCCCAAATCATTCCCTATTCCTGGGCACAAAGGATTACTACATTTCCAAGACTCTTATGATTGGTAAGAGCTAGAACTGAGTTCTGGCTAATGAAATGATGTGGAAGAAGTAATGTATAAAGTTAGATTACATAATATTGATTGTGGGCTGTCCGTTTTGACTTTAACCTAATCTCTCTGGATAGTACTCATTTAATATAACCAGTGCTATTTTCTCTTGGAAATATTCTCGTATCAGATCTTGGTGAATATTGACGCTCTCTCTCTCTTTTTTTGTTTTGGCTAAAATCTCTTTTGATGATTTCTTAAGGCTTTTGTTATTGTGGTAATGGTAGTTTTAAAATTCAAAGTTCTTTTTTGAATTTTATATATATTCAAAATTGGCTACTTATATATTTTTCCAAACCAGTAGTAACATAAAATGAATACTAAAATCTTTGGGGTAAAGTGGCATAATGCATGCAACTTAAAGTTAAATGGTTATGAAACATACACATGCACACACACACACACACACACGCACACTATTAAACAAATGGGGCAAAACAGTAACAGCAACATGGGTAAATGGTATATGGTGTTCTGTGTACTATACTTGCAATTTTTATGTAAATTTGAAACTATTTATTTTTATTTATTGATTGATTTTAGAAAGAAGAAGAAGAAGAAGAAGAGGAGGAAGAAGAAGAGGAGGAAGAAGAAGAGGAGGAAGAAGAAGAAGGAAGAGAGAGATTTGTTGTTCCACTTATTTATGCCTTTATTGGCTGATTCTTGTATGTGCCCTGACCAGGATCAAACCTGCAACCTTGGCATATCGGGACAGTGCTCTAACCAACTGAGCTACCTGACCAGGGCTGAAACTATTTCTAAACAAATTTGTTTTTAGAAAAAAATGTTTGCATTATGAAAATTAAATACTTTTATTTTCTCTTTGCAGTTTAAAACTTGTAATAGAGTGTTTTTGTCTGAAAATATACTTTTTGAAAATTTAAAGCAGAATTTTCTACATAGACACAATTCTCTGTGTCCATATTTTTATGCTTTTTCCTCATACACAGCTCTGATATAGTTTATGCTGCCTCCCAAATACTTTAAATTTTATTTAAAGTATTTAATGTAAAAGAAAGAGATGCCAGTTAATTATTATATTGTCAGCATGAGAAAGGAATATTTTGATCCAGTGAAAACTTTTAAGATCACATCTTCTAGAAACATAAAAGAAAAATTTAAAATACTGATCAACTGTAACTTATGGAAGGTTCACAAATTAAGTAGGGGACTTTATTGCATTTTAATATGAATAAGAGTACAATATCTGACAAGGATTGGTTACAGTAATCACTCTGAAGTTGCTTTATTCCAGACATAAAAATCATCCCTCTTGGACAGAAAGTGTAATAATTTTTTATTCTATACTAGCTTGAGCAACGGCCAACAAACTACTTATAAATAAATTTTAGGTTTCTTGAACCATTAAAATATGAAAACAATTAGCCAACCTAGTCAAGAAAACAGCACCAATAAGAAGTGAGAATAACAGAAATACTTTAAGGTAAAGTGGAAAAGAGGGAACGTGCCTTAATGTAATAAAGACCATATATGACAAATCCATAGCCGACATCATATTCAGTGGGCAAAAACTGCAAGCATTTCCCTTAGGATTGAGAGCAAGTCAGGGTTATTTGCTTTCGCCACTCTTATTCAACATATTCCTAGAAATCCTAGCCACAACAATCAGACAAGAAGAAGTAAAAGACATCCAAATTGGAAAGGAAAAAGTAAAACTGTCATTATTTGCAGATGACATGATACTGTGTAAAGGAAACCCTAAAGATTCCACCAAAAAATACCAGAACTGATAAATGAATTCAGTAAAGTAGTAGGATACAGAATAAATCCAGAAATCAGTTGCATTTTAATATATCAATAATAAACTATCAGAAAGGGAAACTAAGAAAACAATCCCATTCACAATTGCTTCAAAAAAAAAAAAAATCTAGGAATAAATTTAACCAAGGCTGTAAAAGACTTATACTCAGAAAATTATAAGATACTGAAGAAAGAAATAGAAGAAGATACAAATAAGTGGAAGCATATACCATGTTCATGGATATGAAAAATTATCATTAAAATGTCCATACTACCCAAAGCAATCTACAGATTCAATGCAATTCCTATCAAGATACAAATGACAAATTTCACAGAACTAATAAAAATATTCCAAAAATTTATATGGAACCACAAAAGATCTTGAATAGAAACAGAGATCTTGAGAAAGAAGAACAAAGTTGGAGGAATCACGCTACCTAATATCAAACTATACTAAAAGGCCATAGTAATCAAAACAGCATGGCACTGGCATAAAAAAAGACATGTAGATCAATGGAACAGAATAGAGAACCCAGAAATAAACCCACACCTTTTTTAGTCAATTAATATTTGACAAAGGAGGCAAGAGCACACTATGGGCTAAAGATAGTCTATTCAATAAATTGTATTGGGAAAATTGGACAGATATGTGCAAAAAATTGAAATTAGACCACCTTCTTACACCATACACAAGAATAAACTAAAAATGGATTAAAGACTTAAATGTTAGACTTGAAACCATGAAAATCTTAGAAGAAAACACAGGTAATAAAATCTCGTACATTTCTCGTAGCAATATATTGATATATCTCCTTGGGCAAGGGAAACAAAAGAAAAAATAAACTGGACTACATCAAGCTAAAAAGTTTTTGTACAGCAAATGAAACCATTAGCAAAATGAAAAGATAACCCACTGAATGGGAGAACATATTCGCCAATGATACATCTGATCATTGTATCCAAAATTTATAAAGAACTTATACAATTCAACACCAAAAAATCAAAAAACAAAAAAACAATCCAATTAAAAATGGGCCAAGGACCAGAACAGACAATTCTCCAAAGAGGACAAACAGAGGGCCAATGGACATATGAAAAGATGCTCAATGTCACTAATCATCAGAAAAATGCAAATTAAAACTACAACGAGATATTACCTCACACTTGTCAGAAGGGCTATCATCAACAAATCAACAAACAACAAATGTTGGTGAGGATGTGGAGAAAAGGGATTCCTTGTGCACTCTTGGTGGGAATGCAGATTGGTACAGCCACTGTGGAAAGCAATATGGAGTTACTTCAAAAAATTAAAAATGGAACTGCCTTATGACCCAGTGATTCCACTTCTGGGAATTTATCTGAAGAAACATGAAACACTAATTGGAAAAAATATATGCAGGCCTAGGTTCATTGCAGTGTTATTTATAATGGCCAAGATTTGAAGCAGCCCCATTGTCCATCAGGAGATGAGTAGATAAAACAGCTGTGGAGGGATTGAGAAAAAAAATTTTAAAATTTAAAAAAGAGAGAAAGAACTGACTGACAGAAAAATGGACAACATTGTAGTGATTGCATGGTGGAGGGGAGTGAGTGGAGGTGGAAGAGGGTATGGGGTGGGGCGGGGGGTAAATGGTGATGGAAAAAAATAGAATAAAGAAAAAGAAAGAAGAACAATTAGCCAATCTAATCAAGAAAACAGTACCAATGAGAAGTGAGAATAATAGAAATACTGTAAGATTGAGTGGAAAATAAAATAAAAAATAGAGAATACTTGATTTAATTCTATGTAAATACATTTGGAATCATGAATAAAAGAGAACATTTTGTAAGGTAAAATAAATTATAAAAATTGAGCTCAGGCAAGACAGATGCTCTAAGAAGATTCATTACTATGAAAAAAATTGAGAAAAGTTGTAAAATGGTATCTCTCCCCCACCAACCAAATCCTAAGCCCAACCCAACCCACTACAACTAGATAATTTCAAAGGTGTTATTATATTATACTTTCAAGGACTAGATAACTTCAATGTTACTTAAATTATTTTAAAGCAGACAGAGAAGAAAAACTATTGATTGCTTTTATGGCATCTACTATAACTTCAATAGTAAAATCTGATAGTCAAAAATCAAAACAGAACCCGAAAAAGAAAAACTTCAACCTCAAATGTTAATGTTGATGCAAAATTACATATGCAAAATAGAATATAGGAGAACTTTATAAGCATAATGTAGTTTATTTCATGAATGAAAGGATAGTTCAATAATAAATCTCTTAATGCAATTCATCAATGTGATAAGTCAAAGTAGAAAATAATGATCATCTCTATAGATATCTTTTTTTGGCTTTTGATAAAATCCATTATCCATTTTGACAAACATCCTTAATGAAATAGGAATTGAGGTATATTTCCTTAACATGATTAATATTCATGTCAAATAAAAAGCCAGTATTATGTTTAACTGTGTAAAATAAGATGGTTTAACCAGGAATAAGATAGAAATTTCTATATTCCTCACTATTAATCAACAGTGTTCAAGAAATAGTCAAATGTATTAGGTAAGACAAATCAGAGGCATGCAGCTAGAAAGGGGGAAAGCAAAGTGATTGTTATTTGTAGTTGGTATGATTGTATGCCCCCAAATCCCATGAAATGAAATGAAAAAATACAAGAAACAATAAGATAACCAGTAATGCAACTGGTTATAAAGTTAATATTCAAGAATAAATTCCAGGGGTATAGGAAATATATAACAAAGGACATATTTGTGTGTTTTTTTCTTTTTTCTTTTTATTAATTTATTTTTGTTACAGATGTTTCTCCTTTTTCCCCCCATTGACTCCCTCCTCCCCACCCCCTCCCATCCTGTCCTCTGCTTTGTTGTCTATGTCCATCGGTTATGCATACATGCATATAAGTTCTGTGATTTATCCCCTCCCTCCCCCCCACCCCTTCTGAGGACTGTCAGTCTGTGCCCTACTTCCATGACTCTGGGTCTACTTTGTTCATCAGTTTGTTTAGTTCATTATATTTCACAAATAAGTGAGATCATGTGATATCTGTTTTTCTCTGCTTGGCTTGTTTTGCTTAGCATAATACTTTCCAGGTCCCTCCATGTTGTCTCAAAGGATAAGAGATATTTCCTTCTTACAGTTGCATAGTACTCCATTGTGTATATGTACCACAGCTTTTTTATCCACTCATCTACTGATGGACACTTGGGCAAAGGACATATTTGTATTGGCATTTATTTGTTGTCTCTCTCGAATGGAATATCAACTCCATGAAAAAAAGAATATGGTTGGTTTTGTTTATTGTTTTATCTCCATTGCCCAAATATGCCTAGTACATAGTAGGCACTCAAGAGATATTTGTTGAAAAAATAATGAATCTATGCTATACATCTACTCTCTTATCCAGAAATAGATAGAGGTGCAAAAATCATCATTCTTTGTTAATAGAAAGGAATGAAAACAACCAAAATATCCATCACTAGGTATCTGATTAAATAGACTATTAAAAATAATGAGGATACCTATATTCTGAACTAATATATATAAAGCTCTCTAAGATAAATTAAATTAAAAAAAAAAGTAAAGTACTAGGCCATAATACAAGTCTCAATACATTTAAAAGGTCTGAAATAATAAAAATCATGTTTTCCTACACAGATAAATTATTATAAATCAACAGGAAAAAAATAGGAAAGTCTCAAATGTTTGATAAATAACACATTTCCAAGTAACCAAATAACCTATGGGTCAGAGAGGAAATCACAAGGGAAATAAGAAAATATCTTGCACTGAATGAGAAAGAAAACACAGCATATCAGAATTTATGGAATTTAGCTAATGAAGTGCTTATAGTAAAATTTGTAGCTTTAATGCTTTTAAAGAGAAAGAGAGACTTAGAATCACAAATATAAGCTTCTACCTCAAGTAGACAGAAGAGCAAAGTAAATCAAACACAAAGTAAGTAGAAGAGAGAAAATTATGAAGATCAATGTGGGAAACATTGAAACAGAAAAATGAAAATCAATGAATCCAAAAGTTGGTTCTTTTAAAAAAATTATTATTATTATTGATTTTAGAGAGAGAGGAAAGGAGAGAGAAATAGAGAAACATCGATTTGTTGTTCTACTTATTTATGCATTCATTGGTTGATTCTTGTATGTGCCCTAACCAGGATTGAACTTGCAACCTTGGCATATTGGGATAACACTCTAATCAACTGAGCTACCCAGCCAGGGCCAGAAGTTGGTTCTTAAAAGAGAATTTTATAAAATTTTGTTAAAAAATTTATACTAAAGAATTTCACAACTCAGAGAAATTGAAAACTTTCTAAAAATATATAAATTACCAAAACCAACTCAAGAAGAAATAAAAA
Organism: Tadarida brasiliensis; assembly: GCA_030848825.1. Lineage (NCBI taxonomy): Eukaryota > Metazoa > Chordata > Mammalia > Chiroptera > Molossidae > Tadarida > Tadarida brasiliensis. Next base: position 61,534,177 of record CM061267.1, on the reverse strand, counting down.
ATTGGAGTAGACCTAAGTCAAGAAAAGAAATTTCATCAGTGACTAAAAATCTTTCTACAAATAAAAGCCTAGACCAGATAGCTTCACTGGTAAATTCTATCAGACTTTTAAGGAAAAAATAGTATCAACCCTATACAAACTCATTCAGAAAATAGAGGGAGAAGGAATATTTTCCAACACATTTTATGAGGCTAGCATCATCCTGACATAAAAGCCAGAAACTATAGAAAATCTCCCCCCAAAACAGGTTTAAAAATTAGCAAAATATAAGGAAACAGAATCCAGCAACATACAAAGAAGATAAATTGGACTTTATTAAAATTAAAAAAATTTTTTGCTTCAAAACATACCATTAAGAAAATGAAAAGAGAGTCATGGTTTCCAGTCAAGATGGTGGCGTAGGTAAATGTGTTACTTGCATTCTCCCACAACCATATCAAAATTACTGCTAAACTACAGAACAACCATCATTCAGGACCACTTGAAGTCTAGATACTAATAGGAGAGGCAGAGATGTGGAACTAGCTGATGCCACACCCACATGTGGTAGATAAAAATTGGAAGAGATATCTCCACTGTGGAGGTCTCTCTTGAGGAGCCAGAGGTCCCGGCCCCATACCAGGCCCCAGCCTAGGGTTCCAGTGCCACGAAGTGAAGTCTGCATAACTTCTGGCTGTAAAAACCAGTGGAGATTGTGGCTGAGTGAGATGGAGGGCTTCTAGAGTCCCAGGTGTTCCTCTTAAAGGGCCCACATACAGACTTACTTGGTCTCACTCCCTCTGAGCTCCAGTGCAGGGGCAGCACTCAAAAGGCTCCAGGGACATACAGAGAGTATCTAAATTGTTGGGCATCAGAGCTAGAGCTGGAGGGGCAGCTTTCTCTCAGACAGATGTGCAGGCAGAGGCCATTGTTCTCTTTCTGAGCCATCCTCTCACAGTCAGCAGGCGGGTACCACATCTGAGCCTCCATCAACCTGGCTCACAGCTCGCTCTACACCTCTGCCCCTCCTACTAGTATCTAGACTTCAGGTGGCTCTGAATGATGGTTGTTCTGTAGTTTAGTAGTAATTTTGATATGATTGTGGGAGAATGCAAGTCACACATTTAACCCACCCTGGTGATTCCGAGACCCTGCCCCACCCAACTTTCAGGCCCACTCAAGCTGTTTCCAGTGGCTTTTCCATACAAATGGCTTGTCTTGGCTCATGCTTCAGACTTTTCTAAAATCTCTCAAACAAGCAACATCTGGCCTCGGCATGCCCCATGCCTCTCATTAAGTGGCTCTAGGTCTGGCACTAGCAGCGGCCAGTCTTAGTGTATAACTTGGCCTCTCCTGGGAACCTCCAAGCCCAACACAAGTAGCAGCCATCTGTATATTACTTTGTAGCTCATGCAGGAGGACCTGGGAAGAACACAAGCAGTGGCTGACCTTGTTCTACCACCCATGGAGGCCCCAGAGCCAGCGCACATAGTGGACACCTTCAGACTACATTGAAGCACCACAGAACCACTTCCACTAGTGACACACTCAAGGGGCAGACACAGGGGGTACCAGAGTCTCACTGAAGTAAGTCCTACTCTGTGGAGTGTGCCTCTGCACACTGATCCTCCACATTGGTCCCAGCCAGTCCTCATAGCCATTTGGCCTGGGGGTAAATCTTTCCCATTATGGTGCTAACAGCAATCAAGGCTCAACTACAACTGGAGGGCATACACAGTCCACACTGGGGTGACACACCTAGAATGCCCAGCTTGGGTGAATAAAAAGGCTGTACTACTGAACCCTATACAGCACCTACCACAGTAGACCACACTACCAAGCCCAGGAAATGTAGCAGCTCTTCTTAGTACATAGAACAAACACAGGGAAGCAGCCAAAATGAGAAGACAAAGAAACACGTCCCGAATGAAAAAACAGAACAGAACTCCAGGAAAAGCACTAAACAAAATGGAGACAAGCAATCTACTAGATGCAGAGTTCAAACTGGTTATAAGGATGCTTAATGAACTTAGGGAAAGGATAGATGAACTAAGTGAGAACTTCAACAGAAAAAAAAAAAGATATGAAAACCATAAAAAGAAGCTGGAGGATACACTAACTGAAATAAAAAATAATTTATAGGGAATCAACAATAGAGAACATGAAGCCAAGAAACAAATTAGTGATTTGAAATATAAGGAAGCAAAAGACACCCAATTAGAACAGCAAAAAGAAAAAAGAATCCCAAAAGAATGAGGATAATGTAAGGAGCCTCTGGGACAATGTCAGGTATACCAACATTTGCAATTATAGGTGTGCCAGAAGAAGAGGGAGAAAAAGAAATGGAAAACATATTTGAAAAAAATAATGACAGAAAACTTCCCTAACCTGGTGAAGAAAATAGACATACAAGTCCAAAAGTACAGAGAATCCCAAACAAGATGAACCCAAAGAGGCCCACACCAAGACACATCACAATTAAAATGCCAAAGGTTACAGACAAACAGAGAACCGTAAAGCAATTAGTTACGTACAGTCTCCCATAAGACTGTCAGCTGCTTTGCAACAGAAATTTTACAGGCCAGAAGAAATTGTCAAGAAATACTCAATTGATGAAAAACAAGGGCCTACAACCAAGATTACTCTACCCAGCAACTCTATCATTTAGAATCAGAAGACATATAAAGATCTTCCCAGACCAAATAAAAGCTGAAGGAGTTCATCACCACCAAACCAGTATTACATGAAATGTTAAAGGGTCTTCTGGAAGAAGAAGAAGAAGAATAGGAGGAGGAGGAGGAAGAGGAGGAAGTAGAAAGAGAAGAAAACAAAAAAAGATTTAAAATATGAATATAAAATAGTAATAAATACATATCTATCAACAATTCACTCTAAAAAACAAAATAAACAAACAAGCAGAAAGGAACAAACCCATAGTTACAGAAAATACTTTGAGGGTTGCCAGATGGGATGGGGATTGGGAGGATGGTTGAAAAAGGTGAAAGGATTAAGAAGTATAAATTGGTAGTTACAGAATAGTCATGGGGATATAAAGTATAACTCAAGGAATATAGTCAATAATATTATAATAACTATGTGTGGTGTCAGATGGGTATGAGATTTATTGGGTTGACCATTTAATAAGTTATGTAACGTCTAATCACTGAGGTGTACACCTGAAATTAATATAATAATGTATGTCAACTGTAATTGGAAAAAAAAAAGAAAATGAAAAGACAAGCCACAGACCTGGAGAAAATATTAGTAAATTATATATCTTATATAGAACTTGTACTCAGACTATATAAAGAACTTTTACAACTTTATAAGACAAACACCTCAATAAATATGCAAATGGGCAAAATACTGAATAGGCATGTCACCAAAGATATATGAATGTCAATAAACACATGAAAAGGTTAGAGCAATATAAATTAAAATGACAAAAAAGTATCACTATATACCCACCAGAATGACTATAATCAAAAAGACTGTTGATGCCATGTATGGGCAACAATAAGCAGAAATTAGAAATCTCATACCTTGCTAGTGGAATTATAGAAAGATATAGCCATTTTAGAAAATATTCTGGAAATTTCTTAACAATTTAAGTACATACTTGTCATAAAACCCAGCAGTACCACTTCTAGGTATCTACCCAGAAAAAAAATGCAAATATATGCACACAAACACTTCTATCCAAATGTTCATAGCAACATTATTTATAAATGCCCAAAATGGGAAACAACTCATGTCCATCCACTGGTGAATGGATTTAAAAAAGTGGTATATCCATACAATGTAATACTACTCGGCAATAAAAAGAAATAAAGTAGTAATAAATGTACCAACATGGGTAAATGTCAACGGCATTATGCTAAGTAAAATACTGAATACTGTATGATTCCATTTATAAAAAAATTTGTACAAAGGCAAAACTGTTTAGAAAGCATATTAGTGATAATCTGTGACTAGGGGAATTTGGGGTGATGGATGTGCTAAGGATTATAGTGATTGTTAAACTATATTATTTTAGCAAAACTTACTATAGCATGCAATTATAATTGGTGAATTTTAATGTATATAAATTGTACCACAAAGGTATATGTTAAAAGCAAAATACAACCTAATAACCAAAATTTTAGAGTAAGACATATGTATGTATAATATTATCCCATTTAAATGAAACATACTACATATATTCAGGTATGTGCTAGTTATGAGTACAACATTTCTGTGTATATATGAAAAACACGTTAGTCTTTGGGGGAAAAACTGAAAGTCTGGGACAGGAGAGAATTACTTTTCACTATATACCTTCTGACACTATTTGCTTAAAAAATTAAACCATGCACATTATTACTTTTTAAATAAAAACATTCTAGTAAATAATTAAAACAAACAAACAAACAAACAACCATGATCCCATTATAAGGACCCAGGCCCGTGAACCTACTCTTGAAGATCTATACTTCCCTGAATGAGGCCATAAACACTTATGAGTAACCTCTATATAATATAATCAAAGTAAATGTTATCACAAAACTGTGGTGTTAATTCCTATTAATTTCAGAGAGATGGGGTAAATTGTGGGAGTTTGGGGAAACACAAGAGGTTTTTGACTACAAGTACTTTAAGCATCACACTGTACTACATTCTGTAATTCTACACTAGCCACAGAATAAAAACCAATTCCTCATTCCCAAACACAAACAAAATGCAAACAAAATTGAATATTTGAGGATAATAGGGGGAGGGGTAGAGGAAAAGAACAAGCACAAAGAGGGTAGTCTAGCTGATAGCAGGTACACAATAAATATTTTCAGAAAAGGTACTAATTTGCAAAAATATAAATAAATACATATTCCATAATAGTATATAATATATAACAAATATATATATAAACAAACTTCAAAATACTTTTTTTCTGCTATCTATGGCTTTAAAAAAGTCATTATATATAAAATGTTTCCAAACTTGTTTCTATGAATCATATAGCATATTCTGCATATTGACTTTCAGTTATACCTTTTAATATCGAGAAGCTGTTAGAAAGATTTGATTTTCAATTGCATATTAAGAAAGTATGACTATTTAATTAAGAATATTTGTTTATTTTAAATAAGTAATGAGAGAAATTAAAATACACTGTCAACATTTAATTATGAAGATTCAAGAGCTATTTTATAACAATGCCTTAAGAAGGTAAAATTTAAGATTAGGATTGTTCTGTTATCATATTATTTTCCCTTTTTAATATAGGAACATAATACTTTGCATGGTGTTGCTCACAAACTTGATGTCCCTTTCCACACAAGGAAGCAACAATGTAAATACTTCCTTGAAGGGAACCACCTGCAAAGAAGGCCAAATAAATCATAAAAGGAGCTTCTTTCAGCTTGGACTACTTCATTTGCATTTCAAACTGTTAGGGCTTTCATACTGATTTCAGTGCTTTGAATAGGCAATCACATATGTTTGCCACACGTGTGTTCTTCACACATGAGTTCCTCACAGTACTGCTCCTTCTGACCCATCCCTGCTGTAGCTTCGGTGCTAATTTAGAATCAACAGACATTTAATGAGCACCTATTGTGGGATATCTAATACTAAAAATACTACCATCAGGTTAGGTAGTATCATCCCAATACAACAGATGAGATACCCAGTTAAGTGGAAAACCAGGTCTTAGCCTGAATGCTTTCATTTACATCACCTAGAATATGCAGCCCAGAACTTCAGCCCTAGCCTTGTTCCATAAGTTTCCTCTCAGGTCCTGGAAGGCACTCTGCATAATTATTGCTGGAGCAGCCCCTACAGTAGTGGAAGAAGTGTCCTGAGCAGCGCTATTCACAACTCTGAAAGATGTTTCTATGGTGACACAGCTCTCAGTGATCTTTATGGGGTTTATCAAGACTAGACTTGGGCCTAGAAGGGGTTAAACCAGCTTCCACTTGCTAGCCTGGAATCCTAAACAAAAATCAGAGCATTGATCCCACTGGAAAAATTAGTTTTTAAAAATTAAGCCAATGGGAAGCCAGTTTGAGATTTCTACAACTGATACATTGGCAAACTTTTGGACTATAATCCACTCATACTTGCTGATTCAGTGTTTACCCTCCAAGTTCATAGCACTATAAATTTGTGAGACTGAAAGCACTATTTTTGTTGTGCTTAAAATAAAATAGGAAAATATATATTCTCAAAATTTTAAAAACACAGCTTCCTGGACTCATGATTTCCTCTTACTCTTTTACCTTTATTTTTTAAAGTGTGATTGCAAGAGACTCCAGAGAAACTTCCATTTTTGCAATATTATTGTAAAAGTCCTACTATTTTACCTGCATATTTAATTGCTGAGCCAGTTTTATCTTACCTCCTCGATGGATAATCAAAGAAGTCTCGCTTCCAACGGGACAGTCCTTAAGTATATCCACTACTTCTGTATGGCTCAGGTTCTGTACATTCTGCTGGTTGATCTCAACAATGAGGTCGCCTTCACACAGGCCAGGGCATCCCTGAATGTCAAGTATTTGTTTCACCCGCTGTCCTGTAGGACTGTCGGCAATAGTGAAGCCAAAGCCCTGGGCACCTTTCACAATGGTTAAGGTCATGAGTTCAGCTTGGGTGGCCCCAGACGAAGCCATAGACACATTGTCGTCATGGACAGGTGGTGGATACATGCCATCTAGCTGACCATCTGCTGGCACTGAGTGCAAAGAATGAGGCGGCCGATCTGTTATATCTGGAACTGACTGTGAGGTCCGAGAAATGTATTCCAAATATGTTTCATAGTTATGTCTTCCATTGACCATCACTGGAGGTGGCCTCTCCATTATTGCAAGGGGTGGCACCATGCTGTTAGCAGGGTCTTCAGGATCAAAGGGCAAAGGATAGCCACGACACAGCACCAGGCTGACACTCTGACCAATAGGAACAGACTGGAAAAGTTTGACTACATCTGCATGAGTGTGTCCAAGGACACAAACTTCATTAATATAGACAATGACATCACCTGCAAGGAAAAAAGAAAGAGATTGACAATGTGAGGTAAATTCAATTAACGTTGACATAGAGAAATGGAATTATTTATGAGACTAGTGAAAGTAGTGTTGTTTCTCAGTAAGCAGTGAGGAAATCAGAATAATATTTAAATTTACTGTAGGTGACTCAAGGTTACAACAGGTCTGCCAACAAATATATTGATCAAATGCAAAAAAAAAAAAAAAAGCTATATGGTTATTTTTGAAGTTCAGAAACAACTTCATATTCAGAAAGGGTCAGAAAGAAGTTTAGAAGAATTTGTACCGTGAAGAAGCACTCATTCTATGCTTCTTTTTCATCTTCACTGCATTTCAGTGAATAAAAATTTCAAACTATTGAGAAGTGGTGGGCATAAGTTTTAGATGGAAACTTTGGTGCCCCGGTACAGGGTTTCATTTTTGGTATCACTTGTTTGAGTCAACTGTCTTTTCTCCTTTTTATAGAAGAGGAAAATATTTTGCCCACTTATGTATTTTTATCTATAGCAAGGTGTAATTGCAAAGGTTCCAGGTATACACAGGCAAAGGTCAAGAGCACAGTTATTGGGATCAGGGATCTGGGTCCATTTCCTGGCTCTACTACTTAGCAGATATGTAATATTGGGCAAATGACTTACCTGCTTTGAGCCACATTTCCTCATTTGAAAAGTTGTGAGGATGAAATAAGACAATGCAGAAAAAGTGCTTGGTACATTGCCTGATGCATTGTGAGTACTCAATAAATGTAGAACATTATTAATGTTATTACTGCTAAAAATGGGATGAAGGAGATCTGGGACTCTGGCTTTCAAATAAGGAGCTGCCATAGACTCATACTCTCCTCTTACATAAGTTGATATATCTGTAGATCTTTTCAGAAAAGGCATTTGTCCTCTCTCCCAATGAATTATCAGAGTTATAGAAGTCACATGATTAGAAGTTAACTTTATTATATTAAAAATACTCCAAATGCAAATTATTTATTATAAAATATATTCAGACAAATAGTATTTCTTCCTTAAATGCAGGAAAATATGTTTGAGATAATTGTTTTTAAAAAATTTTTAATTATGTCTGAATTTTATTTTTGGTGAACCGTTCTATCATGGATTAATATTTTTATCTTCATAAACCATAATGTTTGAGAATTGAATGTGAAACTTGAGATTGTGCCTGACTATGCTGAGGAGAATGTGAGGAATGAAAAGCCGTGTTTTCACAGATTGTCACATAAATAACTCAATAGACATTAATTTATCAGTATCATTCTGAAACGGGTAGTGTGAATGCCCAGGGATTTCATTCTAAGGCATGCTTGCCCATAAAAACTGCAAACACCAAAAATGAAAAAGAGTTGAACTTTCAGAATTAAATACTTTTCTGGACTTTCTTAGGTGTCTGTTATAAAATAATTTCTCTAATAAATGCACTTAAAAATAAATAATTCTATGAATAAAACATTCCTGAGTAAAATGCCCTCAACAATATAGATTTGGTTAACACACACTCTTTCCAAATGCTAGAGAATTGCTTAAAAACCCTAAAGACAAGGAGACAGAAAAGTCAAACAAACATGTTCAGGGATCCAGGTCAGGTCTGATTCTAGAAAATGTCATAGACTATCTGACTGATCACATGCAACTTCACTCTTCAGTTATGTCTATCAGAAAGGGTGCTGGTATAGTGGCTGGGACACTGAACCAGGACTCAGGACTGCACTGGGATGGATGACCTCCACGGTGATTCCTCACTAGACTGGGGCAGCTGGGATTTTTGGCATCATTTTCAACTGGTTCTGGTCATCCTAGAGAAGTAATGGATCCAGACAATTTTTTTCCCTTCTTCTGTTGCCTCTTCTATTTTAAAAGTTATCATATATTTTATACATTAAAAGTTGAAAGAATCATAAATACATGTGCCTGACCTTCCTACCATCTAGGTTAATGATTAGAACATTGCTCATATTAGTTGAAGAGCCCTGGGTAGCACCCTCTTCCCACTTGTATCCTCTTTCTGCTCTTTCCAAAGGTAACCACTGTCCTGGATTTGCCTTTATATTTTCATGATATATCTAGGTACCTATAAATAATATGCCTAAATAATATTTAATCTCTGAATAATAATATCTCTAAAATATGTTCTTGCATACTTTAAATATTTTGTAAATGATATACATATTAATCTTCTATAATTTCCCTCAAAATATATTTGTGATATTTATCCATTTTGATACCTGTACCTCAAATTCATTAACTTTCATTGCAATGTAGTAACTATTGGATGACTAAATCACTATTAATATTCATTCATTCTTCTGCCAATGGACACTGGGGTTCTTGTGAATTTTTGGTCGAAGATAACTCCGCTATGAACCTCTTTCCATGGCCCTTGTGCACATATGGGGAGTTTTTCTGAGGTATGAACTTTGGCACAGAACCGCTGGGCATAAGCCATGTGCTTCTTCACCTTTGTGAGATAATGGCAAAGGGCTGACAAAATAGGTCAAATTGATTTACACTCCCATCAGTAACGTATCAGAATTTTCATTGCTTCCCATCTGACATGGTACTTGGCATTTCAGACTTTTAATTTTTGATAGTCTGATGTGATCATGGTTTTAATTTGCATCTCCCACATTGCTAGTGAAGATGAGCAGCTTTTCATATGTATATTGGTCATCTGGGTTTTGATTTCAGACATCTCATTTCCCCATGTTTCCTATTTGGATAGTTTATTTTATTTTATTTTATTTTTTTAACATGGTGACTATTTTTCTGCCTATCTCCATTCTTGATCTGACATCTTCTGTAGGTTTGGGAGGCTGCATGGTGTGGTAAACCTTACACGGTTAGGGAGTCTAACAACTTTGGTCTGATTTCCAGCTACACACTTGCTAGCTGTGTGACTTTCAAAACTCACTGAAATCCTCTGTGACTCAGGTTCTTCAGAAGTAATGAGGAACAGTAATAATAGCAACTTACTGATCTAAGGGAAATAAATGAGATCATGGAGGTGAACAGGTTTGTAAACTATAAATTATATGCAAAGGATGATTGCTGTTTCAGTAATTATTATCTATCCTTGATTATATCCTTCTATAAAATCAGGACAATCCCATCAAGATATTCCCACCACAGTCATAATCAAGGATAAGTATGGGTTTCTGAGTGGGCAAGTCAAAGACAGGAAGGTAACAAATGATACTTTCCTCTAAGGTTCTTCCTAACTTTAATTACCATTAACAAACTCCCTAATCCCCAAGCATGCTTTAAACTTCCCTCTGCTTTGCCAGAAATTCATGGGGGAAAAAATTAAGGTAATGTTCAAAGTTCTCAAGGTTCCCTGCCAGGTCTAAAGAGTAGCTATTTGAATTATAGTGATTAATGTTATCTATTTCTAAGTTTTCATGTGATCTTGCTATTTAGAAACAGAATGAGAGAACTCCTTGTGGTTCTTAGTAAGAATGCCTTTTATAATTTATGGGCATTTTCCACTTGGAGCAATTTTTCAAGTCATCAAGCAAGAAAGTGATAAAGGACCCTACAACAATATCTTTGTGGAGCTACACAAATTTCTAAATGTAAAAGATGAGTGGTTAGTTATCAGAGTTAAACCTATCTAACAACTTGACAGTATTCAACTGCTCACTTTAAAAAATATATAGATGCCTACACATGTGTCAGGCCAAAATTGTTGTAGGTAGAGATATAAGCAAACATTTGCTTGTAAAGATAGAAATGATTGGGGAGGATATTTATAGACCATGCTGTATGAATGTCATTTACATGTTGTGAAATAAAAATATGAGCCACCTGGTATATGTCATCTGATGGTGCCATGCCAAGTCCTGGGACAGACTGGCCTTAAGAGCACAAAAAGGGACATCATTAGGAAAATTGGCAGTAGCCCCAACCCTTCTGGCCTACTTAAGAGGGAGAATTGGAAAAGAGTCATTTGATTTCTCTTTCTCTCTCAATTTATTCTTTTATAAAATGGGAATTAAAATATCTCTGCTATTTTCTCTTTCACAGGGCTACGGTGAGAATGAGATCATGCTTGTGAAAACATAATTTTATCAAAGAAAGGTTCTCCATTAAAATAAAATGATGCCTTTCTTATGAAAGTCAAACACACATTTTCATTGCCACATTGCCTGCGAGGTTACATTGTTTCCTACATGGCCATTCCCTTTAGGCCATATTGGGGCCAGATGGTTCTAGGGCTACTGACCTCAAGCCTATTGGTTAAATTTGGTGTGACTGATGAGCTTGATATCTCCATAGGGCTGGTCTCATAATGACCTGATTCCCAATTATGGGAAGGAGCAAGTGAAGGAGAGTGAAGCTGATGAAGCAGAAGGTTTAAAACTGCTGGACTCTATAGGAAAATGTTCTAAGATAATTGGTTTCTTTCTTAGTCATGGAAATCAAAATATAATATTGGATACCTTTTGGGTATTTCATTATTTCAGATAAAATAGGGCCCTCTTAAAGCATTGCTTAAAATGGGTTTATTATTATGCCTGTTTTCTCTGCTTCCACATATTTGAGTCACTGTGGCCTCCAGAATCTTCTTTTCAGCCTCTCTCACTTATCACTTGCTGTCTATCTTTCTCAACCACCACCTTGGACCAGACAAGAATAATTTACTTCACACTCTTTTCTGATCCTACAGTCTCCTCTATCAAGTTCACACTACTCAGTCTTTAGACCTACTGTTTAACACTCTTTGCCAAAAGTCTTTCCAACTTCTTTTTGTCTTTACCACCCAACAAGTTACCATTCTTATAAAGATCATATCTTTACTTTCCACAATTTACAACTTGTTACTTGCTTTTTAGTTGAATTCTGCGATTCCTCCACCCTCAATTGCATGCCTTTTCTATGTGTAACTTGATTCCCAAATAGATCCTTTCTTTCCTTACCTCTTCAAAGATATTTCCATTATTCCTACTCAGACTGCTCCAATTTCATGTCTGTGACCACATCAGACCTTATTCCTTTGTGAGAGTTTTCTACCTGTTCCAAGTTTTCTCCACAAAATATACAGAGTATCATTACTATGTTGAGGACTCTTTAGGTATTTAGGATAAATTCTTATTGCATAAAGGATTGATTTAGTCAGAGGAAAACTGGAATAGATTTTATAGCTAAATTTACTGCCTTTAGTGTTCCCAACTTCTATTTTTGCCAAGTCATATAAACTTTTGCTAAAAGAAACAAAATTCTCACTGACTATTTCCATCCTACCAATCACATACACTCTACATTTTTCAATTACTATTTTTAAATTTTCTCTCCAGCTAGTGATATTTGATTGACCTTTATTTTCTGAAGCTTGTATTAGTTTTTTTAAAAGAATAATAATAATATATAATTTTATTATAACAGGCAATTTAATTATAATATTGAATATTCATTTTCACTGTATTCCACACCCCCCATAAACATAATAAAATTTGACATTTACTTTTTGGGGGTGTGCTATGCATCACCCAAATAACTGCTCTTAATAAAATTTATTTTTCAAAGTGAAGAATCGTGGTATGTCAGACAGAGAAACAGAATTGAAGCTGGGTCTCCTTGGGTTACTTTCTGAGCAAGTCATGCAACATCAGTTTCCTTATCTATAAGAAGGAGATAATAACATCTGTTCTACCTACCTTATAGGAAAGAGATGTCTGTGAAAATGTTCTGTAAACGGTACAGCACTGTGGTAATGCTACACATATAAATATATGTTTTAAAATTTTAACAAATGACTGACAATGATTGGAAAGTAAATATGTCCTAAGGATGACAAAGAATAAATAGTTGAAATTTTAAATATTTGATAAGCAACTGCTGAATTTCATTAAAGTATTTGGTAGTTTAATTGCAGAAATTTGAGAGGACAGTAATGTTCATCCTTGCAACTAAATACCCTTTTCCCAAAAAGAAAGACTAGTGTCTTGTGAAAGTATCCTTGAATTATTTATTCCTTTCTGGAATAGAAATACAATATGGTTAGGGTGGAAGGGTCAGATAGACAAAAACACGTCTGAACTGTGGGTCAGCAGCAGTAGGGTGATGGGGAGAAGTTAGAACATCCAAAGTGCGGGTCTTTCTTGGCGTAGTCTCAGCTATTTCACACAATGAGAAAGGTCCAGAGATAAACGCCCAAAGGAATAGGTGGGCCCTTGTTTTATTTTCTCGGTTCCTTGATGAATCTATTACAGGGTTCTATGTCTCACATTGTCCAAAAGTTTTTCCTTATACCTAAATCTAATTTCTTTTACTAAAAATCAAGACTATATCTGTCTTGCAGATAGCACTATTTCAGACATCCACCAAATTGTGCAGAAACGCAACAACTAATATTTAGGTTGTGGAAAGGATAAGAGACAGGACAAAATGCCTTCATCAGAAGAATTTCAGTTTATTAATTCTTATGTGCTACATTATAAGTGACATTGTGAATGAAAATGAGGTGAATCGAGCTGTAGCACTAAAATAAGGTTCAGATAATGTTTTAACCTTTTTCTCCTACATTATGAGACAAACTGTGGCGTAAAGGAGAGAGCAATGGTTTAGGTGTCAGGAGGTTTACATTCCTATGCGAAGTATGCCGATAATTAGTGCTGTCAACACATCTCTGGGCCTTATCCCTCATTTATTCATTAATTTATTCATTTAAGATTTATTATACTCAACTACTACTGTGAGTCAGGCACCATGTTATAAAAATAGAGGCTTGAACCAGATGATCTCTAAGGTATTTTCTTCACTCTGACATTCTAAGGTAAAGGCTCTTAGATTCCATCTCTTCCCTCGGTTCCTTTCTTTCTTTTCTTGCTTCCACCACTTGAGGACAGGACCTGACCATCTATTGTTTGCACATCTGCACCAGTCTCTTAGATTGTTTTCCTGATGTCATAGCAGAAAAGACTGGGGAAGGAGAAGAGGGGAGCCTAGCATATGGCATAAATCAATGATCTCATGGGACTATGGGGTTCCCTAGTCTCACCCCATTTTGACCTCTAGGAATACATGGGATTGCGAATAATTCCCTCCACCTGGTCAGGACTAGCTGAGGAACCAGGAACATGTCAAGGGCATCAGTGCCAGTGGCTGTGAAGCACTGGGCACTGCCTTACACCTGCTTCCTTGTCAAGTCATCTTCCTTACCACACTCTTTGATGTTCTTTCTACTTAACATCTTTCAGTGTTCAAAATTCTCTAGCACAGCATAGAAAGCTCTTAGTCTACATTTTCAGCATCTCCTGCCTCTCTCCAACCTACTCTGCTTTAGTTGATCTAAGCTCTGGGCCATGCCCCTAACACATGCTATGTTCTTTCCTGCGTTTCCTCTTTCTTTGTCTCAATGAACAAACTGAAGACCCCATTAAAGTCACCCTCTGAGGCCAGCTTCACATTTTTGACCATCTTTCTGACCACCTCCTATTGTTGAATGTTAATTGCTTCTTCCTGTGTGTTACTCTTCTTGACAGTTTAATCTTTTAATCCATTTAACAACATTAACAGCACCAGGAATTTCTCTGACCATAGTGACTATCATTTTAATATATTGGATATTTATCTGGCATTTACAAACTCCATCTATCTAATCCTTACAAAATCCATATGAGACAGGCATTGCTAACAGTACATTATACATATGGAAACTGAGCCAAGGAGAAGCAAAATAACTTCTCTAGAGTCATGATAATTAGGTGTAGGGAGTGATGTCACTGGAACAGCAACCACCACGGTTTGACATAGTCCCTGGAGATGCGAAGACCTCCATGGTTTGACATAGTCCCTGGAGATGCGAAGACCTCCATGGTTTGACATAGTCCCTGGAGAAGTGGATTCACTGCATGGCAGGAATCACAAAGAACAGTGACTGAAGGTCTAGAGTAATGGGAAAATAAAAATGCAGGATGGCAACTGAAGGAGACTAATCTTTGCTTTCTCTGTCTATCTGTTAGCTGTCTGTTAGGAATCACTATAGAAGTAACATGTAGATGATTAACAATGTAGATGTTAGAAAAGACTGTAGAAAGAAAAGGCAAGTAAGTAATAAAGATTTAAGAAAAGAGGGTAAAAACTTAAAAGGATCTTAGGATAAGAAGTAAAGTCAGGAGTCTTAGAGGAAGCAAACAGAAACTGAATTAGAGGGTTTAGAGAAGAAGGTAGTTAAATAAGACAATGTTTGGAAGGTTGCTGATAACAAATCATGTTGTGTAAGCAATGCTCTTAAGGTTAAGAGACTGAGAGGCAACAATGAGATGTCCGGGTGAGGGATTAAAATAGTTGTTAGTTAACCATGTAATAGACCTAAGAGTTGGGTAAACGAAAAAGGAATGTCTGTACTTACTTGCTTAAAGATTTAGGGGAAACAATAAGAAGGGAATTGCTATGTAACCTGAAAATATAAAATAAAGATTCTGCTAGCTGTAAAGTAGCAGAGGTGTCCAAGATCTCTGTCTCACGCGTCTCCTTCTTGCCGACTCCGTCCACACCTTTGGGAAACCCTGGACTGCCGAGGTTGGCCCCCGGCAATTAGGTGAGATTCAGGAACTGAACCCAAGACTTCAACATGAATGTTGAAAACCTCAAACACTCCAGGACTTATTTTGATTTGGGGTCTCTTTTGTGTCCCTTAAATCATATGAGTCAGAATGCTGGGTAAAATGTCTGTAATTCCCAAATATGAATACAGAGAGATGCACTGCAATATTTTTAAAAATTAGCTACATTAATGGAGGGAAGCAGTGAAGTACATAATTGCAGACAGGGGAGTCCACTGCAATAGCGCAGTCCACTTTCTGCAGTCCTCCAAAATGCGCTGTTTGGAAGAGGGCTGCGAGAAAGCTGAGGTAGAGCAATGACAGTGCACTGTAACCCACAAAACTAACGATCGTGAAACATCAGCTCTGGTGTAAATTGTTCCAACAGTTGTGTGATCTTGGGTAAGCAATTTAACTTTTCTTGGTCTAGTTCCCTTTCATGTAAAATGGAGAAGTCAGAAAAGATCATTTCTAAGGTGTAGCTTTAAGTGTTCCTACATCTGGTGAGAAAGTGGAAAGCTCTGCATTCATATAAGGCATTGGGGAATTTCAGTGATGCAATTAAACCGGTAAGTGATGGGACTCTGGGACCTCACCCCAAGATTCTTTGATTTTCTGCAAAAGCTGCCATTATTCCAACACTCTAGCTATAGGCAGAAGGCACCAAGATCTTGGCATAGCCACATATTTCTCAAAAGAATGAAAGACTTCTTAATCACATTTTATAATTTCATCTTTGTGACCCGGTACAGATGCCTAATTAAAAGCCTGGTTTAAAAAAAAAAAAATTGTGCTTTATCAGCAAGCATCCAACAATTACTCCCTGGCAGATGTGAATTAGTCTGAGGGTCTATTTACATTTCTTTTGTGTTTGGCACTGAGTGGTGAGATATATTTAAACACTTGCATTTTACTTTGTGGGAAAGGAGAAAGAAAATGCATTCTGAGAGAATCGAAAGGCACTGATTATTTGCTGATCTGGCGAAGATGAAACAACACTTCAAATCGAAACTAAAGCCACAGAAGACTGTTTCTTGCAAAGCTCCAGAGCAGAGGTCTTCTAAACAGCTTGCTTACTTTAGGAATTCAATAGGATAAAATGGTCAGCAAATTTTTCATTTCTCTAAAACAATCTAATGAATTTTAAACACCAAAAAATGACTAATAGGTTTTCAAAGGGACTCTATAAAATGAAAATATCCCTGTATCTAAACAGAATTTATGATTACACTAGAAGAAAATAAAAACAAGAGACTTAAAAAATATATATATCTTAAAGCCCTTGGCAGGATATGATAGCTTGTAAGAGCAAGATAAAAATGTTGTAGAGTTCTCCTGTCCTCTCCTATGTGTTAGGGACACATATGAGGACAGATGCATCACAGAAATATTCTCTAGCACACATAGCTCCCCATAAAGACTTGACCTATGGAGATACCTTGTAGGAAAGAGTCATCATTTTTTTTTTTATCCTCACCCGAGGACGTTTTTCCATTTTTGTTCAGATAGAGTGGGAGGGAGAGAGAGGAACAGAGAGAGAAACATTGATGTGAAAGGGACACATTGAGTGGCTGCTTCCTGCACGACCCCAACCAGGGCCGGGGACAAACTGCCACCGAGGTACATGCCCTTGACCAGAATCGAACCCGCTACTCATTGGTCCACAGGCCGACGCTCTAACCACTGAACCAAACCGGCCAGGGCAAGAGTCATCATTTTACATGAACATTAAGCAACGTGCATGCATATTTTTTAACAGCATTAACTGTATTCCTGAACAAGCATCATTTTTTCCCCCCATAAATGGCTCCTATAGGACAATGGCATGACCTATCACCATCTTCTGACCTTACTCCAGTACCTGAAATGCTGGTGGACAGCTGGCTGGGGTGGAGGAGGAATTGTCCACAGACATGTTTTCCAACAGTTTATTCTACTCTACTCACAACTGTCAATTTCCAGACATTCTGAGTGAGAAAGAAAAATGAATAACAAGTAGAAAGAGAGAGAGAGGACTGGTGCATTCATTTAATTTCTGACTGCTGCCTCCTGCCAAATGGTTCAAAGTGTTTGTACCTCTGAGTGTGTTTGCTACCTAATTTACCTACCTACACACTTTTAAGACAGATAGAAGCAGTGTTTTTAGTCAGAGGAAAGGAGGATTTAATTTTTGATACTGTGAAATCGATATGGAAAAGGGGGAAAAATCCCATTTCAAGACTCCAGATAAGATTCTGTGAAGTTGTTCCCTTGAATTGCATTTGAAAAAATATATACTATTTGCTCCAATGTGAGCTGAGTGCTGGTCTTGAGTATCTGGACTGGTTGGGGGATGTCTATATTGGTGGGGCTGCTTGGCCAGGAAAGCTGTCGCCTCTAGACTTCTATCACCCTATGTGGTATTTCTGGAAAGGGTTCTGGCTAGTGCTTCCATTGCATGCCAATCAACCATCCTTAACTGGCAGTGTAACATATTAGATTAGGTTGAGCCCCTCCTTTCCTCCCTTCGTGTGAAAAATTACAGAGCCCCTGCTGCTAGCTTGAACAAGAGCTGCCAGAATATTTCTCCCATATGGGTTTCTGAACTGGAGCAGCATTAAGTTGCTGAGCTCCATAAAATAGCTGGCAGAAGGAACAAATGTGCAGAGTTAAAAATGTGACTACATATTTGTATATTGCACACACACTGGTCCAAGGTTTGACAAGAGAGCCCTTCTGACTTGTTAAGAGGGAAACAGACTTGGCAGATGTGAAGCTTCACCGACAGACTTTGAACATTCAGACTTGGATGCGTTTATTTCCAATTTCGGTTTCTGAAGGAGCAATATTTTACACAAGTATCAAGAAGTCAGTCTTCCCATTGGGCCATATACATCAAAGATTGCCAATTAAAAATCCCTCAAACACACGGAAAGGGAAAGTAAAAATTTTCTTTGGCTGTACTAAAATTTTGGAATCCAGAGAAAGATAGCTATTATTTCTTTGACTTATGGGGAGAGAAAGGGAAATTAGTACAGTATCTTATAATATCAGACATCCAGAACATCTTCCATAGGAGATATATATATATCTCATCACTACCCCCTCTGTGCTAGATAGACACGGTACACAGATCCTTATGGGGAAGAATATTTCAGGAAAATATGCAGCAATTTCCCTGCAGACAATGGGAGATTATTATATTCTCAGATACAACAGACAAATGGCACAGAGAAAAACAATCAAATTCCCTGCTGTTCTTAATGTTACAATTATTAAACTGTACTGAAGCTGATTGGAATAAGTTAGCAAAGAATCATCATTAAATGTTTTAAGTTGTCTTGTTGTACCACCACTATTGAACATGTATCTATGTGAATATAGATGTAATATATCCACACTTACATGTTAATTTTCTCAAGGGTTATGCTACATTTTATATTTCAGCCAAATATAATTAATGACAGTCAGAAAACAATAAAAATTTATTGCTTTTCAAACTTAAATTTAGCAGTAATTTTATAATTACAGTATTAGCACTTTATTTCAAGTTCCTGCAAATCATAATAAAATGCAAAAATGATAACCATATAGTTCCAGATGAATCAATTGAAAAGTGAAAGTTTTACATAGTCTTTTGATTTTTGGGGGGAGGATGTCTAGATAATGTAAAAATCATCCAATAAATCCTTTCTACCTAATAAATTCATTGTTAGAGGCCACAGAGCAATCAGTAAATTGACTAACAATAACAATAACTACTATTTATATGCTAACAATGATAAACTGTGTGCCAAGAACTCTGCCAAGCGCTCTAGAGACTTAATCTTATTTAATCCTTAAAATAACCTAATGGAGAATATACTGTTCCTGTTTAATAGAAGTGATCATGGCTTAGAGAACCCAAGCACCACAAATAAAAAGTGGGAGAGCTACCTTATGTCTGCTGTGTTTGGTGTTCTAATTATGTGGATGTTTGGTTCCATATATTTACAAAATTTCAAGATTCATTTCATCTACTTATTTGGCACTTAAGAATTAGACTACATTAATCATTTGAAATTTTATTTACCTCATTTCACATTTTTGACTGCCTGAGTTAAACAGATATTTCAGCATAATGTAAACATATATGATACTTTATCATGACATACTAGTCTTGTTTTTATTCACAAGTTCTAGCCCACATGAAGAAATTACCCAGTGGCAGAATTTAAATGGGCTAGTCAGCTTGCCTAAGCAAATCAAAACAGAATGAAGACAAAAAACATGCTACCAAAGAGGACTACTGGGGATACAACTTTGAGGTCATAAACATCTAATAAGGACAGCAAAGAAAGAATGAAGATTATTTCAGGTATGTTATGAGCTTCAGCTCAAAATCTGTTTTTTGTCCACTCTAAAAGGCAGAAGAACTATTAGGAACTTTGTATTCCAATTAACTGAAATCAGAGTGAATAATTTTAAGGGACCCAAATATTAGAAGGGGCAATTAGCTCATTAGCTAACTGTAAAGGAATCAGTTTCCTGGAGTCTAGAACATATAAAAGAGATATACTGGATTTTTTAAAATATATACTGTATTTCCAATCTGAGCTACACAGGCGTGCTAACTTTTCAACATAAATAGTAACCAGTGATTGTTGAAGGCATGTGAGTGTTACCCATTTCCATTTTGAATTTTACTCATGAAACTGGCACAGAGAAAGTATCAAGTCATACTTCACATGCCTAATTACTGGCCTTTGGAAGCAAGAGATCTAAGAATCCGTCAATGAATAATATAAAAATACACTCAGCAGATCATAAATATTTATAACTACATCAAAAGTCTGCTAGTCAATCTTTCAATAATTTCTAGTGTAAAATACTTGAGTTAGGATACTGAAAAAATATTAATTAAAATTCAGATTTAGCTCTGAAATGATAGGAAATAGAAACAATATCAGATATTTTCTGCTATGAAATGTCTTTAAGTTTTTGTCTTAGTGTCATTTTTCCCTATGGGTTTGGTTGCAGGTTCTTAAATTTATTCACCTACTAAACATGCAATTATCTACCTGCTTTGTGGAGAACGATTAGAGCTAAAAGGCTGAATTTTTACTTTTTATTTTGGCAAAGGCAGAGAGAATACTAAAAATAAACTTCAGTATCTCTTTCACTTAATTAAATATATTTCTTTGTTCAGTCAAAATTTTCTCATAGAATCTTTCTTAATTTTTTAAGCAGGAAGAATGCATTAACATTTACTATTTTTAACCATAACTTAAATTACTAACAGGTTGATTGAATCAATACATGCAGAAGATAAATGTAGTTATGACATATCATGTACATCCTAAATGTATGAAACATACAATCTATTTTCAATATCTTATAAATTAAAGAACTATTTAAAATGTTAATCTTGTTAACTGTGAGAATGGTCACGTCATTGCTGTGTGTGAAAATTCATGGTAGGAGAGAAGAAGATGAGTTATGATCCATGCTTGGTAAATTCCAGTGGAAAGGGAAGTGGAGTTGCAGAGGTGAAGGGCTAGAGATACACATTTTGGTGTCATGAGTACAGAGATCCAAGTCTTAAGCTTTCACTCCCAGAAATCTTTTGTTATTTTTCTATGGATTTTGTATTTAAAATGATTTTTCAACCTCAACTTTTTTATTAAGTAGTAATGAATTAGTTCTTTCTTCACAAAGTTAACTACTAATCAGAGTTTTTAATCAACCTGAATCAATGAGTGTAACTCAATTAGATTGATGTAGTTTTTAGTCATAATACAATAATTTGATGTTTTAGTATCCTCTGCAACTCCACTTCCCTTTCCACTGGAATTTACCAAGCATGGATCATAACTCATCTTCTTCTCTCCTACCATGAATTTTCACACACAGCAATGCCGTGACCATTCTCACAGTTAACAAGATTCAATATGTATTTATGGGGTCCCTACCATGTATTCTGGGAAGGGCCCAGCAGATACAAAGATGAATAAGATATAATCCCAAACCTTATATACTATGAACTACAAGTCAAGCTAGCAAAGAAAACTAACATATATTCATCATGGGTAAATGTGTGACTCCTTTTTAGTATTTTAGTGAAATAAGGTGCAGTGAGGTTTGGGCAATGGTGTTAACTCCAAAGGTTACTCCCAGGAAAGAGAGCCAGTGGAGGAGACAGGGAAAGTGAGATGTTTGGGAAGAGCCATGACTGTCAGGTGCCAGAGGAGGATGGCGTTTGAAGAGGAGCACGTCACCCGTTTCCACGTGGCAAGAATAGAACATTAGATTGGAGAGTGGCCCTTGATTTCACCAGTGGGGAGACTTCAGGGACATTCTTAGTTTTAGGAGGCTTTTGAAGGTAGAGATAATAGTACAGGAAACTGGAGAGGGAGTGAGTAGTAAGAAAGTGGACACAGTGGTTGCCTACCCACTACATCTAGGAATTCTGGTAAGGAAAGGGAGGCAATAAATAGAAAAGTAACTAAATGAGCAGGCAGAGAGGAGAGAGAACAGGAGGAGGACGTGGGAAAGAAAAAATACTGGCTAATGTTCAGAGAATATGAACTTGAAAGTTTAGCTAGAATTTTAGCTTCAGAATGAAGAAAGGACATTTTTTTCCCCGTACTCTAGAAGGGAAAACAAAAATATAGTAAGAGCAATAACAAAATTTTACCTTCACTTTGGTTTATTAAAAAACTTAATTCATTAACTCAGCAAAGTTGGGTGAGAAGTAATTATCCTGGGGAGTGGGGCAGTGACAAAAAATTACAGCAAAAGAAAATTTAAAAAAATCTTGCATTTAAGATTTTTCAGTGTTCCATGCCATCATACAGAGTACCATTAATTAGCTGGTGATTTCATGGCTCTGCTGTTCCTTAGGACCAGGTCTGGGAATAGGAAGAGAAACTGTGTCTAATGAATTGAGGTTATCTGTCCTACTAATTCAGATAAGCAAAATCTTATCATTTAAATATTTCAATGATTGCCTAGACTCCTCACCTTGTGTTTTGTAGGTTTGGATCTATATGGCTTTTACCGAGTGTCTTAGGAAATACAAATTAAAGAAGAGATTACTACTTAAACACAGATATGGACGATTTTTTTTTAAAGGAGACTATGATGGTTAGTTTTATGTTTCAACTTGGCTAGACTACAGCTATTCAATTAAACATTAATCTCAGCATTGCTGTGATGGTATTTTGTGGATGTGACTTTAAGTAAAGTAGATTATCCCTGATAATCTGGGTGGACCTCATCCAATCAATTGAAAGGCCTTAAGAGCAAAACTGAGGCTTCTCTGAGGAGGAAGACATTCTGCCTCAAGACAAGCTCGGTTTCTGCCCAGGAGTTTCCAGCCTGCCCAACTGCCCTATGGGTTTTGAACTTGTCCTGTCCGACAGTTTTCATAAGCCAATTCCTACTGATTCTGTTCCTCTGGAGAACACTGACTGATAGAGAGACCAAAGCTCAAAAGTTACTAAAAGAAGTAGCTCTGATCTCCAATTTCTGGGGTGACAGTCAGTGACTAGGGCAGGGAATAGGTGACAGGGGAGGTGGTTTCACACTACTTCATTTTAGTGACTTCCACTCTTTTACTGACTTAATACAGCATAAACCTTGCATCAAGTCACTTTCTTTGGATTTAGTCACAATTCTCAGTCTTGGGATTGTATCTCTTATGGACTCAAATTGTGGCATTGGACCCCTCAGTTAAGGCACAGAGAGATACAGCTTAGGTCTGACTAATTTGGATTAGATGTATTCTGAAAATATTTGCCTAGGGGATGGTTTAAGACATTCCAAGTAGATAAACTGGTTTGTCTAAGTCTACTGCTTTGTAGGTAAATTATGACAAACCATGTCGTATACTATACATGTATGTATTTATATTGAAAATTTTCTCTTGTATTCTCTCACTGTCTTAGATACAATCTTAATTTACTCATCTGTTAAATGTTACACATTATCACATTGTGGTAATGATTATCTCTAGGAAGAAAATGAAAAATAATTATCCCTGAATTTTAGCATACAGAAAAGGTTATCTTTTTCACTAATTTCCTCTATTTATGATCTACTAAGATGAATTAAATAGAATAAATAGTCATTGGCTTTTAAAAAATTCATGTTAACTGAGGACTTTTGGGTTACTTTGCTGAAACAGATTTATTGCTTTCAGGCCAATTACAGATGCTATGAACTATAGCAATAACCACTTTGGAATAGACATGTAGTCTATAGAAGATGCTAATCTATGATTTAATCATTTATGTGATTAAAACTCAAGCTAGATCATGATTTTATAAAATAATTTCATAGCTATTTTCTCCCATGCAATTTGGAGGGTATTGCTTTTATGAAATGTAAAATACCCTTTCAGAGAAACACAAAAATTTAAAGTCATGTATTATAGACATGAAATGTTAATAAAACCTTTAAAAACAGTGGTCAGGTAACTCAGCCACCATGCACTTCAAACTCTATAAGTATATTTTATTTATTCAGGTTAATAAAGGATGTGTTTAAAATATTACCAGACTGACCTTGTTTCCTGGCAAATCCTATCTTGAAGTCTCTAGAGCTAATTCCATTGCTAGCCATTCTTTTCAAGGACGGCTTGTTATTATTCTCTTGAAAACAATTAACAGACTGTCCTACAGAATAACATACTTTGTCCTGAAATTCTTTATTGAAAAGGGTCTAGACAACAAAGTGGTTTCAAAGTTTGACTCTCAAGACTCTTAATTTTAGAAAAACTTTTTCTCTGTACTTAAATTTTAGAATATTCAAATATTAGGACGACACATTGGGCTAGGAAAATTATTTTTAAGGGAAATCCAGTGCCTATCTTAAGTTAAAGCTAGGATTCAGCCTAACCTTCTACATTATTTCCATTGATATCTACCTTGAGGGACAATGGGATCTGACGCTCAGTTTGACATGAGCATCAGTCAAATCATCATCAAAGGTGCATTTTTTTTTTTCTTTTTAACATTTGGGACTTTTAAGGTTGAAAATCAAACAGGCATTATGGATTTTCCTTTTTATTTTTTAGTCAACAAGGCTTGAAATCAGTAAAATTTTCTAGCTAAATATCCTAATTGAGCCAGCTTTATCAAATCAATTTGCACTATTGTATTTCAGAATAAGATTTCATTTGGGTCACAAAATCCTGTTAAAGGAATTTTTATAAAACGAATTTACTACCTAATCAAGCACAGAGCTGGATTAGGAGTGTGTATAGAAAATTACATATCCACAAAGTCCACAAGCTTTTCTAAAGCTTGTAGTGTACGACAAAGGTCAGCAAATTTTTCCTGGAAAAAGCCAGATAGCAAATATTTTCAGCTTTATGACCTATATGGTCTCTGTAGCAACTACTCAACTCTGCTATCATAGCACAAAACTTGTCTATGACTTTATGTAAATGAATGAGTTCAGTTGTTCCAATAAAACTTTATTTACAAAAACCAGCAGTGGGCCAGATTTGCCCATGTGTCATAGTTTGCCAACCTTTGTCCTAAGGGAAGGTCATGGCAAGGTAAATAGCACTGCTTCATTGGCCTTTCAAAAGAATACGGTATGGGGACTCTACGTAGTATGAAAACCAGGACAGAAGAAATTAAAGTAAGAGAGCATCAACCGCTAGATGAGTTTGTCTCCTTACACATTTATTATATTTTAAAGTTGTTCTAGTACCATCAATAGTACTAAAAACACTTTGTGGAATTTCCACATACCATCTCTTATCAGGGAGATTATTGTATCTTTTAGAGAATAGATAAAGTGATTATTGTTCAAAGCAATTAAATGGTACTAGATCCTTATCTCCTGATTCCAAGTTTATTTATTTATTTTTTAAAAATACTCACAGTGAGAATTCTTTAAGAAATGAGAGAGAATGGAAGAAATCCTAGAACTTGTAAGCCAGGCAAGTGGACCATTTTTTAAAAGGGAAACAATATTTCTAGAAACCACAAACAGGTAAGTAAGACTTGCTACTATTTTAGCATAGATTATTAGAAAAAATGGTCATGAGCACTTTGAAAAGGAAATGGATAATTACTACAAGCCAGAATGGATTGACTGGAAATTAATCATTCTTAGTTAACTTTATTTCCTCTATGATATATTTTACCAGGACAGCTCCATAGACATAGAGTATTGTGAATTTAGCAAGATAATTAACAAAAACTCCTTGATGGAATCAAGTTGAAGAAATATGGCCTGGAAGATACCTCAGGATAATTTATAGTTTATAAAATTAAAAAAAAATAGATTGTACTTTAATGAATAACAAGAAAGCATACCCATTAAATATGTAAATTATGTGTCTGGGAGAAATGATTCAAAATTAGAAAGGATCTCAGATTGAAAATGCAGACTAAAACCAGCAGATAACATTTTATGGTATAAATATACAGAGTTGAGATTAGATTTTTAAAACAGTGAAAAGAAATAGAAAAAATGACACCTAATGATTCCCTGAAGGACGTCAGGTAAAGGTTATGAGGAAGGAGATTTTGATTCAATTTAGTCAAGAAGGTTAGCAGTTAGGGCTATGTCGGAATGGGAGGAACCATCCCACCGAGTGGAATGGTGGGAACACAAGGAACTTCAGAGCTTTAGAGCCGTGCTTTTCACCTTTAATGTTCACACTCATCACCTGGAGATCTTGCTCAGAAGCAATTCCTGATCCAGTCGGTCTGAGGTGGGACTTGAGAGTCTATTTCTAACAAGCTCCAGACATGACACTGTGGTCCATGACTGTCGACACTGCATAGCAAGGCTCTAATGCATGGACTTAGGAGTGCTACACACCTGACTCCACCACTTACTGCTGAGTGTCCTCGGAACTTACTTAATTTCTTAGTCGAATCTTTGTAACCTATTTAAATGGAGATAATACCTGTATCTCACAGGACACAGGTTTAACAAGATTATGTGTTGGCACAGAGTGAGCACTCAATAATATCAACTTCCTTTCCTCCTTCACTTTCTCACCATACTTGAGCTGAGATGGGATATCACCTATCAGGAGGTCTGAAAAGAGATTCTTGTGTTTTTCAGGTCTCTTATAGACAAGATACTATAAGGTGAAAAAGCTGATGTTCAGCTCATCTATATCTTTTCCTGGCTTTAACTCTAAAGTAGGTAGATACAAATTTGATATCCACCATTAACCACCACCTCTCTCTCTACCCCCTGAAATTTGTCTTTGTAATGTAGGTATTTGCTGATTGATCATAGGGCAATGGACCTTGGCTTTAACTAAAGGAGCTATTTCCTTCTCTTCTGAGGAGATAGCTGCCCCAACTCACATCAGCCATGTGGAGCACTTCCAAATCTCCCAGAACACCATCCTGTGCTTTGTTGTACTTTGCCTTCTCCCAGCTCAAATTCCCAGCAGCCACTCTGAAACCTGCAAACTCACCATTTTTCAGCTGGTGTTTCGGACTGCTGTTGAATTTGATGATTCCTTCAGGTGTCCCGTGTGAGGTGAGACTCAAGCTTTTTGGTTTTTAATCTCTCTATTGACAGTAGTTAAGTACTGTCTCTTACAGTACCTGCCATTGGAGCAAATAGAGCAAGAATTTTCTCTGCATTGTCTGTGCTCACTTAATCTACAACCGAGCTTCAGTGGGAGAGAACACTCTGGACACACACACACACACACACACACACACACACACACACACACGACTGACTGGCTTTCTCCCCACTCAGAGGGATCTACTTAAGGGACCACAGGTCAGACTGCCTTCTGCTGGCTCATGCCTGTCAATTGGGTTCATCAGTTCCTACCTGGCTTCTCTCTTCTTCCTTTCCTAGCTGCAGCCAAGATGTCCCGAGGGTCACTTAATTTAGGATATAATTCACCTGCTTGCTGTAGTTTTAAGTCTGATGTTCAGCTTAGACTCTCTTGCTGACTAAATGTACTTTTTAAAGAGCCAATTTCTAGTTTTCTTTTGACATTTTACAGCTGAAAAAATAGCCAATTCTATTTTAGAATAGAGAACTGTGCAGTTTTATTCTTCAGTTGCTCTCTAATCTCAGCTGCTCTATCCCTGGGAACTTTTGACAAACTCACCTTTATTCATGTGCCCACTCTCTCTGCTCCACCCATCAGTGTTTGGGCTAAGGAAAGTACAGCTCATTTTTTCTGAGAATCCTTCATTTTTTAAATGTCTACCTACTATTTGCCAGTCATTTTACTGGTACTGGGGATAATAAAAATAGATCCCTGTTATATGGCAGGCTATGTACCAGGAGTTGTGCAAAACCTTTCATATGAATTATCCGATTTGACCCACACAGGATCCCTGTGGAGAGAACACTGTCACTGTTACTGAAAATGACACTGTTATGTCCTTCTTTGGGAAATGGGGAAACTGAAGGTTAGTAAGAGGTGAGTAACTTGCCCACATTTAACTTTCTCCAGTGCTCTAAGCTCAGTGGTGCTTCTTAAACTTTATGTGCTTGCAAATCACCTGGTTACCTTGTTAAAATGCAGTTTATATTACTTTTATTTTTACATGAGTAAGAATGTTTATAGCCGCTTTATTCATAATAGACAAATTGTGGCATAGTCATACAATGGAATGTTACTCAGTAATATAAAATAATAAACTCCTGATACATAAAACAACATATGTTTTATTTATATATTTAGATTCCATTGATATGAAGTTCCAGACCAGGCAAATCTAATCTATGGCAATAAAATCAGAGCAGGAATTGCCTGTGTGAGCTGTAGATTGACTAGAAGGGGGCACAAGAATGCTTTCTAGAAGGAAAATATTTTAATATCTTGACTTATGTGGTCTAATATGGGGCATGTATTTCTCTAGACTGATTAAATTATACATTTAAGTTATAGACATTGATTCTATGTAAATTGTACCAATTGAAAAATAAGTTGGGAAAATCGAGCATTTTAAAAAGATAAAAATTTCCTTTTAAATCTCAAATTACGTTATTACTATTAGTCAAAAATATATCAAACCCGAAATGAGCTTTTTCTTTACGCCACACTGTCAAATCAAAAGTATGTGGTTTTTATTGTTAAAATATGCTCCATCTCTAGAGTTTCCACACTTGAGTCAAATTTTAACATTGAATTTCAAGCACTTTAAAAAAAATACTGAAAATTATAAGCAACAACCACAGAAAAGAGGTGACTAACTATGTGAGGAGAGGAAATGTTAATTATTAATTAGCTTGACTATAGTCATCATTTTATTATGTATGTAAAACAAAACATCCTATTGTACACCACAAATATGTACCATTTTTATAAAAAATAATTTTTATGAGATTTACAAGATAAAATGCAGTTTCTGATCAGGACACCTGGAGTAAGGTCCAAGATTCTGCATTTCTGACAAACTCTCAGGTGACGCCAATGCCTCGGGTTATGGGTCATACTCTGAGTGCAAGGCTCCAGACCCACAGTTCACAACCTAGCATGCACACTAAAAATACCTGGACAGCTCTGAAAACTTTCTATGACTAAGCCACATCTCATGCCAATTAAATCAGAATCTCTGGGGCTAGAACTCAGGCATGATTACATATTTTAAAAATTCCCTAAGTAGTTCCAATGTACCACTGCTCTAGAAATCAATTTAGTAGCTCAATATTAGTGTTAAAAATAATAGAATTTAGTGCATTGAATTAGTAAGCTAAGTACTATCCTGTGAAATTTTTATATCAGGGCTGTGTGTGTGTATGTGTGTGTTTGTGTGTACTGAGTTCATGGTGTAAAATGTACTCTTTTATTGTGGGTCAAGGTAAAAAAATACACACACACACACACACACACACACACACACACACACACACATATATTTGAAAGCCACTCTCTAGACTCAAAGAAATGCAATTTCTTCTCTCTCTCTCTCTCTCTCTCTCTCTCTTTCCCTCTCTTTCTCTCCCCCTACCCATATTTTGTCTTATTCTTAAAAGAATTTAAAAGAGATTACAAATATCTACACTTCATTGAAATATTATTGTTGTCCATAAGAAGCTCAATATCTATTAGGGGCATCAGATATTTTACAAATCCCTATTCTATCCCAGCATATAATGAGGGAAGAAACAATGATGTCCCGAACCTTGCCAAAAGCAGGATCTAAGAAGGGAGAAGAGGATTTCTGAAGAGGAATTGTCAAAGCTTGCTAAATATGGAGTTAAGAGAGGAGAAGTTTTGGAAACCAGTGTTTAGGTTCTAATTGGGAAATGGGGTGAATAAATACGCTGTTAGTCCAGACTGACAATTCAGCAAGCAGAGAAGTTGTGGAGAGGGGCAGGCTAAGTGTAAGGTGTTTGTAAGGAGGATTGTCTAGTACATGGTAGGAACTATTGGGTCTAGTGGAGGAGGAGCGTATCAAGTAAACTATGAAAGAATGAGAGGCCTGGAACAGAATCTCTAAGACTTGAGGTCAAACCTACCCTATTAGACAGGAAGCATGAAAGAGTGTGGTTAAAAACAGCAACGAGAAGTTTTAGCTTTAAAAATCTGTATTACTAAGTCATACAGGGAACTTGCATGTGACTACCAATTAATTATTTAGTTCTTAAAGTCACCTGAATGATTTTTCACCAATATATTTTCTAAGGATATAAGGATATAAGACAGGATTGTAATGTAGACTACAGCTATATAGTTTCTTCCTGTAATCATACTTCAGGCTAGAATAGTAATTTTGGTTTCATAGCAATCAATTAAAAGTGTTATTTTTTTTAAAGATAATTTTTTTAAATGCTCACCTGAGGATACTTTTCCATTTATCTTCAAACAGAGTAGAAGGAGGGAGGAAGGGGGGAAGGGAGGGAGAGAGAGAGAAAGAGAGACAGAGAGAGAGAGACATTGACTGGTTGCCTCCCACACAACCCTATCAGGACTGGAACTGAATTGCAACTGAGGTACGTGCCCTTGACTAGAATTGAACCCTCAACTCTTTGGTCCACGGGCCAAGGCTCTAACGTCTGAACCAAACTGGCCAGGGCAGAGAGGATGTTTCTTTGTGTGTGTGCTAAATGTTTTGTTATATAAGAAGCTAGCCTATTGAGTAGAGTGGATGTGAGTATAAATTGACAACTTTGATAAATTCAGCATCAAAATAGCATCAGTTTATCTACTCTATTTTCACAAGTTGGGGACTTGAGAGATGAGATGTCTAACACATCTTCCTACCAGGATGTACTCTAGACTTAACAACGACAAAGTTACCCAAATTATCATTCAGATAAGAGAAAGGGAGAAACTACTATAAATACCATTATCTCCCTTTCCCTGAAATAAATGTGCAAGATAAATCCAAGTGGCTGAATTTTGAATGTGGGTCTATTGTCCCAAATGCATGAAACCACTAAATAAACCAAAGAGGGAACTTTGGGAGGACTGTAAATCCAGTAATGTTTTGCTCATTTCATGAGATGGGTCATTTCAGTGGGAATTTGTCTACCATGAGACAGGTAGATTCAGTACATAAATTTAACATTACAATGTAATTATAGGCTACAAAAAAAAAATTTAACAAAATCATTCTTTGTTCCATATTTAATCCATTATTTTTACCTTCCCATTAAACATCAATGTAAACAGAATAATAATGTTAATTTAAAATTAAAGTAATTAGGTACTATTTAAGTTCTATTAGATAATACACACATCTCTTTTATTCAATGCTTTCACTTTTCCCCTGCTTTCTTGTTCTAATTCTCTATGCAATATTTGCCATTTTATCTATGTTTCATTAGTACTTTGTAATATTTTAATTATGTGTCATTCTTATCACACTGTACTTTAATTTTACTAGAAGATTCTGAATTAACCAATGGACTAAGCATAGCATCTTGGACATAACATTTGGGGAGAAAAAATTAATTTTTAGTATATTTCAAGAAGGGGGGGCATCAAAATAGTCATCCAGGAAAAAACAGAAACTCTGTTAGGTGTTCTCATCTTGGTTTCATTATTTAGCATGATTTCTATTTTGATTTCCATATCAGGCCCATTATCTTTTCAATGCCTAGCAACTCTAAAGGTCTTAATTCTGGTCCGTGCTTCTTATTCATTTTTGTATCAGAGTCTAACACTATAAGAGATTTATAATGTTTGTTGGATAAATAAACTTTACATTTGGAAATCTTTTGTGCCTAAAGCAGATCTTAACACAAGTTCAAAAACACTGAGCAAATGCAGTCTTTCTCTTTTTAACTTCATAGTAATGCACTGAAATCTTGCCCCAGTGCCATCAATCTGCCAACCAACTAACCCATAGGTATTTATCAAGCCTCTGCTATGTGCTCAGTACTATGCTCAGTACTAAGAGGGGTATAAGGCATGGTTACCCCCGATAAAGAACTTAAACTCTTTGGTTATATGGAGGTCAAACTGAAAAGATTGAATTGAATTTAATGAAGTTTTTTGGAGGGGTACTTTAATTATTGAGACTAATTGGGTACATATTTTGTTCCAAATACTGCTCTGTAATAAACAAGGTACTAGAATAATGTTTCTGCATGAGAAATATGCATTTTCAACTATTCTCACTCATCAGAATAGAACATTTTAAAAAAGACAGGCAGTCACCCATTTTATCTCTGTTGAATATCTTTTATATGTCAAAGACAAAATAATAACCCTCATGTTACTTTATCTTTCTACCTATACCCTTTCTTCTCTATGCCTTTTTGTTTTTGTACAGTATTTTAACATTTATGTAAGTATAGTTGATTATGCTATTTGATAATGCAAAAACTGGTTTGAGTAGTACCCATGTTATTGGTTTAGAGAAAGTGAGAGTAGCAGGAAGATCATGTTGATAAATCTGACAGTATTTTCTATTTTTCAGCTGCTTTCACCTTTGCTCTGTATGTCCTTGTCTACTTTTGCTGTAACCATAAGATTGACTAGTCTATGTGAATACACCCCACCTGTACCTGTATTTGTCTCTTGGGCCAATGTGGGGAAAAAGCTCTAAATTTGATACCTGATTGTTCATCCACTGAAGGCAAGATACCCTCTATCCAGGTTAAGAGAATCACACATGACCACTGAGGGTGTGAGGTATTATTCAATTTTAGAATCATCTCACATGGTTAATTGCTGTCTCCCTCAAGCAATTTCATCACTTGGTTTCCAGGACACCACATTCTCCTGGTTTTCTTTCTTTGACTGCTTCTTCTACTCTCCTCTTCTGTATCCCTTTTCTGGGACTTTTTCTCTTTTCTGTGATACTTATTCCATATATGATCTCATCCAATCTCATGGATTTCAATATCATTCATATATCAATGACTTTCTCCCAATCTATATCTCCAGAAATAATCTCTTCTGTAAACTCCAGGCTCAACTATAATACCAGAATGTCCCATAAGTCATCTCAAACTTACTGTGTACAAAACTGCTTCTTCCTGAGTCTTCTCTGTCTAGGTAATTACAATTACCATTCAGAACAAAAACTTCAGCATCATCTTTGATTTCTCCCCCTTTCTTACTCCCAGTGTCCAAAAATCCATCAGCTAGTTCATGGATTCCTCCAAAATATATACTTAACCTACTCACTTCTCACCATTACCAATACTACTACCCTAGTTCCAACTAGCATGATCCCTCTCCTGGACTGCTCTAATAGCGTCCTATCTGGTCTCTCTTGCTTCCCCTTTTCTCCCTATAGTCTATTCTCAACACAAGGGCCTGAGTAATGTTTTAAAAATGCAAATCTTATCACTTTATTCCTCTGCTAAATGGTTACCTATTATGTTTAGAACAAAATCCAGAAGATTCTCGTGGCTCACAAGGTCTTCCATGACCACCCTCAGCTCTCTTCCCAACCTCTTAACCTTCGTTTATGTCCCCAGCTACATATTGGCTGCCTTGCTGTTGTCCCTCCATCAGAACAAGCACAGTGCACCTTGAGGCCCTTGGAAGTTTTTTCTCTCTCTGCCTGGTATGCCTTGCCTCATATGATTTAGGTCTCCTCAAATGCCCCACCCTCAGAAAGGCTTCCATGGTATGATATTCCCTTTTTCTGCTTTATTTTTCTTTACAGCATCTGTAACTGACATATTATTAAGGATGGATTTGTTTACTTGTATTCTCTCTCTCCCACTAAAATATTCCATGAAGCAGAGACTTCATTTACTGTGGTATGATTTATGCTTATAATTAGCATTTGATACATATAGATACATATTTTTTCAGTCAATAAATGATATAAGCAGAATGTTATTTGTAAGTGTAGGAATTAGTTCAGTCCTCTTTCTCTGCCTCATCCTTCTCCAAAATTGAATAACTTCTAGTGGTTTTGGAAATGCCTGCTTAGACATCAGAATGAACCTGATATTTGCAAATGAACACATATTTGCAGAATGAATACCTATCTCCTGAAATGGGCCAATATAGGGGTTGTTACTGAGCAGCCACAAACAGCTCAGGGAAGGGCAAAGCACAGATAGGTATATTTGTGTAAGGAGCACTTTCCTACACAGCACTGTAAAGGGAGAGGTTGTGAGCTACTGCAGTTGAAAGCATAAAAGGATAAGCAATGTGGGCTAGTTCCTTAATCTCTCTAAACCATACTTTCCTCATCCATTAAAGGACAGAGACATGAAAGGCAAAATCCCTCTCTTTAAGAACTCAGTGGGACACAGACAAGTAAACAGGCAGTCTTAAGTGTGCATCTGAAGCTGTGATGAGACAGGTAGAGCCTAACTCAGAACAAGGAGGCTGGGAAGAGAAGACTTCCTGGCAGAAGTGATGTTTAAACTGAGACTTGAAGGATAAATAGGGCCTGGCCTTGAGAAAATGCTCCCTCCTCCTCCTCCTCCTCCTCCTCCTCCTCCTCCTCCTCCTCCTCCTCTTCCTCCTCCTCCATCATCTGGTTATCCGCAAAGCTCCAGAAACTCACCATGTTCAAAATAATAGTTATCATAATCTCTCTTTATGCTCCCTCCCCACTCCCACATATTTATAGTCCCTTCAAATGAAATAATCGAACTGTGTTTAACAACCTCATCTTCCAAATCCAATCATTTGTAAAGCGCCGTGCAGTCAGCATTCTCTCTCATATTACTCTTAGTCTTTCAATCACTTTTATTTTTCAAGTTGAACTTAGATTTTTAATTTTAACTCCCATAGTTTCCCAGTAGATGTGGAAGTGCTTGGGTAACTGGTAGAACACTATGCAAATGGTAGTGGGTTTTGTTCTAATTAACACTAATTCCCTTGGTGATCTGATCTACTCCCATGGTTTTAAATATCATCTATACACTAATAAATTCCAAATTTATATTTCTAGCTCTGATCTTTTTCTTGAGATTCAGACTAAAATATCCCACTGCCTATTCAATATCTCCAGTTGGATCTCTAAAAGGTGTGTCAAATTTATCAATCCCCAAACGAACTCTTAATTCCTCCCCTTTCTCCTCTTGTCGAATCTGCCACTTGTATCGTCTTCCCCATCTAAGTTATGACAGCTCCATTTATATAGTAGCTCTGATCTGAGTTCTTGAATTCTTCCTTAGCATCTCCCTTTTACCACATCCATCTATTCCTTTAACAAATCCTGTTAATTCTACCTTCAAAAACTATCCCGAATCTTATATCCCCATGGTTCTCACACCAGTTAAACACTGGGACTATTGCCTACCTACCTGTCTATCTGTTTCTGCTTTGCTGCTGTCTGTTCTCCACACTGTAGCCTGGTGATGCAAAAGTCAAATTGTGTTACTGCTCTGCTAAAAAGCAATCAATCAATCAATCAAACAAACAAACAACCTAACCTTCTGTAGCTTCTGTTTTCACCCAGAAGAAAATCCAGAGCCTTTGCAGGGCTCATGCTATCTTCCTGACAATTTCTATCCCTCTCCTTTTAGCTCTTTTCACTCCAGGCAAGGATGCTCCTGCCTTTGACCCTGCTGTTTTTTCTGCCTGGAAACACCACCCCCAAGAATTGTATCTCCTTCCCTTTATTCAGGTTTTATTCAAATGTTGCCTCCTTAGAGGGGTCCTCCCCAGCCTCTGCATAAAACAGCAACAAATCATTTTTAACTGCTTTAACCCCACTTTATTTTTTATTATATTTCTTCTTACTACAAATATTTATTGAAAGTGCTAGACATTGTCTTAGATGCTGAGATAGCAGTAAACGAAAAAGGTAAAATTCCCTTTCTTTCATGGTGCTTACTTTCCACTGGGGACAGAGACAATAAGCACAGAAATTGGATAGCATGCCAGATGAAAATAGCTTTTATAGTGAAAATCGAAGCAGAAAAGGAGGATAGGATGCATTAGGGGAGAGTGGTGATTGCCATTTAATAAGGAAGACTTCCCTGACAGGGGGCTATCTGAACAGAGATCTGAAGGAGGCGAGGGAAGTGAGACTTGGGAATGTCTTGAAAATGAGTGTTCCAGGCAGAGGGACCTGCAAATGCAAAGCCCTGAAGCAAGATCATACTTGATGAGTTCCAGGAGGGCATCAGTGAGGAAAACAACATGGCTGAAACAGAGTTAGCACCTCTCACTGCCTGTCATTCTATTATAACTCTTTTTAAATTTTCTTGTTGCCTATCTCCTTCCATCAGGGCAGGAGCCAACACTGTTTTTAACTAATTTATCTCGAGTCCAGGACTGAACCTTGTTGATGGTAGGGACTCAATAAACACTTATTGAATGAAGTGTCATGCACTATAGACAAACCTGACTATTCACAATCCTTTTACATGTTCCATGCTTTTCAGCCTTTCTTGTGTATTGTACTTTCTCCACTGGGAATGCATCTCTGCCTTTAAAAAGCCTATCCTTGAGACATAATGCCAATGATACTGCTTCAATGAAAGCTTGCCTGATTGGCCATCAGCTAAATGTCATTTCTTTCTACTCTGATGACTTCTTATACTGTCACTGCTGTTGAACCTAAAGCTCCAGGGACAGTGAGCATGGCTCTTTGACTCTCCAGGATAGAGCACCATGTGTAACCTGGTGCCTGATCCCATGTGCCAGGTGCTCAGAGAATAATGAAATAAATATCTGTTGAAGGAGTGAGTTGCTCCATGATTTATTTTGTGCATTCAAAACTGCTACTATGTCCTATGGTAGTTTACAAAGTTGGTAAGCATCTCAGAAATTGAAACACCGTTTTGGAATAGAATAGTAAACATGAGCTCCAACCTCCTTTGCAAAGGGAAATCAGGGCAAAGGGAATCCTTCTGAAGAGCACTCCCTTTGCATTCTCCATGGTACTATATACATGAGAGAGAAACCTGTTCCTTTTCTTTGCCATCCAGTCCATTTTTTTCTTCTTCATTTTTTAGCCTTCCAGATTGGTAATGCAGTAATTTCAAAACTAAAAAAATTGTGAGCCTTAAGCCAAAACACTGTTGTAAATCTGTAATACATTTCTGATTATTTGCAAATAAATATAATATAAAAGAATAACCAATACCAGTTGGTCCCAGAAACAATATGGCCTAATTTTTGCTAACCAGTCATATCAAAAAAGAACTGTCTTTTCTGAGAACTAACAATTCAGGCAGAAAAATCACATTTTGGAAAAAACAAATCAGAAAGTGCAGAAATACCCATTGCAAATGAACAGGTGTGGTAACAAAGAGAAGACCACA
Organism: Tadarida brasiliensis; assembly: GCA_030848825.1. Taxonomy (NCBI): domain Eukaryota; kingdom Metazoa; phylum Chordata; class Mammalia; order Chiroptera; family Molossidae; genus Tadarida; species Tadarida brasiliensis. The sequence continues at coordinate 61,497,010 of CM061267.1, read as the reverse complement.
TATGTTTGTTGAAAGAGCTGAAGTGGATGTGATAATATAGTTTCACTTTATTAATTCCAAAGACTTGAAAGGGTTCTCCTTAGTTAAATGGAAGGCTAATTAGCAGGTCTTTCTAAGGGCAAGCAAGCCTAAGTCACATTTTCTTTTATTTCTTCATCCAACCCCCTTTGTCCCTCTAATCATCAGTAATGTGAATAATGAACTCAAGCAAAGTATGGTACATGGTAGAATATGGATTACATTATGTACTTTTCCTGGAGGGTGACATTCAAAATAACAGCACTTTGATAAGATTATTGTCTCTTAAATTTAAATCCATTTTAACTTGGCTACTGCTTCACTAGTTGACACTGGTTTCTTGTCCACATTCCAACTATGGGCATAAAAGAAAGTGCTATCTAGAGTGTTCTCATCTTTGAAACTATCATTGATCACACCTGTCAGAGTAGCCGCCATCAACAAAGCATCAAACAACAAGTGTTGGCAAGGGTGTGGAGAAAAAGGGACTCTAGTACACTGCTGGTGGGAATGCAGACTGGTGCAGCCACTATGGAAAACACTATGGTGTTACCTCAAAAAATTAAAAATTGAATTACCATTTGACCCAGTGATCCCACTTCTAGGAATATACCCTAAAAAGCCTGAAACACCAAACAGAAAGAATATATGTACCCCCATGTTCATAGCAGCGCTATTTACAATAGCTAAGATCTGGAAACAGCCCAAGTGTCCATCAGTAGACGAATGGATAAAAAAGCTATGGTACATATACACAATGGAGTACTATGCAGTTGTAAGAAAGAAAGATCTCTTATCCTTTGCGACGACATGGGAGGACATGGAAACTATTATCCTAAGTGAAACCAGCCAAGCAGAGAAAGACAAATATCATATGATCTCACTTATTTGTGGAATATAATAAACATAACAGTCTGAGGAACAGGGTAGTCCCAGAGATGTGGAAGTAGGGTACAGACTGACAATTGCCAGAAGAGGGCGTGGGGGAGGGGAGCTATGAACCACAGAACTTGTACGCATGTACTCATAACCAATGGACATGGACAACAGAACTGGGGACGGGGCAGGGAGGGAGAGGGAGGAGGGTGACAATGGGGGGAAAAGGAGAAACATCTGTAACAAAAATAAATTAATAAAAAATTAAAAAAAATAATAAAAATAAAAGTTAAAAAAAAAGAAACTATCATTGAGTCATTTAAATAAAAGACATACTGCCAAATATTAATGAAGCTTATTAGTAAAATGCTGTGATGCAGAAGATTCTCAGGATATAATCTCTAAGATTATGGTTTTAAGAACTAATTTTAACACCAAATAGCTATTTTTCTTTGGCTGAAATGCTCTATGATACTCTACATATTGGAAGTTCTAGGAAAGTGGATTATGTACCTGCAAAATATTCACATGGCCATGCCATATTGGTCATTAAGGCCAATTCTATCCTGAATCAATAATTTCATTCCAGAAAGTCATTGGTGTGGTTTTGAGAATAATGTTTACATAAGACTAGCAGATTAATAGTCAGTGCCAAGTAATATGCAACTGAATAATTTCACTAATGAGTTTTAAATCCTATTTAAAATAGTCAAATGAATACAAGGCTATATATGTACAATTCAGGTTCATGTGTTTTAAACTATGATTAGCATTCTTTCCAGAGTATAAAGTATATCCAGGAAAATTAAGTTTCATTTCATCTCCATAATTTTTGTAATAATTAAGCAATGTCAGTTGAATTAGCGAGCATTCACACTTAAAAGCCATAGGTTAATCTTTGTCAACTCTATACCTTTAGACTATTTTATATTCAAAGGACAACATTTGTAAAATAAAGGTTAATTTTACTAATGTTTATAAAATATTTTAAATATTTTTACTTATATTACAGTTATATAAACTGTTAACTATGAAGATAGGTATTAGAAAAATGACAAATGGTTGCTGATCCTTTGGCTAAGGTAATGAGACAGCTAAATAAGGTAATAAGGGACAGATTTTAAGTAAGAGATATTTTGGATAAGAGGAAGACTTGAATTTGAGTCAAGTCCCTGGGAATCAGGTTACTGGATTGAACAGAACCCAGCCTCATTTTAAATTACTAGTTGTTTCATATAATATATTTCTAATACTCAGCATTGATTTCACTGTTAATGGTGAAAGTCACTGACAATGGTATTCTTATGGAGATGTGACATACGGGAACTTGATTATTGCTGCTAAGACCTCTATGAGAAGGTGACATTTAGGTTGAGTCACTAGGATCTAGGTGGCTGGTTCTCAGCCCTCCAGACATTCTGAGTACACCCTGAAATGGTTAGACTCTTACTGATACTCAGACACTATCAAGAAAGATCAACATAAGACAAGATTGCTGAATATCTCATTTTCAGTCAAGGTTACTCTCTTTCTGCATATCAAGGTATCTGAAAGAGCAAATTAAAAGGCTGCTTAGTGAGTAGGGGCTTAGAGCGAGAGGATGTAGATAATCTTCATGGAGAAGGCATGTAGGCCAGGGTGAGGCCAGATCTATCCATGGCTTGGACATGCTATCTTTCTGGATAGGAATGGATGCACAGTAGTTTGTTTCTCTACACCCCATTCTCCATGCTTTCTATTTTTCTTCCATACACACCTTTCTTCCACAGATGTTCCATTACTACAGTCATATTGAAGTCCACCAGGGACAATGTACCTTGTGGGTGGGAATTTCCTTAGGTCTATGCTTAGAGTTAGTTCTAGGGTCTCTCCTTTTGAAAGTCAATATTCAGTAGAGTTAGGCATCCATCATTTAGGGAATTGTTCTAGGTTTTCTTCATATTATGTGTTCTTATTTTAATATATTTAAATAATCAGTTTTAGAATTATTCCAGCCTATCTGGTATTTCACTCATTCAATCAGCATTTATTAGGTGCTATTATCAAGTTTTTAAAATATAAGTGGTTATCACTAATCATCAGAGAGATACAAATTAAAACAACAATGAGGTATTGCCTCACACCTGTCAGAATAGCCGCCATCAACAAAGCATCAAACAACAAGTGTTGGCAAGGGTGTGGAGAAAAGGGGATGCTGGGAGTACCCTGCTGGTGGGAATGCAGACTGGTGCAGCCACTATGGAAAACACTATGGTGTTACCTCAAAAAATTAAAAATTGAATTACCATTTGACCCAGTGATCCCACTTCTAGGAATATACCCTAAAAAGCCTGAAACACCAAACAGAAAGAATATATGCACCCCCATGTTCATAGCAGCGCTATTTACAATAGCTAAGATCTGGAAACAGCCCAAGTGTCCATCAGTAGACGAATGGATAAAAAAGCTATGGTACATATACACAATGGAGTACTATGCAGCTGTAAGAAAGAAAGATCTCTTATCTTTTGCGACGACATGGGAGGACCTGGAAACTATTATCCTAAGCGAAACCAGCCAAGCAGAGAAAGACAAATATCATATGATCTCACTTATTTGTGGAATATAATAAACATAACAGTCTGAGGAACAGGGTAGTCCCAGAGACGTGGAAGTAGAGTACAGACTGACAATTGCCAGAAGAGGGGGTGGGGGAGGGGAGCAATGAACCACAGAACTTGTACGCATGTACTCATAACCAATGGACATGGACAACAAAACTGGGGACAGGGCAGGGAGGGAGAGGGAGAAGGGTGTCAATGGGGGAAAAAGGAGAAACATCTGTAACAAAAGTAAATTAATAAAAAATAATAATAAAAAAATATATAAGTGGTTAAAAAATGACTGTTGAGGTCTTTAAATAGTGTGATAGAACTTGACCTGGGGTCAAGTGCCGGCTCCATTGCTTCCTGGTTGCATGATCTCTGGTGAGCTGCTTAACCTTGGGAACCTAAGTTTTTAATTCTGTAAAATAAGTTAATGTTAATATGCTTTTCATTGAATTATTGTAAAAAGCAATAATATTTTATGTCAAAACACTTTGTAAAGTGTAATATAGGTAACAAATGGCAGTTATTATTATCATCATCATAACTATTATAGTAGTAGTAGAAGTAATAACATTAACCCTTTTGTATGATAATGTTTGTGTTCACTAGAACACTTTCATGATCTTTCCTGATTACTTTCTTAATCCTCTATAAAAATAAAATTATTTATACTTTTCAGGTTTTAATTAATTAAAATAAATTTTCATTTTATGAACTTAAATTTTCGATATGTGTTTTAAAAATAACATCAACTTTGCCAGTCCCAATTATTTAATAATTATTGGTAGGGTTACATTTTTTTATTCTACCTTCTTGAATAGAAGAACATTGGGCAGAATATGACATATTGAAAGTAGTGTTTACAAGATCTTGCTTGGTTGGATTAAAGATGCTGGAATACAGAAATATGTGACTAGTCCATGTGTAAGGTGATAAGGATCTGGACCAAGGTGGAGCACTGAAAAGTAACAAAATTCAATGAATTTAAAACAAATTGCAAATTACATTTTTCTTTCATTGTCTACATCTAATCTTAGTAACAAGATTAGATGTAGACAATGAAAGAAAAATGTTAAATTACTAGGTAATATTGATTACTTGCAGAATGGTGACATCAATGATAGAGAGAGAACATTTGAGTAAAGAGTGAAAAGAAAAAAGAAGGCATTTGAAAGGATAAGAAAGCATTTTGAAGGGGGAATATGGCCCAAGAAACTGCTTTTTTGTTTGGACATGTTTATGTTTCAGATGATGTTGATAGAATATTCTGTTGATGCCTTAAAAGCAGTTGGACATGTAGAAACAAATGACTTTATGTGACAAAGATTGTTTTAAGTACTAAGTGCTAATTCATTTGATTTTCACATCAAACAGTATCTCCAGTTTGCTGATGAGAAACCTAAAGTCCAGAGAGGCTAAATAACTTGCCTTACATTACATAACTAGTAAGTAGATAAACTGGAATGAAAATGAATGAACTCTTCCAGGCAATAAAAGAGAGAATGAAAAACAGGAATGAATAAGAGGCAATCCCGTGGGCAATGGGAAGATGGAAAAAGAAGGAAACCAGATCAGAAGCAACTGGAGATGGGAAAAGTGGGTCAGTTGAGCAATGTCAAAGAACAAGGCAAGGCAACATTTCAAGGAGGAGGTTGTGGTCTACAAAGTTAAGTATTCTGAGAGTTTAGGAACAATAAATCGAAGCCTCTGAATTTGGCAGCACTGATGAGCAGGAGTTAGGGTAGAGTAGTGGTTTCAGAAGCCCAACTATAGAGGATCAAGGGGATGGATGTGAGGAGAGAGAAGTAGTAGGTACAGAATACTTTTTCATGATATTTGCCTATGCAAGATCATGATAGAATGATAATATAAAAAGTTAACGAAGACAAGCGACGCTTTTAAAATTAAAACTTCATCTGATGCATGAATATATTTCAATGAAGCAAAAATGAGGACACACAGCATCTTTTCTAATTCATAACTCCAGATCAATAGAGGTGGAATACCTTTGTAAGTGTTCATATACTGAATAAACATTTAGGCTTTTTTTCTTTTTCTTCATTCTAATTTTTTAAAAGTCAGTGTGTAAATTTTTGGCACTATTCACAAATTCTTAATTTGTTAAAGGAACCGAAAAGACCTATTAATCCAAACACAGTATTACATGAAATGAGCATTTATATATTGTCAAGCAAATAAATTTCATTGAAATGAAAGTTGTGGAAGAAAACCCCACACAAGTAAAAAGTTTTATTTTCAAATGTTATTTTTTTCTTAAATTAAAAAACAAGAAATATTAACACCAACAATAAAATTTAGGTATTTTAAGAGTGAACATTAAACCTAAACTTCTTATGTAACAGAAACATTTAACCCTGCAATGAGTATAGGTAAATTGCAAATTTTAGATACTTCAAAAAAGTAACATGAAAATATTATTCAGTCTTAAAGGACAAACATTTCAGCCAGGGAAGAGTTGATTATAAGACAAGGAAATGGAAACAAAGCTTAACACAAAAATTTAAGTTCTATCTCTGTGGTTGTTAATTCAAAATGTCAAATATGCATTTTTCAACTTGAATAATAAAGAATAGAAACAAAGCTATGAACACAAATTATTAAAATCTAATTAAGTATGTGTGCAAAACAGTTACAAAGAATAGAAAAAAGACATACAAATGACTTTTTGATATATAGAAATAAGCATTCTGCTATTGGTACAAAAAATGTCAAGAAGAAATCAATAGAAGAGAAAGTATCCATGCTTGTGAATTCTCATGCACAGTGGCTAGTAAGGTGTTTTATTTGTTTACTCTTCTGCATTTAAGGCTATAGCCACATATCTTAAGCAACACTTTTTCTTCAGAGACAAAAAATTCGTGCTTATTTGCTATTATATTGATTTAAATTCCCCCGATACAACAATGATTTTTTTAGAACTACTTTAAAAATATTATTGTATTTATGACCTAACAGGAATAACAGGAAAGAAGTTATGAGATTGGGATGGGAGCTCTGGAGACATGAGTTAGCATGGAGACATGAGTCAACCTATATTAAGTTAACTCATACTAAGAGGCTATTAACTTTGAAAGACCTCTTATTCTCCATTTGTATTAGAAAAATGAACTAAACTTAATATTTCTATACTATATATCATGCAGTGAAGGCTTGGTGCTTGATTTTATAAGTGATTAACTTTCAGACAATACTGTAATAAACTCAAACTGCCTTAAATGGCATTAGCTCAGTAGAAGACTTTAAATGGTAACTTAGGAGCCACACACAATGTCCTCAGAATGAATATTGTTATGGGTGTTTTGTTATATAACATACTAATAGAACACACAGCAAATTAAGTATTTACTAATGCCTCTTTATTACTTTTTCATGACTTCTATGGATATAAAACCGATGCATTACAGCTCTCTAGAAAAAGTTAAAAGAAAAAAATATATATTATGGGATTAAGAAGGCAGACTAAAGTGGCATGTTCATTTTCTATAAAAATAATTTATGTCTTGGCATTGGTGTAGGACTCAACTATCAAAATAAGACACTATGGAAGTAGCAGCTCTGATTTATCATATATGTGTATGTGGTGATGATGGGAGAGAGAGGATGCAGATGGACACAGAAAAAGAGCAAAACTCTATAGGACAGAGAATTCGCTGAGGAACTATAGAATACTATCAAGAAAGGAAGCTGGCACAGAAAAAGAAGGCTGAGTATGGAAATGGAATACAAATCACCCACAGGTAGCTCTGGGGAGCAATGATCCATAACTTTGGTGGTTTAGAATTGGCTTTATCAGTGCATCAGCGTTAACAAGGAGCACATGGCCTCCTGGCCTCTGCGTTGACTGCTTTTCAGTCTATTGTCTCTTGCCTTTTGCTTGGTAACTTTAACTATTATTCTTTGCTCAATGAATTACCGTGATTGCATAGTATGTCCAAGTCGTGCCCCAGGATAATTAAACATTTTTATGTCATTGTTTTTTGTCTATGTGGTTTCCTGTGTATATATTCATGAGAAATCATAAAATTAGCTGACTGTGCCTTTGCTGGTGTTTATGTTTTGATTCCATTAGATTGCATTCAACTTTTGGCTGTTTTGTTTAGAGGATAGGACATTGATTCCCAGAGTTAATTGCTGACCTTTATCCAGTTTGCTGATTTGGGCATGCTATTTAAAGTCCATAGTTTTATGTTATTAGTGTAATTTTATGGTTCACAATTGGTCATTTATATGATTTTAGAGTTAGAGAGGACATATGACATAATTTAACCTACCATCATAATTTTGGGTAGAAGATACTGAGGGAAGAAAGTAAGAAGTTACTTTCCCCAGTTTCCAAGTCAACTGTTCTGGTTACCACTTTGTGTTGTTCCCCACAGGGAATTGTGTTTTGCATTTTGATTTCACACAACTAAGTGAAATCACTAAGTAACATGATCTTGTATTAAGAGAGAGACATCATCTGGGCTCTGGACATCTGGGTAGAAGGTTAACTCATGTCCAAAATGAATTACATTAACTGGCATATACTTGGCAGGGCTACATATTTTGTCATTTCCCCAGAAATAAGAGTTGATGATAGAGTTCATGTATCCTGTTATTCCTTTTGTTTCTTTTTCTTTCTTTTTTTTTAGAGAGAGAAGAAGGGAGAGGGAGATAGAAACATCAATCGGCTGTCTCCTGCACGCCCTCTACTGGTGATCAAGCCTGAAACTGGGGCATGTGCCCTGACCAGGAATTTAACCAGTGACCTCTTGGTGCATGGGACTATGCTCAACCAACTAAGCCACACAGGCTGGGCGTCCCTTTGTTTCTTACTAGCACTGCTGTTTATAGAATTTAGTCATGCTGTTCAGATTGGGTTCTTCCTTGGAGAGTTTCAAACATTGATCAGGGGTATTAGTACTGGCCCATTGAGTCCAACTGAATTACACAATTCCTTGCTCATATATACGTATCAGTAATAATAGGCCTAGAGAAGACTAGACACTATGCTAGAAACTCGTTTTAAAGCATATTATCATTCTCAGTCAATTAGCTCAGACTCTATTATATTCAAATTGCAAACTATTCAAATAAGCATTACATTATTAAGCTGTTAAGAAGTTAAGTCTTCAAAATTACAGCTTTTTTCCTCTTCTGTTTTTACATTATTTCTGTCTTTAGTCACTTTATTTTAGTAAGTTTCCAACTTTAGAATTAGTTTACAGGTTTACATACATGTTCTTCACTTCCTGGAAGAAGTTGTCATGACCATCTCTCTCTCCCTGTTTCTTTCTCTCTCTCCTTCTTTCTCAATATTGATTTTGCTTTGCTTCAACAATTTCCTATACTTTCTTTGGCTCACTACAAAACATATTCTTCTTTCGAACTTTTTCCATGATGGGAGATTTACTATTTCCACAATCAATCAGAGAGATATTTGTTGCATTAGAAGTCTTTGGTTTTAGGCACTTCCACGGTTATGTCCCAGGGTGTCCACCAAGAAGTTTCTTAGTTGTCCATCTCTGTTCGAGTGAAAAAGAAGTATCTACAATACTATACTATTTTTTATTAGTTTTCAAAATCAATATTTATTATGAAAGTTTTATAGTTGCATTAATTAGTATACATACATAATTCAATTAATATAGTAAGAACAATTTCTCTAGAACATTTCACCATATTTAAAAATAGATATTCAGAAACTAACAACAAATGCAAATTATATTTCTTGTTCATATTACTAACAGATAGATCTCTTACAAAGTGTTCCTTTGTCCCATATAGCTGTTACTTTGGAAAAAAGTGCTTTAGGATACAAAGTTGTCTCCCTTCCCTTACATTTTTTAAGGTGCATTATGAGCAATAAAAAAAATGAATGTATTCCTTTCTCTTTCATTAAATTTTATCCCAGTGAAGAAAGTGGGAGCATAAAAGTAAGAATTCATCATTTATATTGAATTTCAGTATTGATACAGATGCGAAGAGTTTCTGCCATTTCTTCCCCTTTACATTGAGGGGATTATAGAATAAGCTCTTTAAACACTCTGAGATCCTTCCAATGATTTCTACACGAACTCCAAGTGGTGTTAATGATATTTTCAGAAAGGATGCTTTACTTAGCTGGCAAGAAAAAGAATTCTGTAACCTTTTGCGTATATATCATAAAACAGAGTTGCTAAAAGAATTTTCTCCCATTAACCTATCAATAAGCTCTTACAGAATCCACCTGTCAATACGAAATAGATAATTTTGTTTTCTCTGTCTCTGCTTCAGCAGATATTGTCAATTAAGCTAAATAAAGTTCCAGAAGGAGTTATGATAAACTTGGTTGCAAGCCAAGAGGGATTCAACTAAAAGAAGAAAATGTGAAACTCTTTTTATTAAGGATTTGAGCAGAAATTAAATTCTAACCCCAGAATAAGTGGATACTGCAAAATCCCTACAGATTTAACAAACTATATAAAACAGTATATGAGCAATCAGGGATTCTGGCTCCAGAATTGATAACTGAATCCTAGAGTTTTATTGAGTGCTTTTTCTCTTTACTTATCAACTAGGTGAGTTAGTACTTTCCCTACTCTTGCTTCGCCCATGGTTCTCCAAAGAATACTGAGTTAGCTTTCCTTAAGCAGTTTTGAGACACTCATAAAAGTTCCACATGTGAATTATTTGCTTTACTTTTTCCCCAAATGGCATAACACATCATTTTTGTTTGTTTGTTTTCTTTCTAAAAACTGTCAGCTCTTTTGGAATTGAACAGTGCTGTATAAAACAACTACTGCATATTGATTTTTTTCTCTTACATTTATTCAGGCTGATTTTCCATCCTATAGGTTATTGGCTTAGCTACTATACTCTCATAAAAAGAAGAACTCTTTGAGTGTTAAATAAAAGTTCATCTGTCCTTCTTGCCGTCTCTTCACTCTCTGCAGGGGAATGTTTACTCCAGTGAGCTTTCAGAAGATGCGCTGTTAGACCCTGCTAAGCCAGAACAGGAGACTGTGGATGATTAAATACGAACAGGGTACTGTTTCTCCACTAAACAGAGAATTAGCCATTGGCCTCCACCTAATGAGCCTATAATCTAATTAGACAGATTGACAACACCCAGAAGGGAAAAGATAAGAATGCATATAAGCATAGTAAGTTACAATGGAGAAAGTGGCCTATTAACATGTTTAAAGATAAAAAACTACCACACTAGCTTGCCACTGAAGCATGTTTTGCAGTTCTCAAAATATTTGTACAGTCTATCTTCTTTATCTTGTATGGTACTATGACCCTAAAGGTTTACTGGGCAAAGTTACCAAATTATACTTAGGTCTTAGACATAAACAGAGTATGATGCAAATTCTCAGTATGCAACTGTAATATACCTCTTCCTGTAATTAATTTTTCTCTGAGGACCTCATTTCAGTATCTGAACTATGTGAGCAGAGGATATTCAGACTTTTTCCTTAAGTAAAAGAGATAAAATATGTTTGAATTGGTATAAAAATTTCAAAGACGTTTCTACAACCTATGTTGTTTTGAGAAAACATCATCTCTCTTGGAATCACTTCTAAGGTAACACTACAGTCCTCCATCTGTCCCACACCTGAAACTAAAATTACTTCTCTGGGGGAGGTAGTGTGGAATTAGGAGTCTCAGAGACCTGCCCTGGAATCCTACTTTATTACACCTTAGTCTTAACTAGTTGGTCCATTTTATGTGTTCATAGATTTCTTTTTACAGATAATAGTTTCACTTGAATCTCAATAATCATGTGAAATCTTAGGACTCTACGTTCTGTGTTTAGATAACTTGGTTATCTAAATGACATACTTTAAAAATTACCACATAGGTCTTTTTCCCGGAAATTTTTGAAACATCTTTAATTCAGTACTTCTCCATTACAAAAAGATACTATTTATTGATTTTTTAAAAAATGGCTTCTAGGAATATTTGCTGGTCCTCCCCCCGCCCCAAAATCAATGAAGGTTGAGAGGAAAAAACTAGGGTATATGGCAAAGAAAAAAAAATCCATGCTATTATAAAAATTATGCATTCTGTGTAAGATAAGCAGACAGCGATTATAAGTTAGTGAAAAGGAAACATACTTTTTTCTTCTATCTAGAACTTTCCCTTGATATCTTTCTCCATTAATAAAAATATGGAATTTGTTTTACAAAATAAACTTGACACATACATAGTGCTCATTAGCCGTCTGGGGCCAGGGGTGGTGGGGTGGAAGAGAAGGCAAGTAGAAAAGAAGCATCATGATATCACACCTTAGAGATGGTGACTTTACAAGTCAACTTCCAACAAGAACAGACACACCTGAGAAGTGATTATTCAGACTGCTCAAACCTCCATTTCTGGGGAGCTAACTATTCTCCTGGAAGATAGTAGCATAGTGGTCAAGATGGGTTTGAATCTCAGTCTTACCATGTGCTGGTGGTGTGAGCTTGGGTTGGTTTCTTAACTTTTCTGAACTTAAATTTCCTTATTTATAAAATAACAATTACATCTATCTCACAGGTGACTGTAGAATTAAATCAGATGCAATACATTAAGAGTTTGGCACAATGCCACTGAACTCTCAATGAATGTGTAGTATTATTAGTTAGACAACCCACTCTGTTGAAGGGTAGTTCTTTCATTAAGCTATTTTTTAAGTAATGAATCAAAATCAGTCTCTGTATAATTTTTGCCCAACTGTGGTTAGACCTAAAAGAATCTGATGGAAAATAAGGCTGCTTCTTCTTCATTTAGGCAGTGGTTCAGTGTCTCAAGCACTTTGCATTCCCCATGCTGGAGGCTTTGGCATATAATTTTTTCCCTTTCCCATCCCACTGAGTTGTTAACAGTATAGACTTTACCAGCAATATAAAATAAATTCTATTGCTACCACTTCCTCGTGCAAAGGAATAAAAAAGGGAATCATAATATAAAACACTCAACAAGAAAACATAAATTATGGAATTGAGAACTTACTTGTCTTTGATGGGAGATAGTTTAGAGATGTTTAATCTTATGAACATAAAACTTTATATAAGCCTTGTTCATGTATTAACCTGACAGCCTCATACCTTATGACTTGAGTTATTAAAACATTGTAATTAGGTTAAAATATTCCAAACTTGCTTTTTCCTTCTGGATTAAAAGCAGCATAGTCCATCTAGTTAGTTAAGCATGAAATCCAAACAAACAAACATACTTGACTCTTCACTGATCTCATCCACTCAGACAGGAAGGACAACTGATCTCACTGTCCAGATGTTTGCCATTTCATTTCCCCTTTCTCCTCCTGAAGTTCTCAGAGCTGAGACTTCCAGCGATGGATGCCCAGCACACAGCAACCTGGCAACAAAATGACCAAGACCCTCACTCTCTTCCTGCCCTCTGATCTCTGAGCTGCTTCTTTCCACTCACCAAGTTCAACAGAAAGCTCTGGGGCAAGAGAGCTCACTGGTGGAGTCCATAAAAGGAACCAGAGGAGTGGGATTGCAGAGGAAAATGGAAGAGATCTTGCATATTTCTTAACTTCTCTTTTGACTCTTGTCTGATTCTCTGCCAATGTGTATTTTATACTGACTCCAGAGTTATCTTTGTAAAATGCACACTTGATCAGGTTGGCCTCTGCTTGTAACCAGCGCCTCTATGCCTCCTGAGCATGTTTTACACTCGCCTTCCACCTCAACTTCCCTTTCCATCTTCCTTCTCTGTTGCTTCCCAGGTTTCAGGCATAACAAATAGCCCATGGTTTTCCATGTCCCCCAGATCTGGATCCTTGCAAGGACCATACTGTTTTCATCTTATAAGCCAAGATCCTACCTGGAATAGCTCCTGGCTCCTAGTAAAAGCTCCCACATGTGCCTGCTGAGTGAATAAATATCTGCACTTTTGCACACAATATTCCCACACCTGAAATGCTTAATAAATTCATCATTTCCCTTCTGGTCTTCGAATCACACTTCCTCTGTGAACTCTCTCCCGGCCTCTCCCCACAGCTCTTCCTCTTGTGAGAGACCCATTTCTCTGTCCTTTCAGCAACCTGTACACTCCTTTATCATACTTATCTCCAGGCGCCATTTCAAGTTGTTCACATACCTCTGCTTTACCAGACCCTAGATTCCTTTATGGCATAGACTATATTATTCATCCATGGCACCCCAGGGCCTGAGAGGATGGGTGCTGCATGGTGGGTGCTCAATGCCCACACAACCTGTTTACTGCGCAGTCTCATCTAGGGGTAGGGAATAAAATAGGAAATCATGTTTACCCCCCATTGTTATTATTTCCATCTCCTTTTCTCACTCCTTAATGAGAGATAACTTGGGAAAATTCTTAGCTCTTAAGTCACTTTTGGCTCTGATATGTCCACCTTGTGAAACCACAACTTCAAACTTGATTTAAATCTCTTTTCCTCCTACCCTCTGCAGGACTGATGCTAGGACCCTGGCAGCTTTGAGGTGAGTGAGGCGTGGTCTGCCTCTGAGTCACTGATTCTTTCCTCCTTTACTCTTCAAGGTCTCGTTCTTCCAGTGTGTTGCATGCAGAGAGGAAAACTTTTTTATTTAACTGGCTTTTTAATTTGATTGTTTTTCATGTTGGTTGTGGCTCCTGTCCATGAATGATAAGTGGCCATGCAGGGGCCGGTGTCCAGTGGCCGGAGCTCTCATGGGATGGATCTGTGCATCCACCCCAGGGTCAGTGCAGTATCTGGCTTCAGCTTAACCTTTTTCATCTCTGTTAGCTCCTGCCATGTTGGAACATCACTCAGCCTCTTGATGCTGTGTTATCCTTGCCCAGCAGGCAGCTCTTTGGAGTGGTGTATGGAAGATATCTGGCTCAAGTCAAGCTTTATTCCCATGGTCACTTCAAACATGCACTCACATAGCCTTGCCGTGCCCACTACTAGACTGTCGTGGTTTCCTTGCCATGTCTTCTCTCTCTTGCCATCTCTTTCCAATTCACTTCTTTCCTATTCTGGTTGGCAAAGGAAGCAAGTCCACTGCCTACGCAGATGTCCAATTAGGAAACCAAACCACCATCCCCCTCTGCATTGGTGCAACTCCAATTTCAAGCATTGATTCCCTTAGAGCCTTTTCCCTCACTTGGATTGAGAAGCACCCCTCCCTTTCTCATGGGAACAATTGGATTACCTCTCAGCACAAGCATTGTATCCTACATAAGGAAAAGATTCTCCTTTCTCCTCTCCAGCTTCTGTTTATATAGACTAGGCTGAGACTAGAGGAGTTGATAGTTCCACAGTAGCCCTGAGGGAAGTTTATGAGCCCTAGAGCCATTCTATAAAAAGTAGCACTCAACGTCCCATCATAAAATGTGTTGAAGAGATGAATGAGCAAATGGATATATCTATTCTGAGTGATTATTAATAGATGAGACTACTGATACTGTGCAATGAGGTGCTAGGTGGATTGTGAAACAGAACACGATCAGTCCATGATAGAAATCCAACAGACAGCCTGGGACTTCTGTCACAGGGCTCCGCTCCCAGCCTGCCATCTTCGTATGACCTCCCCTGTCTCAGCAGGGTGTGTGTTTGTAACATTAATTAGTAATGCCGCCGCACACATCAATAAGAGAATGGGAGAATTACCACGGGAAAAGCAGTTTTGTATTTTTTAGAATTTGCAACTCTGAATAGGGAGGAAAATGTCATTTCTGCCACAGGCACAGCACCCTGCTCTGGTCTTATATAAACTCATTGTCAGGCAATCCCAGAAACTGCCTCTGTTAGCCTCTGGGCAAAATGTTTCCTTTTCATAAAAAATGTCACCTTTTCTCTAGGAAATGGCAGGTGCTTATTTTTTTTCCAAAGGAAAAATGACCTTTGCATTTTGTTTTAAAAAATCCTCAAGGACTCAGCCTTGCTAAAAAACATGGAAAACAATTCCATATCTTTTAGTTTGTACCTGAAGTTTTACTTTGTGAATTCTGAGATTACACCTGTCACCACTGATATAGCCTGGAGGTGAATGTCAATGACCAGAAAATCCTGGCACACTGTTTTCCAAAAATGTCCACTGCACACAGGATAGATTCTTGTAACTCCAGCCCTTGCTGCATCTAGCCCCAACACACACACACACACACACACACACACACACACTTTCACTCATTACTAACACTTCAAAGCTTTTATGTTCTGATCCAGGACCACAATCTTATATAAGTCCATTAGAAACTGTTCTGAAAAAACATCAGTTCTGTTACATAGTGTGTCTATCACCTTGCTTAAAGTATGTGAAGTGCTTCATCTTAAATTCAGAATTGTGGTGATCTAAGGTGTGTTTTTTATTTTTATTTTTCCATGTAAAATTTTTCATTCTCTCATGAGAAAATGGGAGAAAATAAGTCTTGTATTCTTTTTTTTCTAGTTGAGTGAGAAAATAGGAAAGAAAAACAACAAAGAAGCAAGAGGAGTGACAATTTCAGGACCCAAGACTTTCAAACAGAGAAGGAATACAAAGGTGGTGATATGGAGAGAGATAGGTCTAGGTTATTAATCTTGGTTTCACAAAACAAAGTTCCCACTTCTTTTGTCAATATCTCATGCACGTAAAATGTTTTCCTTTCTGACAATAGTCCTCACCATTTAGAAATGCCAAATTCACCTTACAGTGCTGGATGTTCCAACAAAGTAGTAAATTAGATGATGACACAAGATTCACCATGTGCGCTCCTGTCAGTTCATGCAAGTCCTCAGTTGGAGCGTGCGAGAGGCACATTAATGACACTGGATATGGGAATGATGCTTCTGCATCGGCAGCAGCTGTGGTATTTGCAGACTCTGGCACACTCCACCTCTAACTTCACTAGCAGCTTGCAAAAACCAGCAGAATTACGCTTATAAACAAAGGTCTACATGGTAATTTATCTCCTATTGACTTCAGAGGAGTCTTCTCATTTAGAATGCGAAGGGATTTATAATTATGAACTGAGATCTAAGACTTAGCTGATGAAACAAAGGCAAGTTTCTTGCCTCTTTTTCTGACTTACGTTGCACATGTCTGACTTACATTGCACGAATGATATATATGCGCATGTATATATACAGTTAAACTATTCATCGAGCACTTACAAGGCCATATGATAATCTATCTGTAGGACAAATGAAGATTAGGATACAGACTTCTCTAAAGTGTGTCTAGGAAACAAGAATTAAGATCCTGTGGCATGCCTAAATAGCACCCAGCCCAATTTTCAGTGGTATAGGCACCCCAAAGACAGAAAATGTCCTATTTGAGCTACCAGTCTACCAACAGAATAAGAGTCTTCAACATGGCACCACAATTCTAAAAATTTTCTGATCATCTCCTTTAAACAAAAAACTATTTAAAGAAGTAGGAGTTGTTTTGTCATCAAGTGCTCAGTGTAGAATGATCTCATTTCATGGTCCAAAGGGCAAACATCCTAAGCTGTTCATACATCTTTTCATGTATCCATCACTCCCAGAATATTAAAGCTTCCTTCAATTTATTGAAAGATAGACTTATAAATACTAATAACGGCTACCAATTCTTAGTGATTCCATGTGTCATGTCCTATTCTAAGTACTTTATATGCAATAATTCATCTGATGAAATGTTTGGTTAAACTAGACAAATAAAAGCTAAAATAATTCTCTAAAGAGAACATAAATAATCACAGAGGAATCTAAGATTATTACAACAAATCTTATACCTCCAGAGTAATCCATGTAAGCAAATCAGTGCTGCACAGAAAGATTCGTCCAACTGTTTAATCAATCAACCAGTTGAATATTTGCCATATATCTGGTAATGATCAAGTGTCACATGCAGGCCGTGACCTCAGAGAGCTTATAGTCAGGTGTGGGGTAGGGAATGGTCAGGTGTGGGGGATGGCATAAAAAAATAGCAAGAGTTTATAATTCAATTGAAGAAGGAAGCAGATAAAAATAAGTACCTTGTGTAAAAAACAGACTGTTTCCTGATGAACCAAAGGTTCATTTTCATTAGTTAATGGAAGAGAATAGTAGGAACTGAATGAATCTGACATGGTCTATAAGAACACATATGCCAACACAGACATCAGGATATGTAAGTCTTTGTATCTATTTAGAATCTTTGGTTCATTAATAAGCTAAAGAATTGGTGATACTGGCCCCAGACCTGAAAAGTTAAAATGATAAGAACTTTTTAAATGTATTTAGATAATATCTTCATTTCAAATATATCTAAATTAATCTGATCGCCTTTCACTAATGTACTGAAAACCAACTACCTCCTCTGCAAAGTAGGTATAAAAAGACAACTTTAACCCCATAATTTTGAACACATTTCCATTAAACTTAAAAAATAAGCTTTCAGTCTTTTAAAATGCCAACTTCAAACCTAGTAAAGGTACCCTGATGAGATCCCTGGAGTAATAATGTTTAGCACCATTCTGAGTTCGGCTCTTATCCTGAGTGGATGCTCCACCCAGTTTCTCCTTTAGCTCTGAGGAGGACCAGTGAACCTGTACTGCAAATTACTATAAAGCTTTTGTGCAGAATAACTTAAAAATAGTACTGATGGAAGTACATTTAAGTACATTGACTTCCATGACATTAATAGGTACAATGGTCATGAACATTGTAACTCAATTACTGTGTGACATATTCAAATGGATGTCAATAATAAAACTAGGGGAAAAAATGAATGCAACAAACTTTGCTATCTCTGTGCTATAGTGGGAATAGAGTTCTTAATTCTGGGGCAGAGATGAGAACTAGGATTGGACTTGGATAGTAGTTATCCTTTCTCCTGTGAGCATTTAGCTAGACTCTGCTTTTAAATGAAGAGGGCATAAAGAGCATCGTACAAGGTATTTACAGAAAGAGAAAAGAGAGATATGTACAAAGAGGTACTGCAATAGCACTTATTTGGGTTACAAAGACCTCTTTTGAAAAACTGAGTTATTGATGAAGCATAACATGATTTTAAGAATTGGTGTAATGCATTTTTAAAATCCTATCAAGTGGTTTGTTTTGTAGCTGAAAGTGGTTTTGCCAACCCTGCCACCTGTGTCACCTGTCATCATAAAAGGAGGACAGTGGGTATAAAGTGTTCAGGGTGGCACTCTCTCGTGCTGTGAGATGCCTGTTATTGATCTGAAAGACTCATTGCTAGCAGAGGAGATATTAAGTATTTGAACAAAATGAAGTGAGGTTTTGAAACAGGTGTGTTTAGAAACATTCAAGAGTAAATATATTGACAAACTAAACAAGCACAGTTTATTTCTTCTCTACTGGAGATATTAGTATTGGTCAGCTGGTTAGAAATGAAATACTATTTTCTGGCTTTCATAGAGCACAAGATGTTTTCTTGTAGAATTCAAAGTTCATAAATGTCTAAAAAGCAAAAATGATGTTACTATCAAGGGATTATTTAGAAAATTATCTAACATGGATCTGAGTCTGAATATTTTGTGCAGTCTTACAAACTGAATTGCTTCAACCATCTCCTCTATTTTTATTGGAAAGACAGAGCTAGACCTGGTGATTTTACTGCTCATCATCTCTGGATGTGGTATTATAATTCACTATTATTTATTCATAGCATGATACGAGAACTGGAAGGCAAAACTTCATCAGCACTTCTGTTCCAGAAGGTTGTGAGAGGTAGAGAGGCCATGAGAGTTAATTTTCTCAAGGAAGTTTGAACAAACTCAACGAATTCAGAAACAAAGAAGTGACAGGAAGGATACTGTGGTAGATGAAACATTACATGAAATTTGTGCCACTTTTCCCACCAAAACATGGCGCCTAGTTTCCCTGTCTCTGACTCTAGACTGACCCGTGACTTGCTTTGGTCAATAGAACGGTGGAAGTGATGCTGTACTGGTTCCAGGCTAGGCCTTAACATTCTTGACACCTTTCCCTTTTGCTTTCTTGGAGATGTTTAATTAAAACCATGGAATTTTATTAGACTGCTAAGGAGCTAATACTGGTTAGGAAGGACCCCAAAACGTTGAGGAGGGGCAAGGTGAAAAACCACTGGGTGGCCATTAACTAGAAAATCAGTACTGAAGGGCCAGCCTTAAGAGGGACAGTAACTCTCACACTGAGAACACAGCAGGCATCTGCCCACATAGCACTTATGGCCTCGGGTTCATCTTTGCTGTTCCCTAGAGAGCAAAAGGGCAACTATGATTTCAGATAATGCCATTATGAAACAATATCCCAAAACAGTGTTAAAATCCCCGAAGAATGAGAAACTGCTCATAGTTCCATGTTCTAGACAGATAGGAAAGATGAACATAAGGATTAATTAGTTTGTAATATTTGGCAGATGGCCATGGTCTCCACCCCTAAGGTCAGTCCCCAAAGAATATCCATAAACACTTCTTCAAAGCAATTCTGAGCAAAGGGTTGATTGAGACAGGGTCAGGAAAGGATGGAGAATGTTTGCTAGGCTGTAGTAGGTGGGAAAAGTGTCTTCTTGCTACCACTACACACCATGGTTCTAAGTTCAGTGGGCCTAACAGTGAAGATTCTAGGACTTCTAGTTCAAGATGACAGACATGGCTATCCACTTTAACAAGGACTTTAAAATGAATAAACCCACAGCAATGAAGAGAACCTGAGATAAGCAATTATCCGACAGAGGCTGATAGAAGACAAGAGAATTTCAGAATATGGAATGTCAGTAAAAGCATGACCACTGATGTAGCATGGCATTGGAAGGTATATTCCAGAGCAGGTGTTGGCAAACTGTGGCCCATGGAGCAAACCTGCAGCTGTCTGGATTTGTAAACTTAGTTTTATTGGAACAAAGACATACCCATTTATTTATGCATTGTCTGTTGCTGCTTTTATGACAAGAGTTAATAGTTGTGACAGACCACTGGGCCCACAAAGCCTGAAGTATTTACTATTTGACCCTGTTCTAGTGTGTTCTAGGAGGGGAGGGAAACATGGACAAAAAGGACTCTCAGTTGCTCTGCAGAATCCCAGAAAGGCTTGGGATTGGGAGAGGTTGATACAAGTACATAGAGCTCGCCCTGCTGTACCTGCCTGCAGAACGCCCACCACCTACCCGGAGTCAGAGGGGGAGGATGTCTCCAAATAATGGCCCCCTTTAACAGACTTTCATATTCTGTCCCTGCCTGAAAACCCCTGATAAATCTGACTGGTCTTCAAACTCTCCCATAAATGTAGAACTCCCAAGCAACTTTTCAGTGCTTCACTTTGAAAGATGGACAACTGAGGATCACAAGACAGGTGAGGACTATGCTCAAGTGAAATGAGCATCCAGAAAAGAAGAGGCTGTGGATATGAATAACGGTGGACTCTGTTTGGGAAAGACATAATGGACAATTCCACGTGTCAGCTGTACAACAGGCCCAGATAGGAGTAGGAGGGCAAAAGATGCCCAGAAAAAAAGAGACCCTCTCAAGATCCTAAAATGTTGGTCTTTTGAGGTTACTTTAAAAAAGATATTTCAGTCCAGCCGGTGTGGCTCAGTGGTTGAGCGTTGATCCATGCACCAAGAGGTTGCCAGTTTGATTCCCGGTCAGGACACATGCCCAGGTTGTGGGCCTGATCCCCAGTGGGGGGCATGCAGGAGGTGGCCAATCGATGTTCTCTCTTATCGATGTTTCTCTCTCTCTCTTCCACTCACTTCCTCTCTCTGTAAAATCAATAAAGAAAAAAAATTTTAAAAAAAAGATATTGCAAAAAAGAAAGAAAAAGTGAAACTCCACAAAGGTGTGTAAAGGGAAAATGTATTAACAGTATACCGCTGGGGTCAGTGAACAAATTTACAAAGCCATGGTAATGCAAAGACTATACATATATTACTAAAATTAGTTGTAAAACTCTGTTGGGAGAAATGTGGGAGGGTAGTTGGGGAATAAGAGAACTAAAGCTTCATTTCTTTCTAAAAGGAAGTACTATAAATATGTCATATCTAAAAACTGTTAAATCAAGACAACAGTATAAACACATTAATTAGAGGTGTAAAAACAGTTACCAAAAAACAACAACATCTAAAAGAATACAAACTGATCAGTGCCTCTGGGATATGAGCCCGGAGGGTAGGGAGGGGCAGGACAGGAAATAGTGTATGCATTATAAATATTTTGATGCTTTCCCCCCCCCAATGTGCATGTATTGATTTGACAATTTTTTAAAGTGTATAAATGCACATGCCCCCAAAACCAGTTCCAGACATTTGGAATCAGTAGATGTAGAAGCATAGGAAAACACATCTTAAAAAATCTCCCCCATGCCTGGCTGGTGTGGCTCAGGGGTTGAGCATCGACCCATGCACCAAGAGGTCGCCAGTTCGATTCATGGTCAGGGCACATGCCCAAGTTGTGGGCCAAATCCCCAGTGGGGGCATGCAGGAGGCCACCAGTCGATGTTCTCTCTCATCGATGTTTCTATCTCTCTCTCCTTCTCCCTTCCTCTCTCTCTCTAAGTCAATAAAGAAAAAAAAAGTTAAAAAAAAATTTCCCCCAGTGATTCTGACAAATTTATTCTTGTGCCTTTGCTTTTGGAAACAAATAAAGAGGTAGCAACCAATAAAAGAGCCGTAAAATCGATCTGCCAAATGGAGAAATGCCAGGAGCTATAGGAGGTCAGGATGGTCTCCCAGACAGCTTTCTGCCATTTTACTAATAAAATGAATAAATATTAGAAGGCACATAAAAACTAATAGGTTGTGAATGACCTCATAATTCTATAGGAGAATTTTATGGGTATGTCAGCTTTTCTCTCTCTCGTATATATTTGTTGAAAACCAAAAGCCTTGATTCAAACATTAGCCTGGGGGAAAACATGAAACATCACATCATGAGGGAAGCTTTTCAACTGAAGCATGTTAATCAAGTCTTTCAGACTCTCTGGTTTCTATGTAAATTGTGTTACCTCAATCTTGAGTTTTAGCATAGTTTAAAGAATGTTATCAGGATCTATGATGCCTACAAATGCTTGTTGGGATGTGCAGAATACTTAACAATCAGAAGTAGGATGGTTTTGGGCACTATAGCAACTGCTAGGAAAGCTGCTTCTGGAACGCGATGCGACCATTGGGGTTGGCTCAGTTAGCTGTCAAAAAGCAGCCAGGGGCACAGTGTCCTCATTTTCTCTGTTCTCTACCCCTTCCCAGGACTCAGTGCTGACTGAAAAAGAAAGAATTTCCACCCTACCCTGTTTCTGCAGGATCTTAGGTGAACTTTTTAGTAGAGTGGAATTTTCTTAATGTCCACATAACTTTTTGCCTAAATTAGAGATCACCTAGAGCTAGAAACATTGATTAAAATATTTTCATGTTTATTTCAATGTCAAATGAGGTTCCCCGCCTTTTAAATATCAACACTTTATTGTTTATATCTGTATTGTCTATTAGTTTTGTTAATTTTGAGGTTCATTTACAGATAAATCAATAAAAAAAGGAAATTTTGTCCCTAACATGTATTGTCTTTTTAATTTCAACCAAAAATCTATTAAATTCTTTTCCAATGAGAGAAATTCTCAACCTTACAAAAGCTTAATAAAATTATATAGATAGGAACACATTTTTCCTTTTAAAAATTCCTGTTGCTCTCTTCCCCCACCCACTCTCCTGACTTTGTGCCAACATCACAGCTATTATAGACTTGTCCTAGTCATATGTTACAATTACTTGTTTATGTATCCAACGCCCCTCCTAGATATGAACTTCTGGAGAGCGGGGACCTTGTCATATCCATTTTTGTAGTCCTGGTGTACTGCAATGACTATGAAAGAGAAGAGCTTAGCAGGTCCTTGTTGAATTAATGAATAGGAAAAAAAATAAGAGACAGTAAATATAATCAAATCTTAGGTTCTTCTTTCTCTATTAGAACTGTTTTGTGATTATCTTAAAAAAATTTCATAAACTCTACATAAAACTTTGACTTTGTGGTTGAATAAGGCTAGCTTAGACTGTGTGGGTGTAGCAAACTAGGAAAACGAGTAGGAAGGGGAAAAGCTTAGCTGTGAAAATATGTTTATTTTATTTTGTCTTTTAAATTTACACTGAAAGAGGTCTTTTCTGGTTTTAAAATATGGAATAGTGGGTTGGATCAGGGGAAAAAAAAAACCTAGATCCTTTATTATGAAAAGAAATATGTTTGGGAAATATTTAACTGAAGTTCAAAAGCTTTGGAGATCTTTTCCTCTGTGCTAAAATGTCATTATTTCCATCATTTTCTCTTATTCTAACTGTAGGCATTAGGATGATTTTTAGTTGAGTCATTTGATGTTTCTCTGTGATTTTTTGGCAAAATAAAGGTGTGGATGCCAAGTAAAGTATCACCAGATGAACACTACAGTTGGACACTCTCTGGTTTACTTTTGCAGAAAATTAGGTACACAGTTTTTTACAACAGTAGTGTTTGAAAAATGTATCTAGTTAGTTTGGAACTTCACTCAACTTTTAAGGAGATGTAATATCTATTAAATGTATTATTACTCACTAGTGAGTGGAAGTGACAAATATACTCATTAGGTGACCTTGAAAAGAAGTAATTTCTATAGAAATCATTTACTAATTGGCAATGAAGCATTGGTCATTTTTAAAATTAAAAATCCAGATATCCAGATAAATATATCAATTTTATGTTGTTTCTTCATACACAAAGCACTTTAAAATCCGTGGAATAACAATAGACCATACAAAAGACATAACTTTTCTTCAAAAGTAATTTTCTAATTTGTGTATCTACTAGAACCCATTGACTTTTCGTAAGTTGATATAATAAATTAATCAATTAAATCAAACTTGTGAAAAATGTGAAATGGTGATATAGTTCTTTAGAGTATAGTTACTACTACATTTCAAAAACAGCACTACAAAATTCTCAAATCAATATTTTAAATACACAAGATCGAATTGAACTTCTTTTTTTCACATAAGTATTTACAAATTATGGAACTAATCCAAGGTCATGGGCCAGGTAGAAGAATTTAAAATTAGACTCCAAAATCAGACGTACTTCATTACTTTTTTCATATTTTATATTTTTTAGCTTTAATGATTTGCCTCTGCAATTCCACGCTAAATTAATTTTGATTATAATTTGATAGATATCCAAGGAACTGCATATGAAAATTAATTCATAAGGACTAGAGCAAAAAACCTATATAAAACATATGAGGATGTATAAAGATGAATACCATGAATTTTTTTTCTATGAGATACGCATGAATATTTAAATATCTAACCTGGGCAGTTCAGCATGAGAATATTACAAGGTTAATGCAGATTAAAAATATCAATTGCCGAATATAAACTAGAAAAGTAGGAAATGTTAATCACATCCCTAAGAAGAAACTCTAGAATTAAATTAGAAAAGTGTGGATCTCAAGAGGCAATCCAATCCAGCAAATAGAAGGGGAAGTCTGAAAAATGCAACCAAAATGACATTTCAAATTGTTTCCAAAATACTTTAATTTGATGCTCTTAAACTTAGGAAAAACAATTTGTGTTTTCCTCAAGTGAAGTGACCTTTGACCTTCAAATGAAAAACACAGAAAGAGGCTCCTCACATTTGCTGTAGAAAAAAGATGTTGCAAAACAATTTTCTAAAAAACCACTTAGGAACTTACCTGTTTCCATTTTTCCATCCTGTGCTGCGGGTCCATCCGGAATCACACTTTTCACTTGCAGGAACTCATCGGGCTCATCTCCACCAATGATGGTAAATCCAAAACCCATGTTGCTCTTTTTAAGGGTGGTGCTGAGGAATGTTCCCTTCAACTGGGATGCATCCCGGGTGAAGAGTGGTTTTTCTACATTGGACAATATAAGTTATAAAAGAAAAAGCACATTAAGGCAAGTTCTCACACAGGGGAAAGCCAGCCACTGAGCAGCCATCCCGGGGTAAATGTGGGGGTCTTCTACAGTAAGTGCAAGCTAGGGGGACTGCAGGAGCAAAGCTCTTAGTACTTCCTACAAACAGAGCAGTTCAAGCATCCAGGGAAAGGTGGCAAAGCTGCTTGGTTTGGAGAGACATTTTTTTGGTCAAGTCAATGTTTCTATTCACTAAAGTAGCCCTTCTTGTGCTTAAAAAGGGCTGAATCAACATGCCATCAGTGCCTTCAGATACAGAGGAGCCCAAATCATCCAGAGGATTCTGGGTACGTTCCTCTCGTTCTTAAAGTGTCCAGGTAGGAGATATGTGTGAGTGGCTGGTGCTGCACAAAACCTTGAAGGGAGGGACTAGAAAACCGAAATGGGCTATTTTGTTTTAAAAAGAATAGACGCTATGGAATGTTGCCACCAATTCACCTGTGTAAATTGTTTAGAAAGAGTTCCTGGATGCGGGACTGAGTTAACTTTTGCTTATATTGTGAGATGCTACAAAGATAACC
Source organism: Tadarida brasiliensis (assembly GCA_030848825.1). Classification (NCBI taxonomy): domain Eukaryota; kingdom Metazoa; phylum Chordata; class Mammalia; order Chiroptera; family Molossidae; genus Tadarida; species Tadarida brasiliensis. The sequence continues at coordinate 61,471,174 of CM061267.1, read as the reverse complement.
AGATACATAAATTTCTACTGACCAGATAGTGTTTTAGTACACTCTAAAATGTGAGCAAAAGGCAAGCCAATATTTCTAGATACAATTATGAATGTAAAGGTAACACATTTTGTAACAATATGTTGACACATTCAAATCGTATACCTAAATAATCTGAACAGAACTTGAATCCACTCATACAGGTTTGACCATTCATTTGTTATATAATGTGCTTTTGCAGCTCTGATCTGTAATAAATATTTTCCTAATAATATATTAAATGCTTTAAAAATAACAGTCACACTAGGAAACAGAATTGATATCTTTTCAATGCTATCACAGTCAAATATTTTATATATATTTTCAGTTGTTACAGTTTGGTTGATATGATTTGCTATTTGGAACAGCAAAACTATACATGGTAACTTAGTTAAATATTTTGTATGATACTCTTGCTGTTGTCACATTTTCGGTGATATGCAATGAACAAACTATAAAATAATAAATTATATTCGAATTTTACCTTGTGTATTTGCATATCACATACATCTTTGTTAAAAATAGAGAAAGCTTCTTTAAAATAAAAAACACATACATAATCTTGTCACCTAGGTTTCCTTTATGGAAGTAACATTTACAACTGGAGAGAAGTTCAACGCGAGACCTTTACATTCATTGTAACTGCAGTGTGTGGTGTGCAGACCATGAGCAGGCAAATCTAGGCCTCCCGCCTACAAAAGCCTCATTGCTTTCGTGATGAGCAAGAGCCCAGGAAGACGTGAAAAGCTTGTGCAGCATCTCATCCCACTGCGTGACTCCAAGGTGTAGTCAGGTGCAGTAAGCAGCCCCAGACATACCGATCAGCCAGGGCCTCCGGGCTCGCGGATAACTTGACAAGTCACTCACGCTGCGCGACTTCCCTGGGGCAGCGCGGGGGCGGAGGGATTTGGGCCTAGGTATTGTCGATGAGGAGCTGTCTACCGTCACAAAGGAGAACAAGCCTCATTCTGGTGCTTGGGTCTTTTGAGGACAAACTTACGATTCTTTATGTATCTCTGCAGTTTAAAGTACCATTGTCAAACCCATTAATCTCCACCTGGCAACCTGCTGTAAATTCCTATAACTGTTGCCCTAGGTTTTATCTTAATCTGTGGTTGCTAGATGAATTAGTTTAGAAACAGCAAACGCCCAGCTAAAGCCAATGGAGGGGTTTAGGGAAAGCAAATCAATTATTTGAATGGGTCCAAGCTAAAGGCACGTATGTTGGAAGAGCAGGCAGTTTGATAGACAATTTTTTGCTTTGAAACACTACATGGTGACGGGTACCAACCTCGGAAACCTGGGGCCTGCAGGGGCTTGGTTCCAAGTTCTGTGTGGGGCATGTTATGCTGCTGTAGCTTCCTTTTTGCTTCCAGGACAGGGTTCTCAAACTGTGTTCTTCTATTTATGTGGCTGAAAAGCAAAAGTTCAAATTAGGATAACAGTGGGGCAAAGTCATTTAAGAGAACATGTGTACAGCGCTGCAGAGAGGAGGTGATTAGGAGACTTCTTATGTGATTATAGTCAAGAGCCCACCAGGCACGAAGTCGGCCTCTGCTGGGGCTGGCCTGGGCACAACATACATTTCTGTGACAACAGCAGAGTTCTCAATGGCTCCATCACATGTGATTATATTTAAATTATGTATGATTCAGCCAGAAGAACTAGAATGTGCACTTGCTTTCTGGTTTACTGTGATCATCTGAGATCAGTTCTGATGCATTAAAACAAATGGTCAACAAATAAAATGTATACCAAATGGTGTTGAAGAGAAGAGTATCATCGAAGCTTTGGAAAACCCCTAGTGTAAGGTAATTCAGATTACTCTTAGAGCAACCAAAGTCTACACTTTTTAGAGTCAAAAGATCTGGACTGAAGGGCTGGGCTATAGGAGAAAATACTCCAGGGATGTTGTGGGAGTTGTAGAATACCTGTAGGATGGTTGATGCTGACATCAGTCAAAAGTAGAATATTTACTTTCTATACAGTGAGATGATAAATTCATAGATATTAGACACAAAGTGGCTGGAAGCAACTGTGGATCAGTTACACCATACAATGAATTCTTCTATGAAATTTAGAGTTCTCTGTCTGCACAGAGGGTGGAATCCAATGACCTAGTAGTAATGCCATGCAGCTCTTTCTCTGGGATATGAACACCACACGGGAAGTCTGGCATATATACTGATTTTGGTTCTTTGTATACACAGAAATAGGGTTATGGATTGAAAGCATGAAGAACAGACAGGTTAGAAGAGGAATGAACAGTTACTGAGTACTTAACTCTGTGCCAGCTGCTACATATAAATTCCCTTAGTTAAGCCTGATGGCAACAGTCTTGAACTGTAATGATCCCATTTTAAGGTGATGAGACTGACACACTGGAGGCCGAATAACTTGCTCTAAAACACATGTCCAGCAAGTGAAGAGATGGGGTCTGACCATGTCTATCTCTAAAATGCGTCTCCCATCACACACCTTCTCTTTTCAGGGTATGATTTCACAATGGCAAGTGCACACATATTCAATGTGCATGCGTTCACACAGACTCGTGCACACACAGTCCTCTCATTGTATGTCTTTTAAAATTACACCTCAGAAAGCAAAGGAGGTAAAAGGAGCAAAATCCCAACAACTAATTTTATATTATGTAAGTCATTTAATTCCTGGTGAGAGAGAAAATCGATGGTCAGAAACATGGTAAGACAGTTGCAATATCTAATTACTTCCTCAAGTGGGACAGGGTAGGGTGGCTGTCACCACACAGGCTCTGCTGTCAATTCGTCCTGGATTCAAAATCCAGCACTATTGCTTGATTAGCTGTGTGGCCTTGGGCAAGTTATTAAACCTGAACCTTAGTGTCTTCGTCTATGACGTAAGCATAATATTCCCTTTCTCCTGGGGTGGTTGTGAGGATTCAATGAAATAACGAATATTATTGGCACAGGGTTTTAAGCAGAGACACAACCAATAACTAGCAGCAGCTATTATTATCATGGCCACCAACATCATCACCTTATCATCACAATCACTGTCATCTTTGTGAGTCCATACAAAGGCTTTGGGGACTTTAACAGCACTGACTCTCTAATATAGCCTCTGGTATAGGCTATGGTGCTGTTTAGGATGGGGATTTTTATAACAATGTTCTCTGGAATCACCAGCATGGGGTTCAACGTAAAGTGAACTTTTTTCCACTAGAAGTAAATGCTACTGTAACGCTCTTGTATGCCAAGGAGTCACCGTGATCTATAGTGTGTAGTGAACTATGGCATACGGGCTTTCAAAGCTTCTTTCCCCCATAAACTCAGACAATGCCACTCTATTTCAGAAGGGTCAGAGTTTGAAGCCTCTCTTCCCCTGCCTCCACTTTCCCTTACTAAAAGCCTTGACATCGTTCTATTACCTAAAGGATTATTATTCCTGACTTTGCCCTTACTTATCTCTGTACCTTCACCTTTGGCCGCATCACCACAAGCACCCTTTGTTTTGGACATACTTGGAGCTACAGTCATCAGCAACATCTTACCAAGCCTCTTGTCTTGTCACATGAAATTCAGGGTGTCAATGGTGAGGTGCTTGAAACAAGACAGACTGGGTTTGAGGTGGCATCTTGGGCAAATTGCTAAACTCTCTAAGCATCAATATCCTCATCCATAAAATGGGGACATTAATATCTACTTCTAGGGGTTGCTGTGAAGATAAGAGAAATAATGTTTGCAAAGCACAGATACATAGGGAGGACACTGCAATTGTAAGGTATAGTTATTCTTTATTCTTCAAGTTGTAACTTATTCTTCAAAAACAACTTATTCTTTATTACTATTATTAATAATTGCAGCTGCTGTTACTGTAATTATTATCACAATGTTTTCCCCATCTCTCCCAAAGCTCCTTCTCTAACCTCTGCCATCAACATTCCCAGCCTGTGCTGTGCTCTTCCCTGTGGCTCTCAGTTTATTTTCTTACACACTGCCTCATCATTAAAAGGATTTGAAGCACTTTTAAAGAACAACAATGAAAAGCAAATAAAATCAGGGTGAAATCAGTTGAATCTGAGTGGAAGATCAATAGACAAAATTGATAGTACAGTGTCTTACTTGTTTACTGGAGTTATATTGGAAATTAGCTTTGAGCTTCCTAGCTGCGAATTCAATGGGAGAGAGAAACCATTTATATTCTTCAGAGTATTTAAGATAAACCAAGACAGTTGTTCAGAAGGATATAGCATTCCTGTTACTGAGTCTTATGAGATCATTCTTTCCAGGTCTTCGATAAAAAGGTTTCTGTGATGTAGTATACAACATCCTAAATGATAATTCACAATAATGAATTTAAAGGGCTACAGTAACCTTACTATACTACATTTCAAGGACTGATTTTCATTTTTATTTCCTTCTTGAGATTGTGTACACTTGTGTGCAGGGTCCATCTTTGTGTACTGAGCATTGGACAGAGTGAAAGATAATAATTTTTTGTTAAATAACTAAATGATGAGTGTGTGTTTTAAGGCTTTTGTTTACAAATATATGGTAGTGATTTTGAGAAACCAACAAACAACTTTGAAGTGCATCAAAGTATCAGCTTTCCTCATTTCCTATCTGTTCTATTTCTCTTTTGTTAGGTCACTATTCATCATATGCATAACTTTATCCTTAGAACTAACACATTACAAGAACTTTCTGTGGTACATTTACACATACATTGGGCCTCTCCAACTTGCCACCTGCATGCAATTATTTCCTTAGAAAAGTCAATATGTAACCACATGCTTTGTGGACACAATGCTGAAACTATTCCACTCACTATCAAAATGAGTTTTTAGACTTAACAGAGAATGAAAATATCAATGAACTAGTCTGACATACCTTCCACAAAGAGTGGAAGGTGGGTGTGGCTTTAGTATCCTGGAGCTAATTGCTACAGAACATTTACATTGTTGCAAATGAAGTCATTCATTTAAAACTTAAAATGCTCCAAAGCTTTAAAACAAATCACAAAGAAATGTGATTGTAGCTGGACAGGGACGCCTCGTCTTCCTTGTGCTTCCAAAATGAATAGTTTCAGGTCCCTTTAGCAAGGATTATGGGGTCTTACAATGTGTACAAAGAATGTGAATGACAAATGCCATCTTCCTCTTTACTGTGTAGGCTCTGTAAGATAATAACTAACTATTTCATATAGCTTCCATACAGAACAAGAACCTGGAAAGCTACTGAGAGTTAATGCTTTAATTATATCTAGTTTAGTGCCACATTTTACTAATAGACTCTTTAGGTGTTAAGGGCTAAGGGGGTAAGAGACATATTGTGAAGTGGGTATATCCTTTTCCCTTTACAAAAAGGAAAGGCTACTGATACTTCCATGTTAGAATGGCAAAGGGATCAGGGTATTCAAGGGTGAGACTCTATCCTTGAACATCCTATATGTAGCAGTGTAGATCAGGACGATCCTGAGGAGCTTAACAAAGAAACAAAAACAAAAACAGAGAAGACTTAGGCCCACCCTAAATCAGCTGAGCCATAATCTCCGAATGGGGTACAGGCACTGGCATTTTTTTTTAAAAAGTTTCCCAGGTAATTCTAATGTGTAGCTAGGGTTGTAATCCCCTGAGTTAGAAGATCAGAAAGCTCTGGCTGGTGTGGCTCAGTTGGCTGAGCTTCATCTTGTGCACCAAAAGGTCGCTGGTTCAATTCCCCATGAGGACACATACTCAGATTGTGGGCTTGATCTCAGTCCTCCCAATGGATGTTTCTCTCTCTCCCCCCCTTCCTCTCTCTCTAAAATCAATCAAAAAAAAAAAAAAAAGAGTCTGAAAAAGCATTAAAAGTAGTTGAATAAGGATTTTCTCGTCTGATAAAATGTATGTGGAAATCTCATTTTCTGTATGCAGCCTTGGGGAGGACTAGAAAATACTATTTTGCTTCAGAATGGAGGGCTTGTGCCATCAGAAGTTTCAGAAATGCAGAGTGAAGAAAATATTCGCAGCTGCCAAAGGTAGTCCCAGGTCAGCTTCCTGTTTGAGAGCTACCCCCTTCACTGTGGGGAGGGCATGGAAGAAACAGGAGGACAGATGTCCATCCTGGGCCCATCAGTACACACAGGACAGGTCTGCTGAGGGTTGTGAAGGCCATCACACTCCCATTGTTCCTTCCATGTTCCAGGCTGTTCACCCCAAGCTGCAACCCCAAACCCCAAGCTGATCTCCCTGGGATTTTGGAGAGGGGCACTTTTAGTGTATAGTCAAAAATGATACCTTTTATACCCACTGGTCACCATCTTGACTTCAGTTGACAGTTTAGAAATGGATCTTTGGGTCAATGTGAGAGAGAGAAGAGAGCAACTTTCAAGTGGAGGTTGTACCACCAATAAAATATTTCGAAGGGTGGTCAAATTTCTTCAAGGCATAGGGTAACCAGTGCTCAATAAATATCTGTTGGATAAATGCATAGATAGAAGCAGGCAGGCATGAAAGGTGATCGATCTCACTGTTTTCTAGTTTATGTGATTTAACCAATCTGCATTTGGGTAAGACCCATGGAATCCTTCAAAACAGAATCTTTCAAATTGTTCTTGTGATAGGTGAAAAAGTCATCCCACTTTGGTGACGAAAGATTTGGATGTGAGGAGCTGATAACTAGCAGCTGCTGTTCTGCATTAGAGTAGAAATATACCCAAATAAAAATGCAGTGTGTTAGGGACAAAATGTGGGAGCACCAGGGAGGCTGCCACGCAGCACTGGGAGTGGGAGATCAGCTTGGGGTTTGGGGTTGCAGCTCGGTATGTCATCTTTTCTATGCAAAGTTGCTCTTTTGGAGGCTTCCCCAAATTTATTTTACTTGAATCCCCTCCCTCCCTTCCTCCTTCCCTCCCTTCCTTCCTTTTCAAAACAGAATAATTCCTAAATGGAATCTGAGGGTGTGAATTTCCTGGTTGCTAAGAATTCCCTAGGTTTTCTTTGACCCCAGTTCTGATGCCCACACCGCTAGGTGGTCAGGACAGCCTATATATTACCTCTTCACGTCTGAGCCCCTGGACTGCAGCTACACCAGCAGCCAAACGCATGTTATTGCACCTTCCCTGTCTACATTTTACTCATTTTAATACAAGTCTTGAGAAGTCCCTATAAAGTTTTTTCTATTATCAAGTTTGGATAAATGGAATAAAAACTCATGCTTTAGAGACTTAGAGAGGATAACCCTACAGGGCTCTCTGGGGCCACCCTCTTCACAGAAGGCAGGACAGTGTATTAAGAGCTTGGTTACTGCAGTTACATTGCCGGCATTCATATCCAAGCCCCATTATATCCTAAGTGGGTGACCTTGGGCACATCATTTGAGTACTCTCTCTGTACTTCAAAATTTTTCATTGTAAAGTTGGGAGAAAATTAATACCCACTTTGTAAAGTTGTTGTGCATATTACATGAATTAAAATGAGTAAATCACTAGAGACCAGTGCCTGGATTAAGTACACAATAAATACCACCACGATGCATCAAATATTTGTTTCTCAAATACTCTTTGATAAGCACAATGATAGGGAGTGCGGAGAAGGGCAAATGTCAATCAGACATGTAATTTAGTGGGGGAGAGAAAACAGGAATAAAAAGAATTATAGTCCGGCTGGTGTGGCTCAGTGGTTGAGCATCAACCCATGCACCAAGACGTCGCTGGTTTCGATTCCTGGTCAGGGCACATGCCCAGGTTGTGGGCCCAATCCTCAGTAGGGGGCATGCAGGAGGCAGCCAATCGATGTTCTCTCTCATCAATGTTTTTTTCTCTCTCTCTCTCAATTCCTCTCTCTCTAAAACCAATAAAGGAAAAAAAAGAGGGAATTCTAAAATAGAGTTTGCATAGTACAATGTATACCTTACAGTGTTTTGAAAACCCTAATTTTAAAAGTACTAATGACTAATATTTTAAATATACTTTATTTTAACATATGAATTTTGCATAAATGGAAGATTGAATCTATTTTACTTAGAGCATTAAAAATACAACAACAGAATAATTGAATCCTGCCTCTTGAAAGATTTCTTCCCAATTCTACTAGTTAAGTGATGATTTTCTTTCTATAAAATGGCCATTCATTGTTCCCTGCATGCCCTGAGGGGAATGTGGGCGGGAAGATTGAATCATTCATGTGTTACTTTCTCCAGCTCTTCCTGGACAGCATGGTGTCTGATCTGGGGATACAGTGTCAAGGTGGGAGGTGGAATCACAGCTGACTGAGAAGAGTATCCAAATATTGGCGTTGAAACTCTTACAGCTGAGAAGTCTGTCCTCCACTCCCCATGAGCCTGAGCTTTCCAAACGTGGATATATTTTCAGACAAATTAGCTTTCTCCTCTCCGCTGCCCCTGTAGTAGTGCCAAGTTATTTAGTTAAGACATTAACCTGTAATATGTACTTTATGTGTATTTTATGTATAAGGGGGATTCATCACTTAGCTATTACTATTTACCAATTATACAGGAAACTTGATACTTTTACTCCCAGTAGAAATGGCAATGTGTACTGTCAATCATTTTATGAAGTCCCAAGATCTACAAGATACATAGAGTCATTTAAAACATTTTCAGAGCATGCATTTAAAAATGTTTTCTACCCATCCCTTATTGTCATACAATGTCTCTCCTAAATGTTATTGCTGGGTGCAGGAGCAGGTTGTTGTTATCAAAGCTATTTCTAACCTTTTGCTTCTTCCAGATTGAGTGAAAGTAGTGAGTTATCAATGTAGAGGTTGGATAGAGTTACCTAGAGGGAAACTGAAATACTCCACTATTTCAAGGTCTTTCTGTACTAAGAGACAAGACTCGTAAGTCCTCTTTCACAGCTCCTTCACCAAGGGGGCCCATAGTCCAATGGGGAGACACGTAAGTTAGCTTAAGACTAAAGGGTTTCCCATGGTGTGGAACTTTCAGTTTTAAAACCTGCACAGTCCGGGGTAAATTGGAATGAGCTGGTCATCTTACAAGTGGCCAGAAAGGTATAACGCAAGATAAAAAGTGCTGACATTTGTATACACAAAGTGAATACTTCAAGGAGGAAAAGAGGGCTTAGTCTGATGGTTTCAGGGAAAGCCTCACACAAGAAGTGACAGATTCTAGAGGGATGGATATATTTGGACAGAGAAGGGCCATTTTAGGAAGAGAGTAGTGGATGCAAAGGTGTTCAGGAACATTCAGTTCTGCTTAGCCAGAGTACAGGGCCTGTGAATACACACTTGCATATGATTGCTTGTGGGCGGTGGCATGGGAGGAGGGGCAAAGGGGAGGGGATGAAAGCTAGGAGACTGGAAGGATACTTCCAAGTCATGGTGTGAGGTTTTATTATGTTTCAAAGTCTCCCTACTTCCATTATGACTTAGTCTAATGGACAACTGTAGCTTTGAAAGTATCCAAGGATGTGCCTTATTTCTGATTGTAAGAATGAGCTTCACCATATCAACCACAGAGGAAAGTTGTGGTGCTCCCTGGAACTCCATCATTTCAGCATCATTTACTGGTGATGTACAATGTACTAATTGCTATTTTTACCTGGGGCTATGAGGCTGAATAAGAGGTGCTTCATGACTACGAAAAATCACATTTTCCAGGGAACTAGACATAACAGTGTGCTAGGAGGGGTGAGAACAGTCTGACCTGTACTATATTCTACGTTGAACTGGACTGTTATTTCTTAATGCATTATTTATGAGTGGTGAAAATGTAAAGTCACAATAGAGCCTAAGTCCACGAACTCCAAAAAATATGATTAAGGGTTATACACCTGCGCATACATACCACTCATAGATAATGATAGATATACACAGCCATGGATACAGGAATACTTTGGTGCCTGACTCCAAAGGGAATCAAAGAATTACCAAGGACACTGAGAACAGTGAGGAATCATGAATACAGCATCACTGATGTTAGGGATTATCCAGGAAGGAGGCAGTCAGGGAAAGAGTGCTAATGAGGGGAGATGGACAAGACTTGACTGGGGCAGATTCTGAGTCAACAGGACATGAAAATAATTTCAATTCTATTTAGTACCCAAACTCCCCAGGTTTCCAAGTCCAATAATCAGAGTGAGAAAAAGTTTTTTAAAAGTATTATTCTTGACTACTGTGTCTTTATCACTGCCCAGACCAGGAGGAAATAAAATACATAGCTATTCCTTTTATATGCTAGAATGTAATGCAAGAGGAATCAGGAAACCAAAATTTAAAAATACTTTAGATGAGTCTTAAAGAGAAAAGGATTTACTTGCCACTTATAAGTGGCCATGGGGCCTGAGTGCAGGCAGGAGGCTCTCATTATAAAAAGATAAAGATCCAGGGAAGAAAGTCATGGAAAAACAGTAGTGGGCATAGAGAACAAAGGTTCAGCAGAGCCAAGAGCAAAGAAAAGTAGCAATAAGTTACTTCATTGTTGTTCCTAATAGATCGCTTTTTGAGGGACAAGTATTGTTGCAGAGTTTTATATAATTAACACACTGTATGTAACATCACGCCATTGCTGGAAGAGCAAAGCTTCATACAAGACTGGATCAGTGATTTCCAACTGGTGTGAACAAGAAATTTCAAAACATAATATCTTCATCAAGTGATTCTTTTGTAGTTATTTTATGTAATAAAAATTTAACAAAAGAAAGTAAAAAAAAAAAAGAAAATTTAAAATATGCACTATTTGACTATTTAGTTGGGGCACTGACCTCTTTTCCCTCAGATTTTCAAATTAAAAAATGACAAGAGCCAACACAACAATAGCTGTCCAGTGAAAATGAATAAAAATTATACCTATATTTTTGTCAGATGGGAAAAAAATGTAATATATATTTTGGTGTGCTGTGGAATTTTAGTAATTAGTTTATGTGTGCCCAGAGATGGAAAAGATTGAAAATCACAGAGCTAGATGACAGTCTCACTTAACTGTAATGGGGGTAGGGGGTGCATTTTCACATAACTTTTTGTTCCTTTCCATAATACACATGCAAGATTGGTGAATTTAGACCTTCACATTGGCTAAGTTTGTATTTTTTATTCTAAATCTCTACATAAAGAAGATGTAAGGTGCAATGTTGGATATTTCAGAAGAATATACCATTTTGCAAACTCTTAAAGTTACATAGTTGCTGTTCAGATTTAAATTCTATTTAATAGATGCCACAATTTGTGGAAAGAAACTGAAGAATGAGTGTCGGCCTTGTAAATAAAGGAGAGAATAAAGGGAGAACGCTGGATGGTAGGAATGGGAACGAACATTCATCAAGCAAGTATGGTGTGCCTCAGCTAAATGGGTTTCATGCTTGTAATTCATCAGCTCCTCAGAGAGGGTAAGCAATTTTCTGCAGATCTTATAGTACATGGGCAGATCCACGAATCAAATCCAGCTGTGTGTAAAGCCAAATCCAACAACTTTGATTTATGTGGAGCTGACACAAATATACGCTTACTTTTCAAGTGATATCACTTATATACATGCAGCATGGGCCATATGTTTGGTAATTTGAAAAATACTTGGGATAGGTGATTCTCAATTTCTTTTTAGAAGGGTTTATTGTAAAACTTTCACAGCACTGTAAAATACCTGCTGATTTTCTGAAGACAAAAATGTGAAAATATAGTATAGTATTTTGATTATTAAATGATTTTTTTAAAAGAACCCAATGATTATGTGCGTAGAAATAGGGACTGACCATGTTTCACAAGAAAACGTGTGTGGGTATGTTTTGCATTTTGTGGAAAGTGAGAAATGAAATGGTAATGATAGTATGAATGCCTAGCCAGAAGACCTGACTTAGGGTAACATGGTTTTCACGTCAGAAGGGTCTCCTACAAGGGTTGCCTTTCAGCTTCCCCTAGAGCTTGTCCTAACTCGAATTTTCTTGTGTTCTGCCCTTGTCAGCACTGAAATTTGCACCTGGGCCATGCCTTTGGCAATTATGATAATGATAAGATGATTTTGCACTAATATTTAATGAATATGTTTAAAGTTGTGTGTGAGTGAAAATGGAGGTAGTCAATGACAGAGCTATGCATGCCTTGTCTCAAACTTTGTGAAGGACTTGTTAGGTCTTATTGAAGGCCATGATGTAATAAGAAATGAAAAAATAGTACTTATGTAGCAAGAAATTCTTTATGTGCTAACACGGCAGAACCTCAGGTGCTGGTGGGAACCCTCCTCCTGACACTCACATAAAAGTCACCTGTAAGTGGTAGATCAGGTCATGAGGAATAACAGAGGCGAGGGAATCCACCTCACTCTCTGGTACTGTCAAATCTCACGTGTGCCTCTTGGGTTTCACCAAAGTGAAAGCCACTTACAGGGAGTCTGAGCTGTTGTTCTCTCCCGTCTTTGGGACCAAACCAGCCCTGGGGTTTAAGCTATGTTTGAAGAGCCTACCACACTGCCTTTGTGAAGTTCCCCTGATATCTCTCTGAACTGCAACTGCTTCACCTATACATGTCTTATCCACTTCAGAAGACTCTTATGAAGAGCACACAGACATAATGTGTGAAAGTTTTCAAATAAAGCATTGTATAAATTTAAGTTGATTTTAGCATTATTTTTATGTTTAGAGTCTGGGAGTCAAGTGTAATTTAAACATGGACAGTCTCTTAACTCCTGTGCTGGGCTGCAGCTCTGTTGCTCCCACCTACTAGCTCCATGGCCTGGCTTCTCTAAGCGTAAGTTTCTCTGTCTATAAAACAGGTGTCATAGTATCTGATGTAAAGTTTGAAGTGATGTTAAATGAATTACATAAAATGCCTACTACATAGCAGGTGCTTAATAGATGATAGCTATTATTTCTCTGGTTTGACTAATAGTTACGTATTAAGACAATGCTCTAAACTAAATACTAGTATCACAGAAATAAGAAAATCATTCCTATCATTTTATCATCTGAAAATATATTCATGTCTTTTTTTAATGCTTAATTAAAACTAAAGAAAGTAACGAAGAATAGAATGAAGGGACTTGGTCATCCTCCATATATGAGTGTTGTGCTGAATGGAAATTGAAACTAAGATCTTTACATGATGACAGAGTCAACAAGTGGTGCTTAATAACCTTTCAGAAACCAAACTTCTATCAGTGAGTTTCTTCCAGGCTAAATTAATGCCAAACTGATTTTACTGGTATTGCTTGTCGAAGATCCAGTCAACCTTCTCAGCCACAGAACAGAATTTTGTTGTTGTTGTTGTTGACAATTTTAAAGTTCATCTTACTTAGCTAGATTGAATTTAAACGTGAAATTTGATAATAAAATTTGTTGTGATTCATCCATTTTTATTATACAATTAGCTGAGTCTATTGTTGTATAACTTCATCTGGTTAAGTATGAAGTCATCTGTTAAACACTGGTAATAAATAATGTTTAACAGTGCCGCTTTGTATTATAGAAAAAACGGGGAAACAATATCCCTTCAAATATATTCAGCTGTGATAGTAGTGAAAAATATAGTAGTTCTTACCCTGACCTTTTGTTTATAAGCTTATAGTTATCTTTCTGCCATTTCAATGATAATCCTAATATCAGTCTCCTGTCTGTAGATATCAAATACATTTTAAGTTTTTCCATAGCTATATAAGGAGATTCTACTATAATGACCTACCCTTTTTGGAAGCCTTCTTTCCATAACATGTGTATGATGGTATTGTTAACATCATTTAAATAAAATAAAAGAATGGCTATGTACAGGGGTGGGCAAAAGTAGGTTTACAGTTAATATAACAGTAATTATACAATAATACAATAATTAATAAGTAAATAAGAATGCAAGAATAAACACTGTTTTGTGTACTCACGACTATAAACCTACTTTTGCCCATCCCTGTATATTATTGTTTAGCTAAATAACAAGTAGAAATGAAAAGAAAATGCTTTTAAATTTTAAGTATTCTTTGATCAGCCATCATAATGAGAAAGTAACGAGGCTTAATACAGGAAAACGGCCAAATTTATTCTTAAAACACAAGGTGCAGCGGATGTTCCTTGAACTAAAGAGACCGAATCCAAAGGACTCATTTAACAGATAAAAGCCAGGGAGATTAAGTATAATTTTGTACTAGCCTGTAAATTCAAAATAATAGATGCAAACTAGGAAAAACTATTAACTAACATCATGTTCTGTGACACTGAAGGAATTCTGCAAAACATTATCTGTATATTGAAAAAGAGATGAAACTCTAGTTCTCAGGTGGGGGAGGAGGGTGCTACATTTTACCCAGTACAGGTGACCATCCTCTGTTTTATTTAATAGTAGGATGCCCGAAGAATGACACCAATCTGCTGCTTCCGTAGTTTGATTAAGCTCCCTTATTCCTCTGACAGGATCAGCGTCTCTCTGAGCTGAATGTGGTTCCAGTTATGTGTGTATTAAAGCTCACCTTAGCATAGAAAGTCACTGAGCAACTTCATCAACACTGCTGCTTCCGGTTAGCATCTTCTAGTACACACATTTGTGGGGAGGAAATTTTGGGGGGAAAGAATTTCTTTGTTAAATAATTGTTTAAATAGCATCAAAAAAAAGTTTGCTAGCGTTTGAAGATTGAAAAAAACCCAAAACTCTGAGAATTTGAAAAATTAACTTTCAGTATAGGAAAACATATTCTCTAAGAACAAGCAAGATTTTAAAAGGCTATCCCTTTCTGTTTATTTCTCATTGGAAATGTTTCACAGTCATGCTGACTTAAAAATTATAAAGTTAGAAAGTTTTTTCTTGGAAAATTTAGAAAACCTCTCAAAGGAATGATGCAGAGAAACATTCTTAGGACATGATACTGAGTTAAAATCCTCTCTCACCACTTTCCAACTTGCTACATCATGACGAATACTCACTATTAACCATGAAATGAATGTGATTTTCCTTTTACATTTGATGTGATACTGAAGATATTTTGCAGCGTTTTTCATACTTTCTGGAATTGCATACAAATTCTGTTTTATAGTAGCAGATGTGTGACATCACATGAAAGACCTAGAAAACTCTGACATGAAAACCACGTCTGCCAGTCTCCACTGTCATTTTCACTGTGGTTATACGGCTTGCCTCTCCGTCTGAGCCAAGGAGGCAGCTTTGCATGAAAGCTGTTCCAGGAAATTGTGTCTTCCGGACTAGCTAGTTAAGCAAATTGTGTAGCTGCCATTGAAACCAAAATGTACCCAGCAGACATAATTTCACAAAAGAGGAGGAAAAAACCACTTTTGTACAAAAGTCACAGCTGTTCAACTCTACATTTTGCACTTTTTTTTTCATTAAACATTTTTTCCTTTCTTTATGAGCAGTGACAGTTACATTTCTGGTTAGCAACTTAGGACATTTTAAGACGTTGCTAAGCGGTGTACTACCATGGATTTGGGTGTCTGTCAGGAAAAATTGGGCTAACTTCTCTTTGCTGGTACATACAGTAGAAACCTGGTCCGTCTGCTCTGTCTGTAAATGCAATAGGAGAAGATGTAAATGAAATAGTTGAGTAGGGCCCATTGTTCTCTAACATACAGAGCTGTGCGGATGCCTCTAGGGCTCCAAACTAGTGTCGACGTCCCTATGTTAAGGTCCACATGATACGGACTCTTTCTCTCTCAAATCTGGCAAGTCTTGCTTCCAGTGGCCATGCTATCCAGAGCCCTCTGAGGTGATGGGCAGTGGAGCTGGCGGCTCAGAATGCTTGGGCCAGAAGCCAGTCTCACAAGCTGTTCACAGCACGACCATCCATTTTTGGACATCCTGCTGTGACATGTATAAGAGGGGAGCCAGGGAGGACACTTTCTCTAGTGACCCATCATTCTTCTCCAGTAATGGGTCTGAGGCTTTTTTGGACCATTATGGACCGTGAGCACTACATCCTGTGGGAGGTGTTTTGAGCAGTTTGGAATCTGGGCTCTGCAGTCAGACTGCGTGGGTGCAAATTTCGAACATTCCTATCTATACTGTGTGATCCTGGATACGTTCCTTAACTTCTTCAGCCAGTTTCCTCAATGTACATTCAGGACAATTTACCTCACTATCACTATAGAAAGGACTATAAATACGGTAAAGACAGTTGAGCACTAGCCCAGTTCATGGCACATACTAAGTATTCAGTAAATGTTAACTATTTTGCTAATATGGTGATAATGATAATTTTTCTAACTTTTAAATAAATTAAATCTGTAACTTTAAAATTGACTTTGACAGGAAGAAATTCTGACTCAGTACGATAAAGTCAGTAACTAGTGGTCAAAAGCTATTCAATCTCGATTTTTCAGTTTCAAGTTATATAAACACTTTCCTGCTATTGATTGCTGGAATTCCTATCTGCGGTCTGTGGCTGACAGGAAAACGAGTGTTTGTGCAGCTGTGCCAGAGGCACAGACTGATTTCAATCTGACATGCCCTGCAGATGGCACGGAGCCCACTCGGCAACCTCTGCTCCAGCTGTGGGTTTATTTGAAGAGAGTGACTGACTGCAAAGCTGACTTCTAATGTCCTTGTACAGGCTTTTTTGTCACTGAGAGGGGAGGTGAAATGTTTTTCAGATTTTGTAACTAGCACCTCCAATTGCATAAATGGATGTATAATTAAATATAATAAAATGATAGTTCTTCAGAAAATCCATTGTCCCTCATCATCAATAGAATTAGTGAATCAACATTTTCTTGATTACAGATTTATCATAAAGACCACCTTGCTGTATACATTAACTAAATATTAAAATTGCAAATTAAAATGTACAATTCTTTATGGTATTGAAATTAATGTTATCACTTCAATTATAAACTGTCTTAATCTAGGCATATTATATTTTATATTTATTATATCTACACTATAAATTTTGGATAGCAACTTAAACTAGACAGTTACTGTTTTGTTTTGTTTTTTCCTGTATATGTTAACTATAAGAAATTAGGTGACTTTTTTTTTTTTGCCAATAAAAATACTCTATGGACTGAAAGTGATAAATAATTATAATGTTCACATATCTATTCATATGAATTTCACGAAGTGAAGTAAACTAGTATTCAGAAACAATACATACTTTGTGAAAATAATAGTGTCATGGAGATGAGATTCACATTTTTGAACAATTAAAATAGGCCATGTAAACATACTCCAATTCTAATGAACAAGTTGTCTTTGTTGTGATGGAAAATATCCCTCAATTCAAGTAATATTATATTATATAAAATAAATTGAGGTATTTTAAACAGTCTGATGATTTTTTTCCAAAAGATGTTTCCAAGAAATATTGGGATGTAATTCTACTTAAAATTTTCTTAGGTTTGAATGATCTATCTCAATTTTCTGCCTGGCCTGATAACACCCACACTGGTACTGGTATACCTATGGTATAATGTAATTTGGAAAAGCCAGGACAAGTAATAGAACTGGATGTAACTTGAAGGACGTTAAACTATTTGGGTCACCTGTATCAAGACCTCAGCCATTATTTGAGATCTAAAACTATTAAATGTCAGTCTGATTTAACATAAGACATGACTGATTAAATTATAAATGATTTTCTGATTATGGTGGTGATACACGAAAAATGAAGTGGAGAAAGGTAGAGAGATATAATTGAAGTAAAAACAAATAAAAGGATAACCATTTGAAGTATAATGATAATGAGGACAACTATAACTCTTAGAGTTATAGTCAACGTCCAATTCAATAATTAACTACAAACCAGCGGCATATCTTTACTTGAAGAATACACACTTCAATGATCAAGAAGGTAGGAAGCATTGCTACACAGAAGTGGGTGTCTCACTTCTATGACAGATAATTAGAGCAGAGAAGAAAAGTTTGAATTAAATATCGTTTCCCACATTGGATGTCAGCTCAAAAGGAGTTGAGGGCATGGAAGAACAATCTAAAGAATTAGAATAGGTCAGCAAACTGTGTTCTGCAGGTCAAATTCAGCCAGCTGGCTGTTTTTGTAAATAAAGTTTTATTAAACCATAGCTACGCCCATTCATTTAAGTGATATCTATGGTTGCTTTCAAGCTGCAATGGCTGAAATGAGTAATTGTGACAGAGGCCATATGCCCCCCACCCCCTCCCCCAAATAGTTGTTAATCTGTTTTTTTTTTTTTATGGAGTTTGCCAATATCTGAACTAAGGAAAAGGTTCTTATTCTATGACTTCTGCAAGGAAGTCTATTGAAGATGATATCTGGCCTCTCAGATATCTCAGTTCTCTTTCCTTACTTTCTGCCTTGGATTTCAAATGCAATAAGCTTTGGCACAATACAGTCTGATTCAGTGAATTAAGATAAGCTAGCATTTATTGGAAACATTTAATGCTGATAACTTTTTCCAGGAACTGCAGATACATTATTATTAAAATATTTGTATATTTTAATTGGTTAGCAATGTAGTGGGACTTCGGGGCCTTATAACTCTTTAGAAGTAATTTCCCTTCATTTTTGCAATTAGAGATAGTTCCATGTATTTATCTTACTTTGTGCATCTATTGAGTGTCCACATGACATTAGAACATTATACTGTGATAGAAGATTGCATGTGGCAAAAGGAGGTAAATTCACTTTGACTAGAAATGCCTGACTGTGGTGCCAAAATTAGTTTTTTTCAAATGAAAGTGGTGGGTCAAAGTATGTAAGAAAAGCGACAATGAGGAAGATGCTCAAGGGCAGGGAGCACACAGGTCTTCTTCATCCATACATCCCCAGCACAAAGAAGGGTTGGATGCCTATTAAAAACTCAGTAAATGTTTGAGTGTTGTTATAAAAACAAAGTAGCAATAATACCATCAATTTGTAACCCTTGACCATTTCTAGTTTATTATTATAAAACAGAATATGATGGAGAAAACAGAGTTTGATGTTGATAAATAATGTGAATGTCTTTTGTTTCCCAACCTCTGTACTTCTTGGGAACTATACTTCCTACAAGGAAAATGCACATTTTGTTATTCATTCAAATAACATAAACATTATACAGTAGAGAATAGAAACACTTTCTATCAGAAAAGGGGATTCCGGAAAAATAAGTCACATATTTAACGTTTGAAAATTATGAATATTACTTGATTTTCCTAAGAAAAACAAGTTTGTAATTTAATCCTTAATAGGGGTTTTATTTTGAATTAAAGGGTTCATAGAGAGGATAACTCATATTATGCTAAGATACATTAAGGCAATGCAACCTCCAATAATATAGAAACCAATCTACAGAAAGAATACTATTGATTTGAAATGGGATCTTAAAAGTAACAAAATATCTAAAATTTATTTCATCCTTTGACCAGAAAGTATGGCTGCTTCATTTAATTGACTATGAAATCTGGTTTAATAGAACATCTCTTTTACACCTCCAGTCAGCTCTCAACATTTTGATTGCAAAATGAAGGGCATTTACTTTGATATCTTTAATTATCACTTATTTAGAGGATAAGGTGAAACACACTTTTCCAATTGGTGTTTTAGAATCTTGAGTCAAAGGAAAAGAATGACAAATTAGCCAGGTGGAAGAGGCTTTGTGGATACTTTAAAGTAAGATGAAAGGGAAATAAAGGGACTGTTAGCCACACATGCTCAGTAAATGAAATGCTAACACAATTTCATGACATATTAATAAGTTAATATCACACTTAGAGACTTACTCAACATAATAAGTGCCATATATGGGGTCATCGATTTTTTCCCAGCCATATGGAAGCTCTGAAAAATAAAAAGTTATTTATTTTAGTAGAAAAGTAACACACATCACAATTTCTAATAAAAAGTAATATAATTTAATTGTGGATTGCAGAAATAGTCTACCAATGTGGAATAAAACATTTAGAGTCAGCACCAAATTATAGATGCATATTGTAGGAACTATTAGAAGCACCAACTTGAAAACTGGCAATTAAAACACAGAGCTCTCTTCTCTACAGATATACTGCTGGGTCTAGCTGTGTATTCCATGCCAAGCAGTAGGATGGCACGTCATCGTGTTATCACCACTCAAGGCAATACAGAAGGCAAACTGCTTTCCTGAAAGTGAATACAGCTCTCTTATTTATGTGTATTGTTAAAAGAATCGTTTCAGGATAAAGATCATATTTCCAAAATATATTTCTGAAGATAGCAATTTTTTTCTGATGGATGTAACAAAGACATTATAAATTCTCAATTGACATCCCACTATTCAATATGGTTAGCTTGCTGTTCTCTCCACATGGGTCAGGTTTTGAATACTGCCAATATACTTCCGGGCATATTTTTTATAAAGTCTAAAATTCGGCACACATTTTCCTTGACAATATGGTTTATAGCTCCAATTCTCCATGGATAATTTTAATACACACACATTTAAAATGTCAACAAGGCTATAAATGCTACTATAGGCAAAAACAGGCTGTTTGAAAACCAGGCTTTGCCTCATGATACACTGAGCCTTTATAACTATTAATTCCTAAATATAAAGAATATTATATTTTTCTGGATAGATATTAATTTTATGTATATGGAATTTGAGATTTAAGTAAGATATACTGGTATGCTTTAAATAATATATTTAAATAAAATGTAAAAGTTTTATTATTATAGCAGTAATACATGTACACTGCAAAGTATAGTTATAAAAAAATTACAATCACCTGCAATCCCTCCATCCAGAGAAAACCACCATTAATATTTTGATAAATATCATTCATATATATATATATGCACTCACACACACACACACACACAAATAATATTTTTAAGTCATTAGATACTATGGTGCACATTATTATTATAGCCTATGTCTACTTAAAATATCAAGGGCATTTTTCAAACTGAATAAGAGTTACTGAAGAACATCACTTTTATTTCTTTATTTTCATTTTTTTGTATTCTTTCCCTTTTTGTAATTGATGTACAGTTGTCCCTCGCCACTTTGTGCTTCCACTGTCGTGGCTTCACTCTAACCGCAATAGAGTGAAGCCGCGACAGTCGAAGCGCGAAGTGGCGAGGGACGACTGTATATAAATAAAGTGTTACCTCAAAAAATTAAAAATTGAATTGCCATTTGACCCAGTGATCCCACTTCTAGGAATATACCCTAAGAAGCCTGAAACACCAATCAGAAAAAATACATGTACCCCCATGTTCATAGCAGCACTATTTACAATAGCTAAGATCTGGAAACAGCCCAAGTGTCCATCAGTGGATGAATGGATAAAAAAGCTGTGGTACATATACACAATGGAGTACTATGCAGCTGTAAGAAAGAAAGATCTCTTATCCTTTGAGACGACGTGGAGGGACCTCGAGAGTATTATCCTAAGCGAAACAAGCCAAGCAGAGAAAGACAAATATCACATGATCTCACTTATTTGTGGAATATAATGAACATAGCAGTCTGAGGAACAGGGTAGACCCAGAGACGTGGAAGTAGGGTATAAACTGACACCCCTCAGGAGAGGGGGTGGGGGGGAGGGAGGAGATGAACCACAGAACTTATGCACATGTATGCATAAGTGATGGACATGGACAACAAGGCTGGGGACAGGGTGGGGGGATGGGGAGGAGGGTGTCAATGGGGAAAAAAAGGAGAAACCTCTGTAACAAAAATAAATTAATAAAAAAAAAAAAGAATCCTACTTCGCGGAAACTCATTTATCGCGGTAGAGTCTGGAACGGATTAACCGTGATAAACGAGGGCCGACTGTATAATTGACATACAATATCCTTTGTTTCAGGTTTATATTGTAGTGATTTGATATTTAGATACATTATGAAATGATCCCCATGGTAAGTCTAGTTACCATCTGTAATCATTTTAAGTTATTACAATATTATTGACTGTGTTCCCTATGCTGTCCATTGTATCTCATGACTTATTTATTTTTAAATTTATCTTTATTGTTGAATGTATTACAGATGTCTCTCCTTTTTCCCCCATTGACACCCTCCTCCCCTTACCCGCACACCTTGCCTTCACCCTTCACTGCACTCTTGTCTGTGTCCATTGGTTGTGCATATATGCATATGAGTTCTTTGGTATCTCTTCCTGTCCCCCTTAGCACCCTTCCCTCTGAGGTTTGTCAGTCTGTTCCCTACTTCTATGTCTCTGGGTCTATTTTGTTCATCAGCTTATTTTGTTCATTAGGTTCTACAAATAAGTGAGATCATGTGATACTAGTCTTTCTCTGACTGGCTTATTTTGGTTAACATAATACTCTCCAGGTCCCTCCATATCATCTTATACGGTAAGAGATCTTTCTTTCTTACAGCTGCATAGGATTCCATTGTGTAATGTACCACAACTTTTTATCCATTTGTCTACTGATGGACACTTGGGCTGTTGTCAGACCATAGCTATTGTAAATAGCACTGCTATGAACATAGGGGTGTATATATTCTTTCTGATTAGGATTTCAGGATTCTTAGGATATATTCTTAGAAGTGTGATCACTGGGTCAAATGGCAGTTCCATTTTTAATTTTTTGAGGAAACACCATATTGTTTTCCATAGTGGCTGCACCAGTCTGTATTCCCACCAGCAGTGTCGGTCCCTTTTTCTCCACATCCTCGCCAGCACATGTTGTTTGATAATTTGTTGATGGCAGCCATTCTGGCAAGTGTGCAGAGATACCACATAGTTTTTTTTAATTTGCATCTCTCTGATGATTAGTTACAATGAGGATTTTTTCATATATCTCTTGGCCATTTGTATGTCCTCTTTGGAGAAGTATCTATTCAGGTTCCCTGTCGATCTTTAATTGGATTATTTGTCTTCCTTTAGTTGAGTTGTATGAGTACTTTATGTAATTTGGAAATTAACCCCTTATCCACTGTATCACTGGAAAATATGTTCTCCAACACAGTGGGTTTCCCTTTACATTTTGATGCTGGTTTATTTTGCTGTGCAGAAGCCTTTTAGTTTAATGTAGCCCCATTTTTTAATTTGTTTCCATTGTTTCTCTTGCTCTTGGCAATGTATCAGTGAAAATTCTGGTATGTATGATGTCTGACATTTTGCTGCCTACATTTTCTTCTAGGATTTTTTATGGTTTCACAAGTTACAATTAAGTCTTTTATCCATTTTGAGTTTATTCTCATGTAGGATATAAGTTGGTGCACTAGTTTCATTTTTTTACATATACCTGTACAATCTTCCCAACACCATTTATTGAAGAGACTGTTTTTACTTTATTATATGCTCTTGCCTCCTTGATCAAATATTAATTGCGCATAATGTCTTGGGTGGATTTCTAGGTTATTTGTTCTGTTTCATAGATCAATATGCCTGTTCTTTGTGCCAGTACCAGGCTGTTTTGATTACAATAGCTTTGTAGTATAACCTGATATCCGGTATTGTGATCCCTCCAATTTTGTTCTTCTTTTTCAAGACTGCTGTGGCTATTTGGGGTCTTTTTTGGTTCCATATAAATGTTTTCAGTATTTTCTCTAGATCTGTGAAATATGCCATTAGTATTTTAATAGGGATTGCATTGAATCTATAGATTGCTTTGGGTAGAATGGATATTTTAATGATGTTGATTCTTCCAATCCATGAACATGGTATATGCTTCCACTTTTTTATATCTTCCTCTACTTCTTTTTTAAATGTCCTGTAGTTTTCTGAGAACAGGTCTTTTACCTCCTTGGTTAAGTTTATTCCTAGTTATCTTAATTTTTTGTTGCAAAGGTAAATGGGATTGCTTTTTAAATTTCTCTTTCTGAGTGTTCATTATTGGTATATAAAAATGCCATCAACTTCTGGATATTAATTTTTTATCCTACTGTTTTGCCAAATTCATTTATTAAATCTAGCAGTCTTTTGTTAGAGTCTTTAGTGTTTTCTATGTATAATATCATGTCATCTGTGAATAATGACAGTTTCACTTCCTCCATTCCAATTCGAATGCCTTTTATTTTTTCTTCTTTTCTGATCATTATGGCTAAGACTTCTAGTACTATGTTGAATAAGAGTGGCAAAAGCAGACATCCCTGTCTTGCTTGTTCTTGTTCTTAAGGGAAATGCTTTTAGTTTTTGCTCATTGAGTATGATGTTGGTTGTAGGTTTTTCATATATGGCCTTTATTTTGTTGAGGTATGATCCCTCTATTCCACTTTTCTGAGAGTTTTTCATCAAAAATAGGTGCTGGATTTTGTTGAATACTTTTTCAGCATCTATTGATATGATCATATGATTTCTATCTTTCATTTTGTGTATGTGGTGTATCACATTTATTGATTTGTAAATATTGTACCAGCCTTGTATCCCTGGGATAAATCTCACTTGGTTGTGGTGAAAATTTTTCTGATATATTGCTGGATTTGATTTGCTAATATTTTGTTGAGGATTTTGGTGTCTATGTTCATCAGGGATATAGGCCTGTAATTTTCTTTCTTTGTAGTGTCTTTATCTGGTTTTGGAATTAGGATTATGCTGGCCTCATAAAAAGAGCTTGGAAGTCTTCCTTCCTCTTGAATTTTCTGTAATAGTTTGAGGAGAATAGGTGTTAGTTTTTCTTTGAATGTTTCATAAAACTCCCCTGTGAAGCCATCCAGACCAGGGCTTTTGTTTGTTGGGAGTTTATTGATTGCTGCTTCGATTTCATTAGTTGTAATTGGTCTGTTCAGGTTTTCTGACTCTTTCTTGTTAAATTTGGGAAGCTTGTATGATTCTAGGAATTTGTCCATTTTGCCTAGGTAGTCCAATTTGTTGGTGTATAATCCTTTATAAGAAAAGACAACTGTGGTGTCAGTTGTTACTTCACTTCTTGTGTTTCTGATTTTGTTTATTTGTGTCCTCACTCTTTGTTTCCTAGTGAGTCTGGCTAAACGCTCATCAATTTTATTTATCTTTTCAAAGAACCGGCTCCCG
The DNA here is from genome assembly GCA_030848825.1 of Tadarida brasiliensis. NCBI lineage: Eukaryota > Metazoa > Chordata > Mammalia > Chiroptera > Molossidae > Tadarida > Tadarida brasiliensis. The sequence goes on along the minus strand of CM061267.1, from coordinate 61,446,358 downwards.
TTTTTATTAATTTTTTTTGTTTGTTTCTTAGTCTCTATGCCATTTATTTCCACTCTGATCTTTATTATTTCCTTCCTTCTGCTTACTCTGGGTCTTCTTTTTCTTTTTGTTCTCTTTCTAATTCTTCAACTTGTAGGGTTAGATAGTTTATTAGAAAGTTTTCTTGTTTCTTGAGGTAGGCTTGTAGCACTATGAACTACCCTCTCACCATTGCTTTCACTGTGTCTCATAGATTTTGTGCTATTGTGTATTCATTTTAATCAGTTTCCAGGAAACTTTTTATTTCTTCCTTGATCTCATTGTTAACCCATTCATTGTTTAATAGTATGCTATTTAACTTCCATGTGTTTGAATGTTTTTGAGTGTTTTTATTGTAATTGATTTCTAGCTTCATTCCATTGTGTTCTGAGAAGATGCTTGATATGATTTCAATCTTCTTGAACTTATAGAGACTTACTTTGTGTCCTAACATGTGGTCTATCTTTGAGAATGTGTCATGTGCACTTGAGAAGAACGTATATTCTGCAGCTTTGGGGTGAAATGTTCTATAAATATCACTTAAATTAATCTGATCTAGTGCATCGTTTAGGGTTTGTTTTCTTGTTAATTTTTTTTTGTCTAGAAGATCTATCCAGTGATGTCATTGGGTGTTAAAGTCCCATACTATGATTGTATTGCTGTCAATCTCTCCCTTAAAGTTTTCCAGAAGTTTTAAAATATGGTGCTCCTATATTGAGTGCATATGTGTCTGCCAGGGTTATATCCTCTTGTTGGATCGATACTTTTAATATTATGTAGTGACCTTCTTTGTCTCTTGTTATGGCCTTCATTTTGAAGTCTATTTTATCAGATATGAGTATTGCTACCCCTGCTTTGTTTGTTTCTATTTGCATAAAATATTTTTTTCCTTCCCTTCATTTTCAGCCTGTGTGAGTCTTTTGTTCTGAGGTGGGTCTCTTGTAGACAGCATATATATGGGTCATGTTTCCTTATCCATTGAGCTACCCTATGTCTTTTGATTGGAGCATTTAATCCATTTACATTTAAGATTATTATTATTATTTTTTGGTACGTGCCCCTAGCGGGAACCAAACCCAGGACTCCCTGGTCCGAAGGCCGACGTTCCAACCGCTGAGCCAAACCGGCCAGGGCGAGGTTATTATTGATATGTACTTATTTAATGCCATCTTTTTATTTATGCCTATATTCCTTTCTCTCTCTATTTCTTCTTCTTCTTAAAGCAGTACCTTTAGCATTTCTTGCAATGCAGGTTTGGTGGTATTGAACTCCTTTAACTTTCTTTTGTCTGGGAAGCTCTTTATTTTGCCTTCAATTTTAAATGACAGCTTTGCTGGACAGAGCAGTCTCTTGCATTTTCTTTACTTTGAATACTTCATGCCACTCCCTTTTTGCCTGAAGTGTTTCTGTTGAGAAATCCACCGACAGCCTTATGGGGGCTCCCTTGTAGGTAACTAACTGTCTCCCTCTTGCTATCTTTAAGATTCTCTCTATATCTTTAGCCTTGGCCATTTTAATTATGATTTGTCTAGTTGAGAGAGTTTTTGGGTTCATCTTGATTGAGTCTCTTTGTGCTTCCTGAACTTGTGTAACATTTTCTTTCACCAGGTTAGGAAAGATTTTTGTGATTATTTCTTTTTTTTTAATTAATTTATTTTTGTTACAGATGTTTCTCCTTTTTCCCCCATTGACATTCTCCTCCCAATACTCCCCACCCTGCCCCATCCCCAGCATTGTTGTCTATGTCCATTGGTTACACATACATGCATATAAATTCTGTAGTTTATCTCTTTCCTCCCCCCGAGCCCCTCTTCTGAGGTTTGTCAGTCTGTACCCTACTTCTATGTCTCTGGGAATATTTTGTTCATAAGTTTGTTTTATTCATTATATTCCACAAATAAGTGAGATCATATGATATTTGTCTTTCTCTGATTGACTTGTTTCCCTTAGGATAATACTCTCCAGGTCCTTCCATATCGTCTCAAAGGGTAAGAAATCTTTCTTTCTTACAGCTGCATAGTATTCCATTGTATGTATGTGTATATATATATATATATATATATATATATATATATATATATATATCACAGCTTTTTTATCCACTCATCTATTGAAGGACACTTGGGCTGTTTCCAGATCTTGGCGATTGTAAAAAGTGGTGGTATGAACATAGGGGTACATATATTCTTTCTGATTGGTGTTTCAGGCTTCTTAGGATATATTCCTAGAAGTGGGATCACTGGGTCAAATAGCAGTTCAATTTTTAATTTTTTGAGGTAACACCATATTGTTTTCCATAGTGACTGCACCAGTCTGCATTCCCACCAGCAGTGTACTAGAGTCCCCTTTTCTCCACACCCTCGCCAACACTTGTTGTTTGATGATTTGTTGATGGCAGCAATTCTTACAGGTGGGAGATAATACCTTATTGTTGTTTTAATTTGCATGTCTCTGATGATTAGTGACATTGAGCATTTTTTCATACGTCTCTTGGCCATTTGTATGTCCTGTTTGGAGAGGTGTCTCTTTAGCTCCTCTGCCCATTTTTTAAATTGGATTCTTTGTCTTCCTTTTGTTGAGTTGTATGAGTACTCTATATATTTTGGAAATTAACCCCTTATCTGATGTATCATTGGCAATTTTGCTCTCCCATATAGTGGGTTCCCTTTCTGTTTTGATGGTTGTTTCTTTTGCTGTGCAGAAGCTTTTTAGTTTGATGTAGTCCCATGTGTCTGTGATTATTTCTTTAAACAGGTTCTCTATCCCTTGCTCACTTTCTTCTCCTTCTGGTACCATAGGATGTGTACGTTATTACATTTCATATTGTCCCAGTGTTCCCTTAAACTATCCTCATTCTTATAAAAAAAATTTCTTTTTGTTGCTCTGTTTGGGTGTTTTTTCCAGCCATGTCTTCCAAATCACTGACTCTGTCCCCTGCTTTGTTTAACCTATCTGTAATTTCTTCCAGTGTGTTCTTTATGTCAGATATGTTATTCTTCATTTTCTTTCATTTGGGAGTTATTCACTTGTTGCCCTATTTTAGCTGTCTCTTTGTATTGTTTTTGTGTGTTAGATATAACTACTATGACTCCCAGTCTTCGTGTGGTAGCCTTATGTTTTAAGTGTCCTGTGGAACACAGTGGTGAAGTCTCCTTAGTCTCTTGAGCTGAATGCTCTAGGAATGTCCCTTGTGTGGGTTATGTGGACCCTCCTGTTGTAATTGGGAGCTGATTGTTGTTGACCCATTTGTGGGTGGGATCAACTTTTATCCTTTGGAAATGAGTTTAGCAGGATGGGGGCAGCAGGATTTAGGAATGCAAATCCAATCGGCCCTTTGATTGGGGTGACACAGGCCCTTGGCCCTTGAGAGGGGAGCTAGCTGCTTGCCTTCTAGCTCAGCTGCTCTGTCAGAAACCCTGAGAGGAATCTTCACACCAGATACCCCAGGTCTGAGTTGTGTCCCCTTTCACCTGTGAGGCTGTACCAGCAGGGATGTGCTGGTGGGGGTTGTAGGAAGAGAACAAGGCTGCTCCCTTCACTTGGGGTGGTGCTGGCCATTAGAGTGGGGGGTGGGGGGGCATGCAGAGCTGTTTGCCTCCTTCTACCTTTGCCAGATGCTCTGGTGGAGTGCTCCAAGGAATTCACATCCAATATCCAAGCTCTGACTCCCCCAGCAAATATGATGAACATTATCACTTTTAAAGTGGCACAGTAGTAGTCTGTGGTATGGCCAGAGCCTTTGTAATCCCAACAGCCTTCTATTATTGAACATGGGGACTTTCCAATTTTTATCTTTTACTTATCATCTGTGTTAGATTTACTAAAACCTAAATCTTCCATCATTTTCCTAGTAGTTCAGTAATGATAAATTCTTAGAGGTGGGGTTTTGGATTAAAGGGCATACACCCTTTAATGACTCTGGATGTATAGCCAGATTATTACCTTCACACCCAAAAAGAGAACCGACTTAAAAATCTCATCAAGTGATTTTGTTTCTCTGTACTATCAAATTAAACATAAGTCCGCAATTTCCCATCCAAAACTTTTAGGAACAGATAGGTTTTGGAATTCAGTATGTTTCCAATCTTAGGAAGTTAACATGATGTAAATGCTTTCTAACCTGTAACAGTCCAAGTAGAATCTGGGAAGCACTTTATAATCAAACGCATGAGTATTTATGCAGCCAAAATTATGTGATTCACACTAATGGGCATAAATGAAGACCACTTCCTAACAGCACTGGTTTGCTGCCAGTTCATCCAGATCAGGTTATATTTTGCTACCAAATGAGATACAAAAGGCAGTTTTTAGAGTTTTTGACTTCTGGATATGCAGATAAAATATTATATATCATTATTTTGAAAATCAATCAAATTGATTTTAAAATGACAGCTCATAGCTCTTTTAATTTACCTTTCTTGGATTTCTAATTAGTTTGAACAATATTTTTTATTTGTCCATCCTTGGGCAATTATTTTTTCTTTTGTGAATTTCTCATTAATTTTTATTAATTCATAAGAGCTCTTTACTTATTATGGATATTAAATCTTTATCACATATGTTATATATATTTTAAGAGTTTGTTTAGATTTTAATTTCGTTGAACTTTTTTTTTTAACACATAGAAGTTTTAAATTTTATTTGTTAAATTTCTCATTGTTTTCCTCTATGGCTTCAATCATTGGAGCTTAGTTTAAATACTGAAGAAATTTCTGTAGTGTTTCTTTTTTTAATATAAAGTCTATGACTTTGTTTAATAATTCTTAGATTACTTATATCTTAATAAATTTATAACACCAAATTGTGGAGTACTTTAGGAAATTTTTCTTTCAATATGATAATGAGAGCAAACTTTTACTGGGTATATACTATGGTTCACGTACTGATGTATTTCCATGAACTAACTCATTTTACCCTAACAACAACTCAGAATTTAAAATCCCTGTATCTGGTTCCAGCAATCTTAACCAATTTAGATACCAATTTAGACACTGTGTTAACACAGCATAAATAACACTTAATTAAGATTAAGTAGAATAATTACTCAGATGGTTTTCACCAAATACTTCAAGCTACTGGAGAATCTGGCTATTAAAATGAAGAATCCTTTTGACAAATATTTATTGGGTGCCTTTTACTAGCAGTGAAGTGTCTTTTACTAAAGTAAAAGAATATACAGAGCACAGCAATCAATATTATGTATATTTATTATTAATCTTGCTGCATATATGGATTTATATTTAAATAAGTTTAATATAATTTCATGAATGCCATACATAAAATAATCATATTCAATATAGAATAAAATACGGTTAATTTTATGGTTACTAGTCTTCTTATTGGCATTATTATATGGAAGCATTTCATGTTCCAATTTTTTAAATTGTATTTTATAATGTAAACTATTCTTTCATGTATTCCTTATCTCTGGCTCTTTTTAAAATAAACTACTAATTCTAAGCAATGTATCGCGAAAGTACAGATTTCACTGATTCTTTATCTTTGCAGGTTGATAGCACCAAAGGTTCTGCAAACATTTATTTGTTATCCTTTCCCCTTGCCATCATGAAGTATTCATAAGAATTTAGAGAGAATCTGTTTTTTTTTTAAAAATTCTCACCCAAGGATATTTTTCCATTTATCTTCAGATAGAGTGGTAGGGAGGGAGAGAGAGGCAGAGTGAGAGAGAAACATTGACGTGAGAAGGACACATTGACTGGTTGCTTCCCACACAACCCCCACCAGGGCCGAGGACGAACCTCAACTGAGGTACCGCAACCAAGGTACGTGCCCTTGACCAGAATCGAACCCAAGACTCACTGGTCTGCGGGCCAACACTCTAACCACTGAGCAAACCTGCCAGGGTGTGAATCTGTTTTTTTAAAAAAATAAGATATCAATATATTATATATGTTTGCCTGCTTGTATCATATTTTCAAAATTAACTATTAATTTGTGCCCCCCCAAATTATGTTATAAACACTTGTACTTTAAAATAAACTATTAGTGATCCTTAACTCACACTTTGAGACAAAATGATATACTATAGCTCTGAACATCTGTTATAAAGAGCTGTCATTTATTCCATTTTAAATATTTGCAAGAGATTGATAGATGAATGTTACAAGAAACCAGTAACACATACATACATAACTTCATTTGCAAATGTGGCAGAATGGCTATAAAATTCTACAGCCAATATTTTAAAAGGTGTGTGTATATTGATTATATATAGATGTACATTTATATGTATGTATATTCATGTATATATAAATGTGCATGTGTGTACATACACATGTGTGTTTATCTGTGTGTACATGCAAGGGTATTTGTGTGTATTCCCTTTAATGAAATTTTTCTTGAGCAGCAAAGAAAATTCTAGGCTAGAATGGTAATAAAAAACCACAAGTTTTTCTTCACTCATAAAAAGACGTTATAAATTAAACTTTTTAAGATTATAAACTGGAGTATATGTACGTTCAAGTAATGAAAAGTTGAGAATCATCTTTCACTGTGAAAAGTGAGCTATTTGGATTTGGATTAATTTTTAAAAACCACTTGCTTCTTTTTAAAATAAAGCTAACAAACGAAATAATAATTTCCAGTTTTATAGTATTTGCTTAATCAGATAAGCATGCAGCTTAGAGCTCTTGGGTCCTGGGTTACTTAGAATGCTTTACTCAACAATACTTGACAAATTTACAGATGATTAAGGTCACAGTGATGAGAGAATAACACATACTATGCAAAGGGAAAAATAAACACTTAAGATCAGCAAAGTTAATGCTGCATTAAGAACTGTTTTAATTGAGATTTTTTTTTCAGGCCATGGAACCATGGAGCAAATTCAGTGATTAGGTATTCCCAGAGTGATCTCTTCTGCAGAAGTCTGTGTAAATGTCTAGATTAATTTGTGGTCACTCATATAAGTTTTGTAGACTGCAACAGTATCAAAAGATTAAGTAGGCATCCTGTTTGGCCTGGATTCTGCCACAGCTACTATGCTGTATTTTCTATTTACTTGCTTTTTCCAAATTTTATTTATTTGTTTGTTTGTTAGGTCCACTTTCATTGCAGGAAATAGAGTCTCCTTTATACTAACTCACAAAAAAACAGTTTTCAGGCTGCAACTGAGAAACTTGTAGAATATAAGGTCAGCATTTCTTATGAAAATGGATCCAAATACAGGAAAGCTGTAAGGAATCTAGGATACACTAATTCAGGATATCTCAGAAGGATCCCTTTCGTCTGTCTTACTTTGTCTTTTAAACTATGTCCTTATCTCTGTGTCTGTATTTCTTTCTTTTTTACTGGCTGGTTACTTCTGCTGCTCATCTTGCATATGTCCTGCAATGACTACCCCAAACTTGACTCTATGTTACTTTTTATCTCAAACACTGTTATTACTACTTTGTCTCTCAGTTTCCCAATTCTGTATCCCAACCCCACAAAGAATTAATTAATCCAGCTCATTTTCCTCAAAATAGATCCAAGTGGTTGGCCTGGCAGATCAGTGTAATGACTGCCCTCAGGTTAAGAACACACCAACAGAATAATCAGGTGGGTGGAGGTTGTGCCCGTAGGTAGGTATATAGCCACATCTATGACAATCTATAAAATAACAGGCCAGTCCTCTTCAAAAGAGTCAAGGTCACAAAATAGATTGAGGTACTGTCACAAGGTGGAGGAGACTATGGAGACAGCAAGACTACATGCACTGTGGGATCCTGAACTGGGTCCTGGACCAGAAAAGGGACATTAGTGATGCCATGGGCAACATTCAAGTAAGATTTGTACATTAGTTAATGGTCTATATGAATGTTAATTTCCTGTTTTTAATTATTGTATTTATAAAAGATGTTGGCATTAGGGGAAGCTAGGTGAAAGGTATGTGAAAAAACTTTATACTATTTTTGTAATTTTCTTAAAATCTAAAATAATTTCAAATTGAAAAAGCTTTTACCAACTCTATCAATTAGATCACTTCTACTCATACTTTATTAATATTCAATCACATACATATAACACTGAATTCATTTGGATAGTGTTTTTAAACAAAATGAGAATGCTGAATTTTTGCATTTATATTCTTTTATATTATGCTGATTTTTTCTACAGACTTTTCCAAGAAAATGACTTTTAATTTTGTTATTTTACCCTTTTTCCCCCTTGCTGTCTATCTTTCTGCTGGGAAAACTAGGTAAATACCTAAATACCACATTCATGTTTAAAGTCACTGCATCTTGAATCCTAGAAAATACGGATTCAATAATATGAGTTCAAAATCTGGAGGGGAGGCAGTATCTTGTACAGGCCATGGCATAGATTATGTTCATTCATGTAAGGTTGTGTGGGGTCCATCCTGGTGGGTAGCTTATAATTCTCTTCAAAGCCAGGAAAGCAGACCAATTTAGGAAGCATACAAAGTACTACAGTATTGGAGAAGAACAGGGGCCAGAAGAGGAGATCATTTCCTTGAACTCTATATTATTTTATTTAGACTGGTTTTAATTTTTAATTGAGTCTCTTGCTATTATTTTTTTAGAGGTAATGATATTACAACAGAACATAAGAAACATATACTGTTTTCCTAGTTCGAATAATATAGTGTACAGTACAATAGTATACAATATGGTAATAGCTAATACTCATTTAAACTGTATCCCTCCAGTCTTTATTAGATTTTTGCTATATATATATTATACAAATTGAAAAATAGATCTAAATTTTCCTGGAAAAGTTATATAAATTTAACTACCAAGTAGTCCTAAGGAGTGTGAGTTTTTACAAGAAACACCTTTTTAGAATGAAAGAAAAAAAAGGAAGAAAAGAGTACTGTGTAAGAATAAAAAATGCAAAAGAGTACTTTTTTCTTATTAATAAACTTTATTATATCTGTCTCTCATTTCCTTTATTCAAATTGCAATTGTAATTAGAAAATTCTGTGAATTCTGGATACATTCTGTTTTTAACAAAATACATGCAATAATGATAAGCTAACCACGGTCTTATTCTCCTACATAAAGTTGAGAGTATAGCCCCATTTGTTTATTTTTTTCATTTGTTTCTCTTTCTCTAAGTGATGTATCAGTGAAAGTTCTGCTACATGAGATGTTTGAGATTTTGCTGCCTATGATTTCTTCCAGAATTTTTATGACTTCATGACATACATTTAAGTCTTTTTCCCTCTCTTCCACTTTTATTATTTATTTATTTATAAACTCTTTATTGTTGAATGTATTACAGATGTTCCTCCTTTATTCACCCATTGACCCCCTCCTCCCTGCTCCCCCCCACCCTCCGCTTTAGCACATTTAAGTCTTTTATCCATTTTGAGTTTATTCTCATGTATAGTGTAAGTTGGTGGTCTAGTTTCATTTTGAGGGGCATGTGCCTGTCCAGTTTTCCCAACTAAAAGCTTCTGCACAGCGAAAGAAATCAGCATCAAAGTGAAAAGGGAACCTATGTATGAGAGAACATATTTGCCAATGATACATTGGATAAGGGGTCAATTTCCAAAGTATATAAAGTACTCAAGCAACTCAACAAAAGGAAGACAAACAATATAATTAAAAAATGGACAGAGGACCTGAATAGACACTTCTCCAAAGAGGACATACAAAAGGCCAAGAGACATATGAAAAAATGCTCATTGTCACTAATCATCAGAGAGATGCAAATAAAAACAACTATGAGATATCATCTCACACTTGCCAGAATGGCTGCCATTAATAAATCAACAAACAACAAGTGCTGGCGAGGATGTGGAGAAAAGGGAACCCTGGTCCACTGTTGGTGGGAACGCAAACTGGTGCAGCCCCTGTGGAAAGCAGTATGGGGATTCCTCAAAAAATTAAAAATTGATCTGCCATTTGACCCAGTGATCCCACTTCTAAGAACATATTCTAAGAATCCCGAAACACTAATCAGAAAGAATATATGCAGCCCTATGTTTATAGCAGCACTATTTACAATAGCTAAGATCTGGAAATAGCCCAAGTGTCCCTCAGTAGATGAGTGGATAAAAAAGCTGTAGTACATTTACACAGTGGAATATTATGCAGTTATAAAAAAGAAGGATCTTGCTTGGCCAGTGTGACTCAATGGTTGACTGTCGACCCATGCCCAGGTTGTGGGCCAAATCCCCAGTGTGGGGCATGCAGGAGGTGGCCAATCGATGTTCTCTCTCATTGATGTTTCTATCTCTCTTTCCTTATCCCTTCCTCTCTCTTTAAAATCAATGAAGAAAGACACTACAAAGAAAGAAAACTACAGGCCAATATCCCTGATGAACATAGATGCCAAAATCCTAAACAAAATACTAGCAAATCAGATCCAGCAATACATCAAAAAAATTACTGACCATGACCACGTGGGATTCATCCCAAGGATGCAAGGCCTGGTTCAATATTTGCAAATCAATAAATGTGATACACCACATAAACAAAATGAAAGATAAAAACCACATGATCATATCAATAGATGCTGAAAAAGCATTCGACAAAATCCAGCACCCATTTCTAATAAAAACGCTCAGCAATTTGGGAATAGAGGGATCATATCTTGATATAAAAATGGCCATATATGAAAGACCTACAGCCAACATCATACTCAATGGGCAAAAACTAAAAACATTTCCCTTAAGAACAGGAACAAGACAGGGATGCCCATTTTCACCACTCTTATTTAACATAGTACTGGAAGTCTTAGCCACAGCAATCAGACATGAAGAAAAAATAAAAGGAATCCAAATTGGAAAGGAAGAAGTGAAACTGTCATTATTCACAGATGACATGATATTATACATAGAAAACCCTAAAGACTCCATTAAAAATCTACCAGACCTAATAAATAAATTTGGCAAAGTAGCAGGATACAAAATTAACGTCGAGAAATTGATGGCATTCTTATACACCAATGATGAACTCACAGAAAGAGAAACTAAAAAAAAAATCCCATTTACCATCATGGCAAAAAAATTAAGATACCTAAGAATAAACTTAACCAAAGAAGTAAAGGATCTATTTGCAGAAAACTACAGGACATTGAAAAAAGAAATAGAGGAAGATATAAAAAAGTGTAAGCACATACCTTGTTCATTGATTGGAAGAATTAACATCATTAAAATGTCCATATTACCCAAAGCAATCTATAGATTCAATGCAATCCCCCATCAAAATACCAGTGACATATTTCACAGAACTAGAACAAATACTTCAAAAGTTCATACGGAACCAAAAAAGACCCCGAATAACCACAGCAATCTTGAAAAAGAAGGACAAAGTAGGTGGGATCACAATACCGGATATCAGGTTATACTACAAAGCTATTATAATTAAAACATCCTGGTACTGGAACAAGAACAGGCATATAGACCAGTGGAACAGAACAGAGAATCCGGAAATTGACCCAAGACATTATGCTCAATTAATATTTGACAAAGGTGGCAAGAGCATACAATGGAGTAAAGACAGCCTCTTTAATAAATGGTGTTGGGAAAATTGGACAGCTACATGCAAAAAAATGAAACTAGACCATCAACTTACACCATACACAAGAATAAACTCAAAATGGATAAAAGACTTAAATGTGACTTGTGAATCCATAAAAATCCTAGAAGAAAATGTAGGCAACAAAATTTCGGACATCATACGCAGTAGAATCTTCACTGATACATCACCTAAGGCAACAGAAACAAAGGAAAAAATGAACACATGGGACTGCATCAAACTCAAAAGCTTCTGCACAGCAAAAGAAACAGCCATCAAAACGGAAAGGGAACCCACTGTATGGGAGAGCATAATTGCCAATGATACATCAGGTAAGGGGTTAATTTCCACAATATATATAGTTCTCATACAACTCAACAAAAGGAACACAAGGAATCCAGTTAAAAAATGGGCAGAGGAACTAAACAGACACCTCTCCAAACAAGACATACAAATGGCTAAGAGACATATGAAGAAATGCTCAACATTACTAATCATCAGAGAGATGCAAATTAAAACAACAATGAGGTATCACCTCACACTTGTCAAAATGGCCGCCATCAACAAATCATCAAACAACAAGTGTTGGCGAGGGTGTGGAGAAAAGGGGACTCTAGTACACTGCTGGTGGGAATGCAGACTGGTGCAGCCACTATGGAAAACGCTATGGTGTTACCTCAAAAAATTAAAAATTGAATTGCCATTTGACCCAGTGATCCCACTTCTAGGAATATACCCTAAGAAGCCTGAAACACCAATCAGAAAGAATACATGTACTCCCATGTTCATAGCAGCACTATTTACAATTGCTAAGATCTGGAAACAGCCCAAGTGTCCATCAGTGGATGAATGGATAAAAAAGCTGTGGTACATATACACAATGGAGTACTATGCAGCTGTAAGAAAGAAAGATCCCTTATCCTTTGAGACGACATGGAGGGACCTCGAGAGTATTATCCTATGTGAAACAAGCCAAGCAGAGAAAGACAAATATCACATGATCTCACTCATTTGTGGAACATAATAAACATAACAGTCTGGGGAACAGGGTAGACCCAGAGATGTGAAAGTAGGGTACAGACTGACAACCCTCAGAAGAGGGGGTGGGGGGGAGGGAAGAGATAAACCACAGAACTTATATGCATGTATGCATAACTGATGGACATGGACAACAAAGCTGGGGATGGGGTGGGGGGATGGGGAGGAGGGTGTCAATAAGGAAAAAAGGAGAAACATCTGTAACAAAAATAAATTAATAAAATAAAATCAATGAAGAAAAAAAATTAAAAAAAAAGAAGGATCTCCTATTCTGAGACAGAATGGAGAGACCTGGAGAGTATTATGCTAAGGGAAATAAGCCAGTCAGGGACAGACAAGTATCATATGATCTCACTTATTTGTGGAATCTAATGAACAAAATAGATCCAGAGACAGGGAAGTAGGGAACAGAGTGACGAACCTTGGGGTGGAGGGGGGTGGCAGGAAGAGATATACCAAAGAACTTATATCCATATATTCATAACCGATGGACATAAACAAGAGTGCAGTGAAGGTGGAGGGTGGGGAGGAGGGGTGTCAGTGGGAATAAAGGAGGGACATCTGTAACACTTTCAACAATAACGACACATTTTTTAAAAAAGTTGAGAGTGTATCCTTCCATCCCGAACTTTTTCTGTGTATCAAGACTCAAATTTGCTCCTCTTTACCAGAGAATTTTATTTAATTCAATCAGGAAAATAAACAATCAGACAACAAACTATGCAACCTAAAATAGAAAATAGAAAACATTCTTCATTTATGTTCTCTTCTTCAGAGAGGGCCTACACGGAAGAGCACAAACCTATTTGATTTCATGGAAATACAGGCCATGAGGTCTTCCTTCATGGGCATATAGGAGCTTTACTATTTTTACAGTGGAAAGAACTAGCTGAGCTGTGTTTTATAGTACCAACATTTAATTCATGTTATCATGTTGTCAGCCTGAGTGTTTTATCACCACAGTATTATAATTCATTTTTAAATAATTGACCATGATTTCATGGATTTGTTCTTAATAAAAAATACAACTGCACAAAAAACCCCAAATACATTTATTCCTTAATGTATCTTACCAAACTTGAGTAGAGAATGTATAAGATTATCTTGGCAGATATTGGTATACAAAGAAATGTGTACTCAATAATGTTTTGGGTATTCAGGGGCCCTTTTCTCCCTGGGAAAAAACTGTGAAATATAGATGTGAACTTTTGGAATGCAAACTTGAACATGATAGAGTAATCTATTTGAGATGGTAACAAGAAGTGGTGGTAGGAAGGCATGGCTCAACGAAGGATGTCATCTGCTAACGACTCAGAGAGTCATATTTGTTTTATGTTTTCAAGCTGCATCAGAATGTCAAAAAGTGATTAACCTAGTAGGATTTTTGTTTTGTTTTTAATATTCCCAGAGCTCTTGATCTAAAGAAAGATTTCAGAAACACCTATATGTTTAGAATTTCAAAATATGCATCTCCAGTTTCTCTTAACTTTTATGAGTTTATGTTAATCCATCCATTGATCTACTTATTATCATCATCTACTTAAAATTATTTATTGAAACATACTGAGCTTCTATACTGTAAAGGTTGACATTTAAATTTTAACCTCTTCACTTACCCTGAAAAACCATAACAAAACCACCCATAACCCATGCCTACAACATAGTTAAGAGAAAGAAAATACTATGAACTTCAAATGTTATATGTAAGCAAAGACATAAATGCCCCAATCCAGCAGAGCCAACTCAGGGGCCCATTGTGGATCAGAAATGAGGGTGAGTATGCAGAAAAAAGAAGAGGGGGCCAGGAGCCTGGGGTGGGAAAACAAACAAAATCACCCTCAGGAAGATAAAGTCCCATCCTGAGTGGGAAAAAGTGCTGATACTATTCTAATTGATCTGAACACTACTACTGGGGAATTGAAAAAAAAAAAAAAGCTTGGAAGTGAGCAGAAGGATAGGTAGAGTCTTGGCAAAGCACTGCTCAATAAGAAGATGATGTTGATGGAGAAAATGGCCCTTGGAAATTTAAAATTTTGGTTATGACAGAGAAGAAGCATAAGGTAGAAATTCAATATCTGCAGAAACAAAAGAGAATCTGTAAGATCATAAGACATACCAACTACTCCCTCTGCAAAAAAAGATGTCATCCATTAAATAATCAGTAATTCACAAAAGAAACAGAAGAGGGTGCTCATGACTAAGAATGTAGTAGAATAGCAAAATCCTTTATTTTTGCTTATATAAAACTGTCATTGCTGGTCTAGGAAAATTTTTTTTTTTCAAAATTAATAGAAACTAGGAGACAATATTCATACAACATTACTATAAGAAATCAGAAATACAGTAAAAAAAATACAAATAATAAAAAACAACAACATTTGGAATCAGAAATTTAAAAGCTCTGAACAGAAATGAACAAAGAACAGAAAGATAGTTAAGGAGAGTTGACCAAAACAAAACAAAAAATCTTTGAAATTAAAACTAAATTGCAAAGTACTCAAGAGAGAATAGATTCAATTGGAAATAAAATAAGGACCACTGAGAAAAGACATGGTAATAGTCAACAGAACAAAATGAAATGTAAAAAGAATCAGGAAAAAAGTTATTAATAATAGAAGACAGGCAAAGATAATCCAGTATATGTATAATTGGGATATATGAAGAAGAAAATAATATAACTGATACTTAAAACTACAATCCAAAAATTTTTTTCCCAGAAATAAAATAACTACATCTATATACTGAAAAGGTTTTCCACATATCTGGAACATTATCTCAGAACAGTCAAGGTATATACCAATTAGCCATTAGACTTAAAAGATAGGAAAAAACACTGGCTAGAAGATAAGTTCCTTACAACAGAAAAAACACACCAAGTTGATGTTGTTACAGTAGGCAGTTAGTTATTAACAAAAGGAAGAAAGCAAATGAAACCAGCCTGATGAAACTAGGAAGGGGTAGCTTTACAGTCACTGGGAGGAGTCTGCCCAATTAATTGGGGGGGAGGGCGCACAGAGGGGAGTCCTTTTACTAATCCTGTGTGAAATAGAAGCCCAACTATGATGCATGGGCAGAAGGAGTCCAAATGGCAACCATAAAGGGGTCAGAGACTACCCTGGGAAAATCTGGGAAAAAGACCAGATAGGACAAGGGCAGGAAGCCCTGGAAAATCCAAGAAAGGGATTGGATTAGGGAAAGGCACCACAAGCACAGCCCTGGGAAAAGCCAGGAAAGAGATTGATAGTTTGAAAGAAAGCCTGCCCCTTCCCAAACCCAAGAAAATATAATTAAAGCTTAACAAAGGTCCATCGCCAAGGGGGCAGACTCATGGCCCAGGCTCGTCATTGAACCATGGTGGCGGACGTGCAGATAGGGAAATGAGGCACAGGGAAGTTAACTAACTTGCCCAAGGTCACACAGCTAAGAATTTTAATGCCAGCTGGGAGCAGAGACTGAGCTGTACTGCTCTGAGTCCTGACCCTCCTGGGCCTGGTGGGCACAAGTGTAGGCCTGCAGCTCTAGAAGCTGGACTTCTTCCACAGTGAGATGGAGCTGAACCACCTGGTCATAGATGAGTCATGGGGCATGATGTTACCTTGGATCAGACCAGCAGTGTCAACCAGCAATGCTGCTGGACCTGCCAGGGAAGCACCTCTTGGAGTGCAGTAGCCTTTTCAAGAACATCTATGCCCTCTGGTGGTACTTTTGCTTTCTTTTCTTCTAAACTCTAAGGGCCCCCACAAGATTTGTGAACAGGTCAGCAGTGGGCTTTAAGGACTCTCCTTTTGCTGCTGTAACTTCCTTTTCTGAATCTTAGCAGCCCAGTCTAGCTTACTCCATTGCTGTGATCTGGCCTCTTCTATACTAAGCCGTTTGTTTTTGCTTTAATAAATCTTGTCACTGTTGTTCAAATTCTCCTACACGAGTGTCCCTGAAATTCCTTTCCCATGAAACCACAAGAACTATTTCCTCGGGTAACAGTTTCACATCTCACATACATTGCTAGACAACAGTGAAGTAGTATTTTAAAGAATCTGAAAGAAAGATTTAGCCAAGGATTTTATATCCAGCCAATCTGTCTTTCAAGTGTCAACAAACAGACACACACTCACCCCCAACCCCCTAGAGTTTATATTATGCAAGAACTCTGGGAATACAGTATACAAGGACACTTCCTGAGGTATGCATTTAATTAAACCAACCTAATACAAGAGATAACTGGAGGTTGGACTAATAGTATCACTCAACACATTTCATTTTAGATCCAAGTGTAGAGCAGAGGTGGAAACAAAGGTTGGAGTAATAATGAAAACAGTATATGTTTAAACACTGTTAAAATGATGCAGTTAAAAAAGAGAGGAGAAAAATAAAAGAGAAGGGCCAATGATCTCATTAATTGTCGCTTAGGTAATAGGTAGGCATCACAGAATATTATTTAAAGCTAATACCTGAATAAGGGCCCTATAAAAGGTATCGGTATAAAGGAAAACATTAGAACACAAATACATATTGTTCTAAATACCAAAAAACAGCCCCGAAGAGAACAGTACACAGAGAAAGAAACAGGCAATATAACATTATATGATTAATAAATATAACATACAATACTATCACAGAATTAAAACAAAACATAGAAATAAATGCGTAGTATTTACTAATTAGCTCTCGAAGAAAAACCCAACTCCATGCTATAAAGAAGAGACACATTTCAGCAAAGTGAATCAGAAAGGCTGAAAATAAAGGGTTGGACAAAGCTATATGTGACATATTGAAAAAAAAATGGAAATAGGGCTTATCTTCTTGCTATCAAACTGCAGAATTCAGTTCAAAAGCATTAACCAGGCAAAAAATACTACTTTATAACAATAAAGGTCATGAAATGTAACTTATCAATATCTGTATATCAAGTAATACAAACCATCTTTATAAAACAGAAACTACAGGAGTTGCAAGGTGAAATAGAGATATACTATTTAAATAGATATTTAAGACTGCTCTCAGTTAAAGATAGGTCAAATTGACAAAGTTACAGATATAGAAGAACTAAAATAGCATGATTAATTAGGGAAATCTTTCAGTTCTTCCCCCCAACTCCATCTCTTTTTCGTTTCACACTCCAGTAATAGAAAATATATATTCTTCTGAAGTACAAATGGAACAGTCTCCAAAATTGCCTATATATTAGATTATAAAAAGCTCTCAATAAATTCCACAAAGCAGAAATAATACAAACAATAATATCTGACCACAATGCAATAAAATCTAGACATTAATAACAAAGTCATCACCAAAGGAACTTTCATCTAGAAATTAAAAATTCTAAACAACTATTGTGTTAAATAAGAAATGTAAACTGAAATTGCAGAATTTCTAAAAGTAATGAATGAAAACACTAAGTAGCAAAATCTGTAAGGTACAATTAAAACAGTGATCAGAGGAAATTTCATAGCCTATATACATGTGGAAGAATAGCAATAATGAAAGTGAATTCCCAATTCAAAAAAGTGGAAAAGGAATCCTTCTGGAAACCCACACATGCACATGCACACACACACACACAAGAAATACAAATAATAAAAGCAAAAATTCATATGGTGGGAAATAGAAAAATAATAACATTAATCAAACTGCTGCTTGTTTTTTTTTAAATCAGCAAAATAAATACTAATGTAAGATTAAAAAGAGATGTTACATATAACGAAGTAAGAAATGACAAAGCAGAAGCAATCATAAAAGTAGTAAAATACTTTGTACCAACCTAAGCTAGCAAAACTGAAAATCAAAATGAAATGGATAATTTCTTAGGAAAATATAATTTATAAAAATTGGTCTCAGTGGAGATAGAAAGCTTAAATAGATAGCTTTTTAGTCATTTTACCAAATTAAACTCTAAATGGAAAAGAAACAAATAAAACAGTATGAGTCTTAGGAATAAATTCTTTTATAAAATGGGTATGAGGAAAGGCTTTTGTATCATGACTCAAACTTGACAAATGTGACTATATTAAAGCAAAAAAGAATTTGTTGAGTTAATCAGTAAATATTAATCAATGTTAAATGAAAAATGACAAACTGAGAGAAAATATTTGTAACATATCAATAATAAGGGGCTGCTCTACTCTCCTTCATAAAAAACTTAAAAAAATTTTTTTTTCTATTGAGTTTAGAGAGAGAGGAAGGGAGAGGAAGAGAGAGACAGAAACATCGATGAGAGAGAACATTGATTGGCCACCTCCTGCATGCCCCCCACTGGGGATCGGGCCCACAACCAGGGCATGTGTCCTGACCGGGAATCAAACTGGTGACCTCTCGTGGCTCAGGTTGAGCGTGGACCCATGCACCAAGAGGTCACCAGTTCGATTCCTGGTCAGGGCACATGCCCAGGTTGTGGGCCCGATCCCAAGTGGGGGGCATGCAGGAGGTGGCCAATCAATGTTCTCTCTCATCGATGTTTCTGTCTCTCTCTCCCTCTCCCTTCCTCTCTCTAAAAAATCAAGAAAGGAAAAAAAGAGTAAAGAAGAACCAAAAAAAAAAAAGACTAAAAACTTGATAGAAAAAACTGTAAGAGGCAGGAATAAAAAGTTCACAAAAAGTATACACAAATGTCCTTTAAACACGAAAAAGTATCCAACTTCCTTTATCATAAGTGCAAATGGAAACTACATTTGGATACCTTGCCTCACCCATCAGATTGGCAAAAATTCAAAAGCTTGACAACACACTCCTTTGGCAAAGTTGTGCGGAAACTGGCCCCCTTCATACAAAGCTGGTGGGTGGCTAACATAATGCAACTCATATTGAGGGGAGTTTGGCAATAACTAACATCACCAGCCATACTTTATCCTTTGATCCAACAATCTATCCTCTGGGAAATTTCTGTAAAGTTTCATTTCCAGCAACACAAAAAGCAAATGCACACGGTCATTCGCTGTAGCATTATTTTAATAGAAAACCATGGAAGCAGCCAAAATATCAAACCAGAGATGACTGGTCAAGTGAACGCATTATGTGCACCTGGTGCAGTACTGAGTAGCTGCAGAACTCATGGAGAAAACCTGTAGGACCAGGTATACAGTGATTTGTGCGATATATTGCTAAACAAAAATAGTCACATGCTCATTTTTGAAAAGAAGGAGAAAGAGAAGGAGACCCAGGTAGGTTTGAACAGTGAAGTGGAAGAGATAGGAAAGGGAACTAGACGTCTTCGAGAACTTTCATAGACCATGTCCATGTTCTTCTGTTCACAAACACAAAATTAAATTAAAAAGGGTGGGGGGAAAATCCTAAAATTGAATACCAACAAAAGCAAATGAGCTTAACTAAAATTGCTAACCACTCAGAAAAAAAAAAAAATCAAGTACTGCATTAGAGATATTACAGATTTGGGGACTAGGATTTCATTGTACAAAGATGTAGAAGGTAAAAGCACTGAAAAAATATCATTGGGGTTCAAAAGGGGAATAGCTGTATAATGCTGTACAATTTGGGATCCTTTCCTGACAGTTAGTGTCAGGGTACTGGCTTCCAGAGCTAGGGGTCAATTTGCACCAGTTCTTATACCTTTTACACTAGGAAGGTCTGCAGGTCCGTGGAGTTTAAGACCTTCATAAACACAAAGCTTTCAGGGTCTGGGGTGAGGCAAACATTAACTTTAGTGATAAGACTTAAGGTCAGACTAGAATTTAATAATTTAGAAGGGAAGACACAGATCTCTAGAGAGGACAGGATTGATGAAAGTCTCCCTACTGGATACTTGTTCTTCAGCTGACAGGACCTTAGAGAGCTAATTTCTGAGGCTTCTGTGAAAAGAAACTATGGATGTTATGGAGGCTGTGGAGCTGAATTCCATTCATTCTGGGCATCTGCCATTGCAGGTAATCATAACAATTTCAGAGCTAGTGTAGACTCTGGGCATTTGTCTTGGTCAAGAGAACATAAGGAGAGAAGGCACTGCAGCTGGACCTGACAAAATCCAGGGAACTAGAAACAGGTACTTCTTCAAGGACAGTCTATCAGAGTTGTGCTGCCTTTGCGGACCAGTAGTGCATTTTGGCTTCAGGTTGCAAGGTCTTCTTTAGAGCTAAAGAAGTAGATGAATCTTGGCCTATAAGCTTGTATGAAGGAAAGCTTGTGCAAAAGGTCAGGTCCAGAGTAGGAGAATGGAGACCGAAATCCTTCTTCCTCCTTAAATTGTCGTATGTTCCCCTATAAGGATGCCAGTTTATTCTAGTGGTTGCTAAGTGGATCACACAGCTCCTACTAGTCAAATGGGTTCAAGGACTGAGAGCTAAATTGCTCATAATGTGCTTTTTAAAATATTGAAACTGTATCTGTATTTTAATTACTGACTCAAATTGAATATTGACAAAACTGGAAGCTTTCACAATTGTTTAGCCACCATTTTCCAGGGAGTCTAGATGAAGATCTGGATAGGTTATGAGAAAGAAAAAAAAAAAAAAATCCAAATTTTGCTTTAATTTTCCACTTTGCCTTATCAATGAAGATTTTAAAGATCTGGGAGAAACAGCTGAGGGAAATGCACTCATTTTGCCATGGTTTTGGTGGTTGCTGTGATTGCTGTTTTCTTTTTATGTCTCTGAAGTGATTGGCTTTTAAAAGGATATTCTGTAGTTTTGTGATTCAAAGTGTTCTTGATGAGATCTGGTTAGATTAGCCTAAGTGAAATTTGCAATTCTTCACTGATGGCATTACTTAATGTATCTCTCATAATGTAGCGTATTTTGTGAGCCCCTTTTTCATTCAAGAAATATTTATTGCTCATCTACTTTGAGGGAGGCAGTGAAGGAACAGGGATAAGTCTCACATCCATGGAGCTGACGATTTTAGGCAGAGCCAACTTTTAAACAAAAAATTTCACCAATTTAATTCATTATAATTTATGAGGTATACTACAAGGAGAAATCCATGTATATTTTACTCTACCTAAACCCTCAGGTAATTTTTGAAGAGCTTGGAATTGCAGGCTGTTATATTTCACAGGTATAATTAATTAAGATTGATTTTAATAATCCTAATGCAATAAGTCAGCAACACATTTGTCAATTGGGGTGAATTCAACGAATGTCATTTTTCTAGTGGAGCAGTCTTTTTAAATGTAATTAATTGGATATATACAAGAAAACTATACTGTTTAAAATCTCTGGGGACAACTAAATATTGGACATCAATACAGTTAGGACTTGGAAAAATGAAATTTAAAATCTACCTTTGTTTATTATAATAGACGAGCTGAATTCTACTTAGGAATGTGCCCTAATTTCATTTTCTAATTAATATGGAGCCTCAGAGCACTGTTTAATTAAAATGCCTCTCAGACCAGTGAAACGGATCAGACTGAGCACAAACCTAGAGCTGTGAACTAAATGTGCAGAGAGATGAGCCAACTCTCCGCGATGGCGTTGTCTGAACGAGCATCATGGCAGTTCTACATGCCATTAAATGCTAACATCAATTTTTGCTTTTGAAATGAAAAACGTGGATTCTAAGAGACTTGCATGCTTTGTAGATTAGCTGGACATTTGTCAAATTGGGGTGACATGAGGTGTCATAGAGTATCTGGTCTTCAGAGCTCTGTGTTTTTCTGTCAGAAAAGAATTCATATGCATTTTTTAAAAAGACACACAAAAAAGAAAAATCAATAAAATATGAATTGTCAACATCATTTGGGGAGAGAAAGGAAGAAAGGATAGCTTTTGTAATTACCATCTGTGTTGTGGAATGTTTTTAAACGTTAACAGAATAGAAAAGCTGACCAAGCTCACAGTTCTCTGTTTTAGACTTGTTCTAGGTGGAGAAAATGTATAATTCTCAGCAGGACCTATCACAGACAGATTACAAAGTGTCAAAGGTAATGAGAGTTGAGACGAAGCCTCGGAAATGCTTTTCTCATGGCCTGAAAGGAGAAGGTTGAGTATTCAGAGTGTCACTGTAACAGTGAGGTTTCCGAGTCCCTATTTGGTATTTATCTATGGCCATTACTGCTGCCTATTAAATGTTAATGACAGAAATGCCTAAATACAGACATTAAATCATATTAATATAGCTAGATGTTGTGTAGGATTGTCCAAATGTTCTTTACCACAATTGTTTCCTGCCCAGATTATTTTAGCTAGATCCCTAGTTAAAGATAGTGGAACCACAATCTCCCCCATTTTGGCAACACAGTGCAGTGCATGGCATCAAGAGGGCATGAGCATCTCTGAATCTGAGGAATGTGAATGGTATAAATGTTACACCTTCAGTTAGGTTGTAATTAGTCTTGCATCATCTTAGTACGAGCCAGTGTCAAAAAGCAACCAGTGTCTATCAATACACACTGTACTGACATCGAGCATCCACTTCATGTGTGGTATTTTGCTCAAAGAAGGAAATGGTACCATTTTCATACAAATCCTGAGTTTCCTGACCCCACGAACACAAAAGAGGGCACAATATATTTTCCAGTGATATGGCCACTGTGATTTATACAATCTTTGCCTGTTGAGCTCTGTCCCATGTCTGCGTTCTCAGACCAAAAGACTGGATCAGATGTCAGGAATAAGAAAATGAAATCTCTTCCTGATAAAATACAAAATCCTTTTTGATAAAATTATGAAATATGGTAGCAAGGTATGATACAGTAATATAAAAACTTGGAGGATTTAAAGGTAACAGCATGTTCTGTTTTGCTGCTTTGCTTCCTGGTAGAAGGAAACAAAGAAACACACAAAAAGCAGAGGGTGGGATTTACTAATGTTGTTCACAGTGAGTAAGTCTGTAAAGTGGAAAAGAGGCTTGGAATGCAAAACATGATGCCTGTTGTGTCTGAAAGGTATCCCAATGCCTAAAATGTTGGAGAAATTCGTGGAGAGCACTTCACCCCAGTGGAAACATGACCCATATAAAGCTGTCAGAGTCCGTCTCGGCTTGGGATACCTGGCATGTAAAGAGCCAGTCAGTCCTGCAAATTAGGCTGCCCTGTAGGTTGTCTTACATGCCAGGCTTTCAGGAAATGTTAAAGGCTCAAGTGGAGCTGGGATTTGTACCAGTGGCAACAACTGGGCTGAGTGTAAATCATGAAGCAGTGACAGTGTGATAAGATATAGGACTCAGGAACTGTGCAAGACTCTCCATATATATATTCAAATTATTCAACAGCAGTAGTATCGGGCAGACAAAGCACACAGAGTTTAGAGGACTACATGGTCTAACTGAGGCAATCACATCACTTTGGACCTGCAATGGCTTATCGAGGCAAAAATATTGATTTGTACACAGACATCACTAGCTAAAATATTATTGATATGACAATTAGGGTCAAGAACTTTGGTTACATTTTAAATGTAGTTTCAGATTCTTCTAAGTTGGCATTTTCAGAATTAAGTCTGACACACACAGGGCACATAGACCAGAGTGCAAGTATGTGCAATGACAAATGTTTAAAAACGTATTAACATACTTTTTTCCCCTCACACTTCTTTATGTGTGAATCTTCCTCTATTTAAGCAGGCACCTACTTTAGGCCTGCTCAAGTGGGGATATAAAGAGGGAGAATCAAGAATCAATGTGTAACTTTCATGTGTCTTGGCTTGTAGTAGGACTTGGAGATGCAAAGTCCTGGGAGAGGGGACACATGGTATGTTCTTACAACTCTAAAATTTATTTTTTCTTTATTGGTTTTAGAGAGGGAGGAAAGGAGAGGGAGAAAGAAATTGAAACATTTATGAGAAAGAACATCAATTGGCTGCCTCCTGCATGCCCCCCACCAGGGATGGGGCCCACAACCTGGGCATGTGCCCTGACTGGGAATTGAACCGAGACCTCTTGTTGCATGGGTCAATGCTCAACCACTGAGCCATACCTGCCAGGTGAGTTCTTACAACTCTAAAGACAAGGACCAAAACTTGAGCAGGCATAAGCCATATCACAGCAAAGACCAACAACGTCAGAGAATAGTGGGCTAACCAGAGACACTCTCTCATTTCCATAAGGATACCTGTTCATCTATTACTTGGCACTGTCTTAGATGGAAGAGGAGAGGAGAGACCTATTAGGGAAAAATGTGATAAGGAATTTGAGCTTTAATATTGACAGGCTATTAGTACCATACCTCCCCTCCCCCACCGGCCCCTGTAAGGTTATTTTAAACTAAAATGTTAAAAAATGGCTTTTAATGGGAAAGCTTTTTGCTCACCTTCCATCAACAGTAAAAAAGACTCCAAAGCAAATGTGGTTAGTTATATAATGTAAAACTTTTTCTTACATGAGTTGTAATTTGCAAATACCAACCTTGCTATATCAGCATAAATGAAAATACAGTTAGGTATTTATGTGACTATATTTGACAAGAATATTACAGGCTTTGGAGTCAGAGCTGATTTGAATTTTGGGTATTCTTGGGTAAGCCTCAGTTTCTTCACCTTGCACGATGTTGTGAGGAATAGATCTACGTATAGAGAGCCTTATGTGCCTGGTGCTCATTAAATGTTAGATACTAATATTACTACTACTACTGTTGGTGTTGCTCTGTCACTGTTATTGTCATCATCATCATCAACTTCATCATCATCTTCATTAGCATCATCAGTAGTAACTGTAATGGTAGCAATAGTAGGACTTGATGGAATAATGAGTGATGAAGGAACTTGTCTATACTTAGAATGTGTGATGAAAAAATCATTAGTGTTTTTGCCTTATAATTTTTGAAAGAAGAAGGTTTTCTGAAATTATCTGAAATATGGAAAAGTGCTTCTAAAACTGGGTGTGGAAAAATTAGTAAGTAAGAGGATCATTTTTATTTTTTCCTTCCTGTGCAAACTTGATTTGAAGGCTTAACAATAAGAAGACTGATGGTTAGTTAGCAGTCTAGCTTCAGAACTGGGAGAAGGGGCCTGATTCATAAGGAAGAAACCATGACTAGTACAAAAGGATGACATTAATGCTCATAAAAAGACTATCTGAATAAAAAAATTACACTTCCGGTCAAGATAGTGGAATAGGTAAATGCAGTACTGGCATCCTCCAAAGAGCACATCAAAATTACAACACAACTATGAAACAACCATCATTAAGAACCACCTGAAATCTGGCTGAATAGAAATCCTATAACTAAGGATATGCAGAAGGGGCAGAGATGTGGAACTGGTTGGTCCCACAGTCATGCATGGTGGTTAAAAATCAGGAGGGATATCTTGGCTGTGGAGGCCCATCCTGAGAAGAGAGGGGTCCCAGCCCTCAGTTCCAGTAATAGAAGTTCTTATAACTTCTGGTTCTAAAGACCAGAGAGAATTGTGGGTGAGTGAGACAGTGGGCTTCTGGAGTCCAAAGCATTCCTTTATTTTTCCCCCCCAAAATTAATTTTTAAAAAATTTTTTTCTAATTACAGTTTACATTCAATATTATTAAGTGTTAGTTTCAGGTCTTTAGCTTAGTGGTTAGACAGTTACGTATTTTACAAAGTGTTCCTCCTGCCCCCAATATTTCTAGTACCCACCTGTCACAATACATAATTATTACAATATTATTGACTGTATTTCCTATACTGTACTTTACATCCCTGTGACTGTTTTATAACTACCAAAGTGTATTTCTCAATCCTTCACCTTTTTCACTCAGTCCCCCAACCCTCCTCCTCTCTGTCAATCATCAGTCTGTTCTCCGTATCTATGAGTCTGTTTATGTTTTGTTAATTTGTTTATATTGTTCTTTAGATCCAGGCATTTCTCTTAAACGACTGACACATGGACTTACTTGGACTCACTCTTTCTGAGCTCCAGCACTGGGGCAGCAGCTTGAAAGGCACTAGAGACATACAGGAAGGAAATGAATTGTTTGGCTTTGGGAGAAAGCTGGAGCAGCAGCTTTCTCCCAGACAGAAATGCTGCAGAAGCTTCTGTTCCTTTGGTGAGCCCTCCCGCTGCAGGCGTAGGCAGGTACCATCTGAGTCTTCATTAACCTGACAAACACTGTTCTTCCCACACTGGTAATTCCCTAAGACCCCACTCGACCCCACCCAACTTTCAGGCCCACCCAAGCCACTTCCAGTGGCTTTTCCATGCAAGCAGCCTGTCTTGGCTCATGTTGAGGACTTTCCTAAATTCTCTCAAAGGTTTACAAACTGCAAACAAGCAGCATCTGGCTTTGGCATGCTCTGGACCTCTTGCTAAGTGGCCTCAGGTCCAGAAATAGTGACAGCTGGACTTGTTTAGCAGCTTGGCCTCTGCTGAGCATCTCCAAGTCCAGCACAAGTAGCAGCCATCTACAGATTGCTTTGTAGCTCATGCCAGGTGGCCCAAGCAGGGCACAGGAGGTGGCTAAACTTGGCCTGCACCTCCCAGGAGGCCCCAGAGCCAGCACACCCAGTGGTAGTTTCAGTCCATGTGAGAGCCCCACCCAAACACCTCTATGAGTGACATACTCAAGGGGTGAAATCAGTGGGTATCTGAGACCTGCTGTAGTATGTACTGCTCCATGGGGTCAGCCCCTGAATAGCAACTCTTTTGCTGTAGTCTCAGTGGGTCCTCATAGCAAACTGGCCAGGAGGTCAATCACTCCCATTGATGTGCCAATAGCAATCAAGTTTCAACTACAACAGAAGGGTGCATACAGTTTACATGGGGGGTGGGGTCTCACCTGTAGTGCCTAGCTTGGGTAATCAAGGAGGCTGTGCCACTGGACCCTACGGGACACCTACTACATAAGACCAAGTGACACAGTAGAACTACCTAATACATAGAAACAAACACAGAAAAGCAACCAAAAAGGGAAACGTGTCCCAAATGAAGAAAATAGAAAATTCCAGAAAAAGAATGAAGTGAAATGGGGGCAAGCAAACTACTAGACAGAGTTCAGAACAATGGTTATAAGGATGCTCAAGGAACGTAGTGAGAACCTCAACAGCATACAAAATGACATAGAAACCATAAAAAAGAACCAGACAGAAATGAAGAATACAATATCTGAAATGAAGGATACATGAGAAGGAATGAACAGCAAGCTAGATGAAGCAAAGAAGTGAATCAGCAATTTGAAAAACCAGGTAGCATAAAACATCCAATCAGAGCAGCAAAAAGAAAAAAAAATTAAAATGAACATGGGGATAGTTTAAAGGGCCTCTGGAACAACATCAAGTGTAACGAGATCCGCATAATAGGGGTACCAGAAGGAGAAGAGAGAGGGCAAGGGATTAAGAACCTATTTGAAGATATAATGGCTGAAGACTTCCCTAGCCTGGTGAAGAAAAAATACACACAAATCCAGAAAACACAGAGAGTCTCACACAAAAGAGGCCCACACCAAGACACATCATAATTAAAATGCCAAAGGTTAAAGACAAAGAAAGAATATCAAACTCAGCAAGAGAAAAGCGGTTAGTTACCTACAAGGGAGTTCCCATAGACTGTCAGCTCGTTTCTCAACAGAATCTTAGCAGGTCAGAAGGGATTGCCATAAAGTATTAAAAGTGATGAAAACCAAGGACCTACAACCAAACAAGATTACTTACCCAGAAAAACTATCATTTAGAATCAAAGGGCAGATAAAGAGCTTCCCAGACAAGAAAAAGCTAAAGAAGTTCATCACTACAAAACCAGCATTGCAAGAAATGTTAAAGGGTCTCATTTAAGAAGAAAAAGTAAAATAAATAAATAAATATGAATAATAAAATGGCAGTAAGTACATATCTATCAAAAATCACTTTAAATGCAAATGAATTAAATGCTCCAATAAAAAACATAGGGTGGCTGCATGGATAACAAAACAAGACCCTTACATTTGCTGTTTACAACAGGCTCACTTCAGATTGAAAGACTGAAAGTGAAGAGATGGAAATAGATATTTCATGAAAATGTAAACAAAACAAAACAAAATAAAAGGCTAGAGTAGCAATACTTATACCAGACAAAATAGACTTTAAAACAAAGGTTATAACAAGAGATAAAGAATAATTCAGCAATTCTACTTCTGGATATTTATCAGTGCACATACATACCAAGGTGCAGGTTCGATCCCAGCTCAGGGCACATACAGTAGGCAACCGATTGATGTTTCTCTCTCACATCGATCTCTCTCTCTCTCCCCTCTCACTTCCTCTCTCTCTCTCAAATCAATAAAAACATATCCTCAGATGAGGATTAAAAAAAAAGATATATACATTCATATGTTCGTTGGAGAATTATTTACAGCAGCCAAGATATGGAAGCAACCTAAGTATCCATCAATAGATGATGGGTAAAGAAGAAATGGTGCATGTATACAATGGAATATGACTCAGCCATAAAAAAGAGTGAAGTCTTGTCATCTGCAACAGCATGGATGGACCTAGAGGGTATTGTGTTGAGTCAAATAAGTCAGACAGATAAAGACAAATGCCATATGATTTTGCTTATATGTGGAATCTGAAAAACAAAATAAATGAACAAGTAGAATAGAAATAGACTCATAGATAGAGAGAACATTTTGACGGTTGCCAGATGAGAGGGGGTTTGGGAGGATGGGTGACAAAGGGAAGGGATTAAGAAGTACAAATTGGTAGTTACAGACAGTCATAGGAATTTAAAGTATAGCAGGGAATATAGTCAATAATATAATAATTATGTATGGTGTCAGATGGGTTCTAGTTTTATAGGGGTAATCATTTTTTTTTTTATCCTCACCTGAGGACATTTTTGCATTTATCTGCAGATAGAGCAGGAGGGGGAGAAGGAGGAAGAGAAAGAGAGAAACATCTATGTGAGAGAGACACATCGACTGGTTGCCACCCACACAACCCCAACTGGGGCCGGGGACAAACTGCAACTGAGGTAAGTGCCCTTAGTGGGAACTGAACCCAGGTCTCTCCAGTCGTCCACAGGCCAACTCTCTAACCGCTGAGCCAAACCGGCCAGGGAAAGGGTGATTACTTTTTAAGTTATAAATGTCTAATCACTTCGTTATATACCTGAAACTAATATAATGTACATATATTGTAATTTAAAAATAAAAAAATATTGAAAAGAACAAATATAATTATGTTGGATTATAATTCTACTTAATATATAACTAAATGAGTCTTTACAAAAATGTTATGGTACAGAATTTTTAAATAAAAAAAACTAAAGTAACAAGCATATTTAAAAGTATTTTGTTAGGTCACAAATCAAAATCTCGTTAGTACTACAAATATAGGCCTTGAAGTAAAACTATGATTAAGATAACAATGATATTTTCATTAGAACATTTTCTTTGATCTGCTAAAATTTATCTTTTAGTACAATTCTATGTGATTAAAAAAACCTGCACTCAAAGATCAATCAATTGTTGTCACTCAAAGATAATTTTTAAAAGTAAAAGATAAAATCCGTGTTTTAGAATTGCAGTGTAAGAAAAAGGATATTTTTTAAAATTTGGAAAATAGAAGTTGAAGAAGAATCTGAAAAAACTGCATTATTGGTGTTAAAAAAGATTAGTGTATTATACTCAATAACCTTATAGATATACAAATTAGGTTGTTCTAAAACTGCTGTGATTTAGGGAAGTTTCATAGTAAGAGGAGAGAGTTGGAAAACACAGTAAGACCAGATGTCATAAGGACTCTATGGACAGCAGACAAACAAACACCCAGGTGAAAGAAGGGATCAGGTACACCTTTTTTTTTTGTTCAGATAGAGTGAGAGGGAGAGAGAGGAAGAGAGAGAGAAACATCGATGTGAAAGGGACACATCGAGTGGCTGCCACCCGCACGACCAACCAGGGCCGGGGACAAACTGCAACTGAGGTACGTGCCCTTAGCGGGAACCGAACCTGTGTCTCTCTGGACCTCAGGCCAATGCTCTAACCGCTGAGCCAAACCGGCCAGGGTAGGATCAGGTAACACCTTTGAGAAAAGGGACTTCTAGAGAGTTGTGAAGACCATCATAATCATCTGTTCTGTGTCCTTCATGGTGAGCAGCTTAAAGACAGGGAGCATGTCTTACTCATCTCTGTATCCCCAAAACCTGATACTGGGTGCTCAGCACAGCCATTTGTTAAAGGAATGAATGAGATCATGTGCCTATTGTGGCCCTGGAAAAGCTAAAAAAAAAAAGGAAAAAGTGTCTTGTACCTCAGCTGAAGAGCAACCTCAGATAGAGATTTGGTAGCATTAGGAATTTTGGCTTCCTATGCTATTAATACATTAGCTGTTATTTTATGAGTTTATAAAACAATTAACAAATGTTAACGGTGTTTAGTTAGGCATTCTTGTGATGCAAGTGTTTGCCAAATATTTCAAATAGTTACAGGTGTGCTGAGTTGAGGTGGCGAGACAGAAAAAAAACACAAAGTTGATACCGGCTATGTTCCATAAAGCTAACTTCTGTGTCAATGCCCTAACACAGTGATAGAAAAGCATATGCAGATAAAAGAAAATGTTCTAGTAAAGAAAAAAAAGGCGTTAAAGTTATAGTTACATTGTGTTCGGGAACACAGATTTTTGGTAGCTTCTACTTTCCCATTATGGATATTGTGTTCTTTTTTTTATATATATATTTATTTTTATTTTTTTACTAATTTATTTTTGTTCCAATCCATGAACAAGGTATGTGCTTACACTTTTTTATATCTTCCTCTATTTCTTTTTTCAATGTCTTGTAGTTTTCTGCAAATAGGTCCTTTACTTCTTTGGTTAAGTTTATTCCTAGGTATCTTAATTTTTTTGCCGCAATGGTAAATGGGATTGTTTTTTTAGTTTCTCTTTCTGTGAGTTCATCATTGGTGTATAGGAATGCCGTCGATTTCCTGATGTTAATTTTGTATCCTGCTACTTTGCCAAATTCACTTATTAAGTCTAGTAGATTTTTGATGGAGTCTTTACGGTTTTCTATGTATAATATCATGTCATCTGCGAATAATGACAGTTTCACTTCCTCATTACCAATTTGGATCCCTTTTATTTCTTCTTCACGTCTGATTGCTGTGGCTAAGACTTCCAGTACTATGTTAAATAAGAGTGGTGAAAGTGGGCAACCCTGTCTTGTTCCTGTTCTTAGGGGAAATGCTTTTAGTGTTTGCCCGTTGAGTATAATGTTGGCTGTTGGTCTTCATATATAGCCTTTATTATGTCGAGATATGATCGATCCCTCTATTCCCACATTGCTGAGCGTTTTTATCAGAAATGGGTGCTGGATTTTGTCAAATGCTTTTTCAGCATCTATTGATATGATCATGTGGTTTTTATCTTTCATTTTGTTTATGTAGTGTATCACATTTATAGATTTGTGAATATGATACCAGCCTTGCATCCCTGGGATGAATCCCACTTGGTCATTGTGAATAATTTTTTTGATGTATTGCTGGATCTGATTTGCTAGTATTTTGTTTAGGATTTTGGCATCTATGTTCATCAGGGATATTGGCCTGTAGTTTTCTTTCTTTGTAGTGTCTTTTTCTGGTTTTGGAAATAGAATTATTCTGGCCTCATAAAACAAGTTTGGAAGTCTTCCTTCTTGAATTTTTTGAAATAGTTTGAGGAGAATTGGTGTTAGTTCTTCTTTGAATGTTCGGTAAAAGTCCCGTGTGAAGCCATCAGGGCCTGGATTTTTGTTTGCTGGGAGAGTCTTGATTACATCTTCAATTTCCTTAGTCGTTATTGGTCTGTTCAAGTTTTCTATCTCTTCCTGGTCCAGTTTTGGGAGACTACGTGTTTCTAGAAATTTGTCCATTTCGCTTAGATTGTCGAATTTGTTGCCATATAATTGTTCATAGTATTTGTTAACGATCCTTTGTATTTCTGTGGTGTCAGTTGTTACTTCTCCTCTTTCACTTCTGATTTTGTGTATTTGGGTTCTCTCTCTTTGTTTCTTGGTGAGTCTAGCTAAGGATCCATCAATCTTGTTTATCTTTTTGAAAAACCAGCTCTTTGTTTCATTGATCCTTGGAATTGTTTTTTTTTTGGTCTCCATGTCACTTATTTCTGCTCTGATCTTTACTATTTCCTTCCTTCTGCTTGCTCTGGGGTTTTCTTTTTTTTGCTTTCTAGTTCTTTAAGTTGTGAAGTTAGTCTATTAGAAATTTTTCTTATTTCTTGAGATAGGCCTGGAGTGCTATGAACTTCCCTCTTAGAACTGCTTTCGCTGCATCCCATAGATTTTGTGTTGGTGTGTATTCATTTTCATTGGTTTCCAGAAAGTTTTTAATTTCTTCCTTGATCTCCTCGGTAACCCATTCATTGTTTAATAACATGCTATTTAGCCTCCATGTGTTCAAATGTCTTTGCATGTTCTTGTTGCAATTGATTTCTAGTTTCATGCCATTGTGATCTGAGAAGATGCTTGATATGATTTCAATCTTCTTGAATTTGTAGAGACTTAGTTTGTGTCCTAACATGTGGTCTATCTTTGACAATGTCCCATGTGCACTTGAGAAGAATGTGAATTCTGCAGTTTTGGGGTATAATTCTCTGTAGATATCTATTAAATCTATCTGGTCTAGTGCTTCATTTAGAGTGTCTGTTTCCTCGTTAATTTTTTGTCTAGAGGATCTGTCCAGTGATGTCAGCAGGGTGTTGAAGTCCCCTGCTATGATTTTATTGCTGTTGATTTCTCCTTTGAAGTTCTCCAGAAGATTTTAAATATATTTTGGTGCTCCTATATTGGGTGCATATATGTTTACCAAGGTTATATCTTCCTGTTGGATAGATCCTTTCAATATTATGTAATGACCTTCTTTGTCTCTAGTTATGGCCTTCATTTTGAAATCTATTTTATCAGATGTGAGTCTTGCTACCCCAGCTATTTTTTTCCTTTCCATTTGCTTGGAAGATTTTTTTCCATCCTTTCACTTTCAACCTATGTGAGTTTTTGTTGTGAGGTGAGTCTCTTGTAAACAATATATATATATATGAGTCATGCTTTCTTATCCAATCAGCTACTCTGTGTCTTTTTATGGGAGCACTCAATCCATTTACATTTAAGGTGATTATTGATATGTACTTATTTATTGCCATTTTTGTTTAGTGTGGTTCTATTTTTCTTCCTATTTCTTCTACTAATTACAGCAGTCTTTTTAACATTTCTTGCAGTGCTGGTTTGGTGCTAATATATTTCCTTAGCCTTTTCTTGTCTGGGAAGCTCTTTATTTGACCTTCTATTTTGAATGATAGCCTTGCTGGGTAGAGTAGTCTTGGATTCAGATCCTTGTTTTTCATGACCTTGATTACTTCATGCCATTCTCTTCTGGCCTGTAGTGTTTCTGTTGAGAAGTCAGCTGATAGCCTTATGGGGGTTCCTTTGTAGGTAACCTGTTGCTTATCTCTTGCTGCCTTTAGGATTCTCTCTTTGTCTTTAATTTTTGGCATTTTAATTACTATGTGTCTTGGTGTGGACCTGTTTGGATTTTTCTTACTTGGGGCTCTCTGTGCTTCTTGAACTTGAATGCCTTCTTCCTTCACCAGGTTAGAGAAGTTTTCTGTCACTATTTCTTCAAATATATTCTCTAACCCTTGCTCATTTTCTTTTTTCTTGGGGACTCCTATGATGCGAATATTATTACGTTCCCAGTTGTCCTACAGTTCTCTTAAGCTGTCTTCCTTTTTTTTCATTGTTTTTTCCTTTTGGTTGTCTGATTGGTTGATTTTTCCACCCTGTCTTCTAATTCACTGATCCAGTCCTCAGCTTCCTCTACTCTGCTGTTTAGTCCTTCCAATGTGTTCTTTATTTCTGCTATGTCATTCTTCATTTCTTCTTGGTGGATTTTCATTTCCAATTGGTTGATTTTCAATGTTTCTATATGTTTACTCATGGTGTTGATGTCCTTACTCATGCTGTTGAGCTTCCTCAAGATCATGGCTCTGAACTCTACCTCTGATAACTTGCTTAACTGCATTTCATTTATCTCATCTTCGGTAGAGGTCTCTTGTTCTTTCATTTGGGATTTGTTTCTTTGTTTCACCATTTTGGCTATCTCAGTGGGTTTTGGAGCCTGCCAAATTTTTCCTGTGGGTGTTGGTGTTCTGCTGGTTGTGGCTCCCTGTGGTGGGTTTCGATGAGCGTGGGAGGACCCATGTTAAACACCACTGTCAAGTCTTACTTTCCTGGGTAGATTTGCAAGCCCAGGAAAGGTTGAGTTACCCTCTAGCTTTTTGCCTGGAGGCTATTAGTCTCAGTTACTTGAAGAGCCTTGCATTCTTAGTTGAATAAAAAACTCCCTCAGGTGTTCAGCATAAGAGGATTTCCCAAGGGTGGGGCAGATGCTGATTGTTAATAAGCCTCAATTTGCATTTCTTTGGCCCACCTGGGTGGAGTTAAATCTCCGAGGGAGGGGATGCCACCTCTCCCCAGAGCCCTGGGAAGGAGTAAGATGGCCACCGCCCTGTGTGACCGCAACTCAGCAAAAACTCTGAGCGCCCTCCAAATCCCGAGTGTCCCCACACAGTTCCAGTCCTGTCCGCCCTCCCTCTGTGGGAGCCCAAGCTGAGTGGTGTGGCTATTTTAGCACTCTGTCCTGGCCCTCTGGGCTGTGGAGAGGGCTTTGGTATTTTAACCCCAAGGGCGCTGCTCACAGCTAAGACCACTGCTGTCCGTAGGCTCCCAGCCCCCCTCTCATGCCTCTGACATCCTAACAGGATCGATTCAGTGTCCTTGGTTATATGGTCCTCAGAAGCTGCTTTTCTATTCCTTTTCCTAATGATTTGTCTTTATTTTAGTTGTAATTCCAGTTTAGTCCTGGGAGATGGTCTGTGTAGCTTCCATTCACTGAATCGCCATTTTGGAATCCCTATTGTGTGCTTTTAACAACTAGGTTAATAATACTATACTTTATTACATTTTCCAATAACTTGGATAAGGTAATACTTCGCAAATTTTTTTTTTGTGTGTGTGTTTTTAGTTTAATTTTGCAAACAACATCCCATTGTTCACTTCCAAATTCATTCTTTTATTTTTAAAATCTAGAAAATACCATTTAATGAGACATCTTAAATTTCTCTCAAACTCTTTTTCAAACTCTTTTTCAAACTCTCATTATATGTCAAATTTATTGTAAACAAAGGCATCCAATATCATGTTTTCAGCAAAATACATAAAAATCAATTAGAATATTTAAGAGAATCATACAAATCATAGGAAGAGATTTTCTGATGTTATTGGGTTTATTTTCATTTCTTCTATTGGGCTTTATATTGGTCATAGTGGAAAGAGATAGGATCAAAGTTCTTTATTTTATTCAGTGATTACTGCATCTTTGAACAATATGAAATTCATTATTCATCTATTCAAGATTTATTGAATGCTCTGCTAAGAGCTAGAAATTAAAAATTAAAAATTGTCTGTGTAAAGGGTTTCACTGAATAGTATGGAGAGACGTGTAAAAAGAGAAATTCAATAAGTTGGGACGTATCATGGTTGAAGTATGCAAAGGTGCAGAAATAAAGGAAAGGCCATTTATGGTGGGGATTGGAGAGGACAGTAAGTGTTTTATAGAGAAATGTCCCTTGAGTTACTTTGTAAAATAAGACTCAATATTTACCTGGCAACTCTTCTTACTGATAGGAACTTACATTAAAAAAATTTGGCATTCAACTTTAATTAATGCTATTTATGTTCCTATCACAAATACCCAGGATGTTATCTTTTAAATTTTTCATAGCCAAAGTTATAAAAGTGATACCCCATCCTGTCTCACTTCCATTACTGAGCACCATACAAGTACTGCATTTAGTTATAATTTTTGATACTGTGTATCAGGCACTGTGCAGTCTTACATAAATCATCTCATTTGATCTTCATAATAACTCTATGAGGAGGGATATTATTTAACTGCTGTTAAATCATTTGACCAATGTCACAAGTTGAACTATTTTTGATGGGGTTGGGAGATGGTGGTGCTGGAATTTGTTTAGATAAAGGATTCCTTTCTGGACTGTCCTCTCTTAGGATTCTCAATGTTCTAAATATTGGTAAGAAAATCTGAAGAGACACATGCAGAGAAGACCTGGCCACCTGTGGCTCCATCCTTTATGAGGAATGCTCCCAGAACTTTGAAATAACTTTCACACTGATCTTTAGGAGTCCAAGTTCATTCATCTTCAGATTGTTTTGTATTGCATAGATATAGTTAATATCTACTTTGGAAAGATATCTTGGCTAACATTAGAGTCATAATATAATCTTTAGTATTTATTCAATAACAGGTTATATTTATGAGGACATTCAGATACATTACAAACTTTAAAAATTCTTGTGGCATTCACAGGGGAAGATAATATGGATGCACTTGGAAGCCTATTTCATTTTATTTGAATTATAATGCCATCTGCCCAAACTCATGCTCTGAAAAAGTACTGCTCTGACAGCATCAGAAAGGAACTTTCTGTGAGAAACAGGCATCTGTTTTTTCCTTAATTTACAAAGGATGCATTTGTTTGCACTCACAAGGACATTTTGCAAATTTGACATACCCAATTAATATGTCATTCTGTGACAATGACAAAATAATCACATTCTTAAATGAAACCCATTTTTTCCATCTTTATTTTGCAAAGCATAAAACCATTACATGATGTAGTACAGAAATTAACTCTTTAAATTTTTAATAACGTCATTTTTCCTCTATGAAGATGACACTGTTGGTATCACCTGGACATTTGCTTCAGGTAATTTCTAATAATGACAGTGAATTTGTTGTGCCCAGTCATCCTTGCCTGGTTGCCACTGTAATGTGGAGTTAGTACATTTGCGGAATGATGAATAGAATTTACCTGGCATTAGAGACTGTGGGAGAGAATGACACAAAGTAAGTTTCAGAAGAATGGGCTCCAGGATCCCAAATTCTTTGAAAGTGTGTGGTGAGAGTTGAACCTGGCCAGACATCTGCTCAACTATTCCTCGGACACATGGAGCAGCCTCAGCATTTAATATGCTAGATATGGCAGAGGAGATACACTGGCAGGTAAGATCCTTGACTAATTTACAACCCAGTTGCAGAGGTAAACACATCTATTTTAAAAACAGAAATAGATCCATAAGGAGTGTTTATGAATAAAGGTGCAGGTATGACTTAGTATACAGAAATGTTGTATGATTTCTTAGTAAGTATGCTTTTAATGTGCAATAGCTTCATGACTCTCGTTGATTCTCAGTTGGAATCATGAAGGAATCAAAGAATAGAAGTGGGGTGCTACTTGGAGAAAAAATAAAATGAGTTTAGGTATGGGTGAGGGAGAAGTAGGTGGTTGGATCAGTAGTTCTGCAGAGAATGAGCATAGTAATACATGTAAATTGGAAGATAATTATCCTAGTTGGAGAAGAGAATTTATGTTTTTTTTTATCCTCACCTGAGGACATTTTTGCATTTATCTTCAGATAGAGTGGGAGGGAGAGAGAGGAAGAGACAGGGAGAGAGAAATATTAACGTGAAAGGGACACATCGAGTGGCTGCCTCCCGCATGACCCAACCAGGGCCAGGGACAAACTGCAACCGAGGTACGTGCCCTTAGCAGGAACTGAACCCAGGTCTCTCTGGACCTCAGGCCGACGCTCTAACCGCTGAGCCAAACTGGCCAGGGCTTATGATTAAAAAAATAAGAGAAAAGGCTGTATATGTAAGATAGATCAGTAGAATGTTTTTGAATACTATGTTGAAGAGTCTTAAGTTATTGCAAACTATTAGAGTGTCAAAGAAGAAGAACAATATAATAGATATATTTTGGGAAAGTCTTACTCAGGTACTTGCATTCTTGATATCTGTACCATGAGTACATAGCACATGCCCAGAATAGTGCTTAAAATAAAATAGAAAAATGAATAATTACCAGGAGGTAATTATTCAGGGGTACTCCTGCATTTCTGTGGCTGCCCTGATTTGGACCCTCTTTCTTATAGTTGGAGAATTCTCCACAACTGAAGTCTTACTGGTAGGATGCTACATCCAACTGCAGAAGTGGAAAAGCCCAGGAACATGCCTTCCCTGGAAACTTGGAAACTAGGGCATGGACCTACTTTCAAACTGGTATTGGGCAATCTGGCCCAACCACCTGGGACTTTGAATTGGAGTCAGTGAGGTAAAGCAGCAGCGACAGTGAAGAATTTATTCCAGTGGTGGAAAAGACGGCTAGAGAGAGCAGTGAGTGTCTCCTTTGATCTGTCCTTGTAGGATGACCCTGTCTGGCGTTCTGGCTATGAAACTCACTCCCTTTGGTTTTTCCTATTTTTCAAGCTTGTTTCCCCCGCCCCCCCCTTCCATGTGATTCTGTAAGCTATCCAACAGCCTTTCAATAAATGTATTTTCTGCATAAATCAAGCAGAATCAGTTTCTGTTGTAGGTACTCAAGAACTCTGATAAAGGTATCCCAGGTTAAGAAGAAACCAGGACCCTATTTTGGGACAATGATGATAGGTAGAGTGAGGAAAGGACAAACATAAGAAACACTGGCAAGGAAGAATTTACAGATTTGATAACTAGCAAGATAGTGCTATTCCATTATTTTCTCCTTATTCTTTTTTAAATCCTCACCCAAGGATATGTTTGTGGATTTCAGAGAGAGAGGAAGGGGGAGAGAGAGAAACTTCGATGTGAGAGAGAAACATCTAGTGGCTGCCTCCCATACACATCTGGCCAGGGATCGAACCCACAACCTGGATATGTGCCCTGATTAGATATCAAACCAGCAACCTTTGGTGTAAGGGACGATACTCCAGCCAACTGAACCATCTGGCCAGGGCTTGCTGTTCCATTCCAGCTTCACTACTCTGTTTGTAGTAATATGTTCATGGCATTGAATAAGGGGTGACAGAGAGAGAAACAGAATATTTGCAAGTATATACCCTAAAGGATTCATAATAAAGTGTTTGTGGAACATGTGAGTGTAATGTCTGTCAGTATGACATATCTTCAGAGAATAGACTAAACTAGGGAAGTAGTAGTAAACATAAATGATTTTTATATATATATATACACACACATATACACATATACACATATACCACATATACCACATCTTCCATATCCGTTCATCCATTGATGGACACTTAGGTTGTTCTCATATCTTGGTTATTGTAAATAAAGCTACAAAGACCACAGGGGTACATATATCTCTTTGAGTTACTGTTTTCATATTGTTTGGATAAATACCCAGAATAGGAATTAATGAGTCATATGGTAATTCTATTCCTAATTTTTTTTTCTTTATTGATGAGAGAGAGAGAGAGAGAGAGAGAGAGAGAGAGAGAGAGAGAGAGAGAGAGAGAAAGATAGGTGAGAGAGAACATCAATTGGCCTCCTCCTGCATGCCCCCACTGGAGATTTGGCCCACAACCTGGGCATGTGCCCTGACTGGGAATTGAACCAGCAACCTTTTGGTGCATGGGTTGACATTCAACCACTGAACCACACCAGCCAGGCTATTCTTAACTTTTAAAGAAACCTCCATACTGTTTTCCATAGCAGCAGCTTCATTAACTTACAATCTGACCCACAGTGCACAAGGGTTCCCTTTTCTCCACATCCTCACCAACGCTTATTATTTCTTGTCTTTCTGATAACAGCCATTCTAACAGGTGTGAGGTGATATCTCAGTTGTGGTTTTGATCTCCATTTCCCTAATAAGTAGTGATGTTGATCAACTTTTCATGTGCCTGTTTACCATCTGTATGTCTTCCTTGGAAACATGTTTATGCAGGTCCTTCGCCCATTTTTTAATTGGGTTGTTTGTATCTTTCTCCATACACAAAAATTAATTCAAAATGAATTAAAGACTGGAATGTAAGACCTGAAACAATGAAATACATAAAAGAAAGCAAAGACACTAATCTTCTGGGACATCGGTCTTACTGCTGTTTTTGTGAATTTGATTCCATAGGCAAGGGAAACAAAATAAATAAATAAATAAATGAATAAACTACACAGAACTTAAAAGCTTCTGCACAGCAAAAGAAACCATTGACAAAACAAAAAGGCAACCAAACAAACGGCAGAAGGTATTTACAAATGACATATTTCTGATTAGGGGTCAATATTCAAAATTATATAAAGAACTCATGAAATTCAACAACAAAAAGCAAACAACATAAATGATATTTTAAAATAAAAATATTTTTATATAGAGGAAAAGAGTGAACCTTTCATGAGTTCATATAATTTTTGACTCTATATGAGAACCACGTTAATTTTCGGTTTCATTGATTTTTTTTTCTTTTTTTTTTTTAATTATTTTTTTCTTTATTGGTTTTTAGAGAGAGAGAAAGTGAGAGGGAGAGAGAGATAGAAACATTGATGAGAGAGAACATCGATTGGCCGCCTCCTGCATGCCCCTCACTGGGGATCGGGCCCACAACCTGGGCATGTGTCCTGACTGGGAATCGAACCAGCGACCTCTTGGTGCATGGGTTAATGCTCAACCACTGAGCCACACCGGCCAGACTTTCATTGACTTTTTTTTTTAACTAAAAGAGTTGACAATTTTATTTTTAAATTTCACAATACAAATGAAAATTGCTTTTTTTGGGTCCCACTACTCCCCTCCAAAACTATTCCCTCTTTGATAGGAAGAGGGAGTGAATCTTCCTTGTCATGCTGTTAGACAACACCCAGAGTCCCAGCATCATGATCTCCTGGTGAAGTAGAACAAGTAATATAAAACTGATAGAAAGTGAGTTCCCTCTCTCCCTTATTTGTACTGACTAAGTGAGCACGGTCATGGGATGGGCGGGAACTCTCGTCATTGAGGGCCCAGGCATCATTGGCATGTGCCCTCCCATAGGCAGCCTCATTCCAGCAGCAGGTCCCAGGGGCATCACCCCAAGAGGAGGGGGGCCCATCATTAGCATCATGGGTGGGGCCACCATACTGGTGCTGGCATCATACCAGGGCAATGAGGACCCGGAAGACTCGGGAGAGATGAAATCATTGCCCCTGCAGGAGGAGGAGTAGAGAATGGAGTAGGAGGTGTCTTTCCTGCTGAGGCGCTGCAGTTGTTTTGTCAATCGGGCTCTGAGCCTGCTCTTCCATCCATGTCTGATGGCAGTCTTTCACCTTCTCTT
Source organism: Tadarida brasiliensis (assembly GCA_030848825.1). Lineage (NCBI taxonomy): Eukaryota > Metazoa > Chordata > Mammalia > Chiroptera > Molossidae > Tadarida > Tadarida brasiliensis. Next base: position 61,404,825 of record CM061267.1, on the reverse strand, counting down.
TGTGTTTCCTACTGCCCTGTGTCTTTCTCACATATGGAGAGTCATGGGTGAAGTATGTATCACAGTAGTCACAATAATACTTGGGCATGTTGCTCTGCAGGCCATTGGTCACACTGTTCCTGTTTTCACCGACTTTGTAGCCTTATAATCAGCACCTCAATATCAAGATGGCTGAGACTAACTCATATCTTTCCATCCATTTGTTCTGTCTCAATGACTAGCATTGGAGCTGCCAGATGCCCAAAGTGGAAATCTGACAGCCACCAAGAATTTCTTCCTCCGTCTTCTAATTATTCAAGAAGTCCCGTGTTCCTCCCCTTAGTCATCTCTCAAATAATACCTTTCTCCTCTATTCCTAGGACTGCAGCCAAAATCTCATCACTTCTTAACTGGAGTTTTGCAGTTGTTTCCTAGTTATTCTCTTTATCTTTTCCCTTCCAATTCATCCCATTTCCTATTATCAGAGTGAATATCCAACAAATGCAAATCCATTCATTCATTTCCCCTCCTAGAAGTCCTTTGGTGCCTTTCCTTTTGCTTTCAAGTAAAGTAAACCCCTTAGAACGACAAACAGGTTCTAACATGATCTGCCATGATCACATCTTACCAAGTGCATCTCTTTTCCCATATAAACCTTTTGTGCTCAGGCTTTTGTTCATGTTCAGACTTTAATGCAGTCCTTGACTCTTGCCTTTTGCATATGCTATTTCTTCTGCCTGGAACCTGCTTCTCACTTCCCTTTCCTGGCTAAATTCTATCTGTCCCTATGACTCAGCTAAGTGTCACCCATCTTGAAAGGGTCTCCTGACCATCGTTCTTAGCAAGGTAACCATGGCTATACTTCCATAACCCCTGGTTCAAACATCATAACCTTTATCATTTATAGTATAACAATTGATTTTCTCATCTTTCTTCACCATTAGACAGGGAAAACTATGGGGACTTAGGCTTTGCTTAAAATCAGTCTTTGATATACACTGCTGTAGGAATGAAAGGAGTACATACTGATTATGAAATCTGAAGGATTTCTACAACCAGCACTTGGTCTATGAAGAAGCTGGATTTGTAAGACACAATATACAATTGTTTCCAAAATGTTCAATAGTCAAAATGTTAATTTTTTTTTTTTGAAGGAGAACAATTTCTGAGCAGCATTTTGGCCCCAAGAGAAAAGAATGTTCAGAAACTGCCTTTTCCTCCAACTTCAAAATATTTTTTTCACAGACCCAGTCCTTTAGTGACTCTTGTTTAATGCATGCATCTCTTGTATTATAGGAAAAATAGAATAGAAAACAAACAATAAAAGTACAGATAAAGAAGAGGGCACAAGAGGGTGTGAGATAGACTGAGAAAAATCCATAAAATGTTAAAGTCCAATGTGAAGAGAAGGGAAGATGGGAACAAGACAGATGGTCAAAAGTGCAGAGAAAGCCCTAGCTTCGTGCGTACTGAGATTTAATCTCAACAGAAAATTGGTGTTTCCCTGAGCTTTTGGTTTGTTTGTTTTCTTTCTTTCTTTTTTTTTTTTTTTGGCTCCTTTCCCAGTGTTCTACCCAAAGAATTCCCTCATGTTCATCACTCAGCTCCTCAAGGTCAAAAAACATTCACAAATACTCAGGCATTTGATCAGCAGTCTGTGGGGTAATTTGCATGCTCTCCATTTTTGCAGTTCAGTACTGGGAGGAAAGAGAAATGACCTAACAGAGACACTCTGTTTTGTGATCTGGCATTACACATGTTTTCCTAGTTTAATTAATATATAGCCAACCTTGAATTAACTTGGAATAGCACTCTACAGAAAAAAGTTTTATATAGGTGCTATTATTTTTCTACTCCATACTATGAATTCAGTTTTCCTACTAAAAAGAATTTGGATGACTTATCATGAAATTGAAAAGAATTCCAAGAATATGATGAAAATGCAAATAACATTCTTAAACCTTTTTTTTGTATAAAGTGGATGGAGGAATATAGTTTAGGAATAAAAATCTAAGATCCAGAAAAGAAGGTCATGGAAGGTCATATTGATTCTAATAAGAATGCAAAGAATATGGAGAATATTAGCCATCTACAAAAAACAGAACAAAATCTTTTTCTATGAGGTTGTGTGTTCTTGGGTATGGGAATCACGTGCTTGTCACTGTTCAATCTCCAGGTCTAGTCCAGTGACAGAAACACAGTAGATACTCAAAATCCATCAAATTAATAAATTAGTCTGAAAGACAATTTGGGGAGAGTGCCCCATAGTTTTAGGATGACTCTTTAAGGTAAGTTTTAAGATAATCATTACAAAATATAATCTCCACACATCAAAGTGATTTAAGAAAAGGACAAGTTGGATAAAATCATACCCATTTGAAAAATACCCTCCAGTATGATTTAGAAAAAATCCAAATTCTATTCCAGGATCTACAATTTCATTCCTGCCAACCTCTCCGACTTCATGTCCCACCATTTTCTTCTCTGTTCTCTATATTCTAGCCACACTGTTTTGTTTTGTATTTTTTTTTCCCTTTCTATTCCCCGAATGTTTCAACTCAAGTCCCACTTTAGGACTGTTACCTCTGCACTTTCCTTTACCTGGTATATTCTTCCTTAGATACTTTTCTAGCTGGCTCTTATCATTTGGGTCTCCTCAACTATTCCATGATTTTAGAGGGCTCGACCATGCTGTCTAAAAGAGCTATGCCTTCCTTCCACTCTGCCTAATGCCCTTCTTATTTATTTTAATAGCATTTTGTACCACATTTTCTTGTTTACTTGATCTAAGCTCTACTTGAGCTCTGTTATATTGATACAAAGTAAATGGTCTCTTATTGAATGAAAGAAGGAATGAATGAATGTGAGAAATATAAAATGTCATGAAACTATGTGAAGTGAAAGAATGACATGATGCTGATAGGATTGTGGCAAGTAGAATCCAGGAAAGAAAAGAACATAGGGTTAAATCTCTGTTCTTGGCCCTAAAAGAGAGAACTCTATTAATTACATTTCTTGATTAGCTCAGCATTGGGCAAAGAGATACCCTAAATAGATGACAAATATTTTCCCTTAGCTTCCTACTTAGCAATTCAATTTTTAGGTACAATTAATTTGATGTGAGCTTGGAGGATGTTGAGTAAGACATTCCAGATCCTGATAACTTAGGATATAAAATGGTGGAGAGAGATGGAAATGGTTATTCTAACAACTGGCAATGGATTTTCATGAGAATGTTTATATTCGGAAAAATACCTTGATAATTCTGTTTGGTTGTAAAAAGTAAGGTATTAGAAGCTTTACCTTTTAAAAAGAAGACCATAAAAAAAAAGGGAAAACTAAAACTGCTTTGCAGGAGGAATTAACATAAATCTAAGGAAGGAAAAAGAAGGAGCAAAGGAGGATCGAGCCTATGCAAACAAACTGATGTCAAGGTCACCAAAGTAATTGTAAAAATAAAAATGTTTAATATTGTATTTTATATTTCTGCACCAACCCCCCCCCCCCCACATTGCCCAAACCATTAATAAATTCTGTTAACTTTTTGCCTGGTAATTCCTTTTGTGAGCAGTTTCTAGGATAATCAAGGAATAAGGGTTGAGTTCCATATCTGGGTTGGCCTGGAGAGAATTGCCATTGAATGTGAAACGTGAGTGAGACCAAGAGTCGGTAGACAGGAATTTAGAGCTACGGCTGCCCTTAAGAATATAATTCCAGGAGCTCACAGAAAACTTGCATAGGGCTCAGGCTCTAGAACAAGACTGAAGTTTTTTTTAAAAATATATTTTTATTGAATTTTAGATAGGGAGGAAGGGAGAGGGAGAGATAGAAACATTGATGAGAGATAAACATCGACTGGCTGCCTCCTGCACATCCCCCGCTGGGGATCGTGCCCACAACCTGGGCATGTTCCCTGACCGGGAATCAAACTGGTGACTTCTTGGTACATGGGACAATGCTCAGTCCACTGAGCCACACTGGCTGGGCAAGACTAACATTTTTTTGAATGTTTACCCACTTCAAAGGTTGTGATATAAAAATCAATAAGATAAGGACTCAGTTTCACCTATCACATGACTTCACGTCTATGCAAAAGGCTAACAGTGGTCAAACTTCTATTTTGTACCAGGAAGGGTGTTCCCTCCAGTTTCCAAATATTAAAAAGCCTTAAAAAATAGGTAAAGGGTAAATACAGGGTGGGGCAAAAGTAAGTTTACAGTTGTGAATGCAAAAAACAGAGTTATTCTTGTATTATTATTTATTAATTATTATATTATTTTCCATATGAACAACTGTAAACCTACTTTTGCCCCACTCTGTATATTTTTCTGTCCTCTTTTATTTTTAATTTCTAGAGGACCAGAGTTATTATATTCACCTGTGGTAAAAATATTGGGTAACATCATAAGCTAAAAATTAAATATTGTCTGCAAAATGTAAGGGTCTAGTTACATGTCAGAGGAAAAAAAGGAAGGTATAAATTCTCCATGAAGCTGAATTGTATGTGTAAGTGAGTGTGCTGTGTGAAAATAGAAATTGGCTATCCACATGCTACAATTAAATACAAGATTTTTCAAAGAAATGTCAAACTGAATCAAGTAAACCATGATCAAAGAGTCAAGCTGAAACGCAGTGTTGACTCAGTTGACTCAGGTATTATGAGAACACTTGACAACTTGACATGACTTGATGGTGCACTGCTGCTGATTTCACGTCTGGGTCTGAAGGATGCTTATCAACGTCACACGTCTGAACCTGAGTTCACTCTCCATGTAACTGCCTCATATGAACTGTCTATAAAGTCTCTAGTTAATTATTAGTTTATAATCTCTTGTTTGATTATCTGGAATTTTGTAATATCATGGTGACAGAGATGACCTTGCCATTTCCTTCAGCTTGACTACGTTTTAGAAAGGTTTCTTCCTGACTATGGGTCCCTGACCTTCTTTTTCATTAAACATTTACTTTAGAAATTTGCAAATGTTCTCTGCCTCTTTGAGATCTAAATCTTCCACAACCCAGGAATGTCGTTCTCAAGGTTCCCAGAGTTATCTTTTGAAATGCAAACATCAGGAAAGATGCCACCCATATTTCCCATTCTCTGCGGGAGGGTAGGAGCCTAACTTTGACAAGTGCCAATTAGCAAACAGATATGGTCTAATTACTTGGACCAAACTTCCTCCTTCCCCCAACCCCAAAGTCCCCCAGTATTTTTCATTAGTTTAACCCAGCATTTAAAAATCCTCCTGCATTTTGCTTCAGGGGAGTTGAATTCAATTTCTCTCCCCTATTGCAACAGTCTTGAATAAAGTCTTCCTTGCCTGTTTAACTGTTAACTCTGTCAGATGCAATTTTTATTTGATAATAGACTGATCTGTTTTCTCATTGTTCCAAATCATTTACTCTCTTGATATCAGGCAGTACTACTCCAGTCACTTTTAAATCAGTGAGCAATTTTTAAAACAAATATGATATTTAGAATAAATGTAACTGAAATGGGTATTCATGACAGAGGTAGTGAATGATAGATACACTGAAGAATAAAAATAGTCAGACTGTAGAATATGAAAATTCAGATAATTGAATAATACCAAGGAATAATTCAATAAAAATACTCTTCCACTTTTCACCCTGAAAACACACACACACACACACACACACACACACACACACACACACACACCACAGAGTGAAATATTAAGAACTTTTTAACGTAATGCCACACACGCAAAATGCTCAAGTTTGAAAAATTTGTTAAATTCTTCTGCCAAGTGGAGAAATCTTCCTGATATATGCTGTGGAATGCATGAGAATGTTTTTGAGCATAGCAAGATTTCAACTACAGAATGCTAAGTATTGATAGTCTGGGAAGAAGCACTGCCACTGAGCTTCAAAAACCAACAAACAAAAACAACAGTATTTACAATGGATAAAAACAGAAACACATGACAAATTTTGAATATTTTTAATTAGATAAGTAGGTGTATAAAATCTAGAACTTTAAAAGGGGGGGGGCAAACCAAAACAATACACACACACACACACACACACACACACACACACACACACACACAAACAAACACAAACACAAAACCCATTTAGGAACCTATTTGGTTTGTCAGTTTTTCTTTCAAGTTAAAAAAGAAAAAACGTACCATCCACATTTTGTTCCGAAGGAAATGCCTGACAGCCTTTGGTTTGCTCAGTGTTCTGACACTGTTCTTCTGATGATAAAACCTAACTTGTTAATCTAAAACATATTGACCAATATCATTTAGCTGATTTGAAAACAGCAGGATGTCTAAGATTCTCTGGAGAAAATTTTTTGCTCCTCTTTCTTCTGTTAATAAGGGCAATTAGAAACATAATGGTCCGTTGTGACTGGAGGCTTCCTAGTTAAAACTTCTCAGCAGCAGCTGAAAGCCTCCCCACCTAGCTTTCTCTACCAACAAAGATAAACACTCCATTATCTACTTCAGTCATTTTGACTAAATTCAGCCCAAATCATCTCTCATAAAATAGATTATAATATGTTTTCAGTCTTATTGAACTGAAATTAGTTATTTAGAGTTCAGATCTGATATTTTAATCCGTTGTTATCGGGGCTGTAAAAATGAATGGAGTGGAATTAAAAAAAAATCTAAAATCAGACCTTGTGTTTTCATTCACACACTTTCTTAATAAATAAAAAAAAAAGAACGCTCTAGAGATGATTGGGTTCATGGACATGGATTAATTAAATCATTCAGACTATACTAAAATTCTGTGGGCAATGTTTGATGATGAGTAGCTTTAGTTTGAGGTACATTTAGCCTATTGGTGAGATCTGGGTAGATAATGCTATTTTTAGGTTGGAAATGACACATGACATCATCATCCATATGTAATTGAGAGAAACATGTTTTTTTGATAGCAGTAATCAATTATTGGGATTTTATGTCTAAAAAGTCTTCTGGGAATTCTTCTGGTTTTAGTAAAACAAAATTTAAGTTGATGTATGTTGTTTCCTTCACTCCCCCAAATAACATGCTCATCAATCTCCTTGATGTCCTATTGCCTAACATGATGTGACTCATTTCTTTCTAAGCGCCTTATTTTTATTACTGTCACAGTCAAATGTAAGCCAGAGCATGAGACCAAGAAAAGCAGACTTCCCTTTTTTTTTCTGTATATTTATCTTATAACCATAAAATCTTACATGGCAATTCCCATCAGCTTTCATCTAAAGTGGTTTCTAATTTCCATTCATTTAAAAAATAACATTTCTAACTCTAAGGAGCCTTAGTATTGTGAAACCCTAGGGTGCTTTCAGTCTCTTCAAGGAATAGTAAATTTCCTAGAGACTAAAAAGCATAGACAAAAACCGGTTTATTTTAGGATGGATTTATATGTGGGAAAATAACAAGGAAGGGTAGATGGATCCCCAAGCAGTCCAGAATCATCAATATGCACCTGCAACCTTGACCTTGCCATAGGTATTGAGAATTGCAATTTTTTGACTCTTTGCAGATTAAAATGAAATCTCTCAGTATTTTATTTTTAAAAATATGTTTTTATTGATTTTTTTTAGAGAGAGAGGAAGGGAGAGAGAGATAGAAACATCAATGTGAGACAGAAACATGGATCAGCTGCCTCCTGGGGATCGAGCCCACGACCCAGGCATGTGCCTTGACCGGGAATTGAACCCGGACCTCTCAGTCCATGGGGTGATGCTCAATCCACTGAGCCATACTGGCCGGGCTATCAGTATTTTAATTTACATTTCTTTGATAATAGCTCCCTTAAATTTTTAATGTGTTTATTAGGTATTTAAATTCTCTTTTTTGTTGTTGTTGAATTAACTGTCAAGTCCTTTGCTCATTTATCTTAGTGTTCTTTATCTTTTTTAGTCTTTCTATACACATATTTCTATGCTTTCTTTGTGTTGTAATATACATTCAGAAATTTGGTTAATCTCTTATTTTTATTCTTTCAGATTTCTTGCTTCACTTTTAACTAAAAGAAGATATTGTTCATGCACTTACACTTACTTCTACTTCTTTTAATAGGTAAAATTTATTACAGAATAAATCAATGAAAAGAACAGATGTTACAGTCATTTATTTCTAATTTTATAGAATCTAATTTTATGAATATTTACTCATCTGCAAAAATGGGAACAAAAATACCAACAGCACAGGTCTAAGGAAAGTATAACTCATAGTATAGTGTGCAAGTAGAGGTAAGTAGTTATAATATATTCCTTCCCTTCACTTTCTTCTTCCCTCCTTCCTAGATAACATGTGATACAGAGTGACATTTTCATTGTGCTTCCAGCCTGGTCTTGTTGAGTTCTGTATATCCTGTAGATTACAAATGTTCCCTCCTTCTCTACCATATCCTGATTCCAGTCTTCTCATATATTCCACAGATTTATCGCCTCTGCTCTTACGACATGTTTTATTACGAAGATTGTATTATATAAGTTATTTGTTCATATACCTGTCTCTACCACTACTGTGCATTTGTTGAAAAATTAGCAAAGTGCTTGACAGTTGTGTGTGTGTGTGTGTGTGTGTGTGTGTGTGTGTGTCCTATTCTTTCCTCCAATTTATGTGTTTGGAATTTTCAACTAGCATTGGGCTATCTAGTTTCAACCCCTATGGTGTTACAAAGTTTGCAATGATAGTATGTATTTGGTTGCAAGGTTAACATTTCAACCTTGTGGTTGGTTTCTTCCTAGACTCTTAATATGTAACACTGATGCCAGATAAGTAAATCTAAAAAATAGGTTAAAATTAGGTCCATCAATTAATTTTAAATCCTGGTCAAATTAAATAGCAAATTATTTAGTATTACAAATGTATATTTGTAGCTGAATGTGTTAATAATGGTTAAGCATATAGATTTATTAGTCATATATTTATATATAAACATATACTTATGTAAATATAATATATACAATATATGTGATAATATGCATGTATATATCATATTTATATAAATATGAAAAAATATTATTAAATTAAGTTTTAAAAATACCTTAGTATAGCTTAATATATTATTTATTAAATTTGACTTTATTGTCATCTAATTTGACTCTCTATGTATAATTTTTAAAAAAATCAAATTAACATGTAAATGATTTTCTCCTTCACTTGGGAATTTTTAAAGAACTGGAGTTCTGCTCAGCCAGTGTGGCTCAGTGGTTGAGCATCAACTCATGCACCAAGAGGTCGCCGGTTCAATTCCCGGTCAGGACACATGCCCAGGTTGTGGGCCCGATCTCCAGTGGGGGTCATGCAGGAGGCAGCCAGTTGATGTTCTCTCTCATTGATGTTTCTATCTCCCTCTCCCTCTCCCTCTCTCTAACGTCAATAAAGGAAGAAAAAGAAAAAAAAAAAAGAGCAGTGTCATCTCTTTAAAAAAAAGAATTGAAGTTCTTTGGCCACTGAGGACACGCTCTCCAGAAATAGCACTTTTTCCTAAGATTTTAAATAATTTCAGACCACAACTTTGCATCAGTTTTCAGAAGTGAAATATAGATTTAAGGGTAGCAGAATAGGCCACCCCAAAAAATGCCACTCTGGCACGAGGATCATTTGAGCTGAAGACTATTAAGAAACAAGAAAAGTTCTCTGCTCTCAGCCCTACCCCTGCTAGCCTAAACACAGGACCTATTTGTATAGGAGCCTAGTGAAAACAATGCAAGACTCTAATCAGTCCAGAGACTGGAGGAATCTACATAACAAACCTTGCTAAAACTAGCCCTTATCTACCATTAGTATTCCCATATATCTGCCTTCCTACAACTTGCCACCCCTCCAAGCTCAAAGGCCTTTCTCTTTGTCACTTATCTACAAAATTATTGTTCTTTACTAAAATGCTATATAAGCTCAAGTTTTAACTGCCCATTTGAGTAGCCCATCACTAAACACTCTCAAGTGTATACAGAATGAGCCTTTTCATAAACTTCTGTTTGATTTTCTCTTGTTAATCTGTCTTTTGTCCTTGTAATTTGCAGAGCCACAGTCAATGAACCTAAGATGGAGAGAGGAAAAAGCATATTTTTTCCTTCGCAACAGATTCAACTTTTTAAAAAAACATTATATTTTAATCTTCACTTGAGGATATGCTTAGAGAGAAGTAGGAAGAGGGAGAGGGAGAGAAACATGATGTGAGACAGAAACATAGATGGGTGCCTTCTGTAAGTACCTGGACCAGGGATCGAACCTGCAACGCAGTATGTGCCCTGACTGGGAATCGAACAGGCAACCTTTAAGTGTACAGGACGATGCTCAACCAACTGAGCCACTCCGGTCAGGCAGATTCAACTTTTCATTTACACAAGCTTTCACTGAAGTATTCCTGTACTCTTCAGTATCAAAAGTTGTATTAGGTACTTTCTGACGCAAAACCTAAAATAATTTTATTCTGAAAGAAAATTGTTTCTAGTTCCAATAGTTATTTCAGTGGGGATAAAATCAGTCAATTAAGTACAAATCTCTAAATATAAAAAACTGAATATACAGTTTATAAACCAGAGACTTAGATAGCAGTGTCCTGTCTTTTGATCAATTTCTCTATGAAATCAAGTTCGTTCTATTTTGTTTTATATTGACTTTCTATTCAGAGCTCACCCCAGAATATTTCAAGATATAAAAGGTAACTCTCATTCAAAGCTATATAATTTTAGCTGTCTTTTTAAAATTGTATACTAAATGTGCCCAAAGTAGTTATATATTAGAAAAACCTAACAATTATAGAAAATATTTCAACATTACCTGTTAGAGTTTATCTTAACACAAAACTATTTTATCCTTTTTGAATGAAAATATACTTGCTGTTTAAAAACTTTAATCATCCTAACATGCTGTTTGAAATAATTGACTATAACTTCATAAATCCATATTTTCACACATTTAAAATATTCTTAACAATTGTAAATAAGTCTTGAAAATGGACTTCTTTTCTTTAAAGACAGTAAGTAGACAATTGTCTACAAAAGATAATAGCCTTATTTTAAGTTAATATTTGTACAATACACCTAGAAAATATTAATATCTTTTTAATAAGAAATATATAGTAATAAACAGAAACTGGGAATTGGTCAATAGTTTCATAAAACATCAAAATTTAATTTAGAATTACCTTCTGTCAGAGGGTCATAGGTAAAAAGTACTTGTCTATTTCCTTGTTATATGTAAAAGTTTGAAAAATAATTCTATAAGTCTTAAATTATCTTTGTTGAAAATGGCTATTTCAACCCAGAGATAGAGAGTGAAATATATTAAAAGACAGCAAGTTACAGATATATTTATGAACAAGTAAAAACTTTGAGATTTTTCAAATATGTACTTAATTCTCATGTAAGATCAAAAGAGTTCATGACCCAGCCTCTGGCATTTTCCTACCTCCGGTTCTATTCTAACACAGATGGTAGTAACTTTCCCCAAAGAGAAAAGGGGATTTAAATTCTTCCTCCATGGTATTTTCCACTTTGATTCACAGTTTATATGTGAATTTGAGTACAAATATTTGTAAAACTTTAAACACACACACACAGAACTCACATTTTTCTTTTAAAACATGGACATAAATTTAATTCCACTTTTTTTTTTTTTGACTAGTAAAATATATTATAGCAAAGCAACTTCTTTTGGAAAAAAATATGATTTTAAACTGACACTGCTGGCCGATACAGTGATTTATGAGTTTCTTATGAGGATGAAAGATAGACTGATATTAACCATTCCCATAGATTGTTACATGTTTGTATTATAATAAAGAGTATTTCTTTCATTTTCTATATTATACAAAACTAGACTTTATAATAAGTACTATAACAAATTCATCTTCTTATTTTTCTCTGTCTCAGGAGAGCCATTTTCTCACATGACAAACACTTTGTATTGCTGTGAAATCGTTATAGCTGTGGTAAGGATAAAACTGTGAGCTCTAAACATTTTTAAAAGTAAAAGAGATATTCAATGTCCACTTACATATGACATTACACAACTTCCCACATTCATGACCAAGTTATAATAATCATTGCCTTTATGTAAAATTACTACTACAGGATCTTTTAAATGTTTCTTTTATCATGCTGTTATGTCATGGACATAACGGCACAGGAAAATGCCCATAAAATCCCCTTCAGAAGAAGCAGTAATGACTTCCTAAATATTCTGACCCCGCAATGTTTTATAAATTACTTATACAAATATTCTTTAAGAAGCAATAGTTAAGGTAAAATAATAGTGTGAATTTATTTGGAAATGAGTCTTCCACAAACTCAGGTAAGAATTCTGTGCTCTTGGAATAAGGAAGGATCTGGAGAAGTCATCCTTTAGGCTAAACCAGACTTGGGTTTTGTTCACTGATGCTCGACTCACTAAGTTCGGCAAATAGGCATTTGTCAAAGCACAGTGTTCTGGAGTGAAAATAGTGGGTGGTGTACATTTTTGAACAATAAGTCAGCTTTTGTTGAAAGGTATATTTATATCCCTGAATCTAAGTTATTTTAGAATATGAGTAAAATGTCTTTAATGTTTTCTTTTATGGACTTCACAGAATCCCCTTCACGTCTTTGGGTCACATTATGAGGCTCAGGAACTCAATGTAGATCTTTTTGATGTAGATCTTCAAAAGCTCTCCACACTAGTTGAGTAGAGAGTGAAGTTACCAACAGTAAACAGGTTTTGGGTTGGCAAGAAATTGAGCTATTGTCTCATCCTTTGAAGAAATATTTGTATATTAACAAAAATACAGGACAAATACATTGCAGCTCATTAGACCAGATAGGAAATAAAAGGAAGTGCAGCTGTGTCTTTTACTGAGGTGCATTTGTGTTTTTATGTCTAATCACAGCAGCTTGAGAGCTGGTCTTCCTCCAGTATGCCATGGACCACCAGTGTTACCAGAGAGCCTCCCCCAACCCCCAACCCCCTAAGAACCTTGCCCTTTGTTTCCAGAAATGAGCTAAAGAAGCATGTTCTTTACTGAAGTAGGGGAGCCTGACATGGAAGGGATAGTCTGACTTTTCTGCCTTAAAAGTGCTTGGTGCAGACCAATGCAGACGTCTGCAGGTAACTGGTGACTCCCTCCTCTATTCTTATAGCCTATTTTTATAGACATTTGATCTCTATAAGGTATTGTGAAGTATCTACCCATTGGTTTCTCTCCCTCACTAGATGGGAAGTTGGGGACTGAAGCGGGGTCAAGATTCATAGCTTCTAATTTATCTTTGATACCTTCTGCCTAAGCAGAGGAGAGAGGGAGAATGGGTGGAAATGATGCTGGATAATTAATTAAAGACCTACTATATGCTTACTACTTTCAGTGCACTGCTTCTCAAGAAGCGTAATCCTGGTCAATTAGAAAGCATAGACCCCTGTCATCTAATTTGGTAGCCAATAAGGTCATTGGGCACTTGAAATGTGGCTGGCTCAAACTGAGATGTGCTGCAAGTGTAAAATATACACATAGGGTTTCGAAGATAGAAAAATATATAATGTAAAACCATAAAAATAATCTTTATGTTGATTCTATGTTGAGATGACAATATTTTGGATATACTGAAATAAATCAAATATATTATTAACACCTATTTCATATTTCTTTTTACTCTTTCTAATGTGGCTTTCAGAAAATTTAAAATTACATATGTAGCTCATGTTATAGTTCTGTCTGACAATCATACTATAGAGCATCTATGAATTTACTTTGTAGTTGGAAAGGGTAGAGGATGAAGGTAAAATATCAACAGCAAGGTGAAAGGCAATACTATTGTGGAGTACCTACTAAGGCACTTCTAGGCAGTCTGTATGCATTATTTTACTTAATTCTCACAACTGTTTACCTTTCCAAGGTATTTTCATAGCACCTCCTAATAATACTTGTCATGATGTATTACAATTTGTCTGTCTATATCCTCAACTAGTTTACAGATGCCATTAAGGCTGGGATCCTGGATTATTTTTTTTCCTTGTTCTTGGTGTCATAACCTTGTAATAGCATGATTTCTAGTACATAGCATGTTCAATAAATTTCAGATACCTGAAATGAATAGATACCTAATAGGATGAGGGAAAAAGTACTCTTGTTTTATAGATGAGGAAGCTAAGGCTCTGGCTAAACTCAAAGCAGTGATTTAAATCTAAGACCATCAGATTCCCAGCCTATTCTTTCCCAATTATTTCAGGAGAATAATAATAATAAAAAAAATCAATTAACTCAAAGTTAATGAGCTTTGAAGAACTAAGAGGTAGGGTCAGTGAAAAAAATAAAACCATTTTATTTTTTATCCTCACCTGAGGATATTTTTTTGCATTTATCTTCAGATAGAGCGAGAGGGAGAGAGGGAGGAAAGAAGGGAGAGAAACATCGATGTGAGAGAGACACATTGATTGGTTTCCACCTGCACAACTCCAACCGGGGCGGGGACGAACTGCAACCGAGGTACGTGCCCTTAGTGGGAACCAAACCTGGGACTCGCCGGTCTGTGGGCCGATGCTCTAACAGCTGAGCCAAACCGGCCAGGGCACAAGCTTAATTTTAATATTGTGACACAGGAGAATGTATAAGAGAAAACTGTCACTGAAAAGAGTAGTATATATATATGGACGAGATACAGCTACCTACTTCTAGAAGAATTCTCTTGCAGATATATGCTCCCCGTCCTGTTCTGACCCCAGTCTGTGGCCCATTACTATTCAAAGAACTAAATTTCTTTTTAGTTTTACAAATTGCTATCCCCATTGCACTGGGATTCTGGAAGGAGAATCACCAGTTAACAGAAGAACATGTATTACATGCGGAGGGGAAGCAGATGGACTGAGTCTAGGGTCTTAGCAGAGCAAAAAAAAAACCACCACCAACAAAAACTGGTAAGGAGAGCCAGTGATGCTTTCACCTTTCATTTATGTTCTCACATCCTGCCAATTCCACAATTTAAAAACAAAAATTTGTGTGATGTGGGTATAAGTGCAATGGGAGTTGAAATATAAGAAAGAATAGTTGGAAAGACTATAGAATAAGTGATGTTAAAACTGGACCTTGTTAAATAACCTGCTCTTAGAGTCAGTAGTAGAATTATGATATAAAAATTTTAATCTACAATGCAAAGCTGCCAGGCTGAACGACTTGGGTGTCTTTGGCACTGCTTACATTTGTCAACATGACATTTCCTCCCTTAGATGGAAAGATCCTGGAAGGCAGGATTGTGTTTTGTCATCTTTGCTCCCTTGACAGCATTTAGCATTGCCTCCTCCTCCTGCCAAGTGTGAATTCTAAACATGTTTGATTGAAAAATTAGTCTCATTCCGTAATCATGGATACTCCTCCATTTGATTGCTGCCACCTGCCTGGTACATAGCTGATGCTCAATATGCATTTGTTGAATGAAAATAAAAATCCAGAATAAGTAAATGATGGATGGATAGATGGCTGGCTGGCTGGCTGGATGAATTGCCCTTCTGTGAAGTGGACAGGATGCAAAGCTCAGGGAAAGAAGAATAAGTTTGAAAGGGAATTTTTACATGAGGAAAATAAAAATGAATGGATTATGGCAGATTCTGTGGAAGAGAAAACATGTAGAATGATGACTAGGCAGTATTTGATCAAAAGTGCAGCGATAAGAAAGCTTAGTATACAAGGGTACCTTGAGCTCTAGAAATTGCTGGGGAGGGAAATTATAAGTATAAATGGTATCATTATCATATTGGTATAACTAGACATGGTAACGTTGATGATCAGTAACATTCATCAGATAGACACATGACATTGAGGAAACAAATCATCCAGAATAAAATGTTCTTCAAAAAGTATACATTATTGTTATAGAACAGCATGCTCAATAAAACAAACAAACAAATAAAACAAAAAACATTTCATCAGAGATTTTAGCCATTTATTCACTATGAGAAGGGATTTTTTTTTAATAGCCATGAAGAAATAGCACTACCTAATAGCCCCTCTCCAAAGCCTATCAAATGAAGGTTGAGTGATGTTTTAAGGAACTTCACTGGCATAGCACAACTTGACAACACAATATTTCACATGACCTTATGCCCTAAAATAACTTCTCCTATTGTGTAAATTGAATTCACTTTAAAAAGACACAACCTGGTAAACCTGGGGCATTGAGCTTCTTATTGTCTTTGAATTGTCCTGTGTTAAAAAACATGGCACAATAACATACAAGAATAAACTTTTCTTGATACTTACAATAGTTTTTAAGTTTTTCTTAGTGTACTAACACTAAGACAATACACATGTTATAGCTAAAGCTTGACAGTAAGCTAA
This sequence comes from Tadarida brasiliensis, assembly GCA_030848825.1. NCBI lineage: Eukaryota > Metazoa > Chordata > Mammalia > Chiroptera > Molossidae > Tadarida > Tadarida brasiliensis. Next base: position 61,388,562 of record CM061267.1, on the reverse strand, counting down.
TAACTGACAGTGGGTGGCAGACAAACTATAATTCACTGTACATCACAACTCAAGGAAGAAATCAGTTAAAATGTAAGCATTTTTGTAAGTATATATTTTCTGACTAAAGTGCCCTCTTATCACTTGGGAGGGTGATTTTTATGTTGGGTTTATGTGGAATAACAAATAGGTTCATTCTTAATAGGTAGTTTCCTGTGGGACTTTAGCTGAAATATAAATTAGAACATGGATACATTTAAATGTATTTTGGCCATTTGAAAGTCTTATAAGGGACTTTTTAAGGTATATATACAAAGCTTTTTGTATATAATTATGCACATACCCCAATTCTTGGCTTTATCTAAATGAAAATGGGAAAAGAGCCAATATCCTAGGTAAGGCCAGGCAGAGTCATGATAGACATTTTAATGATTATACAGGGCTGCAAATTATAGTATCATATTTTGAAAATTATAATATATTTTGGTTTTAAGGCTTTCGAATTTTGAAACTATTTTCTATATTGTAATAAAAACTTAAATATATGCAGTTCAGCTCTGTATATATTGACATTAGACGCCATTAGTTGAAATGCCTAATAAGCAGTTGGAAGTATGATTCTGAAGTTCAAAAAGGATTTTTCTCTGGAAACAAAATTGGGACTCACTGTAAAGGGGTAGGTAGCTGAGTCAAAGGAGATGGCTGGGAAACCTTGTGGGGAAATGTATAGCTTTAAAGAGAAGGCAAGGGAGGTTCAACCAGCAAAAGAAGATGAGACTGTTCAGAGGTACAAGGAACACAAGGAGAATGTGAGTGGAAACTCTCAAGTAAGGTTTTAGTCACAGGATCAGAATTGTCACATGCTACATACAAGGCAAGGAAGGAAAGAAATCTTGGATGCTACAACTCCAGAAGGCCAGTTATAACCTTGTAAAAGTTTTAGTGGATTGCAGAAGGATGAGAATTTATTTTACCTTTTACTCAGAATCTCTTTTGTGCTTAAGCACAACTAAAAATTCTCTGGCTCTTATAAATAGTGAATTTATACACCACTGTTTAAAGTCAGTGGGAACATATTCCAGCCATCACAGACTTTTAATAAGAAGCTACAAAAATCATAGTGAGACAGTTCCCAGAGGTGCAAATTGGGGCATCTTTTCCCTCAGTGCTCTACTCTCTCTCTTTACATAATTTATTGGGGGTAATATTGGTTAATAAAATTATATAGGTTTCAGGTATACAGTATATAATACATCATCTATATATTGTATTGTGTGTTCACCACCCCAAGTCAAGTTCTTTCCATCACCATTTATCTCCCCTATATCCTCTTCTACCTCCCCACACCCTCTTTTCCATCTGGTAATCACCATACTGTTGTCTGTGTCTATGAGTTTTTTAAATTTTTTTTATTAATCCCTTCCCTTTTCACCCAGCCCCAATTCCCCCTCCCCTCTGACAGCTGTCAGTCTGTTCTCTGTGTCTATAAGTATGTTTCTGTTTTGTTTGTTAGTTTATTTTATTCATAAGATTCTACATATAAATGAAATCATATGGTACTTGTCTTTCTCTGACTGACGTATTTCACTTAGCATAATACTCTCCAGGTCTACCCATGCTGTCATAAGGGGTAAGATTTTTTTTTCTTTTTCATGGCTGAGTAGAATTCCACTGTGTAAATGTACCATGGCTTTTTTATCCACTCATCTACTGATGAGCACTTGGGCTGCTTCCAAATCTTGGTTATTGTAAATAACGCTGCAATGAACACACGGGTGCATATATGCTTTCAAATGGGTGTTTTGAGTTTTTTTCAGATATAATACCAGAAGTGGAATCACTGGGTCATAAGGTACTTCCAGTTTTAATTTTTTGAGGTAACTCCATAGGTCTTCCCACAGTGGCTACACCACTCTGCATTCCCCCCAACATTGCACCAGGGTTCCCTTTTCTCCCTGCCCTTGCCAATACTTGTTTGTTGATTTATTGATGATAGCCATTCTGACAGGTGTGAGGTGATGTATCATTGTGGTTTTAATTTGCATTTCTCTGATGATTACTGACGTTGAACATGTTTTCATATGTCTGTTGGCCAGCTGTATGTCCGATTTGGAGAGGTGTCTATTCAGGTCCCTTTCCCCATTTTTCATTTAGATTGTTTATTTTGGTGTTGAGTTATATAAGTTATTTATAAATTTTGTATATTAACCACTATCAGATATATCATTGGCAAATAAGTTCTTCCATTCAGTGGGTTGTCTTTTCATTTTGTTGATGGCTTCCTTTGCTGTGAAAAAACTTTTTAGATTGATGTAGTCCCATTTGTTTATTTTTTCCTTTGTTTCCCTTGCCTGAGAAGATATATATATATATATATATATATATTATATATATATATATATAAAATATTGCTATGAAAAAATGTCAGATTTTACTACCTATGTTCTAGGATTTTCATGGTTTTGAGGCTAACATTTAAGTCTTTAATCCATTTTGAGTTTATTTGTGTGTATGGCATAAGAAGGTAGTCTAGTTTCATTTTTTTTTTCATGTATCTGGCCAATTTTCCCAATTTGTATAGACTGTTTTAAACCCATTGGATGTTCTTGCATCTTTTCTCAAGTATTAGTTGACCATAAAGGTGTAAGTTTATTTTGGGGCTCTCTATTCTGTTCCATTGACCTATAAGTATCTTTTTATGCCATTACCATGCTATTTTGATTACTATGACCCTGTAGTATAGTTTGATATCAGGTAGGTGATTCCTACAACTTTGTTCTTCTTTATCAACATTGCTGTGGTGTTTGTGGTCTTTTGTGGTTCCATATAAAAATTTGGAATATTTGTTCTAGTTCTGTGAAATATACCATTGGTGTCTTGATAGAAATTGTGTTGAATCTATATATTGCTTTGGGTAGTATGGACAGTTCAATGATGATGATTTCTCTTATCCATGAACATGGTATCACATTTATTGATTTGTGAATATTGTACCAACATTGCATCCCTGGAACAAATCCCACTTGATCATGCTGTACAGTCTTTTAAATATACAGTAGGCCCTCATTTATCATGGTTAATCAGTTCCAGATTCTACCGCAATAAATGAATTTCTGCGAAGTAGGATTCTTTATTTACATACTATACTATATTTGAAAAAAACACAATAGAGTGAAGCTGCGACAGTCGAAGCGCGAAGTGGTAAGGGATGACAGTATTGCTGGATCTAGTTTGCTATTATGTTGAGGATTTTTGCATCTATGTTCATTGGGGATATTGGCCTATAACTTTCTTTCTTTGTAGTTTCTTTATCTGGTTTTGAAATTAGGATAATGCTGGCCTCATAAAATGAGCTTAGGAGTCTTCCTTCCCCTTGAATTTTTTGAAATAGTTTGAGAAGGATAAGTGCTAGTTCTTCTCTGAATGCTTGGTAAAACTCACCTATGAAACCATCCAGTCTAGGACTTTTGTTTGTTGGGAGTTTTTTTTTATTTTTTATTACTGTTTTGATTTCATTAATAGTTATTGGTTTGTTCAGATTTTCTGTTTATTTTTTATCAAGTCTTGTAAGATTACATGTTTCTAGGAATTTATCCATTTTTTCCACGTTGTCTAATTTGTTGGTTGATAAATTTTCTAGTATTTTCTTATAATCCTTTGTATTTCGGAGGTGTCAGTTGTCACTTCTCTTTTCTTTCTGATTATATTTATTTGGGTCCTATTTCTATTATTCTGGATGAGTCTGGTTAAATGTTCGTCAATCGTGTTTACCTTTTCAAAGTATCAGCTCTTGGTTTCATTGATCTTTTGTATTGTTTTTGTAGATTCTATTTTGTTTATTTCTGCTATGATCCTTATTCTGTCCTTTCTTCTACTCACTTTGGGCTTTGTTTCTTGTTTTTTTGTTTTTGTTTTTGTTTTTGTTTTTTTGTTCCCCCAAGTTCCTTTAAGTATAGTTAGATTGTTCATTTCAGATTTTTCTTGTTTCTTGAGATGGGCCTATAATGTTATGAATTTCCCTCTTAGGACTGCTTTTACTGTGTGTCATAGATTTTGATTTGTTGTGTTCACATTTTCATTTGTTTCAAGGTATCTTTTGATTTTCTCTTTGATATCATTGTTAATTCGTTCATTGTTTAGTAATATGTAATTTAGCCTCCATGTTTTTGTGTTTCTCACATTTTTTTCTTGTTATTGATTTATCATTTCATACCATTATGATCAGAGAAGATGCTTGATATGATTTCAATCTTCTTAAATTTATTGAGGTTCATTTTGTATCCTAACATGTGGTCTATTCTAGAAAATGATCCATGTGCACTTGAAAAGAATGTATATTCTGCTTCTTTGCGATGAAGTGCTCTGAAGATCTGTATTAAATTCATCTGATCTTAGATGTGTCATTTAAGGCCACTGTTTCCTTGTTGATTTTCTATCTGGAAGATCTATTCATTGATGTCACTCAGGTGTTAAAATCTCCTACTATGACTGTATTACTGTTGAATCTCTCCCTTTGTGTCCATCAAGATTTGTTTTCTATATTTAGGTCCTCCTATGTTGGGTACAGAAATGTTTACAAGGATTATATACTCTTGTTGGATTGCTCCCTTTATCCTTCTTTGTCTCTTACTATAGCCTTTGTTTTAAAGTCTATTTTGTCATATATAAGTATTGCTTACCCAGCATTTTTTTCTCTTTCCATTTGCATAAAATATCATTTTCCATCACTTTACTTTTAGTCTGTGTATCTCTTTCATTTCGAGGTAGGTCACTTATAGACTGCATATATATGGGTTTTGTTTTCTTATCCATTCAGCTACCTTATGTCTTTTGTTGAAGTATTTAAGTCATTTACATTTAAAGTGATTATTGATAGGTACATATTTATTGCCATTTTATTCTTTTAACTATGTTCCTCTTCTTTAAAAAGGCCCTTTAGTGTTTCCTGTAATACTGGTTTGGTGGTATCAAACTCCTTTAGCTTTTTCTTGTCTAGGAAGCTCTTTATTTCTCCTTCAGTTAAAAATTTTTTCTAATATGTTTTTATTGATTTTTTTTTTTTTTTTTTTTTTTTTTTTTTTTTAGAGAGAAAGGAAGGAAGAGATAGATAGAAACATTGATGTGAGAGAGACACATTGATCGGCTGCCTCCTTCACATCCCTCACCGGGGATCAAGCCCGAAACCTGGGAATGTGCCCTGACCAGGAATCGAACTGGGACCTCTCAGTCCATGGGGCAATGCTCAATCCACTGAGCCACACTGGCCAGGCTCTCCTTCAATTTTAAATGATGGCCTTGCTCAGTAAAGTAGACTTAGCTGTAGGTCTTTGCTTTTCATCACTTTGAATATTTCATGCCAATGCATTCTGGTCTGAAGTGTTTCTGTTGACAAATCAGTTGACAGTCTTAAGAGAGCTCCCTTTTAGGTAACTAACTGCCTTCCTTTTGCAACTTTTAAGATTGTTTCTTTGTCTTTAACATTTAGCATTTTGATTATGATGTGTCTTGGTGTGGGCCTCTTGGGTTCATCTTAATTGGGACTCTCTGCACTTCCTGGACTTGTTTTTTTTTTTTTTTTTTTTCTTGACTCGGTTAGGAAAGTTTTCTGTCATTATTTCTTCAAACAGGTTCTCAATCCCTTGCTTTTACTCCTCCTTCTTGTATCGGTGTGACATGGATGTTGTTACGCTTCATATTGTCCCAAAGGTCTCTTAAATTATCCTCATTTTTTAAAAATTCTTTTTTATTTTTGCTGCTTTAATTGGGTTATTTTTCTACCTTGTCTTCCAAATTGCTGGTTTGATCTTTTACTCCATCCAACCTACTGATTTTTCCTTCCACTGTATACTTCATTTTAGATATTCTATTCTTCATTTCTGACAGTTTTTTTTTTTAAGGTTTCTATGTCTGTTTTCATGTTGTTGTAGCTCTCAGTAAGTTCCTTGAGCATCCTTATAATCATTTTTTTGAACTCTATATCTGGTAAATTACTTGCCTCCATTTCATTTAGCTCTTTTTCTGGATATTTCTGCTGTTTTTTAATTTGGAGATTTTTTTCTCCCCATTTTGGCTGCCTCTTTGTGTTTATTTCTATGTATTAGATAGATCTGCTATGACTTCCAGTCTTGGTAGGGTGGCCTTATGTAGTAGGTGTTCTATGGAACTTAATGACACAATCTTCCTGATCACCTGAGCTGGGTCCTCTAGGAATGTCCCTTGTATGAGTTATGTGGGCCTGCCTGTTTTAATTGAGTCTTGATTGCCATTGGCCCTTTTATGCATGGGGTTAACCCTCAGGCTGGCTGACTGTAAGAATCAACCTCAACCACGGTGTGTGAGCTGCTGTCCAGGTGCTGACCACATGAAGCAGAATTCACCTCAGCAGGGTTTAGTACCTGCCAAGATCTCCTTTTGTACATGTTGCTCATCAAGCTAAATGGATCCTGCTCTGATGTTGTCTGAAGCTGGCCTCTGGGTGTGTTGGTTCTGGGGCCTCTAGGGAGAGACTATGATGCAGGCCAATATTAGACACTGCCTGTGATTGGCCCTGGACAACCTGTTAGGAGCTACAAAGTGATCCACAGTTTGTGGCTGACTCTACTGGGCCTGGTGTACAAAGGAAGGACCAAGCTGCACACCAAGGCTGGCCTTTATCAGGACTGGGCCCAAGAGCAGGTCAGAAAAAGTTCCGAGACACCTCGAGATCCTCCTCAGCCTGCCTCTGCCTTCCAGCTGCCTGTTAGGCTCAGTCACTGAAAGAGCCTCTGGCAGTATTCAAGTTGCCTGAGGTGTGTTCTCAGTGAGTCACTATATAGGGGCCAGTGGTGTTCACCATACTGATACAAATCCAGTCTTGATGCCATTGCTGAGTCTAGGCCACTCAACATATATCCCAGGGTATACAAAGTCTAGTTGCCACTTGCTGGGTGCCTGTAGACCTTTCTGGTGGGGCAGGAACTCAGAGGGTCATCAGGGTGAGCCAGCAGAGTTTACCAGGCCCAAACAGACCAAGAGTTTATCAGACCAAATAGACCATGTGCAGGGAGGGCTCCACACTGCTTGTGCATGCAAGGGAAAATTGTCCCCTGTCCTAGAGCCACACAACTCGGTCTGTTCCAGATACTGTCTAGAGCTCAATCTCAGCAGGGCATGTCAGCCAGGAGTTGGGAGGGTGGGGTTAGTGTATTTCCCATGAAGGGGAGGTGCCAGTCAGGCATGGGGGAAGGTGGGGGGAGTGTCCCCCATCCCAGAGTCACACAACTTAGTCTGTCCTGGATTCTGACAGACCTTGGCAGGGCAGATACACAAGGAATAGAGAGGGTGGGGATGCTGGGAGCTCAGAGAGTGAGGCTAGTAGGTCTCCTGTGAAAGGAGGCACCAGTTAGGTTCACACGATAGTGGGGGAAATGGCCCTCACTCCAAAGCCACACAACTCAATCACTGATGCTCGCGTCTGCCCAGTTCTTCACACCTTGTCCCAGGCAACTGACTCCTTAGCAGGGTGCAACTTCTGCAGGGAGGGGTGGCAGGGAGTCCAGAGGTGGGGTATTGCATTCCCCCAGGCTGATGCCATATGCAGGGGAGTGCTCCACCCAAGAAAGATAGCGTGTGCAGTGTGGGTGGAGAATCCAGCTCAGGGATCCTGGTGGCTGTCCCTTCAGCTCTCTCCCCAGAACCACAAACTCTAGTCTCTACTCATGCAACTACAGTCTGCTCCATTCTCCCTCCACCAGAGCCCAGGGTGGGTGGCTATGAACGAGATTTTATGCACTGGCCCTTTAAGAGCACACCTGTGTCTCTAGCAGACTCTCACTTCTTCCTGGTGGAGAGAAGTCCTGCTGATTTTCACAGCCAGATGTTATGTAAGCACCTCTTCCTGGCTCTGGTTCTGTGGGCTCAGGAGCCTGGCTTGCGATTGAGATCCCACGCTTCTTGAAGGGAACCCCCACAGTTGAGATATCTCTCTGGAATCTCACTCGCAGCCCATGGCAGTGCGACCAGACCTTTTCACATCTCTGCTCTTCCTACCAGTCTCATTGTGTTTCCTTCGGCTAATCCTTGTTTATAAGCCTTCTTTCAGCTAGTCTTCAGTTGATTATTCAGGTTGATTGTTCTATAATTTAATTGTAATTCCAGTGTGGTCCTGGGAGGAAGTGAGTGTAGCTTCCACCTACTCTGGTGCCATCTTGGATCTCAGTATTTTACCTTTAGAAGGCAACTGATGTACGTATGGGAAGACCGATGTCCAAGGGTGAAATGTTATTTTAATAAGTTGGAAACTACACAAATATCCATAAATAAGGGAAAAATTGAACTGAAAATATGATTTACATTATGCAAACTATTTAATGGCATGAGGGAATAAATAAGAAATATGTAAATACATGTTATTATGTAAGTAAAGTAGAATATCAAACAGAATATCTAGAATAATTGTCTAATTTTGTTTAGTTAAAAAAGTGCAAAGACTAGAAGGAAATACACTAAAATTTAAAAGTAGTTTTACATGAGGTATGTATTATTTTTATACGAAAAATCCATTAACTTCTAATTTGAAAAGACTAAAAGACAGCAAGAGAAATAATATAGTTTTTCTCCTGGAAACACATGCATTTATCCACTCATACCTATGTATGGGGCATGCACATAACACACACACACTTTTTTTTTCCCCTTTAGCATAGAAAAGGTAGAAATATATTCTACTTGCTAGTTATGGAATTTGGGCAGCCCCAGCCCTGCAGCCCACATTTGGCAAGACAGTGACCTGCACATGACTTCAGAACAAAAGGTTAAATAGGTTTAATAATTGTTTAAAACTAATGTTGTTTAAGTATTCATTTAATAGTACTCAAGTGCAAAACATACAAAATAGGTTAATACTAGGAGTTGGTAAGATATCTCTTCAGAATTTCCAACTGATAATTATTTTAGACATTTAAATAATGAAATTCCAGGGATTCTATTATCTGAAAAATACATGCCCTGATTTAACCTAAGTGAGACTAGGATAGAGCTATACAATAACAGATTTTATTAAAAAGTCCAGCTTTGGAAAACATGAAACTACCTACCAATGTTTTTAAAATTATTTAATACCTTTACTTATATACATCTAGAAATTATTTTAAGGCTTCATTTAAAGCCCATGCTCATCTTCAACTTTTCAGCTAATGATACAAAAGAATAGTATTAAATTATACCTTCATGCTGTTAGTAAGTAAGACATTGTAAGACCTGCAGAACTGTATAAATTCCCATTGACCTTAATTCCATTTAAATGAACTGCTGATGGAACACTGAGGTCAGAGCGAAGGCATCAGAATAGGGTGCAGCCTTCAAAAACAGGTAGACTGTATTTTAAAAGGTTCATAAATCCTTGGCCGGGTGGCTCAGTTGGTCGGAGTGTCATCTCATACACCAAAAGGTTGTGGGTCATATTCCTGGTCAGGGCACATACCTAGGTTTCAGGTTCAATCTCCAGTCAGGGCACATATGGGAGGCAACTGATCGATGCATTTCTCTCACATTGATGTTTCTTCTCTCTCCCCTTTCCTCTCTCTCTAAAATCAATAAAAACATATCCTCATGTAAGGATTAAAAAGAAAGTTTATAAAATATTAAAAAATGAAATAAAGACATTATTATGCTAGCTCTGAATACAGAATATATTAAGTAGGGAAGTTTTAAGAACAATTCTTTCTGTAGGAAGTAAACCTATGCACTAAATGCTAAAGTATAATGCCTCAAATTCAAAGTAATAAGGCTAGTTCTATGGAAGGATAATATTATGTAATTTAGCATGAAATATATTTCCTCTGGTCCCATTTTCTGATTCTAAATTATAAAATGAAAAGAAACATCTCTGGCAAATGTCTCAAGGACCCCCAAAGCAGCACCATGCACCATAAGAAGACATTCTCAGCCCCACAAATAGGAGCAAGCAGATCTGTCAGTGGTTGTGGTAATGGTTTTAAAGATCTGAAAATATTTAGCCAGTGTTCTGTAAGACCTTGAACATGAGCTACAATTACTCTTAAATGATAAAGTAATTTTAAATGTTGTTAGCATTAATATTTAAACGTTTAATCTCATGGTCCAACACTTTGCATGTTGATGAAGTATTGAGGTTCCAAGAAGGGCAGGGATTTCTGGAAGGCTGGGATGTTGATGGGAGCTGGAGTGTGGGTGGGAGGTAGGCCTCCAAGCCCTGGGGAGAAGAATAGACAAAAATGGAAGTCTGCCTTTTGGGTAAGAGTGAGCCTGGATTCCCACAATGGCATCATGTGGGAAGGAGGCACTGATGTGGTAGACCAAGGCTGAGCCCAAGATGACACACACAATAAATATAGATGCTTTTAATTAAATGCTTCAGACACTATAAATTATTTATATTAAATAATTTTATTCTAGGGCTTGTATGGTCAAAAAGAGTGCTTTATTCTCTGTAGGTTTCTCAAGTTACATTAGGCATTGTTTAGAGTGGAATACATTTTTTTAATTTTTTTGTTGACTTTAGAGAGAGAAGAAGGGAGAAGGAGATAGAAACATTGATAAGAGAGAACATTGATCGGCCATCTCTTGCATGCCACACATTGGGGATCTGGCCCACAACCTGGGCATGTGCCCTGACCGGGAATCAAAACGGTGACCTCTTGGTGCATGGGTTGACGCTCAACCACTGAGCCACACCAGCCGGGCTGTTTCTTAAAATAACTTTAAACTTATGAGGATAAATGAGGTAATTGATATAAAGCATTTGATGATGGTCATTGAAAACCTACCAATACATCCTCATTTTACTTGCAAAGAAAGATAAAATTCTAATAAAAAAAAAGTGATAGAATCAGGAAATATAAATCCATTCTTTTTTATTTCAGGTAAATAAATTAAATATAGTTGGTCTGTGAGAAGGGTGAGGATTTTGCTATCCATTGTTCCATTTCCTGAGAGTAATATACTGAAAGGTTGTTCTTTTCTTTTGAAGCCAACTGAGATAATACATTCTTGCTCCTGACAATTATATTCTATATAATTCTGACAACCCATAAAATTAAACAAATTTCCTAACAAAATCATACATGGACTATGCTCCGATGCATTCACACATGGCTGAAGGAGGGGGAAAGAAAATCACATTCACAGAACTCTTGGATAATCTCCCCCAGTTGCCTTTATCTCCATCTTCAAAAATTTATCAATTACTTTTTCCTTGGTGCCACACCTTCAGTTTACTTAGTCACTATAATACTTATTATTCTATATAATATATTATTTATTTTATTTTTGTGTTTTTCCATCCTAGACTGTAAATTATTTGAGAATAGACCATTTACATGTATCCTTTCATTTGGATAATACAATTATCCTGTGGGGAGGACATAACTGTGCTTATTTTATTGACAGGAAACAGGCTTGAAGAGGTTGGATACATTGTTTACAGTCACACAGACTTCAGTGGTAAAGTTTAGATGCAAAGCTTTTACATTTTATCAATTCTAACATGATTTTTCTTTTCACAGTTAAAAAGCTCTGAATTTGGGATGTGTTTCACCATATATGGCAAATTTTAATCACTGTCACCTAGGCAGCAGTGGTCACTTGTGTGTGTTTGTGGACCTTTGAGTTAGGGGCATGGCTGGTACAACACATGGTGAGCTTAACTGCTGTTTAAAATGTCCTCTGAAAGATTACATGACAATTTACCCTGAAATAAAATTTATTGAAAATGAATAAAGAAAGAGCAACAGAACAACAGAGCATGAATGGAATACTCCTGAAGCAACTAGAAGAATGGTTAAAATTCCATTATTTTCTTGCTAAGCAATAACCAAAAACATTATGGAACTTATCAAAAGAAGATATATACTTCCAAATAGATAAAACCATGTTACCATTTGTTGGGATCAGTCAGCTGGATGGAAGGGCACTGGAAGGTGGATGTGGCAGGAAAACTCAGTATATTGATGCTTTCAACTGACAGAACAGTTATAGCAATTATGAGAGACAACAACCTTGCTTTCAATGGAACGTTCTATGACGATGGAAGTGTTCTGTAATCTGTACAGTCCAATACAATAGCTGCCAACACATGTGGTTATCGAGCATGTGAAATATGGCCAGTGCAACTGAGAAAATGAGTTATTTTATTTTAATGAATTTAAATATAAATAGCCACATGTTCCTAGTGGTTACCATTATTGGACAGCATAGAACTAGATAGTGATGTGTAAACCAACCTGTCTCTTTAGGAAAGCTGGTGATTGTTAAGTTGGATGGTACACTGCATTTTCATATTCTCATCTGGAAAGTGCAAATATAATCTATTTCAAAATGTTGCGTGGGTTTAATGAGATATTATAGCAGACTATACTTAGCATAAATCCTGGCACATGGTAAATGAGAAGAAATGAAGGCAGTAGTAATAGTGAGAGTGGACTAGTAGTAGTTAATGTAATGATATCTTTTTTTTAAAATTTTCTTTATTGATTTTAGAGAGACAGGAAGGGAGAGGGAGAGAGAGATAGGAACATCGATGAGAGAGAACATTGATTGGCCGCCTCCTGCATCCCCACTAGGGATCGGGCCCACAGCCTGGGCATGTGCCCTGACCGGGAATCGAACTGGGGAGCTCTTGGTGCATGGGTCAACGCTCAACCAGCGAGCCACACCAGCCGGGAGTAATGATATCATCTTTATCTTCACTGACAAATAGCATGTAAGGCTTGAAAATTGCAGTAAGTGGAGGATCAGAAAAGGACACCCTCTTCATACCCACCTCCAAATGGCAAGTTGCCTAAAAATTAGAAAGTTCATTACAGATAGTAATTAGGCTATACATAATCTCAGTAAATATTGATCATCCTGGAATTTCCAGAAGCTGAATTAGTGCACATGCAATATTTCCAGGTATATATTTGCATTTTGAAAATCCAAGTGCTGGTGTCTTAGGTCTACCTTCTAATTCTTAAAGAGATGTCAGATTATTTCAAGCATTAATGAGAGCTCTAACAACAATAGACTCTTTTTCATTAACTACAGAGAGGAATATTGTGTTTGCCAAGGGGAACCTTGGTGAAATGCTAATGAGATGTCTTTGCTGAGCCCATACTGAGATCTAGGCTGTTCTAAAAACAGTTAGGTAACCCTTCTGGGAAGCTTTTGGTTTATGTTCATTAGTTTATATACTGTAGGTTTATTTCTGTGTGTGTGTAAGTAGTATGGAAGGTGTATATATGTGAGAGTGTATCTGTATGTGTGTGTATGGAGAACCAGGCTAATAAGGACAATAGAGATTGAAATGGGGGTAACATCTCGGCATTTACACCGATTCAAATTTTTGACCTACTTAAAAGTCATTAAGGAGAGAAGAGTTAAGAAGAGAAGCTGAAAGAAGCTGAATTTTAGGGAGAATGTCATTCTGTGGGATTGAGTCTGGGATTGAGTATTCTTGCCTTTTTAAGGAGGAAGGTCCAGGAGATCTAACCATATTCTCAACCTTTAAAGAGAATACAAGTAAACGTTAAATTCCAGGAGACTGACAGCTTTGAGAACAGTGAAAGAAATGAACAGTGTAGTGTACACTAACAGAAAAGGTTGTGGTGAGGATGCCCCAAGGAACTTCTTGAGTAGAGGGTATTGATAGTGGGGCACTCAAGTAGAACTGAAAACACTGGGCAGAACTTGTATAGGGACTAACACTGAGAGACCACATTGTATACAGCATCTCAGAAAACTTGTGGGAAGGTTTCAGAGAGGAGGTTGAGTCCTACCAATCACACAGTCATATATAAGCAGGCAATAATGTTGAGGTGACCTAATGGTTTATGTTCATTAGTTTATATACTGTAGGTTTATTTCTGTGTAGGTCTTCACTGGATGGTGGCGTCAGAGGACACTGGGGTACACTAGCTGCTTTGTTATTTTGGAGTTCCTGTTATTATTTAAACCTTTTTGAGTTTCTATAGTTGTATGCCACAGCAATTTAGGGTGGAGTTAGTCCAGGGTAGTTTTGGCCCCAATAAAGGACTGTTTGTCAAAAGCCTGGTCATCACTTGCCTTTTTATTGCTACCAGAACAACAGTAACTAGAATCACTAAATCCAACCCTTGAATAAAGGCCCTTCAGAGAGCTTAACGGTGGCAATGACCAAACAGTACACACTAACGGTTCTTGGCAGGAAGTGAGGAACAAGAAGTAAAGAATTACTCCATGAACAGAAAAATTGGGGGAGTGTTTCAAATAAAAAATATGTAAATTAAAAAAATGGTAGGGCCATTAGCACAAACAGCTGTTCTCTTGAGAAATAAAAACCAAATAAAGTTTAAGAACATGCTCAAGAGTACTCCATTCAAAATGAAACCTGAAGCCGCACTGGGAGATAACAAACTGCTCTGAGTGCATTGTTTAACATAACCTACAAAGGTTAAAGTGAAAGTATTTCCCTTTTCCGGCAAAAGTCATATTGATCGAGTTCTGTTTCATTGACCCTTTACTATTCTCTGGGAATGATTCCTTATCACAACATAAGGATAGACTGGAGGACATTTACGTCCTTCCATCCTTTCAATCTGATGGCTTAGTTCTAACTATCACTTACACCAAAATTTACTTAGCAGTGCTATTCATATCTTTGCCATGTGTAACCTGAGTAACAAAAACAAAATACTTAGCTTGTCCATGTCTAGAGTCACAAAAATGAAATACGACTTTACACAGTATTAAGCAAAGTTCATGAAACAGGGAACTTTATTTTAAAGATGATATTTTGAGCAATGAAAAAATTGGAAAAGAGAACAACAGGAAGGACGAAAGTTGGAATTATATATGTCAGAGGTAATAGATCAAAAGGTGAGGAGTACATAAAGTGTTCCAAGTCTAGTCGACAAATTTGACATAAATAAATCACTAGGACCAGATGGCAATCACCCAAGAGTTTTGAAGGAACTCAAGGGTGAAATTGTGGAACTGTTGGCCAAATGTGTAAACTGTTACTGCAGTCACCTTGCCAGAGGACTGGGCAATTGCTGATGTGATTCCCATATAAACAAGGACTCTTGAGAAAACCTTGGAAACAAAGTATAGATTAGCAAGACTGCCAGGTATGAAAAAAAATGGGGAGAATAATAGAAAAGAGTCAATTACACTGCATATCTTTTTTTTTAAATCCTCACCTGAGAATATTTTCCCATTTATCCTTAGATACAGTGGGAGGGAGGGAGGGAGGGAAAGAGGGAGAGAGAGAGACAGACAGACATCGATTGCCTCCAGCATGACTTTGACCAGGACCAGAACCTAACTGCAACCAAGGTACATGCCCTTGAGGGGAATCAAACCTGTGACTCCTTGGCCCCCAGACAGACACTCTAACCTTTGAGCCAAACCGACCTTGGTTACACTGTATATCTTTCTGTATCTAGCTTACTGGAGTAAAAACTGCACAGTTTTGGTGAGAGGAAATCATACAGTATGGCCTCCTTGGGTTTTCTGAGGTTTTAAGTGGTAATTGTGTTGCCAGAAGAGGCATCATTTACTCTTTTTTTTTTTTTAAGTGTTTTTTAAAAGATTTACTTATAATGGCTGTTTACGCCCGAGTTAGCAAGGGATTGGGGAAATCTTCCTGTCACATATTAAAAACCAACAATGAGGAAAACACACGGCTCACTAGGAGCACTTTTCTTTCTTTTTTCCCCCTTCATTCTTTTATTTTTCACAACAGGTTGATTTTATGTTATTCATCACCATGGGTATACCCGGTCGCAGCGTGATTCCGTCTCTGAGCAGTTGGCCAGTTCTCAGCGGCCAGGCCGCGGAGATGTCACAGGGAACCCTGACCTCCCTCATAAGGTCCAGCTGCCCCAGTAGTCATTGGAAGTACTGGGCCTCTCCACACGTTCTTGACCTTCCTCTGACTCATTTTCGTATCCATTCAGTGTCTCCTGCAGCCTGTGATAATGGCCATACAGTATGGGACGTCTGGATTTCTCAGACTTGGCGGAAGGACTGGGAGTTTTTGGAGAGGCTCTTTTTCTTGCCCTGCCTTGACGGGGTCTTTTAGCCTTCGTGGTTGCCGTGGGCCCGTTTTTGTTTCGATTCAGTGCCCCATTCGGCCTGTGAAAATGGCTGTCTAGGACGGGACGTCTCGATTTCTTAGACTTGACTGAAGGACTGGGAGATTTGGGAGAGGGTTTTTTCCTTGAACACCCTGGAAGGGGTCTTCTCACCTTCGTTGTCTTGGGTACCTTGCCCCCGCCTCTGGACCTCAGTGGACTGGTGGCCTTCCTCTTACGCCTCCCTTTGGTGCTTAGGGCTGGATTTTCCATAACTGCTAAGCGCTTGTGGGTTTCTTGGTCACCTCTGCCATGTCAGTGTCTCCCAGTGGACTAACCCAGAACGCCGCAACTCCGTCTATATGCTGCTCCCAGGACAATGAGGGCCACGCCCTTCTGCTTTGTTTGCTCAGCAAGGCCCTCCTCCAGCCAGTAGTCGAAGGGGAGGGGCTCAGGCCACCTGGAGCACCGGCTGACCTGTCCGTGGGGGGCATGCTGGCAAGGCCGAGATGCTCTTCCTGGAGGGACACTGGTGCAATTCTTTTTTATGAACAGCTGTAACAAGCTTCCAGCTTCTTGGTGGAGATTCTTTGTGATCAGTTTCAGTCCATTTATTTCCCTAAGTAGAGGGTCCCTCATCAGGGTTTTGTCCCCTGTGCCTGAGGACAGTTTCTGTGGCCAACTGTAACTGGGCGACCAGATTCCAGCAATATGGTGGAGGCATTAGATAGTTAGATGTTCTGATTTTTAAAAAAAATCAACTTGATTGATTTTGACATCCCATTGTCAGTCTCGACAGGGCTTCGTCTTTATAGCCTTAGATATAAGACTTCTGTTCAGCTAGTCTTTAGTGGTTCTCATTGACGGTTGTTCTGTAATTTAGTATGTTGATGTGGTTGTGGGAGGAGGCAGGCACAGTGTTCCCGCACTCTGCCATCCTGACCGGAAGTCTCCCCAGGTTCTTTTAAAATTCATTTAATATGCCTTAAAAACAACTTTACAATAAAAGAACAATATGACATTCTTAACTTAAGACTATAAAATGGTTTAGCAAATGAACAGTTCCATTACTACCAGTTTCTTTTTTTATCTTTATTGTTGTATTACAGATGTTCAACCCCCCTCCCTACTCTCACCCTCCTCATACCTTCCCCACACTATTGTCTGTGTCCATTGGTTATGCATATATGCATATAAGTTCTTTGGTTTATCTCTTCCTATCCACCCCCCATCCCCCTTCCCTCTGAGGTTTGTCAGTCTGTTCCCTACTTCTACGTCTCTGGATGTATTTTGATCTTCAAGCCAAGAAGACAAAAGTGGGAAATTTCAAAAGGATATCTGAATAAGAAGAAATGTTAGGTCAATTTTACTGTACTTCAAGAGTATACTTATTATAACTTGACTCCCAAGCAGGTTTTAGTGATCACTGTAGCTTTAAACACTAGCAGAATGGGGTCCATCAGAGACAAAGCCTTAAACAAATCAGAGCATCTGCTGTAGACCACAGAGCCTTGGGCACCGTGAGGGGCAGCAATTAACCCAGAGTCCCTCCCCAATGTACAGTTGCTGTGTATGTGTATTTTCATGTATCACAATGACTCAGTAAAGTAGATAATACTATAAAACTTTGCAGCCTATAGTTAATACTGTATTGCACACTTAAAAAATTATAACAGTTGATCTCAAGTGTTCTTATCACAATAAAAAAATCCTTGGTGTTTTAAAATAACATATATAATTCTACAGAAACAGGCAGAATATAATATTAACCTTGTTATGTGCAAGTGCTTTTCATGACATCATGAATTTTGGCATAATTTCTTTTTTCACTTATCAGTTGACCTAATTATTTTCTCACTGCTTAGGATACTTTTCTATTTCCTATTTCTACAAGGTGAATATAATATGTAAAGACATGAAAAAAATGCACTTTTGGCTGACATACATTTTCTTTTGTTACACATATAAGAGAACTAATGTGAAGAGAAATGAACTTAATTAAATTTAGAGAGCATTGAGGGGAAGAACTAAGATGAAACACTATGACAGTTTTGTTACCACTGTAATTAGGTAGTTATTAATAATAGAAAGAAGCAAAGGGGAGGCCAGAATTTATAAGCATGGTCATCTGGGCAGCTCCACCAGGAAGCTGCAACTTCATCTCCACAGGGAACCACCAGTCCATTCCCTGCAAATCACTGGGGAAAGGGACTGGACCAAGGGGAAGATGGGCGAATGCACAGTGAAGTCGGGGTGATGTAGGGAAGGCGCTTGCCTGTCAGTCTAACCTGGTAACAAAGATAATTAGCTGTGGGCACACTGTAAGCACACTAAATCTTAGATGGTTAGAATCCCCAGAGACGATTCTCTCTCTCTTTCTTTCTTACTTTTCTTCTGCTTCCTTGCACTTGTCCATGCTCCTTCCATAGCCATGTAGCCCTAGAAGCCGTATGGCCCCCAGTCATGCAGATCCCACACACAATGGACTGCAGCTGGGAACACAAGCTAAGCTAGTCAGATGCTGGACTGGACTGCGAAAATATGGAATGGCAGCTTTGGGCAGTGGCTTTGATTCTAGCTCTGCTGAAGACACAATGGGACTTTTCCCATGGCAGGACAGAGGAGATGTGACCTCGCACATTCAGGGGTTTAATTCCACAGAAATAAAGTTTTCATCCTCCCATGCAGTCCTCAGGAAATTTTTAATCCCATGGTACCCCAAGAGTTCCATTTCCACCAGCAAAAGGGGGGGGACACAGAGGTCACCTCACTGATAACAGTTTTATACTAAATTCTGTGTTCTTGAAAGGTAGTTATTAATAACTAGTTACTCAAATTAAATTACTTTTTAAAAGAAAATGTGGTCATGCCCTGGCTGGGTGGCTCAGTTGCTTGGAGGGTCGTTCCATACACCAAAAGGTTATGGGTTTGATTCCTGTTCAGGGCACATACCTAGGTTACGGTTCGATTCCCAGTCAGGGCATGTATGGGAGGCAACTGATCAATGTTTCTCTCCCACATCAATGTTTCTCTCTCTTTCTCCCTTCTTCTCTCTCTAAAATCAATATAAAACATATCTTCGGGAGAGGATAAAGAAAAAATGTGGTCATGCACTACAAACAAACTCCTGATTCTAATCATACCATTTTAGCTGTTACTCCTCAGCCATCTTGTTCTTTTATTCCCTTTTCTCCCAAAGTATCACTAATTATTTTCAAGTTAGGCTTCCTTTCCATCGATTTTAGGAGCTGAAAATGTAAATAGGTTTAAGAAAGATTAAAAAAATTACTTTTTAAAAAAATCAATTGCTACTATTTATTAAAATACCTTGAAAACATATTTTTGTTTTCATTTGTTTTGAATCAGAATTGAGTTTTAGAAAAATTTCAGTCCAAATTAAAAGATGTGAAATGAAGTAACAAAGAAAATGTGTTTCCTTGATGATACAGAATTTACATGTGTTGGGGATGGTGGGGGGAGGTAAAAATCTGTGTATGCAAAAATTTCAGGTCCGTTCCTAAGGATGGTCTGCTCATACACAGGAAGGCATAGCAGAGGTCACCTGCTACAGGGCTGAGAGCTGAATAGTGATATCAGAGACTGTGCAGTGCTAGAAGGAGACACTTTCTTTCCTTAGGCTCATCTATTGGACAAAGACTCATTAATACTGTAGGTCACTTCTTAGACTGCCAGGCTACTACAGTCCTTCACCAAGCGATAAGTGATTCAATCTTCAGAGATACAGTAGCCCAGTTCAGACTCTGTATTCTATGTCTTTAGGATGGAGTCACACACACATATACACACACTCACCATTACAGTATAATGGCAGATATAATGCTTGGGTTGATACAGAGGGAGACCTGAGTTTGTCACCCCAAAATATTTGAAGATGGTTATTTTTAAGAAAGAAAAGACTCAAAAGAACATTTGACCCTCCCCTTTCTCCTACTTGAAAGAATTCAGATAGAAAAACCCTCTTTGGGAAGGGAACCTTAACATATTCACCTTAGTATATAGGAATTAAGGTGGCAGGCAGGGAGAAATCTAGTAAAGCCTATTTGTTGGACTCCCCTCTGTGTCCCATGGTTTCTAGATGGTCCAGCAAGAATTGGTTTATCACATTTTCTCTTCCTCATTTACCTGTGAATTGCCTACTGTCCCTCTGAAATCCTAGATACCCGCCTTCTCTCCTTTGTCTAGAATGGCATATAATCCTCAACTTCCCGATTGGTCCTATATTGTTAGGGAACCCCACTGTGATCATATTGTAATATGTTTTTTTCCTGTTAATCTGTCTCATGTTAATTTGATTATTAGTTCAACCAGAAGAATTTAGAAAGTTGGGAGAAAAAATTATTTTGCCCCCCTCCCACTAACAAAAAGCTTAGAAATCTCTTAGAAAAAGTGGGTAAAGTATAGAGATCTTAAGGTAGCAATTTGAAACACAATTATAAACATGAAATATTTACAGAATGCACTCCAAATAAAATACATGGACTTCATTATGTTTTAAACTCATAGTCAAATCTGTTATATAATTTGGTTTTTATAATGAGTGTTGAAGTAGTAGGTCATTCTGTTCCAAAATACGAATTGATGGAAGGTACTTTTAAAAGGCAGGTGGCGTAACACTGCTGATAAATGACCACAATACATTTTTCTAACTGACCTAAACATCATCAGAACATTCTACCACTCCCACCCCTCCTCATCTGGTCCTCCTATTGTGCTGTGCCTGACAGGTTTTTGTTTCTTTAAAAAATTTTTCTCATATGTACTTTAAGCAATGCCACACATTTGTGGGATGGTTCCCTGAGGTTAAGAGGTAGACTGAGAGGGCTTATAAGTAGGGGTTTCAGTAGGAGGTGGGGTGAGGTGATTTCTCTACTGGAAACTCCAATGGAAAAATGCATTTTCTTCTTTATTTTATTGTTTTTCTATGAGAAGCTAATGGATTGACAAGGGGATTAAACCCACAGCCTTGGCCTCATTAGCACCACACAATTAAGAAAAGAATAGAATAAATATCTACTGTTGTTCTCAAAGTACTGCTATTTTCTTAGCAATTTAGATGTTTATTCAAGACATTTTAACAAAATGACAAAAAGGGATTTCCCTTGTTAATAGTAGTGACAGTAATTATTATATTTAATTGCAACAACATGTATAAAGAAAATATAATAATCATATTTAATATGAAGTGATTAAAACTTATACAACACTTGTTATGTGCCAAAACTTTTGTGTTTGACCTGGCTGGTGTGGCTCAGTGGGCTGAGTGTCATCCTATGCAACGAGAGGTTACTGGTTTTATTCTCAGTCAGGGCACATGCTTTGGTTGTGGGTTTGATCCCTAGTAGGGAGCATGCAAGAGGCAGCCAATCAATGTTTCTCTCTCTCTAAACTCAATAAAAACATATTAAAACCAAACCAAACCAAACCAAAATTTTTGTGTTTTACACAGACTTGTTTTATTCTGACAAAAATGCAAAGTTGAAGGTACTATAAGTATTCCCATTTTTATAGAATAAGAAATTGAAGTATTGAAAGTTCAATAAGTTGTCCAAGGCCACATGGCTAGTAAATGATGCAGCTGGGATTTAAATCAGGCATTTCGGATCCAGAATATTCCTAGCCACCATGTTACACTGCCTTTCTAAAAGCATGTTCCAGAACATTTCCCAAACTTTCATATGCACACGAATCATCTGGTGATCTTGTAAAAATGCAGATTTTGATTCAGTAGTCCTGGAATAAGGAGGCCTGGTATTCTGCATTTTTAACAAGTCCCCAGGTGATTCTGGTCTTTGAGACACACTTTGAATAAAATATAATGCTCAAGCCTTCTTGGAAATGCATTTTTTGAGAGGGGCTAGCATTACCATTGTAATTAGCTAGTTATTAATAATAGACAAGGAGCAAAATGAAGACCAGACATTATAAGCATGGTTATTTGGGCAGCTTCACTAGGAAGCTACAACTTTGCACTCCCCAGGGAACCACCAGTCCATTTCCTGCAAAGCACTGAAGGAAGGGACTGGACGAAGGGGAAGATGAGCACATGTGCAGTGAGCTGGGATGACTTAAGAAAGTTACTTTTGAGGATTCCAAAATGGTGGCGGAGTGAATGGAAGCTACAGAGACCATCTCCCAGGACCAAATTAGAATTACAACTAAAATAAAGACAAATCATCGGGAAAAAGCAACAGAAAAGCAGTTTGAAAGGACCATATAACCAGGGACACTGAATCGAGCCTGGTAGGTCTGTGGAGGCATGAGAGGAGGGCTGGGAGCCCTCTGATAGCAGCGGTTTTAGCTGTGAGCAGTGCCCTCGGGGTTAAAATCTCAAGCTGGCTCCACAGCGCAGAGGGCTGGGACAGAGCACTAAATTAGCTACAGCCACTGACCTTGGGCTCCCACAGAGGAAGGGCGGACTGGACTGGAACTGTGTGGGGACACTTGGGATTTGGAGGGTGCTCAGAGTTTTTGCTGAGTTGCGGCCACACAGGATGGTGGCCATCTTGCTCCTTCCCAGAGCTCTGGGGAGAAGCAGCAGCCTCTCCCTCAGAGATTCAACTCCACCCAGCTGGGCCAAAGAAATGCAAATTGAGGCTCAATAACAACCAGCATCTGCCCCACCCTCGGAAAATCCTCTTCCACTGAACACCTGAGGGAGTTTTTCATTCAACTGAGAACCCAAGGCTCTTCAAGTAACTGAGACTAATAGCCTCCAGGCAAAAGCTAGAGGATAACTGAACCTTTCCTGGGCTTGCAAATCTACCCAGGAAAGTAAGACTTGACACTGGTGTTTAACGTGGGTCCTCCCATGCTCACCCAAACCCAGTAGAGGGAGCCACAAACAGCAGAACACCAACACCCATAGGGAAAAATTGGCAGGCTTTAAAACCCACTGAGATAGCCAAAATGGTGAAACAAAGAAGCAAATCCCAAATTAAAGAAAAAGAGACTTCTACCGAAGATGAGATAAATGAAATGCAGTTAAGCAAGTTATCAGAGGTAGAGTTCAGAGCCATGATCTTGAGGAAGCTCAACAGCATGAGTAAGGACATCAACACCATGAGTAAACATATAGAAACATTGAAAATCAACCAATTGGAAATGAAAAACCACCAAGAAGAAATGAAGAATGACATAGCAGAAATAAAGAACACATTGGAAGGACTAAACAGCAGAGTAGAGGAAGCTGAGGACTGGATCAGTGAATTCGAAGACAGGGTAGACAAAAATCAACCAATCAGAAAACCAAAAGGAAAAAACAATGAAAAAAAAGGAAGACAGCTTAAGAGAACTGAGGGACAACTGGAAACGTAATAATATTCGCATCATAGGAGTCCCTGAAGAAGAAGAAAATGAGCAAGGGTTAGAGAATATATTTGAAGAAATAGTGACAGAAAACTTCCCAAACCTGGTGAAGGAAGAAGGCATTCAAGTTCAAGAAGCATAGAGCCCCACGTAAGAAGAACCCAAACAGGCCCACACCAAGACACATAGTAATTAAAATGCCAAAAATTAAACACAAAGAGAGAATCCTAAAGGCAGCAAGAGATAAGCAACAGGTTACCTACAAAGGAACCCCCATAAGGCTACCAGCTGACTTCTCAACAGAAACACTACAGGCCAGAAAGGAATGGCATGAAGTAATCAAGGTCATGAAAAACAAGGATCTGAGTCCAAGACTACTCTATCCAGCAAGGCTATCATTCAAAATAGAAGGTCAAATAAAGAGCTTCCCAGACAAAAAAAAGGCTAAGGGAATATATTAGCACCAAACCAGCACTGCAAGAAATGTTGAAAGGACTGTTGTAATTAGTAGAAGAAATAGGATGAAAAATATAACTACACTAAACAAAAATGGCAATAAATAAGTACATATCAATAATTGAATGCTCCGATAAAAAGACACAGAGTAGCTGATTGGATAAGAAAACATGACTCACATATATGTTGTTTACAAGAGATCCACCTCACAACAAAAGACTCACATAGGTTGAAAGTGAAGGGATGGAAAAAAATCTTCCAAGCAAATGGAAAGGAAAAAAGAGCTGGGGTAGCAAGACTCACATTTGATAAAATAGATTTCAAAATGAAGGCCATAACTAGAGACAAAGAAGGTCACTACATAACATTGAAAGGATCTATCCAACAGGAAGATATAACCTTGGTAAACATATATGCACCCAATATAGGAGCACCAAAATATATTTAAAATCTTCTGGAGGACTTGAAAGGGGAAATCGACAACAATACAATGATAGCAGGGGACTTCAACACCCCGCTGACATCACTGGATAGATCCTCTAGACAAAAACTTAACGAGGAAACAGAGACTCTAAATGAAGCACTAGATCAAATGGATTTAATAGATATCTAGAGAATTATACCCCAAAACTGCAGAATTCACATTCTTCTCAAGTGCACATGGGACATTCTCAAAGATAGACCACATGTTAGGACACAAAATAAGTCTCTACAAGTTCAAGAAGATTGAAATCATATCAAGCATCTCAGATCACAATGGCATGAAACTAGAAATCAATTGCAACAAGAACATGCAAAGACATTTGAACACATGGAGGCTAAATAGCATGTTATTAAATAATGAATAGGTTACCAAGGAGATCAAGGAAGAAATTAAAAACTTCCTGTAAACCAATGAAAATGAACACACAACAACACAAAATCTATGGGATGCAGCGAAAGCAGTTCTGAGAGGGAAGTTCATAGCACTCCAGGCCTACTTCAAGAAACAAGAAAAATTTCTAATTGACTATCTAACCTCACAACTTAAAGAACTAGAAAGCAAACAAAAAGAAAACCCCAGAGCAAGTACTAGGAAAGAAAGAGTAAAGATCAGAGCAGAAATAAATGACATAGAGACCAAAAAAACAATTCAAAGGATCAATGAAACAAAGAGCTGGTTTTTCAAAAAGATAAAATAAATAGTATGGAAATTTAGTATTGGCAGTTTTGTAATTCTTAAATGGATTCATGGATGTTTTATTTTATTTTAATGTCATTTTTTTTTAATCCTCACTGGAGGATATTTTTCCATTTATTTTCAGACAGAGTGGGAGGAAAGGGAGGGAGAGAGAGAGAGAGAGAAAGAGAGAGAAATATCGATGTGAGATAGACACATCGATTGGTTGCCTCCTGCATGATCCTGACCAGGGCTGGGACCAAACCGAAACCGAGGTACATGCCCTTGACCAGAATCAAACCCATAACTCCTTGGTCCAAGGGCCAATGCTCCGACTGCTGAGCCAAACCGGCCAGGGCCACGGATGTTTTATTTTATTGTCCTGCTTTAAAATGTATATGTTTGTATATATATATATATATTTTTTTTTTTTTGGTATACATCAAATATTATATAATAAAATGTTTGGGAATATTAAGAAAAAAAAAAAAAAAAGAAAGGTACTTGCTGCTAGTCAAAACTGGGAACACAGATAATTACCAGAGTGGGTGGGGCCACTGCACACCTATGAAAATTTGGGAATACTTAACCCCCAGACAAAGGAGCTCACTTGTTTGGCACTCTCCTGTGGCTCGTGGCTCTTTTGGCTCTTGGCTAAAGTTCCTCTGGCTTTGCTCCTGCCTGTGTTCCCTCCATGGCCATGTGGTCCTGTGTATCCCACACACAATGGACTGCAGCTTGGAACACAAACTTACCTAGCCTAACGCTGGATTATACTGTGCAAATATAGAACAGAAACTCTGGGCAACGTCTTTAATCTTAGCCCTTTTAATGGCACACGGGACTTCTTCCTTAGTTGAAGGGAATTGGGAACTTGGAAACTGAGTAATTGAACTCCAAGCAAATAAATCCCACTCATTCTTCTGTGTGAGTCTCTAAAGATTACTTTTCTCATGACATAGAAAGAAACCCACATCCCCCAGCAACAGGTGGGGACAAGGAGAACTCCCCACTGATAACACTAGGACTGAAGAGAAAAGAAATATAGAGAAATTAAAAACATGCATGTAAATGCACATAAAGATTCTAAGCTAAATATTCTACAGAGAGTGGATTTCATTTTGTAATGGGCTAAATACAGTAATAAAATTACCTTAGGTGTTTGAGTACAGTACTACTTATAAAGGTAAACAGTATTACAGGAAACTTGTAAAATTTTGAGTAAAACACTCTTGCATTTTCAGATTTTAAGCTATTTCTTCTTCTTAAGAAACTCTGATATTTCTTACCTTATCTCGTATTATGAGGAAAGTAATAAAATCCTTGAACATCCCCTAATCAGTTACAAATCTGGAAAATCCAGGAATAAGGCGGGAAATGGAGAAAAAGGAAACTTTCCAACTTTCTGAAACACAGTTGAAGAGACAGGCTAAGAGCAGGCAGAGATGCTCCCTCCAAAGTGTTGCAATTGGTCTGTCTCCTGAGATTCTCCCAACAGACCAATCTTTTAGACTTAGAGCTCTCTGTTAGAACACAAACACATGTAGCATAGTAAATGGTAATGTGTTCATAATAGACATTTCAAAGGGGATGGCTTTCTTTTTACTTTTTAAAAATTAATTTATTTTTGTCACAGATGTTTCTCCTTTTCCCTCCATTGACACCCTCCTCCCAATCTCCCCCCACCCCTCCCACCCCGTCCCTAGCGGGGATGGCTTTCTAACCAGGATCCTTCATTGACTAAGCAAGGTCTCTCAAGTCCAATAGGAGGGATTACTAAGGAAAGGGAAAGGCAGAAATCCCAGAGAGAAGACTCCAGCAAGGTCTGTGTAATGGAATCGCAATTTTGCCTGGGTTTGCTTGAGCATATGATATTATTTCTGACTTTCCTCACAGGGCCAGGTATATAGATTCACAGCTTCTCTATTAGCTGAATTTTCACCTTAAAATAGGTGAAGTATGCAGTTTTATTTTTTAAAGCAAAGGAAAACATCTATTTAGATTATGAATACTTTTCTTATACTCCCTCTTGATTCAATAAACTGTTGATTAGCCTCCATGATTACTAACTTCATTTAGGGGAATAAGTATGTGAGAGGTTTGGTAATTATTTGAGACACTTGCAAATAGGAGGACTTTCAAAAGCTGACTCAAGGTGAGAAGGTAGATCACAGTTTGCCTATTTTCTTTTGACTCTCTCTAGATGCTAATAACTGCTAATTAGAGAGAGCAAGGAAAGCAGTGGTTGGTAACACACTTTAAAATTCAATCTCATAATATGGAAGTTGACTGACCCTTCTCAAAAGCTAAATGAATGCAGTTCTATTTGTCAGGTATTTTATTGGCTTTGCAAATCATATTAATAGTTTTACATGTAGGCGTTTAACCAGAAGCTTTTCCCCCCCCGTTATTTATGCAACTGACCAGTCAAAGCAGGATAAAATTTTGGAAGTGAAAGAATGGCAGGTGGTAGATAATAAAGGTGATCCCAGACTCTATGGCAAATACAGATTCCATGATTTTCATCCATAAGTAGATAGCTTGCCATTTTATCACTTAAAACATTAAGTATGTGTATTAAGGGACATTTTTATGATTTAAATCTGATAATTTAAGTGCAGTTATTCAAATTTTTGAACAGACTATTTATCTCTTTTGAAGGTGTGTGAAAAATATAGCTGAGGGAGAAACAGACTTAGGTAAAAACTAATATTTACAAGGAAATTATCAAAGATTTTTAAAAAATAGTCATTTGGCTTCATGTAGATAAAATGTTAAAATAGCTAAGTGAATTTTTACATTTTCCATGTGACACCGTTATGATAACCTGGTTATTATTTAACAGAAAAGGAGCGAAGAGGAGCCTAGATAATATAGGCATGCCATTTATACAGCTTTGCCAGGAAGCTGCAATTAATACTCTCCAGGTCTATATTCCCGGCAGATCGATGGAGGAAGGGACTGGACAAATGCAGTTTAGACGCATGCTCACTAAGATCTGGATGATGTGGGGAGATGCTTACCTGTCAGTCACACCTGGGAACAGGTAATTGGCCAGAATAGGCATGGCCACTACAAGGGTGTGATATCTGAGATATTTAAACTCCTGAACAAAAGGAAGTTCGCTCTCTTGGATCTTGGCCCTCTTGCTCTCTCAAGACTCCTGTTGCAAGGGACATGCTCCCCTGCACTTGCCCACATGGCTCACGGCCATGTGGGGCCCTCACAATTGGCTGATGGACTGAATCTAGCCTGGTACTCTGCTGGACTCAGCTTCACCATGGAATGAAAACTCTGGACACTGGCCCTGCTCCTAGCTCTACTGGACCCACAGCTGCATGTCATTCAGGACTGGTTTAAGGAAACTGGGACTTTGTTAACCAAGGGATATAAATTTCACACTAATAGATATCACTCATTCTCCCACCTGAGTCTTAGAAAATTATTTTTCTCAAGATATCGCAAGAGCCCCACTCCTACTACAGACAAAGAAATCCCACCCACTCATTTCTCCAGCAACAGCTGTAGTACTGTAGCCAATTTTTAAGAATCATGAAATCAGAATTATCCCAAATCTTTAAAGTTCCCAATTTAAAGAAAAACATAAATGAAATAAAATTGATTTAAAAAAAAACCGAGTAACTTATTCAAACTCATGTAAAATAGTAAGTTTAAATATTAAATTGTAAATTTATTGACATTAATAGTAAAATACTAAATTGTGGACCAAAAGGGGTCAAATACTAAACCTGACTAGCACAGGGAGGCCCGTGTGGAGGCCTCACAAACTCAGAGACCTAAAGTAACCACATAGGATGGTCTGAAATTAAAACTTTTTAACTAAAAGCAGTTTATAGTGGGTAGTCATGTCCCAGGCTAGAATCTTCCCTGACAAAGGTCAATCTTTACCCTAACTGAGACTGTTGTCTTTTTGCATCTACCTGACAAACATGCCCTTGCAAAAACAAAGTAATTTCTCCTTTTCCAGACCCCTCAAAGCACAGGCACTGAATCAGAACAGAAACCACAAAACCCCTCATTGTCATTGTTATGTTAATTATTGATAATTAACTATCCTGTAACAGACGAATGTGTCTATCATTTTACTTTTTTAGCCAGTCTCAGAATTCCCCCTCTTCTGCTTTCTCCCACCTCCCTAATCTATCACCAGTGGATTTCATGTAACCCACTTGAGTCTCTTTTTAGTATAATGTATAAAGCAGGGTGCAGAACTGCTGTTTGCCAGAGCATTTTCTCAAGCCATTGAGGTTTTTCTTCCCAGCAACTGTCATCAGTTTGGCTCAAAGAAACTAAAAAATTCTCTACAGGTTTGAACGTTTTTTTACGTTAACAAAGTTATCCTTATCAGACTCTTAGCAAATTAGCCTGAATTCTAATTTAGTAGAAAAAATATCCAGTAAATATCTTGCAAAAAATGTCAGGTAAACTAGCTTTTTCTTTTGCCAGAAACAATTTATCCTTGACCTCACAGAAATAGAAGCATGATACTTTTGAAATTAACAACTGTTATTAACTCCTCTAATATTTAGATTGTAATAATTGCAATGCTATATAATTAAAACATTTGTCAGATTCTAATTCTAACCATGCTTAAATAGCAGAAGTAAACAAACTCTCTCTATATTATTTCTAGTCAGTAAAACCCAGGACAAGAGGCTTGTATAATGATTGTGGTTCTTCAGAGTATAGACTTGGTGTAATTTATTTGAATGTCCTGAAATACGTATTTCTTTACAGTTGATTTGTGTAATCATTATGCTTTGTTGACTGTTTGAAAGAGAAAGTATTAATATTGTGTATCTAATTAATAGACTTAGTAATTAATCACATTTGGTGCAATTACTCAGTATCTTTCAAAGGATAACATTTAGTGTATAAATAGACACAATCTATTAAATTTGTTCCGACTGTTTGCAGTATATTTTGCTAGTCTCCTATTGTTATTTACTGTATTGTGCCATATAGTTTAAAATATCAAGTAATACAACAAACAACAAGTGCTGGCAAGGATGTGGAGAAAAAAGAACGCTCGTACACTGCTGGTGGGAATGCAGACTGGTGCAGCCACTATGGAAAGCAGTGTGGAGTTTCCTCAAAAAATTAAAAATGGAACTGCCATTTGACTCAGTGATCCCACTTCTAGAATATATCTTAAGAATATCAAAACACCAATCAGAAAGAATATATGAACATTCAGAAAGAATATATGCACCCATATGTTCATAGCAGTGTTATTTATAATAGCTAAGATCTAGAAACAGCCCAAATGTCCATCAGTAGATGGATGAATAGAAAAAAGCTGTGCTATATTTACACAATGGAATACTATGTAGCTGTAGAAAAGAGGGATCTATTACCCTTTGAGACAGCATGGAGAGACCTGGAGATGATTATGCTAAGTGAAATAAGCCAGTCAGAGAAAGACAAATATCACACGATCTCACTTATATGTGGAATGTAATGAACAAAATAAACTGATGAATACAATAGAACCAGAGGCATGGAAATATGGAACAGACTGATGAATCTCAGGGTGGGTGGGTGCGTGGGGGAACAGATTAACCAAAGACCTTACATACACATATGCATTGTCTATGGACACAGACAATGGGGTGGTGAAGGCCTGGGGCAGGGCGAGAATCGGGTGGAGGGGGGCAATGGGGGAACAAAAGAGGACCCATTTGTAATACTCTTAACAGTAAAGATTTAAAAAAATACCCCAAAAGATAAAAAATAAAATATGTAATAAAATGGCCTGAATATTTATTCTACATTATGAAATAAAAGAATGAATAATCTATTTAATGCATATATAAAATATACATTTCCATTATGAATGGTACTAGTAATGGGTTAAGTATGAACACGTTGTGACAAATATTTAATATCAGATAAAGTTAACATCTCATCTTAGTGAGAAATTTTAACTCTTCCCCGAAGATCTTACTAACTGTAACAAATTAATTATGTAATAAAATAACCTGGTTAGTGTTTTATGCTTTTAATTCCCATCTTCATTCTTTACTGGAGTTGCTCGTGAATAATACAAAGGTCCAAGGATATAAAAGGTCAAAATAAGAATTACCATTATATATCCCAAAGTTCATCTCTCTCACAAAGGCATCAAATATCAAGCCTTTTCTCCTTGCTATTAAAATCACAGATCTGAGACCTGTCTATGTCCTTTTTTTCCTTAGTATCCCAAATTCAGCTTAAATGCTTAGTTAAGTGCTTTTAATTGACACAGCATCAGATAGCTTTTGGAGAATTGAATTGCTATAACGTGTGTTTACTACTCCTCATTTGGTTAAAATCTACCTTTCTAGCATTAAAGAACAACTTCTAATTGTTGTATCTTGGGATTTGATGATTCATTCGTTCTTCACCTTATCTATATCCTCTTTGGTTTTATAGGTTTCAAGTAATTTTCTCTCAACCTTTAAACCTCTGGACTGATTTTTTTTTTTTTTAAATTAAGTAACTTTTCTATTCCTTTGGTCATTCAAAAAAATTTACTCCTCTGAACTTTCTCCATTTCTGTTTATTCTAGCAAAGTGTGTCCCAATCAGAATAGCATAGAGTGTCTCTCTTGGTGAGAGCATTGGTGGTTTTGCAGTGAAGTGTTTTCTGTCTTATTTTCAGTACCTTTCTGGATGATGTCAGCATTGATGGGTTTTTTCAGCTGCAGCAGTGCCTGGGTTGAATTAATAGGGCAAGGTGTAGGAAAGCACAGAACACTATTTGAAAGATAGATAAAATTTTTCTGTTTTAAAATCTGATTCTCTTTACACCCATTTTAGAGCCCGAATATAATTGATTTAGACTCCCTGCACACATTTGGCTACAATGTAAAATTTGAGGATTTTTTACATTATAGATTTACAAAGGGCCAAATTTAACACAGTTTACTCAGCCAATAACTGAATAAATGATTGAAACATTTGTATCACAGTCTTATCCAGACAAATACTATGATCAAATTATTATGATATTGCAGGAGGAAAATATAGATTAATATAAATATTCCTCTCAGAAGTCAGTTATATTCAAAGTTGCATTCAAAGATTAGACTATGCCAAGACCACAGCCTAAGTATTAGCTTTTTAAAACTTTAGAAAATTTGGCTGAATCCAGGTAGATATTCTGCGCATTGGTAGAAAAAATAACATTGGATCAGTCAAGTGGAACAAAATTTGTCACCCCAAAATATGCCTCTTTGGCATAGTATTATTTGATGCTGATTAATTTAAGAGACAACAGACATAAGTGAAGCTCTGAAAACCTAGTAGAAGTTCCCCTTTTGTAAGAGACATTTACATTTATAATAAGGGAAATCTTTACTCATAAGGGTATCTCCCTCTCTGTACCAGGAAGAGGAGGATGACTGTATCTCTAGAAACTATCAATGGAGAAAGTAAGGGACTCAATTCTGTAAAGCCCTTTGGAGCTATTTACCTTTTGCTATGTGGGATGCTGCCTGATTCATAAATTGTTCATTGAAGCCAATTAGATCTTAAAATTTGCTCAGTTGAATTTTTGTTATTTAACAGAATGACTTTAACTCACTCTGTCTCCAATAGTATCCCTTTTCCTCCACATACAATGAGAGGCTGGGTTTCAGAGTAGGACAATGAATGGGTAGCATCAAGAAAGACAGTGGGATATAAAAGGGTAAAAGCTTAACATCTGGAAATGTAAAAAAAATTGGGGAAACAAATGGAAGGAAAGATATATCATCTCTTACAAGAGGAGGAAGAAACAAAAAAACGAAAAGACAAGAAAAAAAAATCTTTAAAGTAAAATGAAAATACAAGGCTAACTGACTGAAAACTCACTCTCTCCTACCAAGAAGTTGCTGGCTGGCTGGTATGATTTTCACTAATTCCCTACTGGTCTCAGCCTCTGATCCCCCAACCTGGATCTGCCTAAGACCTAAACTCAATCATCAAATGCCTCAGCAGTGTTAGAGCTTAAATTCTGGGTCATCAGAATTTGCTACCTATGTATTTCGGGTTAATTTATTCAAACTTCCTATACTTGTTTCCTATCTATAAATGGGATAATCAAAGCGCTTAGCACCTAGGGACTGTTGTAAAAATTAGAATGAGATAATATGTTAATAGAGCTTAGCACAGTTTCTGGCTTATAATAAATGCTCAATAAACGCCAGCTAGTATCATCATGTTTGTTCTTCATTTAATAGATACACTTGATGAATGGTTATTCCCACACACCTTGAAATATTTGTGGAAGAGTTATTGGTCTGAAATTCAAGTTGTTAACCTTATTAACTGCTTAGAAGGACAATACTTTCCTTCACAGAAGACGAAAAAAATTTCAGTTGTGCCTATCTCTCCCCAGTGGACCACACTCTGCCAGTTTTCCCAAGATTTCCTTTTAGTCACCTCCAGCGGAGCCTATCCTAGTACATTCTGTACTTTTAAAACTCTGTAAGCCAAGAAAACAAAACACACATAAGTGGGCTCACAAGCTGAGAACTGCAAGCAGAAGCAACAGGAACCCACAAGCCTGCAGGCACCACAGCTGCAAACTCCACCTTGTTCTCACGTTGTGCTGGAGGTGGCAGAGAAGCCCAGGAAATGGTTCCGTTGCAGCCATAAAGCACCTAGCACTTGCACCCTCAGATACTTGACATGCATTTGCCTTAATCACAGAATGAAAATCTGGAGCCCAGAAAACAAAGAGCGCCCTGCTAAAGACAAACTTCCATCGGAAGGGAGACCTTCTCTTGGATCTCTCTGCTATTACCGTAGAGTTTACTCTTCTCTTGTCTAAAACCACATCCAAGTTGTTAAGTCCTATGTACATATGTAAACATACTTTCCTCAAGAGTTTTGCACGTTCTCAAAGCAGAGGACCAGGTCAAACAGGAAGCAGAGACATGATATTTTAAACAAAGTCCTTCACAATAAGAAGGTCCCCTAAGATTTTTCAGGAGAAGATCCTGGGGCAAGCTCATCAGTCTTTTTAATCCAAGGGGGTTCCTGTTTTTAAAAAGTATAAAGGTAAATAATCTGGCCCAAAATCATGTTTATGTTTACACAAAGGGTTGGACTGGCCAACGGGCTGCATTTGCTTAATAAGCTCACTCAGGTTTGGAGAGGAAGACCCTGTTTTAGAAATGAGTCCCTTTTGTAGGTTCCTGCCCACGAGACAATGGTAACCCAAGTAAACAATTCCTATGAAAGCCAAGAGCAATGAAGTGAAAACCAATGAGGTAAAAGCCACTTGGATCCTTTTTAGCTGAGGCTGCCAAATCACAGAGAACCCTGTAGAGGAGAAATTTTAATGAGGAGAAAGTCCTTGCAACAGACCTCCTCTTCAACTCTCAATTCTACCTGGAGACATCACAAAGCAAGTGAGCTAATAGCTTATGAAATTAGAGGACTTTGAAGCTCCCTACATGGGGACTCACACCAAGCTTTCATGTTTATGGCTAAGAAAAACAAAATCCCTATACAAACAAACAAACAACAAAACCCAAAAAAGCTTTCTGCCTCTCCCACTTAGCTTTCACAATTTGATTTTTCCTAGTGGTGCCTATCTGGCACTTGGATTTCTCTATAGTTGTGCCCTCTCCCACTTCTCTGCTCACAGATCCATCTACCTGCAATGCTTCTGTGCAAGCCTACTGTGTTACCCTGATAATCACACGTCATAACTCCCAGACACATCCCTGAGCTGGCCAGTCCTCAGAAGTCATCCAGATGTCCTTCAATGCCCACACCCAAATATTTGAGACATGCATGGGACCTATGCATTTAGACTGGTTCATAGCTGGGGGAGTTGGAAACAGCATTCAGTCACCATCTATGATATCGCTACAGTACAGATACACAAAGATCCCAACAGCTTTCTCCGGGGCTGATCTATACCAAAGGCACAGTAGACTCAAGGTGAAACAACAGGATTTCTCGGGAAAGATGTTTGACTGAGCAGGAGCCTGGAGAATACACAAAAATTCCCCATCATACTTGAAAACATGAAACCTCCTGCTAATGGCAACAGGAGTAGTTATTTCTCTGTGCCAGTGAGAATATTCAGATGCCCATGGTGTAGAGAGCAACCCACAAAGCATCATGGCTGCCTTCCAGAAGCTTCTGCAAACCTCACTCAGAGGCAAGGCAGATTATAGGTTAGCAGCAGCTCCTTGAAATACACAACACAATCTTTTCAACAGGCAAGGTCTTGCCCTTTCCACTTTCTACAGATTGATTCATAAAAGCATTTTTGAACTTGGGGAGGAAGTCATGCAAAAGGAATTTGTACTTTGCAATCGTTTCTTCTCCCAGGGCATTACGGGTTCTAAACAGAAAGTGATGTACAAAGCAGGACAAAGGCTGCTTACCTGAAAAGACCCAGTTTAAAAATAAAGTTTGGCTTCCACTCACATGTTGAAAATATGTCATGGTATTTCATTCACCTTTTCACCCAGCCTCATGAAAAGTTTCAGAACGTCAAATGCAGTAATGACATGCCAAAAATGACTCAGGAGCAATGTAAAAACCAACAGTTTTGTTATTGATCGCTGTCTATGTCATTCCATTGACCCTTGCTGGCACTAAACATATGCTCTGGGACACAAGATAAGGTGTCAACTGATGAGAATAAAGCAAACAGATAAACTATATAACACTTTTTGAGACTGACATTTGTATATATTCCTCTGCATAAGGGTCCTTTTCTAAAAGCTTAATCATACCATTAAAAAGTGAATTCATGTTACATGTAAAGCCATGTTTTTCTGACATTTATATCTTATTCTTCTTTATCCTAATAGACTCTATTCAAAGATCCTTTTCTAAGAGCATAAATTAGTCACAAGAAAGTAAAATCATGTTATAAGTTAAAAAACAAAACAGCCCTGGCCAGGTGGCTCTGTTGGTTGGAGTGTCATCCTCTACACGAAGGTTGTAGGTTGAACCCCAGTCAGGAAGCAACTGATCCATGTTTCTCTCTCACATAGATGGTTTTGGTTCTCTCTCTCCCTTCCTCTCTATCTCTCA
The DNA here is from genome assembly GCA_030848825.1 of Tadarida brasiliensis. Classification (NCBI taxonomy): domain Eukaryota; kingdom Metazoa; phylum Chordata; class Mammalia; order Chiroptera; family Molossidae; genus Tadarida; species Tadarida brasiliensis. The sequence continues at coordinate 61,352,545 of CM061267.1, read as the reverse complement.
GGTGATTATTAAAAACAAAACAAAACATCAATCCATTCACCTCTCTGAACTATGACCTTTTAAAAGAATTTATGATATAAATTCATTTTTTTAGTGACTCGTTTATACTTTTACACACTCTACATAATATCCCAAACCAGCCACTAAAGCTTTGATATGTGAATCTGGCAGGAGTTTCCTGGTTAAGTTGACAATGCCTTGCAGGACATTATTACTAAATAACTTCACCAGAACGTGGGCAGAAACGAGCTCTGACATCTAGCCTTTGCATGCTGCATGCCCTCTGTGAGCACCCTGCTCTATGGTGGAGATGCTGGAACTGGGGCCAAAGTCATGACAATTTTGCTGTCCTCTTTGTGATTCCGTATGCCTCCAAAACTGGGTTCGATCTTTAATTTCTCTTTAAAGTACAGTAGCCAAGGAGCAGCTGGCACTGTTGACTCACTTGCTGCACCTGTAGTTCTGCTTTGCAAGGCATAGAAATGGATTTTCTCCATGACACATGCATTTCTAGAGCTGGAGTTTGGCCCATCATTCATGGGTACACAGTACATCAAGAGCAGGAAATGGGAAAATGGCATCATTAGTGGACTGTTTAGGCTCTTCTCTTTTGCTTGCCTTTAAAATTAATTACATCCTGTCATGACTCAGTGATGAAACATTTTCCTGTGAAGATGAATTAACTGAAAAGTACTTTGAGAAATTTACGGTTTGTAACATAAGTACCTTGAACTCTCTGTTCCTAGTGAACCTGAAGAATAGTTGTCAGTGGAAACTGTACATTCCCGGTTACCCGATTTATGTCAAAAGTGATTTCAGAGCCTGCCATTTAGGAGGCAGTTTGACCATTAGCACTGAGTCAAAAAAACAATGTTCTTGAATTTTTCATTCCCTGGATGTGCCCTGATCATTGCAGGAGCTGAAGCTTGTATACTGTCCATTTGTAATTAAAGAAGGGCTTGTGATTCGTTTATAGCTCTATTTACCTTCCTGCTAATGTGGTCAGTCTCTCTTTTATATTAGTTAACCAGTCATGGGATTCAGCCCTCTTCTTTAATTTCAAGGGGGGTAGGAAATCCAACAGCAAAGCCAAACCAAACCAAAACAGAAATATCAGAACCAAATACCAACCCCCAACCAGAAATTTGTTGGTAGAAATGAAATATAGAAGTCTGGGAGAAGATAGAACCTACACCGTAGGAATGAAATGATTAACATTTTGTGTTACAGAGTCCTGTTGCAGAAAGTCTTTCCGTTTCAGCTTTTGCCTCTTATTTTTTAATCCTCACTCAAGGACATGCTTAGAGAGAGGAAGGGAGGGAGGGAGAGAGGGAGAGAGGGGGAGAGAGAGAGAGAGAGAGAGAGAGAGAGAGAGAGAGAGAGAGAGAGAGAGAGAGAGAGATATCAATTGCCATGTGTATGTGCCCTGACTGGGATGGAACTCACAATCTAGGTATGTGCCCTAGGAATTGAAATGGCAACCTTTCGGTGCTCAGGACTACACTCAACCAACTGAGTCATTGTGGCTGGGCAGCTTTTGCCTCTCTTTTCATCCTTTCTCTTTTCTTCCTTTCCCCTCATCCTCTTAGTAGCAAACCTCAGACCTCCCATTTTCTTAAGCAAAATAATTCAGCTCTCTGCAGCCTCTCCCCATGGCAGTTTTAGGGCCCCGTCTTCATATTTTCACTTATCAAGATCCTCAGCAGAAAGAAAGGAGCCTCCTCTCTTGGCTGGCAAATGTGACTGTGGTCTGTAGTTACACAAACTTTTCTTCCAAAAGGAGGGACACGTGTAATACTTTCAACAATAAAGATAAATTGAAAAGACAAAAAGAAAAAAGACTCAATTCAATCAAAGAAAGCAGGATGGCAGTGTTATTTTCCCATCTAAGCACATTCCCTCCCCTCACAGTTCTCATACTGTTAATAGTCACTTTCTCTGCAGTAGAGTTTTGTGCACTTATTTTATATACTTCCTATTGACTGCAGTTCATTTGTGGATAGGTGTCATGTGGCTCAGACCAGTCATCTTCTTGGTACAAACTGGTTAAATTGACTTCCAAATCTGTACACATGGAAAAAAAATTAGTAAAAACCTGATATACTCTTCTCTTGTTTCATTTTGGGTAAATGTACAAGGTGATTCTTAGAATGACCTTGTTTGGAAATGAAAATGGTGAATCAGTAATTCTCCTGTAATTATATATCTGAAATCCCATCTACACCCTGTTATGTCTCATAAGTGGATTTTAGATTTGCATGGGAAACAGATTGTGCTTTGCCGCTGCATTTACCCAGTGGATTTGCCAATAATTTAGGAAGTTTGGCAAATATGATGCAGTGTAACTTGTAATATTTATTTGCTCTCTCATCTGATGATTTTAATCCCCCAAATAACAAGCTCCGACAACAAATTATTGATATGCTTTGTGCTGTTTATCAATATTTACTTAGACTTATTTTGAAAAAATATCCATCTGGGGACTACTTAACATAATTGAGCATTGAAACTGTTTGATTTGGTATTTACACATACATATTAAACACAGAAGTTATTGATGCAAACCTGTCTGTTGTTGCCTACAACAGGATATTATAAAGGGTAGTTTATTCTTTCAGAAAAAAGCAAGTTAGGTAAAATATGTATTTTTTTGCTTCTTTTATTTGAAAGTACTTTTAAACAAGCCAAATAGATATCATATGGGCTGGCTGTCAGTTACCTTGACATTGAAGATCACAATACATGGTGTGCATCCTATTTCCGGTATGGAACAGTGAGTGTGTGGCCCTGTATCTCCCTCTTTGTGACAGTTAAAAAAAATTCAGCTTTGGAACACTACTAAGCAGAACTATATTAACGAAAATGTACTTTATAGATTAATCACTTGAGCTCTGTAAAATATGTTTGGGAAGGACATTTTGGAACGTTTTGAAATCCCTGTGGACTTATAACAGATGAATAAAGATCAAAGGTAGTGATATGATTTACATTTGACAAAAATAGGTTGGGGACTAGTGCTGGAGGAGTGGGAAGTTCAAAATCCTCCTTCCAGGTTAGGCACACCTGGTCTTTCTTCTCCCCTATAACAACCACAAAAGCAAAGCCTAAATCATTTAAAATATGTTCTTATTGAACTTTTTTTTTTTTTTAGAGAGAGAGATAAAAACATTGATGTGAAAGAGGAACATCAGTTGGCTGCCTCCTGCATGGCCCCTGACCGGGAATCAAATGGGGACCTCAGTCCCTGGGATGATGCTCAATCTACCGGTTGCACAAAGCCTAATCATTTAAAATAAATATTTTTAATACTCACCTGAGGATATGTTTTCCATTGATTTTAGAAAGAGGAAGGGGGGGGGGGAGAGAGAGAGAGAGAGAGAGAGAGAGAGAGAGAGAGAGAGAGATTGGTTGCCTCCCTACGTGCCCCAACCAGGGATCAAACCCAAAACCTGGGTATGTACCCTGAAATTGAACCCGCCACCTTTCAGTGTATGGGATGATGCTCCAATCAATTGAGCCACACTGGCCAGGGCAGCCTAATCATTTTACTTCACTGCTGTATCCCTAGTCTCTAGTACAGTGTCTAGAATATAAGAAATCCTTCATACATATTTTCTGAATGTTGAAATCCAATGAATTCATTCCACTATTATTCTTTGACTATTCTTCTATTGTAACAAATTACTAATCCTTTATTATTATTATTATTGTTAATCCTCACCCGAGGACATTTTTCCATTGATTTTTTAGATAGAGTGGAAGGGAGGGAGGGAGGGAGAGAGAGAGAAAGAAAAACATCTATGTGAAAGAGACACTTTGATTAGTTGCCTCCCACATGACCCCCACTGGGGCAGAGGATCGAACCTGCAACTCAGTTATGTGCCCTTGACTGGGAATCAAACCTGTGACCCTTCGGCCTATAGGCCAATGCTCTAACAGCTGAGCTAAATAGGCCAGGGCTAATCCTTTATTATTAAAGCCATTTTGGTACCTTTTCCTCTTTTCTAATGAAAATCATTCAATCTCTTCTGCTCTTTATTCATTTGTAATAACTTCATAAGGATTTCTAAAACATTCAATAATTTTCTTCCTATTCATATCTTTGACTAGTCTGTATACCAGGACCATGAATTTAAAAAACTGAGTTAATCTGAATTGGCTTCAAAATAGAGACATCAAGGGTGTCTCAACGTTAGAGTCTCGCTCTTCAGTTGGACCTGAAGGAGAACATGCCCCTTTGTTTCTCTCTTTGTTTCCTTAAGAGCTGATGCATGTAGAAGGAGTGGTGGTGAGAAGATGTGATTTTCCAAGGAGAGTATAAAAAACCTTTTTAATATTGTTCCATTAAATGGAGATGCTATTTACTTGAACTCTACCCAAGTGGAACCTCCCAAATATTTTTGACTAAGGCCATTTAGGCGAGGTTAAAAAAAAAAGGCCTACCTCCTATTTCAGCTATTTGCCTAGAGAACTTAAAAATTTAACTCTGTGTTCCAGAGTTGATCTGCAGTCGGATCACTGAATTTAAATCATCACTAAACTGTGGTAATGTGCAAATATTAGTTTACATATTAATAATCATTACCAACTTATTTAGTTGTCTATCAGTACAGAACCATAGATCATAAATGAAAACTGAAGGTTATGAAATAGTGAGCTAGCCACTCAGAAAAGCCAGGAAAAAAAAGGACTTCCCAATTTTGAATCATTTTTTGGTCTATCAATAGGACCCCTCATGAGTCACTGATGGGCTGTAGGCCACCTTTTAAGAATCCCTGCTCCAGAGGAGAAAGAAATCCAAATTTATATCCAGCAATCTTTTCCTGTTGCTCTGGCTGGGCAGAGAAAGAGGAAGTGATACTTCTTAATTATATTTCTCATTAAATATAAATGCTTCATTGGCCTAAGGATTTAGATTAATCAAAAAAATTGATTAACTCCTTGTATTGGGGAGGTAGCACTGCTTCAAATAAAGCCTGGCTAAAAGAGGATAACAAATTGTTCCATAATATAATCCTTATGCACTTACTTTAAATGAAGTGCCTAGCTCTTAAAATTTTAACTTCAGTCTTTCTACTGTTCTTTCTTCTGGTTCTCGCTCAGTTTACACACACACACACACACACACACACACACACACACACACATTAGTGTGTCTATATAGTATATTATATATAATACTGTGTATGTATATGTGTATGTGCTTATACATATTAGTAAATCTGGTCCTTTCTCTCCTTTATCTTCCTTCTAGCTCTCATTTTCATGGGTCTGCACTTTCTTTTATTTTTCTTTATTGATTTTAGAGAGAGAGGAAGGGAGAGGGAGAGAGAGATGGAAACATACATGAGAGAGAACATCCACTGGCCACCTCTTGCATGCCCCCCACTGGGGATTGGGCCCACAACCTGGGCATGTGCCCTGAGGGGGAATCCAACCAGGGACCTCTTGGTGCCTGAGTGTACGCTCAACCACTGAGCCACACCAGTGGGCGGGTCTGCACTTTCTTTCCTACCAAACTTAGTTTTCATGGTCTCCACTCTCATGAACATTCTTTTATTCCATAGTCATTCTATCCCACCCAGGTGGCAACATTGGCAACCATGGATTAATTTAAATGTCTGCTCTTAGATCTATCCTTAGGCTACTGATCAACACTGGTAAAAAACAAAAAACAAAACACACAGTTGCACAGACTAAAACCACGATATATTTGTGGCATTTAACTTCAACTTGGCTCTCAAAACTGTCGTGAAATCTTTATCTTAAATTGGGTTTCCTCAAAGTACCGATGACAGGAATTTTTGCATAAGGATTTATTGAGGGAGTGCGCTCAGGGAATCGCAGTGAGAAAAGCAGGACAGGGCAGGGAAAACAAGCTACGCAAAGATGCAGTCCTAGCTGAAAAGTAACTTTTGCCTGTTCCATGGAAGCTCTAGGCAGCACTTTTGAACTCTCATGCCAGCCAGTCATTAACTGTGGGCCTTTGCCCTGCCCTCATCTAGGGGGTGAAGGTGGGGCTTCTGGAGTGAAGACTTCAACTCCCAAGTGAAGCAGTTCTCAACCCCCAGAAGGGGTACATATTGGCCTGCCTTAGCAGCCAATATGTACAGCTGCACCAGCACAGGGAGGGATCTGGTCAGGAAACCAACTACAAGCTCTGCACTTTGCAGTTTCTCTAGCAGGCTTTCTCTTTATTCTTCATACAAATATTCTACACCTCCTTCTTTCTCTTACTTCTGACCCATATCAACCTCATCTCTTTTAGCAGAAGACCTTGCCTTGTTTTCTCAGAAAACACAGAAGCTCATTTTGAAGCCTACCATGGCTTCCTACTGCTCTTAGGAAATTGTCTAAATTTCTCACCCTGGTTTAAAAGCCAGAGTGATTTGACCTTTGGTTAAGTCTCTAGCTTCCACTTTTAGTCATGTTTGTCCAGTGCTCTAGCCATAAAAAACCTCTTTCAGTGCTTTGGAAGCATACATCTTTTGACCACTGGCCGTCCTCTGCCCAGATATTTTTGTTTGATTTAAACTTTCATGAAATTATCAGGTGTCATTGTTTACATACTGTTTTTTCATCATAATTTCCACAAAGTTGAAATTAATCAATGATCACAATCATGGATTTTCCATCCTGAATTCTTTATATTGATTCACTTTTCAATTGGCTTAATTGTGAAATCCAGTAAGATTTTTAAAGAAGGGACTCAGTGCTATATACTTGCTTGCTTGAGAATGTCTACTGGTTGACATAATTCTCTACATGTACTTGTAAAATAATTTAGCTGATGGTAAAATTCTTGGTTTAAAATTACTTTGCCTCAAAATTTGCTAGACGTTATCTGCAGTCTGATATTGATTGTTACTACTGAAATGTATAAAGTTCACCTGGCAATTATTACTTGTACATAAACTGCATTTTTTAAACCTCAGATGTGTACGATTGTATATTTTAGAAAATTACAGTAATTTATCAGATTCATTTGTATGCTGATTATTTTATCAGATTTTCTGAAATCCAATGTTTTTACACACAAATTCAAGGTTAAAAATTTCAGAAAGTTTTCTTCTATTTTATTTATTGATGTATTTTCCTCTTTAAAAACATCAATTATACAAATGTGAGGTTTACCATGTCTCTCTTTCATATGTATCATCTTCTGTATATAGTACTCTTCTTTTTTTTTCATCCTCACCTGAGGACATTTTTGCATTTATCTTCAGATAGACCGGGAGGGAGAGAGGGAGGAAGAGAGAGACAGAAACATCGATGTGAGAGAGACACATCAAGTGGTTGCCACCCACACGACCCCAACCGGGGCGGGGACAAACTGCAACCCTGGTACGTGCCCCTAGCGGGAACGGAACCCGGGACTCTCAGGTCCGTGGGCCACCGATGCTCTAACCGCTGAGCCAGACAGCCAGGGCTGTATACTCTTTTTAATATTCCTTTCAAGTCTATCTTCTCTTTCTTGATTTTTAAAAATCATGTTTATACAATTTTTGTTGCTTTAATGTGGCTTTTATATTGTTAATACTTTCTTTTCTTTTTCAAGCCCTTCCAGTTTCTATTTCATGTTTCTTTTGTCTCAGTCTTTTAATTTCTTCTTTAATATCTAATATGTATTTTAAAATTATGTTCTTCTGGATTTTTGAAATTTAAAAAATTGTATAGGTTTGACTTCCAATGATAATGATACTTTTCCCTTTTGTATATAATTATTTCTGGTAAATTTTGATGAGATACAAAACATGAGAGTGGATTAAAAGTATTTTTACTCTGGCATATTTAAACAGATGCTCTCAAGACTTAATGTTTATAGTTTTTAAAATTTTGTACCAAGAAAATGATCCAATTTCAACTGGGATAAATACAATGTGGGACTCTCAAAGATAATCAAAAGATACTTGATGGCCCTGATTGGTGTGGATCAGTTGGTGTCATGGGTTTGATTTCTGGGCACATACTTAGGTTGTGGGTTCAATCTCCAACCCCAGTCAGGGTGCGTGCGGGAGGCAACCAATCAATATTTCTCTTTCCATCAATGTTTCTGTCTCTCTCTCCCTTCTCCTCTCTCTAAAAATCCATGAACATGTCCTCGGGTGAGGATTTAAAAAAAAAGGATACCCAATGAACGTATAAAAATAAGAAGTCTGAACTGAACAGAGGAGTCTGAGCTGACTAAGAGTTTCACCAGTTCCTCATGTAAAAGGAACTGGACATAAATACCAGTGAGTCATTGATGCAAATAATTATGAGTTACCTCAAAGCAAAATGGATACACCCAGGTAATCTTTTAGTTGTCTTTATATTGTACAAATTAAAGATGCCGTTCCATATGGATCCTGTGGTCCTTTGAAGTCAAGTTCTGGTGCTCAAAGTGGGCAACCAGAGAAGCAGCACTCTTTATAGAAACATTTTAACAAGGCTCATTATAGACTCACACATGAACTAGAAATGCTAAGTTGTTAATAGTTTTCTCAGGGTTTCGCTCTTGAAATGAAGCTTCAGCAATTTCATCTTATTTTAGACATCCCAATTATGCTCATAAGCATGAAACAACCAGGCTGTGACTATATACTTAGCAGCAGAAGAGTTACAAAACCCATCTAAGTTGTGACTATTATACCTAACTTCAGGTCAAACCAATCAACTGTGGCCCATTATAGAAAGCACAGTTGGCAGTCTCTCAGAAGAATCAGTCATTTTGATTATCCTATGTGGAAGACAGCTCATCAGTTACAACAAATTTGTCATCAGAATGATTCTGGAAAGATTTTGGCACTACTCAGAGAGGCACTATCTATATATTCAAATATAGGACAATATTTGGTGTTATAATGCTGATACATGTTATAAAAAAAAAATCAGCTAGGGCCCTGGTAGGGTAGCTCAGTTGGTTAGAGCATCATCCCAATACACAAGATTGTGGGTTCAATCCCCAGTTAGGGTACATACAAGAATCAACCAGTGAATACATAAATAAACGGAACAACAAATAGATATTGATATTTCTCTCTCTCCCTTCTTCTTTCTCTCTAAAATCAATCAATACAAAAAATTTTTTATGTAGCTAAGGAAACTGATTTATTAGTAGGCATCTGGAAAATGAGCACCTTTGAGCATGGATGTACCAAGTCTGAACTTAGTATACTATTACAAATTCCATGGCTAACACTGCCATTGTGCAGGCCCACTTTCAAATAGGTCATGACACACCATGACCTAGCTTTTAAAAACAAGGTGCTGCCTGGCCAGTGTGGCTCAGTGGTTGAGCGTCGACCCATGCACCAAGTGGTCGCCGGTTTGATTCCCGGTCAGGGCACATGCCCAGATTGTGGGCCAAATCCCCCATGGGGGACAGGGGGATGTGCAGGAGGTGGCCAATTGATGTCCTCTCTCATCGATGTTTCTCACTCTCCATCTCCCTTCTTCTCTCTCTAAAATCAATAAAGAGAAAAAAAATTTTTTTTTAAATAAAAAAAATAAAAACAAGGTACCATTGCAAAAAATTCTCTGTTGTAGGATAAAAAGTGGGTCATCAAAATGAGACTATGTTATGCTGGCCACATAATTCATATTTTATTTTATTTTTAATACTCACCCAAGAACATATTTATTTTTTAGAGGAAGAAGAAGAGAGTGAGAGAGAGAAACATTGGTGCCAGAGAGAAGCACTGATCAGTTGCCTCTGCTGTGTGCCCTGACCAGGGATCAAACCCACAGCCTGGGTATGGGTCCTTACCAGGAATTGAACTGTGACCCTTTCGTGCATGGGACGATGCTCCAACCAACTGAGCCACACCAGCCAGGGCCATAATTCATATTTTAAACAATAATTTCACCATGTATATGCATGTGTATATATTTATGTGTATGTGTATGTGTGCATACGAAAACACACACAAACCCATACTGACCTCTGCTAGCAAATTGATGATCATATATAAGCTGAGAATTAAACATATGAAAAGAAGTTAGGACAAGATTACTAAAGACAAGCTTTATCGAAGAGTCAGTGACTCACAAAGAAATAACGTAGTTTCTTGTAGAGTGAAATCTTTTACTATGCTATTTAACAGTGTGAGTGGTTCAGTAGATAAACATATAGGTCAAAGGGCAGCTGATTTGGCTTAAAAACAGCCACTCAGCCCTGTGATTACTGGACAATATTAAATATAATTGTTGTTGTTTTTTAACTTTTCCCCCAATTTTGTGATTTCATTCCGCTGCCCTGGCATTCCCTCCTATCACTATCATGGCAAGTTTTTTCCATGGCAAATGGCTGTGAGGAGCACTATGGAAACATATGTAGTGAGTTAGAAGAAAGACTGTATGTTTAAACTTGGGAGAACAATATTTTCCAAACTTTGGTCACTAATATGCTACTGTCAGAAATTTTGGTTCATCTGTATACCATTAGTACTATTGTTTACTTAATATTTTTCCTTAAATTGATACACAATTAAACTTACAAAATAGAAACAGATGATTTTGTGCCACTACATTAAAAAAAAACAACAACAAAAAACAGTATGCCTCAAAGTAAATAAAAAGCAACAATAAATGTTAAAAAAAAATGGTGACAAAATCAATTACACTAGATTTTGTCTAGATCCCATTGTTTTCAGAAAGTTATGAGTAGGACCCCTCTCCATGAGTTCAGTTTGTACTTGTGGCTTAGAGTTACTAAGCACCTATATTTATGGCCTTTTTGTTCCTCACATCCAAATATGTGCTTCAGAAATTTTTTGAGGAATTTACTACCTTAAAGAATATACATTTCTAATATTGCATTAGAATAAAGAAGTTGATATGCTATAAACAGCCATTAATATGTGTTTATTGGGTATTCTTGAAGAAGAAAAAGATAAAAAATATGAACAATAAAATGGCAATAAATATATATCTATCAACAATGGACTCTACAAACAAAATGAGCAAGCAGAACAGAAACAGACTTATAGATACAGAGAACTTTTTGTTGGTTGCCAGATGGGAGGGGAGTTGGGGGAATGGGTGAAAAAGGTGAAGGGATTAAGAAGTACAAATTGATTGTTAGATTGATGAACCTCAAAGGAAAGCGGGGAGGTGGGGCAGGAAGAGATAAATCAAAGAACTTATATGCATATATGCGTAACCAATGGACACAGACAACAGTGTGGGGAAGGCAGGAGGGGAGTGAGAGAGAGGAGGAGGGTGTCAAGGGGGGAAAAAGGAGGCACATCTGTAGTACATTCAACAATAAAGATAAGTTTAAAAAGGAAAAAAATAATACAAAAAATAAAATAAAATAAAAGGTGATAGAGATATGTTATCCCCAAATTTGGATTTTCAGACTTGAGGTTAGTATAACTCGGTAATCAGAAGATATTAAAAGTAACTTTCTCACTTGTGATTTTATTTAATCTGAATCTGCATCTGCTTCATAATTAAAATCATCCCTTGTAGTATATTCTCCATACTTTGGATAACATGGAATTAGGGGGTTATGGCTATAGCAGTTGCCACACAAATGAATCTTCATATCTTTCTTGAATAACTATGAACATATCTGATTCATTCAGGAACACATTCTTTATGGAAATCAGAGAATTTCCTTTTGAAAAAAATGTGAGATGGTCCCTTAATTTCAACTTTCCCATGCTTTTTTCATACTATCTTCATGATGTATTATCATTCCCTCCCCCTATATTATCAAATTATACTGGTATAAAGAGTACATTTTCATGAACAATACAAAATATTGATGCCTACCATTTGTATCATTTAAACAATACTAAACTCCTTTTGGTATTCAATCTTGGGGATACATTAAAAAGCAAGACATTTTAGGGAATATTCTTTAAATTATTTATAAACTTTATATACTCTTGGGGCAGACTAAAGGAGAAAAGAAATGTCTAGTTAGAAATATAAAAGATGAAAAGTTATTCATATCTTGAAATTGCCCCATTTAGGGATAATTTAATCAACTCAAATAAATGTTCTACAATTTCACTTTCATTAATGAGATGACTAAGTTGGATACAGCATGTAAAAAGCACATGCTTCATTGTGATGAAAGTGCTTTCCAGACAGGATGCTGAAGCTTCTATGAGTTGAAAAAGAAACATTCTTAGGGAGATTGTGTCTATGTGATTAAAACAGGTCTTATTAACTTGAGGGTGACAAGAACATTTCTCATTTTCTTCACCTAATTTTTTCTTTTTTGTACTTTTGTTGGTGCAGATGGCAAACAGAGTCTCAGAGTTGGAAAGGGAGTAATTTCTACAAGGTGACAAATGATTAGTGATGCAGCAAAGACAGAAACTAAGGTCACCTCAACTTTCCATCTACTGTGCTTTCTACTCTAGTTGGACATTCATTCATTCATTCATTCATTCATTCATTCATTCACACTGGGTCTGGCACAGTGACGGGTTCAGGCAATGAATAAGTGGGCTGGAGCTTCATGCTGTAATCACTGTATTATGATAATGTAATAGTGATATAATTTTCACATAATGATAGAGTATGACAAGTAAGAGACAAACAAAATGTCATTATTTCAGTGGTGAGCAGTAGTGGTGAAATGTTGACAATAATGTCATTTCTAGAAGTATTTCTGCATTGGTCACAGTGAAATACATTCAGAATTTCAGTAAAATTATTATTTTGGTGGAATTCTCACCATTAGTTTAGTTACCACCAGTGACTTGGATGGGTTCCAGTGTTAAATATTGATTTTGAGCAAAATAAGCACCTATTTGTGTGGGATTCCTGTTCTTCATATTTGAATGTGTGTGACTTCAGAAATTTTTTGAGGAGCCTACTACTCTAAGAACATACATTTCTAATATTGCATTTGAGTGAAGGGCTTCCTCTTAATGTTCAGAATGCAGAGGGAAAATTAAAAGGGATTTGTTTCATAATCTAGTTAAAAAACATTTATTGAGGGCAATAAAAAGAATACAGTGTCAGTCACAAAAGGACTTTGCAGTTTTTAATGGTAGGCATTGAGTAAGGAACTAGTTGATCGCAAAGTGTCCCGTGAGGATGATAGAGGCAGTACCTGTGGTGGGTAGGAGAGTACGGACTAGAGCCTGACTTCATTCTAATCCTGATTTTGCTTCTTAAATAGTTAAGGGATCTTGGGCATGTTATAATCTACCTGCACAAGGGGGATAATAATAGCATCTGCCTCCTAGGCTCGTTGTGAGAATGAAATGAATTTGTACGTAAAGAGCTCAGAACAATCTGGTATAGAAAAGCATTTTGGGCAGAGTTGGCAGTGATTATGATAAAATGTCTTTCCTGGATTGGGTTTTTCATACACTAATGCACACTGTGAATAATCAAGAAGGTGACGTGCTGTAGAATTTCCCCATGTTATCTGGCCTTTTGCTGAGGAGCATCATTATAAGACTAATGAATGTTCCCTTAGGATATATGCTTAGGAAATACAAGGCACTTAAAAATGTTTTGCATAATTAATAGAGTCACATTTGTCAGAAGATCTTGAGGTGAGAGTTTTTGCTCTGTTCCCAAGACTCTAGATCTGGTTGAATATTTAGGGTAATTGATATAACAATACCTTTATAACATGATGGTGTTAATAATGATGATAGCGATAACTAACATTGCTTAGTATCTACCTGTGCCAGGTACTGTGCTGAGTGTAGAATGTGTACCATCTCGTTTACTCCTTACAGCAACTCTATGAGGTCTTATTAAAAATAAAAAAAACCTGAGATTTATAAGGTTAAATAATTTGTTAAAGCTCACAAGTTGCAGAATCAGGATGTAAATCCAGTTCTATCTGGTTCTACAGCCCAAATCTCCAACCAGGAGGCAGTACTATCTCCTGGATTTTGATAAAAATTGCCATGATTTGGAGGATAAGAGTAACATGCGCCAAAGAGCTTTGAAACTTTTCAGAGCACATTATGAAGATCGAGTATCAATAATAGCATTAAAATCATGCTAACACAATTTTTGGTTTAGTTCTGGGATTAAAACATTACACTACTTATGGGCTAGTGGTTTTGAAAAGTCCCCAAATAAATAGTAGGCAATATGAAACCACAAAGATTCAAAATATAAAAATCTGTCTTTCTGGGAAAACAACCAAATCAAGTGTTGTTTGATTAATTTTGATAAGGAAGATCTAATCTTTAAAAGGAGACTTTCTATGCAGAACATGTAAAGCCACGATCTCTTTAAGAAATATGGAGAAAAACTTAAACACATATACAAGGGTACAAGGTAGCAGAAACAGTATAAAGACGTCTAGTACCATGAAAATGATTTTTTAAAATTTTATTTACTTTTTAATCCTCACTCGAGGATATTTTTCCATTTATCTTCAGATAGAGAGGGAGGGAGGATGGGAGGGAGGAAGAGAGAAAGAGAAACATTGATGTGAGAGAGACACATCAATTGGTTGCCTCCCGCATGACCCCGGATGAACCACAACCGAGGTATGTGCCCTTGGCTGGTATCGAACCCGAGACTCTTTGGTCTGTAAGCCGATGCTCTAACCACTGAGCCAAACTGGCCAGGGCCATGAAAATGACTTTTAAATCAATACTAAAGTTAGTAATAATAAAACCAAAACTATATAAATTTAATGTGAATATTCAAATGTATAATGCTGTGACTGTTTATTATTATATTTAAAAATTTTAGAAAATAGGATCATTTCATTCCATTGCATATCAATAACTAACTGCATTTCTCCTGAAAAAATAAATCATATTTATTTTAATATCAAAACTACAGAAATAACTTAAAATTATTTTTTATTTGTAATATAAACATGTCATCATGTTCACCTTAAGCTGAACATTAATAGCCTGTTTCCTCTGCTCTTTGTATTCTGAGGTTTTACTTTTAATTTTGAATAGATAATCTTACACTGTCCCAGTTCTTCTGACTGCCACATCCAGACCTAAGTCTGCCAGATCTCCTTTGCATAATAAACACATGTGAACCTTTCCCCACAAGTATAGCAGATAAACACCCAGGTACTGAGGTGACAGGTGCAATGAAAATACACAGATGGAGGAATTGAAAGACTTCATTAACACCCTATAATCTCACTAATGATTTACTTTTTAAAGATTCGGGGACTCTTTCTTCAGGGATAAAAGGAAATAAAGCAGTTGAAGCTAATCTGTATGAAGAAATCACTGTTTCCCCAGTTATCTGAAGCCAAAACCACAAAAGCTCTGTATCTGTTCATTTTTTCCTTACAATATTGTCTTTGGGATATAGTTCCTGTTTTTCCTGGTCTTTTCAGACAATGTCTTGTGCCATTTCTCTTTTGCTCTATATGCATCCCTAGTGAGCTAGTCAACTCACTCAAATGTCACTTAACTTCAAACATCAGTTATGTGCTTCTCAGCCAAGACCCTCCTCCTGACCTCAAGGTCCCCAATGGGTATCTATGCATGTGTCAGGGAATATGCTAAGCCCTTTGCAGATATTATACCATATAATCTATCAAAAAAAAATCTCTGGGCATTAGTAAAGTTAACCCCACTTTACATTTGAGAATAGGGAGGCTTTCTTTAGCAATCTGGAAACTCACACAAATGTAATCCCTTTAACGTGACATTTGTTCAAATATTTTGATAAGTTTGATATTTCCCCTTGTCCTATTCTTCTCTTTCACCACTTTTTGACTGACACCATATTCACAACCTCAACATTCTGGATGAACGTGTCTGAGCTGTCAATGTACCATGTGCCCCAACTGATCTGTCCACCATTCTCCACGTGTGCCCTGACCAGCAGAGCACAGCCAATCTGAAAAGGCTACATACTGTATGACTCTTACTATGTGACATTCTGGAAAAGGCAAAACTATGAAGACAATGAAAAGAATAAATTGAATCAAACATCTCATGATGTTGAAACCATGATATACTACTATCTTCAACACAACAGGTGATCACAAAATAAAACTACTAATTGCTATTATTGGCAAATGAATGAAAAACACTGTTTTATAAATGCCCACACATATATGTGTGTCTTTATATGCATATGTTTTTATGTATGTATATAAATATGTGTTGTGTGTGTGTATATATACATACACAGTCGGCCCTCGTTTACCGCGGTTAATCAGTTCCAGACTCCACCGCGATAAATGAATTTCCGCGAAGTAGGATTCTTTATTCATATACAATCATCCCTCGTCACTTCGTGGTTCTACTTTCGCGGCTTCACTCCATCGCGGTTTTTTCAAATACTATAAAAAACTGCGATAGAGTGAAGCCGTGACAGTCGAAGCGCGAAGTGGAGAGGGACGATTGTATATATACACATATATAGCATCCTCTTTCTCATTTTCCATCTTATATAAGTAATGACGGAATAATATTAAAGGTAAAAGGTAAATCTTCTGTTCAGAATATACATGTTTGTATTTGTATTTATATTTATATCTCTCTTGAACAGCAACCTATTTATTAGTCTTTTCAGTGGTATATTTCATTTTTCTCAGAAGTGGGAAAGAAACTGCTGGTCAATGGTTTGTTGTTTTTTCTGGTTTGTGTTTAAAAGAAAAAAAATACCTAAAAATTAAAATATGAGAGCAATGGAAGTTTTAACTTTTTTTTTTAACATGAAAGATATTGATTGATAATAGATATTCAGTTTGATGAAAGAGCATGCAAAGTACTTTCACATTTTTTAAATAGTAAAATTATAATTAAGAGTATTTTTATATTTTATAAGTGAAAATATTAATAGAAACTGCTTTCTACTTCCACCAATCTGCCATGTTTTAAAAATATATATCACATTGATAATTAAAATTCTTGAGATATGGCAAGACAACTTTTGAACTTGATCAATATGAAACATTTCATTAGGAGTTGCATAATAACCTGCAGAGTAAAGAAAACCAATTATAAGCAGAATCCTAGACTTCCTGTGATTACCCAGTTGCACTTTGTGTAAACGTTAGTGAGCAGACAGTCCTGAGCAAAAGGTAGTATTAGCACAGTTATGGCTCATTTCCCTCTTTAGTCACATCTATGAGAGTTCTAAAAAATGAAGTCTTTAAATTAATTATAAATGCAGAGGCCAAATATTTAAAATCTCTTAAGAGCAAAGTTATTTTCAATTACTTCCCACTTACACATTTTGGAAAATATATTGATATGAGACATAGTCTACTAATTTAATATTCCTCTATTTCCTGTTAAATGAGCACTGTGAGCAGTAGACTTAAAGATTACTTTAATTAAGTGTGCAATGAATCCCATAAAACTTAATTGAATACTTTATTTTCACGTGTATATTTTCTCTTACTCAAATGCTTTTCAGCCATGCTGCGTATAAGTATTTTAAAGCTAATACTTCAAAGATAAGCAAAGACTTTAGGACAAATCGGTGCTTTCAAATTCTCTAAGGGATTTGGGACTGACCTTTAGATTTTGAAAAGGTGAATGTTTTATATTTCTTTTAGTTGACAAAATAAATATATAAGTACTTTTAAACAAAATTGGTGTTTAGCCACAGCTCTCTTGGTAAATGCAGAAATAATGATTGCTGCCGATTTTGCAAACAATGACTTCTCACAAATGGACATCAACTGGGTTGATTCCCAGGGCATCTAATTTTGCCTAAATTCTCTAATGTTTTCAGAGAGACAACAAAAAATAACCATGTGATATCCAATCCCTAAACACAGTTGGCATTCACTCTACCTATTATTTCGATATAGCATCATGTGATTATATACTAACTCATTCAAATAACTTATTCAGTCACTCCCAGAGTTATCTGAGAGTTGGTTGGCTAGCACAATGTTTTACAGAAAGACTCTGAGCGTATGAGTCTGTGAAGAGCAGTAACTATTGTAGTCATCGTGAAACTGCCCTTTAGCTTCATATCTTCTTTCTCAGGCTTTGCAATTAGAAGAATTCTGTACTTAAATGCATATTTATTACATCCAGATGAACACAGAGTACTGGTTCACAAAGTGTCATTTTAAACTGATGGTTAGTTATTTTGAAAATTCTAAAGGAATATTTATGTTGTTAATGATATACTGGTGCACCAAATGTTGTCATTTAATTTACCAATACATGGCACAGATGGAACACACGTACTGCACACATGTGCACATACTGCACAGCTACCTAACTTTTTCTTTCTTTTTTATTTTTTTTATTAAAGTTGACATTTAATATTATATTAGTTTCAGGTATATGGTATAGTGGTTAGATACTTGTATAACTTACAAAGTGATCCCTCAATAAGTCCTGTGCCCACTTGGCACCATACATAGTTATTAGAATATTATTGACTATATTCCCTGTGCTGTACTTTCCATCCCCATGGCTATTTTGTAACTGCCAATTTGTACTTCTTGATGCCTTCACCTTTTCAACTAACCCTCAAGTCCACCTCCCATTGGCAACCATCAGTTTGTTCTCTGTATCTGCAAATCTGTTTCTGTGGTATATATACATAGTGGAATATTATTAGGCCATAAAAAAGAATGAAATCTTATTATTTGTGACAACATGGATGAACCTAGAAGGTATTATGCTAAGCGAAATAAGTCAGACAAATACAAATATCATCTAATTTCACTTATATATTGAATCTAAAAAACAAACAAAATAGAAACAGACTCAAAGATATCTTATCTTTTTGTCTCTTAATTCTTTCTAACAACCTTGTCATCAACCTTTCTTCTTGTAATCTCCTGTTCAATTTTTCTATCTTTTACCATCTTTCCACTTATCTTTCTTTCTACCTACTAGCCTACACTCAATACATATTTGAGCATTTACTCTTTGCCAAGAGGTGTATATATCACTTGTGATATGTCACTGAAGAAATAGTTTTAATTCTTTAAATAGCTTTGTAAATAAAAGTTACTCTAAGAGAGGATTTAGTTTACATTTGAGTGAGTAGTATAAGTGACTGAGGAGACAATAGAAATACAAGGGGAAAAAAGGGAATTAGACTCCAAGACATTTTTTGTGTGGGGTCATCTATTCCTCTTGGAAGAATCATATTTATTCAGTTTTTCTGTATTTTAATATTTTGTTTATGTAACACTAATTTCTAAATTAACTAGTTTAGAGTACAGTAAGTTTGTATTGATGGTACAGCTTGAAACAAAGATTTTTCCTAATTTTGGATTTATTTCTTTTCTAAATCTCAATGAAGCAAAAACAATATAAAAAGGAAATAAAAAAATTAAATTATTATAATGCACAATTAAATGATTATACTATCAGGTGTGATCTGAACCTGATTCCCAAGCACCTATGATTCAAATTTTTGAAGAAAAAAGTCCTCTGGCACAAGCTTCACAATATTTTGCTTGAGAGACTTTTGCTTGTGTGAATACACCTGGTTTAAATGAAATGTGTGACTTTATGGGGCAGTGAGTATCCATGGTATATTTTTATTTAAAAATCAATTTTTGAAAAAAATTTACTTGAACAAATCATATATTATTTTACCTGGTCTACATAAATTTGCATGGATTCATTTTTCATTCTTTCTCACTTACAATTTTTTCCTGTATTCCCCTGCTCATTCTTTACTCTAAACCTAGAAAGACTATACTTATCAGACAAAAACCAGTATAAAAAAAATTTGAGTTATGGAAACCAAGAGTGAAAGTGGCAAAGATGGATAGAATATTGAAATCAAATAGCAGAATTAAGGCATAAAAATAAAGATAATAGAAAATATATTGTTATTTTTAGATAAACTTCAAGTTCTCTTGATCTAAGGGGACCCTGGAAACAGAACTTTATAACATCAGAGAAGCCAAAGAATACATATGCATAACCCATGGGCATAGATAACAGTGTGGTGAAGGCCTAGGGAGGGGAGGGCGGGGGCTGGGTGGAGATGGGCAAAGGGAGGTAAAATGAGGAACATCTGTAATAGTGTCAACAATAACAAGAAGAGGAATAATGATGAGAAAAAAATCTCAAGGCATTTTAATATTGCAAATTTATTGCCACATCTAGGAGAATTGTAATAGATACTTTAAAATTGTTGTATATTCTCTTAAATTGGAGAAAAAAAAGCCTCAAATTTCAATACCTGATTTAGTAGGAGAAAATCAACGGTCATAATTTTAGCAGAGATATTTTCCAAAATGTAATTTAAAACCCTTCCCAATTTTTTTATTAAATAAATGATGGATAGTTTCCAAAACATGCAGAATCCAAATCTTCCTTGAATATTTGCATAAAACTGTAAAGCTGCTGCATGAAGGCTGTATTCAAAGTCACAGCATGCAGGGATGAGGGAGCAAAAAATGCCTCCTGCCTTGAGGCAGCATGGTTCCTGAAAATGTAGCCTTTGGTGTGCTGAAGGCAGATTTTCAAACATAACAAGCATATTCTGCCATCATTCAGCACACAAAAAATGATGCTTGGCTAAACGTTTCCATAAAGTTCCTAAAATTGAGAGACGGGTGCATTTAAAATCAGAGATGGAGTCAATAAAGTGTAGAAAATTAAGAGGGCCATGGATAAAGTTAAATGGCTTCTCGTTAAAAAAGTTATCCGGGGCCCACTTTGGACTTTTGAAAAAAAAAAAAAAAGACTGAGACTTATTGTAATTTATCCTTGCCCTTGAAGTCTGCTTTGGGAGGGAGGGGCTGTGTCCAAAGGAATGTGCAGAGAAGGGCTGCTGGCAGCCAAGGTGAGGTTGGGCGGGAAGGCTGTCTGCTTAAAGCAGGACGGAGAGCAACAAAGCATTTGCCACATTATAGTGTTTGCTGAGGGCTGCTTGTGACAGAAAGAACAGATTATGGGAGAAATATATACATGAACATAAGAAGACTTAAGAAAAGATTTCACAGATTAAAGATAGTAATATTTAAAGAAGTTTTTAAAGCTCCTCGGCTGGGATGTTAGAGGAACCATTCCAAAAAGCAAAAAGCTCTGTCTTCACCACTTTCATCCAGATTTGTCCTAATCAGAGACACCGGAGGCATTGTACATAAACACAACGACCTTCACCGAGAAGTACAAAGATGTGCTAACTTATGGACTTCAAAGAAAATTAAATACGTGGGAGCCAAGGCTACTCTGCAAGGTCCTGCCCCGTAAGAGGGAGAGCAAAAACTTAAGAACAGCATTTGGGGAAACTCCCACTGGCAGATGGAGGCAGTTTGATGTGGAGAAAGTGATGAGTTAGAGAAACGGAAAGTACACTAGAAAAGGTTTTTGCTCAGGAAGCAAAAAAGAATAAAGACTGCCATTATTTTTTCATGTCTACTATGCATAATAAGTAGTATTTTAGTCACTATGGTATTTCTTGCATATAACAAAATACCAAGATTCTAGAAAGAGTTAAATAAATGTTTGTTAGAGAATAGGAAGAAAATAAAGTAAGAAAGAAGGAAATAAAACAAGGAACAAAAGTAGGCTGGGGGGATCAGTAAGGGCGGAAACATGAACAAGATCAAGTTAATCTACTCATGTCTCATTTATAAGACAAATGGGAATTGTGAAGTTTATGAGCGATAAGTCAAGTGCTTATTGCAGTATCTGGTATACTGGAAGCATTCAAGAAATGCTAAAGATCATCAACATCATCATCATCTTTGTCTTTGTCATCATCATCATCATTGCCTTGGAGCATTTTTAACAAGGGTAAGTCAGAAATGCTTTGGTTTGCCATGACTTACTAATGTTTTGAAAATCCTCCTCTTGTTTCACCCCACTTCAGTGTAGCTTCTAACCACCAACACTCCAAAAATCCACTCCCGCCAAATTTACTAATAACTTCTTTGTTGCAAAATCCATTGGAAATTATTTCATTCACTTCTTATCTGCTTTGCTGCAGCATTGATCACTGTTCCTGAATCTTACTTTTGGAAGCGCCCTCCCTCTCTGGCTCTTGTTTTGACACCTCTGCCTGTATTCCTCCTGTGCCTTCAGCGGTTTCTAAGTTTTCTTTCTGAGCTTCTTGTCCTGGCTCCACAATTAGAAGGTTGGAATTCTTCAGGGTTCAAGAAAAAATATTCAAACATTCAATTCATGTTCAACAGAATAGAGAAAATGATATACTAGCCTATATTAGTCTGCAGACCAGATTCTAGAAAAAATTATTCTGCATATGTTAATGACCCCCACAAAATGCACAGCATATATTTCCATCCTGGATCATATATATTTTTCACAAATTAAAATAATAAGAATTTGATTTCTTCACAAGTGATACATCAAAGAAATAGCTCCCTCAATCAGGTACAGACAATCAGACAGTCCTTCTGGATGGTACTTGAACTTTTCAAATGACCATACTATCCTTTACAATTTTCAGAAATACTTGATAATGAGCTAGAGGCAAGTATGTATCTTTTATTCTAAGAGTTTTAATCTCATTACTATCAACCCTCAGGAATAGTTTTACAAATTCTATAATACTCTCATAGTGTATAATATAACTTTGTTTTTATGGTCAGTTTCCCCATGTTATTATTTCAGGATATTAATTGAAAAAATTAACTAATATAAAATATCCAAAAAGATTACAGTTAACCCAGAGAAAATGCAAGAAATTCATCAAACAAATATGTTTTCAGTGTCTACACTATTAATCCAATGGACTTCAGCAAATCTAGGCTTCAAATGCATACACATATGGCATTAGTGAACTAACCCAATTTGTACTGACATGAGCAGGTGTCTATAGGTAGGTCATTGAAAGTCATCACAAACCAGGGCAGGTTTCCTAGCATATGAATCTTAATTTGTAGACACTTGTATTACATGATGGCAATAGGCACACATAGGCTATATGTATAGATGGGGAATTTGTGCCATGTTCCTCAACTACAGTACATGAAACTCACCCTGCACAGTATGGTTTATCAAGACGTTAACAGATGCATTTGATTATGAGGAATTCTTATGGTATTCTGTGGAGAAATCTCTGTTTCAAACATGTATAGGTGTCTCATATGGCATGGGTAAGGAGATAATTATGAAAAGACGTAGACTCTCATAGAAAAAACTCTTCTAAGTAATTTTGCCCAAATCTAGAAAATCTAAGGTTACTTCCAGACCACCAGGGCCTGAGAAATATAGTTTGTTTTTTGAAAGAGAAATTAAATAACTCATTATGAAAAGGGCCTTAAATGCAAGGCATAAAAGAAAAGAAAAATGTATGTCATCCCTTGGTTATGATTTCTCTGCTTAACTTTCGCAGTTAAAATGTCAGCCAGCCCCATTATCATCCAGTCGGATCTTTAAACCACACCAACCACACCACTTCCTCTTTTATAATATCTCTCCTTTCAGGTTCCTTATCTCTTGAATGGCCTGCTGCCAGTATTTCTCTGCTCCAACTTAGTCTACGCAACTCAGCCATAAAATTATACCATAAAATACAGTTTCAGATAGGTGAACATTCAGCACAAATTATTTAAACGTCTCTCTCTTACTTATATGATTCACTTCTAAGTATTTATTCTGACCTCTTTTATGATCCATCCCAATCTGGTTTCAACATCTCTCTTAACCTCCTCCTTCCTAGTCAAAGCCTCAGACCTAGTGGAATGGAATTGGTTGACCCCTCTATGCCTTTGACCAGCCGGAACTTACCTTTTCTTGATTTCTTTTTCCTTAGCTTTTGGAACAACTCTGGCATCACATCTTACAAAAATCTTTCCTGAACCACGGTCTAATCAGCCCCTACTCTGTGCTCTGTTTCCATTCAAAGGCTAACATGCATCATGCTGAACTGTAAACACTGATTTTATTTCTCTAGAACTAGATCCGAGTCTATTCTACTCTGCATTGGAAGTGCCTCAACGAGACCCAATTATGAATACAAAGTAAGTACATGTTTTAAAATGAGTGATTGGGTCAATTCTAACTTGCCCCAAAGGAGGAAAAAGCAAGCACACCTACATGATTTAATTAAGTTATTAATTAAATTACATCAGATATAAGTAATCTTACAAATAATTAAAATGGGTAGAGACTATAGAAAACAAGGCATTAGAAAAAGCTCTCTACTTGCCTTTTGGGTTGCAATTGGTAGTTAGTGGGGAAACCTGGCTGGGAAATAAATTGTGAGAAGAACTAGGCTGGAGAACAGCTAGTACTTAAAGGGCTGAGCATGGTTCTAAGCTTTTATTTTATTTAATTTATTTTTATTGTTGAGTCTTTTACAGGAATTAACTCATTTAATGAACACAGTAATCCTACAATGGAGATGTGATCATGGTGTATGGTTGAACTACTGGATTTCACAAAGGCACACGTGGAAAGTGAGGATGTGCAGAAACCTTGCCCTATTCAGTGCATCTTGCCCTTGTCCTTGTCTGAGAATGAAGGGGCTCCTATTTCTCCACACAAGGAACCCTTTAGGTTGCAAAACTAATTGGCATCTGTCTTTTTTCCAAATTCACACAAAGGCACAGAATAAGCCAGTGGCACTCCTGGAGGTAGGCTCCATTATAATTCCCATTTTACAGATAAGAAAATCAAGACATAAACAAGAAATCTGCCAAAGTTTACACAGCTAACAGGTGACAGCAACGAGGTACAAACCCAGGCTCTTGGCTCCAGGGTCTGCACACTAAACACTGTGCAGCTTCTCTCTTATGTGTGTGGAGTGCTTTCTCCATGCTAGTTGACATCTCTTGAATTTTACATTATTAACTCAGTCTTCACAATAACTCACAAGGAATTAGCCCCTTAGGACACACAATAAAGCCTCAGTCTGTAATCCTAAGAGATGGTCCTTTGTGAGCATGGCTATGCCCTGGTGGAAAGAGAGCCAAAGAGATACTTCACTGACCAGAACTAATTGGCTAATTAATATGCTTCAGACATCTTGCCAAGCAAAAGAGAGTTTAATTAAAACAAAATATTATCTGTAACACCGGAAGTTAAACTGGTGGGAACTGAGAAATGTAAGTTAGAAATGAAATTAATAGATATCCAGCCCCGCCTGGTGTGGCTCAATGGAATGAGCATCCTCCTATAGACTGAGAGGTCCTGGTTCAATTCCCAGTCAGGGCACATGCCTGGGTTTCAGGCTCAATCCCCAGTAGTGGGCGAGCAGGAGGCAGCCGATTGATGTTTCTCTCGCACATCGATGTTTCTCTCTCCCTTCCTCTCTCTCTAAAAAATCAATAAAAACATATTAAAAAAATAGATATCTAGAAAGCTCCAACAATATATTTATAGGGTATTATTATTGGTAGGGAAGTATACTATACAAAACAGAGTCAGAAAGAGTTGAATTCAAAAATACAAAATTCATCTTAATCTATGATTACGCAGCATTTCATGTTAGAAAGGAAACAATGGATTTCTTAAATAAAATTGAGACAGCTTTATTGGTGCTTGGAAAAATAATAAAGTTCAATTCTCATATATATGTGAAACGACATATACTAGATTACTCACTGCAGTAAAATTTTTAATAACGGAAGTTGGATGGAGCTTAAATAAGCAAATAAAGTATGCTACAATATTAGAATAAACATTTTTATTTAAAATACTGTTTTATTTATTTATTTGCATATAAAAACAGTATTTTTCTAGCTTTATTTAGACATAACTGACAAATAAAAATTGCAGAAACTTAAGGCCACAATATGATGATTTGATATATGAACACACCGAAAACACTATGTTTTATTTAAAAACAAATTCAAAAGAAAAACTGAGGAAGCTCTATATAAATTGATGTGGGATCTTTTCTTTTGTTTGTTTATGAATAAAACATATCTGTAGAATAATATGTGATGCCAACCAGTTTGTTTTTTTCTGGGGAAGGGAACTGGGTAGCAGAGGGACAGAGTGGTGAAAATTTTTTTTAATTTTTAATTTTTTTGTTAATCTTCATGGGAAGATATATTTTTCCATTAATTTTTAGATAGGGTAAAGGGAGGGAGTGAGGGAGGGAGAGAGAGAGAGACAGAGACAGAGAGAGAGAGAAACATTGATGTGAGAGAGACACATCGATTGGTTGCTCCCACGACTCCAACCAGGGCCTTGATCAAACCTCAAACCTGCAACCCTATGGTCTGTGGGCCGATGCTCTAACTGCTGAGCCATATGGCTAGGGCAGAGTGGTGGAAAATTTTACTGCTTATCCATTTTAGGCCATGTCCTATATTACCTAATCAAACAATTAAACTAAATATACAAAACAAACGAATGAAGATTTGGTTGGATTCTCAGAGCTCTTTCTTGGTGAGACTTTGGGCCAGTTTATTAAATTCTCAGAGACTCATTTTCTTATCTGTAAAATAGTGATTATAGTTCCTGCCTCACAGAGGTTCATGAGATTTAAATAAGATAATATATAGAAGTTCCTACCACAGACACTGACACAGAGTAGACAAATGCTAGATCTCCATTTCTCTTTCTCCCACAACACAAACTCCAATGGCTGCTGGTCCTGGCAGGTAACATGAACATGTGACATAGGTTGGATGTAGGGACTGTGACAAACTAGGGAGTGGTAGGGACTGTGACAAATGGAAGGTATTCAAATTATTAAATTTGTGTATATCAAAGTATAAATTATACATGTTTATGAAGTTTGCTCCTTTGTCACTCTTGCTGTATACAGGGATCTGCATTTTAGAAAATTACGTCACATAGAATGTCTGTTTCAAACCGCTGTAAAACCATTTCTACTATATCATACTAATGTTAAAATTAAAATAATTACTTCTTTTCAAATAGGCCTCTTCATACCTTTCTCTAAGTTGAGTTATTTAATCTTATAAGCTTTGCTTTTTCATATAAAACAAAACATTTACAGAAATATATAGTCACCGATTTGCCAGACCACAATTGGGAGGTTAAAAGTGAAGGATGACTCTAAGATCTTGGCTATTGCTCTCTGTGACAGGCTTGATGAAGAGAGTACTGCCTGCAGCTAATAAATCTGATTGAGGTAGGAGTCAGGCAGAGGTGACACAGTGGAGCCAAGTCAGAGGCTAATAATAGCAGTCACACATGGGCGGGCAGGATAATGGTCCAAAGCCACGAGAGAAAAACTTCAGGTACCATGTTCAGATTTAGGATAGTGATGATTCAATACTCCTTGCCAAACAAACTTCCTGTTTTGAATACGTCAAGGTTAAATAAACAATAAAGTAGTAAAAATAATAACACGAATTCTCAATTCTTTGGGGAACTGCAGATTCTTAGAGGCCAAGTGTAGATACAATTCATAATATATACCCACTTATTGTATTACACAAATATGTACACCCTCTGAAAACTAGGCACGTTATTCATTAATTTCTTTATAAAACGAAATGAAGACTTGCGTGGACTAAAGTAACTGACCGATATTTGTGAAATAGCCTAGGACTCGAACCACTAAGATTTGGACCAAATGGGAAATATTTTGATTGTTTATTCTCTGCAAATACTCTCCTAAATTCTAGATAGTAGAGTCTTACAAATGATATAAGGTGAAGTAACCTTTCTTTAGTGACGAATTGAGGAACTTGTGATACATAAATGTGCATATAACTTGCTTAACTGAAAGCTGCCCTAAGCCCATAACAATGGGATGGCATTTCTTTTCTCTCTTTGGAATCAGGCCAGGTAAAGAAAGTTTGATCATGCCACATGCAAAAGCTCTCAACTCCCTAATTTAAAGACTTCTCTTTAAGAAATAGTTGATTTTGTTTCTCCCAATATCCATTTTAGAGATGTTCTATGTTTTTAAAGGTACACAACGATTTTTATTTATTTTTTAAATCCTCACCTGAGGATATGCTTAGAGAGAGAGACAGAGAAACATGGATGGATTGGTTGCCTTCCTTCTGTACATGGGGATTAAACCCGCAACCCAGGTATAAGCCCTGACCAGAAATCTAACCAGCAACCCCTCAGTACACAGGACAATGTTAAACCAGCTGAGCCACTCCGGCTGGGCTAGAAGTGTTCTATTTTTAATAGTAGTACTAGTCTGGGGCTTATTAATTTGGCTCCTATCTGGAAAAATTGCTTTATATTGACTTTGCCTCTTGGATGGAATTCCCAGTGTTCTCATATGGAGTCCAGGGGATACTGGATCTCAGCTCACTCTTAAATATTTCTGATTTCCCAATCCCTCATTCTTCCTGGAACTACCCTCTTTGAGATTTCTGCCTGCATAGTTTCCTCTATCCTGTGCCTAGCATGGTAACTTTAAATCTAGGAGCAGTCAATAAAAGTCAGGCAGAAAAGACAAAATGCCCTGGATGCATTCAGTCTTCCTCCTCTGTGTTCCCTAAGCCCCTTGTGGAAATCAGCCTCTACTATTTTGCATTAAAAAGCTCCCAACATTTGTTTGTCTCATTATCAGGATGTAAAACCACCTTGAGGACCACTTTTTTTCATCTCTCTAGCCCAAGCCTCTAGCTCTGTGCTTGGCATGACACAAGTGCAGAAATTATTATTGACACAAAGGGACTGAACTTAGAGATTAATATTCTTTCTTAAAAAAAATTCTACATATTCTTTTTTTTACTCTACCACTGTAGAACTTGTCATTTAGATCTTTAACATTCATTAAACAATAGAAAGTAGGTTTAATCAGCACTGATAACTTAGTTAAAACTAACAGGAAATTGGTGCAGAAATACTAATGACAAATAGGTTGGAACATGTTAGTATGCATTAAGGCATTGTTTCTCCTTTATTTAGTGGTAGAGATTATGGATGACTGGCTATAAAAAGATATTTAAAAGATGCTGTGCTTTTTTCTTCTTAATGGGATAAAGTTGATCAATATAATTTACCTTTTTTTTCACAATTCGCTTTTGATGCTCTAGAGCGGTTCTCAACCTTCCTAATGCCGCGACCATTTAATACAGTTCCTCATGTTGTGGTGACCCCCAACCATAAAATTATTTTCATTGCTACTTCATAACTGTAATTTTGCTACTGTTATGTCTTAGGAGACCCTTGTGAAAAGGTCGTTTGACTCCCAGAGGGGTCGCGACCCATAGGTTGAGAACCGCTGCTCTAGATCAATTTGGACTCATGATGATCAAGAAACAATATAAGTTTTCTGCTTTTAGGAATTCATAACATAGACATGGACTTGTGAAGCAATTTGAGCTAGGCACTAAACTTACTGTTTTCACAGAACATAGAGAGACAGAAAAATAATAATTTGTTTATGTTTATAGAAGCAAACTTTTATATAAAGAAAATCCTAATCTATTGGCGGAACACAATGGGTCTGTAAGATAGGGCTCATATAAATGAAGCACACAGCTGTCACTTCCATGGGATAAAAGACTTTACAGTAAAGTCAGATTTACTGTCAAGTTCAGAATATATGAAATCAGCAAAAGACATATGTTAACGTGTTTTTGAGGAAAGCCTTAAAATATGAAAAGTTCAATATCCAAGGAAAAATGAAACAATTCTCAGCAAAATTAAACAATCAAGTTTTCTTTGTAATGCTTCTAACATTCATTAAATAATCTTTTGTGAAAATTAAGATTCTCTATGTTCTGTGGCAGCAGTAAATTTTAGTGGCTGATCCAAATGTTTTCATAAGGCAACTCATATCTTGTACTTGCCTAAGAATGGAAAATTTATATTGCTTTTTAATCATCTCACGTTCAAAGTAAACCAGAGTACTTATATTTCATCATAAGTAAATTATTTTTTTAAAGGTGAATTGTGTTCATCAACTTTATTTCATTAAGAAGACCCCATGTAGGACGATATCATCTGTTGCTCTTTTGTAAAAGGAAGTACATTGTGCAATTTCAGTGCTACTATCAAAACAATTAAAATGGAGTGGGAATTGAAAACACTGACATAAATGGAGCTACATTTGCCTAGATTTTATTTTCTAACTCTTCTTTTCTAAGTCTACTATAAGAATGAACTGATCACAAGGTTCCTTCTCTGCAAAATGGGGATGTTATATGTACACTGGGCTGTTGCTGGTATTAAATGAGATAATATATGTAACACTTAGCACAGATTAATTACTCAATACTTGGTAGTGATTAATATTAAAAAATAGTAACATAAAAGAAACAGTGAAGTAGATAATGGGAATGTATTGAAATCAACTCTGTGGGTTTTATTTATGATTAAATATATGTTTTTAGGAAATTTCACAGTATCTTCTCCATATTGGAGTCTGAGGAAACATTTTTGGAAATAAAATGATATATTTTACTTAATAATAATATTAAGAGGAATTACTTATATAGTTTTTAGTATACGTCAGGAACTGTTCTAAGCACTTTAAATATAATAATTCATTAAATCTTCACAGTAACCTATGAGGAAGATTAATTTTTAATTCTATTTATGGATGTTAAAACCAAGGTACTCAGAGATTCAGAAAATTACCCAAGCTCACACAGCCAGTAAATGGCAGAATAAGGGTTTGAACCCAGGTAGTGTGG
This sequence comes from Tadarida brasiliensis, assembly GCA_030848825.1. Lineage (NCBI taxonomy): Eukaryota > Metazoa > Chordata > Mammalia > Chiroptera > Molossidae > Tadarida > Tadarida brasiliensis. The sequence continues at coordinate 61,322,145 of CM061267.1, read as the reverse complement.
CTCCAGAGAGATTCAACATTTTTATTGACTATTATTCTAGGTTTCCTCTTGGTAGTCCCATGACTCACAGCCATCTGGACAGTGTTAAATTATTACAATAACTAGGCTTGAAGATGATCATCTCTTTAGCCTTTCAAATATTGCATCACCATTTTTGCTGTTACAATGAATTTGCTTTCATGGAAAAATTTAGTTCCCCATTCTATAATAATATCTTAAAAGACTTATTTCTTTGCTAGATCTGTCTATGAATGCATATACATATGCCACATAGCATTAAAGCATTCTTTGAATAAAAGACAACTTTCAAGACAAGACACATATAGACAATAAGAACTTAAAAATCAAGGAGAAGCAGATAATATTTACTACATCTGTCTGCCTTGTGGGGGCAAAGGAGTGTCAAGAAACACCTTTTTTAATAGGAAGAAAACCTTTTTCTTGAAAGGACTAAATATTGCCTTAGCAAGGTAAGCATTTAATACGTTTAAGACAGCTTTTACCATTTGTTAGGGAATACTGTATTGCTAAGAATGGCAGGTACCATGTGTACTGAATGAGGCTAGCAAATGGTAACCACAATACCATTCCATTAATGGGATATTATAAACCCAATGGAATGTTGGGAGAGTACTCAAGCATTTTTCTAAGCATGAATTCCCAAGTTGTACGATAATGTTAAATAGCATCATCCTAAACATATGCTGTTCTTGTTCTCAGTTTCTGCTTATGATAGCTACAATGGCAGTGATGCTTAGCATCTTCTGGGAAAGGAGGTAGTGAGCATCATAAATTCCAGGGACTCTTGATGGATGTTTATCCTTGGGCTCTGCTCCATGCGTAGTGGTAGTGTAGTATGAGGAAAAGGTCACTAACTGAGGAATCATGAGGGAAGGATGTTAATTGTAGGTCTACCAGCAACTCATTTGGGCAAATCATTGTACCTTTCTAGGTCTTGGTCTCTTAATGTGAATATTATTACTATTTCTAAAATATGTTTCAATTGATTTTTTTTAGAGAGAGAGAGGAAGGGAGAGAGAGCTAGAAACATCGATGTGAGAGAGAAACATTTATCAGCTGCCTCCTGCATACCCCCTACTGGGGATCGAGCCCACAACCTAGGCATGTGCCTTGACCAGGAATTGAACCAGGACCTCTCAGTCCATGGGACGACGCTCAATCCACTGAGCCACACCAGCTGGGCGTGAATATTATTATTTTTTACTATTTTATTGAATGCTTATTAGGATAAAAGTTGACATCTGTAAAAACGCTTCAGAAAATAAATAGGCTTTGTTAACAAAAAATATCCACAAAAGCAGCTAAAGTATGAAATCACATGTAAGGGTCTTGGGAATGTTACCATCTTGTCCACTTCATTATACCTCAAGGAACCTGAAAGCTTCTTAGTTGGAGTCAGCACTACATTTTCTATGGCTTAAGGCTATCATACATAGGATAATGAAATTTATCTGTTGACTTTTTTATGTCATGCAAGTACTTGCTCTTGATTACCTACAACTTTATAACATTTCTGCCTTTTATCTCACTATGGTCACCTACTTTTATACTTATATGACTATATTTGCTTTAATCTCAGCTTTTGTTAGGAAAACCAACTTATTTTCTTCCACCCCAAATCTTCCTTAAGTCAACTGACATATATAACACATTTGTTTTGTTTTTCCTCTCTGTTCTGAAATACCTCTTGATTCTTTTTTTAAAACTTAGCACAAAAGTCCATCTTGTAAAAAAGTGTTCTGCAATTAACCCAAACACATGACTCATGTCATACTATTTCACTGTGACCAATGATATACAACAAACACAGACACATATGCATACACTTACTACATTAATTTCTTATGCAATAATACATGGGTGTAATGGTTTCCTTCTGGGGATCTTAACACAATATCTCATCTATCTTTCTCACTCCAAATAAACTCAATAATAGAAAACTCTAATTTAGGAGTCATTAAATGTAAGAGGCCAAAAGTGGAAGGAAAGAAGAAAAGGAGTGAGGAGAGGTGTTAAATGAGCTGTTTGATCAGATACATACAAAAGGTGAAGTAGCCATAAAACAACTACAACCTCATCAAACTCAATGCTTTGTTGTTGTTGTTTTAATATGCTTTTATTGATTTTTTTAGAGAGAGAGGAAGGGAGAGAAACATTGATTAGCTGCCTCCTGCACGCCCCCTACTGGGGATTGAGCCTGCAACTTGGGCATGTGCCCTGACCGGGAATCGAACCAGGACCTCTCAGTTCATGGGACAATGTTCAATCCACTGAGCCACACTGGCTGGCAATGCTTTGGTTTTTATCACCATCTCAGCCCTTCTAATCAAGAGGAACAGTCTCTAGCATGTATCAATTTATATACCCTATATCACTTACAGCAGTATCAATGTACATGCTTTCATGCCTTCCAGCTTACAAAGGTTTTCTCAGATACTGATATTATTGTGAGAATAAACCAATAGGAATGCTATTCTATTTGAGAAAAAAAAAAGACTATTACATATATCAATTTATTTACCTTCAAATTAGGCTTTCGCTCAACACACTTTGTAAAGGCATCATTGCTTTTATGGTTTTTGGTATCTCGTGAATTGTGAGTTATGAGTTGTGTGAAGATGATCTTTAAAAAACCTGTATGATAGTACATCAGCTTAGGAAATGGAATGATCATTCAGTTATGCTCTCAGGAAAACTCACAAAGTAGAGTTTTAGACTGTTGGAAAAGGCAATTTGAAAAGTATGTTAGAAGAAGAGCTAATATGATATAGCTCCAGGCACTAAGATTCTAATTAAATTAAATATGAACAGTGATTGAAAATTGCTAGGCCCTGTTATTAGACAAAGCAAGAGGGAACACAGATTCAACATTTGGGGTGAGATTTATAAATTTTATTTTATTAAAATATGTTTTTATTGATTTTTTAGAGAGAGAGATAGAAACATCGATGTGAGAGAGAAACATCAATTAGCTGCCTCCTGCATGCCCCCTACTGGGGATCGAGTCCGCAACCTGGGCATGTGCCCTGACCAGGAATCGAACTGGGACCTCTCAGTCCATGGGATGACATTCAATCCACTGAGCCACACCAGCTGGGCTGAGATGTATAAATTTTTTTTTTTCATTTTTTTTTTTTTATCCTCACCTGAGGACATTTTTTCATTTTTTGTTCAGATAGAGTGGGAGGGAGAGAGAGGAAGAGAGAGAGAGAGAAACATCGATGTGAAAGTGACACATCGAGTGGCTGCCACCCGCACGACCAACCAGGGCCGGGGACAAACTGCAACCGAAATACACGCCCCTAGCGGGAACCAAACCCGGGTCTCTCTGGACCACAGGCCAACGCTCTAACCGCTGAGCCAAACCGGCCAGGGCATAAATTTTAAATAAGCCTCAACTAAACTTCCATTTCCATGGAAGTCAGATTCTTATACAAAACAATTCATGCTGTCAGTGGAACTTGAATGACAAGTGGACAAATAAAACTAGGGGAATATTAATACCCATGCAGATACTAATAAAAACATGTAATATTCCATCTATAGAAATTAATGGTAATTTCTCCAATTAAGGGAGAGAAACAAATGTAACAGTTTTTTGGAAAATACAGATTTATTAAATTTAAAAAGTGTCTAAATAGATAAATGAAACTAAACTCAAGGGAGAATACCTTGATGTTCTTGTTTAAACTACTAGACGCTGATTTTTTGGTTGTAAAATGAAAAATACTATGAAGCCCAAGATGATCATGTTACTTCAAATTATAGGCTCTTCTTTCCCTTTCATGGGTCCTAATTTTGTCAAGAGGTCCTTCAGCACTTAGAGATCAATTCCATGTTTTTTTCAATATGCCAATTCAATATTTGGACCTTTTTTAACTTTAAAGGTAGATTCAATAATGCTTGTATCTGAATCTTTAAAAAAAAATAAAGCATTAGCAATCAGAGTGGAATAGAGAAAACAATAACAACAGCTGGCAGTGTTGAAATAAAATGCAGTGAGACAGAAATCATTCAGAATCTGAAATATAATGATACAAACCTTGGATTTATGTTGAATATGAAAAGCAAAGATTGAAAGAGTAGCTGGATAGTCTATTATTGTGACTAGTGAAAAGGGCATATTCACTTAGAAAGAGACATCTTTAAAAAAATGGATTTCTTAACATTTAAGAAATATTTTCTTCCATTATGAATTTAATAGAGAAAAATATGGACTAAGGATTAAAAAACACATGTATGAATAACAGTTTAGTAATGAAAGGATAGGTTTCATAAGTCTTTTTAAAAAGAACTTGAAAGGAAAGGTAATATAACAAATATAGACCTGGTTGGAGTAGGAGTGGAGGATGGAGCGATCTAAAATTATCTAAGCAATAAAAACATAATAAAACAAAATGTAATGGAGTAATCAGGAATAGATATAGTATTCATGCCTATTACCAAAGGCAGACAATTAATCAAATTTGCAAGAAAAATCTGAGAATCATCAGTATATACATGGTAGGTCAAACTACAGGAATGGGAGCAACAACCAGGGAAAAGGAGTAGAGAGAAAAGAGAAAGTTGCCAAATGAAGCAATTCAACAGAAGCTGAACATTAAGAATGACTATAAATCCAATCATCTTTCAAATCCTGCTCAGATTTCATATCTTTTGTCTAGCCTTCCCTGAACATTCCTGTTCACAACCACTTGTCTTTTATTTTCTCCTTGTGTGATGGATGTTCCTCACACCATTATTAAACTTTCCTCATTATACTGGAGAGGTTAGTATATTGTCTTTTCAACTATACAACTCTTTGAAAAATGGGTTTAGGTGTTGCATTTATTTGCATTTTTCAAGGGTTTTGTCACTTTTATTAGCAGAATGGCTAGCCAATAAATATTTGTCATATGGAAGAGTGGATCAACTTAACGTTGTTTGCAGGTAGATAATCTATCTTAAAAGGAGTAAAGTGACTTATGATGTATAAGAAATAAATGCAAGAACAAGAGGGGAAAAGCTACTTTTTTGAAGCTTCCTAACACTGGAAGAGTGAGTACAACAGCCTCAAAGAAAAGATTTTGGTTAAGCAAAAAAGAATCAAGGTAAAGAGAAAGGATATAAGTTAAAATAAGTTAAAAAGACAACGTGGAGATGAAGAGCTAAGACCTTATTTAAAGTGAAAACAAATATTGAGAAACTAATATGAAATGTCAAGATTTAGTCTTATGAGTCAAAAACTGATAATAATAGGGAAAATAATACAGGAACATGGTAGTGGGCAGGATTGGAGGAAGGGTGAGTGTATGAAAAGGTGAGTGAATGTGGGAGAATGTGAGTGGGTGTGAGGGTAGATGAACATCTGTGTAGCAGTGCAGAAATGTGGGGCAGACAAATCTGGTGCTCTGGATGGGGGAGCAGCAGGCTACCATTGTGTGCTGCTTGGCAAGGAGCTTCTCCCCACTTGGGTTTGGAAGGTCCTGCTATTTTGGAATCCATGACTACTCTATCCAACAAGGTTATCATTAAAAATTGAAGGTGATAAAAGAGCTTCACAGGCAAAAAAAAAAAAAGTTAGAGGAGTTTATTACCACCAAACAAACATTACAAGAACTGCTAAAGGGACTGTTATAAGAAGAAATAGAAAGAGAGAGGAACACAGGCATAAAAATAAAAATGGCAACAAATAAGTACCTATCAATAATAACCTTAAATGTAAATGGCTTGACTGCTCCAATCAAAATACACAGGGTAGCTGATTGGATGAGAAAACATGACCCATACAAATACTATCTACAAGAGACTCACCTCAGAACAAAATAACTCACACAGGATGAAAGTGAAAGGATGAAAAAAAGAATCCATGCAAATGGAAACAAAAAAAAGGTGGAATAGCAATACTCATATATGATAAAATAGACTCCAAAATGAAGGCAATAACTAAAGACAAAGAAGACCACTACATAATATTAAAGGAATTGCTCCAACAAGAAGATATAACCTTGGTAAACATATATGCACCCAACATAGGAGGATCAAAATATATTTAAAAACTTTGGAGAACTTTAAAGAATAGATTGAAAGTAATACAATTATAGTAGGGGACTTTAACACTCCACTGACATCACTGGATAGATCTTCTAGACAAAGAATTAACAAGGAAACAGAAAGCCTAAATGACACACTAGATCAGATGGATTTAATTAATATTTACAGGGCATTTTATCCAAAAGTAGCAGAATATACATTTTTCTCAAGTGCACATAAGACATTCTCAAAGATAGAACACATATTAAGAAACGCACTAAGTTTTTACAAGTTCAAGAAGATTGAAATCATATCAAGCACCTTTTTGGATCACAATGGCACGAAACTAAAAATCAATTACAATGAAAACACTCAAAAACATTCAAATACATGGAGGATAAATAGCATGTTATTAAAGAATGAATGGGTTACTGAGGAGATAAAGGAAGAAATAAAAAGAAAACAAACACACAACAACACAAAATCTATGGCACACAGCAAAAGCAGTACTGAGAGGTAAGTTCATAGCATTACAAGCCTACCTCAAGAAACAAAAAAAAACTTCTAATAAACGATTTAACCCTACATCTTATAGAATTAGAAAGAGAACAAAAAGAAAAACTCAGAGCAAGAAGAAGGAAGGAAATAATAAGATCAGAGCAGACATAAATGACATAAAGACTAAAAAACAAAATACAAAAGATCAATGAAAGCAAGAGCAGGTTCTTTGAAAAGGTGAAAAAGATTGATGAACCTTTAGCCAGACTCACCAAGAAACAAAGAGAGAAGACCCAATTAAATAAAATCAGAAACAAAAGAGATGAAGTAACAACTGATACCACACAAATACAAAGGATTGTAATAGAATACAAGATAAAATGGAAAAATTCCTACAATAATACAAGCTTCCAAAACTCAACCAGGAAGAGTCAGAAAACTTGAACAGACCAATAACAAAAAAGAAAATTAAAGCAGTAATCAATAGAAGTCCCAGCAAATAAAAGCCCTGGTCTGGACAGCTTAATGGGGGAGTTTTACCAAATTTTCAAAGAAGAACTAAAACCCATTCTCCTTAGATAATTCCAAAAATGTCTACAGGAAGAAAGAATTCCAAACTCTTTTTATGAGGCCAGCATAATCCTAATTCCAAAACCAGATAAAGACACTATAAAGAAAGAAAGTTACAGGCCTATATCCCTGATGAACACAGATGGCAAAATCCTCAACAAAATATTAGCAAATTGGTTCAGCAATATATTAAAAAAATATTCACCACTACCAAGTGGGATTTATCCTAGGGATGCAAGGCTGGTACAATATTTGCAAATCAATAAATGTGATACACCACATAAACAAAATGAAAGATAGAAATCATATGATCATATCAATAGATGCTAAAAAAGCATTTCACAAAGTCCAGTACTCATTTTTGATAAAAACTTTCAGCAAAGTGGAAAAAGAGAGATCATACCTCAACATAATATAGGCAATATATGACAAACCTACAGCCAACATGATATTCAAAGGGCAAAAACAAAAAGAATTTCCCTTAAAAACAGGAACAAGAAAGGGATATCAGCTTTTGCTATTTTTATTCAACATAGTACTGGAAGTCTTAGCCACAGCAATCAGACAAGAAGAAAATATAAAAAGCATCTATATTGGAGTGTAGGAGGTGAAACTCATTATTTGCAGATGACATAATATTGTACATAGAAAACCCTAAAGACTCCATAAAAAATCTACTAGATTTAATAAATGAATTTGGCAAAGCAGCAGGATACAAAATTAACATCCAGATATCGATGGCATTTTTATACACCCACAATGAACACGTAAAAAAAGACACTAAAAAAATCCCATTTACCATTGCAAAAAAAAAAAAAAAAAACACTAAGATACCTAGGAATAAACTTAACCAAGGAGGTAAGAGACCTGTTCTCAGAAAACTACATGACATTGAAAAAAGACACAGAAGATATAAAAAAAGTGGAAGCATATACCATGTTCATGGATTGAAAGAGTCAACATTGTTAAAATGTCCATACTACCCAAAGCAATCTATAGATTCATTTCAATCCCTATTAAATTACCAGCAGCATATTTCACAGATCTACAACAAAAACTCTAGAAGTTTATATGGAACCAAAAAAGACCTCAAATAGCCACAGCAATCTTGAAAAAGAACAAAGTTGGAGGAATCATAATACCAGATATCAGGTTATACTACAAAGCCATTGTAATCAAAACAGCCTGGTGCTGGCACAGGAACAGGCACAAAGATCAGTGGAACAGAACAGAGAACTCAGAAATCAATCCAAAACATTATGCTCAATAAATATTTTACAAAGGAGGCAAGAGCATACAATGGAGTGAAGACAGTCTCTTCAATAAATGCTGTTGGGATAATTGGACAGGTACATGCAAGAAAATAAAACTAGACCACCAACTTACACCATACACAAGAATAAACTCAAAATGGATAAAAGACTTAAATGTAAGTCATGAAACCATAAAATTCCTAGAAGAAAATGTAGGTGGCAAAAGTCTCAGACATCACATGTAGTAGAATTTTCACCTATATATCGCATAAGACAAGCTAAAGAAAGGAAAAAATTAATAAATGGGACTACATCAAACTAAAAAGCTTCTGCACAGTAAAAGAAACCAGCATTAAAATGAAAGGAAACCCATTGTATTGAAGAACATATTTGCCAACGATACAGCAGGTAAGGGGTTAATTTTCAAAATACATAAAATACTCATACAACTCAACAAAGGAAGACAAACAACTCAATTAAAAAATTGGCAGCCTGGCTAGTTTGGCTCAGCGGTTAGAGCTTCGGCCCACAGACCTAAGACTTGTGGTTTCCATTTCTGTGAAGGGCATGTACCTCGGTTGCAGTTAGGTCCCCAGCCCTGGTCAGGGTCATGCAGGAGGCAACCAATCAATGTGTCTCTCTCACATTGGTGTTTCTCTCTCTCTCTCTCCCCCCTCCTAGTCTGTCAGAAGATAAATGGAAAAATATCCTCAGGTGAAGATTAAAAAAAAAAAAAATGGGCAGAAGACCTGAATAGACACTTCTCCAAACAGGACATTCAAATGGCCAATACACATGAAAAGATGCTCAACATGACTAATCATCAGAGAGATGCAAATTAAAATGACTATGAGGTATCACCTCACAGCTGCCAGAATGGCTACCATCAACAAATCATCAAACAACAAGTGCTGGTGAGGGTGTGGAGAAAAGGGTACTCTAGTACACTGTTGGTGGGAATGCAGAGTGGTGCAGCCACTATGGAAAACAATATGGTGTTTCCTCCAAAAATAAAAAAATGGAACTGCTATTTGATCCAGTGATCCCACCTTGAGGAATATATCCTAAGAAGCCTGAAACTCCAATCAGAAAGAATTTATGTACCCCTAAGTTCATAGTAGTGCTATTTACTATATCTAAGATCTGGAAACAGCCCAAGTGTCCATCAGTAGATGAATGGATAAAAAAGCTGTGATACATTTACATAATGCAATAATATGCAGCTGTAAGAAAGATGTGTTAGCCTTTGAAAGGACATGGAGGGACCTGGGGGGTATTATGCTAAGTGAAATAAGCCAGTCAGAGAAAGACAACTATCAAATGATCTCATTTATTTGTGAAATACAATGAACAAAATTAGCTGACGAACAAAACAGAGCCAGTGACATGGAAACAGGGAACAGATGGACAAACCTTAGAGGGAAGGGGGTGGCAAGAGATAAACCAAAGAACTTATATGCATATATGTATAACCAATGGACACAGACAATAGTGAGATGAAGTTAGGGGAGGGGAGGGAATGGAGAAGAGGGTGTCAAAGGGGCAAAAAAGAGGGACATCTGTAATACTTTCAACAACAAAGATAAATATTTTAAAAACTGATAATATAATATTCATGATTTATCTTTATTAATAAGAATTTCAAGAACAAATAACAATAAAATTTCACACTGATTTTAGTTTGCTGATTTGAAGTGGTAGTTCTAAATCTATTTGGGTTCCTTACATAATTTTAGGATCAAAAAACAAATAATATTTGCCCCTTTTTGTCTGAAGGCAATTTTTTAAGCTCAAGGTGTTTCCTTAAAAAGCACATAAAATCTTGAGCTCTTGAAAATATAATTCCTTGAGACATGGATTTTTAATAGTTACATGAATAGGCCCTTAACTATAAATGTGAGTGTATATATATATACATACATATATATATATATATATACATATATATATATATATATGTATATATATATATATATATATATCAGACAGTTTGAGATGCTTGGTGGTTAGGCCACAATCATACATTAGATTGTGTCATAAAATGTTTACTTTTTACATAGTCATCAGCTTCGGAAAGCACTGCTTTGTGATGCATAATATTTAGGAAACCTTAAAATTGTACCAATAGGGAAATCAGATCATCTCACCTCAGCAACAGAAATTAAGCCTTTTTTTTTTTTTTAAGTACAAGCCATAGTTAATATTCAATTACTTGGCTTAGGGTTGATGATTTGGATCTGTTTCTCCCACTTCTGAAAGAACTTGTCTATAATATTCAGATCAGTGCTTCACCTTTCTGTTTTCTTTCTGCTCTGGTGAACAGATCTAACCACTGAGGGATACATTATGCTTGGCCTCACAGTATGATTGATAGAAACCCACATTTAGCTCTTATAGAAATTGTTCCAACATTATGTGAACTGTAGTGAACATTTTTAGGAATTGTGAAGGCATAAAAAACAACCAAAGCTTGTTTGGTTTTTTAAATTGAGGAACACAGAATACAAATCAATACACATTTTAAAACAGCTTTCAGAGTTAAATTCACTCTGTTAATTTAAAAACATAAATCACATGGCATTTAAATTGTTTTGATCATAAAATTATACTGATTGGTCTATTTACAGATATGATGGCCTAGGAAAAATATTGAGAATATATTTTAGAAGTTCCTTTTTAATTTACATTAAACACAAAATTGTAACATATAAATATTTTTCACCATTTAAAAATATATTTTTAAATCTTAATGTCTCTAGCTAAAGCATCTTGTTGTATTGCACAAGTCATAACATTGAGATCCATCTTAAACTCATGTTGCCTGGATTCAATCCTCATTTTCTACTTACACTTGTTAAACAAAGCCCTTAAAATTTTGGACTATAGCATCATTACCTAAAAAATGGGAATGAAAAATATCTACCCACTTCAAATAGTATTGGTAGATTTAACAGAGAGAGTGTAGGGGAGAATACTCTTTAGCTTTAAAGTGTTGTAATTATTTAGCATCAGAAGTCATGTTTAGACACATGGTCCTAGACAAGATGGTGTAAACTTACTTTTCACTGTTTCTCTGCTTTAAATACTCTGGAGATAATTCAATAGACAATCACAAAGATTGGAAAGCTGGAGAGAAGAAAGTAGATTGGCTATGGACCTCATCAATTGCAGAGTTATATCACTATGAGTTCCAAGCATTTGATTTTTGTCTCTTATATATCTTAGACTAGGTTCCAGGGAGGCCTTCTGCTTGGAACACCAACAGGCATATACAAATGAAGAAGCAAACAAATGAGAAAGCCTACTCTTTCTGTCTAAAGGACAAGGACAAGGGAAGACTAGCAGGGACATAGGGGCAGCCTTATCCCCCCATCCATACACAACCATAGTGGTGGGTCCCTTTAACCTACAGTTGTCCCTTGCCACTTTGCACTTTGACTTTAGTGACTTCACTCTATCGTAGTTTTTTTCAAATATATTCATTAAAAAGTTGATCAAGAAGTGAAAATGATACAGCACGCGCTCGGTTGTCTGAGTCAATTATACACCCCTGTATTACAATTAAAATTAAAATTACTGTATGTATGGACTGTAGGCCTATGTATTCGAGCACCCCTGCAAATCCTTCAATGCCAGGTGCAACCACTCGACCACTCCTTGTGTGTGGGCAACAACTTTTTTCCAAAAAATCGGGGGTGGTGAAACCAAGCCAATCAGAGCATGCTGTTCACTGATTGGTTATCCTATCCTCTTCCTATCCTGATCACTGATTGGCTCAGCCTCATGCAGGTTCATGTCTCTCATACATGCTTCTACATCGCTAGGCATCGGAAGCATCTTTGCTCTTGTAAGTGTTTGCGAATTCTGAGAACTTTTATCTAAGCCTCACGATGGCTCCTAAATGTGCTGCTTCTTCCAAGCCTTCTGACAATGAAACTAAGCGCCAGAGGAAAATGCTTACCATCCAGGAGAAGATGAAACTTCTGATCAAAGATGGCAAGAAAATCGTGGAGGTTGCCCGCCATTGCGACTTGAATGAGTCTACCATTGGCTCCCTCCGTAAAGATGAAAAGAACATCCATGCAATGGCTACTGTCTCTTTCAACAAGGAAGCAGAGTGCATCGTGACAAGTCATAATAAATTCATAGTGAAAACGGAGTCTGCCCTAGCCGTTTGAATCAGTGACAGCCACAAGAAAAACATTCCGTTGGATTTGCTGGTCATCGGGAGAAGGTGAGGCAGCTCTATCAGCGCTTTACGGAGGACAAATCTCAATCAGGACCCTCTTCTGCAACGTTCATGGATTTCATAGCAAGCAAGGGTTGGTTTGAGAAGTTCCAGAAGAGGTGTCATCTGAAGAGTGTTGTTCTCCATGGAGAAGCTGCCTCTGCCGACCAGCCTGCAGCAGAGGACTACGTGAACAACATGTTCCAGAAGATCCTTGAGGAGAGTGAGTATCATCCAGAACAGGTGTTCAATATGGATGAGACAGGACTGTTTTGGAAAAGAATGCCTTCCTGTACATTCATTTTCAAGGATGAGGCCAAGGTCCATGGCGTCAAGGCATATACGGATCACGTGACTATTGTTACGTGCAGAAATGCTGAAGGACTTTTGCTCAAGCCTGCCCTTATCTATAAGGCCAAGAACCCTAGGGCCCTGAAGAATAAAAACAAGAACCTGCTGCCAGTGCATTGGATGCACAATGACAAGGGCTGGATCACGAAGCAGCTGTCATCGGACTGGTTCCACGAGTGCTTCATCCCCCAAGTCAAGCTGTATCTCACGGAGAAGGGACGCGAGTTTAATGTCCTTCTCCTCATGGACAATGCTGGAGGTCATGCGCAAAACCTATCCTACGATGGTGTGCAGATCGAGTTCCTTCCTCCCAACACCACTTCACTGATCCAGCCCATGGATCAAGATGTTATTTGTGCATTCAAGGCCCTCTACATGTGAAACACTCTGCAGCACCTCATCGAAGGCATGGACCTTGAGGAGAACTTCTTGCTGAAGGAGTACTGGCGACAGTATACCATCGTGACCTGTCTGAAGAACATCCAGGCCATGTTGAAGGACATAAAGATGGAGACTGTGAAGGCCAGCTGGAAAATGTTGTGACCTGAAATTGTCCACGACTACAGAGGATTCACCCCAGAGGATATAAGCAACTCGGCAGTGGATACGGCAGTTAGGCTAGCCCGGATGCTGGGAGGAGGTTTAGCGGATATGACCCATGATGACGTGGATGAGCTGCTGGAGACACATTTGGATCCCTTAACTGACGAGGATCTGGTGGAGATGACTAAGTCTGCGAGTGAAGAGGAAGAAGAGCAGCCAGAGGTTCCTGGGGGTCAGGAGGAGGAAGTTGGCCTTACACTTGAGCATCTCTTGCAAGTCATGAGAACTATTAAGGTAGTACAGGACATGATTGGTGAATGGGACCCACAAATAATGTGTGTATTGCGGTTCCGGAATGCACTTGATGGAGCGATAGAACCCTACAAAAGCCTCCTCACGCATATGAAAAGACAGGGCCAGCAACTGCCTATCATGATGTTCTTCAGCCATGCACCCAGACACTCACTGCCTACTCCTAGTAGTCCTTCAGTGGAGAAAGATGACGATGCACCTGCTGAAGATACTGCACCACCTGAAGACTCTCCTACTGAGGTTGTGCCTTCAGAGGAGCAGTAACCTTGCTCTTCTTTGCTGTGGAGTACATCTCTTCATTTTCATCGCTTCATCATCGAACAAGTTGCACTATTTTCATAGGTTAGTGGTTGTGTGTAAGAACTGTGTGTGTGTAATTAAATGTACAACAATAATAATATGATATTAGTAACGTCTAATATGTCTTATTATCTCCTATTTTGTCTAATATATTGAGTAATACGAGTGTAATGGTGACTAAAGGGTGTTATTTCATGGCTAGAGGGCTCTAATAATGTTAAAAAACGTATTTAGAAGGTCATAAACAGGCTTTCTATGCTCTAACTGCAAAAATATTCAATTTATAAATAAAGAATCCTACTTCACGGAAATTCATTTATCGCGGTAGAGTCTGGAACTGATTAACCGCAATAAACGAGGGCTGACTATACAGTGAGAGCATCAGTAGAATCCAGAAAGGTCAACCAATCCTCCATCATGAGTGGTGACCTGATATATTTGCAGTGGTGGCATCAACAGATCCCAAGCAAGTGATCCATCCCCTGCCCTACACTTGCCAGCACCAGGTAGTCAGAGAACACAGGTAAGGAAAATTATTTTATATCCCATAAATCCAGATTCCTTCATTCTTACTAGTGATGGGCAACTCAGGAAAGAGTCTTTCACACTTTGCAGGTGACACCACCAGGGATTTATCAGGAACTCCAAAGTAAGAAGAAAACTGACCAAAATAGTACCGAAAGTTCTCTGAAAACTGTATTGCATTTGGAAACACAGCCTACAAAATAGGCCAGAATCTACATATCAAACCTAAACAGAGACACTGCTTACAAAAATAAAATATTTTATTTTAAATGTCCATTTCAAAAAGTCCAAAAGAAGAAAAGAGGTAGTTACACTTAGACAAATTAGACTTTAAGTAAAAAACTTTAACAAGAAACAAAGAAGGTCATTATATAATGACAAAGGGGTAGATTAATCAAGAGAATGTGACAATCGTTAAGTATAGATGTACCTAACATCAGAGAACATAAATATATTCAGCAAATACTCATAGGTCTGAAGGAAGAAAGAAACAATAATACAATAATAGTAGAGAATTTTAATAACCCACTTTCAACAATGGTTAAGTCCTCCAGACAGAATGTCAATAAGAAAATATTGGACTTGAGTTATAGTGTAGAATAAATGAACTTAGATACACACAGAATATTCAATTTATTGCAGCAGAATACACATTCTTTTCAAGTACACATGGACCATTTTCCTGGATAAATCATGTTAAGTCACAAAATAAATCTTAGATAATGTAAAAATACTGAAATCATGTCCCATATGTTTTCTGACCACAGTGGAATAAAACTAGAAATCAGTAAGAGGAGGAAAACTGGAAAATTCACAAATATGTGGAAATTAACACAATCCTGAAAAACGAATGGATCAAAGAAGAAATCAAAAGGTAAATGAAAAAATATACTAGAAGAATTGAAAATGGAAACACAACATACCAAATTTATGGGAGACAGTAAAAGAAGCACCAAGAGGAAATTTATAGCAACAAATGCCTACATTAAGAAAAAAAAAATCTCAAATAAACAACCTAGCCCTGGTTGGTGTGGCTCATTTGGTTGGGCATTGTCCCATGCACTGAAAGGTTGCAGGATGGATTCCAGGTCAGGACACATGCCTCAGTTGTGGGCTCGATTCCCAATAGGGAGCATGCAGGAGGCAGCCAATTGATGCATCTCTCTCTCTAAAAATCAATTAAAAAAATCTTTAAAAACAAAAGTCAAACAAAAAACAAAAAAGCAACCTAACTTTATACCTCAAAGAACTAGAAAAAGAGCAACAAACTAAGCCCAAAGTTAGCAGAGGGACAGAAATAACAAAGATCAGATTAGAAATAAATAAAATAGAAACTGGAAAAAATATCAACAGAAAAATCAAGAAAACTAAGAGCAAGTTTTATGAAAAGAAAGATAAAATTGACAAACCCTTAGCTAGACTAACTAAAGTAAAAAGGAGAGAATACTCAAAATAAGATTTGAAAAACAAGTTAGTATAATTGGTAATACAGATATACAAAAGTTCATAAAAGACTACCATGAACAATTATACACAAAAAAATGGAATAACTTAGAAGAAATGAGATCATTCCTAGAAACCTATAACCTACCAAGACTGAATCATATAGAAATAGACATGAAAAGATGAATGAAAAGTAAGGAGATTGAATAAGTAAACAAAACCCTCTCAACAAAGAAAAGCTAAGAATCAGAAGGATTCTTGAGTAAACTCTTGCAAACATTTAAGAAGAATTAAGGAACAAAGGAAGAGTAGGGAACACTCCCAAAGTCATTTTATGAGACCAGCATTACCCTGATATCAAAGTTAGATAAGAAAACTACAACAAAAAAAGATTACAGGCCATCCCTTATATAGAGATTGAAAAATTCTCAACAAAATACTAGCAAACTGAATTCAACAGCATTTTTAAAGGATCATTCGCCATGATCAAGTGGGACTTATCAGTGGGATGCAAGGATGGTTTAATATATGTAAATCAATAAATGTGATACACCACGTTAATAGAATGAAAGATAAAAATTATATGATCATCTCAATAGATGCCCTAAAAGCATTTGAGAAAATTCAACATCCTTTCATAATAAAAAGTCTCAAGTAATTGTATAGAAGGAATATACCTCAAAATAATAAAAGCCACATTTGACAAGCCCACAGATAACTTTATATTAAATGGAGAAAGTTGAAAGTTTTTCCCCTAAGATTGGGAACAAGACAAGGGTATCCACTCACACTATTTAATGTAACATAGTACTAGAAGTCCCAGCCAGAGCAATTAGACAAAAAAAGAAGTAAAAGGCATCCAAATCAGAAAGAAAGAAGTAAAATTGTTTCCATTTGCAGATGATATAATCTTATATATAGAAAATCCTACAGACACCATCAAAAAACTGTTAGAACTAATCAATAAATTCAGTAAAGTCGCAGGATAGAAATATTATATATAAAAATCAGTTGCATTTCTATACACTAATAAGAAATTATCTGTAAAACTAGAAAACATTCCCATTTACAGTAGTATCAAAACAATAAAATATTAAGAAATAAATTAAACTAAGTAGGTGAAAGAACAGTGCAGTGAAAACTGTAAACTATAGATAAAAGCTATTAAATATGACCCATATTATGTAAAGATATCCCACGTTTATGCAATGAATGAATTAATAGTTAAAATGTCCATGCTACCTAAAGCCATCTACAGATTCAATGTAATCTGTATTAAAATTTCAGTGGTATTTTTCACAGAATAGAGAAAAAAAATCCTAGAATTCATATAGAACCATAAAAGATCCCAAAGAGCCAAAGCAATCCAGAAGAAAAACAACAACAACAAAGTTGGAAGCATCACACTTTCTGATTTAAAAATATATTACAAAGCTAAATGAATCAAAACCATAGGTACTGGCATGAAAAAAAGACACAGACAAATGGAATAGAATAAAGAGCCCAAAATAAATCCATGGATTTAGGGTCAACTATTATTTGATAAGGGAGCCAAGAATATGTAATAGGGAAAGAATAGTTCCTTCAACAAATGGTATTGGGAAAACCGGATGTTAACATTCAGAAAAATTAAATTGGATCCCCATCTTACACCACTCTTAAAAATTAACTTGAGCCCTGGCCGGTTTGGCTCAGCAGTTACAGCGTCAGCCCATGGACCAAAGAGTTGTGGGTTCGATTCTGGTCAAGGGCACGTACCTTGGTTGTGGTTTGGTCCCCAGCCCTGGTCGGGGTCGTGAGGGAAGGAGCCGATCGATGTGTCTCTCCCACATCAGTGTTTTTCTTCCCTCCTCCCCCCATCTGAAGATAAGTGGAAAAATATCCTTGGGAGAGGATTACAAAAAAAAAATTAAATTATCTTGAGTCATGGCCGGTATGGCTCAGTCGGTTCAGCATCGTCTTGTGCATTGAAAGGTTGCCAGTTCAATTCCCAGTCAGGGCTACATGCCCAGGTTTCGGGCTAGATCTCCGGCCAGCATGTGTGCAGGAGGCAGTTGATTGATGTTTCTCTCTCACATTGATGTTTCTCTCTCTCTAATCAGTAAAGACATATTTACAAAAAAAAAAAATAATAACTTGAAATAGATTAAAGATTTACATGTAAGACCCGAAACCATAAAAGTCCTAGGTGAAAACACATGGAAAAAGCTCCTTGACATTGACGTTGGCAATGATTTTCAGGATATAACACCAAAGTAAACGCAAACATAAACAAGTGGGACTTTGGGACTTCACCAAATTATAAAGCTTTTACACAGCTAAAAATAAATCAACAAAATGGAAAGATACTTTATGGAATGGCAGAAAACATTTGCAAACTATTATGGTTTTATGGTTTGAGCCCCATTATCAGGAGAGGGGTTAATATTCAAAATATATAAAGAACTCATAATCTCAATGGCAAAAACCACACACAAATAATACAATTAAAAATGGGCCAAGGACTTGATTAAACATTTTCCCAAATAAAGACATACAAATGATTAACAGGTACATGAAAAGGTGTTCAACATCAGTAATCATAAGGGAAATGCAAATCAAACCACAAGGAGATATCACCTCCCACCTTTTAGAATGGCTATTAACAAAAATACAAGAGATATCCAGTATTGGTGAGGATGTGAAAAAAGAAAACATTTATACAGTGTTTGTGGGAACGTAAGTTGGAACAGCCACTTATGAAAAACAGTATGGAGATTTCTCAAAAAATTAAAAATAGAATTGCCATATGATCCAACACTCCCACTTCTGGGTATATGTCTGAAGAAATTAAATCATCACCTTGAAGAAAACTCTGCACTCCTATTTTTATTGTGGCTTGACTCACAATAGCCAAGACATGGAAACAACCCAAGTGTCCAATGATGGATAAAGAATATGGTGATATATTATTCAGCCATAAAAAGAGAAGGAAATCCTGCCATTTGCACAAAACATGCATGGACCTTGAGGGCATTATGCTAAGTATAATAAGTCAGACAGAGAAAGACAAGTACTGTATGATCGTACAAATATGTAGAATCTAAAACACTGAACTCATAAAAACAAAGAGTAGAATAGTGATTACTAGGGGCTGGGGATGGGGGGAAATGGGAGATGTTGGTCAAAAGGTAAAAACTTCCAGTTATAAGATGAATAATTTCTGAAGAACTAATGTACAGCATGATGACTATAGTTGATAGTACTGTATTATATACTTGAAAGTTGATAAGAGAGTAAATCTTAAATGTTCTAATACACAAACACAAAAAGGTAATTATGTGAGTTGATGGATGTATTAGCTAATCTTATTGTGTTAATCATTTCACAATATATGTGTGTAAAAAAAATCATTCCACTGCATACTTTAAACTGACACAATTTTGTCAATTATATATTAATAAAGTTGGAAAAAAAGAAATATGTTTGTAAATTTCCAAGTATGGAGAGTATTTTAGTTATCTTTTCAGAGATATATAATTAAAGTTTTCTGTAATATAGTAATGTAATTTTTTAATTGTTGGGACTTGTTCTATGGACTCTTATGAATTCATTGTTCGTAATGTGCTATGTGTGCTTGAGAATATATCCTTCATTTGTTAAATGGAGTATCTATATGTGACTTTTGGATCAAGAATACTATTTCTGTTATTCAAGTCTTTTTTATTTTTCTGTTTAATGTATTTAATAGTAAGAAAGGTGCATTAAATCACATACTCTAATAGTAAAATTTTCATACTCTTTTTTTAGATAATGCAATTTTTTCTCTCTATATAGCTTGAGGTTATATTAAATACACAGAAGTTTAGAATTATTATATCTTCCTGATTAATTAAAACATCTATCTATTTAAAATAAATAACTATGAAATAGCAGTCTACATAATACTAGTGCCTACTATATAGCTACAGTAATCAAGATAGGGTGGTACTAGCACATAGACAGACACAGATCAATGGAACCCAACTGGTTTATGACAAAGGTGCACACACAATTTAATGGAGAAAACATGGCCTTTTCAACAAATAGGGCTGGAGCAATTAGATATCCATAGGAGAAAAACATTGAACTTCAACCTAAATCTTACACTTTATAAAAAATTAATTGAAAATAGATCACAAACTTAAATGTCACATGTAAAACTACACAGCTTAAAAATATATGATAAATATTTGGCATCTAGAACTAGGGAAAGAGTTCTCATGCCCTGGCTAGTGTGGCTCAGCTGGTTGAGCATCGTCCCATGCACCAAGAGGTCACCAGTTCGATTCTGGTTGGGGCACTTGCCCGGGTTGCGGGCTCGATCCCCAGTAGGGGGTGTGCAGGAGGGACCCAATAGATGGTTCTCTCTCATTAATGTTTCTCTATCTCTCCCTTCCTCTCTCTCTCTCTAAAATCAATAAAACATATTTTTTTAAAAAAGAGTTCTTAGACTTGACATCAAAAGCATGATTCATAAAAGAAAAAAAACTATAAATTGAACTTCATCAAAATTAAAATATTTTCTTTGCAAAAGACCTTGTTAAGATAATGAAAAACCTAATTACAGACTGGGAGATAATATTTGTGAACAACATATCTGATAAAGGAACTTATATCTAGAATATGTAAAGAACTCGCAAAACTCAATTTAAATAATCTAATTAAAAATTGGGCAAAGACATGATCAGATATGCTACTCAGCAGGATATACAAATGGCAATAAGCACGTGAAAAGATGTTCAATATCATTAGCTTTTAGGAAAATACAAATTCAAAGCACAATAGCATTACACCATACCTATCAGAATGGCTAAAATAGAAAAGTGATCATAACACTAAATGCAAGGATGCCAAAAAACTGGAGCACTCATTCATTGCTGGTGGAAGTGTAAAAGGGTACGACCAGCATGGAAAATAGTTTGGCAGTTTATTCTAAAACTAAAAATGCACTTTCCATTTTACCTAGCCATAGTACTCTTGGGCACTTATCATTAACAAATAAAATCTTTATTCATTATAAAACCTGTATACAAATGTCTGTAGCAGTTTTATTTGTAGTAGCTAAAAATAGAAAACAATCCAGATGTTTTTCAATGGGTAAATGATAAAATAAACAGTGGTAATAAAAAGTAGCAAACCATTGATATACACACTTGAATAAATTTCAATGTAATAAAATTGAGTGAAAAACGCAATCTCAAAAGTGTAGGTACTGTACGGGGTAGGGCAAAAGTAGGTTTACAGTTGTGAATACATGAAACACAGTTTATTCTTGTATTATTATTTATTAATTATTGTATTATTTTCCTTATGAACTGTAAACCTATTTTTGCCTCACCTTGTATAATTGAATTTATATAACATTTTAAAAATAACAAATTAATTGAAATGGAGAATAGATTAGTGGTTGTTAAAGGTTAGGCGCTGTGCAGAGGGAGGAGATACTTATGGCAATAAAATGGCAGCATGAAAAAGCCTCTGGTGATGGGACAGTTCTGAATCTTGATTGTAGTCTTAGTTATGTGGAACTACACATGTGATATAATTTCATGGAACTACATACACATATACATAAACACACAAGTGCTGGTAAGACTAGGAAATCTGAATAAAGTCTTTGAATTGTATCAATGTCAATTTTCTGATTTTGATATTGTATTATATTTATTTAAGATGTTAACATTGAGGGAGGTTTCATGAAGGGTGTTTGGGACCTCCCTGTACATTCCTTTATTTTCTGAGAATTTATAATTCTTTCAAAATAAAATAAAAAAGTCATATTTGAAAATTTTTGAAGTCATTTTGCTATTGTGCAGAACAGAGTCAAAGATGTCAATATTATTTTTAAACTTGTATGTATTAAAGAGTAAGAACAAGACAAACTCATTTCTAAACGTAAATGTAACTCGAGCAACCAAGAACTAAAGGACAGAATTTCATAATCCTTACAGAGGCACTACTTTATAGCTACAGTAAATATTAAAAGGTAGAAAGGAGGACTATAAAAATAATGAGTGCAGGAAAGATATTCTTAATATTTAACAGCTTTTATGGTTTGGACACCAACCAATCAGAGCAGATGCCAGCCATAAACAACTCAGAATTTGTTAGCAATATACAACAGTGGAATATCCATCCTATATGAATTTTATTATCTTCTTCACAAAAGATTTATATTCGTAAAGTGTTGGTATTTCTTAGTACTCTTGAGCCGAAAATACTGGAAGAGTGCTATATTATAGGATGAAGTGTACCAAAAAGTTCTGCTATAGAAAATCACAACTAATAATTGTCATTTAGTGAAATAAGAACTGCTTCTATTCAAATATATAAAATTTTCTCTTTTTTTAATAAAAACACCCAAAATATCAGTATATAAACAAAATAACAATCAAATGTGTTTGTTCATAATACTTAAACATAGGAGATTGATAATAGCTTATAAACGGATTTTTTCAATTTTAAAGTTTTAGTACTCGAATAGTTAATATTTTTAGTGTTTTTATGAATTCTGCCTAGTGAAAAAATTTTAAGGTTCTTCAGAAACATTATCTTAGCAAGTTTATTATATTAGAAAAACAAATATTCAAAGGTGAAATTAATTTGGCCATATTTAATCTCAAGATAATAGGTTATCAGTACAATATAATTATCAATACAAATTTAATGAGAAAACAAGCCACAGTCCTTATTTAAGGGTAAATACACTAAGCCCCACACGGAATTTGAACTATGAAAATAAAAGAGTGCATTTTCAAATGTGTGTGTCGTTGAAGAAATAGAAAAAGATACAAATAAGTAGAAGCATATACTATGTTCACGGAAAGGAAGGATTAACATTATTAAAATGTCCATCCATACTACCTAAAGCAATCTATAGATTCAATGCAATTCCTATCAAGGTACCAATGGCATATTTCACAGAACTAGAACAAATATTCCAAAAATTTATATAGAACCACAAAAGACCCAAAATAACCTCAGCAATCTTAAGAAGAACAAAGTTGGAAGAATCATGCTACCTGATACACTACAAGGCCATAGTAATCAAAACAACATGGTAATGGCATGAAAATAGACATATAGATCATTGGAACAGAATAGAGAGCCTAGAAATAAGTCCACGCCTTTATGGTTAATTAATATTTGACAAAGGAGACAAGCATACAATGGGGTAAAGACAGCCTAGTCAATACATAATGTTGAAAAAAAATTGGACAGATATGTGAAAAAAATGCAACTAACTTACACCATACACAAGAATAAACTAAAATGGATTAAAGACTTAAATGTAAGATTCAAAATCATAAAAATCTTAGAAGAAAACATAGCTAATAAAATCTTGAACATTTCTCATAGCAATATTTTTTCTGACATATGTGCCTAGGCAAGGGAAACAAACAAAGAAAAAAATAAATAAACAAATGAGACTACATCAAACTGAAAAGTTTTTACACAGCAAAGGAAACCATCAACAAAATAAAGACAACCCACTGAATGGGAGAACATATTCGCCAATGATACATCTGATAGATTTTTTATAAAGAGCTTATTTATAAAGAATTTATAAAGAACTCATACAACTCAACAAAAAACAAACAATCTAATTAAAAATGGGCAAATGTTCTGAATAGACACTTCTTCAAAGAGCACATACAGATGGCCAATGGATGAATGAAAAGATGCTCAGTGTCATTAACCATCAGAGAAATGTAAATTAAAACCACAATGAGATATCACCTCACAACCTGTCAGAATGGCTATCATCAATACATCAATGAACAAGTGTTGGCAAGGATGTGGAGAAAAGGGAACCCTCATGCATTGTTGGTGGAAATGTAGATTGGTGCAGCCACTATGGAAAGCAATATAAACTTTCCTCAAAAAAATTAAAAATGGAACTGCCTCTTGATACAATGATTCCACTTCTGGGAATATATCCAAAGAAACCCAAAACACTGATTCGAAAGAATATATGCAATCCTACGTTCATTGCAGCATTATTTACAATAGCCAAGATCTGGAAGCAGTCCAAGTGCCCATCAGTAGATGAGTGGATAAAGAAGCTGTGGTACATTTACACAATGGAATACTACTAGGCCATAAAAGAAAATCTTACATTATGCTAAATGAAATAAGCTAGTCAGAGAAAGACAAATACTATGATTTCACTTATATGTGGAATCTAATAAAAAAAATAACCAAACAAACCAAAGAGAAACAAATGTATAGATACAGAGAACAGACTGACACCTGTCAGAAGGGAGGGGGGTAGGGATGCTGGATGAAAAAGGTGAAGGATTATGCAAAAAAAAAACAAAACAAAACGAAACAAAAAACCATCAAAACTCACAGACACAGACAAAAGTATGGTGATTATCAGAGGGAAGGGGGTGGGAGGAGATAATAGAGGGTAAAGGGGGAATAAATGGTGATGGAAAGAGACTGAATTTAGGGTGAAAACACAATACTGTGTACAGATGATGTATTGTGGAATTGAGCACTTGAAACAGATATAATTTTGTTAACTAGTGTCACCCCAATAAGTTTAACAAAAAAAGAAACAACCTAAAACTAATTAGTGTTTTCTATTAAAAAATTAGTGTTTTCTATTATAAAACTAATTAGTGTTTTCTATTGAAAAAAATCCTTTTAATAAACATAGCTTATGCTGTCTTTGTTCATGTTCATTTTGGACACGGTTATTTTTTGGTGAATGGGATGCCACTCAACCAACTGAGCTACACCAGCCAGGGCTGGCCACGGTTATTTTTAAGGATAGATTAAGTAATGGTTCAAAGCTTTCATTAAGTTCAGTTGAATATAATTTTCATATAGGTAAATGGGTTAAGACTGCATAACTTTCTCTGTAGTAACATGAAAAAACTGTTATAATTTATATAAAATACAGAAATGAAGTCAACTACTTTGTATAGCTGTAATTATTAACTTTGTGAAAATTTAGAGCCCGTTTAACAGAATGAAGGGGGGAAATCTCCAATTTATTAATATTAGGCTGGAATTAACTAGCTGGATAATTTTAGCCTACATGGGCTTGTTCTTTTCCACCTGTCCAGGACACTGTACAGTAATTCAAGGCTGTAGGCCAACTATTCTGAATTTCTTCCTTCTTCTCTTCTATGAGGTTAATTTGTTGGTTCAGAGCATACCAGAAGGAAAGGAAAAGAATAGTTAGAGCCAATGGTGCAAGATGAAATAGATATTATTCCCATTTTACAGGTAGGGAAACCTAGGCTCCCAGAGATTAATTACCTTGCCTGAGAGCCCACAGGTTTGGGTTTGGAATAAAGTTTTCCCTGACTACAAATCCCACACAATTTTCTCTCCTGAGTACAATACTGTGGTCCTACTGATTTTAATTAATTTAAACTTTAAGAAAATGTTAATCATACCAAGCTTGAATTAATTTTGATATTAACCCAAACTCTGGTTTTTGTGGGATGTGTCACCACTGGGGGCTTATGATTGGAAATGTCTGCAATAAACCCATGGTACTGATTCTGAGAGCTGGACAAATATGATGGAGCTTTACACAGTTCAACCAAATTTGCATCCTAATTATATAATAGTTAAGTGCTATTTCTGTGGCATTTTGTAAAAGATTATATTGGCTTGCCAAGCAGCAATCCCCCAAATACTAGTAGTAGAATACAGTAGTGGGTGGAGAGATTTTTCTGCCATGTAGACTGGTGCTAAAATCCCCCAAAAGCACAGAGCTATGACAAATGTATAGAACACAATGACTTCAGTATTTTCAACGATATTGCAAGAGAAGGATGTTTTTATGTTTAATAGCCATATTATCCCTCAAATGAAAAAGCAAAATAAATGTTTTAGTGTTAATAGAATATGTGGTTGTTTAATATGCATTTGTACTGAGCCATCCATGTTCCCTTTCCCCCCTTGGTACCAATGAGAAAACATCTGCTAGTTTTTTTCTCTAGCCCGAGAATAATTTAAATCACTTGATACCTCCTTCCATCTCTTTTTCACTTGTCTCCTCTTATTAGTTGACCAAGGAGTTAACTTTATGCACCTGTGTAAACACATCTGAAGCATAAATTTACAGATCCATATCTACATATACACACGTGCACATGTGCCTTCATAATAGTAGACACACATATACAATATAAGGTATCTCTTAGTACTTAGAAGTTTAATCTTGAAGGATTAATTTATAAAATATAAA
This sequence comes from Tadarida brasiliensis, assembly GCA_030848825.1. Classification (NCBI taxonomy): domain Eukaryota; kingdom Metazoa; phylum Chordata; class Mammalia; order Chiroptera; family Molossidae; genus Tadarida; species Tadarida brasiliensis. The sequence goes on along the minus strand of CM061267.1, from coordinate 61,295,855 downwards.
TTATAATAATAAAGAATTTATGGCATGCAACCCAGTAATGCCTAAAATGTGCAATTTAAAAATTATTGTACTAACATTTCTGCTTCCAGATAGGGTGGAGTGAGCAGGTTAAAATCTATGGGAACTCACAGAAAATCTGCATAAAACATAAAAAGTGAGCAGTTAAAGGTATCAGAGAATTGATGAAATAAAAGGTATAGATCATCAAGATTCAGAGTAGGAAAGAAATCTGGAGAGGTGAGGGAAGATTTTGCAGCTGGTTTTGTTGATTCTGGACTCTGGGAAGAGTCCAGATTTGGCCTGTGAAGAAGGCCACTGCTAGGGGTTAGAGAAACCACCACTGAGTTGAGGAGTCTTGAGGGATTGAAGTGGCAAATACAGACTTGAGAGATCTCAAACACATGGCCAATTACCCCATAATAACATTTATCAAATTCTGAAGCTACAAGATCTAGAGGCCAAAAGCTAAGGTAAAACTCCTGAAAAAACACCATGAATTTTTTGCAGTCTTGCATTACTGAGAAGAAAAACAGTTTAAAAGTATTGGTGTTCAAGACCTGCCACAGGCAGCCTCCACGTGAACACGCTAGGCAGAGCTTGTCCTGCGGGCCAAACCAGTCTGCCAGTGTTTTCTGCATGTCCCACAAGCTAATAACAGTTTATACATTTTTAAATGGTTGAGAAAAAAATAAAATAAATATTTTGTTACGTGAAAGTACATTAAACTTAAATTTCTGTATCCATAAACAAAGTTTTATCAGAATGCATCCAAGTGCTTTGTGTACACATTGACTTTGGCCACTTTTGCATAACAGTAAGTCGTTGCAAAGAGGCTGGATGCCCTGCAAAGCTTAATATATTCACTACCTGACTCTTTACAGAAAATGTTTGCCGAACTACAACAGACTTTTAGTTAAAAACCTGGGTGGGTGGGCAAACACCCCAAGAACAGGAACAAACTGGAGATAGATTGGGTCTTACCAAAACTCAACCCAATCTCATCTTGTCTTAGTATCGAATTGAGGTATACTTAGCATTCTACTCCATTTCCCTAGCAAAATAAAGACAAATCTGTCCCAGAGAAAGATATTGCCATCTTGAGCTTTTACAAAATTTTAATATACATTTTACACACATCCCAGCATTCATAAAATTATTCTTCTAACTTTGTTTGATCTGAGCGGAACTGTGATACTTATAAAGAAGCCTGACTTAGCTAGCAGGCTTAACATCAATCTATTCATATCCAACATTTTAAACAAGCAATTTAAACCTATGTTATTTAAAGAAAAGAAAAATAAAACAGAAGTAATAGTATTACCTAAAAGCACTTCTCTTGGCAAGAAAACTTAAAATATATGTTTAGAATAATAGCATTCTAACTAACTAGATGTTAGCTTCCATTGTAAAACATTCCAATAATAAAAGGAATAAAATCTATGAATTATTTATTTTGTAGTAAATAAAAACAAATAGCGATTGACCAGTTGTAAATTATTCTGAGCTATAAGATTGTATTCTGAAACTCATTTCTCAATTACATGTGATTCACAGACACTGGCATCATATTTTAGGCATCTACCATCCTGAGAAGACAGACAAATCCAAATGTGGGAAAAACTGATAACATTGAAATATTATAATTATACCATATGTTATGCCTACTTCTCCTCCAGGATTCAAAAATTTGACTTTAATAGGCTTTTATAATGAAAAGAACAACTCAAAGGAACAAGACAGCTGAGAAGCTCAATATGTCACTGAACTGCAAAATAATTAAATTTATTTTAATTAGTATATACTAAGGTTTTACACCTGTGGCACAAGTAAATTGTAACTCACAGATGTAATAGATCAGGTCATTTTAATTTATAACCTATCATAATTTACAAGACATGTCTTTATATTGTCAATGAAATATAACCTAATTGTGCTCAAAAGTATAGGCCACATAGAATTCAAGCACATATACTTGTACCATTATATAGAAGGCATATAGATGTAGTTATGAATATGCAATTTTGTATAGATCATGTTTAAAAACTGGATAATTATGCGTTCAAATATGTACATGTAAATTGTATATTCCCATTTAAAAAATTTAACTCAGTATAACTAGTTTGTGAACAGTTCCCTAATAACACAGAAATAAATAATATTTTCTAGATACTACTTGAGAAAGCCAGAATTCCTGTTAAAAGAAAAGGATTTTTGGAATTAAAGACTTTTTTTTTTAAGTTTACTGTAAAGTTTAAATACCTCTCATCATTTTTTTCACTTTTAAGAATTCTTCAATGATAGGTGCCTCTGAATAAGGCTCTAATAATGTGATCAGATAAAGGTTGTGAATGTAGTTAAATAATAAATCATTAGGAGAGCATGCTATTTATCATTTTAGATAAGTTATAACTACTTATAACATTACATTCTATATTTTTTAAAAATTATAAGTATCTTCAGTAACATACTTCATCTGTGTAATTTCCTAATTTGGAAACAAGGTTTGCATTCATCTAATCCTCAAAATTGTTTGTAAAAATTCTTCACATACATGAAAACAGTCAATTTTTAAGCAAATTAATGGGAACTGGAAAACACTAAGGATAACCCAGCACAATTATGAAATTAATTTACTTAAATGTCTGATTAAAGGAAAGTAGCCGTATGTATAGATCTTCATTGCACCGAATCCTGGATAACTAGCAGAATACTATGTTTCAAAACACAAGCATCAAATATTATTTATAGTTTCACAATACTGTTTCTCTACATATCACTGAATTCCAATGAAAAGATCAGAGTCCTCAGACAGACATGCTGCAAACAAAAAGTCCTTAGTAGGTGGTGGAAAGTCAGGCCAGGAGTCAAACAGAACCAGCAGAGATGACAGAGATGTGAGATCCCGCACAGCCTCCTCTGAGAGAAAAAGGAAAACCACATGGCAATGCTGAAATGCCGAGTTCATTCTCTCTCCTCTCTGAGCACTAATACTACATCTTTAAAACTGTTTCAACTACATTATTGCTTCTTTAGGTGAGACCCTATTTTAAGAAACACAAACATTCTCAAAGTGCAAGGCTGAAACACCATAAAAACTTAATAACCTACCATTTTCTTTGCACTCTTCTGGAGGTTTAGCCTTTTTCGCAAGTCGTGGATCCAGCCATGATGTTGTCTTTGTGTTATGGCTGAAAAGAAAAGAGATCACTCTGAACAGACACATACTGAAAGGAATCAAGTTTATTCCCTAAGAAAAAAAAGGGGGGGTTAGTCCAACAAAATTGCAATCGATACACTTAATTTGCTTACTGGTTCTAAGTAGCCCTGAAGGAGGTGTAAGAGTAATTGTGCAAGGCAGCTGTAAATTTGGCAACCTCAGCTCCCTGTCCTCAAAGCAGCTATTTTTATTAAAATCAACTAGAATGTTGCCAAGTTAACCTCATTGAAAATGCAGAACTCATCCAGAGCAAAAGGAATTTATTACAAATACAGGATTCTCCAGTTGGAAGAGCACAGTTCGCAGGCTCTGATACTGTTTCCTGAGTTTTGCAAAAGAATTATTTCCATCTTAAACCTGTCCTTTTCAGAAATAGTTGTTTTGGTACTCTTTAACTACAGAGCTGGCAGAGACAGTACAGAAGTGATGCAAATTATACCATGTTCTTGGGATTCCTGCATTTTCTCCAAAAGTGATGAATAATAGCAATTTCATTAACCTACATTTAGCTATCTTCCATCTAAATACTTTCAATCCAGCTAGGGGGGCAGAGGGTAAACATGTCTATCATAGAATACTTCTGGAATGGAATTTCTGCGATTTAACAATAATTTTAATGACATTTTTATTTTGAAAAATGTTTTCTAGAATGTCTTTTACCAGAAACTTAAAAAGCAAAGGGAGAAGTTGTTGGAGCAGTTTTTCTCAGAGGTCATAGAGTCACCTGTGTTAGAATCACCTGGTGGACTTACCAACATTGCATATTCTGGGTTGTTAAAGAACTACCAAACCAGAATCTTCGGGGATGGCTCCACAAAATCTCCATTATTGGCAAGGTGATTCTTATGCACATTACAACTTTAGTGCTGCTTAGTGGCTCATAACTTCTCCTTGGAGCCAAAAATCCTTACTGTGTATAGCTGTCTTAAGCGATCTCATGTACCAATGGACAAATTATTAAGGATGTGACATTTGTGAATGCTTCAGAAAGAGAATGGGCAAAGTCACAGGTGTGGAAAAGTGTCAGGTTTATACAAGGAAGAGTAAGAAGGTCAACGAATAGAACATGAAAAGGAAGAGTGGAAAACACATTGGACACGTAAATTAGAGCCAGATAATGGGATATTGGAACACAATTTTAAGAAAGTTAAAATGATAATGATGATATCAATTCCACATGTATTTACTCTTTCTTCAATGAAATTTAGCTATGTTTTATCATATCAGAGCCACAAATGTTAGCTAAATAATCTGATGAACCAATCTGCCCTTAAAGCAAAGGTCAGAGAAATCTCTCAGGCAACATTTATAATAGCAAACTTCTAGAGACTAAGTGCCTACCTAATGAAGAGAATTTCAAGGCAGGACAGAGGAAAGAGGGACACAAGGTGGGCAGTGGGGAAGCAATTCCAAGCATTCTTTAAATAATGTTTTCTGGATGATCATCCTGTCTGCCTATATGTAGAGCCATCTCTGATTTGAGAACTGAGACATTAAGATCCTTGGGTCATGAAATCTCTGTTCCTGAAGAAGATTTACTTTTATTTCTGACTTTCATGTGGGATAAAGAGAAAGCTCTCTCCATCACTTTCTTTACTTACGGACTCCTCAGTGATTTATGCCTGTGAGTGGGGGTTCAAATAATTTGATCAGATAAAGACTGTGAATTTGGTCAAATTATAAATCATGAAGAGAGTATGCTAGCTTTTATTTTCTCTTGGTTTGGCCTTTGTAAAGTCTAATGGTGCATCATTATCAAGTTTCAGAAGGATGTGAAGTATTGCGGACACTTTGATCTCATTCTGGTCCTCATTTGTAGTCATGTCAATATCATCTAGTTTTTTCCTCTGAACAAAAGGTTTCACACCCATTAATAGAGATTATGACTACCCCGAGTATGAGAATAGTAGTACTGGGTCCAGTGTTTGATGCTCACATTTTGGAAAAAAAGTCACTTTATAGACTTTTTATGTTCTTTATAGACATGCCTCAGTTCAAAGTGTGTGTGTGTGTGCATGTGTGTTGATGTCTATGTTTTTTATATGTTAGGAGAAATGTTGGGAGGTGGGCAAGGAAAAGAAATTTCCCTTCTTTTTACTCATATCTTCTTCTAAATCCTTCTTCCATTTTGAAGAAATGTCATTTCTAGGTCTCTAAGACACGTTCACAAAGCAAATACATCTATGGATAAGTGTTAAGGGGCCATTACTAAGCCATCGCAGGGAGTGAAATGACCATTTCTATATCACACCACCATGGGTCTCACATACTGGCTAATGTAGAAGAGAACTGTGAATTTCCTACCCTTCCCAAGTTTATATAAAGCATTTCATTACAGGATGATTTTTTTTAGGTTGAATTAGCATTAATGGTATGTCACTTTAATGCATTTTGACAGATTGAGTCTCTTAGAGTTAACAGCATTTTTAGCTGATCCTCTGAAATGATTCTGAAAGAAATGTGGGTAGTAAGTTACCTCCAGTAATTGTCTTAAACATCACATGAAGATACACACAGTATTTTTCAATAGTGGCTTTCGCCAGCCTTGCAATTTACAGGCTTCTTCAACGTGCCCCACAAAGGGAATATTTTTAATGCATTTGGGAGACAACAGACCAGGTGGCTTTCCCACTTCCTTTAAAACATATATTTGAAAACAGGGTTAAACACTGGGCAGAAAGCTGTGTACAAAATGGGACCACTGAGGGATTTTTCACAGTCTGTATACTACCTTTCTTCAGAGTTGAGGATGGTTTTTCTTTCACTTTTATTGCTAGAGTCAGAAGCAGGACAACAGGTTTTCGTTTTTTTGTTTTTCTAATCTACCCAACTGGTGTGGAGCACAAATGACAGAAAGGTATGATATTAATGTTATAAAACCTTATATTTCAAAACTAGTTTCTTTAACAGACACATGCACACTCATATATACTGCATTCGTAAAGAAGCCTTTATTTTCTAGCTGGGGAATGGAACAAATATCTTCCAGAAAATCTGAATCATAGTATGATGGCACTCTATGTATTGTTACGGATAAAGTTAATGTGATGATCATGAAGAGTGAGAGATCAAGTGGACTCAAGTCAGTAGCTATTCAAATTCAATCCATGTCATATTAAAAAATCCGGATGAAAACTGTAAAATGGCCTACCCCAAACTTCTTTACTGTTAAAGTCTATGCTGAGTCTAACTGGAGGACTGGAACAAACAAGAAGTGAAATTTCATTCAACTCTGAAATTCTAGTTTAAATTCATAACAGAATGTCCCTGCAGACATGTAATATGCTGACTTGTAATGAATCAGACATCTGTGTATATTTTGAAAGTTTAACCTTTTCCAAACAGTCAAAGAAGCAGGTTAACTGATAACATCTTATTTTCTGAGGGAGCACTCTGTCACAGGGGAAATGCCTCCCTCCCACAGGGAAGGCTGCTGACGTCATGGCACGCCTCTGCCAAGTTATTCTCACTGTGTCCTGAATGTCCCCACTGCCTGCTCTGTCAGGGACTGCACTAGGACCCACCCATCACCCTATTGTGATTGTGGCTGCACAGTTTTAACTCCATTTTACAGAGAGAGAAACAAAGGCTGAGAGAAGCTACCCAGCTTGCTCAGGGCTACACAGCGAGTGTGTGAAAGTGAAAGAGCGAGTGAAGGGAAGCACAAAACTGCCACCCTGGAGTCGCCCTCAAATCAAGACGAGGGTGTTAAGCTGTTTACTAAGAAATAAGACTCAGAACCTTTGACCCTCCCCCTTTCCTGCCCAAGAGATTCAGACAAAGAAAACTGCTCCAGGAAAGAAGGTTTAGGGTGTCTCCTTAGCCTAATTTGAAATGAACATGGTAAACAAGAGTACTTCAGGTTGGTGCCTGACAGCTAGATAGCACCTGTGGCCCATTGTTTCTGAGTCACCTAAAATTATTTGCCTGCTGTTCCCTTCTTCCTCAACTGCCTGTACATCACCCACTCTCACTTCTGAAATCAACTACGCCATTCCCCCTTTCTCCTTTGTCCAAAATGTTTTATATACCCAGTGCTGCCTTATGGTCTTTGAAATGTTCATGCCTATGTGAATTCCCCATGCACATGTATTAAAAGTTTGATTTTCTCCTGTTAATCTCTATTAATTTGTTTATTAGCCCAGCTAGAAGAACTTAGAAGGTGGGAGAAAAGGTATTAATATTTTTTTAGCCCTCACAGTAGCATTAAACCCAGCTATATGTGATTCTCAAGTCCAAAGGTTTTTATAATCTGAAACCAGAGGCATGTTAAACCTAACAATTTGCTTTTTGTACTGAGGGGCTTCATTTCATAACCTCAAAGGGTAATCAGTTCCTTTGTCAATGGTTTAGAAACGAAGACCTTTATGTCCTATTTGAGGATAGTAGTCACTAAATGAAATCCCTGCATGTTAGATGCCTTGTACCTAGTAGGCATTACATTAAATTGCACATACATAGAGATGCAAGAGAAAACATTGGGGTCAAGGAGGCACAGATAATATCACTGGAAACATTCTTCTCCTTATAAACTTGAATTCTCAATCCAAGTCACACTCAAATCAAATTTTTTTCACTCAAACCTGAATATTTTTTCAGAATAAAGTCTGAGAAATCTTGATTTATAGAATCTATATATAAATATTAGGTCTTAGAAGCTATACTAAAGAATTAGGTTAATAGTCTGGCTGGTGTGGCACAGTGGTTGAGCGTCGACCCATGCACCAAGAGGTCGCTGGTTCGATTCCTGGTCAGGACACATGCCCAGGTTGTGGGCCCAATCCCCAGTGGGGGGCATGCAGGAGGCGGCCAATCAATGTTCTCTCTCATCGATGTTTCTATCTCTCTCTCCTGCTCACTTCCTCTCTCTCAAAAATCAATAAAGAAAAAAAATAAAAAATAAAAGAATTAGGTTAATAAAAATGTTATCAAATGGGTTGAATACTTACTAGGATTACAACTAAACATTTTCATATAGGTCATTCCACATTCAATCCTCCATTCCCTTTTTCCCCATTTCTCTATGTTTTTCCAGGCAGGGTACATACTGCCTGTCAGTTACATAGGTACACATAAGTGGATCCTCAAGGGTGACCCAGTTCAAACTAATTTTGAGACATGTCTTCTTTCCTTCCTCTTTATATTTTCTTTTCCTCTCTCCTTTCCTACCTTTATATTGCTACCCAGATCAAAGCAATGTTTTCACTACTATACAAATATTGAATGATATTTCATCAACTGTAATTTCATGAGTGGAATAAGAAACTTTTACTATCAAATACATTCCTTTCATTTGCTCCATCTTCTCTAAAAATAGTAATAGACTTAACAAAATGACAAATATATTGAATTTTTAAAATCCTCCTAAAAAGCCATTTCTAAATTTCAATCTTTAATTGATAGGTAAACTGTATTTTCATCCTGGGAAATACTGCATCAGAAGAATAATAAGAAATTAAAGTAAATGATATTTGACTGCATGAAGCATAATCTTTTGAACAAGGTAAACAAGGTTCAGGTAAATATTTTAGAATTTACTGAGCAATTCAAGATGTGTGTAATGTTCAAGTTACAATAGTAATAGTCATATCAGTTTAAGGACAACAATAATATAGAGATTACTGACTATATTTTATGTAATTTTAAAAATAAAAAAACTGATTATACTTTTTTCTCCAATAAATTTTCCATTTTGTCTTTTATTTAATAAATGCAAGTTTTAAATTTGCTTAAAATGAAAATTGATTCATTTAAAACTTAAGGAGATATAGAAATAGCAACACAAGAAGAAACAGACTAATTTTGTACCTTGTTTAGAATTTAAAAGCAAATTCAGCCCTGACAAAGATTTACAAAACCAAGTACTGCCATGACATTTTTCACAGATGTAAGTTTCCATTTTAAAAGTCTATTTAAAAAAATCTATTCTCTAAGATGACATAGCATTCACTACCATTCAAGGAGATGGTAGTAAACAAACAGGTTCTTGTTGCTGTTGTTTTTTGCCAAAGTAATAGCAGTCTCCTTTAAATCACTAACTAAACTGACTCCCAAACAAAGAAGTAATTAATGGGATTCCCAAAGCATGTCAATCCAGATTAACCCTGTGGCAGCTCTTCTTTATGGAACATTTAACCTCTCGGGTAGTAAATTTCTGGCCAAGAAACTCATAAAATGATGCAAATTGTAACATAAATGTTTACTTTTATTTCATCCAATGCCTGTGGATATATTGGAGGTAATATGGGATAATAACAATGGCTTTGCAGGGTGAGAGAACTATGAGAATTTGGGAATGTTAAATTGTCCAAAGGTGCCTCACAATCTCATCTATAGAATGGGGGTTTCATCAGATGCTTGTAGGGTGGTTATAATATAATATATGTAAAGTAAGCACCACAGCAAAATGGTTAATAGCAAGGACCCTGGAGGAAGACTATGTCCCATGAAAGGTACGAATCTGGTCAGTTTTGTTGAGTACCATATTTCCTGGGTTTAAAATTGTTCCTAGCACATAGTATGTGTCCTATAAATATCTGTTAAATAAATGGAATCAAAGCATCCTAGCTTTGTCAATTCTTGGTTCTATGTCTACAAACAAGTCACCTCTGTAAGCCTGTTTCTTTTATTTATTTATTGTTAATCCTCACCTGAAGATATTTTTTTCCATTGATTTTTGTTTTAATAGTGTGGAAGGGAGAGGGAAGAGGGAAGAGACAGAGAGAGAGAGAGAAAGAGAGAGAGAGAGAGAGAGAGAGAAACATGGATGTTAGAGAGACACATCAATTGGTTGCCTCCCATATGCATCCCAACCAGGGCCAGGTATCGAACCTGCCACCCAGGTACATACACTTGACCAGTATCAAACCTGAGAACCTTTGGTGGGTGGGCCAATGCTCTAACCACTGAGCAACACTGGCCTGGGATGTAAGTCTGTTTCCTAAAGTGAGAATTAAATGAGCACAATGTAAATGCTTAATGTATTGGCTATTATTGTTCAGGTAACCTGAACACAGTCTTAAAAAAGTAGGCACTCAATATGTGGTAACAGTTATTACTAATTTAAATTTATAATTAATATACACTGTCTATTTTAGAAGATAATATTAATGAGGATGATGTAATGAGTTAAGAAAACTGGTTTTAAGTAATTATACATTTGAAAGTCTTTTGAAAATTGCTAAATATAATACATTACTGATGCTTTAAAGTGTATTTGGAAGAGTGCATTCACTCGCAAGTTAAAATTCTGTTATTTAAAAATAGTTTCTGAAATATTTACTTTTTTCCATTAAATATCATTACAAATGATAAAAGGAATCTGCTTTTATCATTCATCAAAGGAAGCAATTCCAAAGAGTTTGGGAAATGTAGATGGCCCCTGCATTCAGTATTGAGAACAATGAAGAAAATCCTCATTTTCTACATGTAGAACTCATAAAGTACTCAGACATATAAACTATTTTGCAATACTGAGTCAATCAATCATTATTTTGGAACACTGCATAGAAGACAAAACAATGAAATTACTTGTTACCTTAAAGGTTCTCACAGATCCAATATGTATTTTTAAAATACATATTTAACATTTCAGCGTCAGCAGAGTTCACCTCTTCTACTCAGAAATAAATTATATCTACACAAATTGTTATACACAGAACCACAGGGGCTTCCTCTTTTGTTTTATTTTTCAGTTTTATGATGACTTTCATTTCAGTAAAGTGTAATGAGAAAGTGTTACCTACACGAGGAGACTCCGTTACGCTAAGATTCACAGTATTTGCACCAGAGAAAAGTTTTCACTGATGTCAGCTTTCTTTACCTCACAGATCTAATTTTCCTTCTCTTCCCTCTTGCGTTCTGTCCATTTGAACTTCTTCTTAACTTACATTACCTTTCCTTTTTATCTCCTTTCTTTACTATGACTTTGCCTCAGGACTGCAAACTTTTATATTACAAATAGTATTTGTAATATAAATAGTATTTGTAATATAAATACAAATAGATTCTTGCCCAGAAATTCTGGGACATATCATGGCCTAGTCCCTAAGAAAGTCCTCATTGCCCGACCAGGCTCCCTCTCCTGGATAGTTCCAAGGAGCTTTCACAGTATAGAGTTGACTCACATAAGAATTCATTGTGATATCAATAGCAAAGGTTCTCACAGATCAAGGAGAGTGGGTTCCAATGTTGATTTTGTCAAATATAGTTAGAGAGGGAAGGAACATTCCAGAGTAAAGAGTGAAAGCAGTCAGGAGAAAATCAGCAACAATGGAGGGAAAAGTAAAGCAGAGTGAAAAGTAGGCAGAGAGAAAGGAAACTGCTGGGCAGGTTGTCATGGTGTAGAAATGAGGGACCAAATGAATAAGACACTGAACCTCCCTGCTCTGTGCTACTTGAGCTCATCACACTGAGCCTTGAGATTCAAAGTAAACTTTTGAAGGAAGGAAAGATGGAGCTCAAACTGGTCTAGGATGAAGGGCAGGGTGGCAGATGCCTCCATTCTGTGTAATAACCCCTTTAGCAGGCCATTTGCTCCTGCCTGCAACATTGATCACCTTCCCATCACACTGACTTCAGTCTTTACTCCAGGCTTCCCCCAGCATCCATTTTCTCACCACAAATAAAATGGTCTCCTTCTTTTGTCTTAATTTTCCAACTCAGCCTATCATTGCTCCTAATACTATCCATTCATCCTTCCCTGCAGTAACATGAAGATAAATAAAGAAACACAACTCTGCTTGTCTTTCAAAAACACCATTGATTTAGCTAAATGAAAACTAAGCAATTGTTTCACAGGATTCACCAACTAACACCTACTTTCCTAGTAGGGTCAGGGGGCTTCTCACTATTTGTCATACACCCAGGGAGTGAGTGTTTGTAATAACAGTTCTTATGTGTGAAATATCCTACCTATCTGTTACCAAGTTTTCCACTGTATGCTATTGTACCTTATCTGTGATACCTCCTTTTACTACTTAAGTTGATGCTAAGCATATCCTTCTCTGAAAAGTATCACAAAATTCAGAAATTATTTACTAAAACTTTATATTTGTCTCTTTTCCCCAACTTGACAATAAATTTGAGAGCAAAACTAAAATTTTTGAGTCTTTGAATTCTAACACTAGATGACTGACTAGGGTATTAACGAAATAATTTTGGTAGATTCCCCCAAGTCCTGACAAAGTCTCATCACTTACTATATATCATTAGCACAATTTTTGTCTTCCAAAATCTTTTTCCCCACAATCCCAAACCTGACACTATTCAAAGAAAAAAGTGTTTATTTATAATCCCAAAGAAAGAACGTTTTCATAACTGCATTACTGGAAACCTTGTTAGGAAACAGTTCTTTAATCGACTTGTCAGTTGGTTTTCTTTGATTATTTCCACATAGCCTTACACCCCATGTATTATATAACAAAAATACATATATCATCAGTCTTCTTGTTCTGAACATTAATTGTTCTGAATATAAATGTGTGACTTCACATCTAGGGTTTATATTTTGACTTCTGGTCTACAGTGGTTCCATGTTGTACTTATCAGTAAAACAAAAAATGTATGTTTTTAGATATAAATATTTATGTGCATTGAAAAAATTCTTTATGACTTTCTCTTTTCCAATTAATTGATAAAAGATGTCTTTGGGTTATTGATTGTACCCAAAAAGTAATATAAGAGATTCTTAATTGTTAAAAACTTATAAGATTTGTCAAAAGGTGAATGACAGTAATTCATTTTCCACAAAACACTGCATTTCACATCCATATTGGAGTCAAGCAGAGCGTGAAGTAATTACAATTATGTATTCCCTTGGCCACATGTATCAAAGTTTCCACCTTCACGTGAGAATTAAATATTGGCATGTGGTAACATTTCAATTTCACAACTGAGTATTACCTATGGAGATCTAAGTCTCAAATCACTCCAGGTTGGGAAAAGAAATCCAGTTTTAATATTTTTCTTGAATAATCAGAGTTTACATATTTTTATCCACTGTCAGCACTGAAAACTTCTGTTACTATTAATTTTTCTTTTTGAGATTTATACAACTTTGAGGCAATAGGGTTGTGTTCATTTATAATATTTGTTTTTATTTTTTCTAATGAACATTGTAACTATTTCACGCACATCAACAATTTAATTTTGTGCTAAGATTGTCAATTTGATAGTTCATTTTTAAAAAGTTGTTCAACTGCCTGGCCAGTGTTGCTCAGTGGATTGAGCGTCGTCCCATGGACTGAAAGGTCCTGGTTCGATTCCTAGTCAGGGCACATGCCGGGGTTGTGGGCTTGATCCCCAGTCGGGAGCGTGCAGGAAGCAACTGATCAATGTTTCTCTCTCACATTGATGTTTGTATCTCTCTCTCCTTTCCTCTTTCTCTAAAAAAATCAATGAAAACAAATATTTTTTAAAAAGTTGTTCAACTTCTAGGAGCTAAAAGATAAGTTAGTTATATAAAAACAAATGATTTTACTGACAAATGTGTAAAATGTTTTCTTTTATGACTACCAAGCATTTGCTCTAAATAGCTGCCTCCTGTTAAATCAGTGAACATGATGGTGGAAGTTTCCAGCAATCTGACTTAAAACATGGGATTATCATATTTGAACTATATGGATATCTTGGAAGAATAGAGTAAGCATTTCTCCATTATTGCAATAAATTTTACAGTGAAGTTGTTTAAAATAGCCTTTGATTTATAGCTATAATTTAGGATCCTTAACTATATTCAGGCACTACCCCATTATTCTCTAACAAAGAAAGACTAATGTTAGAAACAATAAAGTTCATTATTTTATTTTCACCACATCTCCATTTGCTAATTAATTTATGTACTGCTATGATCTTTATGGCGATGTTCAAATAAATGTGTGAAACTCACTCAATGAAGTAGACTTCACCCTTCTCTGTATAGGCCATTTCCCAGTTATCAGGCAATGGGTCTGATTCCTCATTGTCTTCAGGTTTAGTTGGTTTTGCATCATCCATTTGCTCCTTCAACTCCTCAGGCTGACTGTACACTGGTGCAGGATAAGGCTGGGAGGGTGTCTCCCCTGAGGCACCTGCACTCTTGTCTTCATGTTCACTGGATTCTACGAGAAAACAAGAGCATGTGGTTATTCTTCAGCCTTAGCAACTTCTGAATGAGTGTGGAGTATGCTGCATCAGGGAACAAGCTCTGTGAAAGCTAATAGGAAAAGCATAATTGTAAACAGCTCTGAAAATTATCACTAGACCTATTGGAGTCCCCTTTCATGCATCATTCTTGCCTATCCTTCAAGTATTTGTTGCTCATTACTGAATTGGAGGACCATCATTTCACAACACTGGTAGAATAATAACCCTCTAAGAATGCCCATGTCCTACTCCCTGGACCACGGCAAAAGATTTGCAGATCTGATCAAATTAACGATTTAATTTGAGATTGGGAGATTGATTATTCAGGTGGGCTCAATGTAATCACAAGGATTTTTTAAAGTGTAAGAGGAAGGCAGAAGAAGTGGATTAGAGGGAGATGTGACTACTAAAGAATGACCAAACAGATGCACTGTTGCAGGCTTTGGAGACAGAAGAAGGGGATCAACCACAAGCCAAGAAATGTGGGTGCCCTCAGAAGCTGGCAAGACAAGGGAATGGATTCTCCCCTAAAGCCTCCAAAAAGGAACACAGTCCTGCCCATACCTTGATTTTAGTCCAGTAAGACCCATGTCAGGTTTCTAGCCTACAGAATAGTAAGATGATAAATTTGCATTGTTTTAAGCCATTACATTTGCGGTAATTTATTACAGCAGCAATAGAAAACTAATCTAATAGAGCAAAACCTAAATGATATACATAACAAGAGAAACAATAGCAGGGTTGGAGGACAGACCCAAGAATCCCAACATGTAAATAGTACAAACTCTAGAATGAACACATGGGGAAGAAATAATAACTCAATAAAAAAAAAAAAAAGGGAAGAAAATTTAGCTAACATTCAGTATGCAGGTTAAAATGGTTCACTGAATCTGAGGACAGATTAATGAAGCACATAGCCCACTAAACACACATAGGTGAAATTTTCAAACTCTACTCTTAAAAAAAGCAACTTTAGCAGCTTCTACACTGAAGAAACACAATTACTTACAAAGAAAAGAGGAACAGAAGAGACTCGGCCCTTTCATCTGTGATACACTAAGCTCAACGATAATAAGATAACATATGTAGTAACATTAGGAAAAAAAATACAGCAACCCAAGACCTCTGCCAAAACATTATTCATCTATCCAGGCAAAAGAAAGTTTATTTTAAATATGCAAAAAAGTCCTGAATGCATACTACTCACATATCTCAGGACAACATTTGAGGAATTATTCTAACCATGTCATGATGATTGAATCAGAGCAAAGATCTCAAAATAGAGAAAATAAAAATTAAGAAGAAATAAATCCTGCAAATAGAGTTAAATGTAAATGGAGCATAGTCACATTTTTGGAAATCTGTAGTGTGTTAAAGACAGATTCTTGAAAATAAGACATATTATGTGAAAAACCTCCTACCAGCATGAGTTTTGTTTTAAACCTTATCTTGGGAAAGTTCATGGTCTAGAGGGTGGAGAAAAGGTGGAGAAACAGACATTCTAAAGGTTTCATCAGGAGGCGTATCAGAGGATGAGTAAACAAGATAATTTTAAAGGCCATTTATTCATTAGATGGGCAAACATTTTGGTCAAGGTGTAGACGTCATTGTATAAAGGGGATATTTAAAAAATATCGCAAATGGATATTCTCTCTCTCTGAGCTACTCAGGTTCTTTTCATTTCCATTTCGCTTTTCTGCCATTAAAGATAGACCATGAGTTTTATTTTTCAGGGAAGAGTAGAGCAAGCATCATCTAGGAAAAAAACATTCTTGGGATAAATAAGAAGATACAATGTAGAGCGACTTCCTGCAAGGTAAAATGGTGATTGGAAAAGAAATCCAAAGAAATGTTTGGATTTAAGAAACTGCCTGTTTCATTCAGGGATTCAGCATCAATATCTTTAGGTATTAGTCTGGGGTGTGGTGTGGTGGTGGTGGTAAGAAGAGGAAAACCGCAGAAAAGGTCAAGGGAGCCAAAAGAAGATGGTCTAAGTTTAGACCTTTGGGAAGAATGTTTCCTGCAGAGTGGCTTCACATGTCCATTGGGGGATCAGAGCAGAAAAATGATGGAGTGAAAACATTTGGCAAATACTACTCTCAAAACTTCCTTGTGGTATGGATGTCATCCAGAAGTCCAAGTATGCTTCAGTGAGAGACTTGGAAAGTAGCTAAGAGTAGAGAACCAATCCAGTCGGCCTGCAGTGAGGGTCACTATGGCTTTCTCATAGCAGAAGTGGGATGGGGACAGCTTAACTCAGAAATTGGAAGGACACAACTGGCACGTAATGTCAGTGTGAAGATAAAGCAGCCCATCTTGGAAATATGAAATTCTACAATCTTTTGGGAACATAATCAATAGTCATTAACATTAAGAGATATACATATGCAAATATACACATATACTTAGACTTCATAATCCCACTTTGAGAATATATCCTCTAGAAATAAAGGTGGTAGTGTATAAGTATACCTATATAATAATATTTATTACAGCATTGTTTATAGTAGCAAAGCCCTGAAAATGCTTTGAATGCCCATCAATGAGAATGTGATTAAATAAATTGTAGTTACCATTACTATGAAAAACTACATAGTGTAAAAACAATAAATCAGATCTGTAAAAACAACAAATTAGATTTGTATCTATTGACCTGGAAAATTATTATTATTTGAAGAGTAATTCAAGTTGCAGAGTATTATATATTGTTAAGGCTATTTTTTTTAAAAAACCAGCAAACATAAAGCTAGATATATGCATATAATTTTGTATTTAATTATATGAGCTTGAAAACTAGATGGAGGGATGTACAACAGATTGTCAACTTTGATTACCTAAGTAAAGTAAATTTGGATGGGGGCAGGAAAAGTTTTCTTTCCATACCTTTATGTTCATTATTAAAATGAGTAAATTTAAGTAGAATATCATCTTTGTATCAGTAAGATTCTTGGATCAATTTTCTGCATATGTATCAATCTCCAAAAGCAATATTAAAGTTATCTTTATGAAATACAAAGCTAAGAACACTTTACAATCTTTCATTGTTTTGCCCTTAAAATTAAGACTTTATGAAAAAAATATGGCCTTAGTGATGCAGTCTACCAGGTGATTCCTCATACAGATTTGACTTTTGCAAATTGTATAGGAAAGAAGCAGCAAGAGAAGGGCACAATTACTTCCTTTAAATCATCTTAGCTGTACCTTATTACAACATTTAATCACCAATACATGGAATGCACCATTTTCAGGTATTTTCAAATATCATGTTGCATTTGAAAGTTAAAATGCAAGGTCATACTCTGAACATATTCATTTATTCAGTGTTCACTTAATCAATATTTGTTAAGCACTCAGTGTCAGACACTGAGGATAGAAGACTGAACAAGAGAAGCACGATCCCTGTGCTCATGGAACTCAAAATATATCAAGATGTGTAGTCTTTAAACAACTTTAAGTGTAATGATGGCTACCAAAGGGCAAGATGAGGTTTTATGTATGTGCATATGTCTAATCTCATTTAAAGAGTCAAGAAAAGCATTTTTTTTAATGTGCTATCAAATGTGAAACTTGAAAAGAGAGTTCAGAGACTTCTTTTAGAGGAAGGTAAAGTAGAAAAAAAATAGATAAAAAAAAGGAGTGGATTAAGCAAGGTCTTGGGAGGCATACTCAGAATTTGACAGTGTATCCTGAGAGCAAAGAGAAGGTATTTATGTGTCTTAATCAAGGGAATGACAATTAGATTTTCATTCTGCACAAAGATCATCTTAACTATTCTGGGGGCTTGAGAGTGACAAGAGTAGATATGTAAAGATCAATGGGGAGCTATTTTTATGTTCCAGACAAGAGATGATGGTGTCATGGGCATGGAACAAAGTGGACTGAAAAAAATATTTAGAGTGTAGATTTGGTATGATTTTCAAAACAATTGGACGGATGAGGAAAAATGAGAAATCATGTTAAACCCAGTTAGTGGCAAAGCTAGTCACTGAGATAGGAGGATAGGAGGAGCAGTACTCTGAGGAGAGTGGGGGAGACTGTGGGTATAGCTTTGGGCACACTGAGATAGAAGTCCATGCCAAATTCACAATGGAGATGTCATGTCAGAGAGCTCTTGGCTGGAGAGAATCAACTTGAAAGACAACAGCATATGGCTAGATTGTATTATAATATAGGCCACAGTAGAGAATGAAATTGCCTAGAGATAGTGGGCATGTGGAAACAAGAATCCCTAGAGCAGCTCTCTGAGGAACTCTAACATTTAGTAGTCAGTGGGAGAATGATCAAGAAAGAGGAGCCAGCCCTGGCCGGTTTGGCTCAGCGGTTAGAGCGTCGGCCCGCGGACCGGAGAGTCCTGGGTTCAGTTCCCGCTAAGGGCAAGTACCTCGGTTGCAGTTTGTCCCCGGCCCGAGTTGGGGTCGTGTGGGTGGCAACCACTCGATGTGTCTCTCTCATGTCAATGTTTCTCTCTCTCTCTTCCTCCCTCTCTCCCTCCTGCTCTATCTGAAGATAAATGCAAAAATGTCCTCGGAAAAGAAAAAAAGAAAGAGGAGCCAGGGAAGTAACAGGAAAACCAGTTGGTCTTCATGTCATTGAAGGAACAGAAGGAAATTATGAAACACTTCACTGTGGGCAAAGCTTCTAAACAGTCCAGCAAGATAAGGACAAAATATCTCTTTAAACTAATGACATGAAGGTCACTGGTGACATGAGCTATCAGTTATGGAGTAGTTATAGTGGAGTGGTGGGTGAAGAAGCCAGGTTGGAATGGACTAGAGAATGAATAAGAAGAAAATATAGAATATACTGACAGAGAATTCATTCAAGAGGCTTAGCTATAAACAAATAAACTTTTTTCTTTGAATATATAATACTATTATATTTTCAAGAGAAATGTAAATGTAAGACAGCTCCTGTAAAAAAAAGTGTAGAGTCTATGGAGATGTCTAATTATATGTATTACCATGCCAGAGATTATTGAGCCACGTTCTTCCAGTTTATCTAACTCATTTGTGTATTCATTCATTCCTTTATTCTAATTTAGTTGATCAATCACTACATTATCAGACATGAATTTAACACCTACAGTGCACAAGATACTGGACAAGAGCTTAATGAGAGAGAAAAAGAACTGTTTATCAGGCTATTGTGAATTGGTCTGTAAGGGAAATAACAAGTGGTTTCTGCCTTCTCTGTCTTAACAAAATAAAGAAAAAAGAGTAAGGCAAACAGAGAACCATATCATTTCCACATTTACTGTTAATAAAAGCTAATCTAGGGATGTAGTTTATGGTGAGAATCAAGGGCTCCTGGTGAGACCCAGAATCAGGTCAATGCACCCACAGGCAGCCCTGAAGCAGGACAGTCTTCCAAGGCTGGGACAGAGCCTGTTCCAGGAAGAGTCATGTTCCCTGCTCCCACACATGAATAGCCTCTCCCATTACTAATATCCCCCACCAGATTGGTACATTTGTTATAACCAATGAATCCACATTGACAAATCATTGTCACCCCAAAACTATAGTTTACATTAGGTTTCGCTCTTGGTGATGTATGGGTTTGGACAAATGTATAATGACATGTATCTAACACAATATCACACAAAGTAGTTTCACTACCCTAAAAAATCTTCTGTGCTCTGCTTATTTATCCCTCTCTCCCCTCTAACTCCTGGCAACCACTGATGCTTCTACTGTCTCCATACAGTTGCCTTTTCCAGAATGTCATGTAGTACAGAGCCTGATTGGCTTCTTTCACTTAGTAATGTGCATTTAAGTTCACTTGGTGTCTCTTAATGGCTTTATGGCTCATCTCTTTTTAGCATTGAATACTATTCCATTGTCTGGATGTACCACCAGAATAGACTGTTAGTGATAAAGAATGGGAAAGAACAGATCTTACATGCTGACCAAAGGTGCATGTGTAGCCATTCTTGCCAGCATTCCCCTCCTCCCACGAAGTTCAGCCTAGAAGTATGTGTGCCATGTGCCCTCAAGTAAATCTCCTGTATGTCAGATCTGTGGTTTGAGAAGCCCTAGACTATTTAATTCTGACTATGGAGAAGGAGCCAAATAACCCATGCATATGTTCCACTGTTATAATGATACAAAGCTATTTCTGAATTAGGAAGTGGTCATGTAAAATTCTTAATATTTTTCTTCCAAGAGACATGTCTCAGAATGGTTTTATTGTTAAATCTAAACACCCCTTTTTCAGTGTATATAAATGTAATTTGTCCCTAAGATGCTTGCTGTTGAAGTGAACAGACTTTATCAAACACTGGCAATTTTTGTTTGTTTGTTTTGAGCAGTGCATTTTACATTCCATTATAGGTTGTTTAGACGTCTTGCTGACCAGAGCAAGGTTCTCCCCCCCCCCCCCCCCACTAACAAGAAAAACAAAGTAAATTTCAAGAGGGAAGGAAGTTCTTTTTAGAGAATGGTAATGATGGAAAAATTTCCCCTTTGACTAGGATTCTTGAATTTCCTAGTAATTTTATAGAAACATTGAAACACAAAACAGACATTAATAATATACAGCCTTATAAATGTTGACCAATAAAAACATTTTATGTATTGCCCTGGCCCATGTGGCTTAGTTGGTTGGGCATCAACCAATGCACAGAAATGTTGTTAGCTGGATTCCTAGTCAGGGCAATGCCTAGGTTGTGGGCTGGGATCCCCAATAGGGGGCAAACATGAGACAGCTGATCAATGTTTCACTCTCACACTGATGTTTTTCTCTCTCTCCCTCTCCCTTCTTCTCACTCTAAAAGTAAAAAAAATCTTAAAAAGTAAACATTTCATGTATACTTGTATTGTTGCAGAGAATTAAGAAATATAATTTCTTAAATCTTTCCTAACCCGGTGGTTTTGTTGATTTTCTATGTTCCAAAAGAAATTCCGAAGACCTCAAAGATTCTCACAGAGCAGTGGGACTGAAAGCCATTTACTTGGAAGATAGTTAAATTTATGTATTTTTTTATTCAGTCCAGTTCATTTAATTCTATAGTTGTGGTCCTGTCTAAGGTTTGGATATTATAACAATATATATAGTAGCCATGCCATTTGCTTACATGTTTATTGCCCCAGCAGTATCTAACACATTGATATGGGATGCAAATCTAATGATAAATCAGAATGCCGTGGTTTTGAACGTCCCTACCTGGTTTCATTAAAGAATAATCAGAAACCAAGGTAAAACCATTTCAAGAAGAATGCCTATTTTATACCTTATCCATATTTTCATTTGACATAATCGAGGCATATAGTTGATATTCAGCTTTCTGAAATTGCCATCCTTTAAAATGAGAAAGAATAATGTTTTGAAGCTAGATAGAAAATTGTTGGTTTTATTTTTTTGAACAGTCATAACATTTACATTTTTAAAAGAAGTCAATTAGGAGGAAAAAGGCAAGTGTGCTACTCCCAACAATGGAGTTATGTAGAAGGAATGAGTGTGCAGATAGACCTTATCAAGAAACCTCTTTTCAGAGATGAAGGCCAGCCAGAAATAACTACAGCAATCTGAGATTTCACCCCAAAATTATAATCACTTCTATGAGGAGAAATATGAGGTAAGAAAATAGAACACAGGGTGAAGATCAGACCTAGAGAAAATGGATGACTATAATTAGAAATTAGCTTAGACTCAACCAGTCCACTGGCTTTCTGTAAGTTGCTGCTCAAACCTCAGTGCCATCCTGACTGTCCTTGTTCTGCATTCCTTGTTCATGTATCAGATCTCTCTCCCACACATCATATAAACCCTCAAAGAAGTAAGAAAACATTCTCCACAAAGTTTGAGTGCAAGATCCCCAAAATGCTGAATCAGTTTTGAAAGCAAGAAGGGGTTCAAATAATGCATTGCTTTCAGTTTAATTGCAAAGTGAGAATGCCTTGATTTAAAGTGACATTTCTGAAACTGGTAGTGATTTCATTTTCTCACAGTGGTGTAGTTATAATTACTACTATGGTTCATAACCACAAATTTAACATGATTATCTTGTTACTTTATAGTCACACTTGTATAATAAGAACATTTTACAATTAGGGCAGTTTTAACTTTCAAATAATTCTTTTAAGAAATGATAGAATGTCTCCCATTTAAAAATGGAATAGCTAATTTACAATAGCCCCAGAATTTGCCTCCCCAATGGAGAGATAAAACCCAGTATTGTGTTTGGGAATAAGATCATAAAATTAAGCTTCCTCAAAAAAAAATCTATATATATAAATCTGAGTGGATACACACATCGCAGTCTCTGTGAACCCACACAAAAGTGAGCAGGGGATAGGCATTGGGGTGGTTTCAGAGTGGGCTATTATTCACAGGAAAACAGCGAGATTCACTACGGAGGACATAATTCTCTTGACAGTGACAGGGCCTCATTCACAGAACCAGGACTGATGGTGCATGCACAGTCAGCGTGCCAAGCAGCACAGGACCTGGACGCAGGTCTCTAATGGTGAACTGAGATCATTGCTGAGGACACTCGGTGATCACATAAGGGACACTCTGTTTGCTCTCTGGGAGATGCAGTTCATTTGCACTAATTGCAGGCTTGGGGGCCTGGAGAAGGCAGCTCTGTGTACACATACTGTATTCCCTTTGTTGGCGAAGGTAGCTCTCACGGGCCCTGTTCCTCCTGGTATTGTGTGTGTGTATTAACAGAAAGATTTAGCTGCCTTTAAAATATATGTGCATTTCTAATTCTTTGCACTAGGCTTACTAATAGCTGGTGAGGGGAAGCTACAATATAATAGTGAATTACTTTCCGGAAAAGTTGAGCAGATAATTCATGAAATAAAAGAAATCCAAGAAAGCTTAACCCAATTACTGTGGTTTACAGGATTTGCTTTTCTTCAGAAAAATTCAATCTTATAAAAAATTCTTTTCATCTATTAACCACTTATCTATTTTTGGTATTTTTACGGAGAGATTGAATAATTTTCAACTCTAAGAATATATTTTTAAAAATATACTTCGGCATAATGTTCTTGAGTTTTAAAATAACTTTTGAAGAAATGTAAGATAAGAAATTTAATGTTTCAAACTTAGAAACTCTGCATGTTGAAGACATGGAATAGTGTAAAATGAGGGTGAAATACATCCAATATGTTAATATAGTAAAACTTTGACATTCTCTAGAGGTATGGCTGACTAAAAAGTAAATATTTACCAAGAGCTTTAAATATTTAAAGATATTGACTAATCACTGAAATAGGTAAACAGAGGAGAAGTGGTCCTTGTCCTAACAATGTTTACAGTATGTGTGGAGATGCCAGACATGCACATTATGAAAAGTTACCTACAAGAACCAGGCTAATCAATACCTTCCAAATGAATAAAAAGTGTAATCTGTACTTTAATAATTCAGAGATGAACAGTCTTAACGTTTCATTATGGGAAGTCAACAAATGATTTTGAGGGAATATAAAAAATTGAATTGAATTTGAATAAAAGAATATGAGGTCCAAATTGGTGACAAAGGCTTTATCCGACAGGTGCAGGTGTTTTATGAGTATGGAATGTAGAGAAGAGAGTGGGGGAGTATGGGACCCAAAACTAACAGAGATATTACAGTCAAATGTAGGAGGACCTGAGTGGTTGCCCCAAAAGTTTGAAGCAGCAGGAATAGAAGCTTACTGAAGTTTTGAGAATGAAAAATACATTACCAAGTGCATGTTCAACAAATCTTTAATTAATCAAGGGATAACAGGTAATTTGATAGAGATGGAGTGTGGAAAGAGGTAGGTCAGTTAGGAGACTGTGATGCACAAATGAGGTGATAATTTAGGATGGGCAGTGAAATTTGGAAGGAAGAGAAGAAAGCTGATAAACTAGTGATCTTTTATACTCCTTAATAAATATTAAGCCAGGGAGGAAGAAGAATCAAAGATAACTCTCAGCTATCTGGGTAAAAAGAAGAATTAAAGAAATTAGGTAAAGGACTTTGTGAGTTGGTTTGCTTGTTTGTTTTATGGGAGAAGAGTTTAAGTGGAATATTGCATTTAAGCTGAAGAAATGCTTAGGTGGGGCAGTTCAGTGAGCAGTAGTTAGAAATATGGCCCTGGAACATATGAGGGAAGTGAAGGCTGCAGGCAAATCTATTTAAAGCCATGGGGCTGGATGTCAACTCTAACAAGATAAAGATGTCTAAATATAGGTGAGGTTAATATCAAGGGAAGGTTTTCTGGGCATATGAATTTTAACTATCAGTTTAAAGACAGATTCTCTAAGATGATGTAGTATATATCATCCTTGTAAGCATTAGATCTAACACCACTGCCATGAACCCAGTGAAGGATGAATATAATGGAATACAATGTAGATGAAATACACTGAGCTGCACAATCATGATTTACCTTATGGAGGCCAGGAGTCATTCTGTCCTTAGCATGGTTAACAGCCCAGAATAGCTTCAGGTATTCAGGTGTCCAGATCTCAACTACGCTACTAAATTAAATATTAGCTTATTTAAGCACCTTAACCTAAATTCCAGCATCTCATTCATTAAGTAAATATAATGATTACGGGATTAGAAATAATATATGTCAGAGAGAGAAACATTTCTGATTTGAGACACTGAAAGATTGTTGTATGTCTTTTCTAGGTGGTATGGGCTAAATCCACGTGTCTGATGTAATTTTGAGCAAAAAGGAGAAACCTAGCATAAAATGAGTATTCACATATGTTAAGTGAATTTTCATTGAAAATGTTAGTAGAACTTCATGGGGAAAATACATATTTAAAAGTGGTCATTGACTTTACATAGATACGGTCTGAGAAAAAAAGAAATATATAGTTCTAGCTATAAACTACAGTTCAAAGGAGAAATGATGACTAAAATGAGTGACAGAGGTAAACTGAGGACCCCTCTAAAACATTTACCTAAAGAAAACAGTTCTTTTTTCTTATTTATTTATTTATATTTTCTTTATTGATTTTAAATAGAGAGGAAGGGAGAGGGAGAGAGAGATAGAAACATTGATGAGAGAGAACATCAACTGGCTGCCTCCTGAATGCCCTCCACTGGGGATTTGGCCCACAACCTGGGCATGTGCCCTGACCAGGAATCGAACCAGCAACCTCTTGATGCATGGGTCGACGCTCAACCACTGAGCTACACCGGCAGGGCAACAGTTCTTTTTGGTAAAGTATACAAAGAGTTAAAGATCAGTAGAAATTTATAATGTCACTTTAAAAGATGTATAGGTAAAATAGTGGTGATGTGTTTACTACTGCTAACAAATATGTTTATGCTTCTATTTGGTGATATAAGATTCAGGATAGCATAATAGCTAAGAACATGGGTTCTAGATTCAGATTTCCTATATATGAATTACAGTTATTGAGAAAATTATTTAACTATAGTGCACCTCAATGTCCTAATATATAAAATAGTACCTAGAGAATAGGACTGTTAGGAGAATTAAATGAACTAATACATATAATGAGGTTAGGGAGTTCCTAGCACATGGTAAGCATCTATGAGAAGTTAATTTTTATATTACCATTATTATAAAATTCTTTTTTTATAATGGAATAATGTTACTTCAGTGAACTTTTCTCACTCTTCAAATGCGCCTTATTGATTACAGTACTTATGCTCTTGAATTTATGTCTGATACTAATTGCTATTATAGGCTTTTAGTTGATATAAGGTAGTGTTAACTAAAATGTAAGCAGCCGTTTTCTCAGTATTGTTTGAAGAGTACTATGCTTGGTTGAATGTGTAAGGGAAGAAAACAGAGGCAGGACAAATATCCTGTTTTGGAAAAATGTGATAAGGCTCAAAAGGTGAAGCGTTGGGTGAATGTATATGAAAGAAAGACAAAGAAAATCCTGAAGTTTACATTGAATAAACATAAAAAAAAGACATTTCAAAGATGGGAGTCATCAAAAGATTTCAAATGAAGGATGATGGACCAATTTTCTGGTGTGGGGCTGTTTCCTCCATATTTGAACACTGGGTGAAGAGATGCTTAATTTACACATCTCTCACCTCCCAAATGGGAAAGAAAAAGACATATTAAGGCCACTTGCCCAGCTGGGCTCTCAGAGCCACTTACTGCTTGTAGCATCTGTTGACTGTCGAGAAATCTCAGAGTTGTCCTGGACAGTTGTTCCCTACCACCTTCCTGCCAAGAGGTTCAGAGACAGTCATACAACTAGGGCTGGTCAAGAAGAGTTTAGACCAGTGTATTTCCCCTGGGGCCCTTAAAGAGTTCCTAGCCATAAAAATATTCCAGTCCTCATGTCTAAGGTATGAATAGAAGGGAATGGTGCTTTCTCAATTCACTATGCCTCCCAATTAAATAAATTTCTAGTTTAAGAATCTGTGGATCAAGAATGCTTCATTTGATTTGTGCTATACAGAGTAGAAATGAAATAAAAGTTAATGATTCAGGCCTAACCAAGACCATATATTTTACATTTTTAACTATTAGATGCTAATCAGGAAGAAATTCTGCAACTGCTCTTCAATGCCCAACTTCCTTTTTTGTGATCAGTTTTCTCTCAAGTGAGTTGTGTTTCTTACATCAAAGATCAACTTAGAAAACTGTGCACTATCAACTTAATTTAAATCTAGTACACGATGAAAGTAAATATTTTGACAAAGGTATTTCAGAATCCAAAACAGAGAAGGTATCTAATCTCTTGAAAATTACCAGATCATTTAATAATGAACAAGTTACACTTGTAAATGACTGCTAGGGTAAGAGAATACATTTTAAACCAATATATTAATAGATGAGGTTATGCTTCTCTGAATAATCAACATAAAACCACTTTTTAAGGTTTTATATTTTGATTGGCACAGATTAGACTTTAGTCTCCTTATGTTCCATGAAGAACATTTTACAGGTACTTTGAACAAAGGAAGGTGAAAAATAAGCTTATGAAAGTTTTCTTTGATAAAAATAATTGAGCATGAAAATTCAAGTACTATGTAACTGTAGAAGCAGTATAATTATAAACAAAAATACAGATATCAAAGTAGTTGTAGGAAATATCTTAAGAATAACATGTATGCAAGGTGAATGTATTAACATTTTTTTCAAGAGCTTTAACTTAGCCCTTAGATTTTCAATGTCCACCGAAATGTCATTATTTAAAAAAATAAATAAAAAAAACTTTGGAAACTTATTCCAAGCTAAGAGGCTAAGAGAACGCCATAGTTTTGTTTTGGTAACATTTATTATCAATAATATTATGAAAGAAATATTTTACAAATAAAAACTTGGCACTCTATTAGTAATAAACATAAGAAAATAGCAAACTCATACCTTGCACAAACACATTTTATATCTAGCTAATATTTTTTATATATGTGACATGAATGATCATAAATTAGAGATATAACAAGATTTTCCTTTTCAAAGGTAGGTGCCTTAAAAATATCAATGTATAAAAATGCATTCTCTACATTGACAGAATGGGTAGTAAGGGTAGTCAGATAAATATATGGGCATTATATAGCTGTAGTCATTTTGAGGACTGAATTCATTGAAGTTGCTAACTAAATCATATGACACCACCTCTATTTACAGATCTGTGAGTATAGTAAGATTTCTAAGTATAGATTTTTATCTAATATAATTAACAAAGACCTCAGAACTTTACACAATCATATTCATGTTATTAAAAATAATAACACCTTCTAAGAGGTTCAAACCATTCAATATATTGCCATTAATATTGTAAAAGTGAAACCAAAAACTGAGGAAGTTGATGAATTGCTTGATATGTTAAAATTAAAACCAATAAACTGGATGCAAGAATCATGTCTTTTCCACTTTCTATAA
Organism: Tadarida brasiliensis; assembly: GCA_030848825.1. Classification (NCBI taxonomy): domain Eukaryota; kingdom Metazoa; phylum Chordata; class Mammalia; order Chiroptera; family Molossidae; genus Tadarida; species Tadarida brasiliensis. Next base: position 61,267,706 of record CM061267.1, on the reverse strand, counting down.
TCCTTCCCTGAAGATAACTGTACACACACACACACACACACACACACACACACACATCTGATTGTATATATATGAAAGAAAAAATATATATATTTGAACATACAGATATAGGATATATTTAATTACATCTAAAGAGCTGATGAACCTATAACAAATGCAAATGACTAACCTGGTGTTACTACTACTCCATTTCCATTGACCACAGGCCTCTCTTCCTCTTCCTCCTCAGGAGGCTCTATACTTGCTTTCTCCATATTGCTCACTGACTTATTCCTCTTCCGTTTTCCTTCAGCACTTGCAGTGGCTCCTGGAAGTATCTGGTCTGTTACATTTAATAATAATGGTGCTGGTTCTGCTGGAGGCTTTGGGGTACCGTAGTAATTGTCTGCAAATAATACCAAAGTATTATGGAATTAAACATTTTTCCTACTATGTACATAACCTGTAAAGAATGACAAATTTGTATCCTATTTTATACATATATATGTATTTTATACACACACACATACACATATCTATATGTTTTTTATATCTTTTTCTAACTTCATTTTTTGCTGCTATTGTATTGACCTTTAGGGCTTAAAGATATAGATCTCTCTTCATTCTCACCTTTTTGCCAAACCAAAATATAGTCTTGTGTATTAGTCTTATATGGCACAGCACAATTTCAAAATTATTTTAAAAGTTTTGATAACAAGCATTGATTATAATCTTTTTAAAAATAATGACATTTACCTGGCTGAAGTGGCTCAGTTGGTTGAGCATCATCCTGTGCACCAAAGGGTTACTGGTTCAACTCCCAGTCAGGGCACATGCCTAGGTTATGGGTTTGATCCCTGGTTGGGGCATGTACGGAGGTCAGTGGGTTGATGTTTCTCTCTCTCTCTCTCTCTCAAGCATGTCTTTGGGTGAGGATTAAAGAAAATGATAAAAACAATTATGTCTAAATAAGGGTATAAACATCTTTTACTTTTTATTTTTTAGCAAATCTCACAACATTCTGGAAAGACAAAGCTGTGCTTTTCTACAGCTTTCAAAGGGCTCTGGCTGTTGTCCTTGAAGTGCATGGCATCCTGTTCAGAGCTGTATCTCCACGCCAGTTTAGTGGTTTCCATGGCTGCTGATGGCGGGCCTGCTGCTATCATCATTCTTCACATTATGGCAGCTCTTCTTCCCACAGCTCCATGATGTGAGCTATGAAATCATTTGTTTCTCCCGTTAATCTAAGAGACTTTTTGAAAGAGACTAATTCTTATTTCTCTCTGTAGTACATAGTAGGCATAGAATCAATGCTTACTAAGTGGACATTTTTATATATTTAAGAAATTACTTTATTTAAAATAGTCTAACATTTTGATTGGTAAAGAACATAGTGTTTTTTTTTAATTAATGATATACTTTTATCAATTTAAAACTCATATTGGTGTTCTAGCTAATAAATTGAATAATATTTTACACTCATTTGCTCACTCGTTCATTAAAATATTTATTTAGCATTATATACCTAGGCACTCCAGTATGTTTGAGAGAAAATGAAATGATGAATATAATCCAATCCTTGTCTTCTAGAGCTCAAAGGTGTGGTGTGGAGGTCAGGCACATTTGATATCAAACACATAAGCCTTAGAACGGAAAATAGGATTAAGCACTGCAATCAAGGAGGCATGGAAGAGGAAGCCAGCCTGTCTGCAGAGGCCGCTGAAGGCAACTGGGAAAACTGTGCTGGACAGAAACACTTAACTAGAAGTCATGAGTTCTAGTCTTAGCTTTTCTACACAACTACAATTTAAGCAAGTTACTAAACTTTTTAAATTTTTATTTTTATTTATTTTTAATATGTTTTTATTGATTTTTTAGAGAGAGAGGAAAGAAAGAGATTTAGAAACATCGATGTGTGAGAGAGAAACATCATTGCCTGTCTCCTGCATGCCCCCCACTAGGGATCGAGCCCGCAACCAGGGAATGTGCTGCAGCCAGGAATCCAACCGGGACCTTTCACTCCATGGGAGGACGCTCATTGCACTGAGCCACACCAGCCCCGCACAAGTTACTTAACTTTAGTCAAGCTCAATATCTTTATCTATAAATTGGGAATAGTAATACTTGTTATAATCACCTGTATTCTGTGTTGCAAACAACCAAAACCTAGTCTAGTTAAGTTAAAATAATAAGGATGTACTGAAAAGATGTGAGATCGCTCGCTGAGGGAAGAGGCTGAAAAACCTTGGGAAAATGGGCAGAAACAAAGCAGTCCATTTGGGACACCACAGTTGCCTCCGCTGGCTCTGGACTCTGAGAGCTCTGCTGGTCCACTGCCAGGCGCAGCCTGGTGGGAACGAGCCGCAAGCTCTTCCCAGGACTCTCATTCGCTCATTTCCGGAAAACTCTCAAGCGGGGTCTGAGCCAAAGTCCCCATTGGCTGAGCCAAAGTCACGTGGGAGCCCGGGAGCTGCCAAGTCAGGGCAAGATAATGGATGCTCTCCTGTGATTTAGGGAGACGGAGGCGGAGCCCTGCTCCCATCCCTGTATCTCAGGACGCCCCCCAGGCAGAAGGCTCTCGGGATACTGCACCAGCAGATATGATAGACGTCCATCACACTTGCCTTCCTCACTGGGTGGTTGTGAAGATGAATGTATGAGGAAACCTTTCATAAACTGAAATTGCAGTGGTTTTAATGGCAGTGTAAACCGCATGGTGGCACGAAGTAAGCTAACATTCTGAAGGCCACCCGTGCCACTCCTAGTCACAGTTGTAAGAGTACTACAAGGAAAACATAGTGTTACCATGTAAAGCAATTCTTACACAGGTAGAACATTCATACGGAAGTCTGCAAAGTGAATGATACACATTTTGCTAAAGGCTACTTTCTAATTTGATTTAGAGCATTTAAAATGAATCAGACCTTTACATGTAATGAACAAATTTTGAGCCAACAAAAACTGCTAGTTGCTCCCTAGAAGTCTATTACTAGAGCTCAGCATCCATAAGGGCTAGCACCATTGTCAGTATTACTGCTGCACTTGTGAGGCTTTCTATAGAATCTCATTACTGCTTATCTAACAAACACATGTTAAACTAGTACATAATCTTGCATGGTCCAATAAATAGTATAATTTTAAGTAGCATTCTGCAACCTTTAATGTCTTTAACATATATAGTCCTAAGAAAAATGGATCATACTTTAGTATTTTTTTTCCGGTTTGTCTTTTATGGTTTAAATTGCCCTTAAGTACAGAAAGAACCTTTTACTAATTAGAAATAAATGCATAGCTCAGACTAAACATAAATAGCAAATAATATATCTTGTTGAATTTATATTGCTAAATAATCACACCTATTGGCAAGTCATATGATTATAAATTATATAGCAATATCCTTTTTCTAAAATTTGATTTATAAAATTAATACTTCAGATCAAATTTTAGATGTAAAACAGTATGAATCATTAGTTAAGATTATCTTTATTAGCAATAGTAATAACAATTTAAAAGAGGCGCTGAAATAATCCATATAGTTACTACATTTGAGAAATATAGTTCATGGAGAATAGGGTTTTACCCCAAACACAATGCTTAGAACAAGGAAGCTACAAATACCTACACCAACTTGAAGAATCAGGCCAGGTAATCAGGTAGTTAAGTTACTGTATGTAACTCTATACAAATCCATATACTAAGGTAGTGTGTCTTTTTCACCCACAAAAACAAATAGACACCAAAACTATTTTTAATTATAATTTGGAAAAACTGTTCCATTAAGAATGTAGTGCCTCTATGCATAGTGCTAGCATTTAGCAAACATAAATCTCAATATACCATAATAATATGATGTAATGTTTAACAGCACAGATCATTATGAGATAAACCTGAATTTGATTTCTGTGTTCCCTAATCTGGCTGCCACTTCATATCCTTAAATTGATTGAGTTAAAATGGGAATGCGGGGCTATAAGATGACAACAGTCACAAAAGCAACTCGACTACTACTATTATTACCATCATCACTGAGCTGGACGCTGTAATGGGCATTTTAATGATGCACTTGTATCAAATGAGGATTAGAATAACTCTTACCCACAGTGCTGTTATAAGATTAATGATAATGAAGGGATCAGAAGAGGTGCTCAATATATGTTGGTTAATTTCAGCATTTATTCATCACAACACAGGATGAAGTCATTCTGCCTCTGCAGTCAAATAAAAATGGAGGCTTTAAAAAAGTAAACTATTGCCCTGGTTGGGTGGCTCAATTGGTTGGAGCGTTGTCCCATGCACCAAAAAGGTTGTTCAACTCCAGTCTGGGCACATAACTAGGTTGCGGATTCCGTCCTTGGTCAGGGCATGTACAGGAGGCAACTGATGGATGTTTCTCTCTCACATTAATGTTTCTCTCTCTCTCCCCCTTCCTCTCTCTCTAAAATCAATAAAAACAAATCCTCAGGTGAGGATTCCAAAAAAAAAATTAAACTATTTCCCAATATTATACAGGAAGCAAGTGGAAAACCTATATCTGACTTAAGAACCTCATCCCTTTTCAAAATACTATATTGTCTTGCAACAGACAAGTGTGATGAAATTTGCAACCTGCAAAGAGCTGATTCTAGAGGACTTCAAAGCCACAACCAGTGAGCACAAACATCACTTTCAAGAGGGAAAGATAATAATTGCTATCAAGTCATGAAGCAGGGACATTTTAGGTGAATTGCCCGCCCTTCCAAATATAAGTGTGTGTGGGTTTGTCAGGGTTTAAGGTGGGGATATAGGATTTTCTAGCCCACTTTTCACTGAATACATTTCTATTTGAAAAGAATGACCTGCTTATTAGCATTTTCATGTAAATTTAATATAAAATTCACTCACTTTGTTGTTAAATATGTTGGCAAAATAGAAATGGTATATAAAATTATTCATTTACTTCTTTTATAATTAGGATAACCTTATTTTTGATTAATGCCTGTAAAATAAAAAAACAATTATTTGAGTTACTTGATTTATTCTTCAGCTTTTTAAGTACTTACAAGAATGGATTTAAAAATAAATAAATATATAGTTATTGCAAAGAGTAAAACAGGGTGCATGAACCCATTTCTGACATTATAAATATAGAAAGCTTTCCAGAAATTTAAATAAAAATAGTCTATAAAATATCAATACTTGGTTTTATAATCATAAAAAAATTAGTAAATGTCTATTTATATTGGACACTGTTATACTAATTTCTTGCAAAGGGAGAGAAACTAGAACAGCTTACATTGTTATAAACTAAACCTGCCTAGAGAGTCCTTGGAAAATCTAAGCCATTACCCACTTTTATGCAGACCCATTCCTAAATCATCCAGAAGAGATGAAAACAGCTTTCTAAGTAACTTTTCATGTATTACACTTGCAGACTATCTTAGAATTATTCCTCTGCTTGCTCCACACTTGTTAGACCACATAACGTTTTCAGAAAGTCTTAGCCTAAGTTTTAAAAATAATGTTTTTGTCTTTTCTGACTCTTCTAAGTCCCCCCTCCCCACGTTGTTTTTAACAGTGAAGCCAAAAGGAACAGGAAACTATTTTAATGAATAATTATAAATGGTTGCTTTTTTGTACCACTACTCTTTATTAAAGGGTAATAAATACCAAAAGAGTATTTTCTAAGATGCAACATATTCTTTATGCCTTAAAGTTCTGATATTATGAAAAGAAGAAAAAACAATAAAAACTAATTTATGTATGAAGATATGTAAAAATTCTAGTAGTAAGCTGAAATATGTTTACTTACTTCCAACACTTTTTTCCCCTTTAAACATGATTAGTTTTCATAATGGGAACATGTGATTTATTATTTAGTTAATTTGGCTTTTAAAGTAGTAGACTCAGATGCTGACTGTTTCTTCAGTCCTTTGGGGGTATAATAATAACATGTGTAGATTTTACATCAAATAACCATAGATCTTTCCATGTGGCACCCAAGTGGAGATGGGTTTTAGAAAGGTAATATTTTTGTCTTCAATATACCTCACAGATTAAGGTCTTGACCCACATTTCTCCCAATCTCAGTGCTTTTATTCCCATTTTGGTAACTAGAAAGAAGCAATTTTGGATAACGGTTTAGTGGAAGAGAGATGATTGCCTACAGGGACTCTGGGCATGCAGACAACACAGCCCATCACTGGGATCTCTGGAGAGCTTCAGAAAATGTCCCCGTGTTGGAAGAAATGTGTGGCAAAATTTAAGAGACTGAAAATCTCATCATTTGTTTTTTAACAGTTGTATAAATGGAGCAAATCCATTGATACTTGGCCTTCTTAATGGCACCTGGAAAACGGACTCTGAAATTAAATAGAAGTGATTCAGAGTCCAGACCCACTCATAATTAATTATATTAGAAGACCTGACAGATCATAAGTAAACAATCATTTTTATCCATGTCAGAGATTTAAATTTGTATTAATAAAAACACAAGGTAAATCACAAGAGGATTCTAAATTCAAACACTAACACATGTTAACATGTTACACAAAGGATAGTAATGAGTTAAAAATAGTATCAAAATAATCATAACTCTTGTCATCCATGGCAAGAATCATAGTCATATGGCTACAGAGTTAGTGAGTTAGGGATAAATTCTGTAAAGCCAAAACAAAGTTGGTAAATGTAACCCAGAAAATATTCTACTTTTCTAAAATTACACTCCTACAAGAAAATAAGACTCAGAGTCTCACGTTAGAATATTTTTGTCCAACCGATTGAAGTTATTTTTGTAAACAGCTCTGATGCTTAAATTTGGTCTCCCTCAAACATTTCTTCATCATGTCATAGGTAGGTAGTGGCTTGAAACCAAGATTCAAAAACTCTCTGACCTCAGAAAGATAATGTTTTTTTCTCTTGTGGTGAAAGGCATTAATCTAATATGTGTCAGGAATAGAAAAAAACAGCCAAGGTGACATTTTGTCACTGATATCTGTACTAAAGAGCAAATTACTAAATTTTGTGAAAATTAATTGTCGAATGTGACTTTCCCAAAGTGTGCACAATTATGTAAACAATGCATAGGTTTCTGTTTTTTCACGAAGAATTGAATTATTCTGCAACAAAACACCTAAGAATTTTAAGTTTACTTTAAATTAAATGAATGCGGTTTCACAATATGGTCCCAATGACCTACATTCTGAATTTTATGATCTACATTCTGAATTTTCTTTTAATATCTCACTAATATTCTCCAGAAATCATATAGATGGTTTAATCGGACTAACATTTTCTGAAACTTGTTTGCAAGTTCTCAGTAGGTTGCTTGTGGTCATTCTCACCGAATTTTCATTCATTCATGCTTGTAAATGTGGACAGGCACATGACAAATCTTTGCTGAATATAACTGTCCACAAACTGGCTAGGGCAAGTGGTTTGCCTATTTAAAGGAAATTAGATACCCTTTCTTTTAGTGAGCCTTTCCTTCAGGCATCATTCCAAAGAGTTCAGAACATTTTCCACCTCTGTCAAATAACATGCTTAAAGAAATTATGCAAGGAAATCCTTAACAGAAAAGAAAAAAGATACATACGATTTTCAATGTCAAATATACATCTGCTTTCAAAGTAAAGCACTTGAACATTATAATTATAGTACATAAAATTTTTACAAACCCAATTCATAAGCATATCATATTTAAATAATATAACATCCCCTAGAGTTGCAGTTTCTAGTAAAAATGTAATGTGAGCCACAAATACAAGCCACATATGTAATTCTGAAACTTTCTAGTTAGCCTCACTAAAAAAGGAAAAAGGTAAAAGCTATTGTAATAATGTTTTACTTTATACAATATACCCAAAATATTATCATTTAAATACATGATCAATATACAGTATTTTAAATATTTTACTTACTAAGTCTTCAGAACTCAGTGTATAGTTTACACTGAAGCACATCTTAATTTGGATCAGACCCATTTCAAGTCCATTTCAAGTGCTAAATGGACATATGTGACTAGTGGCTATTATACTGGACACAAAGTCTTAGATACTCAGTTTTATCAAATAACATTTTAAGTCATCATATTATCACCTGAGCAACACATTTTTCTCATAGACTGTAAAGTGAAACTCTCTGCTTAAATGGCTGAGAAAACAGTAAACACCAAAACACAGTAACAATTTAAGTTGCCTTTGTGTCAATGACTTTTATCTTATTTAGTTGCTTTGCTGCACTGAGTATGTGTAAAATATTATTAATCACCCAACAGATGTACATTCCTTAGCAAAGCTCTTCCATTCTGCTTCCTAATCATCCATTTTATCACTTTATCTTGTCTTTTCTTGAAAAATCTACTTTTGACTTTATTATCAAGTTATAGGTTAGAAGGTGAAAAAGCAAACAAATGTTTCAAGTAAATAATATGAATATAAACTTGTGTGAGTAACCCATCCTTATGTTCAGTAGAGACAGGAATTGTTGACTAATGGTGATAGTGTAAAAACAGAGAAATTATTCATATTTTTTGTCTTCCCTTTTATCTGTCTGAGAACATACTCTGATTTTGAGTATTCATAGTGCTTAGTACCCAATGCCTCATACTTCTCTCATTAGGCTCCTACTTTCATACTTTATGCTAACAACAATACAATTTTCTTTTTTCTTGTACACAGTATATGTGTCCCATTTCTAATTTCCTTTGGGTCTTGTTAAGTGACTGGCTCACACTGTCATAAACTAATTTAAACTAAGATGCCAATGACTAAAATTGGCTTAATATATCTCATGTAATGTCTGCATTTTAACATAGTATTTAAAACTCTAATCCAAAGGTTTAATCATGAAATTTGGGCTATAAGTGGTCCATTTGGTGGGGAACACATTTTTCAAAGGAGCCTTTGGTTTTCTCTTATCACAGTGGAGATGTTTTCCTGGGTAGTCTCGTGTGGTACCTATGATGACACTGGGGGAACCTAAGCAAAAAGTTAATGCAAAGGTTTTTGGAAAACAAAACTGAGACTAAAATAATTTATATTATAATCACAGGTAGTAAAATATTTACATCTCTACTTTTCTGAGTGGAAACCACTTGCAATTGTGTTATCAATGCAAGTAATTGTTTAAGTTTTTAAGTGTCTAGTGAATTAAGTGCTTAAGAGATAGTCCCTTCATGGCTCAGTAAATAAGAAAGTGGGAGTAAAATTTTGATCATTTTTTAAATGAGCATTTATACAAAGCTCAGTGGATTCCTGTGATAGTCATCTTGATTAAATATGCTTCTTCAGAATTTTATAAAGGAAACTGAACCTTTCAAGGACAATATTATTTTTCTCATATAATATTTATGGTTCATCATATAACTTCTTCTCTCAATGGTGTTATTAACTGTGATACTATAAAATTACAAAGAAATTAGGAGACCTTTAAGACTCTTTTGTCAATGTCTTCCAAGTACAATACCCAGGAAAATTCTGATTAATCTTAATTTGACTGTTCGTTAATGACTAAAGAAATTTGCCAAATATCTAATTTCTAATTTTCAGTTGTTAATAAAAGTCAAAAAAATAATATGAAAGAATTTTATTTCTACTTAGATAATTTGTCTGCTGGATTTCTCCAAACTTGTCCTATTGGAAAGAGCTGTACATAGTCAGGGGATCTGAGTTCTAATTCAGGTTCTACCACTAACTTCCTAAAAGATCTTGGATTAGACATTAAACTCCTTTGAACCTTAGTTTCCTCATTTGTGAATCGACAGAATTGAGTCAGAGTTCCAAAATTATGCAATAAAATTTTTAAAGAATGTAATGACAATAGGTTATATTTCCTATTGTATTAGAAAGTTCTGAATGGACAATGAATAAAGAATGATAAACTGTAGTCAATTTCAATTACTTGAGAGCCTGGATTCATTTGCTTTCTTAGTGCAAATGTGGAGAGCTCATTTATTCTTTTTAATATTTCTTTGCAAATTCCTTCCCAGGAAAGTCGTGGTTGCACAGTATTTCTTTTTTTGTTGCAAGCATTTCATTTACATCCATCCCTGTTGGTGAGTTAGACAGTCCCTAAGTATATCCCCCACATGATGTGAACTATGATTACCCTGTGGAAGACCATATATGAAGCACTTAAATTTTATGTTTTAGTACATGTGACATTTTAAAGTTTTTATTTGTTATAAAGAGTCAACATTTTCATTGTGATCATCTGTGATCTGTGAGACACAAACATAAATCCTAAATGATAGAGTATGCAGTTAGCAGCAATTTAGATATAAATAGAACAAATTTATAAGCTTGGAAGACAATGAACAAACCAAAAGGCTAAAGAAATAAGAGTTTTTGGTATATAAGCATAAGGCTTCATCTGTATAATGCTAGCAAGTCTTGGACAACGCAGACTTTTTTCCTCTGAATCAATACACTCACAACTTATTAAAATCAACCACATGATGACAACAACAAAAAGAAACCTGTCAGAACTATTGGAATTTTATATTTAAAACTCTAGAGATCAACCATTAATTCTTTAAAGATGTATGTTCTATTGAGGTGCAACTCCCCCATTTCCCAAATGTTTACATTATAATTTTGTCTTTCATACCATCCTTAGCTTTCTGCAGTAAATTATGAAAGTACCAGAAATAACAGTTTATGGTAGAAAAATTATTATATTAATGAAGAAAGAGAAAAGTAGAGGGAGAAAATGTGTAGGTCAAAACACAATCAGAAAAGAAATGGCAATTAACTAAGAAGAATAAGGAGAATAAGAAAGAGAAGAAGAAAGAGTGGGAGTAAAAGCTAGAAAGGGAGGAAGACAAGAAGGCGTAGAATAAGGATGAGAAGGAGGACTGTAATGTGCCCTTCCATGAAGTTGTAGAGTTTCAACATGATTCCTCAGGTGGCATTCTGGCTCAAAGCCATGCATATGTGGCCATTTGTACCACCTAATAGCTGATAAAGTACTAACATACACTGTCCAATATGGCAGGCATTTGCTATATCTGGCTATTGAGGACTTGAAATGTAGCTGGTTTGAATTGAGATGTAAAATCTACACTAGATTTTTAAGACTTACTACAGAAAAACCCCAAAACATAAAGCATCCCAGTAATCATTTTTAAGTTGACTATATTTCAAAATAATAATGTTTAGATTTCATAATGTTGCAATTCCTAGACCAATTTTTCTGAAAAAAGTTAAGACTCAATAAGTAGTCATTTACAGGTACCAAGTTATAACATCCACAACTAACAAGAGTGGGTAAAGGTGAGGATTAAGAATCAATTCAAAAGTCCAGGACAGTAATAGACACTTGATGGACAAGAAACTCAGTCACAAAGGGGGTTCAACAGTCACAGGGGGTTGGGACCCTCATCAGTTGACCAAACCAAAGACAGCTGAGTGATGGAGAAGGGAGAGGTTATTATAAATCCAGTTATTCTTTCATTCATTCAGCAAATATTTATTGAGAGCCTACTATATACCTGCCACGGAGTATCTGAAGGCAAAATAGTGAACAGAACAAGTAATTCTCTTTGAAGCTTACCTTCCACAGGGGGGATATATGTTAATCAAATAATCACACAAATATAAAACTGCACATTGATATAAAGGTCAAGTAGTGTTGTTTTGAAAACTGAGAAGAATTCAAGTTAGGCTTCTTAAGGGGAAAAAAAATGGCTGAACTAAATGGAATTTGGTGTGTGTGTGTGTGGGGGGGGGTGTATGTCTGTGTGTTCTCCCAAAATAAAAATCAAATTGCTTGTAAAGGCTGACTGCAAAATTTCTGCTAACTAGTTAGCCAAGTCAGTTCCCCTTTTCTCAGTTTAAGTCAAGACATAGTCTATGTTGTAAAATGCTTCAAACATTCCTTTAACTTAAGGACTAGGTGGTTTAAAGCCTGAAGTTTGTTTTTTTATGACATAAAACTAACTGAAGTTAGATTTGATGGCAGGTATACCGTGAGAATTGACCGTCTTCCCTGTTGGTACTATAGCAACGTGGCCTTTGTTTTCACAGTGATCACCGGTGTAGACTAGTCATATCTTGTTTTTGAAAGTGGAGATGGGGGTGGAGTCAGTGAATAAACAGCTTCTCCATGGCATTGATGTCTAAATTGAGATTAGAAAGGTGAGTAGAATCAAATAGAGGTTGAAGAGATACAAGGAAGAAGAGCATTCTAGGCTGGTGGAATACATTTGCAAAAGCCCTGACTCTGGAGGAAGACTAGATCCTTGGAAGAACTAAAAGGACAACAAGGTGGTTAGTGCTGACAACAAAGGGGGAATCCCGAGGCTAGAGATCATATGGGAGCTAAAAGGTTTGTTAAAGATTTGGGTTAATTTTGAAAAAGTAAAGGGAATGTATTATAGGTTTTAAAAGCCAATTTTACTTAAATAAAATATATATTAAAATGTAAAAGGCATTCAGATTTGTTTTTAAAGCAGAATGGCAGGCTGAAGTATGTAGAATGAATGGAAATAGCAAGAGGAAAAGTCTTGAGGTCAATGAAGGGTCTAGCACAAGAGTGCTATGATGGGAGCTTGGGCTAGTGGGAGGTGATGGACATGGGGACAACAATGAGACTCAGTTAGGTTTCAAAGGAAGAAAATAGGATCTAATATTAGCAACTTGTTTGAAGAACTATAAGCCTTTTCATGATGATCTTCTTTTCTTTCTCTTAGAAATAAGAATCATTGAATAGAACTTCTAAATTTTCTCCTAATACTCAGGATTTCTTTTTTTTAAGATATGTTTTTATGAATTTTAGAGAGAGGGAAGGGAGAGGGAGAGATAAACATTGATCAGCAGCCTTCCACAAGGCCCCTACTGGGGATCAAGCCTACAACCTGGATATGTGCCCTGACCTGGAATTGAACTGGCAACCCTTTGGTGCATGGGAGGAGGCTCAATCAACTAAACCACTCTGGCCAGGCCAAGGATTTCTTTATGAGATGCTATGGGCTGGCATAGCTAAGCTGCAGGTTGGACTTTGTCATGAAACATTGCAAAATTCTGTAAGTCTTAATTTGCCTTTAAAATGTCTTCACAGATGTGCAGGCACTGATTGGTGTCCCTATCAGAGTTTATTTATACCTCTTGTTATAGCCCTCATGTTTTATTATAATTATTATTCACTGTCTGCATAACATTAAATTCTGGCTTCTTAGAGGAGCCATTTATCATTTAGGTTTGTTTTCCCAGCATCTAGAATAATATTGGCACACAGTCGATACTGAGTAAATGAATTCTTACACTGATAGACATCCACATCCTGAAAAGAAGGATGCAACCCTGGCCACTATTTCTTGACTTGGGATCTCGCTAGAAATGCAAATTCTCAGGCTCCACTCCCTATCTCCTAATCAGAATCTCTGGGCTTGGGTCACTCCAGGTCATTCTAATACACCTTAATATCTGAGAACCACTGCTTTTGAGGATTGCCTCACTGGGAAGTAGACCAATCAAATGAGGTTAACAGACTCATAGATACAGAGAACAAACTGACAGCTGTCAGAGGGGAGGGGAGAGGAGAGCTGGGTGAAAAAAGGTGAAGGGATTAAGCAAAAAGCAACAACAACAACAAAAAACCTCATAGACAAACAACACTATGGTGATTACCAAAGGGAAAGAAGGGTGGGGAAAGTAGGAGAAGGTAAAGGGAATATAAATGGTGATGGCAGGAGACGACTTGGAGTGTTGAACACACAATGCAATACACAGATGATGTATTTTAGAATTGTACCCCTGAAACCTATATAATTTTATTAACCAATGTCACCCCAATAAATCCAATAAAGACAAACAAACAAATAAATAAATAAATAACACAAAAAAAAGTTGGGCCAGCATAAGAAGGATTCAAATAGCTTATTTTAAGATCACCTATCATTCCGTCTTCCAAATTTTTATAAAGAGCTTCAGAATTGTGTAGGTGTTTTTTGGTGTCAAAATTCTGATATGCAAACCAGCCTATGTTAGAGGTCAGCAAACTCTTTTTGTAAAGACTCAGAGAGTAAACATATCAGACTTTTCAAGACATATGGTTTCTGTCATAAATACTCAATTCTGCCATTGAGGCCTGCAAGCAGCCATGGATAGCTCATAAAGGAATGGGTGTGGCTCTGCTTCAATAAAACTTTATTTCTGGATATCAAAATTTGAATTTCATATGGTTTTCATGACACAAAATATTCTTCTTTTGATTTTTTTATACGGTTTTGAATGTAAAAGCCATTTTTACTTTGTTGGCTGTACAAAAATCGGTGTTGGGGTAGATTTGGCCCACAAATGTAGATTGGCACCACCTGGTCTATGTAATAATCAATTAGCAGCACACAATTTTCCAGGCATAGATACTGACTCATTAATTGAACATTTAATATGTACCCAGCAAAAAAGCAATACAGATGAGAACTTAAGAAGTTTAGATAACTTAAGTGTTCTGAGGAGAAAAGCTATTAAAATCAATCAAATAAATGACATAAAGGACACATCAGAGTTCTGTAAGAGAGAATAATAGAGAAATCTACTTTTAGGTAGGGTTGGTAAGAAACCTACTTTCATCTGAGGAGGTACAGTTTAAGCTGAGACCAAAAGGATGAAAATGTGCCTATTGTGTGAAAAGCTAGGAGAAGAGGGTTACAGGCCAAAGAACAACAAGCATAAAGTCTTTGGGACAGGAAGAGCTTGGGGTGTGTTTAGAACTGACAAAAGTTAATATGATTAAAGCAAAATGAGCAAGGAAAAGAGGGGCAGGAATCGACTGGAAAGGCATACAGGAAGTAGATCCTACAGGGCCATGTCAGCCAAATCAAGGGATTTCGGAAAGGTTTTATAGAGGGGAAACATGATTTTATTTTAAGGTTTGAAAAGTTACTCATTCTTGTTGCTATGTGAAAATAGCTTTGGAGGGGAACACGGAAGATGATTTGGAGATTGAATGAAGAGTTTGTGTGTGTGTGTGTGTGTGTGTGTGTATTTCACAAAAACATGTCAGATATCATTAAAACTGAAATACTAATAACAGAAACCTCAGTAAAACAAAATGATTTCCCAAGCCTGAACTAATAATCCCATGACTGCAGAATTTAACAAAACATTCAGCATTAGAGAACCTGAGCAATCCTTTGGAATGAGATTTGATTTCAATACAGAAGAAAATTTTCTAGGAAGAGAATAGAAAGTTCATTCAGTATTTTCCATTATAAAGAATGATATTGTTTATATGAATGTGGACAAGAAAAGGAACTCTGAATAGGTAGGTAGGTCTTATGAATGAATGAGCTTTGATAGTTTACTGTTCATCACAGTGAACAGCTATTTAATCCAGCTCAGTAATGACATTTTTTTTCTATTACCAGGAGCATTTATCTAATAACACAAACCTATTAGTAGATCTATCTAAATTGATATTGAAAGGACAATTAAAACTAGCACTCAGGCTACAATGACTATTCAATGTGGTAGGTTGGAATGTATTGAATGTCATATTTTCAAAAGGTATACTGTTAACATTGGGGCATAAACGCTAATTAGAATAATGACTTCATTCAGCAATTTCCTTTTTATGGGTCCATTTGGATCACGTTCTCTCCTCTATATAAAAGGGCAAATTCTTATTAATTTAGATGATTACCTCATAGGAATGAATACTAAGTGAAAGCAATACCACAGGCCAGGCATACCACTTCTTCCCCATTAATCCACATCATAGTTTCAGTGACAGCAAGAGGAGAACATTTACATTTTCTCTTCCAATGGTTCACACATCTCTACTAATCTTTCCCAACAATTTTATTTTGCTGGGAAAAAAGCTAATGTCATAGTATGCAGTTCCATTTAAAATAAAAGGTGTATTGATGAAGAATATGGATGATGGGCTTCTGCTGATATTTTTACTGAGAGATACTAGGAATGCATTCCGGTAACTAAGGTAAATAATTGCCCATGTAAGTTTTATACTAATCAATTGAGACATTGCTTAGAAAAAAAATTCTTACACCATTCTCTTACATTCATGTCAGGAGCAACCAGTAGCCTAAGTGTATGAGTTTCAAGAAACAATCTCTGTGGTTTAAGCTGGAGGGAGCATGCTGAATTCCATGAATTACAACTCTTTCGACAAGAATCTTTGATGGCTCCAGGGAATGGAAATGGAATATGAAACTTTTCACCCAAAGGTCATTGGCTCCAATTTGGCCTAAACTGGTAGTGGCTGAAAGTTATTATCTCTAGATAGCTGTTCAGCAACAGCTGCAAAATAAATTGGTGGTTTCAGTGTAATTTCTAAAAGACAGGTATCTGTGTCAGGAACTCATGATTACCTCATGCCCCAAGGTGGATGGTTTTAGACAGGAGTCAAGACATTGACTGAAAAAAGATAGATATCCCACCACCTTCTAGACGTTACAAGTGGTCTTTTTATACAAAAGCAGCCAAAAGACTTTGGGCAACTGCCAAGAATGTTAACTGAAAGTTTGTCATTTGTAAGGTGGGGATACATTTATATCTAACTACAGTCTCTCCAAATATCTATGTTTGTGTTCAAATAAGATGTCTCGGATTTTAATGAAATGCTAAGGAGAAGATTTTATTAAAATAACTTGGACATTTGCTACTCAAAGTGTGACCTGCAGACCCACAGCATCAGCCTCACCTGGGAGTTTGTTAGAATTGTAAACTCTCAAGCTCACTCAAGACATATTGAATCAGAATCTACATTTTAACAAGATGTACAATAAAGTTTGAGGAGTACAGTGTGTCTTGAGGACACAGCTGCTCAATGAACACAAAGTGCACTCAATAAACTTATGTTGATGACAAAAAAAAGACCTGAATACTGTTTCTGTATGTTAATTTTATAATCTAGAGTCCTCAGCTGCTTATGTTGCCACTTAAAAAATCATCTATTTATTGTCTTACCATCACTAATAGACTTTAAGTTCCTAGGGGGTAAAGATCCAACTTAGCATTCCTTTGGAGTCCAATTTAGGTTTTATTAATTGCATTATGGAATTTAAAATTATGTCTTCACCACCTTAAGTCATACTAAATAATCTTATTCTCATTGTGTTTACCTGAGAGACCTGAAGAACTATCATGATATTCTGGATCATTAACCAGCAATAAATTGCTAAACCACCATTTAATGACATTGATGGTCAAGTACATGATAAGAGTCTTTTGTCCACTCTGCTAAATCTGGAATGCCACAAAATTAAATACTCAGACTAATTTTTTAATGGCTTTATATAGAACATATTGTTATTTAGTACATTTCATTTAATTTGGTCAGCATGAGATTGGGATATATTATCTGGAATATATTTAACATTTGGGTCATTTTATTTCTATGAATGTTTATAGTCAATATCTCCCAAAGAAAAGCCTGAAATGCATTAACTTTATGGTACCAATAAATCTTTTAGCCTGAAGTTCAACTGCTCCCTAGGGTCTAAAGTTTCTGCTCTAAAACAATTGATAATTTATTAAACATTTTCCCCAACACACATTTTCTTGCCCTATTCAAATTATCCAAATAAAAAGTTCATATATCTCGGTATCAAAGTTTTCATAAGTCTCTCAAGTCTGTTGAATATGGCACATGGACAAGTTCCCTAAACTCTCTGAACCGGCATTTCAACATTTGTTTTTTGTTTAGTACTACTACTACTGCTACTACTGCTGCTGCTGCTGCTTCAAGTACAATATTTGCTTTGAGATCACTGGGTTGTTTACAAGATTTTAAAATAATTGAACATATAATATCCACTCCCACATGGTTCACCAGGTAACATCAAAACATTATGCTTCAAATTAAAGAAAAACTTAAAATATATAAGCCTGCAGATATAATTATCTTTTCTAATAGTGCTAAACATTTTCAATTATGGTTTAATCTGATCTTTTCTTTAGGCTTGGAAAATTAAACATTTGATTGTGATGATTAGAATATTGCCAACAGCTGTTGCCTCCTGTACTCTTTCCCTTAATAGAAAGGATGATCATTTGATCATGCCAGTTGTAGTAGAGCCTCAACTCTGTCCTACCTAGAAGCAGTGTAACCTAGAATAAAGAGATTGACCCACAGATTCAGACAAACATTGGTTTAAATCTGGGCTCTGCCACATGACAGTTATGTAACCCTGAGCCTGTTATAACATTTATAAAACAGGGATAATAATAATACCATCCAGATAGGGTTGTTGTGAAGATATTAAATATGTCGCATGCATTTGCATAGCACTCAACATCGTGCAATGGTCATAGCTAAGTAACTGATAAATACTGTTATGGTTTTCTAGACCTAAAGTATTAAAAGGGGAGCAAGTTTTTGCCCAGGGGTCATGTTCATTAAATTGTATGCTCAATAGAGGACACCTTTCAATAGTTTGACTTTAGGAACTGGTGAACAGAGACTGCCTCAACAACCTTTTAGGCTTCCTGTTTTCTCACCTCCAGGGTTGGTTTCCTGGAGAACTCTGATACAATGCTTTTAATTTGCCCTAGATTATAGTAACCAAATGACTTCCTAATTTTTTTCTCAAGCTTATTAGGTTTGCCTTCAGATTTATAAAGGGTCTTGACTGACAACTAGTCCAAACTCTCATTCCAGACATTCTAGTTATGTCTGCGTTTCCAGTGTTCATTTAGCTTCTGTTTTTAACACTTCCAGTATTGGAAAGTTCACTATGTAATTAAGCACCCCATTCCATTTCTGGATAGCCCTTCATTATGAGACACTTCTTCCTTTTGCTGAACAGAAATCTTTGTTCCCTGTTACATAAAACTAATGACACTGATTTTGGCTTTTGGAGCAGAATAGAACAAGTCTAAAGGCTATATTCCACATGATGGAGCTTTAGATATCTCAAGATTGCTGTCATGTCTGATTCATGTCAAAATGTAGTGTTAAACAGAACTTAAGATTGTGCTGGAGATATTGCTTTATCAGTACTGAAAACAGTGAGACTATTATTTTCACCTTTGATCAGGAAATTATTGAATCATTAAATAAAACTTGACTATCTTGGGTTAGGTAGAAATAATTCATTTTTGGTCAACTTGTAAGATGAGATTGCTAAGAAAAATAGAATGTTTTCAAATTTTATATGCCCCTTTACTATCCATGGGTCTTTTAATCTTCAACTAAATCAAGAAAAAGGTTTCTCCTCTCATTTTCTATAGATTGCTAATAACTTTAAAATTATTTTATTAGCATTTTGTCTTACAGAAGCGGGCTTCCCTTTTAGAGGCCCAGTTTGACAAGGACTATCGGTAAACAAAAATTCCTGGACTTTGAGAAAGAAAAAAGCTGACAGATGAGAGCTACCCTGGAAGTATCAATTAGATCTTGTTGCTAGGAGCTGGCCTGGCACTCACAACTGGGCCTTGGTGTTCTCCTGTCAAACACCAACAATTTTATAGAACACCGACTTCAGACAAGGCCACTCTGTGACTCTGATGGATCAAGAGAATAACCAGACCACTCTCTGCTGCATCTCTCCCAGTTATAGCATTAGCCTTGCTTCATCCTTCCATCTTCCAGATAAGAATTACTTAGATACCCAATCAGAAAACATCCTTGCTCCTTCACCCATTCAATCCAGAAAAAAGTCCCACTTCCTTGAGCCCTCCTCATTATCACCTCATGCAAGGCCAAATCTTTAATCTTCCATGCTCTGTGCTCTCCCTAATTGCAATGAGTCAATAACCCACCTAGTTCAACTACCAGTGTGTTCCGGGTATCCCGGCCTCTAGGTGCTGATATCTTGTTATTGAGGTGACATGTAAAATTAAAAAGACTACCTGGAATTTTACCAAATGTAAACCTTACTATAACTTTCTTATGGTCTATAAAACGCAAGTATAATTAATCTATAAACAATGATGTCAATTTGGACATTAAATCCTTTAATAAGGGCCTATTTGTGTGTTTATTACCATGAACTGAAAAAATTTCCAGACAGGAATCTTGCTTTTGTCCTATTTACAGGTTCACTCTTGACTTCCCTCAGAATAGAAGTTAAGTGACCTTTGGCACAGGCAGCTGTCTTCTGACACATCACTTTTCATAGGAAAATCTATCTTACGTTCCACTCAGCTGTTAAAGAATTTGATGCTCCACTTGACTGGCAACCAGGCACCAGTACATCAAGTACACATCAGAGAGGATGACCTTGGACTTAGGGCTGTTCAATGCATCTCCAAAGCACAGCCAACAAAAATATTTGTGAAGATTTACCAGAAAGATACACCGTCCATATATTCTTCTAGATATTCTAAAATCTACTCCTAAAATATATCAGAACAGAAAAGTGTTAATACCTGGATTTCATGATATTGATCCCTTACATAAGAGCTTTTATCCAGCTATACTTTCCAATGTAATTCCAAAGGACTATATTGAGGAAAATTTTCAGTAACAGGTTTGTGATCCTTGACACTGATGTTGCTCATTACATTATACTATGTCTCCTCCTTACAAATACATGAGAAAAAAACTTAGTGTCGAGCATCTCCTGAGTAATCAGTGTGCTTTTACTCATGGACATCATTCTTTCTTCATGTCTAATTCTCATAGAGATAGGTTAATGGTTTAATCCTAGGAATTTACAGACCACATATTACAATTACACAGACTTCTAAGTATGCATTTACCTTTATATTATTTTTTGTATTATTTTTTAAAATTGATTTTTCATGTTGTATAGATCTCTGTAAGCTATCCTAATTCATTTTAGATTTAAATAGGGGACTAAATAAGTTAAGTGATTACTAGAAAGTGAATTTAATGATGGAAGCTCAGATATCTGTCAAAATATGTGAAGCTCACCAGTCTTGACATTCTATATGAAGTTCATCTGACTCCAAATTCACTTTCTCACTGTATCCAAGCAATGCTTCTTTGTATTATATATACTTTTTATCATTCATTTAGCCAAAGGAGAACATATGTATATATTTTTAAAATTTTTTTTTCTTTATTGATTTTTAGAGAGAGAGGAAGGGAGAGGGAGAGAGAGATAGACACATCAATGAAAGAGAACACCCATTGGCTGCCTCCTGCATGTCCCTCACTGGGGATTGGGCCCACAACCTGGGCATGTGCCCTGACTGGGAATTGAACCAGTGACCTCTGGGTACATGGGTCAAAGCTCAACCACTGAGCCACACGGGCTGGACCAAATGAGTATATTTTTTATCTACTTTGGAATGTTCATTAGGAAGTTATATTTGTAATTACTTTAGTAGGTTGTATAAAAGGCCAAAGTGATTATTTGAAAACAGAGTCTTTAAATTTTTCAAGACTAATGTACATCAAGATTATCTTTTTTTCAAAGTAGTACCATTGCATAAGCTCCTAGATCGTGTAAACTAAGACTCTCCCATAAGATTTGTTGTCAAGACAGATGTCTTGCTTTCACATTATCTTACAGAGTCTTATTGCTTGTTTCCCTAGTTAAAATGTTCCTCTTTACACTACTTTGCATTTGAATTACATTTCCAGCATGGATAATCTGAGATTCACATCTATAAGAAGTATCCCTACTGTTAACCTCCAAGTGAAACAGTTCTGTAGAAATTGTCCTGGAAAGAACCTTCCAGGCTTTCTTTAGGAACTAGAAGGGCAACTCCCCATCTAACTATTGTGCTGGAAGTGAATTATATGAAAGTTTAAAACACATTCCGAAGCCAAGAAGAAGTAACTTTTGGACATTTATGAGTTTACACTGTCAATGAAATAAAAGGCCAGTTTGCTTTGAGCAATTTGATTTGTCAATTTGAGTTGAAGAAAAAGTATAAAAAATATATAGATATTTAGATAGACATTTTTTTTTGAACTCAGAAATACATTACATTAAAGTAGGCAGGTCAGCATGACAGTAAAAACAACCTATTATAAGGTGTAAAGGTTAAAATGAGACACTACAGAGGTACTATGTGGTAGTCTGGTTGAAAAAAAGGGTGTCTGTGGCTGTTATCTTGTAACTGCTTATTTTTAGAACTGTGGGCCTATGATTCATCCCAGCTACAATGAGGCAGACACAGATTACTTGCTTTTGAAAGATTACAGAAAGTGGGGGAATATCAAGATCAATTCAGCTGAGGTGCCCTGAGACAAAGTGGAACATGAAGCCATAACCTATTAGCAGAAGCAAGATTCAAATCCTGGGCATTGTAAATACAAGCAACAAATCCAAAGGGCCAGAAGTAGGTTCAAAGGCAGAGTGACAGGGCCAAAGGTCTAAAATAGAGTAAAATGGTAGAGCAAAAACAAATTGCCCACACAAGAGCAATAAGCTCTGGGGAATTTCCTTGAATAGCAGTCGGTGTTTGTAGTTGGCTTGTAAGAGTTGTGGCTACCATGGCGTAAAAGGATAAGATGGTCTTGCAAACTAAAAGAGGCAGAGGAGGAAAATTCAGAAGTTGGCTGTAAAATTGACTTTAAATATAACAAATGACAAAGTGCATTCCAGAACTCAGGTTTGTCTTTTCATAAAAGGGTGACAACTCAGGCTTTAGAAAGTAGCAAAATGTTTTACACACCCATCTGTTAGCAATCAGTCTTGCAATTATTATTATTATTTTATTGAATTTATTAGGGTTAGGTCAGTTAATAAAATTATATAGGTTTCAGGTGTACAGTTCTATAATATATCATCCGTACATTACATTGTGTGTTCACCGCCTCAAGTCAAGTCTCTTTCCATTACCATTTATCTCCCCTTTACCCTCTTCTACCTCCTCACATCTCCCTTTCCCTCTGGTAATCACCATACTGTTCTCTGTGTCTATCAGATTTTTTTGTTTGTTTAGTCCCTTCACTTTTTTCACCCAGCACCCCAACCGCCTTCCCCTCTAACAGCTATCCATCTGTTCTCTGTATCTATGAATTTGTTTCCATTTTGTTTGTTAGCTTATTTAATTAATTAGATGCCACATATAAGTGAAATTATATGATACTTATCTTTCTCTGACTGGCTTATTTCACTTAGCATAATACTCTCCAGGTCCATCCATGCTTTTGCAAAAGGTAAGATTTCTTCTTTTTTATGGCTGAGTAGTATTTAATTGTGTAAATGTACCACAGCTTTTCTATCCACTTATCTACTGGTGGATACTTGGGCTGCTTTCAAATCTTGGTTATTGTAATAATGCTGCAATGAACATAGGAGTGCATATATTCTTTCAAATCAGTGTCTCGGATTTCTTCGGATATATCAGAAGTGGAATTGCTGGGACAGTCTTGCAATTATGATAAGCTTTGACTGTATAATCATTTCTATAGTTTTATTTTAATAATCACAACATAATCATTAAAAAGTTCTCCGTATTACTATCTACACTATCCTAATTTTTCCCATCAATGAAATAAATATGTTTATGGCAAACTATGTAAATTATTTGAGGTCACCTTGAAAATGCAAATGAGGTGATGCCAGAACTGATTTCAACAGAAAAATCAGAAGTTAAGGTAAATGTAATTGTCCTTCTAATAAATAAATTATTTGGAGCTCTCTGTCATTACTGTGTTACTGGTGGAAGAAAAACATGTACTTATACAAACAAAATAAAACTTTCTTTTTCTGATAGAATTTTTGACTTAAATTTATTGGGGTGACATTGGTTAATAGGATCATATAGGTTTCAAGTATACATTTTTATGATACAGGATCTGTATATAGCATTGTGTGCCCACCATTGAAAGTCAAATCCTCTTCTGTCACCATATATTTGGCCCTCTTTACCCTTTATTACCCTTCAATCCTTCCCTCTGGCAACTGTCATACTGTTGTCTGTCTATGTCAATGAGTTTCAGTTTTATATCCCACATCTGAGTGAAATCATATGGTTCGTAGCTTTTTTCTGACTGGTTTATTTCACTTAGGATAATATTCCCAAGGTCCGTCCACATTGCCACAAATGGCAGTATTTCATCTTTTCTTATGGCTGACTAGTATTCCATAGTATACATATACCACATCTTCTTTACTCAATCCTCTAGGGCACTTTGAAAACCTTCTTTTTAAAAAAAAAACTCTGTTCCAATTCTAACAAATCAGATAAAACAACCCAAAGATAAGTTATATGATTATTTCATTATAACTATTGAGTATTAAGCCTCTACAATGTTCTAGACACTGTTCTGTGTGCTTGTCATCCATTAATACACCCTGCAGCTCCATGACAAAGATATTTCTACAGGAAAGTAAACCAAACTCAGAGAAGTTAATTATATCACCCCATATCACACAGTTACCAAGTGGCAGAGATAGGATTTGGATCCAGAATAAATCTAAAGTCCTTATTTCATCTACTATGAGGCATTTATTCCTACTGTTTGTATTGGTCCTATCCCAGGGAAAATGAAAGGCAGTGGAGGAGACTCCCACAGGAAGCAGAAGTGTGGTTCCAAGCCTCAACATGAGTCTAATCTCAGCCCTGAAGTGGTGTTTCTATTGGATTGTGAACACTCTGCAAAATCTGTTGGTGATATTTTCTTTCCATTGTTTCCCTTCTGTTAAAAACAATGATGAAAACATTAAGTTATCATTGGTAGCAAATGTATTCTGAGATGCTCTCCAGGAAGTGGAGATAGATTGGTATTGAATCACTGACACAAAGATAGCCTTTTAGGTGCTTCCATTTTGTTGAAAGGAAAAAATTTGAGGCACACTGTCATGACTGCACAGAGCAAAGCTAGTTGTCTGTGAAGAGAAGGTTAAGAGACCTCCAAGGCATCGTCAGCCCTTGTGAAAGTGCTCCACGAAGCCTGGGGACCATCTTGATCTTGGTCATACTTTTGAGCTAATTAAGCTTTAGTCCCAGCTTTGTGAACCAGAATAAATTCACAGCCCACATGCAGCTCCTCATTCTGGCTGACACACCCCAAAAGAACAGGTTTCTTTACATGACAAATTGAAAAAGAACTCAAAGTTTTCTACTATTGTACAAATAGGCCCAATTGCAGAACAAAGTTTCACAAAATTAATAGTTTAAATTAAGTGGATAACTTAAATTTGCTATATAGTTATTTTTAATATATTTTGATAAAGTACACTGTTTTAGAGATGGTATCAACTTTCAGCTATAGTAAAAAATATCCTCAGATATTATATATAACTAAAATTTATTAATTATTAAATATTCACCCTCTCTTTACACATAAAAGTAAAAGCAAAAATTTCTATATAAACATTCTTCTGTAGTTGTTTATCCAATACAGTATAACACGTTGATCTAAATTACTATGTGATATAATTTGGATCTGAAATAAAGCATTCTTATCCATTGGATAAAACCATGAAATTTCCATTTTTATATGTATTAAACAATCAAGTATTAGACATTTCTCATGAATACCTGCATATATATGTACATATGAATACATTCAATCAATATATTCATTTTGTATGAATGTGTGTATATGAATACATATATATATATACATACATAAAATTAACCACTCTGGCTGAAAAACACTTTGTGTACATGAAACTGCAATGAGAAATGTGATAATGTTATTATGAAGTTAAATGACCAAAGATAATTAAAAACACAACTATAGTGATGTTGATAAAATGGTTTTGAAGGCTTACTGTTTACATTTGGGAAGTGAGTTTATATTACCTATTTGTGTTGCTATCTGCTGATAAAGGCACAGTACATTATTATTTATTGGATGTTAAAGAAAGAAAAATGCTTACTATGACCACATTTGAGAAAGTCAATAAACATTCTTCATAGATGGATTTTAAGTCAATAACTACTCTTAGATCTAGCATTTTATAGTACTCAGTCCCAAATACATTTATCTAAACACTCATTTCTACTTACATGTTTCTATCGTATTATTTTATATTTTTTACGACCTCTACCTCTACTCTAACTGCTAACCAGAGTGGGTAGGCAGAGCCTCAACATAATAAGAGCACATAATAATGCAAAGTGTTTAAGGAAGAGTATTGCAATAAAATCAGCAAAGTTATTACCATGTGGAAAGCTCTCGAATCATAATAATGCTTTACATTTGCTTAGCACTTCATATTTTTTCAAAAAGTTTTCACATATATTAAATAGCTTGTATTATGCCTCACAAGAACACACTGTAAGAGTCAGGGAAGAGAATATTGTCACTTGAAATGTGGAGAAACTGAGTCTCAGGGAATTGAATGACTTATTGGAGGGCAATTTGTGGTTAGGGGCAAACCTGGATGAGATATAAATATAAGTCTTCTGATTCCTTGCCCAGGGTCACGTACACTTTGCTGACAAACTTGACCCCAAAAATCACTGAAGATGTACTGGTTTGGGACATGTGTGAAGCTGGCAACAACATGGACTGATTTCATGGGCTTCAGCTCTCGATTCCTTCATTTCCTTGGGGTTACTGCTTCTTTTCATATCCTGAAGTTGTGATAACAACCCTAGAATATTTGGAGCGAAAGTTTGTAATTGTCCAGAGATGCAGACTGAAATAAAAACACGTGTGGGAGTAAGGAGACTAAGAACAGGCAATGTCCTCGATTTGTAATTGTGAAGCTATTTGGAGAACAGCTCAGGGGGGTCAAGGTATATACAGAAAGCTAAGGACGGACTGCTTTTCTCTGTATGCCCCAAATAAATACACATTCCCATTTCCCTGCCTTTCTTAAGCCTTTCCCCCTACAGAATCACACTCCCTTCTCCTTTCTGCCGGAAATGCCATCCTTCCTCTGCTGGAAGCTCCCCACTTCAAGAATGTGAACTTGGAAGACTGTCTAATCCAAGCCTCTTATTTTACAGATGAGGAAGTGGGATCTTGATGATTTTGACTTGCCCAGGTACACACAAAGTGAAATCTGGTTTGCCCTCTGTATTGAATTGCCAATTTGTACATTCATCTTTTCTTTTATAGTTAATTATATTTCCATATGCACTTCACATGTCTTGCCAGAACAAGATTGCAAGTTCCCCAAAGAAGCTACTTGACACGTCCTAGCATTCTTCTTCCAGGACCTGGCATAGTGTTCTGCTCATAACATGGTGAATTAAAATTCTAGCAAATGGATATCTTTCTTCTAGAACAATTTTAGAGGGAAGAAATTTCTTGGATATATCCTCCCCATCCCATGTAGAATTGTTCCCTTGTCTTTTGTGTCTATGGCCCTACAGCTAAGTGACTGCTATGAAATGCATCTGGAGGTTCCTAAGGCTTCTCTACCTGCCAGCAAGGCCCCACTCACCACTGTGAAACCATGCACTGGGGCTGGGTTCTGAAAACTAGAAATAAAAGAAGAGGGGTATTTCTACTTGTAAAGTATTTCAAAAAAGTCAGTTACAGTCATATAAATATGAAAAGAATGTTCCTGATTGTAGCCCTCTATGGAAGAAAACAATAATAAAAGTTGTACCTTTGACCACCTTCATCCATTTCCTTGAAGCCCCTGCCCCTGCAGCCATCAGTCTACTCTCTGTTCTATGTTTCCACATATAAGTGAGATCATACACTATTTGTCCTTCTGATTGACTTATTTTACTTAGCATAATACTCTCAAGGTCTATCCATGCTGTTGCAAATGGATGAATTATGGCTTTCTTATGGCTGAATAGTATTTCATTGTGTATCTATGCCTTTATCTATTCATGCTTTGATGGACACTTAGGTTGTATCCAGGTCTTGATTATCATAAATAATCCTGCAATAAACATGGAGGTAGAAAAATCTCTTTGAGATAGTGACTTCATTTCCTTAAGATATACATCCAAAAGTGGAGTTCTGGATCATATAGTAGTTCTATTTTTAATTTTTGAGGAACCGCCATACTGTTTTCCATATTGGTTGCACCAATTTTTATTTCCACTAACAGTACACAAGAATTCCCTTTCTCCACATCCTTGTCAGCACGTATCTCTTATTTATTTAAAAGAAACATTTTTTTTCCTTTATTGATTTTTAGAGAGAGAGATAGAACTATCAATGAAAGAGAATATCGATTGGCTGTCTCCAGCATGCCCTCCACTGGGGATTTGGCCCACAACCTGGGCATGTGCTCTGACCAGGAATTGAACCAGCGACCTCTTGGTGCATGGATTGATGCTCAGCCACTGAGCCACACCAGCCGGGCTCTCTTATCTTTTAAAAAATATATTTTTATTGATTTTTAGGGAGAGAGGAAGGACAAGGGAGAGAGAGAGACATCAATGTGAGAGCGAAACATTGATCAGCTGCCTCCAACATGGCCCCTACCAGGGATCTAGACCACAACCTAAGCATGTGCTCTGACCAAGAATCGAACCAGAAACCTTTTGGTTCATGGGATGATGCCCAACCAACTGAGCCATATCAAACAGGGCTCTCTTATCTTTTTGATAACAGCCATTCAAACAGTGTGAGGTGATATCTCATTTTGGTTCTGATTTTCATTTCCCTGATGATCAGTGATGTTGAGCACCTTTTATTGTACTTGTTGGCCATTTGTATATCTTCTTTGGAAAAATGTTTATTCAGGTCCTTCGCCCATTTTTCAGATTATTATTATTATTTTTTTTTGCTATTGAGTTGTATGAATTTCTTATATATATTAAATATTCAGCCTTTATCAGAAATATGATTAGCAAATATTTATTCCCATTCACTAGGTTGCCTTTTTATTTTGTTGATCATTTCTTTTGCTGTGCAGAAGCTTTTTACTTTGATGTAGTCTCACTTGTTTGTTTCTACTTCTGTTGCTTACAATTTTGGTGTCATATTCAAAAAATCATTGCTAAAATCAATGTCAAGAAGCTTTTCCCTAATGTTTTCTTCCAAGGCTTTTGCGTTTTGGGTCATTCAAGTATTTTTTTTTAGCATCATTTATGATGATAATACCTTCCCTAAAGAATTTACAATTGTGAAAATGAAAATGATCTTTAAGGCTTACTTTTAAAGTTATTTGTTTTTAATGTGCTTTCGCCAGAGAGACAGTAAATTGGTTACTTTGACTTTGCAAGATGTTGGAAGCATTGAAATCATCCTAAAGCCCTATTCTAGGAATCCAAAGTGTAGCTCTGTGACAATTTACAACACCTCTTCCTTCAGTTCCTCCAATGCCTTTTTGAATCCTTATTATCACACAAGAGGTCATATAATAAATTATATTCTCACAAGTCTGACAGTAATTGTAATAGTCTCAGCTGTGACCTGGTCTTAATAACTACCTAGTTGGCCCACTTGAGGGTGAACATACAGAGCTTTTGTAGCTATTCTAACAATAGATCTTCTGGGATATCTTTCTTATCTGCAAAACGTTGTTGTCAACATACCAAGGTGACTTTAAAGTGTCATTCACTTAATGAAGTCATGTGCAGGGTGCTATTATGTAATCACTTAAATATACATAATAGTAATTTTAATTTCCAAGAACCAGATTCCATTTTTGCAGCTTAACAAAGTGTATTTTTTTTTTCTGGTAATAGAGGGAAAGCTTCTGTAAGTGTCCCCAAGTTATTACAGGAAACGTTTGTATGATTAGAACATTGCTTTTAGGAGCTTGCAACCTGAATAAAACAAAAATCAAAAGCAAAATAAATAATGGTTGGATCCAGGAGAGATTTATTGCTTTTCTTTCTTTCTTTTTTTTTCCCCCTCGTTGTAAGATTTATAAATATATTTTGGAGTTTCTTCTCTCTACTCATAGGTTGACTTACACATTAGAGAGTGTATTATAAGACTAATTTGAGACTACCCTTTCATAAATTCTACACACTTCAGGAAGAAAAAGGAAAACAGAAGGAAGTTGGTAATAGGTGTATAGTTCAGAAAAGCTTATGTTTTTAAAGAAATAATGGTGTTTTCAGTATTGCTATGGGGCTTCTTTAAGGTAGTTAGTGATTTTTAAATCTTGATATTTATAAACATGATGAACTGTCAAAATGCATGCACTATTTGTTCTGATATTAAATAATTTCCCATGCTGGTACTCACTAATATTAAGGACAGCTTAAGCTTGTCCTGCTTAAAGGATCAAAGGTACTAGAGCATCTGAGCACTGGCTTAAAGTGCTACATTCATCTCTCACCGAGTGCTTACACCGATTCATCTCTCTGCCTCAATTTCTTCACCTGTAAACCACATGAAACTTCATACTTACCGTCACATTCCAGTTTGAGAAGTATTTATTTTTAATAAAATTGATGGAGAAATATGTTTATAGTAGTTATCCATATTCACTCCTGAGCAATTTCAGTAATATTGGAAAATGGTGCTACAAGTTAAAAAATGAAAAGAAAGTGATAAGAAAAAGTTGGGTTTAAAGTAGACCTGTAAATAATGAATAAGTAAAGATATCTACATTAGGACTTACTGACTAAAGGAAATATTCACCAAAGGTTTGCAGCTTGAAGGATAAAAAGAGAGAGAAATGATTATGTGCCATTCTCCACACAAATCAACGATAAACAAGGAAATTCTGATTGCGAGAGAAGTGAGGCTGAGAAAAGAAAATATATCCTTGGGAGAGGAACAAAGGAAAATGAAGATTAACATAAACTTTGGATAAAGTATATATTATAGAAATATGGAAGTCAGCAGACTGATTTGGAGGGAATAGGAAGACAAATTAGTTTCAACATATTGATTTTGAAATGACAGCAGAATATCCATGCACAGATTTCCAAATGACATTTGGATAGATGGGACTGAAGTTCCAAAGAGCAGTGAGATAAGCCAGTCAGAGAAAGACAAGTATCATATGATCTCACTTATTTGTGGAATATAATGAACAAAATAAGGTGATGGACAAAATAGACCCAGAGACATAGAAGTAGGGAACAGACTGACAAACCTCAGAGGAGGGGGGACGGAGAGATAAACCAAAGAACTTATGCATATAAGCATAACCAACAGACATAGACAACAATGCTGTGGGAAGTGGGGGACAGGAATGCGAAGAGGGTGTCAATGGGGGGAAAAGGAGTAACATCTGTAACAAAAATTAATTAATTTAGAAAAAAGAAATAGGAAAAAAAAAAAAAAAAAGAGCAGTGAGAGTCATGGATTGGCTTTGGGGAGTATTCTGGAGGTGATAATTGAAGCCATGAAAGTGAATAGGGTTTTCAAGGGAGAATAAATAAAATGACATGGAAAAATGTCATATTTAATGTGACAAAATAGAATCATTGGAATACTTAAATGGTCATGTTATAAAATAATTTGTGATTTGTGTTCATCTAGATATTTTTAAAATAAAATTTATGAGGGTGTGAAAAGAAATTCTTTTGTCATTTCAAAAGGAAGGTGTTCTAGAAAACAAAGCTTTATGTTTATGCCAGCATCAACAATAATATGCAACCAGAAATTCTTCCGGGGCTTCAGGCATAACAGATCTGCATTTGAATTCCTGTTCTTGCATTTGATAGCTTTTGTTTGCTTCCTAATCCTTTGCTCTGAACCATCACACAATCGTCCTGCTTCTTATGAGGCTGGATTACTGATAAAAGGGTCAGGAATTGTTGCCTAGGAGAATGCCAGAGAAGCCTGACTAAGGATAATGTGATGGGGGAAACTGAGGCTCAGGATGAAGATCTTGGATCATAAAGGTGTTAAATTGCAGCAATTTATAACTTTCTCAGGAATTATACACTCAGCTGTCCCTGGGAAAGATAGAGGAGGTCAACTATAGCATGAACTCAAGGCTGAGGGTCTTGGGAAGCTGCTGCAGAAATATAGAGGACCAAGGTTGAGACAGGGGTTCACAGAGGGGTAACAACAAACTCAGGGAGAGTTTTGTATAAAATATTTGGAATAGGTAAAGGCATCAGGTAGAAAAAAAGAGACACAAGAGGAGATGCTAGGAAGATCTGGAGATCTAGAGCTGGAGGTTTCTGAGAGGTGAGAAAGGATGTTGTAGGAGTGAGGTCATGGGAGAAAAGGACTCATGTTTACACTTTTGAAGTTCTAACAAGTCCAAGATCCTAGGCAGGTGAGTGGATGGCTGAAATTGAATGGGCAGCTGAATTTAAAAGTTTAGTAACTGTGAGAATAGGCTACTCAGTGAGGTCACTTACATGAATGTTGAAATCTCTTAGTTTTGTATGAAGGAAGACTGCAATTCTGGCTCCAATGTCTTTAACTAATAAAGGGAGTCATCAGGAAGCAGATAAACTATCAGAGGTAGAGATCAATGACAAGAAGGGGTATAGAGATGAGGAGAGAAGATTTTAGACCAGGATGGAGGGGATGCAGAAGACCAGCTCTTTTTCCTCTGAGCTCTGGGTTGTGGGGTTTGAAACAATGGGCAGCCTCCTAATCAAATGACTGCAGAAGCAGCAGCATCCTCAGGGTATGATCAGATTTCAATCAAGGTAGGAGGCAAAGAGATAACTGTATTACTAATAATTATTATTATTTTAAACATATTTTTATTTATTTCAGAGAGAGAGAGAGAGGGGGGAAGGGGAAGGGGGGAGAGAGAGAGAGAGAGAGAGAGAGAAACATCGATGTGAGAGAGGAACATTGATCAGTTGCCTCCCCCACACACCCCAACTGGGGATCAAAACCACAACCTGGGCATGTGCCCTGACAGGGAAACAAACCAGTGACCTTTCAGTGCATGGGGTGACTCTCAACCAACTGAGCCACACCAGCCAGGGCTAATTATTAACTATTAAACACATATTCCAGGGAGAACAGAGAAAGGTTGCGGAGGATAGTCTAAAGTAGGAGTAAAGAAACTTAGAAAAGTAAGGGCATAAAGATAGTCGAGAGGATAGGAGAAGAAAAGGATGTGGATGGAGTAGGACATGAGGATGATGGAAGCTCACAGGGATGAGAGGCATGCTGCCCCAAACAAACTCACTCCCTTCTCTATGAAGTGATAATGGCCAAAGTGAGGTTTGTAAAAGATTGGCAAGGATTCTGTTAGGGTAAATGCCACCAGGGGTTTCACTGAGGGAAAACAAGACACCCAGTCCAGAAGTGGCAGTGATGGACATAAGATAGCCCATGTTACTGATAATTACACATACAATCTTACTTTTTTTCTAAAATTAAAAATATCACCATCAGAGTGTCATTTAAAAGGAGTTATACTTGTATTACTTTTTCTATTCTGTTCATTTATGTTCCTTCCTCCTTCACTTTCTATTCCTGATGCTATATGTCATTCTTTAGAAGACTCAATGTGGCACAGATGTCCTATAAATGGCAGGAAAAAGGAAATGGTTTCCTTAGCACCAATAACCATATAAAAGCCTAAAGAATTTTCTTTGCTATTCATGTGACGTTTTAGTTGTTTAAGGAATCCAAACAGTAGGAAAGAATAATAAACATCTGAGGGGAACATATTGCAATGAAGACATATAGAATGAATGCAAAAGGACATCTGCTATTCATACACAACTGACAGAGTGATTTTAAGTGATCTGAACTTTAGAATCCTTTTTTTTTTTTGGTCTGTGAAACAGGTAAATCCATACTACTGTGTCTATTTAAGTGGGGTGAAATACATTCTTTCAGTACAATTTTACTGTCACCTGAATCTGATGATCATAAACAATGAGTTTTTGAATGATTATAATTGGGCAATAATGGGATGCATGCTAGACAGAGAAAGATTTGGAAGGGAGATTTTTGTTGTTGTTTAAAGAAATTGTCCATGACTTTATTGTTCCTTATCACATTCCCTAGAAAAGATTCTTGAAATTTTTATCTCTTCTAGGCCTCTGCTACCAAATTTCTCCTTTGCAGTTTCTCATTTTAGCAATTCTAAAGTGAAATTTGGAGTCATCATAATTATGTCTGAAAATACATCCTCTTCCCCTCTGTCTCTCTTTTTTTTTTTGGAGAGATTTTCTTTCCAATTAGTTTACATTCAATATTATTCTGTAGTAGCTTCATGTGTACAGCATAGTGATAAGTGGTCCTCCTGATATAATAAGGACCCACCTGGCCCCATACATAGTTATTGCAATGAGATTTTTTTAAAAAAAATTAATGATCATTTGATTATAATTTCTTGCCAAAACATTCACCTGCTGGCAAAATGGTAGTAGTGGTAATAAGAGTGTGGGAAAGAAAATTTGCAAATATGTGAAATTATTTTAATTTGATAAGATGCCTTTAAGTTCTCTATTAAAGTCTTAACATCATTCTGAGACACCCTGGCAAGATGATGGAGACTGTACTATACAGGTTTCGTGTTTTGACGGGGGAAAAGTTTAAGCTGCTTACTAAACATGCAAGACTCGTTTAGGGGAAATTTCATCCAGGCTACTGCTGCCCAGAGACCATTAGTACTCTGTTCAGGGCTCAAAGGCCACATGGGCATCGTGCACCTTACTGAGCCTGGCCACTGTGACAATTAGTGGAGTGTCCTCAAGCATTTGGCCATTAGGTTTATGGTGCAAACCAAACTGATTCTCGGATTATGAGTTTTGGGAAACTAAGAGCATGAAAAAACGATAAACTAGAGCCATTCAAGAGAGGCAGGAAATGAGCCAGAGCTGAGGCCCCAAATAAAAATTAACTTGGTGCCATATGATCTCAGTCATCCAAGCCATGTTTTAAATCCCCAGGCAGGTGGCTTTTCTCAGAGACAACTCTGAGAATTATGATAAATTCTGTTGTATAAGCAGTAAGCGACCCTTCAAAGACAAAAAACTCACATTCTTTTACAGATCACTCTTATCAAATCAAAATACCCAATGTCAGGTTTGATCTCCACAGAGATAGTCATTGGAAAGAGAGTGTGTGAAGTTGCTGCAATGACCAGGATTATAGTTAAATTTCAAGCAGTAATGCATTGAAAGAAATCCATCGTATCTTACTGCAAATATCGTGTTTGAGATTGCAAACAAGTCTAAGTCTATAAGACCATTTTAAATTTGATTTAATTAATTGAATTTGGGGTCTAAATTAAATGTGATGAGGTCGAAGTAATATTTACATAAGTAGTTTTTCCTTAATTGGTACCACATGTTAGCAGAACATGACTGATTTGTATGATAAAAGAGAAACTGTAAGATACATCACCTCTAGAAGATCACCACTAAACATGCTATGCCATATGCAAGGCTAGTTGAGTTGGGTAACATTTACCTAGCAATCTGACTAGATACTCTTCTAAGGAAACACCAGGCTCATGGAGACTAGCTCTACTTTTATTCGGCCCAATGTTTCAATATTTGAGGAATTAATCCTATTTAATCTGTGGTTTTATGTTAACCTTGAAAATCAACATCTTACATTTTTTATAATATATGGGAAAACTGCTTTGGATAAAATTTAATTACAACTAAATACTTGGAAGTGCTTGTGGCGATAACAAGAATCTTAATTCTACTCAATGATCCAGTAATTTATCAATTTGAATGCTGAGGCAGTTTCAGTTTAGCAAAGGAATTTGGATAATTTTTGAGGGTCTTTGCAAGTTATTCTTCTCTTTATAAGGGATTTCTAATGTAAACCATTAGGAACCATGGTAGATATTGTCATCAAAAGTCTTAGCGATCTCCACTTATATAGGTGGAGATATAAGTGAACTCAAAATATGTTATTCTATGTTTCCACAAAAAACTTTAACATTTAATTAAATCAGTGAAAGCACAGGCAGCTGTCATTTATTTCTGAATTCAAATTATAACACTAATGCTTAACCCACAACAAGTTACTTTATCCCTTTGGCCACCTTTCCTTTGACTATCAAATGGGTGTGGCAATACTTATCTTACAGAATTGGTATAAATCTAAATAAAAAATTAATATATGCAAAATGTCCAAAAATGTCTGCCACATACTAAGCACTTAATAACTGTTCTTCTAGGTTATTTCCAGGTATATATTTTTTTTACACTGACCATTAAAACATGTACATAAAAGTTTAAAACATTTGCTTTTCATTCAACTATCTTATCACAGACAACAAAGACTTACTGTTTTCTCATTTTTCAGCTCATGTCACTAATAATCTACTTTGTTCTAGTCCTGCAAGACTTAGTTACAGAGAAGCACCACTTAGTAGTTCTTAATTTTAAAACAAGAAAAATTGAAAATGACAAATTCATTTACTTCTTCCTTCAGTCAAAGAACATTTAGAAAGCAGCTGAGTGCCCTAAAACAGCATGGTGTTGGCATCCCAGGCTGCTGCATATTAGATCTGTGGTGCAGAGAGATCATTAAACCTCCCTGAGCCTTGGTTTAGTCATCTGTAAAATGAGAATGACACTTGGGCTGGGCACTGTGGAGAACACTGCAAAGGTGGCAATTCTAGGAAGGGTCTGAAAATGACCTGACATTTGGGATGGTCCTTCAAGGGTCAGGGGAGTTTAGAAAGTCATAAATGTGGAAATGGCCCTCTAGATAAAATAAGTGGAAAAATGTCCCTTAGCTCCAACGTGTGGTTCACAGAACAGTGTGAGCAAAGGCACGGAAGTAGGAATGCTGAGAGCATATTCAGGTAGTGGTAAGGGGTAAAGACCAATGTTCTTGGATCTACACGGTGAGTCAGGGAATGGAGTGAGAGAAGGCTGGAATATGAGGTAGAGTACAGATCCTGGCCTTGAAATTCTGAAAATTCTGACTGTTTTTTGGAAAGTTTGAGAAAAGGCACTAAGGTGAGAATGGTGAAAGGAATAAATGTGTGAAAAATACACCAACAGATTGATCCTAACCTAATAAATATCTAAATTTCACTGGTGACAGAGAGCTAACAAAATTTTCCAGCCAGGATGACTGAGAGAATAAGGCTATTACCAACAACCACAGCAGAACAAAGAGGTGGGCAAAGTTCAAATGATTTGTCCTACAGGTACATCCAGAGGTCAGGAGAAAGAAGACTCCTGAGTTATCAAGCTATATATAGTAGAATGCATATAAATATCATGGACATTTTAAATGTCCTAACACTGTTGAGAAGTTCTATCACATAACATACTTTTTTACATTTTAATAATATTTTTTATAATTTAAGTGACATGTCTATTTTAGAATAGTAGTTTTTCTCATGGGTAATAATATATAAAACTATTATTTGTAGTATCAAGGCATAGAAAAAATACACTATCAAGCAAAATAATCTTTTTTTTTTCATTGATTTTAGACAGAGAGAAAGGGAGAGGGGGAGAGAGAGAGAAACATTAATGAGAAAGAACATCGATCGGCCACCTCCTGCATGTCTCCTACTGGGGACTGGGCCCACAACCTGGGCATATGCCCTGACCAGGAATCAAACTGGCGACCTCTTGGTGCATGGGTCGACACTCAACCACTGAGCCACACTGGTCGGGCAACCAAATGATCCTAAAAATAAAGTCTAATGCCTAAACTACAAGGCTGAGATTTTATTCTACTGTCAAGAATTCCTCATGTTAAATATGGAGAGTAACCTACTCCTATTCGGAGGTCATTTGTCCTTTTTACAAGATGACCTTTTAAAATTTGACTTACTATTAAAAATAGTTTAGAATATTATTGAAATGATATTGATAGAAAATATGAGAAAACATGTAGTTTACAAAAATAAAAAGGCACCCTGGCCGGTGTGGCTCAGTTTGTTGGAGCTTCATTCCATGCACCAAAGGGTCGTGGGTATGATTCCCAGTCAGGAGACATATCCAGGTTGAGGGTTCGATTCCTGGTTGGGGCTTGTGTTGGAGTCAATTGATCAATTTTTCTCTCTCACATTGATTTTTTTCTCTCTCTTTCCCTCTCCCTTCCCTTCTCTCTAAAATCAATTAAATAAAAAATATTTTTAAAATATTGAAAAGGTTTTTCACTGTGACATATCCTTTATTCTAGCATTTCTAAATAATTAACTCCTCTGTAAAAGTAATTCATAATTGATAGGCAACCTTGACTTTCAAGCTTTTATTTTCTCTATTTTTTCTTCTATTTTTCCTTTTATTGACCATTTCAGAAATGAGAAATATGAAACAGGTTCTTGAATATCAGAACGCCAATGGAATTGCTTTATTCTAGGTAATATGTGAATGCTACACAAAAAGTGGATGTGGTCATATTTTCTGAATGACTTTAAAGTCTGAATAACAACAAAGAACCCGTCAGTACACCTACAGCCAACCACAGCCACAGCGCATGCCAGATGAATGGTTTGAGTAAGTTTTTTTCCTCTCTCACAGAACTTTCTGGATTAATTGTTAGCTTACACATCCAATGAGAAATTTAGACTTAGAGGAAAAGAAATTGCGGAAAATCAATCCTTTAATTAGTATTAAATTATAATTAAATCCTATCAATGTTGTACCTACATTTATAAGGGTGAACGTTTTGTAGATGTTCCTGACATGCAGCTTTCTTCTCCTTCTAACATGCTCAAGAACATCACTCCTCCAGCTGCTTCTATTTCCCCTAAATCACGTTTCTCTCTCATTACTCTTTACTGAATCAATCATTTTAATCATATATACAAATGCAAGAATATCTTAAATCGTCTTCAAAAATTCTACTTTTACCCCACATGCTCTCTAACAATCACCCAATCTCTGTTTCCCTTATAAAAAAAACACAAAACCTTAAGAGTATTCATATTCAGCTTTCTCTAGTTTGGTGGTTCTCAACCTTCCTAATGCCGCGACCCTTTAATACAGTTCCTCATGTTGTGGCAACCCCCAACAATAAAATTATTTTCGTTGCTACTTCATAGCTGGAATTTTGCTACTGTAATGTCTTAGGCGACCCCTGTGAAAGGGTCATTCGACTCCCAAAGGGGTCGTGACCCACAGGTTGAGAACTGCTGCTCTAATTCCTCTCCTCGGGTCATTTCTGAAACACATTTCCAACCAGGCTTTTGACGACATCATTACAACAAAATTCTTATTCTGGTTACTAAGACATCTATCTACATTACAAATCCAATGGTCCTTTTCCAGTCTTCATCTCATTTGAACTTTTAGTGGCATTTGAGACAATCAAGAAGTCTTTTCCTGAAACACTTTCTTCAGTTAACTTCTACAAACTCACACACTTCTGGTTCTCTTCTTATTTCACTCACTACTGCTTTTTATTCTCTTTTTTTGGTTCCTTCAGATCTCCCCAACCTTTAAATGTTTAAGGTCCCCAAGGACTAGTCTTCAGACTATTTCATTTTTTAATCTACACTCATTTCTTGTATTAAATATCATCTAGAATCTAACGCCTCCTGCATGCCCCCCACTGGGATCAGGCCCACAACCTGGGCATGTGCTCTGACCAGGAGTCGAACTGCTGTGGTGCATGGGTTGATGCTCAGCCACTGAGCCACACCAGCCAGGCTAATGTCATCTTTGATTTTTTTCTTGTATGTCTCCTATCCAATATATTACCAAATTCTGTCATCATACCTTTGAAATATATACTGAAAATGACCATTTTTCCTCTATTCCACAACCACTCTCCTGAGCTAAGTTATCAAGCAACTGTACTCACCAAGACCCCTGCTTCCATCCTTGTTTCCACTCCCTGGTCTGGTCTCCACACAGAAACAAGAGTGACCCTTGTAAAATCCAGGTCACATCCTGTCATTCCTCTGTTCAAAACTCTCCAGTGCCCGCCCCCTTCTCCCTTGCTCATGTTGCCCCAGCCACCCAGTTTTGCTTGTTATTCCAGAAACATCGACATGAGAGAGACACATCGAGTGGCTGCCACCCACACGACCCCAACCGGGGCTGGGGACAAACTGCAACCGAGGTACGTGCCCTTAGTGAAAACCAAACCCAGGACTCTCTGGTCTGCAGGCTGACGATCTAACCACTGAGCCAAACCGGCCAGGGCAGGAAGAATTATCTTTTAAGTCATATCCAACATCACTTACATTTAAAAAAACAATTTACCAAGCAAAAAGAAAAAAAAATTTAAAACATTAAATCACTCTGACAGCAATATAAAAAATGTTTATTTGTAACTAATAATTCATTTTAAACTGTTTTGTGTGCTTGCAGAAAATTACACAATCATTAAGTGTACAGTTTGATGAATTTTCACAAAGCGAAACACCAAATGAAAACCCAGAATTTTGTCAGAATTCAGAAGTCTCCCTCTGACACTTCACCAGTCACTAGCCACTACACTCTGCCCAAAGCAAACACTACTCCAATTTCTACCATCATTGATTATTTTTGTCCTCTTAAAACACACACACACACACACACACACACACACACACACACAACTTTATCTAAATGAAATTATACACTGTATATATATATATATATTTTTTTTTTGGTTTGGCCTTTTTTGCTCAGCAACTTGGTTTTGAGATTCTTATGTGTTTATGGGTAGTAATACTTCCATTGTTCTCATTGTTACATAATATGTATTCTACTGCATGCATATCTCACAATTCATTTTTTTTTTTATTTTGTCCATGATATTTGGCTTATTTCCAGTTCAAGTCTATTAAGAGCGGCTATGTCCATTACTGTTCTTTGAACACACATGTGCACATTCCAACAGGATAGAATAGAATAGCTGGGTCATGGTGTGGACATATGTTCAATTTTAGGAGGTATTGCCAAAAAATTTCTCAAAGGGTATGTACAATTTTTTTCTTTGTAATTATTTCTCACCCAATTCAATAAAATCTAGACTTTGTTACCTCTAAGTCAATAGATCTTGTAAATATTTTTGAACATTAATAACTTTTTTATACCTTCGAAATTTCAAATCATCTATATAGAACAGTGTTCCTAAAGTATAGGCAGAGAACAATAATTCTGAAGATAATAAATAGAATGTAGTGGGGGAAGAACAGAAAAAAAAGTTTGTAGCCATATAAAATAGGGAGACAGGATTAACTAAATAAAATGGAAATTTTTAGGGCAAGAGTTCTTAGATCTACCAACACCTAATGTGCACTGACAACTAGAGGGATGGGCTGCAGTCTACAACACTGGAATTGAAATTTTATGTGTGACAGAAATCCTTTTTTTCCCTATAGAATATCTTATAGGGCTACAGTTCCACAGACTACACCGTGAGAAACACCAGACAATACTATTTGCTCAGTGATTACCAGAAATACCCATAATCCTTAAAGACTGCTCTGAATAAGCATTGGCAACTTATAAAATGCAATGAAATGCTTTGTTCTATATTATTTACATATCTTTGTACTTCCTTATTTTGATTTAATCCACCTTTGAGTTTCTTTTTGCGTTGTTCTGTACCCTAAATCCATTCACAAATTCTGTGATGACTCTTAGTCTGTGATCAATGCCTGTGATGACTCTTAGTTCTTGACTTTATATGTCTAGTTGCAACAATTCAATACTGAACTGTTTTTTTTTTTTTTAAAAAATAAGATTATGGGGCTGAAGCAAAATTAGGTGATTTAAGATTGTACATATTTTAGCTTGAGTAAATAAAATTGCTCAAGTTTCTATCATGTATCCATTTACAGGCTAGTCTTGTAATCACTGTTATCTCCTTAAAGAAAAACCCTCCCAGTCATGCTGATTAGTTTAAATAAACTTGTCACCCTGGTGTGCACTGGAATTATCACCTTCACTCTCCAATGTGTAAATTATAAAGAAGCCTCCTAATTTTTGCAGAAGTAGCATCACAATTGAGAAAGAATACAATCTAATCAAGTGTGATCTCCTGGATGTAATTTTTATTATAAATACTGGCATGACTGAGAGAATGAGGCCTTTCTGGCTAATGTTCTCAGTTAACTTGAATTCAGTGTAATATAGTTTGGAATGAATATTGGATTTCAATAAAGAACATTTGGGGAATTTGAAACCCAGAAAGCAAGGAAGGTATCCAAATTTATGATGGCTCAAAGATGCTTAAAATAGCCCTATATGCCAGATCAAATACCATTTAAATGGGTTGTAGACTACTGGGAAACAGTGTTTATAGAACATCTTATATTTGCAAAGTGCTTTCAGTCATTTTTAATAGTCATGTTTGGTGAATAATTATAGTTGCAGCTGACAAGGGCAACTAACATGATAACTGACATTCAAGAGATTTTATGGAAAATATTTATTCTAAGGTGTCTTATTTGATCATGGAAAGAATAACAAAAAAGATAGAAGAAGGTAAAGAATAAAAAGTGGAGGAAATATACATATGGGAAAGCAACGACTTTCATTTTTTATATTGAATTTTCTAATAATCTTTGTCTAATGAGTTAGCTCGTCTCTTCAAACAAACATCTGGTAGCAAAAACAAGGCTAGGCCCTGGCTGGTTTTGCTCAGTGGTTAGGGCATTGGCCTGTGGACTGAAGGGTCACAGGTTCCATCTCTGGCCCCAGTTGGGGTCGTGCAGGAGGTGGCCAGTCAATGTGTCTCTCTCACATTGATGTTTCTCTATCGCTCTCTCCCTCCTTCCCTTCCACTCTATCTAAAAATCAATTGAAAAATATGCTCAGGGGAGGATTAAGTCCCCCTCCCAATAAAAACACCAAGGCTAGGAAGTTTTTGTAATTATATAATATATATTTCATAATATTTTTATTTTGTAGGTCTGTGATGTTTCCAGAGCATTCTAATATTCAGTTTCTTATCTAACCAAGCCCTGGTATGTAATTAATGT
The DNA here is from genome assembly GCA_030848825.1 of Tadarida brasiliensis. Lineage (NCBI taxonomy): Eukaryota > Metazoa > Chordata > Mammalia > Chiroptera > Molossidae > Tadarida > Tadarida brasiliensis. The sequence continues at coordinate 61,225,243 of CM061267.1, read as the reverse complement.
CTGATATATATTAGTTATTATCACTATTAGTACACAATTCTTCAAAAATTTTGGATATATATATATATATAAATTACAAATTTAAAAGACAGAAGTATTATAACAAATGGTTTTCAATACAACAAATCATAAGAAAATGACAGACACACTTCTAACACTACATAAGACATAGTAACAAATAATCAACTGGGAAAATAAATCTATTTTGCTGCTTGTGAGTCATTAGTGAGATTTTTGGTGGCTTTCATGTTGTCTCTTGCTGAGATCCTCAGAGTTTATGACTCCTCTAATGCTGTATAATTGGTTATGGAGGGAATCAAGGAATGGGTGTCCTTTAAATTACACCAACTATAAAGAATATTTACATAAATCAAAGATGGGAAGTGGTTTAACAGTTTCACTGGTTAAGTCTAACTTTAATCCTTAGTAAAGTTGATAAAACATATTAGGCTGAAGCAAAAGTCCATAGGTGTGCTATTCATTACGTTGGCGGCTGCCAATAAAACATGCCTCCCAGTATATGTCCTTCTCTAGAGCTTTCCCACACTAACTCCAGTTTGGCCATGCAACTTATGTTGGTCAATAAGACACTGGCAGACATGCTGCAAGCAGAGGCTTAATAAGTGCTTGCACATTGAGGCATGACATCTTTTTTGTTTTTTAAGATTTGTTATTTATTTATTATTTTAGAGAGAAAGGAAGGGAGAGGGAGAGAGAGAGAAACATGGATGAGAGCCAAACATTAATCGGCTGCCTCCTGGATGCCCCCTGTCTGAGGATTGAGCCCACAACCCAGGCATCTGCCCCGACTGGGAGTTGAACCAGCAACCTTTTGGTGCATGGGAAGATGCCCAACTGACTGAGCATACCAGCCAGGATGGGCATGCCTTCTTAGAGTGATCTCTCTTAGAACTCAGCTTTTATGCCAAATGAAGTCCAAAATATTTTGCTGGACTGGAAGAAGGTATGCCTCAGTGTACAGAGAACAACCACTTGGAGGAAAACTAGGCTCCCCAGCAAATCTCTCCTGGTGGGTGATCATATGAGTCCCTCCAGCAAAACAATATTGAGCAGAACTGCCCAACTGAGTCCAGGCAATCTGCAGGATCATGAGTGGAGGGAAAAAAATCAATGTTCTTTTAAGCCACTGGGTTTTAGATTGGTTATATTCATAGCAATAGGCAGCTGAAACAATAGATACAACAGGGAAATCATAAAATTAATGTATCCCTATACATGATCAAATTTTTTTTTCTGAAAGTAATATACTCACATTATTTAAACAGTGAAATTGCCTTATAAGGTTTATAAAGGTGACCCCTAATTTCTTTCCCTGGAAGCAATCATTATGTACTCTGATTTTGTTTCTGCTATTTACATTGATATTTATTTCCATTTCTTACACTCTTCTTGATTTATCCATTTTAGATATTACTTCTTGACATCATATTACAGCAGAAGAGTCTTCATTTCTCACACAATTCCTCAGCCTTTCAATTTCTTATTAAATCAATATTCTCTACAGGTATGAGCATGTAAATATTGTTCACTACTAAGTAAAGTAGTTATACATTTCTTTTCTTATTCATGTTTTGTTTCCCCTTTATTTGTTTTGTCATTGTTATAACTAATTGTTCATTCTTTACTCATTCTTTAACAATACCTTTCAATTATTTTCCATATACTCAAACTCTTCAGGTAGTTCAGCAGTTCCCCTTTTTCTCTTGGAGACTGTCTTTCTAGAGCCCTCCATTCTCTCCTTCTGATCTGAAGTGTTAGCTCGCTTGATTTGCTACACAGCTGAAACCTTAGGACTTCCCTTTCCCATTAGCGGGGCATTTCCTGGACTCATTCCCTTATTAAAACCCCCACTTCCTGAAACTCTTGATTCTACTTTTTTTTTTTGTATCAAATCTTGTTTGGAAGAGTCAATCTTCCAGTAGTTTCTTAAGAAGCGTTGTTTGCAAGGCATATGTGTGTATATCTGAAAATTTCTTCCTGTTTGGTGTAATGTTTCTAGGTAGAAAATTGATTATTTAAAGTAACACTTTAAAAGGTCTTATTCCATTGTCTTCTTGTTTCTAATATTGTTCAGCAGTGAGATGCGATTTTTATTCTGATTCTTTTATATGGTCAACATTTGCCATTCTGGAAACTTTTGATGCTTTACTTTTCCCTGCTGTCCTGAAATTTCATGATGATGTAATTGTGTATGTGTGTGTGTGTATGTGTGTATTTGTGTGTGTGTGTATGTGTGTGTGTTTCATTCTTTTGGATGGTCGGTAAATTTGAGGTAACTGAACTTAAGTTATTTCTTCCTCCCGGATTTCTCTCTTGTCTCTGAGACTTGAAAGTCAGATTTTGGCTTCCTGAATTATCCACTCAGTTTCTACTTTTTGGTAAATGGTCTTACCTTTTATCTCACAATCATGAATTTAAAAAAGTTTAAGTCTAAAACGCTTAATTTTCAAAATCTTTCATATTCTAAAGTTACTGAATTTATTTAATAACATTAATTATTGTGTTCTAAAATTTCTTCAAAACTCATCATTTGTTTCTAATTTGTCTGAGTTTCTGTCTTTCAGGTTTGAGATTCCATCATATATTTGGTGGTCCCTGCTGTGAGTTTAAATTTCAAATTAGATTAGATAAAAAGTTGATTGTACAATCTGTGTGAGTGGGTGGGTCTCGTCCACTGGTGGCTTTCAGTGTACATTGTTTGGGTAGTGAACTGACGTTTATCTGGAGCCACTTGCTTTCTCCATAGAAAAAGCCTAGTTTCCTGCATGGAGGGTTTAAGTCTGGCTAGACCTTTCCTTAAACCTCATATTTTCCACCTGGCACAATGCTCCTGCCCATGGTTATGCTTGTCCCTAGGTTCCAGTTTCTCAACTGAGATTTCTCCAGAAAATAACCAGCTGGTTTTTGGCTAGATTGAGGAAACGGTAAAAGGTAGGTGCTTAGCTGTATATGGTAGAGATGGCGACTTGGGGATCAAATTACCTATTTTCAGACTTTTAACCATTACTCCTGTTTTGTACTTCAGGTTTCAACCCACCTCCAGCAAGCCCTATGACCCCAGTTTAAATGAATATTTACTAATTTGGTTTTCTAGAGGTTATTCCAAAAACTTTTGTCTTCACTGCAGGTCTACTTTCTGGGACATCCTCAGGAGCAGCCTTATAGGCAGGCTTCTGCTTACACGTTAAGTCTCATTTCTGTGACTAACTCTGAAACTTTCCACAGGTCCAGTCATGAATGTATCCAAACTTCCTCATAGACTTGAAGCTCCATGAAAACTGCAATGATGCTAGTCTTTCACAGCTATATTCCCAGTGGCTGACACTGACTGACACAAAGAAGGTGCTTAATACTGATCGGATACATGAATGAATGGCAAGACGGGTGGGTGTTTGGATTAATATTTTAAATGTCCACATGTCAACTAGCAGTTACCAACTGCTTATCTATTAATTTCTAATACCCAATATTGTACAATTGACATATAATTAAGCTTTCAAATGAGTGAATGAATTCAAGGAATTGCCACAAATATTCTCAACAAAATAATTCATAAAATATAGTTAGGATAAACATTACTTGTAAGTAATACAGTGGATGTATACATGTGTTTGTATGTACATGATTATGTATGTGTATCTTTTGAGATGCTTCTCAAAAACTTTAAAATGAGTAAAATTATTTTTTCTTTTGAATTTTAAAATTTAAAATCAATACAGGATGATATCAGAAACTTGAATATCACCTTTAAAAACTACTTACAGCCCTGGCTGGTTTGGCTCAGCGGTTAGAGCGTTGGCCTGCAGTCCAGAGAGACCCGGGTTTGGTTCCCACTAGGGGCATGTACCTCGGTTGCAGTTTGTCCCCGGCCCTAGTTGGTAGTGTGGGTGGCAGCCACTTGATGTGTCCCTTTCACGTCGATGTTTCTCTCTCTTCCTCTCTCTCCCTCCCACTCTATCTGAACAAAAAATGAAAAAATGTCCTCAGGTGAGGATAAAAAAAAAAAAAAAAGATAAAAACTACTTACAGGCCTTAGCAACATTGTCATGTAACTATTTAGGGATGGAAATAGTTTAAATTAAAAATAAGGGTAATAGTGATTGCTGGCTCTTTCTGTTATAGGGCTTAAGTAAGTTATTCAAAACAAGATAATGGTTTGCATGTTTAGCCTCATGTTACTCATAGAACAATCTACAAATGTTATTTGACAATTATTTTCTATTGGTGAATATAATGCATTCTAGATAGACTGTCATGAAATAATACGATTCAAGATACTTCATCCCAACTGTGTCATGGGCAAGGTTCAGAACATCAAATCTTAGCATAATCTACAGATAAAAAATTGGGAATGGTCTAGTATTCTCATGATCATCTTCAGCTGCCAAATCTGGTTAGAAAAACTTTAACTGGTTCAGCAAATGACTCTCAAAATGCCATGTAGAAATCTTAAGTGTATTCTAATGCCTACAAATAGTGTATTCATATCAGGGAGACCAAAGAGAGTGAGTTGTATCTCTTTTCATCAAATATTTGATGAGGATACACTTTAGTAATATGATTTATTCTTGATTTAAAATGATTTTAATTCAAAAACATAAAAGAATTCAATCTGGCCTACTTAGTAGACGAACTAACATTCTACTTCCTTTCCCATCCCAACCAAGGTAATGACAGTAAGAGTGCAGATGATAACAGTTCACTGCAAATTTCAATGGGATTCCCAATTTATGGCCAAATAAAAAATTTCATTCACAGTTAATAGTCTTTTAAATCTATGATGGTGGCTGGTTAAGGCTGCATAATTTCAACTTTTACTTTCCATTAAAATGATCAAGAAAACACATAAAGCAATGAGGTTATACCTGCTAAAAACTTAGCATTAGTTAATACTTGGTGAAAACCAGGAGAAATATCTACTAAGAGATCCAGAGCAGAGCTGTAGGCCCAGGCTTGAGAGTGGGAGGAGATGTACAAGCACCTTGACTACAACTATAACCTCAGGGGTGCCTAGCCTCCAACTAGAGAAAGCAAAGACAACGTCTTGTGTCCCTCTGTCTATAAGAGAGTTGCTCCCTGATGCTATCAGGGTCACTGTGCACATACACACAATCACTGTCATTAGTATCCTTTCCTATCCATTCAAGATTCATGCTTCCCAGTGATGTAATACCCCAGCAGGGTATACAGACGCATAGCCAGTGCAGGTTAGAACTTTGGCTGCAAGTTAGCAGTAGGAAGGGTAATATGTGTAAAAACTGTGCTCTCAAAAAAGGAGTAACTTTTCCTTTAACTATTTTTCAAGAGAAAAATTATAAACTGAATTATGTATTGATGAATTTCCTTCTCAATATTCGGCAGCAAAAAACACAGCGTTCTTGTTCAGTTCAGCAAAGTAAACCAAATTTTTACAATGGCTTGCCATTAGAAATGTAGTATGTTACATGCCCCTCAAATAGTCTTTAGATATAAAGTATGGAAGGGCTCTAACAGCAACCAGGTGGAAAGAGAAGGAGAACAGGAACATTCGTGGTAGACAAGCATTGGATCTGGATACACCTCTCCTCCTCACTAACAGAAAGTCTCCAGTGTGGGATCTGTAAATGGTTCTGCAGTATGAAGGGAGACTATTGCAGCTTGGGTATAGAGGAAAAACAAAAGCATGTTTTCTAATGGAATGTGGATGAAAGTAATGTATGCTACTTTCAGGCCTGATTCTTAATGACTTCCTAGGCAGTCCTTGACTTTCCCCTGACAAGTCAAATGGAGACAACTCCAGATTAGGAGCCCGAGCTGCCAATGACAGAAATGGGAGATGGAAGGAGTCTGATCCTTAGGTGAACACTTGAAAGAGAGCTGTCAAGCCAGGAACATCTGCATTGGATTGTTGCCTGAACAAGAAATAACATTTTATTGTGTTAAGCTACTGAGATTCGAGCTAGTGCATTATTTATTACAGCAGCTAGCATTATGTTACTTATAATACACATATAAACTCCTTGTGGAAAATGGGGTTGGCGATGTAGTTTGATTTTGGAAGAGGAGTAGAGGGCAAAATTCACCTTATATAATACTTTAGAAAGACCTAGTTTCTGAACAAAGCTCTACCATTACTTCACAAGAGTTTGAATAATTCACTTAAAATCTAGGAGTCTCAGTTTCCTTCTTTGTCAAATAAAGTGTGTGCAAGAAGTTGCCCCTCAGTTAGTGGCTGCTTACCTTTATCCAGACTTAAAATTCTATAATTCCTTTACTGTAAGTGAAAAATCTAAGTTAATGTCAGATACCACTAAAATCTGCAATTAAAAAGTATAAGTATAGAGAAGAGGGGTTACTTCTTAATGACCCACCTTGAGTTGACTTGCTAAAAAGCTTTATACCAAAGGACATGCGAAACAGAACTCAGCTTTCTCAGAGTAAAGATAAGCCTCTCTTGTCCCTAAAAGTTATGAGAAATATAAGCATTTTTAGAAATGGTAAAAACAAAATTTCCCCCAAATATATGAATAAACTAAAAATACATCTCCCTGAAAACAGCATCAACCAGGAAACTGAGATGAAAGACAGTATTAGATTCAAGCTGAATACTTCAAGAAAGAGCCAAAATATCTGAAAGTACTGACATAATCCCCTTGGGAGGAGTCGGAAATGAAGACTTATCACTTCAGTCATTTATAATTAGAATCAGTAATATTCTGGACAGTATTGAAGAGCACAATCATATATTGGCATGAGAGAATTAGATGATAATCTAAAGGTCAGTTTCATTTCTCTTGTCTATGATAATTGAGTCCTTATGATGGAGAATTCAAGGGGAGCTAAATGGAGACAATTGCACCTTCTCTCATGATCCCAAATGCCCTTATAGAATGAATTATAAAAGTGCTTCTAAATAGCAGAAGTCACTAAGCACAGTTTTATGATAGGCAGTTTACATAACCTGCATCTGATTGGAAAAAACAAAAAAAATATATAATCACACACACAAAAAAATTTAAACATGAGAGTCAGCTCATTTGAATAGCTTTGGAATAAGCTCAGCCCTAGAGGACATTTGGTTCCTTCTGATTAAAAAATGGAGGTTTTTCAATTAGAGCGGGAGTCAACTTTAAGAATGAGTTGTTAGACTAATAAATGTGGGAGGAGTCTGCTAGTCAGCACTCATAAAAGGAAATACTATTTTACCACATAAAATGTAGAAAGTCTGAAAAGCTCTTTGCACAGCGTCACCACAGGGCGGAGCTCAAGAGACAAATGCATGTGATAAAGATGCAGTGTAGACCTAATGCAGTTGTAATTTAGGGGTAGGAATAGCCATCACTCGAGATGTGCTGCTGAGCTGTGTGACTGAGGCAGGTAGCTGGTACTTTATAAGTACTGCGCAGAGCTTGGGAGGAGAGGCAGGGTGGTGATAAAGTGCCTGGCATTGGATGTCAATCAGACCTTGGCTTAGATTTTGATTCTGCCAATAACTAGCTGTTTTGATGTTTAATGTTAATGGCTTAGCTGTTTCATGGCAAGTTACTTAGCCATTCAAATTCCTTATCTATAAAATGAAAATAATAATGCATGCCTTACTGGGTTTCTGTGAGATTTTAAATGAGACTGAAAATGTGTAGTGGTATATCCAGACTGAGTCTTAGCTGTGCCTGCTACTAAGATTTAACTATATTTGGAAAAGTCTGATGACATAGTGAAGTAGGCTACCCAGGACACTACTGGCATGAAGAATAAAGAAGCCTTGAGGAAAAGACCTTCTGAGGGAAGAGTTAAGTCGAGCTAGTAATGACCTCAAAGTCAGTGGGGAGAAGTGATTTTGCACATAGCTAGAAATCTGTTGTTCAAATCTATCAGAGGCTAGCCCCTAGATTCATGTTTATAACTATGGGAAACAGAGGGTTGTGAGTATAACCTGAGATGGCTCTTTTACTGAAACCCTCTTAGACTTTGGGACACAGGCAAGCCCAGGTTGGTATTCATCTAAAAGGGTTATTCAGAAAGAAAGAGAGGGTTTTTCTCCTTCGGTAGGCACTGAATATCCGAAGGCTTCAGTGACTGGACACAAGAAAACTGTGCTGCCCAATAAAAGAAGATGGTACCTCTTGCCAGGGGTCCATGGCTGAGAATGTGGTTAAAAGTAGAAGTGGCAGCAGCACAGGTATACAGGGGTGATTGTGGCACCTGGCGAAGGGAGAAGAGGTGTTCACAACCAGTGTCCGTGTGAGCAGGCAGAGCGGCACCTGTGAAGGGTGGCTGGTGGCTGGTGGTATACAGCAGCTGGCAAACAAAGAGTAAAGGCACTGCAAGTGCTGACAAGAGTCACCCAGGGGAAATCACATTAACATGTGTAGTGGATACCATGTACCTGACCGCACTGCTTTGTGAGCATTTATGTGACACTACCTCAGTACCACCAGAAATACTTTGGGAGGTCAATGGAAATATATGGAGGAGAAAAGACAGATTGAGTTTAGTTTACCATCTGGCATGATCAAATAACATCTGATGTGACCATTAACATCATTTGGATCCAGAGGATGGTGAGTATAGGAAATCTGGATATGAGATTAATATATCATAGGCATCCAGTTAATGGTAATCTTCTGCCGCTTTTATCCTGTTTTTTTTTTTTTTTCTTTCATTTTATGGGGATGACCAGGATTCATAACTGGCCTCTATCATCAAATCATGTCTGCATGCAGAAAAATGAACGATCTTGGTCAAATTACTTAATCTTTCTTGGCTTGTTACTCTCTTAACAAAATGGGAATAGTGTAACCTGTTTTGCAGCCAAGAGATAGCATGTGTAGAACATCGTCCCAACACCTGCATGTAGAAAGTACACAGCAATGTTCCTTTCTTCCAACTTTGAACAATTGAAGATTTCTATGCACATGGCATTTCAGAAATGACCTGGGAAAGAACTTAGCCAGCTGAGCTGTGATAACTGGAAAGTAGAAAAGACTGCGAACTCATTGAAGGAGTTCCGGGTAAGAGGTTTTTTCCCTCTGCGTGTCCAATAATGTATTTGATTTTTTCAAACAACTGCAAATCTGGCACTATCATTAACATTTTATTTTATTTACTTTACATATTTAAAAAAAATTTTAATTACAGTTGACATACAATATTATGTTAGTTTCAGGCATACAACCCAGTTCATCAACACTTTATATATGAAGAAACCAAGGCTCGTTTTCGTAAGGGTAAATTCTGATTTAGGCAACGAGGCTGACTGAACGAATGCTGGAAATCCCTAATGCTCTTTTCTCCTGCCCAGCTTCCACTTTTTAAAAATTGTGGCAAATATATATAATGTAAAATTTACCATTTTGAAGTATATAGTTCAGTGGCATTTAGTATGCAACTCACACATTGTTGTCAACCAGCATCACCATCTACCTTCAGAACTCTCTCATCTTCCCAAACTGAAACTGTCCCCATTAAACCATAATTCTCCATATTCCCTTCCTCCCAGCCCCTGGCAACCACCATTCTGCTTTCTGTCTATAAGTTTGATTCCCCTAAGTACCTCATGTAAGTGGAATCATACAGTGTCTGTCCTTTTGTGAATGGCTTACTTCACTTAGCATAATGTCTTCAAGGTTCATCCATGTTGTAGTATGTCAGAATTTCTCTCCTTTTTAAGGCTGAATAATATTCCATTGTGAGCACACACCTACTTTTATGACCCATTTATCTGTGGAGGGACACTTGGGTTGCTCTCACCTTTCGGCTATTGTCAATAACGCTGTTTTAAACATGGGTATACAAATATCTATTCAAGTCTTTTCAGTTCTTTGGGGTATATCAAGAAGTGGTATTGCTAAATCATATAGTAATACTATTTATAATTTTTTGAGGAAGTGTCATATTCTTTCATAGTGGCTGCACCATTTTACATTCTTATAATCAGTACATAGTTTCCCCACATTCTTGCCAACACTTATAGCTTTTCTTTTTTTAAAAAATAATATTTATATATTTTTTTAAATAATGGGTGTTCTGTTCTGGCTAAGAGCCTTTACCAGCGCTTAATGAGAACAATGGTGGGAAGCTAAAAAAGAATCATGTAGCATTTATATCTGTGTGTTATTTGTAAATTGCTTATTATATCACTTTGTGATCTAAAATGCAATTCATTTTAAAAATGTGGTTCAGTTCTTACTACCTAGCACTCTCTGTAATTTCCAGTTAAATTCATTTCAGTTATTGTTTTTTCAAAATCATCTGAAGTAGATGCGATTTCTGGAATGCATTTGCAAATAAAATTTAGCACCTTTATAAAATCCAACTGGATTTTCCTTGGGTGGGAGGATTCAATCAGCAGATTAAGCTCTAGCCATCTGATTACATTTTACATACTTACTGGTATTATGTGTCACTCTCCACATTTTGTCTGGATTTCAACTGTAGGAAGCAAATATTTGGCAGTAGCACAAAAGAATCTTCCCCCAAATCCAAATCATAAGGATATGGTAAATCCAAAATAAATTTCTCAATAAATATGATAACTCCATTTTAAAGTTAAAGGTCCAGAATTCATAACCTTATTGATCCATAAAAATATAAATTTGCATATTAAAATACGTTTTAATTATATTGGTTGCAGATGAACAAAGCATGCAGAATGAAGTTTCTTCTGGTGATGTTGCATTCTAGTGTTCCAGTAGTTACTGACTGTGGGGGGACTCTGGGCAAGAAATCTCTGTGGAACTTCTTTTTAAAGTAAATTAGGGAATGCAATGCTTATCTTCTAGAGATAAAATAAAACATTACTGAGAAACATCTAACATTAAGGGCCTCCCAGAATAGGTGCTTATTCAGTTAGTTTTCTTTTATACCCTTCCTACACTTTAATTATCATCTTTGTCATGTGACAATTATCCAGAGGAACATTTTATCTCAATTATTATATTTCTTCCCTTTTCATTTTCTTTGGCACAGAAGAATTAAATGTTTACTTTCAAAGCATGAATTGGTGTGTATGTGTATGAGTTTCCCCCCAAGGAATGCATTTAATTTAATTAATAACTTCAAAATCCCTTGGGTGATATGAAATATACATAGTTATTACAAGCCAATGTGTGTGTAGGAGGGGAAGATGACTCAGTAGGAGGTAGAGGCAGATAACATATGTGCAAATGGAAGTTAGAATCCAGGCAGCACTCCAGGAGAGAAGAAGGATGCTAAGTTAGTCTTCAACAACTTGCATCACCCAGGTGTACTCATATCTTGCCAAGAGAGGGCTGCAAGCTTGCTGTAGAGGACTGCTCCAGCTTGTATTAGAGCATCTACTTTGCTGTTTCAGGCATTTGTGGGATAGCAACAGGGGTGTGCTGGCTGTAAATAAACTTGAGTTTTGAACAGCCACATTCATAAGCCAGAATCAACAGGGAGGATTTGCCATAACAAAGGACTTTCCAGACACCACAGTATTCTCTTTTAAGTGGGAAATTTTCCTGGTGCACTCAAAATATGATTTCATTTACAAATCACATTATGATTAAAAAGACAGGACTTTAGAACTGAGAAGTATCTCAATTTATCTGGTACAACATCTTATTTTACAAATAAAAAAATTGAGGCTGACAGAGGATAAATGACTTGCCTAACATCAGGAAGCTAAAGAAATTGGAATTCCCAGGCCTCCTGACTACTAGGACAGGGCTTATCCTATGAGGCCACACCACAAGTGATTTCTTATAGCAAGATTCTCATGTGCTTAACTAAAAAAGAATTGTTATTTCTTGTAACCTACCTCAGAGCTGTTTCTTGGTAATTTTACGGGGTCTGACCAGAATATTTTGAAGTGGACCCTCAAAAATTTACCAAGCAAGTATTTTTCTAACCTTAATGATAATGATAATAATGATAATAGTAATAATGTTTCATAATTGCATAGTGCTTACTTATTATATAGCAGGCACTAATCCAGATATTTTACATCAATTAACTCTCAAAAACCCTGATGATGGAAGGACTATTATCCTCATTTTACAGAACAAATTGAGGATAGAGTGATTTAGCAACTTGTTGAGAATATACCTGGTTGATAAGTGATGGATTTGGGATTTGGGCACAGCCAACATGGTTCTAGAGTCTGTGCACTTAACAACTATGCTATCTCTCCTCTCAAAATCCTGCTACCCTGCACCATGATTTCTCTATGATAAGGATAAGGAGATTTTCCTAGTGGCCACACTAAAATAATTTATTGACTCTAATTCCTGACCCTTCCCTACAGTGGGAGGTCTGGCAGGAAAGAATGGAGAGCAAAAAGACACCAGGTGATCTAAACTCCACTGCAAGTGCTCCACAAATGGGACATCCAGAGAAGGCATATGTTAGAGGTTCTGCAGTTTTATTATACTTCAAAAAATATAGCATTCTTTGATTGCTTTAATTATAGGTCTTCAATATGGAAAGAGCAAAGCAGGCTAAGTAAAACTGGGCAGTTACTTGAAGTCAGGTAAAACAAGCAGGCTGTTATTTCATAAATGACATTTTAATTATCACCAGGAGGCCATTAAAAATATATCATGGCAGTTTGCTTGGTTGCTTTTGGAAAGATTATATTGACAAACTGTTATGAAACTGCAGTTCAGAAAACAGTATAAATTGAGATTGGTAATAAAGCACAAATTCACTTGTGTACCCTAAAGCAATGATAAAAGATTTGAAGAGAGAAGAAAAAGTTAAAAGTCTACTTTTCTTTTTTAGGGCAAGTCAAAAGAGAAAGTCATTTGCAGGAAGACTGTTAGGTCTATAGATTGCCTATGTGAATTATGAATTTCTTGATGTGTTTAGCATAGTAATTTGAAGTTTCAGCCATTTAAGCACAAGCCCCTGAGTTGTCAAATGCTCCTGAATATCAATGTTGCCCCCCTTTCCACTGCAGAGGACTGTCTTCTTAGTGACCTCTGGTCTAGAGGATTGAGACAATAACCTGCTCCCAGAGATGATACCGGGTTTCATCAAGGGAGACTGCTGTACCTCCAGCACGTTCAGTCATCTTTATGAAGTCCACAGCTTCCTCCCTTAGTGATCACAGGCCAGTAGGAAAGGTTTTCATATTTAGCTTTCCCCTAAAAATTGAAGTTCCTATTGCTTATCATGACTGATTTTCCTTATAATTAAAACCGGTGCAAATACTCTTTGCCAGTGATGTGGGTTTTCACTCTAGAGACCACAGGAAAACCATTCAAACCACTACCTTTTATCCTTTCTTCTAGGAAATACTTTTCACATTGGTCTGCTTGGTTATTACACTAAAACGGAAAACCTGTGGTGACTGATTCAATTATAGGTTAAGCATATAAAATGAAGATAATCCTTAAGATATCCTTTAAGGGCAATACAATTTACTTTACTTTCCCTAGAATTGTTCCAAAGGTAGGAATATTGCTAAGACCTAGGGATCAGTTGTATCTCTAGGGAAAAAGATAAAGATAAATGGTGCTTATATCTTTTCTTCAAGAGATTCCCCCCTCACTTCTTCATATTCATTAATTTATTTGCTCAATGAATATTATTAAAGAGACACTCTATGTGTCTCAATTCATCTACTCTCTAAAGAGATTATGATCTTGGGAAGAAATAAAATGTATATATAAATAAGACATGAAAAAGAAAGAAATGCCATGAGAGCAGTATATAGAAAATACTTTTAGAGATTTTACATTGTATCAATGAGAGACCCAGCTACTCTATTCCAAGAAGGTTTATTGAGCATGTATTTATCTTGTCTCTCTCTCTAAACAAACCTTATGGAAAGCTTGCAAAAGATTTAAAGAGGTTTTAATCTACAACAATAAAGACAAAAATGAGCAAGAGATCTCATTAAATTTTTGGAAGGCACAATGGATAGAGTGATAGTTAATATAGTCACATGTAGCCACAAAGTAGAATATATTGAGAAAGAACTGCACCTAAGTGGGAAAGTGGCGTCTTTGCCTCACAGAACTCCAAAGAGGCTTGGGTCTGAGAAGACACTGGGTAAATGAGATCAGGATGATATATAAGTTAAAGGTAGAACCCTAACAACCATTTAGCTTCTAGCCAAAGAAATAATTAAACAGACCTCTCTCGTGTGAATTAGGAAGGCAATATAGGAATTGGAGCATGGGTAAATCTCTCTTAAACAAAGCATCTGGGACCCGAAAAAATTAAGGCTGGTAGCCTATCTGTTCTCTCTAAAATGAAGCTATAAATGTGTGCACAGAGATCACAGTCATCTTCTCTATTGCCTCATTCTTAAATATAAACAGGTTATGAAGAATGAGCCTTCTTTTCAGAAAATTCTAAAACATAAAATGTAAAGAACAATGATAAGAACATAAGAATTACCTGGCTGGTGTGGCTCAGTGGTTGAGCATCCACCCATGAACCAAGAGGATGCCAGTTTGATTCCCCATCAGGGTACATGCCCAGGTTATGGGACAAATCCCTAGTGGGGGGCATGCAGGAGGCAGCCAATCGATGTTCTCTCTCATTGATGTTTCTATCTCTCTCTCCCCCTCCCTTCCTATCTCTCTAAAATCAATAAAGAAAAAATAATTTTTAAAAATAATTTTAAAAAAATAATTTAAAAACACTAAAAAATAGAATCAGCAAGGAAAATATAACAGGAAAGATGTTGCAAACAATAATAATCAGAGAATAGGAAAAGACTCTTGAAAATTAAAATAATATGATGAATAAAATTTTTAAATATTTAATTGAAGAGCTGGGTGATAAGAACAAGGAAATTTCTCACATCAGAGAGCAGGAAGATAAAGAGAGAGAAAAGGAGGAAAGACAGATGATTCAGAGGATCGAGCCAGGATGACCACATATGAGTAATAGGGGTTCCAGACAGAATAGGAAACATGAGGAAGGAAATATGCAAAGAAGCATAACAAGAGTATTTTCCAGAGCTGAAAAGCATATCTTCAAATGTAAAAGATCCACTGCAGGCCCTGCACAGATACATTTTTAAAAGGTAATATACGTAGACTATGGTTGTGAAATTTTAGAACACCAGGACCAGGGGTCAACAAACTTTTTCTTTTAAGGACCAGAGAGTAAATATGTAAGTCTTTGTAGACTATACAGTGTCTGTCTCAACTACTCTACTCTCCTGTTGTAGCACAAAAACAGCCATAAATAATATGTAAGTAAATCGCTGTGTTCAAAAAAACCTTTATGTACACAGGAGGTGGGTTGATTTACTGACCCCTGACCAAATGCAAAAAGAAAATCCTAAAAACACGAAGGAGAAAAAAAAAAATGAAAACAAACAAATGGATAACCTAAAAAAAGAAAAAAAAAGTATCACAATGGTATGAGCAACACTGACCGATAAGATAGTGCAACAGTGATTCAAAGTTCTGGGGAAAATATTTAGAATTCTGTACCTAGCTAAACTATCAAGTGTGAGGGCAACACTTCATATTAGGACTCAGAAATTGTACCTTGCAAATATCACTTATTAAGAGCTTACTTCAAGACAGTAAGACCAAAGAGAATCTCCCACAAAAGAAAAAAATACAGAGCCCAGAAAATATGTATGTAACCCAGAAGCCATAATGATAACTGTGTAACAAGTCTAGAGTCAGCAACCCTGACTAAAGTAAGAGGACAGAGGCCCTGCAAAGTTGGTATTTGGAGAAATAAAGAACTTAATCGAATATATGACATGATAGAGCATTTGAAAGAAAAAAAATAAAGATACAACAAAGGCAAATAGTGACAGTAGAAAAAGTCAATTAGAAAGAAGAGAAAAAACTTCAAACCCAAAGAGGCAAGGGCATACATTCATAGCACTCTACTTGTCTAAGCAATGAGCAGCTGAGTATTTGCATGGAGTGTCAGGAGAGAAAATTCTGGTTCATGCTTTGGAGACTTGAGAAAGCAGGCATGCTGAGGGGAATTGGAATTACTTTTATAATGGCCACAGCACAGGCTGCCACATTGGAAGAGGCTGCACACATTTTAAGGGCCTTGTGTGTCACGCTAAAAATTTCTGATTTTGATTTTTTTAAAGCAATTTGAAATTATTGCTAGCTTTAAATGCAGAAATCACAAATTTGGAATTGCATCAGTCTGGAGGTAGTAGTAGACCAGAAGTAGATGAGACTGGAGGCAGGGAGAATGTACATAGGGATATGCCACTGGGAAATTCTTTTGTTGCTTTGTTTTAGAACTAGAATAGCATGATGACCAAAAGGACACATAGATACTGTGAATCTTATAGCTCTTCCATGAGCTTTCTTTTCAAGATGACTAATTTTTGTTTTTCTTCCAGATGGGGAGAGGAATGCAGAAGACATTACATTGGGCTTGATGTCTCTAAGAACAACTCCAACAGAAGGTTCTTACAATGGAGTAAACAAAAGACAATTTTCAAAACTGAAATTCTCAGTATATAGTTTCCAAACTTCTACACTTCCACTGGATTAAACATTGTCCAAGGTCTGAGAACTTCTCTTCTTTACTCTAACTCATTATAGCTTTAGAATAAACGTGTTAAAACTGTGGTACTTAAAAGATAGTTGAAGATAGCTGCTTTTGTTAAAGATATAAACTCTCCATTTCAAAATCCAGAGAACATACCAGATTCAAGGGTTTGGGTGGGTGGACATTAAGAATCTGCATTTTTAACATGTTCACAGATGTTTGATAGTTCTGGCTTAAACTATACTATTAGGATTGTATATACTTAGCTGACATCCTCTTCTCTTAATCCACTTTTGTCCCACTTTACGTACATGTTCCTCTGGCATATATTAGAATTCTTGCCTCTGCTATTAGTGCGTGTGCTAAACCAGGAAGTTCAAATATAAAATTGTCCTTTTTTTTTTTTTTTTTAATTGTTTTCTTTATTGGTTTTTTAGAAAGAGGAAAGGAGAGGGAGAGAGAGATAGAAACATCAATGAGAGAGAACATCGATTGGCCGCCTCCTGCATGCCCCCCACTGGGGATCGGGCCCACAACCTGGGCATGTGTCCTGACTGGGAATCGAACCGGCAACCTCTTGGTGCATGGGTCGATGCTCAACCACTGAGCCACACCAGCCGGACTAAAATTGTCCTTTTTAAGATAATGTCCTCAAATTTTTTTACAATATAATTTCTACCCTCTACTGTCCTGTGCTATTTAATTTGTCTCAAGACTTTGGACTACATTTCCTGTAATTTTCTCTACCAATTTATTGCCATGCTACTTAAAGTCAGAGTAAAAACAAATTACCTTAATGTGAAACTATATATAACCTGTGGAAAGGCAAATATTTAGTTGTGCCTAAATTTAAACTGGTATTTGATTTCAGTATAGAATTAGGTTCAAGAAACTGTACTGTTTTCTGAAATTACCTTTCTTTTTAAACCATCTATGCCAAGCTTTGTTTACTCTCTCATTTAACAAGCTTAATTACTGCTTTAAAAAAGCAAAGAACGTCATGTTTTGCACTCTGCTACCTAAGCTGCTAAGAACAAGTTTCAGAGAGCTTACATCAAATGTGTGTTTGACCTAGAATGTAGAAATTCATTTGATTTCTATGCTTTTCTCCTCAAAATAAAACTATGCAAGCAACTGAAATATATTTTAGCACTGAAATCAGTTTAATGAGAATTATTTTTATTTTTATTCACTGTATAGCAGTAACATTCATTGGAGAATTTAAACTCAAATAGAAGGATTTGTGATGAGGTACTCAAAGCGTGATGATGGAATAGGAAAG